>CM072533.1:24998620-29798620 GCA_036898165.1 Silybum marianum | reverse complement strand
TATGACAAGACAGCACCCGTTGCTCGAATTGAAGCCATTCACATGTTCTTGGTATATGCAACTAATAAGAACTTTTTGGTATTCCAAATAGATGTTAAGACTGCGTTTCTAAATGGCGAGTTACGCGAAGAAGTCTATGTCTCACAACCCGAAGGTTTCATCTATGATGAAAAACCCGATCATGTCTTCATTCTCGACAAAGCCTTATACAGACTCAAACAAGCCCCACGCGCATGGAATGACAGTCTCTCTGATTACTTGGTCACAAACGGTTTCTCCAAGGCTAAGATCGATCGTACCCTCTTCATTAAAAATAAAAAAGGTGATATTCTGCTTATTCAAATCTATGTAGATGACATCATTTTCGGGTCAACAAACCCGCAATACTGTAAGAACTTTTCCGACTTCATGATTGCCATGTTCAATATGAGTCTGATGGGAGTGATGAATTTTTTCCTTGGTTTTCAAGTAAAACAATTTTCGACTGGAATATTCATCAACCAATCGAAATACTTCTCGGATATGCTAAAGAAATACAATATGACGAATTGTACATCGATTGGCATTCCCATGTCTCCGGGTTCTAAACTACATGTTGATCCTATGGGTAAAGTGGTAGATTCCAAGACCTACCGGGGCATGGTTGGTTCTTTAATGTATTTAACGGCTAGTCGCCTGGATATAATGTTCGCTACTTGTTTATGTACTAGATATCAAGCTTCTCCTAGAGAATCTCATCTTAGTGCCATCAAGCGTATTTTTCGATATTTAAAAGGTTCTACTGATCTTGACCTAAGGTATCCTAAAGATACGGGTTTCGAGTTAACTTCTTTTTCAGATGCTGATCATACCGAATGTATGCTGGACCGAAAGAACACTTCGGGTCACATCCAGTTTTTGGGAGACAAATTAGTCACCTGGTCTTCAAAAAAGCAAACATGCGTTTCCACATCCATTGAATACATCGCTACCGCCAGTTGCCGTTCACAAGTTATTTGGATGTGCACACAACTCAAAGATTATGGCTTTTGGTTCAACAAGATTCCCATCTACTGCGACTCGAAGAGCGCAATTTCCGTCTCCAGCAATTCAGTCCAATAAACCAAAACCATACACATTGACGTCTGGTATCATTTTATTAAAGACCATGTTGCAAGAGGTAGGATTGAACTTTATTTTTAATACAGAATTCCAGCTTGCTGACTTGTTCACAAAAGCATTAGATGAAAAACGCTTCCAATTCCTAGTGTCCAAATTACGCATGTTCAATCTCAAAACACGATTTTAAATCAGTGTCTTCAAAATTCACAAAAAGCCCATTCTAGCTTGAATTGGACACTCACCTTCAAAATGTGAATCTGCATTCTTCTTGAATTCTCGTTTTGTGACATTTGAATATTTTTAAGTGTTTTGTATTTTCAAAATTATTTTAGTTCTCGTACAAATTTTGTCATATTTATGCCTTTTTCTTTTAGTCTCGATGTCTGTTTTAACATCTTTCAGCATTCAAGAGGGAGCCATCAGGTAAGTTTTTCTTAACTCGCACATTTATAGGGGGAGCTAAGTTTTCTTATCGTAAGACATAAATCAAGGGAGAGCACTTAGAAAAAAAAATCAATTTTCTTTTCAAAGGATTCAATATCTCCAACTTGTCGAATCAATAGGACCCGATATCTGAAGATGTCGAGTTACTAGGACTCGGCAAGCTGCTCTCGACATTCTGGTCCAATTTTCGTTGCCCAATGAGTTCTTGTCACATGTCCTTACCCCCTGCCACACTATTTAAACTCAGGGACCCACTTGCGCTATTCACTTGTCGCATCAAATTTTTTCCCTCTCCTTTCCTCTCAAACTCACCCGAGCACACAT
This sequence comes from Silybum marianum, assembly GCA_036898165.1. Classification (NCBI taxonomy): domain Eukaryota; kingdom Viridiplantae; phylum Streptophyta; class Magnoliopsida; order Asterales; family Asteraceae; genus Silybum; species Silybum marianum. Next base: position 29,796,751 of record CM072533.1, on the reverse strand, counting down.
AGTGATCACAAAATTTTTCCAAAAGTTCGAATTTCACAAAAAGAAAAGCATCACCATGTTCGTGAATTAACCGCTGCATGCTTTCTTATTTGTTCATGAACTGTTCGAATACCAAACCCTTTGGGTTTCCGCTTTTTAGTGTTTTAGTTGTTTTTGGCCGAATCTGTTATTAAGCCTATATCTAAATGTGTTATTTGATACCCATCGACCTTAGATCCAGGCTCAGAAACCAGAAATTCATGCTTTGAATTCTGGGGTTGGTGAATGTTCATACTTGTCGGACCCTAAAAACACTTCGAATTTTTTCAAGTTTTTGAAGACCTGTCGAGTCCCCTTGACTCGACATTTGCTCTTATCGACTAATGATAGCCCGACGTCTATACTCAGATTGTTTTTAAAATTCTTAATTATGTCGACCCAATTGCACTTGATATAAATTTATGTCGACTCTTATAGGCTCGACATCTTCACTTAACTTTTCTTAGAAAATCTTAAGGGTTGATGTCGACCCAGCTTCACTCGACATCTATTTATGTCGACTTTGCTTGGCTAGAAATCTTTTCCTTAGAATGTTCTTAAAATTTTTGTCATGTTATTCCTCTTGTCAACTCCTTGTCACTCGACAAGTATGCCTTCTCGATAGCTCTTCTCGCGACATAGTTTTATCTCGAGTATCTCTAGTATCTTTGTGAGTCGACATCCATACTTAGCATTTTTGTTGAGGGGCCTTTCACACTTCATTATGATCTGATCTGATTTGTATGGTTTATCTAACCCATCTGCTTTCAGTAGCAATGGCAGCTATCAATGATCACAATGTGTCTGATGACCAGAACCCAATGGCCTCCGTACGCTCTGATGCATCAAGTGTAAATGTCGGAAACCGAGACGCTTTGATAATGCCACCGAATAAAAAGAAGAAATTTAAGCCAAACAACCATCGACCCGACTACAATATGAGGCCAGAACATCTAGTGATCATGGAAATCCTCAAAAGACTCCCTCTTCGCTTTGCTTTCACCTTGGAACAAAGAGTCCCGGCCTTCTACATGCAACAGTTTTGGTATACACTGACTTACCAACCTTATGATGGCAATCACGACTTCATTGCTTAGATAGATGAGTATGTGACCCGTCTCACACCGTCCAGAATTCTCCGTGTACTTCGACTACCGGGCCCGAACACTTTCCCTGGCCGTCAAACCTACGAAGACCCCGCAACTAAGGAGGAACTATGCCGTGATTTCAACGCACCCTGGGATTCAATTATGAACTTACTCATATTGGTCAATTCAAGTGAATGCATCTGCAGCAACTATGGTGCACTCTCTTCTCCATCCTCAACCAATGCCTTACTTCCAAACACACAAGGATGGACAAAGCAAGCACTGCAGTATTGCGTATCTTTCATGGGATCCTTTACAACGGACACTATGACTATGCAAGCCTTATTTGGAGACACCTTGTAGATCTTGTGTCTGATAAAGGAAATGTGCGACACCTCCAGTTCGTACCTTTCCATATTCATCCATCACATGATGCAATCCCGATGGGAAATTCCCCAAAGAGCCAGCACACCTCCTGGCCCCCACTATGTGCAAAAATACTTGAAACTACACGATACTCAATTTGAAAGAACAATGGTAACCTAGAAGCCCTATTAGCCTATGCTGATCTGAACGGACCATGTGTGATAGTTTATACGAAGAGTAATGGCTTAATGGTCCCTCCACCACCAGTTGGGCCTGCCCAATAGCCAAACCTAGAGGTATAAATTAGGGAAGAGGTAAGGGGTGTTGAGAGAAGAGATGAGGTAAGGGGAATTGACGTGGGAGGTGATTCTCATCAGTCTATCCCCACCACTGCACCATCTACCATCCTTTTACCACCACAATCCGGCACTTCATTGCAACTATTTCTCAACCCACGGCCCTGTCACACCCCGCTAAAGCGGAAACACGAGACGCGACATCTCATAGTTTCATAGGAATAGGAAAAAAACAACACCAACCATTCATTCAAATCATACAAACGATAAATTCAAAGTTTTAAATTAGAACCCGAAGTTTAATGGTAAAACGGAAAGTAGTAGCGTTTTAACATAACAAGTTTTTAAATAAGAAAGTCTTGGGTTGATGTTGACACGCGTGCACAACTATGCATTATCATTTACCTTCTTAACTCCTGAAAAGCACGTTAAAACAGAAAGGTCAACTACAAAGAGTTTGTTAAGAAATCGAAGAGAGAAAAATAGAATTTTAGTAAGAGGATTGTTCTACTCTTATTATTGAATGAATGAGAAAATACAAAAGATATTCAAACAATTTATTGGAAGTATAGGATAAGCTAATCAAGAAAGCTAATCAAGAAAAGTGTAACAAACTATCTTCTAACTAACTTCAATTAAAGCCACAACTAACAAATCTCCACCTTGGCTTTAATTCCAAACAAAAACTTTACTTCTAACTATCAATGTTTAAAATATCTGAACAATGCCTAAGCTTGTTCAAAGGAACGGGTTTCGTAAGTGCATCGGCCGGATTGTCCTCAGTCCTTACTTTCTTTACTATAATTATCCTTTCCGAACGTATAAAGTGATAACGAACATCTATATGCTTCGTTCTCTCATTATGCACCTGATCTTTAGCAAGGCAAATAGGACTTAGGCTATCACAAAACACCACAGCCTGATCTTGATGAAAACCCATATCTCCAAGCAAACCTTTCAGCCAAATACCTTCTTTGGCAGCCTCTGTAAATGCCATATATTCAGCCTCTGTTGTGGACAAAGCAACAGACGGCTGTAATGTCCCTTTCCAGCTCAGTAATGCATCTCCAACAGTGAACACATACCCCATTAATGACCTCCTTGTGTCAAGGTCAGCTGCGTAATCTGAAGACAATGAACACATACCCCGTTGGAAGACCGAAGAGACTAATGTTTTTCCAAAGAAAGCAGGGGGAGAAGATTTGAAGATGCTTCCTTTATAAAACTTTAGGGGGAGAATGTTAGGATCAAATATCCTAAGTTAGGAAAGTTTATAAAGAAGGAAAGGATTAATTATAATATTCCATATTGTGTTTAAGATCTTATGGGCTTGGGCTTACTATGTTATAGACAGCTACTATCTAAAGGAGTCTAGGGTAGAGGATTCGTTAATGAGAGTCGTCTAAAGTACATTCGCGTTTGTAGTTCTTTAAAGCTTTCATCAATAAAACATTCGACTTAATGATTTGCATTTGAATTCCTCTTTGATCTTGTTGAATCGGACCTAACACATTTTTCAAAGGGGAGTTTTTTACATATTATTTTTCTCCTATGCATGATTCTAGGGGGAGTGAATTATGATCATATTTCATTGTTTACACTAACCTTTCTGTCTATGTGATTCATCTTATTAAGATCTGAACAGAGAATTCAATCATCTGAACTAAATCACTTAGAAGCGTGGACAAACTTCTATTGTGAAAAACATTTTCTCATTGTTTAAATTACTTCTGAAATACATTAAACCTTTTCAAATTTCAGAAGTTAATCTTTAAAAATGATTTTTCAATTCAGAACTTCTGAAGAAATTTTCTCAGAACTTATGAACAGAATGTCTCAGAACTTCTGAATAAATTTCTCAGAACTTCTGAACTTCTGAAATGACACGTTAGTACTTCTGAGAATTAACTTCTGAATATTTTTCTCGTCTGAATAAGTCAAACACTTAGTATCCGTGCCACGTGTTTTAACCTCATTGAATTGTGATTACCACGTCCCAACTTCGGTGGTAATTTGCCCGTTTGATTATCATTAGTTACCACCTAATCGCTTTTACTTTTTGTTTATTTTTTTGCCACGTGTCCCACACTGTCCATTCGCACGAATCTAACTAGATAAATTGTTCTTATTGATTCTTTTTTTCAAAACTTCTGCGATTTCTTCCCTCCAAACTTCTGAACTTTCTGGTTTTAGAAATTTTATTATTCAATCAATATTCGTTCCATCATGTCGAAGTTCCTATTCACAGTGCTAAATCGTGCTTCAGCAGTATTGACGAAGATAGTTCTTCTAAGGGTTCATACAAATTGGTACCAAAATCAGTCATGGTTGGCATTTTTGAAGTTCCTTTGCCAAATGATCCAACTTTCGAAGACACTGCCACAAAACAAGCTCGGGGAGATGTTAGTTGAGGTTGGTGATAATCCTAATCCAAAACAAGCTCAAGCAGTATTGACGAAGATAGTTCTTCTAAGGGTTCATACAAATTGGTACCAAAATCAGTCATGGTTGGCATTATTGAAGTTCCTTTGCCAAATGATCCAACTTTCGAAGACACTGCCACAAAACAAGCTCGGGGAGATGTTAGTTGAGGTTGGTGATAATCCTAATCCAAAACAAGCTCAAATAGTTAAGGTTTCAAGAGCTTTGTTCCTGCTCAAAGAAAAACAACCATCCACGAAAATCATTTAGCTAAAATTAAGAGAAATAATTGTGCTTTGAATCTCAAATCTGACGAGTTCAAACAAGATCAATCAATTCTAATTGAAATTCTGAAGAAGCATCCACTCAAAAAGATGTTTATCAAAAGCATACAGGTTCTTGAGGTATATTTACAATAATGGTGGTACTTCATTGATTATGAAGCTGAACTAGAAGCCATTACATCCTTTTTAGGAGGTTATCAATTATGCTTAGAAGAATTATGGAATTACCTTAGAGTACGGATGTGGTGGGAAAAGCTGACTTTGACAAAGTCCCAAAATTTTGTAACATGATTGAAGACTTTATGAGCTTGGGATATTCTGAAAGGATAACAACTTTAAGTGTATTCAGAAGAAAATGTCTTCCACCAATATGGTATACTCTTTTTTCTATTATAAATACTTGTCTATCAGGGAAGATCTCTAGCCTAGGTCAAGCTTTTGCCAATATCAGAACAATATTTCATGGGATTGCATTAAATATGCACAGGAAAAATGGAAATGATAGAAAGGGTAGAAGAGTGAGAAAAAGAACTGAAGAAGGGAGAACACTGATAGTAGAACAAGAAATCCATGACCTAACTCTTACTAGTCGGGCAACCAAAACATCTGTTATTCCACAATCTTTGGTGGATAACATTGAAAAAGCCAGTTAGCCCATGGAAAATTTAGTTAAGCCCCCTATCCACTCATCCCTCTTCCAATAGAAGGATGTTTCATTAACACACTTGGGGCAAGCAGCTCATAAACCATTAAGTCCCCATTTGGAAGATCTTAATGTTGAAAAAGAAGGATATATGTCCCCCCTTCACAGTTTTGATCACATTGAGTCTGGAGGTCCATCCAATTTTGAGCCTATTAGAACACAAGATGATCCTTATATTCTCACAAGCACAAGTCCTATGGACTTCACTGAGCAATGTGTTTGTCATATTGCAACAACATCAACAAACACATCAAATTTGGGGGTTCAAGGATTTGATGGAAAACTTGGTGAGGTGAACATCCTAAAAGCCTCATTCAATGAGTCCTTTGTGGTTCATGATGTGGTGATATCAATAGGCCATCCTACTTTTGTAGGGATGCAAACAGGAACATCTGTTGTTCCTGGTCCTTTACCCATTCCATTTTAATAGAATTCAAGGAATTCTGTACTTCTGAATTTGCAAAGATTCAAAAAAACATACATGAAATGACGGCTAAATCTCAAAAGGTGGTGGAGGATAGGGTTGAGGGCCAGGAAAAAAATATTATGGATAGGTTGGATGTTCTAGAAGAGGCCACAAGTTCAAATGATGATGTTAATTCTTTCAAGGAGTCAATTCTAAAGAATCTTTTAGAAGTTGTTACTTCCATTTCTTCTCTGAAGACTTCATTGCCAACTACTACTGAGCCTCAAAAAAATTCTAATTTGGCGACTAAAGATAACATCAAGCAAATCCTTGACAAGTTGACGGTTGTGCAAAATACAAAATCTGCCCTTGATCAAAGGACTTCTTTTCTAGATTGCAGAGCTCAAGCATAAACTGACAAGAGAAAACATCATGATCAGGGTCCTGATGATCATGAGGGGGAGAAAAGGGGAAGAGTTTTTGAATCTGAAGACCAAGGTATTGAAGGTTCTATAGCCCAGACTTCTGAAAGATCTTCTGAAGATGTTTAGAATGTTTCTGGTACTGATAAAACTAATGAAGACATTAAAGCTGATGTTTCTGAGGTTCCTTCTTCTGAAGTTCCTGGTTCTGAAACTCATGTTGGTGATTTTGTTGATAATTCTGAAGTTGAAGAAGAAGATTATGACACAGAAAAACTTATTTTAACTAATTCAGATGGTTCTAAACTCTCAGATGATACATGGATCTTGTCTGATTCAAATGAAGAGATGATAAATGAATACCTGGCCAATGAAGAAGAACTTGGGGAACCAGGTGATCTTTTTGATGTGATAAGGTTTGATGATGAAGAAGAGGTTAATGATGTTAGAGATATTGTCTTATGGAGACCAGAAGTTGTTCAAGATAATAACAAAAGAGAAGAGGAAGATCTTCTGAATGTGTTTAAATGGTTGATGAATTTGGTTATTCTCAATTCTGGTTTTCTGAGCTCTACATGGAATCTAGATGTAAGATTCATGTATGGAGATTTAACGGTTCTCAGAAATTTCTATAATCAACCATTATATAAGGAAGAGATTGGTTTTTACTTTGATCATATAACTTATATCAATTACTCTCCAAATTTTTGTGAAGAAAGGTTTGGTCCATTCATTGTTGCGTACAGAGATATGATAGTAATATCAAGAGTGAATATATATACCATATCTTGAAACACCCATTCTGGATCAGATTTTTGTAATAGAAACTTTATTTCATGAAGAAGAAGAAGAAAAGATTGTATTTCCTTAAGACAATTTTGTGAAAATATACAAAAGTAGTCTTAATGGTTGCTATATGGAACATTTTTATGATGGAAGCTGGCCAAGTAATTATGCAACTCATGTCAGGGAATTTCATCAGAAGTATGGAATGCGAAATATGAACGGTGATTTTCTCATTTTGATTATGTAAATAAGAAAGTAATTGATAACATGAAAGTTGTCAATTTTTGTATAAGGGGACGGGATGGTTCTTTACTTGGCTTCACAATATTTGATTTGTACAGTCTCAGACTTGAAGACAAGTTATTCTTGCTGAATTACTTTGTAGATAAAAAAGATAAAGAACTTGAAGCAGAACTCAGAAGGGCTTTGGGTATCTATCTCAGAAATCTTGCTCTACATGACTTTCATATTGCATTGGAAAGAAAGTTGAGCCATGTAAATATGCTAGAGCCAATATGCTTAGATCTTATCAAAAATAGAAGACAAATACTTTTTCTTTTCATCTCCAAAACTTGGTTTCTACTACTCAACACCTGATGGACAATATGAATATATTTTTCTTGTTTCAGACATTCTTAAATATTCAACTGCGAGTCTGTTGTGGATTGCTGAAAAAATCAAAGAAGAAACTTTCTCAGAAACTGAGGCAATAAGTGATGAAATATTGTTTCAGATAAATGAAAGAATTCAACTCAGAGAATTGATCAGAAGAAGCTTTTCACTTGGCTATGATGAAAGAAATTCTCAAAGAAGTGCAAACTATCTTTTGAGTTATCCTTATGACTTCTCTATTCATCAAAAGAAGATAGATATGCTTGAAAAGAATCTGTTTGAAATTGAACAGAGTGAACCAAATGAGGAAGTTCAAACAAAGAAGGTTTCTAAAGTATTAATTTCTGAGAAAATTGTTAAAAGTTCTAAGAAGTGCAAAGAAGTTGCTGAAGTAGAACCATCTCAAGAAAAAGTAATTGTGGAACATGTAGATCTAGTATTTCTTGAATATTTTCATCCTGAAATGTTCAAGGAAAAAGAACCAAGTTTTAGTTTCATTGATTGTTGGATCGATAAAGTTGTCATGTTCAAGACGTGGTATTTTAGTTTTATCAGAAGTATAGGAAAGTCTAAAGCATCTGTCAGAATTAATAGTCCTATAAAGAAGCTTCTAGATTCAAATCTGTGGATTCCATATAATGATCTAGTACGTATGATTTTAAGTAAAGAACATGAAGAACTCACGAATATGATGAAGATCTGAAGTCGGATATCTCACTTGTATTATAACGTTGATTACAATGAATATATCGATAAGCTCTCCATATCTCGACTATACCTAATGAATGACCCTAAGGCTCCTATTTATATTGAAAGGGTTACATGAGATAAGAAAACAAGGAGAATGACATCATATACTTGCCATATTTACAATAAAGCATACTAACAATCTCCCCCTTTAGGGAAAAATAACCCTTCAACGTTTGAGCTCGAACATGCCTTCGAATCTTCTAAGGGTCTGGCAGTAAACAATGTGTTTGTCAATCAATTATGTCTCATTCAACATGCTTTCTCTTTCATTTGCCTTTAATTGCTTCTTCTTTTCTCTTTTCTGATCAACACATACTTCTGCAGCTAGTCATTTTCGAATTCCCAATAACGTTCCAACATAATAAGAAGATATTTCACCGAATCTTAAAAATCTCATTTCTACGTTAGTCTTCATGTAAACAACTACGTGTGCTTGTCGTGTCAACACTTGAGTAACTCTCATATTCTTCAGACCAGGGATACTTTGATCAGGTTTTGGTCGATAAACCTTCTTTTGTTTACTTTCAATCGCTCTTTCAAAATCATGGAGGTAACTGTATCTGAGTTCTTTCTGAACATGCCTTACAATTACTCTTAACGCTCTTTGTTCATCTTCAGATCTTCTTGGTTTGTCTTTAAGCTCCGTGTATAGCGTTTCGATATCCAACACATTTAGTCTCGCAAAATCTGCCTCAGAGAAATAGTAGATTTTTCCATCAAATCTTCTTACTTTAAATGTCGGAAATTCTACTTGAAAGACTCTATCACATCCGATCTCCATGATAATTACAATCCTATGTCTTGAAACAACTTCTTTCGTATCCTTTGCTTTAGTCTTTAGTATGCTCACATATTTAGTCACTTGTAGCGGATCCATTTCCATGATCAGATGTATACGAGACTAGTCCTCTAGTTTCTTCTTTTCCACAAGATCTTTTGCATGGTTTCTTCTTGAAACGGAGTCCTGACCTGTAGATTTACCCATTTGCAATTTGAAAGAATTCTTTCCCAACGAATTTGGTGAGGTAACAATGGTTTTTGATTAATATTCGTTGGTAGAAACTTCTTTTCCGCGTGCATTAGATTTACATAATCTTCTTCTTTTAGCACAGGTTCATACAGATCTCGAAACCAGTTTCTCACGGAGTCTCTCAGATTCTGAACATCAACCACTTCTTCAGTTTCTGGTTTCGGTTCAACATCATGTGATACACTTCCAATTTCAAAATCTGTCGTGGGTTTTTCAACCCTTGGCTGATTATCTTGTTGTTGCGTGGAAGATGGAGCAGGTTGTTGTTGTTGTCGAGACGGCGAAGCTGTAGAAGATGGACCAATTGTTGTTGGAGCAGATGGTCGGGATTGAGCTTGAGCTCTTGTAATCCGGCGGCGTGTCTCCCCGTCAGGGCGATTAGGACCAGTGGCCAGATCGTCCTAATTAGGTCGACGCTGCTGTACAGATGTAGCGGGACGACAAGATTGTTGTTTTTTTTTGTACGAAGAGCAGTAATGGCACCAAGAATGTCTTCAGTGGATTGCTTTAGTTTAGTCTCCATCTCAAGGAGCTTTATCTTTATAGCAGCTCTAAAAAGATCAAACTCATGGCGAGTGACATGGGGAATCACAAGATTTCGGCGAAGAAGACCCATCAGTTCATCTTCAGGCAGACCACGAGTGGTAGCTTCAGCAAGCAGATTTGCATATCACATAGAAATGAGCTCATCATTGTTATACTGATATCTTTGAGGTGATGGAGGAAGGTTATGAGGATCTGGATTTGGATTGGGATCTCGAGGTAGTGGAGGTGGAGATCGACTTGAGCTTGGATGGGAAGAGCTAGCTTGATTTGGATCTGTTTGTAGGGAGCGAGAGGCTTCAATCACCTCTTGAACAAATTCTCTCATTTGAGCAATCATGAGAACTTCGTGAGCATTTAACGAATCTTGAGCTCTTTTGTACTATGCATCAATGTAAGCTTGAGTCTCGGGGTTGTCTGTGAAGGTACCTGAAAGGGAAACACCGGGATCTCCTAGATTACCCGTTGACATCACAGTTGAATCAATTGTGTGACCTACGTTCAACATTGGCAATGATGTAGCGCTGGTAGGATTTGCTTTCCAATCCTCGTGGAATGTCCGGAATGGACATCACTATGGAAGTTCCGACTGGGCCACGAAGGCTCTTAGTGTGTAAAGACACGTGTTCCCTAGAGGGCTCTAGACTGGATGTGCGCAGAATTGAAGTCGAAATAGGTGAGATACTACCTCCTGGTTCAATAGTTATGCCTCCCGAAAAGAATGGAACTAGAGTAGGAGCTAGACTCACAAGTATATCTGAAACCGTAGGTTGTTGTGAGCTTACGGAGTGGCTATGAGGGGCGTGCACTTGCATTGTTGGGCTGACAACATCTTGTTCAATGTTGGCACCCAACGGATGAGTGTCAACAACGGACTCAGTTACCCGGGCAGAGGTGACAGGTATCTCACTCCAGTAATATTTTGCTCCCTCCCCTTCACTCATGCTTACATTCTCATTTTCTACTGAGACTCCCTCCTCTCTCCTTATATTGCCTAAATTCGGCTAAAAGAATGTGTCAGATTATGGTTCAATGAAAGGCTCAAAATCAAAATTATAGAGGCCATCAGCGTCATCGGAAGCAGTAGCGTCAGATGAAGAATCTTGGATGGAAGTTTGAGGACCAATTCTTTGTAGGGCTGCTTCCGTAGTAGGGATCCTTCGGCGACGTAGTAGTGGTTGATCATCGAAGTTTGTGTCGGATTCGGATGAAGATGGTCGAGGAAGAAGCGGTTGATGCATCGGTTGGAGGTGGAATGGAGATAATGGGTGCAGAAGAGGCAATGGCAGGCTGATGAGATGCACCACCCTCGTCTTGTCCCCTCACAACATCTATTCTCTCAACGCCATGTTAGGATCCTCGTGATCCTGAACTTGCTCATCTATCCTATGACCCTCGCCCAACTCATTTGGCATATCTTGGATTGGCTCTTGGGCAGGTTGTCCCGTTTATTGGGGAGCCATTAAGTCGATGCTCTCCCTATAATCTATCACACTTGGTGCATTCTGATCAGCTAGGGATAGTAGGGCTTCAGGTTGAGGCATGACAAATGGAAACGGTCGATTGTTGAGCTTTAAGTACTTCGGCACGTATGATGGTCAAAGGGGTATGCCGTTGCGTCTTGGAATCTCCTCACGTGCAACCATAGTGCGTTGGATGGCTAGCTGAAGAAAGCATTGGAAAGGAATAAAATCACGGTCGCGGTCGTTGGCTTTAACGGAAGCAAATGCAACGAGATCGCCATATGAGAGTTGCCGTAGTCATAATGATGACTATATATGATCCCGTGGAATATGCGTAGAACGGCTGTGCTAGCCCGATCCATTCCCGTATACTTTTCCGTAAGACATCGGTTGATCATCGAAAACACAGTGAAGTATATTTGGAGAAGAAATATGCGTTTGAACCGGCCAAGGGAGGTGAGATCGTCATCATATCCTAGGGCACAGAAGTCACGACACATTTCCTCCTTGTTGGATGGGTCCTCAAATGTGTTATTGCCAGGAACTGAATTTTCAGCTGGAAGTTGTAGAGTACGACGGAGTCTGGTAGGTGTGAGTTTGGTCACAAATTCATCAATTTGTCAGCGAAATGGTGGTTGTCTTCCTCCGGATGATACTGCATAGTGTGCCAAAACTGCTGTAAATAGAATACGGGAACCCGATGTTCGAGAGCGAAAGCAAACCGAAGTGGGTGGTTTCGTATTATCTCCATTATAACGGGGTGTTCCAGCTTCATGTCTAAGTTAAGACGATGGTTGTTTGGTTTGAGTTCCCGCATTGCACCCGGGGGCAGTAAGATTTCATATCGGTTGGCCGCGTTTGGGTTGTCATCATCAGACATGTTTGGATCTTGAAAAGTCGGCATAGAAACTGAAAGAAGAATCAGGAAACCATGGATGACAAGTTAGGATGTTTTTCAGAGAAAAAAAAATTCTATGTATAGATATCGGGCCAAGTAGAGGCGATATAAATTTATGTCAGGTGTAAGGGATCAATATAAACACTTGGTTTAATTTGGAAGAAAATAAGTGAGTATGTCGAGCCTTATAGAGCCGACATACACAGATGTCGTGTGTCTGGGCCGACAAAGAGACTTTGGAAATTTTTTGAGAGTAAACCTGAAAAACTTGTCGAGGCAAGAAGAGGCGACATAAAAGCTTATCGGATTATGGGGACTCGATAAAGACACTTAGGAAAAAACATGTATTGAAGCACCAAGAATGTCGGGCCTTTGACAATCGACAACAAAGGTTTCTGGGCTTTAGAAACTAGATAAAGACACTTAGAATATTATGAATGAAAACTTGTTGAGTCTTTAGCTGTCGACAAGAAATCTTGTCGAATCATAAGGACTCGATAACTATCAAGAACTTGAAAGTTTTCTAAGTGATTATTAGGGCCGATAAGAATGGAAAAATCTACCCAGATCCAAAAAGTTCAAAATAAAACAATTAAAGACTAGATCTAGGATTGATGAAAGTCGCCTAACACATTTAATACTACTCCTAAGTTCCAATAATCCCAAATCTTGTACAAATCAAGCAAAAATCGGAACTCCAAGGGTTTTGGAATCTGAACAGTTAAGCATCAAATTGGCAGGCATGCAATGGATTAAATTAAAAATTGCAAGAATTAAAGATGTTAAGGATCAGTAGGCGAACCTGGTGATGTGCTTGGATTGCAAAAACTCGAAGATTTGAAAACAGATCCTTGAAGGCTAAGTTCTCGAGTAGGGTTTAGAGAGAAAAAGAGGGAAGAACACTTTGAAATTGTGAATAGTGCAAGTGGGGCCCTACTTTAAATAGTAGGGTCATTAGAGGATGACACGTGGCAAAGTGTTATCGGGCAGCTGACACCATCAAAAATATGTCGATAGAGAGCTTGTCGGGCCTTTGGTGTGCGACAAGAATTCTTGTCGGGTGATAAAGAGCTGACAACATGGAATTGTTTTTGAAAAATTTAAGCTGACGGACAAATTTTCTGAGTGATCCCCCTTGATTTGTGCTTAAGGTAAGAAAACTTAGCTCCCCCTAGAAGTGTGAGTGTTAAGAAAAACATACGTGGCCGCTCCCCCTTGAATGTTGACAGATTAGATAAAAACATTGAGACGAAAGGAAAAGACACAGACATGACGAAAATTGCATGAGACAAAAAAATAGATTGAAAATACAGAACATGAAATAAAGTTAAAAATCCACAAAACGAGAATTCAAGGATGATGAACATTAAGTTTAAGAAGGGGAATATTCATTAAGCTTGAGTGGGCCTTTTGTGTACTTTGAAAATACTGATTGTGAATCAGGTTTTGAGATTCAGCATACCCAATTTGGACACTAAGAACTGGAAGCGTTTCTCATCCAATGCCTTTGTGAATAGGTCGGCCAACTATAGTTCTGTATTGACAAAATATAATTCGATCGTCCCTCTTTCTACATGGTCTTTAATAAAATGGTACTGGACATCGATGTGTTTTGTATTTTTATGTTGGACAAGATTGCTAGATATGGCAATGACACTCTTTGAATCACAGTAAATTGGAATTTTGTTGAACCAGAAGCCATAGTCTTTGAGTAGCATGCGCATCCATAAGACTTGGGAACAGCAACTTGCAGCAGCAATGTACTCGGCTTCCACAGTGGATGTGGAGACGTAAGTTTGCTTCTTCGAGGACCAACTCATTAATTTGTCTCCTAAGAACTGAATGTGGCCCATCGCGCTTTTTCTATCAAGCATGCATCCGGTGTGATCAGCATTTGAAAAAGCATTTGAAAAACCCATATCCTTGGGATACCATAGGCCTAGATCAGTAGTACATTTTAAATATCGGAAAATCCGTTTGACAGTACTAAGATGAGATTCTTTAGGAGATGCTTGATATCTAGCGCACACGCATCTAGCAAACATTATGTCCGGTCGACTAGCTGTTAAATACATTAATGAACCAATCATTCCCCGATAGGTTTTGGAATCTACCGCTTTTCCCAAGGGATCAGTGTGTAGTTTCGAACCTGGAGACATGGGAGTTCCAATCGGAGTACATGTCCTCATGTTATATTTATGTAACATATCCGAGATGTATTTCGATTGGTTGATGAATAATCCCATTGAAAACTGTTTTACGTTGAAAATCATTCCCATCATACTCATATTGAACTTGGCAATCATGAGTTCTAAGAAATTCTTACATTGTTTTGGATTAGTCGAACCGGAAATGATGTCGTCTACATAAATCTGAATAAGCATATTAGCACCATTTTCCTTTTCAATGAACAGAGTTGGATCGATCTTACCTTTGGAGTACCTGTTTTTCACCAAACAATCGGAAAGACTGTCATACCATGCGCGCGGGGCTTGTTTTAAGCCGTAGAGAACCTTATCGAGAGTGTACACATGATTCGGCTTGGAAGGATCGACAAACCCGTCGGGTTGAGAGAAATAGACTTCTTCACGTAGTACGCCATTTAGGAAGGTTGTTTTGACGTCCATTTGGAAAACTACAAAGTTCTTGTGTGCCGCGTATGCTAAGAACATTCGAATAGCTTCAATGCGGGCGACAGGGGCGAATATCTCGTCATAGTCAATACTTTCATGCTGGAGATATCCTTTTGCGACAAGTCGGCCTTTGTTGAGTACGACAATTCCATCTTCATCTTGTTTATTCTTGAAGATCCATTTGGTACCGATGATGGTTTTGTTTCGGACAGGGAACGAGGCGCCATACTTTCAAACTATCAAATTGAATGAGCTTTTCTTGCATGGCCAGAATCCAATCAGGATCGGTCATGGCTTCTTGAATGGATGTAGGATCGATTTTGCTTAAAAATGAAGAGAACATGCAGTCGTTGGTTGAGGCGGATCTCGTTGTGACTGGTTTTCTCGGGTCTCCAATAATCTGATCGGTTGGACGAGAACAGACCCACTTAGTGGTGTCAGGAAGAGGTTAAAGAGTGTTGGGGTCCGGATTATCGTCCTCATATGTGCCGAGTGGAGATCTTGAATTGATTCTAAGGATGGAGCCACTTCGGAAGAGCGAGTGGAACTTGAGACATCCTAGGGAGTTGTGGTCGATGGTGTGGGAGAGGATGTTGGTTTCGAATGAGGTTGATTTGCGGGAAGTGGGTCTGGTGTGTTTGAAATGATAGGGGTAACCTGGTTTGCGGGTTCTGAATGTGGTTGCGTAGGAGGAGGGATTAGAGCAACAGTTGTAGATGAGTTTCGACCACACCATTTTGTTGCCGAGTCCGAACGCAGAAAATGTATGGGTGATACCAACATATTCGAGAAAGCTATCAAGCGTGCGATTTTTGAATTCAGATCCATTATCAGTGCGGATCATTTGAGCGGTAAGATCCAATTTAACTTGAATGGCCTTCAAGAAATTGATGATCATCTCGGGAGCTTCGTTCTTTGTGCGAAGGAATTTAACCCAAGTAAATCGGGAGAAATCGTCGACCATAACAAGGACGTACTTCTTGCCATGAATGCTTTGAGTCCGCATTGGGCCACACAAATCCATATGGATGAGCTATTGAGGTCTTGTTGTGCTATGTTCTACTTTGTCAAACTTGATCTTTGGTAAACCGGTGACTAATCCGCCAATGGAGAGACGACTGATATTTTTGAAGTTCAGACGAGATAATCGTCGATGCCAAAGCTAATTTTTGGTATTAGTCACGTTTGAAGGAGGAAGTCACCAGAGTAGACAAACATTTGAAGGAGGATGAACTTGGGAAAGGTCGATGGTGTATAAATTCGATTTGCGAAAGCCGGCTAGCAACTCCTTTCTTTCAAAAGTTCGCACACAGCATCGTTCGGGTCGGAAGTTGAATTCTAGTTGTTTGTCACAGAACTTGTCAATGCTCAGTAAATTGTGGCTTAGTACTTGAACATATGAGACGTTAGAAATTGTGATGTTATCTTGAATAATGTCTCCATGTCCTTTGATAGGTGCTAAGTGATTGTTGCCAAAACGTACATATCCACCCTTTTTCTCTTTGAAGTTGGCAAGCAGCTCCTTTTTTCTGGTCATGTGTTTGGAGAGTTGAGCAGCTTCTTTAACCCAAGTAAATCAGACAGATTTAGGTACCCGTTTGTAAATGGGTCCTCCGGGGTTAGTTGACTTGGCATCTTTGCGTACCCATTTGAAGTGGGACTTAGGTGCGGAAATCATGGTCTTTTTAGGAACCCATTTATAAACAAGATATTTTGAAAAGAATTGACTTGATGATAATTGAAAGAGTAAGGCATGTCCGGATAATAAGCATAACCACAATCAAAAGAATTTAAGCGCATAAAGTCATTCACACTGCAAATTGTGCAAAAGATTTGATTACCAGAAAATTGAATTAAATGTCGAAATGAACGAATAGTATATTGAAATAGAGAATGTTTATTGGTTCTTTTGACAATTGTAGAAATTGAAAAAATAAAATTGTCTTTATTGCGGGATGATGACTTTAGAGCGCTTTTTCCTTTTTCAACCAAACTTGCTTTGACTTTAAGTATGAATAGCTGAAACATCAACATCCCCCCTCTTTCTTAGAATTCAACATCTCTGATATGTTCTGCATTTTATTCGCCCACTCTTCATTCAGGGTGGTTAGAACCAGGGGAAGATCTTCCACCTTTAAGGTCTATGAATAGCAGAAACATCAACAGGACCACGATTAGTACTTTTTGGGAAAAAATTGGTTTTTTTTTGTTTAGTTAGAATGAGTTGTTTTAGTTTTACTAGTGGAACATTCATTCTAATCCTCCGGAATCAAAACTGTTTCCATTTATTTCTTGCCTTTGTCTAAAAATTCCGTATGACTTGGAAGTGTAGGATTGAAGTCACAGTTAGCATTCATCTCATGTAAACATTTGTCGGATTTAAGTTGAGAAGGATTAGAATTTTCATCCGGAAAAATCATTTTCTCAAGGTCATCCAATTCCGCATTAATTTGGTCGGAAGTAAGGGAAGTTTGTTATTTAGGAGGGCAATAAGTTGGATCAAATTTGAACATCTCTTCACAATCATCTGAATAAGCGCCCACGAAAGCTTTACATGAAGAAATATTTGAAGTTGTATCAGTTTCTTGGTTTTTGTTGACGTGTAAAGCTTCCTTTTCAAGTTTTTGAATTTAAGAGATTAACGCCTCTTTTTCCTTTTCCGATGAAGAACATTCAGATTCCAACACATTTTCTAGTTGAACAATTTTCTTTTCTAAAAATAAGGTGGGAATATATGGTTTAAATTCGGGAGTTTGAGTTTGAGGTTCTTCATCGGTGTAAGATAGAAAATAGTCGTTTGTATGGGTTACTTTTGAAGATTCCTTTTCCACTTGCATAGGATAGCAGAATGGAATTTGGTGATATTGCTTATTTTTCCTATTCCAACTATCCTTACTCTCGACTTTGGGATGTGACTTCATAAATTGAATTTTGTATTCCAGACCAAGGCCTAGATATTCAAATTTATAAATAGTCGGTGTATTGTAAATGGCCTTTTCTAAGCGTTTTGGGTTATCAAAATCTAATCCAGCTTTTGAACTTAAATCCTTTGGAGTGTTTAAGTGAATCGTTTGCTCAGTTTGACGACTTTTGTAAAGTTTGAGTTCCATATCCTTGAGTTTTTCTAAAAGATCTTGTCTTTGAATTGTGACAAACTCATATTTTGATGAAAATTCTTCGATCACGTGTTTAGATTTGGTAAGTTGATTTCTGAGATCCGAGATTTGTTGTTTTAAATCCAAGTTTTCATTTTGAAAGGTGGTTTTCTCCTTTTGAAAGTTTTGGGCAATACTTTGAGAAGTATCAAGTTCGGATGAGATAATTAGAAGTTAGTTGCGATTATTTTTTAGACATGCTTCTAATTTGGAAACCAAAAGTTTCTCGGTTTTCAATTTGGATTGTAATTCTTGCAGTTGCCTCATCAAGTCATGCATTTGAGAAACAAAACTATCATAGTCAGAATGGCTTACCTCGGGTGTGTAGTCGGAAACGTTGGAAGTGGAATCATCAGTCGGGTTGGAATAAGCCATTAAATTGAAGTGTGCTTGGATCTCGTTTTCCGTATCATCATCTTCGTTACCATGATTGAGCCAGTGATCATCTTCCGCCATAAGTACTTTTCCGGCCTCCTTTTGTTTAGCCAACATCAACTTGTAAGTAAAATAGTTGGAGTCTTTGACTATTGGCTTCTTGCATTCATTGGCGTAGCAGCCGGATTTTCCGCAGTTGTAGCACAAACTCATTTCGCCTTTGAATTTGTCTTCAGGTCTAGTTGGCGGACGTTGTTCTTCTCTCCTTGGTTTTGGCTCGAACATTGCTTTACGCTCATGATTCTTTGGTCCCGAAGCATAACGTTGTTGATTGGGATTTGAGCGACGAGAGAACTTATGTTGAAATGTTTTTGTGTGTAGAACCATTGCTGTTGGACTTGGGCAATCTCCGGATCATAGCCGTACTCTTCATCCTCTAATTCAGGAAAGGCGTCTTGTGGTGCGCTTCGGGATAAAGTTGAGCTTTCTTTTGCTACTAGAGCGATTGGATCGGAAGTCTTTTTGATCTTGTTGTTTGCCCCCATAGCTTCAAGTACCTCTTCTTCGTCTTGTTGTAGGGTTTCGTACACTTCGCGAAGATCGAGTTCAGCGATAAATTTGCTGTGTTTGATTTGATTGGCAAAGCGACGCCATTCCGATTGAAGATTACTTACCAACTTCATGTTGTTCTCGATCTTTGTCTTACGAATAGTGTTTTTACTTAGCTCGTTCACTAATTGAACAAAACGAGTGTAAGTATTCGTAAGACTTTCACCCTCTTTTGCCTTGAACTCTTCATACTGTGAGATACAATTGGTGATCTTTAGTTGAGTCCCGATCTTTGTGCCGAGCATGAATTTTTCAATTTCTTCCCACATCTCTTTGGTTGTTCTTTTGTGGATGTCAATGCTCATACAGATCTCATTTGGGATGCTCATAAGGAGGTAGGATCGTGCGAGTTGATCACCTTTTGTAATTTTCTTCTCATTATCATCATAGGCAGACTTGGGCTTGATCCCTTTTCGGGCTGGAAGAGGAGGAGTAGCATAGGGCTTGGCAAGAAAGTCTTGATAAAATACGGGTGGAGGTCCTTCTCTAATGGAATGCATGATTTTATCGGAGTAATCATGGCATTCAACGAAGTCTAGAAACCTATCCTTCCATTGCGAGTATTCGTCTTGAAAAAGAATTGGGGGTTTTGTGTCCGAATCGATGGATATTGCTTCACGTGAAGTCATTGTACTTGACCGAATGATCTTCGATCGAGGAGTTTTGAAAAAATTCTAAGAGTTCTTTAAAAAATCTCTATTTGACAGAAAAGGTTGTCGATACCAAAGGATGCGATAAGAATTTATATCGGGTTAAGATAACTCGACAAGAGATTATCGACAAAATTTTATATCGGGTCAAAGAGAGTCGACAAGATTTTATATCGGGTTTAATGGAGTCGAAAAGATTTTATATCAGGTTTAATGGAGTCGACAAAAAATCTTATCGGGTCTAAAGGACGTGATAAAAAATCGAAAGACAGGTTATCGAAATTCCGTTTTATCTTTACTTTGAAAAATTGAAGAGAAGGAATGAAGCCTTCATCGAAAAAAAAGAACAAGTCTTTTTATGGAAGAGAAGATGTAAGTTCCTAAGTCTCCAAAAGATCAAAATAAAGTTAAAAGTAATTACTAAAGTTTAAGGTGTGTACTTGAGAACCCTTAAACCAGAAAAGTTGCAGGAGTCAGCGTTCTTGAGTTTTCTAATAAAAGAGAAGCAAAAGCACCGCAGATTAAACTAATAGTAATTATGAAGAATTTAAACACAAGAATTTCCAAAAAAAATTGTCGATATGTATGATGCGATAAAATTTTTTTGTCGATATATAAGGTGCGATAAAATAACTTGTCGAGATAAACAAATGCGATAAACTACTTTTTGTCGATATTTAAAGATGCGATAAAAATTCTTGTCGATCCAGGCTTATGCACGCTTGGAAGTTTTTGGACAGAAGAGTAAATCAAGATTTGTACCTTTTTAATTTCCGAACTCAACCAAAATCAGATCAAAATTCAGATCGTGAAGCTCTGATACCAATTGTGGATCCCAGATAATGATCAAGTACGTATGATTTTAAGTAAAGAACACGAAGAACTCTCGAATATGAATATATCGATAAACTCTCAATATCTCGACTCTACGTAATGAATGACCCTAAGGCTCCTATTTATATTGAAAGGGTTACATGAGATAAGGAAACAAGGAGAATGGCATCATATACTTGCCATATTTACAATAAAGCATAGTTTCCTTATCTTGACACAATTAAATAAACCCTAACAAAATCAGAAAATGAAGAATGGATATTCTTATTCCTTTTACAAGTGCAGTAATGGAACACTCAAAGCAATAAAAAAAAGACTATTAAAGAAACAAAAAAAAAGCGAAAGAATATGTAAGATGAAGATTGGTTGGCTTACAAAGATTTAGCAAAACGTATGCTTAAGACTATTGAAGGAGCCTTGGAGTACAGAGAACTAATGGTTGGTGAAGTTCTTCCAATCATCATGTTTTGGGGCTATAACTTGAACTTTTGAGGAACATGGGGAGATTTTTAAGTTCTGGATAATTGCTTCAAAAGGGATAGTCTTTTGAAGTGTAGAGTTCAAATCTTCTAAACTAGATTGTAAAGATAAAGCTAAGGCATCTTCAGAAATGAAAGAGATCAGAATTCTGAAGTGAAGGCTTCAGATGAATTACAAAGTGAAGGCTTCAGTGAATGCATAACCTCTAAAGTGGCAACTTCAGAAATTTTGAACAAGTTCTGAAGACAGTTCTGAAGAAGCTCTGAAGACTGCTTCTGAAGAAGTTCTGAAGAATCAATTACACGTGTATAGATGTCATTGGTCTGTGATGTACATGCCTGCTAGTTTAGACACTCTATACTAGTATAAATACAAAGTCTATACAGAGTCGATTAAACACGAATAATAACAGTAGAGATCGGAAGCAAATTAATCCACAATAAACGAGAATTGTAAATAGTAAAGGAAGAACAATATGAAGAACAATGGGAATTTGTGTTTCATTCAAGATGCTGGTGATTACAATACGTCAATACAAATTACTCTCTTGAATTTTCTCCTATATAATCGACTCTTGATCCGGTGAAGGTTATCTCTATTTATATTATTACAATGGAAAAGTCAACGATCTAGCCTATCACGTATTGACACGTAAGCAAGACATCTAACAAATTCAGTTACGCACAGGATGCATGACTTCGCACGTCATTAAAGCGCGTGTGTAGTTCATAAAGTGAAATCAAGAAGATGCCAAATCTTTTGGATTATCATTGTAGCTTCTGAACAATAACTTCTGAAGTGAACATCTTCTGAAGATGCTTGCCTCTAGAGAGTTAAATTTGTTTATTCAAGAAGGTTCTGATTCATACTTTAAAATAAGTTCTAACAATCTCCCCCTAAGTATGAAGTTAGAACAGTAACATACAAAGTAAAAAGGAAACAAGATTAAAATTCATTTCATTACAAGAGATAGAAATACAACAGATACAATAAGATAAGCTCTAAAAAGGAGCGTGAGGATGCCCACTGATCACTTTATGGAACTGATTTGTGATCTTCCTCAGCTTGATAACCCTTTCAATATGTTTCTCCATTTTATCTGCAGCTATCTTGACATTTACTCCAACACTAGTATCCTCTTTCTTTGCACCTACCAATCTTTTTAAGATATCCATAATCCCTGCTGTATACTTAAAGGCCTCCTTCACTCTAAAAAATCTTCTCCTTCCTGGTCTTCTAAATACCACTCCTTCTTCTAGTGCTAGTAAAATATCCCCATCTTTAAGAATATCAATATCTTCTCTATCTTCATTAGGTGCTGTGATGCTCAACTTGTCAACACCTCGTTCGAATCTGATCTAGAAATCAACCTTCTTTCTGTACTCAACAAATGCTTCCATACATGTCAGAATTCTGAAATATTTAACTTTGTCATCTGAACTCAATTATTTCCTTTTCTTCATGTACCTTCCCAGAGGTATTAGATCATAAGGGTTTAGCGAAAGTAAATCATTGTCATATAAATAACAAATTTATCTATTCTCTCTTTCCACCTGATAGATACTGTAGTAAATATCTGCGTTTTCAAACTTCTTATATTTAACTCCAGTAACTTTTCTAATTGGTGAGGAAGAGAAGCCATCATCTGCATTGGAACCGTCAACAAAGTTTGGCAAGGTTAATACAACTCTTTCTTCTCTTTCGGCATATAAGCAGCTAAAGGCAATTTCTCTGGTTGTAGAAGTTTGAGATGGAGCAACTCTTTGGAGTTGTTCTGAACCCATATTTCTTTTGACTGCAGCTCTTTTTAATCTTCTTACAGATTTAGTAAGAATTTTGTTTTGTACTTCTTTTTCAACTGGAGCTTCTGCTACATTCTTCTCTGAAGGCGGTTGATTAGATTCTTGATTAGTAGTGGTTGGAGCTTCTGTACTGGGACCTTCTGGAGTGATATTTTCAGATATAGCAGTGTTTTCTTGATTGGTAGAGGAAGTTGGGATTTCAGATATTGGAGCATTTGTGGTGTTTACTTCTGGAGGATTGGTTTGTTCATTTGGTACAGCAGTAGATACCCGACCTTGAGGTATGGATGTTGATGGTTGAGTAGAAGCATTGGATC
Organism: Silybum marianum; assembly: GCA_036898165.1. NCBI lineage: Eukaryota > Viridiplantae > Streptophyta > Magnoliopsida > Asterales > Asteraceae > Silybum > Silybum marianum. Next base: position 29,773,810 of record CM072533.1, on the reverse strand, counting down.
TTGTGATTTTGTTTCTTTATCTTCTTGGAATTTGAATTCTTGTTCTTTCAAGACCCAGAATGAAGTTAGTAGCTTCTGGATCTCTTGGCAGAGGAAGCATTGCCAAAGGAGTTGCAGCGATTGGGGCAGAAAGATTTTCTATTTATGGTTGCACTTGCTCCGTTGGTCTCTCTGTGGGTTGTTGTGGAATTGGTTCAGAAGTTGGTTGATCATTTGTTGGTACAGAAGAGGGGCCTACATTCTGCCTTTTCTCCCCCTTATGAGGATCAGAAGGATATGGATCCTGATCCTCAGATCTCTTTTCTTTTTAGTTCAGCCTTTTTGCAGGCTCTGTCTTCCTTAACTTTCTTTATTGATTCATTATGGGCATAGATTGAGTTGACGGCTGTTGTGAGTGTATTCACAGAGGTATCTAAGGCAGATACCTAATGGGGAAGTTCAGCTGCAGGGGCGGTGTTGATTTTTGACACAATCTTTGCATTGACATCGTTGAATTTTTCAAGTATGGTCTTCTGAAAAGGAATGATAACATCAAGTAGCTTCTTCATATCAGCAGCAAACAGACCAAATCTTCTGTTGAAATAGTAGCTGATGGTGTTGGAAGTTCAGAGGGAATCTTGGAAATGTCTTCTGCATTCGACTTGAGATTGCTTTTCCAACTTCTGAAACTGCTCAATTGATAAATTTCTTTGGGTGTCACGGGCAGTGATTAAGAAGTTCTTAATCTGATCCAACGTTTTGGTATGCTCCTTCTGACTAGATCTTATTTCGATCTTGTTATCTTTACTCAGTTTTATACATTCTTATATACGGAAAATATCAGCCATGTCTAATAATTCCTTTCTCCATAGACCTAGGATGAACTATAAGCCTCTCAGATTAGTGGAGGTAAAATCAACCCTTATCATGGGTATGGATCTCTGAACAAATCCAGGGATCATTTTTCCAGAAGAAGAAGGTTAGAAAAATTATTCTTCAACTTGGGACTTTTCTTGGCCTCGGGAGTGTAAGATATGGACTTCCTTTATCTACACCCTTTCAACCCATAGGAGTAGTTTCAGCAACAGGTTTGGACTCCGAAGTAGAGAAACACTAAGTATGATGTGTGTATGATAGATGAGACAAATGTTCCAAACTTAAACATGGAACTATCTCTGACGGATTCTTCAAAATCCAAATATCCCAACCCACTCTTAATCTTGGCAGGAATTTGAGCTTTAATGATCTAGCTCGTTTTAATAGAAGCTTTACACCATCTTTAATGGTAGCTTTCTCATCTTTGAGTTCAGCGACGCTTTTTTGCACTCAGAGATATTTTGTTCACACTCAATCGTTAAGATTTTCTTCAATCGTAGTTAGTTTTTTTATTTTTAAGTGATAATTCTGTAATACCCTCAAATCTAGAAAGATCGACTGATTAAAATTTTCCTAAAATACAACAAATAAAAGTGAAACCCTTTCTATAATCAATACTAGAATTAACTCAAACTATCAAATCTAAAATCAACATCAATAAATAATATACTAAGCCTTATATAAATACTAAGTTCAAGTAGGGTGTTACTATGACCTAATGAATGCCTCTATCTGTTAGGTCCGATTCAACAAGATCAAAAAGGAATCATATGCAAATCATTCAGTTGAATGTTTTATTATTGAAAGCTTTAAAGAACAAACGCAAATTTACTTTGACGACTCTCATTAACGAATCTACCCTAGATTCCTTTATATATCCTTCCAACATTTTATAACATATTTTTGGCAAGTTTCTTATATTCAGAACAATCTTTATTGTTAGATAATATTATATGAAAGTATGGATAGAAATTGTTCAAGTCTCAGACTTCAGAAGATAGGTTCCAGAAGTTCATCTTCTGATCAAAGATGTCCAGAAGCACCCAGAGACTTGAAGATCCTCAGGATTTCAACTGCTATACTACACGCGCTTCAAATGACGTGGCAAGTCACACTTCTCGTGTATAACTGATTTTATTAGTAGTACAAGTGACGTGTCACTCAGTGATAGGCTAGCTCATTGACTTTTCATATGTAATAATATAAATAGAGTTAGTTATCATTGTATTGGATGTCGATCAAATAAGAGAATTACGCTTATCATTCAACGTATTGTAATCGTTCATCAGGTTATTCAATACATATTTCTTTTGATCTTCATATTGTTCTGATGATGAATTGCTTACTGTTCTAGTATTTAATCATAGATTAATTTGCTTCCGCTCATATATCTAACATATAATCTGTTGATTAATCGAGTATAAAAGGGATTTGTGTTCCAACAATTGGTATCAAATCTGTATAATCAATCTATTGATTATTCGATCTCATCCATTTTGGAGAAATCCCTACTCTACTAGAATTTAATTTCAGTTCTTAAACTATTATTATTCATTCTACCCTGTTTTATGAGAATTTGTGAATTCAATACAAATCTCTCAAAATCAATGATAATTCAAGTTTAATTCTGAAATTCGTAAGATGGTTACTTCTTTTTTATTCCTGTGTTAATTGTTCTAAATTTCAAACGTATTTCCTGAAAATCGATACTCTGTTTCTCAAAAATGGTGACTCAAACTTTGAATGGCATATGCACTTCCGGTTCCTTGACAAAACCTCCTACACTAATCCGAGACGAATATCCTCAATTGAAAATTCGAATGATTAACTTCAATGAAGGGTTAGATGTAGATCTATACTCTACTGTTTTAAATGGTCCTTTCGTACCAATGACCACTATTCCAATAGTACCTCCTACAACTACTACTGAAGAAATTCTTGCTCGCCAAATTCCCAAAAAAAGGGAAAATTGGACTGATGATGATAAGGACAAAGTTGAAATTGCCAAAAAGGCAAAAAGTATACTAATCATGGCAATTCCAAAAGATATTTTTCAATCTCTTGACTCCTGTGAAACAGCCAAGGAATTATGGGATCAACTCGTCAATCAATTAGAAGGAGGTGCCAAAATGAAGAAGAACAGAAGAGCTCAAGCCTTGAATGAGTATAACTGTTTTCAAGTACTTCCAGAAGAGACTCTACAACAGACTTACCACAGATTCAAGACTCTGATAAATCTGTGCAAGAAATGTGATATTATTCGATCCAAGGAAGATAACAATGTCTTATTTCTCAAATGTCTGAATCTGGAGTGGTCAAATCTCTCCATGTCTCTGCAAGCAAATCAGGATCTGGAAATGTGGTCCTTACATGATGTGTTTGGTACTTTACAAGCACATGAGAAAGAAGTACAACAGAAGAAATCAAGTGTTGCCGGACCTCTAGCTCTCATTTCTGAATCCAGAGGTTCAGGCAGAAGAAGTAAGGAGACAAGGAAGAAAGGGAAGAGCAAGGCATTTTTCTTAGGGGCTGGTCCAAAAGATCTCTCTGATTCAGAAGATGATGAGATCAACTCATTTGATGAATCCTTGGCTCTCATTACCAAACAGTTCACAAAGAAGTTTGGTAATCGTTCATTCAAAAGCGGAAGGTTTGAAAACAGAAGTGAACGTCCCAATCAAATTTATGTACCAAGGCATGAAATGCAGAGGTTAGAAAAGTAAGAAACAAAGAAGAAGGAAGAAGATTTGAAAAAGAAGAAGGATGTGTGCTACAGATGCGGGAAGCCAGCTCATTACTCCAAAGATTGCAAAAGCACTCTTGTGAAAGATAAGCAGTAGTACAAGAATAAATATTAGTACAACAAAACAGAAAGAGCCAATTATGCAGAGAAAGAAAACTGGCTAGATGATCAATCAACTGGAGATGAAGCCATGTTCTGTGGAATGGCTATGGCAGATGACTCGGAGGATCAAACTTCTGAAACCCCGGTTTGTGCTATCTCTAATTCTTCAGCACTTGAACAAACAATTTTAAATCTAACTGTTGATTTTGAAAATCTAAAATAGAAGCTTCTCATTGAAAAGAAACTAAGGAAAAATCTTGAACAATCATCCTCTGTCATACAAAAGGAAAGAAATATTTTCAAAAGGGAAATGGAAATTTTAACGGAAGAGAGACTAGAAATTTCTATTTAAATGAAAAGAATTTAAAACTTAAAAAATTAATAGAAGCCAAACTCAAAGAAGAAATTACGAATCTCGCTAAACTTTTGGACACTAAGGATAAGGAGATAAGTGCTAAAGAAAGTGACAGATTAAACTCTGTAGCACTTAAAAATTACTTTCAGAAGGATAGGGAATATCTGCACATTGACCATCAAAACAAAGAGCTACTGATTAAAAAATATCTGGATGCTCAGAAGGTGCACGATAAGAAAAATACACAAGTAGGGAAAACATGCCTTGGTTTCGAGGACCTGGATCCTTACACGGGTAAAAAGACGTCTCCTCTAGAATCTGTTTTCTGTATGGGCAAAGAATAGAAACTTGTATTTCCCATTCTATATGAACAGTCAGCTTTCAAAAGATCTAAATATGAAAATGGATATCAAGTTAGAAAACTAAAATATAAAAACATAAAATATTCTTCTGGAAGAAGAAGTCAAGTTAATCTTAAACTTGTTCAGAAGGAAGGTATTTTTAATTTTGGGTCATTCACTCATATAACTTTGAATCCAGAATCTGATGAGTTCATACTCATACAAGCAGAAGAGGAGCTAAGACTCAGTTTTGTAAAGGATTTTCTTAAAACTCTAGATGAATGCTTTACATCTGATCAAACAAAGCTTAAAAATCCACTTTCTGGAAATCATCCTGAAATTCTTCCCTGTTCGTTCATTGATTTAAATCTCAGTGGTGAAAAAGACAATGATGAGTTTGTTACTTATCCCCGGAAAAATGATAATCAAAATGATGATGATATCTTTGAAGCATAAAATAATCAATATCATATTTTGAAAACAGTGTGAGTCCGTCCTACTTATGTAAAGGTTTCACCTTGTATAAAAGACACCAATGCTCCTTTCATGTATACAAATGAACCTACAGAAGTAAGGGCAGCTGGTCCAAAGGTTTTAAAAGTCCCAAATGGAATACCAATATTCTATGTTCCTCCAAAAGAACAAAGAAAAGAGGTTCCTATTCATCTGAACTTCCTTGGAATGTGTATACAAGCGAAGACATGTCTGGAAGTTGAGAAAAAAGGCAAATCTCAAAAAGAATACAAATTTTGTGCAACAAAATCTGAAATACCATCCACAAAAGTTTACTAGAGAACAAAAAGAAAAATGGAAATATAATTTTTGTGTTCCTTCTGTTTCAGTAAAATCAAGAGTCCCAGAATTCTCCACAGAAGAAGCCTACAGAAAAGAGTTTGAATGTTCCGAAGCATAAGTCTAGGCTAGATAAGAAGTTCAATAGAACAACTGATGCTAGAATGGACAGAAATAAGAACTATTGTAATTATCATTCAAAAAATCAAAATTCAATGAATTCTTTTATGTTTCAGAACTCTGAATGCTTTCTTTATTTTAAAAGTCAAACAATTCTTCTCACAGCCTTTTGGTTACTTCTCGAACAATTTTAAGCCCTCAAACTTAAAAAATCAGAACAAAAGACAAGGTTCTAACAAACCAGGAAAACCAGAAGCCTCTGGAAAACCTGTGAATTCTTCCATTCACAAAGAAAAATTAAATCAGAAATACAAAACTAACGTCAAAGGACCCATTATGAAATGGGTACCTAAATCTCTCTGATTTTATTGCAGAAACAACGTTTGTACCTCATGTATCTTGACTTTGGATGCTCGAGGCAAATGACTGGAACAAGGAACTTACTCTCCAAGTTTAAAGATAAATCTGGTGGAGAAGTAACTTTTGTACGCCAGAAGTCAGAAGTTCCAATCGTTTTGAGGAACATGATGACAAGGATACAAGTACTTCTGCAACAGAAGATACAACAACTCAGAAGTGACAATGGTACTGAATTCAAGAATGCCAAACTTGATGAATACCTTATCAATGAAGGAATCACTCAAAACTTCTTTGTTGTACGTACTCCTCAACAAAATGGTGTCGTAGAAAGAATAAATCATACTCTAGTCTAAGCAGCAAGAACAATGCTTGCAGCTTCTGGACTACCCACCAACTTCTGGGCTGAAGCTGTAGCAACGGCGTATTTTACTCAAAATCGATGGATAATAATCAAGAGGCATTTTAAAACTTCTTATAAATTGATAAATAACAGAATCCCTTCAGTTAAATTTTTCCACATCTTTGGTTGTAGGTGCTTTATACTAAACGACCGAGAGAAGCTTGGGAAGTTTGACAAGAAGTCTGATGAAGTCAAATTCTTGGGTTACTCTTTAAATTCAAAAGCCATCGTGTTTTAATTTGAGGACCAAGACTGTCATGGATATCTTTAACATAGACTTCGATGATCAAACCCAATTGAGTTCTGATTTTTCCAATTCGGAAATCAATCTTAACAATGTTACATATGACTATCTTTCAGGTTTCAGAGAATTCCGAGATCGATGCATTATTTGATGATTTTCTGGGAGAAGAAACACCATCAGAACAAACACCAAACAACCCGACTTTAATTATTCCAGAAGTACTTCAAGCTTCTGGGATAACTCTTTCTGGTCCCTCTAGGTCTTCTTGTTCAACAAATGAAAGTCCAGACGAAACCTCTACACCTTCATTTGAGGGGAAGACACTAGGCTCGACTCTAAACCCAGAAGCTGCCTCAATCCCTGAAGAGATGTTGGAACAAAAATTCAAGCCCAACAAATACCCCAAACTAGGATAAAAAGGTGGACAAAATCTCACACTTCAAATTTAATCATTGGTAATCCATCTGAAGGGGTCAAAACTAGATTCGTAACTGCAACTGATGCCTTCTTTGTAAAAAAAAATTAGCACTATTGAACCAAAAAGAGTTCATGAAGCTTTGCAAGAACCAAGCTGGGTGGAAGCAATGCAAGAAGAACTTCTTTTGTTTGACAGAAACAAGGTATGGAAGTTAGTCCCTCTGCCTAAAGATAAAGTTGCAATTGGTACAAAATTGGTGTTCAGAAACAAGAAGGATGATGATGGGATTGTCGTCAGAAACAAAGCAAGACTGTTGGCTAAGGGATATTATCAAGGAGAGGGCATTGACTATGATGAAACCATTGCTCCAGTGGCAAGACTAGAAGCAATCAGACTTTTTTTGGCCTTCTCTGCATACAAAGACTTAAAAGTTACCAAATGGATGTCAAATGTGCATTTCTGAATGGGAAACTCAAAGAATAATTGTATGTTCTACAATCTCCTGGGTTTGAAGATGCAAGACATCCAGATCATGTCTATGTTCTGGACAAAGCTCTGTACGGCTTAATGCAAGCTCCCAGAGCTTGGTATGAACGACTCTCAAGGTTTCTGATTGATCATTTGTACGAAAAAGGTAAAATAGATATCACTCTGTTCATCAAAAGAGGCAAAAGTATGTTAACTGTTGTTGAAATCTATGTGGATGACATCGTATTTGGTTCAACCTATAAAGCAGAAGTTGAAATATTTTCAAAACTAATGGAAAGTGAGTTTGAAATGAGCACGATGGGATAATTAAACTGCTTCCTAGGGCTTCAAGTCAAACAAACTATTTCTGGCATTTTTATAAACCAGGCCAAGTGTGTTTCTGACATGTTAAAAAAATTCAAACTTCAAAATTCCACTACTATGAAAAATCCATTCTCTCCTAGTACAAGGCTTGATTCTGTTCCCTTAGGGAAATCATTTGATGTCACGAACTACAAACGTATGATTAGATCACTTCAGTATTTAACAGCCAGCAGACCAGATATAATGTTTGCCACATGTCTCTGTGCAAGAAATCAAGCCAATCCAAAAGAATCTCATATGGCTGTCGTTAAAATAATTTTTAGATACTTAAAAGGGACACCCTCATTGGGTCTCTGGTATCCCAAAATTTTTGGCTTTGATTTGATTGCATACATTGACTATGATCATGCAGGATGTAAGTTGGACAGAAAAAGCAACTTTGGTAGCTGTCAACTTCTGGGAAACAGACTGATCAGTTGGACATCCCAAACGCAAAATTGTGTCGACTTCCACAACAGAAGCAGAATATGTTGTTGCTGCTAGTTGTTTTTCACAAGTAATCTGGATGAAGACCCAACTCAGAGATTATGGTCTAGTATATGACAAAATTTTGAGCCTATGTGATTCAGAAAGTGCAATTGGAATCACCGAAAATCCGGTTCAGCATTCTAAGACCAAGCACATTGATGTCAGGTATCATTTTATAAAGGATCATGTGGAGAAAGGGACAATTGAGATGTATTTTGTCTCGACTGATTACCAACTTGCTGATTTGTTCACCAAAGCTCTGGATGAGAAAAGATTCAATCTTCTAATTAGCAAGTTGGGCATGCTAAACATGTAACTTATACAGAACCTATAAGTATCTTATAGTTTTTGTATAATTATTTATTTAGCATGTCTTTTATTTTTCTTTATTTTACTTAGTCAATTTCAAAACTTTCAATAAACCAGAGCAGTGCATAAGTCTTTGGATATCTCTGTCAGGCACAGGCATTGCAGAGGCGCTCAGAGGTCTCTGGATGCCTCTGTCAATCATAAGAATATTCGTTGATCTTACATTTTATAATCCAAGAAAATTCCAAGGGGGAGCATTGAATGCAAAAATCAATGGGGAGAATAGAATCACACATTATTCTAGGGGGAGAATACATTTTTCTTCAAACCAAGTCTAACAAATGTTAGCTGTCCTTTGGATAATTTTTTCATTGAAATTTTTGCGAATTAGTTACTTCTGAACTAACTCTTGCCGTCAAGGTTATTTAGAAGTTTCAAAATCAATAAAAGTTCTTCTAAAATATTATTCAAAAGACATAAAACTTTCTTTTGGTCTCAAAAATGTTTTATTTGACCAACTGACTGATTTTAAATATTTTAATATTGCCAAAATGTTTCAAAAACATTCTTTTGATCAATTGATTTTTTTTAATTTTTGGTGGGAATATTCAAAATAACTAAAGTGGAACTGAATCTCATCCAAAACCAACAAGAAAACCCTTGGGTAACCCATTTAGACAGACACACGTCGATCATCCTAAAACTCAACTAGAATCTTCCTCCACGTGTCATTAATCGATGGTTTGCATGTTTATACGATTAATGCCTTACGTCAGCATCGAGAAACGGTTCTCCATTCCAAGTCAGATATAGCCCTTTCATATTCAAATCACTCGAGTTCGATTTTAAATCTCACTATATAAGTTCGAGAAAACCTCATTTCCACTTTTCACCATCTTCAACCTCTCGATTACCACTGTGTTATTAATATTCACCATCAATTGCAAACCTACAACTTCAAATCTTCACAACCCCCAAACTTCAAATGGTAAATCAGAACGAAAACGTGAATGTCCAAGATGAAGAAAGAGTAATCGACTCCATAGCAGATAGTGCTCATGTTATTCGCCTACCCTTGAAGACAAACAACGTGCAAGTTCTATAGGATCCAGATACCTACCTCAAAGAGTATCGTGTGATGATTGAGTTTCTTCAATATCACTCCCTGAACCGAACCCTCACTCTCACAAATCCAAATGTCCATGAAATGTATATCCAAGAAGTCAGGCAAACAATGTTAATCAAAAATGAAGATACTCTTTAAGGAAGCTTTGGTTACCCAAATGATGCTGAGCGTGCCGTTGAAATACCAATCACTAGGAAGATGATAGGAAAATACGTTAATCTACCACCATCCATTATTGAAGTCGAAGGTCAAAAAGTTCCCAACCCTGATCTTGTACCAAATCCCACCTCCGATGAATTGCTGGAGTTTTTAACCTTTATAGGTTACAACGAAGGAATCACAAGAATATCAGCCTTCGAAAGAAAGAAACTTCCATCGATGTGGAATGTTCTGGTCTCAATTCTCAATAGGAGCCTAAGATGTAAAATTGGGATGTTCTTCAATCGCCCGTTGGACTACGCAAACTTGATTTTCAAGAGATGTATGCAGCCGTCAACACCAAGGTCACTCACCAGAACAACAACAAAGCCCTTCCGGCACTTATGTGTCCTCGATTTCTTGCTTTGTTTACCTATAAATCGATTTCACATCTGAAACTTCCATCTATCCGTCCTTTATGCAAAATCTCAAGGATGAACTCTCAAAAACCTACACTTGACACAGACGGCTATCCTGTTTAGTGAGAACTATCGAGGTACATGCCCAATCTTTTACCTCAAACCTCCTCTATTTTAATTTCTTATAAGAGCTCTCTGGTATTCTCAGAACAGAGAATACCTACCCCAGAGCACTTAGAAGCCAGAGTAGTTGATGATGGGTCGAATGAGCATGAGAATGAAAATAATTCGAGTGAACAACCGAGTGTTTCTAACCATGCCGAGAGACTTTTAAGAGAGAGCGAAGAAGATGTACACAGAGACACATATGAGAGAATCTCGCCGAGTCCAACCAGAGCAACCACAAATATGCAAACACATCTTCACTCACTGAAACATGACTGCTCAGTCCAAAGCATCCAAAGCCTAACCGATCAGAGGACATCTCAAATTCCTCTACATCAAGCACAACAGAGGAAACCACATCATCTTCATCATCCTCTCAAAAGGATGATGATGAAAATATAAGAGTTCAATTGCCCAGAACTCGCCACACACCACATAGAATGTTGATGTCTCTGTGACCAACATATTAGAAGAAGAAGGTATGTTCATACCTTCTCCTAGGGTAGTTGCCAATGAATTCCCATCAGAGGGGTTATGACATCAGGCTGCACATCATACTTCTGGCTTTGACATGTTCCAAGGTATGCAACGATTATTGACTCTCCACCCTCTGATGCTGGAGATAAAGTTAATACCGTCAGAACATTCGAAGAGGTGCCTCTTAATAAGATGTGGAATCCCTCCACGCTCAACGTCCAAACAGGCGTGAACGAGGGCCTCTCTGAACACGAAAGACAAGGGGCTCCATGGTCACAAATGTAGCGTTCAAGGGATTTCTCGATCAAATCCAGGGATCTATGGTGGATCTAAAACAAACCATTTAAACAGCCGAATTGAAAATAATAAAGCTTTAGAGGAACTCAAAACGTTAATCTCCACAACAACAGAAAACCAGAAGAACCTTGCCGCTGATCATTTTACCCGATTGGATAATGGAATCCAAGCTAATGCAGAAGCCATCTTCCATATACCATATGATATTCCTCCACCAGAAGTTACCATCTCTGCTTCAGAGTATGGGTCATTTGTTGCTGATATCTAGAAGTTAATTGCAGCAGTCGTTCCATCAGAAGCCTAAACTTCTTGTGCCTCTTCGAAATCAACAACACCTCCTCCTCTAAATTAGCCTAGAAGGTATCGACTTTGGATACCTCAGTATCCAAATTAACTTCCATAGTAAGTTTAATCTCTGCAGATTTTGAATCAAAGAAAAAGGCTAAGGAGCCAGGGCCTACAAGAAGGCTGAACTGAAGAGGAAAAGGTCTGAGGATCAGGATCCTGAATCTCAGAAGGGGGAGAATAGTAAAAAGGTAAAATTTACTGTTGCTCAACCTACCTCATATTCTACACAACCAAAAATTGTCAAACAAGAACCCTCTACACCATCATCCTCAACCAAACAAGCCCAAGCTCAAACTCCTACTCCTCTAGATGTAAGTTCTGGCCCGCTTCCTAGAGATCCTAAAATGGCTAAGTTCATATTTAAACTTCAACAAGATAACAGACGACCAGAAGCACAGAAAACAATACCCAGAACTCCTCCCTCCGTCCAAACTTCAGAAAAGGTTCAAACCTCTAAACCAAGATCAATCCCAATCCCCACTCAAACTCCAAATCGTTCAGAAAGTCAAAGTTCAAAAATCCATCATTGCAAGCCAGATGAACCAATGGCAGAAGCTCAAGCTGTTGAACATGATAAAAATCTAACTGGTTCTGAAGGATTGTTGAAAAAGGCAGCATGTAAAAGAAAGATCGATTTAGAGCAACTGAAAAGGGTTGCACCTTCTCAAATCTCATCCACAAGAGAGACATTTCAAAGATGCTTGTATGCTGCTACAGAAGACAAGGTTGATCTAATTCTTCCTAAATTTGCACAAGATTATAAAGTAAGTAAAGAGGTCAAGTCAAGGTTTATGGTGCACAGACAAGCAAGGAAAGAAGGTCTCTCCTTCCCAGCAGAAAAGTTACTAGAGTTAAGCATCTTAGATTTAAAAATTCTGATCTAGTGTACTCTATGATCTACTTTCCATAAATCCCTCTAATTTGATACCCATTGGGAGATTTATGAAGAAGTAAATGGCTTCAAACAACGAAAGTCAATACAAAGTGGCCTACTTTAGAATCCTATCTTGCATGGAAGCCTTCATAGAATACAGAAAGAAAGTGTACTTCTAGACCGGATTTGAAAGACAGGTAACTATCTTAAGCATCTCTGCTCCAAATGAAGACAGAGAGGGCATTGAGAATCTTCAACCAGGGTACATTATTCTTGAACCAGAAGGAGTGGTTTTCCGAAGACCTAGACGAAGAAGATTTTTTAGAATCAAGGAAGCATTCAAATTTTCAGAAAGGATTGTCGAGATTATTAAAGGGTTTGTTTCGTTTCAAAAGGAGGATACAAAAATTGAAGCTAAGATCAGAATAGCAGCAGAGAGAATTGAGAAAAAGCTTGAAGAAGTGATCAAGATAAGAGAGCTTACAAATCAATTTTACAAAATGATAAGTGGACATCCTCAAGCTCCTTTCTGGTTTTCTGATTATCATTTGCATCTGATTATTCCTTGAAATGAAATGAATTTCTATTTTTTGTATTGCAATGCATACTTCTGAATTCATACCTAGGGGGAGAATGTTAGAAAATATTATATGAAAGTGTGAACCATAATTGTCTAAGTCTCATACTTCAGAAGATAGGTTCCAGAAGTTCATCTTCTGATCAAAGATGACCAGAAGCGCCCAGAGACTTGAAGATCCTGTTGATTTCAACTGCTATACTACACGCGCTTCAAATGACGTGGTAAATCGCACTTGTCGTGTATAACAGATTTTGTTAGTAGTACAAGTGACGTGTCACTCAGTGATAGGCTAGCTCATTGACTTTTCATATGTAATAATATAAATAGAGTTAGTTATCATTGTATTGGATGTCGATCAAATAAGAGAATTACGCTTATCATTCAACGTATTGTAATCGTTCATCAGGTTATTCAATACATATTTCTTTTGATCTTCATATTGTTCTGATGATGAATTGCTTACTGTTCTAGTATTTAATCATAGATTAATTATCTTCCGCTCATATATCTAACATATAATCTGTTGATTAATCGAGTATAAAAGGGATCTGGGTTCCAACATTTATCATTCATGTTCTTTGGTCTTTTTATTTGTTTCATCTTCAAACTTTCACCCAAAGCTATCAAAGTACCATTGCAACACTTATGAATCTCTTCATATCTGATGAAGAACTTCTGATATCCAGTTTTACAAACAACTCCTGGAGGATAAGCAACAAGTGTACAAGAATGAAGATCATTTATGCTTTCAAATCAAAGTTTGGTCTACTTAAATATGCTTTTTCCTTTTCAAGACCAAAAGCAACATGGAAATCAGTTCTTGTAGCACAAATAAATTCTCTGTATATACCATCCCTTAAGCAAACAAAAGTCCTTCTGAACTTGGAAATTTTGTCATGAAATGGATTGAGTCTGTTGTATACTCTGATCAAATCTCTTAAATGAACATTGTGAAAATCAGCTTATGTAAAACAACATATTTCTCCATTTTCCCTTTCTACCTTATAAAATGAATATTTATATCCATTTTTACTCCTCTGATCCGAATCTATCACTTTCTTTATAGGAATATCAGTTCTAACTTCAGATATTTGCAACTTTAGACTTCTGATAATTCTTGAATACCATTGTTTAAATGTAAAGTTCTTGTTTAACCATCAATCAATGAAATTGAATATGTGCTCTTGCTCCATAAACATTTCAGGATGAAATTACTCAAGGAATAAAACACTTGAATAATCTGGAATATTAGCTTGTTGAATTTCCTCAGCTTTAACTGCTTCTTTCTCTTTATCAAAAGTTTCCATCACCATTTCAGAAGTTACAACTTCTGAGAGTTTCTTCTTCTGAACTTCTTTAGTTGGTTCACTTTCATCGTACTAAACAACTTTTATTTCTTTGGGATGAATTGAGAAATCATAACAATAACTCAGAAGATAATTAGCCTCCCTTTTATTGTTGACTTCTGAATCACAGGAAGAAAAACTCCTTCTAATCAGTTCTCTAAAATGAATCAGTTCATTTATCAATGACAAAATTCATAACATATATCTTTGTCTTTCACAAACATTCCTTCTTTTATCAGCTTAGCAATCCAGAATAAAGTTGATGAAGAGTATTTAGGTATGTCAAACAAAAAATGTTTGAAAAAAATCTGAACCATCAGGCTTAGGATATAGGAAACCAAATTCTGGATTAGAGAAAAATCTTGAACTCCTGACGAGTTCCAAACAAATTGATTCTAACAAATTTACACCATTCAATCTTCTTTCAAATGTCAACTGAAAATCATGTTTAACAAGATTTCTGAGATAGATTCCAGAAACTCTTCTTATCTCAGTAACAAGTTTAGATTCACCAATCTTTGCACAATAATCCAATAGAAATAACTTGTCTTGAAGGCTCAAGTTATATATATCAATTTGAGTAAATCCAATTATTGTACCATCTTCTCTTTCAGCACTTATGTTGATGATATCTATATTATCAACTCTTCTTCTACTCACTTGTTCATATTCTGAACACCATATTTCTGACGAAATGCTTTTATCTGAGAACCATATTCTTCTGACCAATCTCCACTAATAAATTTTCTAGAGTACAAGTTTTCAAACTAATCCTGTACATATACACATAAGTATCTTCTGGAAATACAGTCACCTCATTATTTTCATAATCAAACAAGGTCTCTTTTACAAATACGTGATCCAGAATTGGAACCTCAAGTTTTGGCAATCTTATTTTGGGAATTATTATGCAATCTCTGAACTTGTAACATATCAACTCAGAAAGCTTCATTAATACTTCATCACAAAAATTTACATTTTCCACATGATTAAAGTCAATATCCATTCTTTCTTCTTGAATTGGTTGACTTAGAAAGTTACTAAAAACAGTAAATTCTCCATACATGAATCTAACATCCAGATTCCATGTAGAGTTAAAAATTGAATTTATCACAACTAATTCATTAACCATTTGAATAAAGTCAAAAGATCTTCTTCTCCTCTTTTGACATAGGATTGAACAACTTTTGGTCTCTATACAACTATATCTCTGATCTCATTAACTTTTCTTCATCTTTAAATCTGATAACATCAGATAAACCTCCAGGTTCTCCAAAGGCTAAATATTCATTAACCATTTCTTCATTTGAATCAGCTAACCTTTCAGTTTCATCTAAATACTTAGACGTATCTGATTCAGTTAAAATAACGTTTTCAGTTTCATAACCATCTCCTTCGTCTTCAGGAATAAGAACTGGACTTTCTGGAACAGAATTAGGAACTTTAGATGTTTTATCAGCATTCTGAACATCTTCAGAAAATCATTCAGAAGCCTGAGCTATTAATCCTTCTTGCACATTTTTTTCAGAACCATAAACTCTTCTCCTCTTCTCCCCCTCATGATCATCAAAACCGTGATCATCATGTTTTCGTTTATGAGTTTCTGCTTGTGCCTTGCATTCTAAAGAAGAAATTATTTACTTTGCTTGTGCCTTTGCAAATTCAGAAGTACAGAAGTCTTTGAATTCGGAGAATTCAGAAGAATGGGTAATTGGACCAGGAAGAACATATGTTCCAGTTTTCATTCCTACATATGTAGGATGGCCTGTTGATGTCACTACATCATGAACCACGAAGGAATGAGTTAATGAGGCTTTTAAGATGTTCACCTTACTAGGACTTCCATCAAATCCTCGAACATCCTGAATAGGAATGTCTACTAATGTTGTTGCAAAATGACTTACACTTTGCTTTGAAGTCTGGAAGACTTGTACTTGTGTGAAGTAAATGAATATCTTGTGTTCTTGAAGGGTCAATAGAGGTTGGACAACCAGATTCAATGTGCTCAAAATGATGAAGGGGGGACATATATTCTTCTATTTCAACATTAGGCTCCTCCAATTGGGGACGTAATGGTGTATAAGCTGCTTATCCCAAGAGTGTTGATGAAATGTCCTTCTTTTGAGATATGGATGAGTGGACAGGAGGGTTAGCAAGAGTTGTCAAAGTCTCACTGACTATTTCAATATTATCCACCAAAGAGTGTGGAATAATAGATTGTGTGGTTGTCCGACTTGTAATGGTTAGATAACAAATTTCTTGATCTTTTATCTGGGTACTCATCTCTTCAATTCTTTTTCTCATATTCCTACCCTGTCTCTCATTTACATTTTTCCTGTTTTCTCTCTGAGGATGTTCACCCCCTTGAACTTCCTCCCCACTCTCCCTAGGTGGAATACTAGATCCCTCACCATGCACACCTCTGGGATTTGAATATTGGGTAGGGGCTACAGGTTCTGGTAGTCCCATTGATTCACAATACTGAATCAAAACTTTATTCTTATAGTTAACATATGCTCTAAGTTCTTCTGAAAGAGGCATAGCATTTGGAAATTGAGCAGGTGATGATGTTGGTGGCCTAAGATTGTCCATAGTAAACAAGGGAACCTTTGGTGCATCATCCAAAGGTGGAATTCTGTCTTCTGTATATAAAGCCCCTTAACAAATATTTCGAAGAATATTTGAAATGGGATTTAGTTGGGCTTTTTGTTGGAAGTGACTGTTGTTCTCAATTCATCATAGATTAAAGATGCATAATCATAATGCATATTGAAAGCTATGCCATGGAAAATGATTCGGATATTTGAAGAGGCCTGATCCAAACCAGAAATTTTGCCTAATAAACATGTGTTTATAATGGAGAATAGTGTATACGAGATTGGAGGAAGACACTTTCTTCTAAATGAGCTCCATGTAGTTAGGTTCTCAGAATATCCAAGATTCATAAAATCAGCAATCATTTGAGCAGGTTTTGGAATCTTATCAAAACTTGATTTTCCTACCACATATGGACTGTTAGGTAATTCCAGAATTTTTCTCAAATGATCTGGCTTGATATAGAATTGATAACCTCCAACAAAAGAAGTAATGACTTCATGTTCTTCTTCTTAATAAATAAAACACCACCATTGTTGCAAATATACTTCTGGAACAATCATATTGTTGATCATAACTCCTCTCATTGATTTGAATATGATTCCTCTTTATACTTAGTGAATTTCCATGTGTAAACTTATGCTTAAAATTCCGCGATAGCATACGCTGAGTGTTATCAGCGATCGCTGAAAATCATAAGCCTCAAGTCTATCTCAGAAGATCTGAAGATCAACAATCACACCAATAGAACATTCAGCGGAAGTCGAAGACCAAGCTGAAGAAAGAGATAGTTAGCTAATAATTTGAAGCGGTTCAGGTATAGCAATGAGTATCTAAATCAGAGCGTGAAGTTTTGTCAAGCCTCAGCGATACTCTGAAAGTTCAGCGATCAAATGAAGCTTCTCAAACAAGATTGATGTTGATCTTATCCTCGATGCACAAAAGTCAAACCATATACTATGTCAAATAAGGACGTACGCATTTTCTCTTATGTCCCCATCATATTTGATATGGTACTGTTCACACGCGGCCAAAAGTATGGTTGCTTTTGAACAAAGAACAAGCTTCCTATGAAAGCTTGACACGTGTCATATACCTTTTGTCTTGCATTAAATGCAAACGGGTATAAATAAGATGAAGATATCTTCTTCATCTTCATGCATGCTACTTTCTATTTCCGAAAACCTCTGTCTCTTTCCTTCTTATTTTCTTTTGCATCAATCTGCGTGATTTCTTAAGTTACAATAGAATTGGTTTACTTGTTCTAATTCCGCTTGTAACTGTAAATTTGTTTATTCAATATAAACTCATTTAAAAACGAAAATCTAATTGTTTACATTCAACCCCCCCCCCTTTCTACAAACTGTTTCTGTATCCTTGAACTCTTGTAGACTCCTTTGGGACCAACAAGTGGTATTAGAGCAGTGTTTCTTGCTTATCTTTAAAATATCTTTGAACAAATTTATTTTAAAATTACTAATACTAATACAAACTATATTGATAATGGATCTTTAACTAAACCTCCAAGATTTAGCCGTGATAACTTCGCATTATGGAAGGAAAGAATGTCTCTATTCCTAGAAAGGTCCGTTCCTAAGATCCCCTACTATCTAGAAAAGGGACCATTTGTTCCTACAACTGTAGTAGCTAGTGTCCCTGCCACTACTCTCCAGGCACGCTGAAAGGAGTATCATCAACACTCCAAATCGATGGACTGAAGAAGAGAAAAAGGAAGTAGCTATAGATGCTAAAGCTAGATCCATAATTGCTATATCTTTACCAGATAAAGTCTATCATTCTGTTATGAAGATGAGAACATCTAAGGCCATGTGGGATACCTTGTGTATTCAATATGAAGGGACTGATGAAGTCCACATCACTAGGTGTATTAATCTGGTAAGACAGTATGAAAGCTTTATGCACACAAAAGGTGAAACTCTCTCTCAAATTCACCAAAGATTTAACTGTCTCTTGATTTACATGAAAACTATCAACAGAGAATACTCTAACGCTGAAATACTGACAAAATTCATAGAGGCACTACCTGAACAATGGGGAGTGTACACTACATGTTTAAAATTGTCAATGAATCTTGAAACTCTCTCTCTCTCTCTGAGTGCCTTATATGGAATGCTTTTAATTGAAGAGCAAGCTCAGGTTATAAGAAAAAACCTCATAAATGAAATCAAAGGTGCCAAAAGTACTTCTTTGGCACTAGTGACTTCAGAGGTAGAACCATCAAAACTTGTTTCTTCTTCCATCACCTCTATCACTGAATTAAATCAAAATAATTCAGAAGAACTCACTGATGCTGACATCTCTGAGTTTGATAACCTCTAGCACTTCTAACGAACAACTTTAAAAGATTTGCTAGACAGAGCAACTTTCGAAAAACTCCCGCTATCACTAACTCTGATATGTCGAAAACTCTGCCCGCTGAAAAAGCATCTGCTATATGCTATAACTGTCAGCGAAAGGGTCACTTTGCTAGCGAATGTAGATCTAAGAAAGTAGTTGCTCCCACAACCTCTCAGAACTCTAATAAAAAGGAAAAGTACTTTAAATTAAAAAATAAGTACAGAGATCTAAAAAAGAACCAGCAAAAGGGCAACGGTCTAATTGCTGAAGAAGTTGACTGGGATCAAGAAGAAGATTGGGCCAAAACATCGGATGAATCAGGCTCCGATGAAGAAGATCTTGCCTTTCTCTGTCTGATGGCAAGAATTGAAGAGGCTGAAGAAGTCTCTGAAACTTCCAGCTTAGAGTCTCCTTCAACTCAGGTAAACATTCCTATAAACTCCTCTTTACGTGAAAGTGATGACTTGTCCGCTCTCGATGCTTTGACCGTTGATTTTTACAATGCTCTAAATGGAAAGATTAAAGCTGAACAAATTAATATTGATCTTTCTGAACAATTGAAAAATTGTCATTTAAAAATAAAAGAACTAACAAAGATTGAAGATTCCCTAAAAGATCAAGTCTTTGTAAATCAGACAATTAGTATTGAGAGACAACAAGCTATCGGGAACCTGAAACTTATTTCAAAAACCAAACCAATGCTAAAACAAATGATGATGGGATCCCTGATCTTCCTACATCAAGCAGCGATCCGTCAACATCAGGGATCAATGTCACTCCTCTCAATCAGATTCCTCAATCTGATACTTCTTTAGGAAATTCTTCAGTGAATAACCAAGCTTCATCTTCTACTGATCAACCCTCTGAATCTCATCCAGGATTGATCTTAAATGAAGTTCCTGTCGCTGAAACGATCAACGACATCCCTGAAAGAGAGCAAATCGCTGAATCTATTATTGATCAGTCTCCTCAACCTCCAGCTCAGCGATGGATTGCAAATCATCCAATAAATCAAATAATTGGTGAGCCAAATGCAGGTATCAAGACTCGTAGAGGTACAGGTAATATCCGTCTCTATGTTAATTTTATTTCTCTCTCTGAACCTAAGAAGATAGATCAAGCTATCTCTGATCCTAGTTAGGTCTCTGCCATGCAAGAAGAACTAACCGAGTTTCGTAGAAAAAAAGTTTGGAATCTTGTTCCTCGTGCCTGTGATAAAACTGTAATAGGTACCAAATGGGTTTTCGAAATAAGCTGGATGAAAATGGCACTGTCATTCGCCATAAGGCTAGACTTGTTGCTCAGGGATACAGATAGGAAGAAGGTATTGACTATGATGAGACCTTTGCTCCTATTGCTAGATTAGAAGCTATAAGACTCTGTTTAGCTTATGCTTCCCATAAAGACTTTAAAGTTATTCAAATGGATGTTAAAAGTACTTTTCTAAATGGTAAACTCAGCGAGGAAGTTTATGTTGAACAACCTCCTGGTTTCGCTGACCTAAACCATCCTGGTTATGTTTTCAAACTTAAAAATCTCTTTACGGTTAAAACAAGCTCCTAGAGCTTGGTATGATACTCTCTCAAAATTCCTTCTGAAAGAAAAATTTGATCGTGGAAAAATTGACAAAATTCTATTTTTAAGAAAATATAAAGGTCATACTATTCTTGCTCAAATATATGTTGATGACATTATTTTTGGCTCCACAAGACTCAAATTATGCACTCGTTTTCCAAACAGAATGAAGAAAGAATACAAAATGAGTATGATGGGTAAACTAACATATTTTTTAGGTTTCCAGATTAACCAATCTGACAAAGAAAATTTTATTTGTCAAAGTAAGTATGTTAAAGACATGCTGAACAAGTTTGAAATGAATCAATGCTCAGCGATGAAGACCTCGATCGCACCTCCACTAACGTTGAATAAAGACCCAAATGGGAAACCTGTCAATGTCACTGCCTATAGTGGGATGATTGGGTCTCTGCTATATCCTACAACGAGTAGACCTGATATCATTTACTCTACTTGTCTCTGTGCTCGGTATCAAGCTGAACCAAAGGAATCTCACCTCATCGCTGTAAAGCGAATCTTCGGATATCTGAAAAGAACTCCTAATTTGGGTCTTTGGTATCCCAAAGGCTCAGGGTTCAATCTAATCGGTTACTCTGATAGTGATTTTGCAGGATGCAAGATTGATAGAAAGAGCACCACTGGCGGATGTCAGCTATTAAGTGGCAAGTTGATAAGTTGGACAAGTAATAAGCAAAACTCTGTGTCTACATCTACCGCTGAACCTGAATACGTAGCCACTGGTAGCTATTGTGCTCAAATCCTGTGGATGAGAAATCAGCTGAGAGATTATGATCTCAAACTTTCTAAAATCCCTATTTATTGTGATAGCACTAGTGTTATTGCAATTGCAAATAACCCTGTACTTCACTCAAAAACCAAGCACATTGAGATTCGATATCACTTTATCAGAGATCATGTGATGAATGAAGAAGTGGAACTTCATTTTGTACCAACTAAATATCTGCTCGCTGATCTTTTCACCAAACCTCTGGATGAAGCTAGATTCAATCTACTCATCAGCGAACTTGGCATGTTAAACGCTGAATAAATTCTCCATTCTCTGAACTCTGATTCAGCGATACTTGATCATTCTCACTCAGGTATGAACTTCTATATCTTTACACTCTCTGGATATTTTCTTTCAGAGAATTTCTTCAAACTAAAAACCCATCACTGACAATCCTTTATTGTCTATTGATGAAGAATTTAAGGATAATGATTAACATTTTTAAATGATAATCATTTTCAAAATTTTCAAATAAGAAAAGGACACGTCAGACCTTTATCTGACACATGACGGACCACGACGTTTCCTTTCCTATTCCTTTCTAGGAGCGTGCGCTAGGTCATCATTACTTTTTCAAAAAGCTAAAACCGTCGTTTAGCTATCCCTTCTCTCTCCTCATGCTATTTAAGCAATTTATTTCTTCATTTGATTCTTTACGCGCTCTTTACTCTCAAAAGCAAGAATCCTCTTTGAATCTTCAAGCCTTCCTGAAGATCACCAAGAACACGAACTTGTGCGTTTTTCTTTGTTTTTAACGTTTAAGGTTTGATCTAACCCTATTCTTTACTTAAAACTCAAATATCGTTTATCACATTATTAACTATATAACTTCTTATAAAATCAAATCTAGTTTTAAGTCAAAATTAATGTGTTAAAATTTTTATTTTTACCAAAAACCTGTTCTGGATTCGTCCTGGAACAGAAGACCATTTTACGTATTTTTATTACCAAGTTTTTCTCCGCTTTCTAAAAATTGTGGTACTAACAAGTATTTTGATCTTTGTTCATCAAAACACTTGTTTTTCTTCTACACTTTTTGGTAATATTTGTACCAAAAACCTTTTCTGGTTTATTACCCTTGTATTAAACCATGATTTTCTTATTTGGTGTTCCCATCTTTGAAACAGACATGGCAACTTCGAGCAAGAACACTCAAGACGCTTCACAAGCACAAATTGTCCGCACCAAAGCCCCTGCAAGCGCCTTTGACTTCGAATAAGCTACTTTCAAGGCCTGCAACTACCTCGCCCTGATGGATATCCCTGCTGAAAAATCATACTTCAACGATGGTGCTACCTTCATCAAAGCCTATCCTCTGATGTATGCCTTTGTGCACAATCCCGTGGGAATCACTGCGCATCTTCAAGCTCTCTGGTACACGACTCATTGCACAACCCTCACCACTGACAAGGGCAAGAAGCTCCCTGCTATACGATTCACAATTCCTACTCTCGGCGACTTTTCCTTTACCCTAGGCTTTCTTAGGAATGCCCTCCGCCTTCCTTCCAGAGGTAAGAATGAGTCCTGGGCCCCTGAGCCCACCAAGGAACAAATAGAGGCCTTCTTGGACTCTATTGGCTATGTTTGGGAAAACACTGAAGTCAAGACTGTGGGATCAAAGATGGAGAAGAAGCGGCTTCCAGGTCGCTGGCAATACATCTTCACCCAAGTGATTCAGTGCTTGGGCTCCAAGATTGGCTCTCATGATCAAGCCAGCAAGCACTTCCGAGACCTTGGCTTCGCTCTCTGTACAAACTACAAGCTGAACTATGCAGACTACATTTTCAGCGATGTGTACAATAGGGTAAAAGCTGGTAAGCGGAACCAATTCATTCCTTACCCTAGGTTCTTTGCAACTATCTTGGAGGTTGCCTTCAAGGATGAATATCCAAAGGTCGCCAACCAAAGCTTCTCGATGGTCGAAAAGAAGTCTCTGGACATTGATGTTCATCGATATGATGCTCCTTTCACTCCCTACATGCTGCAACTTATTACTGCAGCAAAAAATGTGTCCGTCTCACTAAACAACCCATCAATGAGTAACCCAGACACCTCCACTCCCTCGAAAAGAAAGGAACCAACCGATGGTCATAGAAAGACAATCGCTCATAAGCCAGCAGCAAAGAAACAAAAGAAGGGAGTCTCTCAAAAGACTTTCCTTCTTGATTCACGTGTAATATCAACGTTCTCTGCAGCCACAGCCATGACAACGGTCTATGCATCCGTTGCCGTTTCTTCAGCACTACCACCACCTTCAGCGACTACGGTCACTAAACGTGTTACAGCCAGCTCCGCTGAAGCTGGATCAGGTACGTAATACATTCACAGCCTTCTCTTCTTCTTCTACCATCTCTTATTTGGTCCTCACACAAACATATGATTCAGAGATAGTTGTCCCTATCTCTGATGATGTTGAATCGCACGATGTCCAAGCTTCAGTGTTGTTTCGACAATCTGATCTTTGGAAAGCTAGTACAACAAGACCTCAGCATGTCTCTCACAGGCATACTAAGACACAGGCTAGTGATCCTCATGACACTACCATAGTACACGTTGTCCCTAATAGTAATCCTCATGATACTCTCAAGGTAAATAACATGTTTTGTCATCCTTCATCTAACCCAGAGCTTTTCTTGGTTGCTCTGTCTATGTTGTCATCAGGTATTGCACCTCCTCTATTTACATCAGCAACCACCATCACTACCTCTAAGGCTGCTGCTGCTCCCTCAAATCTGAGCAAGGAAAAATCTCCTCAGCAACCAAAGACGGATGCTGAACTGTGCAAAATAAAGCGGGAAAAGTTTTCCTCAAAGTTTCCTCCTTTTGCTATGGAGATTCCTAAAATTGTTCTTCCTAGCCCCACATTCCCTGCAATTGACTTCTTGGTCAATGAATGTGCTCTCACAAGGGCTAGGCTAGACAATCTCCAGACATCCGCTGAGTACATCTTCCAGACTGTCGCTGGTACTCCAGGGATGAAGGCCACGATCAACAATGTCTACATTGACATTCAGGCACTCAAGGCCGACAACCTGGCCCAAGAGCAAGCTCTTGCCAAGCTCGAGAAGAAGGTAGAAGCCCAAAACCAGGTGCTTGAGTCTATTCAGAAGACTCAGCCCGACCTCGAACACAAATTCTCTGAAGGTGCTTGATCGGACTTCGCTGAACCAGGTCGTTCAGAACCAGACCTCGCACACAAATTCTCTGAAGGACATTGGTTCCAATGTGCGTACTCTGGTGGTGCATTTTCTCCCCGCTGACAACATCGAGGGGGAGAGATGCGCCAAAGAAATCGCTGATGAGATTATTGGAGAATCCAATGAAAGATTCCCTGAAACTCCGATATCTCCCTACATTAAGGGAAACCCTACTTCCTCTATCGCTGAAAAAAGAAGACAAGGAGGAAGATGATGAGGAGGAAGAAGACGATGAAGAAGACAATGATGACATCCCTCACTATGGGGAAAATGATGATGATGATGATGATGATGACATCCCTCCTGGTACTCTCGAGCACTTTAAAAATTGTAGACCAGGCAACTTCATGCCTGAAGTAGTCTACAGGGAGCCCTTGGGGGACGGACCTCCTCCTTCTCAGGATCCGTCCAACCAATCAGGCAAAGGAAAGGAGGTGGTAGATCTTGATGCCACCATTCCAATATCTGAGGGGGAGACCGCTGCATAGGTAACTCTTTCCCTTATCCCTTTTACTCCCATCTCTGAGCCTCCAACCTATCCTTCTTTCTCCCCTCCAAATTTTGGTTCTGACCAACCTCTTTCTCCTTCTCCCATTCTCAGTGAGTCTAGTCCCCCAAAGGACTCCACTTTTTGGAGGGAACCTTCATCAGAAGAGCAGTTTATGTATATATCTGACTCTGACTCTGAAGATGAAGAAGGCCTCATTCCCAGACGTCGCGCACAAAGACCCATAATAAGCGAGCCTGAAGAGGAAGAAAGGCGAATAAACTTTTTAAAAGAACTTGAAGCCAAAAGAATAAAAAAGCCCTCTGCTGAACCAGAAAATCCCATTCCTATCAACGTGGTAGATGACTTCTATTTTCTATCAAAGGAGGAGGAGCACAAGCACTTGAAGCTTAGAGAATAAGGTATGAAAATATGAAACAAACAGAGAGTGATCTACAGCTTGCAAGGAAAATACTCATGGAGGATGCCGCTAAAGATAAGGTGACTAAAGAGCTGATCGAGAAAAGTCAAAGAGTCGCTGAAGCTTTGGCACAAAGCAAACTGAATGAAGAAAATATAAGAGTGAATCCCATCCTCGCTTAAGAGAAGATTCTAAATGCCCTACAATGAAGAACCAAGCCACAGAGAAAAAGAACTGCGCTGGTGCACTGAAAGATTTAATTTTCGAAGGTCTGATTCAAAAATCATTCGAGCAACGATCGAAGGACGTCCTTCCAAAAGGTATGGACTGAAGGTATTTGTTTCAATATACAAGCATACGAATGTTGAAAAAGAAGAAGCCAAGTTCTTGAAGTTCTATGGATACTCTAAATGGCTAGAAATCAAAGATGTCATTCAGGGTTCCAAATCAATTTTTAAAGATGTGGTGGAAAGAGCATTGGATTAGCTTCTTCAGAGGATGTCACAACATGTGCAAGTTCCGCCTCTCCCTGAGCCTACAAGAAAAAGAAGATCAAACACTGAAGGAGGTTCATGTTCTAAAAGTGAACATGAAACCAAATTCAACTATGAAAGCATTCTCGGCCATCTGGAAATCCCTAACATCTCCATGCTGAACTCCTCTCTCCCTCAAGATAGAAGATATGCAGAAAATGAAATCATCACCTTCCGTGAACCAGGTATGGTTTTCTTGGATACTGATGGATTCTTAGGGATTTTTAGAAACAAAGAAGTCAGCAAGGCTCCTTCAGCTTTCATAAAGATCATGCATCACTACTGCTGGCCAGATGATCCGCTGATGAATCGACAGAAGAGGCTCTATGAAAATGAAATACGAAGAAGACAAGAAAAACTCTATGATTAATATATAGTTTTTTTTCTTTTGTATTACTCTTCAGTGTATTGTACTTTTCCCTACTTACAAATTTGTAATTTCACTATTCATGTAATTTCTTCAGATTATTAATGAAATTTCAAATGAAGTACTCTATTTCAACTGTGTATTGAAAAGATCCCTGAAAACAGTAAATGGGACACTGAACATAAGAGTTCTAAATTCTTTACATACCTCCTTACTCACTGATATTTCCTTCTGAAATTTAAATCAGTGAATGTACTTAAGGCCTCTACTTGTAAAAATTGTGCTTTCATATCCTTATAAATGAAACTCAATAGCTATAATAGATTAGCT
Source organism: Silybum marianum (assembly GCA_036898165.1). Classification (NCBI taxonomy): domain Eukaryota; kingdom Viridiplantae; phylum Streptophyta; class Magnoliopsida; order Asterales; family Asteraceae; genus Silybum; species Silybum marianum. Next base: position 29,747,031 of record CM072533.1, on the reverse strand, counting down.
GAAAAAGATCTCACAGATTAGTACTTAGAAATTTTTATTTAAATATTTCTTAAGTCCTTACTAATTCCTCAAAGTAATTTTCCCATGTTACTTAATCATAATCAAATAAGGGGATTTTGTTGATCATAACTCCTCTCAGTGATTTGAATATGATTCCTCTTTATACTTAGTTTAATTCCTTGTGTAAACTTATGCTTAAAATTCAGCGATAGCATACGCTGAGTGTTATCAGCGATCGCTGAAAATCAGAAGCCTCAAGTCTACCTCTGAAGATCTGAAGATCAACAATCACACCAAAATAACATTCAGCGAAAGTCGAAGACCAAGCTGAAGAAAGAGATAGTCAGCTAATGATCTGAAGCGGTTCAGTGACAGTAACGAGTATCTAAATCAGAGTGTGAAGTCTTGTCAAGCCTCAGCGATACTCTGAAAGTTCATCCTTGAAGTTTCAAGTTCAGCGATCAAATGAAGCTTCTCAAACAAGATTGATGTTGATCTTAACCACGATGCACAACAGTCAAACCTTATACTATGTCAGCGAAGGACGTATGGATTGTATCTTATGTCCCCATCATATCTGATATAGTACTGTTCACATGCGGCCAAAAGCATGGTTGCTTTTGAACAAAGAACAAGTTTCCTATGAAAGTTTGACACGTGGCATATACCTTTTGTCTTGCATTAAATGCAAACAGGTATAAATAAGATGAAGATATCTTCTTCATCTTCATGCATGCTACTTTCTATTTCCTAAAACCTCTGTCTCTTTCCTTCATATTTCCTTGTGCAAAAATCTGTGTGATCTCTTAAGTTACAATTGAGTAGGTTTACTTGTTCTAATTCCGCTTGTAACTGTAAATTTGTTTATTCAATATAAACTCATTTAAAAACGAAATTATAATTATTTGTATTCCCCCCCCCCCCCCCCCGTCCCTTCTACAAACTGTTTCTATATCCTTGAACCCTTGTAGACTCCTTTGGAACCAACACATATTCTTTGTAAACATCTTTCTGAGAGGATGTTTCTTCAAAATTTCTATCAAAATCTGTTGATCTTCTTTAAAATCATTAGATTTCAGATTCAAACCACCGTTGTTTTTCTTGATTTCCATCAGTTTATCAGATGGTAGAATAAGTTCACTTTGAATGGGCCGTTTGCCCTTGAAACTTCAGCAGTTTGATTTTTTCTATTGTTTGGAGCATCACCAACGTCTCTAGTAGATTCATTTTCAGCAGCTAAAAATTTAGAAGCAACTTCAATAAGATTATCCTGATTTCCCCCAATTTCAAAATTGGCTTGTGGATTAGGGTTAGGGTTAGGGTTCGAAATTAAGATTTCAACATTTGAAATCACCTACTTTGTTGCAGTATCTTCAACATTTGGATCATTTGATATAGCAACTTCGATTGATCCGATCATCATATTATTTTGCACAATTTTGAATGATCCTTTGTTCGATGAATCACCAAACCTGCTACTGAAGAAGGATTTTGCAATCTAGATTGGTTAATCGATTTGAGAAGTCGAAGTGATCGATTGAAAATTTTGATGAATAGGAAATGATCTGAGATCAGTAAGTTCAGAATTTTGATTTCGGAGGGAAAAATCGCAGAAGATTTTGAAGAAAAGTCGATAGGAGTATTTATTGAGTCAGATTTGAAAGAGTGATCTACGTGGGACACGTGGCAGAAAAAAAAACAAAAAGTAATCACGTTTAGTAGGTAATCATTGATTAACAATGGGCAAATGACTACTGAAACGTTTTTACGACGTGTAAATGATGAGCGAATGAAAATAGAACACGTGGCATGAGACACTAAGTGTATGACTTTGTCAGACAAGAAAAATCTTCACAAGATAATTCTCAGATGTAATGACGTGTCATTCAGAAGTTCTGAGAATTTCTGTTCAGAAGTTCTGAGATCATCTGTTTAGAAGTTCTAAGAATTCCTGTTCAGAAGTTCTGAGAATTCCTGTTTGGAAGTTCTGAGAATTTCTATTTAGAAAACTGAAGAGGGACTTCTGAATAAAAACATTCAAAATACTAATTTCTGAATTCAGAAAAATATTTACAACATCCAGAAGTAGTTTGTTTGAACAATGAAAAGAGTTTTCACAACAGAAGTTTGTCCATACTTCTAAGTAATTTTGCTCAGAAATTTATAAGCATCTGTTTAGAACTTTATCAAAAACACCAAGAAGAATTATAAGCATCATTAACGAATTCCCTTAGAATAAAATTCTCCCCCTTGAATCATGCATATGATAAAGAATCAATGAAAAACTCCCCTTGAAAAATGCTCTATATATATAAAAACGATAAGTATCAAAACAAATACTTCAGGGATAAAATAAATTTCAGAAATATAACTTCAGAAGTAAAACAACTTTGCTGAATGATGTTTCTGTTATAAAAGTTATTAACATCTGAAATTTTAGATTAAGAATTCTGAGAAACAAAATTCAGAACTTCTGAATTTGGTTTTTCAAATTTCTGAACTGTAATATTCAGAAATTGATATTATCCCCTTTTCTAAGTTAGATACTTATTCAGAAAGATTCATCATACCTAACTTGTTCAAAAAAAAGTTAAATCTTTTCTCATCAAAAGCTTTTGTGAATAAGTCAGCTAATTGATAATCGATCTGAAAAAAGAACATTTCTATATTGCCTTTTTCAATATGATTCTTAATAAAGTGATCCTCACATCAATGGGTTTGGTCTTTGAGTGTTGAACAAGATTAGCTGTGATTGCTATGGCACTTTTTGAGTCACAATAAAGTGGAATCTTTTTGAAAGTATAGCCATAGTCCTTTAGTTGAATTTGCATCCAAATCACTTGTGAACAGCAAATTGCAGCTGCCACATATTCAGCTTCTGCAATTGATGTTGCCACATAGTTTTGCTTCTTAGAAGACCAACTTACAAGTCTATCTCCTAAATATTGACATGATCCAGAAGTGCTTTTCCTGTCTAATTTACAACCACCATGATCTGCATTGATGAATGATGTTAGTTCAAAAACAGAATTCTTAGGATACCAAAGACCCAATGAAGGTGATCCTTTGAGATATCTAAGAATTCTTTTAGCAGCTAAAAGGTGAGATTCTTTAGGATTATCTTGATACCTTGTACAAATACATGTTTCAAACCTAATATCAGGTCTGCTAGCTGTAAGATAAAGCAAATATCCAATTATGACCTCTGTATTTCTTTTGATCAACAGGTTTTCCACTTAAATATGGTTCAAGTTTAGTTCCAGTGGCCATAGGAGTCTTAATACTTGAACAATCAGACATATCATGCTTTTTAAGTAAGTTATTAACATACTTTGTTTTATTGATGAATATTTATGTGGGAAATTGTTTTACTTTAAGACCAAGAATGAAAGTCAAATCTCTCAATGTTAGAACTTATTTCTATATGTAATAGTATGAATCGGAACTTCTTTCTAAATGAACAAGTGTATCTCTCCAGAAGCAAGTCTCTTCAGAAGATAGCCACTTCAGAAGCTACAGTGATGATCCAGAAGATTGAGCATCTTCAGGATATTACTTAAGGAACTACACGCGTGCTTAAATGACGTGGCAAGCCATGCGTTCCGTGCATAACTAATTAGGTTAGAGGGTTTGCTTATGTGTCAATATGTGATAGGCTAGCTAATGACTTTCGAATTTGTAATCATATAAATAGAGAAAGCTATCACTGTATTGAAAGATGGTCGTCTTGGAGTGAACTTGAGAGATTATTCTGTATTTCTTGTATAGGAATCATTGGCACTTTGGGTGAAATAATATTATCATTTGATTCATATCGTTATACTCTTCCATTACTGTTTACATTCTAGTTTGATTGTTTATTGTATTTGCTTCCGCTCACGGTTTATTTTACATTCATAATCAACATCATTTTAGTATAAATTGGGATCTGGGTTCCAACAACTGGTACCAGAGCCTGATAATCAATCTATAGATTATTCGATCTAATCCAGTATGGAGAAATCTCCACTCAACTAGAATTGTCTCGATTTTAAACTACTGTTTTTCATTGTACCCTGTTTTACGAGTTTTTATTGTTTTCATACAAATTTTCTCATATACAGTGGTACTTCTTGTTTAAACCTGAGTTTTGATTAATTCATTGTTAACTTATTCACATCCATTCTCAATTTCTTCTTGATCCATCCATACTTTGTTTCTCTGCAAAATGGCAAATTCAAATCTAAATGCCATGTACAGTTCAGGTTCACTGACTAAACCTCCCACTCTACTCAGGGATGAATATCCCGAGTGGAAGATTCGTATGATCAACTTCTATGAAGGTCCAGATCTCGATCTATACACTTTTGTGCTAACTGGTCCCTATATTCCAATAACTACTACTCCTCGTATACCTGCTACTGGCACTACTGAAAAAATTCCAGCAAGGCAAATTCCAAAGGATAGAAAATATTGGAATGAAGAAGACAAAAAGAAGAATGAAGTTGATCAAATGGCAAAACGACTTCTTATCATGGCAATTCCCCAAGACATTTTCCAACCTCTAGATCAATGTGATTCTGCAAAAGCATTGTCGGATCAGTTAGCCAATCAAATTGAAGGTAAAGCCAAGATGAAGAAAAACAGAAGACCTCAAGCACTAAAGGAATACAACAGCTTCCAGGCTCTTCCAGAAGAAACACTCAAGCAGACTTACCACAGATTCAATACATTGATAAATCAGTGTAAGAGATGTGACATCATCATATCAAAGAAAGCTAACAATGTTATGTTTCTTAAACGTCTAAATCCAGAATGGTCTAATCTGTCAATATCACTACAAGCAAATCAGGATCTGTAGTAGTGGTCTTGCATGATGTCTTTGGTACTCTTTAGGCTCATGAGAAGGAGGTGCAACAGAAGAAAGTGAACGTTGGTGGTCCCTTGGCTCTCATTTCGAAAACCAGAGGGTCAGGGAGAAGGAATAGAGAAGCTGAGAAGAAAGAGAAGGGCAAGGCCTTAATGACATAAGCTGAAATAGAAGCTGGTCTATCTGGATCAGAAGATGATGAGATCACTGCTTTTGCTAAGTCTCTGGTTCTTATTACTAAACAATTCACAAGAAAGTTTGGTAGTCGTTCATTTCAAAACAGAGGAAAGTATGACAACCTAAGTGAACGGCCAACTCAAACCTATATGCTAAGACAGGAAGGTCCTCGTATAGAGAAGACAGAGGCTGAAAAGAAAGAAGAGGAGAAGAAAAAGAAGAAAGATGTGTACAACAGATGTGGCAAACCTGGGCATTACTCAAAAGACTGCAAAGGTGCTCTAATCAAGGATGTTGAACAAGTAAAAGTACAATAAAGACGAAAGCGCTAAGTATGTTGAACATGAAAACTGGTGTTCAGCCAGTCAAGCGATGCAGAAGCCATGTTTTGTGGAATGGCTAAGGAAAGCGATGCAGAAGATCAGATCTCTGAAACTCCAGTTTGCACCATTTCTGAACCCTCTGAACTTGAACAGACCATTATAAATCTAACTTTCAATCTTGAAACTCTGAAATAGAAACTTCAAAATGAAAATAAAATAAGAAAATATCTTGAAAAACCCTTCACTCTTATTAAAAAAGAAAGAAATATTTTCAAAAGAGAAATGGAGATTCTCACTGAAGAAAAGCAAGAACTCTATGGAAAATCAAAATATTTTCAAACTTAAAAATTCCACAGAAAGTTTTCTAAAAGGAGAAATTGATAAGCTTAATAAACTTCTGAAGGCTAAGGACAAAGAGCTTGAAGTAAAAGAAAGTGGCAGATTGAATTATTTAGCACTTAAAAACCATTTTCTAAAGGAAAGGGAGTTTCTGCACATTGATCTTCAAAAGAAGGAGCTCCTGATCAAAAAGTATACGGACGCTCAGAAAGTGCATGAACAGACAAACACGCAAGTTGGAAAAACCGGTCTCGGATTTGATAATCTGGATCATTTTACTTGTAAAAAAAGATCTACCTTAAATTTTGTCTTCTGTTTTAGAAAAAAAACAAAAACCCGATTTTCCTGTTCTATACGAACAATCTGTCTTCAAACGTTCAGAATATGAGAATTGTCATCAAGTAAGAAAACACAAATATAAAAACATAAAATATTCTGCTGAAGGAAAGATTTTTAAACCAAAACAAGTTGATTTAAAACAAATCCAGAAGATAATCAATATTTCAACTTTTGATCATTCACTCATATTACATTGAATCCGGAAGCGGATGAGTTCATACCCATAAACACAGAAGAAGAACTAAGACTCAAGTTTAAAAAAGACCTTCTTAAGGCTCTAGTTGAGTGTGCTATTCAAAATAGTACAGAACCGACAAATTTTAAGTCTTCAAAAGGAAAAACAAAAATTTATGTCTTTTGAAAACCATCCAGAGATAACTCGCTGCTCATTTGATGACTTAAATCTTTGCTCGGAAAAGGTTGATGATAAGTTTGATGTTTATCCTTAGGAAACTGAAGATCAAAATTGTGATGATTTCTTTAATATAGAGAAATATATTGACAACTTTGAAAACAATCTGCCTCCTACTTACGTCCATGTCGAAAATGTCAATTACGTAAAGAATTGGAACCTCAAGTTCTGGCAATCTTATTTTGGAAATTATTATGCAATCTCTGAACTTGTAACATATGAACTCAGAAAGCTTCATTAATACTTCATCACTAAAATTTACATTTTCCACATGTATAATGTCAATATCCATTCTTTCTTCTTGAATTGGTTGACTCAGAAAATTTCTAAAAACAGTCAAGTCTCCATACATGAATCTAACATCCAGATTCCATGTAGAGTTAAAAATTAAATGTATGACAACTAAATTCATTAACCATTTGAATAAAGTCAAAAGATCTTCTTTTCCTCTTTTGACATAGGATTGAACAAAATTTGGTCTCCATATAACTATATCTCTGATCTCATTAACTTCTTCTTCATCTTTAAATCCGATAACATCAGATAAATCTACAGGTTCTCCAAAGGCTAAATATTCATTAACCATTTCTTCATTTGAATCAGGTAACACTTAAGTTTCATCTTAATACTTAGACCTATCTAATTCAGTTAAAATAACCTTTTCAGTTTCATAACCTTCTTGTTCATCTTCAGGAATAAGAACTTGACTTTCTGGAACAGAATTAAAAACTTCAGATGTTTTATCAGCATTAGAAGCATTCTGAACATTTTCAGAAGATCTTTCAGAAGCCTGAGCTATTACTCCTTCTTGCTCATTTTTTTCAGAATCATAAACTCTTCTCCTCTTATCCCTCTCATGTTCATCAGGACCTTGATCATCTTGTTTTCGTTTATGAATTTATGCTTTGCCTTGCATTCCATAGAAGAAATCATTTGCTCAAGGGCAGATTGTGTATTTTGCACAACTGTCAACTTGGCAAGGATTTGTTGAATATTATCCTTAGTTGCCAAATTGGAGAAATTTTGAGGATTAGAAGTTGATGGTGTAGAAGTCTTCAAAGTAGAAATAGATGAAACAACTTCTGAAAGAGACTTTAGAAATGTTTCCTGGAAAGAATTCAAATCTTGAGTTGAAACTGTGGCTTCTTCCAAAACACCAAGCCTATTAAGTATTTTCATTTCCTGACCATCCACCCAATCCTCCATCACCTTTGTGTTTTATCCGTCAAATCCAAAGTGTCCTTCTGAATCTTTGCAAATTCAGAAGTACAATAGTCTTTAAATTCAAAGAATTCAGAAGAATGAGTAATTGTACCAGAAACAACATATGTTCTAGTTTTCATTCCTACAGATGTAGGATGGCCTGTTGATGTCACTACATCATCAACCACGAAGGAATCAGTTAATGAGGCTTTTAAGATGTTCACCTCACTATGACTTCCATCAAATCCTTGAACATCCTGAATAGGAATGTCTACTGATGTTGTTGCAAAATGACTTACACTTTGCTTAGTGAGGTCTAGAAGATTTGTTCTTGTGTAAAATAAATGAACATCTTGTGTTCTAGAAGGCTCAATAGAGGTTGGACAACCCGACTCAATGTGCTCAAAATAATGAAGGGGGGACATATATCCTTTTGTTTCAACATTAGGCTCCTCCAATTGGGGACCTAATGGTGTATAAGCTTCTTGCCCCAAGAGTGTTGATGAAACATCCTTCTTTTGAGAGATGGATGAGTGGACAGGAGGGTTGATAAGAGTTTCCATGGGCTCACTGCCTATTTCAATATTATCCACCAAAGAGTCTGGAATAATAGATTGTGTGGTTGCCCGACTTGTAATTGTTAGATCATAGATTTCTTAATCTTTTATCTGGGTACTCATCTCTTTAATTCTTTTTCTCACATTCCTATTCTGTCTCTCATTTACATTTTTCCTGTTTTCTCTTTGAGGATGTTCACCCCCTTGAACTTCCTCCCCGCTCTCCCTGGGTGGAATACTAGACCCCTCACCATGCACACCTCTGGGATTTGAACCTTGGGTAGGGGCTACAGGTTCAGGTAGTCCTATTGATTCACAATACTGAATCAAAACTTTATTCTTATGGTTAACATATGCTCTGAGTTCTTCTGGAAGAGGCATAACATTTGGAAGTTGAGCAACTGATGATGTTGGTGGCCTAAGATTGTCCATAGTAAACAAGGGAACCTTTGGTGCATCATCCAAAGGTGGAATTCTTTCTTCAATATATAAAGCCCCTAAACAAATATTTGGAAGAATCTTTGAAATGGGATATAGTTGGGCTTTTTGTTGGAAGTGATTGTTGTTCTCAATTCATCAAAGATTAAATATGCATTACAATAATGCATATTGAAAGTTATGCCATGGAAAATGATTCAGATATTTGAAGAGGCCTGGTCCAAACCAGAAATTTTGCCTAATAAACATGTGTTTATAATGGAGAATAGTGTATACCAGATTAGAGGAAGACGTTTTCTTCTGAATGAGCTCAATGTAGTTAGGCTCTCAGAATATCCAAGCTTCATGAAATCAGCAATCATTTGAGCAGGTTTTGGAATCTTATCAAAACTTGATTTTCCTTCCACATCTGCACTGTTAGGTAATTCCAGAATTTTTCTCAAATGATTTGCCTTGATACAGAATTGATAACCTCCAACAAAAGAAGTAATAGCTTCATGTTCTTCTTCATAATAAATAAAACACCACCATTGTTGCAAATATACTTCTGGAACAATCATATTCTTCGTAAACATCTTTTTGAGAGGATGTTTCTTCAAAATTTCTATCAAAATCTGTTGATCTTCTTTAAAATCTTTAGATTTCAGATTCAAAGCACCGTTGTTTTTCTTGATTTCCATCAGTTTATTAGAAGGTACAACAAGTTTACTTTGAATGGGGCCTGTTGCCCTTGAAACTTCAGCAGTTTGAGTTTTTCTATTGATTGGAGCATCAACAACATTTCCATGAGATACATTTTCAGCAGCTATGGATTTAGAAGCAACTTCAATAGGTTTATCTTGATTTCCGCTAATTTCAATATCGGCGTGTGGATTAGGGTTAGGGTTCGAAATTAAGATTTCAACATTTGGAATCACCTGCTTTGTTGCAGTATTTTCAAGATTTTCAATATGAGGTAACGATGTACTTTATAATGAATAATCAATAAGAACACGAAGAACGCTATGAATATGATGAAGATCCGAAGTCGGATATCTTACTTGTATTGAATAATAACAGATTTATCTTTCACAGTTTAGCTCTCAATATTTCGCACTAATGTTCTTCTTCTTCTAATGCTAGCCCTAACCCTCTATTTATATGAATAGTAAATATGGTATAAGGAAAGTAAAGATTAAGGCATTATACACTTGCCTTATTTATAAAATAGAATGTTTCCTTATATTTAAAGATTAAACATTTCCTAATTAATGAATTTGTTGACTTTACACTTTAGCCCTTCACGTCTTCAATAGCTGTCATCTCGGATACAACATTATCAGACCTAACAATCTCCCCCTTTGTATTCGAGATTATAATTCAGCAAATCAGCACTTTTTTGAAGACGATGAAATTTTGTCAACAAATCACTCTCTTGAATTCTTTTGCTCCCCCTACGAATATGATCACTTGATAAGCATCGTAGCTCCCCCTTAACTTTAGCATAAAGTTCACGAAAAGAAAGTTGAAGGAGCCGTGATGTCGTAGGGTATCTTTCTTCGAGTAGAACTTTGTCGTTTGATGAAAGAGGCAAAAGATGGTATCTTGATGTTGTCGGGTTAGGCATTGAGGTTGTCTTGTCGGGTCTTTGATATACCTTTTCTCCCTCATAATGGGCATTTGTCTTTGATACTTTTTCTCCCCCTCAGAATGATAAGGAGAAACCGAAGCATTATGAACGATCAAAGACAATAAGTGGATGCGAAAAAATGGGTAAAAAATCTAACATAGGAGCACAAATAGCAACTATTATCACTTAATCAAAAATTAAATTTCATTGAGTGGCCTATATTCAGTGTTGGCAGCGGATTGACACTGATAGGACTTCCAGTTATCATAGAAGTAAGTTATAAAACTAACTTCTCAAACAGTTCCGGCATAAACACGTAGATATGCTTGAGGAATCACAAAGACTCGTGCAATGTGTAGAAAGAATTTATGCAATAAATGCTAATTTTTAAGGCTCAAATGTGAAAATACATTTCACAGACTCAATGTGCATTGAATGTGAAGTTCGGAGACCGGAGGTGTGTCTTCCATTTTCAATATCTTAATCTTCCGAGTGAAGAAAAGATAGCAGATATGCTCATTCTCCGTGATATATGAAACAAATATCTTTTGTGCGATACTTGAGTAGTTGGGTGGGGTGACACAAGTTATCGACATTGGGTCCAAGTCATCTTCATCAACTAAGGAATAAGTTGATGAAGGTATAAAATGGGTATCCCTTTTTACAACCACGTCCTTTTGGGAGGGCATGGAGGAGGTATGATAGGTTTTAGACTGTTCCCTGGGTCGACTGGGGATATCTTCAACACGCACTAACTTTTGGGAGTAGGTGGGTGGTTTTTGTGTTTTGACCCTTTTGGTTCCCTTAGACTTCTTTGAGGAAGTCCTAGGGGGATTTTCGAGTGGCTCCGCTTTTGGGAAGATTTCGGTGCCTGGGTAGAAACCAAAGGTTCTTTTGATTTCGTGGCATCAGTGGGTGCGGAGGCAGATGTGCCCGACGCCTTGGATCTCTTGCGACATTTGGGCACATCGGTGACTCGTGGTTGGAGAGTGGCAGAGGAGGTGGATTCGGTGACTGCGGGTCCCCGAATCCATGGTACATTCTCACCCCAAGCTAAATTTGCATTTCTGGCAAACTCCATCATACCCTGTCTAAGTGGGTTGTCGGAGGCCAATGGTCCCTTGGACATAAGTTGCTTGCCGAGTTGGTGAAGGGGAAGATCATATGCAATATTAGCCCGATTTTTAGGGGTGAGCACGGTGCGGTTTTTGGCCAAAACCGAACCGAAAACCGAACCATTCGGTTTTTGGAAAACCAAACCGTTCGGTTTTTTGGTTTTCGGTTTTTTTTCAGTTCGGTTTTTTTCGGTTCGGTTTTAAAACCGAATGGATTTCGGTTTTCGGTTTTCGGTTTTCGGTTTTCGATTTTTGGTTTCGGTTTTAAAACCGAAGGGATTTTGGTTTTCGGTTCGGTTCGGTTTTAAAACCGAACGGTTTTCTGTTTTTTTGTTCGGTTCGGTTTTAAAACAGAATGGTTTTCTGTTTTTGGTTTTATAATTCTTCCCTATTTCCAACTTGTAAATTTCTTTTAATTTGTTCAAAATCATATTTACGAAACATATCAATATATCATAATATCATATATCATATAATCATAATGCAAAATTGCAAATCTAAAAATCAAAATCATGCTTACGAAAACATAAATATCATATATCATAAATCATAATGCAAAATGCAAAATGCAAATCCCATGTTCAAAATCATGTTTACGAAATATAAAATACAAATACAAATACAAATCCAAAATATCAAATATCATAAATGCAAATTCCATGTTCTAATTTTATGAAATCGACAATCATAATAGATTAAGAAACTTTAAGCTTCAAATCCTCAATCTTCCTCCTTAATCTTTCGATGTGTTTTGTTTATCTACAAAACAGAAGATAAACGATTAGTATATCTATAAGTTCTAAAATATTAAATTTAGAAAATGAAATAAAACTTTACCAATTTCTATATTTCCCAAATTTTCGTTCAACTCTTCTATAGAAGCAACAGACATGTGAAGTAGCTCGATATCCGCCGGAGAAGATCTTATCCAATCTTGCGTACAAATTAATGCTTCTGCGGTTTCCGGGTTAAGTAAACTTCTATATTTATCAATAACTCTACTACCGGTGCTAAATGCCGACTCCGATGCAACTGTAGAGATCGGCATTGCCAACACATGTCTAGCTATTTGTGAAAGTATAGGGAACTTTACTGAATTTGTTTCCACCAACCTAAAAGATCAAATCTATCATCTCTTTTCTCCCTTCCATCGGCCAAATAAATCTCAACCTCGTTCTTGCAATCTTCAACTTCATCATCAAATTTGTCGAATTCACGCTCTAAATCAAATATTGTATCACCGAAAGTACTAGGCACACCACTAGAAGAACTATCACGTGTGTTTGGCACTTTTGTTTTCTCCGCTTTCTTCTCATAGTGGTTGAACAAATCTTCCAAAGTTTTCTTCACATTTCCTAAAATCCCTTTCGTTTTGTCGGTCCCTTTACCGTAAATCATTTCGATACAAAAGGCGACATAACGAAACTTGTTGCGTGGATCCAAAGCAACGGCAACATATAACAAAAAGTTCATATTTTCTATGTTGTCCCAATATTTGTCATACTTTGCCTTCATTGACTTTGCCATTTTTTGCTTTTCTTCATCAACACTAATGCACATTCTTGTGATTGTTGCTTGCATTTTCACAAGCTCGGAGAAAAATAGATTTGATGTTACATACTTTGAACCAGAAATTTTGGTTGTAACTTCATAAAATTTTTGCAAATAGTCGATAAAATTCCTATAATTAAATAAAAATAATCATGAATTAGTATCTGAAGACTAAAATCAAATTATAAGATAGATAAATAAAAAAGTAAAACCAAACCTAGCTTTCTCCCAATCTTGTGACATCGGAGCACCGGTTGCTCCATCGTGTCTTTTTCGTTTCCTTGTGCTCCCTTCACCATCGTCATCGTTGTCATCGTGAAAGTAATTTTTATAATTAGAATCTATAACGAAAATCCTATACACAACATACAAATTATTAATTAAAAAAACACATAAATATTATTATATGTGAATTAAATAATAAAACATACCTAACAAACGCATCTTCAAATTTAACGGCCGTTTCCAACATCAAGAGTGTGGAATTCCACCTTGTATCAACATCAAGACATGGTTTTCTTTTACACTCTATTTCTACCCGCTCAACACTCTTTTTAAAGCTTGAATATCTAGCAGGTGATGACCGCACGTACCTTACAGCATTTCGAATTTTAGAAATCGAATCACAATGCTCTTCTAATCCATCTCTGACCACAAGATTGATAATATGTGCACAACATCTTAAGTGCAAATATTTACAATCCAACACATCATTAGGTCCCTTTAGCATCGACTTCAAAAATCTAATAGCCCCGTCATTAGAAGAAGCATTATCAACTGTGACTGTAAATACCTTCTCAATTCCCCATTTCTGTAAACAAGCATATACGAGTCTCTCTATGGTGTCTCCTCTATGATTTGGTATCGAACAAAAATTTAGAATCTTTTTTTGTAAAACCCAATCATCATCATTCCAATGTGTCGTAAGACACATATAATTGAAATTTTGAACCGAAGACCAAGTGTCAGTGGTAAGAGACACTCTTTGGCCTTTCAAAAAATCCTTGAGTTTTTTAGATTCTTCTTTATGAATAGACAAACAATCTCGCGCGACAGTCCACCTTGATGGTATCTTAAGCAACGGACACAACTCCCATACAAGTTCTCTAAAACCCTTATCATCAACCACACTAAAAGGACGATTATCTTTGATACACATTTTTGCTACTTTTTCTCTACATCTTTCTTGGCTAAATGAATGAGTAGCTAAAGATCCACTCCCAGACCCCCCTATGCTTGTGGGCTTAAAATTCAAAGTTGATTGCTTCTTTAAATCTGATTTTTTATAAAGTGGTGATGTCTTGCATACCATTTTTAAATGATTCATCAATGCGGTTGTACCATTTTTTCTTGTGTTACAAGCCATTACTTTCCTACAGTAAGGACATTGTACATATGGCGCGCCTGGTACATATGTAAAGTGATCCCAAACTATTGATCTCCTACTATTCTTGTTTTCTTCTTTGTTAGCTTCATTGGTTGGTTGTTTATCCTCTTTATTGTCATCAACATCAACTATCGGTTCTTCACTTGCCATTACTATAAAAATAAGTTAAATAAGGATGTAGCGGTGAGCGAAACTAAAAATCAAATAAACCAAAAAACTACCAGTCAACAAGCCTTTTTTTAATTTAAAATAAAAACATTCCCCCTAGCTAATCTTGAGACTGGAATATAACTTAATAATAAAATAACTATTGCAATTGTAATTTCACTAATTTGAATATAAATTAATAATTATATTTGTTAAAATATATTAAATCAGAAATAAAAATGATTATAGAGACTTCAATTTTGGTGATTACTTTGCATTAAAATTTAAAACTACAAATCCAATATAGGTTGAATGAAGGATTATAATATCATACATTGGAGTTAAGGAGAAGAATGAAGGATTATAATATCATACATTGGAGTTAAGGAGAAGAATGAAGGATTATAATATCATACATTGGAGTTAAGGAGAAGAAAGGATGTGCACGCCGGACGACAGTGGTGCTGTGGACGCCGGACGGCGGTGGCGCGGTGGACGGCGGTGGAGCGGTGGCCGATTAGTGGTGGTGGTCGACTAGGGTAGTGGCAGTGTGGACGGCCTTGATGAATTGATGGTGGCGGCTGGGTTGGCGCTAGGGTTTGAAGAGAAAAGAACAAGAAGAGTTAAAGGAGTTGGAGAAGAGAAGAATGAGGAAGAATGGAACATGCACGTGTGTTGATGTGTTCAGTGTTGGGTCCATATCAAAATAATTAGAAATTAAAATTTAAAATTTAAATAGAAAATATCAAAAATAATTAGAAATTAAACTTTAAAATTTAAATTTATTAATTACTAATATATATATAATAAAAATAATAAATTAAAAGCAATAAATATTAACGGATCGGTGCGGTTCGGTTTTTAAGAGCGGTTCGGTTTTTCGGTGCGGTTCGGTTATTTCGGTGCGGTTTGGACACCAAAACCGAAACCGAACCGTTTGGTTTTTCGGTTTTCGGTTCGGTTCGGTTTTTCAGTTTTTTTCCCGGTTTCGGTTTTTTCGGTTTCGGTTTTTCGGTTTTTTCAGTTTCGGTTCAGTTTTTTTTCACCCCTACCGCTTTTCAAGCTTATCGGCAAGCTTTTTATTTATGATAAGAGAGAAGAGACGTTGAAACAGTACCTGAGGTCGCCGAAGGAGAGAGAATGAGGAGATCATCTCGTTGAAAAAGTAAGCTGCAAAATCAATTTTCATCTGGAAAATTAAAGCATGGGCCAGCTCGGTGACTTGTGATGGGGCTTGATCCAAACCACCTGTCTTCTTACTCAAACATAGGATGAGATGAGCAAAGAAGAAGTTCCAGATGTTACCCATTGTTTTCCTTACCAAGGTACCTGGACCCTTGGATTTTAGACCCCTTTTGTCTTCAAGATAGTTCAGAGCAGTCACAACCTACTGGTGTTCATTCCCAAGATGGAAGGCTGCATATATGTCATATTCAGGAAGTTGAAGAATGATACGAACATCTTCAGTATCAAAGACGACATCTGGTTCGTCATCACTAAGAACAGAAGCACATATTTGATCTGATGAAGCATCATATGAGCAAGTTAGCCAGAAGTTTCCTAAGAGAAACTTGCTCATCTTAGGTTTAGCAGTGAGAGCATACTGGAGAGGACATCTCTGAAGAAACCAACAAAATTCATTGTACTCCGGATGAGCTTCATCGATACCAATGCGACCAAAGTGCTTGCATGCAGGAAAGGTAAGAGATTCAAGGGTGAGGGTTTGTTCTTCAGAGGTTTTAGGTGATTTCGAAGGAGTGTTGGTGGAAGCCATGGATGAATTTGAGTGTTGCAGGTTTGATGTCGATAAAGAGAGAGAGAATGAGGATGATGGAGACGATAAAGAAGGAGAAGAGAAACGGGGGAACGGTTATATATATGACGAGGGAATTTCGATTTTCAAAAACAATGATGGAAGAAGTGATTGAAAGGTCAGAATTCTAAGGGTTTTTTGGTTTAATTCGGCGCATGTTCTTACATTAATGACGTTGCTAATGTCTTTGTGGATAGATACGTTGAATACTTAGTCACCAAGAGTGGTAACCTAAGAGTTATATTTTAAAAGATAAGGAATATGAAAGGGTTTAAGGAGACGTCGGTGAGTGTGGAGTAGGGTGCGAAGTCGGTGAGTGTGGTTTAGGATTATAAGAGAGAGAGAGAGAGAGAGAGAGATAGACGTCGGTGAGTCTAGGGTTTAAGGCGATCGTCGGTGAGTGCGACGTCGGAAAGTCTAGGGTTAAGGTGACGTCGGTGAGTGAGACGTCGGAAAGTGAAAGAGAAGAGAGAGAGAGAGACGTCGGTTAGTCTAGGATTTAAAGAGGCGTCGGTGAGTGCTTTTTAAACAACATCGGTGAGTGGTTAAGGAGAGGGAACGTCGGTGAGTGGGTGTATATACTCACCGACTATTCATATATATATTATTTTTTATTTTTTTATTTATATATATATATATATATTAATCTATATTTATCATACCTAGTTCACCGATTAGGAACTTGAACCTTGCTTCATTAAGAGGCTTTATGAATAGATTAACTAATTGATAATCAGTGAGAATAAAGTGTAATTCCACATCACCTTTAGAGACATGATCTCTTATAAAGTGATACCATATATCAATGTGCTTAGAACTAGAATGAAGCACTGGATTGTTTGCAATGGCTATTGCACTTGAGTTGTCACACAGTATTGGGATTTTTGAGAAAATCTTATTGTAATCACACAACTGATTTTTCATCCACAATATTTGAGCACAACAACTTCCAGCAGCCACATATTCTGCTTCAGCAGTAGATGTAGACACCGAATGTTGCTTCTTACTTGGCCAACTCACAAGCTTTCCACCAAAAAGTTGACAACTTCCTGTCGTACTCTTTCTGTCTATTTTTGAAGCTGCAAAATCAAAATCAGAGTACCCGACAAGATCAAAACCTGAGTCTTTGGGATACCAAAGACCCAGATTTATGGTACCTTTTAGATACTGAAAAATCCTTTTCACAACAGCTAGATGTGATTCCTTAGGATTTGCTTGATATCGAGCACACAGACAAGTAGCAAACACTATATCAGGTCTACTTGCAATAAGATAAAGAAGAGATCCTATCATGCCTCTATAATTTGTGATATTGACAGACACACCTCAGGATCAGAATAAAGTCTAAGAGGAGGAGCCCTAGGGGTTTTCATGGTAGAGCAAGTATCAAGTTGAAACTCTTTCAGAATGTCTTTAATGTATTTACTTTGATTAAAGAAAATACCTTCTGGAGATTCTTTTACTTGTAAACCAAGAAAGAAAGTTAGCTCTCCCATCATGCTCATTTCATATTTCTTTTGCATGAGAGAGCTAAACTCATCACACAGTGATTCATCGGTGGCTCCAAAAATAATATCATCCACATAGATTACAAGAATGATATTACCTTTTGATTTCTTGAAGAAGAGAGTGCTGTCAACTTTTCCTCGTACATACTCATTTTTCAGAAGATAATCTGAAAGAGTACCATACCTGGCACGGGGAGCTTGCTTCAGTCCATACATAGCTTTATCTAACCGATACACATGATATGGATGGACTGGATCTTCAAACCCAGGTGGTTGCTTTAAATAGACTTCTTCAGCTAGCTCATCATTCAGAAAGGCACTTTTGACATCCATTTGGAATACCCGAAAATTCTTGTAAGCTGTATGGGCAAGAAAGATTCGGATAGCTTCCAATCTGGAAACAGGAGCGAAAGTTTCATCATATTCAATTCCTTCCTCTTGCCGATATCCTTGAGCAACCAGCCTTGCTTTATTTCGAATGACAGTTCCTTCTTCATCCATCGTATTTCTGAACTCCCACTTTGTTCCAATAATGGTTTTGTGAGATGGACGAGGAACTAACTTCCAGGCTTTATTTCTCTCAAACTGTAAAAGTTCTTCTTGCATGACTATCACCCAGCTAGGATCAGCTAGGGCTTCATTTATTTTTTTAGGCTCAATAATGTAAACAAAGTTGACATACATGTACAGATTGCTGATGCCTCTTCTTGTTTTTACACCAACTTGGGAATCACCGATGATTTGATCTATTGGGTGATCCATGGTCCATTTTAATGCAGGAGGCAAGGGAGGAGGTATAGAAGAAGATGAAGTTGAAATTTGAGATGGTGAGGGTAGGTTAGTGTAAGGTATGGTGTTTTTATGAGAGTGTTCTCCTGAAGAGTCAATTTCAGGAGATGGAGAAGAAAGAATGGGTTCAAGAGATATGATGGTATTATTTGAAGGTTGAGAAGGTTTGTTATCTTCTCGACTTGGTTGAGAAGGTTGTTGAGTAGAATGAGATGGAATTTCCCCAAGACATGAGTTTATCCATTGATTGAGTTCTTCTTCATTGCAAGATAATGAAGATGTTTCAAAATCATCAAAGTTTACATGCATAGATTCATCAATGCATTTTCTTCTGAGATTATAGATTCTGAAAGCTCTAGAGGAGAGAGAATAACCCATGAATATCCCATCATCAGACTTTGGATCAAATCTTCCAAGTTGTTCCCTGTCATTCAGCATATGACATGCACAGCCAAGTACATGGAAAAAGTCAACTGCAGGTTTCCGACCATGAAACACTTCATAGGCAGTTTTATTGTACCTTTTGACAATAATAGACCTATTTTGAGTAAAGCATGCAGTATTAACTGCTTCAGCCCAAAAATAGGTTGGTAACTTGGATTCACTTAGCATTGATCTTGCAGCTTCACACAGCCTCCGATTCTTTGTTTCAACAACACCATTTTGCTGAGGAGTGCGTACGGCAGAGAAGTTCTTAGAGATTCCTTTGAAGTAAAAGAATTCTTCCAAAACAACATTATTGAATTCAGTTCCATTATCACTTCTGATAGACTTCACAAGTTGACCATTCATATTTTCAATCTTTCTGATAAACCGAATGATTTCTTCAACAGCATCACTCTTGTGTTTTAGAAAAAAAACCCAAATATATCTAGATATTCATCAAAAATTACAAGCATATACTTTTTACCAACTAGACTAGGAGTGCTTACTGGTCCACACAGATCCATGTGAAGCATTTGAAGAGGTTGAGAGATAGATGAGCATTGTTTTGTTTTAAAAGAGGTTTTGGTAAGCTTTCCTTTTTCACATGCTCCACATAGCTTTTCTTTCTCAAAAGATACTTTTGGCATACCAACAACTAGGTCTTTGCTGGAAAATTTATTCAAGGTTTTGAAGTTTAGATGAGAAAACCTTTTATGTCACAACCAACTTTGTTTAGCTAATTCTTGAGAGAGAAGACACATAGCTTCACCTATTGCACTTTCTTTCATGTTGATGATGTACACATCATTCATTCGGGTACCTGCCAGTACAACTTTATTATGCACATCAAAGACCAAGCAAACACACAGTTGAAACATGACTTTATATCCCAAATCACAGAATTGGCTGATGCTCAGTAAATCGTACACTAGTCCCTCAACATGAGCTACTTTTGAGAAAGTGATGGTTCCATTTGATATGATACCATAAACTTTTGTAACACCTTTCCCATTTCCTCCAAAGGAAACAATGGCTCCTTTTTCTTTAGAGAAGTTAGATAAAAGAGATTTATTTCCAGTCATGTGCCTTGAACAGCCGCTGTCCATGTACCGTATATGATCTTTGTTTGGTACTTGCACCCACAAACAAATTTAGACTCTTGGTACCCATTTTGAAGTGGGTCCTTTGGGATTAGAAGGCATTTTGTTGTTTCTACGAAGATCATTATCTTTTGGGCAGTTTTTCGCAAGATGAAGAGTATTGCCACATTTGTAGCATTTCTTGATGGTAAAAGCCCTTTTGAAATCCATACTATCAAAGCTTTGAGAGAAAGTCGGTGACTGAGACGAGTATGGGTGACCGACTCCTGGTCTAGGTCCAAGAATACCTTTACCAGAATTTTTGGATTTCTTCAAGTTCACCGAGCGAGGAATGAAATCGGTGGCAATTTGAGATTTCCTTTTGGATGAGAAATTTGTTTTGGGGAAATTTTTTCTTTGAAAGGTAGGAAATCTTTTTGATACAGGATACTTAGGAAGAGTCGGTGACTCATGAGAGTATCTTGACTCGTGAAGACTTAGATAATTTAGAAGTCTTTGAATTGGCTTGGAGAAGAAAAGGAAAAGCTTCGAAGAGTTGGAAATTTTAAAGGATCAGGAGAGTGTTCTTTGGCTTTTACAACAACTCCAAACTTTTTGGCATTAAACTCTACTTTAAGCATATCTAACAAGTCTATAGAATGACCAGAAGTAGAATCCTCAGATGAGTAATCTAAAAGATCATCATCGTCATCGGAGAAAAAACCAGTCGGAAAGCTTTGACATTCAGATGATGGAAGTTGGGGGTCAGAAGTTTGATAATCATATTTTCCATATCCAAGTCCAGACTTATCATTGCTAGAGATTTGATCTTGACGAATCTTTTCAAGATTTTTGGAAGATTTAGTCCATTTTGAAAGAACTTCTTGTTCTTTTTCAAGAGTATTAGAAATCTTGTTTTTCTCTTTAGAAAGACTATCATTTAGGTACCTTAGTTTTTCTAAGTCGGCTTTCATTTTATCAAAACCTTTGAGTTTTGAGAAACAAGAGAGAAGTTGATCATTCAAGGATTTTATATGCAAGTCAGCCTTTTTCTTTTGTTCTTTTAAGTTACAGAAGTCAACAGTTAAACAATCAAATGCATCAATCTTTTGATCATCAGACAGAAAAGTAAAAAGATGTACCTGAGGTTTGGTTCCTGAAGTTGATCCCTCAGTAGAGACAAGAGCAGTGATGTGGAGTGATCTCTCCATTTCTTCAAGTTCATCAATCTTGGCCATGAGACATTTTGACACATACTCACACTCACTCTCTGATGTTTGCTCATCTTCCCAACAATGGGCTTCAGCTGCCAAAGTTTTTCCTTTACTTAAATTTTTCTCTTTTTCTCTCCTATACATGGCTTTATACTTTTTATACCTTGAGATTTCTTTAAAAGATCAGCTACTTCTCTCTTCAGGCTTTCTAGTATCCGATTTAGAGAAATCATGGCCAGAAGAAGAAGACTTGTGTTTTGAGAAAAGTTTAGACCTACACTCAGAGGCAAAGTGCCCTTTCTTTCCACTATTAAAGCATTCATCATTTGCTTTATCGGAGAGAGGTGTTTGAGAAAAAGGTTTTCTTTGAAATTTAGAACGGTTAGAAGAGAATCTTTTATTTTTAAGGTTCCCTGTCATCATTGCCATACTATCAGACAGTATGTCAATGGCAGATTCTTCCCCCTCATCATCAGCAGCACTATAGTAAACTTCTGACAAATGAGATGAATCTTCCTTAATTTCATTTTCAGATTCTGAGGAAGGATAGGTGATTCTAGGAACACATGAAGAAGACTTAGACTCACCTACTGAAGAAATAGAAGAGGTTTTAATGTCTTTAATGAAGGATTTTCTTTGATTTTTAGTTTGCTAATAGTTCATAAGAGTCCCATACAAAACAGTTAAAGGCATTTGCTCAAGATCCTTGGTCTGTTTAATGCAAGTGCATATGGCTTCCCAAAAGTCTGGAAGGCAGTCCATAAACTTGCATAAAACTTCCTCATTGTCATATACTTTGCCTAGAACTTTGAGATCATTAAGAAGACAGTTAAAGCGATTGAAATAAACAGGAAGAGATTCTCCTTTCTCATGAGAGAAGAGTTCATATTTTCTTACAAGACAGATTTTGTTAGATTTTCAAACTTCTTTTGTCCCTTCATATAGAACACTCAGAGTATCCCACATTTCTTAAGCAGTAGAAAGATTTAGAAGAGAATGGTACACTTCATCAGGAAGAGATACAGCAAGAGCATATTTGACTTGAGTGTCTAGAGCAACTAGGCGTTTATCACCCTCATTATATTTATTTGAAGGTTTGATATTGTATCTGCCAGTTTTATCACTCCTTTCATCATCTGACACTATATCTTTTCCTTCAGCGTCTTTTTGTGGGCAAAAGCGAGCCCATATTTTAGGAACAATAGGTCCCTCACTCAGAATGTTACGATACCTGCAATCAATTCCTTCCAAGAATGGTAGCATACGATTTTTCCATAACCCAAAGTTACTTGGGTTGAACCTTCGAGGTTTGGCTAAAGAGCCTAAATCATATGTACCACTGAAAGGAGTTTGCAGAGCACCATCAACATTTGAAGGAGTAGTAGCCATCACAGATCTAGTTTATTAGATTAAACCAACTGCTTTGATACCACTTGTTAGTCCCTATTTAGAGATGGCTACGTACGTAAAGGTTTGTAGAAGGGGGGGGGGGAGTTGAATTCAAACACACAATTTTTACTCTTTTAAATTTTTTAATATAAATATTAAAAATTTACACACAGAAGTTTGTCTTTTAAGTTTTTAACAAACTTAACACATAAAACACATGATAACAGTAATTAACTTATACACTAAGATAGCTAAAACGAAACTGTTAAAACACTCAGGATGCCAGAATCAAACAAAAGATCACTTAGAGGATCTGTTGAAAGCGTGAGATTTATGGGCAGGGCTTCATCTCCTTTTATGGTGCCCATGCATGGGATGCATGGAGACACCTGTCAAGGTTTCATTAGCTGATAGTATATCTGATGGACAAAAGAAGATGTCACTCCCTTTGTACTAGGTTAAAGGGTGAACCATTCTTTGTAGCACCCAACGTCAGATAACTTTATCTCTTTTTCTTCATGCTCTGTGAAGTCCCATCAAACCTTTTAGCTAAAGACAAACATCCTTTTTATGAGAATAAAAGAGAATGTCCGAATTTAAGGTTTGTGGCCCACGTTCTTGCTGCACACGTTTTGCATTTATTGTGACTCAAGAACTTGTCTTTGAAAATTACTAACTGATTATGTATCACATCGGTTAGTGCACTCAAAAGTAGGAATCGGCAAGTGTATATTGCTTGGATTCGGCGACTACATGTGGATCGGCAAGTGTACATTTCTTGGATCGGCAACTCCATGTCAAACCAAGGATCGGCAAGTGTACATTGCTTGGATCGGCAACTCCATGTCAAACTAAGGATCGGCAAGTATATATTGCTTGGATCAGCAACTGCTTCTCAACCTTAGAGTCGGCAACTTCAATTTTTGGAGACTACACTCTTTTGAATTCGGCAAGCGGTCTGAATTTTAATGTTGGTTGATACATCAAAAATTCCACATTTTTATGTACAACCCTTGATTGGATAGTCTTTGATTTTCCAATACTTGAAGTATATTTCAGACCTTCAAAAGAACCTATAAAAGATCAACAACAAAAATAGAGAAGGTTCATCACCAAATCATCGGCGACCCAACAATTTCTATTTAGAAAACTGAAGAGGGACTTATGAATAAAAAGCCTTTAAATTACTAACTTCTGAATTCAGAAAAACATTTATAACATCCAGAAGTAGGTTGAACAATGAAAATAGTTTTCACAACAGAAGTTTGTCCATACTTCTAAGTAATTTTGCTCAAAAATTTATAAGCATCTATTTAGAACTTTAACAAAAACACCAAGAATAATTATTAGCATCATTAACGAATTACCTCAGAATAAAATTCTGCCCCTTGAATCATGCATATGATAAAGAATCTATGAAAAACTCCCCTTGAAAAATTCTCTATATATAAAAAAAATAATTATCAAAACAAATACTTTTGGGATAAAAGAAATTTCAAAAATATAACTTCAGAAGTAAAACAACTTTGCTTAATGATGTTTCTTTTATAAAAAGTTATTAACATCTGAAATTTTAGATTCAGAATTCTGAGAAACAAAATTTAGAACTTCTGAATTTAGTTTTTCAAGTTTCTGAACAGTAATATTCAGAAGTTAATGTTATCCCCTTTTCTAAGTTAGATACTTATTCAGAAAGATTCATCATACCTAACTTGTTCACAAAAAAGTTAAATCTTTTCTCATCAAAAGCTTTTGTGAATAAGTCAGCTAATTGATAATCTGTCTAAACAAAGAACATTTCTATATTGTCTTTTTCAATATGATCCTTAATAAAATGATACCTCACATAAATGTGTTTGGTCTTTGAGTGTTGAACAAGATTAGTTTTGATTGCTATGGCACTTTTTGAGTCACAACAAAAGTGGAATCTTTTTGAAAGTATAGCCATAGTCCTTTAGTTGAATTTGCATCAAGATCACTTGTGAACAGCATATTACAGCTGCCACGTATTCAGCTTCTGCAGTTGATGTTGCCACATAGTTTTGCTTCTTAGAAGACCAGTAACTGCTATTGCTCATATACCTGCTACTGCCACTACTGAAGAAATTTCAGCAAGGCAAATTCCAAAGGATAGAAAATATTGGAATGAAGAAGACAAAAAGAAGAATGAAGTTGATCAAAAGGCAATGCGACTTCTTATCATGGCAATTCCCAGTGACATTTTCCAATCTCTGGATCAATGAGATTCTGCAAAAGAATTGTGGGATTAGTTAGCCAATCAAATTGAAAGTGGAGCCAAGATGAAGAAAAACAGAAGAGCTCAAGCACTAAATGAATACAACAGCTTCCAGGCTCTTCCAAAAGAAACACACGAGCAGACTTACCACAAATTCAAGACATTGATAAATCAGTATAAGAGACGTGACATCATCAGATCAAAGGAATATAACAATGTTCTGTTTCATAAACGTCTAAATCCAGAATGGTCTAATCTGTCAATGTCACTACAAGCATATCACGATCTGGAGCAGTGGTCGCTGCATGATGTGTTTGGTACTCTTCAGGCTCATGAGAAGGACGTGCAACAGCAGAAAGTGAACGTTGGTGGTCCCTTGGCTCTCATTTCTGAAACCAGAAGGTCAGGGAGAAGGAACAAACAAGTTGAGAATAAAGGGAAGAGCAAGGCCTTAACGACACAAGCTGATATAGAAGATGGTCTTTATGGATCAAAAGATGATGAGATTAGTGTTTTTGTTGAGTCTCTGGCTCTTCTTAATAAACAATTCACAAGAAAGTTTGGTAATCGTTCATTTCAAAACAGAGGAAAGTATGACAACAGAAATGAACGGCCAACTCAAGCCTATATGCCAAGACAGGAAGGTCCTCATATAGAGAAGACAGGGACAGAAAAGAAAGAAGAGCAGAAGAAAAGGAAGAAAGATGTGTGATACAGATGTGGCAAACATGGGGATTACTCAAAACACTGCGAAGGTGCTCTAATGAAGGATGTTGAACAAATACAAGTACATATTGAACATAAGAACTGGTGTTCAGACTAGTCAAGCGATGCAGAAGCCATGTTTTGTGAAATGGCTAAGGAAAGTGATGCTAAAGATCAGATCTCTGAAACTCCGGTTTGCACCATTTATGAACTCTCCGAACTTGAACAAACCATTTTAAATCTAACTTTTGATTTTGAAACTCTGAAACAGAACATTCAAAATTAAAAGAAAATAAGAAAAGATCTTGAAAAATCTTTCACTTTTATGGAAAAAGAAATATATTTTCAAAAGAGAAATGGAGATTCTCACTGAAGAAAAGCAAGAACTCTCTATGGAAAATCAAAATATTTTCAAACTTCAAAAATTCCACAGAAAGTTTTCTAAAAGGAGAAATTGATGAGCTTAATAAACTTCTGAAGGCTAAGGACAAAGAGCTTGAAGCAAAAGAAAGTGACAAATTAAATTATGTAGCAGTTAAAAACGATTTTCAAAAGAAAAAGGAGTTTCTGCACATTGATCATCAAAAGAAGGAGCTCTTGATTAGAAAATATACGGACGCTCAGAAGGTGCATGAACAGATAAACACACAAGTTAGAAAAACAGGTCTCAGATTAGATGATTTGGATCCTTTTACTTGTAAAAAGAGATCTGCCTTAGATTTTGTCTTCTGTTTGACAAAAGAACAAAAACCTAATTTTCCTGTTTCAATATGAACAATCTGTCTTCAAACGTTCAAAATATGAGAATGGTCATCAAGTGAGAAAACTCAAATATAAAAACATAAAATATTCTTATGAAGAAAAGATTTTTAAACCAAAACAAGTTGATTTAAAACAAATCCAGAAGAAAATCAATATTTTCAACTTTGGGTCATTCACTCATATTACATTGAATCCAGAAGCAGATGAGTTCATACCATAAACACAGAATAAGAACTGAGACTCATGTTTGAAAAAGATCTTCTTAAGGTTCTAGATGAGTGTGTTATTCAAAATAGTACAGAACTGACAAATTTAAGTCTTCAAAAGGAAAAACAAAAATCTATGTCTCTTCAAAACCATCCAGAGATAACTCCCTGCTCATTTGTTGACTTAAATCTTTGCTTAGAAAAGGATGATGATAAGTCTGATGTTTAGCCTTGGGAAGCTGAAGATCAAAATTGTGATGATTTCTTTAATATAGAGAAATATCTTGACGACTTTGAAAACATTCTACCTCCTACTTACGTCGCTGTCAAAAATGTCAATTGCGTAAAGAATGCCTCTTCTATATTCTTAGATACAGAAGAGGAGACAAATTTTGACATACCAGAAGTAAAGGCAGTTGGACCAGAAGTCAAAAGACTTCTGAATGGTATACCTCTGAACTCAGTTCCTCCAAAGAAAAAGAGAAAAGACGTTCCCTTTCATCCAGATTTCCTAAATATGTGCATTAAAGCAAAATCATGTCTTGATCTAGAAAAGGAGGCTAAAGGCAAGAAAAATGTCAATCAAGTGCATCACTCTCCAAAGCCAAACCCTTCGAAGAAAAATAAGTATACAATAGAACAGAAAGCTAAATGGCATTTTAACCAGAACATTATCCTTCTATTTGAGGAAGATCTCCTCAAGCCCATAGGTAAAGGACCAGTCAGAAGAAAAATTTCCAGAACACTTCAGTTTTTTAAGAAAATAAGTCTAGACTACATAATAAGTTCTACAGAATGATTAATGCTAGAATAGACAGAAATAAGAAATCTTGTAATTATCATTTGCCTAATGAAAATTCAATGAAATCTTTATTATCTCTGAATGTCTTTCTCTGTTGTTAAAACTCAAAACAATTTTTCTCCGGTTCACATTGGTTTCCTTCGGACTTCAAGAAAAGAAATCATCATAAAAGTCAGAAGAAACAAATCCAAAGGCAAGAACAGGCAAACCAGAAGCCTCTGGAAAACCTGATCTTTCACGTAAGCCAAAAGAAAAATCTAATGTGAATTCCACGCCTAACTAGAAAGGACCCATTAGGAAATGGGTACCAAAATCTCTTTAATTCTGTATTGCAGAAATAACGTATGCACATCTGGTATCTTGACTCTAGATGCTCGAGGCATATGAGTGAAACGAGAAACTTACTCTCCATGTTCAAAGACAAATCGGTGGAGCGGTAACGTTTGGAGATAATGGAAAGGGTTAAATTAAAGGTTATGGTACTTTACAAGAAGAAAATGTCACCTTATCAAAGGTTGCTCACGTTTCTGGATAAAAACATAATCTTCTGAGTGTAAGTCAATTATGTGATGCTAAAATGTTTGTTCTTTTTGAAGAAAAGCATTGTTCCTTACTATCTAAGGCAGGTAAAGAGTTATGGCAAGCCAACAGAAAAGGTAATTTGTACATGATGAACTTCACTTCTAAAGATCGCACAAAAACACTTTGTCCTATCTCGGAGAAGAGTGAAGTAGCTTGACTCTGGCATCATAAGCTTTCTCATCTTAACTTTCAAATCTTGAATTGCTTGTGCAACATAACCTGGTTGAGGGCCTCCCAGAGGTTCACTTCCAGAAGGATCATCTTTGTCCAGCTTGTGAAATGGGAAAAATAAAAAGAGCTTCCCATAAGACAAAGAGCGATCATTCTTGTCCAAGACCTCTGCACATGTTACATGTTGACCTCTGTGGTCCCATTACGGTGCAGAGTCTCTTTGGTAAAAAAGTATATTCTTATGCTAATTGATGATCTTTCCAGATATACTTGGCTTGCTTTTGTAAGACAGAAGTCAGAAGTCCTAGTTGTATTGATCAACATGATGAAGAGGATTCAAGTGCTTCTGCAATGTAGAATTCAGAAGCTGAGAAGTGATATGTTCTTCGGGTATTCGGGCTAGCAACCACACGTGATCGGATTCATACTCGCGTGGGTACCACTAGAGGGAATCTGTTTTGATTCCTAATGCTTGATCTCATTCAATCAAACCAAACCATTGAGGTAATTTTCTAAACCCCCTATGATTGTATTTTAATGCTTAAAGTTGTTCGTAACGGATTCGGGCTAATAGGGTTTTTTACCGGTTATTGTTTTTGTTTCCGTTGTGCATGTTTATTGTGATCCCGGTATCAAAACCCTACACAGACACCCTTTAGTTAACCATTTTCAGTAAATGTAGCAGTGTAAATGTCACCATCTCTACATGTTGTTAAATCCTCTTGTTTGTCAGAATTTAGAATGTGAAAAAATTCCATATCAAGCTGGATTGTACACCTTTTATCACAAAACTGGCTAATACTAAACAAATTATACCTTAAGCCCTCAACATATAAAACCTTCATGACTTTGACATCTCCTTTTATGAATGTACCATATCCTCTAACATATCCTTTTGCATTGTTTCCAAAACTGACTATTCCACCATTACTTTTTGTATAGTCAGTCAGAAGATCCTTATAAGATGTCATGTGTCTTGAACATCCAGAATCTAAAACCTACGCATGACAGATCTACAGAAACAATTATTTAGATTTAGGTACGCATTTAAAAATGGGTCCTTTTAGATTAGTAACAAAAAATGGAATTCTGAATTTTGATTTCCATATTGGTTTTGATTGTTCAGAAGTGGATTCAGAACTTTTCTTATCAACCTATTTCATTACATATATGTCATTAGTTTATGATTTAGAATTGCTAGTATTGAAAATTTGTGAAGCATACTTAGTTTGTTTCTTTGGAGATATGTGTTTGTATTCCAAATTTAGTTGGAATTTTTGATGTCCATAGTTGATACAATGAATATGATTCTCAAACAACTTTAACAAATTATGACATAAATGAATCAGTAGCATGAGAATTTGTAACAAATTTATTCTTTTTATTCATTGTATGAACCTTGTGTACATCATTGCATCAAAGAAGTAAAACTATCTAATTCGACATTCTTTGATAGTCTTTGTTCTTTTTCCTTCCATACTAGAGTGGACTGCTCTAAAAATGATATATAAGTTTTTGAACCATCCTTTTTGGATTTCTAAACAACGGTTTTCTTGAATGATTTATCAGATTTAGCATAAGAAGATTTATCAAAGAATGATGATGATATTTAAGAATCTCATGTATTACTGTTCATTTCAACTTCTGAATCAGATTTAATTGAATCAATGTGAAAATCTGATGTTTTTTTATTTAATTCAGAATTTGAACAATTTTGATATTCTTCTTTTAAAAACACAGTGTTAAACATTTCTGAAGGTAATTTGACTTCTTCAGATTTTAACTTGTCACCTACAACTAATGAAGTTTTAGATTTATAAACAAGATACCCATCCTTATTAATAACAACTACTAAAGGTTCAGAAGTATCATCATCACTTTCTGAATCTGAAGCATTCATAAGATTTGAAAATTTGTCTTCATTCATGTTTTCAATAAAATCATTTAATTTTGAAAATTTTGCTTCAGAATTAAGATTTTCTTCAAAAATCTGAGTTTTTTTATCATTAGATCTATTAAAACAGACAACTGATTTATTTTGAAAATCCTCTATGGATTCATCATCTGAAAATTCTTCAAACTGATCATTAGAATTTTCTCTGCAGATTGCATCATGATATGTTTTAGAAGAATTAGTATGTATTTCTTCTGAAATATCTTCAGATCCTTTTTCAGAAGTTTCTTCTTAACTGTCCTTAGGTTTTATTTCATATTTACTTTTTGAAATTTCTTCAGAAGTAGATTCAGAAATTGAGATATCTGAAGTTTTTGAATCTTCTAATATGTTATTAATTTCAGATCGTTTAAATTTCATGGAATTTTCATTTATAAACAAGGTTTCAGACTTAGCAAACCTTTTTTCAAAAGGAAATCTTTCAGGCAAAGAATGATTAACTGGATTAGATACTATACCTGTACCACCTTCATTAAAAACATTCATTTCTGACAAATTATAGAGATTTGAAGATGCATTTTTTAAAATTTTATTTTCTGTGCATCCTAATCCAGCCTTTATACTATAAAATTTTGAATTATGAGCCTGATTTGTCAAAAGATTTAGAGTTTGTTCATTCTGACCTCTTTTGAAATTGGAGTCTTCTAATACTTTAACCCTTTTATATATTTGAAGTCTCTCTATGTTCAGATACTCCATTTTAACATCTAAAACCACTTTTTCAGATTTTTCATTACTAATATCCTTTTGCAGAGTATCCAATTTGTCCTTTAAAACATATTTCTCCTCAGAAATTTTATTAAGTTGTTCTTCAACATTTATGCAATTCAGTTTATAAATTTGACTTTCTTCTTTGAATTTGTTTACCAAAATTATTTCACCTTTTATTCTATTTCTCAAGGTTTCAAATTCAGAAGTCATATTTATTATCTGTTCTTGCATGTTATTTTCAGAAGTTAGTTCAGAAGAAGATTCAGAAGAGTTTTGTACCTCGAAGTCATGATCATGTGATGATTGAGGATCCATTTGACACATATAGCAGTTGGCAGCATAATGAGCAACTTCTTCATCATACTCATCAACACTCCATAAAAGCCAATATTATTCATACTTGGTAAACATGACTGGGTTTTCGTCCTTCTTTTTGGATAATAGATGTTTTTTGTCATAATAAGTTGTATTCTTGACCTTTGGCATTTTGCACTGTCTTGCAAAATGTCCAGGTTTTCTACAATTAAAACACCTAGCAGGTTCAACTTCTTCTTTTTAAGCTTCCTTCTTAACAAACTTCTCAGTTTTAGCATTTCCTTTGAATTTCTGATTATATTTTTGATTGAATTGTTTAGTCAGGAATGTTGTTCCTTCAACCATTCTTTTCAATTCTTCATCAGACTCATTTTCATCATTGTTCTCTAACTCTGGTATTTAACAAACTTTAGTCTGAGAGGGCATAGTTCTCTGATGATTCACTTTATTGGTCAGCAAGGCTAACGTGTCATTTGTTTTCTTCTTATCAAATTGTCTTGCTTTTATCTTGTCTTCTTGTTGAAACAAGATACCCTATATGTCATGAATTGTCTTTTTGTACATATTTAATGTGACCATGTTATTAGTAAAACATTCCCATTCAGGACCCAAATTATTCAGAAACTTGTTATTTATCTCAAAGTTGGGTTTCTGAACACCATTTCTTCTTTGATCATTCAGAATATTGTTGAACCTATTGCATGAGTTAGTAAGGGATTCACCATCTTTTCCTTTAAATGCTTCATATGTTCCAATGCACATATTAAGTCTTTGCCCTTGTGATTTGGACCGCCCCTGCATATGTGCTTCAACTTCATCCCACATTTCCTTTGCAGAAGTGAGACTGTCAACCCTATTGAAGATTTCATTAGGAATTGCCATGGTTAACAAATTTAAAGCTCTTTTATCAATTTTCATTTGGGCGTTTTTTGCATTGTTGTATATAGAAGGACTTTTCTTGATTCTTGTAGCAGGAATTTCTGTTGTAGTTTCTTTTCTTGGGACAACATCAATTTTAACATAAACTTCTAGAGGACCATTAATGATAGATTTCATTAATTCCTCATCGATATTGTCCAAGAGTTGGATCATTCTGAACTTCCATTGATGATATTCCCCAAAAGATAGATTTGGTGGCTTAGTTTCAAAACCAAATGAAACATATTCTTTCGACATCTTGATAATCTGATTGTACAATTCACCTGTTTGAATCGAAAGCATATCTTGATCAATCTGGTTTGTCAGATCTGAAAGAATTTGATCAAGAATTTAGTTGATCTGATCACAAATAGATGAACGACTCTGATACCAATTGAAACTTCCCGTAGATCAAGATGTATATGAAAGATATAAAAGATATAATATTTGGAGTGAATAAGTCGGTTGTTGTATTAATATTGACAATATTACAAACTGTATGATCTTGAAAGTACAAGTATGAACGAACAACTAAAACGAACTAACTAACTTTCTATATATACACAAAGAGAGATGTTATTCTAACAGCTAGGTTACATGACAGACCAATAGTATAATTACAAGTGTAAAATAGTCTTCAGAACTTATTCAGAGAACATCTTCAGAACTTGTTCAGAACTTCTGAAGATCAATCTTCAGAGAAAGTTCATAACTTCTGAAGTTGGCTTCAGAAGTTATGCCTTAGGCTTTTCTTCAATCTTTTCTTCAATCTTTCCTTCTGAGATCTCTTCTTTAGAACCCTATCTCTTTTGAAGCAATCTTCTAGAACTTAACAAGGTAAAAGAATCAAAACCTAAGTTAAGAAATGGTTGCTTATAGGTTTACCTTTCGACTTCTAGGAATCCAAACTATTCAAGGAAACTTTAAAAATCTTTTTTCCAACTTTGAAGATCTTCCAAAATCTGAACCATAGCAAAAGCAATCGCTAAAAAGGATAAAGGATGAGAAAGTTAGGCCCAAATGAAGATAATTCCTAATTTTCGATCTCTAAGTGCAGGTCACGCGTTCCCGAGACCAGTACCGTGGGTAGGTTGCGTGAGAAGTCACCAACGCCCTCGTAAACTCTCAAACAGAGACTCTCGCGAGTTGGGAGTTGGCCTAGTCGTGTGAGGCCATTTCTCGCTCTTTTTCTTCGTTTTTCGTATTTTTTAAACCCGATTCAAATCCCGGACTTTCCATCATGTTTCTAAATAACAACTTAATTACCCTTAGATGAATAAATTATCATAATGAGAAGTACTATGGGCGTTAGAAATACTTAAGTCATAATTCAATTTTTTCAGCTTTAGTTTTGTCATTTAAAGCATTGTAAAGATCTACAGTCAGTGTGTCAAGCGCGGACAGACTATTAGTGCCAGAAGAGGAGATGTCGTTCATATTAGATACTTGGGTAGATTTGGAAAAAACTTTTGAAGAAGTCTCAGATTGTTCTTCAACTTCTTGAGTTTTGGTCATGAGACAGAGATAGGCCACATCAACTTCATCTGAACCAGATTCATCAACAGTTTATGCCCAGTCATATTCTTTAGCGACTAGGCCTTTGCCTTTTCTCTTAAGATGCGTTTGGTACATGGGACAAGACAGGACAGCACAGGATAAAACTCATCGTCCCACGTTTGGTGCAACATGGGACAGGACAGGAATCCATTGTCCCTTGTTTGGTGCAACATGGGACAGGAACAGGAACTTGGACAAAGTGGGACAAAAAAGGCTTTTTCTTTTCAACCAAAAAAGGTGTCACAAGATGGGACAAGAATGAGATAGGAACTCAAATATCACTATTCTACACTCATTTGATATATAACTTTAATATGGTACATCTTTTAATGATAGAAACACTCTGTCCTATCTTGGAGAAGAGTAAAGTAGCTTGGCCCTGGCATCATAAGCTTTCTCATCTTAACTTTCAAATCTTGAATTGCTTGTGCAACATAACCTGGTTGAGGGCCACCCAAAGGTTCACTTCCAGAAGGATCATCTTTGTCCAGCTTGTGAAATGGGAAAAATAAAAAGAGCTTCCCATAAGACAAAGAGCGATCATTCTTGTCCAAGACCTCTGCACATGTTACATGTTGACCTCTGTGGTCCCATTACGGTGCAGAGACTCTTTGGTAAAAAAAGTATATTCGTATGCTAATTGATGATCTTTCCAGATATACTTGGCTTGCTTTTGTAAGACAGAAGTCAGAAGTCCTAGTTGTATTGATCAACATGATGAAGAGGATTCAAGTGCTTCTGCAATGTAGAATTCAGAAGCTGAGAAGTGATATGTTCTTCGGGTATTCGGGCTAGCAACCACACGTGATCGGATTCATACTCGCGTGGGTACCACTAGAGGGAATCTGTTTTGATTCCTAATGCTTGATCTCATTCAATCAAACCAAACCATTGAGGTAATTTTCTAAACCCCCTATGATTGTATTATAATGCTTAAAGTTGTTCGTAACGGATTCGGGCTAATAGGGTTTTTTACCGGTTATTGTTTTTGTTTCCGTTGTGCATGTTTATTGTGATCCCGGTATCAAAACCCTACACAGACACCCTTTAGTTAACCATTTTCAGTAAATGTAGCAGTGTAAATGTCACCATCTCTACATGTTGTTAAATCCTCTTGTTTGTCAGAATTTAGAATGTGAAAAAATTCCATATCAAACTGGATTGTACACCTTTTATCACAAAACTGGCTAATACTAAACAAATTCTACCTTAAGCCCTCAACATATTAAACCTTCATGACTTTGACATCTCCTTTTATGAATGTACCATATCCTCTAACATATCCTTTTGCATTGTTTCCAAAACTGACTATTCCACCACTAGTCACGACCGTCGGTGACTATCGGCAACCACAGTCTGCCACCAACCACCATCATTCATTTTCACCACCACCATCGTTGGCCACCTCCACCTTCTCCTCTAGATCAACAACCTCCTCCACTGCCTCTACAACCACCGTCAGCCACCAACCACAATCGTTCATCGCCACCACCACCACCATAACCACTACCATTACTGACCCCCACTGTCACCAATATCTACCATCTTCACCTCCTTCACAACCACCATCCATCACCGCCACCACTACCACCGTTGACCACCTCCACCCCCTTATCTACTACACCAACATTCCTCTTCCACCTCCACAACCATCGTGGCCACCACCACCATCGTGGGCCACCTCACCTCCACCATAACCACCAACACCACCATTGACCACCACCACCACCATTACCATCTTAATGTCATCTATAATCAATGTTGTCCACTGATCACCACCGCCGATTGCCGCCACCAATAGCGCCATTAGTCACTACCATCTCCTCCACTATTGTCGACCAACACCACCACCACTATTCACCATCTTCATGTTCTCCACAACTACCTCCATCCACCAATCATAAATGTCTTTGCCTCCACAACCATTGTTGTTGCAACAATATTCACAGTGCCTCCACCAAACCGAATACAACATAATTTCTCATTTGTGTGAATCGGGTTTTCTCAAACTATCATCAGTTATAACAAAATTCTCCTTCAAATTTTTGACTATTATATATTGTATGTGTTTATATATATATATATAAGTTGAGTAAAAATGCTTATAAATTAAGTTATTTATATATTTTTCTCTTTTGTGTTAATTATAACTATTATATAATATATAAAATCGTCAAATAATTTATAAAGGCAACTTGTCTAGTTATGTTTTATCCAGTCCTAGTTGTACCAAACACCAGACATACACTTGTTCTGTCCAGTCCCACCCTCTTGTCATGTCTTATTCATTTCTGTCCCGTTATGTCCTGTCCAATCATGCTTGCGTACCAAACGCTACCTTATAGTCCTTCTTCTTATACTTATCCTTCAACTTTGGAAATTTATCATTTTTAGATGGAGGATAGGGAGGAAGATGGTTTAACGGTCTTCTTAGACTTGCATTCATTAGCAAAGTGTCCTTTACGTTCATAGTTATAACAGATCGCTAATGCCTTATCAATAAAAGTTAGTTTAGACTTGTCAACGGTAGTTAGAGAAGGAGTTTTTAAAAAATTGCTTTTCCTGGCGAATATTCTGAACGTATTCGTTAGAAGGGAAAGTAACTCGTCAAACTCTGAAAGATCAGCATCTGTCAAGTCCTCAGATTTATATGACTCAAACTAGGTGATAGAAGAAATAGACGAAGAGACTATTTTTGGAGGTTCGGTCTCTGAAAAAACTAAAGCCAAGAAAAAAAAATTTGTATCTTTTGAATCCTGTACCAAATTCTTTTTTAGTTGAAGATATATCTCGTGATTGAGCAATATCCCATAGAGAACACTAAGGGAAAGGGTAGAAATATCTTGAGACACATAGTGTAGGTGTCCCAATATTCTGGAAAACATTCCATGAACTTTGTTAGAACCTCAGAGTTGATGTTTTCTCGTCCAACAGAAAGAAGATCAATTAATAAGCA
This sequence comes from Silybum marianum, assembly GCA_036898165.1. Taxonomy (NCBI): domain Eukaryota; kingdom Viridiplantae; phylum Streptophyta; class Magnoliopsida; order Asterales; family Asteraceae; genus Silybum; species Silybum marianum. Next base: position 29,710,492 of record CM072533.1, on the reverse strand, counting down.
GTTAAACTGTTGACGTACCTCAGAAGAAGATTCATTTTTATCACAAATGAAACTTGTATATGGTCGTACGAGGTTTATTTTTCTTAAATTCTTGTGCCTCGTTGGTATTTTCATATTGAAGATAAAGTGTGTCCCACATGAGTTTAATGGTTCTCATCTTAATGATAGAATGATATACTTCATCAGGAAGGGACAACAACTATTATAGATGTAGCTTTTGTACCTATATCTATTGTTTTCTTATCTTCGTCACTACGTTGATGAGGAGGCTTAGGAAAATGCCTCTCAGGTATGGCAGGAGTGTTGGCAGTCTTAGAAACAACTTGAATGATAGTTGTAGGAACAAAGGGTCCATTTTCTACATAGAAGGGGATTTGAGGATCCACGCCTTTAAGAAATAAGGAAATCATTTCTTTCCATACAAGGAAGTAATGCTTGCTAAAACGAAGAGGTCTGGCAAGAGAACCATTATCGTTGTAGTTTGTATTTTGTAAAATCATTTATAAAATAACAAGATATATTTTTAAAGAAATAGAGATAGAACACCACTCTAATACCACTTGTTGATCCCAAAGTAGTATACAAGATTGTTCAAGATACCCTCCATAACACCTGCAAAACTACCCAACCGTAGAAATCTGGCTACATATTCGGATATAGATTCATCTTCTTTCTGTCTCAGCATGGAATACTTTTGGAGATACGCCTCTTTGTCTGCTACAGTAAAGTATTGCTGATAGAAAACCTCTTTGAATCTTGACCATATTAAACTTTCAACAGTTATATCCCCTCCGTAAGATTGTTTCCAAGCTTGCCACCAATGATGTGCATCACCTTCAAGTTTATAAGTAGCCAACTCCACTCGTATTCTATCAGAACAACCCAAGATTCGGAAAATCATTTCAATATGTGATATCCAATCTTCAGCTTCAATCGGAGTGGCCGCTGAAGTAAAAGTACAAGGCTTTTGCTTGAGAAATCTCTCCAACCAACAGTGGATATCAGCTATTTCATTACCGGTGTTAGTTTCCTGATCCGTCTTTCTATCCCATAATTTTGGCATTAGGATTCGGGTTTTCCCCAGTCTGACGTAATGCTTTCACCGTCTGTGTTATAATCCCCGGTAACATCTCATTAACTCTTTGGTAGACACCTTCCATAACATTAGGATCAACTTGAGTTCTTGGCGGAGAATTTACTTCATTTTCAGACCCTGTCCGATTTCGCGCCGGTCCACCTGTTATTGTCGGTACTCTACTTGGCGGCATTTAGAACTAACACAAATAACATGAAAACCATTTGCTCGGTTAGATACAATAAGAAACGAAGCATAAGAGATTACAAATAATTAACATCTATAAGATCTAAGATAATCCTAGCTTAGTTCTACCCATTCCTCACAGATCAAACTTAATTTGTACTACAGGATCATAACTTATAGCTCTGATTCCAGAACTTGTAACACCAGTCCCACGTGGTTCAAAGAAGGAAGATGCCACAATTGGTTTCCGAACAATAATAAAACAACGACTGGTTAATGCAGAGCAACTAACATAATTTACCCGACATAATATTTACATAACCATAAAGGGAGATGCATCATACATCAAAATATGATCCCAAGTGACAATTATATAACATCTATATTAGTCCCTAGCGGCTTAACAAGAGTAGACAGTTACAATCATGTTATCTCCACACCCCTAATCCCAAAGTCCCAGCTAATTCATGTACCTGCCGAGGAAAAAGAAAACTCGACTGAGCTTAACGCTCAGTGAACGAATAATGATAATAGTTAAATAATTAATATGGGATAACAAGTTCAACAGGAATTCATATCTGTAAGTGATAAAGAAAGTTAAGCAACAAGATGGCCCAAGGGAATATCAAAGGTTCGTACACCAAACCGTATCACGAGGATACGTTGTTCCCAAAGGATGATCAGTCCATTAGGGCGTCAGTGAGGAAAGGGGTGCAAGCACAACACAAGCAATCCTCTCCGTGGATTTAACCACGGCCATAATTATTATCCGATAACGGTTCAAAGGATTGATCCATACGCCATGTAATTGACCGGTAACTATTCAAGTCCGCTTTTAAGGACTACATACAATGAGGACGCCATGATAGTTGTAGCCACCATGGAAGCATCTCAATACCGATGCTCCCGATATTGAGTCTATAGAAAAAGGTTGCACAATCAATATGATTCACATGTCAAGTGATCAAAGTGATCAATATTCAAATAAGAATGTACATCATATTTCAGAAAGAAACAAAGTTCCATAATATTACGAAACATAAAGGGAATTTGGAATCAACGTATTCAGATTATGAAGCCTTATACAATTGGCTATCCCCATGTCAAGTAAAGTATGATATCCGTACCTTAATCAATTTCGACAATTACCACACGATCAAATGGAATTCAAGATCAAGCTTGACTCGCTCGCGTACCTAACGAATACATAAACGAGTTATTATCCGCACGACATAATAACTCATAACATAACCATTCTAAAAGAATTACTTAGGTCTTAATGACCCTAAACAACTTATACATTAAAATTTACATCCATATACGATTTCAGAACTTAAACGCAATTTTAATCTTATACGGTTCCATTCCAACAGCTTCTGTCACTCTTTTTTTAGACCATTTTTACCCAACATAGAGATCAATCTAGATTCTATCATATAAATGAAAATTGTATAATGAACTCTTATGAGTCTATTGGCTTTGGAATCAACTCATTTGGATCATCTATCTATTAGATATGACTTAAACAAAACAACATCTATTAACCCGTATGCACATCAACAGCCATATAAACTCACTGTTCTGTGTCACTTAGAGACATAATTGGGTTCTCGACCCTTCATAACAGTTGTAGTGTACATCAAGAGCTATCTATATGCAAAATATGAGCTTATTTGAACTTATAGGTTGAGAGTTATGCATCGTCAAATTACTGGACATGAGGCTGTCCAAAATTCCAATTTCCATATTTTTTTCCCAACTCATTTTTATGATTCAAACTTCATAAGTTGCAACATTTAAACATTCTAAACATGCAATAACATACCAAACACTACAATGAAGCTTAATGATTAAGACCCTAAGCATAATCATACAATTTTGCTCTTTTAGGTATTTAACCAAAGACTTGGTGTGCGCTTAATCTTATACATCAATTCCAAATTAACCAACTATATTGAATCCACAATTAACCATTTTGATTCATAATCCAATCCCAAATACTCCAATCACATATAAAATTACGACCCAAAATAGATGTTAAGCTTATGTAATGAAAAACTAACTTAAACAAGAAATTCAACTTGGAATAGCTAACTTTCTACACATACTTTTGGATTTTTAACACTTAATCTTCAAAACTCCAAGTATTTTGATGTTTTCTAACCTTGCTTTGAATTTTAGCGATGGATGCTACGAAAACCGAAAGAGTTTTAGTAATCAGAAGGAGAATTCGTGTGACTATGTGAGAATTAATAGAATTCTAATAATTTATGGGTTAATATATTTTCTAATATTTGACTTTACCCCCCCCCCCCTAAAGTCTAGTTTCCTCAACTTTATACCCTAATAGCTATAAACTTAACATTTTAAGTTAAGTTAAAATTCATTTTATACGTATGTGACCCCTTGTATTACATCACAATTTAGTCCGAGGTACAAGTCGGGTAAGCATAAGGTACAAACACGTTATGCACGATTTGTATGAGTTAACTGGGCGCGGATATTATAACCCTCCCCTCCTAAAAAGAACATTCCGTCCTCGAAACAAAGACTTACATTAGTCGAAGAGGTACGTGTACTCCTTTCACATAGATTCCTCCATTTCCCATGTGGCTTCTCGGTCGGAATGATTTCGCCATAAGACTTTCACGAACGGTATTGTTCTTCGTCGCATTTGTCTCTCTTCTCGACCAATTATCACCTCCGGTTCTTCAATATATTAGAGATATCTTTCAACTTTGTCTAACGGATAGTCAATCACGTGAAGGGGTGACAATGATATCCGCGGAGTGACGAGACCTGGGAAATATTGTGGATGTTGGAGAGTTGAGGAGGTAACGCTAGGCGATACGCCACCTATCCAACTCGTTCAATTATTTTGAAGGGTCCGATATGTCTCGAACTGAGTTTACCTTTATTATCGAATCTGTGAATACCTCGTGACGGTGAAACATTTAGAAAGACATGATCACCCTTTTGGAACTCTACATGTTTTCGATGTTTGTCTACGTATCTTTTCTGTCGAGATTGAGCCTCCTTCATTTTCTGTCTTGCAATCTCGACTTGTTTAGTAGTAATTCGGACAAGTTCGGGTCCTTCAATATCTCGTTCCCCAATTTCATTCCAACATATTGGTGTTCTACATTTCCGACCGTATAAAGCTTCGTACGGAGCCATACCGATACTGGCTTGCCAGCTATTGTTATATGTGAATTCCACGAGCCATAGTGATTCGTCTCAACTACTAGGCCATTCAAGAGCACAAGCCCGTAGCACATCTTCTAGGGTCTGAATAGTTCGTTTAGTATGACCATCTGTTTGTGGATGAAAAGCTGAATTCATAGTCAATTACGTACCCATGCCTGAAGAAGTCTTTTCCAAAAGTGATAAGTGAATCGTGGATCTCGGTCTGATGTGATAGAAACAGGCGTGCCATGCAACCTCACAATTTCCCGTTGGAATAGATCAGACAACTTATTAACTGGGTACGTCTCTTGTATAGGTAGGAAATGAGCTAACTTTGTCAAACGGTCAACTACTACCCACATAGCATTGTGTCGTCTCTGAGTTTTCGGCAGTCCTATCACAAAATCCATAGAGATATGCTCTCATTTCCAAACCAAAATCTCTAATGGTTGTAACAATCCGCTAGCCCACTGATGTTCAATCTACACTTTCTAGCAAGTAAGACACTTTGCCACGTATGAAGCTGTATCTCGTTTCATACCGTTCCACCAATAATATTGTTTTTAATCTCGGTACATTTTAGTGGATCCAGGATGATCAAGAACGGTGAATTACGACCTTCACACAAAGTCGATTACCGAACCAGATCGTACCTTTATCATCAACTCGAAATTCTGACTGTGGATCATCTTTAGCCTTCTGTAAGATAGCCAAAGTTCTCCATCTTCTTGTTGACCCTCTTTGATTCGAGATACAAGAATTGGTTCAACTGTGAGACTAGCAAGAACTTCATCACCAGCACGATAGCAAAAAGAGACACCCATACGTTCCATATCTGAAGCAATGTGGCGCTGTACGGTTAAAGACGATACATTACCGATGCTTTTACGGCTAAGGGCATCAACGACTACATTTTCTTTGCCTGGATGATATTGAATTCGGACATCGTAATCCTTAAGAAGTTCGAGCCACCATCGTTGGCGCATATTCAACTCTTTCTGTGTGAATATGTACTTTAAGCTTTTGTGATCCGTAAAGATATCACAAGAGTCTCCGTACAAGTACTGACTCCATATTTTGAGAGCAAAAATGACTGTTGCCAACTCCAGATCATGAGTAGGGTAGTTTACTTCATAAGGTTTGAGCTGGCGAGAGGCATAAGCAATCACCTTGCCATGTTGCATTAGAACACAACCAAGACCACTTTTAGAAGCATCACTATATACTTGGAAACCTCCTGATCCGGATGGCAATGCAAGCACGGGCGTTGTAATCAAATTTTTTCTCAGTTCTTCAAAACTCATTTCCTGTTCTTCACCCAAACAAATTTAACTCATTTCTGAAGAAGTTTAGTCATAGGGAATGCGATCCGAGAAAGGTTTTCGACAAACCTTCGGTAGTAACCTACCAGGCCCAAGAAACTTCAGACTCTTTAAACATTTGTAGGTGTTGGGCAATTAGTGATGGCTTCAACCTTTGCAGGATCGACTTTAATGCCTTCAGCGGAGATAATATGACCCAGAAATGCCACTTGTTCCAGCCAAAACTCACATTTAGAAAACTTTGCATACAACTTCTTATTTGGGGGAGTTTCTAATGTTATACGCAAGTGAGTTTCGTGATCTTCTTTCGACTTTGAATATATGAGGATATCGTCAATAAAAACGATAATGAAGTTGTCCAAATAATCTTTGAAAGCTCGGTTCATAAGATCCATAAAGACTGCTGGAGCATTAGTAAGACCGAATGGCATAACAATAAACTCGTATTGATCATATTGAAAGCAGTCTTAGGAATATCTTGATCTCTGATTCGGAGTTGATGATATCCAGATCTTAAGTCGATCTTAGAAAAATACTTTGCTCGTTGGAGTTGATCGAAGAGATCATCAATACGGGGTAAAGGGTGTTTATTACGTACCGTGACCCGATTTAACTCACGATAGTCAATAGACAACCGCATCGATCCGTCTTTCTTTTAACAAATAGGACCGGTGCACCCCATGGAGATACATTGGGTCGAATAAAACTCCGATTAGAAAGGTCCTCAAGTTGCTCCTTAAGTTCTTTAATCTCGGTTGGAGCCATACGATACGGAGCCTTTGAGATAGGGGCAGCTCCCGGAATAAGATCAATTGTAAATTCAACTTCCTTTTTCGGAGGAACTCCGGGAAGTTCATCCGGAAATACATCCTAAAACTGATTAACAATAGGAATATCTTCAAGTTTAAGGAATACCTCTCCTGGATCTTGTAGTGCAGCTAGAAATCCTTCACATCTTTGCCAGATCGTCGCCTTAACTTTCATTGACCATATAACACGAGTACCTTTCTCAGATGAAACACCTTGGAATACGTATTCGGGTTCATTGACGTCACCGAGAATGATTTGTTTGGCTTTGCAATCGTTGGTCACTCGATGTTTAGACAACCAATCCATGCCAAGGATGATACAAAGTGATCCATTTTCGGAAGTAAAGTAACCTCCCAAATTCGATCGCCAATGAATAACGGACAGTTTAGGAATTCACCAAGTATGCATATTGAACTACTCATAGGAGTAGTAATATATAACGGGAACTCGATGGATTGTTCATATGTTTTGAGTTTTTTTTCAAAGTTTTCAGAAACAATCGATTGGGTAGCACATGTATCAAATAAAGCATATGCATTTCTACCGTCAATAGAAAGGGTACCAGAAACCATACCCGTAGTAGATATGTCAGCAGATAGGCTAAACACCTGACCACCAGCAGTAGATTGCTTATCTATGTCTTTGGAATTATCTTTCGGCCCTTGCTTACAATCACGATTTAAATGACCTCGTTGACCACAATTAAAACAGGCATCGGTCATTCGAGAACATGATCCAGGGCGATGCCTAAAACCACAACCTTTGCACCGTATATGAGAAATTGCATTCGAAAAGCTTTTGTTAGAAGTTCCTTGAGATGAAACTGGAGGTCTATAACTTGCTTGTTTCGACTGAAATTTACGACTGGATCCTCGCCCGATAGAACATCCTTGAAACACATCTCTGTTTCATCTTGTACCACCATCACCTCGGAAAAGTATAGAATGTAGTCGCTCCCTTTCAATGTTCCTTGTAGCATCAGCAATTTGGGCAACGCTCATAAAGTGTTGATTGATTAGTGTAGGTCTGAATTTGCTGTTGAGGGTCCACTTGAACTTATGAAGTTGATTTTCCACCATACCCACCATAACACCTGCAAAACTAGCCAACCGTAGAATTCTGGCTACATATTCGGATATAGATTCATCTTCTTTCTGTCTCAGCATGAAATACTCTTGGACATATGCCTCTTTCTCTGCTACAGTAAAATATTGCTGATAGAAAACCTCTTTGAATCCTGACCATGTTAAACTTTCAATAGCTATATCCCCTCCGTAAGATTGTTTCCAAGCTTGCCACCAACGATGTGCATCACCATAAAGTTTATAAGTAGCCAACTCCACTCGTATTCTATCAGAACAACGCAAGACTCGGAAAATCTTTTCAAGATGTGATATCCAATCTTCAGCTTCAATCGGAGTGGCCACTCAAGTAAAAGTACGAGGCATTTGCTTGTGAAATCTCTTCAACCATCGGTGGATATCAGCTAGTTCATTACCGGTGTTAGTTTCCTGATCCCTTCTTTCTGGCCCATAATTCCCAGCATTAGGATTCGGGTTTTCCCCAGTCTGACGTAATGCTTCCACCGCCTGTGCTATAATATCCGGTAACATCTCATTAACTGCTTGGTAGACAGCTTCCTTCACATTAGGATCAACTTGAGTTCTTGGCCGAGAATTTACTTCATTTTCATACCCTGTTTGAAATCTTCCCGGTCCACCTGTTAACCAAACTAAGATAATCCTATCTTAGTTCTACCCATTCCTCACAGATCAAACTTAATTTGTACTACAAGATCATAACCTATAGCTCTGATACCACAACTTGTAACACCCTAAAGGTGTTACTTGTAATATTTACATAACCATAAACGGAGATAACATCATACATCAAAATATGATCCCAAGGTACAATTATATAACATCTACATTAGTCCCTAACGGCTTAACAAAGTAGACAGTGCCAGTCATGTTATCTCCACAACTCTCATCCCAAAGTCCCAGCTAATTCATTTGCCTTCCGAGGAAAAAGAAAACTCGGCTGAGTTTAACATTCATTGAACGGATAATAATAATAATAATTAAACAATTAATATGGATAAAAAGTTCAACAGGAATTCGTATCTCTAAGTGATAAAGAAAGTTAAGCAACAAATAGCCCGAGGGCATATCAAAGGTTCGAAGACCAAACCGAATCACGAGGGTACGTTGTTCCCAAAGGATGATCAGTCCATCCGGGCTTCAGTGAGGAAAGCGGTGCGAGCACAACACAAGCAATCCTCTCCGTGAATTTAACCATGGCCATAATTATTATCCGATAACAGTTCCTAGGATCGATCCAAGCGCCCTCTAATTGACTGGTAACTATTTAAGTCCGCTTTTAAGGACTACATACAATGAGGACGCCATGATCGTTGTAGCCACCATGGAAGCATCTTAATACCGGTGCTACCGAAATTGAGTCTATATCAAAGCGAGAAAAAGGTTGCACAATTGATATGATTCACAAGTCAAGGTGATCAAAGTGATCAGTATTAAAATAAGAAAGTAGATCATATTTCTGAAATAAACAAAGTTCCGTAATATTACGAAACATAAAAGGGAATTTGGAATCAACGTATTCGGATTATGAAGACTTATACAGTTGGCTATCCTTGTGTCAAGTAAAGTAAGATATCCGTACCTAAATCAATTTCGCCAATTACATCACGATCAAATGGAATTCAAGATCAAGGTTGACTCGCCCGTGTGCCTAACGAATACATAAACGAGTTATTATTCGCATGACATAACAACTCAAAACATAACGATTCTAATAGAATTACTTAGGTCTTAATGACCCTAAACAACTTACACATCAAGAAGTACAACCATATACGATTTCAGAACTTAAACGCAATTTTAATCCTATACGGTTCCATTCCTACAACTTATGTCCCTCTTCTTTTTGACTATTTTTACCCAACTTACAGATCAATCTATATTCTATCATCTAAATGAAAATTGTAGAATGAACTCTTACGAGTGTATTGCCTTTGGAATCAACTGATTTGGATCATCCATCTATTAGAAATGACTTAAACGAAACAGCAGCTATTAACCTATATGCACAGCAACAACCATATAAACTCACTTTTTTGAGCTTATTTGAACTTACGGTTTGAAAGTTACGCGTCATCAAATACTGGACATGAGGCTGTTCAAAATTCCAATTTCTACATTTTTTTCCCAACTCATTTTTATGATTCAAACTTCATAATTTGCAACATTTAAACATTCTAAACAAACCATAACATACCAAACACTACAATGAAGCTTAATGATTAAGACCCTAAGCTTAATCACACAATTTTGCTCTTTTAGGCATTTAACCAAACACTTGGTGTGCGGTTAATCTTATACATCAATTCTAACTATATTGAATCCACAATTAACCATTTTGATTCATAATCCGATCGCAAATACTCCAATCACATATAAAATTACAACTCAAAACATATTTTAAGCTTATGTAATGAAAAACTAACATAAACAAGAAATTCAACTTGGAATAACTAACTTTCTACACATACCTTTGGATTTTTAACACTTAACTTCAAAACTCCAAGTATTTTGATGTTTTCTTCCCTTGATTTGAGTTTTAGCGGTAGATGCTTTGAAAATAGAAAGAGTTTAAGTAATTAGAAGGAGAATATGTGTGACTACGAAAGAATTAATAAAATTCTAATAATTTTGGGGTTTATATATTTTCTAACATTTCACTTTACCCCCCTAAAGTCTAGTTTCCTCAACTTTATACCCTAATAGTTATAAACTTAACATTTTAAGTTAAGTAAAGTTTCATTTTATACGTGTGTGACCCCTTGTATGGTATTATATCACAATTTAGTCTGAGGTACAAGTCGGGTAAGCATAAGGTACAAACAAGTTATACACGATTTGTATGAGTTAACTAGGCACAGATATTATAAGAAAGATATGTGTTGCTCCGAACTCCTTCAGTGATTTGATGATGACCCTTTGTACATAGTGAAAATCATAAACTTCAGTTTCGCATATGTCTCAACGAAGTTATTACTGATTGTGCTCAGTGATTCCTAAAACTAACTCTAAACAGATCCTGAACTTGAAAGAATATGAAGACAAAACTCACACCAATGAAACCTTCAATGAGGTCAAAGAATTAGCTGAAGATAGAGACTGACAGTTTGTGATCTAATGCGGACTTTAGTGATAACAAGTATGTCTACTACAACTGTAAATCTGACATGATTCAGTGATACCTGAAGACTCTTCAATGAAGCCTCAATATCGGTGATCAAATGAGTCATGCTCAACAAGATTAACAATCTTAAAGGTCAACTGTTCAAAAGCGGCCAAAAGCCTACTCTCTCTATGGACAAAGGACAAGCTCTCCAATAGATGCTTAACACGTGGATAGTACCTTCTGACTTGCATTTAATGTAATGCGTATAAATAGATGAAGAATCCCTTATTCATCTTTATGCATGGAACAGTGTAGCGATGGAAAATCCAGAATCCGAGTAGGTCCAGGGCACAAATCAATAGGAAATGTAATTTGGTTCGTAAGGATAAGAATTCACTTCTATGAAAGACTTTAACAAACTCATACCATCCATTTCAAATGGGATTTGTTCTGTGGACACTCGAGCAATCAAACCCATAGGATTTCCTTTCTCCTTTCCCATTCTGACTTCTGTAGGTTTCCCGATAATAGGAAGATCTGCGAGAACTCTTACCCATATCCTACCATTTCTTCGAAATTGTACGCAAACGTAATAGGCTAGCACAACTCGCTTCTCTCTTCAAGCTCCGCCCCCTTACTCAACGTGTTCATCTATAAAGAAAGCCCTTTCTCTAGAAAAACAGGTATACACATCAAATAAACTATGATCAAACATAGGATTCGATGGATGATTCTGCATCCTTTATTAATTGTTTATGTATATAACGGTAGCCCTTCCATAATAGTTTTTGAGTAGGCTAGAAGGCGAACTCTTTCAAGTTTGACTGAGTAATAGAATAGTGTAGGGTATCCAGTATAACATAAAAAAGATCTAGAACATATTTAGGATGATAACCTGGTAGACTCTTTCATCAGCTCACAAGCGATCTACTAAACGAAGTTGTTCTTTAGCAAAAGAAGAAGCCAAGGAGTCTGCGCATTAGAACGTCAGGAAAGCATCAGTCCCTTGGTTGATGAGTCGTAGCAATAAATCTCTTGGATGGGCGGATGCGAATCTGGATCTGTCAACGGACAAGTCCATTCCAGCCGTAGTCTCAATCCCATATTCAATGAAAGTCTCCGCCGTGTCTGGCCCCCTCAATCTAGTGCATTCCGCCAAATCCATGCTCAAAAGCATATCTGGAAAAACACAGAGTTTCGCCACACAGGATAGGGATTAGACGGAAAAGGGAACGTACCACCGATTTGGGGAAAGAGACAAAAGAATAGACCTTTCCTACGAATGTGAATCCACCAGGTAAGGGGGCAATCGACCGGCTAAGAGGAATATTCAAATTCGAATGTAGATGTTCATGCTCATATAACTGCAAAATGACACTTGACCTATTTCCCTCATAGATAGACATGGAAATTAGAGTGGGTCCAGGCTTGAAGTTACACCAAAATGGAATGGGACAGTCATTCGAAAATGAGAAAATAAGGGTGTCAAGACATCGAAGTTGAGTTATTGATGAATGAGAATCTAATATCTTATTAAACCTTTAGGAGCGATTTGTTCATCCAACTCTTAATCTTGTAAGAGAAGATAAAGCCTTTTCTGCAAAAGCAGAAGAAGGGTAAGCAAGCGAGCGGAAGCGAGCGATCTCCTTGGATAAGAGATATATAAGATCTAGCTCAAAGCAGAGAGTGCTTCTCTGTAGAGGAGCACGAACAGGGTGTCCTTGTGTTATTGTTCTTAACGAAGCTTCGTTCCTCAGCAAAGTGTTCATTTCTTTTTCACCAGGTTTCATTCTTTTTCTTTTTTGATTGGATGATGGAAAAACCAGCAAGTTAAGAGATACTGAAAGTGATTGACTTCTTTCCTTAGCTTCCATAATAGTAAACAACTAATCCTTTCCTCTTGAATTCTGAATTCACTCCATAGCTTTAAAAGAAAACCTTTTCACTTTCGTTGCATGTGCCTAGAAGGAACTTATAAGATAGGTTCGTTGGTCACTTACGTAAATCTGAAAGAAATCAGTCTCATTTCACCATCAGGGAGAATCCACTTTAACCATTTCAATCTCTGTCATCGAAGGAGGCTTGAAGTTATACCAAAAATTGAATGGGACAGTCATTCGATAACGAGAAAATAAGGGTGTCAAGCCATCTCCTTCAGCATCTGTAAAATCCCTATCAATAATAGGTCGGAATGGTGGGGAAGGAAGCCCTCTGTACGGGGGGGGGAGACCCTTTCACAGATGCTCCTCTACAACTACCTTTTGCCCAAGATTATTGGAACCCCCCAACTAACTCTGCTATCCAACTAGCAGCTGCTATCACAGCCTATTTAAAGATCTATATGTACCCATATATATCTCGTGAAGACTGATAGTACACTGACACAGAATCAATTGTACATTTTTCCAGTGCTTCAGCGGGGGTTGACGGTATACTGAAACTCATGTCATACAACCAACTAGAAAAGCAGCGAAACATAAAAATCTAGCTTTGCTAACGTTCGACTAAGTCTTGAACCTTCGCGCTGACCGTTCGCTCATGCTCCTCTACGGAGAAGCACTCTCTATTATGAGCCTATTAAGACTAATTATCTCTTAGTCCCAACTTTCATATGATGAAACTAATCATCTTTTTTTCAGATGGAAGCCGGTTCCACGACTTTAGTGGAAATGATGATCCTGCTCCCTTGGGATTTTTACTGAAAGGAGAGGAAGCATTCGATGCATCATATAAAAAAAGTGCAGATTCTCTAAAGTAGAAAACTCTCAATTCAATTTAACTTCCTCCCTCATGGTCCCTTTTCAGTTCATTTTTGGAAATTCCCGTAACATCATTTTTTACGTCTAAGTCCCTTTTTGGTCTGATGCTTTTTTAACCTTTCAATAGAGCGAAGGCGAACTGATCAACGAGAAAGAGGCCCTACTCACTACAAAGGAATACAAAGATTCTTCATCAGTGACAAATCAGATTCGTTCAAAGAGAATCCTTCAACGATAAGACACTGAACACTTTCAATATCCGGATTTTTTTCCATTCAAAGCTTCAATTCATGAGTTAAACTAGCAGTTGCACTGGCTCTGCTCCTTGCTGGAGGAAAAATGAACGATAGGGAATCAGACTGATAAGCCATGCCTAGTTTCAAAGATATTGATATGGAAAAGATTTTAGTTTCATTCCTACCTCTGAAGTCTAATTTGGTAATGTGCGGTTCATTTTTCTAGTTAATTTAGGATCGCAACTTTCTGTGCAGTCCGTGCCTACAGGTTCTTGTTAGCAAGGATAGAGAGACAAATGATAGCTTCGAAAGTAGGTAGGCTAAGGAGATGCTCAAACCGGGGCTGGATCGAATTCCTTCAAACTCTCCTTTTGTTCTCTCCTTTCATTACTTGTTCTTACTTCCACAACAATCTCTATATTTGTTTATTCTCAATAAACTCATTTAATATGTAAAAAGTTTGATAGAAAGAATGACTCTATTTCTACAAGTGTCAGATCCTAAGATCCCTTATTATCTAGAGAATGGACCATTTGTTCCAACACTCTCGTTCCAGCAGTTCCATCTGCTGGTAACACTTTTGCAATTCCTGAAAGACGTCTTCCCAAAGCTCCACATCAATGGAGTGAAGAAGACAAGAAAGAGCTAGTTGTTGATTCAAAAACTAGATCTATCATTTCCATGTTTCTACCGGATGATGTTTATCATTCAGTAATGAAAATGAGGACTTCCAAAGCCATGTGGGACACTCTCTGCGTTCAACATGAAGGGATGAGGTTCAGATTACTCGTCGAATCAACTTGGTGAGACAATATGAAAGTTTCATGTTTCTGAAAAATGAAACACTTTCACAACCCCACAGAGATTTGATTGTCTTTTAATAGACATGAAAATAGTTGATAGAGAGTACTCTAACTCTGAAACTCTGACTTAGTTCATGGAAGCTCTTCCTGAACAATGGGACACATTTACTGTGTCTTAAATTGTCAAAGAACACTGAAACCTTGCCTCTTAGTGCTTTATATGGAATATTGCTCAATCATAAGCAACCCCAAACTTTAAAAAGAAACCTCATAAAGGACACTAAAATAGCCAAAAGTACTTCTTTGGCGTTAGTGACTTTAGAGATGGAACCTTCTAAACTAGTATCTTCTTCTATCACCTCTATCACTAAGTTAGATCAATATAACCCAGAGGATATCACCGATGTCGATATCTCTGAATTTGACAATTCTCTGGCTCTTCTCACTAACAATTTCAGGAGATTTTCCAGAAAGAGTAATTTCAGAAAGACCCCTGCAATCACTGACTCTGATAAATCAAAGACTCTTCCAGCTGACAAAGCTTCAGCGATCTATTATAATTGTCCGCACAAAGGTCATTTTGCGAGCGAATGCAGATACAAGAAGGTTGTTGCTTCATCCACCTCTCAGATCCCTAATAAAACAAAGAATGAAAAATATTCTAAGTTAAAAGAGAAATATCAAAATCTGTTGAAAAACCAGCGAAAAGGCAAAGGCCTTATCGCTGAAAAGGTCGACTGAGATCAAGAAGAGGACTGGTCTCAAACCTCTAATGAATCTGAATCAGATGAAAAAGAGATATCTATGATTTAGTAGTTAATAGACCCCCTTTCATTGTGGTTTTTGATTGGTCTTTGGTAGGTGTCAAAAAGATGGTTTTAAGTGCAAACAGAGCATATATTTCAGAAACAATACAAGGCTGAGCATACTTTCTAAAGGATATGAGGTTGGGCATAGTTTGCAAATAACTTTGAACTGAGCATACGAATTCGAATGGCGAGATCAGGAGGCATATGAATTCAAATGTTTTTATAAAAGGTTGGAAACAGGTTTTTTTATCAAATTTTAGGGTTCCTCTGTGCTTGGGTTGTGTTTGAAGACAGGTAGAGTCGCACTCCTTCCCGCACAACCTACTGTTTCGAGTCCAATTTCTATCCGGACGAGTTGCAAGACAGGTATAGCCGCACCAAGACCCGCCTATCTCACTGTGTTCAACTCCAAAAATTAGCGCTCGTTCAAAATCGACCCCACGTTCGTATTAAGCAGTTTCCTTTGATCGGGGTATAAAATGGAGGTCGTTAGCTGTCAAAGGGGGGCCGAATTTCAGAAATTAATCGATTTTAGAGAAGAATTTCGGGAGAGAACACATCAGGTGCGTATTTCCAGAGTTTGGGAGTTCTCTTTCTAGGGTTCTTTTCTATTTCTTTCTGCAATCAGTTTGTAAGTACATTTGCTTTTCAATTTTTAGGTATGAGTAGCTAAGTTCTTCTTTTCTAGTGATGGGTTTGTAAGCTATTCTGATTTTGGATGTGTTGAAACTCGTTTTAGTGTTTATTACATTTGAATTCAACTATGAAATCCTTAAATTTCAGTGTTCTTCATCTTTGGTTGAGTAAATTGAGTAGATCGCTCTTTTTATTAAACTTTAGTTTGAATTGCTAAATTTAGCTTTGAGTCCGTAATTGCCCCTAGTTAAATCATAGTAGCAAATACTACTTCAATTTACAATTGTGTTGATTGATGGTAGTGTAGGATTACATAGTCTAATCTAAATGACCGGCTTCCGATTGTTTGTTAGATTTGGCATTCGTTTGGTCATAATGCGATTAATAATCAGTTTTATGTTCGTAACTGACACTGATTAATTAATTAGAGACTAGTTGTTGAGTTTCTCGCAATAGTCATGCCTTTAGAACAAATAGAACATTAAAGCGTTTTGATGTTCAAGCCATTTTGATTTCAATGTGAGAAATGCCTGTCTAAACGAGTTAATGATACATTATGTAAAGGAAAATTTGGTTTGCACTCATCACTAGAATTCATCTTATTATAGTTTAAATTTCTTAAATTATTTTTGCATGCTTAGCGTAATTATAAATCATCCACCCCCCCCCAATATATATATATATATATGAATATATTATTTTAATGAATTTGTACGTGACATCGTCTTGGACCTACGGTTAACAGCGAGTCCCTGAGGAGACGACCCTACTTATCACTATCACAGTTTGTTGTGCTTAGAGGTAATAGGACTCGAATTATAAATCTTATTATTTTCCGGACTCGACACCTGTCAAATTTTTGGCGCCGCTGCCGGGGACTCGGCAACTTTAACTGTTTATGCCAAGATCTTTTCGTGCAGGTTCACCATTACCGATTGACCCGAAGATTGAGAAAACCGCAAAGAAGCTAACAAAGCAAGCTAAGCTTCGAAAGAAGCAAGGCGAGTCGACTTCTTCACCGGTACTCAATATTTGGAAAGACATTGAATTGTCTTCCGATTCAGATAGTAATACGGAGGAAGAAGAGGAGAAGTCTCAATCCGAACAAGAAGAACCGGTCACCGAGACCGAAGAAGAGGAAGAAGAGGACATGCAACTCCGGAGCGTACTTTGAAGGAATGGGCAGCACCCAATGTCGATGAGCAACCTCTTTGCATTGCATATCCGAACGAACAGGTAAGTACTGAACTTAAAACTGGTTTAATTCACTTACTACCTCGTTTTCATGGTTTAGCTAATGAAGACCCGTACAAGCACATGACCGAGTTCCACATGGTGTGTTTGGGGATGAAGCCACAAGGCACGACCATAGAGAACCTCAAGCTGAAGGCTTTCCCATTCTCTCTAGTTGATGCAGCTAGGGAGTGACTATTCTACCTACCGCCAGAATCTATCACCACTTGGGCACAAATGGCGAGAGCTTTCCTAGACAAGGTTTTTCCCGCATCCAAAACCGTCGGGCTTAGGAGAGAGATATGTGGAATCAAACAGAAGGACATGGAGTCATTATACGAGTACTGGGAGCGCTTCAAGCACCTATGTGTAAGTTGTCCTCAACACGGTATTTCTGATCAATTATTAATTCAATATTTGTATGAAGGTTTGCTACCGATGGAGAGGAAGATGATGGATGCAGCGAGCGGAGGAGCAATAGTGAACAAAACACCAACTTAAGTGAGGACTTTAATAGACACCATGGCTGAAAACTCCAAGCAATTCGGAGTTCAGATTGACGTTGGTCGAGGTGCTAGTGAGGTACACGTTAAATCCCTAGAAACTAAAATTTATGACTTAACTGACCTTGTGAAACAGATTGCTATGGGAAACGTACCTCAAGTCAAAGCATGTGGAATTTGCTCCTTAGTGGCACACCCCACTGATGCATGCCCGACATTACATGAAGAAGAAGAGCAAGTGAACGCCATTGGGGGTGGCAACTTTCAGAATTCATACCACCGGGCTCCTGATCCTTTCTCGAGCACCTATAACCCCGGTTGGAAGCAACATTCGAATCTGAGCTATGCCCCGAGGCAAGGACAAGGTCAAGGTCAACATTTTCAACAAAAGACTTCATTCCAACAGCCTCAATAGTTTCAGCAAACTCAGCAATTCCAAGCACCGCCTGGTTTTCAGCAACAACACCAACCGAAGGCACCATTTCAGTCGGGTTCCCAACGTCAACATCAAGTGTCATCGCAAGCTCCTAGCAGCTCTGGTACGTCATTAGAGGATGTAGTTAGGTCTATGGCTGCTAACATGGCTAAATTTCAACAGGAAACTCAGGCGAATATTCAAAACCTTCAGGCCACCGTTGGTCAATTGGTGAACAAAGGCAAGTTGCCTTCTCAAACGGAGACCAATCCGAATGCAAATGTGAGTGCCATCACTTTAAGGAGCGGAAAGGAGCTTCAAGATGGTGGTAAGAAGAAGCAGAAAGATAAGGTTTATGATAAAGAGGAGGAGCTAGAGGTCAAGACACCTTCTTCGGGTGAAAAAGATGCCAAAGATGAGGAGATAAAGAAAAAGACACCCGAAGTGATAGTTCAAGCACTGCCATTCCCGAGCCGATTCGAGAAGACAAAGCGGGAAAGTGAAGAGAAGGAGATTCGTGACACATTTCGGAAAGTTCAGGTCAATGAGAAGAAACTAATAAGAAGAAACTAAAGGGTAATGAAAAGATAACTATGAGTCGGAACGTATCCTCTGTTTTACAAAAGCGGTTACCACCAAAGTGTAAAGACCCGGGCATGTTTACCATACCATGTAAGGTAGGCAATGTCTCGGTCAATCAAGCCATGTTGGACTTGGGGGCATCAATCAATGTTATGCCATATGCCATTTACTCATCTTTGGATGTAGGGCCCCTAAAGCCAATCGGTGTGGTAATCCAACTAGCGGATAGGTCGATTGTCTACCCTAAAGGGGTCTTAGAGGATGTACTTGTTCAAGTCAATGAGTTGGTCTTTCCGGCAGATTTTTATGTGATAGATATGGAGGAACACAATACCACCAAGGCCGGTCTGATTTTGCTAGGTAGACCATTTATGAAGACCGCTGGGACTAAAATAGATGTTTATGAGGGTACTTTGACCATGGAATTTGATGGAGAGATGATTAAGTTTAATATATATGATGGCATGCGATATCCGAGTGATGTTTCATCTTTATACTTTGTTGAAATTATTGAGTCTTTATCTGCCACTATGTTTGATCTATCTAATGAGGATGTGTTAGAAGTGATTCTAGACAGGGACTTGACGAATGGTAGCTTGAAAAAGCTTGCTGAAGAGTATAAACTTAGTGATGATTATGCCAAGCTCGTGTCTTGGATGGAAAAAGGGCGAGCACAAAAGCCATGGTATGAAGTTTCTAAAATAGAAATGCCTATATCTCATACACGTCTTCTACCTTCTATTGAACAGGCACCCGAGCTAGAGTTGAAGTCGTTGCCGGATCATCTAAAGTACGTTTACTTAGGAGAAAAAGAGACCCTTCCTGTGATTATATCCGCTACTTTGTCACCCAAGGAGGAAGGAGAGCTTATTGATGTTTTGAAGGAGCACAAGAGGGCTATTGGATGGACCATAACCGACATCAAAGGTCTTAGCCCCTCACTATGCCATCACAAGATTTTACTCGAGGAGGAGTACAAGCCGTTCCGTGAGGCGCAAAGGAGGGTGAACCCACCGATGATGGAAGTTGTCAAGAAGGAGATTCTCAAGCTATTGGATGCCAACATGATCTATCCAATCTCCGACAGCAAGTGGGTAAGCCCGGTCCAGGTAGTCCCTAAGAAAATCTGGCATTACTGTGGTAGAGAATGCCGAAGGTGAGTTGGTGCCCACCCGTGTTCAAAATGGGTGGAGAGTTTGTATTGATTATCGTAAACTAAATGCATCAACTAGGAAAGATCACTTCCCCTTACCCTTTATAGACCAAATATTAGAAAGATTAGCCGATCGTACTCACTATTGTTTTTGGATGGTTATTCAAGTTTTCATCAGATTCCAGTGGCGAGAGAGGACCAAGAGAAGACCACGTTTACATGCCCCTTCGGTACCTTTGCATACCGAAGGATGCCTTTCGGTCTTTGCAATGCACCGGCGACCTTCCAACGATGTATGGTGAGTATCTTTTCTGGTTATGTTAAGAATATCATCGAAGTCTTTATGGATGACTTTACAGTTTACGGCGATTCATTTAGTTCATGCTTAGATAACTTGACTAAGATTTTAAAGAGGTGCATTAAAACTAATTGGGTTTTGAATTATGAGAAATGACACTTTATGGTCAACCAAGGAATAGTACCTGGTCGTGTTATCTCGGAAAGGGGTATAGAGGTTGACAACGCAAAAATTGATGTCATAAAATCCTTGCCTTACCCCTCGAGTGTTAGAGAGGTATGTTCTTTTCTTGGGAACGCAGGTTTTTACCGGCGTTTTATAAAAGACTTCTCGAAGATTGCTCAACCCATATGTGAGCTTCTACAAAAAGAGGTAGACTTTGTCTTCAATGAGGTATGTAAGAGTTCATTTGATTTATTGAAAGATATGCTTACTTCTGACCCTATTATCCGACCTCCAAATTGGCAATTGCCATTTCAGATCATATGTGATGCTAGCAATCACGCGGTTGGGGCAGTATTTGGACAAAAAGACGGTAGGAACTCTTATGTCATTTGCTATGCATCACGAACACTCGATAGTGCACAATGAAACTACTCGACCACCGAGAAAGAGTTGTTGGCGGTAGTTTTCGTACTTCAAAAGTTTAGATCTTATTTGTTAGGAACTAAAGTGATCGTGTTTTCTGACCATGCAGCTTTGAAGTATTTGCTCAAGAAGAAAGATGCGAAACCACGACTTATCCGGTGGATTCTCTTGCTCCAAGAGTTTGATTTAGAGATTAGATACAAGAGCGGAGCCGAGAATCTTGTTGCTGATCACCTTAGCCGACTAGTATTGGATGGAGAGCCAAGCCCACTCACTGATGAGTTTCCAGATGAGCACCTTTTCTCCGTTTCAGAAGAAACCCCATGGTATGCCGATATAGTTAATTTTTTGGTTTCAAAGAGCTTTCCAGGTGAGTTATCTAGACCCGATAGAGAGAAGATTAATAGATAGGTTCATCTCTACATGTGGGACGAGTCATACCTTTGGAAACATTGTCCGGACCAAGTTATCCGGCGATGTGTACCCCAAAGTGAGTTTCAGTCTGTTTTACAGTTTTGTCACTCTCATGCTTGTGGAGGCCACTTCGGCCATAAGCGAACATATAGAAAGGTCCTTGAGTGTGGGTTGTATTGGCCAACCCTTGTGTGAGATTGTTATCGTTTTTGTAAGAGTTGTATGAGATGCCAAATGACGGGAAATATTAGTTCCCGGAATCAAATGCCCCAATTTCCTATGCTAGTATGTGAGATTTTTGATGTATGGGGTATGGATTTCATGGGACCCTTTCCTGCATCTTGCGGTAACCTTTATATCATTTTGGCCGTTGACTATGTCTCGAAATGGGTTGAGGCAAAGGCCACCCAAACTAATGATTCTCGTGTAGTTGCAGATTTTGTCAAATCTCTCATATTTTCCAGGTTCGGGACGCCTAAGGCCATCATCAGTGATCGAGGCACTCATTTTTGCAATAAAGTCATCGACGCTCTTTTCAAGAAATATGGGGTTATCCACCGCATCTCCACCGCCTACCATCCACAGTCAAACGGACAAGCGGAGGTGTCCAACTCTTTCCACTTGCTCCCTCGTGTATAGCGAGTTCTTCGCCTCACGGTTTGGCTACCCATCGTCATTCCCTCTCTGTCTAAAGTGAGAGGGAAAGAAGATAGCCCAAAGCGAAAGGCCTACAACCAGAGCCAAGTAGACAGATAGCCTTGCTAAGAGAGATCAAGTCCATTTTGGAGAAGACTGTGAATCCCAACCGGAAAGACTGGAGTTTAAGGCTCAATGAAGCCTTGTGGGCTTATCGTTCGGCCTACAAGACGCCCATAGGAATGTCACCTTTCCGTTTGGTGTACGGTAAGCCTTGTCACCTTCCGGTGGAATTGGAGCATAAGGCTTATTGGGAGGTGAAGACGTGCAATATGGATTTGGATGAAGTGGGAGCTCATAGGAAGCTACAAATACAAGAGCTAGAGGAGATCCGGAACGACGCCTATGAAAATGCTCGCATCTATAAAGTAAAGGCCAAGGCGTTCCATGACTCGCGCATATCACGTAAGTCTTTCACTAAAGGTCAGAAAGTTCTCCTCTATCATTCTAGATTAAAGTTATTTTGTCGGTAAGTTAAGGTCCAGATGGATAGGACCTTTTGTTGTTCTAAAAGTTTTTGAGCATGGTGCAGTCGAGATCCAAAGTTTGTCTACGGAGCAGTTTTTAAAGTTAATGGGCATAGACTGAAACCATTCTATGAGGGATTTGATGGAAGAGACTTAGAGAGGGTAGCCTTGGACACACCAAGCTACACAGATTGAACTGATTGTGGTCTAGCCAAAGACACAAAAGAAAGGCGTTGCGTGGGAGGCAACCCACGAATTTCCATTTCTTGTTCTTTATTGCTTTAGTTTGCTTTTAGACTCTCGACTCTCGAATTTCGCTCCTAGACTGAAACCATTCTATGAGGGATTTTTTTTAGTTTGCTTTTAGACTCTTGAATTTCGCTCCTAGATTTCTGTGTTCTCAGGTTCACCCCGGATATTGGAAGCTTAAAGGGACGCACCCAGCTCCACGGATTCTTACATTGGGAGGTCACTCACCAAATCAGGGGAGTTTTATGTTTCCCTTTTTTTTCTTTATTGCTTAAAGTGTCCTCTACATATTGACTACATTAAGGACAATGTAGGAATTAAGTGTGGGGGTGGGAGTTATTTGTACGATTGTGGGTATAGAAATGGTTTTAGGTGGTAAATTTTTGCAATTTTTTGCAAAATTTTGTGCTTAATTGTGGGTTGTTGTCCGTTTTTGGCAATGTGTTAGCATGTTTCTATGAGCTAAAATTGTTGATGATAATGAGTTTCGATGCATGTATAGAATGATTGAGTTTGATTGATAGCACCTAGAGTAGATAAGTGGTTGTATACCGGTCAAGCTAGACTATTGCTAATCTCTTGAACTAGCTTTAACACCGTGAGACTTTGAGCTTATTAGACTAACACTATATTAGTCTCGATTTGATTTCTTGTGTGATTACGTCACGCCTAGTTATGCATCTCTAGAACTTGGTTTGTCTCTCCTTAAGATTACATGGTATCTACATGCTACAAATATGATAAAGGCCATCGTTTGATCATTTGTGTTAGCCTTTAGCCTTTAGCCTACCCGTTTATGTTATCACTACCCATTTTGCACACCACTTTGAGCCTTAGCCTATTTCTTTTGTCACCCACATTATAAACCATTCCAAACACAACTCACCCGACAAACCACCAATGGATTTTTATGGTATTCTCATGTGCTTGAAGAGTGGAAGTTATATGTTGGAAAGAAAAAAATAAAGAAAAAACAATCAAGAAAGAAAATCAAAAGAAAAAAAATATATTTTAGAAAAATATGTCGTCAAAAATAAATAAATAAAGCGAACGACGGAAAATAATGATATGGTTGAATATATGTGTTTCGTCTCTATTCCCTATCATTTGAAAAGGATGTACTTCAAAGCTAGATATGAGAAGTCCTTCGTGTATAAAAAAATCATGGTTGAGTAACCGGATTCTCCATTGGTGTAAGGTCTTTAGTCATTTTTTCCCAAATACATCACTACCGTACCCAAAGCCTTGTTTTACGTTACACCCAAAAAGACCTTTTGATTTAATTGCATGTGGTTTATTCAAGTAGTGGAGAGTGAGAGACTTTTCAAGCATATGGTAGATGCATGCTACGGTAGTGATGGTTTGAGCGATACACTTTAACCCCAAGGAGTGAATTGAGTGTTGTTTGTCATCCCATTCGTAAGAGTTCTCGAGAGTAGCTTATGTCTATTTGATTGAGCGTGTACCCACTTTTTGATGCTAAGTTGCGAATCTCAAGTTCATGATATGCTATATGTGTTGATATTCTCGTTAGATTCAATTTTTATCACTACGAGCTAACTCAAGTCATTGCCGGGACGGACAATGATCTTAGTGTGGGGACATTTGATGAATGCATATTTAAGCTTATTTTTATATCAAATCCCTTGTATTTGATGATGATTTAGTAGTTAATAGACCCCCTTTAATTGTGGTTTTTGATTGGTCTTTGGTAGGTGTCAAAAAGATGGTTTTAACTGCAAACAGAGCATATATTTCAGAAACAATACAAGGATTTGAGGCTGGATATAGTTTGCAAATAACTCAGAACTGAGCATACGAATTCAAATGGCGAGATCGAATTCAAATGTTTTTATAAAAGGTTGGAAACAGGGTTTTTTTATCAAATTTTAGGGTTCCTCTGTGCTTGGGTTGTGTTTGAAGACAGGTAGAGCCGCACTCCTTCCCGCACAACCTACTGTTTCGAGTCCAATTTCTATCCGGGCGAGTTGCAAGATGTAGATCTCAGTATATACAAGCACAATGACTATATCGAATAAAACGATAAGAACACGGATATTAAAGAAGCTTCGTAGTCAGATATCTCACTTATACGGTTACAGTATGATTTGACAGTATTTAGGCTTTCTTAGTTATTGACTAATAATTCACTCTAATCTCTTCTTAATAGATAATCTTGCGCACTCCTAAAGAATGACCCTAACCCTCTATTTATATGTAGAACATTTATCGTAATAAGGAAACTATGAGATAAGGCATTATACACTTGCCTTATTTACAATAAAGCAAAGTTTTCTTATATTAAACCTTCCTAATTATTGACTTTGTTGACTTTGCACTTTTGGTCCTTCATGTCTTCAATAGTTGTCATCTCGGATACAATAATTTCAGACCTAACAATCTCCCCCTTTGTATTCGAGATTACAATTCAACAAATCAGCACTCTTCTTTTGAAGATCATGAAACTTTTGTCAACAAATCTTTCTTTTGAATCTTTTGCTCCCTCTACGAAAATGATCTCTTGTAATCTCCGTTGCTCCCCTTTAACATTAGCATGATTGGAAAAATCGAAGGAGCCGTGATGTCGTAGGATATAAACTTGTCAGGTAAGGTGATGTCAATGAAAAAAAATCTCGGGCCAAGTAGATTCGACAAGAATTGATGTCGGGCCAAGATGAGTCGATGAAACTTTATGTCGGGTCTTAAGCACTTGATAAGTCTTCAACACAAAATGATCTCGGGTTAAGTTGAATCGATGAAAATTTATGTCGGGTCTTAAGCACTCAATAAGTCTTCAACTTTATCTTCAGCAGTCGACAAAATCATTTTACTTCAAAAATCAAGTAAGGAAACTCGACAAAATCAGTATTCAACAAACCAGCATTTGTCATCTTCCTTTTCTCATGTCGTGTCTTTGATATACAATCTCTCCCCCTCAGAATGATAAGGAGAATCCAAATCATTATGAATAACCAAATACAAAAAAATAGTTAACTAATGAAGCGTGTAAAACTAACATACAGAAGCACGTGAAGCAACTATTATCACTTAATCATAATAAATTTTAATTAAGTGGCCTATATGCAGTGTTGGCAGCGGGTTGGCACTGATAGGACTTCCAGTTATCATAGAAGTAAGTTATAAAACTAACTTCTCAAACTGTTCCGGCATAAACACGAAGATATGCTTGAGGAATCACAAAGACTCGTGCAATGTGTAGAAAGAATGTATGCATTAAACGCTAATTTTAAGGCTCAAGATGTGAAAATACATTTCACAGACTCAATGTGCATTGAATGTGAAGTTCGGAGACCGGAGGTGTGTCTTCCTTTTTCAATATCTTAATCTTCCGAGTGAAGAAAAGATAGCAGATATGCTCATTCTCCGTGATATATGAAACAAATATCTTTTGTGAGATACTTGAGTAGTTGGGTGGGGTGACACGAGTTATCGACAATGGGTCCATGTCTAGTTCAATATTCATCTCCAAATAATGGAGAATGAATAGATTATGTGGCTACCCGGATAACTGTTTAGGTTTGGTGAAGACCAAATATTTTCTTTAAAGTCTTGTCACACCCTCACATTTTTCTTTTATCTCACAAGCACTCAATTTTATTTTAATCATTCCCTTTCAGGATATCTAACCTAGGGATGTGTTTCATGGGTAGGTCCTTCCGGATTTGGTTTGACCATTGAAACGTCTAAATCTAACGCACAAAGAGTTTTGCAATATTGAAGTCCGAGTTCTGAACTGATGTATTCAGAAGTCATAATGTTAAGAGCAGGTTCATAGCCGAGATACTATGAAGCTAAACATTAAAGAACAGGTTCATAGCTGAGATACTATGAAGCTAATCAAAAAAAAATTTGTAAAAATGTGGTATTTCCCCTCAAATTGTAGCATAACCTTTGGAAAAATTGTCATGTGATGTGAATATTCGGAATTTAGCACACAGATGACGTACCTACAAAACAAATTAAAAAGATTTTGGTACCCAAGCTTTGTTGGGTCCTCGGAGGTTAGCTTTTGATGCAATAAATGGGGAAGTTGGGATACTGTATGTACCATACCATTTATGATCAAACCTTTGATTGACATAATGAGAACTGTAAGAAGTATGCATGTTAGGAAAACAACCATAATCATAAGAGAAAGAATTTAATTGCATAAAGTCATCAACACCGCAATTCGAGCAACAAATTTTATTCCGAGCAAAATGAATTAAATGTTTAACAGAACGAATCGTGCAAGGAAATTGAAAATTTCGATTGGTTCTTTTAACATTAGGAAATTTTGAATAATAAGAGTTGTCGTTTTTGCTAGATGATGACTTCGGAGCACTTTTGCCTTTTTCGACCCAAACTTGCTTTAAAGTTCGAAAAGTTGAACCACGTTTAGCGTTTTTTACATAATGAGAATTGATGGGTTTGGAAGAGTGAGTTTGATCCTTTTGGTTAGAATGAGTGTCATGCATTTGACTTGTGGAACACTCATTCGGATCCGTTGGAAGTAAAACTTATTCGATTGGCTTTTTGCCTTTGTCCAAAAACTTCGTATGATTTGGAAGTGTAGGATTGAAGTCAAAATCGACATTTATGTCATCTAACTGTTCCGTGGATTTAAGGTTCGATGAGGAATCAGTGTACTCGTCAAAACGAGGCATTTCCTCAAGAAAGTCTAAGTCATCATCAATTTGGTCGGAAGAATGGGAACATTTTTGTTTAGGAGGAATATAGTTTGGATCTAATTTAAACAATTCCTCGCAATCATCTAAGTAATTGCTAACGAAAGCTTTACACGAAGAAATATTGAAAATAGAATCATTTTCGTGATTGTTGTTTAAATGTAAAGCCTCGTTTTCCAATTTCTGAATTTTTAAAATAAATGCCTCTTTTTCCTTTTCTGACGAAGAACGTTCAGTTTCCAGCACCTTTTAAAGTTGAATAATTTTCTTTTCTAAGAACAAATTGGGAATATAAGGTTTAAATTTATGAATTTGTGTGTGAAGTTTTTCGTCAGTATAAGATGGAAAGTAGTCATTTGGAAGAATTTCATTTGAAGATTCCTTTTCTACTATTTGAGGATAGCAGAAAGGAATTTGATGAAAATCTTTGTTTTTCCTATTCAAATCTTCCCTTTCATCAACGTTGGAATCCGACTTCATAAACTGAATTTTGTAATCCGGACCAAGGTTCAGGTATTCAAATTTATAGATAGTCGGAGTATTGTAGATGGCCTTTTCTAAATGTTTTGGATTATCAAATCCTAATCCAGCTTTAGAACTTAAATCTTTTGGAGCGTTTAATCGAATTGTGTGCTTAGTTTGACCAATTGTGTACAAGTTTAGTTCCAAATCTTTGAGTTTTTCTAAATGGTCTTGTCTTTGAAAACTGAAAAAGTCAAACTTTGATGAAAATTCGGCAGTCTCCCTCCTAGATGTGTGAAGTTGAAGAGTGAGATCAGATATTTGTTGTTTAAAAAGATCATTTTCTTCTTTTAAAACCATTTTCTCCGTTTCGAGATTGTGCGTTATAATTTGAGAATTGACAAGGTCGGTTTGCATAAGAAGCAATTGATTATGATTATTTTCTAAGCGTGCTTCTAAGTTGGAAACCAAAAGTTTCTCGGTTTTCAATTTAGATTGAAGTTCTTGCAATTTTATCATCTGTCATTCATTTGAATCATAAATTGATCATAGATTAAAAGACTTACCTCGTGGGGTTTTGTGTCTGAACCAATGGTTTCGCGAAAAATCATTGTACTTGGATTGATGATCTCGATCAGTGAGTTTTTGAAATTTTCTGAGTTTGTTTTGTGAAACAGAAAGTTTTCTCGATAGAACAGGGGTCGACAACAATTTTTATCGGGTGAGGCTTTCTGAACAAGAGTTTTGTTGGGTGTATGAGGCTCGATAAAAATTATTGTCGGGTATAGGGGACTCGATAAAACTTCTAAAAAAACTTTGAATCGATAAAAAGAAGTTATCGATCACAAAGGACTCGATAACTACGAGATTATCGATAGATTAAGATTCGAAAAAAAAATTCTTTGACTCGATAAAAACCGATTCCATATGACTCGATAAAATAAATTTTGTCGATTAGGAAGGGCTCGATAAAAATTCAAAGATACTTAATCCGAATTTTCTTTAACCGATAAACCAGAAACCAAGAACAAAGGGTTCTTGACTAAAAAGAACAAGTCTTTTTATGGACAAGAATGTGTAAGTTCTCGAGTTTCTTATTTGTTCAGTCAAGAAAAAAAAAATTACTAGAGTTTGTGATTTTTACTAGAGAATTCTTTAGTAAGAAAAGTTGCAAGAGTCACTAGTTCCTGAGTTTTCTTATGTAAAGAATATCAAAAGTACTTAAAACAGATTAAATAATTTTGACTAAAATCAAGAATAACTCAATATGGATCGACAAAAATTTAAGCGCATGAAGTATGAATCGACAAAAAATCAAGTTTATCAAAATAAGACTTTTTATCGGGTAAAGCTAATGAATTATGGATCGAGAAAAACAGATCAAAAAAAATTATGAGTTTTTATCGGGTAAAGCTAAAACAGTTTGAATCTATAAAAACTCAAAAACTCAGAAATCGAAAATTACCTTCTGTTTCGTGAATAACTTCAGAAAACTGAAAAGGAACTTTGATCGTCTACTCTGATACCACTTGTAGATCCCAGTATATGCAAGCACAATGATTATATCGAATAAAACGATAAGAACACGGATATTAAAGAAGCTTCGTAGTCAGATATCTCACTTATACGGTTACAATATGATTTGACATTATTTAGGCTTTCTTAGTTATCGACTAATAATTCACTCTAATCTCTTCTTAATAGATAATCTTGCGCACTCCTAAAGGATGACCCTAACCCTCTATTTATATGTAGAAAATTTATCGTAATAAGGAAACTATGAGATAAGGCGTTATACACTTGCCTTATTTACAATAAAGCAATGTTTCCTTATATTAAACCTTCCTAATTATTGACTTTGTTAACTTTGCACTTTTGGTCCTTCATGTCTTCAATAGTTGTCATCTCGGATACAATAATTTCAGACCTAACACAAGACAAGTATAGCCGCACCAAGACCCGCCTATCTCACTGTGTTCAACTCCAAAAATTAGCGCTCGTTCAAAATCGAACCCCACATTCGTATTAAGCGTTTCCTTTGATCGGGGTATAAAATGGAGGTCGTTAACTGTCAAAGGGGGGCCGAATTTCAGCAATTAATCGATTTTATAGAAAAATTTCGGGAGAGAACACATCAATTGCGGATTTCCAGATTTTGGGAGTTTTTTTTCTAGGGTTCTTTTCTATTTCTTTCTGCAATCAGTTTGTAAGTACATTTGCTTTTCAATTTTTAGGTATGAGTAGCTAAGTTCTTCTTTTCTAGTGATGGGTTTGTAAGCTATTCTGATTTTGGATGTGTTGAAACTCGTTTTAGTGTTTATTACATTTGAATTCAACTATGAAATCCTCAAATTTAAGTGTTCTTCATCTTTGGTTGAGTAAAGTGGATCGCTCTTTTTATTAAACTTTAGATTGAATTGCTAGATTTAGCTTTGAGTCCGTAATTGCTCCTAGTTAAATCATAGTAGCAAATACTACTTCAATTTACAATTGTGTTGATTGATGGTAGTGTAGGATTACATAGTCTAATCTAAATGACCGGCTTCCGATTGTTGGTTAGATTTGGCATTTGTTTGGTCATAATGCGATTAATAATCAGTTTTATGTTCGTAACTGACACTGATTAATTAATTAGAGACTAGTTGTTGAGCTTCTCGCAATAGTCATGCTCTTAGAACAAATAGAACATTAAAGCGTTTTGATGTTCAAGCCATTTTGATTTCAATGTGAGAAATGCTTGTTTAAACGAGTTAATGATACATTATCCAAAGGAAAATTTGGTTTGCACTCATCACTAGAATTCATCTTATTATAGTTTAAAGTTCTTAAATTATTTTCGCATGCTTAGCGTAATTATAAATCATCCACCACCCCCCCTAATATATATATATATATATGAATATATTATTTTAATGAATTTGTACGTGACATCGTCTTGGACCTACGGTTAACACCGAGTCCCTGAGGAGACGACCCTACTTATCACTATCACAATTTGTTGTGTTTAGAGGTAATAGGACTTGAATTATAAATCTTATTATTTGCCGGACTCGACACCCATCATTAATGGAAAAATAAAAGCCAAAAATATAAATTTAGATCTTTATAAACAGCTTAAAAATTTCCATCTGAAAATCAAAGAACTTACTAAAATCGAAGAAAATTTTAAAGACCAAATCTTTGTAAATCAGACCATTAGCATTGAGAAACAACAAGCTATCTCTGAGCGCGAAAAGGCCATCGTTGATCTTAAGGCTGAAAAAGCTACCATTAAAGGATGGTGTAAGGCTTCTAACAAAGTCAATAAGATCATTAATGCTCAGATCCCTAAAAAGGTCAAGAGTGGTCTTGGATATTCCTCTAACCAAGAAGAAATAAACACTGACCGTTCCATGTTAAAATTTGGAATGTTTGTTTCTTCTATCCCTGATTCCTCTTCTTAGAGTGTTTCTACTGCTGAGAAAAGACCTTCTAAACCCTTTACCAAGGATTCAGGGAAGGTGATCAAGGACAAGTTCCTTGACCATGTTCCCACGATCAAAAATTTCCAAAGACTGAAGAAGAATCCTTCAGTTCCTTCAGTGAGTCATCCTAAAACTGGAAAGAAGATCCCTGAAACTGAGAAACTAGTAGTTCCTCCATGATCAATGGAGAAAGGTATTCTTGGCCCTGGTCCTGAAACGGTTTTGACCTCCTCTCTACATGCTTCTAGCTCAAAACATGTTTTCAAATACCCGAAGTGATATCACTGTGGTGAGTGTTGGAACCCAGATCCCCATTTAGTCAAATGATGATATTGATTATGAATAAAATGAACAGTAAGCGGAAGCAATTATAATCAACAATCAAACTAGAATAAAACAATATTGGAAAAGAATAATAATATGAAGCAATTGATAATTTGTATTTCACTCAAGATCTCAAGGATTACAATACTAGAAATACAAATCACTTTCTCAAGCTCTCTCCAAAAAATCATCGACTTAAAATACAGTGATGGCAGGCTCTATTTATACGATTTCGAATAGGAAAGTCAATCAGCTAGCCTATCAGCTAGACATCTAACAAATTCTGTTACGCACGGAAGGTGTGACTACACATGTCATTAAAGCATGTGTGTTGTTCCTTGAGTAGTATCCAGAAGATGCCCAATCTTCTGGATCGTCACTGAAAGCTCTGAACAATACTTCTGAAGAGTTTAGCTTCTACAGAGGAATACTTGTTCTTAAATAAAGATGTTCTGATTCATACTTTTACATACACAAATATGTTCTAACAATCTCCCCCTAAGTATGAAATCAGAACAATAAACAATTTTGAGAGAACAAAGTTAAAACTTGCATTACATTGAAAGAAATCTGATTATAGAATGGGGCTTTTGGATACCCACTGATAACTGTAAGAAATTGTCTAGTTATTTATCTCAGTTTAAATACTCCTTCGATGTACTTTTCCATGTCAAACGCTGCTCTCTTGATGATTATACTTACATCATCCTTCTTCACCACAAGTAAACCTCTGATTAAGTTCAACATGCATTCAGAATGTTTGAAAGCTTATTTTAACCTGAAGAACCTCTTTCCTAGAGTTCTTCTGAAGACAACTCCACTTTCTTGATAAGCTTCCCAAATAAATCACCAACCTTCTTCGTTTCAATCCCCTCTAACCCTTCATTTGGAGAAGTTATGGATAAGCGTTCCACTAGTCTTTCAAAACCAATCTGGAAGTCCAACTTGGTTCTGAAATCAACAAAAGCCTCCATGCAAGTCAGAATTCTTAGATAGGCAATATTTGACATTTGCACTTCTGTCCCTTAGATTTTTCATATATCTTCCAAGAGGTATTAGGTCAGAAGAAATTAGAGATAGGAGATCATTATCAGAGAAGTTGTATGTTTGTTCGTTGGCTCTTTCAACTCTATACACTATATACATAGTATAGTCTTTTTGAAATACCTGGTTCTTAAACCAAGTACTCTTCCGGTAGGAGAGGAGACAAACACATTTTCTCTGGGTTGTCTGAACCTTGCAAATCTAGCCCTGGTTTTGCTTTATACAGGTAAAAGGCAGTATTCCACAATGTCATGGGGGCTAAGCTTGTCATAATGTACCGGATGGCTATTGCCAGCTAACGCCCTAAGTTAAGAAAAAGCAGCTGAAAGAGAATCCTAAGTGCGGCTTTCTTTATAGGGATCCTGCCGGCACGGTACTCCGTTTCCAGCAAGTTCGTGAAGGTCCAGCAATTTTCAAGGGGATGTTGTACGTACCGATGTTTTTGACAGTACTTAGGGTCGGTTGATCTGCACCTTCAGTGAAATCAGGTACAATAATTAATGTCCTTTCTTCGCTCTCTGCATGTAAGTGTCTAAAATGAACTTCCCTGCTCACAGAAAATTGAGTACTTGCCACTCTTTCACGTTGTTCTGCATCCATATAATTCCATTGCAAATCAGCCAAATTTTTGTTAGTTTGTTTATCAATGGTCTGATCATCAGATTGATCAACCACTGGGCCTTCATTCTTTGATCAGTAATAGGTTGACTTGTTGAGGCTCCTGCATCATTAATTGATTTTACTTGTTGGTTTTTAGGAATTAAGACTTCTGGTATGCTTGCTTCTAGAACAGAAGTGGTTTCTGGAATTACAGAAGTGGTTGGGACATCTGACATTTGTACCTATGGGACATTGGAGGTTGTTGTTTGAACATTTGGAGTAGAGGAGGATGCTTGACCTTGAGCTCTTGGTCTTGTTGTTGTATTCCTTAGTCTTCTTGGAATGGGAAGGATTGGTCGTCTTCTAGTACTTTCCAAACCTAGGATGAAGTTTGCAACTTTTGGATCTGATGGAAGAGGGTGCATAGCAAGTGGAGTTGCATTGATTGGAGAAAAAGTAGATGGAGCAGAGGGATTTTCATCTTGTTGTTGTTGTTTCTCTCTAGGTTGTGGGGTTTTTGGATTAGAAGGTGTTGGATTAGAAGGCTGAGCTTGAGCTGGTGCAGAAGAAGAACCCTTCTTCTGCCTTTTCTCCCCCTTTTGAGGATCAGAGGCATCTGGATCCTGATCCTCGGATCTTCTGTGTTTGAGCTCAGCTTTCTTGCATGCTCTTTCTTCTTTTGCCTTTATTTTGGAAGCATGATGCTTAGAAATTGATTGTATGGCTGTTGTTAATGTATTTACAAAAGTATCCAAGGCAGATACCTTCTAGGTAAGTTCAGCTACTGGGCAGTGTTGATCTTGGACACGAACTTGGCATTAACATCATTAAATTTATCAAGCATGGCTTTCTGAAAATTTGCCAAGTCAGCCTTCGTTATCGTACCAGAGGAAGTAGAAGCATCTGGAGGAACAACAACATCTAATAATCTCTTCATATCAGCAGCAAAGAGACTGAATTCTTCTATAGTGATGGTAGATAGAGACGTTGGTAGTGCAGAAGGAATGTTTGTGATGGCTTCATTTTTGGCTTCAAGATCACTTTCCAACTTCTGGAATTGAGAGATAGCCAGGTCTCTCTGAGCATCGTAAGCATTGATTAAAAAGTTCTGAAACTGGGCAAGTTTCTTGGTGTGCTCTGACTGTGTGGCTCTTCTGTTGCATAGAGAGAGGTTTACGGCAATGAGCTCACCCTGCAGATTAGTTTCTGATAACTGAATGGCTTGTTTTAGATCTGTCATGGATCCCTTCATTTGATCAGCGAATGCCTAAAACGCTGTATTCGTGACAAATTCAGGAGGGGGGTAACCGCTGCATCCACAACACATGTGGCCGTTTCTCCCTCACGTTCAGAGGGGTCCTCATTTACACCTGCTTTTGCGTTGAGTGTAGAGGGACTTCCATCCTGTCTTTGAGAGATCCTAGGAGTCTCCTCTTCGGATGATCTGACCTCATTGACTTGGTCTCCAATGTAGAGATTTGAGAGTTAATGGTGGTGTGCGTACCTTGAAATAAGTTGAAAATGGAGGTACGTTGTGCATCCTCTTGCCATAACCCCTCTGACGAGATTTCATTGGCTTCTGGAACGGGAGTTGCCATTGATGTGGCAACTTCCATCCAGTCTATATCATCAGTCACGGAGACATTGATGTTATGTTGGGATGGTGGCGAGTTCTGGGGCAACTGAACTCTTATATTTTCATCTTCATCCTAATGAGAGGGTGAAGATGAGTTAGGTTCCCTAGATGTGCTTGATTCAGAAGTACAAGAAATACTTCTAATCGGTTGGATTCTTGGTTGGGGTTAGGACTGAGCGTACGTCCTTGTTCAATAGGACTAGATGTATTGACATCAACAATAGCAGATGTGGTTGCTCTGGGTGGACTCGGTTGGATACTCACATTTGTGTCCATATGGACAACTTCTGTACTCTCTTTTAAAAGTCTCTCAGCATGGGCAGAAGCACTCAGGTTTTCACTTTGATTATTTTCAAACTCATTCTCACTCGACTCCTCAGTTTCTATTCAGGATTCTAAAAACTCTTGGGTAGGTGATCTCTGTTCTGAGATCACCATAGAGTCCCTATAGTTTTGGAGAGTAGGAGAGGTAGAAGGGATAAGATTTAGCATGTACCTTGAGAGTGGGCGATTCTTCTTATATCCATCTTTGTGAATGGTTGGACGATGAGTCTTCATCTTGTAAAGTTTGCAGAAGGGTTGGGCACAAGGAATACTCCACTTGGAAATCGCTCCTTGAATAAACAGGGCCAAGAAGCACGGAAACATGAGTGCAGGTAGAGATTTTCCCTTTCTCTTCAGAAGAACCTTGTTGTGAACAGCGCCTTGTATTTCTCTGAACAGAAGATTGGTGTAATCCAGAGGCTTGTTGAAGAACATCGCATACATTATTGTTATCACGTTAGTGCTTGCTTGATCCATTGAGCCGATTTTGCAGGTAAGGCTCTTGTCTAAAATGGAAACAAGTACATTCCACATAGGTGGTAGACATTGTCTTTTGAATTTGGAGACCCTGGTACTTTCCTTGTTGTACCCTAAGAATTTCAGAAAATCTACCAAAATGTCAGATGTAGGGTTTTGTCCAAGTGATGGATTTGGCTCTAGAGCGTCGTTGACTAAAACATATGCGTCTTGAAGACGAAAGAGTATGGCAATCTTCCTCCTTGTAATCTGCACTTCAACCGCATGGTCTTCGTCGTTAGGGAGATCAAAACTCCCAGTGAGGGGAAAATCATCCTTGATGTACATGGATTGCCATACCTCTTGTACAAATTGTTCAGGGACATTTGGGCTTGCAATGGTTAGGGCTCTGTTCAGAATATGGTTTTGGAGGAACTCTATCATGATTCGATAGTCCTCAATGTAGGCTTGGGGTGTAGGAGTACCAGGAAGTTGTTTAGTTTGGATGGTAAGAACACGATTGGTTCACTCTCGGCAGTTGAATCCACCATTTGATCTTCCTCATTGTGCACATTTGTAGAAATTTAGTTTTGAGCAGCCATTGAACAATTAAGGTTTTTGAGAGTTGCATGTATGCAGCAACGGGGGTTCTTGAAGCACAAGGAAATCTGTGAGCAAGGATGGTAAAAAGTGAAATTGAGACGAAGAATCAAGTTTAAGTAGTAAGAGAAAAAAAATACTCGAGTAGTAAAAGATAATGGAACAGTTTTGATGACGTGGGCTACACATTGGGAAATCATGCGGACGATAAGACGCTTACGCATGTCTGACGGTCCATATTTGGCTCGTGTAGGGTTTTGACACGTGGTTATGTCAGAAAAAGAATTCGTTGAGAGGAGTATGCGTGTGTAGATGTCATCGTCGATTCATTTCCTTTAACCATTAAACGTGCAGGATATATTTCGAAAGTCGATCTAACTAGTCTTGTAAAAATCATTTGATGACTAATAGAAGGTTTTATAAAGAATATTTTTTAAGAAAAAATAAAAGGATAAAAAAAACTTCTGTATAACCTTGGAGGCAAGAGTTATTCAGAGAATGTTATCACTTAAGTTCTTATAAGAAATATATCCTTTCAGAAAGTCTCATAGACATACCAGAGACTTCTGTATAATCTTGAGGGCAAGGATACTTTTGAACAGCTTTCTGAAGCAATACTTCAGTTTTGATTTGATAGAGAAGCACAAAGGCTAATGGATTACACACAAAAAAAATCAATTGATCAAAAAAATCGTTTTTGGGACCAAAAGAAAGTTTGAACAAGTTGAAAAGATTTTCCAGAAAAAATAATAGACATTTCAGAAGTTTCTGTATAACCTTGACGGCAAGAGTCAGTACAAAAGAAAATGAAATGTGTGATTTTCAGAGAAAAATGTTTTCAGCAGGTTTCTAAGACTATCCAGAGGCTTCTGTATGACTTTGAAAATAGGGATTAATAAAGAGGTTCTGGATGATAATTTATCTTTCAGAAGTTTGAAAACCAGAGGAAACGATAGACATGCCAGAGACTTCTGGTTAACCTTGGCGGCAAGAATTGATCCAGAGGTTCTGGAAAGGTTATCTTCTGAAACATGATTTTCATACAGAAATTGAAATTTCTCCCCCCTTGAATTATGCATGAGTGTTTGCTCCCCCTTGACATGTGTAATCTTTGTTTCTCTGCTCCCCCTTAAACTGGGCTTGGATCATAAAATCGTGAAAAATATACAATTTGAGATGCAGAGATATCGTTAGTATAGACAAAGGCTTCTGGTATGCCTGCGATAATACAGTGAGTTCAGAAGATGGCAGATAGAAGGTTTTGACTCAAGACATGCTTAAGAAAACAATACAAAAGACTATTTTATACAATAGATTATGGACTTTTATCACATATTAAGCATGCCCAACTTGCTGATTAAGAAGTTAAATCTGTTTTCATCCAAAGCTTTTGTAAAAATGTCAGCAAGATGGTAATCAGTGCAGACAAAGTACATCTCAATGGTACCTTTTTCCACATGATCCTTTATAAAATGATACATGACATCAATGTGCTTGGTCTTTGAGTGATGTACTGGGTTTCCTGTGATGGCAATTGCACTTTCTGAATCACACAGCATTGGAATTTTATCATAAACAAGACCATAATCTCTTAGTTGGGTTTTCATCCAGATAACTTGTGAACAATAGCTTGCAGCAGCAACATATTCTGCTTTTGTTGTGAAAATTGACACACAGTTTTGCTTCTTGGATGTCCAACTTATTAGTCTGTTTCCCAGAAGTTGGCAACTACCAGAGGTGCTTTTCCTGTCTAATTTAAAACCTGCATGATCTGAGTCAGTATAAGCAATTAAGTCAAATCCCTAATGCTTTGGATACCAGAGGCCCAATGATTGTGTTCCCTTAAGGTATCTAAAGATTCATTTCACAGCAGCCATATGAGATTCTTTGGGATTGGCTTGATATCTAGCACGAAGACATGTAGCAAACATTATATCTGGTCTACTTGCAGTTAAGTACAGAAAAGATCTAATCATACCTCTGTAATTTTTGACATCTACTTGTTTCCCAGAAGGATCAGAGTCAAGTTTAGAATTTGGTGAGATTGATGTTTCCATAGTTGTTGAATTGTGAAGTTTGTATTTATTTAGAATGTCAGAGACATACTTGGCTGGATTAATAAAAATCCCAGTGGTTGTCTGTTTGACTTGGAGCCCTAGGAAGAAGGTTAGTTCTCCCATCATGCTCGTTTCAAATTCACTTTCCATCAATTTTTGAAAACTACTCAACTTCTAATTGATTTGTAGAACCAAAACTAATATCATCCACATAGATTTGAACCATGGTTAACTCACCTTTGCAACGCTTGATGAACAGAGCAGTATCAATTTTACCATTTTCATATTCATTGTCAATCAAAAACTTTGATAGACGTTCATATCAGGCTCTTGGAGCTTGTTTAAGTTCATACAGAGCTTTGTCTAAGAGATAGACATAGTCTGGATGACTTGCACTTTCAAAACTAGGGGGTTGCTAGACATAGACTACCTCTTTCAATTTGCCATTCAGAAAGGCACATTTGACATCCACTTGATAGACTTTGAAATCTTTATAAGCAGAGAAAGCTAGAAACAATCGAATTGCTTCAAGCCTTGCTACTGGACTAAATATTGCATCATAGTCAATGTCTTCTTCTTGACAATATCCCTTAGCAGCTAATTTGTCTTTGTTTCTTACAACTATTCCATCTTCATCTTTCTTATTTCTGAAAACCTACTTTGTGCCAATTGTTGTATTATCTCTTGGTAATGGTACAAGCTTCCATACCTTGTTTCTGTCAAATTGCAGAAGCTCTTCTTGCATTGCATCGATCCAGCTGGGGTCCTGTACATCTTCATGGACTCGTTTGGTTCTACCATGCTTAAGAAATTTACATAGAAAGCTTCATTTGTTGTGGCAGATCTGGTTTTGACACCTTCAGAAGGGTCACCAATTATTTGATCAGTCGTATGAGCTTTTGTCCATCTTTTCATGCGAGTCTGGGAAACTTGTGGAGGTTCAATTTCAACTTTTGGAGAGGAATCTAATCTCTTCCCCTCAAATGAAGGCATAGAGAAAATTGGATTATGAGTTGAACTCTATGTATCTGGAGGAGACAAATATTCCTCTGGACTTTCATTTATACTAGTGGAAAAATAGGGACCTGAAATAGTTATTCCAGAAGCTCGGAGTACCTCTGATGGATTTCCTGGTTGACTTTTGTCTATATCTGCAGAGGAAATTTCTTCTCCAAGGAAATATTCGAATATGGCATCAATCTCGGATTCTCTTTGACTAGAGAGATAGTCAGAAGTAACATTGTTAAGCTTGAGTTCTGAATCAGAATAATCAGAAGTCAATTGTGTTTGATCATCAAAGTCGACGTTGATGTTTTCCATAACTGTCTTGGTTCTTAGGTTATATACTCTGAAAGCTTTTGAGGTCAGAGAATATCCCAAGAATTTAGCTTCATCAGATTTCTTGTCAAAGTTTCCAACTTTGTCACGATCATTTAGAATAAAGCACATGCAGCCAAAGATGTGTAAATATTTAATACTACGTTTTTTTATTATTAATAAGCTCATAAGAAGTTTTGAGATGTCTCTTGACTATTATGGATCTATTCTGTGTGAAACATGCAGTGGAGACAGCCTCAGCCCAGAAGTGTGTAGGTAGTCCAGAAGTTGCAAGCATTGTTCTTGCTGCTTCAACTAATGTGAGGTTTCTTCTTTCCACAACACCATTTTGTTGAGGAGTGCGTGCAACCGAGAAGTTTTGTGAAATTCCTTCGTTGGTCAAATATTCATCAAGTTTCGCATTCTTGAATTATGTACCATTGTCACTTCTCAACTTCTAAATATTGTTTTGTATAAGCACTTGTATCCTCTTCAAGTCTTCATCATGTTTATCAATACAACTGGAACTTCTGACTTTTGTCTAACAAAAGGAAGCCATGTATATCGGAAAAATTCATCACTTAGCACAAGAATATACTTTTTACCAGAGAGACTTTGCACTGCAATGGGACCACAGAGGTCTTGGACAAGAATGATCACTGGGAGGCTCTTTTTATTTTTCCCATTTCATAAGCAGGACAGAGATGATCCTTCTGGAAGTGAAAATCTGGGAGGCCCTCAACCAAGTTATGCTTCACAAGCAATTCAAGAGTTTGGAAAGTTAAGATGAGAAAGTTTATGATGCCATACCCAGGCTACTTCACTCTTCTTAGATATAAGACAAATGGTTTATTTACCATCTTCGGAAGTGAAGTTCATCATATACAGATTACCTTTTCTGTCGGCTCTCCGTAGCTCTTGTCCTGCCTTAGATAGTAAGTAAAAATGTTTTTCATCAAACACAACCAACATTTAGCTTCACATAGTTGACTTACACTCAAAAGATTATGCTTTAATCCAGAAGCATGAGCAACCTTTGATAAGGTGATGTTTCCTTCTTGAAGAGTACCATAACCTTTTATTTGGCCCTTTCCACTGTCTCCTAACGTTACTGCTCCACCAGTTTTGTCTTTGAATATGGAGAGTAAGTTTCTTGTACCAGTCGTGTGCCTCGAGCATCAAGAGTCAAGATACCAGATATGCACACGTTGTTTCTGCAATATAGAATTAGAGATATTTAGGTACCCATTTCATAATGGGTCCTTTATAGTTAAACTTGATATTTTTGGTTGATTTACCTCTAAGTTCAGAAGAATTTGCAGGTTTTCCAGAGACTTCTAGTTTGCCAGTTGTGATTTGAAATCTCTTTTTCTTCTTGTTTTTAAAATTTGAGCGTTTATGGAAATCAGAGGTAAAACAATGTGGATTCAAGAATAACTGTTTTAGTTTAAGAAATAGAGAGAAGCATTTAGAGTTTTGAGACATAAAAGAATTCAATGAATTTTCATTTCTGGAATGATAATTACAAGATTTCTTATTGATGTCTATTCTAGCTTCAGATGTTCAAATGAACTTCTTATCTAACCTAGACTTATGCTTTGGAACAGGTGAATTCTTCTCTGTATGTTGCTTCTTTGGAGTCCACTCTTTTTGAATTTTTGGACGATTTACTGACACAGAAGAAACACGATCTATTAATTTTCCATCTAGCTTTTTGTTCTATGGTGAGCTTTGTATTCTTCTGAGGCTGTGGAATCTGAGATTTTTGCTCAAGGTTAGCTTTTTTTAGTGGTGCTTCTTTTTCAAGATCAAGACAAGTCTTAGCTTGAATGCACATCCCAAGAAAATATGGATGTATGGGAACCTCTTTTCTCTGTTCTTTTGGAGGAACAGAGAGTATTGGTATGCCATTTTTGAGTCTTTTAACCTCCGATCCAGCAGCCCTTACTTCTTGTGGTTCATTTGTATACAGAAAGGAAGCAGAGTTGTCCTTTATACAAGGTTTTATCGGAACATAAGTAGAGGGTATGCGGCTTTCAAACTTAATGAGTAATTTATCTGACATGTCAAAGATATCATCATAACTTTGATCGTCGTTTTCCCAGGGATAAACATCAAACTCGTCATTGTCTTTTTCTTGATAAAGATTTAAATCTGTAAGGGAACAGAGAATTATCTCTGGATTGTTTTCAAGAAAATAGAGATGAGCTTTTAAAATTTGTATTGCTTTGAAAAGCATACTCATCTAGAGTTTTAAGAACATCTTTCTCAAACTGACGTATCAGGTCTTCTCCTATATTTTTGGAATGAACACATCTGCTTCTGGATTCAGTGTGATAAGAGTGAATGATCCAAAGTTGAAAAAATTACTCTTCTTCTGAATTTGCTTTAGATCTACTTGGTTCGGTCTAGTAATCTTTCCTTCAGAAGAGTAGTTTATATTTTTATATTTAAGTTTTCTAACTCGATGGCCATTCTCACTTTTAGATCTCTTGAAAACCGATTGTTCATATAAGATAGGAAAGTTTGGTTTTTGTTCTTTTCCCATACACAAGACAGAATCTAAGGTAGATCTCATTTTACACGTGTAAGGATCCAGATCATCGAAACCAAGACCTGTTTTCCCAACTTGTGTATTTATTTGCTCATGCACCTTCTGAGCATCCTGATATTTTTTGATCATGAGCTCCTTCTTCTGAAGATCGATCTGCAGAAATTCTCTTTCTTTTTTAAAATAATTTTGAAGTGCTATAGAGTATAATCTATCACTTTTCCTAGCTTCAATCTCTTTTTCTTTAGCCAGCAGAAGCTTATTAAGCTCATCGATTTTATCTTTCGATGAACTTTCTGAAGAAGTTTTGAGATTGGAAATTTTCTGATTTTCCACAAATAGTTCTTCTTTTTCTTCTGTAAAAAATTCCATTTCTCTTTTAAAAATATTTCTTTCTTTTTCAACAAGAGTGAAGGATTTTTCAAGATCTTTTCTTATTTTCTTCTCATTCAGAAGCTTCTGTTTCAGATTTTCAAAATCAA
Organism: Silybum marianum; assembly: GCA_036898165.1. Lineage (NCBI taxonomy): Eukaryota > Viridiplantae > Streptophyta > Magnoliopsida > Asterales > Asteraceae > Silybum > Silybum marianum. Next base: position 29,667,861 of record CM072533.1, on the reverse strand, counting down.
AAGTTAAGTTTAAAATAGTTTGTTCAAGTTCAAAAGGTTCAGAGGTGGTGCAAACCGGGGTTTCAGAAGGTTGTTCTTCTGCATCACTTGACATAGCCATTCCACAGAACATGGCTTCTGCATCACTTGACTGGTCTGAACACCAGTTCTCATGCTCAGCAAATTTAGCTCTTTTTTCAACATAGTACTTGTATTTATTCTTGTAGTACATCTCATCTTTAACTAGAGCACATTTTCATTCTTTTGAGTAATGGCCAGGTTTGCCACATCGATAGAATTCATCCTTCTTCTTCTTCAACTTCTCTTCCTTCTTCTCAGCCTCTGTCTTCTCAGTCCTTGGAGCTTCTTGTCTGGGTGCATAATTTTGAGTTGGGCGTTCACTTCTGTTAGCGTATTTTCCTTTGCTCTGAAATGAAAATTACCAAACTTTCTAGTGAATTGTTTGGTAATAAGAGCCAGAGACTCAGTAAAAGTCCTGATATCATCATCTTCTGATCCAGAAAGACCAGCTTCTGTATCAGCTTCAGAAATTAAATCTTTGCTCTTCCCTTTTTTCTCAACTTCTCTTATCCTTCTTCCTGACCCTGTGGATTCAGATATAAGGGCCAAGGGACCACCAACACTCACTTTCTTCAACAGCACATCTTTCTCATGGGTTTGAAGAGTCTCAAACACATCATGTAGAGACCACTACTCCAGATCTTGATTTGCTTGTAATGACATTGATAAATTTGACCATTCAGGATTCAGAAGTTTGAGGAATAGAACGTTGTTATCCTCCTTTGATCTGATGATGTCACATCTCTTACATTGATTTATCAATGTATTGAATCTATGATAAGTCTGCTCAAGAGTTTCTTCTGGAAGGGCCTGGAAATTGTTGTACTCATTTAGTGCTTGAGCTCTTCTATTTTTCTTCATCTTGGATCCCCCTTCAAGTTGATTAACTAACTGATCCCATAGATCTTTAGCAGAATCACATTGATCCATGGATTGGAAGATTTCATTGGGAAGTGCCATGATGAGAAGTCTTTTTGCCTTTTGATCAACTTCATTTTTCTTATTATCTTCCTCATTCCAGTATTTTCTATCCTTTGGTATCTGCCTTGCTGGAATTTCTTCAGTAGTGGTAGTCGCAGGTATACGGGGAATAGTGGTGACTGGAAAATAGGGATCATTCAGCACAGTAGCATATAGATCGGGATCTAGACCTTCAAAGAAATTGATTATACGAATTTTCCATGGGGATATTCATCCCTAAGTAATGTCGGAGGTTTAGTTAGTGAGTCGGAGTTGTACATGGCATGAAGATTTGAATTTGCCATTTTTGAAAAAAACAGAGTATGAGAATTTCAAGAAGAAATTTGAAATAGAATGTGATTTAACTCATTGATCTTGAAAATGGTTATCGATGAACAACAGAACTCAGATTTAAGATAAAAATACCACTGGATTTGAGAAAAATTGTATAAGAACAATAAAAACTCGTAAACAGGGCAAAGTGAAAAATAGTAGCTTAAAATTCGAGAAAAATCTAGTTGAGTGGGGATTTCTCCAAATTGGACTAGATCGAATAATCAATAAATTGATTATCTAGCTCTGATACCAATTGTTGGAACCCAGATCACCTTTTACTCAAATGGTGATATTGATTATGAATAAAATGACCAGTAAGCGGAAGCAATTATAATCAACAATCAAACTAGAATAAAATAGTAATGAAAGAGAATAATAATAATATGAAGCAATTGATAATTTGTATTTCACTCAAGATCTCAAGGATTACAATACTGGAAATACAAATCACTTTCTCAACCTCTCTCCAAAATAATCGACTTATAATACAGTGATGGCAGCCTCTATTTATACGATTACAAATGGCAATGTCAATCAACTATCCCATCACGTATTGACACATAAGCTAGACATCTAACAAATTATGTTATGCACGGAAGATATGACTAGCCACGTCATTAAAGCACATGTGTTGTTCCTTGAGTAGTATCCAGAAGATGCCAATCTTCTGGATCGTCATTGAAAGCTCTAAACAATACTTCTGAAGAGTCTACCTTCTGGTTGTTGTAGCTTCTGGAGAGGAATACTTGTTCTTTAAGAAAGATGTTCTGATTCATACTTTTACATACACAAATAAGTTCTAACATTGAGACTACCCACATTGCTAGTAAATGTCCAAATGTTACTAAAGTTGAAAGATTAGCTCATGGAAAGTAGCTCAAGTTGAGAAATCAGCGAAAGTGAAAGCCACTAATGTTGGCAAACCAACCAAGGCGAAGATTATCTCTGAAGAAAATTCTTCAGCTAATAACAAGTCCGCCATACCTGTTGTTTCCACTAACACTATAGGACCCATAATTATATGGGTACTTATGGAAAATTAATCCCCTTATCTTATGCAGAGTGCTAAAGGTATCTGGCATCTAGAGAGCGGATGCTAAAGGCACATGATTGGCAGAAAATCTATGCTCTTTTAATATAAGGAGGAAACAGGTCCCTCAGTGACCTTTGGTGGAAATGGCAAAGGATACACCAAGGGTTATGGCGTTCTATCCAATGAAGCAACCTCATTTAGTCGTGTTGCTTATGTTGAAAGACTAAAGCATAATCTTCTAAGCATTAGTCAACTCTGTGACAAAGACTTCAAATTCTTGTTCACAAAGACAAGATGTGCGGTCATTGGTAAAAACGACAAACTTTCCTTAAAAGGCAAAAGATCAGAGAACATATACATCATCAATATGGACAGTACTCATTCTGAGAATATTTTCTTTCTATCAAGGGCCTCCTCTGATGTTAATTGGCTCTAGCATAAGAGACTCTCTCATCTAAACTTTAAGATGATTAATGATCGATCTCAAAAACAATTTGTCAAGGGTCTCCCTAAACACTCTTTTACAAAGGAATCTCTTTGTTCAGCGTGTGAAAAAGGAAAATTGACAAAAGCAACCTTTAGATCAAAGCAAGTCTCTTCAGTGACCACTCCTCTTCACTTACTTCATATGGATCTATTTGGACCAGTCAATGTCCAATCCATATCTGGAAAGAAATACACTCGGTGATAGTTGATGAATACTCCAGATACACATGGGTATTCTTTCTTCGTTCCAAGAGTGATACACCTGATGAAATCATTTCCTTTATTAAAAGAATGGAAGTCCTGAACAATCTCACTGTTCGCTTGATGAGAAGTGATCATGGCACTGAATTCAAAAACAGTACCCTGGTCACCTTCTTTGAAGAAAAAGGAATCTCTCGTAATTTCTCATCAGTGAGAACTCCTCAGCAAAATGGTGTTGTTGAAAGAAGAAATCGAACAATCATTGAAGCAGCTCGATGGATGCGTAGTGAAACACATCTACCAACTCAATTCTGGGTTGAAGCAATTAACACTGCATGTTTCACTCAGAATCGATCCCTGATAGTTAAAAGATTCAAGAAGATTTCCTAAGAATTATTCCATGGAAGAAGAACCTCTCTGAGTTATCTACATATCTTTGGATCTAGATGCTACATCCTGAATGACAGAGATCATTTAAGAAAATCCGATCCAAAGGCAGATGATGGTATATTTCTTGGGTATTCCTCAATAACTATGGCATTCAGAGTCTTCAACAAAAGAAGACAACACGTTGAAGAAACCATGCATGTGAACTTTGATGAATCTCTCTCAACAAATTCTATTCATATCCCTGAAGAAGACGAGGAACTAAATAATTGGATGAAATCTCATTATGGGGAACCTGAATCTTATTTTAGTGCACCCCCTGTCACTGAAAATAATGATGATGAAGGTCCTAACTTCATTCCTACTTCAAGTAATGATCCATCCTCCTCAGGGATAGATGTTACTCATATAAATCAGATTCCTCCCTCTAATTCCTCCAATGGTGATTCATCAGTGGACAACCAAGTTCCTTTCTCAACCCAAGAAAATGCACAACCCTCTGGATCTCCTCCAGGGATGATCATGAACGATGGAGAACCAATAGCTGATGCATCTTCTGTTCTCCCTGAATCAATCTCCTCAACCACCAGCTCAACGATGGACTCGGGATCATCCAATTGATCAAATCAATGGTGATCCAAACGCAGGTATTAAAACCCGTAGGGATACAGGTAATATCTTTTACTATGTAAACTTTATATCTCTAACAGAACCTAAGAAAATCGATGAAGCTATCACTGACCCAAGTTGGGTCTCTACTATGCCAGAAGAGCTAACTGAGTTTCGCAGAAACAAAGTTTGGAATCTTGTACCTCGCCCATCTGGTAAGACAGTTATATGTAGTAAATGGGTATTTCGTATCAAACTAGATGGAAATGGCACTGTTATCCGTAACAAGGTTCGACTTGTTGCTCAGGGATATAGATAGAAAGAAGGCATCGATTATGACGAAACTTTTGCTTGTATTGCTAGACTAGAAGCCATAAGACTTTTCTTAGCTTATGTCACCCGTAAAGACTTTAGAATTTTTCAAATGGATGTTAAAAGTGCTTTTCTAAATGGTAAACTCAAAGAGGAAGTTTATGTCGAGCAACCTCCTGGTTTCTCTGATCCTAAACATCCTCGTTTTGTTTTCAAACTTCAAAAAGCTCTTTACGGGTTAAAACAAGCTCCTAGAGCTTGGTATGATACCCTTTCTAAATATCTTTTTAAAGAAAAATTTGTTCATGTAAAAATTGACCAAACCCTCTTTCTTAAAATATAAAGGTCATACTATACTTGCTCAGATATATGTTGATGACATCATATTTGGTTCCATAAGACTCAAACTATGTACTCGTTTTGCTAATCGCATGAAGAAAAGAATATAAGATGAGTATGATAGGTGAACTAACATATTTTCGTGGTTTGTAGATTAAGCAATCTGAGAAAGGAATTTTTATATGTGAAAGTAAATATGTTAAAGACATTCTGAAAAAATTTGAGATGACTCAGTTCAGCAATGAAGACTCCTATGCACCTCCTCTGACTTTGAACAAGCACCCTGATAGGAAACATGTCAATACCACTGCCTATAGAGGAATGATCGACTCTCTGTTGTATCTTACAGTTAGTCGACCTGATATCATGTATTCTACTTGTCTCTGTGCAAGATATCAAGCTGAACTTAAGGAATCCCATCTAATCAATGTAAAGAAAATCTTCTGATATCTAAAAGAACTCCTAATATTGGCCTTTGGTACCCCAAAGGTTCAGGGTTCGACCTAACCGGTTTCTCTGATAGTGATTTTGCAGGATGTAAGATTGACAGGAAGAGTACCACTGGTGGTTGTCAGCTACTCAGTGGTAAGTTGGTAAGTTGGACAAGTAAAAAGCAAAACTCGGTGTTCACATCAACTGCTGAAGCTGAATATTTAGTCGTTGGGAGTTGTTGTGCCCAAATCCTTTGGATGAGGAACCAACTTAGAGACTGACATTAAGTTATCCAAAATCCCTATCTACTGTGATAGCACAAGTGCTATTGCTATTGCAAATAATCCTGTACTTCACTCGAAAACCAAGCATATCGAGATCAGATATCACTTTATTAGAGATCACGTTATGAATGGTGAAATTGAACTTCATTTTGTACCTACTGAATATCTGACTCTGTGATACATATATCTTGCTAAGGTATGTAGTTCCATCCTTACTCTCTTTGATTGTTTTTAAAATCAGAGAATGGCTCTCAAAAGAGAAAACCCATCACTAACAATATCTTAATTGCAAATGATGAGGATTTTTAATGGATAATGATTAACATTTATTATTTAAATGATAATCTTATCATTTTTCAAAATAAAGGACACATCAAACCTTTTTCTAACACACGACGAACCTTAATGTTTCCTATCCCATCAAACCCTAGGAACGTGCTATAGGTCATCATTACCTTTTCAAAAGCTAAAACCGTCGTTTAGTTTCCTTCTCTCTCCTCTTTCTCTCTCATCTATCTATATAAGGAAAATCTATTTCCTTTTCATTCTTTACACGTTCAAAATTTTCACAGTAAGAAAAGCATTCAAATTCTCTCTGCAACCACCAAGAACACGTACTTGTGCGTTTTTCTTATTTTCACTCTTTCAAGTGGTTTGCTTTTATTTTCTCTTGTTTACAAAACAACTTAAATGTTGTTTAAAACCTCTACCCATCTTCTATAACATCTTGTTATAAAGATTTATTACATGTTTTGTGTTTTATAAACTTTCAAAAACTTAAAATCATACTAAGCTTCTTTCTTAGAACAGAAGACATCTTGGTCTTTGTGATCCAAAACTTCATCTAAATCTTCTTTAAAAATCTGTTTATGGTATATCTTTGTACCAAAAATAAACACTTTGGTATCCTTTTAACTAAAACTTTGTTCTAACGTTTTTTAAAATCTGCCAAATAACAAGTATTTGACCTTGTTCATCAAAACACTTGTTTTTCCATTTCATTGGTATTCTTTTTACCAAAATCTCTGGTTTATACATTCTTTTGTATTAAGCCATGATTTTTCTATTTAGCGTTCCTATCTTTGAAACAGAAATGGAAACCCTAAGCAAGGATGTTAACACCAGCTCTGAAGCTGAAGTCCTCCCAGTCACACACTTCGTTGTTGCACCAGAAGCCACCTTCTCCATTGCACAATGCTTCGTCAAGCCTAGCAATTATGTTGCTTTGTTGGACATCCCCGCTGAAAGACCTTACCTTAAGGATGGTGCTAAATTCTTCCAAGCATTCCCTCTGAAGTATGCCTTTGTTGGAATTACCTCTCATCTCCAACAATTCTGGTATATTGCCCAATGCACCATGGTCACCACTGACAAAGGCAACCAGCTCCCTGTCATTGAATTCACCATCAGTATGGGGACCATTGCAATTACTACTGGCGTTGTCAGAGCTGCTCTTCATCTCCCAGCTAGAGGGAAGAATCAGAAATGGGTAATCGCACCAACCAACGGGAAGATGAAAGACTTTCATGACCTCATTGGGTACAAATGGCCACTTGATGAAGGAACCTCTGAAATCAGCAAGGTGATAACCAAAATCAAGAAGAAGAGATTGCCAACGAAGTGGCAATATATTTTCACGCATGTTATTCAGTGCTTAGGCACTAAGACTGGCTCTCAAGACCAGGCAAGCAAGCAATTTCTGGAGATGGCCTTCTCTCTCTGCAATGGCCGCAAGTTGAACTATGCATAGTACATCTTCAACGAGCTGTACGGCAGAGTGCAAGTGCATAAAAGAGAAAAGACTGTCCCTTATCCAGTTCGTGGCTACCATCTTGGAGTTTGTTTATGATGTCTACCCCACTGAGGGAAATCAAAAATTCTCTCAGGTTGGGAAGAAGGCTTTGGAAATCAATGAAAAGCCAGGAGATACCCCATACCTCCCTTACATGTTGGACCTTAATAGGGAAGCTGCCCCTGCAAGTATTTTAACTCTTATTCCTACCACTCAGGTAGAGACTGTGTCTAGATAACTAACCATCCCATCAGTGATCAACCTGGACTCATCCTCCTCTCCTCTTAAACGAAAACAACCGACCGATGATCACAAGAAAACCGTCGCCCACAAGCCACTAATCAAGAAGCCAAAGAAGGGCGTCTCTCAACAGACGACCCTCTCTGATTTCGGCATACTACAAACGCCTCCTCTCTCCTCAACTATGACAATAGCTTCTATGTTTGTTGCCGCTTCATCAACACTACCCCCTCCTTAAGTGACCTTAGTCCCTAAAGTTTTAGTATCCAGCTACGCTGATACTGGTTCAGGTGCACATCTCACAGCCTTCTCTTCTCCTTCTATCTACTCTTCTTTGGTCCACACATCAACCCATGATTCAGATATGGTTGTCCCCATCTCTGAAGAGGTTGAAAAGCGTGTTGTTCAATTATCATCGTTGTTTCGACAGTCTAAAAATTGGAAAGCTACGTGTACAGCACCTGAGAATGTTTCTCTTAAACATTCTCAGAGACAGGCTTGTGATCCTCAGGACACGAATGTAGCAAGTACCAACCCTGAGAGTAATTCTTCATATACTCTCAAGGAACCCTGTCAAACAAACACCTACTACCTCCCATTTTCTTTCTTCTAACCCCGAGCTCTTTCTGATGCACAGGTACCATTGTCTTTGTTGTGCACAGGTATCACTGATGCACCAACCACCACCTTTGCTACTATGACTACTACAACAGTGGGCGTCTCTGCTACTCCTCCCAAGTATCCATCTCTTACTACGGAGCAGATAAAGCAGATAAAGAAAGAGAAAGCTCAAGGAACCTCTCTTCTAGAGATTCAGGAGCTATCTGTCGTATCCTTCAGCTCTCTGTTGGACACATCTACACCAAGGTATCAGGGATACCTACATTAAACAATGTTGTTATAGGCATTCAATTCGAGGTTGCCTCTCTAAAGACAACCTTGAACAATCATATTGCTCAGCAATCTTCTTCAACGTCTCAGATCAACAACCGGATCGATGGTGTGTAGAAAGAGCTTGCCTCTCAAGGCAAGAACACTGCAGAGATCCTACGTCTTCTTCAGGCCTCCCAAGCTTCCACCTCCTCCTTCTCAACAGAAGATCGTAGTCACCTAAGTCAGCTCTCTGCTACTCAGAAGAATCATACAGTGACACATGCAACTATCAAGGCCAATGTTGCTACTCTGTTGGTGCACATACTACGTCATGGACACAAAGAGGGGGAGAAGGTAGTAAAAGAGCTAGAGGAGCAGCTGATAGATGAAGCAAACGAAATACTTTCAAATGCAGATCCTACTCAGAAAAACATCGAAGCTCTGAACGTGCTCAAAAATCTTATCCACGGTGATGATGTAGAAGAGAAAAAGAGGAAGAAGAAGAAGAAGAAGAAGAAGAAGATGAAGGCATTCCTTTTCATCTCAGAGACGAAGAAGATGATGACGACCCCAATGCAATATTTTTCAAATCCCATCATCCAAAAATAGCACAATCAGGGATTGTGTTCAGAGAACCTTTGGGGGACAGGGCCCCTCCTAACAAGGAACAACCTGATCCCTCAGGGAAGAACAAGCAACAAATGGACTCCGATCATTTTTTCCTAAATACAGAGGGGGAGCTCAACATTGCTGAGGTATGCCTTCCTCTAGAAATATACACCCCTCTCTCTGAACTCCAATCCTCTGTATCCATGCCTCTTACCATCTCTACCAATACTTCATTTATAAGAAGTACTGAAGAAATTACTAATGATGAACCTTCCTCTCCAATTCTCAGTGAACCCTGTTCTCCAAAGGTGACTCCCCTGAGTGAACCTTCCACTGAAGACCGATTCATGTACGTATATGAATCGGAGTCCGAAGAGGAAGAAGGCCTCATTCCTAGGCGTGTACATGGACAACCCATCTCTGAACCAGAAGAAGAACAGAGAAGGGATATGCTAATAAAGGAGCTGGAAAGAAAAAGAATAAAAGTCCCTGCTCAGAACTATAAAATTGAAGCTCCTATACCAATAAATGTATATGACGAATTCTCCTTCCTTAGCCCTGAAGAAAGAGCAAATACTCTAGAAGCTCAGCGAATTAGAGACAAACAGCTAGAAGATGGCACAAGATAGTTTCAAAGTCGTTGAAGCATTAGTTAGGGAAGAAAGAAGAAAAGCCAAGGCACGCAAAAACGAAGATGATAAAAGCCTCACGACCGCTGAAGCCCTAGAAAGAAGGAACTAGTTGCTGACAACCTAAAGGTAAATCCTATTAAAGCTCAAGAAAAATACAAGCCTTGAATAGAGAAAATCAAGAAGCCTAAGAACCAAGATATGAAGAACTGGAATGGTGAAAGAGAAAGCTCAATTATCGGATATCTCCTACCATGATTACAAATGCTTCCATCGAAGGAAGAAAGTCAAAATCTGGTCCTAGGATAAATGTATTCATGTTCATAGATTCCATTAATAAAAGAGAAAAAGAAGAACCCCCAGTTGCTGAAATTCTACAGCTTCTCTAATTGGCTGGAAATCAGAGATGTCATTCAGAAATCAAAATCTCAATTCAAAGATGTTGTAGAAAGGCACATTGATCAGCTCTTGCAAAGGATATCTCAATATGTGACCGTTCCTTGCCTTCCCTCAAAATCCAAAAAGAAGATATCTAAGTCTGACACCGATGAAGGTCCATCGTTCAGAAATGAACATGAGACAAAATTTGATGTTGAAAGTCTCTTCGCCCATCTCGTTCTCCCTGATATTTCAATGCTCAACACATCTTTTCCTTCTCAGAGATACTATGATGAATTTGAAATAGTCATCGCACCAGAATCTGGAATGACATTTAGAGACAACGATGGGTCATTAAGATTTCTAAGGAATAAAGAAATTCATAGTGCTAACCACAACGGTGGTGCCTCAATGGTTTGAGCTTGGGCTTCAAAGGTCAATGGTACCAGGAGGTCCCAGGTTCAAATCCAGGGAGGGGAAAAAAATCCCCTTGTGGCCACGGAGGATCAAATGTGATAACTCCGGGCTATCTGCGAAGCGGGTAGTTACCCTGGGATTAGTCAGCTCGCATAGCGGGTTGGATATCCAGGTTAATCAATAAAAAATTGTAGTACTACAGCTGTTGGGTACAGAATGACCCTCTACTCATTCAGAAGGGCATCTATGAGAAAGAACTACAAAGAAGAGAAGAGTACATTGAACGCTACATGAAACCCAACTCTTAATTTATTTCCCTTGTAGTTTACTTCAGTGTATTGTACTATACCTTTCTAATTGTAATTTCATTTTCATTACGTAATTCTTCAAATTATTATGATTGATGAAATTCAATGAAATACTCTACTCCATCTATGTACTGAAATGATCCCTGAAAATAGTAAAACGGACAATGAATATATGAGTTCCATATTTCTTTAAACATCTATATACTGATTGACATTACACCTTGTAATCAATCAGTGAATGTACTTTATAGCTTTTACACTTGTAATAGTTGTGATTTCATATCTTTATAAATGAAACTCAATTCAGACAGTATATTAGCATAAAAAGATCTCACAAATTAGTACTTCTTTATTTTAACATTTCTAAGTCCTTACTAATTCCTTCAAAAAAATTTCCTATGTTGCTTAATCATAATCAAATAGGGGGAGATTGTTGATCCAAACTCCTTTCCATGATTTGAATATGATTCCTTAAATACTTAGTGAAAATTCCACTTATAAGATGTTGTTCATAGCAAACATTGATTGCACTCAGTGATCGCTGAAGATCAGGAACACTATCTTATCCCTGAAGATCTAAAGAACAATACTCACACCACAAGACCATTCAGCGATAGTCGAAGGCTTAAGTTGAAAAAAGAGATGGCCAGCTAAATGATCTGAAACGGTTCAGCAATAGAAACAGTCATCTATCTAAAGTGTGAAATCTTACAAAGCCTCAGTGATACCCGAAGACTTCATTCTTGAAGATTCTGGTTTAGTGATCAAGTGGGGCCTACTCACCAAGATCGAATACTGAAGAGTTATTGTATACATGTGAACATATATATATGTATATATAGGGCGATAATCAAATGAAAACTACAAAAAGGTTGTGAACCTAGAATATAGACCACCAATTGTGAATTTTATATTAACAAATTATTGAGCCAAAAGACAATAGCAATTTTGAAATTATTTTGAACTTTATGGTATATCTATTATAATTGAATTTTGAAGGGTATATTGGGTTTTTAATCCAATTGAGTTTTTGATGAATAATTGATCTAGATCTAGATCTGGTAAGTGATAACCAGCAACATTTACAAAAACAGACGCGGCGGCAGAAACAACCATTGTGACACCTTCACTGCTAGATCTCTTGTCGTTGAAGCATTTATCGGAAGACTATAACGTAGTCTTGACGGTATTCACCAAGGATCAACAAATACTAAGGATGATATTAGCCCTCGATTCCCATCTCCCTTTTGAATCAACCTCCGATGAATAAGTAGACAAATACAACTAATCTTCACTCTTGACGCAACCAACTATTCACAAAAACAAACGCCGCGGCAGAAACAACCATTGTGACACCTTTACCGCTAGATCTCTTGTCGTTGAAGCATTTATCGGAAGACTATAACGCAGTCGTGACGGTATTAACCAAGGATCAACAAATACTAAGGATGATATTAGCCCTCGATTCCCAACTCCCTTTTGAATCAACCTCCGATGAATAAGTAGACAAATACAACTAATCTTCACTCTTGACACAACCAACTAATCTTCACTCTTGACTAAAAAGTACTCGGTAACTGAATTGTCTTTCCAGACAATTTTTGTTCCCGAAGACTAATTTTAGTTTATGTTCCCGCTCACGAATGGTGTCGGTGACGTACCTCACCCTCATTCCCTTCTCCGGGAAAACTTGGCCCCTTGCTTCCCGTTTTCCTGCGATCAAAACCCTCCCGCCTCCATGAGTGTTGATGAAAAGCCTCGCATGCCTTTGCTTCTTCTTCACCGATGGACCTTTTTAAATGTTAATTTTTGGACCTAGGGTTTTTTAGAAACAAATAAGTGACTTAGTTTTTCATTTAAAAAGTATTACGTATAGAAAAAAAAATGTTGGTTCACTTTCACATATGAAACCTTTTTAAGAGTAAAACTCGTGGAAACTAATATAAAATAATAAAATTCATAATTTTTTTCATCAGATGTTATGGTTTAAGATATTGTTTCACATATGTTTGTGTTCATATGAAAAAAATATTACATATGAAAAAAACGTTGGTTCACTTATTTGTTTCACCATATGAATTTTGTGTTTATATGTGTAAGTGAGCCAACTTTTTTTTCACATGTAATATTTCTTTCATATGTAAAACAATATTTTAAATCATAACATTGATCGAAAAACTTATTTTATATTGGTTCCACAAGTTTCTACTATTTAAAAAAATTCTAAGTGAAGGAGCCTCTATATAGAGGCATTTTCTAAATAAAGGAGCATATATATATATAGAGAGAGAGAGAGAGAGGGGGGGAGAGGGAGGTTCAAATGAGAACTTTTTCGGTTTAAAGAAACAAATGAACAATTTTTATCCCCATACATAATTTAGGAAATCAAAAAATTAATTAATATTAATATAATTAGGGGAAAGATATTATTGTCAAACTATTACTTTGAAAAAGTTGTTATTCATGATCAGATTGTACAATGTGGAAAGTAAATATATTTAATAAATATAAGATTAAGATCTCACAAATATCTTTACAAAATTCAAACTCCCGCTAATTTTCATGAATTAAAATAGAGCTCGATTGTTTAAACTCATACCAAACTCAGAATAGTTCCATTGTTTTTTATATGGTCGTGTAAGAAACAACATATGATTACAATGTCAATTACCTCAACAAAATCACATATGATTTTAGTATTATATATGATTTGTACAAATGTTAATGTAAAATCATATGGGATTTTGTACAAATGTAAAATCATATATGATTTTGTACAAATGATATTCACGCATGATTATAATGTCAAATATGTTAACAAAATCACATATAATTTCAGTTTTATATATGATTTTGTACAAATATTAATGTAAAATCATATGTGATGTTGTACAAAGGTAAATGTAAAATCATATATAATTTTGTACAAATGTTATTCACACATGATTACAATGTCAATTAAGTTATTTTTGATATATTATATTATAATATAATATAATTTCTTTGATATATTTTTTGAAAATATTTGCTTTTTACCCCTAAAATAAATAACCCTTTGTGGAAAACATATATCACCATACATTAATTATTATAATGTCAGCTAATATAATATCATTCGTTTTTACAAAATATGTGGCTAGAATGACATTCCTTTGTTTCTTTAAAGGGGATGTTATCGTATGAACCATCTCATATATATATATATATATATATATATATCAAAAGTAACATATATGACATTGTAATTATGTATGAATAACATTTGTACAAAATCATATATGATTTTACATTTAACTTTGTACAAAATGACATGATTTTATATTAACATTTGTACATAATTGACATCGTAATCATGTGTGAATATCATTTGTACAAAATCATATATGATTTTACATTTACATTTGTATAAAATCACATATGATTTGACATCAACATTCGTACAAAATCATATATGATACTGAAATCATATGTGAATTTTTAAACGTTCATAATCATCTAACACTTCTCGCTTAAAAAATCTTACCTTCAATAGTTAAAGATATTTTTAAAAATAATAAACTTTTTCAATTTTTAAAGTTTTAAAAATAATAAACTTTTCTTTAAAAGTATTTCATATTTCAATTTTTAAAAATAGAAAACTTTCAAATTTGAAATAAGACATCATGAATAGCAATGTTCTTAAAAGCTCGCCGCACAGTCGCCATGGCGCGCCATGGCACCAAGGCTTGTGTCTTACGCCACGTTAAGCCCGTGGCACGCCATGGCCTAATACGCAATTTTTGTAATTGAATATTTGATTTTTCTTTACGTTTTTAATGTCGTATCTGCTAGTTTTTAATATGTAACTTAATTTAACTTGCTTATTACTATTAACTCATTGAATAACAATACAACCCATATGTTTTTTATATATAATATTGTATATGAATTTGAAATTTGACGCCGTAAGTCACGCCATGGCTTCGTCGTGGCTCCTATGGCTTGAGGCTTGGCCTCGCCGCCACGTCACGCCTCACGCCGTTTAGAACCTTGATGAATAGTTAAAGTGATTGAAATAAGTCATCATGAATAGTTAAATTGGTTTCTTATTTCAAAATTCTTAAATCTATAAATAGCATTTGACAATAATCCCCCTTAAAGTAAACAATATGATATTTTCTAGTTTTTAATTTTCTTAAAATAAACATGTGGCGAAAAATGGATCCTTTATTTCTTTAAACCGGATTTTTTTTCGTTTGAACCTCCCTATATATAGGGTCCGTATCCGTTACAAACTTTATCATTTGTTTACACTTTGCAAACCCATCTAGACCCTACAATTTTTTGATCAATGGTTAACAAGGAGTGGTGGCATAGTTGGTAATTTCATTGACTTTCATTAATTTATTTATGGAATATAAATGGTCAGGAGGTTACAATGGTTTTTTCCCAATATATTAATACCATCCTGATTTTCAAATTTCTATATCAAAATATTAATCGTAAAAGGAATGGATATGACATTAAATAGATTCCAAGATTCAAGCTCGTTTTTTTGGAAACTGATTATCTTCAATAAAAGGCAGCTTCAAAATGAAAGCTCGTTTGCTTTATCAATATTATATGTTTATAATCAGTTCATGAACACATTAAATGAAAGCTAAATGAACACCTAATATGAACACAGTATGCTTTTCACGAAGAGAGATTGTGAACAGTGACGGATCCAGGATTTTAGTCCAATGGAGTCACCACTAAGGTAGTCTAAAGGCGCGTAAGGTCACCCGACAAATGTTTACCCTAATTACACAGTTGCAAGAGATTTTTAAAGCTTTTTAGTTGATTTCGAAAAATTTATTAGTGTTTTTGTCGATTTCGAAAAGACTTATTCGGTTTTTTTTATTGATTTCAAGAAACTTTTTTAGTGTTGGCAATCGCCGGCAAGATGGAGTTCCTTGGAAAAATTTACTGGGGGAATTAAGAGTAAGTTTTGTATATTTTGAGTTTTATGGCGTCCTTTCCCCCCTCTTTTTTAACAGTGGATCCGCCCCTGATTGTAAAGACAAATTATGGGTTTCATTTATATTACGAACACTAATTATGAACACAGCTTATGTTTATAAGTGGTTCATGAACACAGTTTATGCTTTTCATTACCCAGAAAATCTAAAGCAAATTAAACCACCGACTGTGTTTCATGAAACTATTGATTATGCTTTCAAGAATACCAATATGGCTTCATGGATTGGTCAATGGTTTCATGAACACGTCACTTGTTTCATGAATACCTATATGGCTTCATGGATTCCTCACTGTTCATGAATACCACAAAGGTTTCGGGAAATATTCAGTGGTTTCGTTAACACGTAGGGCTGTAAACAAACTGAACGTTTGGCGGGAAGTTCGTCTATGTTTGTTTATTTAATAAACGAACAAATATGAACACATTTTTTGTTCTTTTAGATAAATGAACGAACATGAACAATGATCTCGTTCGTTCATTTATGTTCGATTATGTTTGTGTACTTTTGGTTTCATGAACATGATTGACTAGAACACTACATTGTTACGTTTTGGGTTTCATGAACACATCAATGATATCACAGAACTAGAACTACAACTGAAGCATACCATAACCAACCAGCCATAACTAAAGCTACCACACTACCCACTGACTTGAAACAAAATCATGAAATGAACAGTACTCTGTGATATCAGTAACTGTTTTCACTGTTTCACGAAATCATTATTTCGTGAAACAATTTGAATCTTCACAATTTGTTCAGATTGTTCCTATATATTTGAATCTTGACAGTTTGTTCAGAGGTTGTTCCAGTCCGTCGATATTTGAATTTTCACCATTTGTTCAAAATCCGAACACACAGGTTGGTCCAGTCCGTCGACATTTGAATCTTCACAACGTATGACATTCGGAATATGGACGATTGAATTATCAGATTGTTCAACTATGTTCTTCACAGCATCGGCCATTTTTCCTCAATTAATTTGCAGCGATTTGTTTTCCAGTAACAAGTTTTAGTATTGATTATATGAAACTGAAATTGGAAGATATTATCATTACCATATTAATTGATTATATAAACTGAAATTGGAATATATTATCATTACCATGTAAATCGCACTTGCATGATATATGAAACCGTATTTATTAATTTTTTATTTATTTATTATAATCTATTATGTAAATTTACCCATGTACCCTTATAAGATATTAAAATAATATTTTTAAATGGAAAATAATACTGAATTCTGATTGGTTGATATGAATGTGCAAAGTTTGCACAAATGATAGAGTTTGCAATAGATACATAGCCTATATATATATATATATATATGGGATGGATCATACGAGAACACTACCAATTTAAAGGAACAAAGGAACTCATTTGGGACCATATATGATGTGGGTCACACATAATATTAAATCATTTATGATTTAATATTAAATCATATTAAATCATAAATGATTTAATATTAAATCATGTTAAATCATAAATGATTTAATATTATGTGGGACCCACATCATATATGATCCACAATAGTCCATTTGTTCATTTAAAAATGCAAAGTTCTCATTTGAACCTTCCTATATATATATATATACTAGTTGTGAACCCACGCAATGCAGCGGGATGTGAAATTTGAATAAATATAAGCAATCACACCGATTATAGATAAACATTTAAAATTTTTAAATACCTGTTTTAACACATTCAAGTTTTAATTGTTTTTTTTGATCTCTTGATTTTAAATGAATTTGTGATGTTTTAACTTATTCAGATACAATATGATTCTTATTTCATACAAATTGTTAAATAACTCAACAAAGGAGGGACAAATATTATAAACATAAAGAAAATACGTCTTTATGTAACATATTTTAGGTGAAAAGTCACATTAACTATGAGAAGATACGTAAAAAGTCGCATTGGGCCACAGCCATTGGCCGCCAGTGCTTGCTGTTAGTGCAGCCATGGTTAGACTTACGGACCCTCTACAGTTGTATTGCTGCAAGAGAATAGCAGCTTGTAACCACATACACGGCTTAAATTTTATGTCATTCTCGCTACACACTTCTTATACCAAACACCACAACCACTTCTTGAAGTTCTAAGATTAAACACATACACACAGAGAGCACTAATGCATTCCATTCTAAACTTTAATTAATAAAAAACAAAATTAACCATTTAAATCAATGGTTACTAAAGCATCTGTATATTTGCAAAACCACACTTTATTGGCTTGGATTTTTACAACAATTTTATATATATAAATCTAATGCCAATCACCAAACTAAACTTATGATCATCCATCCATTAAACCAAAGCAATAGATACCAACCTATAATCTTAATTAACCTTTATATAAAACCTTCACAAGACCGATTTTGATAAATACCAATTTTTGATTCCAATACGAGGCTTCGATGAAGAATCTATTTGTGAATTCAACTTTGCATCGGTGCCAATGTAGGCCACTTCATCTTATCATCCAACATTTGTGGACATCACCATAAACTATCTGCAAGTTTAAAACCACCATTTCAACTATGCTATCACATGAATTCTTCGTATTTATTTATTATACTACATCAAAGTTAAAAAAAAATCACCAACCTCATGCCTACATGGACACTTGAATATGGATGACCTTGGTTTCGGGATAAATTCACCCTCTTGATCACCACAAACATATAACCAATCACCTACAGCAACACAAAAACAACAATTGATTCCATCAGGATTACTTTCTTTGTATGAATCGAAGTACCAAGATAAGGTAAAAATGAAAAAAAAAAAAAATTGATTGCATCACAAACACAAACTTTAGACTATGATTCCATTTGGTGGTGATGACATAAAGTTAGGAGCTCTTTGATCTCGTCAAATACCATCTATATCTTCAAATTTAAATAGATTCATTACAGTATGTAGTGAGCCAAATGGTTGCTAAAGATATAAGCAACCAATTTAATCTAATATTAAAAAAATATTGACAATGTTGACCTCAAAATTCAATGGATTTTACAACAAATGATGTGAAGAAGAAAATAAAAGAGTAACAGGTCTTTGATGCTAAAATACAACACACCGTGATTCCATCCAACAGCTACGACCCAATGTAGTAGCAGCGAACCAAAAGCAGAGTTTGATCAATGCAAGAACCAAAAAAACATAGAAATTACTGGTGAAATGTGGAGAAGAGAACCACGAGTAAAATGAAGCATTTTCTGGAACATGGAAAGTAATTACTTACAAGTAGCTTTCACATCCATTCAACTATTGGAATCACCTAAAACAAAGTTAAAAGTGTAAATCGATTTAGCCATGATATTCAAATATCAATTTAGCAAAATGACAAAAAAAAGTCCAAACAAATTCGAGAAGAAACCCATTGATATAAACCCATTGGCAGCAAATTCATTCTGGGATTCAACAAAGCAAAGCAAGGAACCAAAATGCTTCAAAGCTTTGATTGTGGTTCCAACCTAAAATGCTTCAATCATTCAGAAGCTGAGTAGGCATAAATTGTACCTTTTTCGATGGAGCGAGAGTGCAAGAGCGAGAAATCGATGAAGCTGACTTCTGTGTCTTCGTCGAGTGTAACAAAGAGCAAGAGACTGAACCCATTTGGAGAAGCTCTCAGAGACTGAATCGTCATTTCGAGGGCGTCTAAACGGAATAGTCGCCTTGGAGAATGGGATCTGTAAATCGTCAGAAATGAGATGCAGATCTTAGAAATCATCTTAAGACGTGAATTTGGTTTGGGGATACGAAAAGTTTTTAAGACTTTGTACATTAGGGGAGGAGTACCTTATCCATTGAAAGTTATTTTTAAGAATTTTTAAGATTTTATGCATTAGAGAGAGAGAGAGGGGGTTCAAATGAGAACTTTTGTCAGAAACAAAGAACCTCCTTCTAACGTATAATTTAAATAAGAGTAAACTACATATTTGGTCCTTAGGGTTTATTGGTTTTAACACTCCGGGTCCCTAAAGTGAAATATCTATGACTTGCATCCTTATGGTTTCAATTTTATAACGTATTGGGTCCTTAAAAGTGACTCCGTTAGTTTTTAGGTACATTAAAGCCCACATGTGCAAGGGTATTTTGGTCATTTCACGGTTTATCACTTTTAAATAACATTTTGGGTCCTGCTTTATAAGGACCAAACATGTAATAAAACCACAGGGACCAAACATGTAATTTACTCTCTCTATATTCTATTTGTGATTAATAATTAATAATTAATAATAAATATATTTATATTATATTTATCACTAGTTTCACAAAATTTCTTATTATGCTATTGTATTTTTGTATTTTTTTATACATCAATAATTTTTTAAATTGTTTTTCAATTATGGCATTATACTTTAAGTTTTTTTTTATATTAGAGCAATATATACTTGAAATTGTTTTTCTAGGCATTGTACTTTTATTTTTCCTTATTAAATTATATGAAAATTAAATATTTTATTGTAACATATTTTTTAAACATATAAAAAAAAAATTCCTTAAAAAAACACATATTTTTTAACATATTTTAACTGGTAGCGATCTAAAATGTGTTTTACAAATTTTCTACGTATTGTTATATTAATGAATAGTTTTAATTTTTAAATAATTTTAGCGCTTTCTCTAATTCATATCCCACCTATATTGATGGTATTTTTTTTATTTATGTCACGTAATTTATTTAACTTATTTAACGAAAAATAAAAAGGACCATCAATTTTTTTAAATAATTTCCTCACTTTCCCTTCCGACTATGCATACCTTTATAAATAGTTTTTTTTTAAATATATGAAAAACATAATATAGGTGGGATATGAAGGAAAATATAGATGGGATATGAATAAGAGAAAGCGATGAAAATATTAAAGAAAACAAAATTAGTTATTAATATAATAATATTTAGAAAATTTATAAAACACATTTTACATTGCTAACGTTTAAAATAAATGTTAAAAAGTATGTGTTTTTTGAAGAAAAAACAATCGTATATATTTAAAAAAACATGTTACATTAAAATATTTAATTTTCATACAATTTAATAATAAAAAATAAAAATACAATACCTAAATAAAAAAAATTCAAAGTATAGATTGCTCTAATAAAAAAATAAAAGTATAATGCCACAATTAAAAACACTTTAAAAATATATTGGTACAATAAGAAAAATGAAAATATAATACCATAATAAATTTTTTATAACAATATGGTGATAAATATAATATATATACAATTATATAAATATATATATATATATATATATATTGAATTGTTAATTATTAATTATATATAAAGTATAGAGAGAGTAAATTACATGTTTGGTCCCTGTGGTTTTTATTACATGTTTGGTCCCTATAAAGCAGGGACCCAAAATGTAATTTAAAAGTGATAAACCCTGAAATGACCAAAGTACCCTTGCACATGTGGGCTTTAACAGCCAAAAACTAACGCGATACTTTTATGACCCAATACGTTATAAAATTGAAACTATAAGGATGCAAGTCATAGATATTTCACTTTAGGGACCCGGAGTGTTAAAACCAATAAACCCTAAGGACCAAGTATGTAATTTACTCTTTAAATAATTTAAGAAATCAATAAAATAATTAATATTAATTTATTTACTTTAAGGGTATTATGGTCCAAAGTTACTTTATAGAATGTTACTATTTATTATGTTCCATCAGACTGTACAATCTTGATTACTTCTAAACAATTTAAATATTAAATATATTTAAATAAATATAAAATCAAGATAAATATGAAATATCATTAAATAAATACTAGAAGGGTACTCGCGCAATGCAGCAAGATATATCTCGATTTTAAGTTCATTTTAATTTTTGTTTATATGTATGTTTTAATGGTGTTACGTGGTTTTGAGAAAAAAAATTAGCATTTTAATTAAAAGTTCTCTTTTTTTATTTAATTTCTTTAATTCAAATTTTTATCATAATTTAATTTAGGTTTAATAACCAAATAATTTATTTTTGGTTTAATAATATAATTATTTTATTTGTTAAAAGTCAATGATTATCTTAATCATATTTTAGATTTTTTATATTTAAAATTAGATGTTTATCCTATAGTTGATCATAGTTATCTGTAGTTAGTTACACGAATTTAGAGATGAAACTTTAATAGGTTGTAATTACGCACAATTTACTTGTAATCTTGAAAATTAAGTAATTAACATTAAATAGTAGTAACTAAAGCTTAAAAAGTTGTTTTTAAAAGTTTTTGATCAAATGCTTTATAATATAGTATAGATAAGATCAAGAAAAATACAAGAAATCAAACTCAGTATCATATATGATTTTAGAAAATTGAAATATGAAATATATTTAAAGAAAAGTTTACTATATTTAAAATTTTAAAACTTGAAATTTTTTATTATTTTTAAAAGTATTTTAAAAAATTGAAGATAATATTTTTAAAAAGTTTATTACAATGTCAATTATCTCAACAAAAACATATATGATTTCAGTATCATATATGATTTTGTACAAATATTAATATAAAATCATATGTGATTTTGTACACATGTAAATGTAAAATCATATATGATTTTATACAAATGAATTCACACATGATTAAATTGTCATTTATGTCAACAAAATCACATATGATTTCAGTATCATATATGATTTTGTACAAATGTAATGTAAAATCATATGTGATTTTGTACAAATGTTAATGTAAAATCATAAGTGATTTTGTACAAATGTTAATGTAAAATCATATGTGATTTTATACAAATGTTAATGTAAAATCATATGTGATTTTGTATAAATGTTATGCACAAATGATTACAATGTTAAGTATGTTATTTTTTATATATTATAATACTAGAAGGGTACTCGCGCAATGCAGCGAGATCCATCTTAATTATAATATATATATTTTTTTGTCTTTATCAATGTTATAATACGATTTTATTAGTTTTAAAAAAAAAGATTATATTTTTTGTGTACTTTTTTCAATTCAGTTTTTTAGTTATAATTTAGGTTTAATAATGAAAGGATATATTTTTGTTTAATAATATAATTTTTTTATAAATAAAATAATTAAATATTTTGTTAGAGTCGAATGATTATCCTAATTACATGTTAGATTTCTATATTTAAAATTAGATATTTATCTATATAGTTAGTTGTATAGTTGGTTAAACGAATTTAAGCGTGAAGCTTTAATAAGTTGTACTAATGCATGTATAACTTGTATTCTTGATTTTTAAGTAATTATGCTTTAATCAATTGTACCTATTGCATAATAATATGTTTTTAAGAGTTTTTGTCAAATGTTTTATAATATAGTATAGATAATATAATTTTTGATATAACTATATGATATAATATATAATAGAAAATAATTTTTGATATATTATATTATATTATTATTAAATCATTGATATATTATATTATAATTTGTATTTCTACCAATTTTACTCTTAAAAGACTTTACCCTTGGTGGAAAGTAGATTTCAGCAACCATTAATTACTTCAATGTCATTCAATGTAATATTAATTGATTTATCAAAATATGTGGCTAAAAACAATTCCTTTGTTTCTTTAAACATATTATGCTCTCGCATGATCCTTCCCCTATACATATATATATATATATATATAATTATATATATAGGGAGGATTCAAATGAGAACTCAAATTTGGTTGTGAACGTGAGAACAAATAAGAACGCGACACGTGTCATATTCAAACTGAATAATCATGGAAATATTACGACTGAATATAGTATTTATTCAGTCTGAATAATGCTTATTCAGATTGAATAAATATTATATTCAGTCTTAAGAATAGTAATAACTATTCTTGAGACTGAATATTAACCATTATTCAGATTAAATAAAATTACATGTTTTATTCTTAACCATTATTCGGTCTGAATAATTGTTAATATTCACTCTGAATAATAGGTAATTATTATTTAGTCTGAATAATGGTTAATATTCACTCTGAATAATAGTTAACTATTATCCAAACTGAATATTAACCATTACTCAGACTGAATAAAATTAAATGTTTTATTCTTGACTATTATTCAGTCTGAATAACATTAAAACAATGTTATATTTAGACTGAATGTTATAGTTAACTATTATTCAGACTGAATATTAACCATTATTTAGACTGAATAAAATTACATGTTTTATTTTTAATTATTATTCAGTCTGAATAATATTAAGACTGTATATTAGTTAATAATCAGCCTGAATAAAAAAGACTAGTTTGTAACATTTTTGTGGTTTTTATTAACTAATATTCAGTCTTAATATTATTTAGACTGAATAATAATTAAAAGTTATTTTTATATCAGTTTTCATGAGTTTGTAACATTTTTGTGGTTTTTATTTGACTATTGCCCTATATATATATAGAAAGATGTTCAAATGAGAACTTAAATTTGGTTGTGAACGTAAAGACAAATGAGAGCACGACATGTGTCATATTCAGACTGAATATATAGTATTTATTCAGTCTGCAAAAGCATTATTCAGATTGAATATATACTATATTCAGTTTGATTATTTCTTTGATTATTCAGTCTGAATAATCTAAATTCAGACATGTGTCGCGCTCTCATTTGTCCTCACGTTCACAACCAAATTTGAGTTTGCATTTGAACTTTTCTATATATATATATATATATATAGAGAGAGAGAGAGAGAGAGAGAGAGAAGCTCCTTCATGTGTTAACTCAAATATTTGTATTAACTTTGTTAACCTATCTAGACCGTTCATTTGTAAGATGTATAGTTTTGATACAAGTGTGGCATATTTGTAAATATGTAGGCTCAAAGTCATGGTGAACATTGGTTAACAAGGATAACACTGTAATTTGATTAGTCACAACAAATTAGGAAAAAGACCACGATTGCCGAAAATAACTCCTCTAATTAATATGTTCCTATTTTGGTGCACTACCAAATAAAATCATAATCATCTTCATTGGACCACCACCATGGTTTTTAGTGGTCTTATCGCTCCTCTCGATCTTCCCATTTCGCTCCTCGATTTATACTCTCAATTCTGGTTATCGATTTCTTCTTTGTTTGACCGATTCAAATAATTGATTTCTTTTAATTGTTTTTCTGTTTGATCGATTCAAGTAATCAATTTCTATTAGATATTTTTTCTTCTTGATCGATTTCTTTTAGTTACCCCCTGTGGTTATGTTGATCGATTTCTTTTAGTTACCCCCTGTGGTTATGTTGATCGATTTCTTTGATTCTCTCAGCTTTTGTGTAATGGAGGTAAAATTCGAGAACTATATGGGCTCAACTCAAGGTATTCGTTCTAATTTAATTCTCGCCATTGATTTTTTGGTTACTCAATTATGTAACTCGATTAGAATGAATACACAGTGAATATTGGGGCATTGAAGATCGGTGTAGAAGATGAACCTGGTGTAGTAAACATTTGGTAAAGAATGTGAATTTGGTGCTTGTTCACTTATGAACATAGACTAGTTCATATGTGAACTTGATGATGGTTCACTTATGAACATAGGAGTGGTTCAATTATGAACGAATGAGTGATTCACTATGAACATGTGAGGGGTTCACTTATGAAAATGGGGTGGTTTTGTACGTAAGTAGAAGTGGTTCGGTTATGAACGTGGTTCGGTTATGAACATGGGACTATTTCATTATGAATATAAGCTATTCAGAATACAGAATCGATTTTATCAAATAACAATACAACCAAATTTAAAAAATAATTAATTAAAAAAATAACTTCCATAATTATGTCTCCTTAAAATAAGAAAAAAACCAAATTAATAAAATTAATTAATAAAAGAATTAACTAATAAAAATCCTAATGGAAAAGTCTACGCCAATTCAAAGTAAAATGTGAGAATGCTTCTTGCATCATGTGTTCACTCATGAACATGTTGTTCGTTCACGGATGAATATGATGTTATTTCAGTAAAAATAATGACAAAAAAGGTGAACATGTTGTTATTCTACTTATTAACAATATTATCACTTTTGAACATCGTATGCATAAGTGAACAATAACATACAGAATATCATGTGTGTCATGTGTTCACAAATGAACATCGTGTGTTCACTTCACAACCATCGACGTTGTAGAACTCGAAACATGCGTTATCTTGATTACCAGTTAAGAATTGAATAAAATCAATCAAAAACTAATAATGAAAGAATTAATTAAAAAAATAACTTCATAACTTTCCTTTAAACAAGAAATTTTTTAATAACTGCAACATTTTATAAAATTAAAAGTTAAATGAATTTCTAAAAGACAAAATTGTCCTTCCATAAATATTGCAACACCAACTCATTCCAAATTGAAGGAATTATTCTGATTGGTCGAAATTGGTTAACAAAATTAACATAAATATTTGAGTTAACACTTGAAGGAACCTATATATAAATATATATATATATATAGGGGAGATTTCAAATACAAACCACGTCAATTCGTACAAACCGTACAAACCGCATGTTTCATTGTTTTTTTGAATAATTTTTTTTCATGAAAGTGTTTAATATGATGAATTTGTTTCATATAATTCTTTTATTCATGAAATTATTTTTCTTTCTACATGAAAATGAATTGATTCATGAAACTCTCAATTTGATGAATCTTGTTTCATGTATTTTTGATTCACCAACCTTCATGTATTGTTGATGAAATTTTTTCATATATTATTGACTAATCAACCCTAATAATTAAGAAAAAGTGAATTTTTTAAAAAAAAATATTGGTTGCATGCGGTTTGTACGGTTTGTACGAATTGACATGGTTTGTAACGGAGAGTACCAATCTAAGTCTTAATTTGGTTTTGAACCTATGGTTTTAATTGAAAACTATTTTTAGTTAAAAAAAAACATAATCGTCATTTTGGCAACAAAATTCACTAGATAAAACATACATATTCGGTCACTATATGAAACACACAGATTAACCATATGAAACACATATTAGTTTACCATATGAAACACGTATTAATTCACCACATGATATCCAAATATAGCTGATCATTCTTTATAAAACACGTACTAATTCACCAGATTCATCATATGAATCCAGATTTAGTCAACAATGAATTAGAAAAGTCAAATATGACGGCCGTAACAAAATCACCATTACACTCTTCTTTTTTTATTGTTATTAATATTACAAAAATGTCACCATTATTAGTAACCTTTAATTAAATTTTTTTGTGATTAAAATTAGTCCTTGCGGTCCTTAACATTTTTACGGTTTTTATTTGATTATATCTATGTATGTATGTGATGGATCATTTGGAAACCTATTGGTACAAACTATGCAAACGATTTTAAAGCATAGATTTCATTGATGATAGACCCAGATTATTTCCATTTATTTTTGTTAATTAAATAAAAAATTAATGACGGTCATCAAATAAAAGTCATAAGGGTAAAGTGGTCAAGAAAATTGTCTAAAATATCCTTACAAAACTCCTAATAAAATCCCAAAAAAATCTCTGAAAAATACTTCTCATTATCTAATATATTATCAATCCTAAAATCAAATCAAAAAATTAGGTTAAGAAACCTATTTAAAAAAACGAATTTTTTTTTTTATGATTTTATAGTTTCGTCAAAATCTCATGATTTATGATTGTATAGTTTCATGGTTCAAATTTCATAGTTCTTAGGAATGATTTCAAAATTTCATGGTTTCATTAATGAAAAAACTCATAACTTCATGAGACACAAGCAAAAAAACCTTAATATTTCATGGTTTCATCAACATAAGGATTTCTCTCTCAAACCCGCAATTGATGAACAAACGAAGCAAATCTGTTTGAATTCCACAATTCGTATGCAGTACCTTATCGATTTGGTTTGTCTAGGAAAATAATATTAATTTTTTCTATAATTAAACAATTATATTAAGGTTATGTTTGGTAAACTAGCTGATGAAAAAATCATGTTTGGAAAAAGTAGCATATAAAAATGTAAAATAACCAAAAAGGCATACTGAAAAATAAAAATAAAAATTAATAATTAATAGTTAATATTAATGAGGGTTATATTGAAAAAAAATGACAATAGGCTCTCAAAACACTACTGCAAGTAGAGTTTCAATCAGCTAGCTTATGGTTTGACAAACATGTACACTAAAAATAAACTAACTTATTTTTGTCAAACATAATTTAATAAAAATCTCAAAATATTAGGAAGTTGTTACTTATCATTATTAACTGTTAAACATCAAAATAATAAATTAACCCTTAAAATAAAAAAAAATAGAAAAAATGAAAATTTCTAGTTGGTGGATTTAATATAGTTTTATATAGTTTGCCCAAATGGAGAGATTTGCAAACCATCCCTCCAATTCCCAATCATCCTAAAATCATATACCTTCCAAGAATCCAAGATTGAAACATGTATGCAAAAATGGAGAGCTTTGCAAACCCTTTACTCCACCATGGAGTTTGCTATTTTTGTTTTGTTTCTTTATGCACATGGAAAGATTATCTATGTTCTCATTCAATGTCTTCTTTTGTTTTTTCTATTAAAAAAATACAAGAAAAAAAATTGTGTATAAATATTAGTTTAAAGTTAATGAACAAACCTTTTTAATACATTTTAGGCATCAATTTTTTATTAAAACATTTCCAACAATTTTTTCATAAATTTTCTAAACAGTAAATTCAAAATCACAATTGAAATTACGTTTTTTTACAAAAGTTTCTTTATTCTGGAAAAATTAAACTTCCATCTTTGATGTATTAAAGCATCTCCAACAGCTTCTTTAAAATAGAGAAAACCTTATTTTTCTTCTCTAAACTCCTCCAACATCATCTCATATCATTCTGCAAAAATATATAAACATAGATATTTTTAGAAAAATCTCTAAATATAGAGATTTTTGAAAAAATATCTAAATATAGAGATTTCTTTATATCTCTAGAAGAATGAGAAAAAAGTATTATTTTAATAATTTCTCACTAAAAACAACTTTTATTTATTAGAATAACAAATTTATTAAATATTTTAATAATATAAATTTTTAATAGATTCTTTAAAATAGAAAAACTGTTAGAATTAAAACATAATAATTTAAAAGATTTGACTTTACATTCTTTATCTAACAAAATTTCAACATTAAAATGGTAGTTAAAATAAAACAAAGAATTCTCCTCTAAATTTTTAATCATAAAAAGTTGTTGAAATTTAAAGATTTTTATCTTTTTATTTTAAAACCTCCACCCCCAAGAAAAATCGTATCATTTCAGAGAATCTTTCTAAAATGTTCTGTTGTACATATTTTGTTAACTTTTTTTTTTCATAGTTAATTCTGCACAGAATATAAATTTAAAAAATAGAATTAAAAAAATATATGTAAAAATACAACGAACCTGGACACCTGCATCAACTCCGTTGGTTGCAAGTTTGCAGTTTAATATATATATACGTATTTTAATATTAAATTAAATTAATACCTTGTCATAAAGACGTGTATAAATCATAATCATTATCCAATCCCAATCTCTTTATTAATAACTCAATCAACTCTCTCTCTTTCTCATTTGATCATAATATATCAATCAGATCACACACACAAGACACAAGTTGCTTTGCTTTTCAGTTTGAGTTTGAGTTTGAGTTGTGATTTTGGATTGATCGAAGATGTTGGCAGTGTTCGAGAAAACAGTAGCCAAGAGCCCAGAGGGTCTACAAACCCCACAACAAGATCCCTCCGTCAATGCACTCAAAGATGGCCTTCTATCTCGCCACTTTGCCTCCCTCCATCCTTCAGCCGTCGCCATCAATCTCGCTGATTCTGGTCTCATCTCTTACTCCATCGATAAACAAAACCCTCTGCTCCCAAGGTATATATATATATATATACATATCTTTACATACATAGATAGATCTTGGATCTCATTCTAGCTATAAACCCTATCTAAGTAAAAAATAAGTCATCTTTGCATTTTGAGATATCGACTGCTTCAATGTTCCAAAACTAGGTTTCTTGATCTCTTTATGGGATACTTGAAGGTTCAATCTGAATAAAAAATTCGTTTCTTTTTTAATTTATTGGTATGTTATATATCTATCCATCTATATATATAAATCTTTAACTCACTACTTGTATAGTATACATCTCGATCCTGAAGCCCAACTCCAAGCCTCAATATCTCTAGATTTTATTTTGATGGTTTTGTGTTTGGTTGATTATCGAAAAAGGGTTTTATCAAGTATTTAGAACTTAGAAGTGATTGATTTTATTTATTCTGTATTGGAACTTGTCTTATATCAAAATGGCATAGTAATGTTTGTAAGAATCACCACACTCACTCGCTCAGCAAGATCCTCGGTTCTTGTTATGTTCTGATAAGCTTTTGGTAACTGACCCTTAGTTTTATAGATATCAAACATGGAGTTTTAAGTTTCAAGTTTACGGGTTAGTTTTAGAGTTCAATCTTTTGTAGTTTTAAGTTGTAAATTTGGATGTTAATAGATTTTAAGAAATGGGGTAAAAATGTTTTGTAATATATGAATAATGGTAATGAGAGATTATTGGTTGAAGGATCTCTCATGTAAGTATTTATATATATATATAAATGTTTTTGTTGTGGTGGTGGTAGATTGTTTGCTGTTGTGGACGACATATTCTGCTTGTTCCAAGGTCACGTAGAGAACGTTGCACCCCTGAAACAACAGTACGGATTGAACAAGACTGCAAATGAAGTGATAATTGTTATTGAGGCATATAGAACACTGAGGGATAGAGGTCCATACCCTGCAGATCAAGTTGTGAGAGATCTTCAAGGAAAATTCGCTTTCATTCTCTATGACAGCACTACAAAGTCCACTTTCATAGCTGCTGTAAGTAACTAACTAACTAACTCAAGGGAACAGAACAGCTTGTTATATTCAGCACCATCTTACAATTACCATCTTTACAATACAGGATGCTGATGGCAGTGTGCCCTTTTTTTGGGGAACTGATTCAGAAGGACATCTGGTGCTCTCTGATGATGTTGAAACCGTTAAGAAGGGCTGTGGGAAATCCTTTGCTCCATTCCCGAAAGGTACACTTTTTGTGATTTTATCATTTCATTATTTTAGACATGGTGAACTAAATCATTGTTCCTAAGTTGTACCCGTTCCTGATTAAAGGGATGTTTGGTAGTTGCTGAATGGTTTGGTGCAGAATGATTAAGTGGTCAGAATGATTAAGAGGCTCTTATGATCTAGTGCAAAATGAAAAATAATAGTTTGGTAATTATTCAGGATGTAATCAGGGCTCTTAATGGTTAAGGGAGGTCCAGGATACAAAATGATTCAAATTTGAAGCATTCTGTTTCTAAAGGAATTTCTGTACTTCTAACTCCTGCTGAATTTGGATTTGACCACAAATGGTCAATTATATAATTACATAATATTATATATATATGTGTATATAATGTTGTTAATATTATGTCATTGTGTTTTTATTATACAGGGTGTTTCTTCACATCATCTGGAGGATTAAGGAGCTTTGAGCATCCTTTCAATGAACTGAAGCCGGTGCCAAGAGTAGACAGTTCAGGAGAGGTGTGTGGTGCAAATTTCAAGGTTGATTCTGATTCCAAGAAAGAATCTGGAATGCCGAGAGTTGGGAGTGCTGCTAACTGGTCCCAACACTACTGAAGTCAAACTACACCTTATTGCCATCTTATGTCTTCTTGTATGTACCCATAAGTACAATCATGTTCTATTGGCTTCTTCCCTACTGTGGGAGACCCTTTCTCTAGGGCACTGAGAGACCATATACATTAAATAACCATATTATGTATGCCACATCTATTTTGTTTAAGATGGAATGGAGTATGACACTAGCTTCTGCTGTTAGTGACTTATATTTCATCAGTTAAAGATAATTGTATGTTCTTATGAGAAGAAAGAACAAAACTGGCAGAAATGTATGATAATAACTAATAACACGGCTTTCAGATTGAAATGAGAATATTGTACTAATTTGCAGGACAAAAGGTTGAGTTTTCTTGAAATTGCCATAGCAATTTTATGGTTTTACAACCTACACCTATGCTTGTTTCTAGCAATACTAATTATTCAGACGATAATATGTATTCAGTAGACAGCTGAAAGGAAAAAATATAAACATGTTTCATGCCAAGGCATGTACCGTGTGTTCGTATTATTGCAGAGAATTCAGTCTTTTGCATCTGCAATTCCTCCTGGTGTTATCTGAAATATGTGATATTTTTGTCAAGGAGAACATACAGATGTGATCATAAAAGGGTTAGTAATATGTGTGCATATAAAATGGTGTGTATGGATATTGCTTCAGATTCTGGGAGATTTGGTGCATCAAACACTTTGCAGACACGCTGTTCACCCTTGCCCTTTCTAAACATCAATCTCACTGTGGCTGCATGAGCAAGAACATGCCCACCTGCTGGTTTCTTTGGATCTGATATGAATACTCCTCCACCTGGATCAGCTATTACTGCAACATATATTTATATATACAAAATTGACCATCTAAGATTTTCATCATTAATTGAATAAATAATAAGGTTTATTGGAAGGCCAAATTGTTTCCAAATTTATTAGTGCAGTAGAACCTTGGTTTGTCATGTACACTGCTACGTTGAATTCCTCTGCAATCTTTGTCAACCGGGAGAGCATCTGAGCCAGCTTTTGCTGTAAAAGTTGACATATGCATGAATTATGTTAGTTTTGAACATAGATATAAGAATAACAATAAGGAGCAAGTTTTGTGAAAACTTTTCGAAAATGAGATGGGCAGTTAAACCTGGCGCTCTGCAAGTTCTCCTCTTCCTGTGAAGTCTACTCGGAACAGAGCAATGACCGAGTCAACAATCTAGGAAATGATTAATTTCAGATTAGTTTCAGGAAAAAGGTAAATATTTGATTTATGAGGAATATTAGGCTCAAGAAAGACCCACCAGAAGTCTGAAAGGTTCTTCAGACATTTTTGCTGCCAACCCAAGGAGCAGGTTGTATTGATGCTCGTATGTGTATGCACGTGCATATATTATCTTCAATATATGTGGGAGAAGAAGAAATCGGTTAGCATGCAAAACAGCAAATATAGATCGAGAAAGAAACATCATTACATTATCGAGTACAGCTCCAGCATCCATTCCAAACCTTTCAGCAATGGGTACAATACGATCAGGTCGGCTGCAAGCACATTTCATTAAGGAATGACAAGCAGAGAGGATCATATTTGTCTCACGGATCATTGCCAAAGTATAAGTAGTAACAAAGGTAAAAAAACTGGATTGAAATAGGAGGAATTGACGACCAACAAGGATACAAAGTTCCCTCTGTGTCTATATAAGCAACCTTTCCATTCCCCCCTTTCATGTTAGTAGGAAGCTGCATCGATAAAAAGAGGATTAGTCAAGCACTACTAAGTAAGAGAGAATAAGTACCAGTCGTCTAAATACCAAGGGAATTAAGAGATAACGGTTCTGCAGCATTCTATTGTCGTAGGATGGCCCTTGAAATAACGTGAAGGTAAATATGTAACAGAAGTTTTTAAGTGACCTATTATTATGAGTCGAACAATTCTCCTTACAAAAGAGAAAACCACAAGTCCACAAGCAGTAACATGCATATTCCATCATTGTGACATTGAAGTCTAACAAACCGATTTATCACAACTTAAGTAACCTCAAGATAAGAGAGATAACCTGTGTAGAAACGCAAAGAGTATGCGCCAGCTGTGTCTTTCCAGACCTGGATCATAGCATTAATGAGGAGGGAATTAAAGGAGAGATCATGAATATTCATACAAATTCCAAATTAGAGTATGTTCGATCTCACCTGAACTCCCCAAAAGCTTCTGTAATCTGTAGAGTTTCAATACCACCTTTTTCCAAGTTCATATAAAATAGTTAATGTCATTACATCTTTTATATTTCCATCAATGAAAATCGAGTTAGTTAATATAGAAGACACAAGAACTCAAGGCTCCACCTCCTAAGAGTTCATCAAGAGCTTGACTTCCAGTAGTGATCCGGACAACAGCCTTCCTCTGTTTTAACAAAGGATGACAGAGTATTATGCAACTTATAAGATAAACTCAGGTATTTAGAAAGTCAACACAGAACATTATAAGCATTTGCAGATAGAAATTAAACAAACGAGTATCTTACTCTAAGCAGAGCATCACTTCCAGTAATATAGCCAAAATTCTGAATAAGAAAAGGTGTCAAAAACACTTGCACAGTATAAGAATAAGATCTAACAAATTGAAACTTAGAATATATAAACAAAGCACTCACCACTATCTTCTCGGCAGCTTCACATATTTTATCAACTTTAGCCTCAGATAGACCTTTTATACCAGTCAAGCTCTGTAATATAAAATGACTTAGATCCAAAAATTGCCTACTACTAGTCATTGATAATCCAAGAGAGTGCAGATTCTAATCACCTTCTTCGTGTGCATCATCAAACCATTGCATGTATATATTCCTGCATCTTGGAGCTTCTTGACATCTCCAGCATTTATTCCATGAGAAGTAACTGAATAAACATATATACAATATCCTTTCACACTTGACACCAAATTTTCAGCCTAATTCTAGCTCTCTATCCATGAAGGAATGTAAAGCAAAGTAA
Organism: Silybum marianum; assembly: GCA_036898165.1. Classification (NCBI taxonomy): domain Eukaryota; kingdom Viridiplantae; phylum Streptophyta; class Magnoliopsida; order Asterales; family Asteraceae; genus Silybum; species Silybum marianum. Next base: position 29,633,524 of record CM072533.1, on the reverse strand, counting down.
GTGCACAGACTTAACTAAGAATAAATCATGCAAGTTAAAAATGGATGGACATTTAAACATTTTAAACGATGCTTAGACCATAGATCATTTACACACACCGATTTTAATTCACTTGAGACAATCAAATCGAATTAGTACGAGCTCGGTTCAGTAAATTTGATCAAATCCAAAACTATTGCGATATTTGATAGAGAAATAAAATCTATACGAACGAAGTCCTTGTTTGGATAACAAATAGCAATAATATGAATAACAGTCGGAATTGTAGTGTAACTCTAAAAAACAAAGAGAAATCCAGAAAACTGAAATAGAAATTATATAAGTATGGAATTACGCTTATCAATGGCTTCAAATAGATCTTCATCGTCCTCAATCTCTTCACGCTCCACGAGCTGCAATTGGCTCTGTTCTTCGGATCTGGAACAGAAAACGTAAGCAAAATCATCAGCTAATCACTTACAATACGACATCAAAAACATCCTTCCAGATTCAGTAGCGTGTATAAATCAACTTAGAACAGTAGAGATTGACTTGAATGCTAGCATTTTTGAATCGAATGCAAACTGCAACTGCAAACTGAGAGAATATGGTTGAGAGAAATGAAGAGGGAAACTCCGTTTTTGCTTAGAAATTTTAGGAGGGGAAATGTAAACGACCGAATTGATTGTTCTTATATAAGTGGAATTGTGGAACTTCCTTTTTTTTCTTTTCTATTTCTCAAAATTTAAATGCATGTTGTATCTGGTACGGCTTGGGCTTGGGCTTGGGCTTGGGCTTGGGCCGGGTTAGATGACCTAACGACATTCTTTAAAAAAAATTCTAATTTATAAATATTTTCATGTAGTAAGTGTAAATGTAATTACAAATTTATATTATTAAGACTAGAATTGTATCTACGAAATTCATATACATCTCAATTTAACACATATCATCTGTAAATCTGTAATGGATTTTCTAAAATAAAGGAAATGAAAATTTGAGGGTTTTAAACAAAAGTTTTTGTTCGAATAGGTTATCTAAAAAAATTGTTAAAATAAAAAAAAAATTGAATCGGTTGGAGATCTTATGAAATTTTCTAGATTTATAACTTCTAAAAAATAATTATTACGAGAGAAAAATATGTTTTTATTATGTTTTTATCATTTCGAAAGTTTGAAATTAAATATTTAAATAGAAAATTAATATTTTATTAAATATACATAATATTTTAATAATATAATTAATATAAAATCTTCAAAATAGAAAATCTATTGGAGTTGAATCTAATTTTTGTAATATAAATATGAATTTGGATTTTTATTTTGAATTTTTTTATAAATCTATTATAGATGGTTTTAAGTCCTTAATTCTAATTCATGTGTATTATTCTTTATCCTCAAATTTATTTTATGGTTCTATGTGGTTTGAAAGAACGAGAGAGTCTTCAACTTGTTAATTGTTTTATACAATATTTGGATGTATTAATATTTAAGATGGTTCAAAATTTATCTTGTATTTAAACATGTTTATAAATAATTTACATAACTAATCTAATTAGTTTCAAATATAAAAAATTGCATGTTGTAAATATTTAAATATGTTTTGAACGATTTTCAACCCATATGATCCATATTTCACCTATTTAATCCATTATAAATGAAATGAGATGAAATATAAATTTATCATTTTTATTAAATAGACTGAAGCAATAATACTTCTCATCTGATAATGCAACTACTCCAAAAAAAATTATCTATCTAAGAATGGGGTTGATTTTTAAATGATTGATACATATTATGAAATTTTTTAAATTTTTTTTAACAAAAAAAATAATAATTAACTAATTTATAAATTAAACTCAAAATGCCAAGTATTACATATTGAATACAGAAAATATAAACTTGAAGGTTTACTAGGGTACATATAAAATATTACATTTTAAGAAGAAAATGTATTTTCAAGGGCATGTGTGAAAATAAAGAAATTATTTCTATTAATGACTTCCAAAAGGCATTAAAGAGTGAGTCAAAAAATTTGGCATATCAAAATAATAGATGGCACAAGAAGAGAAACAAGAAGCTTGTGTTAATGCATGAGTCGCCTCATTAGCTTGTTGTCAAGTGAAATAGATGGAATAGGAGTCATGTTGTAGATGTATCATGCGACACCTTCAAACGGTTTGCTAGCACCTTTGTGATAATTTTTAAGATCACGTTGTATAAAGCTCTTGGCCATAGGTCCTTCGTTGTCACTGGTTCATTGCATTTTGGTGTAAGGGTGACAATTGTATCATTTAACCCATCAGTAGCCAACTAACGCTTCAAAAGTTTTAGCTGATTCTCGAAGAAAAAAGTATATAGTTTTAAAATATGTACTTGTACCCAATATTAATGGCATGTGGATGAAATTTGGTGTTTTTTTAAAGTAAGTTCTTCAAAATAAGTATTTTATTTAAACATAGATTTTTAAATATACTAATGTTAAATTACAAACATTTACACATATATTTTAAATGTGCATTTTATTTTCATACAATTTTGTTATATTTGTAAAGACAGAGAGGGGATATACAAAAATACCTAAAACTAGGGGTGTTCAAAACACCGACTAACTTAACCAATCAGGCCAACCCCGACATGAAATATCCCAATCTGAATCCACTCGATAACCAATTGAGATGTAAAATCTTCAAAACATAGGTATTGGGTTGGAATCAGGTTAAAGTCATTTGAATTCAATCTAACCCTATGCCTCTTTATACATGGATTGAATGTGATTTTTAAGTCCTTAATTAATGTATGTAATTTGATAGTCTTAATAAAAAGTTTAATGCAAATAACTTTTAATATGTCTTATATAATTGTTAGGGCCTATTTATTAGTTGCTTAATGAAACTCACTATTTATTCTGTCAGCTATGCATGACTGTTTGAAAGTGACTTAATGATATAGAAAATGCATTATTCAATAAGCTTTTAGGGGGAACTTTATGCAAAAAGCCAAGTATTTTGCAAACATGCTCCTCCTAATTAAAAAAAACATTGTCCTTTCGTCTATGAAAAAAACTCTCTCAAACAAAAACCTTAACCACTTTATACGAACGGATTAATATACACATACAACTTTATCCATATAGGATTTAATGAAAAACCAACCAAACAGCCACAGTTTTATTTGTACTCTTTCATTTTGATTTTACTTTTGTTTAAGCACAATTGTTTAGTTAGATTATAAATTGATGTATCAAAGTTTCAACCCAACCGATACGATATGGGTTGGGTTTAGGATTTTCAAACCGTGAACATTGGACTGTTTCGTTCAGTTGGCTTCAACCCGACCAACTCAACATGTATATAGCCCTACCTAAAACTATAAGAACGTCATACTTTATTTTTTAATTATATTTAAACAAAAGTATTTTATAAAGAGAAATTTTAGTGTTTAAGCTTACTATAACATTAAGGTGTTGTTTTGTTGTAAAAAACGTTTACCATTTATGTCTTAGCGGATAAAAGGTTAGGCTAATCATGTTGTTTGATAAGAGGTTAGAGCTATCTCCAACAAATTCTCTATAATTTTTCTAAAATGGAAAATTAAAAGACAAAATCTCCAAATAAAATCACATTCATCTCCAACAAATTCCTCATTTTGGAGAATTCATCGTTGATTATAATATTAAAATATTGTATCATCTATTAGAATATTATTTCTCTCTTTAAATATTTATTTTTCAAAGTTTCCTAGATCATCTCATTTGGTAATCATTTTTAGAGTGAACTCTATATTTGAAGAAAAACTCATCTCTCTCCTACTTACTTCATTTTGAAGATGATTATGGAAAAACTATTAGAATAAAATACTTACTCAAAATCTTCATTTTCTCTATTTTAAAGAAGCTATTGGAGATGCTCTTAGCATCTTAATAAATCTTATTTCCCTAAAATCTCTTTGTAGCCTCGTTTATTCACTTTACAATGTACATAGACATTATTATAGGTTCCAGTTTTTTAATGAACTTTTTATTTTAATAATTTATTTTATTAAGCTAATTAATTTATTAGTAGCTTATTTATTTATTAAATATATTTACTACATGATTAAATTAAAAATGAAATCTATATTATATGCTAATAAATTAATAACAACATTTTGACCATCAAATACTATATTATTTATCATCTTATAAGTTATGATTTATAAAATTTCATAAGAGTAAACTCTAATTTTGGTCCATGAACCACAAGGGTGATGTCTCAATGGTTTGAACTTGGACTCCAAAGATTAAAAGTACCAGGAGGTCCCAACTTCAAATCCAGGGAGAGGTAAAAAAAAAATCCTCTTGTGGCCACGGAGGTTCAAATGCGGTGACTCCGGACTATCCGCGAAGCGGGTGGTTGTCATGGGATTAGTTGGCTCGCAGCGGGTTGGATATCCAGGTTAATAAAAAGAAAAATTGGTCCCCATGGTTTATTGAAATATTTGAAAGTGGGAACTAAACTTTGATAACTCTAAAAATTGTTCTTAAGGTTTTCATTTTGCTTTGAAAGTGGTCATTTATCACTAACTCCTTTAATTTTCTCAGTTAGTGTCAAGGTATTCTGTCCATTTAGGCTACTTCTCTATTTTCTTTAAAAAATTAAACATATAATATATTGTATTTATATATAATATATGCATGTATATATGTACAAAATTAACAGAAATAGACAAAAATACTCCTGGCACTAACATATAAAATTAACGGAATTAGTGACAAAGGACCACTTTCATAGCAAAATCAAATGAGATCCACGGAGACGATTTTTAGAGTTATCATTAAGTCTCACTTTCAAAGATTTCAGTAAACCACAGGGACCAAAATTGAAGTTTACTCATTTTCGAATGACTGTCCCATTCCATTTTTTGTATAACTTCAAGCCCGGACCCGCTATAAGATGTATTAGTAGAACCCCTGGGATACGACGCCTTGCTCCTTTGAGTTTTATGGGATTGAATACCCCGACCTCCCAAAGGCTCCCGAGAAAGCTATTCCTACATCCCTCATCGGTCTGAATCCCCACCCCCGTATAACATTTTTTCATAATAATTATGAATAAAGGGTTGGGTTCTAGTGGGAAAGAGAGTTAAGTTGAGAAGCCTAAAAGAGGATCTCCACTCTTTGATGCACATTAGAGTGAGATGCACCAAGATAAGATGCACCACGATTCACCGGATCAAACCCCGTATGAAGCACAATTCATGGTTGAGTTTGAGATTAAAGGTGATCAAGGGTCCAGAACCCTTCTTACGCTTCTCACCCGATCCTATGCCTATGAATAAATAGGTGAAATTGTTGGAAATATGTTGTGGGGTAAGTATATAATATTTTTATACGGCAAATTAAACTCATACCATATCTCACTTTTTGTGAGGATGAAACCATTGAACTCTAAAAAGGTTGGATTATCGTAAGGATACCATTGAGCTAACAGACCTTTGGCCTAAATATATACCTACAATGGATTTAATTTGAGATTCTGAATTTGAACCGCATCAAACTATACCGTGTACACCCCTAGTTATAATAGAGTTTCATGTGAATTTATATAGTGGCTAACTATTACATACTTGCAAATTGCAACTACCAAACTATGATTTAACAAGAGTTTCATTTAAATTCAGAGTGTACAAACTATTACGTACTTGTTATGAACTATTATAACCCTGTTACAAACTAGTTTCATTTCACAAATGTATTACGGGCATGTTACCAACTATTTTCAATTCCTTGTTACAAATTGGTGTCAACTTACAAACGTACTACAAACTTGCAAACTATTACAAATTGGTTTCAGCTCCTTATTACAAACGTTATGGACACAAAGGTTCATAAATTTTTACATCATTGAAATGAGTGGTAGAGAATAGGATCATAAACATGAAAATTACTGAAATCCTACAAATATTAGATTTAAAAATCTTATAAGAGTTGTTGGTATTTCACATGAGGAAAGAATTGTTTGTAATAATATTTAAAATATTTTTAAAGACATCCATTTTGTAAAAATCAATTAATAAAAGATAATTTAATTTTTTTTAATTATAATTAGGTCTTGTTTGTTTTTTTCATTTTAAGCTCTTAATCACTACTTATGTCTGATTCGTTTAGACGTTTCATAACTATTTCAGAACTGAAATCAAAATTCAGACTTCAGTACCTCTTAAAAAACAAACGCCACCTTAGCCTTTATAAATTATCTGTAGAATCCAATTCCATTCCAAACCAAACAAGCCAAAGATTCCAAATACTTCCAATTCCAAATCCTTCCAAAAAATCCAGATGCTTTAAAAACAATCCGTCAAACCAAAAGCCCCCCTTAAACTTTAGGTGCCAAGGCCCTGGCCACGTGCAACCCGTGTAACCGCACAAGGCAACAAATCCCAAGGGGCAACAAGTTTTCATCTACTACTAGTTTTGAGTATAATAATTTGAAAATTGGACAATTGTGCTTTAACTATAAAAACAACCCCAAGGCCTGTTACTTTTCTAGTAATGGATATTGAATGCGCATCGTGAATCAGTGAACCTCCTAACGTTATGCACCCATTTATAATTGGGAATAAAAGGTTTATAAAATGTGTAGAAAAGAAATCACATCAAATACAGAAATCTCCATGATTGTAAGCTTTTTAGGAATCTCACAGTCACTCTGTTATTATAACCACAAAAACAGAGGAATAAATTTACAATGAAAATTAAAAAAAAAAAACATAATTTGTAAGTATTAAAGCAAAGATCTGTTTGCAGGAAAAGGCTAAGGATCACAAAAACTGCTCTGCTGTATCAAGATTGCTAATGATTTCTAATTTGACTTCTTCTGGAAGGGGAGCAGATGGGCCTGCCTTTGAGTAGAACCTTGCCAAAGATCTAATTGCTTTCTCAATAACCACATATGATTCCTGCAACACCTCACACAACATCAGATATAACAAAACGTCAACAAAATAAATCGCGAAGCTAAATAAGCGCTTAAGCCAACAGGAAGAGGGGCTGTTTGGTTGGTTTCTCATTAAGTCCTGTATGGGTAAAGCTGTCTGTGTGGATTAATCTGTCATTGGAGATTGGGAAGGTTTTTGTTTGGGAGGGTTTTTTCATAGACGTAAGGAGCATGTTTTTTTATTTATTATGAGGGGCAGGTCTGGAAAAAACTTGGCTTTCTGCAAAAAAGCTCCCCCCTAAAAGCTTACTGAATAAGCCACTTTCTACATCATTAATCCACTACCAAACAGTCATGAATATCTAACCGAATAAGTTGCAAGTCCCGTTAAGCTCATTAAGCTGCTAATAAATAGGCCCTAAGGGTGTGTGGCTTTTTCTTACCTTGGTTATGTTTTCATGTACCTATTTTCGCTTTTATGTTTTTTTGCATGATGTATATAATATTTATATTCGGCAAATACTTCATTCAAACTCGATTTTCTTGTTTCAGGTTCTTCTTTCCGAACCCTCAACGTTTGCTATTCCCTCTATTTTATTTTTGGGGGAGGGGGTGGGTTCCGATGAGAAGGAAAGTTATAGTGAGAAGCGTAAGAAGAGATCTTCACCTTTGGATCAATCCTAATTGAATGTCAACACTAATGAGGTGCACCGAAATGCACCGGATCAATTCCCTTCTAAAGCGCAATTCATGGATGGGCATGAGATTAAAAGTAATCAAGGGTTCAGATCTCTTCTTACGCTTCTCACCTTAACTTTTCTCTCACATGATCTTTCGCTTCTTTGGAGAAACTTTCTATCTATTTCACACACTTCTCACAAACCAGGGATCTTCTCAGAAAGAAACAATCACTCTACTATTTGAAGGTAGATAGATACCAGGTCTTTGCACATCTCACCCCCCCCCCCTCCCCCCACCACCCCAAAAAAAAACACCATCACCACCCCACCCCAACTTCAGGAGGGAGACATTGGGCTCGTTTGTTTTACTTTGGTTATTGACCGGCATAAATTATGCATAAAAATATAAAATATGTTGCATAAAAACCTCCTACATAATGATTCATATCGTCTCTAGAGATCAAACTGCATGTGGTTTTGATGGACAAAGTTAGAAGCATCACACATCTATGGGGCTGTTTGTCAGTTGCTAAATGGTTTGGTGCAGAATGATTAAGTGGTCAGAATTAAGGAGCTCTTTTGATATATGTAAAATGAAATATAATCGTTTGGGAATTGTTCCAGGATGTAATCCGTGCTCTTAATGGTTAAGGGAGGTCCACGATACAAAATGATTCGGAGGGTTTTGGAACCATTAAGAGGCAGACTTATTTTTTGCCAAACAGGATCACCTCTTAGCGATTCATAGGTTGCCTCTTAATAAAATTGTTAAGAGGTAAACATACAACCCCTTAACAACCTAGGTGAAGAAGGGTTTACCATGTTAAAACAAGTTGATGAGGTCCATTGTGTTTTGTTTACATTTACAAATATAATCAAGGGCTTGGGTTCCGGTGAGAAGGAAAGTTAAGGTGAGAAGCGTAAGAAGGGATCTCCACCCTTGGATATTAGGATGAGATGCACCGGATCAACTCCCTTCTAAAGGGCAATTCATGGGTGGGTATGAGATTAAAAGCGATCAAGGGTCCAGATCTCTTCTTACGCTTCTCACACGATCCTATGCCGATAATCAAGTTGCTTATGCTGAAAAAGGAAGTTACCTCATTGATTACAGCCGGTTGTCCCCTCCAACTGCCCAGATATTCTCGTATAGATTCCTTAGCTGCATCTGCAGTCCGTCTAAATTTAGCCATATCATTTGGGTCTTCCTTTAGTGACTCACGTAGCGTCTTAACCACCTCCCTTGCTGAATTCAAGTAAGCCTTTGGCAATACTTTCCCAGATTTTGTTTTCTCATTAGGATCAAACAATGACTTAAACGCTCCTACTAAACTTTCGTCTTCTTTCTCCTCTGGCTTAACCGGTTCATCTCCAGCCCAAGCTACAAGTGGTTGAAACCCGCAGTTGAATGCTAAAACTGAAACTACTGCAACACCACCATTTGCTAACACATGCCGACGGCTAGACCATGTCTCTTGACAAACAATATGACACCTCGATTGTGGTTTATCTAAGAAATAGTCCAGAGGAAAAGGAACATAATGAGATATATGCAAACCAAACCCGGTAAATCCTCATGTATGGATAAAGTTGTCTGTGTGGATTAATCTGTCTATAAAGATTGGGAAGGTTTATGTTTGTGAGTTTTTACATAGATGGAAGGAACGCGTTTTTTGATTGGGAGGGCAGGTTTGGATTTATTTTTTTGGCTTTTCTGGATAAAGTTCCCTCCTAGAAGCTTATTGAATAAGCCAACTTCTATATTATTAAGCCACTACCAAACAGTCATATATAGCTAACCGAATAAGCTTTGAGTCACATTAAGCTCATTAAGTTGCTAACTACGTAAACCTTACCTCCAACCTGAGGTGTAGAGAGGCTGCAAAAAAGTTTTGAGAAAAAAAATTGTGAAAGGAATTTTCAAGTTTTACACAATATTAGATGATGCATTAGCGCCTGTTTGTAAGCAGCTTAATGAGCTTAACAAGACTAACAATTTATTCAGTCAGCTATAAATGACTGTTTGGTAGTGGCATAATGACATAGAAAGTGACTTATTCAGTAAGCTTCTAGGGGAAGCTTTATGCAGAAAGCCAAGTTTTTCCCATACCTGCCTCTCCCAAATTAAAAACATACTTCTTCCATCTATGAAAAAATCCCTCCCAAACAAAAACCTTCCCAATCTATACAGACAAATTAATCTACACAGACAACTTTATCCATACAGAACTTAATGGAAAACCAACCAAACATCCCCTTAGTGTTGATAGGAGTAAGTCAAGTGATGAGATGCAATTGGGTTCATTCACAGACTAAGTAAAATATATGTCAAAATACTTACATTCCTTCTCTGGTGTGATTTTATCAACGGAATTGAGAATAGGAGGTGGGCGGATCTTTGATGAGAGGAAAGCTGTCATTCTCTGTCCCAATTTTTATTGAATTAGCTCTATGTACACATGCTATCATGCAAGCATGTCATTTACCTTTGGCACAAGAATCATCAGTCATTTAATGTGCATTTATGTATAAAGGTTTGAAAACACATAATTTCTAATCCTTGGCAAGCATGAATTTTATGTTACTTATATAGAATTTATGTAATACATCAATAAGAGTAAATAACAGCAATGGCTTGAACAAAATCGAATTGTTGTAGCTTTAGTGTATACATTTAACATTCTGCACTACAGAGGAACATATTTTTTCAAATTATAGATTCACACTCATTTGCTACATATATAACCATGACCATCTTAGTAATGTTGTAATTATCTAACTTTTCTAAAAAGTGTACGGATCATTCATGAGTTTTGATTCCTTTATTAAGATGTTTGACCTAACAATTTCTAAATGATGACAAAAGTAGGTTGCACACTTGAGTATTCAAAATCAAGGATATTACATTAAGTATCAAATTTTATAAAAGGTTATTTGGTTTATATACCTTATAAAGAAAAACTGATCCCTCCATGCACTTACAGTAGACCTGCATTTCCAAAATCTAAGAATGGACTCCAACCATAGGATAACTGGAGTTACATGGAGGGTTGGGTTCCGCCGAGAAGTGAAGTTATGGTGAGAAGAAGTTATGGTGAGAAGGGTAAGAAGGGATCTCTACCCTTGGATGCATATTAGGATGAGATGCACTGAGATAAGATACAACCGAGATGCACCCTATCAATCCCCGTATCAAGCGCGATTCATGGGTGGGTTGAGATTAAAGTGATCAAGGATCGAGATCCCTTCTTACGCTTCTCACCTTAATTTCACTTCTCACATGATCCCATACCGTTACATGGATGGGTTAATATTTTTTGAGGGCCACCTCATGACAAATAGCGTTTGTGGAAGAGAAGCACACAAGTCCATTGTAGGTTTATGAGATTTTTAAATATGTGCGGGGAACAACTTTCCACAAGTACTATTGCTAACTATTGGCTCACAAAAAGAAAACAGAAGAACACCCTGCGAGCCTTCCATCTGGACGGTATACACAAATGCTTACTAGTAATTTGTAACATGCATTTCATGCATATGCATATGTACTAGTGCACAACATGCACTCATGCATAGAAAAAAATCACTTGTTTGTGCATACCGTCTATGCATAAATGCATATCGTTCAGATAAAGGGCTCCCAGGGTGTTCTTCGGTTTTCTTTTTTATCGACGTTTTCCCCTGAACCTCCCTATATATAGAGGGCGGTTCAGGAGAAAACACTAAAAAAAGAAAAAAACTAAATGAACATCCTTGGAGCCCTTCATCCGGACGGTATGCACAAATGCATACAAGCAATTTAAGCTGTTTTTTTTCTATGCACCGGTGCATATATATGCATTTATGCATACCGTCTAGATGAAGGGCTCTCACTAGTAGAATTACGGAGGCATAACAGTAAGGCAGTAAGAGACAGCCAGAAGCTGCTGAATGGTTTGATGCAGAATGGTTGAGGCTCTGTATACATAATGAAATTTGGTTGTTTGGTAACCGTTATAAATGGACAGTGTGAAACACAAATAAATTATCATTTTAACCCTCTGTATGATTTAATTCATAATTAAATTTAAGTGTTTGTCAACCAATTACTATTTCTATATGCTATGCGTTTTCAATAATGAAACAAAAATCAACAATGAACCATAATGAATCATAGAGAACCATAATCAACAATGAATCATAAAAGCATCAAGAATGAACCATTAATCAACAATGAAACATAAAAGTATCAACAATGAACCATAAGGAATCATAAGAAACATAATCACAGTGAAGAATTAAAATTAGCAAGAAAACCAAAGTGAAGAACCAAAATCAGCAGAAGTGAACCATAAGAAGGCAACGAAAGTAGCTAAAAAGGAGGGAAGAAAGGAGAAAGGAGAAGATACCTGTCGAGAAGAACCGGCGAGGGAGAGATCGATGTGTGGAGGAGACGCGTGGATAGAATCAGTTTCTCTGTATATTTATTTTATATTTCAAATCAAATTAATTTTAATTTTTAAATTAGATGATTTTATATCCTTAAAATTTGTTATTTAATTTAGTTTATATATTTTTTTTATATTTTTCATTTCACAACGTTTCATGTTAACATATATAATTTTATATTAACTAAAATATATTAAAAACATATTTTTTATAGTAAATTATACTATTATAATCGACTGTTCAATACCTTCAAAACAAAAAAATATCAAGTATGTTACGTTTTACAAATCTTATCAAATCTTATCAATATGTATCAAGTTATTTTCAATTATTTTTAATATTTTAATATTTGTTTTTTTATTTTCTTTTTACACCCCTTATAAATTTTAGATTAAGTGTCTTAAGTATAATTTGTTATGTATAAGATACTGCTATTCTTTGCATAATTTTCAAAAAACTCTTAATATAAAAACAGCATTAGTAAAACAGCAAACAGTCAACCATTCATATAATTATAAAAACAGCGTACTTTCAAATAAATTATAATTTATACATAGTTACATGCATACATACAGTCATACAAATTATATTTAAAAACACATAAAACACAAGGTTCTAAATGGCGTAAGGCGTGGCGTGGCGGCAAGATCAAGCCTCAAGCCTTAGGAGTTACGGCGAGGCCATGGCGTTTTTCAAAGCGTGCCCTAAGGTGGCATATATATACACACACACACATAGACACTTACCCATCCTTGTATTGTTAGCGTTTTGAATAATTTAGAACATACTAAATTCGTATAAAGTAATAAAATTAAAAAAGAATGAAAAACCATTGATAACAAACATATAGAGTTTATAGAAAATTATATCAAGAGTGCAAATTCGGGATTAAATATCTTGAATCTCTACTCACTACTCTTTCCTATATTCAAAGACTTTGTGTTTGACGTTTCGTGTACGAAAATGTCATTAAACATTTACCTATTTAAGGTTTTAGTTTTTAAATTTCTTTTTTATGTTTATTTAAGTCCTAAATCTTGTACATAATTATCATTTATCGTGTACATTATATATTAAAGTAACCCCACACCTTATAAATTAACGCGTCGTAACGTGCCATAACGTGTTGTAACGAGCCATAACGAGCCATAACGCGCTACAATGCAAGCCAAGCCTTAGAGTGGAGCCATAGGGGTTAACGCGGCGGCGACCCCAAGCCTTGACGCCATAACGCGCCATAACGAGGCCATAACGAGTTATTTAGAACAGTGATAAAACATCAAACAAAAACTTACCTGTTGTGCAAAACAGCAAACATTCAAATATATACCCAGAAATCGATCAAGACTTCAAGTGTTGGAGTCTTGTGTTGTGCCAAACATAATAACATAGGGAAAACCAGAAATCGTTCAATATGGATTATGGAGAGAGTTTATTGTTCTGTTTTTGCCAGAAAAATAACAGAGGTAGATGTTTGTGCCTTGGTCGACTAGCTTATAAGGATTAAGGAAGAGATGGAATGAAAATATGGAATAGATATGCATATAAAACTATAGAAGATAATCAATATCAATTAAAATCAAAATAATTTAGGATAATTGTAATTTATAACTGTTATAATTATAAGATATAACTTATCAGTTTCCTTATTTCAGATTATACATATTTGCTGTGATCTGGACTCTTCAGTTTCCTATTTAGTTAACAAAAGGAATTATTTTGTCCCAAAAATAAAAACGATCGCCTCACTGGACAAGGGGTAACGTCCTATCTGGGTATCCAAGGGCGTACGTCCAGGGATGTTTTTGGACAGAATCGCCCTGAGGCGTGCCTCGAGGCATACACCTCAGGCGTTTTTTAAAACCATGTATATAACTTTATCAAAATAATATACATTAGCAACAAAGTCGGTTTGACGGGTTGGGTTTAATTAAGTGGTCAGCAGGATATCAAACACGTGAGCAGGTTTCATAGGTTGACGGTGTTTTATACACCCCTAGAGGGTATTTAGTTACAAACATTGTGTAACTATCATACCTTCCAAATTAAGTGTCTAGTTTCAATACAAAATACAAATCTAACTTTAATTAATACCCATATTTCAAGGGTCAATAAAAGAAATTGTAATAATCATGTATATCTAAAAATTGTATACTGTTTTCCATCATCCATACTTAATTTTACCCATAATAATAAAAGAGTTAACGAATTTCACCATCTAAATAGAAAATCAAAAACTAGATACCTTTAAAAGTGAATTGAGTCATTTCTATGGACACTTATCTCAGAAGGGAAGTAGTTGCACAATTTTCCTACTATATAATCAAATAATCATTACCATAAACATCTTGGATATAGAAAGATCCCATATCTTCTATCACATACACATAAACTTGCACCAAATTTTGTCGTCCATCATATCAAAATAACACCCAACAAATAAAATCTCATTCTACATATCCAAAATAAAGACACACATCTACTGTTAGTTCCTATCCAAACCTTGGTGCACATGTTAGTTTCTATCCAACAAATCATCATCATCATCATCATCATGGTACATTCATCATCATCATCATCATGGTACATTCATCATAATCATCATCATCATCATCATGGTACCTTCATCATCAATTTGGTTGAGCTTGAGTTCTTTCTCTCTTGCTTTCGATCGTCACCTTTTTCCTAGTTTCAAAATCGAGGCTTTCCATATCAAACACAGTTCCTAGATAGCCATACAAGATTCTCTCTTTCTGCCCACTCTTTTTATCCAATTTCACAAGGTTGGGATCTTTCTCATCGTCTTTCCCTGGTCTGAACAACGATTGCACAGAAGCCCAAGATATACGACCATGCTTCTGTTTCTCGAAGAAATCTGCAAGTCTCATGGCATCTTTAAGACCAGATTGGTCACCAGCAAATTTGACAACACTTGTGCCCATGTGCCCTTCTCTTCCATACATTGACTTTGACTTGCCACTGCTGAATCCAAAATCTGATGCAATATTCATATAACAACAAATTTGTCACCATCTTTAACTAGGTCAAGAAATCACAAATTTGACAAAAAGCAGTTGCCACTAAAGAAATAGCAGAGCTTAAGAATTACGATTATCGTTGCTGGTACTGGAGAACACCAGCAAGCAGCCTTAGGGGCTGTTTGGTGGTTGCTGAATGGTTTGGTGCAGAATGATTAAGTGGTCAGAATGACTAAATAGACTCTTATAATATAGTGCAAAATGAAATATAATTATTTGGTAATTGTTCAGGATGTAATTAGCACTCTTAATGGTTAAGGGAGGTTCAGGATAGAAAATGATTCAGAGGGTTTTGAAACCATTAAGAGACAGACTTATTTTTTTTTTGGCCAAACAGGATTGACCTCTTAACGATTCAGAGGCTGCCTCTTAATGGAACTGTTAAGAGGTAAACAAACAGCCCCTTAGATTTAATAATCCAGTGGATATGCAGTGGAACACTGAAAAAACAACAAAAAGTTTGATAATACAAAGATCAATCAGACTTAAAACACCGAAATTCAATTTTTATGTCCAACTCTCATGCTAAGCAAACATTAACACACACCAACCTATATATATATTAAATAGGAAACTCTGTAGAAAATTCTGCATTGATGACCTGTGTTGCCTTTTAAGCCACAAGCTTTTGTTGCCAACATTTAAATTCATTTTAAGATAGGACTTCTAGTTTCACCTCTGTGTTTTTCTCTCTTCTTCCATCTCTGTTCCCTTATTCTTACTCCATTTCTCTTTCTAATTCCATCCATTAACTGTTTTGAGAGGGGAAAAAGTCACTTTCTGCTAGCCTCCCCCACACACAGTAATACACCCACACAAACACGTAGATAACCATAAACACAGACACAGATTCACAAACATGATATACACCCATGTACTCACAATTAAGGAGGAAAAGAAAATAGGGGCTTGAAAGAGAGATTGAAGAAGAAAGAATGGGAGATAATGTGACAGAAATATCCTTTCTTCTTTTTAACTGATCACTGTTGGAGGGCAAGGGGAATGATTAAGGAAATAAAGTTTCAACAGGGACCATTAGCACAGAACTTTTTAGAAACTAAATCTGCAGTTGATAAATAGTCCTGGGACCATTAGTAGAGTTTCTACATGAATTCGCTGATTTTATATTTAGAAACAAACAATGCAGCAATTCATACCGTAAATGTTTTCCTCAGATTACCAATAGGTTAATATTCTTACATTTATAGCCTGTAAAAGCCTTCCTAAAACACCTACTAGACCCTTTTTACATCACTAACCTCCAAATCATCCAGAAGTCACATACAGGTGATGAACTGAGGGAAGTTGCCACTCCATTCAAAAAGAAGAAGAAATACGATGTGCCACAAGAATATCAAACATCAGTATCGACCAGCTATTAACTGCAAATCACAATGACTTCCTACAAGTTACCTCTTCCTATTGGCTTTTGAATTTGCCTTACAAGTTGTAGCAATGTTATATTAGTAACCATATCAATGATTTCCTATGAGCTATTGGCAAGTCATGATAATAACCAATAACCAAATGTTTTTTAAGAAAAATCCTGCAACACAGATTTTAGGGCAGTTGACAAGCTAATTAGGAAAAGTAGCATTGACAAATAGGGAGTATATTTCAGAAAAAGATAAATTGAATAAAGAGATGAACCTGAAAGATCAGGCCTACATTTCACAAATAATGTCTAAATATGATTCACCCAGAATTACCTATCTGAGATATAAAGACACGAGGTTAAAATGAAGGGAGTAGATTCCCTATAATCCTAGCCACTTTGCTTATTTTCGTTCCACATTTTTCTTGTGATGGCTAATATAAATGAACAAACAAGATGACTAGGTACTAATACTGCTAATCAATCCGACCATCTAACATTCACATGATGTTTCGTGTCACAAAACTTAGCCAAAGATGTCCTACAACTATGACGTATGTTCTTAAAGTTCCTATATATATATATATGTCAATGTGAGAAATTACATGTGTAGTCTACGAAGTTGCCAACATATGCCTGTTTGAATCAGAAGTATATATATATCAGTTAGTGTATGCCATCATCCTGGAAACATTTGATTGGTTCTCTACAAATCTACATCATGGCAAAGAATAGCAATTGCATGTTGATTCAAAAATGTTCTCATACAGCTATAACTGTATAGAATATGATAGCATCCTTATGAATGTTTGGAGCAATTAGTGGAGATCAACATCTACACAACTGACATATAGAAGGAAGTCTAATGCACCTACTTGGTGTTAAGATAAGCACATGCTCATAGATCGTAACATTATTAAGTAATCAGAACTTATCCCTCTAAGAATAGAAAACTAAAGAAACACAAAAGAAATGACAGTTGCTAAGATTTTTCTAAGAAATAGCAACCACCCACAATTACACAACTACCCCTCATCAACTCCTAAAAATACCAACTAAATTGAACTAGCTTAGCCTTTAATCTTTTATCCTAATTGCATGGTGTTCAATGAGTTCATATACTATTGGTTTGTTAGAGAAACAGGATAAATGTCAATTTATTATGTGTTGACCTCTAGGGTTTTATTAAGACCTCTGACCTCGTTGAGGTCTTTATCCGGGTGAAATAATAAATAAAAGCTTGTTTTCCTTTCTGTCAATAAGATGTAACGCAAAGCTACTGCAGAGACATCCTGAATTGATATAAATAAAACATTTGCTACAAGAATTCAAAGAAACAGGAGCTAGTTTGGTGGAAAATTACTTGGATATCAATATGTTATCATACACATATTTCCAATAACTAATGGTAGATGTTCATCAAAAGATATTTACGCATCTCATTCTTTGAGTCGATATGGACGCATTCTGGAGATCAAGTATTGATATGTCGACGAGCCTCCTAGAACAATGTATATTTAACTTATTTGTCTCATGTGACAGGTTGGGCATGAATGACATGCATGCTCCTACTTGAAGAGTTCTAACGATATGACAAATATGTCAGTTTGTTCTGTGTTCACTTCTAGAGTCTTCTAATGGTTCCACTTTGTTTGGCTCATTGGCCCACCTTGTACACTATCTATTATTGAGTTGATTAATAAAATATTCATACTTTTCATCAAAGTTGTTAAAGCCTCAAGGCACACTTAGGCGCAAAGAGATCTCGGGGCCTAGACGTGAGACGCGGGCCTCAGGAATGTTAGGGGCTTCTTATATAAAAAAATTATAAATACATAAACACACACACACACAGAGACATACACAACTACACACAACTCAAATATGTATACTTCGATAGAGGCGTAATGGAGAAGGGTTTAAAGCGTGAGCCATGAGGGAGAAGTTTTAAGGTCCGGTTATTTATAGAGAAAGAGGCTTCAAATTATAAGAACCATGCATTTAATATTAGGATCTGACTTATTTCATCTATTTAACAACTCTTTTTTAAGATGTCTAGAAGATAAGAAGATGAGAACTTATTTAATATTGGGGTTTGACTTGGTATTTAATAACTCTTTATAAGGCGCACCTAGTCTCATAAGGCGTCTCAGCTAAGGTGCAGGGCCTTAGTGAGCCTCATGAATACGCCTAGCCTCCACTTTAAAAAAGCCCAAGACCTTGAGCCTTATGAGCCTCAGAGCCTAGGCGCACCTCAAGCATGCTTTCAACAACTATGCTTTCCATGAGTCATATTTTTACTAATAAGGTCACATTATTCATCTATAGAATGCATAACATATTATAGGATGTCAAACATCATCAAGGGTAGTTATACTGAAAGGATAGTTCAGTGCAAGAGGTACACGCATTGGAGGGTTTGGTATAAGCATACTGCATGAAGCAAAAATACCATAGATGTTTTAGGGGGGTGTTTGGCAGTTGCTGAATGGTTTGGTGCATAATGATTAACATGCTCTTAGGATATAGTGCAAAATAAAATATAATTGTTTGGTAATTGTTCAGGATGTAATTAGGGCTCTTAATGGTTAAGGGAGGTCTAGGATACAAAATGATTCAGAGGGTTTTGGAACCATTAAGAGGCAGACTTATTTTTTGCCAAACAGGATTCACCTCTTAGCGATTCAGATGCTGCCTCTTAATGGAACTGTTAAGAGGTAAACAAACTGCCCCTTAGTTTATTGCAGTCTATATACTCCAATAACAATAGAATAAATTTCTAGTGGATTCATGAGCATATATACATATAGACGGATTAAAAAGCAACAGAGCAAAGGGAGACATATACCTCTAAGCTTCATGTCCATTGCTTTGTTGCCTAAACCCTCCATACGTCCATCTCTACCCTTTCCCGTGATGGTGTTCTGTATGATCACATGAGGCGGCCACATTATTAAATCATCGCGGTCTGCAGCAGCTTCTTCGGCAGATAATAGCTGATATGCCTTTGAGTTATCAGGAGGCATCAAATAGTTCCAGCCCATCAAAATGCACAATGCTTTGTGCAAACCCAAATGATCAGGAACATGGTCAGAAGTTGCTTTTTCTGGGTTGTATGTGTGCATGATAAGGCTATGCATATCTGGAAAATCTTTGGAGGACCTGAATTTGCATAAATGACTGATTCATCATTTCAATTTGGTTTGGAGCCTAATTCATGTTAAGAGGTCGATAAGAAAGAAAGACAACATATCTAGTATTTAATGTGGACAAAACTCCCATGAATTGCAGGGAAAAAAGGTTCAAAGACTTACATTCTAGAGTAATTATGATGTAAATTTCAAGGCCTATTCAGAGCTACAAATAAGTAAAAGCTGTTAAGTACATTCACAAATCCGCCATTTGCAGAGGCTTCCCCCCTCCGAAGAACCTTCAGACTCAAAAATGTCCTAGTACAAAATAAGATGCAAACTAACAACCAACACAAAAATTGAGGTAGCCATAGCTTCCCTAAAAGCTGCAAAAGCTACTAAAGCAATACAGCTTGTTAAAAAAGTAAACCTTAAATGTCTAACCAAATGAATCAACGTTATTGCTAACCAAGAACCGAACTTCCCTCCCTAGCTAGGTAATGAGAGAGAAAAAGAATTCCTCTATAGATTGTAAGTAGACAAAATTGAGCTTTCTGAATGCTCGCGTACATAGTAATGAACTGCAGCAAACACATTTCTAGACTCTACAAAGAAAGCACATAGCAGCTCAGATAACCCAACTTCATTGTCTTTCCAAATTAACATCTCTACAACAGATTAAATGCCCAAATACAAGAAGGAAATGCAGCTAAGGGAAAATAAAATGAAGAAAAAGAGCAGAAGCAGCCAAAGGCATGGCATATTTGGCTTTAGCCTTCTTTTAAAACCTCTCCCTAACTCCAGTCTAGAATCCCGTGACAACAGCATACCAGTGGAGCTACCAGAAAAGATCACTATTCTGAGTTGGTAATCAACTTCATTACTCCTCTATACAAAGAAACCTTGTAAAATGCAGAATGCAAACATCACAATGGACTTACTTGAAAAAATAAAGGATACTAAATTATATATTAGTTTATACAAGTAAACACAAATAGAGTTGATAAACGCTGAGGCAATCTCTCCATAGAGTATAATAAAGTTCCTTCAACTTCCAAATGAAGTGTAACAAAGAATTCAATTAAGTCATGAAAGATCCAATAATAGCTCGGCAAAATAAAAAGGTCTGAGTGCCAGACTGGGATCTTAAACTCGTAGCAACCAATTCACCAGAATCTTAAGCAACAGATATCAAGAAGGAATCCCTTTTAATCAAAAAGAGCATAGAATACCTAGCAGTAAGCCACAATAACTAATATGTGCTGAAAGAGCTGAAATTATATCAGAATTTCTGAACTCCAATATCAAAACTGTATTATCGCAACAATACGTGACACTCTTGTTGAGACAACATACAGTTGCTTCATTTCAACAAACTTGGTCATCATTAACATTTAGCATCTTAACTTCTCTATGTTACTATATTAACAATCCGTAACTTTCTGTCTAATAGAAAGCTCTCACAAAACAAAAAGAAATGGTCCAAAAAATTGCACTTATCACCCACAGCAAAAAGCACAAGCAACTTGCTGACAGCAGGAAAGTACCCAATAACCAAGTGGTAAGAGAAAAGCTATGTTGTTATAATGGTGAAAATACTAAATTGCGATCAGAACCGATATTTGAAATAACGTTATACCGGTGGTATAACCGTCCAAAAATAGTGGTTTATGTAATATTTCTTAGAATTATATATATATATAAATTATACATATATATATGTATGCATAGATAAGCATCATGAGTAGTGGAAATCGAAGACAGAAGCCGAGTCTGGTCAATTGTCGCAAGTCAAATGGAAGTCGTAAAGCTGGAATGCAGTCATGATGGTTCAATGTCGATACTGAGAAATAGAAAACCTAAGAAAGATGTTGACTTCCTTATGTTTTGATAAAGGAAACAAAATAAACAAAAAGGTTTAAAAGAAAAACACAGCCAGACTTGAAGGCCCAGCTAAAACCCAAAACTAAAAAAGATTTAAAATAAGCACAAAAAATACCCAAAAAAATAACGTTATATTAGACCGCAATTTGACCCTAAATATCGGTCAAAATTGCAGTATATTGCGCCAAGATTAACGTTTCCGTTAAACGAACCGTTATTTGACCACCGAGATTTGGTTTAGGGCCGTTAACCGAGATATCACCAGTATATCGCCGTTATTAACAGCATAGGGGAAAAGTAGGGATTAGTCAACTAGTTGCTTGTTACTTTCCCAAAAATATATTACACCCATACTCGTTGCTATACCCTTTAGGCATTTCACCAGCACTTGTCTAAATATGTAATATAAACAGATGTGCCTTGATCTTCAGATTGAATAAAATGGCCAGCGAAGGTATTGGGAATGCCATTGTCTCTCAATGTCTTCTTATAAGGAAGGCGTTGCAGTGGACAGTTGAAAGGATAAAAAAAAGATCAACAAACCAAGTTGATGGAATTAAAAGTAGCATGACATTTACAGATTAAAGAACACATAAGAAGAAACAAAGATTACCCTATGATTTGTGCATTATTGGGGTTCACTAACAAGTTTGAAATCTATAAAGCTAAAAAAGCAATTTTCTAAAAATTCCAACTTAGAGCTGCTTAACCTCTCAGTAAGGGTGATGGATCCATCTCCCTATCTGTTCACGAAAGCTGCCCGACTCTCCCTATCTTTATGTCCATTTCAACATAAGAAAGAAGTATGGCAAGAGATATAACCAAAGTAGACAGCTTAAATAGACAACAAAAGACCAACTCTACACACATGTTTCTTACATAATCATAAATAACCACATGTTTCGATCAAAGCAATGGATTATATGAAAATTAAGAAATACTGAATGTTCGAAGCAACAAATGGGACTAACATTTTAGCATCACAATGATTGAAAGAGATAAACTCTTGCAAAACATTTACATTCTACAGCTAATTGAAAAGCCAACACATAATGGCACAAGCTAGAAGCAACATCTCACGACCCTTTGAAATGATACCAAAGGAATCAGTAGACATCACATGGAAGGGTGTACACAGAGAATATGTTACACGAGAACTTCCTTCCCTTCATTCTCACTTTCAAGCCTTTGTCCTCATAAAACAACCCATAAAATTTGAATTCTTTGATCAACTTCAAGTCATAGTTCACAAAAGCCTAAAAAAGAAGGAAAGATAGAGCCCCTTGTCTTCTAGGAGGTCGGGGGTTCAAACCTCACCACAGGTGAGGAGGGTGTGTGAGTTTATTTGTTTATTCCAATTGCCGTATATAAATATTATATACATCAAAAAAAAGAAGGAAAGAATACACACATACCTCATAGCCTAATAGACATGTAAAACCATAGAAATCCGTAAGATCATTGCCACTTTGGTAGAGTAAGAGATAAATCAAACACTATACTTGACTAAGAGTATATGTACATAGCATGAAAACGATATATTGTATGCTTCTAACCTTCCAGCAAATATGCATTATGTCATGTGCATAGTTGTTATTGTACCACCGAGAATCATGGCCGTAGCAACCACCAAGATCCGTGTTGTGACTAGTAGTTCATGTGTTATTTCTATATATATATAATATAATGCATCGTTATGTTGAAAATTTATATATTGCCACCATTTCAATATCACTTATAAAATGTTAGATATTAAAACTAAATGCCAGATACCAAATACCAAATACCAATAAATTTGATAAACGCTAAACAATTAAGTTGTTGCCCGTTACATAGATAACAACACTATTTTGTGAGAGCATATTATTTTATTACAAAATAATCGTAATATCTAAAAAATACAGCTGCAACTTGTACCAAGTAACAAAACATGTGTACTACAATACTTTACCTTCCGAAAAATAGCAAATTGTACAACACAAAGTCACAATAACACGACAGCTATAAGTAAAAGTTAAAAAGGTAACAAATATTAAGGGGGTGTTTGGTTAGAGATATTAAGTAGTAATAGGATGAAAATAAAAGATACTGTTTGGTTTCATATAAGGCTCATTCCCCAGAAGCCCAAATTTCATTTCAGGTTAAATTGGGGTAATGAAAATTCTTTCCCATTTTCATTCCTTGACATTTTCATTATTCATTCCTTAGCCTGAACCAAACAAACAGCCCCTAAATGAAAATTTAATGGTCAATCTACAAGGATTACAAACTATGGCGGTAAATGGCCAAAAGGTAAGACAAAGATCGCCATCAAGGCCGGTCCTGAGGTTTTATGCCCATGGTGAAATGATTGAATAATGGTTCCCAAAACATGGTTATGATTCATGTTCTGCAAACTCCTACATGTCAACTACCAAATATACTAACTAGTTAACAATATTAAACATACGGCAAAAATCCAGCAGAGTTGTTTGCTAAATTCTGGGAGTAGCTAAAGGCACTTCTTCGACAAACATAATCATCTCTTTATATATTGAAATGAGCCACATATGGTTCCGCTTAATTGTAGAAAGTCTTCAATAACTAATATCTTGTGTCCTGTCCAGTAGATTGAGAGAGAGAGTGATTATAAAGGGTGAAAGAATGTGATTAAATAGATTGATCAATTAAAATTATTTTGCAAATAAGACATATAGGATCTGTTTTGAATTAGAATATATTGGGTGCATTTGGAAACACTAACCACTAATAACATTTGAACCTCATACTCAAGTTCTTTATTATTTGCACCATATCTTGCAATCATTCACAACCTTTTTTTGCATTAAGAACTCTGACATGCAGTCATTATTAACCCAACATATGGCTTACAGTTAAAGAAAGCAATATGCTAATTACACATAATTATTGGTTGAACATACAGAAAACTTTTACACTACATTTAATTGGCTAATAGCAACAAACCAATAAACAGTAAGCAAAAGAACAACCAAAAGTCAACAATATTCCGATTTCAAAATTGCGAAAGTCCAAAACTAAAAGTCTAAGAATCCAACCAGTAAACAAATTAAACAAACAAATTATGAAAGTTAACAAAAACTGGAAACCAAATCAATGAACTAAAGAAGTTATTCCAAATCAGTAAACCAAGCAAACGAATAATGAAACCCAACAAAAAAAATACAAAATATCATTGGTATTTAAACTTGGTACCTTGGAATGAATTAGTAGAATCAAATCGAGATATGGAGGAGTTAGGGTTTGAGACTGCTTACTGAAATTGCATGGAATCAAATCACACAAGCCGAAACACATTGGGTTGTTTCAGTTGAAGCAAATGATTGTTTCATGAAATCACGCCCCTAGAATTGGTGAATCATTTATCGAAATTGAGAGTCGAGACTCGGGAGAAAGGGAGGAAGAAGCACAGATCGGGAGTCAGTGAAAAATTGAGCCTACAAGGGGTAGCATGTGGATTGAAGATTGATGCCCTATGGGTCTTTGATGCCAATGGTCGTCGCCATCATAACCATGGGCCAGGGCCAGCCCTGATCGCCATAGATAAATAGAGCACACCAACAAAAACACTGACGCTCTAAGATCTTTTGATATTTGTAACCATTTCACTTATTATGGTGAGAAAAAGGCAACGTGAGACATACACTACTCACAATTACTCCTCTGATTGTGGAGTCCATGTATTAGTGATCATTTTTGTTTTTACGTAAGTGAGACTTCTCTCTTCTATTTTTTAGGCTAATTTGATGTCAAAAAGTGACATGAGACGCCATCATAGCGATGGATGACATGCCATCTAGATATGGCATGGCGCTAAGACTCAATGGCCATGACATAACAACCATGATTAGGTATTAATGCATACACTCAAGGATAAGATCAATAAAGAAGCCATCAGTTATGCCCCAAATCCTCAATTGGGGTGAACACAAATAAATGTGCTTGCAAATAGGTATGGAGAAATCAGTAATGGAACAAGCATAGTTCACAAAAACACTTCTCCAAAGACAGTTACAAATGACAAATGCATTGTTCTTTGGTAATAACACATAACATCAAAATTAAACAAGATATCTACATTGATTAGGCTATATAATAAGCAAAATTTAACAAGGCACTCTATTAGAATGGCCAATCCACACATCTCCACACATATGAGAGTATATTGTAAAGCCACCTTTAGCAACTTGTGAGGTAGAATGAACCCAATTAAATCGTAACTATCTAGTAAGATAGCAAAGCTCTAAATGATGATAAATCAACAATCACATATAAACTAAACCAATTACTATAGAGCTAAAAAATTTGCAGTTATTCTAAAATGTTGGCATAAACAAATGGTTGATGGTTCTGCACAAGGCATATGCCATATACAATGAACTACGCAGATTATTCTTACAATAACCTTGCTATACATCCGCATATCAATAATGGCAATATATCCGTGTAAGGATAAATCAAAGAGCTTCAGCCTAGCATACATAGCCATGTCACTGACACACTTGCATATTCCTAAAAGTAAATGAAATAGCTACCGAAAGAAACCCATGAGAACTTAAATGCTTGAAAAATAAAGAGTGCCCATAAAATGTTATTATATTGTTCAGAGAAGACAAGAATGAATAAAGTATTTACACAGCTTGAATATGATAATTCAGGTTTTGCCTACATCGAATGTTTATTGACCCACCTTTCCAATTTGATCAAGAAAAAGGAATAAAAGTAGACAATGGGCTGAAACATAAATAAAAAAATAAAAAACATAGTATAGCACTCATCTAGTTGGTGAGTAGAACATCAACTATGCCTAAATTATCACATAGATGGTAAATTCAAACACTCGTAGCTGATAAAAAGAGGCTCAAGAAGCACCGACTACCTACTCATGAAGAAGATGACAAACTAACTTTAAATGCAGTTTATCTAAAATGCATTGAGTTGAAGTGTAAATATACATTTACAACTTTCATGTGATGCTATGAACATCACAATTTATCAGATTTTAACCCTTTAACAACTGCAATAGAACATTAGAACCTACCAACATATTATACTAAATGTTTTCCAGATAATCCCAACACCATCAAAGATAGTGCCAAATCTCAACAGTTCTATACTGTTAATCTATTTGAAACAAAGATGAAGATGCCTAGTGGCAAGTGAAAATACAATAAAGAAACATTAAGTATACAAGTCCAGCAAGTAGGATGTGAACATATAAGTATATAACACATATACATCAAAATAACGAAATATATAAACTCAATCGAAAGTTTATCAAACCTGTCGCATGCAAGACACTGAAGAGGACCCTGTTTACCATCTGCTAAGTATTTCTTCTTCTGGCTGGCATTCTCATTTATCGACCTGATAAAATTCAAAAATGCCCTTTTAAACTTTGCTTGATCAATCTCATTATGCCTACCCTGCAAACTCCCATACCCCCCTTCAGGTCTCATATACTTGCCCGCCCTCATTTCATCCAAATGAGCCCGGCTACTTGGACCAGCCATATTTGATCCATTCGAATTTGGCATCATATTTCCATACTGCAAAAGTTGTTGCCTTTGTCGTGCAAACTCATCATTAACTTCTCCCCCATCTCTCTCATCACCATACTTCCTCTTACGGGAACCTTCAAGCCCAAGAGAATTCCAATAATCCTGATTCTGTTGTCGATAATGATCATCCCCTCCAGGGATTGGATGTCCAGGAGGAAATTGTCGATCAAACCCTAACCACGACTCTGGACCGTGAGGCCGCATCGTTGGTCTAGGCAGTGGCGGGGTAAAATCTTGATAATCCAGTGGCAAAGCAAAGTAGGATCGAACACTACCATCGGCAAGAACGATTGTTCTACGATCTAGCATGTGAAATCCATATGCCGGAGGTGGCGGTGGCGGTGGTCCCAAGTTTTCGGGTCTGGGACGTGGCGAGGGGTTAGGATTAGGGTTAGGGTTAGGGTTGAGTTTTGGGGATGGTTTGTGTTTGGAAGAAGGGGAGGGTTTGGGGTTAGTTGGTTGTTTTTGTGAGGGGTGTTCAAGGTTATTGCCGGAATCCCGATGAGATTTGCGGTGGTGAGAAGATGCGGAAGAAGATGATGGCTTGTTGGATGGGGCCTTGAGAGGGTTACCTCCGGCCATCCCTTTCGTCACTGAATGGTTCGAATTCGAAAGGGAGAACAAGCAGGAACACCCAAATCTGAATGAGAGATGATTCCAATAATATGATGATTATGAAAATGGTGTCTCTGAACTTCTCCGGATTTTGGTTGTAAACGGGTCGGATTACTCACAGATTAACAAGGTACCGGATCATGTGAAAAAAAGGTGTACAGAATAGTTGGAAGAAATCTGGACTTTTGATCATTAACAAGGTGTCGAGGTGCCGGATCATGTGAGAAATGGTTAAGGGTGTGTTTGGTACGTAGGACAGGATAGGACAGGTCAGGATAAAACTGTCTGTCCCATGTTTGATACAACATATGACAGGACAGGAACTCTCTGTCCTACGTTTGGTGCGACATGGGATAGAGACAAGAGCCGGGACAAGATGAAACAAAAAAGGCTTTTTTTTGTTCCACCGAAATAAGTGGACAAGATGGGACAAGAATGAGCCTGAAACTAAAATATTACTAATTAACCCTCATTTGATTAAATAACCTTAATATGATATTTGTTTTAGTGGTCACTACTGTTAGTTGCAACCGCACCGCCACCGGTGGCCACCGTCTATCACCACCTCTACAACCACCGTCCGCCACCGACCATTGCCACCACCGTTAGCCACCTCCATCTTCTTTTCCACTACAACAACCTCGACCACCATCGTCCATCGCCAGCTCCATAACCAATGTTGGCCACCAACCACCACCATCCATCACCACCACCACTATCATCGTTGGCCACCTCTACCTTTTCCTCTACTACAACAACTTCCACCACCTCCACAACCACCGCCATCCACCGAACACCATCGTTCATTGCCAGCCACCACTACCATCAGCTACGACCACCACCGCCCACCGCCATGATTGATTATCACTACATCTGCCCACCACAACCACCCCCTCTAAATCGGTCATAACTACCTCATCCACAATTGTCTATTACCACCATCTTTACGTCACCCACAACCACCAATTCCCCCATTGTCGACCGCCACCACCATTACTATCCACCATATTCACGTCCCCCATAACCACCATTGGCCACCGACCACCGCCACCAGTATTGTCAGTCACCACAATCACCTCATCCTCCACTTGCACCACCATCATATATGTATGTATTATATGAAAAATGTAAAAATGTTTAGAGATTAAATTATTTAATTATTTACTTTATTTGTGTTAAATATAACTATTATATGATAAATAAAATTGTCAAATTACTGTTGAGTACAACTTGTCTAGTTCGGTCCTGTCCGGTCCTAGTCTTACCAAACACAATACAGATTCTGTCATGTCCAGTCTTGTCCAGTCCTACCCTCTTGTCCTGTCCAGTCCTGTCCCATTTTGTCCTGTCCAATCTTTTCTACGTACCAAACGATATCTAAAAGACGAGAATAGTAAGAAGAAATATGAACTTTTAATCTCACACACTTCCATGAATTGTGCTTCTTATAAGAATTTATCCGGTGCATCTCGATGGATCTCACTAGTGTCGATCTTCCATTACCAATGATCCAAGGGTCCAGATTCCTCATTACGCTTCTCACCATAACTTATCTTCTCACCGGAATCCAATCCGGTTAACAAATCTAAAAATATTACATTTAAAAAAATGGGACATCCGTAAAATAATTACAAATTGGGGGAGTATCGTGTAAAGTATAACAATCCTCATCTATAACAAAATCATATCAACAATTGAATGTATAGATTTTGTTTTAGTTTTGGTAATTATCGTTTAGTTATTATTTTATTCTCTAACCTTATTCGTAAAGATTATAATATGTTCCTAGTATAGCTGTTGGACTCTGTGTATTTATATACCTTTTCAATCAATAAAGAAATTATCTTCTCCTTGTTTATTCATATGGTATCAGAGCTTCCTGTTCCATTCCATTTCTTTCTTTTCTTTTCATTCACTACTTTCATCATGTCTGGTAACGGTGATCAATCTGTCATTCCTAATTCTCACGAGCCTACCAAACCCCTTACTATCATTTCCTTCAACAACTCTATCAAGCTTACAGCCACAAATTACCTTTCCTGGAAGACACAAGTTGAGGCCATCCTTATTGGTTTCGACTTGTACAAATTCATTGATGGCACTAACCCTGCTTACTCCACTTGGGTCCGTCAAGACAAACTCATATTTGGGGCTCTTGTTGGAACTCTTACTCCTACCCTCGTTCCTCTCATATCCCAAGCAAACACATCCCATGTTGCCTGCAAATTCTTGCCTCTACATATGCTAATCCATCATGGGGTCACGTAAATCCACTCAAGGACCGTCTTAGCCATATAACCAAGACTTCCTCTCAATCTATCACTGACTATATGCAAACTGACTATATGCAAGCTATAAAGGCTTTCACCGGCTAACTCGGTTGGCAAACCATTAGATTCTGAAGACATCATTGACAAGGTTCTAAAGGGACTAGATTATGATGTTTTCAAACCTGTCATCGATGTCGTAAATGCTCTTGATACTCCTATTCTCTTTGAGGAACTCCATGAGAAGGTCATTAATCTTGAACTCTTCTAAAAAATCAACACACTTATGTCCCCTTCATTATTCCAGCAACTATTCATGCCACCCACACACGATTCTCCAACCAAAATCGTTCTCTACATGATGGCTTACTTCCTACTCCTCAATCCGGTCCATCTTCTCGTCAACCCCGTAAATATGAAGGCACTTGTTAATGGTGTCATACCAAGGGTCACTATGCATCTCAATGGCCCATCTTTAAGCAATTTTTCCCTAATATTGTTTTCCCTTACGGTCAAAATGTTGCTCCGACCATGCGCTCCAACCGGCAGCCCCGTGTTGTCCAAAACAGGCAACAAAATCCCCAAACACACGCTACCACTATGACCACATTTGCTCCATCGTCCACTTGGCTCTTAGACAGTGGAGCATCGCATGATGTTACAAATGATTTGAACAATCTTGCTCTTCATTCCCCTTATGCGGTACGGAGGAATTGGTTATTGGCGATGACTCCTCTCTTCCTATATCTCATACTGGTTCCTTCACACTCCCTACTCCTTCAACTTTTCATTTTTCTAATGTCTTATATGTGCCATCTATATCTCGAAATATTATTTCTATCTATCAATTTCGTATGGCTAATAATTCTTTCATTGAAAGCTTACCCTCTTGTTTTCGTGTTAAGGAGCTTTCTACGGGGAAAATTCTCCTTTGGGGTCCAACTAAACATGGAGTCTATGAGTGGTGTCCTTCTCCTCCAACCGCCTACCATGCAATAACAAAATTGGTGTATGATTGGCACCACCGTCTTGGCCACCCTTCCATTTTCGTTATCAATACTTTATCTACTGCTTTTCCTTTACAATTTCCCAGCATCTCTAGTTTGCCATGTAATTCATGCAACATTTATAAAAGTCATAAGCTTATGTTTCTTACTTCAACACTCACTTCGAATGCTCCTCTTGAATTAATATTTTCTGATGTTTGGACCTCTTCTGTCATCTTTGTAGACCATTATACCAAATATATTTGGTTTTATCCATTGAAACAAAAATCAGACAGTTACCAAACTTTTCTACGCTTTTGTGCTATAGTCGGAAAAAAATTCAATCGAAAAATTATACAAAAAAAATTCGACAATGGTGGTGAGTACCTAAAACTTATTCCCCATCTCTCTACCAATGGCATTTCTCACTTAACCTCTCCACCTCATACTCCAGAACACAATGTGTAAAACCCCTAAATTTATTGGAAATAGCAGAAAATTTAAACTTGCGAAAACCTCTAGATATGAAATGGTTCACAATTTCATAATATCTTTCAAAAGATGCTAAGTTCGCATAAGAGATTCTAATTAAATTAGCTAATCCATAAGTGGATTTAGGAGTAGTCGGGTATTACTAATATCGTCCAATCCGCTATCTTCAAGACCCATGATGCTACTACGCCATCCTAATGAAATCTCTCAAGCTCCATTACAACCTTGGAACCTATAAGACCTGATATACATGTTGATGAGAAAAAGTGTTAGGCTTACGCCTAGTAAGTTAAAGCAGTTTATCTCATAAATAAAAGTAATGGAACCCGAAGAATTTCTCATTCTTGAAGCATACTTTTATATAATAATATTTGTAAACGAAGGAAGGTACTTTCCCAAAATCGTTGCTTTTCAAATATAAGGCTGGCTTAGTCAAGGAATACCTATTTGAAGACCAACAACCGTGCCACTTTATTGTTGAATGATAACAAAAGGTTGGATTCAAAAAATCATATAAGGTGCGATAATTACCATGTACCCTGAAATCACTGAAAGTAAGGATAGACTCAATACCCAAACAACACCTTTCGGTGACCGGCGAGACCCGATTCCGTCTATGTGGCACAAAGTAAGCTGGGATTCAACATTAATGACTAGTGTCTTAATATCATGGTCCCGGTGTATGACCCATCAACGAGTACCCACCGTAATACCTAAGGTCCCGGAGCCCTACCCATACAGATTCATCTCCGAAACATCTCTATCCCAGACCTACTTGAATACTCTAGACTCACACTAAGAACCGATGATAATAGGACCAAACTCTAGATGAGTTCATTCTCATAATACCTGTGTGAGCTATAAGAGGCACCGACCTCTAAACATAGGTCCCAACAGCATACTCTAACGAGTTACATCATCGTAATACCCAGGGTCGTAGAGGCATTCCCACTTGGGTCCATCCCTGTAATACCCACGGTCTCAAGGGCGTTCCCAATTGGGCCCATCCTTGTAATACCGACAACCAAAGCCCAACGGCTTATAACCTCCAACGAGGGATTCGAAAGACTTCCGACAACCAAACTGACACATATGCCTATGGATCCTAAAGCAATGCAGACCGACTTTACATGACTCCCAAAAGTGAAACAACGCTCCCAAGATAAACAATTACCAATAAATGTAGCATGTATGGTTAATACGTTTAAGTCTATGCCTCGTTTCATGAAATTCGAACAATGTCCCAAAATCGTTTGGTTAAATCTCTTCAAAAGCCTTGTAAAAATCTTCGACTACTTCAAATAGGGCTATTATAAAGCTTGTTATTCAATACAATATATTTCCCAAAATCTCCAAAATTTAGAAGGATAGTTCATAAAATATTGACACCTTTGAAATCTAGGAATTAACAACCAATTGCCCAAAATTTATAATTTGGATAAAATCCCAAATACGCTTGACTTCAACCAATTTGAAAAATATTTGGATTTATATGCAAAGCCAAGAAAGTCGTTTCCTTTCGTTTCGAACCACACACTCTCAAGGTGAGAATGTTAAGTGGACTTCATTTCTTCCAAATTCTTTTTAACCAAATAAATACTCTTTGATGTCCCAAACCCTCAGCACAATTTTTATAAAGCTTTATCCTTATATTTAATAGTTCCAAGTACTAAAATACCGTTTTCATAAACTTATCAAGCAAGAACCAATTTTTTATAAGAACAAGTTCAATCCGCAAAATAATTAGTTTGACATGTATATAGTTTTACAAATGCAACTAAAACTCACCTTCCTAGATATATGAACAATCTAGGTTGTACCCACTTTGAGCCTCCTTTGAAGAAGATTATAGATCCACAAAGATCCAACACTAGAAACCTTGTCTAGCCCTTCGATAGACCTAAAATACATCAAGTATAATCCTCAAATATTATATCTAAACAATACTTGGTTACAAATCTTAAATCCACCAAAACACCTAAAACGGTCAAAACCCTTAAATAAATATAATATTTCAAACGTAAAAGTTCTAAAGAACTAAGACAAAGGTTTTGACAAGAACGAGCTCTAAGTAGGTAGAATAACTTACCAAATCGTGGTTTGGAGGAAACCCCCCAAAACAGATGAACAATGGTGGAAGGGAGTTGGAGAAGATGAGGTTGGTAACCTTGGATCTTGATGAACACTTGAAGTCTCAAAGCTTGAAAGTGAAGGAGTGTTTTGAAAT
Organism: Silybum marianum; assembly: GCA_036898165.1. Classification (NCBI taxonomy): domain Eukaryota; kingdom Viridiplantae; phylum Streptophyta; class Magnoliopsida; order Asterales; family Asteraceae; genus Silybum; species Silybum marianum. Next base: position 29,599,927 of record CM072533.1, on the reverse strand, counting down.
GGTTGGTGAGGGAGAGTTATCGCTCTCAAAATCGCCCCCTAGGGTTCCTACTAGAGAGTGAAGGATGAAGGAGAAGAGTGGGTGTGAGAAATAAATGAGATCTGATCTTAAAGTCTCATTTTAATACATCAGGCACGAAGTGTGGGGCTGGCAAGTGGTAGGGTCGCACCTCCAAGATCGCACCCTCCAAACTCTGACTTTTGATACACGAATTGCGACCTTGGGGTGCGATGGTGGCATGGCAAGGTCTTAATGCCAAGGTCTCAATGCCAAGGTCCCATTCTTCCAGTTTCACTTACGATACACAAGGTGCTAGGGTGGCAATGCCAGGGTCGCACTGCCAAGGTCGCACCCTAGGGTCGCACGTTTCATCTGATGGCTCAGTTTGAAGTTTAACACTTATCTTGTTGCATGCCAAGATTGCGTTCATGAAATAAAGGTTGAGGGGTGTGAAATTACGGGTGTTACACAATGGATATGTCGAACGACGACATCGCCATATAGTTGAAATTAGTCTTACTCTTCTTTTTTATGCCAACATGCCCACTACTCACTGTTCTCTTCCCTTTACTACAGCCGTGTATCTCATCAATCGGCTCCCAACTCCGACTTTACATAATCAATCTCAATATCTTAAACTCTTCCTTAAGCCACCCGACTACACAAAACTGCGAAGTTTTGGATGCCTTTGTTATCCTAGGCTTCGACCATACACTCAACACAAACTTGAATCCCGATCAAAAGCTTGTATCTTAGTAGGATATTCGGCAACTCAAAGTTTTTATCATTGCCTTGACCCTACAACCAATAAAATATATACATCTCGCCATGTAAAATTTATCGAAAATAACTTTCCCTTCATGGCATTGAGAAATTCCACATGTTCGTCACAACTGATCAGCCTTGATGCTTAGTGTCAACTTCCCTTGCCCATTATGCAACATAGCCATCCCGTACATACTACCAGTCCGACACATACATCATCTTCCTCACCTTTTCCTTCTCCGTCAAAGGACAATGTCGTGTCCTGCCCTTCGGCATCACCCGTATCACCGACCAGTAGCACCCCATCCCCCTCACCAGACACCATCTCAACTTCTCCCTCCTTATCAGAAAATATGCTTTCGACCAACAACTCTTCCTCTTCCTCTCCGACTACTATATCAACCAACTCCACCCACTCAAATCCACATATTCCTTCCCCACAACCCACTTGAAATATGGTGACTCAACTTCAAAAATATATTAGAAAACCCAATCCAAAATATAATCTTCATCTTGCGCTCTCTTCTCAACCTAGTGAGCCACATACCATTTCTCAAGCTCTAAAACATCCTCAATTGCGTCAAGCCATGAGTGAGGAATTTGCTGCTCTTACACGAAATAATACATGGCGTCTCATCCCTCCTCACCCCTCCCAAAATGTGGTTGGATGTAAATGGGTTCATAAGGTCAAATACAATGCAGATTGCTCTGTTGAACGTTTAAAAATCTCGAGTGGTTGCCAAAGGATTTCAGCAACGACCAGGAATTGACTATTTCGATACCTTCAGTCCGGTCATTAAACCCATCATTCTCCGACTTATTCTATCTCTTGCTGTGTCTCATGGTTGGTCCTTGCGGCAGCTTGACATTAATAATGCCTTCTTACAAGGCACCCTTACGAAAGATGTTTATATGGCTCAACCACCCAGTTTCATTAATCCAACTTACCCCAATCATGTGTGCAAGCTTGAAAAGGCCATTTATGGACTAAAACAACCCCCCCCCCCCGCCCCCCGTGCATGGTTCAATGAACTCAAGGCTTTTCTCATAAAATTTGGTTCCATCTTCGATCCTCTCTCTTTATTTACAAAAATGCCTCGATCACCTTCTATATTTTAGTATATGTTGACGACATTATCGTCACTGGTCCATCTCTCCCTTATTTAAATAATTTCATATCAGCTCTATCAGAATGGTTCTCTCTTAAGGATCTTGGTCCTCTATCCTACTTTCTTGGCGTTGAAGTTGTACCCACACCTGGTGGTTTGTTTCTAAATCAAACAAAGTACATCTCTGACCTGCTCACTAGGCCAAACATGATCGGAGTAAACTTTGTTAGTACTCCCATGACTCTTAACTCTTCCCTCACTCTCACGGTGGCACACCTCTTTCTTCCCCAACTGAGTATAGGGCATTAGTCGGTGCCCTTCAATATCTATCTCTTACCAGACCTGATGTGACTTTCTCCGTTAACAAATTGTCTCAACTTATGCTTTGTCCTACAACTGATCTTTGTCATGCTCATAAACGTCTACTTCGCTACTTAAACGACACCGCTTATCATGGTCTTATGTTTCATTATGATTCTCCTATGCAACTTTACGCTTTCACTGATGCAGAACTCGCAGGTGACAAAGATCAATATATATCCACGACGGGTAACATTGTTTATCTTGGTCACAACCCTATATCATGGAGTGCTAAGAAACAACGAGCGTTGGCTAAATTGTCTACCAAAGCTGAGTTTCGGCTATTGCAGATACTACGACTGAAATCCTATGGCTAAAGTCCTTGTTGTCTGAACTTGGTTATCCTTCAGCACAAATTCCAACAATTTATTCTGATAATTTAGGTGCCACGAGCTATTCGGCCCACCCTGTACTCACACATGAAGCACCTGGCCTTGGCCTTTCACTTTGTACGGGAGCAAGTTAATTTAAGATCAATTCGGGTCTTTCATATCTCCGGTAATGATCAACTAGCGGATGTTCTTACCAAACCATTACTTGCATCTCGGTTTCATTTTATGCTTTCCAAGATCGGACTTGTTCCTCGATCGTCCGTCTTGCGGGGGCGTGTAAAGGATAACAATCCTCATCTATAGCAAAATCATATCAATAACTAAATGTACAGATTCTATATTAGTTTTGGTAATTATCCTTTAGTTATTATTTTATTCTCTAACCTTATTTGTAAAGATTGTATATGTTCCTAGTATAGCTACTAGACTCTGTGTATTTATATACCTTATCAATCAATAAAGAAATTATATTCTCCTTGTTCATTCATATATATCAGACGGGTTCGGGTGGAGTGGGGTAAACCCGATCGGGTTTCGGGTGAGGCCCGACCTTCATGATTTCAGGGTGGGATTTGTTCGGGTTCGGGTGGAGTTCAGTAGGACAGGTTCGGGTTGCATGGAAGTGTCCTCTTGGTTTTATGGCTTCAGAATTCTACAAGATGGTTTCTCTTCTAGTTACCCTTGTTATCCTGAGTTCTTGCTCACTTGCTCCTAAATAAGCCAACTATGTGAATGCTTCAGTTTTTGTTACATGTTAACTCTTTAATTGAAGTGAGCCATGAAACATATATTGTTCATTTGAGTTTGTAAACTAGGTATGAATTTCATTTTCCAGTAAAAACTTGCATTCCTTCTTATATGGTAGAAAATGATGCTTTTTGTTGTGATGGTAATTGTATGAAAAGAAATCAACTACTGCATTCATGTGTAGGTTACTAATCAGATTTAAATGCACTTAGGATTTGTTTGGGTTTTTGCTTTGGTTTTCAGTTTTCGACATCCCTAATTCCAAATACATGATTTTCTTTATCGACTTAAAATAAGTCAGTAACAATATGCATAGCTTAAAGATTTTGGTATATGAAATTTTGAGTAGTTAAAACATCAATATTTGAGACGTACTATGTGACATATGATAACAAAAATAACATACACGTAAAATGTGACACCATAGTGGTGCAAGTAGATATCAACTATTGAGTTCGCTTACAAATCTCTCTCTCTCTCTCTATATATATATATATAGAGAGAGAGAGAGAGAAAAGTTCAAATGCGAACTCAAACTTGGTTGTGAATGTGAGGACAAATGAGAGTGCGACACGTGTCTGAATGTAGATTATTCAGACTGAATAATCAAAGAAATAGTCAGACTGAATAGTATTTATTCGGTCATTCAGTCTGAATATTTCTTTGATTATTCAATTTGAATATGACACGTGTCGCACTCTCATTTGTCCTCATGTTCACAACCAAATTTGAGTTCTCATTTGAACCCGCCCCTATATATATAGGCCCCTTCATTTGTTAACTCAATTAATTGTGGTAACTTTGTTGACCAAATCAGACCATCCAATTAGAAGATCAACGGATATTAATGATCGGTGGCATAATTGAAATTACATACAAATGAAGACGCACATTCATTGACTTGCACTAATGAACGCTTGTGAACAAGGGGTATTTTCGTCAGTTGTTCATAATTCTAATTTTGGGGGAAAACGATTTCCGTAACTTAATTCCAACTTTCGCTCAATAGAAACAGTCTATTCAGTCTCCCGATTTTCTTGCCATTCTCGACCGGATTTTGGGGAAAACGATTAACTTGAGAAAAATGGAAGAAGATGATGTCAATTTGGGCCTCAATGTAAGATTACGAGGTAAATTTTCGAAATATTTAGGCCATTCTTAGCGCGTTCTTGAAAAATTTACTAGGGTTTTACTTTTAAATATAATACTATATAAGTTTTGCTTTTGTTTATAAAGTGAGGAAATCAAGTGAACGAATTGCAAAGAAAGCGTTTTCAAGCTTCAGAAATACCATGGATACGGCTCTAGATGTTGAAGTTGAACACCAAAGAGTGGAAGAACTGAAGAAGAAAAGAAATCAAGAAAGTTAAAAATCAAGCTACAGAAAGCAAAGGATAGAAAAGATAAGAAAGGTATTCAAAGTCCAGTGATGATCATTTATATTTGTTTAACATTTATATGTGGTTATGAAACTGTTAAAGTGACTAAATTGCATAAATCGTTTGTAGTTATGAAAAAACCTGTAACTGGTAATGAAGAAGATGTAGTTAAGGGTAACAACATCACTACAACCGATGAAGGTATTCTGCTAACTATGTAGTTAAATGACTTCATAAGTGAAGGATATGTTCATATATGAACAAGTTGATCTTTATGTGTTTTAAGGTGTTCTTTATGAGTGTGACTTCATTGTAATGTTGAATGTGTTCATAAGTGAAAACATGTTCAATTATGAACAAGTTGTGTTTTATCATGTAATAAATAAGTTAAAATTGCTAATTATGTTCAATAGGTTAAGATTATGTGCATTTGTTAACAACCTATTATTTATATGTCTGACTTCAGAACAACCGTTGAATGTGTTTATAAGTGGAAAAATGTGCATTTGTGAACAACTTGTGATTCATATGTCTGACTTTAGAACAATTGTTGAATGTGTTCATAAGTGAAAAAATGTGCAGTACAAGTTATGTTTCATATGTCTGACTTCCATATTAATGTTGAACGTGTTCATAATTGTATACCATGTGTAGTTATGAAAAGGTGTGACACAATTAATATGATATAGTTATAAAGAAGTGGTGATGAAACATGTACAATAGTTGAAGTATATGTGCATTTGTGAACAAATTGTTGTTTAATTATCTGACTTCACTAAAACTGTTGAAATTGTTCATAAGTGAAAAGCATGTGCCTTTGTGAACAACTAGTGTTTTATCAGTCATACTTGACTACAACTGTTGAATGTGTTCATAAGTAAAACAAGTGTGTAGTTGTGAACAAGTTGTGTTTTATAAGTGTGACTAACATACTACTGTTGAATATGTTCATAAGTGAACACCATGTGCAGTTGTGAACACGTTATTAAAATAAGTTAAAATTGATAATTGTTTTCATAAGATAAGCATATGTCAATTCACGGGTTGTAGTTCAATCTATTCCATAGTGAATGAAATGTTAATTTTAGAACAATTGTGAAAAATGTAATAATGAGCGATTTTCAAAAAAGGAAATATGGAGTTCTTTGGAAACTGATTTGTTTATAACATTGTTCATATTCTCTTATGTATGAAAATGTTTCCAGGTATGACGAAAGAGGAAAATAATGTTGTTTGTTAGATCCCAAACAATCAAGAATGTGGAAAGATTAAAGAACAAGAACAAGAATTAGATCACTGAAGTTGTATGTAGTATTTATCACTGAACTGTATTACAATATGTGTATCTTTACAAGCTCTATCTTATCAACGTTAGTTATAACAAACTATCAAACTATCTATTTATATACAAATGGAAAAGTTAAAGTTACAGTACAAAAATAACAGACATGTTCAGAACTACTTCTGAACATCTTCAGAACTTCTTCAGAAGTGTCTTCAGAACTTCTTCAGAATCTTCAGAACTTCTGAAGTAGCCACTTCAGAAGTTATGCCTTAGGCTTTTCTTCATCTGTCTTCAGACTTCTGAATCTTTCTTTTTAGAACCTAGTCTTCTTTTGAAGCTAGTTCTGATATCTATCAATCTCCCCCTTAGCTTCAAAAGTTTAAGTCATACTTCCAGAAGTTCAGAATTTCTCTAACATCTTTAAGTATAATCTTCCTGTACTCCAAAATAGATTCAATGATCCTTATCATTTCCTTTGCCAGCTTTCTGTACTTCTCCCATTCTTCATCACTAAGCTTCTTTTGTCTTTTGTTTTTCTTCTTCTCCAGTTTATCTCTTATAATCATAAGAGTTCCATTACAGCACTTGTGTAATTCTTCAAATCTTACAAATAGTAATCTATCAAAGCATTTACACACGAAACCTGGAGGCTGAATGACTAGAGTACTGCTTTTGAGATTTTCAATATTTGGTAGGCATAGATTTGGAGCACTCATATGAACTTTCTCTTTGCTCATTACATAAGCCACTTGGAAATCTGTCTTAGCTGCCCAAATAAATTTTCTGTACAGACCATCTCTAAGAACTGGGAAAGCTTTTCTGAACTTAGCAATAGAATCATGAAAAGGATACAAGCTTCTGTATACTCTTATCAAATCTACGAGATAGACATTTTGAAAATCGACACGTAAAAGTTGAGATCTCACCATCTTTTCTCTCAACAGTGAAGTAAGCATGCTTGTAATTGTTTTTCTGCTTCAGATCAGCAGTGATTACTTTCATTATTGGACTCTCTTTTCTTACTTCACTTACAGGAAGTCTGATTTTTCTAATGATATCTGAATACCATTGTTTCCATCCAAAAGATTTCTGAATCCAGCAATCAATATAATTGAACTTTTGTTCATATTCCATGAACATTTCTGGATGAAAGTACTCAAGAAACATTGTTAAAGCACGTTCTTCGATTCTTTGCTCTTGTAATTGTTCAGATTCAGACTTCTGAGGAATAGGAACAACTTCATCTAGAGTATTTTCAGAAACCTTTTCTTTTCCTTTTTCTACTTCTTTAACTTCTGAACTTTCTAACTTCTGAGAGAGTTTCTGAGTTTCTTCAATATCTTGTTTCTTTGTGTGAATCTGAAAGTCATAGGCATTGCTCAGAAGATAATCAGCTCATTTGATTTGATTTATTCTTGTATGCCCAGCCAAAGAACTCTTTCTTACATAATCTCTGAAAAATATCTTTTCCTTGATCAAGTAAATTATTTTCTTCTACAACATCAGATGAAGGAAGATATTGTTCTGCATATTCTATTAACCATTTCAGAGTAGAGGTTGAGTACTTTGGTATGTCTGAAACAATGAAAGTCTTTGAAAGATATGCTCCTATTCTGTAAGTGAATCCCAAATCTGGATTTGTGAATATCTTTGTAATTTCCTGTCTTTCTATACTTTCAGGCTCCAAGAGATTGACATTTTTTAATCTGAATTCTAATGCCAGTTGAAAATCATGTTTAATTAGATTTCTGACATAGATTTCTAGAATTCTTCTTATCTCAGAAACAGCTTCAAAATCTTCTCTCTTGACACAAAAATTCAGAACAGTAAGTTTATCCTGCAATCTCAACTTGTAGAAATCAAATAAAGAGAATTCTGTTAAAGACCCATCTTTCTTTTCAGCTCCAAACTTTATTATATACAAATCACCTTCAAAAGCTTTGGATATACATATGATCTTCTTGATTAAAGTTGAGTCATTCAAAACTTGTACTCCATGTCTTTGTACATAAGATCTAACTTTTGAGATATAATCCTTAGACCATTCATCATTTACATAGTCTTCTAAGGTTGCATACCTGAGATTTCTTCTATACATGCTAAAATAAGTATCTTTAGGAAAGATAAGCTGACTTTCTCCAGAGATTTCAAAAATCATATCACTTTCATAGACTTGATCAACTATGGGTTCTTCAAGAATTGGAAAATCAATCAGAGGAATGTTTATGCAACTTTTGAATCTGACATGTGGCTTATCTGCTGCAATCATCAAAATTTCATCTGTAAAGTCAAAAGCTTCCATATGACTTAAATCAATTTCAATTTCAAACCACTCAGCTGGTTGATTAAGAAATTCTTTGAAAATTGTTAGTCTTTCATCCAAGAATCTACACTCCAGATTCCTTGGATGATTCAAAATGATGTATCTCCAACAATATTGACTAACCAATATATACAAGTTTTCATAAATTTCATTACTTTCAACTATTCTTAGACCTTGAGGTTCCCATATAATCAAATCTCTGTTCTCATTTATTTCAACCATTCCTTCATTCACTTCCATCTCTTCATCAAAAAGAATTACATCAGATAAATCACTTGGCTCTCCAATAATGTCTTCAAAAGCAAGATACTCATTCAACATTTCTTCATTTGCGTCAGGAATGACATATGTGTCTTCAGAACTTAGTTTATTTTCAGAATCCAGAGACACTTTCTCAGTCTCATACCCTTCTTCCATAGTTTCTTCAGAAGTGACTTTTTCAACTTCTAGACCATCATCTTCTGCATGTAAAATATCTTCTATTGCGTTAGAAGTTCTATTAGTTTCATCGTTTTCAGTGTTCTGAACTTCTTCAGAAGTTTTCTCAGAAGATCGTTCAGAAGTCTGAACTTGAGCTTCTTCAGAAGATTTTTCAGAATTTTGACCTTGTGGAATGTCAACATCTTCAAAGACTTTCTGTCTCTTCTCCCCCTCTTGATTTTCAGGATCAACCTGATCATCAAGGCTACGCTTTAAAGTCTTTGCTTGTGAACCACATTCCAATGCAGAAATACGATTGTTCAAGGAGACTTGAGAATTATGAATAGTGGTTAATTGATTCAGAGGCTGCTGTCTGAGTAGAAGAAGATGGCATAGAGGTCTTCAGGGATTGAACTGTTGAAATAACTTCAGAGAAAGAATCCAGAATAGCCTTTTGAAAGTTGTTGAGATCAGAAACAGTTGCAAGATGGAATTCATGCAATATATCCACCACTTTCTTCTCCTGTCCATCCAACCTATCCTCCATCACCTTACAGGTTTTATCCGTCAATTCCTTAATATCCTTCTGAATCTTTGCAAATTCAGAAGTACAGAAATCTTTGAATTCAGAAAATTCAGAAGATGAGGGAAAATGTCCAAGACCAACAAATGGTCTTGTTTGCAGTCCTTCAGAAGAAGGCTGGCCTATAGATGCCACAACATCATGAATCACTTGTGATTCTGTTAATGGAGCTTTGGTGATGTTCACTCCACCAGGTCTTCCAACCAATCCTTGATACCCTGTAATAGGTATATCTATGGTTGTTGTGGCAAGGTGACTAACACTTTGCTTGTGGACATCTGAAAGATGTGTGCTTGTGTGAATAAAATCCACATTAAGTGGTTTAGAAGGCCCAAAATTGAGTGGACTCTCAGACTCAAAGTGCTCAAAACTGTGAAGGGGGGACATATGTCCTTCTTTTTCAACAATAGGTTCTTCCAAGTGGGAACCTATTGGTAGATTAGCTGCTTGCCCCATGTGTGTTAATGAAACACCCTTCTGTTGAGAGATGGGTGAGTGGCTGGAGGGGATAACAAGATTTGCCATGGGCTCACTGGCTTTTTCAATACTACCCACCAAAAGATGTGGAGTAATAGATGATGTGGGTGCCCGGCTTAGAACAGTTAGTTCACAAGTTTCTTTATTTTTTACTTGTGGTCTCCCCTCTTCAGTTCTTTTTCTCACTCTTCTACCCACCCTCTCATTTTCATTTTTCCTCTTCACACCATGAGGTTGTTCTCCCCCATGAACAACCTCCCCACTCTGCCTAGGGATTCTAGACACCTCATAATGCTCACCACTCTTGTTAGAATCAGGGGAAGAGACTACTGGTTTAGGTAGTCCCATTGATTCACAATACTCATTCAAAAACCTATTTTGATGTGTTTACAAGTGCAAGTAAATAAGTTGGTAATGGTAAAGCATTTGGGAATTGCAGTTTAGCATTTGGTGGTCTGAGATTATCCATTGAGAAAAGGGGAACATGTACCTCATGAGTCAGAACAGGAATAGCAGGAACAACTTTCATTGCCCCTTTGATGAAGGTTTGGAAGAATCTTTGAAAGGGTATATAGTTGTAAGTAGACTTCTTCAAAATTGCAGACTTGAGTTCATCAAAAATAAGAGAAGCATAATCATAATGCTTGTTGAATGCTACTCCATGAAAAATTATTCTCCCATTTGTTGATGCTTGATCCAGACTTGAGATTTTACCAGAAAGGCAAGTGTTTAGAATTGTAAACAAACAATACCAGATAGGGGGTAAACATTTCGTTCTGAATGAGCTTAATGCATTGAGTTGCTCAGAGTATCCTAACTTCATAAAGTCTGAAATCATCTCAGAAGATGATGGAATAGGATCAAATGAAGTTTTCCCAACAACTTCATCCTCCTTAGGTAGAAAATGTATACTTCTAAGGTCTTCAACAGAAATGCAGACTCTGTAGCCATGAACATATAAAGAGATATCATCTGCTTCTTCATCAACTTCTGCGTGAAACCACCATTGTTGTAGATAAGAAGCAGGGACCAAAAATATTCTGGATAGCAAGGCTCGTAGAGGATGTTTCTTCATAATTTCAATTAGGATCATTTGATCTTCATTGAAATCAATAGACTTTAGATTCAGGGTGTAGTTGTTCTTCTTAATTTCAAGTAGCTTCCCTTCAGGGACATATAGTTTGGACAAATCAGGACCATCACTGCTTTGTGCACGAGATTGAGAGTCAGCAACACCAGTATTTGACTCAGAAGCCACTTCAATAGGCTCGATTTGAGTTTCCCCAATTTTGTCAGTTCGCGGGTTAGGGTTAGGGTTTGATTTGGGATTTGGATTTGAAGGATTAGCTTCAGAAATCACAGTAGTAGCAGTATCTTTTAAAATCTGTTCATCATCGAGATTGATATCCATTGATCCAACCATTATCTTCTTAGGAACTATTTTGAATGAATCATTAATTGATGATCCATTACTGTCACTAAAACGAGATTTTTCAGATTGAACATTTGAAGTCGACATAGTTGAAAATGAAGAGAAACTTGAGTTTGAATGAAAATCAATGAACAGGGAAAGATTTCAGAGGGAAAGATTGCTAGAAAGTGAAGACGAAGACGAAATCATGGATTATAAATGACTGAATAATCGTGGATGGACACGTGACCAAAAGTAAGAGTGATTAGAGTAGTAATCATCATTTATTCGGATAAATGAACCGTTTAATCGACATGCTTAAGGATAAGCCAATGAAATTAAAACACGTGGCACACGATTAGTATTTATAACGGGAAGAAAAATTCTGAGAACAAGTTCAAAAAATTTCAGAACTTCTGAGAATAAGTTCAGAAGAAATAATTCAGAAATACTTCAGAACTTTCGAAATAAGTTCAGAACTTGACTTGGAATCCTTCAAAATCACAAAACTCATTTAAAACTGCAATCTTCTGAAAAATATAAAACATCTGAATAATTCAGAAGTAGGTTTGAACAATATGAAATACAGTTTATCTTCAGAAGTTTGTCCAAATTCTTCAGATGTACACAATAGAATGTGTTATCCACCATTTCAGAGCTTGAATATTATAGAGGAGTGTTAAAGAGTTTGCCTCCCCCTTGAAACAAGAAACATTTTAATTCTCCCCCTTAAACAATGCTAGACATCAGAATTGTTAGAAATAAAAGATAGAGAAATGAATTTTTTTTGCAAGTATTAGAAAACAAACAATTTGTTTGAAAAATTATGCCTCCGAGTTAGAAAAAAATAAAGTTCTGAAAAGTTAACTACAGAAACACTGAAGGTAAGATTTCTCAGAAATTTGAGGAAATAAACTCGGAACATAAAATTTTTAAATTTGAATTGATGCTTAATATTTACACAGACATATTCATCATACCCAATTTACTTACCAAAAAATTAAAACGTTTTTCATCAAGTGCTTTGGTAAATAAATCAGGTAATTGATAATCAGTCTGAACAAAAAACATTTCAATATTACCTTTTTCAACATGATCTTTGATAAAATGATATCTGACATCAATGTGCTTAGTCTTTGAATGTTGTACTGGATTTGCAGTAATTGCTATGGCACTTTTTGAATCACAATAAAGAGGAATCTTTTTGAATGTGTAGCCATAGTCTTTTAATTGTGTTTGCATCCAAATAACTTGGGAGCAACAAATTGCAGCAGCAACATATTTAGCCTCTACAGTAGAAGTAGAAACACAATTCTGCTTCTTTGAAGACCAACTCACAAGTCTATCACCTAAAAATTGACATGATCCAGATGTACTTTTCCTGTCTAGTTTGCAACCACCATGATCTGCATCTGTGAAAGCTGTTAGCTCAAAACCAGAATCCTTTGGATACCAAAGTCCCAATGAAGGAGAACCTTTGAGATATCTAAGGATTCTTTTAGCAGTAAGAAGATGAGATTCCTTAGGATTAGCTTGATATCTAGCACAAATACATGTAGCAAACATTATATCAGGTCTACTAGCTGTTAAGTAAAGCAAAGATCCAATAATGCCTCTGTACTTTTTCTGATCAACAGATTTTCCATTCAAATCAGGTTCTAATTTTGTTGCAGTGGCCATTGGAGTTTGAATACTAGAACAGTCAGTCATGTCAAACTTCTTAAGTAAATCAGAGATATACTTAGATTGATTAATGAATATGCCAGTAGGTAGTTGTTTTACTTGGAGACCAAGAAAAAATGTTAATTCTCCCATCATACTCATTTCAAATTCAGTTTACAGGATTTTCTCAAAATTTCTGCAAAATTTTGGATTTGTAGAAGCAAATATAATATCATATACATATATTTGTATTAAGATCATATCATCACCTTCCTTTTTTAGAAATAAAGTTGTATCAACAGTACCTCTTTTGAACTTGGAATTCAGAAGAAAAGTTGTGAGAGTGTCATACCATGCTCTTGGTGCTTGTTTAAGTCCATATAAGGCTTTGTCTAAAATGTAAACATGATCTGGAAATTATTTGCTTACAAAGCCTTCTGGTTGTTCAACATACACTTCTTGATGAAGAATTCCATTCAGAAATGCACACTTAACATCCATTTGAAACACTTTCATGTTTTTGTGAGCAGCATATGCAAGAAAGATTCTGATAGCTTCTAGCCTTGCAACAGGAGCAAAAGTTTCATCATAATCAATGCCCTCTTGTTGACAATACCTCTTAGCTACAAGTCTTGCTTTGTTTCTCACAACAATTCCATGTTCATCCTTTTTATTTCTGAAAACCCACTTGGTGCCAATTATTGATTTACCTTTTGGTTTTGGAATCAATCTCCAGACCTTATTTCTTTCAAATTGATTTAGCTCATCTTGCATAGCTAAAATTCAGTCTGGATCTTGAAGAGCTTCACATGGCTTTTTGGGTTCCATACTGCTTAAAAAATTCACATACAGACATTCATTTGCTGTGGCTGATCTTGTTTGTACACCTTTTGATGCATCACCAATAATCTGATAAATTGGATGACTTGATGTCCAATTGTTCACATTTGGCAATGGTTGAACAGATGAAACATTGTTAAATGAATCATAATCATCAATGATTGCTTGAGTTTCAATATCATGATTAATAGCTGAATATGTAGATCTGAAGTCTCCCCCTCAAATTGAACATTTTGTACTAGTTCAGAAATAATATGCACAGGTTCATAAACAAGAACAATAGGTTCAGAAGTAACTTGCACTGTTTCTGAAATAATTTGTACAGGTTCAGAAATGGGAAATTCTGAATTTGAGGTTGAGATTGGTGATCCAGGAGTATTTGATATTGTAGGTTCTATAGATTCTTGTTCTGGAATACTTCTGAGTAGAGAAGGATTTTGATAATCTGCAGAAACATTCACAGAAATATCAAATAAGTCTTGACATAAAGTATCTAAATTTGTTTTAAGAAAAGTTTTAGATTCAGAAGTGAGATTTGTCTTGTTTCATTCTGAATCCAAAATTTCAGAAACTTGGTTAAGCTTGAGTTCTGAACTGTCTTGTTCAGAAGTCATTGTTGGCTCGTGAAATCTAATGTTTGAAGTCTCAACGATTCTTTGTGTTCCTTTGATTAGTACTCTGTATGCTTTGGATCTTCGAGAATAGCCAACAAAGATACCAGTTGTACCCTTAGGTGCAAATTTATCTAGATGCTGTGTATCATTTAGAAGAAAACACCTGCAACCAAATTATTTAAAATAATCAATAGAGGGTTTTCTTTGCTTAATAATTTCATAAGGAGTTTTAAGTAGTTTTCTATTCAGAATTGTCCTGTTCTGAGTAAAACATGTAGTTGCAATTGCTTCTGCCCACAGAGATAAAGGAAATTCAGAATATGCTAGCATGGTCGTTGCAGCTTCTATCAAAGTTTTGTTTTTCCTTTCAACAACACCATTCTGTTGGGGAGTTCTGGCAGCAGAAAAATTATGTGAAATACCAACAGATTCCAAAAAATTCTGAAGTGTAGAATTTGTAAATTCTGTGCCATTGTTACTTCTGATCTTTTGAACTGGTAGTTGAAGAAGAACTTGAATTTTTTCAGAAAAGGAACGAGTCTTTCAGAAATATCAGATTTGAGTCTTAAGAATTCAACCCAAGTATATCTTGAATATTCATCTACAATCATAAGAATATACTTCTTTCCACCGATGCTTTGAGTCTTCATTGGTCCACACAAATCCATATGTATCATTTCAAGTGGAGCTTTACATGAAGATAGCATTTTCAGAGGATGGGAGCTTCTTTTGATCTTCCCTAGTTCATATGCAGAGCATAAAGAATTCTTTTCAAATCTGATCTTTGGTAGTCCTCTTACAGAGTTGTGTCTTTCCAGTTCAGAAATGGCTTTGAAGTTCAGATGTGACATTCTTCTATGCCAAAGCCAACTATCATTTCTCATAGTTGTGGAAATGTAACACACTCCTTGTAATTGACCATTTGCAGTGAAAGTTGCAGTGTAGATATCTCCATCTCTATAAGCAGTTAACTCATTTTTGTTTGATGAACTCAGAACATGACAGTAGTCTATATCAAAATTTACTTTCCAATACTTGTCACATAATTGACTTATACTGAAGAGATTATGTTTAAGACCTTCCACATAGAAAACCTTCATCAATTTAACATCTCATTTGGAAAAAGTTTCATATCCTCTCACATAACCTTTTGCATTATTTCCAAAGCTAACTGTTCCTCCATATCTTTCATGATAATCAGTTAAAAGTTCTTTGAAATGTGTCATGTGTCTTGAACATCCAAAATCTAAGACCTACACATGACATATCTTTTAAAAATGATTATTGAGATTTAGGTACCCATTTAAGAATGGGTCCTGTGAGATTAGTCAAAAACTTTGAATCTCTGAATTTTGACTTAATCTTCTGAATGTCAGAAGTTAGTTCAGAATTTTTTAATTTGTCATTTTTAGTATTATTTTGAAGTTTCTTTTTATTTTTGTATTTGTTTGCCAATGTAGCTGAAAATTTCTGAATTGATTTCTCAAGATGTGTCTTATTTGTTTTGAAGTTCAGATGAAAATTATGATGACCACAGTTAATGCAGTGAATATGATTTTTCAAAATATTTAATAAAGCAATTGATGAACAAGAATCAACATTGTTTGATTTGTCAACAATAGTTCTTTTATTCACTTTATTAATTCTTGGTACATCAATTTTCTTTGAATTTGAAAACTATCTAATTTGTCAGTCTTTGATAGTCTTTCTCATTTCTTTCTCCAAACTAAAGTGGATAGCTCTGTAAAAGATAAGAAATGAGGATTAGTATAAGAGATTCTTTTACTTACTTTAGTTGTAACTTCAGATTTAGGATTTGAATTATGAACTTTAGAAGTTGAATTTGAAGATTGTCCTTTTTCAAACTTTTTAATTCTGGTTACAAAATCAGATGATGATATTGAAGATACATGTGTTTTGTGGATATAGGAGTATCATTTGATGAAGTAGAAGAAGTTGCAGTTTTCAGAAATTCAGGTTTCATAAAAACAGTATTAAACTTGTCAGAAGGAACTTTTGGTGCTTCTGATTTTAAAATTTCTCCTTCAGTCATATTTAATTGTAATTTATATACCAAATATCCATCTTTATCAATAACTTGAACCATATGATCATCATCATCTTCTGAATCTGAAACATTCATTAAATCTGAGAACTTATCTTGAGTCATGCTAGATGCAAAAGATTTTTGATTTAAAATATTTTCAGACTCATCATCAGAATTATCAAAAATAATTTCTGAATTCTCATTATTATCTTGTGAACATTCAACATCTGAGAATTCATCATATTTTTCTTCATGTTTTGATTTATTATCAGAATTATCTTCTTTTAGAACTTCAAATAAACTTTCAGAAGTAGGTTCAAAATATAATTCAGAAATTTTCTCAATTTTAATAGATGGTTCAAATTTTTCTTCAGAAATAGTTTCTGATTCAGAAGTAAGTTCAGAAATGTTTATAATATTCTTATGCATTACTTCTGTTTCAGAAATTGTCTCTGTTTTACCGGAATTAAGAGATTTTTCATCAGAAAATAGAGTCTCTAATTTTACAAAAGGAATTCTTTCAGGCAAAGAGAGATTAACAGGTTTGGATATGACACCTGTATTAGTTTCATTAAAAAAATTTCATTTTTGAATAGTCATAAAGATTTGCAGGTGCCTTTTTCAGAATTTGACTTTTATTATATCCCAATCCTGCCTTGATGTTATAAAATTTTGAATTCTGAGCCTGGTTTGTTAAAATCTTCAGAGTCTGTTCTGTTTGTCCTCTTTTAAAGTTCAGATCTTCCAATTCCTTAATCTTTTTGTAAAGATCAAGTCTTTCTTGATTTAGAAAGTTCATTTTAACATTTAGAATTTCTTTTTCATATTTTTCATTTATGATATCTTTTTGTAAACTTTCCATCTTTTCTTTTAACAATAATTTTTCTTCAGAAATTTTTTCAAGAGATTGTTCAGCTTCTTGGCAATTTTGTTTATAGATTGACTTTCAGCTCTGAATTGATTTACCAATATTCTTTCACCTTTAATTTTGTTTCTGAGACTTTCAAATTTAGAATACATATTCTGAACTTGATTTTGCATTTCAGAATTTCCAGAAAGATGTTCAAAATTTGGTTCAAAAGAGTAATCTATTTCAGTATTTAGTTCAGAAGATGAAGAAATTACCTCAGAATCATGTGCATGTTTATCTTCTGGATCCATTTGGCACATATAGCAGTTTGATGCATAATGAGCTACCTCTTCATCATATTCACCATCACTCCAGTTTAACCAATCCTCTTCATATTTGGTAACCAAAGCTGGATTAAGCTTCTTCTTTTTAGCAAGAAGATGCTTTTTTTCATAGTAGCCTGAGTTTTTTACTTTGGGCATTTTGCACTGTCTTGCATAATGACCAGACTTACCACAATTAAAACATCTTGTTGGTTCAGATGATTCAGTTTGACCAGTATCTTGACTTTTCTTGAGACCAACTTCAGATTTTGGTTTATTCTGATATTTTTGATTATATCTTTGAGTAAATTGCATTGTCATAAAAGCAATATTATCAAAAATTCTCTTTAGTTCTTCATCTGAGTCATCCCCATCACACAAATTTGTTTCTGGGATCTCAAAGATTTTGCTCTTAGCAGAAATGGTCATAGAATTATTATACTTTTTGCTCAACAAGGCTACTGTTTCATTTGCCTTCCTTTGTTCATTCTGTCTAGTCTTGGTTTTGTCTTCTGGTTGAAACAGAATGCCATAGACATCATGAATAGATTTTCTAGAAAGATTTCTAGTAACCATGTTGTCAGAAAAACTTGACCATTCATTCCCCAAATTGTTCAAAAATTTATTGTTTATCTCAGACTTTGATTTCTGAACACCATTTCTTCTCAGATCATTCAGGATATGTTGAATCTATGATAAGTCTCTGTAATAGATTCATTTTCTTTAAACCTGAAGTTTTTATAAGTATCCACACAAATATTCAATCTTTGTGCTTGGGCCTTTGTACTACCCTGCATTTGTGCTTCAACCTCATCCCACATGGCTTTGGCAGATGTTAAACCATCTACCCTATTGAATATCTCATTTGGAATGGCCATTGTAAGAAGAGTTAATGCCCTTTTGTCAATTTTAGCTTGAGCTTTCTCAGCAGTACTATACATACCTGGGCTTTTCTTGATTCTCGATGTAGGTATCTCAGGAGTTGACTCAGTTCTTGGTACTGATGGTATTTCCACATAGACCTCCAGAGGGCCATTTATGATCGATTCCATTAAAGCTTCATCGATATTATCCAAGAATTGAATCATCCTGATTCGCCACTGATGATATTCACCCAAAAACAGAGTTGATGGTTTAGTTTCTGATCCGATGGAGACGATTTATTTCGACATCTTTCATTTGAAATAGATCGAGAATTCACCTGAAATTGAATCTTGAATTTATCAATCAAGAATACCAAGAACTGTCAGATCTGACAAGTTCTTCTCTGAATGTCAAGAACAGATGAATTGGCTCTGATACCAATTGTTAGATCCCAAACAATCAAGAATATGGAAAGATTAAAGAACAAGAACAAGAATTAGATCACTGAAGTTGTATGTAGTATTGATCACTGAACTGTATTACAATATGTGTATCTTTATAAGCTCTATCTATCAACGTTAGTTATAACAAACTATCAAACTATCTATTTATATACAAATGGAAAAGCTAAAGTTACAGTACAAAAATAACAGACATGTTTAGAACTACTTCTGAACATCTTTAGAACTTCTTTAGAAGTGTCTTTAGAATCCTCTTCTGAACTTCTTCAGAACTTCTTCAGAATCTTCAGAACTTCTGAAGTAGCCACTTCAGAAGTTATGCCTTAGGCTTTTCTTCATTTGTCTTCAGACTTCTGAATCTTTTTTTTTCAGAACCTAGTCTTCTTTTGAAGCTACTTCTGATATCTATCATTGTTGCTAAGACTATTGAAATGGTCATTGAGGAGACAATAGCAATGGCAGATGCAACAATCAACAAGGAAGTTGATGGTAATTATAATGCACTATATTTAGGTTAATTTGTTCACAAGTATACTTCTGATAGTTAACATGTAAAATTTTGAGTTTTGACATAAGTGTGTGTACTTTAGTGCTTTGGTCACTCCTGAGGTAATCAAGCTTCAACCGGGTTTTGTCAGCAACAAGTGTATCAACGAGATTTGCATTTTGGTTATAAGGTACATTTCCGTTTGGGATCTGAGCGGCCATTGAGGTAGATTGGATTTTGAGATTAAGTAAAGATTGAAAGTTATTTTAGAAAAAAATTGAGGAAAGGTATTGAAATTCAATTGTTGGCAACGGTTCTATGCTATTTATGTAACCTATCAATGCAGAAAGTAGTTGGGAGAAGTAATGAGATTAGACTAGTATCCAAATATATTAAATATGGTAATTAATTTACATCGAATCAATAAGTTGAAGATTTTTATTTGGCATGTACTTCCTTATGCATCCAGATATATTTGCAGTTAACAAGAAATTGTAAACTGTGCAGTTATGAAATAAATCAAATATATTTTTTTCAACCATAGAAATAAAAAAAGGATCAGTGAAAATCTACAAAGTAAATGCTTTTTCAAAATAATTTGTTGTTTGGTTTATATAACATTATTGTTCATTTATGAAATATTTAATGTTATGATACACCACAAATTTTGTGTAAAAAAGTTCTGTTAAATACACCATGATACTAAATGAAATAGTCACAAAAAAAATTAATGTAGATAATTTAATGACATACTACTACCATTAATACAACAACATTAAAGACGAAATAAAACTCTTTATCGTTAAAATCTTTTATTTTTGTTCATTAATCGATTATTTATGAACAACAATACCACATATACACTCGGCCAATTACTGTAAATATTCATGAATCTAAATTATTTTAAAAAAAAAATATTAAACATCAGTAAATTGTCCTTATTAATTATCAAATCATGAAATAATAACGTTATGAAAAGCTACAGTAACATCGAAATAAAGAATATAAAAAAGGTCTCAAACACGATAATCATTAGACATGATTGATTGGACAATTGCGTGAGTCATGTCCGGTACGCTAACCACAATTCTTGCATTTTCGCTTCTGACGTTTACTTCGTTCTTGAATCCTATCAGACGCACTAACCAAACATATACCAGTACCACACCCTTTGTTTCTAAGTTGGCGGGAATATGTCTACGTCCTCATCATCATGTATTGGCACTCCATGATATTCATTTATTGCGTCATTCCTTTGTTGCCTAATGTCGTGAAACAGACTATCTTTCTCATATTCATCTTTGAAATTGTCAATAATTGTCGTAAATTTTTCCATCTGTATGTTGTCGTTCCTTAAACGACTAACAAGTTCGCCAACTTTTGAATAAACATCACGAATCGCTTTCTCTTTATCGGGGTCTATATCTCCATATCTAACTCAGGCAGATTGAATATGAACATGAACAATTCAAATTGTCGATTGTCGTATTATATATTTCTCGGGAATGGAATATACTTCATCGTTGATCAGCACCTTCAATGCATGTCGACATAGTATACCCTTCTAAACAAAAAAAATATTTATAGTCAACGGAATTCTCATCATAGTTGCATGCTGTGGATCCCAGATTATGATCAAGTACTAAGCTTTTAATGTAAAAAACGAAGAACACAATGAATACTGATGAAAATCCGAAGTTGGATATCTTACTTGTATTGAATAATATCAGATCTTTCTCTCACAGATTAGCTCTCAATATTTCGCACCCTTTTTACATTGACCCTATGCGCCTATTTATATTAAAGGACTAAACGATATAAGGAAACTAAGAGAATGGCATTATACACTTTCCATGTTTACAATTAAGTAACGTTTCCTTATTTTTGACACAATTAAATAATGTCCTAACAATCTCCCCCTTTGTGTCAAAAAGACCGTTTATCTCTTTAGCTCGAACATTCCTTCAAAACGTCTAAGGGTCTGTCTGTAGATGATGCGCTTGTCAATCAGCTCGATAGTGTTAAGTAAATTTTCTCGTTCATTTGCCTTTAACTGTTGTTTCTTACTTCTTCGTTGATCAGCACTTGCTTCAACAGAAAGTCTGTTACGAATAGCTAATAAAGTTCCGTCAGAATAAGAAGCAACTTCATTGAATCTTAGAAATATCATTTCTCCATTCGTCTTCATATACACAACTCCATGTGCTGGTCGAGTCATTACTTGCGTTACTCTCAGATTCTTCAGATCAGGAAAATCTTGATCAGGCTTTGGTAGATATACTTTCTTCTGTTTCCTTTCGATTGCTCTTTGAAAATCATGAAGATAGCTGTATTTAAGTTCCTTTTGAATATGCCTCACAGTTGCTCTTAAAGCTCTTTGTTCATCCACCGATCTTTTGGTTTTGTCTTTAAGCTCAGTATACATAGTTTCCATATCAGTCACATCCAGTTTGGCAAAATCAGCTTCAAAAAAACAGTAGACTTTTCCATCATATCTTCTCACTTTGAAAGTTGGAAATTCCACTTGATAGGCTTTATCACATCCAATCTCCATGATTGCGACTATTCTGTGTCTAGAAATAACTTCTTTAGGATCCTTTGCTTTAGTCTTCAGTATGCTCACATATTCTGTTACTTGAAGCGGATCCATTTCCATGATCAGATGTATTCTAGACATATCCTCTGGTTTCTTCTTTTCCACAAATATCTTTCGCATGGTTTCTTCTAAGTATGGAGTTCTGACTTGTGGATTTACCCATTTGCTGTTTGAAAGAATTCTTTCCCAACGAATTTGATGCGGTAGCAGCCGTGTTTGATCAATATTTGTTGGTAGGAATTTCTTTTTCGCATGCATAAGATTCACATAATCTTCTTCTTTTAGCACGGGTTCATATGGATCACGAAACCAGTTTCGGACTGAATCTCTTAAATGCTGAACATTTACTTCTTCTTCATTTGGTGGTTCAGTAGCTTGTGATCCACTCTCGATTTCAAATTCTACCGCAGGCTTTTCAACCGTTGGCAGATCTTGTGGTTGTGTGGGAGGTGGAGCAGATTGTTGTTGGCCGGATGGTGGAACTGTAGATGTAGATGGACCAGAAGTTGTAGCAGAAGATGGTCGAGATCTAGCTTGAGTTCTTGTAATCCGGCGGTGTGTCTCCCCTCAGGACGATTTGGACCAGAGGCCGGATCGTCCTGATCAGGTCGACGAGGTGGAACAATTGCGGCGGGACGACAAGACTCTTGAATTTCAGTGCAAAGAGCAGTGATGGCACCAAGAATCTCATCAGTTGCTTACCTTTGTTTGGTTGCCATGTCAAGAAGTTGTGACTCTATATCAGCTTTGAATAGGTCGAACTCATAGTGAGTGACATTCAGAATTTCAAGATTGCGACGAAGAAGACCCATCAGCGTATCTTCAGGTAAGCCTCGAGCTGTAGCTTCAGCAAACAAGTTGGCATATAACATGGACATGAGTTCATCATTGTTGTACTCATATCTATGTGGTGACTGTGGTCGATTCCGAGGATCCTGACACGGATCAGGATGCTGAGGTTGTGGAGGTGGAGTACGACTACTACTTGGTCGGGAAGAGCTGGCTTGTGATGGATCTGGCTGTCGGGAGCGGGAAGCTTCAAGTATTTCTTGAACAAAGGCGCGTCTTTCAGCGGTCATTCGAGCTTTATGAGCATGTAGAGTCTCTTGAGCTCGTTGGAATTGAGCATCCATAAGTGCTTGAGCTTCGGAGAAATCGTGAACTGAGTTGAAGGAGTCGGCAAAGAAGGAGTACCTGTAATGGAAATACCGGGATCACGTAGATTATCCATTGACATTATAGTTGAATAAACTGTATGACCTACGTTCAGTGGTGGCAGTGATGTAGCACTGGTAGGATTTCCTTCTAATCCTCGTGAAATGTCCGGAATAGACATCACTATAGAAGTTCCGACTGGGCCACGAAGGCTTGCAGTGTGTACAGACTCGTGTTCCCTAGAAGGCTCTAGAGTTGATGAGCTCAGAAATGAAGGCGAAGTAGGTGAGATACTACTTCTTGTTTCAATAGCTATGTCTCCCGAAGAGAGAGCAGCTAGATGAGGTGCTAAGCTCACAAGAATATCTGAAACCGTAGGCTGTTGTGAGCTTACGGAGTGGCTGGGAGGGGCGTGTAATTGCGTTGTTGGGCAAACAACGTCTTGTCCAATTGTGGAACTCAACAAATGACCGCAATAGACTCGGTGACCCGGGTAGAGGGGATAGGTGTCTCACTCTCCATAATGTTTTCCTCCCCTTCACTCACTTGCACGTCTAGATTTTCAACTAATTCTCCCTCCGTTCTCCTTATTTCTTCAAAAAGTTGGTCAAGGGTTAGGTTCCGAGAACTGTTCAAAATCAAAAGTAGCCTCCGATGAGGTTTCTTGAACTGAAGGCTGGCGGCCAATTCGGTGAAGTGCAGCATCTTCCGCAACATTAATGCACTGACGTTTTGTTGAACAAGGTCGTCGGAAAGAGTGTCCTCCGTATCAAATTCAGACGCAGGTTGATACACTCTCCTTCGGCTAACTCGCATCTTTAATCGGCGGGTGGACGGAGACTTTAACCGTCGGGTGGATGGAGTAATAGTTGGAATGGCTGGGGTAACAGTAGGTGGAATGGGGATTTGCTGATCCGATGCACCTCCAACTACATTTCCCCTTTCATTCTCTGTTCTCTCAACGCCCTGTTCAGGATCCCCTTGATCCTGAACCTGCTCGTCTAAGCTAATACCCTTGCCCACACGATGATGTTACTAACGGACAGGCTCATGGGCAGGTTGTCCCGGTTGTTGGGGAGCCATTAAGCCGAGACTCTTCCTATACGCTATTACACTAGGTGCATTTGGATCAGCAAGGGATAGTAGAGCGTCAGGTAAAGGCATGGTGAACGGAAATTGAGTCTTGTTGAGCTTGAGGTATTTCTGAACAAAAGACGGTCCAAGTGGAGAGCCATTTCTTCTCGGAATCTCCGCACGGGCATTCATCGTCCGATGATTGGCAATCTGAAAGAATCGTTGGAAAGGTATAAACTCCCGTGCACGTTTATTTTCCTTGTCGGTGGCAAATGCTACAAGGTCATTCCAAATGAGAGAAGCAAAGTCGTAATGACGACTGTAAAAGAAGCCATGGAAGATGCGCAGTGCGGATGAGCTGGCCCGATCCATTCCAGTATGTTTCCCTGTTAGACACCGGTTGATTAGCGAAAAAATCATAAAGTAGAGGTGGGGCAGATACATCCGTTTGAAGTGTCCGAGTGACGTGAGTTCGTCAGTGTAGCCCAAGGCCCGAAAGTCCTGGCATAGTTCGTCCTCGCTCGACGGATCTTCAACAGAGGCAAGGCCGGGGACGAAGTTCGCAGCCGGTAAATGGAGAATACGTCGGAGTCTGGTAGGTGTGAGTTTGGTGATGAACTCATCAATTTGAGCAGTGAAATGATGATCGCCTTCCATCGGGTGATATTCCAAGGTGTGCCAAAATTGCTGTAGGTAGAGCACGGGGACCCGGTATTCGAGTGCAAAAGCAACTCGAAGGGGATGGTTGCGAATGATCTTCATGATGACAGGATGGTCCAAGCACATGTCAAAGTTGAGACGATGGTTGTTCAGTTTTAGCTCCCGTGATGCACCCGGGGGTTGTAAGATGTCGTCTCGATTGGCCGCGGTGATGGTTGGTGCGGTGGAACGTTTAGAGGGCATTGGGTTCTCGTCATCGGACATGTTAGGATCTTGGTGAGCCGCCATTGAAACTGAAAGCACAATGTTAAACCACATATGACAAGTTAGAAAAAAAATTCCCTAAGTATATATGTCGGGTCAATAAGAGGCGACAAGTATTTATGTCGGGTGTAAGGGATCGATATAAACACTTGTGTTTGACAAGAAAGGGCCAAGTGATGATGTCGATCCTTTATTGGTCGACATAAAAAGATGTCGAGTAAAGAGGATTGATATAAACACTTGGAAGTTTCTTAAGAAACACGAGGTATTATATCGGGTACCTATGTGCCGATAAAAGCACTTGGAAAAAAACATTAAGTGCAAACCTGGAAATCTTGTCGATTTATAATAATGTGATAAGATCAACTTATCGGGTTAGAAAGAGTCGACAAGAACACTTGGAATTCAAAAGGAATTATATCGAACCTTTGAGATGCGACAAGAGAATTTGTCGAGTAAAACATGGCGACAAGAACACTTGGACATTCATAAGACAAACTTGTCGACCCTTTATCAGCCGACAAAAAAGTTGTCGGACCTTACTGGGCCGATAAGTGTTCTTGATAAACCTAAAAAATACTAAGTGTTCATGAGGTTGAGCTTGTCGATCCTTTATCGGCCGACAAAAAAGGTTGTCGGGCCTTAAGGAATTGATAAGTTTCCCCAAAAAAAATCCTAATTATTCCTGATGTCCGATAAGGTCAAAAATTGCCCAGATCCAAAAACTGAGTTTTAACCAAATTAAAACCTATATCTATGGTCGATGGGGTGCGACTAACACTTTTAAAACTGATCCTAAGGCCAATAATACATAAACAGGGAAAAAGCAATCAAAAATCGGACTTCCAAGGGTTTTGGAAGCCGAACAGTTAATCACCAAATTGACCATTATGCAATGGATAAAAACAAAATTACCAAGAATTAAAGTGGATCGAGAAGTGAAGGCGTACCTGGTGATGTTTTCGGAATTGAAAAACTCGAAGATTTGAAAAACGGATTGACGCAACAGTTGATATCGAAGGTTTTAGAGAGAAAAAGAGGGAAGAACACTTTTTGAAAAAGTGAATAGTGCAGGTGGGGGCTCGAGGGTTAAATAGTGAGGTCATCAGAGGATGACACGTGGCAAACAGTCCTCGGGGCCGACAACATGGATTTAAGTCGGTTGAGTTCCTTGTCGGGTCTTTGATAGGCGACAAGACTTCATGTCGGGTAAAGAAGGGCCGACAAGTGACCAGTTGTGAAAAAAATATTCTAAGTGCTCCCCCTTGAATTTTGCTTACGGTAAGAAAACTTGGAGTTTATGAAAGAAAAACTTACCTGTCCGCTCCCCCTTGAACAAAGATAGGATGGAAAACTACATCGAGACAGACGTAAAAAGACACAGACATGACGAAAAAAATGTACGAGACAAAAATAAATTTGAAAATACAGATCATTGAATTTAATCAGAAATATACAAAACGAGAATTCAAAAATGATGAAATTTCACTATAAAAGGGAATTTTGCATGAATCTTGAATGGGCGTTTTGTGTATTTTTGAAAATACTGATTGGAAATCAGGTTTTGAGATTTAGCATGCCCAATTTGGACACTAGGAACTGGAAGCGTTTTTCATCCAATGCCTTTGTGAACAAGTCGGCAAGCTGAAGTTCTGTATTTACAAAATATAGTTCAATCGTACCTCTTTCGACATGGTCTTTAATAAAATGATACAGGACATTGATGTGTTTCGTCTTTGTGTGTTGAACTGGATTGCTTGAAATGGCGATTGCGCTTTTGGAGTCACAGTAGATGGGAATCTTATCAAACCAGAATCCATAATCCTTGAGTTGCGTGCGCATCCACAGTACTTGAGAACAGCAACTTGCGACAACAATGTATTCGGCTTCCGCGGTAGAAGTGGAGACGCAAGTATGCTTTTTCGAGGACCAACTTACCAGTTTATCGCCTAAGAATTGAATGTGTCCTGACGTGCTTTTGCGATCAAGCATGCATCCAGCGTGATCAAAATTTGAAAAGGCAGTTAACTCGAAACCCGTATCCTTGGGATACCATAGACCAAGATCAGTAGTACCTTTTAAATATCGAAAAATGCGTTTTATAGCACTAAGGTGAGATTCTTTAGGAGATGCTTGATATCTAGCGCATAAGCCTGTGTCAAACATTATATCCGGTCGACTAGCCGTTAAATACATTAAGGAACCAACCATTCCTCGATAGGTTTTAGAATCCACCGCTTTTCCTAAGGGATCAGCGTGTAGTTTCGAACCCGGAGACATGGGAGTGCCAATCGGTGTACATGTCGTCATGTTATATTTACGTAACATATCCGAGATGTATTTTGATTGGTTGATGAATATTCCCGTTGAAAATATTTTAACTTGAAGGCCGAGGAAAAAATTCATCATACCCATCATGCTCATATTGAACTTGGCAATCATGAGCTCGGAGAAATTCTTGCATTGTTGGGGATTAGTCGAACCGAAAATAATGTCGTCAACATAAATTTGAATTAGCATAATATCACCATTTTCTTTTTTAATGAAAAGAGTAGGGTCGATTTTACCTTTGGAGTATCCATTTGTTACCAAATAATCCGAAAAACTGTCATACCATGCGCGCGGGGCTTGTTTTAAGCCGTAGAGAGCCTTGTCGAGGATGTACACATGATTTGGCTTTGAAGGATCGACAAACCCGTCGGGCTGGGATACATAAACTTCTTCACGGAGTACACCATTCAAGAAGGCAGTTTTGACGTCCATTTGAAAAACCACAAAGTTCTTGTGTGCCGCGTCCTAAGAACATTCGAATCGCTTCAATACGGGCCACGGGTGCAAAGGTCTCGTCATAATCAATCTCTTCTTGCTGGCGGTATCCTTTGGCGACAAGCCGGGCTTTGTTGCGAATGACAATCCCATCTTCATCTTGTTTGTTTTTGAAAATCCATTTGGTACCGATGATGGTTTTGTTTTGTGGACGGGAACGAGGCGCCAAACTTTCAAGCTTTCGAATTGGTTGAGCTCGTCTTGCATGTCCACAATCCAATCAGGATCATTCATTGCTTCTTGAATGGATGTGGGTTCGATCTTGCTTAGAAACGTAGAGAACAGACAATCGTTGGCCGAGGCGGAACGCGTTGTGACTGGTTTGGTTGGATCTCCAATAATTTGATTGGCTGGATGAGAGCGGACCCATTTGGAAGTGTGAGGAAGCGGTTGAAATGCGTTGGGGTCCGGGGTATCGTCTTCATATGTACCAAAGGGAAGATCTTGAAGTGATTCCAAGGCAGGAGCCACGTCAGAAGATCTAGTGGAACTGGTGACATCCTTGGGAGTTGAGGCCGATGGTGGGGGAGAGGATGCCGGTTCCGTAGGGAGCGGGTCAGAACTTGGTTGAGCATCAGGTTCAACATCAGGTTGAGCATTAGGTTGAGCATCAGGTTGAACGGGTGAAGTGGATGCAAATGAGCTTGGAGTTGCAGCAGTTGAGACGGTTTCCGTTGTAACTGGCGGTCCAGAAAGGTCGGTTGTCTCGGCAACCTCCAAGATAGGCGGGGTGATATGTTTGGGAATTTTGGTATGCGAGCCGAAATAATCCGAGTAAAAGTGCGCGAATAAGTCATCCAGATCTGATAGTGCGGTTTTGGAAGTGGAAGCTTGAGCGGGGTTTTGAGCAGGTTCCGAACGGAGTTGTTCGGAAGCTAATACACCAGTGAGTGCGGGTCCAGAACTGTCTTGTTCGTGAGCCATCTCGGCTTTAGTATCAAACTGAATATTGACACTTTCCGTGACACAACGTGCATGTTTCATGTAGACCCGATATGTTGAGGCATTTGGAGAGTAGCCAAGAAAGTAAGCTTCATTGGCTTTTGGCTTGAGTTTTCCACGATCTTCCTTTTCATTCAAAATAAAGCAGCGAACGCCGAAGGTGTGAAGATGATCGATGGATGGAAAGCGGTTGTATACCAAATGATACGGTGTCTTGTTAAATCGCTTGTTGATGATTGACCGGTTTTGAGTGTAGTAAGCGGTATTGACAGCTTCGGCCCAAAGGTTGAGTGGCAGTTTGGAAAATGTAAGCATAGTTCGAGCAGCTTCAACTAGCGTATGATTGCGGCGTTCGACCACACCATTTTGTTGCGGAGTTCGAGCCGCAGAAAATGTGTGTGTAATGCCACCTGATTCGAGATAACCGTCAAGGGAACGATTTTTGAATTCGGTTGCATTATCAGTGCGGATGGTTTGAGCGGTAAGTTCCAGTTTGACTTGAATGGCTTTCAAGAAAGTGATGATTGTGTCGGGAGTTTCATCTTTTGAGCGAAGAAATTTAACCCACGTAAAGCGAGAAAAATCGTCAACCATTACGAGAACGTATTTCTTGCCATGAATACTTTGAGTCCGCATTGGGCCGCATAAATCCATATGGATGAGTTGAAGAGGTCGAGGTGTGCTATGTACCACTTTGGGCTTGTGAGAAACTTTTCTTCATCTTTCCCATCTCGCATGCTTCGCATAAGTGTGGTTTGTCAAACTTCATCTTTGGTAGACCGGTGACTAATCCGTGAATGGAGAGGCGATTGATGTTTTTGAAATTCAAATGAGAAAGTCGTCGATGCCATAAACAGTTCTTGGGATTAGAGACATTTGAGATTAGACAAACATTAGAAGGGGCGGTCACTTGGGATAGATCGATGGTGTACAGGTTGGATTTGCGCGAGCCGGCTAATAGTTCTTTTCCTTCAAAGGTCCACACACAGCATCTTTCGGGTCGAAAATTGACTTCAAGTTGTTTGTCACAGAATTTGCCAATACTTAGCAAATTGTGGCTCAGGCCTTGAACATATGAAACATCGGAAATGGTGATGTTGTTTTGAATGATGTCTCCATGTCCCTTGATGGGTGCTAAGTGATTGTTGCCAAATCTTAAGAAAACGCCCTTTTTCTCTTTGTAATTGGCAAGCAGCTCCTTTTGTCCGGTCATGTGTTTGGAGCAACCAGAATCTAAGTACCACACATGACCGATCTGCACAAAATCAGGTAGATTTAGGTACCCATTTGTAAATGGGTCCTTCGGGGTTAGTTGACTTTGTACCTTTGGGTACCCACTTGAAGTGGGACTTAGGGTCGTTAGTCATGGTCTTTTTAGGAACCCATTTATAAACAGGCGGAGGTTGAAAATAGTTATGATGAAAATTATAAGAATTATGCATGTTCAAAAAATAATCACAACCATAATCAAACGAATTTAAGTGCACAAAGTCATTCACACCGCAATTTGAGCAATAAATTTGATTACGAGAAAATTTAATTAAATGTCGAATCGAATGAATAGTATACGGAAATAAAAATTGACGATTTGTTCTTTTGACATTTGTAGAATTTGTAAAAGAAAATTTGTCTTTATTACGGGATGACGACTTTGAAGAGCGCTTGTCTTTTTCAACCCAAACTTGTTTGGTCTCTAAAGTATGAACAACTG
Source organism: Silybum marianum (assembly GCA_036898165.1). NCBI lineage: Eukaryota > Viridiplantae > Streptophyta > Magnoliopsida > Asterales > Asteraceae > Silybum > Silybum marianum. The sequence goes on along the minus strand of CM072533.1, from coordinate 29,569,360 downwards.
AAACATCAACAGGACCATTGTTAGTACTTTTTGGAAATAATTTAGTTTGATTCGTTTGGATAGAATGAGTGTTATTCATTTGACTTGTGGAACACTCATTCGGATCCTCCGGAAGTAAAACTGATTCCATTGGCTTTTTGCCTTTGTCCAAAAATTCCGTATGATTTGGAAGTGTAGGATTGAAGTCAAAGTCAGCATTTAAATCATTTAAGCATTCGTCGTCGTTAAGTAAAGAAAGATTAGAATTTGCATCAAGGTCATCTATTTCACCATCAATTTGGTCGGGAGAAGGGAAACATTTTTGTTTAGGAGGAATATAGTTTGGATCTAATTTAAACAACTTTTCACAATCATCTAAATAATTGCTAACGAAAGCTTTACATGAAGAAATATTGGAAATAGAATCATTTTCGTGGTTTTTGTTTGATTGTAAAGCCTCGTTTTCCAGTTTTTGAATTTTTAAAATAAATGCCTCTTTTTCCTTTACCGACGAAGAACGTTCTGTTTCCAACACCTTTTCAAGTTGAATAATTTTCTTTTCTAAAAACAAGGTGGGAAAGTAAGGTTTAAATTCTGGAATTTGAGTTTGAAGTTATTCGTCTGTATAAGATGGAAAATAGTCATTTGAAAGAGTTTCTTTTGAAGATTCCTTTTCTACTATTTGAGGATAACAGAAAAGAATTTGATGAAAATCCTTGTTTCTCCTATTCAAATCTTCCCTTTCTTCGACGTTGGAATCTGACTTCATAAATTGAATTTTGTAATCCGGACCAAGGTTCAGATATTCAAATTTATAGATAGTCGGAGTATTGTAGATGGCCTTTTCCAAGTGTTTTGGGTTATCAAATCCTAATCCGACTTTTGAATTTAAGTCTTTTGGAGCGTTTAAATGAATTGTGTGCTCAGTTTGATCAATTTTATATAGTTTGAGTTCCAAATCCTTGAGTTTTTCCAAAAGATCTTGTCTTTGAATATTGACAAACTCATATTTTGATAAAAAATTCTTCGGTCTCACTTTTAGATTTGTTAAGTTGTGTTGTGAGATCTGAGATTTGTTGTTGTAATTGAAATTTTTCTTCTTGAAAAATGGTTGTCTCCTTTTGATGATTTTGTGCAATACCGTGAGATGTTGCAAGTTCAGATTGGGCAATTAGCAGTTGATGACGATTATTTTCTAAGCGTGCTTCTAAGTTGGAAACTAAGAGTTTCTCGGTTTTCAACTTAGATTGTAATTTTTTTAATTGAAGCATCAAATCATGCATTTGGGAAATGAAATTGTCGTAGTCAGAGTGGCTTACCTCGGGTGTGTAGTCGGAAGCGTTTGAAGTGGATTCATCAGAATAAGCCATCAAACTGAAGTGTGCTTGTACGTCGTTTTCCATATCATCATCATCATTACCTTGATTGAGCCATTGTTCATCTTCCGCCATGCGCACTTTACTGGCCTCCTTTTGTTTAGCCAACATCAATTTGTAAGTGAAGTAGTTTGAGTCTTTGACGATTGGCTTTTTGCATTCACGGGCATAGTGGCCGGATTTTCCGCAGTTGTAGCACAGGATCATTTCACCCTTGAATTTGTCTTCCGGTTTGGGTGTTGGACGAGATTCTTCTCTTCTTGGCTTAGGCTCAAACATGGCTTTGCACTCATGGTTCTTTGGTCCCGAAGCATATCGTTTTTGATTGGGATTTGAGCGACGAGAGAACTTTTGTTAGAACGATTTTGTAAGAAAAGCCAATTGCTGTTGGAATTTGGCGATTTCCGGATCATAATCGAACTCTTCGTCCTCTAAATCAGGAATGACGTCTTGTGATATGCTTTGGGATGTATTAGAGGAATCTTTTGCTACTAAGGCAATTGGATCGGAGTTCTTTTTGGTGTTTTCCCCCATCAATTCAAGTACCTCTTCTTCGTCTTGTTGTAGGGTTTCGTAAACTTCGTGAAGATCGAGTTTAGCGGGAAATTTGTTGTGTTTGATCTGATTGGCAAAGCGGCGCCATTCCCCGTTGAAGATTTCTAACAAACTTCACATTGTTCTCGATCTTAGTCTTACGAATTTCGTTTTTGCTTAACTCATTCACCAATTGAACAAAACGAGTGTAAGTATTTGTAAGACTTTCACCCTCTTTGGCTTTGAATTCTTATTATAGCGAGATACAGTTGGTGATCTTTAGCTGAGTCCCAATCTTTGTTCCGAGCATAAATTTTTCGATTTCTTCCCACATCTCTTTGGCAGATCTTTTGTGGCTATCGATGCTCATGTAGATATCATTTGAGAGGCTCATTAGAAGGTACGAGCGAGCTAGTTGATCACCTTTCATGATTCTCTTTTCCGTGGCATCCCATGAAGCTTTTGGCTTTACTCCTCTTGTGGCAGCGACAGGAGGAGTGGCATTTGGCATAGCAGGGAATTCCTGATAGAAAGTTGGTGGGGGACCGTCCTGGATGGAACTCATGATTTCATCGGCGAAATCACTATGTTCAATGAAATCGAGAAACCGGTCCTTCCACTAAGAATATTCGTCCGGAAAGAGAATTGGGGGTTTAGTATCTGAACCGATTGCCATTGCTTCGCGTGAAGTCATAGTACTTTGACAGAGTGATCTCGATCAAGGAGTTTTGAAAAAGTTCTAAGACTTTTGTGAATTTAAAGTAAAATCTCGATTTGACAGAACAGAAAACGTATCGGCTAACACTGAGGCGATAAGAGTTTTTATCGGGTTAAAGGCACTCGACAAGAAAACTTATCGATTGAGAAGAATCGAGAAGAATTTATATCGGGTAAGAGTGAGGCGACAACTTTTTATATCGGGCCTTAAAGGGGCGATAAGAAAACTTATCGGATCTTTAAGGATGCGATTTAAAAACACGATTCTGAAAATCCTTTTTATCTTAATTTTAAACTATTGAATAGCAAGAACGAAGTATTCGTCGACAAAAAAAGAACTATTTCTTTTTAAGGAAGAGAAGATCTAAGTTCCCGAGTCCCCCAACAATATTAAAAATAAAATAAAAAGATTTACTTTAAAGTTTAAACAGTGTACTTGAGAACTTTTAAACTAGAAAAGCTACAGAAGTCATAGACTCTAAGTTTTCCAATAAAAAAAAGAAGAAAAAGTACTAAAACTTAAACTAAAGTAAAAAAATCGAATTATGTTAAAATTTAAGGCTGGTACTTGAGAACTTTTAAACTAGAAAAACTACAGAAGTCAGTGACCCTGAGTTTTCTAATAAAAGGGAAGCAAAAGTGCTCAGAATTAAATAAAAACAAATTTGAAAGAAAACATAATCTTATCGGGATATAAAGAGACGATATAAAAAGTTATCGATAATAACTATGAGATATAAATTTCTTATCGAGAAAAAAATATTAATTTTTATCGATGCTTAAGGATGCGATATAAAGTTTCTTATCGACACAGAGAGGTGCGATAAGAATATTTATCGATAAGCAAAGCTGCGATAAGAACTTCTTGTCGATTAACTAAGGTGCGATAAAGAAACTTCTTATCGAAACAGGATTTGGAAGCTTGTGCCGACAAGTTTATGCTGAGAAAAAAATTCGAGAAATTTACCTTTAAATTGTCGAACTCGATCAGAATTAGATCAAAACTCAGATCGTGTAGCTCTGATACCAATTGTGGATCCCAGATTATAATCAAGTACTAAGCTTTTAATGTAAAACACGAAAAACACGATGAATATAGATGAAGATCCAAAGTCGGATATCTTACTTGTATTGAATAATATCAGATCTTTCTCTCACAGATTAGCTCTCAACAAACTTTCATTTCCATCATAGAGCAGAAAGAAGTTTGAATCATTTAGCTCTGCCCTGCCCCGTGGGGTTGGTTTGGCCTCCTTGTGTGCGAGATCTGATATAAGAGATGGAAGATAGCCCTACTTCATCTTACAAGTCTAAGAAGGAGTGACTCGATATTTCGCACCCTTTTTACATTGACCCTATGCGCCTATTTATATTAAAGGACTAAACGATATAAGGAAACTAAGAGAATGTCATTATACACTTGCCATGTTTACAATTAAGTAACGTTTCCTTATTTTTGACACAATTAAATAAAGTCCTAACACATGCAACCTGCAATTAAAAACGTAAAATTATAAATTTATATATTTGGTTTATAAGTAAATTTAAATATGTTACACTTATAAAATCTGACCTTATACTTGGTTTCGCCTGTGAACGCTTGTTCTTGTGACTAATTAAAAACGACTTCAAACCACCTTCACATTCAACTGCTTGTATACCACAAAACCAAATAGCCTTATAAATCTCCTTTTGAAACTCGAAAAAAATCGTTCGCGTGTAAATCTTTGAAGTATGTTGTTCGATTTGCAATGGACTAGCCATGTGTGTATACGTACTCCTCGTTGATCGTTCCTTTGCTTCTCAATAGCAAAATCGTAATTGTGCATGAACTCAACCATATTAAATTCATATGATTCATATAGGTTAAAATATGCATTCAAGCTCTCAGACCGTGAAGTGGTTTTCATAAGGTCGGACATCGGTGTATCCTTGTAATACGCAGAAATCCATGATGTTCATATACGATACATATCGGTGAGCCATGGATCACCCTGTAGGTTAAAATTTACAATCATCTGCTTCCATTCACGCTCAAATTCCTCGGGTCTGATATGAACATTCCACACAAGCTTGTTTATAACTGTATTAAATTCAGGGCTTTGCTTCAACACAGAACTCACCTAAATTAATGAAAACACATTATAAAAGAACTTTTAGTGGTTGGAATTGCGAAACTTATGTTACAATTCATTGAAACATACCTTAGCAGGGCCCTTTTGCATTATGTGCAAAATGCATAAACGATGCTTCGATGCAGTGAACATGTATGGTACAACTTGTTTCATCATTGAACACTAGTAAAAAATAACAAAAACTGGTTTCTTCTCATGACATCCTAGAAAAGCTCTAACACCCAAGGGTAATTATCGAGTTTCACCACTACTCAGAGCAGATCCAACAACTACAGACTTCTTATGGTTGTCAATGGATAAAAATGGTACAACAACCATCGCGTGCCTAAAACATAAAAAAATTGTTACATCATTCAACAAATAATAAAGTTAAAAAAATTAAACCTAAATAATCACCTCTGTGTATAGAAAGCGCCATAAAAAATGCAATCTCCAAATTCTTTGTAGTTAATACGTGCAATTTCGTTAGCCCAAAAACTTGCTTTCAACTCACGTTCATCACACTTGTTTTCAAAAAAGTAATTAGGGGCGACCTCCCTTCTGTTGGACATCAAGTCTACCAACATTTTCGCGTCCTTGTTACCGTCAAATGCAACAACAAATCTTCTAAAGTTCTGAAATCAACAACAGTTGACCTATCGTATTCAAACCCTCCATTCAATGCAGACTTCACTCGGTGAGATCTAGTAGGTCCTAGTTTATAGCTAGAACTATTCAATACATCTATGTAATCAGTATATTGCATCTGTCTATTCCTTTTGCAAAACCTACAATCGTTGTTGTTCATCAAAACATGATTGTGGGCTTCAATAACCTCAAATATCTCGTATCGTGACCTATCTTTCATCAGGTGAACTTTTATACCGGTTTCACAACCAGAACGTTTGAAATTAGAATTTCGATGAGTATGATCTTCGAGGCCAACTTCAAGTGAATCAAACTGCCTCTTTTTTTTGGGATACCCTCTCTACTACAAACAAACCATCGTGTTTAAATTTGAGTTTTTGACATAAGTATATTCCATAAGCTCGACCTTCTCTCTCTCAACCGGGTATTGTCAGCAACAAGTGTATCAACGAGATTTGCATTTTGTAATAAAGTACACTTCCGTTTGGGATCTGAGCGACCATTAAGGTAGGTTGGATTTTGAGATTAAGTGAAGATTGAGAGTTATTTTAGAAAGAAATAGAAGAAAGGTATTGCAATTCAATTGTTGGCAACGGTTCTATGCAATTTATGTAACCTATCAATGCACAAAGTAGTTGGGAGAAATAATGAGATTAGACTACTATCCAAATATATTAAACTAGTTTATAACCCGTGTGTCACACGGGGGCGTAATTTAAATTAAAATAAATATCACCATTATCGTAATGTTACAATAATAGTAATAAAACAATGTCCTTATAAAATAACTTGTATCAAAATAGTAATCCTTAAATATATACATTTTATTTAACGTTTTAAATATGGAACACATATGTTACAATATTTGAGCTATGAATTGAATTAAAAATATGGTTGTAAACTATTATTAATTCATAATTGGAGTTGAGTAATGATAATATGTCTTTTATATGAAGTAATGTATTAACATTAATAACATTAATAAACGTGGTGGTTACAATTAAGTACGCTATATCAACCTTGTTTACGTTTTTCAAGCTCGGTAGTAATAGCGTCATACAAAGGTCGTGCGTGATCAAATATTGGAATCATCCCTAATATGACCTTCAGAAATCCGATATGGGCAATCTTGAAAAATTGAAAATTTCTGAACCAGTCTTCAAAGAAAATTCCATATTCGGGTTGTGATATGACTGTTGCCTCTTCGTGTGGGTAAGGAGTTGGTATGGATAGTTCAAGAATGGACAAATCAGGAAGCAATCCTTTATTTTCGGCAACTGTCTGATAATATGACTTCTTTACTCTTGGTTCTGAATGTTCCATGGTGGAAAAACTGAACTCCTCTAATTGCTTCAGTAGTTCAACTTCGACAGGTGCACTTGGCAGATTATAACTATTTCTTATCGTATTTAGCTTTTTAATAAGCATAATGATATAGTTATAAGCCAGAGTTTTGTACTGAGTCTTTAGTTTTCTAACCAAAGGAAGCATTTCCATCCATTCTGCTAAACCGTAGTTATGGAGTCGGGAAAGCTTTAATTTCTCCGGAAAACCATTCTCCCTTATAGTTTCAACAAATATTTTTTTTGTATCGTCCACTAAAGTCTTCAGTCTGGAAATATATACAAAGTTATCTTAGAATTCATGTTTCTTTTCGATATTCTATCGTTGTACCTTTTAATCCGTTTTTCTTCTTTAAACTGTTTTTCCTGCTCCGCTGCTAGAAGAACTTCTTTCTGGAGGCCGATCGGATCCTTTACCTACACGGATTTAGCCTCTTCTTCTGCAACCTCATTTGCCAACCAGAGATCATTATCAATTAATTGATGTGCTTTTATACTGTCTTCTCTTTCCTTGTCAGATATAAAAAACACATCACCTAAAACACTCGGAGCTTTAAGTTTTATTCCATCTTGTGGGTTGATACGCAAATACTTAAGCTCCTTCCTCTTTCTCTTCTCTTCGGCAGCTAGTTCTTTAGCCGACAATATCCTCTTACCTTTATCTACAGCTGTCACACTTTTCCTCCCACCATCTCCGCCATGTCTGACATTAGATTGATTATTTCCTTGAAGTACATCACTTGTGTCGTAATCGTCATTAGTAATGGGTTGTTCCTGATCACACACAACTACATTTCCATTGGTTTTATCGACCACCTGTTCTGTAGTTTTATTTTGTGGAGGTTTATTGTCTAGAATTTGACGTTTTAATGCATTTTGCAATGCATTAAGTTCACTAGCTTGAACAACACACAGGTTTTCTACCGTTTTCAACCTTTTGTTGCTCCAGAGGACCAAATATGAAACCTTATGCCTCGACTTCGATCTTTGGTGGATTGTTCAGTTGAGTCTATATAGAATCAACTTTGTTATGAAGTGACTCAAGTGACTCCAGAATTTTTCTGTTCACATCGCTTTCAGATGTTGAGCCGGTATGCTGTATAATTCCCGATAATGAATGTTTATCGGAAATCAATTTCTGAATTTGAGCATCACGGGCATTTGATGCAGCTTTCATCGAATCAATCGACGATCGTATATCGGCATGACAAGTTTCCTGCCGATTTAACGAAGACTGCACTTTATCGAACGTTGCAATGATAAAGGAAGGCATTTCCTTAACATCTTGACTTAATGCATTCTGAACGTTGTAGAAATTACCCTGAATTCGGTCTACTTCCTTGTTCTGCATCTTTAGAAGTTCAAATAAGCTATTTGTGCACTCAATAAGATTATCAAGATGTGAACCGATGCTTTCCTCGTTCTCCTTCTGCATTTGAAGGTTGTTAACGCGATGACCAAGCAGAGCTTGATACTTATCAAAATCTTGCTGTAATGTTGCGCTTTGACAACCCAAACACCTTAGCTGTCGGTCTATGTCGGCGATGACACATTGAATTTCAAAACTAAAAGAACCTTTGCCGACAAGGTTTTGAATTTTTTGCTGAACATGGATATTTAGTTCAGTAATGGTAGTGTCGTCCCTTAGATGAACAACAGGAGATGGTGATTTTGGAGGTGGAGAAGATGGTGGGGATGGAATAGTAGGAGGTGTTCCAGTCGGTATTGGCGGTACAAAGGTATCTGAATTTTCGGGAGTTAAGTGTATGCTCCATGCTTGATTGTCTTCATCCGTTTGTTGATGATGCAAGTCTGTAGAACTACGGATCAAAAGTTGAAGAACATGATCTGTTTGATGTATTCCATGAGATTCCCCGACATCGTCCACGAACGGTTCAAGATCTTCAAGATCGTCAACTTCAACCATTGAATCAGAATCAATGGGAATGATTTCATCCGAATCGATAGAATTTTTTGTAACTGAATCAATGCGTGGCGATATTTCGGGTTTATTAGGAATATGTCCGAAAACTTCAACAAAGGTATTTATTAACAGTTCAGTAAAGTCTTCTGTACGAATATATGATGTACCTTTCTTCTGCCTCTTTGAATTCAAATTAGTAGGACATGAGTCTTCGGCAAAGTTTCTCGAGGTATTCTCCGCAACACTTCTTCGTTTACTCTATACATTCTTTTTCTTAATCGGTTTTTCCGTTGGAATCGGAGCGTGGACATCAGCAGTGCCATTTTTTTCAATGATTGGTTCGGAAGAAGGTGTTATGGAAATCCATAACAAACTTGAACTTTGGACAAATGCTATCATACCTGGTGACATAAAATACACAATATATATATATATTTTTATATATAAATTAAACATAATTTAAGTAATGAAGCACATTATGTTTATATTGACATAAATGTGATAATACCTTCGGGTAAACCATTATCGGTTCCATTGTCTTTTTTACTCAGAGAATTCTTACCGACTTTGGGGGCTTTGTGATCAAATTCGATCGGAATTACAGATTTTGTTATCATTTCACCCAATTTGCCCGAAATTATCATGGAGAAAAACCGATGGAAAAGGTACCTATTCCCGTTTCCGAGGGACATTGTATTTACCATTTCATCAAAAAAATATTTTCCGAAGTCAATATTGCGAAGGTTAATTAATGCATGTGCCAGCTTAGTGACATAAGATGGAGATTGGTCATGACCACCAGTTTTCCGACTAAGACATTGAATTATATGGCTGAAGAAGAAATTCCATTGCCCTCCCATTTGCTTTCGGTAAAAGGTAGATTTGCTTTTAGCTTTCGGATCCTGAATATAGTTTAGGGTTTCTACAACATCTTCATGTTCTTTACCAATAGGGAATCAGGCGTACCAATGAGTAAGTTGGAAGATGAAGAATGCGTCGAACATCATCAACATTAAAAACCAAATCACTGTCACTAAGAACAGAAGCAGTTACCTCGTTCGTCGAACTGATCAAAATTGCAGCTAACCCAAAAATTGCGAAGTAAGAACTTACTCATCTTTGGTTCATGTGTAAACACATATTGAAGAGGAGACCTCTGGAGAAATGCAGATACAATCTTTAACTTTTCGTTTTTGATATCGTCATTGAAAGTTGCGACGTAGTTGCAATTAGGGAAGGAAACATTTTCTATCTTCAGTTCTGCATCAGATTGAGATTTTGAGGGTGCCATTTGTGAAAAGTGATTACCTGCAACTATGAGAGAGAATGAGTATATTGGAAGATGAAGGTATTGTAAAATTTAAATTTTCTATTCAATGTGTATTTTATATCAGGGATACCAAGTTAATATTTTTAAAATTAATCATTAATCATTAAAAAGGAAGATAAAAGGACATGGCTAAAGCAAATAGACGTGCATAGGCTTAACCGGCGCCCCCATGATCTGACCCAAAACATGGATGACGTCATATATGATAATCTCAGGAAAGTATATGACGAAGACTTGTTATATATCGGTTTAAAGCAATTTTTAAATACATTGTTTGTTATCACAATAATGAGATAATGTATCGGATTACATGATAACTTAAATAAATGATATATTATTGGCATAAAATTATTTATTTTATTTATTTATATCGGGTAACAAAAGTTGAAAAAATTATAAATTTTTCTTTTAACTATCGGAAAATTTAATGGTCAAGAAACTCCAACGGCATTATGATGATAAGGGCATACAATGACGTCACACGTCGGGTATGTTTAACACTCAGAATATACTCTTCTTGGAAATCGTTTTTTATATAATCAATATTATTAATTCTTAATTATTAGAGTTATACAATTAGACTTAAAGAAAGAGTTGCAAACGTCGTCAAAATTAAGGATACGAAACTAATCAAAATTTAAAATGTATTGGGAATCATACTTATTAAATTATATTTATAAAAATAATTAATGACAACAAGATACAAGTATTGAATATAAAATACATAAAATCGAAAAGTCAAAAAAAGTTCCCGGAAAAAAATCTGCATGTATAAAATTCGGCAAACATATATTTGTATTCATAAAATAAATCCGAATAATTTTTGCATGTATAAATTATTCATTAATCCTTTCTATGTATTAGATTTTTATTTTAGTATAATAATAAAGGGTTATATATTTACAAAAAATATTTTAGTGTAATCATTATTCTGCCGCCTGTCTATTGTAAATCTAAAGAGTCAGTTAATGATTTGCTATTTAATAATGTTATAAATAAATAATAAAATTATTTTAATATTAATTATAAAAATTGATGATATATGATTTGCTATTATATTTTATATATTGTGATATAATCAATATTATTAATTCTTAATTATTAATTAGAATTATACAATTAGACTTAAAGAAAGAGTTGCAAACATTGTCAAAATTAGGGATATGAAACGAATCAAAATTTAAAATGTATTGGGAATCATACTTATTAAATTATATTTATAAAAATAATTAATGACAATAGGATATAAGTATTGAATATAAAATACATAAAATTCGGCAATCATATATTTGTATTCATAAAATAAAATTCGAATAATTTATGCATGTATAAATTATTCATTAATCCTTTCTATGTATTAGATTTTTATTTTGGTATAATAATAAAGGGTTATACATTAAAAAAATCACTTTTTTTAGTGTAATCATTATTCTGTCGTCTGTCCATTGTAAACCTAAGAGTCAGTTGATGATTTGCTATTTAATAATGTTATAAATAAATCATAAAATTATTTTAATATTAATTATAAAAATGGATGATATATGATTTGCTATTATATTTTATATATCGGCAAAGATCACTATAAATTACTGTGTTCAATAATAATATTGTATTACATTACGTTTAATCTTATCGCTATAATGATGATTGACATGACAGTTGTGACGTCCTTTTCAGTCATGTATATTTCAAACGAAAATAAAACCATGTGTATGCTACTTCGGCAAATATGTACTAATACTAATAAAAACCGATCTCATTAATAAAAAAAACCCGATGAAACTTGATGGAATACCTTCCATTTAATAATTCTATAAATAAATCCTAAAACTATTTTAATATTAATTATAAAAATGGATGATATATTAAAATTATATATCGGTAAATATCACTATAAATTACTGTGTTAGGTAATAATTTTATATTACATGACGTTTAATCTTTGTTGATCATAACTCCTCTCAATGATTTGAATATGATTCCTTTTGTATACTTGGTGAAATTTCATTGTATAAGCTTCTGTTCATATTCAGCGATATAATACGCTGATTATCATCAGCGATCGCTGAAGATCAAGGAACAACAAGCTTATCTCTGAAAACCTGAAGATCAGCTATCACACCAGAAGACCATTCAGCGAAAGTCGAAGACCCTAGCTGAAGAAAGAGATAATCAGCTAAGTGAACTGAAGCGGTTCAGCGATAACTGCGATTATCTATTCAAAGTGTGAAGTCTTGTGAAGCCTCAGCGATACTGAAGTTCATCCTTGAAGATTCACAATCAGCGATCAAATGAAAGCTTCCTTTACAAGATTAAAGATTGATCTTATCCTCGATGCACAAAAGTCAAACCTAATACCTTGTCAGAAAAGGACGTACGAATTGTCTCTTATGTCCTCATCATATCTGATATGGTACTGTTCATATTCGGCCAAAAACACGGCTGTCTTATTAGCAAGGCCAAGCTTCCTATCCAAGCTTGACACATGGCATATACCTTTTGTCTTGCATTAAATGCAAACGGGTATAAATAAGATGAAGATATCTTGTTCATCTTATTGTATGCTACTTTCTAACCTAAACCCTCTTTATCCTTTCTTCCTTCCTCATGTGCATCAAACTTAGTGTTTCTTAGTTACAATAGAATATGTTTTAAACTTGTTCTTATTCCGCTTGTAACTGTAAATTTGTTTATGATATATAAACTTATTTAAAAACCAAAATCTGTGTGTTTGTATTCAACCCCCCCCCCCCCTCTACAAACTGTTTCTATATTGTTGAACTCTTGTAGACCCTTTAGGGACCAACAAGTGGTATCAGAGCAGTGTTTGCTTCTTTTATCTTTAAAATATTTTTCTTATAAACTATTTTAAAATGTCAAACCCTAATACGAACTACAATGATAATGGATCTTTAGCTAAACCTCCAAGATTTAGCCATGATAATTTTCCATTATGGAAGGAAAGAATGTCTCTGTTTCTAGAAGGATCTGACCCAAAAATCCCTTACTATCTAGAAAACGGACCATTTGTTCCTACAACTATTGTAGCTGGTGTTCCTGCCACCACTACTACTCTAGCCATCCCTGAAAGGAGTATCATTAAAACTCCTAATCGATGGACTGAAGAAGATAAGAAAGAAATTGCTATCGATTCAAAAGCTAGATCTATAATAGGAATGTCTTTATCAAATGAAGTCTATCATTTTGTTATGAAAATGAGGACTTCTAAGGCCATGTGAGATACTCTATGTATCCAGTATGAAGGAACCTCTGAAGTACAAGTCACTAGGTGTATAAACTTTGTAAGACAATATGAGAGTTTTATGTATCATAAAGGTGAATCTCTTTCTCAAATTCACCAACGTTTCAACTGTTTGTTGATTGATCTTAAATCAGTAAACAGAGTGTACTCTAACGCTGAAATACTGACCAAATTCATGTTTAAAATTGTCAAAGAATCTTGAAACTCTGTCCTTAAGTGCTTTATATGGAATGCTCTTAAATGAGGAACAATCTCAACTTCTGAGGAAGAACCTCATAAATGAACTCAAAGGTGCCAAAAGTACTTCTTTGGCACTTGTGACTTCAGAGGCAACTCCTCCTAAAAATATTTCTTCTTCCACTATTACCTCCATCACTGAATTAAGTCAAACTGATTCAGAAGATCAACTCACTGATGCTGACATCTCTGAGTTTGATAACTCTCTAGCTCTCTTAACAAATAATTTTAAAAGATTAACTTTGACTCTGAAAAGCAAAAGACAATGCCCGCTGAGAAAGCGTCAGCTATATGCTTCAACTGTCAGCGAAAGGGTCACTTTGCTAGTGAATGTAGATCAAAGAAAGTTGCAACTCCTACCATCTCCCAGACCTCTGATAAAAAGGAGAAGTATTTGAAATTGAAAAACAAATACAAGGATCTGAAGAAACACCAGCAAAAAGGCAAAGGCCTTATCGCTGAAGAAGTTGATTGGGACGCTGAAGATGACTGGGCCAAGACCTCTGAAGAGTCTGGCTCTGATGAAGAAGATCTTGCCTTCTTGTGTCTAATGGCAAGAATAGAGGACGCTGAAGAAGCTACTGGAACTTCTTCCTCTGAGTCCCCTTCTACTTGGGTAACCATTCCCTCTATCTCTTTACTCTCTGAAAGTGATAACTTGTCAGCTCTCGATGCTATGACTGTTGATTTTTATAATGCTTTAAATGGAAAGATTAAGGCCGAGAAAATTAACACTGATTTATCTGAGCAATTGAAAAATTGCCATCTAAAAATCAAAGAACATTCTAAAATTGAGGAAACTCTCAAGGACCAAGCCTTTGCAAATAAAACCATAAGCATCGAGAAGCAGCAAGCTATTGCTGATAGGGAAAAGGCTATCGCTGATCTTAAGTCTGAAAAGGCCACCATCGAAGGATGGTGTAGGGCTTCTGATAAAGTCAATAAGATCATCAATGCTCAAATACCTATGAAAGTAAGAAGTGGGTTAGGCTTTAACCCTGAAAAGGAAGAATCAAAGAATGATCGTTCCATGCTCAAATTTGGAATGTTTGTCTCTTCTATCCCTGATCCTTCTTCTTCAACTTCTTCCTCTTCTATTAAAGAGAAGTTTCCTGTGATAAATTCTAAGAAAGTGATCAAGAACGAGTTTCTTGAACAAGTTCCTAAGAATAAGGTCGCTCAGAATAGGAACAAGAAATCCTCTGAGAAGAATTCCAAATCTGGGAAGAAGATCTCTGACTTTTCTCAGAGACCAACCCCCAGAATTAAGATTGATCTCACTCCTACCCCTGAAAAGGTTGTCATACCTCCAAGGACTATGGATAAAGGAATTCTTGGTCCTATTCCTGAAAAAGTTCCTGTTTTCTCTCTGAATTCCAAACCCTTTAAATATAGGAAGTGCTATCACTGTGGTGAAACTACCCACATTGCAAGTAAATGTCCTAACGCTACTAGAGCTGATAAACTAGCTCATGGAAAGAAAGTAGCTCAAGTTGATAAATCAGCGAGAGCGAAATCCACCAAGGTTGCAAAACCCACAAATGTGTAGATATCCACTAAAGAGAGTTCCTCAGCTAGTAGCTCCTCCACCAATCCTTTATCTAACCAAGCAGGACCCATAGTAGTATGGGCACCTTTAAACAATTAATCTTTTGTTGTATGCAGAGTGCCAAAGGTATCTGGTATCTTGATAGCGGATGCTCAAGGCATATGGTAGCGAGAAAATCTCTGCTCTCTGATTACAAAGAAGAAGCTGGTCCATCAGTGACCTTTGGTGGAAATGGCAAAGGATACACTAAAGGTTATGGAATTCTATCCAACAGAGCCACATCGTTTTCTCGTGTTGCCTACGTTGAGGGACTAAAGCACAATCTTTTGAGCGTTAGTCAGTTATGTGACAAAGACTTCAAAGTTCTATTCTTAAAGAATAGATGTGCTGTCACTGACGGAAATGATAAGCTTGCCCAAACAGGCAAAAGAGTGGAAAAGGTGTATGTCATAAATATGAATAGTTCTCACTCTGAGAACATGTGCTTTATCTCTAAAGCATCCACTGATATTAACTGGTTATGGCATAAAAGACTCTCTCACCTCAACTTTAAAACAATAAATGAGTTGTCTCAAAAAGATCTAGTCAGAGATCTCCCAAATCACACCTTTACAAAGGAATCTCTTTGTTCAGCGTGTGAAAAGGGAAAGCTGACAAAAGCCTCCTTCAGGTCAAAGCAAATTTTTTCAGTGACCGCTCCTCTTCAGCTACTCCATATGGATCTATTTGGACCTGTCAATGTCCAATCTATCTCTGGGAAGAAATATACTTTGGTGATTGTTGATGAATACTCCAGATACACATGGTTGTTCTTTCTTCGATCCAAAAGTGATACCCCTGAAATGATATTTTATTTTATCAAAAGGATTGAAGTGCTGAACAATCTGATTGTTCGTTCCATAAAAAGTGATCATGGTACTGAATTCAAAAACAACACTATGGTGAACTTCTTTGAAGAAAAAGGCATCTCTCACAACTTTTCCTCAGTAAGAACTCCTCAGCAAAACGGTGTTGCTGAAAGAAGAAATCGAACTATCATTGAAGCGGCTCGCTCAATGATCAGCGAATCGCATCTACCAACTCAGTTCTGGGCTGAAGCAGTCAACACAGCGTGCTTTACTCAAAATCGATCCCTGATAGTTAAGCGACTTAAGAAAACCCCCTATGAATTGTTTCATGGGAGAAGACCTACTCTGAAATATTTCCATATTTTTGGATGTAGATGATACATTCTGAATGACAGAGATCACTTAGGTAAGTTTGATCCTAAAGCTGACGATGGTATATTTCTTGGATACTCCTCTGTATCTAAGTCCTTCAGAGTCTTCAACAAAAGAAGACAACATGTTGAAGAATCCATGCACGTCAACTTTGATGAATCTCGTCCCATTCATACTTCTCATACTCATGATGATGATGAAGAATTAAATGCTTGGATGAGATCCCATTATGGAGAACCTGAAACGTATTTCTGCAATCAACCTCCTTCTGAAGCATGTGATGACGAAATCCCTATAAATCCTTCAAGTGACAATCATCCATCTTTAGGGATGAATTTTACTCCTCTAAATCAGATTCCTATTGTTGATTCCTCTCTTGGAAATTCCTCTGTGAACAACCAAACTACATCTGAAAATCAATCCCCTGAATTGATTTTAAATGAAGTACCTGTTGCTGAAACACAAGTCCTATTCCAGAAACTGAAGAACAAGTCGTTGAATCTGTTGTTGATCTCTCTCCTCAACCACCAGCTCAGCGATGGACTGCAAATCATCCAATAAATTAGATTATTGGTGATCCCAATGCAGGTATCAAGCTATAAGACACGTAGAGGTACATGTAATATCTGTCTTTATGTTAACTTCATTTCTCTCTCTGAACCTAAGAAGATAGATCAAGCTATCTCTGATCCTAGCTGGGTTTTAACTATGCAAGAAGAGCTAGCTGAATTTCGTAGAAATAAAGTTTGGAATCTTGTTCCTAGACCCTCTGATAAAACTGTCATAGGAACCAAATGGGTTTTAAAAAATAAGCTAGATGAAAACGGGACTATAATTCGCAATAAGGCTAGACTTGTTGCTCAAGGTTATAGACAGGAAGAAGGAATTGACTATGATGAGACCTTTGCACCTGTAGCTCGTTTAGAAGCCATAAGACTCTTTTTAGCTTATGCTGCCCATAAAGACTTCAAAGTTTTTCAAATGGATGTTAAAAGTGCTTTTTTAAATGGAAAACTCAGCGAGGAAGTTTACGTTGAACAACCCCCTGGGTTCTCAGACCCTAACCATCCTGGTTACGTTTTCAAACTTGAAAAACCTCTTTACGGGTTAAAACAAGCTCCTAGAGCTTGGTATGATACCCTTTCTAAATTTCTTCTTAAAGAAAAATTTGTTCGTTGAAAAATTGACCAAACCATGTTTTTAAGAAAATATAAAGGTCATACCATACTCGCTCAGATATATGTCGATGACATTATCTTTGGTTCCACAAGACCCAAATTATGTACTCGTTTCGCTGCAAGAATGCAAAAGCAATATAAAATGAGTATGATGGGTGAACTAACGTATTTTCTAGGTTTGTAGATAAAACAATCTGACAAAGGAATCTTTATTTATCAAAGTAAATATGTTTAAGACATGCTGAATAAATTCGACTTGAATCAATGCTCAGCGATGAAGACCCCTATGGCTCCTACTCTGACTTTGAACAAGGATCCCAATGGGAAACCAGTCAATGTCACTGCCTATCGAGGGATGATTGGATCTCTGCTGTATCTTACAGCGAGTAGCCCTGACATCATGTATTCTACATGTCTCTACGCTCGGTATCAAGCTGAACCGAAGGAATCCCATCTAATCGCTGTAAAGCGAATCTTCAGATACCTGAAAGGAACTCCAAATCTAGGTCTTTGGTATCCCAAAGGCTCAGGATTTGATCTTATTGGTTATTCTGACAGTGACTTTGCAGGTTGTAAGATAGATAGAAAGAGCACTACTGGTGGGTGTCAGCTACTAGGTGGAAAGTTAATTAGTTGGACAAGCAAAAAGCAAAACTCAGTGTCCACCTCCACCGCTGAAGCTGAATATGTAGCCGCTGGTAGTTGTTGTGCTCAAATCCTTTGGATGAGAAATCAACTCAGAGACTACGATCTCAAGCTCTCTAAAATTCCTATTTATTGTGATAGTACTAGTGCTATTGCCATTGCTAACAATCATGTACTTCACTCCAAAACCAAGCACATTGAGATCCGATATCACTTTATCAGAGATCATGTGATGAATGGTTGATAGAGATACTAAGATAGCTTCAAAAGGTACTGGGTTCTGAAGAGTAAGAAAGATCTGAAGAAAGAAAGACCCAGAACTCAGAAGACAAGCAGATAAAAGCCTAAGGCATAACTTTTGAAGTGGCAACTTCAGAAGTTCTGAAGACACTTCTGAAGAAGTTTAGAAGTAGATCTGAACATGCTTGTCATTTTTGTACTGTAACTTTAGCATTTCTATTTCATGTATAAATAGATAGTTTGTTAGATAGTTAGAACTAACGTTCTCATAAGCTTGTAAAGACACATTTTGTAATATAGTTCATCTGATCAACACAATATACAACATTCAGTGATCTATTTCTTGTTATCTTTCTATATCTTGATTGTTTGGGATCTAACAATTGCTATCAGAGCCAATTCATCTGTTCTTGAAGGTTAGAGAAGAACTTGTCAGATCTGACTGTTCTTGTTGTGTTCTTGATCGAAAAATTCAAGATTCAAATTCACGTGAATTCTTGATCTTTTTCAAATCAAAGATGTCGAAAGAAATCGTCTCCATTGGATCAGAAACCAAACCACCAACTTTGTTTCTAGGAGAATATCATCAATGGCGAATCAGGATGGTTCAATTCTTGGACAATATTGATGAAGCTTTAATGCAATCAATCATAAATGGCCCTCTGGAGGTCCATGTGGAAATCCCTGCAGTTCCAAGAACTGAATCCACTATTGAAATACCTGCATCAAGAATAAATAAAAGCCTAGGTATGTACAGTACTGCTGAGAAAGCTCAAGCAAAAATTGACAAAAAGGCATTAACTCTTCTTACTATCGCTATTCCAAATGAAATCTTTAATAGGGTAGATAGTCTAACATCTGCAAAAGCTATGTGGGACGAAGTAGAAGCCTAGATGCAAGGTAGTACAAAAAGCCCATACACAACGCCTAAATATCTGTGTGGGTACTTATGAAAATTTCAGATATAAAGAAAATGAATCAATTAATGATACATATCATAGATTCAACAATATTCTGAATGATCTGAGAAGAAATGGTGTTCAGAAATCAAACTCAGAGATAAACAATAAATTTCTGAACAACTTGGGAAATGAATGGTTAAGCTTTTCTGATAACATGGTTACAAGGAATTTGTCTAGGAAGACTATTCATGATGTATATGGCATCTTGTTCCAACAAGAGGACAAGATCAAAACTAGACAGAATGAGTAGAAAAAGGCAAATGAAACTGTAGCCTTGTTAAGCAAAAAGTACAACACCTCCTTGACCATTTCTACTAAAAACAAAGTTTGTGAAATTCCAGAGACAACTCTGTGTGATGGGGATGAATCAGATGAAGAACTTAAAAGAATTTCTGATAATATTGCTTTTTTGACAAGGCAATTCACTCAAACATATAATAAAAAATATCAGATTAAACCAAGGTCTGAAGTTGGACCTAAGAAAAGTCAAGATGCTGGTCAAAATGAGTCATCTGAACCAACAAGGTGTTTCAATTGTGGTAAGCCTGGTCATTATGCAAGACAGTGCAAAATGCCTAAAGTAAAGAACTCAGGCTACTATGAGAAGAAGCATCTTCTTGCAAAGAAAAAGGAACAAAATCGAGCTCTAGTAACCAAGTATGAGGAAGACTGGTTAAACTGGAGTGATGGAGATGATGATGAAGAGGTAGCTCATTATGCTTCAAAATGCTACATGTGCCAAATGGATCCAGAAGAAAAACATGCACATGATTCTGAGGTATCTTCTTCATCTTCTGAATTAAATTCTTTTTCTGAACCAAATTCTGAACCAAATTTTGAACAAATTTCTGAAAATTATGAAGTGCAAAATCAATTTCGGAATTTAAAACTCTCAGAAACAGAATCAGAGGTGAAAGAATTTTGGTAAATCAATTTAGAGCTGAAAGTCAAATCTATAAACAAAACTGCCAAGAAGCTGAACAAATTCTTGAAAAAGTTTTTGAAGAAAAGCTTCAATTAAAAGTAAAACTGGACAGTTTAAAGAAAGATATTATTAATGAGAAATCTGAAAAAGAAGTTTTAAATGTAAAAATGAACTTTCTGAACCAAGAAAGACTTGATCTTTACAAAAAGATTAAGGAATTAGAAGATCTGAACTTTAAAAGAGGTCAAACTGAATAGACTCTGAACATTTTGACAAATCAGGCTCAGAATTCAAAATTTTACAATATTAAAGCAGGTTTGGGATATAATGATAGTCAAATACTGAAAAAGGCACCTGCAAACCTTTATGACTATTCTAAAATGAAATTTTTTAATGAAACCAACACAAGTATTATATCCAAACCTGTTAACTACTCTTTGCCTGAAAGAATTCCCTTTGTCAAATCAGAAACTCTGTTTTCTGAAGAAAAATCGTTTGATTCTGATAAAACTGAGATAATTTCTGAACCAGAAGTAATAAGTAATAATGTTTTAAAACCTTTTGAAATTACTTCTGAATCTAAAATTATTTCTGAAGAAAAATCTGAATCATCTGTTAAATCTGAGAAAACTACTAAACAAATTTCTGGATTATCGTCTGAACAAACTGTTGATCAGAAGATAATGTTGATCTTAAATCAGAACATGAAGAAAAATATGATAAATTTTCAGATATTGAATCTTTACAAAATAATAATGAGAATTCAGAAATTATTTTTGATAATTCTGATGATGAGTCTGAAAATATTTTAAATCAATTTTTTTTTGCTTCTAGCATGACTCAAGATAAGTTTTCAGATTTAATGAATGCATCAGATTCAGATGATGATGATGATGATCATATGGTTCAGGTTATAGATAAAGATGGATATTTGGTGTACAAATTACAATCATCTATGATTGATGGGGACATCTTAAAATCTGAAGCACCAAAGTTGTCTTTAGAAATGTTTAACCCTGTTTTTCTGAAACAAGAGTTTAAAAAAACAGAAATTTCTTCCACATCATCAAATGACACTTCTATTTCTCCAAATACTTCTTTAACTTCTGAAAAATCTTCAACATCATCATCTGACTTTATACATAGAGTCAAATTCTTTGAAAAAGGACAATCTTCCAATTCAAATTCTGAAGTTCATAATACAGAACATAAACTCAAAGATAAATCTAAAATTGATAAAAAGACTACTTATACTAATCCTCATTTCTTATCTTTTACAGAGCTGTCCTCTTTAGTTTGGAGAAAGAAAGGTGAAAGACTATCAAAGACTGACAAATTAGATAATTTTTCATTTTCAAAGAAACATGATGTACACAAACTTAATAAAGTGAATAAAAGAAATTTTGTTGATAAATCCAATAGTGTTGATTCTTGTTCTTCTACTGCTTTATTAAACATTCTGAAGAATCATATTTACTGTATTAATTGTGGTAATCATAATTTTCAAATAAACTCCAAATCAAAGAAGAATAATCTTAAGAAATCTATTCAGAACTTTTCAGCTAAATTGGTAAGTAAAAATAAAAATAAAAAGAAAAATAAAAATAAATCTAAGACTGACAAATCTCAAAGTTCTGAACAAACTTCTGAACTGAAAAATCTGAAGTCAAAGTTCAGAACTTCAAAATTTTTTACTAATCTCAAAGGACCCATTCTCAAATGGGTACCTAAATCTCAATAATCACTTTTGCAGATATGTCATGTGTGGGTCTTAGATTCTGGATGTTCAAGACACATGACACCATTCAAAGAACTATTAACTGATTATCATGAAAGATATGGAGGAACAGTTAGCTTTGGACATAATGCAAAAGGTTATGTAAGAGGTTATGGTACTTTTATCAAAGGAGAAGTTACAGTAATGAAAGTTTTCTATGTTGAAGGTCTTAAACATAATCTCTTCAGTATCAGTCAATTCTGTGACAAATATTGGAAAGTCAATTTTGATATAGGCTACTGTCATGTTCTAAGTTCAGCAAACAAGAAAGAGTTAACTTCTTATAGAGATGGAGATATCTACACTGCTACCTTTACAACAACTGGTCAATTAAAAGGGGTATGTTACATTTCCAATACAATGAGGAATGATAGTTGGCTTTGGCACAGAAGAATGTCACATATGAACTTCAAAGCCATTTCTGAACTGAAAAAACATCACTCTGTAAGAGGACTACCAAAGATCAGATTTAATAAGAATTCCTTATGTTCTGCTTGTGAACTAGGGAAGATCAAGAGAAGCTCCCATCGTCTGAAAATTCTATCTTCATGCAAAGCTCCACTTGAAATGCTTCATATGGATTTGTGTGGACCAATGAAGACTCAAAGCATGGGTGGAAAGAAGTATATTCTTGTCATTGTAGATGAATATTCAAGATATACTTGGGTTGAATTTCTTAGACTCAAATCTGACACTTCTGAAAGGCTGATACCTTTTCTAAAGAAAATTCAAGTTCTTCTTCAACTACCAATCCAAAAAATCAGAAGTGATAATGGCACAGAATTTACAAATTCTACACTTTAGAACTTTTTGGAATCTGTTGGTATCTCACATAACTTTTCCGCTGCAAGAACTCCTCAACAGAATGGAGTAGTTGTGAGAAAGAATAGAACTCTGGTAGAAGCTGCAAGGACCATGCTTGCTTATTCTGAACTTCCTTTATCTCTTTGGACAGAAGCTATAGCTACTGCATGTTTCACTCAGAACAGGACAATTCTTAACAGAAAACTACTTAAAACTCCTTATGAGATTATTAAACAAAGAAAACCCTCTATCGATTACTTTAAAAATTTTGGTTGCAGGTGTTTTCTCAGAAATGATACCCAACATTTAGATAAATTTGCACCAAAAGGTGTAGCTGGTATCTTTGTTGGCTACTCTCAAAGGTCCAAGGCATATAGAGTATTAATCAAAGGAACTCAAAGGATCATTGAAACTACTAATATTCGATTTCATGAGCCAACAGTGACTTCTGAACAAAACGGTTCAGAATTCACACTTAACCCTATTTCTGAAAGCTTGGATTCAGAACATAACAAGACAAATCACACTTCTGAATCTCAAACTTTACTTAAATCAAACTTAGATATCTTATGTCAAGACTTATTTGATATTTCTGTTAATGTTTCTGCAGATTATCAGAATCCATCTCTCCTCAAAAGCACAACAGTACATGATATTTCAGAAATTCCAATATCAAATAACTCAGCACCATTAATCTCAACCTCAAATTCAGAAATTCCTATTTCTGAATCTGTACACATGACTTCTGAAACAATTCAGAATATTCTTGTTTCTGAACCCGTGCCTACATCTTCTGAACCAGTACAAAATATTCCATTTGAGGAAGAGAATTCAGATCTACATTCAGTTATCAACCATGATACTGAAACTCAAGCAATTATTGATGACTATGATTCTTTCAACAATGCTTCATCTATTCAACCATTACCAAATGTGAACAAATGGACATCTAATCATCTTATTCACCAAATCATTGGTGATGCATCCAAAGGTGTTCAAACAAGATCACCAATAGCCAATGAGTGTTTGTATGTGAATTTCTTAAGTAGCATGGAACCCAAAAAGCCAGTTGAAGCTCTTCAAGATCCATATTGGATTTTAGCTATGCAAGATGAGCTAAATCAATTTGAAAGGAACAAAGTCTGGAGATTAATCCCTAAATCAAAAGGTAAATCAATAATTGGCACAAAATGGGTATTCAGAAATAAAAAGGATGAAAATGGAATTGTTGTGAGAAACAAAGCAAGGCTTGTTGCTAAGGAGTATTGTCAACAAGAAGGAATTGATTATGATGAAACGTTTGCCCCTGTTGCAAGACTTGAAGCTATCAGAATGTTTCTGACATATGCAGCTCATAAAAATATGAAGGTGTTTCAAATGTATGTCAAGTGTGCATTTCTGAATGGTATTCTACATGAAGAAGTGTATGTTGAACAACCAGAAGGATTTGTTAGCAAAGAATTCCAAGATCATGTCTATATTTTGGACAAAGCCTTATATGGACTTAAACAAGCACCAAGAGCATGGTATGACACTCTCACAACTTTTCTTCTGAACTCCAAATTCAAAAGAGGTACTGTTGATACCACTTTATTTCTGCAAAAGGAAGGTGATGATATGATATTAATACAAATATATGTAGATGATATTATATTTGCTTCTACTAATCAAAAATTTTGTAGAAATTTTGAGAAAATTATGCAAACTGAATTTGAAATGAGTATGATGGGAGAGTTAACATTTTTTCTTGGTCTTCAAGTTAAACAACTATCCACTGGCATATTCATTAATCAATCTAAGTATATCTATGATTTACTTAAGAAGTTTGACATGACTGACTGTTCTAGTATTCAAACTCCAATGGCCACTGCAACAAAATTAGAACCTGATTTAAATGGAAAATTTGTTGATCAAAAAAAGTACAGAGGCATTATTGGATCTTTGCTTTACTTAACAGCTAGTAGACCAGATATAATATTTGCTACATGTATTTGTGCTAGATATCAAGCTAATCCTAAGGAATCTCATCTTCTTGCTGCTAAAAGAATCCTTAGATATCTCAAAGGTTCTCTTTCTTTGGGACTTTGGTATCTTAAGGATTCTGGATTTGAGCTAACAACTTTTACAGATGCAGACCATGGTGGTTGCAAATTGGATAGGAAAAGCACATCTGGATCAAGTCAATTTTTGGGTGACAAACTTGTAAGCTGGTCTTCAAAGAAACAAAACTGTGTTTCCACTTCTACTACAGAAGCTGAATATGTTGTAGCTGCAATCTGTTGTTCACAAGTGATCTGGATGCAAACACAGCTCAAGGACTATGGTTACACTTTCAAAAAGATTCCTTTGTACTGTGATTCAAAGAGTGCCATAGCTATCACTGCTAATCCTGTTCAACAATAAAAAACAAAGCATATTGATGTCAGATATCATTTTATCAAAGATCATGTGGAAAAAGGTAATATTGAAATGTTTTTTGTTCAGACAGATTATCAATTGGCTGATTTATTTACCAAAGCACTTGATGAGAAATGATTAATTTTCTGGTAAGTAAATTGGGCATGATGAATATGTCTATGTAAGTATTTAGAAATTATATTCTGAGATCAATTTTTCCAAATTCTGAATATTTTGAACTTCAGATTTTCTAAAGTTCTGTTTTCAGAAATTCTGTCTTTCTAAATTTCAGAAGTTATAATTTCTTCTTCAAAGATGATTATTTCTCAAATACTTTCATTTTTTTTTCTCATTTCTCTAACATTTTTTTTTCTCTCTGATAAATAGCATTGTTTAAGGGGGAGAATCATAACTATTTATGATTCAAGGGGGGGATGCTAAATTTCAAAATCATGATTACTCCTTTCTATCAAACAAGATCTGAGGTGCTGGTTACAAGTCTTGAATTTCAAATCTAAGTAGTATGGACAAACTACTATAGATAAAATATCTTTGTTATTGTCCAAACCTACTTCTGAACAGTTAAAACGATTTATATGTTTCAGAAGTATGTAATTTTAAATGATTTTTATCATTTTGGAGGAATATATGTTTGGTTCTGAACTTTCTTTGCAAGTTCTGAAGTGTTTCTGAATGTCTTCATTTCGACTTCTGAACTTTTTCTCAGAAGTTCTGAATTTCTTCTGAAGTTTTTGAACTTGTTCTCAGAACTTTACTTCCCGTTATTCATTTTTAAGCGTGTGCCACGTGTTTTAATTTCATTGGAAAATCCTTAACCCACGTCGATTAAACGGTTCATTAATCCAAATAAATGATTATTACTTTTTTAATCTCGTTTAATTTTTTTGGCCACGTGTCCATCTATGCTTATTTAGTCATATAAAACAGATGAAATCACCTTCTTCTTCATTTTCTAGTGCTTTTTCCCTCCAAACCCTCTCTGTGCTTATTCATTTTCAATCAAGTGTGTATCCTTATTCACTACCAGTGATGTCGACTTCGAATGTGATGGTTTCTACTTCTTCGAGTTTCAGCAACAACAATGACTCATCCAGTGATGCATCATTCAGAGTTGTGCCTAAGAATATATTGATTGGATAAATGGAAATCCCTTTGAATGATGATCACGTAGTACAAGACACAGCCACAACTGTTATTGGTGAAGCCGGACCTTCAAATCTAATTCCTAACCCTAACCCTAGTTCTGCTATAATTGGGGAAACTCAAATCAAGCCTATTGAGGTGGTCTCTGAATCAAATGCTGGTGAAAGTGAGTCTCAATCTCGTGCTGAGAGCAGCGATGGACCTGATTTGTCCAAACTGTATGTTCCTGAAGAAAAATTGCTCGAAATCAAAAGGAATAACCTTGCTCTGAACTTCAAATCGACAGATTTTGCTGATGATCAAATGGTTTTGATAGAAATTCTGAATAAACATCCACTTCGTGTTTTGCTCTCAAGAAAATTTTCAGTTCCTGCTTCTTACTTGCAGCAATGGTGGTATTACGCTGAGGTCGATGAAGCTGAAGATGATATTTCCTCATACATTCATGGCTACAGGGTATGTGTTTCTGTGGAAGATGTCAGAAATATACATTTTCTTCCAAAAGAAGATGAAGTTCTTGGGAAAACTTCATATGATCCAATTCCATCATCTTCTTTCAGATTTTATGAGCTTGGGATATTCTGAACAACTAAATGCCTTAAGTTCATTCAGAAGAAAGTGTCTACCCCCAATCTGGTATTCTCTATTTTCCATTTTAAACACTTGCCTCTCTGGAAAAAGTTCTAGCTTAGACCAAGCATCTACAAATGGAAGGATTATATTTCATTGGGTGG
The DNA here is from genome assembly GCA_036898165.1 of Silybum marianum. Lineage (NCBI taxonomy): Eukaryota > Viridiplantae > Streptophyta > Magnoliopsida > Asterales > Asteraceae > Silybum > Silybum marianum. The sequence goes on along the minus strand of CM072533.1, from coordinate 29,542,301 downwards.
TATTCAACAAACACTATGACTATGCTTCACTAATATTTGAAGATCTAAAGACTGCTGCTCTGAAGAAATCCACATACAACTACATTCCCTTCCAACGATTCTTTCAAACATTTATCAAAGGTGCAATGAAGGCTGTTCCTGCTATTCCTGATCTTGCCCATGAGGTACATGTTCCTATCTTTACCATGGATAATCTTCGTCCACCAAATGCAAAATTAAAATTTCCAAATGCCATTCCATTACCTACTTACTTACTTGGACTTGTAAGTTCAGAAAATAGGATTGTCAGTGAGTATTATGAATCAATGGGACTACCAAAACCAGTAGTCTCTTCCCCTGATTCCCACAAGAGTGGTGAGCATGCTAAGGAGTCTATATTATCTAGGAAGAGTGGGGAGGGTGTTCAAGGGGGAGAACAACCTCAAAATTTGAAGAGGAAAAATGTAAATGAGAGATTGGGTAGAAGGGTGAGAAAAAGAATTGATGAGGGGAGAACACAAGTAAAAAATAAAGAAACTTGTGAACCAAATGTTACTAGCCGGGCACCCACATCATCTATTACTCCACACTCTTTGGTGGGTAATATTGAAAAGGCCAGTGAGCCCATGGCACCACTTGTTAACCCCCCCAGCCACTCACCCATCTCTCAACAGAAGGGTGTTTCATTAACACAATTGGGACAAGCAGCTCATATACCATTAGGACCCCATTTGGAGGATCCTTTTGTTGAAAAAGAAGGACATATGTCCCCCCTTCACTGTTTCGAGCACATAGAGTCTGAGAGTTCACTCAATCTTGAGCCCAAATAACCACTAAATGTGGAATTCCTTCACACTAGCACACATCTTTCAAATGTAAATAAGCAAAGTGTGTGTCACATTGCCTCAACAACTATAGATATTCCTAATATTGGGTATCAAGGATTAGTTGGAAGCCCTGGTGGAGTGACCATTAATAAAGCTCCATTCACAGAGTCATTTACGATTCATGATGCTGTGGCATCTACAGGCCAGCCTTCTTCTGAAAGACTGCAAACAAGACCATCTGTTGGTCTTGGCAATTTACCCACATCTTCTGAATTTTTAGAATTCAAGGATTTTTGTACTTCTGAATTTGAAAAGATTCAGAAGGAATTAAAGGAATTGACGAACAGATCAACTAAGGTGATGGAAGATAGGTTGGAAAAACAGGAGGAAACAATGGTGAACAAATTGAATGATTTTCAAGCTTCTTCTGCAAATGATCTCAACTCCTTTCAAGATGCAATTCTGAATGCTTTCTCTGAAGTGATTTTTTCTGTATCTTCTCTTAAAGCATCTCAGCCTTCTTCTTCAAGTTCTCAGCTCCATACTTCTGAATTTGCTACTAAGGATGATATTAATCAGATCTTGAATCAATTATCTTCTATTCAGACTTCTCAGACAGCATTAAATAACAGATTATCTGCATTGGAGTGTAGACCTCAGGCAGATACTTCCAAAAGAAATCTTGATGATCAGGGTCCTGATAATCAAGAGGGGGAGAAAAGACAGAAAGTATCTGAAGCTGAAAATGTTGAAAATTATCAAGGTCAATATTCTGAGAAAGCTTCTAAAGAAGCTCAGAATATAGGTGAAGGATCAAACAGAGTTTCTGAAGCTATAGAAGATATTCTTGCAGAACATGAAGGCCAAGAGGTTGAATTTTGTCTCTTTTGAAGAATTTATGGATGAAGGTTATGAAACAGAAAAACTATCTTTTGATTCTGAAGGAAACTTGATTTCAGATAAAACAGATGTAATTCCAGATTCCAATGAAGAAATGCTAAGAGAATATCTTGCATTTGAAGATGTAATTGGTGAACCAAGTGATCTCTCAGATGTGATCATGTTTGAAGAAGAATATGAAGTTAATATGGAAGAAAGCTAATAGCCCGTCGTGCGAGCCCCCCACTGGGGGCCCACTATGCCAAAAGCGAGAGAAACCCCATCCCTCTCTTTCCTTTTTTCGCCCCCATGTCGCCACACAGAGGGCATGGGGACGTAAAAAGGGGGATCAAAAAGCATCTTCTGTGGCTCAGGTAGTGACTAATTTCAAGGAAAGGGGCGCTCATCATCCCACTCGAATCGATTCAAGAAGGCGAGAACCAATGAATACCTTCTTCTCTCAGAAGTTAATGAAGTCAAAGATTTAGTGATCTGGAAGCCACAACAAATTCTGAATGAGGTTCATAGTGATATTTTTGAAGAATTATGGAGTTTGTTGAGAAAATGCTGTTGGGTTCATCTATTTCTGAACAATCCAAGAAATCTGGAGTGTAGATTTTTGGATAACAGATTGTCAATTTTTGAAGACTTTCTGAATCAACCAGATAAGAGATTTGAAATAGAGTTTGATCTGAGTCACATGGAAGGAGTTGAAATTGTAGATGAAATTCTTATTGTCTTCTCTAAAAAATTTGAAGTAAGGTTCAGACCTTGTATTATTATTCCTGCAGTAGATCTTCCAGTTCTTGAAGAACCTGTTTTGGATCAAGGTTTTGAAAAGGAAAATGTGTTCATTTCTGGAGAGAATAGCTTGGTGTTTCCTGAAGACATTTATTGTTTTATGTACAAAAGAAGTATGAAATTTGCAACGTTGGAAGATTTTCTGAATGATGAATGGACTGAAGATCATATTGCTCAAGTGAGAAACTATATTCAGAATCATGGTGTTCAGAACTTTCATGATTCAACTTTAATAAAGAAGATCAGATGCTTATCAAAGTCAATTCAAGATGATTTGTTTATAGGCAGATTTGGAGCAGAAAGAAGGGATGGTACTTTATGTGAGTTTACTCAGTTTGATTTGTACAAGCTAAGACTACAAGCTGGCAGCTTTGTCTTTTTGTGTTAACAGAGGTGAATCTGAACTAGTCTCAGAGATTAGAAGAATCTTGGGAATTTATATAAGAAATCTCATTAAGCATGACTTTCAGTTGGCTTTAGAATACAGACTAAACAAAGTAAACTTGTTAGAGCCTGTTTTTATTGAATGGTCAGGGCTGAAAAGGTTATTCATAGTCCAGACATTGGTTTTATATACTTTGTGGAAGAAGTCACTAAAACATTCATTGCATCTGATATTCCAAAGTATTCTACATCTACTCTCAAATGGCTTCTGAACTATATGGAAGATTTTATTGAAGAATCTAATATCAAAGAAGAAATAGTCTGTTTGATCAAAGAAAGAATAAATTTCAAGAATTTCTAAGAAAAAGTTATTTGGCTGGTCACAAGAAAGTAAACAAAATCAGAGGAGCTGACTATTTGCTAAGTGATGCGTATGATTTCAATATTCATAAAAAGAAGCAAGACATGGAGGAAATTCAGAAGTTCACTCTGAATCTTGAAACTTCAGAAGTAAGTCCAAAGGAAAAGGAAAAAGAAAAGGAAAAAGAAAAGGAGAAAATTTCTGAAAATGTTTCTGAAGAGTTGGTTCCTATAAAGCAAATTTCTGAAGAGGAACAACTACAAGAACAAAGAATTGAAGAAAGTGCATTTACCATGTTTCTTGAATATTTTCATCCAGAAATGTTATGGAACATGAACTGAAGTTTAATTATATTGATTGTTGGATTAACAAATCCTTTGGATGGAAACAATGGTATTCTGATATCATTAGAAAGCTAAGGATTCCTGTTAATGAAGCAATAAAAGAAAGTCCTGTCATCAAAGTGATTAATGCAGAATTAAAGACAAGAAAAAACTATAGTTGTGCATTTTTTACTGTGGAAAGAAGAAATGGTGAGATATCTACCTTCTCAGAAGCTGACTTTCAGAATGTTTACTTAAGAGATATGCTCAGAGTATACAGAAGTCTTTATCCGTTTCATGATTCGATTTCAAAGTTCAGAAAATCATTTCCAGTTCTCAGAGATGGTTTGTATAGAGAATTTATCTGGGCTGCAAAGACTGATTTTCAAGTTGCATATGTGCTGAATAAGAAACAAGTTCATCTAAGTAAACCAAACTTAAGTCTACCTGATATTCAAAATCTGAAGAAAAGTACTCTGGTGATTCAAATTTCAACCTCCAGGTTTTGTATGCAAGTGCTTTCAAGAATTACTCTTTGTGAGATTTGAAGAACTCCACAAATGTTGCATTGGAACATTAATGGCTATCAGAGATCATTTGGTTAAAAGACAAAACAGAAGACCAAAGAATCTGAATGATGAAGATTGGGAGAAGTATAAGAAACTTGCAAAAGAGATGATCAGAATTGTAGAATCTCTGTTGGAATACAAAAGTCTAATTTTGAAGGATGTTAGACAAATCTTAAATTTTTGGAATTATGATCTGAACTTTTGAAGCAAAGGGGGAGATTGATAGAGATACTAAGATAGCTTCAAAAGGTACTGGGTTATGAAGAGTAAGAAAGATCTGAAGAAAGAAAGACTCAGAACTCAGAAGACAAGCAGATAAAAGCCTAAGGCATAACTTCTGAAGTGGCAACTTCAGAAGTTCTGCAGATTCTGAAGATACTTCTGAAGAAGTTCTGAAGAAGGTTCTGAAGACACTTCTGAAGAAGTTCTGAAGAAGTTCTGAAGAAGGTTCTGAAGACACTTCTGAAGAAGTTCTGAAGAAGTTCAGAAGTAGTTCTGAACATGCTTGTTATTTTTTTACTGTAACTTTAGCATTTCTATTTCATGTATAAATAGATAGTTTGTTAGATAGTTAGAACTAACGTTCTCATAAGCTTGTAAAGACACATTTTGTAATATAGTTCATCTGATCAATACAATATAGAACATTCAGTGATCTATTTCTTGTTATCTTTCTATATCTTGATTGTTTGGGATCTAACAATGGTGAAGTTGAGCTTCATTTTGTACCCACTGAATATCAGCTCGCTGATCTTTTCACCAAGCCTCTTGATGAATCTAGATTCAATCTATTTATCAGCGAACTTATGTTGAACGCTGACTAATTTCTTATTCAGTGACTTACAACAAGTGATACAAATAAAGCCTTCAAACTTTCCAATCACTGAACTCTGATTTAGCGATATCTGGGCCATCTTCTCAGGTATTATCTTCTAATCTTTATCACTCCTTGATATCTTTTCTCATCAAAGAATGAATCTCTGAAAATAAAACTCCTCACTGACAATCCTTTATTGTCATTTGATGAAGATTTTAAATTAATAATGATACTTTCCTTATGGATAATTATCATTATAATCTTTTAAAAATAAGAAAAGGACACGTCAGACCTTTTTCTGACACACGACGGACCGCGACGTTTCCCTTCCAACTCCTTTCTTGGAATGTGCGCCAGGTCATCATTTTTTTTCAAAAAGCTAAAACCGTCGTTTAGCACTCATTTCTTTCTCTCTCCTATTGCTATTTAAGCAATTCTTTTGCCTCATTTGCCTCTTTACGCTTTCATAAATCTCCAAAGGCAAAAGAACTTTTGAATCTTCAAGCTTTCTCAAGAACACCAAGAACACGCACTTGTGCATTTTTCTTATCGAAACACCTAAGGTTTGATCTAAACCTTTACTTAAAACTGGAAACATCTTGTTTCACATCTTCTTATCCTTAATCTTCTTAAAATGCAATAAAAACATATTCTAGGAAGAAAATAAATTTAATCTGGATTAAAACTCAAAAATTCTTCTATTTTCAAAACCCTGTTCTAAGTTCTTTCCTCAGAACAGAAGACTTTCTTCTTAAAGTTTTATCCATTTTTAATTATCTTCTACTTTTTCTAAAATAATCTTTTATGTTATTGTTTTTACCACAAGCATTTTGATCTTGTTCATCAAAATACTTGTTTCTTTCAATCTTGCATTTGGTATTCTTTATACCAAACTCTGTGTTAGAACCCAGATCCCTTTCTAAACATTTAATTGAAAGATTTGAGAATCAAAGTATAAGCGGAAGCAATTCAAATCAATTAACCACAGTAATTAAGTAACAAACAGACAGTAAGTAAGAAAGATGAAGAACATATCGAGTTTATATTGATAACCTTGAAGATCGATTACAAATACTGGAATTAGACGCGCAATATGTTCTCCAAAAGTATGCTCTTGATCAACTTTTTTTACATTCAAAAGGACAGATCTATTTATACTATTACTATGAACTTAAAGTCAACATTCTAACCAGTTACAGACTGACACATCAGCAGGTAGGAGCGTATAACAAACTTCAGTTGTAAAAGCAGACACACAAGGTAAGAGTATGCCACGTCATCATACTTCCATCTTATGGTTCATACTTCTTAGGTCTAACAATCTCCCCCTAAGTATGAAACCAGAGGTTTGGAATATGATCCTTGTTTTGTTTGTCTTAGAATGGATCAACTGTTGAAATGATCTTTGAGATGCTGTCGATAGTTCCTCTGAGCTTTAAGAGACCATCAAGTCTTTTAACATCCTCTTAGTTACTTCAGGATCATGATTGTTGACATCAACAGAGATGTAACATTTTGCAATGTATACAACCTCTGATGAATATTTATGTGCTTCTTTGATTATGAAGAAACTCCTTCTGTCTGGCCTTTTGAAGATAACCCTTTCCTCTGGTTTAATCAATACTCTGCCAATTCTTAGAGTATTGATACCTTCTAAATCTTCATTGGGAGCAGAGATTGCTAGGTTATCAACATTGTAATTAATCCCAATTTGAAAATCTACCTGTCTCTTGTATCTGATGAGGGACTTCATGCATTGAATGATCCGAGAGTAGGCAAGATGGACAACAAGTCATTTGATCTTGGTTATCACTTCTTTTGGTCATTTGAATCTTCATAAAATTTTCCAGAAAGATGAGATCAGAAGGAAAGATGGACAACAAGTCATTATCACAGAAGTAATAAGTCTTATTGTCTTCTCTGATTACTTCATATATTGTATACCAAATCTTTGTCTGTTCAAATGGTGTATGCTTGATGGCAGAAACTCTCTTAATTGGCACAATAGTGTAGACATCCTTTCTGGCTTGCCTATGACTCATAAATTTATTTTTTCAGCATCACTAACATTATAGCCATTTGAGAAATTAGGCAACATAAGATAGATCTTTTGATCTGTAGGAGCATATATGTATCTTTTTGTTACTTCCAGAATTGGGAGATCAAGTTTTCCAAGTCTCTGTAGTTTTCTCTATATTCAGCTTTTCGACTTGATGATTCTACATCATTTGCTTTTTCATCTTTTTCTCTTTCCATTTCTGTTTGTGCTCTTGCCTTTTCTGCATAGTCACTTTCTGCTTCAGCTCTTGCATGGAGTTCAACTTCTATTCTCTCTTCTTCTTTTCTTTTGTTTAAGGCCTCGACTTTAGCTTTTGAGGCTTCAGCTTTAGCCTTGGCAACTTTAGCTTTGATAATTTCTGCTTCAACATCTGGAGGATAGGTAACACTTCTGTTATTGACAATGACATCCAAAAGAAATTGAGCCATTTCTGGATCCTTAGGAAGGGTGTCGGAGTGTGTGGCTAGAGGTCTTGGAGTCAGAGGTGTTTGTTTTGAAGATGGTGGTGCAGATGGAGAAGAGGCAGAAGCTTTGCCTTTATCTTGAGAAGCTTTGTCTTTATCTTGAGAATAAGTGTCAGCACCCATAACAGTCTTAGCCTTCTTGGTTTCTGGCATTTTCTCCCCATCTGAGAATCAGGATCCTGATCCTCAGATCTTTTCCTTTTAAGTTCAGACTTTTTGCACGCCCTTTCTTCCTTAGCCTTCTGTTTAGCGGCAAATGTAGCAGAGAGAGAGCTTACCATAGAAGATAATTGAGAAATAGAGGTCTCGAGAGAGGTGAGCTTCTGATCCACATTTGACGTGCTGGCAGTGGTTTTCGAGACATATTTTGAAGACAGAGCGTTGATTCTTTCGAGCATGGCTTTCTGAAAGATTGCCATGTCGGACTTTTTCACTAGGGATGATACAGAAGTGTCTTCAGAGGGTTGTACTGCCTTAATGATCTTCTTAAGATCTGCCACTAAAGACCCATATTCATCAACAGAGATTGTAACCTCTGGAGTTGGAATTTCATCAGGGATAAAGAAAATGGCATCAGAGTTGGCCTTGATGCCTTCGTTCAGAGAGTTAAAATGATCAGAAGCTGTTGAACGTTGAGCTTCTGTATTTGTAGTGAAAATATTTCTGAGCGCCTCCAGAGCTTGAGTATGTTGAGTTTGTTCATTTTGGATGGCAAGAAGAATAGTATTGTGAGAATCCAGGGATATTTTTAGATCTTTCACAGATCCCTGAAGTTTATCACTAAATGCCTGAAACGCTGCATTGGTGACGAACTCAGAATGTGTAACCAGTGCATCTCCAACACATGGAGCCCCTTTTCTCTCGCGTTCAGAGAGGCCCTCTTTCACACCTGTGTTGACTTTGAGTGTCTTCGAGGGCTGTTATTAACATGAACCTCTTCGGTTGTTCTAATTGTCTCAACAGGGTCCGCATCATCAGAGGATGAGGTGCTGAAGACAATGTGCTTACCTTGATGAATTGTAAACACTCCGGTAAGTGGTGCATCCTGTTGCTGTAACCCCTCTGATGGGATTTCCTCAGCTTCTAAACTATCAGAAGACATGGACTTATCATATGAGATTCCTATGAGAGTGTTGGTCACAGAGACAGCAACATTTGGTGTTAGTAGTGGCGAGTTCTGGGGCGAAAGAACTCTTATATTATCATCATCATTCTTTTGAGAGAATGATGAAGAGGATGTGGTTTCCCCAGTAGTTCTTGATGCAGAGGATTGAGAAATATCCTCTGATCGGATGGTTTCTGGGTGGTTTGGACTGGGTGGTCCTTGGTCAAAGAGAGTAAATGTGTTGGCATCTACCTCGGCAAATGTGGTGACCCTTTGGAAAGAAGGAGAGATGCGCTCAAATGTGTCTCTATGGACATCTTTAGTACCCCTCTTGCATTAAGAGGTCCGCATGGGTAGAAACACTCGGTTGTGCACTCTGATTCTTTTCAAGCTCAGCCTCACGTGATCCCTCACATCCTACATGTGGCTCTAAGTGCTCTGGGGTAGGTATTCTCTGTTATGAGAATACCATAGAGCGGTTATAAGATAATAGACAGAGAGAGGATGAGGGAATAAGGTTTAGCATATACCTGGAGAGTTCCCTTGGAGATGAGTAACCATTGCAGTCTATAGTTGGTTTGTGGGAGCTCATGGATGCTATCTTGCAAAATGGTTGAATCAGAGGGGCTTTGAGAGCACCAATCGCTGGGTAGGTGAACAGGGACAGAAATCTAGGAAACATCAAAGCAGGTAGAGCTTTCCCTTGGTTCTGGAAGGATACTTTAGTGTGAACAGCGGCTTTGATCTCTTGAAAGATGAGGGGAGCATAGTCCAGGGGTCGGTTAAAGTACATTCCATACATGATTGTAAGGATGTTTTTGCTGGCTTGGTCCAAGGATCTAATTTTGCATGTAAGGCTTTTGTTGAGAATGGACATAAGCATGTTCCACATTGGGGGCAGTTTCTTGCGTTTAAATTCAGAGAGTTTAGATAGATGCTCATTATACCCCAAGAATTGAATAAAAGAGAGCAGGGCTTCAGATGTTGGATTTTAGTCTAGGGCAGGGTTTGGCACAATCTCACCATTATTTTCAAGTGTTGGTGAAGGCAAGTGAAAATACCTAGCGATCTTCTTCTTTGTGATGGGTATTTCCACATCAATTTCAGGTTCATTGGGATGACTGAAATTCCCACGCAGTGTATCTTCATCGGCTATGTACATTGACTGCCACACTTCTTGGACATAAAGTTCAGGAACATTTGGATTTGTCAAGGTTAGGGCTCGGTTTAGTTGATGTTGTTGAAGAAATTCGACCATGATCCTGAATTCGGCCAGATATGTGTTGGGATCGAGGAGAACCTGCACATTGTTTGCCTTCAAACGCAATTTGACGATTGGAGCACTATCAGCCGTGGAATCAACAAGACGACCTTCGTCATCATTGAGATTTGGGTTACCAAGGCGGGAAGCCATTGATGGAAGATTAGCAATTCTTGAGAAAGTTTGAAAGGAGGGAAGCAAGTACAGGAAAAATCGCGAGGAAGACGATGAAGAACTGTGTTTGGGGTTTATATATGAGGGGAAGTTTGGATGTAATTTGCAATTAGAAGGGTTTTGAATTTGGGGAAAAGAAAAAAAAACGATTCAGTTACGCTGATGTAAGCACGCAGGTGTGTAGTCATGCAGTCACACGATGAAGGACACGTGTAAAGCATAAAATCGTGCAAATGAAGAATTAGCACAAGGGTTGATGAGTCACTGAAATATTTATCTTCTTTAATCCGTTTGATTATCCCCGAGAAAAGAAATTAAAAAGAAATTAATAAGAAAAATTAGTAATTAATCAATAAAAATATCATTTTAATTGATTAAAACAATTTTTGAGATTAATAAATCTTTTTAATGAAGTTAAAATCAGACATTTGGTTAAATAAAGCAGTTTTGATCCAAATGAAAGTTTAATATTTATGGACAGATGTTTCCTAAGAAATTAAAAAATACTAAGAAAATTTCAGAAGGAAAAATTTGACATCTGTCAATAAATATTAAACATGCCAGTTTGATGAGTAACCTTGAAGGCAAGAGTTAATTTCAGAAGGAAAAAATACTAAGAAAATTTATTGACAATTTTAAAGTAACCTTGAAGGCAAGAGTTAATTAAAATAGACTTATTGATGTTAAAATTTCAGAAGAAGAATAAGTCAACAAATAATAGGTAAAAAAAATTTGACCCAAAAATGTCAAAGAAACAAATTTTCAAGTAAAGATTAAATTAAATCTGAAAATGCTGAATAACCTTGACGGCAAGAGTTAATCAGAAGAAGCAGATGTAAAACAATCTTTTAAAGAAAGAAAAAGTTCAGAAGACAGCTAACAGAAGTTAGACTTAGTTTTTCTCCACCTGGAAACAAACTCGGAGCTTCCCTCAGAAGTTGTATCATTCTCCCCCTTTGCTTTTCAAGTAATGCTTCCTTTCTGTTATCACTTGGATATAAAAGAATAAAAATGCTCAACACGAAACAGAGGTGGTCAGAGACTTCGGGGTACTTCTGGATGAAATTATCAGAAGTGATCAGAAGCTTCTGGATGAAATTATCAGAAGTAATCAGAGACTTCTTAACAGCTTTGAGACAATGAAAAATAAAAGATAAAAGCACACAAAAACAGAGAAAAATAATTTACATATTTATCATCCCCAACTTGCTGATTAAAAAATTAAAACGCTTCTCATCCAGAGCTTTTGTAAAAATATCAGTAAGTTGATAATCAGTAGAGACAAAATACATTTCTATTGTGCCCTTCTCTACGTGATCTTTGATAAAATGACACCTGACATCAATGTGCTTTGTTTTGGAGTGCTGAACTGGGTTTTCACTGATGGCAATGGCACTCTCTGAATCACATAGGATGGGAATCTTATCATATATCAGACCATAGTCTCTAAGTTGAATCTTCATCCAAATAACTTGTGAACAACAACTAGCAGCAGCAACATATTCAGCCTCTGCAGTAGATGTTGACACACAATTTTGTTTCTTGGATGTCCAGCTGATAAGTCTATTTCCCAAAAGTTGACAGCTACCAGAGGTACTTTTTCTGTCCAGCTTACATCCTGCATGATCAGAACCTGTATATGCCATTAAATCAAACCCAGAGTTGTTAGGATACCAGAGACCCAATTAAAGAGTTCCCTTTAAATATCTAAAAATTCTTTTGACAGCAGCCAAATGAGATTCTTTTGGATTTGCTTGATATCGAGCACAGAGGCAGGTGGCAAACATAATATCAGGCCTACTAGCAGTTAAATACAGAAGAGAACCTATCATACCACTGTAGCCCGTAACATCTACTGGTTTCCCAGAAGAATCAGGACCTAGTTTCATACTAGGAGAGATAGGTGTTTTCATAGGTGATGAATTGTGAAAATGAAATTTCTTTAGCTTGTCAGAAACATACTTTGCTTGGTTAATAAAAATACCATCGACATTTTGTTTGACATGGAGTCCGAGAAAGAATGTTAGTTCTTCCATCATACTCATTTCAAATTCCTTTTCCATCAATTCAGAAAACAAATCTACTTCAGTTTGATGAGTAGAGCCAAAAATTATGTCATCCACATAAATTTGAACAATAGTTAACATATCTTTGCCTCTTTTGATGAATAGTGTGGTATCAATCTTACCTTTCTCATAACCTTTGCTGATCAGAAACTTGGATAAGCGTTCGTACCAGGCTCTAGGTGCTTGCTTTAAACCATATAAAGCTTTGTCGAGAAGATAAACATATTCTTGGATGTCTTGCATCTTTAAAACCAGCAGGTTGTTCAACGTACACCTCTTCTTTGAGATAACCATTCAGAAATGCACATTTAACATCCATTTGATATACTTTAAAGTTTTTGTATGCAGAGAAAGCTAGAAATAGTCGTATTGCTTCAAGTCTTGCAACAGGGGCAAATGTCTTGTCATAGTCAATACCTTCTTCTTGACAATACCCCTTAGCCACCAGACGAGCCTTATTTCTGATCACTATCCCGTCTTCATCCTTTTTATTTTTGAAGACCCACTTAGTACCAATAGCCAATTTTCCTTTTGGTAAAGGTACTAAGTTGCACACGTTGTTACGTTAAAATTGAAGTAAGTCTTCTTGCATAGCTTCCACCCAGCTTGGTTCTATCAAGGCTTCATGAACGTGCTTTGGTTCGATCATACTAAGAAAGTTGACATAGAATGCTTCATTAGCAGTAGCTGATCTTGTTTTAATACCCTCAGATGGACTACCAATGATGAGATCTGGAGTGTGTGATTTAGTCCATCTTGTCATCCTTGTTTGTGGTACGTGTTGAGCCTGAACTTCTGTTTCATAAGATTGAATAACTTCATCTGGAATTGTTGAATCTGAATTAGTACCTGAAATCTTCCCTCAGATGAAGGTACAAAAGTAGCTTCTGCACTGTCATGTGATGAGATTGGAAGAGCAGAAGTGACAGGGGAACTTGCTTCAGAAACAGTAGGACCAGAGAGAGTTATGCCAGAGGTGTGAAGAACTTCAGGAATACTTAAGGATGGGGTATTGGGTATTTGTTCTGAAAATATCTCTTCGCCCGGAAAGTCTTGAAAAATGGCATCGATCTCGGATTCTCTGGAGCCTGAAAGGTAATCAGAAGTCACTATATTAAGTTTGAGTTCTGAAGTAGAATACTTAGAAGTCAGCTGGGTTTGATCATCAAAATCAATGTTAATGCTTTCAATAACAGTCTTAGTACGTAAGTTAAAAACTCGAAAAGCTCTAGAGTTTAACGAATATCCTAAGAATTTAGCTTCATCTGATTTTGGATCAAATTTACCAAGGTTGTCTCTGTCATTTAAGATAAAACACCTGCAACCAAAAATATGAAAAACTTTGACAGTTGGTTTTCTTTTGTTGATAAGCTCATAAGAGGTTTTGAGATGCCTTATGGAACGATTCTGAGTGAAACAAGCAGTGGCTACAGCTTCTGCCCAGAAATGAATGGGAAGACCAGAAGCTGCAAGCATCGTTCTGGCTGCTTCTACGAAGGTTTGGTTGCGATGTTAAACGACACCATTCTGTTGAGGAGTGCGTACAGCAGAGAAATTTTGTGTGATTCCATTTTCAACAAAGTATGCTTCAAGCTTGGCATTCTTGAATTCAGTACCGTTGTCGCTTCCGAGCTGTTGAATCTTCTGGTGTAGAAGAAATTGGATTCTGGTCATCATATTCTGTAAAACGATCGGCACCTCTGATTTTTGTCTTACAAATGCGAGCCAAGTATACCTGGAAAATTCATCAATAAGTACCAGAATATAATTTTTAACCAGAGAGACTCTGAATTGCAATGGGACCACAGAGTTCAACATGTAACAATTGCAGAGGTCGAGTGCAAGAATGATCACTTTTTGGTTTATGAGATGCTCGTTTAATTTTGCCCATTTCACATGCAGGGCAGAGGTGTTTTTTTTTGAAAATGGACATCTGGAAGACTAGTTACTAGATTTTGTTTGACAAGCATTTCAAGATTATCAAAGTTTAAGTGAGACATTTTATGATGCCATAACCATGCAATTTCACTCTTTTTGGAGATAAGACAGAGAGTTTCTTTACCATCCTTGGATGTGAAATTCATCATATATAGATTACCTTTTCTGTCAGCTCTCCAGAGTTCGTCACCTGCCTTAGAAAATAGGTAACAATGTTTTTCATCAAATACAACAAGTATTTTAGAATCACAAAGTTGACTTACACTCAGCAAGTTATGTTTCAATCCAGAAACATGAGCTACTTTAGATAAGGTAATATTACCTTCTTGTAAAGTACCGTAGCCTTTATTTGACCCTTACCATTATCACCAAACGTTACAGCTCCACCACATTTATCTTTGAATTGGGAGAGTAAGTTTTTTTGACCCAGTCATGTGTCTCGAGCATCTAGAGTCAAGATACCAGATGTGCACACGCTGCTTCTGCAATCACAATCAGAGTTTTTTAGGTACCTATCTCCTTATGGGTCCTTTAATGTTAGTTTTGGGTTTGTCAAGCCTTTTAACTTGCTCTTGAGTTGAGTTAGCAGAAGGTAGAGGGTCATTCTTTGCAGTTTTAATCTTATTGTTTTTCTTTGGTTTATTTTTGAAGTACGAGAAGTTTGCATTTGACTGATCATAGGTCCGCAAGAAAAATTGTTTTAATTTTAAGAACAGAGAAAAACATTCAGAATTCTGAGACAGAAAAGATTGCATTGAATTTTCATTAAGATAATGATAACTACAATTTTTCTTAATACTGTCTTTTCTAGTATCAGTAGTTTTATAGAACTTCCTATCTAGACTAGACTTAATTTCAGAATCTGAAATGTTCTTCAGCGGAGGCTTCCTCTGATTTACCTTCTTAGAAGCTTTCGAAGTTACTGAAACATGAGCAGAGAGATTAGATTTCCATTTTCCCTTTGGAACATAAGTAAACTTTGGAAGATTGAGTTTTGGAGATTGTTTAGCTTTCAATTTTTTTTGAGATTTTCTTCTTTCTCAAGTTTAAGACAGGATTTGGCTTTAATACACATCCCTATGAAGTCTGGATGAATAGATACATATTTTCTCTGTCCTATTGAAGAAGCAGAGAGTATCGGTACGCCACTGAAATGTTTTTCAACATTTTTATCAGAGGCTCTGATTTACAGAGGTTCATTAGTATATAAGAAAGGGGCATCCTTATTTTTGATGACCTCTGGAGACTTAGTGTAAATGGGTGGAGATTGATTTTCTAAATTAGAAAAGTACTTTTCAGAATTATCAAAAAAATCTTCACCTTGATCATCAGTCTCCCAAGGATATGTGATTACTTCCAAATTATCTTGAGATTCAGAAAGATGTAAGTCTATTAAAGAATTAGGAAATATCTATGGATTGTTTTCTGAAGAAATTTGCAGAACATTTTCATGTTCATGTTTAAAGCATTTATCCAGAGTTGAGAGAACATCATTTTCAAAGCTAAGTCGTAACTCTTCTTCTACTTGTGTAGGAATAAAGGCATCAGCTTCTGGATTCAAAGTTATATGAGCATTCAAGCCAAATTTGAAAATGTCATCCTTCTTCTGAATTTTATTCAGATCAACGTTTGTTTTTCCAGATGAATATACAATATTTTTGAACTTGAGTTTTCGTTGATGATGACAATTTTCATGTTTTGATTGTTTGAAGATTGATTGTGCATATAAAGTTGGAAATACTGGCTTCTGTTCTTGTCCTATACGGAAAATAGAATCTAAGGTAGACCTTTTTTCACACGTGTAGGGATCTAAATCCTCAAAACCAAGTCCAGATCTCCCTACTTGTGTATTAATTTTGTCGTGAACTTTTTGAGCATCTAAATATGTTTTGATCTGTAGCTTTTTGGTTTGAAGTTCAATATGCAAAAATTCTCTCTCTTTTTGAAAATAATTTTTAAGTGCTACAGAATTTAATCTGTCACTTTCTTTAGCTTGAATATCCTTATCTTTTTCTTCCAAAAGTTTTTTAAAATTTAAGTTCTCCTTTTTGAGCTTAACTTCAGTATTTTTTAATGTCGTGAAAATCTTTTCTTTTTCAGTGCTTAGTTCCAGTTTTTCTTCTGTTAAAATATCCATCTCCTTTTATAAATATCTTTTTCCCTTTGTGTTGTAGAAAGAGTTTTTTCAATACCTTTTCGTAATTTCTTTTCAATTGTGAGCTTTTGTTTTAGCTCTTCAAAATTGTTTGATGAAAGCACAATAGTGTTATCAAGTTCAGATGATTCAGAGAAAGTACTAACCGGTGATTCAGAAGGTTGATCTTCTGACTCATTTGTCTTTGCCATCCCACAAAACATGGCCTCATCACCGCTAGACTCATCTCCTAGCCAGTTTTCTTTCTCAGCATGATGAGCTCTTTCAGTGACATTGTACTTGTATTTGTTCTTGTAGTACGTCTTGTCTTTATCCAGAGTTCCTCTGCAATCCTTAGAATAATGTCCTGGCTTGCCACATCTGTAGCATACATCCTTCTTCTTCATCTCATATTCTTTCTTCTCTGCTTCAGATTTCTCAGTTCTCTGAATCTCTTGTTTGGGAGAATTAGTAGATCGATCAGATCTTCTGTTTCCCTGGAATGATCTATTCCCAAACCTATTAGTAAATTGTTTGGTAATAAGAGCCAAAGAATCAGCAAAGGCTTTGATTTCACTATCAGAATCAGGATCACTTTCCTCTTCTTTCTTCATTTCTTCTTCTAGTCGTTCTCTTAGATTTAGAGATCAAAGCCAGAGGTCCACCTATAGTTGTTTTCTTCTGAACAACCTCTTTCTCATGGGCTTGCAATGTACCAAAAACATCATGCAGAGACCATTGCTCAAGGTCTTGATTTGCTTGAAGGGACATAGAAAGATTTGACCACTCTGGATTCAACCTTCTAAGAAATAGGACGTTGTTTTCTTCCTATGATCGAATAATATCACACCTTTTACATAGATTAATTAAGAAATTAAGTCTATGATAGGTCTGTTCCAGAGACTCTTCAGGATTGGCTTGGAAGCTATTATACTCATTTAGAGCTTGAGCTCTTCTGGTTTTCTTCATCTTCGCCCCACCTTCCAGTATGTTCCCTAATTGATCCCATAGTTCATTGGCACTATCACAGGAATCCAGAGATTGAAATATATCATTTGGAATAGCCATGATCAATAGACTTTTAGCTTTTCTGGACAATTCAACCTTAGCTTTCTCTGGATCTGTCCAATTATCCCTTAATTTTGGAATACTCCTAGCAGGATCTTCATCAGACACTGCTGTAGCAGGTACCCTTGGGATAATCGTCATTGGAACGAACGGGCCATTTTGAACAATAGGATATAGATCAACATCTAATCCTTCAAAAAAGTTGATCATTCGAATTTTCCATTGTGGATATTCATCACGAATTAGAGTGGGAGGTTTAGTCAGAGAACCAGATGTGTATACAGCGTTCAGATTTGAATTCGCCATATTGTCAGAAATAGAGATTTTGAAATTTATTGAAGATTTATTGAAATTTGAACCAAATTAATTTGAAAATGATCGAAATGAGATAAGGTACTTACTAAACTCAATTTTAAGCAGGAATTACCACAGATTTAGAGAAAATTGTAATGAATTTTACAAAATCTCGTAAAACAGGGCTGAGTGAAGAACAGATGCTTAAAATTGAAAAATACTCTCGAATAGAAAAGAGATTTCTCCAAAAGGAAGAGATATAATAATCAATAGATTGATTATCAGGCTCTGATACCAATTGTTAGAACCCAGATCCCTTTCTAAACAGTTAATTGAAAGATTTGAGAATCAAAGTATAAGCGGAAGCAATTCAAATCAATTAACCACAGTAATTAAGTAACAAACAAACAGTAAGTAAGAAAGATGAAGAACAAATCGAGTTTATATTGATAACCTTGAAGATCGATTACAAATACTGGAATTAGACGCGCAATATGTTCTCCAAAAGTATGCTCTTGATCAACTTTTTTTACATTCAAAAGGACAGATCTATTTATACTATTACTATGAATTTAAAGTCAACATTCTAACCAGTTACAGACTAACACATCAGGATTGGCTTGGAAGCTATTATACTCATTTAGAGCTTGAGCTCTTCTGGTTTTCTTCATCTTCGCCCCACCTTCCAGTATGTTCCCTAATTGATCCCATAGTTCCTTGGCACTATCACAGGAATCCAGAGATTGAAATATATCATTTGGAATAGCCATGATCAACAGACTTTTAGCTTTTCCGGACAATTCAACCATAGCTTTCTCTGGATCTGTCCAATTATCCCTTAAATTTGGAATACTCCTAGCAGGAACTTCATCAGACACTGCCGTAGCAGGTACCCTTGGGATAATCGTCATTGGAACGAATGAGCCATTTTGAACAATAGGATATAGATCAACATCTAATCCTTCAGAAAAGTTGATCATTCGAATTTTCCATTGTGGATATTCATCATGAATTAGAGTGGGAGGTTTAGTCAGAGAACCAGATGTGTATACAGCGTTCAGATTTGAATTCGCCATATTGTCAGAAATAGAGATTTTGAAATTTATTGAAGATTTATTGAAATTTGAACCAAATTAATTTGAAAATGATCGAAATGAGACTAGGTACTTACTAAACTCAATTTTAAGCAGGAATTACCACAGATTTAGAGAAAATTGTAATGAATTTTACAAAATCTCGTAAAACAGGGCTGAGTGAAGAACAGATGCTTGAAATTGAAAAATACTCTCGAATAGAAAAGAGATTTCTCCAAAAGGAAGAGATCTAATAATCAATAGATTGATTATCAGGCTCTGATACCAATTGTTAGAACCCAGATCCCTTTCTAAACAGTTAATTGAAAGATTTGAGAATCAAAATATAAGCGGAAGCAATTCAAATCAATTAACCACAGTAATTAAGTAACAAACAAACAGTAAGTAAGAAAGATGAAGAACAAATCGAGTTTATATTGATAACCTTGAAGATCGATTACAAATACTGGAATTAGACGCGCAATATGTTCTCCAAAAGTATGCTCTTGATCAACTTTTTTTACATTCAAAAGGACAGATCTATTTATACTATTACTATGAATTTAAAGTCAACATTCTAACCAGTTACAGACTGACACATCAGCATTGGCTTGGAAGCTATTATACTCATTTAGAGCTTGAGCTCTTCTGGTTTTCTTCATCTTCGCCCCACCTTCCAGTATGTTCCCTAATTGATCCCATAGTTTCTTGGCACTATCAGAGGAATCCAGAGATTGAAATATATCATTTGGAATAGCCATGATCAACAGACTTTTAGCTTTTCCGGACAATTCAACCATAGCTTTCTCTGGATCTGTCCAATTATCCCTTAAATTTGGAATACTCCTAGCAGGAACTTCATCAGACACTGCCGTAGCAGGTACCCTTGGGATAATCGTCATTGGAACGAATGGGCCATTTTGAACAATAGGATATAGATCAACATCTAATCCTTCAGAAAAGTTGATCATTCGAATTTTCCATTGTGGATATTCATCACGAATTAGAGTGGGAGGTTTAGTTAGAGAACCAGATGTGTATACAGCGTTCAGATTTGAATTCGCCATATTGTCAGAAATAGAGATTTTGAAATTTTTTGAAGATTTATTGAAATTTGAACCAAGTTAATTTGAAAATGATCGAAATGAGACAAGGTACTTACTAAACTCAATTTTAAGCAGGAATTACCACAGATTTAGAGAAAATTGTAATGAATTTTACAAAATCTCGTAAAAGAGGGCTGAGTGAAGAACAGATGCTTAAAATTGAAAAATACTCTCGAATAGAAAAGAGATTTCTCCAAAAGGAAGAGATCTAATAATCAATAGATTGATTATCAGGCTCTGATACCAATTGTTAGAACCCAAATCCCTTTCTAAACATTTAATTGAAAGATTTGAGAATCAAAGTATACGCGGAAGCAATTCAAATCAATTAACCACAATAATTAAGTAACAAACAAATAGTAAGTAAGAAAGATGAAGAACAGATCGAGTTTATATTGATAACCTTGAAGATCGATTACAAATACTGGAATTAGACGCGCAATATGTTCTCCAAAAGTATGCTCTTGATCAACTTTTTTTACATTCAAAAGGACAGATCTATTTATACTATTACTATGAATTTAAAGTCAACATTCTAACCAGTTACAGACTGACACATCAACATTGGCTTGGAAGCTATTATACTCATTTAGAGCTTGAGCTCTTCTGGTTTTCTTCATCTTCGCCCCACCTTCCAGTATGTTCCCTAATTGATCCCATAGTTCCTTGGCAGTATCACAAAAATCCAGAGATTGAAATATATCATTTGGAATAGCCATGATCAACAGACTTTTAGCTTTTCCGGACAATTCAACCTTAGCTTTATCTGGATTTGTCCAATTATCCCTTAAGTTTGGAATACTCCTAGCAAGAACTTCATCAGACACTGCTGTAGCAGGTACCCTTGGGATAATCGTCATTGGAACGAATGGGCCATTTTGAACAATAGGATATAGATCAACATCTAATCCTTCAAAAAAGTTGATCATTCGAATTTTCCATTGTGGATATTCATCACGAATTAGAGTGGGAGGTTTAGTCAGAGAACCAGATGTGTATACAGCGTTCAGATTTGAATTCGCCATATTGTCAGAAATAGAGATTTTGAAATTTATTGAAGATTTATTGAAATTTGAACCAAATTAATTTGAAAATGATCGAAATGAGACAAGGTACTTACTAAACTCAATTTTAAGCAGGAATTACCAAATTAATTTGAAAATGATCGAAATGAGCAGGAATTGATAACCTTGAAGATCGATTACAAATACTGGAATTAGACGCGCAATATGTTCTCCAAAAGTATGCTCTTGATCAACTTTTTTTACATTCAAAAGGACAAATCTATTTATACTATTACTATGAATTTAAAGTCAACATTCTAACCAGTTACAGACTGACACATCAGGATTGGCTTGGAAGCTATTATACTCATTTAGAGCTTGAGCTCTTCTGGTTTTCTTCATCTTCGCCCCACCTTCCAGTATGTTCCCTAATTGATCTCATAGTTCCTTGGCACTATCACAGGAATCCAGAGATTGAAATATATCATATGGAATAGCCATGATCAACAGACTTTTAGCTTTTCTGGACAATTCAACCTTAGCTTTCGCTGGATCTGTCCAATTGTCCCTTAATTTTGGAATACTCCTAGCAGGAACTTCATCAGACACTGCTGTAGCAGGTACCCTTGGGATAATTGTCATTGGAACGAATGGGCCATTTTGAACAATAGGATATAGATCAACATCTACTCCTTCAAAAAAGTTGATCATTCGAATTTTCCATTGTGGATATTCATCACGAATTAGAGTGGGAGGTTTAGTCAGAGAACTAGATGTGTATACAGCGTTCAGATTTGAATTCGCCATATTGTCAGAAATAGAGATTTTGAAATTTATTGAAATTTGAACCAAATTAATTTGAAAATTATCGAAATGAGACAAGGTACTTACTAAACTCAATTTTAAGCAGGAATTACCACAGATTTAGAGAAAATTGTAATGAATTTTATAAAATCTCGTAAAACAGGGCTGAGTGAAGAACAGATGCTTAAAATTGAAAAATACTCTCGAATAGAAAAGAGATTTCTCCAAAAGGAAGAGATCTAATAATCAATAGATTGATTATCAAGCTCTGATACCAATTGTTAGAATCCAGATCCCTTTCTAAACAGTTAATTGAAAGATTTGAGAATCAAAGTATAAGCGGAAGCAATTAAGAAAGATGAAGAACAGGTCGAGTTCATATTGATAACCTTGAAGATCGATTACAAATACTGGAATTAGATGCGCAATATGTTCTCCAAAAGTATGCTCTTGATCAACTTTTTTTACATTCAAAAGGACAGATCTATTTACACTATTACTATGAATTTAAAGTCAACATTCTAACCAGTTACAGACTGACACATCAGCAGGTAGGAGCGTATAACAAACTTCAGTTGTAAAAGCAGACACACAAAGTAAGAGTATGCCACGTCATCATACTTCCATCTTATGGTTCATACTTCTTAGGTCTAACACTCTGGTTTATACATATATGTATAAAACCATGATTTATCTCTTTGGTGTTCCCATTTTTCCTACAGAAATGGCCTCTGCAAGTAAGACTGCTGAAACTTCTGCTGCTACAACTGTTGACAACACCTTGGTCGGTCGGTGCACCAACCTGCCACTTCCCAATGGAGAAAGCTGTCTTCAAATTATGCAATTATATTGCATTGGTTGACATACCCGCTGATCGCCCTCACTTCAACGAAGGAGCTACCTTCATCAAAGCGTGCCCGCTGATGTACGCATTTGTCCACAACCCAGTGGGCATCTCCTCTCATCTCCAAGCTCTCTGCTACACGGCTCACTGTACCACGTTCACCACGGACAAGGGGACCGTGCTCTCTGCGATTGGCTTCAAAATTCCAGACCTTAGATATTTCTCCTTCACTGCTGGATTTGTGAGGAAGGCTCTTCGTCTCCCTACACACGCCAAGAAAGTGCAATGGGGCGCTGAACCTACCAAGATGCAGATTGACGACTTCTTGGACTCTATCGACTATGCCTCGGAGAATCCATCGCTGAAAACGGTGGGCTCGAAGGTAGAAAAGAAGAGATTGCCTGCTCGCTGGCAATACATCTTTACCTAGGTGATCCAATGCCTTGGGTCAAAGATTGGCTCGCATGACCAAGCGAGCAAGCACTTTCAGGATCTCGCTTTCTCTCTCTGTACCGGCCATAACCTCAACTACGCTGACTATATCTTCAGCGATATGGTCAATCGTATCAACGCTGCTACCAGACACTTGGTCATCCCTTACCCATGGTTCTTCGCAACAATTATGGAAGTTGCCTTCGGGGAGGACTACCCGAAGGTCGGTGACCACTCCTTCTCCATGGTGGGGAAGAAGTCCCTAGACATAAATGAACGTCCAGGTGATGCTCCTTTCACGCCTTACATGCTGAAAGTGATCGGCGCCCCTCTTTCAGTGTCTACCTCGCTGCCCATCCCAACATCGAGAATCCCGGACACTGTTGCTGCTAAGAGGAAACAACCAACCGATGGTCATGTAAAGACCATCGCGACCAAACTCAAGAAGCCAAAGAAGATGGTCTCTCAAAAGACCACTCTCTCTGATTTCGGTGTATTACCAACACCAACAACAGCCACAGCCACTTCAACGGTCTCTTCGTCCGTTGTTGCTTCATCAGCACTACCTCCATCATCAGCGACTCCGGTCACTAAGGGTGTTATAGCCAGCTCTGCTGAAGCTGGATCAGGTACTACTCTCACAGCCTTCTTAACTTCTTCTATCTCCTCTTCTCTGATCCTCACCTCAGCACATGACTCAGCGATAGTTGTCCCTATCCCTGATAATGTTGAAATGCACGCAATCCAAACCTCAGTATTGTTTAGGAAATCTGAGTTTTAGAAGGCCGATTTAAAAGGACCTCAGAGTGTCTCTCTCAGATACTCTAAGACACTGGTTAGTGATCCTCAAGACATTACCTCTGCAAACGTAGTCCCTGAGAGTAATCCTCATGATACTCTCAAGGAGAAAAATAAATTTTTTCCTCCATCATCTAATCCAGATGCGTTTTTGGCATCTTTATCTATTTTATCATCAGGTGTCGCTCCTCTCTTCTCTTCAGCGACAACGACGACCACCACCACCAACGCTCAACCTCTCAGCAAGGAGACGGGGAAGTCTCCTCAAGGCCATCCCAGTACTGCAAAGCTCCGAGATGTCAAGACAAAGATGGCAGCTCCCAAGCTTCCCACTCCCGTCACTGACCTCCCTCCCATTGTCTTTCCTAGTCCTACATTCCATGCTATTAACTATCTGGTCAGGGAATGTGCTCTCACCAGGGCTAGGGTTGAGAATCTTCAGATGTCAGCTGAACTCATCTTCCGACGTATCGTTGGGACTCCAGCAATCAAGACCAACTCAGCAACCTTATCTCTGACGTTTTCTCTCTGAAGGAAGACAACCGGGTCCTTGGCCAGAACCTGTCCAACTTAGAGCAGAAGGTTGCTGCTTTGGCAAACGTCCTTGAGTCTATTCAAAAGACTCAATCCGATATGATGCAGATGCTCTAAAAGCTCTCTGAGTCCAGTTCCTCCTTCACTACTGCTGATCGGACTACGCTTCAGAAAAATGATACGAAGCTCAAGGACATTCAGTCAAATGTTCGCACTCTGATGGTGCACTGTCTACCTTCTGATAACATCGAGGGGGAGAGATGTGCCAAAGAGTTTGCAGATGAACTCATTGCGGAACACAACCGGACGTTCCCTGGTGAAAAGATTTCTCCGTACATCCAGCAAACGGGATCTTCCCTCCCTGAAGGGTTGGCGGCTGAAGAAGATGATGATGATGCTGAGGAAGATGATGAAGAAGAAGAAGAAGATCCCATCCCTTATTATGGGGGAATGGATGATGATGAAGATGACGATGACATTGGAAGTGCCTTAGAGCACTTCAGAATGTCTAGGCCTGGAGTCTCTCATCAAGAGCCTTTGGGGGACGGACAACATCCCTCTCAGGGACAAGCCAGTCCCTCAGGCAAAGGAAAAGAAGTGGTAAATATGGATGCCACTACCCCATTATCTGAGGGGGAGACCACTAATGAGGTATCTCTTCCTCTTATCCCTTATTTTACACCTCTTTCTGAAACCCCTACACTTCCTTCACCTACAAAAACTCTCTCTGATAAATCTTCTTCCTCCTCTCCTTCCCTCAGTGATCCCCGTCCCCCAAAGGACTCCACTTCATGGAAGGAACCTTCTTCTGAAGAGCAGTTTATGTACATAATAGAAACTGACTTTGAAGAAGAAGAAGGCCTTATTCCCAGAAGTCGCGTTCAAAAGCCGATCATAAGCGAGCCTGAAGAAGAAGAAATACGAATAAAATTCTTTAGGGAATTCGTAGCAAGAAGAATAAGGGTGTCTCAAGCTGAACCCATAGACGCTATACCAATAAGGATTGTAGATGAATTCTACTTTCTGTCTAGCAAAGAGAGAGAACAAGCATTGGAAGCACAATGTATTAGGGATGAGAAGACAAAGCAAACTGAGAATGATCTCGCCTTAGCAAGAAAATTACTCAGGAAAGACTCTGCTAAAGACAAGGCGGCCAAGGAACAATTGAAAAAGAGTGAAAGGGTCGCTGAAGCTCTTGCTCAGAAAGAACTTGCACAGGTAAACTTGAACGTAGATCCGATCCTCGCTAAACAAAAGATCCTAAGTGCACTATCCGCTGAAGCCACATTTCAGAAATACAAAGAGCTTGACTGGTGCACTGATAGACTGAAATTTCGAAGATCTGAAGCCAAAATTATTCATGCAACTATTCAAGGGCGACACTCCAACAAAGGTGGTCCAAAGGTATATGTAAGAATGACAAGGAAAAACAGAACTGAGAGAGAAGAAGCCAAGTTCTTAAGGATTTATGGATATACTGAACGGTTAGAAATCAGAGACGCCATTCAGGGTTCCAAATCCAAATTCAAGGATGTGGTGGAAAGAGTACTGGATCAGTTGCTGCAAAGGATGTCACAACACGTGCAAGTTCCCCCTCTCCCTGAGTCATCAAAGAAGAAAAGATCAACTGCTGAAGGTGGTTCAAGCTCTAAAAATGAGCATGAAACCAAATTTGATTATCATAGCATTCTTGGTCATCTTGAAATCCCTGATATTTCAATGTTACATACCTCTCTCCCTCAAGATCGAAGATACGAAGAAGATGAAATCATCTCACTACCTGAACCTGGTATGGTATTCTTGGATAATGAAGGGTTCTTAGGACTCTTCAGAAACCAAGAAATTCGCAAGGCCCCATCCTCTCTCATAAAGATCATGCTATGGCGCTGCTGGTCAGATACCCCTCTGATGAATCGAGAGAAAACGCTTTATGAGAATGAGCTACAAAGAAGAAATGAGAACATCTCTGATTACTCATAGGTTTCTATTTCCTTTTTAATATTCCTTCAGTGTACAAGTACTTTACTTTTATTTTTGTAATTTCATTTTCCTGTAATTTCTTCAGATTATATTTAATGAAATTCAATCATAGTACTTTACTCCATCTATGAACATAAGAAAAGGGACAATGAACATAAGAGTTCTATTTTTCTTTAAACTATATTTTACTCACTGATTTTTCATTTTGAAAAATTAATCATTGAATGTACTTTATGCTTATTTACTTGTAAAAATTGTGTTTTCATATCCTTATAAATGAAACTCAATTCAGATAATAGACTAGCTGAAAAGATTGTACAAATTAGTACTTAGAAAATTTACTTCAAATTTTTCTTAAGTCCTTACTAGTCTCTTAAAGCAATTTTCCTATGTTTCTTAATCATAATCAAATAGGGGGAGATTTTTGATCATAACTCCTCTCAATGATTTGAATATGATTCCTTTTGTGTACTTATTGAAATTCCATTGTATAAGCTTCTGTTCATATTCAGCGATAGCATACGCTGATTACCATCAGTGATGGCTGAAGATTAAGGAACAACAAGCTTATCTCTGAAGACCTGAAGATCAGCTATCACACCAGAAGACCATTTAGCGAAAGTCGAAGACCCTAGCTGAAGAAAGAGATAACCAGCTAAGTTAACTGAAACGGTTTAGCGATAGCATCGATTATCTATTCAAAGTGTGAAGTCTTGTGAAGTCTCAGCGATACTGAAGTTCATCCTTGAAGATTCAGAATCAGTGATCAAATGAAAAAAGTAAAAGATTGATCTTATCCTCGATGCACAAAAGTGAAACCTAATACCTTGTCAAAAAAGGACGTACGAATTGTCTCTTATGTCCCCATCATATCTGATATGGTACTGTTCATATTCGGCCAAAAACATGGCTGTCTTATTAGCAAGGACAAACTTCCTATCCAAGCTTGACACATGGCATATACCTTTTGTCTTGCATTAAATGCAAATGAGTATAAATAAGATGAAGATATCTTCTTCATCTCATTGTATGCTACTTTCTAACCTAAACCCTCTTTATTCTTTCTTCCTTCCTCTTGTGCATCAAACTTAGTGTTTCTTAGTTACAATAGAATAGGTTTTAAAATTGTTCTTATTCCGCTTGTAACTGTAAATTTGTTTATGATATATAAACTTATTTAAAAACCAAAATCTGTGTGTTTGTATTCAACCCCCCCCCCCACCAACTTCTACAAACTGTTTCTATATTATTGAACTCTTGTAGACCCTTTAGGGACCAACAATCTTAATAATGATGATTGACATGACAATTGTGACGTCATTTTCAGTCATGTATATTTGAATTTAAAATTTAACCATATGTAGACTACTTCGGGAAATACCTATTAATACTAATAAAAAAACCGACGTCATCAATTAAAAAACCGATGAAACTTTATTGAAACTTATATACTGTTACAATTTATCCAACGTCAAAATCATATCGGGAAACATAAATATTAATAGATTAATAGATTCATTATTTATTAATAATTTGTATAACTTCTAGGTTTAATTTTATCATCAAAAATACATTTACAAAATAAAATATAAATTTTGTGTAATGATTAACATGCCGCCTAAATAGGGTAACTTAAAGAGTCACTTAATAGTTTAGTATAAATAAACCCAAAAACGAAACCATTTGAACTTATCTTATCATTCAGATATTCAAATCTTCTCCTATTTGGTTAAATGGCGTCTTCATCATCATCAGCCATTCCTGCAACCAAAAATGCAACCTACCCTCGATCTTTTATCGACCTCATGGGAAAATATCAGACACTACTTCTAAAAGACATTCATGATCTAAAAATGGAACTGAAGAAACTGAATAAAGATAAAAAACGATTTGACACAACAAAGGGATGCTGCAGTTCAATTATCAATGATTTTTCAGGTTGAAAACCAAACATTGAAGGAAAAAGTTCAAGCAATAAACATGTCATGTACTTGCAGGGCGATTGATAACATCAACAACGACCAACATTAGACATGCAGATTTAAATATTGCACCCTTTTTTGTATCGGGTAATATTTTGTATGTGGATATTTTTGATTAGCATATTACCCATAGTTCTGCATGTATAATGTCATGTTTGTTCAAGATGGTTTAAAGTTTAATACAAATTAGATATGTATTAAAATCATTTTGTTATTGTTCACTTAAGTTCTCCGACTTTTACATCGTTAACGGATTTCCAAAATAAACTTCTTAAACAATGTTATTCCGAAAATCTATTAAAAGATGTAACATCATCCGATACATATGTGAGAGAATCATTATCCGAAAATATATTATAAAAATCCAACATCATCTTATATATTTGTTTTTGTTATTTCTTTGATAAAGATTCAAGCTTTAGATATTTTGTTTCATGTAATTAGATTAATAAAAAAGAATGCATTAACTTAATAAAATGATACAAGGTAATATAAAATCAATTAAGTTCAACAACTTTTTATATCTTGACCGGATTTTCAAAATAAACACATCCATTAATGTTTTGTCCGAAATTGTATTGATAAAACCAAAACTGTAACGCATAAAACAAAAAATTCATAATAAGATTGCATGACACAATAAAATAATGATAATAAGAAAAACAGAAGAAATAAATAAGATTGAAACAAAAAAGTTAACAAAACAATGTGTTTATAAAATAACGAAACAAATCCTTATGCTAAGAAGTAACGAAACCGAAAATTAATTTAAGTCATTTTTCAACTTTTGGTACTTTTAACTTTGCAGAACCTTTGTTCAAATCATCGGTGTCACAAAGGTCTTCAAAATCACGCTTTAAATCCATCGAACTTCCCACATGCTTATGATATTTCTTCTGTTCGGAATTTGGACTATCGGCAGTACTCTTTTCCACATCTGATGGAGTTGCATTCTCACCAGTACATGATACAACATCCTACGATATATATGAAAACACGTTTGTAAGTATCATATTTAATTTGTTTATTACATATGTACGATGATTGCACTTCAACATTACCTTTAACTTTTCAAGAGATCCGATATCTGTTGATTGAATATTAACGGAGTCGGAATCAGCA
Source organism: Silybum marianum (assembly GCA_036898165.1). Classification (NCBI taxonomy): domain Eukaryota; kingdom Viridiplantae; phylum Streptophyta; class Magnoliopsida; order Asterales; family Asteraceae; genus Silybum; species Silybum marianum. The sequence goes on along the minus strand of CM072533.1, from coordinate 29,513,119 downwards.
GGCTATAAAACAGATTCATAAAAAATCAAATTATTGATATTAATAACCGAAATCTATTAAATATGTAAAGACAGAAAGTAAATAAGGTTACCCGTAAAGCGTTGATCTTGACATGTAATTCGTTCACTATGTCTTCATCATCAATTACTTTAGAAATTCCAAAACAACTCTCCTACTGTAACATCCCCATCCGTAGGATCTGGACGGGCGATGTCACTAGCGGGACTTAACGTAAAGACACAAACAATTCAAAGCTACTAATAAACTCCAAACATAGGTTACAACCCAAAAATATTACAGTTCGAAAGTGCTTATAAAGTTAAAATTATTAACATCTAAAGCGACTCCGAAACTCCAAAAGTTGCACTCTCGATCTCAAGTCCCACCCTATCGATCACTTAGAACATGCCTTGTCAGAAAACAAAAACACGGCTGAGCAACAAGGCTCAATGAACGAATTATAATAATATAAATTCGAAATAACAAAGCGAAAGACTTATAATTCAATAAATATAAATTCACAGAAATTCCATAGAGTTCGCAATTCTTGATTCAAATAATAAAGTAAACAGAGTTTGTCAAGTCTTGTTCTTGTGTTCAGTTCATAATTCTCGGTTCAAAATATAATATAAATAAAGTCCGTCAATTCCTGTTGTGTTCGTGGGGTGGCCAAACCACACGAACTATCGGGCCGGCGTGCGGGCACACACCCAGATTCCCCGTGAATTTAACCACGGTCACATGGTGGGTAAGTCCTAGGATCGATCCATTCGCCCTTGAGCCAATAAAATTGACTAGTCCACAAGGTGGTTTCACGTAGACCATCATGGCCTAACCCTATGTACTTCATCCATAGGGTGGTTTCACGTAGACCATCATGGCCTAACCCCATGCACTTCATCCATAGGGTGGTTTCACATAGACCATCATCGCCTAACCCCATGCACTTCATCTACAGGGTGGTTTCACGTAGACCATTATGGGCTAACCCTATGTACTTCATTCACTTGAAGGATGCCAAGACTACAAAGCCGCCATAGAAGGCGTCCCAACTAATGTGCCCATCAATTGGGTGATACTGAAAACCAAGAAAATTAAACATATGCCACTACCCGGATGGGTTCCATAAAACGTCAAGTTTCAACATAATTCATAGAATTCACAATTACTTCGAACATGAGAATCTATAGACTAAACTTGAAAGGATTCAAACATATAATTCAATGGACTAAAATGAAGTGCTAAAACAAATGTTCAACGTTTATATGTATATATAATTAAATGTTTTATTGACCACTTTTAAGTGATCAATCACACGGTGGTGAACCACCGTTACGAAGGTTCAAGTAGAACAACTAGTAGCTCGAGAGTCAAAATAAAGTGAAATTCGTACCTTAGTTAAAGATAAGAAGCAACGCACGATTAAACGAAATTCACGGTACGATTCGACTTGATTGCGTGCCTAACGAATATATAAATCGGTCACTACATAAGCGACGTAAAACCATATCCTAATACTACTAATAAGTTACTTAGATTCTACATGTTTATAAACAACTAATACTCCAAATGGGACAGCCGGATGCATTAAGAAATCGACTCAACGTTGGCTATATAAAATTCCGTTTCCGACGTTTAACAACATCGGTACCTCTTTTTCGTGAGCATTTTTATCCCACTTAGAGGACAATACAGAAAATACTATCCAAATGAAACTTGTAGTATGTTATCCTATGAATTTACCAGTTTTGAAATCATGTCATTTGGACAATCCATCAATTATGTACCGAGTTTACAAAACAGCAGAAAAATCCCGAGTAGTGTAAACAACCCCAAAACTGCACTGTTTTGAGGTACTTAGGTCCAGAACTGGGTCTCAGACCCTTCATGAGAGTTGTAGTATACATTAAGCTCTTGCTATCTGCAAAATTTGAGCTTAATCCGACATAACGTTTGTGAGTTATGCACGCTCAAAGTACGGACATGCAGTAGTCGGTATGTTCGATTTTCATCGTTTTGCCCAACTAACTTTTATAACTCCAACTTAATGAATTGTTACATTTGAAGGATCAAAAACATACCTTACAATACTAGACAATAAGACTTAATGGTCATTAAGCTAAGCTTAATCATGCAATTCTATTCTTCCGACATTTAACCGAACACTTGGGGTGCGGTTAAACAAATACACAAAATCAAACATACTGAAACCATAATCTATTCTTTTAATTTCTATAACAATATAAACCAATCTTAATATTCTAAACATGCAAGATAACTCAACTTTTAGCAATACCGAACCGTAAACTTAATATAAACACCCGATTATAAATCGGTCCCGATAATCCTAACGTAACAAACTTAATAACAACGAAAGAAACTTATACCTTTACGAAGAGCTCGAAGAGTGGATTGCGAATATGTAATGTTCCTTTGATTCATTCGATAATTTGATAAGAAATTTGAGAGAGAAGGAGAATTAGAGAGAGAGAGCAACATATATGAATATGGAGGTGGTGAAAGAAAAGAACAGGGAAGAAGAAAACGTAATTTACTTTCTTGCTTTACATATATACATTACTAGTCTTTGGCTTCGCGCGTTGCGTGACGGTTTATAAAATGATATAAGCATTGAATAGTAATTGGAATTTATTAATTGATTATTAAATCATAATCTCCATAAAAAATATTGCCAAACTACAAAAATATTTAGAAAAACAAAATATAAGTGTTTATATATCATATCATAACATAATACAATTCGTTCTTTTATTACGAATTTTTTTATAATTCTTCATATATCAATTTTCAATGACCATTACAAAACATATTTTATATTTTTAATACTTAATTTTCTAACTTACATAAGTTATGTCACATCTTAAAATTACAAATTCGGAACCAAAAATTTTACACGATAAACATCAATATTTAGTATTGATACAACTCAAAAATCAAAATTTTCTACAAAAGAATATTGTCTCCTCCAAAAGTTCAACTTACATTTTATGTAAGAAGATCAATTGCAAAAGGGATCTATAGGGATACTTGGGTTGACAATAAAATAAGTAGTAAACCCTTGAACAACCAAAGATAACCACAAAACTCCTTATGTAAGAAAAAAAATCAAAATATCGGAAGAAAATTGTTCTAACATATATTAGGTTAAGAAACACGAAGCAAGTAAATAGCCTAAAACATATTTGTAACATGCAAAAGTAACCTTAGAAAGATGAATAATGACTTGGTGGGATGAAGTGCAAGCATCTTGTATCTCAATAAGTATTTAACATGTTCCAATGAAGTCTGTTTTGTTAATGAGTAAAATTTTCATTGATACATATGCCACTTGGAATCGATTACATAAAATTATTCGGCATATTCAACCTTTTCATTCTTCATGTGTATAGGATCTTTACCATCTTCATTCACTCCAACAGTTACGATTTCATTCTCTATAACATTGATAAGAGTGATATCGATCCCATTAGATTGTAGCATAACTTATATATGAGAAAATGAAAAGTTAATTAACATAAAGAAGAGAAAGTGAATAGTTAACTAACACTAATTGCAATGTGCATGTACAATTACAAAAATCTTTATACTTCTATGAAAACATAAATTACATATAGGGATATAAAAGTATTTAATATATTAAACATTTTTAAAAATAAAATATATGAGAAAATTTAGAAACAACAATCTTGCTCCCTAAGAATGTCATGTCATCACTCATTTAATGTATATATAAATATATTTTATACATTAAAAAAAACCACAAAATTCTTAACGAATAATCATACTCTAAAAAGGTGTCATATCATCTTGGTGAATTTTCCTTTTATATAGATATACAAGTAAAACAAAATTAGACAAAGTAAAAACATAAATAAAAAGAACACACATATACAACATAAATAACTTCAAAAAATGAGAGATGAAAAACTTTTGTGAATAAAATATAAGAACAAGAAAGAAATTTTTGAAACGAAACTTTCATCAACAACAACATATAACCTACACAAATAATAATAAAAATGTAATAGTTGTTACTTGGAAAGTTTAGGAATAACATTCGGTATGGACGATCAAAAAATTCGATAAAAAAACAACACATAAATACAACATATAACACAAAGAAAAACAAACGTAACCACACAAATCATAATAAAATGCAATAATTCTTACATCGACTTTATGGAGGAAGACCAACGGTATCCAGGATAAAATAATTCTGCAAAGGAAAACACAAATCACATCAATAACAATATATAACTCATATACAAACATAAAATAAACCATATAAACCAAATCATAAAACAAAAGAAAAAAATGTTACCAATAACATATAAACCACACAAATCATAAAACAAAATGAAACAATTCTTACATGGATTTAACGAAAGAAGGACAACGGTATCAGCGATAAAAAAAATCTGCAAAGAAAAACACAAAACACATCAATAACAACACATAACTCACATAAAAAATAAACCATAGAAATGTAGTTTCCATCTTAATTAGGAATTCAATTGTATAGTTTGCAATATGATGGAGGATTCGATAAAACAAGTTGCAAAGAAAAACACAAAACACATCAATAACAACACATAACTCACTTAAAAAAATAAACCATAGAAATGTAGCATCCATCTTAATTAGGAATTCAATTGTATACTTTGCAATATGATGGAGGATTCGATAAAACAATAGAAAAAAAAATGTTAGATGAGATATAATATATAGATGGGATAAAAAACGGAATGGAAAACCGAAAAATCTATCCTTTTATGACTTAATAAAAGACAATTAATATGGGAAAATAAAAAAACGAAAGGTTTTCAACCTAAATCTATATATATATATATTAAATGTAAAAACTAAAAAAATTCAAGAAAATGGGAGGAGGCGCCACGTGGACTCCCAATGTTTCGCCGCGTGGACTCCCAATGTTTCTCCTTTATATATATATAGATAATGATTTTGATTTTTTTTAATTATAAAAAGTTTAGTAAGTTGGCGGTTTTAACCCCTGAACATTACTTAACGATATAATAGACACGGTACAATTCGGGTACTAAAGAGTAAGTTTTATAAACTCGGGTCTTACACCTACGGATATTGTAGTCAGTAACTTCAATCTTAAATGCAAATCTACGATCAAGTAGAATATTAAACTCTTCTGGAATCATGTCCAACGCCCCAATCTAATTAGTCACATAAAATATTTGTGTAAATACGAAGAGAAATGATTAATACAAAATAAATAGATATATCGTAGATATGGATTTAACATATAAAATTACCTCTTTCATATTGTTATATAAATAATTTGAAGTGTGATCAAGGGATTTCTTTGCTTCCCGATCAAATAAGGTCAAGGACACCGACGATGTATCATCTTGAACACGTAAAGGAATTTTGAACCTTTACCATAAATTTTTTACAGTGTATTAGTATGATAAATTATTATAATGTTTTGATATTATTAAACTAAAGGGAAGTATATTTGATGATAAAAAAAGTTAATTATTGGGACTTACTTTGGCGCAAATTCAATCTCTGTTCCTTTACACCTTTCCGAACTACATTCATACTTGGTGGTGTGATCAACATCAATGGATTTATCATCTGTTTCGGATATATCAGGTTTCAGAGTAGCCTTTTTGAAACATCTTGTACAGCCAAGGTAATACCAAGGTGCATCTTTAGTGATCGTTTTTTTATCGAAGCCAATATAACCAGCATCTTTGGCTAAATACAACAAAAAATATATAGATTAAATAAGATATAAACTAAAGTATACATTAAAATTAGCACTTACATTAAAAAAAGTTTTTTATTACCTCAGTTATTTCGAAAAGATCCGAAATATTAACAACTTCATTATTTTTTAAAAAGTCTTGACGCAATGAATACGATAACGAAGACATGACATATAAACATTGAGAAGATCTTGATTCCACCTCAAAACGATGAATGCTGATATAAGAAATCATTATTAATGATATTAGTTTATAGCAATTATTATTAACGTAATCATAAAAGATATATGGAAAGTGTACACTAACCTATTTCTGAAATCATTGATTTCTTGAATATCATCATTCAAAAAAAGTCTACTGCCATTAAAGGAATTAGAAATCGAGTACTTATCTGTAATATAAGTAAATGGACAATAAAATATTAATCACAAATATTTATTATTGGTTAAATATAAAAAAAATAGACTTTAATAGATATCAAACCTCTGTAAACCATAACACACTGAATTATTGATGTAGAAAATAAAATATTTCAACTGATACAAAATCTACTTACTCTAAGTCCTGCTTATGGAACTCTATAAATTTCTTTGGTTTACCACATACAAGTTTATTTGTAATAGGCTCGTATGAAACAACGACACCAATCACATCTGTTACATATGAGATAATGACAATAAGTTTCTCAATGAGTATGATGAGAAAAGCAAGGTAATACAAATAACTTACCGACGGCCGTATGTTCAGGAACCAACTTTGATAATTTTTTTATAAATGGTACAAAAGAAAACCCATGAACAGATCCTTTAAAATCCAAACAGACGGAAACAAATGTTTTCGAATTTAGAGCGAGCTTGTTGGGATTATCACATAGCTTATAAGTGTTGTTGTTCATTGCAATATTGGGATTTTTAATGAAACAAGAAACGCCTTCAATCAGTTGATTTTTTAATTTATGAACCATATTTTCTACTACATTCGCATGGATTTTAGTGCCCTACAAAAAAAAAAAGTAAACGTGTAAATTTTTATAAATATACTTTGAAACAAAAAAATTACTATTATGCATAATCATACCTGTTCATCCATCAATATCATTTCGATGAATAAGATTCCCCCGGGGTTTTTGAAGTCTGGTTGATTCCACAATCGAATAACCCTTACTTTTACAGTAAAATCCTCTTTCTGAATATCAAGATCGTTGAACAGGGTGATGGCAGTATTAGCATCCATTACGACAGAAATTAATTGAAGAGTTTAAAAGTAGTTTTTGAAACTTGGTTTGTAAAATTTTCTTGTGCATGTATTTATAAAGGCCAATAATGAAGAAGATAATAACTAAGTCCTGGGAATAAGTTTCGTAAATAAATTAAATTTCCATATTGGATTTGAATTACCATAACAATATGAATGATTTAAGTAATATTTTAATTTAAACGATATATCCCTATTTTAACGCGATTTTTATATCTTGGAATTTTATATTTAAATGATATTATATCATTTAAAAATAGTTTTTGTAACTTGATTTGTAAAATATTTTTGTGCATGTATTTATAAATGTCAATAATGATGAATATAATAAGTAACTATATTATATGAATATATTTTCGTTATTTTAATTTTAATGGAAACTTTAACCATAAATATGATATGTTTTGAGAATAAGTTTTCTAAATAAATTAAATTTCCATATTGGATTTGGATTACCATAACAAAATGAATGGTTTTAAAAATATTTTAAACGATATATCCCTGTTTTTACGAGATTTTTATATCTGGGAAATTTTAATTTAAATGATATTATATCTGTTTTAAGTAATGGGAATTGTAACCATAAAAAACATAAAAAACAGAATTTTATATTATGTATCCCTTTTTTTTTTGGGATTTATATATATTGCAAATTATATGGGAAGGTGATACATTGAATTTTAAATTCAAAATTTAAATTTACATTTAAACAGAAAATCCGATAAATTTTTTATGGGAAAAAAACCGACAAATTTAATAAAAAGGAATATATCGGCGATAGAACATATATGAATTTATGGATTGAGAATCAACTTCAACATTACAAAGTCGGCAAAAATTTAGTTGCCAAACAATAATTGTCGGAAAACTTCACTTATCGGTTTTTATGTTATATCGATTTCTTTGAAAGTCGGGAAACATTTTATTTGCAAAACAATAGTAGTCGGTAAATATGAGTTGTCGGCTTGTTACGATAAACATATAGAAGGAAATCGGCAAACAGTTTTTTGCAATAAATATCGTTGCGACACATGTCCTTGTTAATGAGCGTGGGCGGGAAAATGAGCGGGCGGCTCACCAGGAAGAGACACGTGTCCAGAAGTGTTAGTTATTTATTAGTATTAATAGATGTGGTAATTAAATTACATTGAATCAATAAGAGATTAGACTTTAATTTAAATATGGGAGAAATAATGAGATTAGACTACTATCCAAAAAAATGTTATATCATTCAACAAATAATAAAGATAAAAAAAATTAAACTTAATAATCACCTCTGGGTACGGAAAGTGCCATAAAAATAAATGCAATCTCCAAATTCATTGAAGTTAATACGTGCAATTTCGTCAACCCAAAAAATTGCTTCAACTCACGTTCATCACACTTGTATTCAAAAAAATAATCGGGGGTGACCTCCCTTCTGTTCGACATCAAGTCTACCAACATTTTTGCGTCCTTGTTATCGACAAATGCAACAACATCTCTTCTAATGTTCTGGAAAGCAACAACAGTTGACCTATCGTATTCAAATCCTCCATTGAATGCAGACTTCACTCGTGAGATCTAGTTGATCCTAGTTTATAGCTAGAACTAATCAATACACGTCTGTAATCACCAATATATTGCATCTGTCTATTCCTTATGCAAACCTACGATCGTTGCTGTTCATCAAAACATGATTGTGCGCTTCAACAACCTCAAATATCTCGTATCATGACCTATCCTTCATCAGGTGAACCTTTTATACAGGCTTCACAAGAAGAACGCTTGAAATTGGAATTTCGACGAGTACGATCTCTAGGGCCAACCTCAAGTGAATGAAACTGCCTCTTTTTTTTGGGATACCCTCTCTACTATAAACAAACCATCGTGTCTGAATTTGAGTTTTGGACATAAGTATCCTCCATAAGCTCAGCCTTCTCTCGCTCTCTCACTCCTGAGGTAATCGAGCGTCAACCGGGTATTGTCAGCAACAAATGTATCAACGAGATTTGCATTTTGGTAGTACGGTACATTTCCGTTTGGGATCTGAGCGACCATTGAGGTAGGTTGGATTTTGATATTAAGTAAAAATTTAGAGTTATTTTAGAAAGAAATAGAGGAAACGTATTGCAATTCAATTGTTGGCAAGGATTCTATGCTATTTATGTAACTTATCCAATATCCATGCACAAAGTAGTTTGGGAGAAATAATGAGATTAGACTACTATCTAAATATATTAAATATGGTAATTAATTTACATTCAATCAATAAGAGATTAGACTTGTAACACCCCTAAAAATGGGAGTTAATTTAAACTAAATAACATGCGGAATAATACTTAATTAATAAACATCACCCATAAATATGGGGAGGAGTATGAGAATTTACTAATCTATACAGTTACAAAATACAGATTAAGTTCGGGTGTCTCTAAATCCTCAAAATATATTCTTCTATGTAACTCCAACTGTCCATGCGACGATGTACTCCAAAAAGGATGCCCCTACCAGCACCTACTCCACTCACTCCCTCGGATCCCCACTAGGACGATCACCTGATATACATGTCATTTTAAGAAAAGTGTTAGGCTTAAAGCCTAGTGAGAACAAACAGTTCAAATATGGAAAACCAGTAAATCTTTTAAAGCGGTAAATAAACATTTGACCATAAGCCTTTTCCATAAATCCTTTTTCTTTCATCCGCGATTTACACCTAAAAGATACGCCCTTTTTCTTCTTGAGGGAAACACACGGGAGCGACCCGCCATCGCACTAACATCAACCCCAAACCGGGATCTTTAGTCAGTGAAAGTAAGCACGACCAGATATCAATCTTCGGCTATTCTAGTGATAAGTTCAACCCCAAACTAGGATATGTTACCTATCACTCTACTGAACAAGCTCAACCCCAAACCAGGATCTTTGACTTGCCCCATCCCCAAATAAAATCGACTATTGTGCCTATGTATCCATTACACTAGTCTAACTTCTTAACACATCCATTTCCGATGTACTAACTACTTTCAATACAAAAACCTTTGTATAATACGTTTCCGTGTTCTAAAACCTTCTTTCGAAAATTAGGTCAAAATACCATTTAGTTTCAAATGACATACTTCCAGAAATTAACTCATGTGAGTGTTTTAAAACCGTCCCTTATACTTGTATCAACATTTCAAAGAGAAACCCTTGATGACACATTTTGACCTAGTTTACCAAAATCCACCAAATATAGAAATATTTGTTTAACCTCTTCATAGAAGGTAAACTACATAATTTTGACATTTATAAAGTTTTAGAAATGTAAGATTGAACTCACAACACTAGAGTTTGAAGAAACCCTAGAAAGCTTCCAACACACTTGAACTCTAGAGAGGAGATGAAGAACACCTAAGGTTCAAACACTAGATCTTGATTCCTTGATCTTGAGCCTCAATAAATGATCTTGCTTCAATGAGAAAGGGTAATAAATGCCCTAGAAATCGCCCCCTTGAGGTCTGGTCTCGAGAGCACAAGCTAATAGAAAATATCTGATTTTTTTTGAGAAGTTGGAGCTGAAAAGCGCACTTAAATCAGCCATCTGGACAAGTCGGGCGATTATGCCCTGCGATCATGACATGGCATGATCTTCTTTCATGATCGCCAATTGTGTACCGTAAGTTTTGAGCGATTTTGGCCTTTAGATGCATCCAGGCGATGATGCCCATGCGATCATGACATGGCAAGATCGCTTGTCATGATCGCCGAGAGTGTACCGCGGGTTTGAGATGAAATTTTTGTTACCTGATGCCTCCTGCGATCTTGCCATGCGATCATGACATGGTAAGATAGTCTGTCATGATCGCCGAGATGGTACCGAGGCTAAATTCAGTTTCGGTTTTCGCTCCTTTCTTCCAATTCATTGTAACCCAGTAATAAACCCTTGAAACGCTCCATCCAACTAAAAATATCAACACATTAGGATGCGAAAATCATTATCTTGAATAAAAATTCCGGGCGTTACAATCCTCCCACTTGTTATTCTCCAACTTCGTATCCAAAACATAGGCTACATAAGAAGAGCACCCCCTTGGCTAGACACTTACGCGCGTTTGCCAAGGTTAACAATGCTACTTCACCTTTCCTTCTCTCTTCGTAGACTACCACCATACTGCCATCCGCTAACGGAATTCAGATCAATTTCTTGGAACATAAAACTTCGGCTTTTTTCTCGGCCAACCAATCCATACTGATTACTACATCAAATCCTCCTATGGACATAGGCATGAGGTTTATCCCAAACTTATTCCCTTCGATCTCTACAACACAATCCTTAAAAATATCCCGAACTAGAACTTGCTTGCCATCGGCTATTTCAACAATATAGGCATCCTCCAAAGTACGGATAGGTACATGTAGATTTGGGTAGAAAGAAGTGGACACAAAAGAAAAAGTAGCACCAGAATCAAAAAGAACATGAGTGGGTACGGAATTAACAAGAAACATACCCGACACCACGTCTGCTGATGCCTTCGCCTCATCCGTCGTCATCTTGAAAGCTCTTCCCACTGTCTTCTGCCCACTACCAACTTTAGGTTGAAAATTCGTCGGCTTCAACTTCGGGCACTCATTTCTGAAATGGCCCGGATTTTTGCACTCAAAGCACGTGGCCACTTTCTTTGGGCAATCACAAATTAGATGCCCACTCTCCCCACATCTATGACAATTACCCGAGGTCGGAAGCTCCAAAGTGTTTGCTCCGACATTTAGAGCACCAACTAGCTTCCTTCCTAGAATATGTCCTTTAGTTGTTGTTGTTGGTGTTGTTGTAGTTGACCTCTTTGAAGGTGCCAAATGCCCTTTCCACTTCCTCTCTTCCCCAACCACTGATCTTTCCACGATGCCCAAATTGCGTGTATCCTCGTTATATTGAGCTTTTTTCAATTGCCTCTCGAAGAGTAGAGGGCTTTAAAACCCGAACCATCTCCATCATGTCGGATGGAAATCCTCTGATGAAGGCCTTTATCTTCTCCTTTTCGGTCGGGGCCACATGCGCCACCAAGCTCAACCTTTCCACAAATAAACGTGAGTATTCTCTCACGGTCTTGTCTCCCTTCTTGAGGGCCCGAAACTTATCAATAATTCGATTGATCGCCCTTTCACTGCAATACTCTTCTATTATCTTTGCTTTGAACATCTCCCAAGTAAGCATGGACACGATTGCAGGTCCAAGGGAGATTGTAGTGATATTCCACCATTTTACCGCATTACCCCTAAGCATTTGCGAGGCAAACTTAACTTTCTGCCTCTCCTCACAGTCACTTGAGCCAAAAGCTTGCTCTATCTCCTGCAACAACTTCATATAAATTACTGGGTTATCTGAACCTGAGAATTCGGGTGGCTTGGTACACATGAAGTCCTTGTACGAGCAACTTCTTCCCACTCTCCTCACTTCTGTCACGGGTGTCTCTTCAGTAACATGAACGAATCCATTCCTTCCAGAACCTCCCACTTGGTTCTCAACGGCCATTTCATGCCTTTGATAACTGCCATCCCTTTCCTCAAACATCTTGAGGACCGTTTCATGCTGTTGAGTTATAATAGTATTCATTGCTTGCAACAAACGGACTTGGAGTTCGTCTTGAGAGCCCGCCTCTACCATTAGAGGACTTCCCGCGTTAAGGTTAATTGGCGGAATGGTAACTAATCGGGGGGGGGGGGGGGGGGGGCGTGGATATTCGTACGAGGAGGAATCGGAGGTGGTTGAGTGATCTCCACTGTCGTTAAAGGATCTGGATTTGTAATACTGCTATTCGCGCCTTCAGCTTCATTCCGCGATCTGGTACGTGTGTTGACCATCTTAGTCTGTCAAGATGGTAGAGTAGGAGTAGGACAAGGCTAACATAGATACGTATAACACATTCACCAATCATCGCAACAATAGTAAAATAAGCATACTCAGAATACAATGTACCCAAACTAGCATTAGCTACGTGATATCTTGGATATATCATACACATAAGAATTCCTATTACCAAGGTCACATTTCATGATTAGCGTATTTCCGTCGACTCTAAAGCTCACCTATCTCAAGAGTGTCTATCCATACTCTCAGTTTAATACTTAAAGTCTCAGCTTAAGTCTAGGCATCTTAAGTCACACCTAGTTCGCTTAAACTAGAGCTCTGATACCAACTTGTAACACCCCTGAAAATGGGAGTTAATTTAAACCAAATAAAATGCGGAATAATACTTAATTAATAAACATCACCTATAAAGACGGGGAGGAGTATGAGAGTTTACAACATCAGAGGGATACTAGATGACAACCTGCTAATCTATAGAATTACAAAATACAGATTAAGTTCGGGTGTCTCTAAATCCTCAAAACATATACTTCTATGTAACTCCAACTGTACACGCGAAGATGTACTCCAAAAAGGATGCCCCTACCGACACCTAGCTCCACTCAATCCCTCGAAGCCCCACTAGGACGATCACCTGATATACATGTCATTTTAAGAAAAGTGTTAGGCTAAAAGCTTAGTGAGAACAAACAGTTCAAATATGGAAAGCCAGTAAATTTTGAAAGCGATAAATAAACATTTGATCATAAAGCTTTTCCATAAATCCTTTTTCTTTCATCCGCGATTTACACCTAAAAGATACGCCCTATTTCTTCTTGAGGGAAACATACGGGAGCGACCCACCATCGCACTAACATCAACCCCAAACCGGGATCTTTAGTCAGTGAAAGTAAGCACGACCAGATATCAATATTCGGCTATTCTAGTGATAAGTTCAACCCCAAAACTAGGATATGTTACCTATCACTATACTGAACAAGCTCAACCCCAAACCGGGATCTTTCACTTTGCCCCATCCCCAAATAAAATCAACTATCGTGCCTATGGATCCATTACACTAGTCTAACTTCTTAATACATTATGTACTAACTACTTCCAATACAAAAACCTTTGTACAATACATTTCTGTGTTCTAAAACCTTCTTTCCAAAATTAGGTCAAAATACCATTTAGTTTCAAATGATATACTTCTGGAAATTAACTCATGCGAGTGTTTTAAAACCGTTCCTTAAACTTCTATCAACATTTCAAAGAGAAACCCTTGATGACACATTTTGACCTAGTTTAGCAAAATCCACCAGATATAGAAATACTTTTTTAAACTCTTCATAGAAGGTAAACTACATAATTTTGACATGTAGAAAGTTTTAGAAAGGTAAGATTGAACTCACAACACTAGAGTTTGAAGAAACTCTAGAAAGCTTCCAACACACTTGAACTCTATAGAGGAGATGAAGAACACCTAAGGTTCAAACCCTAGATCTTGATTCCTTGATCTTGAGCCTCAATAAATGATCTTGCTTCAATGAGAGAGGGTAATAAATGCCCTAGAAATCGCCCCCTTGAGGTCCGGTCTAGAGAGCACACGCTAATAGAAAATATCTGATTTTTTTTTGAGAAGTTGCAGCTGAAAATCGCACTTAAATCAGCCATCTGGACAACCCGGGTGATTATGCCCTGCGATCATGACATGGCATGATCGCTTGTCATGATTGCCAATAGTGTACCGTAAGTTTTGAGGGATTTTGGCCTTCAGATGCATCCGGGCGATGATGCCCATGCGATCATGACATGGAAAGATCGTATGTCATGATCGCCGAGAGTGTACCGCGGGTTTGAGCTGAAATTTTTGCTACTTGATGCCTCCTGCGATCCTGCCATGCGATCATCACATGGCAAGATAGCCTGTCATGATCGCCGAGATGGTAGCAAGGCTAAATTCGGTTTCGGTTTTCTTTCCTTTCTTCCAATTCATAGTAACCCAGTAATAAACCCTTGAAACGCTCCATCCAACTAAAAATATCAAAACATTAGGATGCGAAAATCATTTTCTTGAATAAAAATTTCGGTCGTTACAAGACTTTAATTTAAATATGGGAGAAATAGTGAGATTAGACCACTATAAAAATAGTGAGATTAGACCACTATCATTCAACAAGTAATAAAGTTAAAAAAAAATTAAACTTAATAATCATGTATGTGTACGGAAAGTGCCATCAAAATAAATGCAATATCCAAATTCTTTGAAGTTAATACGTGCAATTTCGTTAGCCCAAAAAATTGCTTTCAACTCACGTTCATCACACTTTTATTCAAAAAAATAATCGGGGGCGACCTCCCTTCTGTTCGACATCAAGTCTACCAACATTTTCGCGTCCTTATTACCGACAAATGCAACAACATCTCTTCTAAAGTTTTGGGAATCAACAACAGTTGACCTATGTTAGAACTTAATTCTTTTGTAAAAGTATGAATCATAACTTCCCTCTAAAGACAAAGTTTATCTCTCCAGAAGTTAGCTTCTCTAGAAGAAAGCCAAATCCAGAAGACTATCCAGAAGACAACAAAATATTCCAGAAGATGAAGCATCTTTTGGATACAATACAAGGACCTACACGCGTGTGTTATGACATGGAAAGTCATGCTTTCCTTGCGTAACTGATTCTGTTAGGTACTTTGCATACGTGTCAATGCGTGATAGGCTAGCTGATTGATTTTCTTTTATGTATTCATATAAATAGAGTGAGCTACCCTTGTATTGAGAGTTAATTGTATTGAGAGTTGATTGTATTGGAAAGATTGAGAGAGATAAATTTGTATTTCAAGTACTGTAATCTTTGACTCTACGAGTGACATACAAATTATCATCATTATATATATGAATGCTTTACTCCATACAGGTTACCGATTCTAGTTTAATTGTTGATCTAATTGGTTTCTCTTACTGTTTTATATCGTTCATGATCAACATTTATTGAGTGTTTTTGGGGTCTGGGTTCCTACAGTTGGTATCAGTGCCTTATAATCAATCTATTGATTATTCGATCTAATTCAATATGTAGAAATCCCCACTCAGCTAGAATTTTTTCGTTATTAAACTACTGTTTTTTCATTCTACCCTGTTTTACGAGTTTTTATTGTTTTCATATAATTTCTCTCAAATTTAGTGGTACTTCTAGTTTAAATCCGAGCTTTGTTAATTCATCATCGGAAGGTGCGCCCAATGGAAATGCCCGAACAAAACGACCGAGACCACTGGCTGATATGCCTACGATAGCGGGCAAGTAAGTACAGGAACAGACCTGGAGTAAAAGGGAAAGCTTCAAGTAGGGTCAAATGCCTAAACCAAGGGGTCTGACTTGGTGAGGAACGCTGGGAGCCTATCCGACATACTCCTCACAAAAGAGAGATCGACGGCAGAAGCGGATAGAAGGCCTTCAAGTATAAGATCCTAAGCTTAAGCTCTGACCGAAACAACAGTACGGTGCCTAGTATCCCAGGCAACAGTAGACAAGGCGAACATGTACCGTAAAGGTATACGCTTACGGCCAGGAAGGTGCCGAGCGCTGACGACGAGTATAGAGATAGTTAAAAGGTATACGAGGACGAAGAAGGCGATGGCTGATTGACGTTCGTAGACCCATACTCATCAGAGGTAAAATAGGCACAAGCATAAGAAGCGGTATATTCCGAGGTGTATGCGTTAAGCCAACTACGTGATGAGAATTGGGAAGTAGAATTGGCAGATTCCGCTGAAGCTACAAGGTTAGGGGCAGCATGTGTTAAGCCAATGCATAAGTGGTTTATTTAGGATATCCGTCCATGGAAGTTGTACTGGTGAACTGCAGAGAGTGAAGCTGGGCTAAGCCGCTAGGAATGGCTTGCTGGCCTGCAAGTTCTGTGAGTTAAATCACATCCCATTCTACATTCCTTCTCAAAACTTTCATACTTTGTTTTCCTGCAAAATGACAAATTCAAATTTAAATGCCATGTACAGTTCAGGTTCACTGACTAAACCTCCCACTCTACTCAGGGATGAATATCCCTAGTGGAAGATTTGTATGATCAACTTCAATGAAGGTCTAGATCTCGATCTATACTCTTCTGTGCTTAATGGTCCCTATGTTCCAGTAACTACTGTTCCTCGTATAACTACTACTACCACTACTAAAGAAATTCCAGCAAGGCAAGTTCCAAAGAATAGAAAGGACTAGAATGACGAAGACAAAAAGAAAAATGAAGTTCATCAAAAGGCAAAGCGACTTCTTATCATGGCAATTCCCAATGATATCTTACAATCTCTGGATTAATGTGATTCTGCAAAAGAGTTGTGGGACCAGTTAGCTAATCTACTTGAAGGTGGAGCAAAGATAAAGAAGAATAGAAGAGCTCAGGCTCTAAATGCATATAATAGTTTTCAAGCTCTATCTGAAGAGACTTTAGAGTAGACTTATCACAGGTTCAACACCTTGATAAATCAATGCAAAAGGTGTGATATCATAAGGTCACAGGAAGACAACAATGTCCTGTTTCTAAAGAGACTAAATCATGAATGGTCATATTTGTCCATGTTTCTTCAAGCAAATCAAGATCTAGAGCAATGGTCTCTACATGACGTTTTTGGAACGTTACAAGCCCATGAGAAAGAGGTACAACAAAAGAAGGTGAACGTTGATGATCCCTTGGCCCTCATTTCTGAAACTAGAGGGCCAGAGAGAAGAAACAGAGAAGATGAGAAGAAAGGGAAGAGTAAGGCTCTAATGACAGAAGCTGATACAGAAGCTGGTCTTTCTGGATCTGAAGATGATGAAATCAATGCTTTTGCTGAGTCTCTGGCTCTTATTACTAAACAATTCACAAGAAACTTTGGTAATCGTTCATTTCAGAATAGAGGAAAGTATGACAACATAAGTGAACAACCAAATCAAACATATGTGCCCAGACAAGAAGGTCCTAGGGTAGAGAAGACATAGCAGAAAAAAAGAGGAAGAGAAGAAAAAGAAGAAGGATGTCTGCTACAGATATGGCAAACTGGGTCACTATTCTATAGACTGCAAAGGAGCTCTAGTCAAAGATGACTTGTACTACAAGAACAAATACAATTACAATAAAGACGAGAGAGCGACATATGCTGAACAAGAGAATTGGTGTTCAGACCAATCAAGTGATTCAAAAGCTATGTTTTGTGGAATAGCTATGACAACTGATGCAGAAGATCAAATCTCTGAAACTCCGGTTTTGCACTGCTTCTGAACCCTCTGAACTTGAACAAACCATTTTAAATCTGACTTTTTATTTTGAAAATATAAAACAGAAACTTCAAAATGAAAATAAATTAAGAAAAGACCTTGAAATATCCTTCACTCTTATTGAAAACGAAATAAATATTTTCGAAAGAGAAATGGAGATTTTCACTGAAGAAAAACAAGAACTCTTTGTGGAAAATCAAGATATTTCTAAACTTAAGAAATCCACAGAAAGTTTACTAAAAGGAGATATTGATGAGCTTAATAAACTTCTGAAGCCTAAGGATAAAGAGCTTGAGGCAAAAGAAAGTGACATATTAAACTCTGTAGCACTCAAAAACTATTTAAAAAAAGAAAGGGAGTTTCTGCACATCGATCTTCAAAAGATGAAGCTCTTGATTAAAAAGTATCAAGACGCTCAGAAGGTGCATGAACAGATAAATATACAAGTTGGAAAAGCAGGTCTCGGATTTGATGATTTGGATCCTTATACTTGTAAAAAGAGATGTACCTTAGATTCTATTTTCTTAATGGGAAAAGGACCAAAACCTGATTTCCCTGTTCTATATGAACAATCTGCTTTCAAATGATCAAAATATGTGAATGGTCATCGAATAAGAAAACTCAAATATAAAAACATAAAATATTCTTCTGAAGGAAAGATTTTCAAACCAAATCAAGCTGATTTAAAACAAGTCCAGAAGAAAAGCAATATTTTCAACTTTGGTTCATTCACTCATATTACATTGAATCCAGAAGCTGATGAGTTCATACCTATAAATACAGAAGAAGAATTGAGACTGAAGTTTGAAAACGATCTTCTTAAAGCTTTGGATGAATGCATTGCTCAAAATACAATGGAACTTGAAAATATTTCTCTTAAAAAGGAAATATCTGAAAATTCCAAAATCCTTGAAAACCATCCAAAAATAATTCCCTGTTCGTTTATTGATTTAAATCTTTGTCAAGAAAAAGATAATGATGAGTTTATCCCTGGGAAAACGAAGATCAAAATTATGATGTTTCTTTGATATGTCAGATAAATCGCTCACTAAGTTTGAAATCGTATGCCTTCTACTTATGTTCCGGACAAAAGCTATGTAAAAGATAGCTCTGTTATGTTTTTATGCATTAACAAAACACCAGAAGTTAAGGCTGTTGGACCAGAACTCAAAAGACTTCCTCATGGTATATCTCTGAACTCGGTTCGTCCAAAGGAACAGAGAAAAAAAGTTCTCATTCATCCAGATTTCCTAGATATGTGCATTTAAGCTAAGTCATGTCTTCATCTAGAAAAGCAGGTAACCATCAAGCAAGAAAAAGGAAAAACTTATGCAACAGCCTCAGAATCCACAGTCTCTGAAGCACATAAAGTTCACACGTGAACAAAAGGCTAAATGGGAGTTTAACAACAATGTTCATTCATCTATTTCAGTGAGATTCCCAAAAGTTCAAAAGGAATGGATTACTAAGAAGCATCTTTCAGAGAAGAATTCACAAGTTCCATAGTATAAATCTAGGCTAGATTTGAAGTTCAATCGAACAACTGATGCTAGAATAAACAGAAATAAGAAATCTTGTAATTATCATTCGAGAAATGAAAATTCAATGAAATCTTTTATGTCTTAGAACTCTGAATGCTTCTCTCTTTTACTTAAACCAAAACACTTCTTTTGTAGTCCACACTGTTTTCCCTGTGACTTCAAAAAACATACAAATTTTAGAAGTCAGAAGAAACAGAAACCTCAAACTAAAACAAGAAAACCAGAAGCCTCTGGAAAACCTGCAAATCCACAAAAGCTAAAAGAAAAATCTAATGTGCATCCCAAGCCTAACTACAAAGGACCCATTATGAAATGGGTACCTAAATCTCTTTAATTCTATATTGCAGAACCAACATGTGCACATCTGGTATCTTGACTCTGGATGCTCGAAGCACATGACTAGAACCAGAAACTTACTCTCCATGTTTAAAGACAAATCTGGTGGAGCAGTAACGTTCGGAGATAATGGATAGGGTCAAATAAAAGGTATGGTACTTTACAAGAAGGAAACATAACTTTATCCAAGGTTGCTCAAGTTTTTGGATTGAAACATAATCTTCTGAGTGTAAGTCAACTATCTGATGCTAAAATGAAAGTTCTTTTTGACGAAAAGCATTGTTACTTACTATCTCAGGCAGGTAAAGAGTTGTGGAGAGCCAACAGAAAAAATATCCTATACATGATGAACTTCACTTCTAAAGATGGAACAGAAACCCTCTGTCTTATCTCCAAGAAGAGTGAAGTAGCTTGGCTCTGGAATCATAGGCTTTCTCATCTTAACTTTCAAAATCTTGAATTGCTTGTGACACATAACCTGGTTGAGGGCCTCTCAGAGGTTCACTTCCAGAATGATCATCTTTGTCCAGCTTGTGAGATGGGCAAAATAAAAAGAGCTTCCTATAAGACAAAGAGTGGTCATTCTTGTCCAAGACCTCTGCACATGTTACATGTTGACCTCTGTGGTCCCATTGATGTGCAAAGTATCTCTGGATATACTTGTGCTTGCCTTTGTAAGACAGAAGTCAGAAGTCCCAATTGTATTGATCAACATGATGAAGAGGATTCAAGTGCTTCTGCAATGTAAGATTCAAAAGCTGAGAAGTGACAACGGTACTGAATTCAAGAATTTCAAACTTGATGAGTATCTGAACAACAAAGGAATTGTTGGTCCCTAAAGGGTCTACAAGAGTTCGATCAAAAGAGAACAGTTAGTAGAAGGGGGGGGGGTTGAATACAAACACACACATATTTTGGTTTTTAAATGAGTTTATTGAAAATAAACAAATTTACAGTTACAAGCGGAATAAGAACAAGTTTAACACCTATTCTATTGTAACTAAAAAACAATAAGTTTGATGCACAAGAAGATGAAAGAAAGAATAAAGAGGGTATAAGTTAGATAGAAGCATGCATTAAGATGAAGAAGAGATCCCCATCTTATTTATACCCATTTGCCTTTAGTGAAAGACAAAAGGTATATGCCACGTGTCAAGCTTGTCTTTGCTAATAAGACAGCCATGCTTTTGGCCGAATATGAACAGTACCGTATCAGATATGATGGGGACATAAGAGACAAGTCGTACGTCCTTTTCTGACATGGTTCTAGGTTTGACTTTTGTGCATCGAGGATAAGATCAATCTTTAATCTTGCAAAGGAAGCTTCATTTGATCGCTGATACTGAATCTTCAAGGATGAACTTCAGTATCGCTGAGGCCTCACAAGACTTCACACTTTGAGTAGACAATCGCTGTTATCGCTGAACCGCTTCAGTTCACTTAGCTGATTATCTCTTTCTTCAGCTACAGTCTTTGACTATCGCTGAATGGTCTTCTGGTGTGATAGCTGATCTTCAGATCTTCAGTGATAAGTTTGTTGTTCCTTGATCTTCGGCGATCGCTGATGGTTATCAGCGTGTGCTATCGCTGAATATGAACAGTAGCTTATTCAAAGGAATTTCACTAAGTATTAAAAAAGGAATCATATTCAAATCTTTTAATAAGAGTTATGATCAACAATCTCCCCCTATTTGATTATGATTAAGCAACATAGGAAAATTGCTTTAAGAGACTAGTAAGGACTTAGGAAACATTTAAAGAAAATTTTTCTAAGTGCTAATCTGTAAAGTCTTTTTCAGCTAGTCTACCATCTGAATTGAGTTTCATTTATAAGGATATGAAAGCACAATTTTTACAAGTAAATAAGCTTAAAGTAGATTCACTGATTGATTTTTCATAGTGAAAGATCAGTGAGTTAAGATAGTGTAACGAAAATAGAACTCTTTTGTTCATTGTCCCTTTTACTATTTTCAGGGATCTTTTCAGTACTAGGATGGAGTAAAGTACTCTGATTGTATTTCATTAATAATAATCTGAAGAAATTACAGAGAAATGAAAATACAATAATTAAAAGTAAAGTACTTGTACACTGAAGAAATTTTACAAAGGAAATAGAAAACTATGACTAGTCAGAGATATTCTCGTTTCTTCTTTGTAACTCATTCTCATAAAGTGTCTTTTGTCGATTCATCAGAGGGGTATCTGACTAGCAGCGCCAAAGCATAATCTTTATGAGAGAGGATGGGGCCTTGCGAATTTCTTGATTTCTGAAGAGTCCTAAGAATCCTTCATTATCCAAGAATACCATACCAGGTTCAGGCAGTGAGATGATTTCATCTTCTTCATATCTTCGATCTTGAAGGAGAGAGGTACAAAGCATTGATATATCAGGGAGCTCAAGATGACCAATAATGCTTTGATAATCAAACTTAGTTTCATGCTCATTCCTAGCACTTGAACTTCCTTCAGCGTTTGATCTTTTCTTTTTAGATGATTCAGGGAGAGGGGGAACTTGCACATGTTGTGACATTCTTTGCAACAACTGATCCAGCACACTATCCACCACGTCCTTGAATTTAGATTTGGAACCCTAAATGGCGTCTCTGATTTCTAACCATTCAGTGTATCCATAAATTCTTAAGAATTTGGCTTCTTCTCTCTCTGTTCTGTTCGTCCTTGTCATTCTTACATATACCTTTGGACCACCTCTATTGGAGTGTCGCCCTTGGATAGTTGCATGAACGATTTTGGCTTCAGATCTTCGAAATTTCAGTCTGTCAGTGCACCAATCAAGCTCTTTGTCTTTCTGCATAGTGGCTTCAGCGGATAGTGCACTTAGAATCTTCTGTTGAGCAAGAATTGGATCTACGTTCAAATTCTCTTGTGCAAGTTCTTTCTGTACAAGAGCTTCAGCGACCCTTTCGCTCTTTTTCAGTTGATCTCTGGCCGCCTTATCTCTTGCAGAGTCTTCTCTGAGCAATTTCCTTGCTAAAGCAAGGTCATTCTCAGTTTGCTTTATTTCTTCATCCGTGATCCTTTGTGCTTCAAATGCTTGTTCTCTCTCTTCTCTGGACAAAAAGTAGAATTCATCTACCATCCTTATTTGTACGGCTTCAATGGGTTCAGCTTCAGGCACCCTTATTCTTCTAGCCTCGAATTCCTTAAGGAATTTTATTCGCCTTTCTTCTTCTTCAGGCTCGCTTATGATCGGCTTTTGAACGCGACGCCTAGGAATAAGGCCTTCTTCTTCTTCAGAGTTAGTTTCTATTATGTACATAAACTGCTCTTCAGAGGAAGGTTCCTTCCATGAAGTTGAGTCCTTTGGGGGACGGAGATCACTGAGGGAAGGAGAGGAGGAAATAGTATTGTCAGTGGGAGTTTTTGTAGGTGAAGGAGGTGTGGGAGTTTTAGAAAGAGGAATTATGAAAGGGATGAGAGGAAGAGATACCTCGAGGGTGGTCTCCCCCTTAGATATAGGGATAGTGGTATCCAGATCTACCACTTCTTTTCCTTTGCCTGAGGGACCGGATTGTCCCTGAGAGGGTTGTGGTCCATCCCTCAAGGTCTCTTGATGAGCGACACCAGGCCTTGACAATCTGAAGTGCTCTAAGACACTTCCAATGTCTTCGTCGTCTTCATCATCATCATCCCCTCATAGTGAGGGATAGGTTCTTCATCATCTTCTTCATCATCATCATCTTCTTCTTCCTCTTCATCTTCAGCTTCAGCTCGCTGGATGTAAGGAGATATTTTCTCTTCTGGAAACCTCTGGTTGTGCTCCGAGATGAGTTCGTCAGCAAACTTTTTGGCACATCTCTCCCCCTCAATGTTATCAGCAGGTAGACAATGCACCATCAGAGTGCGAACATTCGTCTGGACGTCCTTCAGCTTCGCATCATTATCCTGAAGCGTGGTCCGATCAGCAGCGTTGAAAGACGAGGAACTTGCCTCAGAGAGCTTTGTGAGCATCTGCATCATATCGGATTGAGTCTTTTGAATAGACTCAAGGACGTGTGCTTGAGCATCAACCTTCTGCTCCAGGTTTGTCAGGGTCTGATGAAAGGCCCTGTTATCTTCTTTGAGGCCGAAAACATCAGAGATGAGTACCAACGATCCTTTTGAAGATGAGCTCGGCAGACGTCTGAAGATTGTCCACCTTGGCCCTTGTGAGAGTACATTCCTTGACCAGATAGTCAATTGCTGGGAATGTAGGGTTGGGAAGGACAATAGGAGGTAACTCAGTGACCGGAGTGGGAAGCTTAGGAGTAGCCATCTGTTGCTTCACATCTCTGAGTTTAGCAGCGTTGGGAGGACCTTGAGGAGACTTCCCCATATCCTTGTTGATGGGAGTAGCGCTGGTGGTGGTGGTTGTCGTCGCTGAAGTAGGAATAGAAGCGACACCTGATGATGACATAGACAAAGATGCCAAAAACACATCCGGATTAGAAGATGAATGAAAAGATGTACATTTTTCTCTGAGAGTATCATGAGGATTACTCTTAGGGACCACATTTGCAGAGGTAGTGTCCTGAGGATCACTGACCAGTGTCTTAGAATATCTGTGAGAGATACTCTTAGGTCCTTGTAATTTGGCCTTCCAAAACTCAGATTGCCTAAACAATATTGAGGTTTGGACTGCGTGCATTTCAGCATCATCAGGGATAGGGACAACTACCGCTGAGTCATTTGCTGAGGTGTGGACCAAAGAAGAGGAGGTAGAAGTAGATAAGAAGGCAGTGAAAGTAGTACCTGTTCCAGCTTCAGCGGAGCCGGCTAAAACACCCTCAGTGACCGGAGTCGCTGATGATGTAGGTAGTGCTGATGAAGCGACAACGGTTGAGAAGACCGTTGAAGTGGCTGAGGTTTTCGGTGGTGTTGGTAGTACACCAAAATCAGAGAGAGTGGTCTTTTGAGAGATCAACTTCTTTGGTTTCTTTAGTTTGGTTGCGATGGTCTTTTTATGACCATCGGTTGGTTGCTTCCTCTTTACAGCGGCAGCAGTGTCTGGGTTGCTCGCTGTTGGGTTGGACAGCGAGGTGGACACTGGGAGAGGAGTTCCAATCACCTACAGCATGTAGGGGGTGAAAGGAGCATCACCTGGACGTTCCTCAATGTCCAGGGACTTCTTCCCTACGACAGAGAAGGAGTGATCGCCGACCTTCGGGTATTCTTCCCCGAAGGCAACTTCCATTATGGCCGCGAAGAAGCGAGGATAAGGGATGACAGGATGTCTGGTGGCGGCGTTGATGCGACTGACCATGTCGCTGAAGATGTAATCAGCGTAATTCAGGTTGTGGCCGGTGCAGAGGGACTAAGCGAGGTCTTGAAAGTGCTTGCTCTCTTTGTCGTGCGAGCCGATCTTCGACCCAAGGCATTGGATCACCTGGGTGAAGATGTATTGCCAGCGAGCAGGGAGCCTTTTCTTCTCTACCTTAGAGCCCACCGTCTTCAGAGAGGGATTCTCCCAAGAATACTCGATAGAGTCCAAGAATGCATCGATTTGCATCTTGGTGGGTTCAGCACCCCATTGTTGATTCTTAGCGCGCACAGGGAGACGCAGAGCCTTCTTGAGAAATCCAGCAGTGAAGGAGAAAAAGCCAAGTTCTAGAACCTTGAACCCAATAGCAGGGAGTTGGGTTCCCTTGTCAGTTGTCAACATGGTACAGTGAGCCGTGTACCATAAGGCTGGGAGATGAGAAATGATGCCTACTGGGTTGTGGACGAAAGCGTACATTAGTGGGCACGCCTTAATGTAGTTGGCTCCTTCAGCGAATTGTGGTTGGTCTGCAGGGATCTCCACCAATGCGATGTAGTTGCAGGAATTGAAGACGGCTTTTTCCAAAGGGAAATGATAGGTTGGTGCAGCGACCAGGGTAGTGTCTTCAGCAGCAGAGGAGTTTGCAGCGGTCTTACTTGCAGATGCCATTGCTGTGGGAAAGATAGGAACACCAAAGAGGTAAATCATGGTTTTATACACAAATGTATAAACCAGAGTTTGGTATAAAGAATACCAAATTTAAGATCAAAGAGAAGAAATATTTTGATGAACGATATCAAAATGCTTGTTATTAACAAATAATAAAAAAAACTTAGATAAATGGATAAAATTTAAAAAAATAATCTTCTGTTCTAAGGAAAGAACTTAGAACAGGGTTTTTTATAAAGGTAAAGCTTTTTAAGTTTGATCCAGATTATTTTAGTTTTTAAGAAATGTTTTTATATTATTGTTAGAGTTTTGAGGAAAAGAAAAGGTGAAACAAGATGTTTCCAGTCATAATACAAGGTTTAGATCAAACCTTAGTTGAGTTCGAGAAGAAAACACACAAATGCGTGTTCTTGGTGTTCTTGAGAAAACTTGAAGATTCTTTTGCCTTTGGAGATTTATGAAAGCGTAAAGAGGCAAATGAGGCAAAAGAATTGCTTAAATAGCAAGAGGAGAGAGAAAGAAAGGAGTGCTAACCGACGATTTTAGCTTTTTGAAAAAGAAATGATGACCTGGTGCACGTTCCAAGAAAGGAGTTGGAATGGAAACGTCGCGGTCCGTCGTGTGTCAGAAAAAGGTCTGACGTGTCCTTTTCTTTATTTTTAAAAGATTATAATGACAATTATCCATCAGGACGGTTTATCATTATTTATTTTAAAAATCTTCATCACTAATAATAAATGATTGTCAGTGAGGAGTTTTAATTTTAAGAGAGATATTCTTTGATAAGAAAAGATATCAAGGAGTGTTAAAGATTAGAAGATAATACCTGAGGAGATGGCCCAGATATCGTTGAATCAGAGTTCAGATAATGGAAAGTTTGAAAGCTTTATTTGTATTCCTTGTTGGTCACTGAATAATAAATTATTCAGCGTTCAACATACCAAGTTCGCTGATGAGTAGATTGAATCTAGTTTCATCAAGAGGCTTGGTGAAAAGATCAGCGAGCTGATATTCAGTAGGTACAAAATGGAGCTCAACTTCACCATTCATCACATGATCTCTGATAAAGTGATATCGGATCTCAATGTGCTTGGTTTTGGAGTGAAGTACAGGGTTGTTGGCAATTGCAATAGCACTTGTACTATCACAATAGATAGGAATTTTAGAGAGCTTGAGATTGTAGTCTCTTAGTTGATTTCTCATCCAAAGGATTTGAGCACAACAACTACCAGCGGCTACATACTCAGCTTCAGCGGTGGAAGTGGACACTGAGTTTTGCTTTTTACTTGTCCAACTTATTAACTTTCCACCTAGCAGCTGACACCCTCCAGTGGTGCTCTTTCTGTCTATCTTACAACCTGCAAAGTCACTATCAGAGTAACCAATAAGATCAAATCCTGAGCCTTTGGGATACCAGAGAGGAAGATTTGGAGTTCCTTTAAGATATCTGAAGATTCGCTTTACAACGATTAGATGGGATTCCTTCGGTTCAGCCTGATATCGAGCACAGAGACAGGTAGCATACATGATGTCTGGTCTACTTGCTGTAAGATACAGCAGAGACCCAATCATTCCTCGACAAGCAGTGACATTGACTGGTTTTCCATTTGGATCCTTGTTCAACGTTAGAGGAGGCGCATAGGGGTCTTCATCGCTGAGCATTGATTCATGTCGAATTTATTCAGCATGTCTTTAACATATTTGCTTTGACAAATAAAAATTCCTTTGTCAGATTGCTTTATCTGTAATGCTAGAAAATATGTTAGTTCACCCATCATACTCATTTTATATTGTTTTTGCATTCTTGCAGCAAAACGAGTGCAAAGTTTGGGTCTTGTGGAACCAAAGATAATGTCATCAACATATATCTGAGCAAGAATAGTATGACCTTTATATTTTCTTAAAAACAGCGTTTGGTCAATTTTTCCACGAACAAATTTTTCTTTAAGAAGAAATTTAGAAAGGGTATCATACCAACATTAACTTCCTCGCTGAGTTTTCCATTTAGAAAATCACTTTTAACATCCATTTGAAAAACTTTGAAGTCTTTATGGGCAGCATAAGCTAAAAAGAGTCTTATGGCTTCTAAACGAGCAACAGGTGCAAAGGTTTCATCATAGTCAATCCTTCTTCCTGTCTATAACCTTGAGCAACAAGTCTAGCCTTATTGCGAATTATAGTCCCGTTTTCATCTAGCTTATTTCTGAAAACCCATTTTGTGCCTATGACAGTTTTATCAGAGGGTCTTGAAACAAGATTCCAAACTTTATTTCTACGAAATTCAGTTAGTTCTTCTTGCATAGCTGAAACCCACCTAGGATCAGAGATAGCTTGATCTATCTTTTTAGGTTCAGAGATAGAAATGAAGTTAACATAAAGACATATATTACTTGTACCTCTACGTGTTTTGATACCTGCAGTGGGATCACCAATAATTTGATTTATTGGATGATTTGCAGTCCATCGCTGAGCTGGTGGTTGAGGTGAGAGATCAACAGCAGATTCAGCGACCTGTTCTTCAGTTTCTGGAATAGGACTGGTTTCAGCAACAGGTACTTCATTTAGAATCAATTCAGGGGATTGATTTTCAGATATAGTTTGGTTATTCACTGGGGAATTTCCAAGAGAGGAATCAGCAACAGGAATCTGATTCAGAGGAGTAACATTCATCCCTGAAGATGGATGATTGTCACTTGAGGAATTTACAGGGATTTCATCATCATGTTCTTCAGCAGGAGGTTGATTGCTGAAATAGGTTTCAGGTTCCCCATAATGAGATTTCATCCAGGCATTCAATTCTTCATCATCCTCAAGAGAATGAGATGTATGAATGGGACGAGATTCATCAAAGTTAACGTGCATGGATTCTTCAACATGTTGTCTTCTTTTGTTGAAGACTCTGAAGGATTTAGATACAAAGGAGTATCCAAGAAATATACCATCGTCAGCTTTTGGATCAAATTTACCCAAATGATCTCTGTCATGCAGAATGTAACATCTACATCAAAAAATGTGGAAATATTTCAGAGTAGGTCTTCTCCCATGAAATAATTCATAGGGGGTCTTCTTAAATCGTTTAACTATCAGGGATCGATTTTGAGTGAAGCACGCTGTACTAACTGCTTCGGCCCATAACTGAGTGGGTAGATGCGATTCGCTGAGCATTGAGCGAGCCGCTTCGATGATAGTACGATTTCTTCTTTCAGCAACACCATTTTGCTGAGGGGTTCTTACTGAGGAGAAGTTGTGAGAGATGCCTCTTTATTCAAAGAAGTTAACCAAAGTACTGTTTTTGAATTTAGTGCCATGATCACTTCTTATGGAACGAACAATTAGATTGTTCAAAACTTGCATATTTTTGATAAAAGAAATTATCATTTCAGGGGTATCACTTTTGGATCGAAGGAAGAACACCCATGTGTATCTGGAGTATTCATCAACAATCACTAAAGTGTATTTCTTCCAAGAGATAGATTGGACATTGACAGGTCCAAATAGATCCATGTGGAGTAACTGAAGATGAGTGGTCACTGAAGAAACTTGCTTTGACCTAAAGGAGGCTTTTGTCAGCTTTCCCTTCTCACACGCTGAACAAAGAGATTCCTTTGTAAAGGTATGATTTGGGAGGTCTCTGACTAAGTCTTTTTGAGACAATTCATTTATTGTCTTAAAGTTGAGATGAGAGAGTCTTTTATGCCATAACCAGTTTATGTTCGTGGATGCTTTAGAGATAAAGCACATATTCTCAGAGTAAGAACTATTCATATTTATGACATATACATTTTCCACTCTTTTGCCTGTATGGGCAAGCTTATCCTTTCCGTCAGTGACAGCACATCTATTCTTTAAGAATAGAACTTTGAAGTCTTTGTCACATAACTGACTAACGCTTAAGAGATTGTGCTTTAGTCCCTCAACGTAAGCAACACGAGAAAACGATGTGGCTCCGTTGGATAGAATTCCATAACCTTTAGTGTATCCTTTGCCATTTCCACCGAAGGTCACTGATGGACAGCTTCTTCTTTGTAATTAGAGAGCAGAGATTTTCTGCCAGTCATGTGCCTTGAGCATCCGCTATCAAGATACCAGATACCTTTGGCACTCTGCATACAACAAAAGATTAATTGTTTAAAGGTACCAATATTACTATGGGTCCTGCTTGGTTAGATAGAGGATTGGCGGAGGAGCTACTAGCTGAAGAACTCTCTTCAGTGGATATCTTCACCTTTGATGGTTTTGCAACCTTGATGGATTTCACTCTCGCTGATTTATCAGCTTGAGCTACTTTCTTTCCATGAGCTAGTTTATCAGCTCTAGTAGCATTACGACATTTGCTTGCAATGTGGGTAGTTTCACCACAGTGATAGCATTTCCTATATTTAAAGGGTTTGGAAAACAGAGAGGGAGCAGAAAATTTCTCAGGGATAGGTCCAAGAATTCCTTTATCCATGGTCCTTGGAGGTATAACAACCTTTTCAGGAGTACGAGTGAGATCGATTTTAATTCTGGGGGTTGGTTTCTGGGAAAAGTCAGGGACCTTCTTCCCAGTTTTAGAAACTTTCTCTGAGGATTTCTTGTTCCTATCTTGAGTTTTCTTATTCTTAGGAATTTGATTAAGAAACTCGTTCTTGATCACTTTCTTAGAATTAAGTATAGAAAGCTTCTCTTTTAGAAGAGGAGGAAGAAGAAGTTGAAGAAGAAGGATCAGGGATAGAAGAGACAAACATTCCAAATTTGAGCATGGAACGATCATTCTCTGATTCTTCCTTTTCAGGGTTATAGCCTAACCCACTTCTTACTTTTATAGGTATTTGAGCATTGATGATCTCATTGACTTTATCAGAAGCCTTACACCATCCTTCGATGGTTGCCTTTTCAGACTTGAGATCAGCGATAGCCTTTTCCCTATCAGCGATAGCTTGTTGTTTCTCGATGCTTATTGTTTGATTTGCCAAGACTTGGTCCTTGAGAGATTCCTCAGTTTTAGAAAGTTCTTTGATTCTTATATGACAATTTTTTAATTGTTCAGATAAGTCAGTGTTAATTCTTTCGGCCTTAATTTTTCCATTTAAAGCATCGTAGAAATTAACAGTCATGGCATCGAGAGCTGACAAGTTATCACCTTCAGAAGGTAAAGAGACAGAGGGAATAGTTACCTGAGTAGAAGGATACTCAGAGGAAGAAGTCTCAGTGACTTCTTCAGCGTCCTCAATTCTTGCCATAAGACAGAGGAAGGCAAGATCTTCTTCATCTGAACCAGACTCTTCAGAGGTCTTGGCCCAGTCATCTTCAGCATCCCAGTCCACTTCTTCAGCGACAAGGCCTTTGCCTTTTTGCTGGTTTTTCTTCATATCTTTGTATTTGTTTTTTAATTTCAAATACTTCTCCTTTTTATCAGAGGTATGGGAGGTAGTGGGAGCAGCAACTTTCTTCGACCTGCATTCACTGGCAAAGTGACCCTTTCGTTGACAGTTGAAGCATATCGCTGACGCTTTCTCAGCGGGCAACGTTTTCTGCTTTTCAGAGTCATAGAGGTTAGAAGGTTTTCGAAAATTGCTCTTTCTAGCAAATCTTTTAAAGTTAGTAGTTAAAAGAGCTAGAGAGTTATCAAACTCAGAGATATCTGCATCAGTGAGTTGATCTTCTGAATCAGTTTGACCTAATTCAGTAATGGAGGTGATAGTGGAAGAAGAAACATTTTTAGAAGAAGTTCCCTCAGAAGTCACAAGTGCCAAAGAAGTACTTTTGGCACATTTGAGTTCATTAATTAGGTTCTTCCTTAGAAGTTGGGACTGCTCCTCATTTAAGAGCATACCATATAATGCACTTAAAGACAAAGTTTCAAGATTCTTTGACAGCTTTATGCATGTAGTGTACATTGCCCATTGATCGGGTAATGCCTCCATGAATTTTGTCAGAATTTCAGCGTTTGAATATACTCTATCGACTGGTTTAAGATCAATCAGCAGACAGTTAAATCGCTGGTGAATTTGAGAAAGAGATTCACCCTTTTGATACATAAAACTCTCGTATTTTCTTACAAGGTTTATGCATCTAGTGACTTTAACCTCAGAAGTTCCTTCATATTGGATACATAAAGTATCCCACATGGCCTTAGAAGTCCTCATTTTCATGACAGAATGATAGACTTCATCAGGTAAAGCCATTGCTATTATAGATCTAGCTTTAGAGTCAAGAGCAATTTCTTTCTTGTCTTCTTCAGTCCATCAGTTAGGAGTTTTACCAATAACCCTTTCAGGAATGGCTGGAGTAGCAGTGGTGGCAGGAACACTAGCTACTATTGTTGTAGGAACAAATGGTCCATTTTCCAGATAGTAGGGAATCTTTGGATCAGATCCCTTTAGAAATAGAGACATTCTTTCCTTCTATAATGGAAAATTATCATGGCTAAACCTTGGAGGTTTAGCTAAAGATCCATTGTCGTTGTAGTTTGTATTTGGGTTTGACATTTTAAAATAGTTTTAAGAAAAAAATATTTTAAAGATTTAAGAAGCAAACACTGCTCTGATATCACTTGTTGGTCCCTAAAGGGTCTACAAGAGTTCGATCAAGAGAGAACAGTTTGTAGAAGGGGGGGGAGGGGGGGGTTGAATACAAACACACACAGATTTTGGTTTTTAAATGAGTTTATTGAAAATAAACAAATTTATAGTTACAAGCGGAATAAGAACATGTTTAACACCTATTGTATTGTAACTAAGAAACACTAAGTTTGATGCACAAGAAGATGAAAGAAAGAATAAAGAGGGTATAAGTTAGATAGAAGCATGCATTAAGATGAAAAAGAGATCTCCATCTTATTTATACCCATTTGCTTTAGTGAAAGACAAAAGGTATATGCCACGTGTCAAGCTTGGATAGGAAGCTTGTCTTTGCTAATAAGACAGCCATGCTTTTGACCGAATATGAACAGTACCGTACCAGATATGATGGGGACATAAGAGACAAGTCGTACGTCCTTTTCTGACATGGTTCTAGGTTTGACTTTTGTGCATCGAGGATAAGATCAATCTTTAATCTTGCAAAGGAAGCTTCATTTTTTTCGCTGATACTGAATCTTCAAGGATGAACTTCAGTATCGCTGAGGCCTCACAAGACTTCACACTTTGAGTAGACAATCGCTGCTATCGCTGAATCGCTTCAGTTCACTTGTTGATTATCTCTTTCTTCAGCTACAGTCTTTGACTATCACTGAATGGTCTTCTGGTGTGATAGCTGATCTTTAGATCTTCAGTGATAAGTTTGTTGTTCTTTGATCTTCGGCGATAGATGATGGTTATCAGCGTGTGCTATCGCTGAATATGAACAGTAGCTTATTCAAAGGAATTTCACTAAGTATTAAAAAAGGAATCATATTCAAATCTTTTAATAGGAGTTATGATCAACAGGAATATCACAAAATTTCTCAGCTGCACGAACTCTCAACAAAATGGTGTGGTGGAAAGACGAAATCGTACTTTAGTTGAAGCCGCCAGAACGATGCTTGCAGCTTCTGGACTACCCACACACTTCTGGGCTGAGTATGTCATGACTGCTTGTTATACACATAATAGATCTGTAACTGTCTAGAAACATCTCAAAGCTTCTTATGATATTAGCAATAATAGAAAACATAATGTTAAATTCTTACACATCTTTGGGTGCAGGTGCTATATTCTAAATGATCGAGAAAAACATGGGAAATTTGACAAGAAATCTGATGAAGCCAAATTCTTGGGATATTCTCTTATCTCAAAGGCTTTCAGAGTTTACAATCTCAAAACCAAGACAGTCATGGAAAGCATCAATGTAGACTTTGATGATCAGGCACAATTGACTTCTGATTATTCTGATTCAGAACTCAATCTTAAAAAGTCACTTCTGACTATCTCTCAAGTGCCAGATAATCTGATACCGATGCTATATTTGAAGATTTTCTTGGAGAAGAAATACCCTCTGCAGAAATAGACAGAAGTACACCACTCACTCCATCAGAGGTACTTCAAGCTTCTAGAATTACCATTTCAGGTCCCTCTGTCTCAAATATAGTTTCTGATGAAGAGCCTTCCAAAGTAAACATCCAGGCTTCCTCAAGGTCAAATGAAAGTCCAGAGGAACTTCTGTCTCCTCCTGATGCAGAGAGTTCTAATCATGATTCAAACTTAGTGAGTAATTTGTCTGACATGTCAAAGCAATCATCATAATTTTGATCATTGTTTTCCCATTGATAAACATCAAACTCATCATCATCCTTTTCTTGACAAAGATTTAAATGAATAAACGAACAGGGAGTGATCTCTGGATTGTTTTCAAAAGACAGATTTTCTTGTTTTGAAGAGATACAGGTTCTGTACTAATTTTAATAGTACACTCGTCCAGAGTCTTTAGAAGATCTGTTTCAAACTTGAATCTCAATTCTTTTTCTGTATTTATTAGTGTGAACTCTTTGCTTCTGGATTTAAAGTAATATGAGTAAATAAACCAAAGTTGAAAAAATTGCTTTTCTTCTGGATTTGTTTTAAATCAACTTGATTTGATTTACAAATCCTTCTTTCAGAAGAATATTTTACATTTTTATATTTGAGTTTTCTAACTCGATGTCCATTATCATATTTAGACCTTTTGAAAACAGATTGTTTATATAGAACAGGAAAATCAGGTTTTTGTTCTTTTCCCATACAGAAAACAAAATCTAAGATAGATCTCTTTACAAGTATAAGGATCCAGATCATCCAATCCGGGACCTGTCTTTCCAACTTGTGTGTTTATCTGTTCATGCACTCTCTGAGCATCTTGATAAGTTTTAATCAAGAGCTCCTTCTTCTAAAGAGCTCCCTTTCCTTTTGAAAATAAATTTTGAGAGCTACAGAGTTTAATTTGTCACTTTCTTTTGCTTCAAGCACTTTGTCCTTAGCCTTCAGAAGTTTATTAAGTTCATTTATTTCTTTTTCTAATAAACTTTCTGTGGATTTTTTAAGTTTAGAAATATTTTGATTATCCACAAAAAGTTCTTGTTTTTATTTAGTGAGAATCTCCATCTCTCTTTTGAAAATGTTTCTTTCTTTTTCAATAAGAGTGAAAGATTTTTCAAGATCTTTTCTGACTTTTCTTTCATTTTAAAGCTTTAGTTTCAGATTTTCAAAATCAAAAGTCAGGTTTAAAATGGTTTCTTCAACTTCAGAAGGTTCAGAAGTAGTGCAAACCGGTGTCTCCGAGATCTGATCTTCTATATCACTCGTCATGGCCATTGCACAAAACATGGATTCTTCATCACTTGATTGGTCAGAACACCAGTTCTCTATTTCAGCAACTTTTGCTCTTTCATCATTATTATACTTGTACTTGTTTTTATAGTACAGTTTATCTTTGACAAGAGCTCCTTTGCATTCTTTCGAAAAGTGACCCGGTTTCCCACATCTGAAACAAACATCCTTCTTCTTTTTCTTCTCTTCCTCTTTCCTTTCTGCCTCTGTTTTCACTTCTTGGGGACCTTCTGGTCTGGGCACATACTTTCTTGTAAATTGTTTAGTAATAAGAGCCAGAGATTCAACAAAAGCACTGATCTTCCTTGGATCTGATGAATATGTGGTAGGTATGTTCTAGTGTTTCTTCTGGAAGAGCCTGGAAGCTGTTGTACTCATTTAGTGCTCGAGCTCTTCTGTTTTTCTTCATCTTAGCCCCGCCTACCAATTGATTAGCTAGTTGATCCCACAATTCTTTTGCAGAATCACATTGATCCACAGATTGGAAAATATCATTAGGAATTGCCATAATAAGAAGTCGTTTAGCCTTTTGATCAACTTCGGTTATCTTTTTGTCTTCTTCATTCCAGTCCTTTCTATCTTATGGAACTTGCCTTGCTGGAATTTCTTCAGTAGTGGCAGTAGCAGGTATACGAGGAATAGTGGTAAATGGAACATAAGGACCATTAAGCACAGACGAGTATAGAGCGAGATCTAGACCTTCATAGAAGTTGACCATACAGATTTTCCACTGGGGATATTCATCCCTGAGTAAAGTGGGAGGTTTAGGGGCTGTTTGTTTGCATCTGGATGGTGCCATCTAGAGGTACCTCTGAATCGTGTAGAGGCACGATACTGTTTGGCAAAAAAAATACTCCTCTGAAGTGGGACAAAAGCATCTGAACGATTTCTCATAAGGTTGGATGCAGAATGATCCGGATACGAACTTTGTTCCAAAACTACCCTCCAACAGTCTCCATGTTCCCCTCTCTCTTTTTCTCACAGAAGCTCTCTGTTCATGAAGGTAAATCCACCGCTTTTTTCTTATCATCTCCCACACAAGAACTCCATTACCACTCTCTATCGATCTCTTTAACCAAACCCACATCAAAATTTTCTAACTTTTTCACCTAAAATGTGATTTCAATCCACAAATTTTCCAAAATAAAAAAATCACTCTAATTAGTGTTTCTTCAAACCTTCATCAATGATGGCCGTTCGGAAGCTCATCGTAGAAGTAGTCGACGCCAGAACCGAACCTCTCCGACTAGGTCTCCGGCGAATCCTCCGACCAAGAAGCTCTATGTCGATTTCTCTTATTTCTCCTTCAATTTCTCTGTCGAATTCGATTTCTCTCTCTCAATTTTGATTTCGATTCTGGTTTTTACTGGTTTTAGTTTCTGATCTGGAAAGGGCCGTGTTGACATAAGGTTTAGTGGTTTTAGTTTCTGATCTGATTTAGGTGGAATCTGAAATAGCTCGAGTTTTGAGCAAAAGAAATGGTTATGGAGCAAAAGAAATGGTTATGGAGAAATGAAAAAGGTGAAGTTTGCAGAGAAGAAAGGAAGGTTCTGAGTTTCTCCTTTAAGAACAAAATCATTTTATTTAATTTTTTGTTTGGGTTTCTCAATTTAGAACAAATTCATTTTATTTAATTTTTTGTTTGGGTTTCTTATATTATATTTCCTTGTAGTTTCTATTATAAATTAATTATTTTATTTAGAACAAAATCATAAAAAGGGTAAAATGGTAATTTATTATCATTCAGACTGTTCATTCAGAGCATTTACCAAACAACCAATTTTCATTCTGCACTATATCATACAGAGCCTCTATATCATTCAGACCTCTATACCATCCAGCTCTATACCATCCAGCAACTACCAAACAGCCCCTTAGTCAGTGAACCTGAACTGTACATGGCATTTAGATTTAGATTTTCCATTTTGTATGAAAACAGAGTATGAAAATTTTGAGACGAAACTAAGAATGGGATGTGATTTTTCACACAGAACTTGAATCGATTAAGAATGATTTGACAAAACTCAGATTTAAACTAGGAATACCAGTGTTTTTGAGAAAAAAATGTATGAGAGCAATAAAAACTCGTAAAACAGGGTGGAATGAAAAGAAGTAGTTTAAAAACGAGAAAATTCTAGTTGAGTTTGGATTTCTCCATACTAGATTAGATCGAATAATCAATAGATTGATTATCTGGCTCTAATACCAATTGTTGGAACCCAGATCCCCATTTATACTCAAATGATGTTGATTATGAATAAAATAAATAGTAAGCGGAAGCAAATATAATCAACAATGAAACTAGAATATGTAAACAGTAGTGGAAGAACATATCAATATGAATAAGTTATAATCTGTATTTCACTCAGAGTGTCGATGCTTATAATACAGGAAACACAGAATGATCTCTCAAGTTCTCTCCAAAACGATCAACATTTAATACAATGATGGCTCTCTCTATTTATACAATTACAAATGGGAATGTCAATCAACTAGCCTATCACGTATTGTCACATAAGCAAGTTTCCTAACAGAATTAGTTATGCTTGAGAAACATGACTTGCCACGTCATTTAAGCACGCGCGCAATCCCTTGAGCAATATCCAGAAGATGCTCAACTTCTAGATCATCTTTATAGCTTCTGAACTAAACTTCTGAAGTGGCTGTCTTCTGGCGAAACTTGCTTCTGGAGAAATATACTTTTTTCTTATAGAAGAGAAGTTCTGATTCATACTTTACAAGACAAAATAAGTTCTAACATGTTGTTTCAACAAGTATGGCAAATCCTGAAGATCAAACCATTCGTGAACGATCAAATACAAATGTGCCAATCCATGGAGTGTTATGGATCCTGAACAACATGAAAGAATAGCAAGTTTCCAACCTCCTACATCCAGAGAAATACATTTCAGGCACTTGTATGCAGAAAGAGAAGAAAGGGCAATTTTGGTGACACCTGATTTTGCTATAGGCGCAGATGAGCAAACTAAGGCTAGATTTGCAAGATTCAGACAACCCAGAAGAAATGTAATTGCTTCATCCCATATCAGAAGAATAGTTAGGATAAGAACGATGTACTTTGAAGATATAGAAATTATGTACACAGCGTACAGGGTTGAAACACGTATCTTCT
Organism: Silybum marianum; assembly: GCA_036898165.1. Taxonomy (NCBI): domain Eukaryota; kingdom Viridiplantae; phylum Streptophyta; class Magnoliopsida; order Asterales; family Asteraceae; genus Silybum; species Silybum marianum. Next base: position 29,474,822 of record CM072533.1, on the reverse strand, counting down.
CTGAAAATGATCTGATGTCCTTGAATCCATCTGATCTAATACCTCTTGGGAGATAAATGAAACAGAGAAGAAACATTAGTGTAGATGATAATGTAGCATATTTGAGGATTCTGAGCTGCATGGAAGCATTTGTTGACTACAGAGCTAAAGTAGACTTTCAGATTTGCTTTGAGAGAGGTGTGGAACGTCTGTTTATCACTATTCCAAATGAAGAGTTGGAAGGGATAGATACAAGGAGGGTTGGTGACATAATAACAGAACCAAAACGTTGAATCATCTTCAGAAGACCTCTAGGTAAAAGAATCTTCAGATTATCAGAAGCATTCAAATACTCATAAGGTATGTTGAATGTCATCAAAGGGTTGATATCTTTGAAGAAGGAGGATATAAATATAAGAGTCAGAAGAGCTGCTTTTGACATAGAAAAACATTTAGAAGGGGTGTTCAAGCTAAGAGAACCTACAAATCAGTTTTATCAGACAACCAATGGGCATCCAGAAGCCCCATTTTAGATATTTCATGTACTTTACTTTCTGTAATTCAAATTCTGTAATGTAATGAATTTTCAAACTTTGTTCTTTCTTTATTGTTTGCTATTATTATACATTCATACATAGGGGGAGATTGTTAGAACTTAATTCTTTTGTAAAAGTATGAATCAAAACTTTCCTCTAGAGAACAAAGTTTATCTCTCCAGAAGTTAGCTTCTCCAGAAGAAAGCCACTTCTAGAAGGTTGTCCAGAAGACAACAAGATATTCCAGAAGATGAAGCATCTTCTGGATACAATACAAGGACCTACACGCGTGTTGTGACGTGGCAAGTCATGCTTTCCTTGCATAACTGATTCTGTTAGGGACTTTGCATACGTGTCAATGCGTGATAGGCTAGTTGATTCACTTTATCTTATGTATTCATATAAATAGAGTGAGATACCCTTGTATTGAGAATTGATTGTATTGGAGAGGTTGAGAGAGATAGATTTGTATTTAAAGTATTGTAATCTTTGACTCTACGAGTGAAATACAAATTATCATCATTATATAGATATATGAATTCTTTTCTCCATACAGTTTACTGATTCTAGTTAAACTGTTGATCTAATTGCTTCCGCTTACTATTTTATATCGTTCATGATCGACATTTATTAAGTGTTTTTGGGATCTGGCTACTACATTCAATGCAGACTTCACTCGTTGAGATCTAGTAGGTCCTAGTTTATGGCTAAAACTATTCAATACACGTATGTAATCAGTATATTGCATCTGTCTATTCCTTTTGCAAAACCTACGCTCGTTGTTGTTCATCAAAACATTATTGTGTGCTTCAACAACCTCAAATATCTTGTATCATGACCTATCCTTCATCAGGTGAACTTTTATATCGGCTTCATAACCAGAACGCTTGAAATTAGAACTAGGATTAGTACCATCTCCTGGGCCAACTTCAAGTGTATCAAACAACATCTTTTTTTTTGGATACCCTCTCTACTACAAACAAACCATCGTGTCTGAATTTGAGTTTTTGACATAAGTATCATCCATAAGCTCGACCTTCTCTCTCTCACTCATGAGGTAATCGAGTGTTAACCGGATATTGTCAGTAACAAGTGTATCAACGAGATTTGCATTTTGGTAGTATGGTACATTTCCGTTTGGGATCAGAGCGACCATTAAGGTAGGTTGGATTTTGATATTAAGTGAGGATTGAGAGTTATTTTAGAAAGAAATAGAGGAAAGGTATTGCAATTCAATTGTTGGCAACAGTTCTATGCTATTTATGTAACCTATCCATTCACAAAGTAGTTGAGAGAAATAATGAGATTAGACTACTATCCAAATATATTAAATATGCTAATTAATTTACATTGAATCAATAAGAGATTAGACTTTATTTTAAACGTGGAAGAAATAATGAGATTAGACCACTATCCAAAAAATGTTATATTATTCAACAAATAATAAAGTTAAAAAAATAAACTTAATAATCACCTCTGTGTACGGAAAGTGCATAAAAATAAATGCAATCTCCAAATTCTTTGAAGTTAATACGTGCAATTACGTCAGCAAAAAAATTTTGCTTTCAACTCATGTTCATTACACTTATATTCAAAAACATAATCGGGGGCGACCTCTCTTCTGTTCGACATCAAGTCTACTAACATTTTTGCGTCCTTGTTACCGACAAATGCAACAACATCTCTTCTAATGTTCTAGAAATCAACAACAGTTGACCTATCGTATTCAAACCCTCCATTCACTGCAGACTTCACTCGATGAGATATAGAAGGTCCTAGTTTATAACTAAAACTATTCAATACACGTCTGTAATCAGTATATTGCATCTGTCTATTCCTTTCGCAAAACCTACGATCGTTGATGTTCATCAAAACATGATTGTGCGCTTCAACAACCTCAAATATCTCGTATCATGACCTATCTTTCATCAGGTGAACTTTTATATCGACTTCACAACCAGAAGATTGAAATTAGAATTTCGTTGATTACGATCTCTGGTCCATTTGACTCTAAAACAGATATGAGTACGTTTTCTGCCATCCTTAACGTCCCGGTAACTTTACTTTCAAGATTTATAAGAGGTACATACCTTAACCCGTCGAACCGGTACCGAAACGTGACCAAAACTTCAACGCTTTAACTTTGTTCTTCAAAACTCCAAAGCCGTTTTCTCTCCAAGTGTGCGATAATACTCCACCCCAAAATTTTGGAAGAAACTCCATTATATGGGTCGATTTTTCAATGGTTTATGGAAATGATTGCAATATGGAAACTCCATTAATGTCATTATTTCCTTCCATACCAACTTTCTCCCATTGACAAAATACACCCCTCTCTACCGGTTTCCTTACGAACTAAGTCCACAATTTGAATCGTTTCCAAAATAATATTATATTACCGAAATAAAATAATAATAATATCCTTAATTATTATTCACCAAAAATAAAAATCTCCTTAATTATTCCCAAAATCAAAATAATATTCCACCAAATTATATTTATTAAATTTTGAAATAATTCAAAATTTTAGGTGTTCGGTATTCATTTTTTTTAAGAATTCCGTCCTCGGAATTACACTTGACTAAATAGATGAGGGTATTCGGTATTCAATTTTTTTAAAGCTCACACGTCATTCCACTCCCTTGTGGAATTTCCACTTAACCAAAACTAAGGGTATAACTTTATGCCTTAGTATTTTGTTTTTTTTTTCTACCTGAGACTTCGATAAGCTCCTATATGCATGTCATCTTGTCCTTGATCTCTACATCCTCTAGATTCACGATGGTCGATTCGTCGGCCAAACACTTCCTCACATTTGACACTTGGAAGGTGTTATGAATCCCATTCAACTCCTCCGATAACTTTAAACGATAGACTACTTCCCTTACTCTTGCAACTATTTCGAAGAGTCTGATATATCTCAGACTCAGTCTACCTCTCTTCTGAATCTTACGACTCCTTTCCATGATATTTTAAGGTCACACTGACCCAACCGACAATCGATCTTTATATCTTACTAATTCTTATTAAGTACAATCTTCAACCTCTTGCGTACTCATGCGATCTTAACTAAATTATGTAGATCTTTCCATGTCCAATTAAATGCCTATCCCAACATTCCATATGGCAAACGTCTCGATGGCTTTGCCTAGACATGTAACTGATAATTGATGATGTAGACCAACTTTACTAATGATATTTTATGATTCCGACTTCCTTAAAGTCTAACCATCTAACTTTCCAACCAATCTCCCAATTTTATACTCGCTCTTTTCCTTGACCCTATGTCCAAGGATGGTATGTTTATAGTTCAACCTTGTCCACATCCCTTATTCAAAAATGGTATTTTATGTATAACATGCATCTTGAACAAAACATGTACAACTGAAAGTATATGAGATCTCCTTCGAGTACAGGTCATTTCATCACTTGACATTCCCTGGGTCAAACGGTTCACCCTTGTCCGATCACCCATCACAGGATCATGTCACCCCCTGTTACTATCAAGACCCACCCTTATTAACTGACCATAAAACTGTAGTATCCAAAAGCATGCAATTTTTGTTCAAACCTAATAAACACATAACATGCACTTTACTCATAAACATCACCTACATGTAGGAATACACCATAACATGTATGTGAATAAATCAACATGCATACGTACCAAATAATTGTTACATGTCAAAAATACATTTTTATACATACTTATGCATCTTATTATATGTCTCATGAAAATCACCTCGACGCTTGACGTAAATCTCGGATCTCTACCCGAGATCTTTAATGATGGCGCTCTATGCATTATTACTATCCCATTCACTTTATTTTTTGTCAACCTCTTGCTATAATCACTTTCCACTAATCAGTTATAAGTGAGCTATCTTCGTGTTCTGATCAATGTTTGCTCATTCGACACTTTTCTTTCTTTTGCCTATAGCAACAATGCCCTTTGCTATCCTATCACCTGTCATATTTAGAGTTTCCGCGTGTTAAAGCTTAAATGATGGTTTTTTAACGTCCCATCTTCTCCGCATACATACCCACAGTCCTTCTTCTAACTTTTAGAATTTAATTACCACTACCTCTACCTTTATGAATGCGGATTTGACACTTCCTCTTAGGTTCTTTTAGTTGGAATGATGCGTAAACAACGACTTTCCTATTGCATCAACATATCCTTACCCAACTTACATGCATCACTATATACCGCACTTGTGTTTCTTCTGGTAATGGTCCTCTTTAGTGTGAGGCTCATCCTCCCCCTCAACAACTGAAATGCCCCCCTCCCTTTTTTTTAACCAATCCAAACTTATTTGTCTCCCTAATCAAACCTCCTATTAAGAAATAATCGATAGGTCTCAAGCACTCCCTGGGTGTATACGACTCTCCCTAGAGCCAGTATCCCATTACAAGGTCATGTTTTTATGTCACAGGCATTCCCTGGCGTATACTGCTCTCCCTAGAACAAGTAACCCATTTCGGGGTCGTGCCTCCCCTTAAGTGTGACGTATTTTTCTAGATTCCCATTCTTTCAATCGTCTACCTTTGGTACCATTTAAAACTACCTTAAACCTTAGCATGAAAGAAATGTTTATAATCCAAAACAATTAACATGCATACTCATAAATCTACCTATACATGTAATCATAAAAACGAGAACATGTAATTAAAACACCTTATGCAAAACATACATCACCACATACTCATATACGTGAAAATACATTTCAAACATATAAACTAACGCAATGTTTCTCATTGCAAAAAACCCTCATACCAATCCTATGTGTTTTTAGTAATCCATTTCGCATGTTTGAAGTCGATCGACTTGATCGTCACCTTTAGCAAAACCTTTTGTTCCTGCCAATGATCTTATACACACCAATTTATTGATGCATACATGTATCGTACCATCTTTCTATTAACTAGCAATATCAAAATTCCTCACAATGCTAACTTATTCAAATAAACTTCTTGATCAAAGGCTCTTGCAATCTCTTTATCAAATTTGGCACTAAACGCGGGCAATATACTTATTATTTGTGTTCTCCGTGGGACTAGATCAATTTCAGGTGCCCTCACATCCAGTGATACTATCTTTAGCCACCATAATACTCGCCCACCATAGGTTCATCATAGCAACCTTATTTATTGATTGACATCAACCACACATGCTAAACCTTCAATTTTACATTTCCCAATATAGTCACTTCTCTTCCTCACTAACACTTCCTCAAAACTTTAGTACATTGTTTCAAGCTCATTGCTTGGATTGTTTCACGTCCCCTTCATATTCTTCCTTCATTCCATGGCCGCATAATTGCTTTTCCTATCATTTTGTTCACCTTTATAACATGTATAAATGATGATCAAACAATCATGACTATGCATTATTTGATTTCTAACTTCAGACCACCTATTATTGGTCTATTTTGACATCTTTGTGAACCGATTCACATAGTCCCATATTTCTTTCGATCCCAAGCTTTAAATCTATGTTTTCATCCTAAGCCAAAGGACAATACTGTTATGACACATCTCTTTCACCTGGTCCCACCACAGGACCAATCACAACTTCTACCAGTTGCAACAAAACTAATTCATACAGACTAAACTTCATTTATACTTTTTCACTGACCTTTCTCTTAGTCACAGCCCCAAGCTGTGATCTATTATTCCATTAGGCATCATTGTTAAATGTGCGTCCCCTTAGCTCCCTGGAGCTATCTTGATCGATCCTCAATAGTCATATTATAATGACGTTTTCATGGTAAGTTTATAGGTATAGAACTTATCTCAAGTACTGGTAATCATTTCAATTAATAATCATTCATTCAACTGTAACATTATATTTTCTCCATCCCGATCTCATCACCGTTTCCCTTACGGAATATTTGGCATCCAATTAGTCCTTATACAATTAGAGATTGACATCAAGTTTAACGAGTTCGTGGCCATTCCCGATACCACTCCCTCTAACATCTCTAGTACCATGTTCCCCAATCATATTACTCTCCATTTATGTCTCTATGGAACTCCCGTACGTTCCATAGTCTCACGTCCAAAGGTCTAAGAGTGATTACACATACCCTTCTTATAATAATCAATTAGATGGGTGACCTAATCACCAACTCCATACCCATCGTATATAGTATATGACTACTCTTTATCATGCAAGTCTCTTTTCACCATAAAATAAATTCTCCACATACATTAAACCATATTGAACATTCCGAAAAACCTTGTCTCTAAGGACCATAATGCTTTTTAATACCCTATCTGACATTGGGCTCCTACTCATTTCTAAATCTCTTCTATCTCTCCCAAGAGCACCATTATAGTTATAAATATTTCCCACCAACCTTACAGTTTCTCCATTTCCAAAACTCAATGTTTCTTATCTCTATAACCACATATGTTGAGCACCACCTCAACTATTTTAATCTCCAACCCATAAAGATTCACTAGTCCATAGGACAATCCCTCATCCGACTATACCTACATGAACCATCTATTCCATCCCATACTCAAAAATAAAATACAACATATCACCAAAGATTCGACCATGACTTCTACAACAACATATTCCACCCATTAGAATCTTATATGACATTTACATTCTTAATCCAATGATTTAAGCTTAGGTTGACACATATCCCAAGTATTCTTAAACCATGTTCCATCTTCTCAATAAAACCAAACTTGAATACCCTTTTACTCCTTACTTAATTAACTTCTAGGACAATAACAACCTAGCTCACCCAATTTGAAGTCCCTTAGTACTCTTCTAATTTAAGCTTAGGCTATCATCATAACCTAATTCGCTTAAACTAAGGCTCACAATTAACTTACAAAAACTCGTCATACTCGATACTTCAATCGAAATAACGTCATAGGATCAACCACCATGTCTCAACAAACCATGTAAAATAATGGTGATATGCACTAGTATATATTTGTAATAAACAAATTCGAACTTTGCACAGTGGAATCCTCATTTCTACATACCACAAACAATTGGAACATATTTAAATGATAACCAAACGTCGGTTAACTTTTCACCAACTCGACTACACACTATGGTGCTTAGTTTAACGGGTAATACCTTACAACCTTTGCAATTTATAAAAATTATACAATCGACCAACACTTCACTGGTACTTTCTTATCAGTACATCTACTCCCATGATGTAATAAACTACCAAACTTATCCAAAACACCTCCACCACCATATATCAATCATAATAGCCATATAGTACCCGTTGGTTGGCTATATGCTTAACCTAACTCCCGATATTATAAGAATGCATCATAATGTACTATTGAAGATGCGCCTCCCTCAACAATGTGCCATTAACCTCTATTGGCATGATGAGTGATAAGAGCCCGTAAATGACTTCACATACGAATATACAGATCTATAATCCGAAAAGATCTCTAGGGTGCGTTTGGTAGGGTGAACAGGGTGGAACAGCGTGGAACAGAACAGGTTAGTCCCATGTTTGGTGTGAATTTAAGGAAGTGGAACAAGGATTAAGTGGAACAAAGGTGGAACAACCTTGTTCACCCCTTACCCCCTAGAACTAACTAGAACAAGGAAATTGTTCCCTTTTTACCCTCTCCTCCCTCATGCCACCACCACCCCGACGACCTCCTCACGAACACCACCATCGTCGGCGCACCCCCTCACGCCGCCACCACCGCCGGCGACCTCCTCATGAACACCAGCACCGCCGACGCCCTCCCTCACGCCGCCACCACCGCCGAACACCACCGCCGTCGGCGCCCTCCCTCACGCCGCCACCACCGCCGCCGGCGCCCTCTCTCACGCCGCCACCACCGCCGCCGACCTCCTCACGAACACCGCCACCGGCGCCCTCCCTCACGCCGCCGACACCGCCGGCGACCTCCTCACGAACACCGCCGCCGCCGGCGCCCTCCCTCACGCCGCCACCACCGCCGGCGACCTCCACACGAACACCGCCGCCGCCGGCGCCTTCTCTTCTCTCTCTCTCTCTCTCCTCTCATCTCTCTCTCTTCTCTCTCCTCTCTCCCTCTCCTATCTATCATCTCTCTTTATCATCTCTCTCTCTCCTCTCTCTCTCATCTCTCTTTATCATCTCTCTCTCTCTCTCATCTCTCTCTGTCCTCTCTCTCTCCTCTCCCTCTACTCTCTCTCTCCTCTTTCTTTTTTTCTCTCTCGCTCTCTCTCTTCTATCTCTCTCTCCTCTCTCTTTCTCTCTCCTCTCACTCTTTCCCTTTCTCTCTCCTCACTTTCTCCCTGTACTCTCTCTCTCTCCTCTCTCTATCTATCCTCTCTCTCTCTCCTCCATATCTCTCGCTCTTCTCTTTCTTTTTTCTTTCTCTCGCTCTCCTCTCTCTTTCTCTCTCCTATCACTCTCTCCCTTTATCTCTCCTCACTCTCTCTCTCTCTCTCTCTCTATATATATATATATGGGGGGTTATTTGGTTAAAAACATTAAACAACTCACTGAGGGTAAATTGGTCATTTTGTTCTGTTCTGTCCTGTTCCGTCATATCATGTTTTACCAAACGTGTAACAGCTGTTCTGTTCTGTCCTGTTCTATTCCGTTCTGTCCTGTCCTGACTGCATACCAAACGCACCCTCAAGGTCCTTGTCGATAACTCTTTCTCCAATACTAACAATAGCCATGAGACTCTTAAACTACACCTCGGTAAAACTATCATACGTCTATAACCTTCACCCTTATGGATCTCCTAGCACTTACGTACACATAAAATTTGCATTAGAGCTAACACTTTGTAACCATATAGGTCTACTTGATTTTAACCATTACAGTTAAAGCCCTTTATGCTAACACCAAGATTAGATCATCAACCTTCTCAAGATCCTTTATAATGGATCTTATGTCACATATCAGTACATTATATCAATCTTATATGCAAAACAAAGCAATGCTAACTCATAACCGACTCATATACTCTAGTTTCGTCCTCGTCTTAACTCCTAATACACCACCCAGTTTAAGTTTACGTTATAATCAAAACCTAATTCTCTTAAACTAAAGCTCTGATACCAACTTGTAACACCCCATTTTGTTTTCAAATAAATGAAATGTCACGTCATCAAAACACCTCATTAACTACTTCAATTAATAAACTAAAACGTTTACAGCGGAAGTCTAAACATCAAATCAAAATAAATATCAAAAGATAACCCGTCCCATACCGGGTCACTATAATTCAAATCAAGACAAACTCCGAAAATACATATAAGTGTACGCTAAATAAAGTAAAATAAACTAAACTCCTTAAGCGTGTCCTTTGCCCTTTTCGATTCCTGAACCTCCCGATCCTGAGATGTATACTATAGTTAGCTAAATAGCTCAGTGAGTTCACGGTTTACGTGCGACTATTCGACACACATTCAATCACACATAATTATCAAATAAATATGATATGCAATTTCACCAATTATATGCACCTCCAATGAGATCTCTTAACTCCTCTCCGTTAGGTAGGGACCTGCCATGTCACGGACATTCCCTGGGCGTGTAAGTCCACCAGGGACTACCGCCCATTTCGGGTCGTGCCTCCCCAAAGTGTGACACATCGAGTCGATATCCCATACCCGGGTCATATACATTTTATAAGCATGTTAACCCACACCCCAACTCCTATTTGCATGCAATGTATCATCGTATAACATAAATAGCATGCTACACCTAGGCATGGGAATTTGGCCCGACCCGTCGGGGAACCCGGTCCACCCGCCCCGTTCGGGGACGGGGATTCCCCGTTAAAACGGGTCCCGGGTCCGGGGACGGGGATCCCTGTTTGGCTCAAGCCGGGGATGGGGAAGGGGCCGGGTATCGTATCCCCCGACCCGCCCCGTACCCGTATATATTAGTAATTAATTAATTAATTTAAATATATATTTTATTTACTAAAAATGCTTAGGTTTCCTCACGACCTTACGTTTCCAAATTGTTATTCCATGAATCCATGTTTCCATAATTCCAATAATTTCATGTTTCCATAATTCAAAAAAAGGGTTTCACACTTTCACGTCCATTCAGTTTCCAGGAGCAGCCGTCCATCTTCTCATCTTCTATTCTTCTAACTCTAAGCATACTTCAGGGTTTAGCAAAACATACTAAGAGAGTCTTGAGTTATCACTTATCAGCCACAACAACATTCTTCACTCTCCAAGTTCATCACTTCATCTTTTATTCTTCTCATATTTATAATATTTGATATATGTGCTAAAAAGTGATTGAATTTACAGGTGGTATTATTGAGAATTCATGAAGGTTGAGTTTAATCGTTTACATGGTTGAAATTGAATTGTCATCATATTAATTAGTCTTGTCTTTGGTTTCACTCTTTTTGTTTTTTTATCTTTATATACCATTTACACTAAGGAATAATGAGAAAGAAAGGGTTGAAATTTTCAGCATAAAGCAATAAATATGGTTTATATATATATATATATATATATATTTGTTTTGTAGTGTTTTTAGTTGATTGTTAGAGTTTTTATTTTGAAATTTATGTTCCAGAATCGAAGTGATAATTTCTTCTAATAATTGAAATATTGAATGCCATTCCCTAAACAAAATATTCTAAATTTGGTTTTCCTTTTTAATTATTTGTTTAATTAGTTCCATGAAAAAAATGAAAAAAATGAAAAAATATGAAAAAAATGTGTTTTTGATAAATATTTGTAATATGTTTCTTTTTATTTTTCTAATGAAATATATGTTTCTAAAATTTATTTATTAAAGTAGTTATCGTTATTAATAATTTTGATGTATTTTCTATTTGCATACACATTTGTAGATGGAAGCTCCACATAATGAGAATGTGGTAGAAACTGGTAATGACATGGAAGGAAATAACAAAAACAAAACACCTTGTGATGATAATTACGAAACCATGCCTGTGGGGAATGACACGACTAAAGAGCAACCACAAAAGAGGTTTAAGTCGGTTGTTTGGAATCACTTTGAAAAAGTGCATGTTGATGGTGTTAGACGGTTTGCAAAGTGTAACTATTGCAATAAGCAACTAACGGGTAGAGCCAACGATGGAACCACACATTTGAAGGACCACTTTAAGAATTGTCCAAGGAGAGTTACAAGGGATATTAGACAACACGTCCTACTTCAAAACCAAAAGGCTTTGGATGGAAAAGGTTCTATGAGTAAATATTCATTTAATGCTGAACTTTCTAGGGAAGACTTGGCCAAAATGATTATTATACATGATTATCTAATTTCTATTGTCGAGCACTATGGTTTTCGGAAGTATTCAGAAGGTCTCCAACCTTTGTTTAGAGTACCATCTCGAGCAACAACAAAGAGTGATATAATGAAGATTTATGAAAAACAAAGAGGTTACGTTTTGCGGTGTTTGGAAGAGAAATAAAGTAGGATTGCATTAACTTCAGATATGTGGACAGCAAGTAACCAAAAGAAAGGTTACATGGCATATTATATAGATGGAAAATGGACTTTACAGAATCAAATCATCAGGTAATAATCTCTAGTTGAATAATCTCTTGTTTATATTGTGGATAAATGTATTGATAATAATATTTTATTTTGTTTACTGCAGCTTTGTACACGTACCATCTCCACACACGGCGAAGCTTTGTCACAAGATATGTTAGAGTGTCTACTTGATTGGAACGTCGACAACAAATTGTCAACTTTGACTCTTGACAGTTGCTCGACAAATGATGCAATAATCGACAAGCTTTTAGGTACTCTTTCTTCTTCGTCGCTAATGTTAAAAGGGAAAATATTTCATATGCGATGTTGTGCACATATAATTAACCTTATTGTGCAAGATGGATTTTCTATAATTCGGGGAGCTATTGAAAACGTTAGGGATAGTGTTGCATTTTGGTCAAACTCTCCTAAGAGAGTACAAGAGTTTAAACTATGTGCACGACAATTAAGTGTAGATTGTGAAAAGGAATTAGTTCTTGATTGCAAGACAAGATGGAATTCAATATATATTATGTTGAGTGTTGCTTTGGAGTATAAGGATGTTTTTTGTCGTTTAAGCAAGAAGGAGAAAAGCTATATTTACTTACCTAGTGAAGATGAATGGGCAATGGCATCAATTGTTTGTGAAAAATTAAAGTTGTTTTATCGTGTGACTGAAAAGTTTTCGGGAGCTTTATATCCTACGTCAAACATCTTTTTCCCATTGATTTGTAAAGTTAAAGTGTCTTTGTTGAGTTGGAAAAATTCTCCTCATGAAGTTATTAGAAATATGGTATCATCTATGTTGGACAAATTCAACAAATATTGGAGTGTCATACATGAGGTTATGAGTGTAGCAATTGTGTTAGATCCTAGATATAAGTTGAAGTTAATAAATTATTTCTTTCCGAAAATCTATGGTGATGGAGCAAAAAGTGAGGTTATGAGGATACGTAACTTATGTATTGAGTTGTTTGAAGAATATAAAAAGAAGTACGATAGAAAACCTTCACAAAAGGGTCAATCTACCGCTAGTGCCTTGAATGTAGATGATTCCACTTCCGAAAAACCTACATGGGAGATGGATTTTGAGTGTATGATATGTGATGATGATGTCTTGGAAACAAGTGAATTGGATGATTACTTGGCCGAGAAGTTGTTGCCTAATGAAGAAGGGTTTGATATCTTGATGTGGTGGAAGTGCAACGGCTCCAAGTTTCCAATGCTACAAAGGATTGCAAGAGATGTTTTAGCTGTACGAATTTCTACAGTAGCTTTCGAATCAGCTTTTAGCATGAGCCGGAACAAAGTCACAAAACAACGTAGTCGACTTCACCCACAAACAGTTGGAGCATTAATGTGCACTCAAAGTTGGTTACGGAAAGAACTCCAAGGTAAAAAGTATTTAAATTTTTAGTATTTAGATTTTATCATTAATGTCATACATGTATTTACATTTTTTCTAACTTGTCTTTGCTTTTTATAGATAAAAAACATGGAGAGCCTAAAGCATTTGATGAGACAGTCACATATGATGCGGATGTCGAGTAATAACTGATGGTTTTGTCTTTTGGATGGTAGATGATATGCAATTTGATATGTATTGGATATTATTTGATGTGGTTTTGATATGTTTGACGTTAACTTCGACAGTTTTAGTTAAAACTCTTTAATGTTATTTAAGTTTTAGTTTAAACTCTTTGGCTTTTGTTGGTAAATATTTTTGCTAACTTTTTAATTGGTAAATAATTGTTGCTCCTAACTTTTTTGGTGTTGCTGTCGTTGCTGACTTTATAATTGTAGTTGTTGTTAACTATTTGTTGGTGCTGTTGCTGTTGACTTTTTTATTATAAGATTATTGATAGACTTTTTTTGTTGTTTTAAAGATTTCTTGGTCGTTTGCTTGTGGATTATGTCTATTTGGTGAATATTACTTTTTTGGTGTTTTTAGAACCTTTTTAGTTTAATATATGGTGAAAATTGCATTTATTTTGGGCATTAAAAAATCCCCGTTTCCCTGTTGGGGATCCACGTTCCCTGTTGGGGATGGGGATGGGGATGTGATCTTATTCCCTGGTGGGAATTGAGGTCCCCGCCCCATCCCCGCCCCATTACCATCCCTAGCTACACCATAAATTAACCACATGCATGTAGATCACCAAATTAAAGTAAACATGCAATAATATCACCTCATCAATTAACATATAAACATCCACACCATATATGTAAAAATACATTTCATACATATGTATACATCCCAGTGAAATCTCGTGAAAGACTCACCTGATAATGTCGGTTTCCTAGAACCCCGCTCCAACTGGTAACCTACAAATATAGGCACAATAAATCACCGTTAACGTCTACTTTTCTCCAAAAGTCAACATAAAGTCAACTAACGATCAATCTCGGTCAATGCTTATAATGTTTCCATTATCTATCTCCTACGTCTAATTAACCTTTAAATAATCCGATTAATTAGTGTTCAATCATTAAAGTTTTGACACCTCGAAGTCCTAAATAAATTATTTAAAACTCCCAAATAATTATGTGTTATCTCCTTAATCCAATTAAATAAAATAAATTAATATATTAATTCTACAAAAATGATTTATTAAATTAAATACTCAATAATTGATTTATTACTAATTAATAAACCAAATAAATAAATGGGCTTTAAATAAATCCATCATAATTACAATGGTCCAACATTTTAACTCTATTGGGCTTCAAATCAGGCCCACACCAGATCAGGCCCACCTCTCCGACAGCCCCTCCCCCATGGCCGGAAAAGTCACCGGAGAAGCTCACCGGCGCCGGCGAGCGTCGTTTTTCCGGCGGCCATGCCGGATTTTCCGGCGAAACTTGTTTCGCTTCGTTTGGCTTCGTTTCTCATCCGTTTTCGACGATTCTTTTTCCTAAATTTAAGTTTTTCAAAATACTAACTATTAGGACCAAGAATGGCTCGAAATCATTCTGATTTGAAGGATATATTTACGTTCAAAGTTTCGGTTTTTATCAAAAACGATAAATTAGACTTTTCGGTAACTTTTGGTGGCCTTCCGACGGTCCATTTGACTCTAAAACAGATATGAGTACGTTTTCTACCATCCTTAACGTCCCGGTAAGTTTACTTTCAAGATTTGTAAGAGGTACATACCTTAACCCGTCGAACCGATACCGAAACGTGACCAAAACTTCAACGCTTTAACTTTTTTCTTCAAAACTCCGAAGCCGTTTTCTCTCCAAATGTGCGATAATACTCCACCCCAAAATTTTGGAAGAAACTCCATTATATGGGTCGATTTTTCAATGGTTTATGGAAATGATTGCAATATGGAAACTCCATTAATGTCATTATTTCCTTCCATACCAACTTTCTCCCATTGACAAAATACACCCCTCTCCACCGGTTTCCTTACGAACTAAGTCCACAATTCGAATCGTTTCCAAAATAATATTATTCTATTACCGAAATAAATTAATAATGATATCCTTAATTATTATTCACCAAAAATAAAAATCTCCTTAATTATTCCCAAAATCAAAATAATATTCCTCCAAATTATATTTATTAAATTTTGAAATAATTTAAAATTTTGGGTGTTACACATTCGATGCAGACTTCACTTAGTGAGATCTAGTAGGTCCTAGTTTATAACTATAACTTTTCAATACACGTGTAATCAATATATTGCATTTGTGTATTCCTTTTGTAAAACCTACGATCGTTATTGTTCATCAAAATATGGCAGTGTGCTTCAACAACCTCAATTATCTCGTATTTTGATATTTTGTGATTACAAGGTTTGATGATTTTTTTAAACTTAAGTCGCATTGACAATAATCATATAAAAGTGATTGATAATTACGTTAAATTTTGATTACTTCAAGGTTTTTTCTATAGACAATGTCATTTTTGTATGAATTTATGGTGTCTATGACTTCATCATCAAAAAATCATCTTCAAATCTTAGTGAAAATATTTTGTATGATCAAACATTGATATATTTTTTGTCGAAAAATTCCATATGTTTGTAACGAACTACAAGTTTTTTACTTCTAGGTTTTCGTTTTACTCTATCCGCTATTTATTTATAAGTTTAAAAAAAATAGTTTTATGTTTTATTGTTGGGAAAATTGCATCAAAATGGAATAAAGTTTCACTTTATTCCTATTTTGGTGAACCAACTTTTAAAATCACCATTTTAGGCTCTAAATCAAACTTTATGTTTATTTAAGGGTCTGGTTTACCTGTTTAACAGATAACCGGTTACATCAATTAGAAAAATTATTAGGTGGATATTAAAAAAAGCCAAATCATCAATATAAAATTTATTTATTATAAATATAATATACAAAAGACATGCCATCTATCTTTTTCATCTCTTCCAGATTCTGACCCAAGGGAACAACCTGCAATATTCATTTCTCCATCGCCGGTGAAATATTTTCATTTATCTTCCAGATTCTGACCCAACCCTCCCCTCATCTAAACTCCGATCGACAATGAACTCGGTTTAGATTCATCTCTTGCAGATCTACCACAATCCCACCATTTGTTGTTTTCTCCGGCCAACAATCATAGTTCGTCATAATCTCATATCTAAAATCTAAAAAGTTTGAGGCGGAACCCTTCGGAACCCAGATCTAAAATCTGAAATACTTAAGGTGAAACCGTTTGTAAGAAGAGGAGATGCCGGAGAAGATGAGGAGACAAGGAGACGTGAAGAATAAGGTGGGTTGTGGGGATGGTCACTAGAGAAGAAGAGAATATGCCGTAGAAGGTGGGGGTGTGGGGATGGTCCCCGTAGAAGAAGGGGTGGGAATGGGATGTGGGTTACATGTCGTCGGGTACAAAAGAAGTAGAAACTTCTCCTTAGTATTATGATTATAAGTATAATATTATATTATTACTCTTATAAATAAAATATGTCGATTTTTATTTAAATACATTATTATTATTATTATTTTATTTATATATTTATTTATTTTAAAATATGATGTGGATTTTAATTCTTATAAATGAAAGATAATGTCGATTTTTATTTAAATATATTATTTTAGTTTATTTTTATATTTATTTATTTTAAATTATGATGTGAATTTTTATTTTGATTTAAAGTTTTATTTTTATGTGACATGTAATCATTTTAAATTTATTTATCTAAGTTTAATTGTGACGTGAAATTTTAGTTGGCAATATACATGTGCCAGGTCCTCAGTCGTAGGTCATTTGACCACTTAGACCCTATAATAAACGTAAACTTTGTTTCAAACCCTTAAATAATGATTTTAAAAGTTGGAAAAAGGCGAAACTTGCTTCCATTTTGATGCAATTTTCCTTTTTATTTTTTCAAAAGATGACATTTTCTTTTGAAATAAATTGAAGTATTATTTACTATTCCTTCAATTTATAAATCTAGGGCACGTTTCAACTGCAAACTTCTCCATTTATGCAAACTCTACAAACCATTATATTATGAAACAATTGAGATATTTATGGACAGTTATCATAATTCATTAATTACGGTTGAAATATATATGGAAGATGGTAAGTTCACTAATTATGATCATGACTTTGAATTAGGAAAAAAAAATCAAATATTTATTAGACTAGATGGACGACTATTTGATTGGTTTGCAAAGTTTGTTTAAATTGTCGAGTTTGCAATTGAATCCTCCCCTATAAATCTATACCTATATAAAGGAATTCCTTGGTGTGCGTACCTCCTAATATTTTTGGTTTCCAAAATCTTGCTCCCTCGATTTTTTGGTATTTTCCATTTCTTTTTCATTTTTTTCCACTCCCACCTGACGCTCCACCTTCTCATCTCCAACCTGCCTGGTATCCCCAAGGACCCTTACGCTATCCCTAAGGACCCTTACGCTTCCTCTTCCCATCTCCACCTTCTCATCTCCTAATAGTTCTTCTCTTTTGTAATTCGATTTGTTACTCGCTTTGCTTTTTCCAGGGACGATGGATATCTGGATGAAGTCCCTAAACAATCTAGCAGATGAAATCTTAACGATTTTTTATGATTAATTGAAACCCTAAGTTTCCTTGGTAAGTTTTGTATTTTGTTCATGTTCATACTTTTGGGCAGATGGTCTAAATTTATTGATGAATTGAAATCCTAAATGATTTAGAAAACCCATTGAACAACCATTGCAGGTTATTCATTTTTCCATGCTGAAGTGGTATCGAATTGTGATCGATGGAGGGAGCACGGGGAGTCAGATTCATGTATTTGAGTATGTGATTGAGGATATGGCTAAGAACAACTTGGGTTCGATGAGGATTAGCCCAGGGTGATCGGGTTTGCGGAGGATCCAGAGGGGGCTGGTGGGTCAGTGTTGGAGTTGTTGACATTTCCAAGGAAAAGGGTTCCCAAAAAGGAATGCGGAAGAAAAAGGTTAGACTAATGGCGACAACTGGGTTAAGGATGTTGGATTCGGGTGTACAAGAGTTGATTCTGAAGTCTTCCAGGAACTTTTTGAGGGGTTCTGGATTTGAGTTTCGTGATGGTTGGGCATCGCTTATGCTGGAAATTTAGTTAAAAATTATGGATTTTTTACTAACTTTGGACACATTTAAAAACATATATATGTGTTATATGTAATAAACCTTTAGTGGGTTTGTGTTCTCCTATATGAGAGTTTCGAAACCATATATTATGTGTCCAACACGAAGCAAGTGTGAATGAGATATCGATGCTCAAACTTGAGCATTTGGATGTAAAAAGATAGCAAATATTGTTGGGTGTGGGAGGTGTCCCGCATTGGTGGGAGGAGTGAACTTTTTGTAGTTTATAACCAAATTAGTGGAAGGAGATTACAAGCTCTTGATTGGTTTTTCGTCCAACACCTACCTGCGCGCAGGGGGGTGCTGTTTGGGATTTCGTAGGCTAAATCGACCGAACTTGTGTGCGTGCGCGATCTACGAACACGAATATAACTCTGAAACCTCGTGCAAGCCGGTTTTGCTACAATTTTTGTAACCGAAAATCAATTTGAATTTTCGGTTTTTTTATTTTTGATAAAAACAGTTTTGGTTACAATGTTAAGAATTAAAGCTGATAATTAATTCATTTAATTATCATTTAATATCGTCGGTTTCATCTTTGTTGCTTCAAGATATAAAAAGGTTCAACGGGTCTCATTCTAAAACACACCACAACAGTCTCGATTCCTCTCTACAGCTCTCGACTTTCTGGCAAATTTTCAGGCAAGTCTCTCATATCTGGCAGTACACACTGCTCTTGCCGTTGTACCCTGGGAACATACGTCGAATCTGCTTAAGGGAATCGTGATTACACGAGCCTCGGTGCTGTTCTACGCATAATCTGCTGCTATTGTTTGTTTACTTCTTTTGTTATTTATTTAATTATGTTTATAAGGATTTTGTTTCCTAATTATATAAACTAGGTATGTACCCGCGCGATGCGGCGGTAAGTAAAACATTAATGAAACCGATTATTAGAAAAATCTAATTTTTATATACTTCTTTATTTGTTTACATATAACTTGCAATTTACTAATAAATATGCATAAAGATACAAACAATAGATTTGAAATAAAGGGGCCGTTTACCAAATCCTTATTCAGGTAAGAGCTTAACAAACCATATTACCTTACCGGATAAATATCAGAAGGACTAAGAATTTTACCCGATAAGAGCAAAGACAATGGCCGAAAATCTTAGCATGTAAGTGAGAGCGACGACACTTATCACGGTTAGCATTTATCGGGTAACTTGTTGCATGCGATATCATTTTTGTGGACCAAAATCTTACTCCGTAAATAAGTGATAGTGTTAAATTTTGCTAGTAATAATTTACCCAGGTAAGTTTTGGTAAATGGCCCCTAAAACTGTCAAAAACATTAAATGTAATCCTTCAATTCATAAATGGATTATCTTTTTATAGTACCAAAGGAACATGTCTTAGAATACAAAGTATGAAGGTATAATAGTCTATTGCAACAACTAAATTTACAGACATAGAAGTTATCATATCCTTATAATTAGATCTTTAAACTTCTAAGGTAATGAAATCTTAACATAGCATATATGGTATAAGCTAGGTGAAATTAATTTACAGTAATAACCAACATTCATGTAGATCCAAACTCCTTTTAGTGAATTAATATGATTCCTATATATACTTAGTGAAAATCCAAGATTATGTTACTATTTATATTCAGCGATAGCATACACTAATTGCACGCAGTGATCGTTGAAGATCAGGAACACTGCATAATCCCTAAAGATCTGAAGGACAACACTCACACCAAAAGACCATTCAGCGGCAGTCGAAGACCTAGTTGAAGATAAAGATGAACAGCTTGTGATCTGAAGCGGTTCAGTGATAGTAATGTCCATCTAACAGAAGTGTGAGATCTTGCATAAAGCCTCAGTGATACCTGAAGATTTCATCCTTGAAGATTCAGTATCAGTGATCAAGTGGGGCCTACTCAGCAAGATCAAAGTTGATCTTATCCTCGATGCACAAATGTCAAACCCCATGCCTTGTCAGAAAGGACGTACGAATTTTCTCTTATGTCCTTATCAAATCTGATTTGGCTACTGTTTATATTCGGCCAAAAGCACGGTTGCTTTATGAACAAAGGACAAGTCTCAAATAGAAACTTGACACGTGGCATGTACCTTCTGTGTTGCATTAATTGCCACAAGTATAAATAGATGAAGACCTCCATCTTCATCTTCATGCATCCTAATATCTCTTCTTAAACCTCTGCTTCTAATTCTTATCTTTTCTTGTGCATCAAACTTCGTGATTGTTAAGTCCGAAAATGTTGTATCCGAGATGACAACTATTGAAGACGTGAAGGCTAAAACGTAAAGTCAACAAAGTCATTAATTAGGATGGTTAATTATTATGAAAGATTTTATGTTTACTTATAAGAAAACAATCTTATTGTAAATAAGGCAAGTGTATAATTCTTTATTCCTTGTTTCCTTATTACACTTTCTTCTAGCATATAAATACAAGGTTAAGGTCATTCATAATAGATAAGAGAGCTTATTGATAGATTATATTAGAGAGCTTAAGAGAGATATCATTGTAATCACGTTCTCCATTAAGTGAGATATATGACATAAGGTGTTATTCATCGTGTTCTTGTTGATTGTTCTTGATAAAGTACATCATTATCAGATATACTGGGATCCAAAATTGGTATCAAAGCAGATCGATCAGAGTTTTGAATCGTTTCTAATCGACTTCTTGGCTATAGGGTAAAGGTCTCATTTTTCTCGAATTCTAAGGTTTCTGTTTCATTCGGCATTTTTTTAAAATCCAAATCTGGGTATTTTTTTTAAATCCATTCGAATCGTCCCTATCATCAAATCTGGAATTTTCTTTTCTGAATCAATTTGTGTAAGTTTTAGCAAATTCTGGATTTATATTTAAAGATCTCGGACCCACATTCATCGTTGTCGGACCAATAACTATACACCTCAGACCAGTTTGATCCGAGAAGCTAAGTTATCGAACCAAACTCTACGAGAATAGTAAATTCCTCGAACCCTACTAGTCTGAGAACTTTGATCCTATCGCATCCTTTTTTTTTTAAATCTGTTTTACCATCGTTTATCTTGAGTACTTTTGATTTTCTTGTCCATAGAAAACTCAAGAACTTTGTTCCTTGTAGATTTTCTAGTCAAGAATCATTTAGTAATCATTATAACCTTTAGTAATTGTTTTTAAAATTTAATACTTGACTACCTTGGAAACTCAAAAACACTGATTTTCTTATCCATAAAAAGACTAGATGACTCTGTTACTCTACATCTTTTTAGTTAAGAGTCATTTGTTTTTGCTTTTCGTTTTATCAAGCTTTAAATCACTCTATTAGTTCAAAATTAATCGAAAACTTGGATTTTCTTGTCCATAAAAACACTCAAGATCTTTGATCCTTGCAGATCTTTTTAGTCAAAATTCCCTCTGTTGGTCCCAATAAGGGTCTACAAGAGTTCAATCAAGAGAGAACAGTTTGTAGAAGGGGGGGTTGAATACAAACACACAGATTTTTTTCGTTTTTAAATGAGTTTATTAAGATAAAAAAATTTACAGTTACAAGCGGAATTAAAACAAGTTAAGAACCTATTCTATTGTAACTATGAAACACGAAGTATGATGCACAAGAAGATGAAAGAAAGAATTGAGAGGGTATAAGTTAGACAGAAGCATTCATTAAGATGAAGAAGATATCTTCATCTTATTTATACCCGTTTGTCTTTGAAACAAGACAAAAGGTATATGCCACGTGTCAAGCTTGGATAGGAAGCTTGTCCTTGTTAATAAGACAACCATGCTTTTGGCCGAATATGAACAGTACCATATCAGATATGATGGGGACATAAGAGACAAGTCGTACGTCCTTTTCTGACATGGTTCTAGGTTTGACTTTTGTGCATCGAGGATAAGATCAATCTTTAATCTTGCAAAGGAAGCTTCATTTGATCGCTGATACTGAATCTTCAAGGATAAATCTTCAGTGTCGCTGAGGCTTCACAAGACTTCACAAGACTTCACACTTTGAGTAGACAACCGCTGCTATCGCTGAACCGCTTCAGTTCACTTAGCTGATTATCTCTTTCTTCATCTAGAGTCTTCGACTGTCGCTGAATGGTTTTCTGGTGTGATAACTGATCTTCAGGTCTTCAGTGATAAGCTCGTAGTTCCTTGATCTTCAGCGATCGCTGATAGCAATCAGCGTGTGCTATCGCTGAATTTGAACAGAAGCTTAACTATGGAATTTCACTAAGTATAGTAAAGGAATCATATTCAAATCACTGAGAGAAGTTATGATCAACACCCTCATTATCCTTCCGTAAACAAGTCGAAAAAAAGAATCTGAACCAACTGATTCGATACAAATTTATTTTTCTGTTCTTAAAGTTTCATCCGAGAAATTCAGTTATCGGAACATATAGATCCGACAAGTGCATTCCTTGAACCGTTTGGTCCGACAAGTTCGTTTATCGGACCCTTTACGTCCGACAACCTAAGTTCTCGAACCCATATCATCCGACAAAACGTGTTATCGGACCCTTGAGACCCGACAAGATTAGTTATCAATTCCACTAGGTACAACATCTTTTGTCCTTGCACCCTCTTGGTCTGACATCCTAGTTAAACCCAGCTTTACACCCGAATAAAAGACCAAATTCCTAAGATTGTCTTAGAATTTTTTCAAAACTCACCGATCGAGATCAATTCATCAGGTAACCAGTGCTTACTCATTTTAGTTCAAAATGAGTTCTCAAAATAAATATTCTAATCTCAATGCTGAACTTGAAAGATTTGAAGCAAGACACACGAATAACATGAAAGTGTTTGATGAAATTTTAACAGAACATGTTATCCCCAAATCTAAGTTTTGTAACTCAAAACAATCAAGAAAAACTTTGAAAAATGAAAATGAGTTTTTGCAAGAACAAAACAATGAGTATTATAGGAATACAAATCATATGAGGTATGAAGACTTTTGCCAAAAGACAAATCTTGAGTTGATAGTAATAAATTTTGATCTGAAAACCAAAATTTCTGAGCTAGAAAAACTTATAGATTCTGAGACTTACAGTGTTGTTCTTTCAAGAAAAATATCTGAATTTGTGGAATGTGAGAAAGAAAGTATATTAACTTCTGATCACAAACACAAGTTTAAAATTGAGCGAAAAGATTTTGAAAGAAAAATTGAAACTTGTGAACTGACCATTCAGAAAGTTTCTAAGCAAGTGTCAGATTGTGAACAAATTGTGATTTTAGAGGGAAAATCATCTGAAACGAAACGTCTGAAGCTATCAAAGCAACTTTCTGAACTTCAAAAATGTTTAAAAGATGAAAGGAATTTGATTGGGACTGATAAAGTGAATTTAATCAAGAAAAGTACTTTGATCATTGCTAAAAACAAAATTTTGGAAAAAGTTTTTGAAAACGAAAGGAAAGCTTTTGAAGAGAAAATTGGTAAACTTTCAAAAAAATTATCTGTTTTAGAAACAAATCTTGTGAATGAACGGAAAATAAGATCTGAATCTCAAACAAAATATGATGTGATTATGGAAGAAAGAGATCATCTCTTATGCAAAATTAGAGAACTTGAAGGTTATACAACTTCTTCAAGTTCAATTCATAAGATGAATCCTCTTTCTATAATAAATGTCTTTAAGAATAACTCGTCTTCAAGTGTCAAATCAAACGGTTATTCTAACAACTCCAAATCATATAGTTCTCCAACTTCTCAGACTCATAATTCCACTTTATCTCACAATGATTTTGTTGCTAAATTTGGTAATTTCAAACAATTTAAAATGGTTTGGAAAAAGAAGTCAACTATAGATGAAAGTGATGGAAACATGCCACATACATCTCTTGTAGTTGATGCATAATCATTTGTTTCCAAGACTGATTTACTTTATTTTGTCAAGTCAATGAATCAGCTAATCAGTCTAACCACCACAAATCTTTGTTGTTCTACTTGCGTAACAAATGATTTTGTTAATCAAAGGTTAGTTCAAAAATGGTATGGTACTTAGGAGCTGTTTGGTACAGAGAATTGAGAGCAGAGAAACGGAATATAGAGTAACTCTCTTGTTTGGTAACACTCGAGAAAAGAAGGAGAGGGAAAAATACCAATTCTCTTTCTCTATTTTCATTCCCCCTGTCAAGTAAAGAAAAGGGGGGAATTGAAATTTTATTTCCCTGGGAGAATTAAAACCAATTGACCCTATCTCTCTCTATCGTTGCTCTCTCTCTCTCTCTCTCTCTCTCTCTCTCTCCTTCGTCGCTCTCTCCACCGACGACTACTCTCTCCATTGGCGACTGTTAAGTTTTCGTTCTCTATCTCGTTACACCGGTGACTGCTCTCGTTCTCTATCTGTCTTGCTCTATCTCTTGTCGCTCTCTTCAGAGTAGGGGTTTTGTTTATGCTATTTCTTGGTTGCAATGTGTGTTTGTTGTCTAGGGTTTGCTGACCTGTTTGGTTAAGATGCTATTTTGGCTTAATGAGTATGTTGTATAACAATGAGTTTCTTGTTTTGACTTAATGAGTTTCTTGTATAATAGTTTATTTTTCAAGTGGTTAAGCTGCTGTTTTAGTCTCTTTCTTGTGTTGGCTTAATAAGTTTCTTTGTGTTGGCTTAATGAGTTTTGACTTAATGAGTATGTTCTATAACAATGAGTTTCTTGTTTTGGCTTAATGAGTTTCTTGTATAATAGTTTATTTGTCAAGTGGTTAAGCTGCTGTTTCAGTCTTTTTCTTGTGTTGGCTTAATGAGTTTTCTTTGTGTTGGCTTAATGAGTTTTGGCTTAATGAGCATCTTGTATAACAATGAGTTTCTTGTTTTGGCTTAATGAGTTTCTTGTATAATAGTTTATTTGTCAAGTGCTTAAGCTGCTGTTTTAGTCTCTTTCTTGTGTTGGCTTAATGAGTTTCTTGTATAACACCTTATCATGTTGTATCAAAAGATATATAAACATTGTGTTTTTTAATTTTGAAATCAAAAGATATGCAAACACTTGTTTACTATTTGTTTCCTTAATAAGATTGTCATAGCAACTCTGTTTATACATGTGTATAAACACTGTGTTTATTAAGTAAAAAAAATGTTGGTGAAAATTATAATGTTGGTACAATTCTTTGTTAAATTTTCTGTCGTACCAAACAAGAGAAATGATTCTCTGTTCCATTTCTCTGCGGAAATCTCAGTGCTACCAAACAGAAGAGTCAATTCCTTTTCTCCAGACCAATTCTCTTTCTTTGCAATTCCTTCTCTGCAATCATTTCTCTACAATTCCATTCTCTGTACCAAACGCACCCTTATAGTATCCCCAATTCCTCATTTGTTGCACCTAAAGCTAACCTCCAAGGACCCAAAAAATCTTGGGTACCAAAAATCATGTGTGTTATAATATAAAATATTTACATCACATGACTTGATCATTCAAAATGTTATGTTGTTTTTTAGGGGGAGTACCATATTTCTAATTTTTATTGTTAGCTTCATAGTACATCAGCTATAAACCTACTCTTATTTTGGCTTCTGAATATCTCACTTCAGAACCCGTTTTACATTGCATTTTGACTTCTGAATACCTTAGTTTAAAACTCGAAATTCAATTTTTCAACTCTTTGTGTTTTAGGAATTAGAAGTTTCAATGGTCAATCCAAATCCGGAAGGACCTACCCATGAAACACATCCCTAGGTTAGATATCTTGAAAGGGTATGATTAAAATAAAATTGAGTGCTTGTGAGATAAAAGAAAAATGTGAGAGTGTGACAAGACTTAAAAGAAACTATTTGGTCTTTACCAAACCTAAACAGTTATCCGGGTAGCCACACAGTCTATTCATTCTTGATTCTTTGGAGATGAATATTGAACTAGACATAGACCCAATGTCGATAACTTGTGTCACCCCACCAAACTACTCAAGTATCTCACAAAAGGTGTTTGTTTCATATATCACGGAGATTAAACATATTGTCTATCTATTCTTCACTTGGAAGATTTAGATATTGAAATAAGAAGACACACCTCCGGTCTTCGAACTTCATATTATGTGCACAATGAGTCTATTTTTGAGCCAAAATATATACCAATATTTCATTGACACATGCACGAGTCCTTGTGATTCAAATTGCATATCTTTGTGTTTATGCCGAAACAGTTTGAGAAGTTAGTTTTAGGGAAAATTTCATCTATGTCCTTAAAAACTTCCTATATTACGTATATATCCTTGTAAAATTCGAAACCACGTATATAACATTCTAAACCTGAAAAAATTTCAATCGTCTTCAAAAGTGTTGATTTGATAAATTGTAATCTCGAATACAAAGGGGGGATTGTTAGGTCTGAAAATGTTGTATCCGAGATGACAACTATTGAAGACGTGAAGGCTAAAATGTAAAGTCAACAAAGTCATTAATTAGGCAGGTTTATTATTAGGAAAGATTTTATGTTTAATTATAAGGAAACAATCTTATTGTAAATAAGGCAAGTGTATAATCTTTTATTCCTTGTTCCTTATTACACTTTCCTCTAGCATATAAATACAAGGTTAAGGTCATTCATAAAAGATAAGAGAGCTTATTGATAGAATATATTAGAGAGCTTAAGAGAGATATCATTGTAATCACGTTCTCCATCAAGTGAGATATATGACATAAGGTGTTATTCATCGTGTTCTTGTTGATTATTCTTGATAAAGTACATCGTTATCTGATATACTAGGATCCACAGTGATTTCTAAAGTTGTAATAGAATATATTTTAATTACTTGTTCTTCAACCTCTTGCAATTGTCCCCCCCCCCCCCTCTTCTACAAACTGTTTATGTTGATCCCTAACAAGGTAATAACAAGGTAATGAAAATTTAAGTAAAGGAATTGTAGAAGGGGGGTTGAATACAAACACACAAAGTTTTTCATTTTTTAAATTCTTTAATATTAAATATCAAGAATTACACTTAGAAAACAGATTGTTGCGGAAAGAACAGACGAAATCTATTCTAACAATCTAAACACTTAGTAAACAGAAATATAACTAAACATAAAGAAAGCTATTTTTAAAACTGTTTCTCACTGCTGAATCAACTTAAGCACTTAGAAGATATCTTGTTGAAAACGTATTTTGCATGGAAGCTCCTCTTCTCCTTTTTATAGTGCCCATGCATTAAATTCATGTGGACACTTGTCACAATATCATTTGGTTGTTGTATATTCAATGGATAAGTTGGATGGTGTCATTCTCTAGACTATTAGAAAAAGGCTGGTGCCATTCCTCATAGTACATAAAGGAGATGTCACTGTTCATCTTTTCTCCATGTCTTCAGTTGTCACATCAAGCCTTTTTGCAATAAGACATACAAACCTTTTCTTGTTTGAGGAGAATGTTTGAATTAAAAGCTTGATGCATACGTTCTTGTGTTTATTGTGACAAAAAGTGTATCTTCAAAAATGTCATCCGAGATAGGGCTTACTAGCCGAATATCTCAAAGGATATATTTGGCTAGTGCCATGTAACGGCTCGGCCAATAGCCGATTTTGGTCTAAGCATTTCGGAGACCAAATGCTTCGGATTCAGCTTCAGTCTGGATTCAAAATCAATGAGCATGTCTTCATTTCCATAATGTTGATATGTTTCCTTTGTATCAGCTAGTATTCGATTCGCTGCACTTGTTGAACAATGCCAGACTTCTTCAAAGAACCTAAAATACAAGATATAAATACTAAGGAAGAAATTAAGGGGTCATCGCCGAATCATCGGTGACCCAACAGTTTCTATACTTATAAACTCTTGTAGACTCCTTTGGGACCAAAAGTTGTATCAAAGCAATGATTATTTCTTTCAAATCTTTAAAAGAACTAATTTCTTGTTATTTTAAAATGGCTAGTATAAATACTAACTATATAGACAAGGGATCTTTAGCTAAATCTCCTAGATTTAGCAAGGATAATTTCCTACTCTAGAAGGAAATAATGACTCTATTCCTAGAAGGGTAAGATCCTAAGATCCCCTACTATGTAGAGAATGGACCATTCGTTCTAACACTTCTAGTCCCTGCAGTTTCTGCTACTGCTACTTCTCCTACCATTCCTAAGAGACGTATTCCCAAAACACCAAATCAATGGAGTGAGGAAGACAAGAAAGAGCTAGTTGTTGACTCAAAAACTAGATCTATTGTTGCTATGTCTCTGCCAGATGATGTTTACCATTCTGTCATGAAGATTAGGACCTCTAAGTCCATGTGGGACACTCTCTGTGTTCAATATGAAGGAACTGATGAGGTTCAGATTACTCGTCGAATCAACTTGTGTTAGGTCTATTATTTAATTGTGTCAAAATAAGGAAAAGATATGTTTGATTGTAAAAGGAAGTTTATAATTCCTTAAACTCTTTGTTTCCTTAATTAAGCATAGGCATAGCAATATAAATAGGAGTCTAGGGTTTACTTTCATCAAGTTGTCGATTCATTATAGAGAGAGAGCCGAATCTGTGTTTGCATTGTAATCGATTATTATATTGAAGAGATATACGACTACGTAAGTTGCTTAACATCTTTATTGTCGTATTACATTTATATTAACGTTTGATTGTCATTGTGCTTATTCATCTGGGATCAACAAGTGGTATCAGAGCCTAAGATCAAGAGTTTTTACGATTTTCTGATCAAACCACGAAACAAAAGGTATTTTTTTCGATTTCTGCAATTTCTATTGTTCATTGAATTTTTGTCGAGTCCCACTGTCTCATGCTTTACCCGATAAAACACCATATTTTTTTTGTCGACTACCTCATATCTGCTCAATGAATTTTTTCTCGATCATTATATAATTTTCTGTGTGCTATTCTCGATTAAGTATATCTGTGTTTTTTTTTCGATACTCGACTTATTGAATTTTTCTTGAATCTCTCTTCTATTGATTGAATTTTTATCGATTCAACATCTTAAATCTTGAATTTTTATCGACTCCTACATAAAATATTTAAATCTGTTTAGTTAAAATTACTTTAGTTTATTTTTTTTACTTTTGAATATCTTTACATAAGAAAACTCAGGAACTTGTGAGTCCTGCAGCTTTTCTTACTAAAGATTTCCTTAGTAAAATCATAAACTCTCGTAATCTTGATATTTCCTGTAATTGACCAAATAAGAAACTCGAAAACCCAGACAGTTTTGTTCATAAAAAGACTAGTTCTTTTTAGTCAAGAACACTGTGTTTTTGTTTTCTGGTTTTTCAATAACAGAAAACTCAGAATTAAAGTACTTGATTTTTAGTCGAGTCCTATTGAATCGAGAAGAAGTTTGATCGAGTGGTCAGTACTCGATAAAAAAATTTAAATCGAAATCTTTTTCTAATCAAATTATATAAAATTGTTTTCGAGCCAATTTCATTCGACAATAACTTATTATCGAGCCTCGTTCACTCGATAACAATTTATATCGAGTCTATTTAATTCGACAACATTTTTTATCGAGACTCGTTCACTCGATAACAATTTATATCGAGTCTATTTAATTCGACAACATTTTTTTATCGAGCCTCGTTCACTCGATAACAATTTATATCGAGCCTATTTCACTCGACAACATTTATTATCGAGCCTCTGTCACTCGATAACAATTTTTCATCGAGCATCTCACACCCGACAAAAATCCTTAATCGATAATTTTATTATCGATCTCCTTTGTCTCTCGAGAAAAACCTACTGTTTCGCGAGACAACTCATAAAGTTCTAAAAACTCATCGATCAAGGTCCACTAGTAAGTACAATGACTACCCGTGAAGCGATGGCAATTGGATCAGACACCAAACCTCCGATTCTCTTCCCGGGCGAATATTCTCAATGGAAGGATAGATTCCTTGACTTCATTGAACGCCATGACTATGCCGATTAGATCATGCGTTCAATCAAAGAAGGCCCTCCTCCAATTTTTTATCAGGATTTTCCGGCTATGCCAAACAATACTCCTCCTACGCCCGCACGAAGGGAAGTTAAACTCAAAAGTACATGGGATGCAAACGAGAAGAGGATAATGAAAGGTGACCAACTCGCACGTTCTTATCTACTTATGAGCCTCCCCAATGACATTTATATGAGCATTGACAGCCACAAGAAAACAGCTAAAAAATGTGGGAGGTCATAGAAAAGTTCATGCTCGGAACGAAGATTGGCACACAACTCAAAATCACCAACTGCATCTCACAATATGAAGAATTCAAGGCAAAAGATGGAGAAAGTCTTACGACCACGTATTCTCGTTTTGTACAACTGGTAAACGAACTAAGCAAAAATGAAATTCGTAAGACCAAGAACGAAAATAACGTTAAATTTGTTAGCAATCTTCAACCGGAATAGCGCCGGTTTGCTAATCAAATCAAACACAGCAAATATCTTGCCGATCTTGATCTTCATGAAGTCTATGAAACCCTCCAACAAGATGAAGAAGAGGTTATTGAACTGATGGGGTTAAATTCAAAGAAGAACCCGGATCTAATCGCCTTGATGGCAAAAGATCCCTCTTCCACCCCTCAAGAGATGTTTCCCGAACTAGAAGACGAAGATTTTGACTATGATCCCGAAATTGCCAAACTTCAACAACAACTGGCCTTCCTTACAAGATCTTTTCAAAAAAAGTTCTCACGTCGCTCGAATCCCAACCAACAAAGGTATGCGTCGGGATCTAATAATCATGAGCGAAAGGCCCTGTTTGAACCAAAGGCAAGAAGAGAAGAACCACGCCCGACACCCAAGCCAGAAGACAAGTTGAAGGGTGAGAGAAGCCTGTGCTACAACTATGGCAAATCTGGTTACTATGCAAGGGAATGCAAGAAGCCAATAGTGAAGGACTCCAACTACTTCACTTACAAACTGATGTTGTCAAAACAAAAAGAAGTCGGTAAAGTTCTTTTAGCTGAAGATGAACAATGGCTTAATTAAGATGATGAAGATGACATGGAAAGGGATACTCAAGCACATTTCAGTTTGATGGCTTACTCTGATGACACTCCTTCTCACGCTTCCGACTACACACCCGAGGTAAGCCTTTCTGACTATGACTCTTTTGTATCTCAAATGCATGATTTAATGTGTCAATTAAAAGAATTACACTCCAATTTGAAAACCGAGAAACTCTTG
The DNA here is from genome assembly GCA_036898165.1 of Silybum marianum. NCBI lineage: Eukaryota > Viridiplantae > Streptophyta > Magnoliopsida > Asterales > Asteraceae > Silybum > Silybum marianum. The sequence continues at coordinate 29,443,167 of CM072533.1, read as the reverse complement.
GTTTCCAATTTAGAAGCAAGCCTAGAAAATAATCATAATCAATTGCTTCTTATGCAAACCGATCTTGTCAATTCTCAAAGTATAGCGCACAATCTCGAAACGGAGAAAATGGTTTTAAAAGAAGAAAATGATCTTTTTAAACAACAAATATCTGATCTGACTCTTCAACTTCACACATCTAGGAATGAGACTGCCGAATTTTCATCAAAGTTTGACTTTTTCAGTTTTCAAAGACAAGATTTATTGGAAAAACCCAAAGTTTTAGAATTAAAACTCCACAAGCTTGGTCAAACTAAACACACTATTCACTTAAATGCACCGAAAGATTTAAGTTCTAAAGCCGGGTTAGGTTTTGAAAACCCGAAACACTTAGCAAAGGCAATCTATAATACTCCGACAATTTATAAATTCGAATATCTGAACCTTGGTCCGAATTATCAAATTCAATTTATGAAGTCGGACTCTAGTGTTGAGGAAAGAGAAGATTGGAAGAGACAAAACAAAAACTATTTTCAAATACCTTTCTGCTACCCTCAAATAGTAGAAGACGAATCTTCAAAAGAATCTCTTCCAAACAACTACTTTCCATCATACTCTGCCGAAGAACTTCAAAACAAGATTCCTTAATGTAACCATACATTCCCACTCTATTTTTAGAAAAGAAAATTATTCAACTCGAACGAATATTGGAAACTGAACGTTCTTTGGCGGAAAAGGAAAAGGAATCATTTTTGTCCAAAATACAACAACTTGAGAACGAGACTTTACAATTGAACAAAACTCATGAAAATGATACTATTTCAAACGTTTCAACTTGTAAAGCATTCGTTAGCAATTATTTAGATAATTGCGAAGAATTGTTTAAAATGGACCCAAATTCCAATCCTCCAAAACAAAAATTTCCTATTCCGACGAACAAGTCAATGCTGAATTAGATGCCCTTTCTAACCAATATTCACTTGAATCTGACGAGTATTTACATGACATGTGTGATGAATTTGACTTCAATCATGTACTTCCAAATCACACGGAGTTTTTAGACAAAGGCAAACAACCAATGAAGTCGGTGCCCATTCCTACGGAACCAACGGAGTGTTCCACGAGCCAAATTCAATACACTCCTAAATAACCAAAACCCAATCATGTCTTCCAAAATCATACTAACCGTGTTCCTTTCAATGTTTCAGCGGTTCATACTTTAGAAAACAAACAAGTTTGGGTCAAAAAGGGCACGCGTTCTACAAAGTCAACACCCCGTGAAGAAGACAATTTTTTCCGCTCTAATGTTAAAAGAAACAATTCTCGTTTTAGATTTCCTTATCAAATCCATTCATTTCGACACTTGATTAAATTTTCTCGTAATAAAATTTGTTGTTCTAATTGCGGTGTGGATGATTTTGTACGTAAACCTCCAATTGATTATGGTTATGATTATTTTCCTGACATGCATAATTCTTTTAATCACAAAGCTTTTCCTTCATCACCTGTTTCTAAATGGGGTCCGAGAAATCAAATGACTAACACCTGTAAGTCTCACTACAAGTGGGTACCCAAGGGTGCTAAGTTGACTAACCATGATGGACCCATTTACAAATGGGTACCTAAATCTGCCTGATTTTGTGCAGATCGGTCATGTGTGGTACTTAGATTCTGGATGCTCCAAACACATGACCGGACAAAAGGAGCTGCTTGCTAATTACACTGTAAAGAAGGGCGGATTCGTCAAATTTGGCAAAAATCATTTGGCACCAATTAAAGGATATGGTGATATCATTCAAAACAACATCACCATTTCCAACGTTTCTTATGTTCAAGGCCTGAGTCACAACCTGTCGAGCATTGGCAAATTCTGTGACAAGCAACTCGAAGTAAACTTTAGACCCGAACGATGCTGTGTTCGCAGATTCGATGGAAAGGAGCTACTAACCGGCATACGCAAGTCAAATCTCTACACGATCGATCTTTCTCAAGTGAACGCACCCTTAAGTGTTTGTCTGCTTTCAAATGTTTCCAGTCCAAAGACATGGTTATGGCATCGAAGTTTATCTCACCTAAACTTCAAGAACATCAATCGTCTTTCCATTCAAGGACTAGTCACTGGTCTTCCACCTGTTAAATTCGACAAACCGCATCTCTGTGACGCATGCGAGATGGGAAAGATGAAGAAGGTCTCTTACAAACCCAAGTTAGTTCACAGCACAACTCGACCTCTTCAACTCATTCATATGGACTTGTGCGGCCCGATGCGGACTCAAAGCATACATGGTAAAAAGTATATTCTAGTGATGGTGGACGATTTCTCTCGGTTCACATGGGTAAAGTTTCTTCGATCAAAGGATGAAACCCCCGACACCATCATCACGTTTCTCAAAGCCATCCAAGTTAAGCTAGAACTTACTGCCCAAACCATTCGCACCGATAATGGAACTGAATTCAAAAACCGTACCCTTGACGGTTACCACGAATCGGTTGGTATAACCCACACGTTCTATGCAGCTCGCACTCCGCAACAAAACGGTTTTGTCGAACGCCGAAATCGAACTCTAGTTGAAGCCGCTCGCATTATGCTTACTTACTCAAAGCTTCCTCTCCACCTTTGGGCCGAAGCTATCAACACTGCATGCTACACTCAAAACTGCTCTATCATCAACAAACGCTTCAACAAGACACCTTATCACTTGGTCTTCGATCGCGTTCCTTCCATCGAGCATCTTCGAACGTTTGGCACTCGTTGCTTCGTACTCAATGAAAAACAAGATCGTGGGAAACTCAAGCCGAAAGCCGATGAAGCTTACTTTCTCGGATAGTCACCAAATGCGTCCACCTATCGGGTCTACATAAAACACGCACGTTGCGTCACTGAAAGCGTTAATGTTCAATTCGATCCAAAGGCCGAGATGGCTCCTGAACACGACAGTTCTGGACCCGCACTGACCGGCATATTAGATCACATTCATTCGGAACCTGCTCCCAACCCCGCTGAACCTTCAACGTCCAAAACCGCTATGTCAAATCTGGATGACTTATTCGAGTACTTTTACTCGGATTACTTTGGACCATCCAATAATACTTCTCTCCAGATTCCCCTGCCTACCATGGTGCTTGCCGAAACTACGGATCTTTCCGGACCGCCAATTACAACGGAAACCGTCTCAACTGCTGCATCTCCAAGCACATCTTCAACTGCTCCTCCAAATCAAACCGTTTCAACGAATGCTCCTCTCATTCCACCTGAACCTCAACCGGCTGTTCAACCAAATCCTACGGAACCGACATCCTCTCCCCCACCATCAACTTCGGCCCCTAAGGATGTCACCAGTGCTACAAGATCCTCTGCCTTGGCTCCAACCTTCAAATCACTTCAAGATCTTCCGCTAGGCTCATATGAAGATGAAACCCCGGATCCAAATGCATTTCAACCGCTTCCTCATACAGCCAAATGGACCCGTTCTCATCCACTTGATCAAATAATTGGCGATCCAACCAGACCAGTCACTACACGAGCCGCCTCGGCCAACGATTGTATGTTCTCTTCGTTCATAAGCAAGATTGAACCCACATCCATTCACGAGGCAATGAATGATCCTGATTGGATAGTGGCAATGCAAGAGGAACTCAATCAATTTGAAAGCTTGAAAGTTTGGCGACTTGTTCCCCGTCCTTGAAACAAAACCATTATCGGCACGAAATGGATATTCAACAACAAGCAAGATGAAGATGGAGTCGTTATACGCAACAAAGCTAGACTTGTCGCAAAAGGATACCGCCAACAAGAATGTATTGAGTGTGACGAAACATTTGAACCTGTCGCCCGCATTGAAGCAATCCGGATGTTCTTGGCTTACGCGGCACATAAGAACTTTGTGGTTTTCCAAATGGACGTCAAGACAGCCTTCTTAAACGGTGTTCTGCGTGAAGAAGTCTATGTTTCTCAGCCCGACGGGTTTGTCGACTCCTCCAAACTGACTCATGTCTACATTCTGGACAAGGCTCTGTACGGCTTGAAGCAAGCCCCCCGCGCATGGTATGATAGTTTGTCTACCTGTTTAGTAAGAAATGGATACTCCAAAGGTAAGATCGATCCAACTCTTTTCATTAAAAAAGACAAAGGTGATATTATGCTCATACAAGTCTACGTGGACGACATCATCTTCGGTTTGACTAACCCTCAACAATGCAAAGAGTTCTCTGAACTCATGATTCCAAAATTTAACATGAGCATGATGGGAATGATGAATTTTTTCCTTGGTCTTCAAATAAAACAATTTTCTATGGGAATATTCATCAACCAATCAAAATACATCTCGGACATCTTGTGTAAATACAACATGATGTCATGTTCCCCGATTGCTACACCAATGTCCCCGGGTTCAAAACTACACGCTGATCCTTCGGGAAAAGATGTAGACTCTAAAAATTACCGGGGCATGGTTGGTTCTCTCATCTATCTTACGGCTAGTCGTCCGGACATAATGTTTGCCACATGTCTATGTGCGAGATATCAAGCATCTCCCAAGGAATCACATCTTAGTGTTATCAAACGGATTTTCCGGTATTTAAAAGGTACACCTAATCTTGGCCTATGGTATCCCAAGGATACCAGTTTCGAGCTAACTGCCTTTTCATATTCGGATCATGCCGTATGCATGCTCGATCGCAAAAGCACCTCGGGCCACATTCAATTCCTCGGAGACAAATTGGTCAGCTGGTCCTCTAAGAAGCAAGCTTGCGTCTCCACGTCTACCGCGGAGGCTGAATATATCGCTGCCGCAAGCTGCTGGTCTCAAGTACTGTGGATGCGCACTCAGCTCAAAGACTATGGCTTTTGGTTCAACAAGATACCCATCTACTGTGATTCCAAAAGCGCCATAGCAATTTTCAGCAACCCGGTTCAACACACGAAGACAAAACACATCAACGTTCGATATCACTTCATCAAGGATCAAGTCGAAAGAGGTACAATTGAACTATATTTTGTCAATATGGAACTACAGCTTCCCGACCTGTTTACAAGGCATTGGATGAGAAACGATTCCAGTTCCTAGTATCCAAGTTGGGAATGCTCAGTCTTAAAACCTGATTATCACAAACCAGTCTGTCTCAAAATCCTCAAAACGTCTATCCAAGGGTTAATGCACATTCATTATACAAGTCAATCTGCATCGCACTTGGGTTCTCATTTTTTGGATTTTGACCTTTCTATTACAGTTCCGTATTTTCAATCTTTCTTTCATTATCTATCTACGTCGCTGTGTGTATCACCATGGTTCACCTTCCAAGGGGAGCAACAAGGTACGCGTTTCTTTCTATTCACATTCCTAGGGGGAGCACAACACTTTTTGCACACATTAAGGGGGAGCCTTATATACCAAATTTTTCTTCCGTCTTTTCCTTAAAAAAAAAATTATGTGAGGTTCTCGGCCCCTAAAGGCCAGACAATATTGGATTGTCGACCTCCCCTGGCTTGACAACCTCCCCAATCGACATCTCGATAACGGGAAGTTTTTTTCTCGGCCCTATCACCATCTGCCACGTGTCATCACCCGATGACCACTATTTAAAGCAATAGGGCCCCATTCTCACAGAACCTTTTCCCACAAGTTTGAATTTCCCTCTTTCTCTCTGAAAAACCCTTCAAGTTCTTGGCCTTCAAAGATCAGAATCTCAAAAACTTAAGAGTTTCTTAGATCTAAAAGCATCACCAGGTTCGTAATCCTCCCCTTAACATCTTTAATTCTTGCACTTATTGTGATTGTTCATTGCATGATTCGATTTTTGTGGTGTGACTGTTCGGTTTTGGGGTTTTAGTATGGGTTTTCCGATTTTGACTGTTCATCAGTCAAAATCGTGGGTAGATAATACTTTTTCGACTTACATGCTTTACCAATGTTGCTTTAGATCACTTTTCGCTCCTAGTAATAGCATTTTCCATTAGTTTTAGGTATTTTTTTGGGTTTGCGTACTTAGGTTGTTTGAATGTTCATCTGAGTTATTATGCATTTTTATCGAGTCCTTCTAAGTGATCCTTGCTGTTTTATCGACCCATGTTAGATAGATAAGAACACCTTCGTCTTGACTATGTGTTTTTATCGAGCCCTTATGACTCGATAACACTTGTTATCAACTACTAAAGGATCGATGAATAATCACTAAGTGTTTTTATCGAGCCCCTATGACTCGATAACATTTGTTATCGACTATTATAGACTCGATGAAAATTACCAAGTGTTTTCATCGAGCCCTTAGGACTCGATAACATTTGTTATCGACTTTCAAAGGATCGATGAAATCTCTAAGTGTTTTCATCGAGCCTTGTAAGACTCGATAACATGTTCTTACATCTTCCAAGTTTTTTTTATCGAGTGCTTAAGACTCGATAACATGCCTTTCAAATGTTCAAGTGCCTTCATCGAGTCAATTTACATCGATAACATGTTTTAAGTTTTTTCATCGAGTCTCAAAGGATCGATAACCTGTGTTTCTCGATTCCCAATGACTCCTCATCCATCTTTCAGATACGCAGGTTTGTTCTTTCAAATTTTTTTACCAAGTCTTGTTGTCGACCCAGCTCACTCGACAAACTTATGATTCTCGATCCCACTGCACTCGATAACATTTGTTATCGGCCCAATGGGACTCGACAAAAAGACTTGGCATTTTTTTTTCTTCACTATCACTTCACAAACTAACTGTTCATCTGTTTGACTAACTGTCTTATTTCAGTACACATGGTAGCCATGAATGATTCAAGCCTTTCCGATGATGAACACCCGATGCATTCCGAACGCTCCACAGAACCCAGCATCAACGCAGCTAACCGGGATGACATCTTGATGCCTAGAGCACATCTTCGGAAAATCAAACCGAACAACCACCGTCTGGATTTTGGCATCACAATAGAACACCAAGTCATCCTCGACATCCTTCAACGACATCCGCTTCGTTATGCCTTTGCACTGGACCAGCGGGTACCCCTCTTCTATCTCCAACAATTCTGGTACACGTTGACGTACCATCCGGACGAAGGTGACCACCATTTTACTGCTCAAATTGATGACTTTGTCACCCGCTTGACTCCGTCTAGGATTCGATGCATCCTCCTCCTGCCGCTCGGCACAGCCGAACACCCATACGACGCCTTTGCAACCGACCAACAACTGGTTGCCGACATCCTAGCCCATGGGTACGAATCCCCTGAACCTTTCACAAGCCCCAGCCAGTTCAAAAGGATGTACCTGCCTCAGATTTGGTTCACGCTATTCACCATCGTCAGTCGATGTCTGACTAGCAAACACACTGGCCTGGACAAGGCCAGCACAACGGTCCTTCGAATTTTTCACGGCATCGTCTTCAACCGTCATTATGACTACGCGATGCTCATCTGGACGGATTTTGTAGAGCTAGTAGAGGACAAGTCCAACTCCCGCGATCATGCCTTCGTCCCATTCCAACGGTTTATTCAACTTTTTATCCATGCCATGATGTCTTCCCGACCTGCCATCCCTAGACGAGCCGGATCACCCTTAGGACCAACCAACTCACTGAAGTTTCTCCGGCTCAATGACAATCAGTTTAACTTCATCATGCCAATCCCTGAAGCTCTTCTAGCCTATGCTGATCAGAATGCACCGAGTGTGATAGCGTATAGGGAGAGATACGGCTTAATGGCTCAACCACCTCCGGTTGTGCCTGCCCAACAGCCAATCCATGAGGAACATATTGTGCAGGAAGAGGGTCCTAGAATAGAAGAGCAGGTTCAGGATCATGGGGATCCTGAACAGGGTGATGAGCGTATAGTGAGGGGAAACGACGAGGGCGATGCACCTGATTAGCCAATCCCTACATCTGCTGCCCCATCAATCCCAATACCACCACCCACCAACCCACGAGCTGCTTCTACTTCTAGATCTACCCTGCGCATCAAAATGCTCGTCAGTCGTAGACGTGTTCGCCCCCGACCTTCATCATCTGACGAAGATGAATCTGATTCTCAACCCTTATCCCGCCGTCCGAGAACTGCTACCATTGAAGAACAAGCTCTACGTCGCATTGGCACGCAACCACCCCTATCTGACTCTGCATCGGACACCGATGACCACCAAGCCGCAACAACTAATGAACCTGTTGAGCCAAATGACCCCTTTGACTTTGAAACCGATCATGTATCTACCTCAATGTCCGACATATTCACCGAGCCATTTACTGGAGAAATAAGGAGAGAGGAGGGAGTATTAGTTGAAAAAGAAAGTGAGAGCGTGAGTGATGGGAAGAGAAAAACTATAGTGAGCGAGACACCAGATTCCCCCATCCAGGTAACCGAGTCCACTAGCCCTACTCATTTGTTCGGTATGACTAGTGGACAAGACGCTGTGTTCCTAGCAGCGCAATTGCACGCCCCCCCCCCTAGCCACTCTGAAGGCTCCCAACAGCCAACAGTTTCAAACATACTTGTGAGTCTAGCACCTTATCTAGCTCCCCTCCACTCGGGAAGCATAGCTATTGAAACAAGAGGCAGTAGCTCACCTGCTTCGACTGCGTTTGTATGCACATCGAGTCTAGAGCCCGCTAGGGGACACGAGTCTACACACACTGCGAGCCTCCGTGGCCCAGTCGGACCTCCCATAGTGATGTCCATTCCGGACATTCCACGAGGATTGGGAGGAAATCCTACCAGCGCTACATCTATGCCAACGCTGAACGTAGGTCATACAGTTGAATCAACTGTTATGTCAATGGGCAATCTAAGTGATCCCGGTGTTACCCATACCGCAACCCCGTCTCTATCGTTCGCTATACCCCCGGAAGGCGAAGCGATCATTGCCGCCCACTTACAAAAGGCAAGAGACACCCTTGCTGAGCATGTTGCCTTAATGACAGCCGAAAGGGCAGCCTTCGTGCATCAAATCCGTGAAGCCGCGCGCCTTAAAGAACCGACTCCCCATCAAGCCGGCCCTTCACAGCCAAGCTCAAGCCGTCCAAGCACCAGCCACTCTGCTCCACCACCTTCACCCCCCGATGATCGACCCCATTCACCACATCGATATGAGTACAACACCGATGAACTCATGTCGATGCTGTATGCTAACCTGCTAGCCGAATCCAATATAACCGGCCAACCGGAGGATTCGCTTGAGGGTCTTCTTCGCCGGAATCTTCAGATCCCCACCGTCACTCGTCATGAGTTTGACGTCTTCCGCACTCACGTCGACCAAGAGCTCACCGATTTAAAGATCGCCGAACAGCGCCAAACTGATGACATCTTGGGTGCTATTACTGCTCTCCGAATAGAAATACAAGAGTCCTGCCGTCCGGCCGTTTCTGCGCCTGCTTCCAGACCTCACAAAGACGACCCGGGCTCCGCTCCAACTCGTCCTGCGGGGGAGACACGCCGGACTGCAAGATCACGCCCCAGAACTGCTGCTGCATCAGCTTCAAGACCACCCACTCAAACCACCCAACATCGACAACGCGCTCCAACAACTCAAGAGGACGATACACCAACGGTTGAAAAGCCTGCGGATATCGAATTCAAGAGTACAGCTGAACCTGCCGAACCAGATCAAAATGAAGAAAGAGTCGACGTTCAAGGTCTGCGCACATCAGTAAGAAATTGGTTCAGAGATCCATATGAACCAGTACTTCAAGAACAAGACTACGTGAACTTGAAGCATACGGCAATGAATTATGCTTTAAGGGATCAAAATGAACCAAGACTTCTCCCTCATCAAATTCGGTGGCAAAGGATGCTCACTGAAAGCAAGTCGAAGTGGGTAAATCAGCAAATTCGTGTGCCATATCTTGAGGAAACAATGGAAAAGATATTTTGGAAATAAGCGAAACCTGATGATTTGGCACACATTCATCTCGTGATGGAAATGGATCCTGCTCAGGTTAGAGAGTATCTCCATATCCTGAAGATGAGAGTGTTACCTCCAGCTGAAGTGGTCTCGAGGCACAGGATTATTGGGATTCTGAAGATTGACACGGACAAGATTTATCAAGTCGAATACCCAGTTTTCAAAGTCCAAAGAGAAGACGGTAAAGCGTATTCCTTCTCTGAAGCCGATTTTGCAAACCTTGATATAATGGACTTTGAAACTATCTACAACGAATTGAGAGACAAGCGAAACCGAAACGAACACGAGCAAAGGACGCTAAGGGCAGTGGTAAGACTTGTTCAGAAAGAGCTACGGTACAGCTATCTGCATGATATTCAACGTGGGATTGAAAGTGAGCAAAAGAAAATACATATTCCTAAGCCTGATCAATCCTTACCGGTACCAAGCAGCACTCCAGTTACTACCATCTTCACTTATCCTGTTCATGGAGTTGTTTGGATGCATGCATCACGAGAAAAGCGGTTTCTCAGATTTCATGAAGTGGCTGCATATTCTGATGGTACATTGTGGGGAATCCGAAATAGACTTGCGTCAAAGTTGGCTACGGATAGGAAGAGTACGACAAGGATGTGCAACGACCGAAGGAAATCTCTCATGGAAGCTATCAATATAATCGATTAAAGAATTCTCTATCGACAAACCCCCCGAAGATTTGAAGGCATGTTTGAGCTGAAAAGGTGAAGACTGATTTTGCCACAAAGGGGGAGATTGTTAGGTCTATTATTTAATTGTGTCAAAATAAGGAAAAGATATGTTTGATTGTAAAAGGAAGTTTATAATTCCTTAAACTCCTTGTTTCCTTAATTAAGCATAGGCCTAGCAATATAAATAGGAGTCTAGGGTTTGCATTGTAATCGATTATTATATTGAAGAGATATACGACTACGTAAGTTCCTTTACATCTTTATTGTCGTATTACATTTATATTAACGTTTGATTGTCATTGTGCTTATTCATCTGGGATCAACAACTTGGTGAGACAATATGAAAGTTTTATGTTTCTAAAAAATGAGACACTTTCCCAGATCCACCAGAGATTCAACTGTCTTTTAATAGACATGAAAACAGTTGATCGAGAGTACTCTAACTCTGAAATTATGATAAAGTTCATGGAAGGTCTTTCTGAACAATGGGACACATTTACTATTGTCTCAAATTGTCAAAGAATACTGAAACTTTATCTTTAAGTGCTTTGTACGGAATATTGCTCAATCATGAGCAATCTCAAACCTTAAAAAGAAACCTCATAAAGGACACTAAATCTGCCAAAAGTACTTCTTTGGAACCTTCTAAAACAATACCTTCTTCTATTACATCTATCACTGAATTAGATCAAAATAACTTAGAAGATATCACTGATGCTGAGTTTCTGAATTTGATAATTCTTTGGCTCTTCTTACTAACAATTTCAGAAGATTTTCCGAAAAGAGTACTTTCAGAAGACCTCCTGCCATCACTGACTCTGACAAGTCAAAGATACCTTCTGCTGATAAAGCATCAACAATCTGCTTTAACTATCGACGCAAAGTTCACTTTTCTAGTGAATGTAGATCCAAGAAGGTCGCTTCCCTAACCACCTCTCAGATCTCTGATAAATCTAAAACTGAAAAATATTCTGAGTTAAAAGAAAAATATCAGAATCTGAAGAAACTCAGTGAAAAGGCAAAGGCCTTGTCGCTGAAGAAGTCGACTGGGATCAAGAAGTTGACTAGGCTCAAACCACTGACAAATCTTGGTCATATGAAGAGGACATAGCCTTCATATGTCTAATGGTCAGAATTTAAGAAGCAAAAGAAGCCTCTAACACCTCTTCGTCGGAATCTCCATCTTCTCAGGTACCTATTCCTGAATTGAAGATTTCCCATCATCGGTCCTTGGAACCACATCGATGATGGCTTCGAGAAAAAAAAGTGTCGGCCCTTGAGACATCATCTATCCTAAAGAACTAAATGGTTCCATAGGAGTCTTCAAAGAATGTTCCCAAGTCTAGGGCCGAAATGATGGTTCCTTCTGGTTGAGCGATTGGGATAAGAATTGAGAGATCAATACCAGCTGAGTTGATAATCTTCCCTTCACTTACGAGAATTACAAAATGGGACTTCCTTTTATTCATTGAAGGTTTCTGAGCTAGTCCCTTAGGAAAAAAAATTGAAGAAAATTCAGTCTCTTTTCTTCCCTAGGACTCAGTCCAAGAATAGCACAAGTGTACATCAAGTGCGCGGTCTTCAAACATATTTGACATCATTTGATTTTGTATTTATTTGCACATGATGTTGCGTATTTTGGGGTCACAAGTTCATTGTCGCAAGCTCTTCAAAAAAGAGATCAAGATATATTGAATGTTATTTCATTGGTGCAATCAACAAAGGAAGAATTGCAAGAGTTTAGAGTTGATGGGTTTGATTCACTTTTGGAGAAAGTCACTTCTTTTGTGACAAATATGAGCTTGAAATGGTGAACATGAAAGAAAATTATGTTAATATAAAGAACCGGAGACAAAAGACCAATATCAGACATCGACATTATTATGAGTATGATTGTTTTAATACAATCGTAGATATGCAAATTCAAGAGTTTCGTGACACATTTGGTGACATAAGTTCAGAATTGCTTATTTGTATGACGGTGTTAAATCTGAGTGATTCATTTTGTGACTTTAACCAATCTAAGTTACTAAGGATGAGTGAGTTATATCCTGATGATTTTACTAGCGAGGAAAAGATAGCTTTTGAGCAAGAGCTTCGCCTTTACATTCGTGATGTGCATCAAGATGAGAAAATTGCCAACTTGAAAGGTATATCCGATAAGACTCACTTTGTATTTTTACTAAAGGCATATAACCAAATGTATAACTATATTCGTGTTGATTACTATGTTATAGGTATATCTAACTTTGCTAAAGTGATGGTGGAAACAAATAAATATCTTACATTTCCTTTGGTCTATCGATTATTGAAGTTAGCATTGGTTTTGTCCGTTACAACCGCAACTGTTGAGAGATGTTTTTTTGAAATGAAGATTGTAAAGTCTGATTTGCGCAATCGAATCGGGATGCTTTTTTGAATGCTTGTATGATATGTTTTGTAGAAAGAGAAGCACTTGCCAGTCATCGAAATTCTTGGATCCACCGCTGTTCACAAGATTAATGATTGTGATTAGTTCACAAAGTTAACACAATAAATTGGGTTAACAAAAGAACATATCCATATATATATATATATATATATATCTATCTTTGAACGATGTCCGAGGAGTTCAAAGCAAAGGCAAAAGAAAACACTTATACTTTTTTTCCAAGATGGAATATTATGTTCTATTTTATGTTCCAAAAACAGAGGAATTTTATTTCCTTTCTAAAAACTATTTCAAGCCCTTTGAAGAAGCCAAACATAAAAATCACAAATGAAAATAAAACCGACATTTGATTGGTGAAACGACACGAATAATCTGTTTTAAGATTGTTAGAAAATCTTAACGGAGATAATAAATAATGGTTAGAAAAGATAACATAGATAACAGAACCTTAACAGGAAATAAACAACAATAACGGAAGTGGTCGAGGCCTATGTTGAACATAGTTCCTTTAAAACATATTCGCTGCTCAACGGTACAACGGCCTAAACAGATTGTACTGTTGGACTTAAACTACTTGCCTAAGGTTTGAGTACATTTCTCGTCAATGGTGGTGAACTGTACCATGGGAGATTCCGACTTTGAAGTGTGTTTATTTTTCCTTGTATATTAAAACTCTCGTTTTGTTTTAAATTCGTATTTCCTCTCAAAACTATCTAACTATTTCCTCTAAAAATGAACACACATATGTATATGTGTATATGAGAGGCGAACAAAAAGGTTAAAAACTAAAAACTAATGATGAAATTAATAGTATTAATCATGAAATTAAATTCCAATTTAATTTGAAAAATTAAATATGAACGTAATCATGAAATTAAATTCAAATTTAAATTGGAAAAACAATTATGAAATTAGGGGGTAAACATCTTTCGTCGGTGATAACGAGAGTAGAAAACAAACCACAAACATTTTCAAACTGAATATAGAACCGCTTTCCGATTTCTCAATACACCACACACTTCTTCCTCTACAAATGTGGGACAACCATTTCCCACAAAATCACCTCTTTGATACCATCTCAATTGGTACTACTTTAAGACTTGATTTCTCATTCACCCAATGTCGGTTTTGGACACTCTTAACATCGTTACAAAGCTCTCATTAATTAGAACAAAATCTAATTAAATACTTAACCAATAGATAACGACTCGTCAATTAATATTTGAGTCTGAAACCGAAAAACACATATTTTCCAACAGAAACAACATTTGCTTTTAAGGATTAAAGCTTTACGCAAATGAATGTTATTAGATGTTATTTTTTATAGTGAATTGCATTACTGGTCCTTGTATGTTGGCTGTTATTTTTGGTTTTGTTCCTTAAAATTCAACAAGTATATTGTGATTTTTATTTTGTGTTCTAACAGACACAACATTTGCTTTTAAGGATTAAAGCTTTACGCAAATGAATGTTATTAGATGTTATTTTTTATAGTGAATTGCATTACTGGTCCTAGTTAACTCAGTCATGTGCCCCTCACTAAGGGGCAAATACTTCTTTTAGAGTGTGTGTGGTACATGGGAATAGGGATGGGACAGGACACGACGGGACACAAATCATTGTCCCACGTTAGCGCGACATGCGACAAAAAAAAGAACTCAGTGTTCCATGTTTGGCACGACATGGCGACAAGAACTAGGACAAGGTGGGTCAGTGTGGGATAGAAAAAATATTTTTCTTATTCCACAAAAATAGGTGGAACATGGTGGGACAAGAATGAGATCAAAATTAAAATATTACTAATATGCTGTCATTTCATATATGACCTTAATATGGGTATTTGTTTTAATGGTCAACACTGTTAGTCACGGGTGACGCTACCAACGACAGCCAACGATAGCCACTATTGGCTTTCCACTTCTTCTTCCAATACACCCTCCTCCGCCACATCCACAACCATCGTCAACCACCAACCACCACCATCATTGGCCACCTCCACCTTCTTCTCTATTACAACAACCTCTTCCACCACCTCCACAACCACCGTTGGACCGTCGACCACCACCATGCATCGCCACCACCATCGGCTACCACTATCGACCACCACCACCACTATCTACCATTTTCAGGTCCTCCACAACCACCGTCGGCCAATGACCACCGGCCACCGCCTATCGCCACCACCACTAATACCATTAGCCATTACCACCTCTAGCATAACCGCCATCAGTTACCACTACTAGGGGTGAGCAAATGGACCGAACCGGCCCAAACCGGCACCGAACCGGTTTGGAACCGGAATCGAAAATGCGATATTTTTAGAACTGATAACCGGACCGTATAGGCAATACCGGTGCCGGTACCGGTTCCGGTCAAAAACCCGGTTGGAACCGCATTAATTCCAAATCAACTAACAAAAATCATACTCGAATTTTTCAAAATATTCATGGCTTAATATTTATAGCAGTCTCAAAATATTCATAGTTTAATACCAAATCAAGTGTAAAGTAATCCCAAGTTGTTCAAAGTTTAATACTAATTACAAAATCAAGCGTAAAATAATCCCCAAATATTCAAAGTTTAATACTAAATCAACCAACAAAAAACATCTTCTTGTCTCTTGAACTTACTTGTTTGTCAAAAGTAATACAATGATCTTGTTGATTTTGATTGCCTACACATTTTTATAAAACCTTTTAAAATAATAAAACATGCATTTAGAATTTCGTAAATATGACATGTAAATCACGGTGTTTTAGGATAGAGAGGTGGAATCTTTTTTTATTACAAAAGATATATTTGTTAAATTTTAAAAGGTTATTTTGAGATATTAGAAAACATAATAAATTAATTAAATTAGAATTAGATACTCATTTAAAATTCCGGGCCGGTTTCAGTTACCGTTAATTACCCGAAAAATTGGCACCAAACCCGGTTTGGAACCGGAACCGAATATGGAGGATTTGAAGAACAGAAAACTGGACCGGTTGGACTATACCGGTGTCGGTGCCGGTGCCAGTCCCGGTTCGTTCCGGTTCTTGTGGGTCAAATGTTCACCCCTAACCACTACCACTGCTCACCACCATCATAACCTCCACTACATAGACCATAACTACCTCCTCAACCACTGTCGACCGCCGCCGCCACCATTATCCACCATCTTCACGTCCTCCACAATCACCATCCACTAATCACCAATGCCTCTACCTCCACAACCATAATTGTTGCAACAATCTTCATCGTGCCTCTGTCAATTGATAAAAATCTTCCAAACCAAATAAAACATAATTTATCATTTGTATGGATCGGGTTTTTTTTAAACTACCATGAATTATATCAAGTTTCTAATTCAAATTTTGTAATATTATCTATGTAGGTCGGGTTCATACCAGAATAGTACCCATTTAAAAAAATATAAAATGGTTGAATCACGTGTGATTTTATACTAACATCACTTACAAAATCTCGTGTGATTCACGCGTCCTTGCCATGCGGCCATAGGGTCGCCCTCACACCTTTTTGGCCGTTAATGTAAAAGCATATGTAATTTTGTACGTAATTTGTCTATTTTCTTGTTTTCTTAAATAAGTGTCGTTCTCATATGAACCTACCTCTATACATGTTTATATATTTATATATATGAAAATTGTGTAAAAATGTTTATAAATTAAATTATTTATTTATTTGTATTAATTATATTAAGAGTAAATTACACTTTTGGTCTCTCTGGTTGTCGCCTTCTATTTACTCTCGTTCCCCCTTTGAAATAATTATAATTTTGGTCAATGTGGTTGTCATTTTACTTTACTTTTTGTCCCTTAAATTAACTGCCATTAAATAAGTCCATTAACTCAAGGGGTATTTTGGTCTTTTTTGTTATTTCTTTACTTTTTAAGTAAACATTTCTAGAGGGTAGATTCATGCAGAAGACTTGATGTGTTTTATTTATTTATATTAATATAATATGATAAAAATACATTTATCTAATTTTAATTGAAAAGTAACGAAATAATAAAAAGACCAAAATACCCCTTGAGTTAACAGACTCTTTTAACGGGAGTTAGTTAAGGAACAAAAAGTGAAACAAAATAGCAACCGCGGTGACCAAAATTGTAATTATTTCAAAAGAGAGGGACGGAAGTTGATAGAAGGCGACAAACACAGGGACCAAAAGTGTAAGTTACTCTTATAATTATTATATGATATATAGAATTGTCAAATAACTTTTGGGGGCAACTTGTCTAATTCTGTCATGTCTAGTCTTAGTCGTACCAAATACTAGACATACATTTGTTCTATCCAGTCCTGTCCCTTCCAGTCCCACCCTTTTGTATTTTAGGAACCAGAACCAATCACATCAGTTCCGGTTCCGGTTCCGAAACTGGAAGTTTCAGAACGGTTCTGGTTCCAAAGGCGGGTACCGGGTTCCGATGCTCACCCATACTGTCTAGTTTTGTCCTGTCTAGTTCTGTCATGTCCAATTCTGTCCAATGATATCTGCATACCAAACACTACCTTAATTATTTATTTCTCTCACATTCTTATTCCTCAATTCAAGAACCGCAATTTCATAAAATCTAGATTCAACACTCATAAACCACCCACCACCACAAATCCTAACACAAACATGTAAAATTGATTTATATCAAATACCAAATCCAAACATAAACATGTAAACTTAATTTACATCAAATACAAATCCATAAAAATCTCAAGAATATATAAATAAATAATATATTTCACAAGAGTTCGGGATACAAAATCATATCTTTAAACTAAAAACATTAACCCCTAATACTTAAAATCAAACCCTAAATTAAGATATAAAATCAAATCTTTTGCATGTGCGTTGGATCTCTATTCCATATAAGACAAAGAATGATGTAAATGGTAGAGAATAGTTTCTCATTGGTGAGAATGAGGAAGGGGAAGGAGGCGGTAGAGAGACATGAGGATAATGGCGGGGATCGATAAAGGGGCATCAACGGAGGTTCAACTAGTGTAATTTGAACACCTGAAAAGTAGAGTGGTGGAGTTAGGGTTATGGAGGATTTCTTCGGTTGGAGCTACATGGAGGGAGGGAGGGGACGGTTTCACTAGAGCTATGGGAAGGGGGCAGAGGTTCAATAAGGGGTACCAATCGAGAAAGGAGATGAAGTTGTTAAAAAGAAAATATTAAATACTATTTTTCATTTAGAAAATAGGATTTTGATGGAAATGACAAAGTTATCACTCACATGACGGACTTAACGAACACAAATGTGGCTTTTGTTTTGCAGATTCTGAAGGAGTCTGATGGAATTAGAATGTTGAATTTCTTTGACCAAGTTTCATTTCATCATTGGTTCATTCTCTTTTAGGAAAATGGATCTTCAAATCCATCAAATTCCATAAATAAAGGATTCAACAGTATTTCGCAACATCATGGTATTTTGATGGAATGAAATTCTATGTTTTCGTAAAACCAAACATATCCTTAACCCAATATACCTTAATCTAATAAAACCTAATGTACCCTAATCTTAACTGCCGTTAACCACCACAGAGCTAAACCACCACTGACCACCTTTGATCTGAACCGCCACCGACCACCGCCATCTGAACCGTCACCGACCACATCCAACTGAACCGTTGTCGACCATCGCCCTCTGGACCGTCGTCGACCAGCGCCATCTGAACCACTGCCAACCACCACTGATAACCTCACCGCCATCGACCATCGTCGATCTGAACCACCTCCATCTAAACTACCACAGACCACCGTCGATATGAACTGCAATCGCCCACCGGTAAACACCACCATCCATTTGAACCACCCCCGACCATCGTTGATCTAAACCACCACCAACCATCGCCGACTACTATAACACCCTCAAATTTGGAAAGAGCTACAAAATTAAAATTTTCATCAATACAACAATTAAGTAATAAATTCTTCTCTTATAGATCAAAACTATAATTGCCTCAACAAATATTCTAATTAAACTTCAACAAAGTTAGACCAAGTCTTATATAAAGACCTACAAGTGGTCGGGTGTTACTAAACCCAAAAGAGTTGCTATCTCTGAATGCGAAAAACATCACCAAGAGTCTAATCTTTATCGTGCCATTTCCTAACACTCAAATCCATACGTGTCGCTAGTACCACCCCAACGATAACCTGATGCATATGCCGACAAAGAAAAAGGGTTAGGCTTAACGCCTCGTGAGCTCAATAGTTTATAACACATTTATAATTGATTTGAAAAGTAAAAGATTTGCTTGATAAAATATAATTCTCAAAGGAAATACTTTATTATAAAAGCAACAGCTTTTCCAAATTCAATGTTTCTATAATAAAAACCTTAGACCAAAATGGCATTAGAAGTGAGAGCTTTAAATAGAAATACTCGTTTAACGTGATACCAAAATCCAATACTCACACGACCATGAATAAGTTTATAAACGTCAAGATAGGAACCCATCCCTAACCCAGTTTTATATATCGTTAACTCACTCGTACCTTTGAAAAGGATAAAATATCTTAAGATAACGGGGGAGACCGATTTACCATTTGTAGAGACAGAACACATAAGTGAGCCATTTTTAAATGTTAAGCTTGTGAAAGGAATCAATGGCAATTGGCAACGATCAATGAATACATTAATGCAAGGCCCTCGATGACTTAATAGTCAATGGCAATTGGCAACGACCAACGAATACATTAATGCAAAGTCCTCGATGATCCCATTCCAAGCTCGGGCTGTGGGTCAATGGAAATTAGCAACAACCAATGAATACACCTAGGTGCAAGGCCCTCGATGACCCATCCTAGCACTTCCGCTAGAGTCAATAGAAATTGGTAACAACTAATGGATACATCAAAATGCAAGGCCCTCGCCGACTACAAACATGACCACTAAGGGGACAACAATCCCGTCTAAAAACCGACTAAATGCCTATGGATCCATTACATTCTAGTCTATAGATCAAATACGTCAAGCAAGAAATATTGATAATTTCCCAACACCAACTCTTTTCTCAAAAGTTATTTTCCAATAATCAATTATCTCTCAGATTGGGAAGACATAAAATTACACGACACTAAATGAATGACCAACACACCCAAAACGTGTAAAATATTATTCAACTAGGACAAATGTCCATGACACGCTTTTTAGTCAAAACCGAGCAAATGCTTAATAACTCAACACTTATGTAATTACTCAAAACATTAGTTGGGACTAGCCATTTTTCCAAATGAAATCATATTCATATATTTTCCCAAAATGTCCCAAAATGCCATAACATGTAATTTTCCAAGGGTTTATAGTTCCAGTGTTCTCAAAACACCAATGACAACAAATAATCCTCTTTCATAAAATAAAACATCAAGACCTCTCATGAAATATGTTATATTTACTAAAGTGTCGAAATCCAAATATAACATTTTGTAAGATTCATAAAACCCCTTTTAAACCAAATAATCGCATATTATCAAAATACTCAAACATTTGACAAATAGCAAGTAATCATGTTAAAATATTAAAATGGACATTTTTGGCATGTACAAAGTTCTCACAAAGTATCTTGAACTCACCTTGCTTGATTTAAGCTAAATCTAGGTTTTACCTCAATACCGAGTTCGATTCGGTGAAGACTTTAGATCCTTGAGCTACACCTCAAGATACATGGTGTAATCCTTCCAAGAACACCTACATAATTTCCAAAACATACACAAAAGGAACCCAAGAGAGAATGAGAGATGTTGGTGCAAAAACTCAAACTCTAGATTCAGGATTTCGGAGAGGTGATCGTACCTTTCAACGTCTAGGAAACCCAAATCATCAAGTAAAATTTAATCCTCAATGTTACCATCTTAAAGAACTCTGAAATACGAAACGATAGCAAAAAGAATCGCCTAAATCGGAGTTGAACTGAGGAAGATATGGAATAAAGAAGATGAGATCCGTCTTTAGGAAGAATCAGCTCAAACAGCGACCAGGGCGAGTTTCAAGCGGGTAAAACTCGCCAAAGACTCGCCCGGATTTCCAAGCTCGCCGAGGACTCACCAAGGACTCACCCGGATTGTCAAACTCGCCAAGGACTCGCTTTAACACCTGCATGGGCGGAAAAGTCCCCAAAATTGACATCGACAGTGATTTAGCCATAAATGAAGCTCGAATTAGGAAAAACTCAAAACACAAAGATTGTAGATCTACCTCTCGCCTTTCCATATCAATTTGAATCATCAAAATCGGAGATTTTGTGAGTGAGATATGATCCAAAATGGTACGACTTCGCAAATATGCCAAATACTCCTTTTTGGCTATAATTCGCCCCGAAGTGATTCGAACTAAAAAATACGGGTGTTACAATCCTCCAAACCTTGAAAGAGATTTCGTCCTCGAAATCTAGCGCCATGCTCAAAACACAAGTACTGGTACCGACACTACCTAATCCCCAATTCTAACTTTTCCATCGTCTCCCAACCTTAGGCATTTCCTACCACCCCAAGAGTAGATAGAGACCCTCCTAGACGAATTTCCAATGGTATAACACACGTAATTTCGACTATCAAAATTCTTCCGAATCTAATCTATGCCGAACCTATTGCTACTCCTATGACAGACTCTTAGTTACCAACTTAACTAATAATTTTCAACTATCAAAAGCACGACAAACTCCATTAGTCCACTAAGTTCTTAGCAACTCCAAAAGGTTGCTAGAATTTATCACTAATTACTACGATCGATTCTTCTCCATTAACCCCGATGAAGCCTTTAAACACTTCTTGGGATTCACCGAAACGTTCCAACTCCTCTATTGATACTTGACCTCAAGAACACTAGAAGTTGACACCAAAACCAAACCACTCCTTAAGGCAAACAATTCCTTAAATACTAACCTGAAGGTTTATGAAACTAAGGATCACCACCAAGATAACGTGAAACGAACCAAAAACCGAATACTTCAAAAGCTCTTACACACACCGGTCGGTCAAGCTGGAGCCCCAACGGGTACATGCTCTAGTAAATTCTAGGTTATTACCTCCATTTCTACCAATCCCTTAGTTTTCCTATCTAAGAGACTATGCTTTCCATACATCATAATGTTGATCTTAAATCCCGATATAAAATCATACGAGCAGCTAATTCAAGTAACAACTCTCCACATACTTCCCAACTCCAAAGATTCGTAGGGAAATTCTACTTTCTACCACCTTTCTCAACAAGGTGACGCTAAAGTTATCGCCAATAAACTTGAACCGTAAATCAAACAAGATCTCTCATCCAAGTTATATAAGTTCATACTTAGAATCTTCCAAGAAATCCCAACTTGATCACAAGCTATCAAGAGACCTAAGACTTCTACATGAGATGTTTCTTTACTACAACTCCAAAATGCCGAAGTAACCATGAGGTTTAATATAAAGGTTTCTTCTTGACACGGTCCAACATCTATTCAAAAGAAGATCGAACATGAACACGTACCTACGCCTTAGGTAACTCAAGAGATAACATATAAGATTCAAACAAACTTACCGCAAGTCCGATCATTTGTCACTAACTTTCGCGGAGATCATCTGATCCCTACTTGAATTACTCAACCCAAAAAGAATAGTTTTTATAACCAAGGTTTCCTAATGAGTTCAAGGTTTACAATTATGAGACCAAACAATATGCCAATTTTATTTATCAAATGTTTAACAAACATAAAATCTTTATGATCATTTTACACTTGTCTCAATATTTTTACCTAAATCAGCTAACTTGTGAAAAGTGGCTACAAACGTCAATATGCAAATCCATTTAAAAGCTATGTGTTCATTATTCGAACTAATAATGACGACAATGAGGATACAATTGGTAAACTTTTAAAATGAACCATGGTAGTCTTGACACACACTCATTCATGTCATGTATGTAAAATAATTTAATGCACGAAAATAGTGTGCTACGAAATGTTTGTCCCAAATTCTCCAAATGTTTTATTCTTTTAGCCATAAGAAGGCACAAAATTAAGTTTCTCAACAATACTAGAATGCATCATTACTTTCTCAAAATTAACCAAACGTTATATGCATGCATCTTGGTTATATCATGAAATGAATTTGATTGGATTTCAAATTTGAAGCTGATTAACAAAGGCTTACACTTTTCTAATATGTTGGCTACATAAATTTAAGGTGCTATAAGTAGAATGTATGCAAACTCTATGCAACAAATGGTTCCCGTAAAATTAAAACGATACAAACGGGAACTTTATATTTTTGACGATTTCAAAATATTTATACCCAAAATAGATGACGCGAAATAAATTTTTTAATAAACTCTCATATGCCAAAACTGACACTAAAATGAATCCAAAAATTCCAAAATCTCAAAATTGACTCATGAATAGTACTCACCCAGAATTCAAAATGAAACTCGTAAACAACCGTAGGAGCTACGATAGTTCATGCATTTCAATCTTGACCAAAAACTCACGTACACCAACTAATTTCTCAAAACTCGTAAAAAGAATATGTGTACATTTCTTGGAAACAACGAAACAATTTAGGTTAGTTTCAAATTTAAACTTTCTTGAGATATAAATTTTAAAATTTGCAATTCTAGCAAAATAGTACGAATTAAATTCTTAGTGAATAAGTATGCAACTTTCATGCAACTAAAATGATTTAACAAATCCTAAGACATGGCTACACTCTTGAGTGTGCCCAAAAACATTTTTCGGAATAATTACTTTTTTAACAAATCCGAAATAATTTTATAATTTATTTTCTAAAACAAATGTCGTGCATGCATCCGGTTGGGACCCAAAGTCATAAATCACGCTCGCTAAGTCTACCAATCCACAAGACTAAATCCATCGATTTACAATTTTTCATTGAAATAAGGTTGAGTAAACAAGTTTATGGTTCATAACTAACCATTCACTCCGACCTTAAAACAATCGAAATTACACATTTGCCATACTTAGTTCTCACCAAAATGACAATGCTACAAACACCAATTCTTTCAACGATTAACTCATGAGAATTCATTCACAACCCCATCGATCATCACGACAATGCGACTCAAGCACACACACGTAACTGTAAATTCATATTATCACCGGCCGAATAATACAAATTTACCTCACATGCGGATCCTTGTTACCATCATCATGATTCTCGATTCTAGTGCATCTATTAACCTCCAAACGTCCTATCTTAAAGTGTCTAATTGTGAAATCTCACATCCGATCACTTAATCATTACGGTAGTTTGAGTCTAGGCATCTAAAATCAATACCTAAATCTCTCAAACTTATGCTCTGATACCAACTTGTAACACCCTCAAATTTGGAAAGAGCGACTAAATTAAAATTTTCATCAATACAACAATTAAGTAATAAATTCTTCTATTATAGATCAAAACTAGAATTGCCTCAACAAATATTATAATTAAACTTCAACAAAGTTAGACCAAGTCTTATACAAAGACTTACAAGTGGTTGGGTGTTACTAAACCCAAAAGAGTCGCTATCTCCGAATGCGGAAAACATCACCAAGAGTCTAATCTTTATTGTGCCACTTCCTAGCACTCAAATCCACACGTGTCGCTAGTACCACCCCAACGATAAGCTGATGCACATGCCGACAAAGAAAAAGGGTTAGGCTTAACGCGTAGTGAGCTCAAGAGTTCATAACACATTTATAATTGATTTGAAAACTAAAAGATTTGCTTGATAAAATATAATTCTCAAAGAAAATACTTTATTATAAAAGCAACATCTTTCCCAAATTCAATGTTTCCATAATAAAAGCCTTAGACCAAAATGGCATTAGAAGTGAGAGCTTAAATAGAAATACTCGTTTAACGTGATACCAAAATCCAATACTCACACGACCATGAATAAATTTATAAGCGTAAAGATAGGAACCTGTCTTTATCTATGTTTTATATATCGTTAACTCATGCGTACCTTTGAAAGGGATAAAATATCTGAAGACAACCGGGGAGACCCGGTTTACCATTTGTAGTGATGGAACACATAAGTCAGCCACTTTTAAATGTTAAGCTTGTGAAAGGAATCAATGACAATTGGTAACGACCAATGAATACATTAATGCAAGGCCCTCGATGACTTAATAGTCAATGGCAATTAGCAACGACCAACAAATACATTAATGCAAGGCCCTCGATGATCCCAATCAAAGCTCGTGCTCTAGGTCAATGGCAATTGACAACAACCAACAAATACACCTAGGTGGAAGGCCCTCGATGACCCATCCTAGCACTTCCGTAAGAGTCAATGGCAATTGGTAACAACCAATGAATACATCAAAATGCAAGGCCCTCGATGACTACAAGCATGACCACAAGGGGGACAACAATCACGTCTTAAAACCGACTAAATGCCTATGGATCCATTACATTGTAGTCTATAATTCAAATACGTCAAGCAAGACATATTGATAATTTCCCAACACCAACTCTTTGCTCAAAAGTTATTTTCCAATAATCAATTATCTCTCAGGTTGGGAATACATAAAATTACACGACACTAAATGAATGACCAACGCACCCAAAACGTGTAAATATTATTCAACTCGGACAAATGTCCATGAGACCCTTTTTAGTCAAAACAGAGCAAATGCTCAATAACTCAACACTTATGTAATTACTCAAAACATTAGTTGAGTCTAGCCATTTTTCCAAATGAAATCATATTCATATATTTTCCCAAAATGTCCCAAAATGCCATAACATGTAATTTTCCAAGGGTTTATAGTTCCAGTGTTCTCAAAACACCAATGACAACAAATAATCCTCTTTCATAAAATAAAACATCAAGACCTCTCATCAAATATGTTTTATTTACTAAAGTGTCGAAATCCAAATATAACATTTTGTAAGATTCATAAAACCCCTTTTATATCAAATAATTGCGTATTATCAAAATACTCAAATATTTGACAAATAGCAAGTAATCATGTTAATATATTAAAATGGACATTTTTGGCATTGACAAAGTTTTCACAAAGTATCATGAACTCACTTTGCTAGATTTAACCTAAATCTAGGTTTTACCCCAATACCGAGTTCCATTTTGTGAAGACTTTAGATCCTTGAGCTACACCTCTAGATCCAAGGTGTAATCCTTCCAAGAACACCTACATAACTTCCAAAACATACACAAAACGAACCGAAGAGATAGTGAGAGATGTTGGTGCAAAAACACTAGACTCAAGATTTCGGAGAGATGATCGTACCTTTCAATGTCTAGGAACCCCAAATCATCAAGTAAACTTTAATCCTTATGGTTATCATCTTAAAGAGCCTTGAAATACGAAACTATAGCAAAAAAAGAATCGCCTAAATCGGAGTTGAAATGAGGAAGATATAGAGTAAAGAAGATGAGATTCGTCTTTATGAAGAATCAGCTCAAACAACGACCAGGGAGAGTTTCAAGCGGGTATGACTCGCCAAAGACTCGCCCGGATTTCCAAAGTCGCCGAGGACTAGCCAAGGACTCGCCCGGATTGTGAAACTCACCGAGGACTCGCTTTAACACCTGCATGGGCGGAAGAGTCCCCGAAATTGACTTTGACAACGATTTAGCCCTAGATGAAGCTCGAATTAGGAAAAATTCAAAACAAAAAGATTGTAGATCTACCTCTTGCCTTTCCATAGCAATGTGAATCATCAAAATCGGAGATTCTATGAGTGAGATATGATCAAACGGTACAACCTCCCAAATCTGCCAAATACTCCTTTTTGGCTATAATTCGCCCCGAAGTGATCCGAACCAAAAATTACGGGTGTTACAACTACAATCGACCATCGCTATTTGTACCACCTTCGACCACCACCGATTTGGACCATCGTCGAGCACCATCGATCTGAACCACCGCAGACCTAGACCACATTCAACCATCACCGACCACTATCAATCTTAACCACCCGAACTACCACCGATCTATTGCACCTTTACCACCATCGATCTGAACCATAGTAGTTGGATTTTGGTTTCAATTTTTTATAAAATGGGTATTTTGGTCATTTAGCAATACTTCATTCCAATTAAAAAGATACATTATGATTATTTTATTAAAGTATTTTTAGTTTAATAAATTAAAGTATTCAATGGTTATTTGTTGATCCCAGAATAAGTAACAAGTACAAGAATAATAATAAAATATGCGAATAACACTATGAATTTTATGAAGAACGTAAGTCGTATATCTCACTTGTAGATGTTGATTACAATGTAAGCTTAAAGATAATATCGACTCTCTTTATGATAATTTCGCACACCCATTAACAAAGACCCTAGACTCCTATTTATATGAAAGGGATTAAACGATATAAGGAAACAAGGAGAATGACATTGTACACATTCCATATTTACAATAGAGAATAGTTTCCTTATTTTGACCCAATTAATTCAACCCTAACAATCTCCCCCTTTGTGGCCAAATGAATCTTCGTCTCTTGAGCTCGAACATGCCTTCAAATCATCTAAGTGTCTGTCGGTAGATAATGCGCTTGTCAATTAACTCTATCGCATTCAGTAGATTTTCTCTTTCATTTGCCTTTAGTTGCTTCTTTTTTTCTCTTCTTTGATCAGCACTTACTTCCGTAGATAGTCTGTTTCGTATTACCAATAAAGTTCCATCAGAATAAGAAGCAACTTCATCGAATCTTAAGAACCTCATTTCTCCGTTTGTCTTCATGTAAACAACTCCGTGTGCTGGTCGTGTTAATACTTGTGTAACTTTCATATTCTTTAGACAAGGGACATTTTGATCAGGTTTAGGCAGATAAAGCTTCTTTTGTTTACTTTCAGTCGCTCTTTGAAAATCATGAAGGTAATTGTATCTGAGTTCTTTCTGAACATGCCTTATAACTGCTCTTAATGCTTTTTGTTCATTTTCAGATCTTCTGGTTTTGTCTTTAAGCTCTGTGTATAGCGATTCGATATCCGCACATCTAGTCTCGCAAAATCTGCCTCAGAGAAACAGTAGACCTTTCCATCAAATCTTCTTACTTTGAATGACGAAAATTCTACTTGAAAGGCTTTATCACATCTGATCTCCATGATAGTTACAATCCTGTGTCTTGAAACAACTTCTTTAAGATCCTTTGCTTTAGTCTTGAGTATGCTCACATATTTAGTCACTTGTAACGTATCCATTTCCATGATCAGATGTATACGAGACTGGTCCTCTGGTTTTTTTTTTCCACAAAGATATTTTTCATGGTTTCTTCTAGATACGGAGTTCTGACTTGTGGATTTACCCATCTGCTGTTTGAAAGAATTCTTTCCTAACGAATTTGGTGCGACAGCAACGGTGTTTGATTAATATTCGTTGGTAGAAATTTCTTTTCCGCGTGCGTTAGATTCACATAATCTTCTTCTTTTAGCACGGGTTCATACGGATCACGGAACCAGTTTCTAACAGAATCTCTCAAATGTTGAACATTTACTTCTTTTTCATTTTCTGGTTCAGCAGATTGCGATCCACTCCCAATTTCAAAATCTATCGTGGGCTTTTCAACCGTTGGCTGATTAGTTTGTTGTTGCATGGAAGATGGAGCATATTGTTGTTGTTGTCGAGACGACGGAGCTGTAAAAGATGGACCAGTTGTTGTTGGAGCAGATGGTCTGGATTGAGCTTGAGCTCTTGTAATCCGATGGTGTGTCTCCCCCTCAGGGCGATTATGACCAGAGGCCGGATCGTCCTGATTAGGTCGACGCGGCTGGACAGATGCAGCGGGATGACAAGATTGTTGGAATTCAGTATGAAGAGGAATAATAGAACCAAGAATATCTTCAGAGTATTGTTTTTTTTATTCTCCATCTCAAGGAGCTTCATCTCCATATCAGCTCTAAACAGATCAAACTGATGGCGAGTGACATGGGGAATCACAAGATTTCGGCGAAGAAGACCCATTAGTTCGTCTTCAGGCAGACCACGAGCGGTAGCTTCAGCAAGCAAATTTGCATATAACATAGACATTAGCTCATCGTTGTTATACTGATATCTTTGAGGAGATGGAGGAAGGTTATGAGGATCTGGATTCGGATTGTAGTCTCGAGGTGGTAAAGGTGAAGAGCGACTTGAGCTTAGACGGGAAGAGCTAGCTTGATTTAGATCTGTGTGTTGGGAGCGAGCAGCTTCAATCACTTCTTGAACAAAATCTTTCATCTGAGCAGTCATGCGAACTTCGTGAGCATTTAAACAATCCTGAGCTCTTTTGTACTGTGCATCAATGTAAGCTTAAGTCTCGGGATTGACTGTGAAGGTACCTGAATGGGAAACATCGGGATCACTGAGATTGCTCGTTGACATCACAGTTGAATCAACTATGTGACCTACGTTCAGCATTGGCAATGATGTAGCGCCGGTAGGATTTCCTTCCAATCCTCGTGGAATGTCCGGAATGGACATCACTATGGAAGTTCCGACTGGGCCACGAAGGCTCTCAGTGTGTAAAGACACGTGTTCCCTAGAAGGCTCTATACTTGATGTGTGCGGAATTGAAGTCGAAGTAGGTGAGATACTACCTCTTGGTTCAATAGTTATGTTTCCCAAAAGAAGGGGAACTAGAGTAGTTGCTAGAGTCACAAGTATATCTAAAACCATAGGCTGTTGTGAGCTTACAGAGTGGATGTGAGGGGCGTGCACTTGCGTTGTTGGGCTAACAACGTCTTGTCCAATGTTGGCATCCAACAGATGAGTGTCAACAACAGACTCAGTTACCCGTGCAGAGGTGGCAGGTATCTCACTCTCAGTAATATTTTTCTCCCTTCACTCATGCTCACATTCTCATTTTCGACTAAGACTCCCTCCTCTCTTCTTATATCTCCAAAAGTTGGCTCAAAGAATGGGTCGGATTGTGGTTCAGTGAATGGCTCAAAACCAAAATTATAGAGGCCATCAGCGTCATCGAAAGCAGTAGCGTCGGATGAAAAATCTAGAATGGATGGCTGAGGACCAATTCTTTGTATTGCTGCTTCGGCAGTAGACATCCGTCGGCGGCATTGTAGTGGTTGATCATCGGAGTTCATGTCGGAGTCGTGTAAAGATGGTCGAGGATGAACGCGATGACGACTTACTAGAAATTTCATTCGGGGTTGACGTTGCATAGATTGATAGGAAGAAGTCGTTGATGGACCGGTTGGTGGTGGAATGCGGATAGGAGGTGCAGAAGTGGTAATGGCAGGCTGATCAGATGCACCACCCTCGACATGTCCCCTCACAACATCTATTCTCTCAACACCCTGTTCAGGATCCCCGAGATCCTGAACCTGCTCATCTATCCTATGACCCTCACCCAACTCATTGTGTACCTCTTGGATTGGCTCTTGGGCAGGCTGTCCCGGTTGTTGGGGAGCCATTAAGCCGATGCTCTCCCTATAATCTATCACACTCGGTGCATTCTGATCAGCTAGGGATAGTAGGGCTTCAGGTAGAGGCATGACAAATGGAAAAGGACGAGTGCTGAGTTTTAAGTACTTCTGAACATATGATGGTCCAAGAGGTGTGCCGTCACGTCTTGGAATCTCCTCACGTGCAGCCATAGTGCTGTGGATAGCTAGCTGAAGAAAGCGTTGGAAAGGAATTAAGTCACGGTTGCGGTCGTTGGCTTTATCGGCAACAAATGCAACGAGATCGTTCCATATGTGAGTAGCGTAGTCATAATGACGACTATATATGATCTCGTGGAATATGCGTAGAACTGCCACACTAGCCCGATCTATTCCCATATGCTTTCCTGTAACGCACCGGTTGATTAGAGAAAAAACAGTGAAGTAGATTTGGGGAAGATACATTCGCTTAAACTGGACAAGGGAGTAGAGATCGTCATCATAGCCTTAAGGCACGGAAGTCATGACATATATCCTCCTCGCTGGGTGGATCTTCAAATGTGAGAAGGTCGGGTACGGAGTTTTCAGCTGGATGATGTAGGATATGGCGGAGTCTTGTTGGCGTGAGTCGGGTTACAAACTCATCGATTTGAGCAGTGAAATGATGGTTACCTTCGACCGGATGATACTCCATGGTGTGCCAAAACTGCTGTAAATAGAAGAGTGGGACACGTTGTTCGAGAGAAAAAGTGAATCAAGGCGGGTGGTTTCGTATGATCTCCATTATGACAGGGTGATCCAGCTTCATGCCTAAGTTAAGACGATGGTTGTTAGGTCGGAGTTCCCACTTAGCACTTGGGGGTAATAAGATATCATCTCCGTTTTCCGCATTGATGCTAGGGGTTGTGGATCTCTCGGATGGCATAGGATTGTCGTCATCAGACATGTTTGAATCTCGGTTAGCCTCCATGAAAACTGAAAGAGGTGTTTAGAAAACCATAGATGACAAGTTAGAAAATTTCACAGGTTCACAAAAAAAATTGATAAGCGTGAATGTCAGGTGTGACAGACGCGATATAAATTTATGTCGAAATACAGCGGATCGATATAGATACTTATGATGATATTCGAAAAGCTTAAGTGAGTATGTTGGGCATAGAGTAGCCGACATAAAAATATGTCGCGTGCAAAGGGGGCAACATAAACACTTATGTTTTTCTAAGAAGTTTAAGCAAGGATATCGATTCCTTTAAAGTCGACAACAATTCTATCAGGTCTAAGTGGAACACAACAACACTTAGAGAATTTTGTACAAACAAACCGGTGAGAGCTGATAAGAAACATGTCAAGACAAGTTATGCGACAAGAAAGGTTATCGGGTGAAACATGTCGAGAAAAACACTTAGAACATTATGAAGATGAACTTTTCGATACTGAATCACCAGACAAGAAATGATGTAGGGCCTTGGGGGGTCGACAAGAATGCAAGAAAATCTCTAAGAATTTTCTAAGTGTTCTTCAGGGCCGATAAGTCCAACTTTTTCCCAGATCAAAAATTGAGTTCTAATAAAGATTCAAGCCTAGATCTATGATCGACGGGTGTCGCTTAACACTTATAAATCAATCAAATCGGGATCCCAAGAGTTTTGGGAGCCGAACAATCAATCATCAAATTCACTATCATGCAATGGATTATAGCAAAATATTCAAGAATTAAAGTTATTAAGGAGAAGAATGCGAACTTGATGATGTAATCGGATTGCAAAAATTCGAAGATTTGAGAAGAAAGGCGTGCTACAGTGTATGTCGAGTGGGTTTTGAGAGAAAAGAGGGAAAAAGAAAGTTTTTTAAAGTGGGAATAGTGCAAGTAGGGCCCGTGGTATAAATAGTGAAACATCAGAGGATGACACGTGGCACAATCTTATCGGACCAAAGATTGTCAAGAGGGTGTTTATCGAGCCTTTGGCACTCGACAAAAATTCTTGTCGGGTGTTACTGGACCGATAAGTGTGAATTGATTTTGAAAAACGAAGTTTTCGAAACAATTTCTAAGTGCTCCCCCTTGAATTTTGCCTAAAAGTAAGAAAACTTAGCTCCCTCTACAAATGTGAGTTAAGAAAAAACTTACCTGATTGCTCCCCCTTAAGTGCAGAAAGGTTAGACAAGGAAACAAACATCGAGACAGAGTTAAAACAGTAAAAGACATAAACATGACGAAAATTGTACGAGACAAAAATAAATTGAAAATACACAAACTTAAGAAAATTCAAAATCCACAAAACGACAATTCAAGAATAACGAATATTCACTTCAAAAAGTGGATGTGCATTGACACTTGAATGGGCGTTTTGTGTATTTAGATGACATTGATTGTGAATCAGATTTTGAGATTGAGAATGCCCAACTTGGACACTAGAAATTGGAAGCGTTTTTCATCCAATGTCTTTGTGAACAGATCGGCAAGCTGAAGTTCTGTATTAACAAAATATAATTCAGTTGTACCTATTTCGACATGGTCTTTAATAAAATGATATCGAACATCGATGTGTTTTGTCTTGGTATGTTGAACTGAATTGCTTGAGATGGCAATGGCACTCTTTGAATCACAGTAGATGGGAATCTTGTCGAACCAAAAGCCATAGTCTTTGAGTTGCATGCGCATCCATAGGACTTGGGAACAGCAACTTGCGGCAGCAATGTACTCGGCTTCCGCAGTGGATGTGGAGACGC
Source organism: Silybum marianum (assembly GCA_036898165.1). Classification (NCBI taxonomy): domain Eukaryota; kingdom Viridiplantae; phylum Streptophyta; class Magnoliopsida; order Asterales; family Asteraceae; genus Silybum; species Silybum marianum. The sequence continues at coordinate 29,410,121 of CM072533.1, read as the reverse complement.
AAGTTTGCTTCTTCGAGGACCAACTCACCAATTTTTCTCCTAGGAACTGAATGTGACTTGTCGTGCTTTTGCGATCAAGCATGCATCCGGCATGATCAGCAGCTGAAAAAGCAGTTAACTCGATACCCGTATCCTTAGGATACCATAGGCCAAGATCAGTAGTACCTTTTAAATAACGAAAAATACGCTTAATGGCACTAAGGCGAGATTCTTTGGGAGATGCTTGATATCTTGCACAAAGACATGTAGCGAACATTATGACCGGACAACTAGCCGTTAAATACATTAACGAACCAACCATTCCCCGATAGTTTTTAGAATCTACCACTTTTCCCAAGGGATCAGCGTGTAGTTTTGAGCCCGTAGATATGGGAGTGCCAGTCAGCGTACAAGTCGTCATGTTATATTTACGTAACATATCCGAGATGTATTTTGATTGGCTGATGAATATTCCCGTCGAAAATTGTTTTACTTGAAGACCGAGAAAAAAATTCATCACACCATCATGCTCATATTGAACTTGGCAATCATGAGTTCCGAGAATGCTTTACATTGATTTGGGTTAGTCGAACCGAAAATGATGTCATCTACATAAATTTGAATAAGCATGATATCATTACCGTCCTTTTTGATAAAAAGAGTAGGATCGATCTTACCTTTGGAGTAACCGTTTTTGACCAAATAGTTGGATAGACTATCATACCATGCACGTGGAGCTTGTTTCAGTCCGTAAAGTGCTCGATCAAGGATGTAGACATGATCTGGTTTATTTGGGTCGACAAATCCGTCCGGTTGTGAGACATATACTTCTTCGCGTAAAATACCATTCAGAAAAGCATTCTTAACATCCATTTGGAAAAGAACAATGTTCTTGTGAGCGGCGTATGCCAAAAACATGCGAATAGCTTCAATTCGAGCAATCGGTGCGAATGTATCGTCATAATCGATGCCTTCTTGTTGACGATAACCTTTCACGACAAGTCGTGCTTTGTTGCGTACAATAAATTCGTCTTCGTCTTGTTTATTCTTGAAAATCCATTTGGTGTCGATGATGGTCTTATTTTGTGGTCGTGGAACGAGATGCCATACTTTCAAGCTTTCAGACTGATTTAGCTCTTCTTGCATAGCCACAATCCAATCAGGATCAGATATGGCTTCATGTATTGTCTTGGGTTCAATTTTGCTAAGAAAAGATGAGAATAAACAATCATTAGCCGATGCAGATCTAGTGGTGACTGGATTGGTTGGATCTCCAATGATTTATTCAGGTGGATGAGATCGGATCCATTTATGTGTATGCGGAAGTGGTTGGATTGCCGCAAGATCGGGATTGTTATCTATGTATGTTCCGAGAGGAAGATCTTGGACAGATTCCAAGGTAGGAGTCATACCGGAAGTACGAATGGAACTTGAAGCATCCGGTTGAGTGGGGTTCGATGATGGGGAAGAGGATGTCAGTTCCAGATTAGTAGGTGACTGCCCGGGAACTTGAGTACGTGGAACCGTAGGGGGTGCATGTGTGGGAGCGACTTGGTTTGGAATTTCACGGATTTGAGTTGTTTCCGGTGTTGGGGATGAACTTGGATTTGCAGCAGTTGAGATGGTTTCGGTAGAAGGTGGCGATCCAGAAGAAATTGAGGTCTCGGTAACATCCAAGGTAGTTGGGGTGTGAGTCGTCGGAATGAATGATCCGGAATAATCGGTGTAAAAATGTTAAAACAGATCATCCAATTCTGAGTTCGCGGATATGGAAGTGGAAGCTTGAAGTGGCTGAGATGGGTTTTGAACAGGTTCCGAACGGAGATGTTCGGAAGCTAACACGCCAGTATGTGCGGGGTTGTTGAGTTCGGGTGCCATTTAAGCCTTTACATCAAATTGGATATTTGCGCTTTCAGTTACGCACCTAGCATGTTTTACATAAACACGATAAGCCGAAGCGTTAGGAGAATAACCGAGAAAATATGCTTCGTCAGCTATGGAATGAAGTTTGCCACAATCCTCTTTGTCGTTTAGAATGAAGCAACGACCACCAAACGCATGGAGATGATGAAGTGAAGGAACTCGCTTGTTGATCAGCTCATAGGGTGTTTTGGTAAAGCGCTTGTTGATTATGGAACGGTTTTGCGTGTGGCAAGCGGTCTTGATGGCTTCGGCCGAGTGATAATGGGGTAATCTAGAGAGAGAAAGCATGGTGCGAGCAACTTCAACCAACGTACGGTTACGTCGTTTGACTACACCATTTTGTTGAGGAGTTCGAACCGCAGAAAAAGTATGTGATATACCAACAGAAGAAAGAAAAGAATCAAGCGTGTGGTTCTTGAACTCAGTGCCATTATCCGTGTGAATTGATTGGAGAAATAGTTCCAGTTTGACTTGAATATTTTTCAGAAATGAAATAATGACCTCGGAAGCCTCATCCTTTGTTCTAAGAAGTCGAACCCTTGTGTAGAGAGAATAATAGTCCACCATGACGAGAGCGTACTTCTATTCGTGAATGCTTTCAGTTCGCATGGGGCCGCACAAGTCCATGTGGATGAGTTAAAGAGGACGAGTAGTGTTATGTTCCATTTTGGGCTTGTTAGAGACTTTCTTCATTTTACCCATCTCGCATGCACTACATAAATGAGGCTTCTCAAATTTGATCTTTGGTAACCCGGTGACCAACCCTCCACTTGTGAGTTTACTTATATTCTTGAAGTTTAAGTGAGAGAGTCGGCGATGCCATAATAAGCATTTATCATTTGAAGTTTGAGAAACGAGGCAAAAACTGGATGGTGATTCAATTTTTGAGAGATCAATAGGATATAAATTTGACTTGCGAGATACGGCCAAAAGTTCATCACCGTCGTATGTTCTAACACAACACCGTGCAATTCGAAAATTCACCTCGAGTTCTTTGTCGCAGAATTGACCAATACTAAGGAGGTTGTAACTAAGGCCTTGAACATATTATACTCGTGAGATCGTGAGGTTTTTGTTGACAATGTCGCCGTATCCTCGGATTGGAGAAAAATGGTTGTTCCCGAACCGCATAGTGCCGCCATGTTTCTCTATGTAATTGGTGAGAAGCTCCTTTTTACCAATCATGTGTTTGGAGCATCCAGAATCTAAGTACCGCACATGACCATCCTGAAAGAACTCAGACAGATTTAGGTACCCATTTGTAAATGGGTCCTTCGGGGTTAGTTGGCTTTGCACCCTTTGGTACCCATTTGATGTGGGACTTAGATGCATTATCCAAGGGCCATTTGGGAACCCATCTATAAACAGGATAATTGGAAAAGTAATTGACTTGATGATTATTGAAGGAATTGTGCATGTTAGAAGAATAATCATAACCATAATAATTTAAATTGACAAAGTAATTCACACCACAATTTGAGCAATAAATTTTATTTTTTGAAAACTGAATTAAATGTTTAACAGAATTAATGGAAACTGGAAATTTAAAGCTAGAAACGGAGTTTTTGAAATTTGAAAAATTAAAATTGTCTCTCTTATTGCGGGATGTTGACTTTGTGGGATTTGCGCCTTTTTCAATCCAAACATGCTTTAGAGGGCATAAAGCTGAAACACGAAACGGATGAACATTAGCATTTTGATGAGATTTAGTTGTTTCGAAAAATTTGGTTTGTTCCTTTTGTTGAGATGAAGAAAGTTTTGAAAAACTTGTTGAATATTCATTTCAACAATTGGAATGTAAACCGATTCTATGGGATTTTTGCCTTTACCTAAACATGTATCATGACTTGGAAGAGTAGGATTGAAATCAAAGTCAACAACAGACACATTTGAACATCCATTAGAGTTATGTTGTGAGACAGTTATGTTTTCAAAATCATCCAACTCGTCATTTATCTCATCGGGAGATGGGGAATATTTGTGCGTAGGAAAACAATAGTTAGGATCTTCCTTTTAAATTTTCACCAATTTCGAGTTTTGGTCGTTTAGTTCATTAAGCACATTCATTAGCAACTCGCCTTTGCTATATGAGATGAAGTGGCTGACTTCAATCCACTCACAGGCACTGAGGGGTGCAAGCCATTCCAAATTTTCTGCCTGATGAACTGCTTGGTTTTCGACACCTGAATGGCTGCTCAGTTATCCAAAAGTCGCTTCGCCGACTTGACATTCGTATCATGAGCCATTCTATCTCAGAATTCTTTTCAGCTGCCGATGCCTTGATATTCTCTAATTCGTCCTTTTGAGCTTGTAAGAGATCCACGACCTTGGCTTGAGAGGCTTCTTCCTGAGCCATATTTTTCAGAAACTCTCTTTCTTGATCATGTTGAAGTTGAGCTAGCAAAGCCGTTTCCCTATCAATATCGGAGATCAAAACTTCGGCAGGTATGACGGAAGAGGGTTTCGGATGAGAGGCAAACTTTAACTTGAGAGAATCAGTATCTGATCCCTTTTGTCTTTGGATTCTCTCAGCTTTCTTTTCTTGCATAGCGGCCAGTTCTTAAGCATATGTCATTCGTTTCTTTCCTTTATCTTTTGTTTTCTTCCCCTCAGACATAACTTCGGCCTCATCAATCTTGTCCAAGGATTGATCATTAGTGTCATCAAGAGTTCGGACACTGGTTACCTCCCCCTGAATCGGTGCATCTATTATTTTTGTTGCCTCACCAATAATTGATCCAGTGTTACCCGAAACTATAGGTTCATCAGCAAGTTGCATGACATGATCAGCAACAGTGGTGGCATGGATGGTTTCAGCGACAAAAGTTGGTTTGGTGACAGAGGCATCATTGACTGGATCATCGATGACTGGATCTTTAGTTTTCTCCCCCTCATTGGTCGAACTCCGAAGACCAAAAGAGGTAAGAAAAGCTTTAATGCCCTCCACATTAGAGGAGAGAACCCCGAGCTTCTTTTCCACATTCTTCAAGGTGGCACGATCGAGGCCATGGAAGAAAGCTTCACCTGCATCAAGTTCAATAGATGGAGGGGAGACGGGAATCTTGTCAATATTTGAGTGCAAAGTTTGAAGAGACTCAAGAATGACTCTCTGATCTTTGGCAAGTGACTGAAGATTAGCAACATGTTTAGTTGATTCCTTTGAGAGCCTCGTGGGAGGTAGACAACGTTGATAATGTAGATTGGACATAAGAGTTGTTTCGGCTAACACCCTCGCCGATAGAAGAGACATCTAAGTGGAGAAGATACATACATGCTAACATGCTGGGATTGGAGACAAATAATTCATCAACATCATCTTTGAGAACTGCAAAGAGATGTTCGGTGGCATTAATGAACGCATCCATCATCTTTTGAGTTTCCACCTGGCGAAGAACACTTTCCTCCAATTAGTGGACCCGATGGGCAGTAGCTGCAGCAAAGGATCCAAATGCATCTAAAAATGTTTCGACCGCATCAGATGTTCGGGGAGACAAGACTAGAATCTTTGGTGGTGGTTGGTCACCATCATCCGGAGAAGAAGATGGTGAGGAAGAAGAGTAGTATGCCACTAAAGGAGAGAGCTTCATTGGGGGGAATTTCGGGGAGTCCAAAAGCGTTATCGGGGATATCAGATTCGCCGAGTCTATGTGAGGAGATGTCTGCGTCTCCGAAGTGGGAATAGGTAGGGGAGACATTCTGAGTTATATGTCTTTCGAGAGGGGAGCTCTCTTCTTGGGGATCTTCAACTATACCTTGAATGGACCTTGGGTTATAGTCTTTCGAAGAGGTAGTGTCAGAGTAAAAAAAATCGGCAAAATGGGTGGCTCCTTCTGATACACCTTGGATTGATGTACCTACATTCGGAGACTGGTGTGTGAGTTTGTGAAACTCAGGTGGTGGAGAAGAGGGGCCTTGGATCAAGGAGAGTCCGAGTCATCCTCATCAACTAAAGAGAAAGTGGGATCGGGGAGAGATCTAGGTTGGATCCCTAAATAGTCAACCATGTCCTTTGGAGAGTGCATGGAGGTGGATGGTTTGGTGATAGCAGTTTCCCTGGGTCCAATAGGGATTATTTCAACACGCAACAATTGTTGGGAATAGGTGTGTAGTTGTGTGTTTTTGACCCTTGAGGATCCCTTAGATTTCTTAGATGAAGTCTTAGGGGGTCTTTTTGAGCCCTTCCGCTTTTTGCAAGGTTTGGGGGCCTGGGTGGAAACCGAAGGCTCTTTCGGTTTCATGGCCTTAGAAGCGGTGGCCTGAAGGTTTAGATCTTTTTTCTGATTTGGGCACATCGGTGGCTCGGGGTTGAGGTGGAGGAGGTGCATCGGCAACTTCTGGTCCCCTAATGGGTACCTCGGTTGCACCCCAAACAAGAGTGGCATTTGTGGCAAAAGCTATCATGTCTGCCCTTAATGGGTTATCGGATGCTAGAGGCTTCCTCAAAAGAACTTGTTTACCGATCTGGTGATCTTGAAGGTCATAGACTATGTCACCTCTGACCTTTAACTTATCTTCGAACTTGTTATTAATAACAAGAGAGAAGAATCGATGAAAGGGTACCTGGTTTCATTTAATCGGTGAGAAAGAGGAGACCATTTCCTTGAAAAGTAAGCTGCAAAATCAATCTTCCTATGGAAGATCAAAGCGTGTTCTAACTCGGTAAGGTATGAGGGAGACTGATCAAAGCCACCAGTCTTCTTGTTGAGACAATGAATCAGATGAGAGAAGAAGAGACTGCATACATTACCCATGTTCTTCTTTAACAAGGTGCCAGAGCCTTTGGACTCTGCTTGTGACTTCACATCTTCAAGGTAGTTAAGAGTTGCTACTACCTATTTATTCTCATTTCCGAGAGGAAATGTATCATATGAGGTATAGGTTGGAAGATGGAGAATGGCATGAAGATCTTCAGAGATGAAGACGATGTCTGGTTCATCTTTAGAAAGGACAAAAGCAGAGATTTGTTTGGTAGTATTATCATACGAGCATGTTAACCAAAAGCTCCCCAAAATAAACTTACTCATTCGTGGTTTGGCAGTAAGAGCATATTGGAGAGGAGATCGTTGAAGAAACCACGAAGCTTCATTATACTCCAGTTGTTTTGGATCGATTGCTAGTCGAGCAATATGATTGCACACCGGAAAAGTAAGAGACTCACGGGTTAGAGGTTGGTTATCTGATGCTTTTAGAGACTTGGATGGAGTGGGAGCAGATGCCATTGTTGCAAGATCAAGAGTTACAAGTTTCAGGGTTTAGTTTGAGAGAGAAGATAAAGACGATGGAAACGGTATAAAGAAAAATGGGGGGGGGTATGATATATATGGGTTAAAAGAAAAAAGGAGATAAAAAGTAATGATGGTTTTATGGGATTGAAAGGTCAGAATTCAAAGGGTTTGCAGGGTTAAAACCGGCGTATGTTCTGACACATATGACGTGGTGTACGTCACATTGGATAAGCACAAAGAATTAATGGACACCAAGATTGGAATACAAAGAGTTAGACAAAAGTCGGGTAGTCGCGGAGTTTTAGGGTACTCGCCGAGTTTTAGGGAAGAGGTGCTCGCCGAGTATGGAGAAAGAGGTACTCGCCGGGTATGTAGGAAAGAGGTACTCGCCGAGTATAGAGTTTTAACTAGAGACTGACCGAGTTCTGGGAGAGGATACTCGCCGAGTTTGGGATTCATTAGAAAATTGGGGACTAGCCGAGTTACTGGGAAGGAAGTACTCGCCGAGTTTTGAGATGGTGACTCGCCGAGTATGAAGAAAAGTATACTCGCTGACTATTTATATATAATATATATATATATATGTGTATTTTAATTTATTTTTATTTGTTGTATTCTATACATAACATACCTGGCTCGCCGATTAGGAAGTGGAATCTTACTTAATCAAGAGGCTTTGTAAAGTGATCAGCTAGTTGATAATCAGTTGGAATGAAATGAAGTTCCACATCACCTTTAGAAACATGATCTCTTATAAAGTGATACCTGATATCAATATGCTTAGATCTTGAATGAAGAACAGGATTGTTTGCAATGGCTATTGCACTTGAGTTGTCACAAAATATCAGGATTTTGGAAAAAATCTGATAGTAATCACCAAATTGATTTTTCATCCACAATATTTGAGCACAACAACTTTCAGCAGCAACATATTCAGCTTCAGCAGTAGAGGTGTTGCTTCTTGCTTGACCAACTGACAAGCTTTCCACCAAGAAGATAACAACTTCTAGTTGTGATTTTTCGGTCTATCTTGGAACCTGCAAAAATCAGAATTCGAATACCCGATGAGATCGAAACCTGAGTCTTTGGGATACCAAAGACCCAGATTCATGGTACCTTTTAGATACCGAAAAATTCGTTTAACCGCAGCCAAGTGAGATTCCTTAGGATTGGCTTGGCAACGAGCACACAAACAAGTAGCAAACAAATGTCTGGTCTACTAGCAGTAAGTTAAAGAAGAGAACCCACCATACCCCGATAGTTGGTAACATTGGCTGATACACCGTCAGGGTCAGAATGAAGTTTACGATGAGGAGCCATAGGAGTTTTCATTGGAGTACAAGTGTCAAACTCAAACTTTTTCAAAAGATCTTTAATGTATTTACTTTGATTTACAAAAATGCCTTCTGGAGATTGTTTAACTTGTAAGCCAAGGAAGAAAGTGAGTTCACCTATCATGCTCATCTCATATTTACTTTGCATGAGAGAGTTAAACTCATCACACATAGATTCATCGATGGCACCAAAAATAATATCATCTACATAGATTTGAAAAAGAATGATATTACCTTTAGATTTTCAGAATAAGAGAGTGTTGTCAATTTTTCCTTGGATGTACTCATTTTCTAGAAGAAAATCGGAGAGTGTATCATCCCAGGCATGAGGAGCTTGCACTTCAACCCATATAGGGTTTTGTCTAGCCGATAGACATGATATGGATGAATAGGATCTTCAAACCCAGGAGGTTATTTTACATAGACTTCTTCGGCTAGCTCTCCATTCAGAAAAGAACTCTTCACATCCATTTGGAATACCCGAAAATTCTTGTATGCAAAATGAGCAGGAAAGATTCAGATAGCTTCCAAACGGGTAACAGGGGCAAAGGTTTCATCATAGTCAATTCCTTCTTCTTGACGATATCCCTGAGCAACCAACCTTTCCTTGTTGCGAATAACAGTACCTTCCTCATCCATCTTGTTTCTTAACACCCACTTGGTTCCAACAATAGTTTTGTGAGAAGGACGAGGAACCAATCTCCAGACTTTGTTTCTCTCAAACTGAAAGAGTTCATCTTGCATAGCTAACACCCAGCTAGGGTCGGCTAGTGCTTCTTTAATCTATTTGGGTTCAATAACAGATAGAAATTGCCCCGATTCCTCTTCTGGGTTTTACTCCATCTTGTGGGTTGCCGATTATTTGGTCTAATGGATGATCTATGGTCCATTTTAAAGCTGGAGGCGTAGGAGGAGGAATAGATAAGTTTTAAAAAGAAGTAGAGGGAAGATCGACTGGTGAAGTAAGGGTGTTTAAGGGTTGAGATTTTTCTTCTAAAGAAACAATTTCAGAAGATGAGTGGGTATGAATAGGTTCAGAAGATAGGGTAGTGTTTTGAGGAGAGGAAGAAGGGTTTAGAGATGGAGCATCACCATTTTCAGGAGGACAATTTTTGGATGGTGAAGTGGGAAATGAAGTTGAATGAGGCATATATCATACACAAGAGTCTATCCACTGATTTAACTCTTGTTCATTACTTGAAAGAGATGAAGTCTGAAAATCATCAAATTTGACATGTATTGACTCATCAATACACCGTCTTCGGAGATTAACGATTCTGTATGCCTTAGATACTAAGGAATATCCCATGAATATTCTTTCATCTGATTTGGGATCGTACTTTCCAAGATTTTCTCTATCATTTAGCACATTACATACACAGCCAAACACACGTAGAAAGTCCACCTTTGGTTTTCGGCCATGAAATACTTCATAGGTTGTCTTGTTGTGTTTTTTGACAATAATAGATCTATTTTGGGTAAAGCAAGCAGTGTTAATAGCTTCAGCTCAAATATAGGTTGGAAGTTTTGATTCACTCAACATAGATCGGGCAGCTTCACATAGAGTCCGATTATTTCTTTCAACAACACCATTTTGTTGAAGAGTGCGAACATATGAGAAATTCTGAGAAGTTCCCTTGTTGAAAAAGTCTTCTTTTGATTCTGAATTCAGTGCCATTGTCACTTGTAATAGATCTGACAAGTTGACCATTTAGAGTTTCAGACTTCTTGATGAATCGAATAATTTCTTCAGTAGCATCACTTATATACTTAAGAAATAGAACCCAAGTATAACGAGTGAATTCATCTACTATGACCAGCATATATCTTTTGCCACCAAGGCTTGGAGTGTTGACTGGTCCACATAGATGCATGTGAAGCATTTGAAGAGACTGAGATATGGAAGAACATTGTTTGGTTTTGAAAGAGGATTTGGTAAGCTTTCCTTTTTCACAAGCTCCACAAAATTTCTCTTTTTAAGAAGACATTTTTGGCATACCAATGAGCAAATATTTGTTAGAATGTTTTTTTAAGGCTTTGAAATTAAGATGAGAGAGACGTTTGTGCCACAACCAACTTTATCTGGAAACTTATTCAGAGAGAAGACACATAGCTTCACCAATAGCACTTTCCTTCATGTTTATTATATACACATCATTCTTTCTGGTACTAGCAAGTACCATTTAATTTTGCATATCAAGAACCAGACAAACACACAGTTGAAAGGTGACTATGTATCCCAGATCACACAGTTGACTAATGCTTAAGAGATTGTACATTAGTCCTTCAACGTGGGCAACTCTTAAAAAGGTTATGGTTACATTGGTTATGGTATCGTATCCTCTTGTGATTCCTTTACCATGACCACCAAAAGTTACTGTTGGTCCCTTTTCTTTGGAGAAGTTTGAGAGTAGTGATTTTTTCCTTGTCATGTGCCTTGAGCACCCACTATCCATGTACCATATATGATCTTTATTTGGCACCTGCAATCATGAACAGATTAGTTTCTTGGTACCCATTTTGAAGTGGGTCTTTTAGGATTAGATAAATTTTCCTTTTTGTTCTTACGAACAATGTAGTCATTTGGACAGTCTTTTGCAAGGTGGAAAGTATCACCGCAGTTATAACATTTTCTATAAACGAACACTTTCTGAGAGTTAGAGGGGTCGAATGTTTCTATAAACGAACACTTTCTGAGAGTTAGAGGGGTCGAATGCTTCTTCCCCTTTATTTGTCCTATCCTCTGAAAAGAGAATTCTTGTCCTATCCTCGGGTTTGCACTTAGGTTTTCCACCAAGTCAATGCTTGTCCTTGTAGCAGACAGGCGGCAAACTCCACTTTATTTCCTTTAGTGCACTTGTTGATGTGGAGAACGAACTCCATATTCTCATTCTATGTCAGTAATCCAACAACTCCTTCCATTCTATGGAATTCCTTCGGGTTGTAGGTCCTAAAAGCTCCGTATGTGCATTCCCTATATCCACTTGCTCTAGATCCTCAGTTGTTTCCCGAATTAGCATTTCGACCCGCTGCCACTTGACTAACGATGTTGCGAAGTGCCGCGATGAGTTGTTCAGGCACAAGTCGCGCGATCTCAGAGTTTTCTCTCATCGAAGGCATTGTCTTTAGGCATAGGTTCATATTGAGGTTGGGTCATATTGCTATTACTATTTTTGCGCTACGTCTACTTAACTAAGTTATGCATATAAAACACTCGATTCATCAAATCATTGGTTTAGAATTACATAACTTCAATATCCAGCAAAAATAATTCTCAAAAGACAACAAGTATCTTAGAGTTCTAAATAGTGACCTACAAGCCACCAAAATAAGTTTCCAAGTTTAACCAACAAAGTAGTCAAAAGTTCTCTCCTAGGTTGACTAGCCACATAGCCTGAGGAGTCAGCAGAGTACTTAGTAGATGAGTGAGACATATCGAACTGCGATAGTAACAAATTTAATTACTAAATGTACTTTAGTAAATAACAATTTATAAAATGCTTATGCATACTCACACTTATGGATGCTTTTCATTTGGGCAAGAAGTTCCCAATATAATTGTTCCATGTCTCCCTTATACATATTAAATTAGTGATAGGTGATCAGGTTTTGCCTAATATCAATATGCTAAGTCGACACTTATTCCAAGTATACTAGTACTAAGCTTTTAAAATTTTAATTAGTTTAGGAAAATAGTTTTCGAAAACTTTTGGTTATAGTATTTGGTTTTTAAAGAAAAAACCGTGTTCCCTATAACCTATGGCTCTGATACCAAGTCTGTCACACCCCGCTAAAGCGGAAACACGAGGCGTGATAGCTCACGATTTCATAGCAATAGGACATAAACAACACCAATCATCCATTCAAATACATAAAATATTAAATTCGGAATTACATCTTACAATCCCAAAATTTTAACAAAATAAAGTAAACATAGTGTTTAAACGAAACCGTTTCAAATAAAAACCTGATTGATGTTGACGCGTCCACAAAACTAAACATTTCGGTTTACCTCCCTTACTCTTGAAAAGCATGATAAAACAAGGTCAACTAGAAAGAGTTGGTGAGTTCACAAGTTTTAAATATTGTAACATCTTTTGCATAAATGAATATTGAGCAAAACACTTATATGGAACTTAATAAATCTTGACATCATAAAACGTTCAAGGCATTTTTGTACCCTAATTATTAGTACGTAATGAGCCACCACTAAACCTTCGACCACAAAAATATTTTTAGTTCTACCTTAGCGGTAGACCTAAAGTCCACATGTGTAGAACCTTCTTTTAAGTTCTACCTCAGCGGTGGACCTAAAGTCCACATGTGTAGAACCTTCTTTTTAGTTCTTCCTCAGCGGTGGACCTAAAGTCCACATGTGTAGAACCTTCTTTTTAGTTCTACCTCAGCGGTGGACCTAAAGTCCACATGTGTAGAACCTTCTTTTTAGTTCTACCTCAGCGGTGGACCTAAAGTCCACATGTGTAGAACCTTCTTTTTAGTTCTACCTCAGCGATGGACCTAAAGTCCACATGTGTAGAACCTTCTTTTTAGTTCTACATCAGCAGTGGACCTAAAGTCCACATGTGTAAAACCTTCTTTTTAGTTCTACCTCAGCAGTGGACCTAAAGTCCACATGTGTAGAACCTTCCCTTTTAAGTATAGTGCACCCCTACCAGTAGTTTTCCGGTGGGATTGCTATCCACACCCTACTTTCCAGTTTTTAGGTGGGATTGTCCGTCCAATAGCGCTATCCACATATACCCTCGGCTCCTCACTTGAGTTAATAGTAGTGTACAAACTTTTATGGAACATTTTACTCAATACAATCTATTAGTGTACATGCCTTAGTGCCCAAAAACAACAATTTTCATAATATTCACATTCGTTAATGCAAATAGCTCAAATATTTCATTTTATCATGCTTTTCACCCCAAAACATATAAAATACTTTAAAAATGGGGCTGTGAATACTCACCTTATAGCAAAAGCTTCAATTAACAAAACACGATCCACACCCACTCGTCGGCCTAACGTTTCCCTATCAAAGAGAAATACCCAAAATGTCACTTATGTGTCTAAAAGTTACTTATGGGGATGAATACGTCTTGTTGATCCCATTATAACAAGCACAATGACAATAAACAGTTAATAGTAAATTAATATGACACGAACAATGATTTAAAGAACTTACGTAGTCATATATCTCTTTGAAAGTGTATATGTCGATTACAATTAGATTCACGGTTTCAGCTCTCTCTCTAAGATAATATATGAATCGACTTCTTGAAAGTAAAACCCTAAGCTTGTATTTATATTGCTAGGTCTAGTCTAATTAAGGAAACAAGAGTTTAAGGAATTATAAACTTCCTTTTACAATAAAGCATATCCTTTCCTTATTTTGTCACAATTAAAATAATAATAGACCTAACAATCACCCCCTTTGTGGCAAAATGAGTCTTCATCTTCTAAGCTCGAACATGCCTTCAAATCTTTGTAGGGTTTGTCGATAAATAATTCTGTCGTCGATTATCTTGATCACTTCTAAGAGAGAGTTTCTTTTGTTTTTGCTCATCCGTGTTGCACTCTTTCTATCTGTAGCAAGTTCTGACGCAAGCCTGTTCCGAATTCCCCATAATGTACCGTCAGAATATGCAGCCACTTCATGAAATCTGAGAAACCGCTTTTCTCTAGAAGGATGCATCCAAACAACACCATGTACAGGACGAGTGATGACAGTGGCGACCAAAGTACTGTCAGGTACAGGCAAAGTTTGATCAGGCTTAGTAATGTGTTTCTTCTTTTGCTCGCTTTCGATTCTTCGTTGAAGATCATGAAGATAACTGTACCTAAGCTCTTTCTGAACATGTATAACTACTGCCCTTAAAGCCCTTTGCTCGTGTATGTTTCGGTTGCCCTTGTCGCTCAGATCATTGTAGATGATCTCCAAGTCCATAATATCGAGATTAGCAAAATCGGCTTCAGAGAAGGAATACATTTTACCGTCTTCTCTTTGAACAGTGAAAATCGGATATTCGACTTGGAAGATCCTTGCAGTGTCTATCTTCAAAATCGCGACAACCCTGTGCCTAGAGACCACTTCAGCTTGAGGTAAATCTCTCATCCTCAGGATATGGAGATACTCTCTAACTTGAGCAGGATCCATTTCCATCACTAGATGAATGTGTGCCAGATCATCAGGTTTTGCTTCTTTGCGGAAGATCTTCTCCATGGTTTCCTCAAGATATGGCACACGGATCTGCTGATTCACCCATTTGGACTTACTGTCCATTAACATTCGTTGCCACAGAATTTGATGAGGTAGGAGTCTTGGTTCGTTTTGATCCCTTAAGGCATAGTTTCTTGCTGTGTGCCTCAAGTTCACATAGTCTTGTTCTTGAAGTACTGGTTCATATGGATCTCGGAACCAGTTTCGAAGTGAGTTACGCAGACGTTGAACATCAACTCGTTCTTCATTTTGTTCTGGTTCGGCGGAGTTCGAATTTGGTTCGAGCGAGTTCGGGCTGGTTCGTTCTTGTACTCTCGAATTCGATATCCGCAGGCTTTTCAACCGTTGGTGTATCGTCCTTTTGAGTCGTTGAAGTGCGTTGCCGTTGTTGGGTGGATTGAGCATATGGTCTTGAAGCTGAGGCAGCAGATGCTCTAGATCGTGATCTTGCCGTTTGGCGTGTCTCCCCCTCAGGACGAGTTGGAGCGGAGCCCGGGTCGTCCTGATGAGGTCTGGAAGTAGAAGTACGAACTGCCGGACGGCAAGACTCTTGGATTTCCGTTCGAAGAGCAGTAATAGCACCCAGGATGTCTTCCGTTTGGCGTTGTTGGGCATTTTTCATGTCGGCGAGCTCTTGCTCTATGTGTGCGCGGAATACATCGAACTCGTGACGAGTTATGATGGGGATTTGAAGATTGCGGCGAAGAAGACCTTCAAGTGAATGCTCCGGTTGGCCGGTGGCATTGGATTCAGCGAGCAGATTAGCATACAACATCGACATGAGTTCATCGGTGTTATACTCATATCGATGCGGGGAATGTGGACGATCTTCGGGGGGTGATGGTGCTTGGACGGCTGGAGCTTGCATGAGCAGGTTTGGTGTGAACAGGAGTCGGCTCTTTAAGACGCGCAGCTTCACGAATCTGGCGCACAAAGGCTTCTCTTTCGGCTGTCATAAGGACCAGATGTTCAGCAAGGGTGTCTCTTGCCCTTTGTAAGTGAGCAGCAATGAGTGCTTTGCCTTCCGGGGGAATAGAGAAGGACGAAGAGGTGCTAGCTGTGGGGGTAACTCCGGGATCACTTAGATTGCCCGTTGACATAACAGTTGATTCAACTTTATTACCTACGTTCAGCATTGGCGAAGATGTAGCGCTGGTAGGATTTCCTCCCAATCCTCGTGGAATGTCCGGAATGGACATCACTATGGGAGTTCCGACTGGGCCACGGAGGCTCGCAGTGTGTAAAGACTCGTGTCCCCTAGCAGGCTCTAGACTCGATGTGCACACAACCGAAGTCGAAGCAGGTGACCTACTGCCTCTTGTTTCAATGGCTATACCTCCCGAGTGGAGGGGAGCTAGATAAGGTGCTAGACTCACAAGTATTGTTGAAACTGTTGGCTGTTGTGAGCCTTCAGAGTGGCTGGGGGCGTGCAATTGCGCTGCTAGGTCCACAGCGACTTGTCCACTAGTCACACCCAACGAATGAGTAGGGCTAATGGACGCGGTTACCTGGTCGGGGGATATTGGACTCTCACTCTCTATCGTTTTTGTCTCCCCTTCGCTCATCCTCACTGATTCTTTTTCAACTTGTACTCCCTCCGTTCTCCTTGTCTCTCCAATAGAGGTTTCAGGGAATATGTCTGACATAGATGGGGAGGACGGATTTGCTTCAAAGTCGAAGTTGAATTGAGGTTCCTCATCAGACGGTTTGGTAGGAGCGGATGTGGGTGAACGGATGATTGGATCAGGATTCGGTTCAGTTGATGACGCATTATTTTCAGAGCTGGAATCGGTTATAGAGGGTTGAGGGTCGATGCAGTTGAAGGCTTGCACTTCTATTTCTGCAGTTCGTTGGCGACGACGGAGCGGTTGGTTGTCGGATGCATCTTCATCCGATGATGAAGAGCGGGGGCGGATACGTTGTCGGCTGACCAATGTTTTGAATCGGGGGGTGGGGATAATGGGTCGAGTGCGGGGGTGGTTGGTAGTAGGTTGGTTGGGGGGGGGGGGCTGATCAGATGCACCTCCCTCGTCATGTCCCCTCACAGTGCGCTCATCTCCCTGGTCGGGATCACCTTGATCCTGACCCTGCTCTTCTATTCTAGGACCCTCACCTCCCTCAATATTTTCCTCTTGGATCGGCTCTTGGGCATGCGCAGCCGGAGGTGGTTGGGCCATTAAGCCATGTCGCTCCCTATAGGCTATTACACTAGGTGCATTCTGATCAGCATAAGCGAGGAGCGCTTCAGGGATAGGCATGGTATTGTGGAAGACCCGATCATTCAGGCGTAGAAATTTAAGAGCACAGGTAGGGCCTAAGGGTGTTCCGGCTCTTCTAGGAATGGCAGGTCGAGAAGTCATCATTGCATGGATGAATAGTTGAAGAAACCTTTGAAACGGAACGAATGCACGATTGCGAAAGTTGGATTTGTCTTCCACTAGTTCTACAAAGTCCGTCCAGATGAGCATCGTGTAGTCGTCGTGGCGGTTGAATGCGATGCCGTGAAAGATCCGAAGGACCGCCGTACTGGCCTTGTCCATGCCAGTATGTTTGCTGGTCAGACATCGATTAACAATGGTGAATAGCGTGAACCAAATCTGAGGCAAGTACATCCTCTGGAACTGGCCGAGACTTGTGAATGGTTCAGGGGATTTGTTCCCGAGGGCTAGGATGTCGGCAACCAGCTGTTGGTCGGTTGCAAAGGCTTTGTATGGGTGTTCGGCGGTAGCTAGCGGTAGGCGGAGAATGCGGCGAATCCTGGCTGGAGTTAGGCGGGTGATAAAGGCATCGATCTGAGCAGTGAAATGATGGTCACCTTTGTCCGGATGATAAGTCAGTGTATACCAGAATTGTTGGAGGTAGAACATGGGTACTCGGTGGTCTAGTGCAAAGGCAAAGCGAAGCGGATGTTGCTGAAGAATGTCAAGAATGATATGGTGTTCGAGAGGTGATGCCGAAGTCTAGTCGGTGGTTATTCGGTTTGATTTGGAGAAAGTGAGCTCGTGGCATCAAGAGGTCATCCCGGTTTGCTGCGTTGATGCTTGGTTCGGTCGAGCGTTTGGATGGCATCGGGTTTTCATCATCGGACATGTTTGGGTCATTCATGGCTGCCATTGGTTTCTGAAAAAAGACAGTTAGGCAAACCAAGTGTAAAAATTAGTGTTGTGAGTTTCGAAAAAAAAATGCTAAGTAATTTTATCGAGTCCCATTGGGTCGATAACAATTGTTATCGAGTGCAATGGGATCGATAAAAAAATGTTTGTCGATTGAATCAGGATCGACAACAAGACTTGGAAAAAATTTAGATCAAACCTGTGGAGGGGTTGTCGAGTCAATGAGAATCGAGAAGAACAGAAGAACAGGTTATCGAGTGCCTAAGGGTCTTTGAAAGTACTTGAAAACTTTTTAGAAAAATATCGATCTATGTATAGCATGTTGTCGATTCTATGAGGCTCGATGAAAATACATGGACAATGTAAGGGCAGGTTATCGATCCCAAAAAGACTCGATGAGGGCACTTAGTAATTTTCATCGATCGATTGATAGTCGATAACAAATGTTATCGAGTCATAAAGGCTCGATAAAAACACTTTGTGTTTTTCATCGAGTTTATGAAGTTCGATAACAAAAGTTATCGAGTCATAAGGGCTCGATAAAAACACTTGGTGTTTTTCATCGAGTTTATGAAATTCGATAACAAAAGTTGTCGAGTCATCAAGGCTCGATAAAAACACTTGGTGTTTTTCATCGAGTTTATGATATTCGACAAAAAAGGTTATCGAGTCATAAAGGCTCGATAAAAAGACTTGGGCAAAAAGATGGTGTTCTTGGTCACAGTAACGAGACTCGATAAAAAATCAAAGGATGATGAAGGACACGATAAAAACTCATAAACCAGACTAAGAACTTCTAAGTGCTCAGATTCCATAAAGGGCCTAAAACTAAGGCAAAATCCTATTACTAGGTTCGATTAGTGATAGGGAACATGATTAGTAAAGCACTTAAGACTAAAAGCCATTATCTACCCACGATTTTGACTGATGAACAGTCAAAATCGGAAAACCATATTAAACCCCAAAAAAAAAAACCAACAGTCAATCATTAAAAACATCATCATGCAACAGTTTTAGGAACAAAGTGCAAGAATTAAAGATGATAAGGGGAGAATTACGAACCTGGTGGTGCTTTCGGATCTGAAAAACTCGAAGTTTGGAGATTTTGATTTTGGAAGCCAAGAACTTGAAGGGTTTTTTAGAGAGAAAGAGGGAAATTCAAATTTGTGAAGAAAGGTTCTTTGATAGAGGGGCCCGATTACTTTAAATAGTGGTCATCGGGTGATGACACGTGGCAGTGTGTGATTGGGCCGATGAAAAATTTCCCGTTAACAAATGTCGATTGGGGAGGTTATCGAGTCAGATGGGATCGATAATCCCATTTTTGTCGAGCCCTTAGGGGCCGAGAACTTGACTTAAATTAATTAATTAGTTTTTTTTTTTTTTTTTGATAACTTAAAGACAGAAAACACATAAAAGTGGCTCCCCCTTAATGTGTGCATACAGTGGTGTGCATACAGTGGTGTGCTCCCCCTATGAATGTGAATGAATAGAAAAACGTACCTTGTTGCTCCCCTTTGAATGATGAACCATGGTGATATACACAGCGAGGTAGAAATAAAAAGGAAAGAAAACATTGAAAATACGGAACTGTAAGATAAAAGTCAAAATCTTAAAAATGAGGATCCAAGTGTTATGCAGATTGACTCAACGAGTAAATGTGCTAAAACCCTTGGATAGACGTTTTTAAGGATTTTGAGGCACTCTGATTTTGGATAATCAGGTTTTAAGATTGAGCATTCCCAACTTGGATACTAGGAACTGGAATCGATTCTCATCCAGTGCCTTGGTAAACAAGTCGGCAAGCTGAAGTTCCGTATTAACAAAGTATAGTTCAATTGTACCTTTTTCGACGTGATCCTTGATGAAGTGATATCGAACGTCGATGTGCTTTGTCTTCGTATGCTTTGTCTTCGTGTGCTTTGTCTTCGTGTGTTGAACCGTATTAACCGGGTTTGTCGAATTTAACAGATGGGAGTCCGGTGACTAATCCGTGGATGGAGAGGCGATTGATGTTCTTGAAATTCAAGTGAGATAGGCGACGATGCCATAGCCAGGTCTTTGGACTAGAGACGTTTGATAGAAGACAAACACTTGAGGGGGCGTTTACTTGGGAAAGATCGATCGTGTAGAGGTTGGACTTACGAGTGCCGGTGAGAAGCTCCTTTCCATCAAACGTGCGAACACAGCATCTATCGGGTCGGAAATTGACTTCGAGTTGCTTATCACAAAATTTTCCAATGCTCAATAGGTTGTGGCTTAGCCCTTGTACATAAGAGACATTTGAAATGGTGATGTTGTTTTGAATGATATCACCATATCCTTTTATCGGTGCCAAGTGATTGTTGCCAAATTTGACGAATCCGCCCTTCTTTTCAGTGTAGTTGGCAAGCAGCTCCTTTTGGCCGGTCATGTGTTTGGAGCAACCGGAATCTAAGTACCACACATGACCGATCTGCACAAAATCAGGCAGATTTAGGTACCCATTTGTAAATGGGTCCATCATGGTTAGTTGACTTTGCACCCTTGGGTACCCACTTGAGGTGAGACTTATAGGCGTTAGTCATTTGATTTCTCGGACCCGATTTAGAAATGGATGATGAATGATAAAAGTTGTGATTAAATGAATTATGCATGTCCGGAAAATAACCATAACCATAATCAATAGAGGTTTTACGAACAAAAACATCCACACCGCAATTAGAGCAACAAATTTTATTAAGAGAAAATTTGATTAAATGTTTAAATGAATGAATTTGATACGGAAAAGGAAATCTAGAGTTGTTTCTTTTGACATTGGAATGTAAAAACTTGTCTTCATTGCGGGGTGTTTGCTTTGTAGTATGCGTGCCCTTTTTGACCCAAACCGACTTGGTTTCTAAAGTATGAAGCGCTGAAATAGTGAAAGGAGCACGGTTAGTATGGTTTTTGAAGACTTGATTGTTTTTCGTTTGATTATGAGTGATCGGATTTTGACTTGTGGAACACTCCGTTGGTTCAGTAGGTAAAGAAACTGTTTCCATAGGTTGTTTGCCTTTGTCTAAGAATTCAGTATGATTAGGAAGTACAGGATTGAAATCAAACTTATCACACATGTCATTTAAGCACTCCTCCGATTCAAGTGAAGATTGGTTAGAAAGGGCATCTAATTCAGCATTGATTTGTTCTTTCGGAATAGGAACATTTTTGTTTTGGAAGATTGGAATGTGGGTCCATTTTGAACAACTCTTCACAATTATCTAAATAATTGCTAACGAAGGATTTACAAGTTGAAACGTTTGAAATAGTATCATTTTCACGAGTTTTGTTCAATTGTAAAGTCTCGTTTTCAAGTTGTATTTTAAATAAAAATGTTTCTTTTTCCTTTTCCGCCAAAGAACGTTCGACTTCCAACACTTGTTCGAGTTGAAGAATTTTCTTTTCTAAAAATAGTGTGGGAATGTACGGTTTACACTCAGGAATCTTGTTTTGAAGTTCTTCAGCGGAGTAAGATAGGAAGTAGTTGTTTGGAAGAGATTCACTTGAAGATTCCTCTTCTACTATTTGAGGATAGCAGAAAGGTATTTGAAAATAGTTTTTGTTTAGTCTCTTCCATTCTTCTCTTTCCTCAACACTAGGGTCCGGTTTCATAAATTGAATTTGGTAATTTGGACCAAGGTTCAGATATTCGAATTTATAAATCGTTGGAGTATTATAGATAGCCTTTGCTAAGTGTTTCGGGTTTTCAAAACCTAAACCGGCTTTGGAGCTTAAATCTTTCGGTGCATTTAAGTGAATTGTGTGTTCAGTTTGACCAAGCTTGTAAAGTTTTAATTCCAATGCTTCGAGTTTTTCTAATAAATCTTGTCTTTGAAAACTGACAAAGTCAAACTTAGATGAAAACTTGGCAGTCTCATTCCTAGATGTTTGAAGTTGGAGTGTGAGATCAGATATTTGTTTTTGGAAAAGTTCATTTTCTTCCATTAAAACCATTTTCTCCGTTTCGAGATTTTGTGCTATACTTTGAGTAGTGACAAGGTCAGTTTGCATAAGAAACAATTGTTTATGGTTATTTTCAAGACTTGCTTCTAAATTGGAAACCAAGAGTTTCTCGGCTTTCAATTTGGAGTGTAATTCCTTTAATTGACACATTAAATCATGCATTTGAGATACAAAAAAGTCATAGTCAAAAGGGCTTACCTCGGTTGTGTAGTCGGAAGCGTTAGAAGGAGTGTCATCAGAGTAAGCCATTAAGCTGAAATGTGCTTGAGTAAGCATTAGAAGGAGTTTCTCGGATTTCTGGATCATAGTCAAAGTCTTCGTCTTCTAATTCGGGAAACATTTCTTGAGGAACGGAAGAGGACTCTTTTGCCATTAATCCGATTGGATCCGGGTTCTTCTTGGAATTTAACCCCATAAGTTCGAGAACCTCCTCTTCATCTTGTTGAAGGGTTTCATAGACTTCATGAAGGTCAAGGTCAGCAAGATATTTGCTGTGTTTGATTTGATTAGCAAACCGACGCCATTCCGGTTGAAGATTGCTAACAAATTTGACATTGTTTTCGGTCTTTGTCTTACGAATTTCGTTTTTGCTAAGTTCGTTCACCAGTTGTACAAATCGAGTATATGTGTTCGTAAGACTTTCTCCATCTTTAGCCTTGAATTCTTCATATTGAGAAATGCAGTTGGTGATTTTGAGTTGTGTACCAATCTTTGTTCCAAGCATGAATTTCTCTATGACTTACCACATTTCTTTAGCCGTCTTCTTGTGGCTATCAATGCTCATGTAGATCTCATTGGGAAGGCTCATAAGTAGATAAGAACGGGCAAGTTGGTCACTTCTCATTATCCTCTTCTCGTTTGCATCCCAAGAACTTTTGAGTTTAACTTCCCTTCGTGCGGGTGTAGGAGGAGTGTTGTTTGGCATAGCAGGATACTACTGATAAAAAGGCGGAGGAGGACCCTCTTTGATTGAACTCATGATCTCATCGGCAAAGTCATGACGTTCAATGAAATCAAGGAATCTATCCTTCCATTGAGAATATTCTCCCGGAAAGAGAATTGGAGACTTGGTGTCTGATCCAATGGCCATTGCTTCTCGGGTGGTCATTGTACTGTTTGGTTGGACCTCGATCAATGAGTTTTCTTTTTTTTAAAATTCTGAGTTGTCGCTGGAAACAGTAGGTTATTATCGAGTGACTAAAGAAAATCGATTGAAGGATTTTATAGGGTGTGAAGTGCTCGATGAAAATTGTTGTCGGATGACTAAGGATCGATAATAATTGTTATCGAGTGAATAAGACGCGATAAAAATTGTTATCGAGTGAACAAGACTCGATAAAAATTGTTATCGAATTGAGTGGGACTCGATATAAAAAGTTATCGAGTGAACAAGACTCGATAACAAATGTTGAATTAAAAAAGATTTTTTAAAGAAATTCGAGTGAACAATACTCGAGAAACAGATTGATAAAAGAGTTTTATCGAATACTGACTTACTCGATAAAAAAAAAAATTCGATTCAATAGAGCTCGATAAAAATTCTTAATTCTGAGTTTTCTGTTTATTGAAAAACCAGAAAACAAAAACACAGTGTTCTTGACTAAAAAGAACTCGTCTTTTTATGGACAAGACTATCTGGGTTTTCAAGTTTCTTATTTGTTCAATCACAGAAAGTATCAAATTTACGAGAGTTTATGGTTTTTACTAAGGAAATCTTTAGTAAGAAAAGCTGCAGGAGTCACAAGTTCCTGAGTTTTCTTATGTAAAGATATTCAAAAGTAAATAAAATAAACTAAAGTAATTTTAACTAAACAGAATTAACTATTTTATAGAGGAGTCGATAAAAATTCAAGATTTAAGCAGTTTGTATCGATAAAAATTCAATCAACAGAAGGGATATTCGATAAAAAAAAAAATAAGTCGAGAAAAAATTTAAATCGAAAAGAACACAGATATACCTAATCGAGAATAACACACAGAAACTGATATGATGATCGAGAAAAATTCATTGAGCAGATATGTGTTAGTCGACAAAAAAAATAAGAAGTTTTATCGGGTAAGGCTTGACACTGTATGACTCGACAAAAATCAATGAACAGCAGAAAAATAATTTTACCTTCTGTTTCGTGGTTTGCTCAGAAAATCGTAAAAACTCGTGATCTCAGGCTCTGATACCACTTGTTGATCCCATTATAACAAGCAGAATGACAATAAACAGTTAATAGTAAATTAATATGACACGAACAATGATTTAAAGAACTTACGTAGTCATATATCTCTTTGAAAGTGTATATGTCCATTACAATTAGATTCACGGTTTCAGCTCTCTCTCTAAGATAATATATGAATCGACTTCTTGAAAGTAAAACCCTAAGCTTGTATTTATATTGCTAGGTCTAGTCTAATTAAGGAAACAAGAGTTTAAGGAATTATAAACTTCCTTTTACAATAAAGCATATCCTTTCCTTATTTTGTCACAATTAAAATAATAATAGACCTAACACGTCTTAAGCTTATAAATGTCCACATACATCCAACTTGATTGTCTATAGTCCAATTATACATAATGCACATATTCTCGATAATATAGTAATTTATACCGTAAGTTGTTTTATAAACCATCAAATGATCAATAATTGTTAAAATCAAGAAATTCCAGAATTTCACTTCAGGACAGAAACTTGTAGTACTCAAAATGATCAAAATGTAGAGACTTCCAAATTGACATAGCTTCCCATATTTTTATATGTGATATAGTACTGGGTTATGGTAATTATGACCAAATTTAATGCATTTTGGACATGTAAAAATGATTCAAATAATTTATACAATGCAAAGGGTCACAACTGGTATGGTAGATTACACATTGTTAGTAAATCACTCATTTGAGCAGTTCTACTCAGTGTTTTCTAAAATTTCCAGTTGGATAGGAATCATAACTCATAAAGGAAACTTTGAAGATAAGAGTCACTGATTTTGAAGAAGTTATGAATAATATATGACACTTCCAAGTGGTATGTACTATTCTGTCATTTCTTGACAGATTACACACCTAATTTGAATAAATTGGTTAATGCCTCATACCTTCATATTTTTGAGTGAAACTGGATTCATATGAACCCTAACTCAATAAAGAAAGTTTTAGAAGAAGAATCATGCATTAAAGACAAATAACAAAGGAGATATTAACACACAATATAGAGTTTAGCTGCTGGTGGTTTCACAAGATTGCACACCTAAAGTGTTTTAGGTGTTTGGAGATCAAATCTCCATATTTTCATATGATTCTACTTGCATGCAGAATACAACTCATGTAGTTAACTCTCAAAGGAAGAATCATCCTTTTTCATTGAGTTTTGAAAGAGATATGACCATTAGAACATGCATGTACTAATCTGTCAGTTTTGGACAGATTGCATACTCCTTTTGTTTTGATTAATTGAAACCTGAAATCACCAACTCATTAAATAAACTTTTAGAAGAAGATTCATGATATTTTAACATATTATTTGCAAGAAATGGACGATTTATGCACATGCAATAAATCTGTCAGCACCAAAAATCATCATTTTTACTCAAAAACACATAAAATTATGATTTTTCACCTATTTCTTGAGTTTTATTCTTTGGGTCATTGATTATCACCATTATGTAAACATTTTTATTTGTTTTTGGGTGTATAACCTTTCCATAAAACTCAAAATTTACAGAAGTGAGAAGAAAATCACTTAAAATGCATGAAAAAGTGGGTTTTTCCCCAAGAATGTTAAGAAAAATGAAGGAAATGATGTTTGTACTTACTTGGATGATGAAATGTGTTGAATATCTTCAATAATCTTGCACTATGATGAGTTTTTGATGAAGAAAATGGGTGGAGTTTTTGGAGAGAAAAGAGAAGGAGAAGAGAGAAGTGATTTATGCCTCTTTAGTTCTAGAGAGAGAGATATATATTTGTATTTGAGGTTGAAAATGAGGAATTTGGAAAAAAAAATAGTTTATATATGGCGGGTGGGGGGGGCGGCCATGGGGGCCCACTCCCTTCAATTTATATATATATTTTTTAAATTAAGTATAAGGCCCAAAAATGCTAAATTGGAAGTCCACTTTCTCAATTTTTGGCCTTTTTCTCAAAATTGTTTGCCCATTTTTGTTAATTTGTAATACAAATATAATTTTTATAATTTAAATACTAAAACTATATATTTTATATAAATTGGGTATAACTTAGAGCATTTGACACTACATTGGACATTTTAGACAGTTACGTGTCGGAACCGGACATTTTAAGCGACTATCGGGAATGCTAGGGATTTTTTGGCTAATCTAATCTATCTATCTCTTATTCTTCTAATTATCTAAAATAACTCTATAAACATAACAGAAGCTAACCTGAAAGCTCGAATTTCGACAATTGTCACAGTTGCTTCAGAAGTTTGAGCTTTTAGCATAAGGGTATCTTCAGAATGAGACACTTTCCTTCTTTTCTCCCCCTCATGATCATCAGAATCCTGATCATCATGCTTCCTCTTCAAAGTGTCAGCCTGTGGCCTGCATTCTAAAGCAGAAATTCTTTGATCCAGAGTTACTTGAGTATTTTGAATAGAAGACAATTGATTCAAAATAAGTTGAATAACATCTTTTGTGGCTAGTTGAGACAGATCTGGTTGTGCAAAAGTAGATGGCAAGTAAGTTCTGAGACTTGCCACTGATGAAACAACTTCTGAGAAAGATTTTTAAATGGCCTTTTGAAAAGTTTTAAGATCATTTGTTGAGACAGAAACTTTCTTCAAATCACTTAGTTTCTCATCTAATAACTTCTCCTGACTCTCCATGCTATCCTCCAACACCTTGGTTAATTTTTCAGATAACTCCTTGATGTCCTTCTGAATCTTTTCAAATTCAGAAGTACAGAAATCTTTGAATTCAGGGAATTCAGAAGATTGGGTAAGAGAACCAAGACCAACAAATGGTCCTGTTTGCAGTCCTACATTAGTAGGCTGGCCTGTTGATGTCACCACATCATGAATCATTACTGATTCAGTGAATGGGGCTTTAGAGATGTTCACCCCACCAGGACTTCCTTCAAATCTCTGATATCCTGTCATAGGTATATCTATTGAAGTTGTTGCAATGTGACACACACTTTGCATTGGTATATCTGAAAGATATGTGCTTGTGTGAAGGAAACCCACATCTTGTGGTTCATTAGGCTCAACATTGAGTGGACTCTCAGACTCTATGTGCTCATATGTGTGAAGGGAGACATACATCCTTCATTTTCAACATTGGGCTCCTCCATGTGGGGACCCAATGGTAGATTAGCTGTTTGCCCCATAAGTGATAATGAAACACGCTTCTGTTGAGAGATGGGTGAGTGGCTGGGGGGTTAACAAGATATGCCATGGGCTCACTGGCTATTTCAATATTACCCACCAAAGAATGTGGAGTAATAGATTGTGTGGTTGTCCGACTTGTAACAGTTAGTGCACAATATTCTTTTTCTTTTTCTTGTGATCTCCCCTCATCAATTCTTTTTCTCACAGTTCTACCCTGTCTCTTATTTACATTTTGCCTCTTAGCACTCTCAAGTTGTTCCCCACCTTGAACTTCCTCCCCTCTCTCACTATTTAGTCTAGACCCCTCACCTTGCTCACCACTCTGGGTTGAACCAGGGGAAGAGACTACAGGTTTAGGTAGTCCCATTGATTCACAGTACTCAATCAAAGTTTGGCACTTGGTGGTCTCAAGTTATCCATTGAAAAGAGTGGAACAAATACCTCATTATCCAGTATTGGAATGTCTTCAACAGTCTTTATAGCTCCTATGATGAAGATTTGAAAGAATCTTTGGTATGGAATGCAAGTATAGGTAGATTTCTTTGAAATAGATGTCTTCAATTCTTCAAAGATGAGAGAAGCATAATCATAATACTTGTTGTGAGAAATTCCATGGAAAATGATTCTGACATTTGTTGAGGCTTGATCCAAACTTGAAGTTTTACCAGATAAACAAGTGTTTGTAATGGTAAATAGTGAATATCAAATTGGTGGAAGACACTTTCTTCTGAAGAAACTTAGTGCAGTGAGATTTTCTGAATATCCTAACTTCATGAAGTTTGCAATAAGGTCAAAATTTGAAGGAATAACATCAAAAGCAGTCTTTCCAATTACTGCATCAGACTTTGAAAGATCAAAGATATCCCTGATATCTGAATCCTTGATAGAAAACCTGTAACCATGAACATATGAAGAGAAATCATTTTCTTCTTCATCAATTTCTGTATAAAACCACCATTGTTGTAAGTAGGACTCAGGAACCAAGAACTTTTTAGTAAGCAAAGCTCCAAAAGGATGTTTCTTCGAT
Source organism: Silybum marianum (assembly GCA_036898165.1). Lineage (NCBI taxonomy): Eukaryota > Viridiplantae > Streptophyta > Magnoliopsida > Asterales > Asteraceae > Silybum > Silybum marianum. The sequence goes on along the minus strand of CM072533.1, from coordinate 29,381,977 downwards.
ATTTCAATTAAAATTCTCTGTTCATCATTGAAATATGTTGATCGAAGATTAAGAGCAAAATTATATTTCTTCATATCCATCCTCTTGTTCTCTGGCACATATAATTTTGTAGGATCAGGACCATAACTTTCTTCTTGTGCAGTGCCAACAACAGATTGAGAATCATTCACACCTCTAACAGATTCAGAGGGAACTTCTATTGGCTTAATTTGTGTTCTCCCAAGTGTAGGTGAATGAGGGTTAGGGTTAGGGTTAGGGTTAGGGTTTGAAGGACCGGCTTCAGGATTTCCTTTCATGACAGTGTCTTCTAGCATTGGATCATCATTTAGACTGACTTTCATTTATCCAATCATGACCTTTTTAGGAACAATTTTGAATGAATCTCCATTCGACGGAAGTCGACATTTCGGAGGGAATGAAGTTCAAGAAACTCAGAAAACAAATTTCGGAGGGAAAATTCGCTGAAAAAAGATGAAGATAACGAATACATTGATTTTATGAGGTGGATGATCGTGGTAGGACATGTGGCCGAAAAAGGAGCATAGAGTAATGACGATTAGCAAAGTAAGCATGATTAATCTTGATTAATGAACCATTTTGCAACGTGATTATGACTCCTCAAATGAAATTAAAACACGTGTCACACGCGTGAATAAAATTGACTTCGCAACGGGAAGTTTAGAACTTCTGAAAAAAAGTTCAGAAGTTTGAGCGAATGGTTCAGAATGGATTCAAAGCTTGCGAAGTTCTTTCATAACATGAATAATAAGTCGTGTAATTCATGAAAAAAAATTTCAAATACATACTTCTGAATATATAAAACAGTTTGGTATTTCAGAAGTACTTTGAACAATTTTGAAAAATGAGTAAGTATCCTCAGATGTTTGCCCATACTTCCAACAACATATGTAATTTCAGAATGAGTGTTCATCTAAGTGTCCATCTGTTCAGATCTTGTTTGAAATGTTATAAGAATGAACAAACCGTTAGTAACAGTGATCAACAATGTATAAGTAATACTCCCTCTTGAATCATGAAATAGAAAAACATCTCCCTTTTGAAGAATGCTATATAGAAATGTAAAAAATATCATAAGTATTACAATACAAAAACTTTAGAAATTAAGAATCTGTACATCCGAGAAATGTAATATAGACTTCTGAAAAGTTAACCTCAGAACTTCTGAAGTTAAGATTTTTAGAATTCTGAATGATATAGCCTCAGAAGTTAAGTCTTAATTCTTAGTTGATGTAAAATACTTAGTAGACAAGTTCATCATGCCTAATTTGCTAATTACCAAAAAATTAAACATTTTTTCATCAAGTGCTTTGGTAAACAAATCTGCTAATTGATAATCAGTCTAAACAAAAAACATTTCTATGTTGCCTTTCTCAACATGATCTTAAATGAAACGGTACCTCACATCAATATGTTTTGTCTTTGAGTGTTGGACATGATTAGCTGTAATGGCTATGACACTTTTGAAATCACATTACAAAGGAATCTTTTTGAATGTATAACCATAGTCTTTGAGTTGTATTTGCATCCAGATGACTTGTGAGCAACATATAACATCAACTACATATTCAGCTTCTGTAGTAGAAGTGGATACACAATTCTGCTTTTTGGAACTCCAACTTACAAGTCTATCACCCAAAAATTGACATGATCCAGATGTGCTTTTGCTATCTAATTTACAACCACCGTGATCTGCATCTGTGAAAGCAGTTAGATCAAATCCAGAATCCCTAGGATACCAAAGTCCCAATGAAGGAGAACCTTTTAAATATCTAAGAATCCTTTTACCAGCAAGAAGATGAGATTATTTAGGGTTAGCTTGATATCTTGCACAAATACATGTGACAAACATTATATCAGGTCTACTTGCTGTTAAGTAAAGCAAAGAACCAATAATGCCCCTGTACTTCTTTTGATCAACAGATTTACCAGATAAATCTGGTTCAAGTTTAGTAGTAGTAGCCATTGGTGTTTGATATCTAGAACAGTCAGACATGTCAAACTTTTTAAGTAAGTCAAAAATATACTTAGATTGATTAATGAATATGCTAGTGGGAAGTTGTTTTACTTGTAAACCAAGAAAGAAGGTTAACTCTCCCATCATACTTATTTCAAATTTAGTTTGCATGATTTTCTCAAAAATTTTACAAAATTTTGGATTTGTAGAAGCAAATATAATATCATCCACATAGATTTGTATTAATATCATGTCTTCACCTTCCTTTTTCAGAAATATGGTTATATCTACTGTACCTCTTTTGAACTCAGAATTTAGAAGAAATGTTGTGAGAGTTTCATACCATGCTCTTGGTGCTTGTTTGAGCCTATACAAAGCTTTATCTAAGATATAAACATGATCTGGAAAGTCCTTGCTGACAAAGCCTTCTAGTTGTTCAACATATACTTCTTCATGAAGAACTCCATTCAGAAACGCACATTTGACATCCATTTGAAAGACATTCATATTTTTGTGTGCTACATAAGCTAGAAAAATCCTAATTGCTTCTAACCTAGCCACAAGAGCAAAGGTTTCTTCATAATCTATACCTTCTTGTTAATAATAACCTTTGGCCACTAGCCTTGCCTTATTTCTCACAATAATCCCATGTTCATCTCTCTTATTTCTAAAAACCCATTTTGTGCCAATAATATATTTTCCCTTTGGTTTTGGGTCTCTAGACTTTCTTTCTTTCAAATTGATTTAACTCATCTTGCATAGCTAAAACCCAGTCTGGATCCGGAAGAGCTTCACATGGCTTTTTGGGTTCAATACTGCTTAAGAAATTCACATACAGACATTCATTTGTTGTAGCTGATCTTGTTTGTACACCTTTTGAGACATCACCTATGAATTGATGTATGGGATGACTTTTTTTTGGGCGGGAAACCCAGGCACTTCCATTAAAGACAAGAAAAAAGTACAAACAGAACTGGTTACACCATGGAAAAATTAAGAAAGCAGCCCGACTTGGAAAGAACAAACCAAGCCACAAGCAACCAGAACAAACAAAGACAAATAGAAAAGACCAAGCAACAAGCATAGAACCAGTTGCACCTCCAAAAGAAAGCTTCATCTAGCTCTTTAAATTGTATCCCCATTTGCAATAACTCTGTACCTGCCCTTCCTTTTCCAAGCCATTCTCTGGATTATCACTCCTCTGGCTTCATTGAACAACTTCTCAACACTCGTTTTGGAGTTTTCAAAAAGCCTCCTATTCCGTTCCTGCCAAATATAATAGACAGTTGCAGAGAAAGCAACTTTTTGCACGGTTGACCAAGCAGTATATTAACCATTGTTGATACGGTCCATAATATCAGCTCATCTCTCTGGAATATGCTGCAAAGAAACTTCCCTTTTCATCAAGTCCAAACCCCTTTCGAAAAGTCACATTGGAAGAATAAGTGATTATGAGTTTTCAGGCATTGACGACACAAGAGGCATTTCATGTCCGGGGGATCCTGTTTCCAGTTTAGAATCCGATCTTGAGTTGGAAGCCGCATCCTACAAGCTAACCAAGTACATAAAGCATGTTTAGGGATATAGGCTTTATTCCACACCACCTCTAGCCATAAGAGAATTTCATAATCTGGAGCCATAGTGGCCCAAGCATTATGAATAGAGAACTCCATATGCACATTATTCCGGTCAATCCACGACATTTTATCCTCCTCAAGCGAGAGGACAGGGACAAGAGTATTTGGCCAAACATTGCCAATCTTCTGAATAAGCTCACTGAAAGAGTCATGGGCCTGAAAACCCATGGCGTGGATGTCTCGATAAGAAATTAGAGAGCTCAAATGGCCAACAGGAAGCCATTTATCCTCCCAAGCATTAGTGGACAACCCGTCACCAATTTGAACTATGAAGAAACGCCTTATGTGGTCCCGAATCCTGAGCATGCGTCGGAATATCCACGACCACCAATCTTTTTTCTTCAGGTTCCAAAAATTAATTCCTTGGATATAATGTCTACCTACCCATCTTACCCAAAGAGAATTCCTTTTCCTCACAATATCCCAAACATGTTTTGTGACCAGGTAATGATTCCATAAAGCAAGTTTTTTGAGACCGAGACCTCCATTCTTTTCCGGTTTGTAGATCTCTTCCTAAGCAACTCTGCATTTTCCACAAGAACTGTCCCCTTGGGCCCATAAAAATCCTTCAAGAGAGACTCAACAGCAAAAATAATTCCTGTAGGGAAAACAAAGACCGACATCCAATAAACTTGAAGCGACTGAAGAACAGATAGGATAAGTTACCTTCTTCCACCATAAGAGAGGAATTTGTTCTTCCAGTTATTCAATCGGCCTTTAATCCTTTCCACAAGGCCATTAAAATCAGACGTAGGTAGTCGAACAGGAGATAGAGGCACTCCAAGGTAACGGATAGGAAACACCCCTTGTCGAAACGGCAAGGTATTGCGAATCGTCTCCTTTACATCTTTTGGGACATTTCCAAAAAAGATATCACTCTTTTCTAGATTGGGTGCCAGGCCAGACTTCATCTGGAATAAGTGAAGAGCCCTCTTAATGACTTCAACTGACAGAAGATCTCCATTTGTAAAGACAAAAAGGTCATCTGCAAAGCATAAGTGAGTAATTCGGAAGTCTGCACATCCCTTATGATACCGAAAGTCAGCAACCTCTTCAATACATCGTTTAAGAATAAGAGAAACACCATCCATAATGATCGTGAAGAGGTATGGTGACATAGGGTCCCCTTGTCTTATTCCCCGCTTACATGTAAAAACCCATGTGTTTCTCCTTGAAAAGCAATAGAGTAAGAAGGTGTGGCAATCATACCTGGATCCATTTAATCAGAGCCGGATGGACCCCAGGCCTCTAAGCATGCAGATTACAAACTCCTAGTTCACCGTATCATAGGCCTTTCAGATATCAATTTTAAAGGCACATCTTGGAGGACCCGAGCTTAGGTGGTATCCAGCTACAAGTTCATGTGCCATTAGGATATTATCCGAGATTCTCTGCCCAGGAATGAAGGCCGACTGTGCAGGATTTATTAAGTAATCCAGGTTCGGCTTCATTCGATCGGAGATAATCTTACTGATGCACTTGTACAAAACCGAACAACAGGGAATCGGTCGGAATTCCAAAACCGTACTAGCATTAGGTGCCTTTGGGATAAGGCATAAAAGAGTATGGTTTTAATTCCCTGTCTAGCCGACCAGAGTAGAAAAAGTTATGGATTCTCCTCATAACCTCATTACCAATCACAGGCCAGGCCGCTTTATAAAACTTGGAAGAAAACCCATCTGAACCAGGAGCTTTATCATTCCCAATCTGTTTAAAAGCAGCAAGAATATCTCCATCTTCTATAGGCCGTATGATAAACAAGGTTTCAGATAAGGTAAGCTTACGATCAAATAAATCTTCCTCCATATATGGCTGCAGGCTGGTATCCACTTCCCCAAGGATTGAGGCAAAATAATCAATGAACGTCTTAGGCACCTCCTCATCATAAGTACAAACCCCTTGATCATTGATAACCATAGATGCTCTAGAGGAAGCCTTCCTCTCCCGAAATGCATGATGGAAAAACTTAGTATTGCTATCACCCTCATTCAACCATTTTACTTTGGCTCTTAGCTTCAATAGCTCTTCCTCCATACGGAAGGCTTGCTGATAGGCCAGATGAATATGAGCAAGATCCTCGTGTAGCTCTGTATCTGAATGCTTCGCAAGATCACCCAGCCTAGATCGCAGCTTTCTTAAATGCAACTTCAACAACTTCTGCTTTTTCAAGACCTGATACATAAAGGATCCCTGAACAGGGACATTCCATGTGTCGGCCACCACCTGGATAAAAGAGGGGTGAGAAGCAACAACATTATCAAACTTGTAACCCTTTACCTGCCTCCTGCTTCCCCCTTTGAAGCTTACAACGCCAGGGAAATGATCCGAAAGACCTCTAGGAAAGAAGATGGCTGAAGAATCCTGAAACCCGTTCGTAAAGGCATTGTTTACAAGAATACGGTCCAGTTTTCTCATAATGCCACCATCGCCCTTTGGCTTTTGATAGTAAGTATATTGACATCTCGTATATGGCAAGTCATACAAGTCTACATCCTCAATGCAAGAATTAAAATCATCCATTTCACCATTCCTTTTAGAAGCCCCTCCATAACTGTCATGAGGGAATAACATAGAATTGAAGTCCCCCATTATCAGCCATGGCTTGTCTCCCATGAGGACCTTAAACTTACGGATACCCGACCAAAGTTCTTTTCTACTAGACCCACTAGTGGCCCCATAATAATAGTAAGGAAAACCGGTACAATTTCTCCCCGAATAAGCATCTCACAATGCATAAATTGGAGGTGAGATTCAAGCTCCATAACATTCATAATATTGGGGTCCCAAGCACAAACAATTCTTGTGACATTGTCACAATTGTTAGTGTTAGACACCCAATCCCAATGCCCAAAGACTTTAGAACAAACATCTGAAACATTTTTCCGAATTAAGTGTGTTTCAAGAATAGAGCAAAAGACTAACCCATTAGTGTGGACCATAGATTTAACCTCCCGTCATTTTGTCGGGCCATTAAGACCCCGGACGTTCCAGCAAGCCATCTTAATCATGGGAAACAGAAATCACACCCCCTACGGGCTTAGTAACTCCTTTCTTTGGACCCGATACTGACACTCCATGTATGTTGCTACCAACAGGACCTTCTTCTCCAACTACCTTCTCATCACTAGTAGCAGATCTACTAGTCAGAGCAGAGAAACGGTTGGAGGAGTTTGGATTCTTTAGAATTCCCTTGATTGGTTTAGTAGTATTTGTGGAATTCACAAACGAACTTTAAACTGGCTATTTTCCGCGGTCTGAACCATCTGTTTTATTCTTCATTGCTTGGATCACTGGGTCAATTATTCCCACTTGAGGTGACCTTTGACTCTCTTCCTTGTCAGGCTGGTGTTTCACCTCATTAGGATCCTCCGAAGTGTCAGCGACAGTCGACCAAGATCCCTGATCATGTACCATCTCAGACTCAGCAGGCCGAACTCCAACTATCTCTTCAGCATGATCCTCCTTATCAACCACCTGGTCTTGACTCTGGGTTTGGGTTTTATTCGAACTTTGTCTCATATCCTTGGAGTTTGGGTTATTTGAATTCCCCTTTCCCTGTCCCTTCGGCTTCCATTGCTTCCTCTCCACCCTTGTCCAACCCCCTTCCTCCACCTTTCTCTTCTCCTTCTGAGTAGAGTTTCTTTCAAGCGCCGCCTTGACACAAAAAGAGATTTTGTGGCCAAAATTTTTGCATTTTTCACACTGGGTTGGCTCCCACAGGTATTCAACCTGTACCTTTACTGATTCAGCCTTACTCTTTGTCAAACTCGGGATTTTAACTTCTATCTCCCTCTTCAGTTTACCAACCGCCCAGACGTCAACGAGCACGTTAGCAAAACTAGGTCTTCCCCATGCCTTATCACACATATCTGCCGTGCAAGCGTCCATCCTTTTTGGAATCCCCAGCACACTAGCAACCCTACTAACTCCTTCTTTGTTGAACGCCACAAGTGGGAGGTTATGGAGCTTAACCCATAGCGGACATGTCGTATGTTCCGGTTTTTGGAAACCCTTAGTTGGGTCCCACGGTTGCACATACAACGGCACCCCTCTAACCATCAACGGCCCCTCCTCCACTACACTAGAGCAACCTCCATCATTGAATCGGAAAAAGTAAAGCCCATTGTTATGCATCATAGCATCCTTGAATCCAAATTTCCCCCAGGCTTGCGAGACATAACGTTGCACAATAGGAAAATGCAACCGAGGTCCTAGAAAGTACCCGCAAAGCGTAGTTTTATACGTTTGAACCATAGCCTCAGTTACAGAAATTGGAAGGTCTACGACCGCCAATTCATTATTTCCCAAACGAAAAAAATCGAGATCAGGAGTTTTAGCCTTTCCTACCACCGAGACCCAAGCTTTCTTAATAGGTTCAACCACCTGAGATTGCAAATTCAAGGAAGAATTCTCCTATGTCGCATCTTTCAGAATCGTCGCATCCGCATGAGGGATGACGTCATCCCCAGGGATACTGACGTCAGCAGAGACGCCCTCCCCATGCAGATCCAACTCAACACCCGACATACTGACGGATGTCGGTCACCCGACAAGGTACCCTAAAGGCACCCGATAAGGCAGCCGACACGAGAGTCATCCGACAAAACCCGAGATAAAGAACCGATAAGCTCCACCCGATAAGTCCCTTGTCACCCGACAAGTCACCCGATAAGCCCAAAACAGGCTTACCCGACGAACGCAAGACCCGACAAGCGCACTCGACAAGAATGGCCCGAGAATTTCACCTGACGAAAACAGTTCACCCAACAAAACTTGGTCCACCCAGCCACCCGATAAACGAGACCTGACAATTGATCCAACAAAGGATTAAGCAGACCCGACAAGTGAAAGAACAAGAAGACCCGATAAGACAAGAGAGAGAAACAAGAGCTTACCGAGAAGAATCGATAAGGTCACCCGACAAAGCGGACCCGAGAAGCCTCTCTCAGCGAGCCGATAAAACTTCAAGAAACCCTAAGCGCCGTACACTCGAAACCCTAAAATGCTCTTTACGTTTAATGAAGCTTTGATGCTGCAGTAACACTAGGTAATCGAGAGTCCCTAACAGCCGTAGGGTGAGCAACGAAGTTCTCGATAACACGAGAAGCTGAAGCCCTAGTTCGATTACCAATGCACTTACGAAGATCAAAGAAACACGAAAAACAAAAGAACACAAGAGGATCCGATTGAGAACGCCAAACACAAACTCCAACCCCAAACACGAAACACGATCCCACCCAAAGCTAGCCACGTCAAAGAAACCGGCCGATCAACGTCCGATCACAAGACCGTAGCAAACCGAAACAAGATCGAAACCCTAGAATCCGTCGCCCGTGCTATCGCCTCCGTTACACACGATGTATGGGATGACTTGATGTCCATTTGTTCACATTTGGCAATGGTTGAACAGATGAGACATTATTCAAGGAGTCATATTCATCAATAATTGCATTTGGTTCAGAATCTAGATTGACTGTTGAATTCAAATCTGATGTCTCCCCCTCAAATTGAAGATTATGTACAGGGTCAGAAGGAATAGTCACTAGTTCATAAATAGGTTGTTAGACCTCATTTCTGATGAAGTATGAATGAGAATAAAGTAACTACATGCGCATCTAATGACGTGTCAGGCACACCTTCCATGTGGAACTCAGTTTGTTACTTCTCTGCTTACGTGTCTTGTTGTAATAGGCCAGTTAGTTGACCTTCAAAGTTGTAATCGTATAAATAGCTCTTTCTCAGATTGTAATAGTATCGATTGAGAATATGAAATTGAGAGCTATTGTTTTGTGCACACTATTGTTTATCATACAAACGCAATTCAATACCAATTACGATTGTTCTTCATATTTGTTCTTACTAATCTTACTGTTAATCATAGATCTACTTCTTTCCACTCATATTTACATATTTGATCTATTATTTACTTGCTAGAAAGGGATTTGGGATCCAACAATTGGTATCAGAGCCTGATAATCAATCTATTGATTATTAGATCTCTTCCATTTGGAGAAATCTCTCTTCTATTGACAGTATTTTTCGGTTTTAAGCTCCTGTTCTTCACTCTACCCTGTTTTAAGAGATTTTTTTAAATTCATTACAATTATCTCTGAATATGTGGTAATTTCTGCTTAAATCTGAGATTAGTAAGTATATTATCTCATTTCGATCATTTTTTAAATTAATTTGATTCAAATTTCAACAAATCTTCAGTAATTTTCAAAATCTCTGTTTCTGGTAATATGGCCAATTCTAATCTGAGTGCTGTATACACCTCTGGTTCTCTGACTAAACCTCCTACTTTAATACGTGATGAATATCCACAATGGAAGATCCGTATGATTAACTTCCTTGAAGGATTGGACGTTGATCTGTATCCTATTGTTCAAAATGGTCCATTCATTCAAATGACAACTATACCTAGGGTTCCAGCTACAGCTGTTACATATGAGGTCCCTGCAAGGAGTATTCCAAAATCACGAGATAACTGGACGGATCCAGAGAAGGCTAAGGTTGAACTGTCCAGAAAGGCAAAAAGTCTCTTAATCATGACAATTCTGAATGATATATTTTAATCTCTGGATTACTGCGATAGTGCCAAGGAGTTATGGGATCAATGGGAAAACATTCTGGAAGGTGGTGCAAAAATGAAGAAAAACAGAAGAGCCCAAGCTCTGAATGACTATAACAGTTTCCAGGCCATTCCTGAAAAATCTCTAGAACAGACTTTTCATAGATTTAACACTTTGACAAATCTATGTAAAAGATGTGACATCAGCAGATCCAAAGAAGACAATAATGTCTTATTTCTGAAGAGATTAAACCCTGAATGGTCAAATCTCTCTATGTCTTTGCAAGCCAATGAGGATCTGGAACAATGGTCTCTACATGATGTTTTTGGTACTCTTCAAGCACATGAGAAAGAGGTTGTTCAGAAGAAAACCTCTATCGGTGGACCTCTGTCTCTAATTTCTTAGTCCAGAGGATCAGTCAAAAGGAGTAAGGATGTAGAGAAGAAAAGGAAGAGCAAGGCTCTCATGTCAGAAGAAATTCCTGAAGATGATTCTGACTTTGATGATGATATCAAAGCTTTTGCTGATTCATTGGCACTTATTACCAAACAATTGACGAAAAGGTTTGGTAATAGATCTTTCCAAGGAAGCAAAAGAATTGGTCGTCCTGTTCCTAGTTATGCACCTCGTCAAGAGATACAGAGATCTGAGAAGACAGAGGCAGTGAAGAAGGAAGAAGAACTGAAGTAAAAGAAGGATGTGTGCTACCGATGTGGCAAGCCAGGGAACTTTTCAAAGAATTGCAGAGGACCTCTAAACAAAGACAATATGTACTACAAGAATGAATACAAGTACAATGTTGATGAAAGAGCTCACTTTGTAGAAAAAGAAAACTGGCTAGGAGATGAGTCAAGTGGTGATGAAGCTATGTTCTGTGGAATGGCCAAAACAAATGAATCAGAATATCAGCCTTCTGAAACACTTGTATGTACTCTCTCTGACACATCTGAACTTGAAAACACCATTTTTGAAATATCAAAAAACTTTGAAGAACTTAAGGAAAATCTTACAGTTGAAAAGAAACTGAGGAAACAAACTGAAAAAACTCTCCCTGAAACTCAAAGAGAGAGAGAGAGAGAGAGATTTATAAAAGAGAAATGGATCTTCTAACTGAAGAAAATTTGGAATTAAATGTTGAAAATGAGAAGACTTCCAAAAACTTAAAAAATACAGAAGTTAAGTTCAAAGAAGAGAAATTGAATTTACACAAACTTTTGGAACACAAAGAAAAGGAGATTAGTGCTAACGAAAGTGACAGATTAAATTCTGTTGCACTAAAAAATTATTTTCAGAAGGAAAGGGAATTTTTACATATTGAACTCCAAAAGACAAAGCTACAGATCAAAACATATCTGAATGCTCAGAAAGTTCATGACAAGATAAATACACAAGTAGGAAGATCTGGACTTGGTTTCGAAGATCTGGATCCCCACACGTGTGAGAAAAGATCAACTCTGAAATTTTTCTTCTGTTTAGGACTAGAACAGAAGCCTGTGTTTCCAATATTATATGAACCATCTATTTTTAAATGATCAAAACATGAAAATGGTTGTCGTCAACGCCAACTCAAGTTCAAAAACATCGAGTATTCGTCTGGAAAAACAAGTGTTGATCTGAACAAAGTTCAGAAGAAAGGCGACATTTTCAAATTTGGCTCAAGCGTTCATATGACTTTGAATCCAAAGGCGGATGTATTTATTCCTTTACAAGCAGAAGAAGAGCTACGTCTAAGCTTCGAAAATGATATTCTATCCACTCTGGATAAATGCTTTGAACTTAAAAATGTTCAGAAACTCTTTTCAGAAAACAATCCAGAAATAGTTCCATGTTCTTTTGTAGACCTTAATCCTTCTGAATCTCAAGACTTTTTTGAAACTATTACATATCCTTGGGAAAATGATGATCAAGGTGATGATTTCTTTAACTCAGAAAAATATCTCTCAAATTTAGAAAATCAATTACCTTCTAAGTACAAAAAGGCCCCAGAAGTAACTAAGAATAAGGAAGTTCATTTCTTATTTACTAATGAACCTCTAGAAATCAGAGCCTCTGGTCTGAATATTGAAAAACTTCCAAGTGGAATACCAACTTTCTCTGTTCCTCCAACAGGACAGAGAAAACCTATGCCCATTCATCCAGATTTTATTGGGATGTGTCTTAAGGCCAAATCTTGTCTTAAAAAGAAATGTTTTGATCAGCCAAAATCATCTAAATCTTGTTATCCAAGGTTACTTTTGCTCAAAAAGGCAAATGAAAATCTAATCTTTCAACTTCTGTTTCAGTAATTCAGAAAACTACAGAGAAGGTTTATCAGAGGAAGTCTCAACAGAAGAACATTTATGATTCTACGTATAAGTCTAGCCTAGCCAAGAAGTTCAATAGAACTACTGATACTAGTATAGACAAGAATAAGAAGAATTGTAATTATCATTATTCTAATGAAAACTCAATGCAATCTTTTATGTCTCAGAATTCTGAATGTTTTTCTTTATTTTTAAAACAAAAGGAATTTTTCTCGAGGTCCTCTGATCGTTTTTATGATGATTTCTCACACTTCAAAACTAAACCAAAGAAAAAGAATAATACTGCAAACAAAAAGACCAAATCTTTAAATCCTGTAATATCAAGTCATACGCAAAATAAAAGGAGTGAAAAGATTAAAACTAACATTAAAGGACCCATTATGAGATGGGTACCTAAAACACTCTGAATGTGATTGTAGAAGCAGTGTGTGCACATCTGGTATCTTGACTCTGGATGCTCGAGGCACAGGACTAGATCGAAAAACGTACTCTCCCAATTCAAAGACAAATGTGGTGGAGCTGTAACGTTCGGAGACAATGGTAAGGGTCAAATAAAAGGCTACGGTACTTTACAAGAAGGTAGCATTACCTTATCAAAAGTAGCTCATGTTTCTGGACTGAAACATAATCTGTTGAGTGTAAGTCAACTTTGTGATTCTAAAATACTTGTTCTATTTGATGAAAAGCATTGATACTTGTTTTCTAAGGCAGGAGAAGAACTCTGGAGAGCAGACAGAAAAGGTAATTTGTATATGATGAATTTTACATCAAAGGACAGTAAAGAAACCCTCTGTCTTATCTCCAAAAAGAGTGAAATTGCATGGGTATGGCATCATAAAATGTCTCACTTAAATTTTGATAATCTTGAGATGCTTGTTAAACATAATTTGGTAACTAGTCTTCCAGAAGTCCAATTTCAAAAAGATCACCTCTGCCCCGCATGTGAAATGGGAAAAATAAAACGAGCATCTCATAAAACAAAAAGTGATCATTCTTGTACAAGACCTTTGCAATTATTAAATATTGATCTCTGTGGTCCTATTGCAACACAAAGCCTATCTGGTAAAATATATATACTGGTACTTATTGATGAATTTTCCAGGTATACATCGCTTGCATTCGTAAGACAGAAATCAGAAGTACCTATCGTATTACAAAATATGATGACCAGAATCCAAGTTTCTTTACACTAGACGATTCAACAGCTAAGGATTGACAATGGTACTGAATTCAAGAATGCCAAGCTTGAAACATACCTTGTCGAAAATGGAATTACACAGAACTTCTCTGCTGTATGGACTCCTCAACAAGATGGTGTAGTAGAGCGGCGCAACAGAACTTTGGTTGAAGCTGCCAGAACGATGCTTGCAGCTTCTAGACTTCCCATCCATTTCTAGGCCGAAGCTGTAGCCACTGCATGTTTCACCCAGAATCGTTCGATAATTGTCAAGAGGCATCTCAAAACCTCTTATGAGCTAAGACTGTTATGGAAAGCATTAACATCGATTTTGATGATGAAACTCAATTAACCTCTGAGTATTCTACTTCTGAACTTAAGCTTAACACAGTAACTTCTGATTATCTTTCAGATACCAGAGAATCTGAAATAGATGCCATTTTTCAAGATTTTATGGGCGACGAGATACTTCCAGAACCAAGACCAATTCCTCAATCTTTGAGCATTCTTGAAGTTCTTCAAGCTTCTGGAATTAGCTTTCTGGTCCTGAATCACCCGCTGAGAGCACTTCAGAACCCTCTGTCATCCCTGATTCATCAACTAAATGTCTAGAAGTGACTGATATGCCTTCATTAGCGATGAACTATGGAGATCCTCTTGTTTCTTAATTTCTTCCAGAAGAAGTGATTCCATCCTCTGAAACAGAAGTACATGCTCAACCAGTATCACAGTCTCCGATGACAAGATGGACTATGTCTCGCACCCTAGATCTCATAATTGGCAGTCCCTCTGAAAAGTTTTAAGACAAGATCTGCTACTGCAAATGAAGCCTTCTTTGTAAATTTTCTTAGCATGATCGAACCAAAACATGTTCATGAAGCATTACAAGAACCTAGCTGGGTATCCGCTATGCAAGAAGAATTGCTACAATTTGAACGAAACAAAGTTTGGAACCTCGTTCCTTTACCAAAGAACAAAGTAGCTATTGGCACCAAGTGGGTCTTCAGAAACAAGAAAGATGAAGACGGAATAGTGATACGAAAAAAAGCTCAGCTGGTTACTATGAAACCTTTGCCCCTGTAGCAAGACTTGAGGCGATACGACTATTTCTGGCTTTCTCTGCTTACAAGAACTTTAAAGTCTATCAAATGGATGTTAAATGTGCATTTCTGAAGGATGTCTCAAAGAAGAAGTGTATGTTGAACAACCTACTGGATTTAAAGATGCTAAACATCCAGAATATATCTACCTCCTTGACAAAGCTTTATATGGTCTAAAACAAGCACCTAGAGAATGGTACGAACGTCTATCTACGTTTCTGATCAGTAAAGGTTATGAGAAAGGTAAAATTGATACCACTCTGTTCATCACAAGAGGCAAAGGTATGCTAACTGTTGTTCAAATTTATGTGGATGACATAATCTTTGGTTCTACTCATCAAACAAAAGTTGATCTATTTTCTACATTGATGGAACAAGAATTTGAAATGAGTATGATGGGAGAACTAACATTCTTTCTAGGACCTCAGGTTAAACAAAATGCCTTTGGCATCTTCATAAATCAAGCTATGTATGTCTCTGACATGCTTAAGAAGTTTCATCTTCAAAATTCCTCTCCTATGAAAACTCCTATCTCTACTAGCACGAAACTAGACCCTGATCCTTCTGGGAACTCGGTGGATGTTACGGGTTATCGAGGTATGAATTGATCAATTCTGTATCTGACTGCAAGTAGACCAGATATTATGTTTGCCACTTGCCTCTGTGCTCGCTATCAAGCGAATCCTAAAAAATCTCATTTGGCTGCTGTTAAACGAATTTTTCGATATCTCAAGGGATCTCCATCACTTGGTCTCTGGTATCCCAAAAATTCTGAATTTGATTTAATGGCATATACAGATTCTGATTATGCAGGTTGCAAGTTGGATCGAAAAAGTACCTCTGAAAGCTGTCAACTTCTGGGTAACAGACTGGTAAGTTGGACTTCTAAGAAGCAGAACTGTGTGTCAACATCCACAGCAGAAGCTGAGTATGTTGCTGCTGCCAGTTGCTGTTCAGAGACTCCGGCATAATATATGACAAAATCCCAATCCTGTGTGACTTAGAGAGTGCTATTGCCATTACTAAAAATCCTGTTCAGCATTCAAAAACAAAGCACATTGATGTCAGGTATCATTTCATCAAAGATCATGTAGAGAAAGGCACAATCGAAATGTATTTTGTCTCTACTGACTTTCAACTTGCTGATATTTTCACGAAAGCTCTGGATGAAACACGTTTCAATTTCCTAGTCAGCAAGTTGGGCATGTTAAACATGTAATTTTACTTAATTCTTTGGTCCTCTTAGAATTATGTCAAATTATTTATTTATGTCTAAATTTGGTCTTGCTTTATTTTTTGTTAGAACACATCAGAAACAGCCAAAAGCCTCTGTTCGCTTCTGTAGGATTCTTTCAGAGGTACTCAGAAGCCTCTAGACACCTCTGTACCACTTTTTACATTGTTTGATCCAAGTGTTAACAGAAAAGGTGCACATCTTACACTTGCGAGGGGGAGCAGAATGTAATCTTCGAGGGGGAACAGATTAAATTGTTTTTAAAGCAAAATGCATTTTTTTTGGAGAGCAGAACGCAATTTTTGAGGGGGAGCAAATCTTAATTACTCAAGAGGGAGCTTAAAAAGTCTAACTTCTGTTAGCTGTCTTCCGAACCTCTCTTTTCTTCCCAGTTTTCTTGGAATTTGTCTCTTCTGACTAACTCTTGCCATCAAGGTTACAAAGATGCTTCAAATTCATCTTAAATTCTTTTGCAAAGATGTTCTTTGACATGTGTGGTCTAAAATTATTTTCTATGACCAGATATTCTCAAACTTTGTATTTATCTAAAATTTTCTTATTATTTTTAATTTCTTAAATAAATACTTGGTTTCGAAGATTAAACTTTCATTTGGTACAAACCGATTTCTACCCAAATGTCTGATTTTAAGATTTTAAAAGGATTTAATTACTCAAAAATTATTTTTTAATCAACAGTTTATCTGTTTTAAATAATGATTTTTTATTAATTAATTTTCTTTTAATTCTTTTTGAGGAGAGAATACTCGATCGTTTTTAGGCGCTAAAACCCTTTCACTTGACAGTACTCCTTTACACGTGTCATTCATCGTGCCCTTACATTTTGACACGCCTGCGCGCACACCTCACTAACTTGAACCGTTTTTGTTAGTCCCCAAATTAAAACCCTTCCTATTCAAAAATCACTCAAGTACTCTCTCTCTCTCTCTCATATATAACCCTCGATTTGGATCTTTACCAGTACTGTGCTTAATCATCTTCCTCAAGAGTCTGCATTCTTCCTAATCGGCGTTTGTTTTCACCAAGCTTTCTTCTTCAATGGCGTCTCCTGTTGCAAACCCCAATGTCCAAATCGACAACGATAACTTGGTCAACTCCACTGCAGATAGCGCTCCAATCGTCAAGCTACCACTAAAACCTAACAATGTTCAGGTTCTTCTTGATCCCAATACTTATCTTTCTGATTTCAGGATCATGATTGAGTTCCTGCAAAACCACTCCCTAAACCGAACCCTAACCCTGACAAACCCAAATGTTCCTGAAATATATGTACAAGAGGTCTGGCAAACCATGTTTATTAAGGACGACAATACCCTAATTGGCAGTTTTGGACACCCTACTGAACCTGAAACAGCAGTCCAAATCCCAATCTCTCGTAAGAAAATCGCAAAGTATTTTCAACTTCATTTACCCCACATCAAAGTTGATGGTCAATCGGTTCCCAACCCTGCTCTAGAATGTAATCCCACACCAGAAGCTCTTCTAGCTTTTGTTCGCTTCTTGGGCTACAATGAACACATCTATAGGCTATCTGAGTTCAAACGGAAACAGCTACCCCCAATGTGAAATGTTCTTGTCTCCATTCTAAACAAAAGCCTCACCTGCAAGATTGGGTCTCTAGACCAAGCCAGCAAAAACGTTCTCACAATTATGCATGGGATGTTCTTCAACGGACCCTTGGACTACGCAAGTCATATTTCAAGAAATCAAGGCGGCTGTTCAAATAAAAGTTACTCCCCAGAGCCAAGGGAAACCATTACCTGCCTTAATGTTCCCACGATTTTTATCACTCTTTACCTTCCCCGCAATTGGTGCACTGAAAGCTCCTCTGGTTCAGCCTTTCTGCAAAATAGCTTCAATGAGCTCTCACAAGCCAACAATAGACAACAACGGCTATCCTGCTTCCGAAGAACTTTCCAGCTACATGCTAGATCTTATTCCTTCCACCTCTCTTACTCTTATTTCCTATAAACGCTCTATGGTCCTCTCAGAACAGAGAGTATCTACCCAGAGCACCTAGAGCCCAGATTAGAAAGTGAGGGGTCAAGTGAGATTGAGATTGAAAAGAATTCGAGTGACCACCAGAGAGTTTCTACCCATCCCGACCTCTTATTGCAAGAGGGTACAGAAGATGTCCATCGTGACACATTTGAGCGCCTCTCTCCAAGTTCCCCACGGGTACCCACATCTCATGAGGTAGATGCCGACACATCTACACTCATTGAAAAAGGACAACCCAGTCCAAACCGCCCAGAGCCAAACCAATCAGAACTTCCCCAAGAGCTCACATCGACGGGAAGGTTTGGCACCTCGTTGGACGTTCCCCAAACGGGAAGAAGCAGGGGCCCCTTCTCACAATGAGAATGTATATAACCCTATTCCGGTATGAATACTATGCCCAACCTGAAACTCATGATTGGTAGTAAAACATTATATATAG
Organism: Silybum marianum; assembly: GCA_036898165.1. Classification (NCBI taxonomy): domain Eukaryota; kingdom Viridiplantae; phylum Streptophyta; class Magnoliopsida; order Asterales; family Asteraceae; genus Silybum; species Silybum marianum. The sequence continues at coordinate 29,363,521 of CM072533.1, read as the reverse complement.
CATTTTTTATTGCTTTTGCTGTCAAATCACCGATTCTACCCCTAAGATCCTTTTTCAAACCTACTCCCATTTCGGTGACCGATAGCGAAGTAGTACCGTGAGGGAAGGGTGAAAAGAACCCTCAACTCCATAAACAGGTACTTATAAATGGACAAATTCCTTTTCTTAGGAACACATACAGGAATCGTCACTTCAATGCAGCAATTCGTGAAAGGGGGGTATGCTATAGTTATAGTAGATTAATAAACGGTCTCCTTGCGGTTAAGGTAACGACTTCGGGCATGGCCAGCTCCCATAGTGTGACGGGCGGTTGAAGGGTGATATAAAGTTGGTCTTCCTCTTCAGGCAGCATATCCATGTTGTATTTGCTTCTCCTGATGGTTGGTCAAGTAACAAAAATGTTGCATTTTCAGGTACTAGTGGAGGAAGAACCCTATTAGACAACCCGCCCCTTCTCTACTGAGACAGGTCCTATAATTTGTCAAAAGAACAACTTTGTAAGTTTCAGTATGAACCCAATTGCAAGAGCGGAGCTCTACCAACTGAGCATCTTGAATTGAGGTGAGTGGATTTACACCAATAGAAACCATAAATTTCGACCTCGCCCGTGAAGTAAATCATCGCACCTACGGTCCAACCAATTGGGAGAGAATCAAAGACCCTTTGTATTTGTAATTGATTTCGGAATCAAGGGGTAGAGAAAATGCCTCGGGCCAATGTTCGAGTACCAGGCGCTGTATTGTTCCTCTGCATCAAGCACAACAGGGGAATCCACCTCATCTTCATCATCCTCTCAAAAGGGTGATGATAAAAATATAAGAGTTTCATTACTCCAGAACTTGCCACTATCCACACAAAACGACAATGTCTTCGTGACCAACGATGTCATAGGGCAACCAGAAGGTACGTCCATGCCTTCTGTTAGATTAGATGCTGATGAAATCCTATCAGAGGGGTTACAGCAACAGGATGCACTACTTACCGGGGTCTTTTCCCTATATTGTGGTAAGCACACTGTCTTCACCGACGCACCCTCTGATGATGGGCAAAAGGATGAAACAGTCAGAACAACCGAAAAGGAGCCTGTGAATAACAACCCTCGACGACAGGATGGATTTCCCTCCACACTCAACGTCGAAAGAGGTGTGAAAGAGGGCCTCTTTAAACGCGAGAGACAAGGGGCTCCATTCGTTGGAGATGCATCGGTTACCCCTTCTGCATTCGTCACAAATGCAGCGTTCAAGGAATTTGCTAATCAAATTCAGAGATCTGTGGAAGATCTAAAATTATCCATGATTTCTCAGCAACAAACTTTCACAGCCATTCAAGCCCAACAAGCAACTCAAAATCAGACTTTGGAAGACATCAGAAAGATTGTTGCTGATCATGCAGAAGCTCAACAGAACTCTGCAAATGCTCACTTCAAGGCTCTGGACGTTGGAATTAAATCAAATGCAGAGGCTATCTTTAATATTCCATCCGAAATACCCACTCCAGAAGTCACCATCTCTGCTGAAGAATATGGGTCATTTGTTGCTGACATCCACAAGCTCATCACAGCTATTTTTCCTTCAAAAGCTGCATCCACTTCTGCCTCGTCTTTGGTCAAAAAGTCGGATATGGCACAATTTCAGAAGGCCATGATTGACCGCATCAACTCTCTGACCTCCAAATATGCATCCAAGACTTACTCCAGCAACTTGCATGTGGATCAAAAGCTCACAACTTTGGAAACCACAGTGTCAAAACTCTCTTCTCTGTTAAATGAGCTATCTGCCTCCTTTGAAGATAGAAAGAAAGCTAAGGAAGCTAGGGCATGCAAGAAGGCTGAGCTCAAGCGTAAAAGATCTGAGGATCAGGATCCTGATTCTCAGAAGGGAGAGAACATGGATAATATCAGGAAGATGAAAACCGAAATGGGTCAGAAGATGAATCAAGAAAAAGGTAAAGCCTCATCCTCCTCACCATCTACACCTCCTCCTTCTAAGCAAACTCCGTTAACGCCTACTCCTCTGGCCACTCATCGAGGTCCCCTGCCTAAGGATCCAGAGATTGCTAAATTCATACTGGAGGTAATAGAGAATACTAAAACACAATCTTCTCAACCAGCCAAAGTAGAGGCAGCTAAAGCAGAAGCTGCCAAAGCAAAAGCAGCTGAAGCAGAAGTTGCCAGGGCATAACCTATGAAAACAGAAGAAACCAGAGCTAAAGCAGCCAGAGCCGAGACAGCAAGAATAGAAGAAGAGAATAGACTAAGGTCTGAGGCTGAACAAAAGGCTAAGTATGAAGATGAAAAAGCTAAGGAAAGAAGCTCTAAAAGCCAAAGCTGAAGCTGAGAAAGCCATTGCTCAGGCAGAAAAGGAGAAAGAGGAAGCTGAAAAGGCCAAGGAAGCTGCTGAAAGGGCTCGTGAAAATTTTGAAGAAGCTAAAAGGTAAGAGTCTGCAAAATTCAGAGCTGCAAACGAAGAAAAGATGCAGAAGTTGGGAAGACTTGAGCTACCCAACTTAGAAATAAAAAATAAGCATATGTATGCTCCTGTGGATCAGAAGATATATCTAATGATGCCGAATTTTTTAAATAATTATCAAGTCAGTGATGAAATCAAAGACAAATTTATTACTCACAGACAATCAAGAAAGGAGGCTTATTCCATAATTCCAATCAATACCATTTCATTCAGGCAAACTCATATCGAACAAACTCCTATCTGGTACACAATTTATAAGGTTGTCAGGAAAGATAACAAGTCATCATATTTCTGTGACAATGACCTATTGTCGATAAATCCCTCTGATCTGCTAACTCTGGAGAAATTTATGAAGACTCAAATGAACAGAGAGAGTGAAGTTCAAAACAAAGTTGCTTACTTCCGTATCATTAAATGCATGAAGTCTTTCATTCGATACAGAAGGCAAGTAGACTTCCAAACGGGCTTGAACTACAAAGTTGATAACTTGTGTGTCGCTGCACCAAATGAAGATTTGGAGGGTAATAATACTCTAAGGATTGGAAAAGTAATAACTCAACCAGAAGCTGGAATTGTGTTCAGAAGGTCGAGCAGAAAAAGCTTCTTCAAAATCAAAGATGCTCACAGATACTCTACAAAAGTCGTCTACATTATAAAATGTTATGCTTCTGTAGCAGTTGACAAGATTGAAAAGAGACTTGACAAACTAATGAAGCTCATAGAAGTTACAGATGCCATCTACAAAGTCATTTCTCAAATAGCTCCCTTCTGATAAAATTACAATACAACTATTTTTCCTATAACAGAACACCGAAACTACACGTGCAGCATTCTGATTTTCATACTTAGGGGGGGATTGTTAGACCTCATTTTTAAAGAAGTATGAATCAGAATCAAGTAACTACATGCGCATCGATGACGTGGCAGGCACACCCTCCGTGTGGAACTCAGTTTGTTACTTCTCTGCTTATGTGTCTTGTTGTAATAGGCTAGTTAGTTGACTTTCAAAGTTGTAATCGTATAAATAGCTCTCTCTCAGATTGTAATAGTATCGATTGAAAATACGAAATTGAGAGCTATTGTTTTGTGCACACTGTTGTTTATCATACAAACGCAATTCAATACCAATTACGATTGTTCTTCATATTTGTTCTTACTAATCTTACTGTTAATAATAGATCTACTTGCTTCCGCTCATATTTACATATTTGATCTATTAATTACTTGCTAGAAAGGGATCTGGGTTCCAACATAGGAATTGTAGGTTCAGAATTGACTTGTACAGATTCAGAAGTAGGAATTTCCGAATTTGAGGTTGAGTTAGGTGGTTCAGAAAGATTTGAGATAATAGTTTATGTGGGAACTAATTCTACAATAGTTTTTAGAAGGGATGGGTTCTAATAATCTGCAGAGACATTAACAGAAATATCAAATAAATCTTGACACAATGAATCTAAATTTGATTATAGTAAAGATTTAGATTCAGAAGTTTTATCAGTATTTCTCTTTTCTGAATCTAATTGTTCAGAAACTGGATTAAACTTGAGTTCTAAACTGTCTTGTTCAGAAGTCATCGTTGGCTCATGAAATCTGATATTTGAAGTTTCAATGATCCTTTGTGTGCTTTTTATGAGAACCATGTATGCTTTGGATCTTTGTGAATAGCCAACAGACACTCCAGCTACTCCTTTAGGAGAAAATTTGTCTAAGTGTTGTGTGTCATTCAGAAGAAAACACCTGCATCCAAATATTTTAAAATAATCAATGGAGGGTTTTCTCTTTTTAATAATTTCATAAGGAGTTTTGAGAAGTTTTCTATTGAGTATGGTTCTGTTCTGAGTAAAGCAAGTAGTTGCTATTGCTTCTGGCCAAAGAGATAAAGGCAATTCTGAATAAGCAAGCATAGTTCTTGCAGCCTCTGCCAAGGTTCTGTTCTTCCTTTCAACTATACATTCTGTTGAGGAGTTCTTGCAGCGGAAAAATTGTGAGGTATTCCAACAGAATCCAAAAAATTCTGATGTTTGGAATTTGTAAATTTTGTGCCATTGTCACTTCTGATCTTTTGGATAGTAAGTTGAAGGAGAACCAGCACTTTCTTTAGAAAAGGAATTAGTATGTCAGAAGTACCAGATTTAAGTCTAAGAAATTCAATCCAATTATATCTAGAATATTCATCAACTATAACTAGGATATACTTCTTTCCTCCCATGCTTTGAGTCTTCATTGATCCACATAAGTCCATTTGTAGCATTTCAAGTAGAGCTTGACATGAGGAAAGCATTTTCAGAGGGTGTGAGCTTCTCTTTTTCTTTCCAAGCTCACATGCAGAACATAGTGAATTCCTTTCAAACTTGATCTTTGGCAATCCTCTGACTAATTTGTGTATTTCCAATTCAAAAATTGCTTTGAAATTCAGATGTCACATCCTCCTGTGCCATAACCAACTCATTTCTTTCATGGGAGTAGAAATATAACATATTCCTTGAAGTTGACCGTCTTCAGTGAAAGTGGCAGAGTAGATATCACCATCTCTATAGGCTGTTAACTTGTTTCGGTTTTCAGAAGTAAGAATATGACAGAAGTCAATGTCAAATGTACTATCCAGTATTTGTCACATAATTGACTTATACTAAACAGATTATGCTTGAGTCCCTCAACATAAAAAACTTTCATTATAGTAACATCTCCTTTTGTAAAAGTTCCATACCCTCTCACATAGCCTTTTGATTTGTTTCCAAAACTAATTTTTCTTCCATATCTCTCATGATAGTCAGTTACTAATTCTTTGTAAGGTGTCATGTGTCTTGAACATCCAGAGTCTAAAACCCACACATGACACATCTGCAAAAAACAATTATTTAGTTTTAGGTACCCATTTGAGAATGAGTCCTTTCAGATTAGCTATAACAGAAGAAATTGTGAATTTGGATTTAACAGAAGTAAATGCAAAGTTTGATTAAAATTTTGTTTCAGAGATTTATCTTTTTTATGTTTATTATTATTCCTTTTTGAAAAATTTGCTAAAGAATTCTTAATTTATTTCTTAGGAATTTGTTGATGTTGGAATTTAATTGAAAATTATGATGTCCACACTTCATACAATGAATATGATTTTTAAGAACTTTCAATATCTCAACACATAAGCAAGAATTAACAACATTTGTTTGAGAAACATAATACTTGTTTTTATTCAAAGTATTGTCTTTGTGTACATCAAATTTCTTAAAAGAACATACACTATCTAATTTGTTTTTCTTTGGTAGTCTTTCGCCTTTTTTCTTCCAAACTAGAGTGGATGGCTCTGTATAAGATAAGAAATGTGGATTAGAATAAGAAGAACTTTTATCAAGATTCTTTGCATCTTTTGAATTAAGCTTTTCAGATTTAGGAATGGAAGATTGTCCTTTTTCAAAAGTTTTGACTCTTGTGATAAAATCTGAAGATGATAATGATCGTTTTCCTGTTGTTAAGTAAGATGTGTCTTTTAAATAATTTCTAGAAGGAGTGGAATTGGAACTCGTAGAATAATTAATTTTAAAAGTTGTACAATGTTTATATTCATCTTTCAAGAATACAACATTAAACATTTCTGAAGGTAATGTTGGTTCTTCAGATTTTAATTTCTCTCCCTCAGTCATAGAAGATTTAGATTTATAAACAATATAATGGTAGCAACATTAGGATGATCATCATCATCATCAAAATCTAAGGCATTCATCAAATCTGAAAATTTGTTTTGAGTCATATTTGTAGCAAAAAAGAAATTAATTGGAAAGTTTTTCTTTATTTTCAGAACTTGATACATTTATGAAAACTTCCTCAAGTTTCATCATCGGAATTATCAAATAATATTTCTGAATGCTCTTCAATATCATTTAAAGATTCAATGTCTGAAAATTTCTTCATATATGTCTTCAAGAATTTCTTCAGAATTAATTTTATTTTGACCTTCAGAAGTTTTATTAGAAGTTGCTTCTGGAATTACTTCAGATTTAATTTTATTAGAAGTTTCTTCAGAATTAATTTTATTTTGACCTTCTGAATAACAGGTTTATTTACAACACCTTTACTTTTCTCATTGAAAATTTTCTTATTTGAAACATCATATAAATTTGAAGGTGCTTCCTTCAAAATTTGACATTCACTGTATCCTAAACCTGCTTTGATATTGTAAAACTTTGAATTCTGAACCTGACTTGTTAAAATGTTTAGAGTTTGTTCAGTTTGAGATATTTTAATATTCAGATCTTTTAATTCCCTGATCTTTTTGTATAATTCAAGTCTTTCTTGATTCAGAAAGTTCATTTTGACATTCAGAACTTCTTTTTCAGATTTTTCATTAAGGATATCTTTTTGCATGCTATCCATCTTTTCTTTCAACAAAGATTTTCCTTTAGAAACTTTTTCAAGTGTTCTTCAGCATTTTGACAATTTTGTTTATATATTTGACTTTCAGATCTAAATTTATTTACCAACGTTCTTTCACCTTTTATTCTGTTTCTGAGATTTTCAGATTCAGAAGTCATATTCAGATTTTGATCTTGCATGTTGTTTTCAGAATTTTCAGAATTTAATGATGAAATTGTTTCAGAATTAATTTCAGAAGAAGAAGTTTGTACCTCAGAATCATATGCATGAGTATCTTCGGGATCCATCTAGCACATGTAGCAGTTTGAAGCATAGTGTGCAACTTCTTCATCATATTCTCCATCACTCCAGTTCAACCAATCTTCTTCATACTTTGTAACTAGAGGTGGATTCATTTCCTTTTTCTTTGCAAGTAATTTCTTTTTCTCATAGTAACCAGCATTTTTGACCTTAGGCATTTTGCATTGTCTTGCAAAATTACCAGATTTTCCATAATTAAAACACGTAGCTGGTTCTGCAGTATCTTGTTGAACAACGTCTTGACTTAAGATCTTCTTAGCTCCATCTTCAGACTTAGGTTTGTTTTTGTATTTCTGATTGTATCTTTGATGGAACTGTCTTGTCATGAAAGCAATACTATCAGAAAACCTTTTTAACTCTTCATCTGACTCATTTCCATCACAGAGGGCAGCTTCTGGAATCTCACAAATTTTGTTCATTGATGACATGGACATTGAACTATTTAACTTCTTGCTTAACAAGACTACAGTATCATTTGTCTTTTTCTGTTCATTCTATCTGAATTTAATTTTCTCTTCTTGTTGAAACAAAATCCCATAAACATCATGGATAGACTTTCTAGACATATTCCTGGTAACCATGTTGTCAGAAAAGCTAGTCCATTCATTCCCCAGATTATTAAAAAACTTATTATTAATTTCTGAATTAGATTTCTGAACACCATTTCTCCTCAAAATCATTCAGAATATTATTGAACCTATGATAAGTTTTAGTGATTGATTCACCCTCTTTATAACTGAAATTCTCATATCTACCAACGCATATGTTCGGTCTCTGAGCTTGAGCTTTAGTGCTCACCTGCATCTAAGCATCAACTTCATCCCACTTGGTCTTCGTAGAAGTTAAGCTGTCAACTCTGTTGAATATTTCATTTAGGAAAGCCATGGTGAGTAAAGTAAGTGCCCTTCTATCTACTTTGGCTTGCTCCTTTTCAACATTGTAATACATACCAGGACTCTTCTTGATCTGGGTAGCTGGGAGTAGTTTTTGTTCTAGGAACAGCAGCAATTTCCACGTAGACTTCAAGGGGTCCATTGATAATGGATTGCATCAGTGCCTCATCAATATTATCCAAGAATTGAATCATCCTTATGCGCCATTGATGATACTCACCCAATAACAAAGTAGGTGGTTTAGTTTCAGATCCGATGGAAACGATTTCTTTCAACATCTTGATATGAATGATCGAAAATTCACCTAAGTCTGATATTTATATCAAATCGAATCAATCTTGAAAAGATTGATCAAGAATTTCAAGAACTTGTCAGATCTGACAAGTTCTTAATTGAATAAACAAATAGATGAATTGGCTCTGATACCAATTGATAGATTCCAAGTACCAAAATATAGAAAGAATGTAAAGTAGAACAAGAAATGTAGCAAGGAAGTCATATGTAGTATTGATATTGACAAAATTACAGATGTATCTTTACAGTACAAAAAATCTAAGAACTTTAGTTATAACAGACTAACTAAACTTCTATTTATATACAAGAAAGGATTCAATACTAACAAATAGTTACATGACAGACCAATAGAATCAATACAAGTGTACATCATAAAGTTCAGAACCACCTCTGAACTTCTTCAGAACTGTCTTCAGAAGTTCTTCAGAACATCTTCAGAATATTCAGAAGTTCTTCAGAATTTTCAGAACTTCTGAAGTAGACACTTCAGAAGTTATGCCTTAGGCTTTGCTTGACTTCTGTACTTGACTTCTGACTTATGACTTATGACTTCTAAGCTTTCTTCCTTTGTCTCTTCAGAAGTAGTTCAGAAGATCTGAACTATGAAGCTTTAGAACCCAGTCTTCTTTGAAGCTATTTTATGATCTCTATCAAAAACAATCACGAACTCGTCGAGATAATATTTAATGATACGGTTCATGAGAACCATAAAGACTGCAGGAGCATTTGTTAGTCCGAATGGCATAACTAACAAACTCATAATGACCGTAACATGTTCGGAATGCAGTCTTTGAAATATCATTTTCTCTTACGTAAAGCTGATGATATCCCGATCTCAGATCAATTTTAGAAAAATACCTTGCCCCCCAAAGTTGATCAAATCAATCGTCTATGCGGGGCAATGGATATTTATTTCGCATTTGACTCGATTTAGATCACGATAATCGATACATAATCGCATCGAGCCTTACTTTTTCTTAACAAATAGGACCGGTGCTTCATAGGGTAAAACATTGGGTCGGATATATCCTGTATCCAACAATCCTGAACTTGTTCCTTTAGTTCCTTCATTTCAGTCGGAGCCATTCGGTAAGGAGCTTTTGAAATAGGACTAGCTCCCGGAACAAGTTCTATGGTAAATTCAACTTCCCTCTCCGGAGGGACTCCGGAAAGTTCATCAGGGAATACATCGAGGAACTCATTAACTACAGGGACGTTTTCAAGTTTAGAAGGTACCTCTACTGGATCTTGCAAAGACGCGAGATAACCTTCACAACTTTGCAATGTGAACAACTTGGCTTCTAAAGATGATACAGTTGTAGTTCCTGGTTCCGGTTCTATCCCTTGATATATGAATTCAGGCTGATCTTTATTATCAAAGAATACTTGCTTTGAATGACAATTGATCGTTGTTTGGTGCTTAGACAACCAATCCATACCAAGGATAAGATCAAAATGCTTCATTTTCCTCGGAAGTAACGTGACTTCTAGAATATGATCGCTGATAGATAGAGGAAATTTTTTTCATTCAGACACAACACATACTGAACCACCCACCGGAGTCGTAATATGTCACACCCCGCTAAAGCGGAAACACGAGGAATGATAGTTCAAGATTTCATAGCAATAGAGTGATAACAACACCAATTGTCCAATCAAATATATAACAATATAAAACTGAACGTTACATCATACAGGTTCAAGTTTTAAGAAAATAAAAAAAATAAGATATTCTACAAAACGATTTCAAATTTAAACGTGGTTGATGTTGATGCGCCCCAAACACAAGCATTTTTAGTTACCCTTTCTTACCCCTGAGAAGCATGAATAAAACAAGGTCAACTACAAAGAGTTGGTGAGTTCACAGGTTTTCAATATTATAGACATCGTTTGCATAAATAAATATTGAGCAAAAATAACTTTTATGGCACTAGGTAAATCTTCACATCTTAAAACGTTCAAGGAATTTTTGTACCCTAATTAATAGTAGTAATGAGCCACCACTAAACCTTCGACCACCAAAAAAAATATTTTTAGTTCTACCTCAGCGGTGGACCTAAAGTCCACATGTGTAGAACCTTTCTTTTTTTTAGTTCTACCTCAGCGGTGGACCTAAAGTCCACATGTGTAGAACCTTTCTTTTAAGTATAGTGCACCACTACCTGTAGTTCTTGGGTGGGATTGCTATCCGCACCCCTACTTGTCGGTTTTTAGGTGGGATAGTCCGTCCAATAGCGTTATCCACATCTATCTTCGGCTCCTCACTTGAGTTAATAGTAGTGTACAAACTTTTATGGAACATTTTACTCAGTAGCGCTATCCACATATACCTTCATTCCAGTTGGATTATAAGCATAACACATAAAGGAAACTTTTGAAATAAAAATAACTCATTTTGGATGAGTTATGAAGGAGATATGGCACTACAAAGTTGCATGTACAATTCTGTCATTAGTTGACAGATTGCACACTTAACTTTAATAAATTGGTTAATGCCTCAAAACTTCATATTTTTGAATGAAACTGAATTCATATGATTCCTAACTCATAAAAGAAAACTCCAGAAGAATAATTATGCATTATGAACAAATATTTAAAGAGATATTAGCATGCAAAGTAGGATTTACCTACTGGTGGTTTCACAGATTGCACACCTAAAATATTTTAGGTGTTTGGAGGGTCAAAACTCCATATTTTTAAGTGATTCCACTTTCAAACTGAAGATAACTCATAAAACTAACTCTCAAAGAAAAAATAATCCTTTTTCATTGAGTTTTGAAAGAGATATGATCATTTGAACATCTATGCACAAATCTGTCATTGGTTGACAGTTTGCACACTCATTTTGTTTTAATTAGTTGGAACCTCAAATCACCATATTTTTTAATGAAATCAGTAGCATTTGAAAGATAACTCATTAACTAATATTCCAGAAGTAGAATCAAGTAATTTGGATGAGTATTCAGAGAGTTATGGTCAATTAAAGTAGGGTTTTCCTACTGTTGAACTTCCAGATGCACATGCATCTTATTATGAGCATTTGAGGGGTCAAAACACAATGTTTTTGAGTGAGACCACTTGGATTAGAACCCCAACTCACTAAATAAACTTGTAGAAAGAATATTTATGATATTTGAACATATTAATTGCAAGAAATGGATGATTTATGCACATGCAATAAATCTGTCAGCACTAAAAATCTCCATTGTTGTTCAAAAACACATAAAATCATGATTTTTACTCATTTTCTTGAGTTTTTTGTGTGGATCATAGATTACCACAATTGTACAAACATTTTTACATGTTTTGGTGTAGAATCTCTCAAGAAACTCAGAAATTTCGGATATTAGAAGAAGTGGCTAAGAAAATGTAAGAAAAGTGGGTTTTTCACCCAAAATTTGGAAGAAAAAGATGAAGATGATGTAAATAATTACTTTGGATGATGATATGTGTTTTTTATCTTCAAAAACCTTGCTCATTGATGGATTTTAGATGAAAAATATGGCTGGAGATATGAAGGAGAAGAAAAGAAAGAGAGGAAAAAGAGAGAGGTATTTATGCCTCTTTAGTTCTAGAGAGAGAGAGAGATGTTTGAATTTTGAAAATGAAGAAATGAGGAGAAAAATGGTTTTTATATGGGGATTTGGGGGCGGGGGGTGTGGCCAGCCATGGGTATGGGCCCCACTCAACCCAACATTTTTATTATTATTTTTTTATTATACATTAAGCCCAAAATAATGAAATTAAAAGTCCATTTTCTCAAGCCAAGAGTGTTTAAATTATATAAAAAATAAAAGTTTTATAAATAACATACTAAAAATATATATTTTATATAAATTGGGTATAAATTAGAGCATTTGGCACTATGTAGGACGTTTCGGCCAGTTACGGGTCGGAACCGGACTTTCTAAGCAGCTACCGGAAACTCTAGAAATTTTTCGGTCATTCTAAGTCAATTGAATTATAATCTTATATTTAATCTATATTAACACTAATAAACTTAATTAGACCTAACCTGGAGGTTTAAATTTGACAGTTGTCACAGTCTCCCCCAGTTAAAGAAATTTCGTCCTGAAATTTAATGACTGCTACTGTCAATGGACTTCTTTGCAACCAAATGCGGATATTTGCCTTTCATGAAATTCTTCTCTTTCCCAAGTATACTCTGGGCCATGCTTCGCATTCTACTGAACTTTGATAATAGGGATTTTACTGCACCCCAACCGTTTAACTTCTCGGTCTAGTATCTCGACTGGTTCCTCGACGAAGTATAACTGATCGTTAATCTGAACGTCGTCCAGGGGTAACACCAGTGTTTCATCCATTAAACATTTCTTCAGATTCGACACATGGAACGTGTCGTGGATGGCGCTTAAATTCTGCGGTAACTTCAATTTGTATGCTACCGGTCCAATTCTTTCGAGTATTTCGAATGGACCAATGTACCTGGGACCAACTTGCCTCTCTTCCGGAAGTGTACAAGCCCTTTCCATGGTGATACCTTCAAAAGCTCTTTATCACCGATTTGGATTTCAAATGGCTTCCTCCAATTATCCGCATAACTCCTTTGACGATCTCTTGTTGTTTTGAGTCTTTCTTTGATGATTGAGATCTTGTCAGTGGTCTCTTGAATAATATCAAGTGTGGTCAGCTGTCTATCTCCAATTTCTAACCAGCTAAGCGGCGATCTACAGTTATGTCCGTATAGGGCTTCGTACGGTGCATACTGAATGCTGGTATGGTAGTAGTTGTTGTAGGAGAATTCAACAAGTAGTAGGTGGGTATCCCAACTCCCACCAAAATCTATCGCGCATGTACGCAGCATATCCTCTAATGTCTGAATAGTTCTTTCTGATTGTCCATCCGTTTGAGGATGATAGGCAGTGCTATAATCTTAACGTGTACCCAATGCCTTTTGAAGAGACTGCCAAAATCGTGACATAAAACGTGTGTCTCTATCCGATATAATGGAAATAGGCACACCGTGACGTGTAACTATTTCATTGATGTAAATTTGCGCACGTTTCTCCATACTGAAATCTTCCCGAATGGGAAGGAAATGAGCTGATTTTGTAAGTCGATCTACTATAACGTATATCGAATCATGTCCTTTCCCAGTCCTGGGTAGCTTGGTTATGAAATCCATAGTTATTTTCTCTTTCTTATTGCCAGAATAGATGAGTATATCATCCATAAACATGATCACAAATATGTCTAGGTATGGTCGTCATACTCTATTCATCAAATCCATGAAGATTGTTGGTGTGTTTGTTAGCCCAAAAGGCATAACTAAGAACTCGTAATGACCATAACGAGTTCTAAACGCTGTCTTAGGAATGTCTTCTTTACGAACTCTCATCTGATGATACCCCGATCGAAGATCGATCTTTGAGAAAGATGTAGCACCTTGAAGTTGATCAAATAAGTCATCAATTCGAGGGAGGGGGTATCGGTTCTTGACAGTCAACTTATTTAGTTCCCTATAATCGATACAAATTCGGAAAGATCCATCCTTCTTTTTAACAAACAAGATTGGAGCTCCTCAAGGTGAAGAGCTAGGGCTGATGAATCCTTTATCGAGTAACTCTTGAAGTTGTTCTGACAATTCTTGAATTTCTGATGGCGCTAACCGGTAGGGTGATTTTGCTACGGGCGCAACTTCCGAAATTAAATCAAGGCGGAATTCAACTTGTCTTGATGAGGCCAGTCCAGGTAACTCATCTGGGAAAACTTTAGGAAATTCTCGAACTATAGGGATATCTTGAATGCGCCGCTTCTCTTCGACCTCCTTACTCACAATGTGGGCCAAAAATGCACTGCAGTCTTTCCTTAGGTACTTTCGCATCTTCATGCATGACACGATTCTAAGATTCCTTCTAAGTTTCTCACCATGTACTTCGAGTGTTTCTCCTTCGGGTAGTGGTATTCGGATGATTTTCTTAAAACAGCAAATTTCATCTTGGTTTTTAGACAACCAATCCATACCCACGATTATGTCAAAACTTCCTAACTTAATCGGGATTAGATCTATACTGAAGTCTCTATTAGCCAAGTTTAAAGTGCAGTTCATTATTACGTCCTTGGCCCTACTTTCCTGTCTGTTGGCATACTCAATGACATATACTTCTTTCAACTTTTGAGGTCTTAGAGTTATCTTTGGTCTAAAATCTAATGACACAAAACTTCTATCCTCTCCAGAATCAAATGATACAAATGTGTAATGAATGTCCAAGAGAAACGTACCTGTAACTACATCTGGATTCTGCCTTTCTTCCTTAGCTCCAATCTCAAACACTCGATTCTTGCCTGACCTCCTAGGTTCCCTTGATTGACTGGTTGTGCTTGATTAGTATTTGGTCTTTGATCTAGTCTCGGACAAGTGTTTCGAAAGTGATCTAGACTTCCACATTCGTGACATGTTCGTCTTCTGCCACTCCTACAATCCTTAGCAAAATGGCCTCCCTTATTTCATTTTAGGCAAATGATGCATCTTCCACCATGATGGTTATTACACTTATCACACTTAGGGTATGTTCCCTTTCCTTTCTCCTCTATCTGTGACTGGATCCCATAGTTCCTTGTTACCTTCTGATTTTTACCCGTCCTTCCTTCAAATTGCTTTTTCAAGGGTTCCTCCATCTTTCTCTTACCTTGAGCTTTGTATCTTGTAAATATTCCTGAACGCTTAGCATTGTTTGTAAGCCTGGTTGCCAAATTCACCGCATCCTGAAGGGTTTTTGGGTTTGCCGAAGTAATGTCCGCGCGTATTTCAGGAGATAAACCCCAGATATCGACTCGATTTTCCTCAGGCGTCACCAAATGTGGTACCATCTTTTCCAGTTCATGGAAACGAGCAGAGTAAGAATCTATGTCATTTCCCTTCATTTCATGATTCCATAGCTCTGCTTCCAACTTCTGGATTTCGCTCCTCGGTAGTATTCCTCTTTGAGCATCTTTTGGAATTACTCCCAAGTAAGACTGTTGGTTGCTTCTCGGCCTCGGGTTTGCACTTGGGTGTTCCACCAGGTCAATGCTCGTCCTTGTAGCAGACACGCGGCAAACTGCACTTTATTTCCTTCAGTGCACTTGCTGATGTGGAGAACGGACTCCAAATTCTCAATCCATGTCAGTAATCCAACAGCTCCTTCAGTTCCATGGAATTCCTTCGGGTTGCAGGTCCTAAAAGCTTTGTATATGCATTCCCTATCTCCACTTGCTCCAGATACGCAGTTGTTTCCCGAATTAGCATTTAGACCTGCTGCCACTTGACTAACGATGTTCGAAAGTGCCGCGAGGAGTTGCTCAGGCACAAGTCGCGAGATCTCGGAGTTTTCTCTCCTCGAAGGCATTGCCTTTAGGCATAGGTTCATATTGAGGTTGGGTCATATTACTATTACTATTTTTTCGCTAAGTCTACTTAACTAAGTTGTGCATATAAAACACTCGATTCATCAAATCATAGGTTTAGAATCACATAACTTCAATATCCAACAAAAATAATTCCCAAAAGACATCAAGTGTCTTAGAGTTCTAAATAGTGAGCTACATGCCACCAAAATAAGTTTCCTAGTTTAACCAACAAAGTAGTCAAAAAGTTCTCTCCTAGGTTGACTGGTCGCATAGCCTGAGGAGTCAGTAGAGTACTTAGTAGGAGTGGATGAGTGAGACATAGTGAACTGCGATAGTAACAAACTTAATTACTAAATGTACTTTCATAAATAACAATTTATAAAATGCTTATGCAAACTCACACTTATGACCATGCTTTTCATTTGGGTAAGAAGTTCCCAATGTAATTGTTCCATGCCTCCCTTATACATATTATATTAGACATAGGTGATCAGGCTTTGCCTAATTATGATATGCTAAGTCGACACTTATTACAATTATACTAGTAGTCAGCTTTTAAAATTTAAGTTAGTTTAGAAAAATAGTTTTCGAAATTTTTTGGTTATAGTATTTGGTTTTATAGAAAAACCGATGTTCTCTATAACCTATGGCTCTGATACCAAGTCTGTCACACCCCGCTAAAGCGGAAACACGAGGAGTGATAGTTCAAGATTTCATAGCAATAGAGCGATAACAACACCAATTGTCCAATCAAATACATAACAAAATAAAACTGAACGTTACATCATACAGGTTCAAGTTTTAACAAAATAAAAAAATAAGATATTCTACAAAACGATTTCAAATTTAAACGTGGTTGATGTTGATGCGCCCCAAACACAAGCATTTTTAGTTACCCTTTCTTACCCCTGAAAAGCATGAATAAAACAAGGTCAACTACAAAGAGTTGGTGAGTTCACAGGTTTTCAATATTATAGACATCTTTTGCATAAATGAATTTTGAGCAAAATAACTTTTATGGCACTAGGTAAATCTTTACATTTTAAAACGTTCAAGGCATTTTTGTACCCTAATTAATAGTAGTAATGAGCCACCATTAAAACTTCGACCACCAAAAAAAAATATTTTTAGTTCTACCTCAGAGGTGGACCTAAAGTCCACATGTGTAGAACCTTCTTTTTTTTAGTTCTACCTCAGCGGTGGACCTAAAGTCCACATGTGTAGAACCTTACTTTTTTTTAGTTCTACCTCAGCGGTGGACCTAAAGTCCACATGTGTAGAACCTTCCTTTTTTTTAGTTCTACCTCAGCGGTGGACCTAAAGTCCACATGTGTAGAACCTTCCTTTTATGTATAGTGCACCACTACCTGTAGTTCTTGGGTGGGATTGCTATCCACACCCCTACTTGTCGGTTTTTAGGTGGGATTGTCCGTCCAATAACGCTATCCACATATACCCTCGGCTCCTCACTTGAGTTAATAGTAGTGTACAAACTTTTATGAAACATTTTACTCAATACAATATATTAGTGTACATGCCTTACTACCCAAAACAACAATTTCATATCGTTTCACATTCGGTAATGCAAATAGCTCAAATATTTCTTTTAATCATGATTTCCACCAAAAACGTATAAAATACTTTAAAAACGGGGCTGTGAATACTCACCTTTTGCAAAAGCTCCGATTAACAAAACACGATCCACATCCACTCGTCGGCCTAACGTTTCCCTATCAAAAACAGGTACCCAAAACGTCACTTATATGTCCAGCTTGGTCTACTATTGTCCCGTTATACATAATGCACATATGCTCTTTAAAGAGATAACTTATACCGGAAATGTAACATTATAGTCTTTCAAGTGACTAAAATTTATGAAATCAACCAGTTTCAGAATTTAACTTTCTGACAGAAACTATAAGGCTTAAAAATGATAAAATTTTCCGTCTTTTTATATGTGATGCATTACTGAGTTAAGGTCACTGTGACCAAATTTCATTCATTTTAGACATATAAAAAGGGTTCAAATAATTTATATCAAACAGAGTGTCACAGCAAGCATGGCAGATTACACACTGTTAGTAAAACAATCATTTGAGGAGTTCTACTTAGTATTTTTCAAAAATTCCAGTTGGATTATAAGCATAACACATAAAGGAAACTTTTGAAATAAAAATAACTCATTTTGGATGAGTTATGAAGGAGATATGGCACTACAAAGTTGCATGCACAATTCTGTCATTAGTTGACAGATTGCACACATAACTTTAATAAATTGGTTAATGCCTCAAAACTTCATATTTTTGAATGAAACTGGATTCATATGAATCCTAACTCATAAAAGAAAACTCCAGAAGAATAATTATGCATTACGAACAAATATTCAAAGAGATATTAGCATGCAAAGTAGGATTTACCTACTGGTGGTTTCACAGATTGCACACCTAAAATATTTAGGTGTTTGGAGGGTCAAAACTCCATATTTTTAAGTGATTCCACTTTCAAACTGAAGATAACTCATAAAACTAACTCTCAAAGGAAAAATAATCCTTTTTCATTGAGTTTTGAAAGAGATATGGTCATTTGAACATGCATGCACAATTCTGTCATTGGTTGATAGTTTGCACACTCATTTTGTTTTAATTAGTTGGAACCTCAAATCACCATATTTTTGAATGAAATCAGTGGCATTTGAAATATAACTCATTAACTAATACTCCAGAAGAATAATCAAGTAATTTGGATGAGTATTCAGAGAGTTATGGTCGTTCAAAGTAGGGTTTTCCTACTGTTGAACTTTCAGATGCACATGCATCTTATTATGAGCATTTGGAGGGTCAAAACTCAATGTTTTTTAGTGAGACCACTTGAATTAGAACCCCAACTCACTAAATAAACTTGTAGAAAGAAGATGTATGATATTTGAACATATTAATTGCAAGAAATGGACGATTTTTGCACATGCAATAAATCTGTCAGCACCAAAAATCTCCATTGTTGTTCAAAAACACATAAAATCATGATTTTTACTCATTTTCTTGAGTTTTATTGTGTGGATCATAGATTACCACAATTGTATAAATTTTTTTACATGTTTTGGTGTATAATCTCTCCACAAACTCAGAAATTTCGGATATTAGAAGAAGTGGCTAAGAAAATGTAAGAAAAGTGGGTTTTTCACCCAAAATTTGCAAGAAAAAGATGAAGATGATGTAAATACTTACTTTGGATGATGATATGTGTTGTTTATCTTCAAAAACCTTGCTCATTGATGGATTTTAGATGAAGAATATTGTCACACCCCGCTAAAGCGGAAACACGAGGCGTGATAGCGCAAGATTTCATAACAATAGGATAAAAACAACACCAACCATCCATTCAGTACATAATAGTTTAAGTTCAAAATTTACATCGTATCAACTCAAAAGTTCTAACAAAACAAAGTAAACCAAGTGTTTCAACTAAACAGTTTTCAAATAAACAAGATGGTTGATGTCGACGCGCCCACATAAAAGAAAGATTCGGTTAATCTTTTCTTACCCCTGAAAAGCATGATAAAAACAAGGTCAACTACAAAGAGTTGGTGAGTTCACAGGTTTTCAATATTTAAAAAATAATCAATTGTGTGAGTGAATATGAGCAAAATAAATTTTTGGCACTTATTGATATCTTAAAACGTTAAGGCATTATGTACTCTAATTTTTGTATATAAAGAGCCACCACTAAACCTTTCGACCACAAAACAATATTTTTAATTCTACCTTAGCGGTGGGACTAATACCCCACATATGTAGAACCTTCGTTATTAAGTATCGTGCACCCCTACCTGTAGTTTCTAGGTGGGATTGCTATCCACACCCCTACTTATCGGTTTTTAGGTGGGATTGTCCGTCCAAATAGCGCTATCCACAAATACCCTCGGCTCCTCACTTGAGTTAATAGTAGTGTACAAACTTTTATGTTACATTTTACTCAATATAACTATTAGTGTACATGCCTTAGTGCCCACAACATCAAATTTAACAAGATTTCATAATCTTAATGACAATGGCTCATAAAACACATTCAATCATGCTTTTCACCCCAAAACGTATAAAACACTTTGAAAGAGGGGCTGTAAATACTCACCTTTTAGCAATGCTCCGCAACGCAAAACAATACAATCCGAATCTCCGCATAACGACCTAACGCTTCCCTATCAAAGAGTAATACTCAAAACCGTCACTTATAGGTCTAATACTACTTAGAGGTGAATAAATCTTAAGCCCATAAGTGTCTATATATGTCCAATTATACAAAATGCCCATATGCTCATTAATATCGTAATTTATACCGAAAGTGATCTTATTATCCATCACATGATCAATATTTATAAAAATCAATTAAGTCCAGAATTTCTCTTCTGTACAGAAACTAATTGTCCTAAAAATGATCAGGTTTCAAAGGCTTCCAAAATGATCTAGTTTCCTATATTTTTATATAAGATAAATTACTGAGTTATGGTCTTTGTGACCAAATTTCATGTCTTTTGGCCATGTACAAGTGGTTCAAATAATTCATGCAAAATATTATATCACAACCGATAAAACAGATTACACCATGTTAGTGAATCACTCACTTAAGGAGTTATACTCAGTGTTTTCTAGAATTTCCAGTTGGATTGGAATCATAACTCATAAAGGAAACTTTTGAGATAAGATTCACTGATTTTCAAGAAGTTATGAAGGAGGTATGACACTACAAAGTTGCATGCACAATTCTGCCATTAGCTGACAGATTGCACACTTAACTTATATAAGTTGGTTAGTGCCTCAAAACTTCATATTTTTGCATGAAACTGGATCCATATGAATCCTAACTCATAAAATGATGTTCTAGAAAAAGAATCATGCATTAAAGACAAATAACAAAGGAGATACTAACACACAAATTAGAGTTTAGCTGCATGGTGGTTTCACAGATTGCACACCTAAAGTATTTTAGGTGTTTGGAGGATCAAAACTCCATATTTTTAAGTGATTCCACTTGCAAACTGAAGATAACTCATAAATATAACTCTCAAAAGAAGAATCAACCTTTTTCATTGAGTTTTGAAAGAGATATGGCCATTTGAACATGCATGCACAATTCTGTCATTGTTTGACAGTTTGCACACTCATTTTGTTTTAATCATTTGAAACCTCAAATCACCGTATTTTTGAATGAAATCAGATGCATATGAAAGGTAACTCATTAAGCTAACTTCCAGAAGAAAAATCAAGTGATTTGGAAAAATATTCAAAGAGTTATGGTTGTTCAAAGTAGGGTTTACCTACTGTTGAACTTCCAGATGCACATGCATTTTTCTATGAGCATTTGGGGGATCAAAACTCAATGTTTTTGAGTGAAACCACTTGGATTAGAATCCCACACTAAATAAACTTGTAGAAAGAAGATTCATGATATTTGAACATAGAAATTGTAAGAAATTGACGATTTACACACATGCATGAATCTGCCAGAACCAAAATAACCATTTTTGTTCAAGAACACATAAAATCATGATTTTTACCCTATTCTCTTGAGTTTTATTTGTGTAGGTCATAGATTATCACCATTTTATAAACATTTTACATGTTTTGGTGTAAAATCTCTCCACAAACTCAGAATTTTTGGATATTAGAAGAAGTAGCTAAAAAAAATGTAAGAAAAGTGGGGTTTTCACCCAAAAATGGTAAGAAAATGAGGGTAAAGTTGTTACCTTGTTTGGATGATGATTAGAGCTTCTAAATCCTTGTATGAACTTGATCTTGATGATGATTTGAAATGAGAAATGGCTGGAGTTTTTGTTTTAGAGAGGGAGAAAATGTCTTTTCACTTCTAGAGAGGAGGCCGGCCATGGGGGCCCACTCCTCTCAAAATCATATATTTGTTTTATAAATAAAATAAAACTCAAGCCCAATTAAGAATACAATGTCATTTTCTCAATTTTTGGCCCTTTTTCCTCAAAATGTAAGCCCAAAAGTGATAAAATTCTATAAAAATAGAAGTTTTATATTTGAAACATTAAAACTATATATTTTATATACATTGGGTATAAATTAGAGCATTTGGCACTGTATTGGAAGTTTCGGACAGTTACGGGTCGGAACCGGACATTTTTAAGCGACTACCGGAAATGCTAGGGGTTTTTCGGCCATTCTAAGCCAACTATTTCTTAATCTTAAAATTTAAACTATATAAACACTAATAAACTTAATAGAAGCTAACCTGAAAGCTCGAATTTTTTACAGTTGTCACAGTCTTCCCCCGTTAAAGAAATTTCGTCCCGAAATTTAAGAAGTGGCTTTCTCCGGGGTGTTTGTGAATAAGCTGGGATATTTTTGCTTCATCAAATCTTCACGTTCCCAGGTATATTCTGGACCATGTTTCGCATTCCAACGGACCTTAATAATAAGGATTTTACTGCGCCTTAACCGTTTAACTTCTCGGTCCAAAACCTCAACTGGTTCTTCAACGAAGTTTAACCGATCGTTAATCTGAACGTCATCTATGGGTAACATCAACGTTTCATCTGCTAGGCATTTCTTTAGATTCGACACATGAAATGTGTCGTGGATTGCGCTTAGATTTTGCGGTAACTTCAACTTGTACGCCACTGGTCTGATTCTTTCGAGTATTTCGAATGGACCAATGTATCTTGGACCCAGCTTGCCTTCTTCCTGAAGCGTACCAGTCCCTTCCATGGGGACACTTTTAATAGCACTTTATCTCCCACTTGAAACTCCAACGGCTTTCTCCGATTATCCGCATAACTCTTTTGACGATCTCTTGCTGTCTTGAGTCTTTCTTTGATTGTCGAGATCTTATCAGTGGTTTCCTGAATAATATCGGGCGTTGTCAACTGTCTATCTCCGATTCCTACCCAGCTAAGCGGTGATCTACACTTACGTCTGTATAGAGCTTCGTATGGTGCACATTGTATGCTGGTATGATAGCTGTTGTTATAGGAGAATTCAACAAGTGGCAGGTGGGTATCCCAACTTCCACCGAAATCTATTGCGCAAGCCCGTAACATATCCTCTAGCGTTTGAATAGTTCTTTCCGATTGTCCATCCGTTTGAGGATGATAGGCGGTGCTATAATCCAAACGTGTACCCAATGCCTTTTGGAGTGATTGCCAAAAACGCGATGTAAATCGTGTATCTCTGTCCGAAATAATGGAAATAGGCACACCATGACGTGTAACTATTTCATTAATATAGATTTGCGCACGTCTTTCCATACTGAAATCTTCGCGAATGGGGATGAAATGAGCCGATTTGGTAAGTTGGTCTACTATAACCCATATTGTGTCGTGCCCCTTTCCAGTTCTGGGTAATTTAGTTACGAAATCCATTGTTATTTGCTCCCACTTCCACTGTGGTATTTCAGGTTGTTGGAGTAAACCAGATGGTTTCTGATGTTCAGCCTTTATCTTAGCACAAGTCAGGCACTTGCTTACGAATACAGCAACATCTTTCTTCATTCCCGGCCACCAATAATACTCCTTCAAATCCTTATACATTTTATCTGCTCCTGGGTGAATCGAATATCTGGATCGATGGGCTTCATCCAAAATGGTTGACCGTAGATCACCAACCTTCGGTACCCATGCTTTATTCTTGAAGTAATACACACCATCCTCTTGCATTTCAATTTCTTTCTCTAAATGTTGCAAGGTTTCATTCTTCCTATTTTCTTCTTTTAAAACTTCTCTTTGTGCTTCAATAATTTGAGTTTTTAAACTCGTCTGGACCATTACTCCCATAGCACATACTCTTGTTGGTTTTACTCTTTCCTTTCGGCTTAACGCGTCGGCTACCACATTAGCTTTTCCCGGATGGTACTTTATTTCACGATCGTAGTCACTAAGTAGTTCCACCCATCTTCTACGCCTCATATTGAGCATTTTCTGGTCAAGGATGTGTTGGAGGCTTTTATGATCAGTGAAAATGGTGCACTTGGTGCCGTATAGGTAGTGTCTCCAGATTTTGAGTGCGAACACCACCGCCCCTAATTCCAAATCATGAGTGGTTTAATTCTTCTCGTGAATCTTTAGTTGTCTCGAAGCGTATGCAATAACTTTGTCTTTTTGCATTAACACGCAACCCATTCCCTGATGTGAAGCATCACATTAGACTACGAAGTTTTCGACTCCTTCAGGTAGAGCCAGAATTGGTGCGTTGCATAACTTGTGTTTGAGCGTCTGGAAGGCTTCTTCTTGTTTCTCTCCCCAAATAAACTTTTTATCTTTTTGTGTTAGAGTCGTTAGTGGTTGCGCGATCTTAGAGAAATTCTCGATAAATCGCCGGTAATAACCTGCCAATCCCAGAAATTGTCGGATCTCGGTCGGTGTCTTTGGGGCTTCCCATTTCTTAATGCCCTCAATCTTAGCTGGATCAACTTGGATCCCCTTTTCATTCACCACATGGCCAAGAAAGTGTACCTCACGAATCCAGAATTCACATTTAGAGAATTTCACGTACAACCTCTCGTCTCTGAGCAATTTCAATATCACCTTCAAGTGTTGCTCATGCTCCTTTTTGTCTCGCGAATAAATGAGTATATCATCTATAAATACGATCACGAATTTGTCTAGGTATGGTCGACATACTCTATTCATCAAATCCATGAAGACTGCCGGTGCGTTTGTTAGACCAAATGGCATGACTAGGAACTCGTAGTGACCGTATCGAGTCCTAAAGGCCGTCTTGGGGATATCTTCTTCTCGCACTCTCATTTGATGATATCCAGACCTAAGATCGATCTTCGAGAAGCACGTTGCACCTTGGAGTTGGTCAAACAAATCATCAATCCGGGGAAGGGGGTATCGGTTCTTAATTGTCAACTTGTTGAGTTCCCTATAATCGATACACATTCGAAAAGATCCATCTTTCTTTTTAACAAATAAGATTGGAGCTCCCCAAGGTGAAGAGCTGGGTCTGATGAATCCCTTATCGAGTAACTCCTGAAGTTGTTCTGACAGTTCCTGCATCTCAGATGGCGCTAACCGGTATGGTGATTTCGCCACGGGCGCAGCTCCAGAAATTAAATCGATGTGAAATTCAACTTGTCTTGGCGGGAGTATTCCAGGCAAGTCGTCTGGGAATACTTCGGGAAAGTCCCGAACTATAGGAATATCTTGAACGCGTTTTTCTTCAGCTTTCTTATTCTTAACGTGAGCTAGAAAGACAATACCGTCCTTTCTCAAATGCTTTCGCATTTTCATACACGTTACTATTTTAACACTCCTTCTAGTTTTCTCGCCGTGTACTTCGAGTTTTCCCCCTTCGGGTAACGGAACTCGAATGATCTTTTTGGAACAACAAATTTCAGCTCGGTTTTTGGACAACCAATCCATACCCACGATTATGTCGAAACTTCCCAATTTAATCGGTATTAGATCTATACTAAAATCTCTATTGGCCAAACTTAAGGTGCAGTTCATTAATATGTCTTTAGCCCTACATTCTTGTCCGTTGGCATATTCAATGACATATATTTCTTTCAATTTTTGAGGTTTTAAATTTATCTTTGATCTAAATTCTGTCGCCACAAAACTCCTATCTGCTCCAGAAGCAAATAGTACAGACGCATAATGATTATTCAGAAGAAACGTACCTGTAACGACATCTGGGTTTTGCCTTGCTTCCTCTGCTCCAATCTCAAACACTCGACCTCTTGCCGGACCTCCTTGATTTCCTCGGTTGGCCGGTCTTGCTTGATGAGGGTTCGGTCTCTGATTCCATCGTGGACATGTATTCCGAAAGTGATCCGGGCTTCCACACTCAAAACATGCCCGCCTTCCTGTGCTCCTGCAATCCTTGGCATAATGACCTCCTTTGTTGCATTTTTGACAGATAATACATTGTCCGGTATGCTGTCTATTGCATTTGTCACATTTGGGATAAGGTCCTTTCCCTTTCTCTGCAGGTTGAGTTTGAATTCCGTAGTTACCTGTAGTTCTTTGTTCCTTGCTTGTCCTTTTTCCAAAGCTCGCTTTCTCATTGGTTCATCCAGTTTTCTCTTCCCTTGTGCCTTATCTCTTACAAACAATCCCGAGCGAGTAGCATTGTTTGTGAGTCTGGTTGCCGAACTTACTGCCTCTTGTAGAGTTTTTGGGTTAACATCCCCGCGTATCTCCGGAGATAATCCCCAAATATACCTATCAACGCGGTTCTCTTCAGGCATTACCAGATGCGGTACCATTTTTGCCAATTCATGAAATCGGGCTGTGTAGGAGTCGATGTCATTCCCTCTCATTTCATGATTCCACAATTCCGCTTCCAGCTTCTGAATTTCGCTTCTTGGGCAGTATTCTTCTTTCAACATTTTCTTGAAATCCTCCCACGTAAGACTGTTAGCAGCTTCTCGACCACGGGTTTGTACTTGTATATTCCACCATGTTAACGCTCGTCCTTGTAATAAGCATGTAGCAAACTCTACCTTCTTACCTTCGGTACATTTGCTAATATGGAGCACAGACTCCATGCTCTCTATCCAAGTTAATAATCCCACGGCTCCCTCAGTTCCATGAAATTCTTTAGGGTTACAGCTCCTAAAGGATTTATATGTACATTCTCTCGTTTCCGGACCCTTGATCGTTGTTTTGATTATTGTTCGGGCCACCGCCACTTGACTAACAATGTTCGGAAGTGCAGCCATGAGTTGTTCGGACACAAGTCTCGCAACTTCGGAATT
Source organism: Silybum marianum (assembly GCA_036898165.1). Lineage (NCBI taxonomy): Eukaryota > Viridiplantae > Streptophyta > Magnoliopsida > Asterales > Asteraceae > Silybum > Silybum marianum. The sequence goes on along the minus strand of CM072533.1, from coordinate 29,337,126 downwards.
CTCTCTTCTTGGAGGCATTGTTCTAAACACGATTTTAAATTGAGTTTTAGTCAATTTTGTGTTACAATGGCCATTATAAATCTACTTACTAAATCATACACATCTTATAACATACATCCAATACTACTCACGAACACATACATTTCAAAACAACATGAGATAAATAGATAACTTACATAATTATCAAAAATAAACCAAAGTAATTCAAACATAAGTTTTAAAGTACAACCCAAATAACATAAAATTGTTTAATCTTAAACATCTAGGCTACAAGCCTCAAAAGCAAATATGGTCCTCCAAAAGATTCTTAATAACAGAAGTTCCCTAATGGATCATTACCCAAATCAATACTCCTATCATCACCATCAGTGCTCCTAATGCCCAAGACAGATACGTGTACAAATTTCTCCGAGTAGCCCTCCCGGCCTCATGTGCGATCACCCTGATCTCCGTACTGATCTCGTCTTGAGTGTGCAAGACCGTAAGAATGCTTTCTAAGGCCTCGCTTAAACTCTTCTAGTCTATCTCGCCGTCCCCGTATCCGAACCTCCAATCCCGTGACCCGTAGGTTCTCGGTTGCCGTCAACCCTCGAGGCCGCGGCTGCGGAACTCTCACGGCCGGAGACGGAGGCGTCACGCTTCGCGATCGAGATCGCGATCCAGCTGGTTCGCCCGACGGGTCGGACGGAACCGTGAATACCACCCTTCGGCCAGGGAGGACACGCTTTCGGGCTGTCCGAATAGTCCTAGGTCCGAGTGACGGTCCAGCCACATCGACCGGAGGTGGCGCAGGTACAGAAGTCTCCACAGAAGTCTCTCGGGTGGCCGCGTCACTTTCCTCAGACGGATCACTCTCTTCAAGCATGGGCTGGTTCCTCCTAGGGAGGCTAGTAAAGTACCCGGATTCGTCGGGGGAGTGATCGGGAGTGGAAGAAGAGCTAGACATTTTAAACTGCGGCAGTAACAAATTTAATTACTAAATGCACTTTATAAAAAAAAAAATTAAAATACTTATGCAAACTCACACTTATGACCATGCTTTCCATTTGGGCAAGAAGTTCCCAATATAATTGTTCCATGTCTCCCCTACACATATTGAATTAGACATAGGTGATCAGGCTTTGCCTAATATCAATATGCTAAGTCGACACTTATTCCAATTATACTAGTACTTTATAAAAACAGTTTTCGAAAAGTTTTGGTTCTAGTATTTGTTTAGAAAAACCGGTGTTCTCTATAACCTATGGCTCTGATACCAAGTCTGTCACACCCCGCTAAAGCGGAAACACGAGGCGTGATAGCGCAAGATTTCATAACAATAGGATAAAAACAACACCAACCATCCATTCAGTACATAATAGTTTAAGTTCAAAATTTACATCGTATCAACTCAAAAGTTCTAACAAAATAAAGTAAACCAAGTGTTTCAACTAAACAGTTTTCAAATAAACAAGATGGTTGATGTCGACGCGCCCACATAAAAGAAAGATTCGGTTAATCTTTTCTTACCCCTGAAAAGCATGATAAAAACAAGGTCAACTACAAAGAGTTGGTGAGTTCACAGGTTTTCAATATTTCAAAAATAATCAATTGTGTGAGTGAATATGAGCAAAATAAATTTTTGGCACTTATTGATATCTTAAAACGTTAAGGCATTATGTACTCTAATTTTTGTATATAAAGAGCCACCACTAAACCTTTCGACCACAAAACAATATTTTTAATTCTACCTTAGCGGTGGGACTAATACCTCACATATGTAGAACCTTCGTTTTTAAGTATCGTGCACCCCTACCTGTAGTTTCTAGGTGGGATTGCTATCCACACCCCTACTTATCGGTTTTTAGGTGGGATTGTCCGTCCAAATAGCGCTATCCACAAATACCCTCGGCTCCTCACTTGAGTTAATAGTAGTGTACAAACTTTTATGTTACATTTTACTCAATATAACTATTAGTGTACATGCCTTAGTGCCCACAACATCAAATTTAACAAGATTTCATAATCATAATGACAATGGCTCATAAAACACATTCAATCATGCTTTTCACCCCAAAACGTATAAAACACTTTGAAAGAGGGGCTGTGAATACTCACCTTTTAGCAATGCTCCGCAACGCAAAACAATACAATCCGAATCTCCGCAAAACGACCTAACGCTTCCCTATCAAAGAGTAATACTCAAAACCGTCACTTATAGGTCTAATACTACTTAGAGGTGAATAAATCTTAAGCCCATAAGTGTCTATATATGTCCAATTATACAAAATGCCCATATGCTCATTAATATCGTAATTTATACCGAAAGTGATCTTACTATCCATCACATGATCAATATTTATAAAAATCAATTAAGTCCAGAATTTCTCTTCTGGACAGAAACTAATTGTCCTAAAAATGATCAGTTTTCAAAGGCTTCCAAAATGTTCTAGTTTCCTATATTTTTATATAAGATATATTACTGAGTTATGGTCTTTGTGACCAAATTTCATGCCTTTTGGACATGTACAAGTGGTTCAAATAATTCATGCAAAATATTATATCACAACCGGTAAAACAGATTACACCATGTTAGTGAATCACTCACTTAAGGAGTTATACTCAGTGTTTTCTAGAATTTCCAGTTGGATTGGAATCATAACTCATAAAGGAAACTTTGGAGATAAGATTCACTGATTTTCAAGAAGTTATGAAGGAGGTATGACACTACAAAGTTGCATGCACAATTCTGCCATTAGCTGACAGATTGCACACTTAACTTATATAAGTTGGTTAGTGCCTCAAAACTTCATATTTTTGCATGAAACTGGATCCATATGAATCCTAACTCATAAAATGAAGTTCTAGAAAAAGAATCATGCATTAAAGACAAATAACAAAGGAGATACTAACACACAAAGTAGAGTTTAGCTGCTGGTAGTTTCACAGATTGCACACCTAAAGTATTTTAGGTGTTTGGAGGATCAAAACTCCATATTTTTAAATGATTCTACTTGCAAACTGAAGATAACTCATAAATATAACTCTCAAAAGAAGAATCAACCTTTTTCGTTGAGTTTTGAAAGAGATATGGCCATTTGAACATGCATGCACAATTCTGTCATTGTTTGACAGTTTGCACACTCATTTTGTTTTAATCATTTGAAACCTCAAATCACCATATTTTTGAATGAAATCAGATGCATATGAAAGGTAACTCATTAAGCTAACTTCCAGAAGAAAAATCAAGTGATTTGGAAAAATATTCAAAGAGTTATGGTTGTTCAAAGTAGGGTTTACCTACTGTTGAACTTCCAGATGCACATGCATTTTTCTATGAGCATTTGGGGTGTCAAAACTCAATGTTTTTGAGTGAAACCACTTGGATTAGAATCCCAACTCACTAAATAAACTTGTAGAAAGAAGATTCATGATATTTGAACATAGAAATTGTAAGAAATTGACGATTTACACACATGCATGAATCTGCCAGAACCAAAATAACCATTTTTGTTCAAGAACACATAAAATCATGATTTTTCCCCTATTCTCTTGAGTTTTATTTGTGTAGGTCATAGATTATCACCATTTTATAAACATTTTACATGTTTTGGTGTAAAATCTCTCCACAAACTCAGAATGTTTGGATATTAGAAGAAGTAGCTAAAAAAAATGTAAGAAAAGTGGGGTTTTCACCCAAAAATGGTAAGAAAATGAGGGTAAAGTTGTTACCTTGTTTGGATGATGATTAGAGCTTCTAAATCCTTGTATGAACTTGATCTTGATGATGATTTGAAATGAGAAATGGCTGGAGTTTTTGTTTTAGAGAGGGAGAAAATGTCTCTTCACTTCTAGAGAGAGAGAGGTGAGAGCAAATTTTGAATTTTGAACATGCAAAATGAGGAGAAAAATGAAAAAAAATGTATTTATATGGGGGTTTAGAGAGGAGGCCGGCCATGGGGGCCCACTCCTCTCAAAATCATATATTTGTTTTATAAATAAAATAAAACTCAAGCCCAATTAAGAATACAATGTCATTTTCTCAATTTTTGGCCCATTTTCCTCAAAATGTAAGCCCAAAAGTGATAAAATTCTATAAAAATAGAAGTTTTATATTTGAAACATTAAAACTATATATTTTATATACATTGTGTATAAATTAGAGCATTTGGCACTGTATTGGAAGTTTCGGACAGTTACGGGTCGGAACCGGACATTTTTAAGCGACTACCGGAAATGCTAGGGGTTTTTCGGCCATTCTAAGCCAACTATTTCTTAATCTTAAAATTTAAACTATATAAACACTAATAAACTTAATAGAAGCTAACCTGAAAGCTCGAATTTTTGACAGTTGTCACAAATATGGCTGGAGATATGAAGGAGAAGAAAAGAAAGAGAGGAAAAAGAGAGAGGTATTTATGCCTCTTTAGTTCTAGAGATAGAGAGAGATGTTTGAATTTTGAAAATGAAGAAATGAGGAGAAAAATGGTTTTTATATGGGGATTTAGGGGTGGGGGGGGGGGGGGTGGCCAGCGATTGGTATGGGCCCCACTCAACACAACAATTTTTATTATTATTTTTTTTATTTTACATTAAGCCCAAAATAATGAAATTAAAACTCCATTTTCTCAATTTTGTCCTTTTCCTTCAAATATGAGCCCAAGAGTGTTTAAATTATATAAATAATAAAAGTTTTATAAATAACATATTAAACTATATATTTTATATAAATTGGGTATAAATTAGAGCATTTGGCACTATGTAGGACGTTTCGGCCAGTTACGAGTCGGAACCGGACTTTCTAAGCAGCTACCGGAAACTCTAGAAATTTTTCAGTCTTTCTAAGTCAATTGAATTCTAATCTTATATTTAATATATATTAACACTAATAAACTTAATTAGACCTAACCTGGAGGTTCAAATTTGACAGTTGTCACATAATAAGTATAGGAGACTCTATCGGCGTTTTAAATTGTTTAAGATGGTCCTCTATATTCTCAGACATAACTGAATGTGAAGCACCAGTATCAAATAACACATATATTGATTTATTAACAAGAGAAAGGATTCCTGAAACCATACCAGCAGTGGACTTTTCCCCAGATAATGCAAATACTCGACCTGCAGCTGTTGATAGCTTCCCTTTTTCTTGAGATTTACCAGATTGGTCCGACTTACAATCGTTCACTAGATGACCGTGCTTACCACACTTCAAACATGATCCAGTCATTCGAAGACAAGGTCCTGGTCGGTGCCACTTATCACAACGATTACACTTGATTGCAGAAGATGCTCTAAAATATCCTTGACTATTACTAGCAGAAAGACCTGGCGTATGAGACTTGCCTGAACTTGACTTTGACTGATTCCCGCCACTATTGAATCGGGGTTTACTAAAACTTTTGTTGTCTGAACGACCTGATTGAAAATCACGTCCCCGTTTTTTGTTATTATTGACTTTTCTATCCAAAGCATCTTGACAAGCTCTGTCAACGTTCTTACCAACATTGACTAGTTAAGAGACAAAATAAAGTGGACGATTCAGAAGCGGATCCTTGAATTTACTGTTCAAAGCCCACCTAAATTTATCAGCTTGTTGGGTTGTAGTACTAGATGTAACACCAGCGAATCTGGCCAGTCGAAGAAATCGTGTCTGAAAGTCTGAAATAGATTCATCATCTCCTTGTCGAATGGATTCATATTCACAAACATATGCGTCTTTGTCTGATGCAGTAAAATACTGTTGATAAAACATCTCTTTGAATTGATCCCAACTAACTGGATATGCAGATGGATTTGATTGATTTGATTGTAACCAACCAGACCACCAATTATGGCATCATCTTCTAGCTTATAAGTTGCTAACTCCACCTTTACCTGCTCAGGACAACCCATTAACCGAAAGACTTTCTCTAGATGAATGATCCAATTTTCAGCTTCGATGGGACTTGAGGCCGAAGTAAATATCTCTGGCTTTTATTTGTTGAATTCCCTAAGCAATGTACCGATATTCTCAGATGCGTTACTGGGATTGGTTGGTTGATTTGTTGGAGGAGTAGGATTAACACTAGATTTTCGTGCTGCCTCAGCAAGTTGAGCTATATACCCAGGCATCATATGTGATAGAACTTGTTGTATAGCGGCAACAATATCAGGATTTACTGGTTGCTCTGGTGGAGGATTCGCCCCACTTCCAGATTCAGGAGGTGAATTCTTGCGAGGTCTATCCCTCTTTGGCGGCATTCTATATAAAATAAAAGAACAATTAGAGTTCTATATTGACGGAATATTTAACTTCCTACTCAGAAAGTAAATACAAAATAATATAGGACTACCCGTTCCTAACCTTCCCAATCCTCACAGATCAATAACTTAAAAAACTACAGGATCATAAACCTATAGCTCTGATACCATATTTGTAACACCCCCTGTCCCGCGTGGTCAAGAACGGGGTGATGTCAAAATTCATGGGATTTTTAAAACAATAATAAATCTATCGAGTAGATTTATAAAATACAGAGCTTAACTAAACCAATATAAACATTAAGGTTCAACTAGTATAAGAAAACAACTGAAATATCGTTTACAGTTATATTTACAAGGAGATAAGTGCAAAAGAACCAAAAAGTAGATTATCCAGATCTTCATAAGGAGGTCCAAAAATAGTTGTCTTCTCTTCTCTATAATCATGTCCCTTGCGTATCACTTATGTACCTGCCGCGTCAAAAAAACACACGGCTGAGAAACTTTCCCTAGTGAACGTATTATAAAATTAAAATAAACGATAAATGAACGAGTAGATGTGATAACGAAATAAAGGAACATTAATATCTACAAATACAACAAGTGTACGATAAAAAGGTAGACCATGAAGGTCTATCGAGTTCATAAAAATGATTCATACAACTTAAAATATATATAAATAATGCATTTATAAAATATTAAAAACCGTATAATCAATCGAACAACATAAAGATGTAACAAGGGTTACTAAAACCAAATTGTATCACGAAGACACTTCATTCTCATGGGTTGATCAAACCACGTGAGTCTCATAGAATAGCAGTGTGGGCACAATCACCGTCTAACCCCTGCCGCGAATAATTCACGACCCGACTCGTGTAACTAGGATCGATCCATTCGCCCCTGAAAGCCATTACTTGGCCAGACCCCTTACGTGTCCATTCTAAGTGAATGCGCCACGACTTTATAGCCACCGTGGAAGCATCTCGGCCTTGGTGCCCCCAATGAACGAGTATTCAACCAAAATAAAAAATGTAAGTCGTAGGTCTACAAAATATGCGACCTCATGGAAACAAGTTCTAAATTCCAATAAACTTTGAAGGTTGTAATTTAATTTTTTGTATGTGTTTCTTGATTCAAAAATGAAGAAATCTAATACAATTGTTAAACAAATACTCCTTAACGGAGTAATAATATCACATGATAATTCTGAACCAAAAAAATTTAAAGAGTTCAATAAGAAAGTTACCATTTCACTTATGTGATAGGTAATACATGGTGTACCATGTTCAAGGAGTAGAGACGCATATTCAAATACGTTTCCAAGTATCAAACGAAGATAGAAATCCGTACCTTCAACTCAAGATGATTTGTCCAGTTGATTGCTCGAGTTCCGACAAATAAAATGACATATACGATATACAAAACATTTAGAATTTATACCTACTAAACTCATACTAATTTAAGTCTAATACCCTTTTGAAACTCATTTATAAACTTAGTTTGAGCTCTAACATGTCCTAGTATGCTTACAGAACAAAACTAAAGGTTAACACGGATGTTTAATAAACCAAAACCCAAAATTAGCTGCACAAAACAGCACTGATGTGCTTCTGTGTTTGACTTATTTACCATACATAAAAGCTAAGCTAGGTTCTGAGGTCCAAAACAAAGTTGTAGATCCATATCTTATGCTTCAAATGGCTTTGGATTGACCCCTTTTGGAGTAACGACCAATTACATATGAATCTTCTAAAAACAGTGTGCATGTCTGTTTTTCACAGCACCAGCTACAGAACCCCACTATTTAGAGTATCTTAGAGCCACAATTTGGTCTCGGTGTAAACTACAAAGTTGTAGTAGACATAGCGGACTTTCCATCGATATATTGAACACCTCAATTGGACCTACGGTTTATTAAATAAAGAATTTACAATATAAGGACAGAAAGCTGGAAATTCACAGAGTTGGAAATTTCTTTAAAGCATTTCAACAAACAACTTGTGGGCATCAATTCTTGAAGCTAAAAACTATTTCATTGGTTTCATCCATTTGCCGACTTTTGATACCAAAATCTAACCAAACTCCAAATTTAATAATACTATCTCCAAAAATATAATCAAATTAAAGATTGAGCCATTCAATACCACAACATATTATCTAATTATAATCAATCAACTCAAACTAAAATTTCTCATCTAAAAGACGTAAACCTATTCCCAACTCAGAAAATTAATCTATAAAGGAGCATCTATACAACCTCAACAAAAAAGAAATTGAATGTTACTAAATTCATGCCTCCATGATTATAACTCAAACCTTCAAAATCTTCAAACTTGCCTTGATTTTCCTATGAATTTGATAGGTTGATAAGAGTGAGGGTAAAGGAGTCGTGAAAGAAATCTGATAGAGAGGAAAAGAAAACTGAATTAAGCTCAAAAATTCAGCTTCTTATATTTTTCCAATTTATCTATTTGACCCTTAAGTTTCACTTATTGCAATTCTAACCCGGTGTGACAATTTCTTCACATTCTAAGTCATACCATGTTCATAATAAATTAGTCTGGTACAATACTAGAAGCAACATATACAAGTTTCTATGCTTTATACGAAACCGATAAATTAGAGTTCGGGTATTACAGATAAACTAATATTCAGAATGAATGCCTATAAAACTAATAAAGTTATAGAAAGGAACAACAAACAAGCAATGTATACTATGTTAAGTTTTAACAATTATATTCTTACCAAGATTTCGGTTGAACATAATAATCTTTTTGGATATAAACATGTAATAGAGGACATCGTATTCTTAAAAACAGTGTAATATTCATATTAAATATTAACTATTATCCAGTCCGAATATAAACAACATGGAAACAGGACATTGGATATTTAAAATCTATGTAATATTAAGAGTGAATATTAACTATTATTCAGTCTGAATATAAGCAGCATGAAAGAGAGACCATTGTATTCTTAAAAACATTGTAACATTCAGTCTGAATATAATATGTACTACAACAACATGTTTATCTTCACTGTGAATATAAACATGGAAGAAAGAACATTATATACTTAAAACATGTTATTATTCAGACTGAATATTAACTATTATTCAGTCTGAATATGAAAATCTGGATTCAAAAAACATCAGTATGATATTCAGTGTGAATAAAAAGGGAACATTCATTTTGAAACAGAACATAATTTTTTAACAATGATATTCAGTCTGAATAAAGCCAATATATTCAGACTGAATATAACAAATTATATACTTATAGCATAATAAATATGATATTCTGTGTGAATATCAATATTTAAAGCACGCTGAATAAATAGACATCATATATTTTTAAAACACGTTGATATTCAGACTGAATAAAAGAGGGTGTTTAATTTTAAAACTTACAGCTTCTCTCCTCTGAATGAGAAAATCCATTTGCAACCTTCATCTCTGTTTTTGTTCCCTCTGTCCTTGTATCCACTGTTTTTAAATGATATGGTGATTTGAATTCATCAACCATATCTTCATTTTGTTTCTTCTCTCCCTTCTCTTTGCTTTTATTCTCCTCTGCCTCATTCTCTCTCTCTTCATTCTCATTCTCTTTCTCTTTCTCTTTGTTCTCCTTTTCCACGTTCTCTTTCTCTTGACTTTCCTCTTCTCTCTGTCCAATCTCTAAAACAACATCTTGTCTTCCTCTTTCTTGTGAAACAATCCTTTCTTCATTTGCATATTTTGTTGCTTGTAATGCAACAAACTCTTCTATATCATTTTATGTTTCTTCACCAGCATCAACAAACTCTTCTTCATCAACATTTACTCCTTTTTGTTTGATTTGAATTTTTTTTTTTCATATCTTTGTTTCCACTTCTTCAAAACTTTGTTCTCTGGATACAACTTCATTGCTTGATTGAAGTTGCATTCTAATTTCTCTATGTGTGCAATCATTTCATCCAAACCATCATTCAATAATGTTACAAGTTTCTATTTTGTCAATTTTTATATAAGTTAGTAGAGGAAGTACTATAATTCAAACTTTAGTAATAACTAATATACTCAATGAATAGGATAGAATTTAATACCTTCAATGTTTTCTTTTATGTTGCAAATTTTTTTTGTTTCTGTTTCTTTCAACATACGGTTCTTTCAACTTTCCCAGTCCAAAACCTCCTAAGCTTAATTCTTATTTTTCTCTTATCTTTATTTTTTCAGACGTCCACCACTTGGTAGCAGGACTCACTCTCTCAAGGTCAAGGCCATCACATGCTGTAGAGTCAAGATATAAAAGTTGCATATCATTCATAGTGAATAGTTAAATGAGCACTAGATTGAATATAACCAAGAATATGGCAAATATTTTACGTTTACCTACAATATTCAGTCTGAATATAACCTAGCATATGGTTTTATATGACTTTTATATTCAGTCCGAATATAATATGTTATGTTATTATTCAGACTGAATAATAACTGTTTCATAATGATAAATGTTCCCTTATATTCAGTCTGAATATAACCCATAATATGTTTTTATATGACTGCTATATTTAGTCTGAGTATAACAATGTGTTGGTAACAAACTTTCTAAAAGTCCTACCATATATTCAGTCTGAATATAATCCATAATATGTTTTTATATGACTGCTATATTCAGTCTGAATATAACAAAGCTTTTTCTTCAAGACAAATTATATTCAGTATGAATATTATAAAGGTTGAATAAAAAGAGAATAAAATTAAATACATACCATTAAAATGTGATTGGCCCTGTGAAATTTGTCTGGAATATCCATGTTGCGTTGCTGCATTCGGTTAGTTTTTGTAGAACGTCACTTGGACGTATATTTGTATCATTATCAAATTGATTATTCCAATCATGTAACAACTTAACCCATTATGGACCCGCTTCCATCTCATTCAGATCTACTCCATCATTTCTTAATCCTAAAATCTGACTAACGGACTCCTCATTCACCTTTATTTCCCCATCTTCAGCTTTTATCACCATCTTCTCAGTATCAAAGTTTTTTATTACATAACATGCCAACTTTGATGGGATTCCATCAATCTTTAGTCCAAGGATTTCCTTAAATCCAATTTTCTTCAGACACTTTGTTTGATGTGTTTTTAACTGTCTGATAGCTAAAATAGTTTTTCGGTGTTGTTCTTGTTGTTATCGATTTATTTAAAACTTCACCTACATCTTCTTCTTTGACTTCTTGTAATTCCTCTTCTTCTTCAGCCGGTATTAACTCTACTGTTTTCTTTTTCTTTCTTAGTGAAGAACATCCTCCCAGAGTCTTTCTTTTTTCTTCCTATTGTATTTAAAATTTAAACAGAGGTTATATTATGTTATTATATTCATTGTGAATATAACATGTAATGTTATTATGCAGTCTGTCTAAAAGTTCTTCCTTTTTAACATGTTATGTTATTATTCAGACTGAATAATAATTGTTTCATAATGATAAATGTTCCCTTATATTCAGTCTGAATATAACAGTGTGTTAAAGTACTTTTTGTAAAAGATTATGTTAATCTCTAGTATATTCAATCTGAATAATAACAACTTTTTAAAAATATGTGTTATGCTATAACATAGATTATTCAGACTGAATATAACATGTTTTCCACATAATCTCCTTTATATTCAGACTGAATAATAACAGTGTCTTAAAATACATGTTTTTAAATTGCTTTTAGACAATGTTATTATTCACTTTGAACATAAAGGTGTTTTAACAAAGATATTCAGTCTGAATAATGACATAAACGTGTTATTATTCAGACTGAATATAACTTGTTTTCCACAAAATCTCTTTTATATTCAGATTGAATAATAGCATAAACATGTTATTATTCAGATTGAATAAAACATATGCTTTGTTATTATTCAGAATGAATATAACAGTGTTTTCCATATACATGCATATGTTTTATTCTGAATAAAACATATATACAGTCTGAATAATATAAGGTTTTTAAAAATATATGTCCTGTTATTATATAGAACTAATATAACAGTGTTTTCCATATACATGTATTCTTATATTCACTGAATATAACATTTGGAATGGTCTTCTCTCTGTAAACAACCTAGATCTGGTCTTTTTGAATACTCTTAAAGACAGATAAAGTTTAATATCTTTGAACATACATTTTTAGTAAGTAATGAAGATTTAAGCTGTTATAACAGAGGTTTAGAGTACCTGAAGAAGAAAATAGTCTGGTTGTTTTTGGTTGTTGTTCTTCAATCTCAAAATGTTTACTAATACTTTTACTTTCGCTTGGTTGCGTCACTATCGAACATCTATATATATATATATATATATATATATATATATATATTCAGTACAACTACATTACAAACCCTAAATATTGAAAATATGCATTTTTGTATACAGAAAAACGTTTACCTTCTTCTGCAAAAACTTGAATAATAGTGTTAGGAATAAATATTAATTGTATCAAAATAAGGAAAGGATAATTATATTGTAATTATGGGAAGTCTATAATGCCTAAAACTATTACTTTCCTTATGCCATTAGTATTCCTAGTACTATAAATAGAGATCTTAGGCTGATCATTAGAGAGAGTTTGAATAGATTCGATAGAGAGAGAACCGACATATATGTGCTTACGTTGTATTCATAATCTACAAGTGATATATACGACATTGTTTATTCCTTATATTCTTCGTGTTCTTCGTATATTTCTTAGTATATTCATGTACTTGATATAATTTGGGATCCACAATTGGTATCAGAGTCTGTCAATCTATGTTTTGAACTGCTTCTAATCGAAATCATGGATCAATAGGTAAAATTCTCGATTTTTTCTGTTTAGTTTTTCTGTCGACCATTACTGTAGTAGCTTCACCCGACGTATCTTCATAACCTGTTTTGTTTACGTTTTTGTCGAATCTAAGCATCATTAGCATCTATCGACATTTATTCAAAATCAATTTTTTATGCTTGTTCGCATGTTTATCAAGTCTAAGCATTAGTAGTTTTAATCAATTTTTTTGTGCTTTCTTTCGATTTGTTGCTTTCTCACTTTAGGTCATCTAGTAGTTTCGATTTAAATTTGTGGTTCTTTCAATCAAGAAATATGTGTTTGGTTATGATATCATAATCTGTTGAAGACTTGTCGCACCTTTCTTACCCGAGAAGTATTCAAACCTATCTTGTCGAATCCAACTTTTTTAAAAACTAAATTACTTTCGATTATTTTGCGTTACTTTTGTTGTTGTTTAACAATAGAAAACTCAAGATCTAGTGACTCCTGCAGCTTTTCTGGTTAGAGAATTCTCAAGTAAACATCATAATTCTGAGTAAGTTTTACACTTAATTGAGAAAGTTAGAAACCCGAGAACTTAGTTGTTCTTGTCGATAAAAAGACTAGATAACTTTAGTTACTCTAGATCTTTTTAGTCAAGAATCATTCGTTCTTTTTTTCTGATTTATCGATTAAAGAAAAACCAGGAATGGATATCTTTGAATTCTTATCGACTCCCTTTAGGGTGACATCTCATTCTCAAAATTTTCTTCTTTTCAAAATCAATTTTTCTAGTGTCTGTATAACTCGACCTAAATTCTTGTCGAGCTCATCTTAACCCGACAAGAAATCAATTAGTTTTTCTCGAGTGTTTATTACCCGACAAGAAATATTGTCGCATCCTCTTGAGTCGACATCTCATCTTTTCGAGTCAGCTTTACCCGACATAAATTGTTATCGTTCCTAGTCAGTCGAGATAAATTTTACCTACGTTCATTCGAATCTTAGAATTTTTCCAAAACTCAATGATCGAGATCAAATCAATCAAGTATCATGTCTACACGCGAAGCTATGGCCATTGGGTCCGACACCAAACTACCAATTATCTTTCGAGGAGAATACTCGCAATGGAAAAATCGCTTCCAAGACTTCGTTTAAAGGCATGATTATGCTGAAGATATCATACTCTCCATCAAGGAAGGTCCACCACCTGTTCTATATCATGAACTTCCTGCAATGCCAAACAATACATCACCTCTTTCGATAAGACAAGAGATCAAACCCAAGTCAAAATATACTAAAGCTGAAGCAAAACAAGCAAAAGGGGATCAACTTGCACGTTCTTATCTACTACTCAGCATCCCGAATGACATCTACATGAGTATTGACAGTCATAAAAGAACGGCTAAACGAATGTGGGAACAAATAGAGAAGATCATGCTTGGGACAAACATCGGAACCCAAATGAAGAACACTAATTGCATCTCGCAATATGAGGAATTGAAGGCTAAGGAAGGAGAAAGTCTAACGGACACTTATGAATGATTTGTCCATTTGCTAAATGAACTTAGCAAAAACGATATCCGTAAGACGAAAATTGAGAACAATGTGAAACTTGTTAGCAATCTTCAACCTGAATGGCGTTGGTTTGCCAATCAAATCAAACTTAGCAAGTTTCTCGCGGGACTCGATCTTCATGAAGTATTTGAAACCTTGAAACAAGACGAAGAGGAAGTTCTAGAAACGATGGAAGCCAATAACAAGCTCAAAAAGCCATCTAATCCAATCGCTCTTGTGGCCAAAGAAGATACAATCCCATCACGAAGCATCCCACATGATAAGCATCCGGACTTGGAAAACGAAGAATTTGATGATCTTGAGTTAGCCCAATTTCAACAACAATTGGTTCTTCTCACTCAATCCTTCCAACGCAAATTCTCTCTTCGTCCTAAATCCAACCAACAAAGATATGCTTCGGGACCAAAGAACTTCGAGCAAAAAGCAACTTTCGAACAAAAGCCAATAAAAGATGAAAAAAATCCACCAGGCAAACCTGAAGACAAGTTTAAAGGAGAGATGAGCTTGTGTTATAAATGTGAAAAAACTGGTCATTACGCACCCGAATGCAAGAAGCCAGTTGTCAAAGATACTAACTATTTTGCCTACAAACTGATACTTGCTAAACAAGAAGAAGTGGGCAAAGTTCTAATGGCGGAAGATGAACAGGGGCTACATTATGATGATCATGAACCTGATGAGGAATACAAGCTCACTTCAGTCTGATGGCTTATTCTGATCCCTCTGGTGAAGATTCATCATCTCACGGTTCCGACTACACAACCGTGGTTAGTCATTCAGACTATGACAATTTTATTACGCAAATGAATGATTCAATGATACCACTACATGAATTACAATCTAAATTGAAAACCGAAAAACTCTTGGTTTCCAACTTAGAAGCATGTCTAGAAAATAATCATAACCAACTTCTATTTGCAACGTCCACAATTGCCAACTATAAGAGTGATGTTCAAAACTTACAAACGGAAAAGACTTCGTTTAAAAATGAGAATTTAGACCTCAAACACCAAATTTCGGATCTCACGAAACGACTTGACAAATCCGAACGTGAGGCTGAAGATTTTTCATCAAAATATGACTTTGCCATTATCTAAAGAAATGATCTTTTAGAAAAACTCAAAAACTTGGAACTCAAACTTTACAAATTAGGTCAAACCGAACAAACGAATCATTTAAAAGCTCCGAAAGAGTTGTCTTCGAAAGCGGGCCTAGGTTTTGAAAATCCCAAATGTTTGGCAAAGGCCTTATATAATACTCCGACACTTTATAAATTTGAAATCTAGACCTCGGTCCAGATTATAAAATTCAATTTATGAAGTCTCCTAAAAAAGTTGAGAGACGGGAAGATTGGAATAGGAAGAACAATATCATCAAATTTTTTTCTGCTACCCAACGACAGTAGATTAGGACTCTTCAAAAGGATCGCTTCCAAATTATTATTTTCCCTCCTATACCGACGAAGAATTCACATCGAACCACCAAGTTTTATACCTCACATTCCCACCTTATTTTTGCAAAAGAAAATCATACAACTAGAAACGGTGTTGGAATCTGAACGTTCTTCATTGGAAAGAGAAAATAAAGTTTTACAATTTCAAAACCCCGAAGTTGATACAGGTTCAAATTTTTTTTCTTGTAAAGAATTTGTTAGCTCATATTTGGATAATTTTGACTTTCCCACGTTTGTGATTGACCCAAATTATTGTCCTCCTAAAAACAAAACTTCCCTCACTCCCGAACAAATAGAAAAGGAGTTGGATGAACTTGAAGAAATGGATTTTCTCGAAGAAAACACAAATCTTTCTCAACAAAACTCTAAGGGACATACAAATGACTCGATTGACAACTTTGACTTTAATCCTACTCTTCCAAGTTATGAAATTTTTTAGATAAAGGCAAGAAACCCATGGAAGTGGTCCAGGTTTTTCAAAATAATCCTAATGTTGAGAATGAATGTTCCACTAGTTTTTCAAAACCCACATCATCTCAACAAAAGGAACAAACCACTTTTCCTAAAAGGGCTATAACTTCTCAAACCGAAAATGCTAATAAAGACAATTTTGGGTCGAAAAATGCAACGGCAATCAAAAGTCCTCATCCCACAATAAAGACAATTTTACTTTTTCAAATGTTAAGAGAACCAATCGCAAATTTCTATTTCCGTATACTATTCATTCGTTCGAATTTTTAATTCAGTTTTTAAGAAATAAAATTTGTTGCTCCAATTATGGTGTGAATGACCTTGTGCGCTTAAATTCATATGGCTATGATTACTATTCTGATATGTGTAATTCGTACAACTATCATCAAGTCAATACCTCTTCAAATAATCCTATTTATAAATGGGTTCCCAAAAGGCCCTTGACTATGGCACCTAAGTCCCAATATAAATGGGTACCAAATGTTGTTAAGTCAACTAACCCCGAAGGACCCATTTACAAATGGGTACCTAAATCTGCTTGATTTTTTTTGCAGAAGGGTCATGTGTGGTACTTAGTCGCTAGATGCTCCAAACACATGACTGGTAGAAAGGAGCTTGTCGCCAACTACATTGAAAAACATGGCGGATCTGTACGCTTCGGGAACAATCATTTCTGATCAATTAGAGGATACGGAGACATAATGAGTAATAATCTCACAATCTCCAAAGTATCATATGTTCAAGGTCTTAGTCACAACCTACTAAGCATTGGTCAATTATGTGATAAAGAACTTGAAGTTAACTTTCGTTCCAAAAGATGCTGCGTTAGAACCTACGAAGTCTGTCACACCCCGCTAAAGCGGAAACACGGAGAGTGATAGTTCATGATTTCATAGCGATAGGACAAGAACAACACCAATCAACCATTCAATACATAACAAGTTAAAACCCAAATTACATCATACGAGTACAAAGTTTTAACAAAATAAAAGAAACAAAGTGTACAAACATCATGATTTCAAATTTAAAACGTGATTGATGTCGTCGTGCCCATAAAACAAGCATTTTTAGTTACCTTTTCTTACCCCTGAAAAGCATAAATAAAACAAGGTCAACTACAAAGAGTTGGTGAGTTCACATGTTTTCAATATTATAAACATCTTTTGTATAAATGAATATTGAGCAAAATAACTTTTATGACACTTGATAAATTTTTACATCTTAAAACGTTCAAGGCATTTTTGTACCCTAATTAATAGTAAGTAATGAGCCACCACTAAACCTTCGACCACAAAAATATTTTTAGTTCTACCTCAGCGGTGAACCTGTAGTTTCCAGGTGGGATTGCTATCCACATCCCTACCTGTCGGTTTTTAGGTGGGATTGTCCGTCCCATAGCGCTATCCACATATACCCGCGGCTATTCACTTGAGTTAATAGCAGTGTACAAACTTGTATGGAACATTGTACTCAATACAATCTATTAGTGTACATGCCTTAATGCCCAAAAACAACAATTTTCATAATATTCACATTAGTTAATGCAAATAGCTCAAATATTTCATTTAACCATGCTTTTCACCCCAAAACATAAAAAATACTTTAAAAATGGGGCTGTGAATACTCACCTTATAGCAAAATCTCCAATTAACAAAATACGATCCATAGCCACTCGTCGGCCTAACGTTTCCCTATCAAAGAGAAGTACCCAAAACATCACTTATGTGTCTAACAATTACTATGAGAGTGCTTATAAGTCCTTATATGTCCAACTTGGTCTACTATTGTCCCGTTATACATAATGCACATATGCTATTTAAAGAAATAATTTATACCGAAAATGTAACATTATAGTCTTTCAAGTGATTAAAATTTATGAAATCAACCAGTTTCAGAATTTAACTTTTTGACATAAACTATAAGTCTTAAAAATGATCAAATTAATGTAACATCTAAAATGATAAAATTTTCCATCTTTTTATATGTGATGCATTACTGAGTTGAGGTCATTGTGACCAAATTTCATGCATTTTAGACATATAAAAAGGGTTCAAATAATTTATATCAAACAGTGTGTCACAGCAAGCATGACAGATTACACACTGTTAGTAAAACAATCATTTGAGGAGTTCTACTTATTATCTTTCATAACTTCCAGTTGGATTATAAACATAACACATATAGGAAACTTTTAAGATAAGAATCACTCATTTTAAAAGAGTTATGAGGAAAAATATGGCATCACAAAGTTGCATGCACACATCTGTCGTTAGTTGACAGATTGCACACTTAGCTTTAATAAATTGATTAATGCCTCAAAACTTCATATTTTTGAATGAAGCCGGATTCAAATGAACCCTAATTCATAAAAGAAAACTCAGAAGAAGAATTATGTATTATGGACAAATATTCAAAGAGATATTACCTAATGGTGGTTTTACAGATTGCACACCTAAATTATTTTAGGTGTTTGGAGGATCAAAACTCTATATTTTTAAGTGATTTCACTTGCAAACTGAAGATAACTCATAAAACTAACTCTCAAATGAAAAATCATCCTTTTTCATTGAGTTTTGAAAGAGATATGGTGTTTTGAACCTGCATGCACAAATCTGTCATTGGTTGACAGTTTGCACACTCATTTTTTTAATTAGTTAGAACCTCAAATCACCATATTTTTTAATGAAATCAGCGGCATTTGAAAGATAACTCATTAAATAAAATTCTAGAAGAAGAATCAAGTAATTTGGAGGAGTATTCAGAGAGTTATGGTCGTTCAAAGTAGGGTTTGCCTACTGTTGAACTTCCAGATGCACATTCATCTTATTATGCGCATTTGGGGGGTCTAAACTCAATGTTTTTGAGTGAGACCACTTGGATTAGAACCCCAACTCACTAAATAAACTTTTAGAAAGAAGATTCATGATATTTGAACATATTAATTGCAAGAAATGGACGATTTTTGCACATGCAATATATCTGTCAGCACCAAAAATCTCCATTGTTGTTCAAAAACACATAAAATCATGATTTTTACCCATTTTCTTGAGTTTTATTGTTTGGGTCATTGATTACCACCATTATGTAAACATTTTTATATGTTTTTGGTCTGTAATCTTTCCATAAAACACAGAAAATTCAGAGGTTTAGAAGAAGAATGCTTAAAATGCAAGAAAAATGAGTTTTTCACTCAAAATTGACAAGAAAAAGGTAAGATGATGTTTGTACCTACTTGAGTGATGTGTAGAACTTCTATTTCTTGAAAGATCTTGAATTTTGATGGTGGTTTTGCCTTGAAATTGGCTGGAAAATGGAAATTGAAGAGAGTTTTCTGAATATGACTCTTGGTTTTAGAGAGAGAGAGAGAGAGAGAGCTTGATTCAAATTATGAATTGCAAAATAAAAAGGGGGGGGGGGGGGGGGGAAGCCATGAGGGGGGCCAAGCCCAAAATTTTATTAATTTATTTAATTTTAATAAAATGGTACGGCTGAAAATTGTTAAAATGCTACTTTTCTCAAATTTTGACATTTTTCTCCAATTTTGTAAGCCCATTTTGATTAAATTCTAACAAAAATAGAAGTTTTTTTTTATTTAACATACTAAAACTATATATATTTTATATAAATTGGGTATAAATTAGAGCATTTGGCACTATATAGGACATTTCGGCCAATTACGGGTCGGAACCGGACTTTCTAAGCAGCTACCGGAAACTCTTGAAATTTTTCGGCCATTCTAAGCCAACTGACTTCTATTCTTATAATTAATCTATATTAACACTAATAAACCTAATTAGACCTAACCTGGAGGTTCAAATTTGACAGTTGTCACAGTCTTCCCCAGTTAAAAAAATTTCGTCCCGATGTTTAATGACTGCTACTGTCAATGGACTTCTTTGCAAACAAATGCGGATATTTGCCTTTCATGAAATTCTTCTCTTTCCCAAGTATACTCTGGGCCATGCTTCGCATTCCAGTGAACTTTGATAATAGGGATTTTACCGCCTCAACCGTTTAACTTCTCGGTCTAGTATTTCGTTTGGTTCTTCGACGATGTGTAACCGGTCATTAATCTTAACGTTGTCCCGGGGTAAAACCAATGTTTCATCCATTAAGCATTTCTTCAGATTCGACACATGGAACGTGTCGTGGATCGCGCTTTAATTCTGTGGTAACTTCAATTTGTACGCCACCGGTCCAATTCTTCGAGTATTTCGAATGGACCAATATACCTGGGACCCAACTTGCCTCTCTTCCGGAAGCGTACAAGCTCTTTCCATGGTGATACCTTCAAAAGAACTTTATCACCTATTTGGAATTCTAATGGCTTCCTCCGATTATCCGCATAACTCTTTTGACGATCTCTTGCTGTTTTGAGTCTTTCTTTGATGATTGAGATCTTGTCAGTGGTCTCTTGAATAATATCAAGCGTGGTCAACTGTCTATCTCCGATCTCTAACCAGCTAACTGGTGATCTACATTTTCTTCCGTATAGGGCTTCATACGTCGCACACTGTATGCTGGTGTGATAGCTGTTGTAATAAGAGAATTCAACAAGTGGCGGAAGACGAACATGTCACGAATGTGGAAGTCCAGATCACTTTCGAAACACTTGTGCGAGACTGTATCGAAGACCAAATACTAATCAAGCACGACCAGTCAATCAAGGGAACCAAGTAGGTCAGGCAAGAGTCGAGTATTCGAAATCGGAGCAGAAGAAGCAAGACAAAGTCCCGATGTGGTCACAGGTACGTTTCTTCTAAACGATCATTATGCATCAGCATTGTTTAATTCTGGAGCAGATAGGAGTTATGTGTCGACAGATTTTAGACCTAAGATAAATCTAAAACCTCAGAAGTTGAAAGAAATATATGTCATTGAATATGCCAACGGACAAGAATGTAGGGCTAAAGACATATTAATGAACTGCACCTTCAACTTGGCCAATAGGGATTTTAGTATAGCTCTAATCCCGATTAGATTAGGAAGTTTCGACATAATTGTGGGCATGGATTGGTTGTCCAAAAACCGAGCCGAAATTTGTTGTTCCAAAACGATCATTCGAGTTCCGTTACCCGAAGGGGGAAAACTCGAAGTACACGGAGAGAAACCCAAGAGGGGTATTAAAATGGTGACGTGTATGAAGATGCGAAAATATTTAAGGAAGGACTGCATTGCTTTTCTAGCTCACGTCATGGATAAGAAGGGTGAAGAAAAACGCATTCAAGATATTCCTATAGTTCGGGATTTTCCCAAGGTATTGCCAGACGAATTGCCTGGAATACCCTTACCAAGACAGGTGGAATTCCACATAGAACTAATTCCTGGAGCGGTGCCCGTGGCAAAAGCACCTTATCGGTTAGCACCATCTGAGATGCAGGAGCTGTCGGAACAACTTCAGAAGTTACTCAATAAGGGATTCATCAGACCCAGCTCTTCACCTTGGGGAGCTCCGGTTTTGTTTGTTAAAAAGAAGGATGGATCTTTTCGAATGTGCATCGATTATAGAGAACTCAACAAGTTGACTATTAAGAACCGTTACCCTCTTCCCCGGATTGATGACCTATTTGACCAACTTCAAGGTGCAACGTACTTCGTGAAAATTGATCTTAGGTCTGGATATCATCAAATGAGAGTGCGAGAAGAGGATATTCCCAAGACAGCGTTTAGAACTCGTTATGGTCATTACGAGTTCCTAGTTATGCCTTTCGGGCTAACAAACGCACCAAAAGTCTTCATGGATTTAATGAATAGAGTATGTCGATCGTAGTTAGACAAGTTCATGCTCGTGTTTATAGATGATATACTCATTTATTCTCGAGACAAGAGGGAGCATGAGCAACATTTAAAGCTGATGCTAGAATTGCTCAGAAACGAAAAGTTGTATGCCAAATTCTCCAAATGCAAATTCTAGATTCTTGAAGTGCACTTTCTTGACCATGTAGTAAATGAAAAGGGAATTCATGTTGATCCAACTAAGATTGAGGCCATTAAGAAATGGGAAGCCCCAAACACCCCAACCGAGATCCGCCAATTATCGGCGATTCATCGAGAATTTCTCTAAGATCGCGCAACCACTAACAACTCTAACCCAAAAAGATAAAAAGTTTATTTGGGAAGAGAAACAAGAGGAAGAATTCTGGCTCTACCCGAAGGAGTGGATAACTTTGTAATCTACTGTGACGCTTCGCATCAAGGGATGGGATGCGTACTGATGCAAAAAGACAAAGTTATCGCATATGCATCGAGGCAATTAAAGATTCATGAGAAAAATTACACCACCCATGACTTGGAGTTAGGGGCGGTGGTGTTCGCACTCAAAATCTGGAGACACTATCTCTACGGTACTAAGTGTACTATCTTCACGGATCACAAGAGCCTTAAACATATTCTTGACCAGAAAATGCTCAATATGAGGCAAAGAAGATGGGTCGAAGCAGCAAATTTCAGCTCGGTTTTTAGACAACTAATCCATACCCCCAATTATATCAAAGCTTCCAAACATGATTGGGATTATGTCTATGCTAAAGTTCCTCCATCTTTCTCTTATCTTGAGCTTTGTCTCTTGCAAATATCCCCGAACGATTAGTATTGTTAGTGAGCCTGGTTGTCAAATTCACCGCATCTTGAAGGGTTTTTGGGTTTGACGAATTAACGTCCCCATGTATTTCAGGAGATAAACCCCAGATATACATTTCGACTCGATTTTCCTCAGGCGTCACCAAATGTGGTATCATCTTTGACATTTCATGGAAACGAGCAGAGTAAGAATCTATGTCATTTCCCTTCATCTCATGATTCCATAGCTCCGCTTCCAACTTCTGGATTTCGCTCCTCGATAGTATTCCTCTTTGAGCATCTTTTTGAATTCCTCCCAAGTAAGACTGTTGGTTGCTTCTCGGCCTCGGGTTTGCACTTGGGTGTTCCACCAGGTCAATGCTCATCCTTGTAGCCGACAGGCGGCAAACTGCACTTTATTTCCTTCAGTGCACTAGTTGATGTGGAGAACGGACTCCATATTCTCAATCCATGTCAGTAATCCAACAGCTCCTTCAGTTCCATGGAATTCCTTCGAGTTGCAGCTCCTAAAATCTTTGTATGTGCATTCCTTATCTCCACTTAGCCCAGATCCTCGGTTGTTTCCCGGATTAGCATTCAGACCCGCTGCCACTTGACTAACGATGTTCGGAAGTGCTGGCACGAGTTGTTCAGATACAAGTCGTGCGATTTCGGGATCTTCTCTCCTTGGAGGAATTTTCTTTAGGCATAGATTCATATTGAGGTTGGGTCATATTACTATTACTATTTTTGCGCTAAGTCTACTTAACTAAGTTATGCATATAAAACACTCGATTCATCAAATCGTAGGTTTAGAATCACATGACTTCAATATCCAGCAAAAATAATTCCCAAAAGACATCAAGTATCTTGGACTTCAAAATATTGAGCTACATGTCACCAAAATAAGTTTCCAAGTTTAACCAACAAAGTAGTCAAAAAGTTCTCTCCTAGGTTGACTAGTCACATAGCCTGAGGAGTCAGTAGAGTACTTAGTAGGAGTGGATGAGTGAGACATAGTGAACTGCGATAGTAACAAACTTAATTACTAAATGTACTTTAGTAAATAACAATTTATAAAATGCTTATGCGAACTCACACTTATGACCATACTTTTCATTTGGGCAAGAAGTTCCCAATATAATTGTTCCATGTCTCCCTTATACATATTAAATTAGACATAGGTGATCAGCCTTTGCCTAAATATAATATGCTAAGTCGACACTTATTCCAATTATACCAGTAGTAAGCTTTTAGAATTACAGTTAGTTTAGAAAAATAGTTTTCGAAAACTTTTGGTTATAGTATTTGGTTTTATAGAAAAACCGGTGTTCTCTATAACCTATGGCTCTGATACCAAGTCTGTCACACCCCGCTAAAGCGGAAACACAGGGAGTGATAGTTCAAGATTTCATAGCAATAGAGCGATAACAATAGCAATTGTCCAATCAAATACATAACATATAAAACTGAACATTACATCATACCAGTTCAAGTTTTAACAAAATATAAGAAATAAGATGTTCTACAAAACGATTTCAAATTTAAACGTGGTTGATGTTGATGCGCCCCAAACACAAGCATTTTTAGTTACCCTTTCTTACCCCTGAAAAACATGAATAAAACAAAGTCAACTACAAAGAGCTGGTGAGTTCACAGGTTTTAAATATTATAAACATCTTTTGCATAAATGAATATTGAGCAAAATACTTTTATGGCACTTAATAAATCTTTACATCATAAAACGTTCAAGGCATTTTTGTACCCTAATTATCAGTAAGTAATGAGCCACCACTAAACCTTCGACCACAAAAACATTTTTAGTTCTACCTCAGCGGTGGACCTAAAGTCCACATGTGTAGAACCTTCTTTTTAGTTCTACCTCAGCGGTGGACCTAAAATCCACATGTGTAGAACCTTCTTTTTTTAGTTCTACCTCAGCGGTGGACCTAAAGTCCACATGTGTAGAACCTTCTTTTTAGTTCTACCTCAGCGGTGGACCTAAAGTCCACATGTGTAGAACCTTCTTTTTAGTTCAACCTTAGCGGTGGACCGAAAGTCCACATGTGTAGAACCTTCTTTTTAGTTCTACCTCAGCGGTGGACCTAAAGTTCACATGTGTAGAACCTTCCCTTTTAAGTATAGTGCACCCCTACCTGTAGTTTCCCGATGGGATTGCTGTCCACACCCTACTTTTCGGTTTTTAGGTGGGATTGTCCGTCTAATAGCGCTATCCACATATACCCTCGGCTCCTCAGTTGAGTTAATAGTAGTGTACAAACTTTTATGGAACATTTTACTCAATACAATCTATTAGTGTGTACATGCCTTGGTGCCCAAAACAATAATTTCATAATGTTTCACATTCTGTAATGCAAATAGCTCAAATCTTATATTTAATCATGCTTTTCACTGCAAAACGTATAAAATACTTTAAAAATGGGGCTGTGAATACTCACCTTTTGCAAAAGCTCCGTTTAAAGCACGATTTGTCCGCTAGCCGAGCTACCGCTTTCCTATCAAAGTAAAATACCCAAAACGGTCACTTATGCGTCTAATGATTACTATGAGAGTGCTTATAAGTCCTTATATGTCCAACTTGGTCTACTATTGTCCCATTATACATAATGCACATATGCTCTTTAAAGAGATAATTTATACTGAAAATGTAACATTATAGTCTTTCAAGTGATTAAAATTTATGAAATCAACCAGTTTTAGAATTTAACTTTTTGACAGAAACTATAAGTCTTAAAAATGATCAAGTTAATGTAACATCCAAAATGATAAAATTTTCCATTATTTTATATGTGATGCATTACTGAGTTAAGGTCATTGTGACCAAATGTCATGCATTTTAGACATATAAAAAGGGTTCAAATAATTTATATCAAACAGTGTGTCACAGCAAGCATGCAGATTACACACTGTTAGTAAAACAATCATTTGAGGAGTTCTACTTATTATTTTTCAGAACTTCCAGTTGGATTATAAATATAACACATAAAGAAAACATTTAAGATAAGAATCAGTCATTTTAAATGAGTTATGATGAAGATACGGCATCACAAAGTTGCATGTACACATCTGTCATTAGTTGACAGATTGCACACTTAACTTTAATAAATTGACTAATGCCTCAAAACTTATTATTTGTGACAACCCGTGTTCTCATATAACAAATAATGCAAATTATACAATTAAGACACCACATTTGGGGCTACAAATTGGGTCTCCTTCTATACAATCTGCCAAACAGCGATAAATAAAAAATTTCGCTAATAATCTTCACATGAATGATCTAAAAATCATGAAGATTAAATATTAACTTCATAGCATGCTCGACATAAAGCATCTCTTTAACCCGCAAATAAAAGCGTCCGCTGATACCCTGAAATGCATATATTTTTTTAAAAACAAAATGAGGGTTAGACCATAAGGTCTAGTGAGTAAATCCCTGTTAGTGAAATAATTGCAATATAACCAATTCATGATAAAATCTTTCAAAATCGTTAAACAGATAGTGGACACCCATGCGCAATCCAATTTGTCGAAGAGCCTTTAAATCTGGTAGTAGTGAGTTAACACTCAGGCTCAATCTCTCACCCAGGTAACTTGCCACAACGGTCGCTGGTCAAAATCTCAAACATCCCGGTACGGTTGCAATCCCTACCAGTTATAACCCAGCCAAACACGAAACGAATTCGTGGGCACAATATGTATAATCATTTGCGCGAACCATCATAGTCCTAACGCACCCTGCTTCTGCTATGTAAGTACCTTTTAAACCCCATATGTCATTAATTTCACCACATGTGTTAATCTCTAACAACATGTAAATAAATACCGCATCGCAGTTAACCATAATAATTTAAACATACCAAACCAGTATAATATCAGAGTAATAACCATTTGACAATGTATGCATTGTTGTTCGAAAATGGTTAAAAGAAAGCTCTTGTACACCCCATCAAGTAACACATACTTTACAAGGAAATCATTTAATAATAATTTGTCAAATAGATATCACATGTGTTGATTTTCTCAACAACCCATAATCGAACCATGTATCCTAAATAATGATAATAATCCAATTATTCTAATTTGATATATTATCGAAATAAAACTCTTTAATAGAATATGCATTTCATTTCGAAAATGGTTTGTAATAAAAACTCACATACTTTAACTTTCTTTCAACAACCCGAAACAAATCCCATGTCGTAAATAATATCAAAATAAAGTACTTTGAAATATATGCGTCTCAGTTTATAAATCTCTTTTATCAAAAGTCACATACTTTAACTTTCTCAACCATCTTTAAATCAATTCCCATAACATAAATATATCAAAGTAAAATACTTTGAAATATATGCAATTCAGTTTATAAAGATTTTTCATAAAAACTCACAATCATTTATACATTTTCTCCGTCCACTCAATGCGGATACACCGCCATAATTACTCGTGACCCAAAACAGTTTTGGTCAACCTCTTTCACTTGTTAGTTTTCACAAAATACTAACAATTGTCATCATATAATCTCATTTATATGAAATAAATCACGTGTGACGGAAAAACACGTATTTTACAAAAGCTTTGTAAAAGCTCCCTTATCTCATCAAATAACACATATTTTTACGTGGAAAATATTTAATAACAACTTCTCAAATAAAATCCATATGTTTTATTTTTCCCAACAACTCATATAACCATAATAATCCAATTATATCAATTAGGCATATTATCGAAATAAAAACCTTTCTCAATAACATATGCATTTCAGTTTATAAAACTCATTTATAAAAAAACTCACTTCGGTCCCAAATAGATAGGTAAATTTCTAGCAGGTAACAACTCGGGTATGGAACATATAATCTGAACCATATAATATTACGGGTCACAATCTAAATATATAACCACTCTCCCTCTAAATCACAACATATAAATATACACATACGTATATACATATATATACGCATACATATATATATAATATAACCCCATAATCATAAGAACTCTTACCTGATTCTTCTTCTTTCCTTCTATTCTCGGAACCACAGAGACCAAAACCCTTTTCTTTTCTATTCATTACTTTCTTCCTTTCAAAGTAATGAAAAGAAACATAATATATATATCTAGTAAACAAGAGGTGGTGATGGTGGTGTTTTAATTTAACGATCCAACCAATCACACAAAATCAATCAATTAAGTGATTGGTTTAAAAGAGAGGTGTCACATGGAGGAAACCGTATTTACGGTTGTAATCCCTCAACTCTTGATCATGCACAAAACCACCCCTTAATCTTTCAACGATATTTAATTCAAACCTGGTTATTACAATATCCCCTCCTTAGAAGAATCCCGTCTCGGAATTCAGTCATTTGAGCAAACCAGGATATTTCAATCTCTCATCAGATCCCACCAAAACACTTTCTTAGTGTACACATATACGAGGTACTGAGCATACCACTCAACTTCTCGAACGATCCAACTGATTGACTACCATCCCATCCGATCACTGATCACCAAGATTCTGATATACCAATGACATAAATTTCAATGGTTACCCACAACAAACAATCTTGTTTCCATGACAATATTTTTAACCTTATATTGTCCTCAACCGGAAACACTATCGGTCCACAGTATTATCATTGTAACCTTTCTGTCAATTCTGAACCATCTTTAAATGTTCACTGAGATGACCGTTCTCAATCATCGGTAATTGAGCATAAATATACCACGACTTCTCGTAGTCATTCATAATACCACAATAATATTATCAGTATTACCTTATAACCCATAACTGTATAACTGCACAACTGCATATCTGCACAACTGCATAACTGATACGGTGCCCAAGATACCAATAGTGAACTTCAAAGTATATGAAGACACGAATTGTGTCAATAATAAGAAGATCAATAACACAACTTTGAAGAAGTTCAAGCTCGTGTAAATATTCCCCCATATTACCATCCAGTTTTCACTGCAACTGATGTAATATACCACAAACTTACTCCACACCTTTGGCGCTAAACCATACAATATAGAGTACACAACAGGTGACCAAGATATAAAGAAATCCAAGGTATAATACCTTTCTCGATGACTTAGAATATAGGTCATTTAATCTGGTGGTTCAAATAAACACATACTGAACCAATTTTACATCAGTCTGAATAAGTAGACTCACGATACTTTCAAACCAACACTCAAACCGTTGTGGAGCAGTTGAACCAACTGTGACATAGACTGTACACAATTCTCACGTACCGAACGGTACAACAGCCAGATGAAGAGATGTTTCAACCATAATAGAACCAAACCGATCATATCTCGACCAAGTATCAAAATTAGCCGACATCTCCATGTTATAAGAACTACAATCGCGGAAATAATAATCACCCTCATAACCTTCCTATATTTGGCTCTTGTAAGAAACTCGACCATTTTCTAGCAAAGATCCAAATCCATATTGATATATCTATCATGGTCGCCAATCAACAGCCCGAAGCATTACAAAAGAAGTCAGCTCCAAGAAAATAAGGATTCCCGAAATCATGCCTACCACTTATTACCTTTCTATCAAAACTGTAGTCAGACACGCCTCTTCAACTCTTTGAAGATATTATGTAACCACTCAAATCATGGTACCAACCTTTCCACTATTCCACTCTTTTCTTTTTGATTTAAAATATCGATTATCATTTTCTCACCCCATTTGACACTAAAATTTGTCAAACGTTTCCATATATCAAATTAATATTCAAAGGAATAAAACACTAAACTGTGAACATTCTTTAATACTTTTTGATTAAATCATCAAATCGAGGAATCCAAATTTCAAATTTCTCTTTTCAAACACATTAATCCATGATCGTCTTTTGTAATAACAATTAAGTTACTACACTTTATTTCTTTCTAGAAATCAAGTTTCATTCAAAACTTTGAGGATCAAACTTGTAAAATCCTCAATCAAATTTTACTTCAACGTTATGTATAACGTCAAGACATAAAAATACACTTTATAAAATTTTCTTTTGGAATCCAACGATGAGAAATCGTAATTCAATTTTCAAAATATTTCAAACCTCTAGCAAAAACATTTGACTATTAGAAATTAATCTCAAATGATCTAATTTCTCCAAAAATTCTTAACCAAAATTCGACTTTAATCCAAATAGTTTTCAAGTTTTACACACTT
Source organism: Silybum marianum (assembly GCA_036898165.1). NCBI lineage: Eukaryota > Viridiplantae > Streptophyta > Magnoliopsida > Asterales > Asteraceae > Silybum > Silybum marianum. The sequence goes on along the minus strand of CM072533.1, from coordinate 29,306,853 downwards.
GAAAAGATACAAGCAAAGATTTCATGTTCGATAAAAATCAAAATTTAAACTTGTAATGAAATCTTTTTAATAACTTTGTGAAAAGATATCAAATCTCCAAAACCAGTTATACTCTTAATCGATACAAAGGATCGATACAAAAATGAAAATCCAGACCGTACCTTTGAATCTACAATTTAAGAAAAATGCCAACAAGAAGTTCATCTTCTTCTTGTGTCCATGGCCCTCTTTTCAATCCAGTTTTCTCACGATATCGTGAGCTTCCCATTTCTTTGATCAACTAGAACCATAACTGTCGTCCGTACGTTAATCAACCCAAACAAATTTACTCAAAACCCGAAATTCTCATACCGGGTACATAATCACTTCTTTACAATCAGTTGATCATGTTCTCAGAAATCAATTCTGGCTTGATTTCTTACCAACCAATTCGTCCAAACTAACATCAAGTTCTTTCAAAGCAATAGCGAGCACTTTGAATCGATGCTACTCATCCATATATAGAAATACGCCAGTAATCACGTATTTCAGTAATCACAATCTGATTATCGCTAATCATTTTCAATATCAAAGCATAACCCAAAAGATTCGGGCTTTACATGCGAATAACCAATAAAGAGAAAACATATAAGTCGTCTGTACCAGATTCAAATAACACTTTAATTCATAGTGAATATACCAAAGTGTACCTGTCACCACATTCGATGTGTCTCCAATCTTTACAGTAGTCACCTGATACGCTCGCCCGTTGCTTTTAAAAACTGATCAGTTTCAACTTCTCACGTATATAACGGACTTCAAATTTCAATCACACTCACCCCCGATGAATTCTATAAACTGGACCTTTACCGTGAACCCCAAAATAAATTTTGAACTATAAGAATACCCCTTTTATAATTCACAAATTCCTCTTTCAACCGATGCAATATCAAATTCAGATAAAACCTATATATATATATATAAGGTCAGTCGTAGATATTCCCACGACACCTCTTTATCAATATTCAAACCCATGAAAGAAAACATTCCATTAATTCATCGGTACCATTCATATTATTTGTGTATATCTACACCAAATAATTTACCTCCCAGTCAAACATTAACTGGTATCAATATTACGTTAATCTCTATAACGCATTACATTTATTTTATCACATCCAAATTACCAGAAAGAATTTTCTGCATAATAATAATAGATAGTGATAAATCAGTTTGGCTAACAGAAACAATAACAGTAGCAGACAACGATAACTCAAGTCGGCAATACCACAAAAATCTGTATTTTCAGTCGTTTCGATTTCAAAAATCTGAAGATACCTCAATAAAAATCCCAAATCCACCGAAAAATTTACCAATTCCAATGGTGATATCTTTCCGTATTAATTTCGAGCAACAAATTCGCTTTACCCGAACTGACGGAAACCGTTCTTACTGACTCGCGAGAAATACCAGCCCCAAACAATTTACAAAGTAAAATACTTTGACCACATTCCCAAATATAATAAAGTTTTCAAGTACTAACACCCACCAGTAAATTCGTGATTACATTGGCCTGATGTAATTTGAATTTACCTTACATGATGTTCTATCAAACCATTATATTTTATAACCCACGGGTTCTAGATAAGGACATCTTATCATGCAATAAAATTGTCTAGTTCAAGTCTAGGTATCAACCTGTGTTCTCATATAACAAATAATGCAAATTATACAATTAAGACACCACATTTAGCGCTACAAATTGGGTCTCCTTCTATACAATCTGCCAAACAGCGACAAATAAAAAATTTCGCTAATAATCTTCACATGAATGATCTAAAAATCATGAAGATTAAATATTAACTTCATAGCATGCTCGACATAAATCATCTCTTTAACCCGCAAATAAAAGCGTCAGCTGATACCCTGAAATTCATATCTTTTTTTAAAATCAAATTGAGGGTTAGACCATAAGGTCTAGTGAGTAAATCCCTGTTAGTGAAATAATTGCAATATAACCAATTCATGATAAAATCTTTCAAAATCGTTAAACATATAGTGGACACCCGTGCGCAATCCAATTTGTCGAAGAGCCTTTAAATCCGTTAGTAGTGAGTTAACACTCAGACTCAATCTCTCACCCAGGTAACTTGCCACAACAGTCGCTGCTCAAAATTTCAAACATCCCGGTACGGTTGCAATCCCTACCGGTTATAACCCAGCCAAACACGAAACGAATTCGTGGGCACAATATATATAATCATTTTCGCGAACCATCATAGTCTTAACGCACCCTGCTTCTGCTATGTAAGTACCTTTTAAACCCCATATGTCATTAATTTCACCACATGTTATCTCTAACAACATGTAAATAAATACCGCATCGCAGTTAACGATAATAATTTATTCATACCAAACCAGTATAATATCAGAGTAATAACCATTTGACAATGTATGCATTGTTGCTCGAAAATGGTTAAAAGAAAGCTCTTGTACACCCCATTAAGTAACACATACTTTACAAGGAAATCATTTAATAATAATTTCTCAAATAGATATCACATGTGTTAATTTTCTCAACAACCCATAATCGAACCATGTATCCTAAATAATGATAATAATCCAATTATTCTAATTTGATATATTATCGAAATAAAACACTTTAATAGAATATGCATTTCATTTCGAAAATGGTTTGTAATAAAAACTCACATACTTTAACTTTCTTTCAACAACCCGAAACAAATCCCATGTCGTAAATAATATCAAAATAAAGTACTTTGAAATATATGCATCTCAGTTTATAAATCTCTTTTATCAAAAGTCACATACTTTAACTTTCTCAACCATCTTTAAATCAATTCCCATAACATAAATATATCAAAGTAAAATATTTTGAAATATATGCAATTCAGTTTATAAAGATTTTTCATAAAAACTCACAATCATTTATACGTTTTCTCCGTCCACTCAATGCGGATACACCGCCATAATTACTCGTGACCCAAAACAGTTTTGGTCAACCTCTTTCACTTGTTAGTTTTCACAAAATACTAACAATTGTCATCATATAATCTCATTTATATGAAATAAATCACGTGTGACGGAAAAACACGTATTTTACAAAAGCTTTGTAAAAGCTCCCTTATCTCATCAAATAACACATATTTTTACGTGGAAAATATTTAATAACAACTTCTCAAATAAAATCCATATGTGTTATTTTTCCCAACAACTCATATAACGATAATAATCCAATTATATCAATTAGGCATATTATCGAAATAAAAACCTTTCTCAATAACATATGCATTTCAGTTTATAAAACTCATTTATAAAAAAACTCACTTCGGTCCCAAATAGACAGGTAAATTTCTAGCAGGTAACAACTCGGGTATGGAACATATAATCTGAACCATATAATATTACGGGTCACAATCTAAATATATAACCACTCTCCCTCTAAATCATAACATATAAATATACACATACGTATATACATATATATACGCATACATATATATATAATATAACCCCATAATCATAAGAACTCTTACCTGATTCTTCTTCTTTCCTTCTGTTCTCGGAACCACAGAGACCACAACCCTTTTCTTTTCTATTCATTACTTTCTTCCTTTCAAAGTAATGAAAAGAAACAATATCATTTTATCAGAGATCACATTATGAATGGTGAAATTGAACTTCATTTTATCCCCACTGATTTTCAGCTCGCTGATCTTTTTACAAAACCTATTGAAGAATCAAGATTTAATATGTTAATCAGCGAACTGAGAATGTTAAACATGGAAGAATAACTTTTCAGTGATTTACACTTTCAGTGATTATAAAAATGAATTTCAAATTCTTCAGTCATTCGCTGAACTCTAAAAACATATCACTCAGGTATGACTTCGAATCTCTTATACTCTCTGAATATCTTTCTATTCAGGGAATGAATTCTAAAAAGAAAACACATCACTGATAACACTTTTGTTCTTAATGATAGGAGGAATTTAAGGATACGTCAGAACTTTTTCTAACACACGATGGCCTCAACATCTCCTATCCAATCAAACCCTAGGAACGTGTCGTCGGTCATTATTACCTTTTTCTTAAAAAGCTAAAACCGTCGATTTGTCTGTCTCTACTCCGTATCCTCTCCTCATATATAAAGTGAAATCTACTTCATTTCACTCTTTACGCACTCAAAACTTTCAAAAGCAAGAAACTCTCTCGAATCTTCAAAGGTTTCTCAAGAACACCAAGAACACGCACTTGTGCGTTTATTCTCCGGTTTTAACTTGCAGGGTTTGATCTAAATCTTTCTTCTATAAAAACAACAAGAATGTTGTTTTCTTCATTATTAAATTTTTTATAACATCTTGTTATAAAATTTCTTCTTTAAATCTAGATTAAAACCCAAAAACTTTTAAACCTGTTCTAAGTCTTTTCTTCTTAGAACAGAAGAATTGTTGGAAAGTTTAATCCAAAATTCTTTTCAAAAACCCTCAAATACTTGTTTTTGGTATACTTTCTTTACCAAAATCACTAGCATTTTCTTTATCTTTTTAAAGTTCTTTTTAAGACTCAGGCAAATAACAAGTATTTTTGTTTTATTCATCAAAACACTTGTTTTCTTATTACCTTCTATTTGGTAACCTTTGTACCAAAAATACTCTGGTTTATACATATTTTTATATTTGGTGTTCCCATTTTTGAAACAGAAATGGCAACTCCAAGCATCATCTATCAATCTGAAACTGAGGTCACCCCTGTCACTACCTTCGTTGCTGCACCAGAGCCCAGTTTTCCTCCTGAACAAGCTATGGTGAAGCCAAGCAACTATGTTGCTATCATTGACATCCCTGTTGAACGTGCTTATATGAGGGATGGTTCCTGCTTCATCAAACAGTGCCCAGTGAAGTATGCCTTCATCCATGTCCCTGTTGGAATAACTACTCATCTTCAACAATACTGGCACACTGTTCACTGCACAATCCTCACCAACAAGAAAGGAAGAAAGCTCCCTGCCATTCAGTTCACTACTGCACTAGGCACCATCGCTATCACCTCTGGAGTGATAAGGAATGCTCTTCGTCTGCCAACTAAGAAGGACGATGAAAAGTGGGATGTTGCTCCAACGATTGAGGAAATTCAGGATTTCCTTGATGCCACTGGCTATATTTGGGCAGTTGACAAAGAGACGAAGCAGATTGTCAAGTCCATCACTAAGGTGGAAAAGAAGCGCATGCCAGCGAAATGGCAATATATTTGGACGCACGTTATTTAGTGCTTAAGCTCCAAATTTGGCTCACAGGATCAGGCTAGCAAGCCCTCCCAAGAGATGGTGGTTTCTCCCTTCACCGGTCGGAAGCTGAACTTCGCCGAATATATATATTCAACGAACTGTACAACCTGGTGAAGAGGGACAAAGATATTGCTTTCCCCAGATTCGCTGCAATTCTCTTTGGAACAACCTATGAGGGATAGCCCGCTGAGGGAAACCAAAATTTCTCTTAGATTGGGAAGAAGGCTCTCGAGTTGGATGAAAAAGATGGAGATGCTCCCTACACTTCATACATGTTAAAGGTAATTCACGGTACTACTGCTGCTGCTGAATCAACCATCTCTACCTCTCAGGTAGCCCCCATGCCTACATCAGTGCCAATCCCCTCAGTGATTAACCAAGGCATTTCTCATCTAGCTGAAAAGCGAAAACATCCAACCGATGGACACAAAAACTCCATCACCCAAAAGCAAGTTTCCAAGAAATTCAAGAAGGGTGTTACTCAATCAAGCACTCTCTCTGACTTCGGGATTTATCCTACCTTGTCTACAATCCTCCCCACAGCCACGACAACAGCTTCTGCTTCGGTTTCCGCTTCATCAGCTCTATCTCCTTTTTCAGTGACCTAAGTCTCTGAAACTGTTCTAGTCAGCCACGCTGAGGCTGTATCAAGTATCACATGCACTGCCCTCTTATCTTCTTCTATCTCATCTTCTTTGGTCCTCACATCAATCCATGTTTCAGGTATGGTTGTCCCCATCTCTGATGAGATTGAGCAACGTGTAATTCAGACATCAGTTTTGTTTCGACAATCTGATCTATGGAAAGCAACGTGCACAGGACCTGAAAATGCTTCTCTTAAGAATTCTCAGAAACAGGTCAGTGATCCTCAATACACTACCGTTGCATGTACCATCCATGAGAGTAATCCTTCAGATACTCTCAAGGCACCCATGTGTAAACACTTTACCTACCCACTTCCTTCTGCTAACCCTGAGCTCTTTTTGGCTCATCTTTCTTTGTTATCTACAGGTGTCACTGCACCTCAATTTACTTCAGCAACTACTGTTACCACCACCACTCCGAGCAGCACGCCTGCTTTATCAAAGGCGCCTTTAGCTGCTGATCTAAGAGATGTTAAGAAGGAGAAGGTCCTTCCCACATTTCCTTCTATCTCTATGGACATACCCCATATTTCTCTGGCTCCTCCCTCATTCCCAGCCATTGATTTTATGGTGAATGAGTGTGCGACCACAAGGCAACGGGTAGTTCAAGCAAGTGGTTGGGGTCCCTGCTAAGAAGGTGGCTATCAGCAATTTCTCCATTGATCTTCATACAGTGAGAGACGACCAATGCTCCAATGAGTGAGAGGTGAAAGCTCTCTCTAAGCAAGTTGAAAGTCAAGCCAAGGCTATTGCTCAAATACAACAAAATCAAGCGGAGATTATGTGCCTTCTTAAAGGCATGTCTGAAAGATCCCCTTCATTCTCTGAAGCGGACAGGTCTCAACTGGGTTTGATTACTCAAACTCAGACCTCTCATGCTGACAATCTCTCCAAGCTCAATTCTAATGTGACCACTCTCTTGGTGCACACTCTACCTGTCAGTAACACAAAGAGGGAGAAGTTCGCACAAGAGCTCGGTGAACAGCTCATGAACCAACCACCTCCGGAACCTCAGCAACCTCATCAACAACGATCCATCCCTGAAGCAGGTGATGAAGACGATGAAGAAGTGGAAGAAGATGAAGACAACAATGAACTTGAAGACATCTGTTAGAACTTGTTATGAAAGTATGAACCAAAAGTAGATAAGTCTCAATCATCAAAGAACAAACTCAAAGACTTATCCTCTGATCTCTCTCTTCAGAAGCACCCAGAGACCTCTGAAGTCCTCTGGATATCAGCTGCTTTACTTACGCGCTCTTGATGACGTGGACTGTCACACTTTTCGTGAGTAACTAATTCTGTCAGTCGTACGAGTGACGTGTCACTCAGCGATAAGCTAGCTTGTTGACTTTCTCTCATGTACTAGTATATATAGAGTTAGTTATCACTGTAAAGTGTCGATCATCTTTGAGAGAGAATTAGGGTTTATCATTCAAACTTATTGTAATTGCTCTCCAGGTTATTGAATACAAATTCTCATTTGATCTTCAAATATTGTTCCTACTGTTCTATTAACTGTTATAGTATTAATCATAGATTTAAATTGCTTCCTCTATTGTATTTCTCTTAGATCTATTGATTAATTGAGTTAAATAGGGATTTGGGTTCCAACAATTGATATCAGAGCTAGATAATCAATCTATTGATTATTAAATCTCGTCCAGTTTGGAGAAATCCCTACTCAACTAGCAGTTAATTTCATTTTTTAAACTACTGTTCTTCATTCAACCCTGTTTTTCGAGATTTTGTTGACATAATACAATTTTCTCCAAACTAGTGGTAATTTTAGTTTAATTCTAAGATCAATAAGTAAATTATTTCATTTTGATTCATTTGAAGTTTATTTATTCTAAATTTCAAACAATATTTCCTGCAAAATTTTAATCTCTGTTTTCTACAAAAATGGCGAATCAAAATTTGAACGCTATTTACACATCTGGATCTCTAACCAAACTTCCTACTCTAATTTGAGACGAATATCCTCGATGGAAAATTCGTACGATAAATTTCTAAGAAGGGTTAGATGCAAATCTATATCCTACCATTTTAAATGGACCTTTCGTACCAATAACTATCATTCCTAGAGTACCTCCAACTGCCACAACTGATGAAATTCCTGCTCGTCATATTCCCATGGAAATGGGAAATTGGTCTGATGTTGATAAGGCTAAAGTAAAAATTTCCAAAAAGGAAAAAAGTCTACTTATCATGGCAATTCCCAATGAGATTTTTCAAAATCTTGATTCTTGTGAGACAACAAAGGAACTATGGGATCAACTTGCTTATCAATTGGAGGGAGGTGCTAGAATGAAAAAGAACAGAAGAGCTCAAGCTCTAAATGAATATAATAGTTTTCAAGCACTCCCAGAAGAAACTCTGGAACAGACTTACCACAGATTTAACACACTAATAAATCTGTGTAAGAAATGTGGTATCATCAGATCAAAGGATAACAACAAGGTTATGTTTCTAAAACGGTTGAATCCAGAATGGTCAAATTTGTCCATGTCTCTTCAAGCTAATCAAGATCTGGAGATGTGGTCACTACATGATGTTTTTGGAACGCTTCAAGCACATGAGAAAGAAGTTAATCAGAAAAAGGCAAGTGTGGGTGGTCCTCTGGCCCTCATCTCTGAATCCAGAGGGTTGGGCAGAAGAAACAGAGAGACAGAAAAGAAAGGGAAAAGTAAGGAACTCATTTCGGAGACCAACCTAGAAGATTTTGATTCTGAAGATGATGAGATCAATTCTTTTGCTGAATCTTTAGCTCTCATTACCAAACAGTTCACCAAAAAGTTTGGTAATCGATCATTCAAAGGGAATAGAAGATTTGACAACAGAAGTGATTGCCCTAATCTACCTTATGTTCCAAGGCAGGAAGTACAGAAGGAGAATCAGAAGCTGAGAAGAAGGAAGAAGAGCTAAACAAGAAGAAAGATGTTTGTTGTAGGTGTGGAAAGCCGGGTCATTACTCTAAGGACTGTAAAAGCGTTCTTGTAAAAGACAAACTGTATTACAAGAACAAATACAAGTACAACACAGTCGAAAGAGATCACTATGCTGAAAAAGAGAATTGGGTGGATGACCAGTCAAGTGGAGATGAAGCCATGTTTTATGGAATGGCTATGGAAGATGACTCAAAAGATCAGCCTTCTAAAACTCCGGTTTGCGCCATATCTGAATCCTCTGAACTTGAAAACACTGTAATGATTCTAACAAACGATTTTGAAAATCTAAAGCAAAAGCTTTTTGTAGAAAAGAAATTAAGAAATAAATTTGAACAACCTTTTTCAATTGTTTAGAAGGAAAGAGAGATTTTCAAAAAAGAGATGGAAATTTTGACCTGTGAGAAAAATGAACTCTCTGTTGATATTAAAAGATTTTGAAACGTCTAAATTCAACAGAAGTGAAACTCACAGAAGAAAACAAAAACTTCTGTAAACCTCTGGAAATAAAAGATAAGGAGTTAAGTGCTAAAGAAAGTGACAGATTAAACTCTGTAGCACTTAAAAATTATTTTCAAAAGGAAAGAGAATTTATGCACATTGAACTTCAAAACAAAGAGCTACAGATTAAAAAAAATATCTCAATGCTCAGAAGGTGCATGAAAAGATAAATACACAGGTAGGGAATACAGGCCTTGGGTTCGAGGATCTGGATCCGTAGACGTGTAAAAAGAGATCTACTCTTTATTCTGTGTTCTGTATGGGCAAAGAACAAAAACCAAGTTTTCCCATCTTATATGAACAATCTGTTTTTTTAAAATCAAAATATGAGAATGGACATCAAGTTAGAAAACTAAAGTACAAAAACATTAAATATTCTTCAGAAAAAGCAAGTCAAGTTGATCTTAAGCTTATTCAGAAGAAGAAAAGTGTTTTAAATTTTGGTTCATTCACTCATATAACTTTAAATGCAGAGGTTGATGAGTTCATACCCATACAAGCAGAGAAGAGATTAAACTCAAGTTCCAAAAAAACATTCTCACAACTCTAGATGATTGTTTTAAATCAAAACTACAAATCTCGAACAACAAATCTCTGAAAACCATCCAGAGATTTTTCCTTGTACTTTTGTTGATTTAAATCTTTGTGGAGTTGAAGATAATGATGAGTTTGTTACTTATCCCTGGGAAAATGATAATCAAAATGATGATGATTTTTTTGACAACTCAGAAAAATATATCTCAAGTCTTGAAAATCATTTACCTTCTAATTATACAAAGGTTCTAGAAGTTATAACGGACAGAGATGCTCCAATTTTATACACTGATGAACCTTTGGAAATGAGAGTTGTTGGATCAAGTATGGCAAAACTTTCAAATGGAACACCACAAATCTCTGTTCCTCCTAAAGAACAAAGAAAAGAAGTCCCCATACATCCAGATTTCCTTGGGTTATGTTTACAAGCTAAAACCTGTCTTGAACTCGAAAAAGAAGGAAATCTTAAAAAGAAAGAAAATCTCCAGCACAAACCTCTGAAATCTCCGTCACAGAAGTTTACTTGATTTGAAAAAGAAAAATGGAAATCTAACTCTTATGCTTCTGGCTTAGTAAAACCCAACGTTCCGAAGAAGAATTCACATGTTCAAAAGCATAAGTCTAGACTAGATAAGAAGTTCAATAGAACAACTGATGCTAGAATAGACAGAAGTAAGAACAATTGTAATTATCATTCTAGAAATGAAAATTCAAGGAATTCTTTTATGTTACAGAACTTTGAATGCTTCTCTCTACTTTTAAAACTTAAACAATTCTTTTCAAGAACATCTGGTTATTTCTCTGACGAACAAAAGCACTCTAACATTAAAAATCAAAAAGGAAGAAATACTTCAAATAAAACAGGTAAATCAGTTGTCTCTAGAAAACCTGTGCATAATTCTGCTTATAAGGAAACGATAAATCAGAAACCAAATCCTAACATTAAAGGACCCATTATGAGATGGGTACCTAAATCTCTCTAATTTTGATTGCAGAAACAGCGTGTGCGAATCTGGTATCTTGACTCTGGATGCTCGAGGCATATGACTGGAACGAAAAACTTACTCTCCAAATTCAAAAAAAGAATTGGTGGAGCAATAACGTTTGGTGATGATGGTAAGGGTCAAATAAAACGCTACAGTACTCTTCAAGAAAGTAATATTACCTTATCCAACGTAGCTCATGTTTCAGGATAGAAACATAACCCGTTAAGTGTAAGTCAACTCTGTGATTCTAAGATGCTAGCTGTATTTGATGAAAAACATTGTTACTTATTCTCTAAGGCATGTGAAGAATTATGGAGAGCTGACAGAAAAGGTAATCTATATATGATGAACTTTACATCCAAGGATGGTAAAGAAACTCTCTATCTTATCTCTAAAAAGAGTGAAGTTGCATGGCTTTGGCATCATAAACTTTCACACTAAAACTTTGAAAATCTTGAACTTCTTGTCGAACACAACCTTGTCAAGGGCCTCCCAGAGGTATATTTTCAGAAGGATCACCTCTGCCCTGTTTCTGAGATGGGCAAAATAAAAAGGGCATCTCACAAAACAAAAAGTGATCATTCGTGCACAAGACCTCTGCAAATGCTACATGTTGACCTCTGTGGTCCCATTGCAATTCAGAGCCTGTCCGGCAAAAAGTATATCTTGGTACTAATAGATGAATTTTCCAAGTATACATGGCTTGCCTTTGTACGACAAAAATCAGAAGTTCCAATAGTGTTGAAAATTTGATAACAAGAATACAAGTGCTTGTACAGCAACATAGAAGTGACAATGGCATCGAATTCAAGAATGCCAATCTTGAAGAATACCTTGTTGAAAATGGCATTACTCAAAACTTCTCTAATGTACGCACTCCACAGCAAAATGGTGTTGTAAAAAGAAGAAACAGAACATTAGTTGAAGTAGCAAGAACAATGCTTGCAGCTTCTGGGTTACCCACCAACTTCTGGGCAGAAAATGTAGCCATAACATGTTTCACTCAGAATCGATCAACTATAATTAAGAGGCATTTCAAAACCTCTTATGAGCTTATTAACAAAAGAATACCCTCATTTAAATTTTTCCACATTTTTGGCTCCAGGTTTATTATTCTGAATGATCGAGACAAACATGGCATGTTTGACAAGAAATCTGATGAAGCCAAATTCTTGGGATATTCGTTAAACTCAAAAGCTTTTAGGGTTTTTAATATACGAACCAAGACTGTAATGGAGAGCATAAACATCGGTTTCGATGATCAAACTCAATTAACTTCTGAATATTCTGATTCAGAACTCAAACATAACACAGTTACCTCTGATTATCTTTCAGGTTCCAGAGAATCCGAGATTGATGCTCTATTTGATGATTTTCTTGAAGAAGAAATACTTTAAAAAAGAATACCCAATAATCCATCATTGAATATTCCTGAGGTACTGCAAGCTTCTGGGATAACTCTTTCTGGTCCCGTATCACCAAATGACAGTCCAGAGGTAACCTCTGTGCCTTCATTTGAGGGGGAGACATTAGGTGCGTCTCCAGAACCAGAACCCATTCCAGAACCAGAATCCATTCCTGAACCAGAACTCATTCCGATACCAGAAGATACAGAAGTCAAGACCAACAAATACCTCACACAAGGATGAAAAGATGGACAAAGTCTCATACTCCAGATCTAGTTATTGGAGATCCATCTGAAGGGGTTAAAACCAGATCTGCAACTGCTAATGAAGCCTTATTTGTAAATTTTCTAAGTATTATAAAGCCAAAGAAGGTTCATGAAGCTTTACAAGAACCAAGCTGGGTAGAAGCTATGCAAGAAGAGTTGCTTCAATTTGACAAGAACAAGGTATGGAAATTAGTACCTATGCCTAAAGATAAGATCGCCATTGGTACTAAGTGGGTATTCAAAAACAAAAAGGATGAAGATGGTATTGTGATCAGACACAAAGCAAGATTGGTGGCCAAGGGATATTGTCAAGAAGAAGGAATCGACTACGATGAAACTTTTGCTCCAGTTGCAAGACTTGAAGCAATAAGATTATTTCTGACCTTCTCTGCATACAAAGACTGCAAGGTGTACCAAATGGATGTTAAATGTGCTTTCTTGAATGGAGACTTGAAAGAAGAAATGTATGTCCAACAACCGCCTGGGTTTGAAAATTCAAGACATCCAGATCACGTCTATCTTCTGGACAAAGCTATGTATGGCTTAAAGCAAGCTTCCAGAGCTTGGTATGAACGTTTGTCAAAATATTTGATTAAGGATTCATACAAAAAAGGTAAGATCGATACTACCCTGTTCATCAAAAGAGGAAAAGGTACATTAACTGTGGTTCAAATTTATGTAGATGACATCATATTTGGTTCTACTTATCAAACAGAATTGATTTGTTTTCAAAATTAATGGAAACTGAATTTGAAATAAGTTTAATGGGAGAACTAACTTTCTTCTTAGGACTTCAAGTCAAACAGACTACCTCTGGCATTTTTATATACCAAGCAAAGTATGTTTCTGTCATGTTAAAGAAATTCAAACTTCAAAATTCCACTACTATGAAAACTCCTATCTCTCCGAGTACAAAACTAGATCCAGATCTCTCTGGTAAATTTGTTGATGTTAAGAACTAAAGAGGTATGATAGGATCCCTTCTGTATTTGACATAAAGTAGACCTGGTATAATGTTTGCCACTTGCCTCTGTGCGAGACTCCAAGCCAATCCAAAAGAATCTCATTTGGCTGTTGTCAAAAGAATTTTTAGATACCTAAAAGGAACACCCTCGCTAGGCCTTTGGTGTCCAAAACATTATGGCTTTGATTTTATTGCATATACTGACTCTGATCATGCAGGATGCAAGTTGAATATAAAAAGTACCTCTGGTAGCTGTCAACTTCTGGGAAACAGGCTAATCAGTTGGATATCCAAAAAGCAAAACTGTGTTACAACTTCCACAGCAGAAGCTGTATATGTTGATGCTGCCAGTTGTTGTTCACTAGTTATTTGGATGAAAACTCAACTCAGAGATTATGGTCTGATGTTCGACAAAATTCCCATCCTCTGTGACTCAGAAAGTGCTATAGCCATCACTGGAAATCCAGTACAGCATTCAAAGACCAAGGACATTGATGTCAGGTATCATTTCATAAATGATCATGAGGAGAAAGGGACAATTGAAATGTATTTTGTCTCCACTGATTACCAACTTGCTGATGTATTTACAAAAGCTTTGAATGAGAAAAGATTCAATTTCTGATCAGCAAGTTGGGCATGCTAAACATGTAGTCTATACAGAACCTATAAGCTTCTTATAGTTTGTATATGATTATTTATTTAGCATGTCCTTTTAATCTTACACTTAGTCACTTAAATTCATTATCAAGAACAGGTCAGAAGCCTCTAAATGCTTCTGACGCACATTACAGAATTAATCAAAAGTCTCTGGTTGCCTTTGTCCTAAAAAATACTTGGTTTTACTTTTTATGATCCAAGCACATATATCAAGGGGGAGCACTAAATGCAGATATCAAGGGGGAGCACAGGCTCGTGCATGATTCAAGGGGGAGAATCTTCAATTCTCAAAATCAAGTCTAACGAATGTTAGCTGTCGTCTGATTTTTATTCTTAAGAAGTTTTTGCGAATTTGGTACTTCTGAACTAACTCTGGCCGTCACGGTTATTCAGGATTCTCAAAATTCAATCAAAGTTCTTTTGAAAAAACTTTCACTTGACAAAACTTTCATTTGGTTCCAAAATGTTTTCTATAGACCAAATGATTTTTTTTCTAACTCATGTTTGTTGTTCTAAATTTTCTTTTCTTTTGAAATTTTTCTTAATAAGATTATTTCTAAACTAACTCTTGCCGTCAAGGTTATTTAGAATTTTCTTATTTATTTAAATTTATTCAAAAATTAATATTTATAGAACACAAAGCTTCCTTTTAAGTTGAAATTGTTTTAATATTTTTTCTATCGAAATTAATTTTTAAAATTATTCTTTAAATCCACAATTCATGTTGATTAATTGATAATTTTTATAACTAATTTTTGGAGAGAATATTCAAAATAATGAAAGAGGAACCGGTTCTCATCAAAAACCCACAAGAAACGTTATAGTGCCATATGTTGACAAAACGTGCGTCCCACATCCCTCTATACACGCGCAATTGAACATCCACATGTCATAAATCAATGGTTTGCATGTTCGCACGCTCTTTAGGCATACGTCAGCAGTCAGGAACCGTTTCCAAGCCCTATTTCCCAATTAAACCCTTCCTATTCTAATCCCTTTCCCAAATCTCAATTAAACCCTTAATCTTCAAAATTTCTCGAGTGCATTTTCAAATCCCAATATATAAACTCGAGTAAATCCCCAATTTCACTTTTCACCGTCTTAAACCTCCAGCTTTTACTATGCTCGATTACAAACCTGCAAATTTCGATCCTCAAACTTCCCAATCTCCCAAATGGCAAACCCAATTGCAAACATGAATGTCCATGACGAAGAAGACAGGCTCATCGATTCAACCGCAGACAATGCTCCAGTCATTAGATTACCCATCAAACCCAACAACGTTCAAGTTCTTCTGGATCGCAACACGTATTTGTCAGAATATCGAGTGATGATAGAGTTTTTGCAACACCATCAATTGAACCGAGCCCTACCTCTTACAAATCCAAATGTTCCGGAGGTGTATGTTCAAGAAGTATGGCAAACATTGTATATCAAGAACGATGAAACTTTATCTGGCAGTTTTAGTCATCCTGAAAACATTGAGAATGTTGTTGAAATACCCATCATCAAGAAGAAGATTGCCTGATATTTTCATTTGCACCAACCTCTCATTGAAGTAGAAGGCCAGATTGTACCCTATCCTGATCTTGAGCATAATCCATCCACAGAAGCTTCGTTGGCATTTATCAATTTTCTGGGCTACAACGAACATCTCACCAAGCTTTATGAATTCAAGAGGAAAAAGGTACCTCCAATGTGGAATGTATTAGTGTCAATCCTCAACAAAAGCCTCACCTGGAAAATAAGGTCTCTGGATCAGGCGAGCAGAAAAATTCCACCATCATGTATGGTATGTACTTCAACCGACCTTTGCATTTTGCAAGTCTAATTTTCCAAGAAATAAGTGTAGCTGTTCACTTAAAGGTTCTGAATCAAACAAATGGTAAAGCTCTTTCAGCACTCATGTTTCCTAGGTTTCTTGCCCTATTCTCTCATCGAGCCATCGCTATACTTCATGCCCCGATCATTCAACCACTGTGCAAAAATTCAACCATGAACTCCAACAAACCAACCATCGACCTCGCCGGGTACACTGTCAAACACGAACTATCTAGGTACATGCTCGATCTTATTCCTCAAACCGCTCCTTATCTTACTTCTTATAGAAGCTCTATGGTACACTGAGAATAGAGGGTACCTACCCCAGAGCACTTAGAGCCTAGAGGAAATGGTGAGCGGTCGAATGATCTTGAGACTGAAAATAATACAAGTGAACAACCGAGCGCTTCTAACCATGCCGAGCGTTTTTTAAGAGAAAGCCAAGAAGATGTCCATAGAGACACATTTGGGAGTTCCTCTCCAGGTCCAACCAGAGCAACCACATTTACTGAGGTTAGATGCCAACACATCTACACTCTTTGAAATAGCACAACTCAGTCCAAACCACCCTGAAACTAACCAAGCAAAGGGTCTTTTTGCCTCTGATTCAAGCACTGCTGGGGAATCCACATCATCTTCATCATCCTCTCAAAAGGATGATGATGTAAATATAAGAGTTCCATCGCCCTAGAACTCGTCACCTCCTACACATGTTGATGTCTCTATGACCAACACAATCTTAGGAAATATAGAAGGCACGTCCATGCCTTCTACCAGGGTAGATGCCTATGAAATCCTATCAGAGGGGTTCAGGCCAGAGGTTGCACCACTTACCGGATTCTTCAGACTCTTTCGAGGTAAGCACACGTTAATTGACCCTCCACCCTCTGATGTTCGAGAAAAAGTCAATAACATCAGAACATCCGAAGAGGTGCCTATTCATAATAGCCCTCGAAGACAGGATGGAAGTCCCTCCACGCTCAACATCCAAACAGGCGTGAATGAGGGCCTCTCTGAACGCGAGAGACAAGGGGCCCCATGTGTTGCTGATGCACCGGTTACTTCTTCTAAATTTGTAACCAATGCAGCATTCAAGGCATTTGGTGATCAAATCGAGAGATCTATGGAGGATATAAAACTATCCCTTCAAACCCAAAACTCTCTAATTTGGAAAATACTCAAAGAGAACAGAATCAAGCTATGGAAGCTCTAAAGAAGCTTATCTGAAAATGCTGAATCATAGAGGAACTCTGCCTCTGATCACTTCAACAAGCTGGATGTTGGGATTAAAGCTAACTCTGAATATGGATCCTTTGTTGCAGACATACAGAAGCTCATCAATGTTGTTGTACCCTCTACGACCTCTACATCAACGGGTTCTAACCTTATTCGACAATCAGACTTGGCATCTTTTCAAAAGGCAATGAGGGATAAATTTAACGCCATCAATGCCAAGTTTGTCTCCAAGATCAACAACTCTAGCTCTAATGAGTTAGCACAGAAAGTTTCTACCTTAGATGCTTTTGTCTCCAAGCTAACTCCATTAGTTAGCTCTATCTCTGAAGAGTTTGAAGCAAAGAAAAAGGGCAAAGAGGCCAGGGCGTGTAAAAAGGCAGAAAAGAAAATAAAAAGATCTGAGGATCAGGACCCTGATTCTCAGAAGGGGGACAGCATGGCAAAGAAGGTTAAAACCGATGGTGCTAAAACTACTCAAGCTCAGAGTAAAGACAAAGCCTCTGCCTCTACACCCTCTGATCCACCACCATCATCCAAACAAACCCCTCTTACACCAACACCTCTGGCTGTCAACATTGGCCCATTTCCCAAAGATCCAGATATGGCTAAGCTCATTCTCGATCTTTTGGGAAACAAACGAAAGCCCGAAGGTCAAACCCAGAAGAAACAAAGCTAAACAAGCCAACCCCCAAAACCTCAAACCCAAACTAATCCTAGACCTTCTAACTCTGCAACCTTAAATTCCCATCTCCAAGCCGCCCGTCCCTGAATAACCCCCTATCTCTGAAGCAGCCAAACTCAGAGCTGAAGCAGAAAAGGTGAAGAAAGAGATTTCAAACAGAAGGAAGGCGCAACTGAAGGAGGATATCAAGAAGTTCGAAGCATACAAAGTGCCCACCTCAACAGAAATTGAATACAAGCATATATACGCAGTAGTTGATCACAAGGTATATCTAATGCTTCCAAACTTTGCCAATGACTACAATGTGAGCGATGAAGTCAAGACAAGATTCATGAGTTACAAGCAAATGAGGAAAGAAGCTTACACTGTTTCCCCAATCAGACGCATAACAGGGGTCAAACATGTAAAGTTTGAAAATACAGAGCTGTTGTATACCATTTATGAGGTGGAAAGGGAAGATAAAGAGATGCATTATTCTATGATAATGATCTCCTATCGATCAATCCCTCTAACTTAATTTCTTTAGGAAGATTTATGAAGAACAAGATGAATCAAAGGAAAGATGCTCAAGACAAAGTGGCCTTCTTCATAATCATAAGGTGCATGGAAGCATTTGTGAGATACAGAAAGCAGGTAGACTTTCAAACAGGGAAAGATCTCAAAACGACCATCTTAAGTATCTCTGGACCCAATGAAGAAAGAGAAGTCCTCACAGCCACATGGATAGTTCAATATGCTCATCAGCGCCTGACCATGAGATGTGGATCATACAAGGCACATTCGCATAGCGTACTCCTTTTTTCGAACCGGGGTTTGAAACCAAACGAACTTTGCTTATTTCTTTTTTTGAGGATCGACGAATCGATCCATATTCCTACTGGGCAGATTTTGACAGATCCACAGGATGGAATAGTATTCAAGAGACCAAAAAGAAAAAGCTTCTTTAGAATTAAAGAAGCTCACAAATACTCTTCTAGAATTGTAGATATTGTCAAAGGGTTTGCATCCCTTCAGATGGAGAATACTGGATAAGGAGCTCACATAAGAATTGCTGCTGAAAGGATGTATCAACAACTTGACTTGATTGTAAAGCTAAGACATATCACTGATTAGTTTCACAAGATCACTACATTTCATCCTGATGCTTCCTTTTGATTTTTATCTTGTAAATCTCCTTATTATACTTGTTTAAATGTAAGGAAATGAACTTCTTTTTGTCATGTAATTCTTAGTTCTGGACTTCATTCTTAGCGGGAGATTCTTAGAATTTGTTATGAAAGTATGAACCAGAAGCAGATAAGTCTCAAGCATCAGAGAACAAACTCAAAGACTTATCCTCGGATTTTTCTCTTTAGAAGCCCCTAGAAACCCCTAAAGACCTCTGGATATCAACTGCTTTACTCACGCGCTCTTGATGACGTGGCCTATCTCACTTTCCGTGCGTAACTAATTCTGTTAGTCGTACGAGAGACGTGTCACTCGATGATAAGCTAGCTTGTTGACTTTCTCTCATGTACTAGTATATATAGGGTTAGTTATCACTGTAAAAAATGTCGATCATCTTTGAGAGAAAATTAGGCTTTATCATTCAAACATATTGAAATCGCTCTCCAGGTTATTGAATACAAATTCTCATTTGATCTTCAAATATTGTTCTTACTATTCTATTAATTGTTCTAGTATTAATCATAGGTTAACATCCCTCCTTCTGAATCTAAATCCCCTCCCCAAACTTCTGTTGCTGATAAACCTCTCTCCTCTTATCCTCTCAGTGATCCTTGTTCCCCAAAGGGTTCTTCATTCCTGAATGAACCTTCTTCTGAAGATCAGTTCCTATACATATCTGATACTGAATCTGAAGAAGAAGAAGAAGAAGGCCTTGATCAAAGGCGTGTACATAAACAAATAATAAGGGAGCCTGAAGAAGAAGAAGAAAGAAGAATAAACTTCATTAGAGCCATGGAAGCAACCAAAATTTAGATTCCTCCTCATACATCTGAGCTAGAAGCTCCTGTACCAATCAGGGTGTTTGATGAGTTCTTTATTCTCTCCAAAGAAGAAAGAGCAGAGGCCCTTGAAGCTCAGAGACGAAGAGATGAAGCAAACGGAAAAAGACTTAAGGATTGCACGTTAGATGATCAGAGAGGAAAATCTAAGTGAAGAAACGGCCAAGAGGGAAAATGAAGAAAGTTTAAAGGTCACTGAAGCTCTAGAACAAAAGGAACTTAGAAGGTACAATCTAAAGGTGAATCCGATCATAGCTCAAGAGAAGATTCTACATGCTCTGAATAAAGAAACTCAGGAACAATGGAATAATGAACTTAGATGGTGTACTGAAAGGTTCAAACACCATATGTCTGATTCAACCATCACTCATGCTACTATCACAACATCTCTGAAGGTATTTGTACGAATGTACAGGCATTCAAGGACTGAACGAGAAGAAGCCAAGTTTCTGAAGTGTTATGGGTACTCTGAATGGCTGGAAATCAGAGATGCCATTCAGCAATCAAAGTCCAAATTCAGAGATGTTGTAGAAAGAATTATTGATCAGCTATTGCAAAGGATGTCACAACACGTCCAAGTTCCTCCTTTCCCTGATCAGATCAAAAGAACAAACTCAAGATCAGATGTTGAAGAAGGCCCATCATCAAGAAGCGATCATAATACCAAATTCAGCTAGGAAAGCATCCTTGGTCATCTTGAAATCCCCGACATCTCTATGCTCAACACCTCTCTTCCTAAAGCCTGAAAATTCAGTGAGTATGAAATCATTACACTCTCTAAAGCAGTAATGGTCTTTCTTGATAACCAAGGGTTATTAAGGTTTCTCAGAAACAAAGAGATCAAGAAAGCTCTATCAAAACTCATCAAGATCATGTTCTACAGCTGTTGGTCTACAAATTACCTTGTGCAAATTCAGAAGAAGATCTATGAGAAAGAGCTACGAAAAAGAGAAGAGAAACTCTCTGACTAGTCATTAGTTTCTTTTCCTTTGTAACATTTTTAAGTGTATTTTACTTTACCATACTATTGTAATTTCATTCTGTATGTAATTCCTCAGATTAATCATTAATGAATTTCAATGTAGTACTCTGCTCCATCTGTGTACTGAAAAGATCCCTGAAAATAGTAAATGGGACAATGAACATAAGAGTTCTACCTACGTTAAAACAACCTCACTCACTGATATTACACTCTGTAATTAAATCAGTGAATGAACTTTATAGCTTTTAAACTTGTAAAATTGTGATTTCATATCCTTATAAATGAAACTCAATTCAGAAAGTAGATTAGCTTAAAAAGATCTCACAGATTAGTACTTAGAATTCTTTACATTAGAATTCTCTAAGTCTTCACTAATCATTTCAAACAATTTTCCTATGTTGCTTAATCATAATCAAATAAGGGGTGATTGTTAATCCAAAACTCCTTTCAGTGATTTGAATATGATTCCTCTCTATACTTAGTGAAAACTTCATGTATAAGTTATAGTTCAGGTTCAGCGATAATACACGTTGATTTCACTCAGCGGTCGCTGAACATCAAGAACTCTAATCTTATCTCTGAAGATCTGACGAACAACAGTCACACCAAATGTCCATTCAGCGACAGTCGTTGACCAAGCTAAAAATAGAGATGAACAGCTAGTGATTTATAGCGGTTCAATGATAGCAATGCTCATCTAATCAACAGTGTGAAATTTTGCAAAGCCTCAACAATACCTCAGTGACTTCATCCTTGCCGTCTCCAGGTCAACGATCAAATGAAGCTTTCAACAAGATTATTGTTGATCTTATCCTCGATGCACAAAAGTCAAAACCTCAATACCTTGTCGGAAAAGGACATACGGATTGTCTCATATGTCCCTATCAAATATGATTTGTTACTGTTCATAGGTGGTGTTGGAACATATGACATAGCTTCAAAAGAGACTTGGTTCTGAAGCTATATAGGTCAGAACTTCTGAACTGGTTCTGTAAAGATAAAGAAAGGAAAGCTCAGAAGACCAAAGTCAGAAGTAATGTTCTCAGAAGTAAAGGAGCAAAGGAAAGCCTAAGGCATAACTTCTAAAGTGGCTACTTCAGAAGTTCTGAAGATTCTGAAGTTGTTCTGAAGTTGTTCTAAAGAACTTCTGAAGAAGTTCAGAAGTAGTTCTGAACTTGTAAATCCATCTTGTGTAGACACTATTGGTTTTTCATGTAAACCTCTGTTAGTTTAGTATCTCTACTTGTATATAAATAGAAGGTTAGTTAGTTTGTAATAACTAATGTTCTAAGATCACTCTGTACTTTCAAGACATATTCTTGAAATTCTGTTGATATCAATACTACATCCGACTTCATTGCTCCTATATTGTTCTATATTCATATATACTTTCTATATTTTGAATCTTGAGATCTATCAGGTGGCTGAAAGCATGACCATCCTACTAACCAAAGGACATACCTCATCCACATGTTTGACACATGGCATGTTCCTTTTGCTTTGCATTAAATACAAGCGGGTATAAATAGATGGGAAACCCCTTTCCATCTTCATGCATGCTACTATCTCTCTCAAAACCTCTATTGCTATTTCTTTCTTTCCTTGTGCATCAACTTAGTGATTTCTTTAGTTACAATATAATAGGTTTTATACTTGTTCTTATTCCGCTTGTAACTTTAAATTTGTTTATTTATATAAACCAACTTAAAAACGAAAATCTACTTATGTTTGTATTCAACCCCCCCTTCTACAAGATGTTCTATATCTTTCAACTCTTGTAAACCCCTTAGGGACCAACAAAAGGTAATAATGACCTACGACACGTTCCTAGGGTTTGATTGCATAGGAGAAGTTAAGGCTGTCGTGTGTCAGAAAAAGTTCTGACGTGTCCTATTTGAAAATTAAAACGATTATCATTAAAATAATGTTAATCATCTTCTTTAAATTCCTTCTATCATTAAGAATAAACGTATACTCAGTAATGGGCTTTCCTTTTAAGATTCATTCCCTGAATAGGAAGACATTCAGAAAGTGTAAGAGATTAGAGGTCATACCTAAGTGATATCCTTTTTAAAGTTCAGTGAATGACTAGAGAGGTTGAAATTTATTTTAATAACCACTGAAAGTGTAAAATAGAGGAAGTTATTCTTCCATGTTCAACATTCCCAGTTCGCTGATTAACATATTAAATCTTGTTTCTTCAAGTGGTTTTGTAAAAGGATCAGTGAGCTGGAATTCAGTGGGAATAAAATGAAGTTCATTTTCACCATCCACAACGTGATCTCTGATAAAATGATATCTAATTTCGATATGTTTGGTCTTAGAGTGAAGTACAGGGATGCTTGAAATTGCAATAGCACTAGTGCTGTCACAATATATAGGAATCTTTGATAGTTGAATATCATAATCAGTGAGTTGATTTCTCATCCAAAGAATTTGAGCACAGCAACTTCCTGCTGCAACATATTCAGCTTCAACAGTTGATGTGGAAACTGAATTTTGTTTTTTACTAGTCCAACTGACCAACTTTCAATGAGCTGACACCCACCAGTGGTGCTTTTCCTATCAATTTTGCATCCTGCAAAATCACTATCTGAATAACCCGTTAAATCGAACCCTAAGTCTCTGAGAAACCAGAGACCAAGATTAGGAGTCCCTTTCAGATACTTGAAGATTCGGTTTACAACAATAAAATGGGTTTTTTGGGTTCGGATTCATATCTAGTACATAAGCAGCTGGCACACATGATAGTAGGCTTACTAGAAGTTAGATAAAGTAAGGATCCTATCATTCTTATATATGCAGTGACATTAACAGATTTACAATCAGAGTCCTTATTTAAACTCAGAGGAGGCGCCATAGAAATTTTCATTGAAGAACTTTGAGTCAAATCAAATTTCTTCAGCATATCTTTAACATATTTACTTCGACAAATGAAAATGCCTTTTTTAGATTGTTTTACTTTAAGACCAAGAATATATGTTAATTCACCTATCATGCTCATTTTGTATTCCTTTTTCATATGCTTGGCAAAACGAGTGCAAAGTTTAGGATTCGTGGAACCAAAGATAATATCATCTACATATATCTGAGCAAGAATAATATGTCCCTTACGTTTTCTATGAAAAAGGGTTTGATCAATCTTACCACGAACAAACTTTTCAGCAAGAATATATTTAGAGAGAGTGTCATACCATGCACTGGGAGCTTATTTCAACCTGTAGAGTGCCTTATCTAGTTCATAGACGTATTTTGGATGTTTTGCATCAGCGAATCCAGGAGGTAATTCAACATAGACTTCTTCTTTCAATTTTCCATTCAGGAAGGAACTTTTAACGTCCATCTGATAAACATTGAAATTTTTGTGGGCAGCAAAAGCTAGAAACAATCTGATCGTTTTTAACCTTGCTATAGGGGCAAAAAAAATTTCGTAGTCTATCCCTTCCTGTTGTCTATATCACTGAGCAACAAGTCGAGCCTTGTTGTGGGTTACAATGCTTTTTTCCTCTAACTTGTTACGAAACATCCATTTGGTGCCTATGGCAGTTTTGTCAAAGGGTCTGGGAACAAGTTTCCAAACTTTGTTTCTTTTAAACTCCAAGAGTTGTTCTTGCATGGCAATGATTCAATCTTGATCAAGGATACCTTCATCGATCTTCTTGGTATCTATAATAGAAATAAAGTTTACATAGAGTCATATGTTAGCCATACTTCTTCTTGTCTGAACACCTGCATAGGGATCACCAACTATTTGATCGATGGGATGATTTTGAGTTCATCTTTAAGCTGGTAGCTGAGGATTTGGATCAAATGAAGATTCAGCGGCCTGTTCAGGAGTTAATAAGCATAGTTGAGCGTGTCGTTATTCATTTCCTGTAATAGTTTCAGGAGGTGGTCCTGAAGGAATTTCATTTCCCATGGAGGAAGATGCTTGGTTATTCACTGAAGAATTACCAATAGAAGGACTGGATGGAGGAATCTGATTTAATGGAATAACATTCATCCCTGATGATGAATTGTTACTATTCAGCGATGTGGGGATAAGAACAGGACCATCATCATCATTATTTTCAGTGATAGGAGGTGCACTAAAATACGATTTAGGTTCCCTATAATGAGACTTCATCCGGTTATTCAATTCTTCCTCTTTTTCAGGGATGGGAACAGAACTTGAAGAACGAGATTCATCAAAGTTGACATTGAATGTTTCTTCTACATGTTGTCTTCGTTTATTGAAGACTCTGAATGCCTTGGATACAGAGGAGTACCCAAGAAATATACCATCATCAGCTTTGGGGTCAAATTTTCCTAAATGATCTCTGTCATTCAGGATGTAACAATTACATTCGAAGATATGCAAATGTTTTATTGAATATTTTAACAATCAGAGATCGATTTTGAGTGTAACAGGCAGTATTAACTACTTTAGCCCATAATTGAGTTGGAAGATGAGATTAGCTGAGCATTGCGCAAGCGGCTTCGATAATAATTCAGTTTCTTCTCTCAGCAACATCATTTTGCTGATGGGTACTTAATGAGGAAAAATTATGAGTAATGCCTTTTTTTTCAAAGAAATTAACCAGGGTACTGTTTTGAATTCAGTACCATGATCACTTCTTATGGAACGAATTGGAACATTGTCTAGCAACTCAATCTTCTTGATGACGGAGATTATTTCATCAGGGGTATCACTCTTAGATCGTAGGAAGAATACCCATGTATATCTGGAATATTCATCTACAATTACAAGAGTATACTTCTTTCCTGATACGGATTGAACATTGATAGGTACAAAGAGATCCATATGGAGTAGATGAAAAGGAGTGGTTACTAAGGATACTTGCTTAGATTTGCAAGTGGCCCTTGTCAGCTTACTTTTTCACACGCTGAGCAAAGAGATTCCTTTGCAAAGCCATGTTTAGGTAGACCTCTGACAAGTTCCTTTCTTGATAAGTCATTTATCATTTTGAAGCTAAGGTGAGAGAGTCACTTATGCCAAAGCCAGTTGACATTCAGAGGAGGCTCTTGATAGAAAGCACACATTGTCAAAGTGCGTGTTGTCCATATTAATGACATATACATTTTCTGATCTTTTGCCTTTTAAAGCAAGCATGTCATTTTTGTCAGTGACCGCACACCTGGTCTTTGTGAATAAAACTTTAAAGTCTTTGTCACAAAGTTGACTAACGCTCAATAAATTGTGCTTTAGTCCTTCAACATATGCAATTCGAGAGAAGGAAGTTGCTCTATTTGATAGAATGCTATAACCTCTGGTGTAACCTTTGCCATTTCCACCAAAAGTCACTGTTGGACCATTTTCCTCATTATATTCAATGAGCAGAGATTTTATACCTGTCATGTGCCTTGAGCATCCGCTATCTAGATACCAGATACCTTTAGCACTCTTCAAAAAATAAGAGGATCAATTTTTCATAAGTACACATATCAATATGGGTCCTGCATTGTTAGTAGAAATAACAAAAGAACTAGAGGAGGTACTAGCTGAAACTTTATCCTTTGTGGTTTGTTCTGACTTAGTTGTTTTACCAACTTCGACAGTTTTACCCTTTGCTGTGTTCGCAGCTTGAGCTATTTTCTTTCCATGGAATATTTTGTCAGCATTAGTAGCATTTGGACATTTGCTAGCAATGTGGGTAGTCTCACTATAGTGATAGCACTTCCTATATTTGAAAAAAGGTTTTGAAATAGAACCATGCTGAGTGGAAGTCATATTTTCATTATAGGGTCCAAGAATTCATTTTTCCATAGACCTGGTAAGAACCACTGGCTTCTCAGGGTTAGATGGAGTCAAGTCAATCTTAATCTGAGTAGTTGGTCTCTGAGAGAAATCAGGGACCTTCTTCTTGGATTTAGATGGTTGACTTGCTGAAGAGAAAGAAAAATTTTTCTTCAGCGAAAGGAGTTTCTTGCTCTTGGGAACTTGATTAATGAACTTGTATTTAGTCACTTTCCCTGAGTCTTTTTGAATAGGTTTAGAAGGTCTTGTCTTTGAGGTTGAGGCACTCTGAGACGAGGGATCAGGGATAGAATAAACAAACATTCCAAATTTTAGCATGCAACGGTCAGTATCAGTTTCTTCTTGGTCATAAGAGTATCCAAGACCACTCTTGACCTTGGCAGGGATATGAGCATTTATTATCTCATTTATCTTATTAGAAGATTTACACCATCCTTCAATGTAGCTTTCTCAGCCTTAAGATCAGCGATGGCCTTTTCACGCTTAGTGATAGCTTGTTGTCTTTCAATACTTCTAGTCTAATTTACGAAGATTTGGTCCTTAAGATCCTCTTCGATCTTAGTAAGTTCTTTGATTTTCATATGGCAATTCTTTAGTTGTTTAGATAGATCAATGTTAATTTGTTCAGATTTAATCTTGCCATTTAAAGCATTGTAAATGTCAACAGCCATAGAGTCGAGAGCCGACAAGCTATCATTTTCAGGCATAGAGGAGTTAGAGGGAATGAATACCTGTGTTGATGGAGATTCTGAAGAAGATGTGTCAGATGCCGCTTCAGCTTCTTCAATTCTGGCAATGAGACATATGAGAGCTACGTCTTCTTCATCTGATTCAGATTCATCAGTGGAATTAGGCCAATCGTCTTCCTAATACCAATCTGCCTCTTCACCGACAAGGCCTTTTCCTTTTTGCTGGTTATTTCTCAGATTCTGATATTTTTCTTTTAACTTAGAATATCATTCCTTTTTAGATTTATCATAGATCTACACTCACTTGCAAAGTGACCCTTACGCTGACAATTATAAAAGATTGATGAGGCTTTTTCAGCAGAAAGAGTCTTCGACTTATCAGTGTTAGTGATAGCCTTTGTTTTTCTCAAATAACTTTTTCTAGCGAATCTCCTAAAGTTATTAGTGAGAAAAGCTAGAGAGTCATCAAACTCAGAGATGTCAGCATCAGTGAATTCTTCTGAGTCAGCATGATCTAACTAAGTGATAGAGGAGATGGTAGAAGAAATATGTTTTGAAGGTTCTACATTTGAAGTCACAAGTGCCAAAGAAGTACTTTTGGCACCTTTGATGTCCTTTAAGAGGTTTCCTTTAAATGCTTGAGATTGCTCTTCATTGAGCATAATCCCATGTAAAGCACTTAAGGTCAGAGTTTCAAGATTCTTTGACAATTTAAGACATGTAGTATACACTCCTCATTGTTCAGGTAGTGTATCGATGAACTTTGTCAGAATTTCAGCATTAGAGTACTCTTTGTTAACATTTTTCATGTCAATCAAGAGACAGTTAAATCTTTGGTGAATTTGAGAAAGTGTTTCATTTTTCAGAAACATAAAGCTTTCATATTGTCTTACCAAATTTATGCTACGAGTTATCAGAAATTCATCAGTTCCTTCATATTGAATACAAAGAGTATCCCACATGGTTTTAGATGTTCTCATTTTCATCACAGAGTGATAAACTTCATCTGGAAGAGACATAGCAATTATAGATCTAGCTTTTGCATCAACAGCTAGTTCCCTTTTCTCTTCATCACTCCATTGATTTGGAGTTTTAAGAATTCGTCTCTCAGGAATAGCTGGAGAGGTAGCAGTGGCAGGTACTGCAGGAGCCAGGACTGTAGGAACAAATGGTCCATTCTCTAGATAATAGGGGATCTTAGGATCTGAGCCTTCTAGAAATAGAGTCATTCTTTCTTTCCATAGAGGGAAATTATCACGGCTATATCTCGGAGGTTTAGCTAAAGATCCATTATCTATGTAGTTGGTGTTTGTGTTAGCCATTTTAAAATAACTTGATAAAAAGTTGTTCTAAAGATTAGTAAGCAACATACACTGCTCTGATACCACTTGTTGGTCCCAAAGGGGTCTACAAGAGTTCAAAGATATAGAACAGTTTGTAGGGGGGGGGGGGGTTGAATACAAACACACGTCTTTTTTGATTTTCAAATGAGTTTATATTAAATAAATAAATTTACAGTTACAAGCGGAATAAGAACAAGTTTCTAACCTATTCTGTTGTAACTTAAGAAAACACTAAGTTGATGCACAAGGAAAGAAAGAAATAGCAATAGAGGTTTTGAGAGACAAAGTAGCATACATACAGATGGAAAAAAGTTTTCCACCTATTTATAACCATTTGCATTTAATGCAAAACAAAAGGTATATGCTACGTGTCAAACATGTAAAGAATGTTTATCCTTTGGTTAATAGGATGGCCATACTTTTAGCCACCTATGAACAGTACCAAATCAGATTTGATGGGGACATAAGAGACAATCCGTACTTCCTTTTATGACAAGGTATTGAGGTTTTGACTTTTGTGCATCGAGGATAATATCAACAATAATCTTGTTGAAGGCTTCACTTGATCACTGAACCAGTGACTTCAGGGATGAAGTTACTAAGGTATCACTGAGTCCTTGCAAGATTTCACACTTCTAATTTAGATGAGCTTTGCTATCACTGAACCGCTTCAGATCACTAGCTGTTCATATCTATCTTCAACTTGGTCTTCGACTGTTACTGAATGGACTTGTGGTTTGAGTGTTGTTCCTCAGATCTTCATAGATGAAGTCAATGTTCCTGATCTTCAGCGATCGCTGAGTTACTATCAGCGTATGCTATCGCTGAATATGAACAATGACTTATCCATGGAAATTTAACTAAGTATAAAACGGAATCATATTCAAATCACTATAAGGATTTTGGATCAACAGAGGGAAGTGGCAAATTCTAAGGCAATGGAACTCTTGTTACTAAGTCATCTTCCTGTTGGGAGGAAGAAGATGAAGATGTGGTTTCCTTAGTTGTGCTTGATCCAGAAGTAGAAGAAGGCGCTACTTGATAGGTTCTGTGATCGAATTTAGCTTACGTCCTATTTCAATAGGTCCTGGTGCTTGAACACCAGTGCTAGATGATGTGGGTGCTCGGGATGGACTCAGTTGGTTACGTTCATTTGTGTCTCTTAGGACATCTTCTTGACTTTCTTTTGTAATTCCCTCGGTTTTGGCAGAAACACTCAAGTTGTCACTCAATGTCTTTTCTTACTCAACCCCACTCGACCACTCACTTGTTGTTCTGGATTCTAACAACTCTGGGGTAGTTGATCTTTGTGTTAAGACGAGTGAAGAGTTCTTATATAGATTGAGAAGAAGAGTGGTGTCAAGGATGGAAGAAAGAATATACTTGGAGAGTGGCCTTTCCTTCGGATATCCATGTGGGTGTACGGTTGGTCGACTAGTTTTAATTATATTATACTTGCAGAATGGGGGATCGCATGGAACACTGTAGAGAATGATGGCTCTGTGAAGGAAGATAGGGAAGAATATTGGGAACATCAATGAGTGAAGTGGCTTTCCATTCTCTTAGAGTGACACCTTGTTGTAGACAGAGGCTTTCATTTCCCTAAACAACAAGTCAACATAATCCAAATTCCTATTGAAGAACATGTTGTACATGATGGTTATTATGTTGGTGTTCGCCTGATCCATCGACCCAATCTTGCATGTGAGTCCTTTATTCAGAATCGAGACCAGCAGGTTCCACATAGGTGGGAGGAATTGTTTCTTGAATTCTAAAATCCTAGAAATTTTTTGGTTATACCCAAGTAAATCAAAATGTCAACAAGAACATCAGTTTCGGATTTAGGTCATAATCGGCAATTTGGAGGGCTTGAACAGTAGGGAGGAAAAAAAACGCTTCAATCTTGTTTCTAGTTATCTTCACTTCACAAGCTTTGTCTGTATTTGGGACGTCAAAATCATCCACTATCTTTGAGCCATCATAACTCCCTTCACAGGATTGCCAATATTACTGTACAAACTGCATAGGGATGGTTACATCAATGATTTCCAGAGCTGGGCGTAGGGTGTTGGACTTCAGAAACTCTATCATGATTCCAAATTCAGCGGCGTAGTTGGTCGTGATAAGCATGACTTGAGAGTTGTTCGGCTTAATGGATAGAGGTACAAAATGAGTACTTTCAGCAGTGGTTGAAGGTTGGAGTTAACCATTTTCACTCATGTTTGCATTTTGAGCAGCCATTGTAAGATTTGGGGTTCATGGAGTTGCAGGTTTGAGATTAGTAATTCTCGATTGCAGCGATGGTGAAAAAGTAGAAATGATGGGTAAAACGGGTTTAAATACTCGTGCATGGAAAGGTACTCGAGTGTTTGGGGTACTGTAGCGACGCCTAATGACGTGGAATATAATACCGTTCAGCAGGGGAGCCACAGGGAGGCGACGCATGGAAAACTGTTCAGGGTTTGAGGCTATTAAATGATGATGTGTGTGTACGTTTTAGGAAGAAAAACTGTCACCGAAGGAATATGCGTGCGAGACATGACAGTCACATTTCTGAGTCACCCGCGGGTAAGCACGAAAGAAAAACACACAAGTGTAAGACCTATTCATGTGACAACTGTCAAAATTCGAGCTTTCAGGTTAGCTTCTATTAAGTTTATTAGTGTTTATATAGTTTAATTATAAGAATAGGAGTTAGTTGGTTTAGAATGGCCGAAAAATCCCTAGCATTTCCGATAATCGCTTAAAATGTCCGGTTCCGACCCGTAACTGTCTGAAACGTCCAAAACAGTGCCAAATGCTCTAATTTATACCCAATTTGTATAAAATATATATATTTTAGTATTTGTAATATAAACTTTTATTTTTTAATAGGAAAGAACCAAAATGGGCTAACAAAGTGAGAAAAAGGCCAAAATTGAGAAATTGGACTTCAAATCTCACATTTTGGGCTTAATTTATGCAAATAAATAAAAAAAAACAAATTGGTTTGGGTAGGGCCCACCCCATGGCCGCCCCCCCCCCCCACCCCCTTTTCCTACCTATAAAAATGTTTTTTTTCTCATTCTCATCATTTTACACATTCAAAATTCAAAATTCACTCTCTCTCTCTAGAATCAAAGGGACACAAACATTTCACCCTATTCTCTCTAAAAACTCTGCCACTTCTCTTCATCAAAATCATATTGGGAGCAAGAAATATTGAAGAAAAAGGATTCTATAACCATCCAAGTAAGTACAAAACTTCATGTTCTTCATTTTCTTGCAAATTTTGGGTGAAAAACCCACTTTTCTTGCATTTCTAAGTTACTTTCTTCTAATATCCAAAAATTCTGAGTTTGTGGAGAGATTTTACACCAAAACATGTAAAATGTTTATAAAATGGTGATAATCTATGATCTACACAAATAAAACTCAAGAAAATAGGAGAAAAATCATGATTTTTTGTGTTCTTGAACAAAAATGGTGATTTTGGTTCTGGCAGATTCATGCATGTGTGTAAATCGTCAATTTCTTACAATTTTTATGTTCAAAAATCATGAATCTTCTTTCTACAAGTTTATTTAGTGAGTTGGGGTTCTAATCCAAGTGGTCTCACTCAAAAACATTGAGTTTTGACCCCAAATGCTAATAACAAGATGCATGTGCATCTGGAAGTTCAACAGTAGGTAAACCTTACTTTGAACGACCATAACTCTTTGAATATTCTTCCAAATCACTTGATTCTTCTTCTTGAAGTTAATTTAATGTGTTACCTTTCATATGCCACTGATTTCATTCAAAAATATGGTGATTTGAGGTTCCAACTAATTGAAACAAAATGAGTGTGCAAACTGTCAACCAATGACAGATTTGTGCATGCATGTTCAAATGACCATATTTCTTTCAAAACTCAATGAAAAAGGATGATTTTTCTTTTGAGAGCTAGTTTTATGAGTTATATTCAGTTTGCAAGTGGAATCATTTAAAAGTATGGAGTTTTGAACCTCCAAACACCTAAAATACTTTAGGTGTGCAATCTGTGAAACCACCAGCAGCTAAACTCTACTTTGTGTGTTAGTAATGCATGATTCTTTTTCTAAAACTTTATTTTATGAGTTAGGGTTCATATGAATCCAGTTTCATACAAAAATATGAAGTTTTGAGACACTAACCAATTTATTAAAGTTAAGTGTGCAATCTGTCAGCTAATGACAGAATTGTGCATGCAACTTTGTAGTGTCATATCTCCTTCATAGCTTCTTCAAAATCAATGATTCTTATCTCAAAAGTTTCCTTTATGAGTTATGATTCCAATCCAACTAGAAATTCTAGAAAACACTGAGTATAACTCCTCAAGTGAGTGATTTACTAACATGGTGTAATCTGTTTTACCGGTTGTGACATAATGTTTAGCATGAATTATTTGAACCACTTGTACATGTCCAAAAAGCATGAAATTGGTCACAAAGACCATAACTCAGTACTTTATCTTATATAAAAAGATAGGAAACTAGGTCATTTTGGAAGCCCCTGAAAACTGATCATTTTTAGGACAATTAGTTTCTGTCTAGGAGAAAAATTCTGGACTTAATTGATTTTTATAAATGTTGATCATGTGATGGATAATAAGATTACTTTCGGTATAAATTACGATATTAACGAGCATATGGGCATTTTGTATAATTGGACATATATAGACACATATGGGCTTAAGATTTATTCACCTCTATAATTAGTATTAGACCTATAAGTGACGGTTTTGAGTATTACTCTTTGATAGGGAAGCATTAGGTCGTCGTGTGGGGATCAGATTGTGTTGTCTTGTGTCGCGGAGCTTTGCTATAAGGTGAGTATTCACAGCCCCTCTTTCAAAGTATTTTCTACGATTTGGGGTGAAAAGCATGATTGAATATGTTATCTGAGCTATTTTCATTATGATTATGAAATTTTGTAAAATTTGACGTTGTGGGCACTAAGGCATGTACACTAATAGTTATATTGAGTAAAATGTAACATAAAAGTTTGTACACTACTATTAACTCAAGTGAGGAGCCGAGGGTATTTGTGGATAGCGCTATTTGGACGGACAATCCCACCAAAAAACTACAAGTAGGGGTGCACTGTACTTAAAAAAGGGAGAAACGAAGGTTCTACATATGTGGGATATTAGTCCCACCGCTAAGGTAGAATTAACAATTAAAAAAAAAATTGTGGTCGAAAGGTTTAGTGGTGGCTCTTTATATACTAAAAATTGGAGTACGTAATTCCTTGACGTTTTAAGATATTAATAAGTGCCAAAGATTTATTTTGCTCATATTCACTTACACAAATGGATGTTTGAAATATTGAAAACCTGTGAACTCACCAACTCTTTGTAGTTGACCTTGTTTTTATCATGCTTTTCAGGGGAAAGAAAAGATTAACCGAATCTTTCTATTATGTGGGCGCATCGACATCAATCATCTTGTTTATTTGAAACTGTTTAGTTGAAACACTTGGTTTACTTTATTTTGTTAGAACTTTTAGTTAATGCGATGTAAAATTTTAAACTTAAACTGTTATGTATTTGAATGGATGGTTGGTGTTGTTTTTACCCTATTGTTATGAAATCTTGCGCTATCATGCCTCGTGTTTCCTCTTTAGCGGGGTGTGACAGACTTGGTATCAGAGCCATAGGTTATAGAGAACACCGGTTTTCTATTGAAACCAAATACTATAACCAATTTTTTTTTATTTTTTTTTTTGAAAAACTATTTTCGTAGATAAATTTAAAAAGCTCACTACTAGTATAATTAGAATAAGCAACGATCTAACATATCATAATTAGGCAAAGCCTGATCACCTATGTCTAAATATGGTATGAATAAGAAAGGACTTGAATTAAATTATTCTAAAAATAGGAATCGATCGGGAAATCTTTCACTTCAAAATGAAAAATATGATTTTATGTGAGTTCACGTGATTATTATAAAATGTTTCTGATATTTATAAATTATTTTTTTATTTATCTCAGCACTATGTCCACATCCGACCACTTCCCGGATGAATCCGGTTATGTTACCAGCAGGGTTAGGAGAGCCGACACAAACTATGATGACTATGACCCATCCGAGCATAGTCATGAAGAGGATTCTGCCGACTCTTCTGCTCGATCTTCTGTTCCCATGCCCGTACCCATACCTACCTGTGAGGGGACATCTCGCGGGCCAAGGACGATAAGGATGCCTGCAAGCGCGTTCTCCCTCCTCAGAGAGTGACTTTCACGATTCTTTCCGTGCCATCGGGAGAACCATCTCAGTCGCGATCTAGGTCGCGAAGTGTGACTCCTCCTCCACCAGCAGTTGGAGTACCGGTGCCCCGACCACAAGGAATGACCGCAGCAGAAAACTATTGGGTCACGGGTATGGCCAACGAGGTACATACTCATCGGCTGATGTTGGACCATTATCGGCAATCCTTAGACGACATCATAACAATCTTGCACACACATGACGAGTTTACGAATAGAGTCATGGAGGTAGCTCTTGAGGCTAGGTTGGCGGTTCGGAGGATGCACACTTACCTAGAGTGGGTGATAGGAGCTCTGGTGATCCTATTAGGAATATTGTTTTGGTTGGTGATGCATTAGTAAACCTGTTTAGGCAAAGCTTTTGGATTAAAAACACTTTTATTTCGGTCTTGTTTATTTTAAGTTGTAAACAATTTGCTATCTTTTGGGATGTGTATTTTGAAACTTGTGATGAATGTTCTGTGTTATGCTTATGAAAGATATCCATGTTTCATTGTATATTTCTTGATTTTATGTCTAGTTGATTGATATTAGACGTATATTACATTATAAGCTTGAGCTTAGTAAGTAGAATTAGATCAGAATTAGTAATAGAAATCTGATCGAAACTAAATTTAAAATTGTGTTTTTAGAACAATGCCTCCGAAAAGAGTAAATTCCGATGTTGCACGACTAGTATCCGAACAGCTCATGGCAGCACTACCAGGTATTGTGAGCCAAGTAGCAGCTAGTTTAAACGCTAATCAAAATAACAATCAGGGTTCTGGAGATAGGGAATGTACGTATAAATCCTTTAGGAGTTGTAATCCTAAAGAACTTTTCAGAACTGAAGGAGCCGTCGGTTTATTGACCTGGTTGGAAAGCATGGAGTCTGTCCTCCACATTAGCAAGTGTGCTGAGGGAAAGAACGTGGAGTTTGCTGTCTGTCTATTACAAGGGCGAGCATTAACTTGGTGGAACACCCAAGTACAAACCCGAGGTCGGGAAGCCGCCAACAGTCTTTCATGGGAAGATTTCAAAAGAATGTTGAAGGAAGAATACTGCCCTAGGAGCGAGATTCAGAAGATGGAAGCAGCGTTGTGGAATCACGAGATGAAAGGGAATGATATCGACTCCTACACAGTCCGATTTCATGAATTGGCAAAAATGGTACCGCATCTGGTAACGCCTGAAGAGAACCACGTTGATAGGTATGTTTGGGGATTATCTCCGGAGATACGCGGGGATGTTACCTCAGCAAACCCAAAAACTCTACAAGAGGCAGTAAGTTCGGCAACCAGACTTACAAACAATGCTACTCGCTCGGGATTGTTTGTAAGGGATAAGACACAAGGGAAGAGAAAGATGGATGAACCAATAAGAAAGCATTTTGGAAAAAGGACAAGTAAGGAACAAAGAACTTCAAGTAACTACGGAATTAAAAATCAACCTGCAGAGAAAGAGAAAAGACCTTATCCCAAATGTGACAAGTGCAATAGACAGCATACCGGACGATGTATTATTAGTCAAAAATGCAACAAAGGAGGTCACTATGCCAAAGATTGCAGGAGCACAGGAAGGCGGGCATGTTTTGAGTGTGGAAGCCCGGATCACTTTCGGAATACATGTCCACGATGGA
The DNA here is from genome assembly GCA_036898165.1 of Silybum marianum. Lineage (NCBI taxonomy): Eukaryota > Viridiplantae > Streptophyta > Magnoliopsida > Asterales > Asteraceae > Silybum > Silybum marianum. The sequence continues at coordinate 29,270,254 of CM072533.1, read as the reverse complement.
ATCAAAGACCGAACACTAATCAAGCACGACCGGCCAACCAAGGAAATCAAGGAGGTCCGGCAACAGGCCGAGTGTTTGAAATTGGAGCTGAGGAAGAAAGACAGAATCCAGATGTCGTTACAGGTACGTTTCTCCTGAATAATCATGATCCATCTATAGTATTTGATTCTGAAGCAGATAGGAGTTTTGTGTCATTAGATTTTAGACCAAAGATAAATCTAAGGCCTCAAAAGTTGAAAGAATCATACGTAATTGAATATGCCAACGGTCAAGAGTGTAGGGTCAATGATGTAATAATGAACTGCACTATAAATTTGGCTAGTAGGAATTTCTGTATAGATTTAATCCCGATTAAACTAGGAAGTTTTGACGTGGTTGTGGGCATGGACTGGTTATCCAAAAACCAAGCTGAAATATGTTGCTCCGAAAAGATCGTACGAATTCCGTTACCCGAAGGGGGAAAACTCGAAGTACACGGAGAGAAAACCAGGAGGGGTATTAAAGTAGTGACATGTATGAAGATGCGAAAGTATTTGAGAAAGGATTGCATTGCTTTTCTAGCTCGCATCAAGGATAAGAAGGCTGAAGAAAAACGCATTCAAGATATTCCTATAGTTCGGAATTTTCCTGAGGTATTCCCGGACGAATTGCCTGGAGTACCCCCACCAAGACAAGTGGAGTTTCACATAGAATTAATTCCTGGAGCCACGCCAGTCGCGAAAGCACCATATCGATTAGCACCATCAGAGATGCAAGAGCTGTCGGAACAACTTCAGGAATTACTCGACAAAGGATTTATCAGACCTAGCTCTACACCATGGGGAGCCCCAATTTTATTTGTTAAGAAGAAAGATGGATCTTTTCGAATGTGTATCGATTATAGGGAACTCAACAAGTTGATAATTAAGAACCGATACCCCCTTCCCCGGATTGATGATCTGTTTGACCAATTTCAAGGTGCAACGTACTTCTCGAAGATCGATCTTAGATCTGGATATCATCAAATGAGAGTGCGAGAAGAAGATACCCCCAAGACGGCCTTTAGGACTCGATACGGTCACTACGAGTTCCTAGTCATTCCATTTGGTCTAACAAACGCACCAGCAGTTTTCATGGATTTGTTGAATAGAGTATGTCGACTGTATCTCGACAAGTTTGTGATTGTGTTTATAGATGATATACTCATTTTTCTCGAGACAAAAAGGAGCATGAGCAACATTTGAAGTTGATATTGGAATTGCTCAAAAACGAAAGGTTGTACGCGAAATTCTCTAAATGTGAATTCTGGATTCGTGAGGTACACTTTCTTGGCCGCGTGGTGAATGAAAAAGGAATCCAAGTTGATCCAGCTAAGATTGAAGCCATTAAGAAATGGGAAGCCCCAAAGACACCAACGGAGATCCGCCAATTCCTGGGATTGGCAGGTTATTACAGGCGATTCATCGAGAATTTCTCTAAAATTGCGCAACCACTAACAACTCTAACCCAAAAAGATAAAAAGTTTATTTGGGGAGAAAAACAAGAAGAAGCCTTCCAGACACTCAAACACAAGTTATGCAACGCACCGATTCTGGCTCTACCTGAAAGAGTAGATAACTTCGTAGTCTACTGTGATGCTTCACATCAGGGAATGGGCTGCGTGTTAATGCAAAAAGACAAGGTTATTGCATACGCATCAAGACAACTGAAGATTCACGAGAAGAATTATACTACTCATGATTTGGAGCTAGGAGCGGTGGTGTTCGCACTCAAGATCTGGAGACATTATCTCTACGGTACTAAGTGTACTATATTCACAGATCACAAGAGCCTTCAACATATTCTTGACCAGAAAATGTTAAACATGAGGCAAAGAAGATGGGTTGAACTACTTAGTGACTACGACTGTGAAATAAAGTACCATCCAGGCAAAGTTAATGTGGTAGCCGACGCGTTAAGCCGAAAGGAAAGAGTAAAACCAATAAGAGCACGTGCTATGGGAATGATGGTCCAGACGAGTTTAAAAACTCAAATACTGGAAGCACAAGGAGAAGCTTTGAAAGAAGAGAATTTGAAGAATGAAACCTTGCAGCACCTAGAGAAGGAATTTGAAATGCAGATAGATGGGGTACATTACTTTAAGAATATGGTATGGGTACCGAAAGTTGGTGATCTACGATCAATCATTTTGGACGAAGCCCATCGATCCAGATATTCGATTCACCTAGGGGCAGATAAAATGTATAAGGATTTGAAGGAGTATTATTGGTGGCCGGGAATGAAGAAAGATATAGCTTTGTTCGTAAGCAAGTGCCTGACTTGTGCTAAGGTAAAGGCTGAACATCAGAAACCATCTGGTTTACTCCAACAACCTGAAATACCACAGTCGAAATGGGAGCAAATAACAATGGATTTCGTAACTAAATTACCCAGAACTGGAAAGGGGCACGATACTATATGGGTTATAGTAGACCGACTTACCAAATCGGCTCATTTCATCCCCATTCGCGATAATTTCAGTATGGAAAGGCGTGCGCAAATCTATATTAATGAAATAGTTACACGTCATGGTGTGCCTATTTCCATTATTTCGGACAGAGATACACGATTTACATCGCGTTTTTGGCAATCACTTCAAAAGGCATTGGGTACACGTTTGGATTATGGCACTGCCGATCATCCTCAAGCGGATGGACAATCGGAAAGAACTATTCAAACGCTAGAGGATATGTTACGGGCTTGCGCAATAGATTTTGATGGAAGTTGGGATACCCACCTGCCACTTGTGGAATTCTACTATAACAACAGCTATCATACCAGCATACAATGTGCACCATACGAAGCTCTATACAGACGTAAGTGTAGATCACCGCTTAGCTGGGTAGGAATCGGAGATAGACAGTTGACAACGCCCGATATTATTCAGGAAACCACTGATAAGATCTCGACAATCAAAGAAAGACTCAAGACAACAAGAGATCGTCAAAAGAGTTATGCGGATAATCGGAGAAAGCCGTTGGAGTTTCAAGTGGGAGATAGAGTGCTATTAAAAGTGTCCCCATGGAAGGGACTGGTACGTTTCAGGAAGAAGGCAAGCTGGGTCCAAGATACATTGGTCCATTCGAAATACTTGAAAGAATCAGACCAGTGGCGTACAAGTTGAAGTTACCACCGAATTTAAGAGCCATCCACGACACATTTCATGTGTCCAATTTAAAGAAATGCCTAGCAGATGAAACGTTGCTGTTACCCTTGGATGGCATTCATATTAACGGTCGGTTAAACTTCGTTGAAGAACCAGTTGAGGTTTTGGACCGAGAAGTTAAACGGTTAAGGCGCAGTAAAATCCCTATTATTAAAGTCCGTTGGAATGCGAAACATGGTCCAGAATATACCTGGGAACATGAATATTTGATGAAGCAAAAGTATCCCAGCTTATTCACGAACACCCCAGAGAAAGCCACTTCTTAAATTTCGAGACGAAATTCCTTTAACGGGGGAAGGCTGTGACAACTGTCAAAATTCGAGCTTTCAGGTTAGCTTCTATTAAGTTTATTAGTGTTTATATAGTTTAATTATAAGAATAGGAGTTAGTTGGTTTAGAATGGCCGAAAAATCCCTAGCATTTCCGGTAATCGCTTAAAATGTCCGGTTCCGACCCGTAACTGTCTGAAACGTCCAAAACAGTGCCAAATGCTCTTATTTATACCCAATTTATATAAAATATATATATTTTAGTATTTTTAATATAAAATTTTATTTTTTAATAGGAAAGAACCAAAATGGGCTAACAAAGTGAGAAAAAGGCCAAAATTGAGAAATTGGACTTCAAATTTCACATTTTGGGCTTAATTTATGCAAATAAATAAATAAAAAACAAATTGGTTTGGGTAGGGCCCACCCCATGGCCGCCCCCCCCCACCCCCTTTTCCTACCTATAAAAATGTTTTTTTTTCTCATTCTCATCATTTTACACATTCAAAATTCAAAATTCACTCTCTCTCTCTAGAATCAAAGGGACACAAACATTTCACCCTATTCTCTCTAAAAACTCTGCCACTTCTCTTCATCAAAATCATATTGGGAGCAAGAAATATTGAAGAAAAAGGATTCTATAACCATCCAAGTAAGTACAAAACTTCATGTTCTTCATTTTCTTGCAAATTTTGGGTGAAAACCCCACTTTTCTTGCATTTCTAAGTTACTTTCTTCTAATATCCAAAAATTCTGAGTTTGTGGAGAGATTTTACACCAAAACATGTAAAATGTTTATAAAATGGTGATAATCTATGATCTACACAAATAAAACTCAAGAAAATAGGGGAAAAATCATGATTTTATGTGTTCTTGAACAAAAATGGTGATTTTGGTTCTGGCATATTCATGCATGTGTGTAAATCGTCAATTTCTTACAATTTTTATGTTCAAAATTCATGAATCTTCTTTCTACAAGTTTATTTAGTGAGTTGGGGTTCTAATCCAAGTGGTCTCACTCAAAAACATTGAGTTTTGACCCCCAAATGCTCATAACAAGATGCATGTGCATCTGGAAGTTCAACAGTAGGTAAACCCTACTTTGAACGACCATAACTCTTTGAATATTCTTCCAAATCACTTGATTCTTCTTTTTGAAGTTAGTTTAATGTGTTACCTTTCATATGCCACTGATTTCATTCAAAAATATGGTGATTTGAGGTTCCAACTAATTGAAACAAAATGAGTGTGCAAACTGTCAACCAATGACAGATTTGTGCATGCATGTTCAAATGACCATATTTCTTTCAAAACTCAATGAAAAAGGATGATTTTTCTTTTGAGAGTTAGTTTTACCGGTTGTGACATAATGTTTTGCATGAATTATTTGAACCACTTGTACATGTCCAAAAAGCATGAAATTGGTCACAAAGACCATAACTCAGTACTTTATCTTATATAAAAAGATAGGAAACTAGGTCATTTTGGAAGCCCTTGAAAACTGACCATTTTTAGGATAATTAGTTTCTGTCTAGGAGAGAAATTCTGGACTTAATTGATTTTTATAAATGTTGATCATGTGATGGATAATAAGATTACTTTCGGTATAAATTACGATATTAACGAGCATATGGGCATTTTGTATAATTGGACATATATAGACACATATGGGCTTAAGATTTATTCACCTCTATATTAGTATTAGACCTATAAGTGACGGTTTTGAATATTACTCTTTGATAGGGATGCGTTAGGTCGTCGTGTGGCGATCGGATTGTATTGTCTTGTGTCGCGGAGCTTTGCTATAAGGTGAGTATTCACAGCCCCTCTTTCAAAGTATTTTCTACGATTTGGGGTGAAAAGCATGATTGAATATGTTATATGAGTTTCATTACGATTATGAAATTTTGTTAAATTTGACGTTGTGGGCACTAAGGCATGTACACTAATAGTTATATTGAGTAAAATGTAACATAAAAGTTTGTACACTACTATTAACTCAAGTAAGGAGCCGAGGGTATTTGTGGATAGGGGTGCATTGTATTTAAAAAAGGGAGAAACGAAGGTTCTACATATGTGGGATATTAGTCCCACCGCTAAGGTAGAATTAACAATAAAATTTTTTTTTGTGGTCGAAAGGTTTAGTGGTGGCTATTTATATACTAAAAATTGGAGTACGTAATTCCTTGACGTTTTAAGATATTAATAAGTGCCAAAGATATATTTTGCTCATATTCACTTACACAAATGGATGTTTGAAATATTGAAAACCTGTGAACTCACCGACTCTTTGTAGTTGACCTTGTTTTTATCATAATTTTCAGGGGTAAGAAAAGATTAACCGAATCTTTCTATTATGTGGGCGCATCGACATCAATCATCTTGTTTATTTGAAACTGTTTAGTTGAAACACTTGGTTTACTTTATTTTGTTAGAACTTTTAGTTGATGCGATGTAAAATTTTAAACTTAAACTGTTATGTATTTGAATGGATGGTTGGTGTTTTTTTTATCCTATTGTTATGAAATCTTGCGCTATCACGCCTCGTGTTTCCGCTTTAGCGGGGTGTGACAATTCAGAAGAGATGGTGTGCAAACTCTATCTCTGGATGTGCTTATCAAGGTTCTAGAATTTATAGTTCATAAGATACATGAGATGGTAAAGTCATTCAAACTGGTCCAGTGAAAATATTTTGAGACCAGAAGAAAGCTTTGGAGTTGTACATTAGATAATTATGTAAGCACGTCAGAAGCTTTTATGTTGTCTATGAAAGATAAATATGACTAGAAGCTCTGAATGTATTGTTTGTGAGAAAGATGTATACAAAAGCCGCGAGCGTCGATTTGTTTTTGTATAATTTAGCTTCAGCAAGAGTTGTAACTTACGATTTCTTCTCACGATAGCAAGATATTGCCCCACTTGATTTATGCAGTTGTTCTTATTCCCCATCAAACTATGCTTGGATCATAAACAAACGTAAGTGCGGCAAAGTTTGAGATGCAGAGGCTTCTGCATACATTAGCGTGTAAGCGATAGTACAGAAGACATAATAGAACAAGAGAAAAGAAAAGACATGTTTAAGGATAGAGTACATAGACTTTATTTTCATAAAGAGTTTGCATTCTCATTGCATGTTGAGCATGCCTAACTTGCTGATTAAGAAAGAGAATCTCTTCCCATCTAAGGCTTTTGTGAACAAGTCAGCAAGATGCTAATCAGCCGAAACAAAGTAAATTTCTATTGTACCTTTTTTCAACGTGATCCTTTATAAAATGATACCTAACATCAATGTTCTTGATTTTTGAAAACTGAACTGGATTTCTAATGATAGCAATTGCACTTTCTGAACCATAGAGGATGGAGATTTTGTCATATAGAAGACCATAGTCTTTGAGTTAAGTTTTCATCCAGACGACTTGTGAACGGCAACTTGAAGTAGCAACATATTTTTCTTCAGCTGTAGGGGTGGACACACAGTTCTGCTTCTTGAATGTTCAACTAACTAACTTGTTTCCATGTAGTTGACCACTTCTAGATGTAGTCTTTTTGTCTAATTTGCATCCTGCATGATCAGAGTCAGTATATGCAATTAAATCAAAAACAGAGTACTTATGATACCAGAGAGCCAAGAAATAGATTTCTTTAAGGTATCTAAAGATCCTTCTTACAACAGGCAGATGAGACTCTTTAGGATTTGGTTGGTATCTTGCACATAGACATGTAGCAAACATTTTATCCGGTCTACTTGCAGTCAAATATAGAAGAGAACCAATCATACCTGTGGAAGTCTTGACATCAACTGATTTTCCAGAGCGATCAGTGTCAAGTTTGGTGTTGGTAGACATTGGTGTTATCATAGTTGTTCAATTGTGAAGTTTATACTTTTTAATTAAGAATATCATAAACATATTTGGCTTGATTTATAAAAATCCTAGTGGTAGTTTACTTGATTTGGAGCCCAAGGAAGAAGTTTAATTCTCCCATCATACACATTTCAAACTCACTTGTCATCAACTTTGAAAAGATATCAATTTCTTCTGAATTGGTAGAACCAAATATAATGTCATCCACATATATTTGCACTACAGTTAACTCACCTTTTCTTTTTTCGATGAACAGAGTTGTATCGATTTTAACTTTCTCATAGTGATGTTCAATCAAAAACTTGAAGAGCCTATCATACCATGCTCGTGGTGCATGTTTTAACCCATACAAAGCTTTTTCTAGATGATAAACATAGTCTTGATGAGCTGAGCTTTCAAAGCCAGGAGGTTGTTGGACATATACTTCTTCGTTGAGTTTGCCATTCAGAAAGGCATATTTGACGTCCATTTGGTATACCTAGAAATCTTTGTATGCAGAGAAGGCCAGAAACAAACGAATTTCTTCTAGTCTTGCTAATTGAGCAAAGGTTTCATCATAATCAATGCCTTTTCCTTGACAATAGCCTTTTACAACCATTCTCGCCTTGTTTCTGACCACTAAACCATCTTCATCTTTTTTGTTCCTGAAAACCAATTTAGTACCAATTGCAGTTTTATCTTTGGGTAAGGGAACGAGTTTCCAAACCTTAGTTATTTCGAATTGAAGAAGTTATTCCTACATTGCATCTATCCAACTTGGCTCTTCGAGGGCTTCATCAACTCTTTTTGGTTCTACCATGCTAAGAAAGTTCACGAAGAATGCTTCATTAGCGGTGGCAGATCTGGTCTTTACACCACCAGAAGGATCACCAATGATTTGGTTAGAAGGATGGTATTTTCTCCACTTCTTTAAGGGAGGTTGAGAAACTAAGGGAGGTGCAATTGTTGTATCTTGATGTTGCTCAGCTTCTGGTGTACGTTGTGTTGGGAAGAACCAAGTTGCTTCCCTCAGATGAAGGCACTTATGAAAAAGGATCGAGTGTTGAGCTTTCTGCTTTTGGAGCAACGATCTGTTCCTATGGACTTGCATTTGTACTTGAAGGTGCAAACACACTGACTTCAAAGTTCATCACCTGTATCTGCAGGGTCATTCGAAATAGTGCAGGAACCAGAGGGATCAGAAATATTAATACCTGATGTGCGTAATTCCTCTGTTGTTCTTGTCAGAACATCTCTGAATTTAGAGATTGGTTCGTCTCCAAAGAAGTCCTCGATTAAAGAATTTAGTTCTGACTCTTTGGACTTTGAGAGATAGTCCGAAGTAACATTATTGAGTTTAAGTTCTAAGTTGGAATACTCAAAAGTTAATTGGCCTTGATCGTCGAATCTGACATTTATACTCTCCATCACCGTCTTGGTTCGTAGGTTGAATACTCTGTATGCCTTTGAAGTTACTGAATACCCAAGAAATTGAGTTTCATCTGACTTCTTATCAAACTTACCAAGCTTTTCACGATCATTTAGAATAAAACATCTCTAACCAAAGACATGTAAGAACTTTATATTAGGTTTTCTTTTATTTATAAGTTCATAGGCAGTCTTTAAATGTCTTTTAACCACTATTGATTTATTATGTGTAAAGTACGTGGTTGCAACAGCTTTTGCCTAGAAGTGAGTGGAAAGACCAGAAGTAGCAAGCATTGTTTTTGCAGCTTCTGCTAATGTTATGTTTCTTCGTTCCACTACTCCAATTTGTTGAGGGTTCCTGCACTAGAGAAGTTTTGAGAAATTCCTTCGTTGTTCAAGTACTCTTCAAGTCTGGAGTTCTTGAATTCTGTACCATTGTCACTTCTCAACTTTTGAATCTTGCTTTGCAGAAGCACTTGGATCTGCCTCATCATGTTGATCAGTACTTCTGTTACGTCTGATTTCTGGCTTACAAAAGCAAGCCAATGTATATCTAGAGTATTCATCAATTAGTACCAGAATGAGACCACAAAGGTCGACATGTAACATATGCAGAGATCTAGGACAAGCAAGATCACTCTTTGTCTTGTGAGAAGCTCTTTTGAGCTTTCCCATTTCACATGTTGGACAAAGATGATTCTTCTGGAAGTGAACCTTTGGGAGGCCCTCAACCAGGTTGTGTTTTACAAGCAACTCAAGATTGGAAAAATTAAGATGAGGAAGCTTGTGTTTGTCTTGATGGAAGTCAAAGAAGCAGGCGTATGAAGAAGGAAGAAGAGCTTCACGGAAATAATTCTGTGGTGGAACCACTTAAAGATATACAAGGTCCAATGACACGTGCAAAGAAAAAGAAAATGCAAGAGGCCCTAAAGGAAATAAGTAATTCAGCCCACTCCAATGATTTGTTGAAGATCTAAGACTACAAGCCCAATTGGATAAATTATCTTGTGTTGTTTTGAAGGCCCATGACACAATTTCGTTTTCTTTTTCCTTTTTTTAAAATAAAAATGACTTGAAAATTCAAGTTAGTCATTATAAGGGCAATCCTAAGGGTCTAGATCTTAAATAAAGTCTTTTAGAGACTTAAATTTTGTACTTAATAGAAACCTTGCCTGTCCCTATAAATAGGAGTTTTTCAAGCATTTCTAATCATCATATTTTTAAAGAAATCAATTACATTGTGAGGTTTTCCTTTCACTAGTAGTTCTCGCGATTGAACTCATTTGGGTCTTGCAAGACTAATTGTGCTTGAAATTCTCACTTGGTTTTCAACTAAGTTTTCTTCCGCTTAGTTGTGTTTCATATAACTTCGATTACTTGCTTTCTTTGTAATTCAAAGGTGTTGGATTTTATATATCCAATATTGTTGGATTCAATAAGTAAGGGGTTGAGTTCTTGGAAGAAAAATCAACAAGCACGGTCCAACAAAAAAATAGGTGAAATCTTCGTTAAGGTTTCACATCATTTGGTATCAGAGCTAAGTCTTCTTGTTTGATCATATCATTTCTTATCTACTCGCTTTCTACTTCATTCTTCATATATTGTCTTATAGAAAAACTGTGACAGCTGTCAGATTTGAACCTCCAGGTTAGTTTTATTAAGTTTACTAGTGTTATTATAGTTAGGTTATAAGAATAGGAGTTAGTTAGATTAGATCGACCGAAAATTTTCTACAGTTTCCGGCAGTTGTTAGAAAGTCCGATTTCGGTCCGTAACTATCTGAAACGTCCTATATAGTGCCAAATGCTCTAATTTATACCCAATTTATATAAAATATATAGTTTTAGTATGTTAAATATAAAACTTTTTGTTTTATATAATTTAACCACTTTTGGGCTTACATTTTAAAGGAAAAAAGTCAAAATTGAGAAAGTAGACTTTTTAATTTCATTTTTGGGCTTGAAATAAGTTTTTTTTGAAAAACATTATTGGATTTGGGTGGGGCCCACGTACATGGCCGCCGCCCCCCCCCCCCCCCTCCCCTTCTCTCACATATAAAAGTTGTTTTTTTCTCATTTCCCTCATTTGCAAGATCAAATTCAAAAAAAAAAACTCTCTCTCTCTCTCTTCAAAAACTCAAGAGACATACATTCAAGAACACTCTCTTCTACCTCTTTAATTTTCCAGCCATATTCTTCATCAAATCTCCATCAAAATAGCAAGAATATTGAAGATAATACATCCCTTTCATCATCCAAACAAGGTACCAACTTTACTTTCATCTCTTTCTTGCAAATTTTGTTGAAAACCCTTTATTTTTTGGTTCTTTGAGTTATTTTTCAACCAACCACGAATTTCTTAGTTCTAAGGGAAGATTATACACCAAGATATGTGAAACATATTGTTAGATCTGAAAATGGTTTATCCGAGATGACAACTATTGAAGACATGAAGGACCAAAAGCGTAAAGTCAACAAAGTCATAAATATGGAAATGTTTAACAATTTAGAGGTAGGGTTGAATTAGAATTGTGTTAAAAAAGGAAAGGATAATTATCTTGTAATTATGGCAATTATATAATGCCTCAAACTATTATAGTTTCTTTATCTCATTATAACTCTTAGCAATATAAATAGAGGGTTAGAGCTAGCATTAGAAACAGATCATTCATTCATATCATTATTAGAAAGATCATTAATTCATATCATTCTATAGAGCTTAATTGTAATATTCGTTATTCATAATATAAGTGAGATATCCGACTTCGGATCTTCAATATTAGAAGTGTTCTTTGTGTTCTTGCATACATACATACGTTACTTGATCAAATCTGGGATCAACAAGTGGTATCAGAGCCAAACAATTTGAGTTTTGCACCAATTCTGATTGAAATCGTGAATTAAGAGGTAAAAATCTCGCTTTTTTTCCTTTCTGATGTTTTGTCACCTAGGGTTACCCGACAAAACTCCCAATCCTACTTATGGTGAGTTTTTGTCGCATCATATAGCAACCATTAGAATCGATAACTGTTCTTAGTTTTCTTCTGTTTAAATTGATATTTTTTTCTTTCCTGTTTAATTCGTCATTCAATCAAATCTTAAATCTCTGCTTTAAATCGAAAAATTCTCTCTGTTTAAATCGACATTAAATCAAACTTTTTTGGTTATCGCATCAAAAACATCCGATAAAACCTCAAATTTTTTTATCAAATCTGTTTTTCAGTCAACTTGCAAACCTACTCTCGCTTATTTTAGCATTACTTTTGCTATTCTTTTTCAACAGAAAACTCAGGGTCTCTGATTTCTGCAGCTTTTCTGGATAAAGAATCCTCTAGTAAACATCTTAAGCCTCAGGAAATTTACAAGTGACCTTAATTGAGAAAACCGAAACACAAGAACTTAGCTGTTCTTTTCCTTAAAAGACTAGATAACTTTGTTATGCTAGATCTTTTGGTCAAGAATTTTTCGTGTCTTAGCTTTCTGGTTCATCGATTAAAGAACTAAACAGTGTTTTCTTTATCGCGTCTTAGTAACCCGATAAAACTTAAATCCTAAATTTTTATCGCGTCTTAGTAACCCGATAACCCTTAAATCCTTATTTTTTATCGGATCAAACCTACCCGACATTCAACCAATCTTAGGATGTATCGCATTTAGGTAACCCGACATAAAATCTTACCACCTCATACCAACCCGATATTTTTTTATCGCATCCCTTTAACCCGATAAATTCATTTATCGCGTCCTTAGAACCCGATAAAATTATTCAGAATAGTTACCCGAGATAAAATCTTAAATTCGCGAAAACTAATAATTTTTTCAAAACTCCCTGATCGACGATCACTTTATCAGGTAACAAGTACTTTATTTTTTTAATTTTAAAGATGAGTCATAAAAATCAAATTTCTGATTAAAAGACTTGAAACAAGACACAAAAATAACATGAAAGTACTTAATGAACTTTTAAGTGAATACGTTTATCTCAAATCTAAGTTTCATAACTCAGAACAAATTAGAAAAGACTTGAAAAATGATAAAGAGTATTTCCAATATCAACTCAACGAGCTTTCTATGAATCCAAATCATACGAGGTATGAAGAATTGAAAAATCTTGAGTTGATAAAAATAAATTTTGAGTTGAAAAACAAAATTTCTGAGTTAGAGAAATTCAAAGATTCTGAGACTTATAGTGTTTCTCTTTCAAGTAAAATTTATTAATTCATGATATTCGAGAAGGAAAGACTTTTAACTTCTGATGAAAAACACAAAGTTGAAATTGAGCGAAAAGATTTTGAAAGAAAAATTAAAACTTGTGAACTGACCATTCAAAAACTTTCTAAACAAGTGTCAGATTTTGAACAAGTTGTGATTTTAGAACGAAAATCTTCTGAAACTAAATGTCTGAAGCTATCAAAACAACTTTTTGAGCTTCAGAAAATTCTAGATGATGAAAGAAAAGTGTTTGAGACTAATACAACGAATTTCATCAAGAAAGGAACTTTGATCATTTCTAAAAGCAAAAATTTGGAAAAAGATTTTGAAAAAGAGAAGAAAGCTTTTGTAGAGAAAATTGATAAACTTTCAAATCAGTTATCTGTTTTAGAAACAAATTATGTGAATGAAAAGAAAATGAGATCTGAATTTCAAACAAAATATGATCATCTCTTGTGCAAAATTAGAGAACTTGAAAGTTATAAAAGTACTTCAAGTTCAATTCATAAGATGAATCCTCTTTCTACACTAAACAACTGTAAGAATAACTTGTCTTCAAGTGTCAAATCAAATAGTTATTCTAACGGCTCCAAATCATATAGTTCTCCAACTTCTCGGACTCATAATTCTACTTTCTGTCACAATGATTTTGTTGCTAAAACCGGTAATTTCAGACAGTTTAAAATGGTTTGGAAAAAGTAATCAACTACAGATGATAGTGTTGGAAACATGTCACATACATCTCCTGTATTTGATGCAAAGTCATTTGTTTCCAAGACTGATTTACCTTATTTTGTCAAGTCAATCAATCAGCTAATCAGTCTAAGCAACACAAATCTTTATTGTTCTACTTGTGGAACAAATGATTTTGTCAGTCAAAGGTACACTGATAAATGGTATGGTACTTACAGTATCCCCAATTCCCCATTTGTTAAAACTAAAACTAACCTCCGAGGACCCAACAAAGCTTGGGTACCAAAATCATTTTAATCTGTTTTTAGGTACATCGTGTGTGTTCTAAATTCCGCATATTCACATCACATGACAATCCTTCAAAAGGTAATGCTACATTTGAGGGGGAGTACTACATTTTTATTGTTATTACTTAATATTAGCTTCATAGCATTTCGGCTATGGACCTGCTCTTAATATTAGCTTCATAGTATCTCAGCTATGAACCTGTTCTTTATTGTTTAGCTTCATAGCATTTCAGCTATGGACCTGCTCTTAATATTAGCTTCATAGTATCTCAGCTATGAACCTGTTCTTTATTGTTTAGCTTCATAGTATCTCAGCTATGAACCTGCTCTTAACATCATGACTTCTGAATACACTAGTTCAGAACTCGGACTTCCATGTTTCGACTCTTTGTGTGTGATAGGATTTAGAAGTTTCAATGGTCAATCTAGAGCCGGAAGGACCTACCCATGAAACACACCCCTAGGATAGGTATTTTGAAAGGGTATAAAATTGAGTGCTTGTGAGATAAAAGAAAAGGCGAGGATGTGACAGGACTTAAAATAAATTTGGTCCTTACCAAACCTAAACAGTTATCCGGGTAGCCACACATTCTATTCATTCTCAATTCTTTGGAGATGAATATTGAAAATAGACATCGACCCAATGTCGATAACTCGTGTCACCCCACCCAACTACTCAAGTATCTCACAAAAGATTCTTGTTTCATAAATCGCGGAGATTTAACATATCATCTATCTATTCTTCACTAGGAAGATTTAGATATTGAAACAAGAAGACGCACCTCCGGTCTTCGAACTTCATATTTTGTGCACATCGAGTCAAATCTATTTTTGAGCCAAAATATATGAATTTTTTTTTTCTTTCTACACTTGCACGAGTCTTTATGACTCCACAAGCATATCTTTGTGTTTATGCCGGAACAGTTTGAGAAGATAGGTTTATAACTTACTTTTGTGATAACTGGAATTCCTATTAGTGCCAAATCGCTGCCAACACTGAATATTGGCCACTTAATTAAATTTAATTTTGATTAAGTGACAATAGTTGCTATTTGTGCTTCTATGTTAGAATTTTTACCCATTTTTTCACATCCGCTTATTGTCTTTGATCGTTCATAATGCTTCGGATTCTCCTTATCCTTCTGAGGGGGAGAAAAAGTATCAAAGACAAATGCCTATTATGAGGGAGAAAATTCATCATCAAAGGCACATACGAAGAAAGAAATGAGAAAAGTAATCGCATCATCACATCATATGAACTTGGAAGAAATCAGGATCGTTTCTCATATGAGCTTATCGACTCCACTTGGCCCGACATCATTCTTTATCGCATCAATGCCTAACCCGACAACAACAATGATATCGCGACATTTTGATCCAACATTAGGTCATCATATGACAAGTTCATCGCTATCTTTCATCAAACGACAAGTTCTACTCGAAGAAAGAGTCTACCCTACGACTTCACGGCTTCTTCAACAATCTGTGATTGAACTTCATGTTATACAAAGCTTATTAAGTGATCATATTTGTAGGGGGAGCTAAAGATTTCAAAAGTATATTTGTTGACAAAATTTCATCGTCTTCAAAAGTATTGATTTGATAAATTGTAATCTCGAATACAAAGGGGAGATTGTTAGGTCTGAAAATATTGTATCCGAGATGACAACTATTGAAGACATGAAGGACCAAAAGCGTAAAGTCAACAAAGTCATAAATATGGAAATGTTTAACAATTAGAGTTAGAGTTGAATTAGAATTGTGTTAAATAAGGAAAGGATAATTATCCTGTAATTATGGCAATTATATAATGCCTCAAACTCTTATAGTTTCCTTATCTCATTATAACTCTTAGCAATATAAATAGAGGGTTAGAGCTAGCATTAGAAGCAGATCATTCATTCATATCATTATTAGAAAGATCATTAATTCATATCATTCTATAGAGAGAGCTTAAGAGAGATATTCTATGTAACCGCGTTCTTGCTGATTTATACATCGTTACCTGATATACTGGGATGAACACATATCTATAATAGTGATAATCTATGACCAAAACACATAGAACACAAGAAATCTAAGCAAAAACACATTTGCATGTTGGATTGATTCTTAGAAATGCATTTTTGGGTGCTGACAGATTTTATACATGTGCATAAATCGTCCATTTCTTGCAAATAATATGTTCAAATATCATGAATCTTCTTTCTAAAAGTTTATTTAGTGAGTTGGGGTTCTAATCCAAGTGATCTCACTCGAAAACATTGAGTTTTGACCCCCCAAATGCTCATAACAAATGTGATGTGCATCTGGAAGTCAACAATAGGTAAACCCTACTTTGAACACCCATAACTCACAAAATAATCGTCCAAATCACTTGATTCTTCTTCTGAAAATTATTTGAAATAGTTACCTTTCAAATTCCACTGATTTCATTCAAAGATGTGGTGATTTGGGGTCTCAATTAATCAAAACAAAATGAGTGTGCAATCTGTCCGAAGTTGACAGATTTATGCATGCATGTCCAAACGGCCATATCTCTTTCAAAACTCAATGAAAAAGAAAGATTTTTCTTTTACGAGTTAGTTTTATGAGTTATCTTCTGTTTTTAGGTGGAATCACATGAAAATATGTAGTTTTGACCCTCCAAACACCTAAAACATTTTAAGTGTGCAAACTATGAAAGCACCAGTAGCTAAACCCTATTTTGTATGATTATATCTCTTTGATTATTAGTCCATAATGTATAATTCTTCTTCTGGAGTTTTCTTTTATGAGTTAGGGTTCATATGAAGTTTTGGGGCATCAACCAATTTACAACTAACAGGGTGTAATCTGCCCTTCTTCCTTTGATAAACTGTTTTATATAAATTATTTGAACCATTATTACATGTCCAAATTGCATGAAATTTGGTCACAATGATCTTAACTCAGTAGTGTATAACATATAAAAAGTTGAGAAACTATGTCTGTTAGGTCCGATTCAGTGGTGTATAACATATAAAAAGATAAGATGCGAAGATGTGAAGATGCTTCATTGTAAAACTTTAGCGGGAGATTGATAGGACCAAAAGTCCTAAGTTTAGAAAGTTTAAAGATTACAAACGCGAATGTACTTAGACGACTCTCATTAATGAAACCTCTGTCCTAGACTCCTTTATATACTAGTTTTCTATTACATGGTAAACCCAAGCCCATAAGGAATTAAACACAATATGGAATGCTAAATAAATCATTTCCTACTTTATAAAACGTTCCTAATTTAGGACTTTTGGTCCTATCAATGTCATTTTGAATGTCACTGTAATTTGATCATCTTTAGCACTTTTAGTTTCTGTCCGAAAGTGAAAATTTTGGAATTGTTTGATTTCATGAACTTTGATCACTTAAAGGATTATAACATTACTTTTCGGTATAAAGTACCATATTAAAGAGCATATGTGCGTTATATATAATGGGACTATAGATAATCAAGTTGGACATATATAGACCTCTAGGGACATAAACTTATTTATCCTCATAAGTAACCTTAAGACACATAAGTGACCGTTTTGGGTACATTGCTTTGTTAGGTAAGCGTTAGGCCGTCAAGCGGACATCTCGGGTATCTATTTAGAAGCTTTTGCTATAAGTTGAGTATTCACGACCCCTCTTTTTAAATGTTTATACGTTTTGGGGTGTAAAGCATGTTATTTTAAAGGAAATGGAATTGATTTATATTGATTAATGAAAAGCATATAAATCATTATGATGAGCAAATTTATAATACACAAATGTTATGTTGAGTTATGCGAAGTCCCTGTGTTACACTACTATTTAACTTGGTATTTGTTTTGAGCCGATGATATTTGTGGATAGCGCTATTGTTGATCATAACTCCTCTCGGTGATTTGAATATGATTCCTTTTGTATACTTAGCGAAATTCCATTTTATAAGCTTCTGTCAATATTTAGCGATAGCATACGCTGATTACCATCAGCGATCGCTGAAGATCAAGGAACAACAAGCTTATCTCTGAAGACCTGAAGATCAGCTATCACACCAGAAGACCATTCAGCGAAAGTCGAAGACCCTAGCTAAAAAAAGAGATACTCAGCTAAGTGAACTGAAGCGGTTCAGCGATAGCAGCGATTATCTAATCAAAGTGTGAAGTCTTGTGAAGCCTCAGCGATACTGAAGTTCATCCTTGAAGATTCAGAATCAGTGATCAAATGAAACTTCCTTTACAAAATTAAAGATTGATCTTATCCTCGATGCACAAAAGTCAAACCTAATACCTTGTTAGAAAAGGACGTACGAATGGTCTCTTATGTCCCCATCATATCTGATATGGTACTGTTCATATTCGGCCAAAAACATGGCTGTCTTATTAGCAAGAACAGGCTTCCTATCCAAGCTTGACACGTGACATATACCTTTTGTCTTGCATTAAATGCAAACGGGTATAAATAAGATGAAGATATCTTCGTCATCTTAATGCATGCGTCTTTCTAGCCTAAACGCTCTTTATTCTTTCTTCTTGTGCATCAAACTTAGTGTTTCCTAGTTACAATAGAATAGGTTTTAAACTTGTTCTTATTCCGCTTGTAACTGTAAATTTGTTTATGATATATAAACTAATTTAAAAACCAAAATTTGTGTGTTTGTACTCAATCCCCCCCCCCCTCCTATAAACTATTTACTTATTATTGAACTCTTGTAGACCCTTTAGGGACCAACAAGTGGTATCAGAGCAGTGTTTGCTTCTTTAATCGTTAAAAAAAAATTAAACTATTTTTAAAATGACAAACCCTAATACGAACTACAATGATAATGGATCTTTAGCTAAACCTCCAAGATTTAGCCATGATAATTTTCGATTATGGAAGGAAAAAATGTCTCTGTTTCTAGAAGGATCTGACCCAAAGATCCCCTACTATCTAGAAAACGGACCATTTGTTCCTACAACTATTGTAGCTGGTGTTCCTGCCACCACTACTACTCCAGCCATCCCTGAAAGGAGTATCATTAAAACTCCTAATCAATGGACTGAAGAAGATAAGAAAGAAATTGCTATTGACTCAAAAGCTAGATCTATAATAGCAATGTCTTTACCATATGAAGTCTATCATTCTGTTATGAAAATGAGGACTTCTAAAGCCATGTGGGATACTCTATGTATCCAATATGAAGGAACCTCTGAAGTACAAGTCACCAGGTGCATAAACCTTGTAAGACAATATGAGAGTTTTAGTATCATAAAGGTGAATCTCCTTCTCAAATTCACCAGCGTTTCAACTGTTTATTAATTGATCTTAAATCAGTAAACAGAGTGTACTTTAACGCTGAAATACTGACCAAATTCATGGAGGCACTACCCGATCAATGGGCAGTGTACACTACATGTCTAAAGCTGTCAAAGAATCTTGAAACTCTGTTCTTAATGCTTTATATGGAATGCTCTTAAATGAGGAACAACCTCAACTTCTGAGGAAGAACCTCATAAATGAACTCAAAGGTGCCAAAAGTACTTCTTTGGCACTTGTGACTTCAGAGGCAACTTCTCCTAAAAATGTTTCTTCTTCCACTATTACCTCCATCACTGAATTAGGTCAAACTGATTCAGAAGATCAACTCACTGATGCTGACATCTCTGAGTTTGATAACTCTCTAGCTCTCTTAACAAATAATTTTAAAAGATTCGCTAGAAAGAGCACCTTTCGAAAACCTTCAAATCTCTCTGACTCTGAAAAGCAAAAGACATTGCCCGCTGAGAAAGCCTCAGCTATATGCTTCAATTGTCAGCGAAAGGGTCACTTTGCTAGTGAATGTAGATCAAAGAAAGTTGCAGCTCCTACCACCTCCCAGACCGCTGATAAAAAGGAGAAGTATTTGAAATTGAAAAACAAATACAAGGATCTAAAGAAGTTGATTGGGACGCTGAAGATGACTGGGCCATGACCTCTGAAGAGTCTGGCTCTGATGAAGAAGATCTTGCCTTCCTCTGTCTAATGGCAAGAATAGAGGACGCTGAAGAAGCTACTTAAACTTCTTCTTCTGAGTCCGCTTCTACTCAGGTAACTATTCCTTCTATCTCTTTACTCTCTGAAAGTGATAACTTGTCAGCTCTCGATGCTATGACTGTTGATTTTTATAATGCTTTAAATGGAAAGATTAAGGCCGAGAAAATTAACACTGATTTATCTGAGCAATTAAAAATTTTCCATATAAGAATCAAAGAACTTTCTAAAATTGAGGAAACTCTCAAGGACCAAGTCTTTGCAAATCAAACCATAAGCATCGAGAAGCAGCAAGCCATCACTGATAGGGGAAAGGCTATCGTTGATCTCAAGTCTTAAAAAGCAACCATCGAAGGATGGTGTAAGGCTTCTGATAAAGTCAATAAGATCATCAATGCCCAAATACCTATGAAAATAAGAAGCGGGTTAGGCTATAACCCTGAAAAGGAAGAATCAGAGAATGATCGTTCCATGCTCAAATTTAGAATGTTTGTCTCTTCTATCCCTGATCCTTCTTCTTCAACTTCTTCCTCTTCTATTAAAGAAAAGTTGGCGGTGATAAATTCTAAGAAAGTGATCAAGAACTAGTTTCTTGACCAAGTTCCCTAAGAATAAGATCGCTCAGAATAGGAACAAGAAATCCTTAGAAAGAAAGTTTAAATCTGGGAAGAAGGGCTCTGACTTTTCTCAGAGACCAACCCCCAGAATTAAGATCGATCTTACTCCTACCCCTGAAAAGGTTGTTATACCTCCAAGGACTATGGATAAAGGAATTCTTGGTCCTATCCCTGAAAAAGTTCATGCTTTCTCTCTGAATTCCAAACCCTTTAAATATAGGAAGTGTTATCGCTGTGGTGAAACTACCAACATTGCAAGTAAATGTCCTAACGCTACTAGAGCTGATAAACTAGCTCATGGAAAGAAAGTAGTTCAAGCTGATAAATCAGCTAGAGTGAAATCCACCAAGGTTGCAAAACCACCAAAGGTGAAGATATCCACTGAAGAGAGTTCTTCAGCTAGTAGCTCCTCCGCCAATCCTTTATCTAACCAAGCAGGACCCATAGTAGTATGGGTACCTTTAAACAATTAATCTTTTGTTGTATGCAGAGTGCCAAAGGTATCTGGTATCTTGATAGCGGGTGCTCAAGGCATATGACTGGCAGAAAATATCTGCTCTCTACCTTTGGTGGAAATGGCAAAGGATACACTAAAGGTTATGGAATTCTACCCAACGGAGCCACATCGTTTTCTCGTGTTGCCTACGTTGAGGGACTAAAGCACAATCTTTTGAGCGTTAGTCAGTTATGTGATAAAGACTTCAAAGTTCTATTCTTAAAGAATAGATGTGCTGTCACTGACGGAAATGATAAGCTTGCCTTAACAGGCAAAAGAGTGGAAAATGTGTATGTCATAAATATGAATAGTTCTCACTCTGAGAACATGTGCTTTATCTCTAAAGCATCCACTGACATAAACTAGTTATGGCATAAAAGACTCTCTCACCTCAACTTTAAGACAATAAATGAATTGTCTCAAAAAGATCTAGTCAGAGACCTCCATAATCATACCTTTACAAAGGAATCTCTTTGTTCAGCGTGTGAAAAGGGAACGCTGACAAAAGCCTCCTTCAGATCAAAGAAAATGTCTTCAGTGACCGCTCCACTTCAGCTACTCCATATGGATCTATTTGGACCTGTCAATGTCCAATCTATTTCTGGAAAGAAATATACTTTGGTGATTGTTGATGAATACTCCAGAGACACATGGGTGTTCTTCCTTCGATCCAAAAGTGATACCCCTAAAATGATAATTTCTTTTATCAAAAGGATGGAAGTTCTAAACAATCTAATTGTTCGTTCCATAAGAAGTGATCATGGTACTGAATTCAAAAACAACACTCTGGTGAACTTCTTTGAAGAAAAAGGCATCTCTCACAACTTTTCCTCAGTAAGAACTCCTCAGCAAATCGGTGTTCCTGAAAGAAGGAATCGAACTATCATTGAAGCGGCTCGCTCAATGCTCAGCGAATCGCATTTACCAACTCAGTTATGGGCAGAAGCAGTTAACACAGCGTGCTTCACTCAAAATCGATCCCTGATAGTTAAGCGACTTAAGAAGACCCCCTATGAATTGTTCATGGGAGAAGACCCACTCTAAAATATTTCCATATTTTTGGATGTAGATGTTACATTCTGAATGACAGAGATCATTTGGGTAAGTTTGATCCAAAAACTGACGATGGTATATTTCTTGGATACTCCTCTGTATCTAAGTCCTTCAGAGTCTTCAACAAAAGAAGACAACATGTTGAAGAATCCATGCGTGTTAACTTTGATGAATCTCCTCCCATTCATACCTCTCATACTCATGTTGATGATGAAGAATTGAATGCTTGGATGATATCTTATTATGGGGAACCTGAAATGTATTTCAGCAATCAACCTCCTGCTGAAGCATGTGATGACGAAATCCCTGTAAATCCTTCAAATGACAATCATCCATCTTCAGGGATGAATGTTACTCCCTTAAATCAGATTCCTATTGCTGATTCCTGTCTTGGAAGTTCCTCTGTGAAAAACCAAACTACGTCTGAAAATCATTCTCCTGAATTGATTCAAAATGAAGTACCTGTTGCTGAAACAACAAGTCCTATTCCAGAAACTGAAGAACAAGTCGTTGAATCTGCTGTTGATCTTGATCTCTCTCCTCGACCTCCATCTCAGCGGTGGACTGCAAATCACCCAATAAATCAACATATTGGTGATCCCAATGCAGATATCAAAACACGTAGAGGAACAGGTAATATATGTCTTTATGTTAACTTTATTTCTCTCTCTGAACCTAAGAAGATAGATCAAGTTATCTCTGATCCTAGCTGGGTTTCAGCTACGCAAGAAGAACTAACTGAATTTCGTAGAAATAAAGTTTGGAATCTTGTTCCTAGCCCCTCTGATAAAACTGTCATAGGAACCAAATGGGTTTTCAGAAATAAGCTAGATGAAAACGGGACTATAATTCGCAATAAGGCTAGACTTGTTGCTCAAGGTTATAGACAGGAAGAAGGAATTGACTATGATGAGACCTTTGCACCTGTTGCTCGTTTAGAAGCCATAAGACTCTTTTTAGCTTATGTTGCTGCCCATAAAGACTTCAAAGTTTTTCAAATGGATGTTAAAAGTGCTTTTCTAAATGGAAAACTCAGCGAGGAAGTTTATGTTGAACAACCCCCTGGTTTCTTAGACACTAACCATCCTGGTTATGTTTTCAAACTTGAAAAAGCTCTTTACGGGTTAAAACAAGCTTGGTATGATACTGTTGGTTCCAGATTCCTTTAAACCGATTGTTAATTGAGAGTATTGAATCTGAGTGAATTGCGGAAGCAGATCAATTAACAATTTAAATCAATAGAACAGTAAACAGAATGAAGAACAAAGATTATGAAATGAATTACGCACAGTATTCTTCAAAATGTAAATGTATTAATCGACACTTTTTACTAACACAATACAATGCTATTTATACAGATACAAAGACAGAAAGTCAAAATGCTAGCCAATTACAAAGTGCCATGTGTCATAAAGGGAGCGTCTAACAACAATTAGTTATAACAAGAAGTGTGTGTTGACATTTGTAGACATCTCTTCTTTGACTCATACTTTAATATCTAACATTCTCCCCCTAAGTATGAAGTCAAAAAAAAAAAAAAATCTTCAGAGAGGATCAACAGCAGCGATGATACTTGAAATATTATTGATAAGCTCTCTGTTCTTCTGAAGTCCATCAAGTCTTTTCTCTATTTTCTTTGCAACTTCTGGATTTGTCGTGTCTAAGCCAGCAAAGCACTTGATGATGTAGACTACCTCAGAAGAGTATTTGTGAGCTTCTTTGATGCGAAAGAAGCTCTTTCCATTTGGTCTTTTGAAGATGATTCCCTCTTTTGGTTCAGTAAGAAGTCTACCCACTCTGAATTTGCTTATCCCTTCAAGTTCCTCATTTGGTGCGAGAGATAGCCGGATTATCCATTTTGAAATTTAATCCAATGCGGAAGTCGACACTGCCTTTTGTATCTAATGTATGATTTCATACACGGAATAATTCTAGTGTAGGCAACATGGTCTTGTGGATCTTTGCGTTCGAGAAAATTTGAGTCTTCATAAATTCTTCCCGGAAAAATGAGATCAATTTGGATGGATGGACGACGGATCATTATCACATATGTAATAACTTTTGTTGTTTGATACCGACTATCTCGTAGATTGTGTACCAAATGGGTGTATCTTGAAGCTTGCTTATGTTTCATGGCTGTTATCTTTGTAATTGGAACGATGGTAGTGAAAACCGTCTTTGTCTTGTTTATGAGCCATGAAGTTATCTTTAACTTCACTGCGACATTGTATTGGTTGGCGAAGTTAGGCATCATGAGATAAATCTTCTGATCTGTTGGAGCATACATGTGCCTTTTCTCAACTTCAAGTGTTGGAAGTTCAATGTTTCCAACAATGTTTCCAACTTTATTTAATTTTTCTTCAAATTCTTCTCTTCTGATCTCCTTACGCCACGAGCGGCCTCTCGCTGCGACTCTTGCTCTTTCTTGACTTCAAAATTTTGTCTACGTAGTTCTTCTTTAAGTCTAGCCTTTTCTCTTTCCAGATTCTCTTTTTCAGCCCTCTCTATCTCTATTTGTTCTTCAACTATTAGCCTCTGGCGTATTATCTCTTCTTCTCTCTCTTTTTCAGCTCTGAACACTTCCTCATCCTCCTCTCTGGCCCTTTTAGCTCTTTCCTTTGCAGCTTTAGCTCGTTCTCGTTCTTCGTGAGCTTTGACTACTTGACCCTTTCGGTGGGAGAGCTCGGGATTACGCTTTTTCCCATAAGATCCGAATAAACTTAGCTAGCTCTGGATCTCTGGGTAGAGGACCAGAATGCGTAGCCAGAGGTGTTGGAGTGAGTGGCACTTGAGGGTTGCTGTGATGGTGTTGGCGTTGAAGAGTCAGCAGTGGTCGGGTTTGTTTCTGGTGGTGTTTGTTTGGCTTGCTTAGGCTCAGAACCTTTCTCCCCCTTCTGAGAATCAGGATCCTGATCCTCAGAACGTTTTCTTTCGGTTAACGCCTTTACGCAAGCCCTTTCTTCCTTGGCTTTCTTCTTGGAAGTAAACGCCTCGACAAGAGAAGAAACCGGAGGCACAAGTTGAGAGATAGTAGTTTCGAGAGCGACAAGTTTACGGTCGGTTGAAGATGTGGAGGGCTTGGAAGAGTACTTTGAAGCGATGGTCGACATTCGCTCAAGAATAATCTTACGGAAAGAGGCGAGGTCGATTTCTTGACAAGCGTAGACACGGAGGGATCATCGAAGTTATGATGGTCTTGACAATCTTACGTATATCGGCCACCGAGAGGCTGTAGTCTACGAGAGGCACGTAGAGATTACGGAAGTTGAGATATTGCCTCGTATTTGCTTGAAGACCATTATTCAAGAGCAAAAGTTGTTCGAAGCAAGATAGGCCTTCGATCTTCTTGAGAGTTACTCATTTGGCGCCGAAGATCTTGCTAAAAGAGAGTTCTCGCCTTTCAATTTGAAATTGAAGGCTCGAAGAAGACAATGATTAGTTGTGACGGATAATTTTAGATCTTCCACGGATCTGCGAATTTGATCGGCAAATGCCAAGAACGGCTGCATTAGTGACAAAATCGAGAAGATGTAACGGTGCATCTCCAACACATGGAGCCCCTTTACCCTCGCGTTCGGAGGGGCCTTCTACACACTGTTTTGACGTTGAGTGTAGAAGGACTTCCAACTTGATCCTTGAGGGCTGTTATGCACGAGCTCCTCTTCGGTTGTTGTTGTTTCAACGGTATCCTCATCATCGAGAGGATGAGGTCTTTGAAGACAGGTATGCTTACACGATGAAGTGTAAACACTCCGGTAAGGGGTGCATTCCTAGGTGGAACCCCTCGATGGGAATTCATCGGCATCTATCCTAGGAGAGGATGTGGACGCATCCTCTGTGCTTATTGGTATGTCAGTCACGGAGACATGAACATGTGGTGAAGGAAGTGGCGAGTTCTGGGGCGAATGAACTCTTATATTATCATCATCATCCTTTTGGGAGGATGATGAAGTGGAGGTGCTTTCCCCGGATGAATTTGATTCGAGAAGAAGAAGAAGTATCCTGCGAACGGCAGTGGTTTACGGGTGGTTTGAGCTGAATTTGTTCTAAGTCGAATGAGTGGAGACGTGGTGACGTCAACCTCGGAAGTTGTGGTTGCCCTTTGGGGAATTGGAGAGGAACACTCATATGTGTCTCTGAGGACATCTTCTGTACCTTCATTTAATAGAAGGTCGGCATGGGTAGAAGCACTCGGATGTTGACTCCTAGTTTTTTCAAGCTCATGCTCACCAGACCCCTGACCACCTACACCTGGCTCTAAGTGCTGCGGGGTAGGAATTCTGATTCGAGAAAACCATAGAGCTTCTATAGATTTGGAGATTAGAAGAGCTAGATGGGATTAGGTTTAGCATGTAATTGGATAGTTCTGCGGGTGCGGAAGTAGCCGATCTTGTCAATGGTTGATCGATGGGAGCTCATTGATGCAATTTTGCGAATGGTGAATCGGGGGAGCTTCGATTGCCCCGATTGCGGGATGAGTGATGAGAGATAGAAATCGTGGGAACATGAGTCTTGGTAGTGGCTTCCACGACTTTGATGGAGCACCTTAGTATGCACGGTGCTTTGATCTCTTGGAAGATGAGACTTGCATAGTCCAAGGGTCGATTGTAGAACATCCCATACATAATCGTCGAATGTTTCGGCTAGCTTGATCCGAGAACCTATTTTGCGAGGTTAGGCTCTTGTTGAGTATGGAGACGAGTAGATTCCACATTGGAGGTAACTTCTTCCTTTTGAATTCGGACAGCCTGGTAAGAGGTTCATTGTAACCCAGAAGATTGATGAAGGCTAGGAGGGCTTCTGTGGAAGGGTTTTCTTCTAGGGCAGGATTGGGAATGGTTTGCCCGTCGACTTCGATCACTGATAGGGGAAGATGAAAATATTTGGCGAGTTTTCTTTTGGTGATTGGGATTTGAACAGCAATTTCCACTTGTTCAGGATGGGTGACAGAACCGGCGAGTGTTTCATCATTTTTGATGATCATTGTTTGCCACAGTTCTTGGACATAGATTTCAGGGATGTTTGGGTTGGTTAGGGTTAGGGCTCGATTCAGCCCAGTGTTGTTGTAGAAACTCGATCATGATGCGAAATTCCGGTTGATAAGTGTTAGGGTTGAGCAGTACCTGCACATTGTTCGCCTTCAATGGCAGTTTTACAATGGGAGTACTATCAGCAGTGGAATCGATGATTCTGTCTTCATCATTGTTGGTAGGATGGGCACAGTTGGAAGCCATTTTGAAATTTTGAATGCTTGACAGTAGAACACTTTGGCTTTGCAATGAGTATAAACACTGATTTAGGGAATATTTGCGAGGAAGAAAATGAAGGTTGAAATTGGGGGTTTTATGTGAGAGAGAAACTGTAGAATGGGAAGGGGTTATTCAGTTTGGGGAGAAACAAAGAAAAAACGGTTCATTTGAGCTGAGGTAAGCACGCGGGTATACACATGCAAGATTTCGATTGGAGACACGTGTACGACGAGACATATGTATGATGATGATTTAGTAGCAGATGCGATTTTTCTTAAAAGCAGAAATAAGCAAAAGTAAAAAAAATCTGTTTAACTAATCAATTAATTTTGAATTAATTGAATAAACACAGAATTTAATCTTAATTTTATTTATTTAAGTTTAAAAATCAGTCAAGTGAGAACAAAAATCACATGAGAGTTTAGTTTCTATAAAAGAATAATAAAGAAGAATTTGCATTAAACATATAGATTTAAACAACCTTGAAGGCAAGAGTTGATTGAATTTATATATTTAATGGAAATTATAAGAATTATCAATTTATAGAAAATTTAGTTGAAAAACATGTCGACTTGATTTATATTTTAAAATTTTTTTGAAATGAATCAAAAGTCTAAAAGACCTTGGCGGCAAGAGAAACTCAGAGCAGATAGATTCAAATAAAATTGAAGTAAAATAGGAAATCAGAAGACAGCTAACCAGAGTTAGACTTAGACGAATATCCTCTTCATTGTGAAACTCCCGTGAATGGTAAACTCCCCTTGAATGGTAAACTCCCCCTTGAAAGGTAAACTCCCCCTTGAATGGTAAACTCCCCCTTGAATGGTGAACTCCCCTTGAGTAGCCGCTTTACCTCGTTTCTCAATACCGTACTTTATGATATATCTTGAAAGAAAAATATTATTATGAAACAGAAAATCAGAGTAATTCAGAGGCTTCTGAAGTGTTCTGAAGAGTTCAGACAGCATCAGAGACTTCTGATGACATCTGAGGTATCGTCAGAATAGTTCAGAGGCTTCTGGATGCTTCTGAAGAAATCATTGTTACATATTAAGCATTCCCATCTTGCTAATTAAGAAGTTAAAACGACTCTCATCAAGAGCTTTTGTGAAAATATCAGCAAGTTGATAGTCAGTAGAAACAAAATACATTTCGATTGTACCCTTTTCGACATGATCCTTGATGAAATGATACGACATCGATATGCTTTGTTTTGGAATGCGATTGGATTTTACGTAATGGCGATAGCACTTTTAGAATCACATAGGATGGGAATCTTATCGTATATCGAGACCGTAATCTACGAGTTGGGTCTTCATCCAAATAACTTGTGAACAACAACTAGCGACGACAACATATTCGGCTCTGCTGTAGATGTGGATACGCGATTTTGTTTCTTGGATGTCCAACTTATAAGTCGATTTCCCGAAGTTGTGACTACGATGTACTTTTTCGTCAAGCTTACAACTGCATGATCGGAATGCGTATACGCCATTAAATCAAATCCAGAATTTTTAGGATACCAAAGGCCCAACGATGGTGAACCTTTTAAGTACTTAAAAATTCTTTTTACAGCAGCCAAATGAGACTCTTTAGGATTGGCTTGATAACGAGCACAAAGACAAGTGGCAAACATAATATCAGGTCTACTTGCTGTTAAATATAAAAGAGAACCAATCATTCCTCTGTAGCTGGTAATATCCAACAGATTTACCGGAGGAGTCGAGTCCTAATTTCATACCAGGAGAGATGGGTGTTTTCATGGATGATGAGTTTTGAAGATGAAACTTTTTAAGCATGTCAGAAACATATTTTGCCTGATTTATAAAGATACCAGAGGTACTTTGTTTAACTTGAAGTCCTAGGAAGAAAGTTAATTCTCCCATCATACTCATTTCAAATTCAGTTTCCATCAACTTAGAAAACAAATCAACTTCTGTTTGATGAGTAGAACCAAATATTATGTCATCCACGTAAATTTGAACTATAGTTAACATACCTTTCCCTCTTTTGATGAACAGAGTTGTATCGATTTTACCCTTTTCATATCCTTTGCTGATCAGAAACTTCGATAGTCGTTCATACCAGGCTCTTGGGCTTGCTTTAGACCATACAAAGCTTTGTCAAGAAGATAAACATATTCTGGATATTTTGCATCTTTGAAACCATCAGGTTGTTCGACATACACTTCTTCTTTTAGACATCCATTAAGAAATGCACATTTAACATCCATTTGGTAGACTTTGAAGTTTTTGTATGCAGAGAAAGCCAAGAATAATCTTATTGCTTCTAGTCTTGCAACAGGAGCAAAGGTCTCATCATAATCGATACCTTCCTCTTGACAGTAGCCTTTAGCCACCAAACGAGCTTTATTTCTGACAACAATTCCATCTTCATCCTTTTTGTTCCTAAATACCCATTTTGTGCCAATAGCAACTTTGCCTTTTGGTAAAGGAACAAGACGCCAAACTTTATTTCTTTCGAATTGAAGTAGTTCTTCTGCATAGCATCCACCGACTTGGTTCAACTAAGGCTTCATGTACACGTTTAGGTTCGATCATACTAAGAAAATTAACAAAGAATGCTTCATTTGCGGTAGCAGATCGTGTTACGACCCCCTCGGAAGGACGCCAATTATAAGATCTGGGTGTGTGAGATTTAGTCCATTTCGTCATTACGGGTTGAGAAATTGAATGGGTTGTTTCATTTGACGAAATGATTTCATACGAAAACACAAAATCTTCTTTATTTTCTTCTCGTATGTCCTTCGGTATACGTTTTGTCACTGTCCTTGTGTCTCCCCCTCGGATGATGAAACGAAGTAGCGTCTTGGTAGCGGATGTAGTAGTGGGAACTTACGGAAAAATAGACGTGTCGGAGGAAACGAGAAGAAGCGAGGACCGAGAGAGAGTAATGCCCGAGGCTTGGAGAATATACGGTATGCGCAAATGTGGAGGTGATATAGCTTCGACACAACTTCGTCGCCCGTAAAATCATGAAAAATAGCATCAATCTCGGATTCTACGGAACACGAAAGATAGTCGAAGTAACGATGTTAAGCTTGAGTTACGAAGTAGAGTGTTCGAAGTCGGTTGAGTGTTATCATCGAAGTCAATGTTGATGCTTTCCATAACGAGTTTTTGTTCGTAAGTTAAAAACTCGGAAAGCTCTTGAATTTAATGAGTAGCCTAAAAATTTAGCTTCATCGGACTTTGGATCAAATTTGCCAAGATTATCTACTGTCGTTTAAGATAAAACATACGCAACCAAAGATATGAAAAAAATTTTACGAGATGGTTTTCTTTTATTAATCGGCTCATAAGAGGTTTTGAGATGCCTCTTGACAATAATTGAACGGTTTTGAGTGAAACAAGCGATGGCGACGACTTCGGCCCGAAGTGGATTGGGAGACCGGAAGGCTGCGAGCATCGTTACGGCTGCTTCAACCAAGGTTCATTGCGACGTTCAACTACATCGTTTTGTTGTGGAGTGCGAACAACAGAGAAGTTTTGAGTAATTCCTTGTTCAACAAGATACGATTCAAGCTTGGCGTTCTTGAATTCTGTACCATTATCACTTCGAAGGCCGAATCTTCGATGTAGAAGAACTTGAATTACGGTCATCATATTCCGTAGTACCACCGGGACTTCGACTTTTGACGAACGAAAGCAAGCCAAGTATATACGGAAAATTCATCAATTAGTACCGAGAATATACTTTTTACCGAGATAGACTACGAATTGCAATTGGACCACGAGAGATCCACATGTAATAATTGCGAGAGGTCTACTACAAGAATGATCACTTTTTGTTTTATGAGATGCTCGTTTAATTTTGCCCATTTCACATGCGGGCGAGAGGTGATCTTTTTGAAAATGAATATACGGAAGTCCGAGATACCGGTTTGTTTTTAACAAGCATCTCAAGATTATTAAAATTTAAGTGAGACATTTTATGATGCCAGAGCCACGCAACCTCACTCTTTTTGGAGATGAGACATAAAGTTTCCTTACCATCCTTAGAGGTAAAATTCATCATATACAAGTTACCTTTCCTGTCTGCTCTCCAAAGTTCTTCACCTGCCTTAGAGAATAAATAACAATGTTTTTCATCAAATACTACTAGTATTTTAGAATCACAAAGTTGACTTACACTAAGGTGATTATGTTTCAAGCCAGAAACATGAGCTACCTTTGATAAGGTGATATTACCTTCTTGTAGAGTTCCGTAGCCTTTTATTTGACCCTTACCATTATCACCAAAAGTTACTACTCCACCTGATTTGTCCTTGAATTGGGATAGTAAATTTTGGGATCCAGTCATGTGCCTCGAGCATCCAGAGTCAAGATACCAGATATGCACACGCTGTTTCTGCAATCAAAAAAAAATCAGAATTTCTTAGGTACCCATCGCATAATGGGTCCTTTTATGTTAGCTTTTGGAGTATGCTCGTTTTTTGATTTAACAGAAGGTAAAGACTTTATTTTTGGTTTTTGGTTTTTTTGAGTTTTATTCTTTTTGTGACAACCATATTTTGAATTGGAATGATCAGAGATTTGCGAGAAAAATTGTTTTAACTTTAAGAACAGTGAAAAACATTCAGAAGACTGAAACATAGAAGATTGAATTGAATTTTCATTGCGAGAATGGTAATTACAATTATTCTTTCTAAAGTCTTTTCTAGTATTAGTTGTTCTAGAGAACCTATCTCAACTAGACTTTTGTTTTAGTTCTGGCGTTTTCTTCTCTGTGTTCTTCCTACGATCTACTTTTGCGAAGCTACGTTAATTGCGAAAAAGGAACATAAGAATTAGAGGATTTCCATTTGCCTTTTTGAATATTAGTAAACTTCGGAAGAGTAGAGTTTAAAATCTTTTGATTTTGCACTTTGTTTTTGAGTTCTGCCTCTTTCTCAAGTTCAAGACATGTTTTGGCTTTGAGACACATATCGAAGAAGTCTGGATGTATAGATACTAATTTTCTCGGTTCTGGAACAGAAACAGGAAGAATGGGTATACCACTTAAAAGTTTAGCACAATCTCTATCAGAAGCTCTGATTTCTTGAGATTTATCAGTATACAAATAATCATCCTTTTTATCATTAATTTCTGAATTATTGGTGATAACTTTTGATGATTTAAAAGAATTTATTTCTAAATTTGAAATGTAATTTTCAGAGTTATCAAAAAATTCTTCATCATTATTGTCATTCTCCCATGGATACGTAATCTCAGCCAAACTTTCTTGAGTTTCAGAAAGATGTAAATCTTCAAATGAACAGGGAGAGATCTCTGGATGATTCTCACAAAGAGTTTCATTTCTAAAATACTTGTCGAGTAGAGAGAATATCGCTTTCAAACATAAGTCGTAGATCTTCCTCTCGCTTGACTTGGAACAAAAATAGGCCTCGGATTCAAAATTGTATGTTTATTTGAACCAAAATTGAAAATATCATCTTTCTTCTGAACTTTATTTAGATCAACATTTGTTTTACAACAATATTCAATATTTTCGAATTGAAGTTTGCTTGTTTTATGATGATTTTCATATCTAGATTTTTTAAAAATAGATTTTTCATACAAAATTGGAAACTTTGGCTTACGTATGTTGTCCAACACAAAAAACGATTTCGGATACGACCTTTTCTTACACGTGTAGGGATCTAGATCCTCGAAACCAAGTCCAGATCTTCCTACTTGTGTGTTAATTTTGTCATGAACCTTCTGTGCATCCAGATATGTTATAATCTGTAGCTTTTTCTGTTGAAGTTCAATGTGTAAAAATTCTCTCTCTTTCTGAAAATAGTTTTTAAGTGCTACAGAGTTGAGTCTATCACTCTCTTTGTCTCTGATTTCTTTCCTTTTTTCTTCCAGAAGTTTATTGAGATTCAAAATTTTCTTTTTAAGTTTTTCTTCAGAAAGTTTTAAACTCATGGAAATTGTTTCCTTTGCAGTATTTAATTCGAGTTTTTCTTCTGTAAGTAAATCCATTTCTCTTTTGAAAATATCTCTTTCCCTTTTGATTGTAGAAAGAGTTTTCTCAGTACTTTTTCGTAATTTCTTTTCGATTGTGAGTTTCAGTTTTAGTTCCTCAAAATTGTTTGATAACATCACAATCGTTTGTTCAAACTCAGATGATCCAGAGAAATTACTAACCGGTGACTCGGAGGGTTGATCCTGCCGATTCGTTTGTGTTTGCCATTCCACGAACATGGCTTCATCACATTGGATTCATCTTGCACCCGAGTTTTCTTTTTCTGCAAAGTGTGCTCTTTCAAT
This sequence comes from Silybum marianum, assembly GCA_036898165.1. Taxonomy (NCBI): domain Eukaryota; kingdom Viridiplantae; phylum Streptophyta; class Magnoliopsida; order Asterales; family Asteraceae; genus Silybum; species Silybum marianum. Next base: position 29,236,647 of record CM072533.1, on the reverse strand, counting down.
GGCATTGTACTTATATGTGTTTGTGTAATAAGTCTTATCCTTTTCCGCAGCTCCTCCGCAATCTCTCGAGTAATGTCGGGTTTGCCACATACGTAGCGGACATCTTTCTTCCTTTTTAATTCTTCTTCTTTCTTTTCTTCTTCTGTTTTCTCTACTCTGTACTTCTTGTTTAGGAACATAGGGACGATCAAATCGTTTATTTCCTTTCAAAGACCTATTTCCAAAACGATTAGTAAATTGCTTGGTTATTAAAGCCGGAGAGTCGACAAACGCTTTAATTTCATCATCGATTCGAGTCATCTGGAGCGGTCTACGATATGAAGGCCTTCGATTTCTTCTGTCATCACTTCGTCTTCGATTCCTTTTGTTTCGAGATCAAAGCCGAGAGGACCTCCGATGTTTGTTCTTTTACGAACAACTTCTTTTTCATGAGCTTGCGATTGTCTACCGAATACATCATGCGGCGACCATTGTTCAAGATCTGATTGGCTTGTAGTGACATGGATAGATTTGACCATTCGGGGTTTAACCTTTTGAGAAATAGAACATTGTGGTCTTCCTTTGATCTAACAATGTCACATCTCTTGCAGAGATTAATCAGATTGTTGAATCGATGAAATGTTTGTTCCAGAGATTCATCAGTCAGTGCTTGAAAACTATTATATTCATTTAGAGCTTGGGCTCTTCTCGTTCTTTTTCATTTTCGCACCACCTTCTAAGAGATTCTCCGGTTGATCCCATAAATCTTTTCTTTGTGTCACATGAGTCCGGAGATTGAAAAATCTCATTTGGAATTGCCATTATCAACGGAGACTTAGCTTTCTTAGCTAATTCCACCTTAGCTTTTTCTTCATCGGTCCGATTATTCCTTGACTTCGAACCGATCTTCTTTGGTACCTCATACGAATTTGCGGTGGTGGAATGCGGGAATAGTAGTGGTGGGAACAAACGGACCGTTTTGAATAATTGGATATAACTCGGCATCCAATCCCTCATAGAAGTTAACCATTCGAATCTTCCATTGTGGGTATTCATCACGTACAAGAGTTGGAGGTTTAGTCGGGGACCCGGACGTATAAACGGCATTCAAGCTCGAATTTGTCATTTGAGTATGATAGAAGAGAAAATTTGAAGATTTGAAAGAAATTTAGAACAATTAAATCTCAAGAAGAAACAGTCGATAATATCAGTTTCTTCATATTACAAAATGAATGACTCAATTTAAGAGAAGATTGTTAACGATTCAACAAAATTTCGTAAAACGAGTGGATTGATAAACAAATTTTGAATGCGAGAAAATCTTGTTCGATTGAAAGGAATTCTTTCAATGGAAGAGATCTAATAATCAATAGATTGATTAGAAGGCTCTGATACCAATTGTTGGTTCCAGATTCCTTTAAACCGATTGTTAATTGAGAGTATTGAATCTGAGTGAATTGCGGAAGCAGATCAATTAACAATTTAAATCAATAGAACAGTAAACAGAATGAAGAACAAAGATTATGAAATGAATTACGCACAGTATTCTTCAAAATGTAAATGTATTAATCGACACTTTTTACTAACACAATACAATGCTATTTATACAGATACAAAGACAGAAAGTCAAAATGCTAGCCAATTACAAAGTGCCATGTGTCATAAAGGGAGCGTCTAACAACAATTAGTTATAACAAGAAGTGTGTGTTGACATTTGTAGACATCTCTTCTTTGACTCATACTTTAATATCTAACAGATACCCTTCCTAAATTTCTTTTTAAAGAAAAATTTGTTCGTGAAAAAATTTAACAAACCCTGTTTTTAAGAAAATATAAAGGTCTACCATTCTCGCTCAGATATATGTCGATGACATTATCTTTGGTTCCACAAGACCCAAATTGTGTACTCGTTTCGCTGCAAGAATGCAAAAGCAATATAAAATGAATATGACGGGTGAACTAACGTATTTTCTAGGTTTGCAGATTAAACAATCTGACAAAGCAATCTTAATTTGTCAAAGCAAATATGTTAAAGACATGCTGAATAAATTCGACATGAATCAATGCTCAGCGATAAAGACCCCTATGGCGTCTCTCTGACTTTGAACAAGGATCCCAATGGGAAACCAGTCAATGTACTGCCTATCGAGGGATGATTGGATCTCTGCTGTATCTTACAGCGAGTAAACCTGACATCATGTATTCTACTTGTCTCTGCGCTCGGTATCATGCTGAACCGAAGGAATCCCATCTAATTGTTGTAAAGCGAATCTTCAGATACCTGAAAGGAACTCCAAATCTAGGTCTTTGGTATCCCAAAGGCTCAGGATTTGATCTTATTGGTTATTCTAACAGTGACTTTGCAGGTTGTAAGATAGATAGAAAGAGCACCACTGGTGGGTGTCAGCTGCTAGGTGGAAAGTTAATTAGTTGGACAAGCAAAAAGCAAAACTCAGTGTCCACCTCCACCGCTAAAGTGAATATGTAGTCGCTGGTAGTTGTTGTGCTCAAATCCTTTGGATGAGAAATCAACTTAGAGACTACGATCTCAAGCTCTCTAAAATTCCTATTTATTGTGATAGTACTAGTGATATCCCCATTACTAACAATCATGTACTTCACTCCAAAACCAAGCACATTGAGATCCGATATCATTTTATCAGAGATCATGTGATGAATGGTGAAGTTGAGCTTCATTTTGTACCCACTGAATATCAGCTCGCTGATCTTTTCGCCAAGCCTCTTGATGAAACTAGATTCAATCTACTTATCATCGAACTTGGTATGTTGAACGCTGAATAATGTTTATTCAGTGACTTGCAACAAGCGATACAAATAAAGCCTTCAAACTTCCCATTCGCTGAACTCTGATTCAGCGATATCTGGGCCATCTCCTCAAGTATTATCTTCGAACCCTTATCACTCTTTGATATCTTTTCTCATCAAAGAATGAATCTCTGAAATTAAAACTCCTCACTGACAATCCTTTATTATCAGTGATGAAGATTTTTTAAAATTAATAATGATAAACCTTCCTTATGGATAATTATCATTATAATCTTTTAAAAATAAGAAAAGGACACGTCAGACCTTTTTCTGACACACGACGAACCGCGACGTTTCCATTCCAACTCCTTTCTTGGAACGTGCGCCAAGTCATCATTTCTTTTTCAAAAAGCTAAAACCCTCGTTTAGCACTCCTTTGTTTCTCTCTCCTCTTGTTATTTAAGCATTTCTTTTGCCTCATTTGCCTCTTTACGCTTTCATAACTCTCCAAAAGGCAAAAAAACCTTCGTATCTTCAAGCTTTCTCAAGAACACCAAGAACACGCACTTGTGCGTTTTTCCTTCTCGAAGTCACCTAAGGTTTGATCTAAACCTTTACTTAAAACTGGAAACATCTTGTTTCCCATCTTTTTTTTTCTTTAATCTTCTAAAAATGCAATAAAAACATATTTTTAGGAAGAAAATAAAATTAATCTGGATTAAAACTCAAAAACTCTTCTATTTTCAAAACTCTGTTCTAAGTTCTTTTCTTAGAACAGAAGACTTTCTTCTTAAAGTTTTATCCATTTTTATTTATCTTCTACTTTTTTCTAAAATAATCTTCTATATTATTGTTTTTATCACAAGCATTTTGATCTTGTTCATCAAAATACTTGTTTCTTTGAATCTAACATTTGGTACTCTTAATACCAAACTCTGGTTTATACATTTATGTATAAAACCATGATTTATCTCTTTGGTGTTCCCATTTTTCCTACAGAAATAACCTCTGCAAGTAAGACTGCTGAAACCTCTGCTACTACAATTGCTGACAACACTCTGGTCGCTACACCAACCTGCCACTTCCCAATAGAGAAAGTTGTCTTCAAATCATGCAATTACATTGCATTGGTTGACATACCCGCTGATCACCGTCACTTCAATGAAGGAGCTACCTTCATCAAGGCGTTCCCGCTGATGTACGCGTTTGTCCAAAACCCAGTGGGCATCTCTTCTCATCTTCAAGCTCTTTGGTACACAGCTCACTGTACCACGCTCACCACGGACAAGGGGACCGTGCTCTCTGCTATTGGCTTCAAGATTCCACATCTTGGTTACTTCTCCTTCACTTCTGGTTTTGTGAGGAAGGCTCTTCGTCTCCCTACCCGCGCCAAGAATGCGCAATGGGCGCTGAACCTACCAAGATGCAGATCGACGCATTCTTGGATTCTTTTGGCTATGCTTGGGAGAATCCATCCTGAAGACGGTGGGCTCTAAGGTAGAAAAGAAGAGATTGCCTACTCGCTGGCAATACATCTTTACCCAGGTAATCCAATGGCTTGGGTCAAAGATTGGCTCGCATGACCAAGCGAGCAAGCACTTTCAGGATCTTGCCTACTCCCTCTGCACCGGCCACAACCTCAACTACGCTGACTATATCTTCAGTGATATGATCAGTCGCATCAACGCGGCCACCAGACACCCGGTCATTCCCTACCCACGTTTCTTCGCAACAATAATGGAAGTTGCCTTCGGGGAGGACTACCCGAAGGTCGGTGACCACTCCTTCTCCATGGTGGGGAAGAAGTCCTTGGACATAGACGAACGTCCAGGTGATGCTCCTTTCACGCCTTACATGCTGAAAGTGATTGGAGCCCCTCTTTCAGTATCTACCTTGATGCCCATCCCAACAGCGAGCATCCAGGACACTGCTGCTGCTAAGAGGAAGCAACCAACCGATGGTCATAAAAAGACCATCGCAACCAAAAAGCTAAATAAGATGGTCTCTCAAAAGACCACTCTCTCTGATTTCGGTGTACTACCAACACCAACAGCAGCCACAACCACTTCAACGATCTCTCCATCCGTTGTTGCTTCATCAGCACTACCTCCATCATCAGCGACTCCGGTCACTGAGGGTGTTATAGCCAGCTCTGCTGAAGCTGGATCAGGTACTACTTTCACAGCCTTCTTAACTCCTTCTATCTCCTCTTCTTGTGTCCTCACCTCAGCACATGACTCAGCGATAGTTGTCCCTATCCCTGATAATCTGAAATGCACGCAGTCCAAACCTCAATATTGTTTAGGCAATCTGAATTTTGGAAGGCCAATTTAAAAGGACCTCAGAGTGTCTCTCTCAGATATTCTAAGACACTGGTTAGTGATCCTCAAGACACTACCTCTGCAAACGTAGTCCCTGAGAGTAATCCTCATGATACTCTCAAAGAGAAAAATAAATTTTTTCATCCATCTTCTAATCCAGATGTGTTTTTGGCATCTTTATCTATGTCATTATCAGGTGTCGCTTCTCTCTTCACTTCAGCGACAGCGACAACCACCACCATCAGCAAGGAAACGGGGAAGTCTCCTCAGGGCCATCCTAGTGCTGCACGACTCAGAGAAGTCAAGACGGAGATGGCAGCTCCCAAACTTCCCACTCCCATCACTGAACTCCCTCCTATTGTCCTTCCTAGTCCTACATTCCCTGTTGTTGACTATCTGGTCAGGGAATGTGCTCACCCCAGGGCTAGGGTTGACAACCTTCAGACGTCAGCTGAACTCCTCTTCAAACGCATCGTTGGGACACCAACGATCGAGACCAACGTCAGGAATCTTGTCTCTAACGTTTTCTCTCTGAAGGAACACAACAGGGTCCTTCACCAGCACCTGTCCAACTTGGAGCAGAAGATTGCTGCTCAGGCAAACATCCTTGAGTCTATTCAAAACACTCAATCCGATATGATGCAGATGCTCACCAAGCTCTCTGAGGCTAGTTCCTACTTCATTGCTACTGATCGGACTACGCTTCAGGATAATGATACGAAGCTCAAGGACATTCATACCAACGTTCACACTCTGATGGTGCATTGTCTATCTCCTGATAACATCGAGGGGGAGAGATGTGCCAAAGAGTTTGCAGATGAACTCATTGCAGAGCACAACCGGAGGTTCCCTGGAGAAAAGATTTCTCCATACATCCGGCGACGGGATCATCCCTCCCTGAAGGGTTGACTGCTGAAGCTGATGAAGATGATGATGCTGAGGAAGAGTATGAAGAAGAAGAAGAAGAAGAAGAAGAAGAAGAAGAAGAAGAAGAAGAGGAAGAAGAAGATCCTATCCCTCATTATGGGGGAATGGATGATGATGAAGACGACGATGACATTGGAAGTGCCTTAGAGCACTTCAGAATGTCTAGGCCTGGAGTCTCTCATCAAGAGCCTTTGGGGGACGGACAACATCCCTCTCAGGGACAATCCAGTCCCTCAGGAAAAGGAAAAGAAGTGGTAAATCTGGATGCCACTATCCCATTATCTGTGGGGGAGACCACTAATGAGTAATCCCCGTCCCCCAAAGGACTCCACTTGATGGAAGGAACCTTCTTTCGAAGAGCAGTTTATGTACATAATAGAAACTGACTCTAAAGAATAAGAGGGTCTTATTCCCAGGCGTCGCGTTCAAAAGCCGATCATAAGCGAGCCTGAAGAAGAAGAAAGGAGAATAAAATTCCATAGGGAATTCGAAGCAAGAAGAATAAGGGTGCCTCAAGCTGAACCCATAGACGCTGTACCAATAAGGATGGTAGATGAATTCTACTTTCTGTCTAGCGAAGAGAGAGAACAAGCATTGGAAGCTCAACGTATCAGGGATGAGAAGACAAAGCAAACTGAAAATGATCTTGCTTTAGCAAGGAAATTGCTTAGGGAAGATTCTACTAAAGACAAGGCGGCCAAGGAACAATTGAAAAAGAGTGAAAGGGTCGCTGAATCTCTTGTAGAGAAAGAACTTGAACAGGAAAACTTGAATGTAGATCCAATCCTTTCTCAACAGAAGATTCTAAGTGCACTATCCGTTGAAGCCACAATTCCGAAAGACAAAGAGCTTGACTGGTGCACTGATAGACTGAAATTTCGAAGATCTGAGGCCAAAATCATTCATGCAACTATTCAAGGGAGACACTCCAATAGAGGTGGTCCAAAGGTATATGTAAGAATGACAAAGACAAACAGAACTGAGAGAGAAGAAGCCAAGTTCTTAAGGATTTATGGATACTATGAATGGGTAAAAATCAGAGACGCCATTCAGGGTTCCAAATCAAAATTCAAGGATGTGGTGGAAAGAGTACTGGATCAGTTGCTGCAAAGGATGTCACAACACATGCAAGTTCCCCCTCTCCGTGAGTCATCAAAGAAGAAAAGATCAACTACTGAAGGTGGTTCAAGCTCCAAAAATGAGCATGAAACCAAATTTGATTATCAAAGCATTCTTGGTCATCTTGAAATCCCTGATATTTCAATGCTACGTACCTCTCTCCCTCAAGCCCGAAGATATGAAGAAGATGAAATCATCTCACTACCTGAACCTGGTACGGTATTCTTGGATAATGAAGGGATCTTAGGACACTTCAGAAACCAAGAAATTCACAAGGCCCTATCTTCTCTCATAAAGATCATGCTTTGGCGTTGCTGGTCAGATACACCTCTGATGAATCGACAGAAAACGCTTTATGAGAATGAGCTACAAAGAAGAAACGAGAACATCTCTGACTAGTTATAGATTTCTATTTTCTTTGTAATATTCCTTCAGTGTACAAGTACTTTACTTTTATTATTGTAATTTCATTTTCCTGTAATTTCTTCAGATTATATTTAATGAAATTCAATCAAAATACTTTACACCATCTATGTACTAAAAGGGACAATGAACATAAGAGTTCTAGTTTTCTTCAAACACTTTACTCACTGATTCTTCACTTTGAAAAATTAATCAGTGAATGTACTTTATGCTTATTTACTTGTAAGAATTGGGCTTTCATATCCTTATAAATGAAACTCAATTCAGATAGTAGACTAGCTGAAAAAGATTATGCAGATTAGTACTTAGAAAATTTACTTCAAATTTTTCTTAAGTCCTTACTAGTCTCTTAAAGCAATTTTCCTATGTTGCTTAATCATAATCAAATAGGGGGAGATTGTTGATCATAACTCCTCTCGATGATTTGAATATGATTCCTTTTGAATACTTAGTGAAATTCCGTTGTATAAGCTTCTATCAATATTCAGCGATAGCATACGCTGATTACTATCAGCGATCGCTGAAGATCAAGGAACAACAAGCTTATCTCTGAAGACCTGAAGATCAGCTATCACACCAGAAGACCATTCAGCTAAAGTCGAAGACCCTAGCTGAAGAAAGAGATACTCAGCTAAGTGAACTGAAGCGGTACAGCGATAGCAGCAATTATCTAATCAAAGTGTGAAATCTTGTGAAGCCTCAGCGAGAATATTTTTATTTCTAGGAACCTTGTCAAGAATCTTGGTCGATCGGCGGACCGGCTCTCGCCGTTCCACATCCGACCGGGACCAACTAAGTTCATCCTTTATCATTTAAGAATGCTCTACACATGTGGACTTTAGGTCCACCGCTGAGATAGTTCGTGGGGCGTAGAATGTCGTTTAGGCATAGTAGTGGCTCAATATTTTAATATCATGTGTAATTATAATTTGTATTTTTGCTCATAAAACCTTAAAATATTAAAGTCTATGCGATCATCCGATTCGCTATTATTATACCTTGCATATAAAATGTTTTGTGCATTTGAAAACCTGTGAACTCACCAACTCTTTGTAGTTGACCCTTCTGTTTTAACATGCTTTACAGGAAAATAAGAAGGTAACCGATCCAGCTTAGCTTATTTTTGTGGAACACCAATCAAGACATTTTATATATCCAAGTTGATGTAATTTGTTTGTTAAAGTTCAAGTAGTCGGGTTATAAACTTTTAAAATTTAAACTTTGACGTTTTAAATATATGTGTGGTTGGTGTTTATATTCTTATTGTTGTGAAACCTAGAACTGTCGTACCTCGACTTGGTATCAGAGCCTTAGGTTATAGAGAACACCGGTTTTCAAACAAAAACCATACACTATAACCATTTAATCGTTTCTTTAGATAAATTTAGAAATTTAAAAACCTGCTATTAGTATAACTAGAATAGGCATCGTTCTAACATATCACAATTAGGCAAAGCCTGATCACCTATGTTTAAATATGGTATGAATAAGAAGGGACTTAGACTAGTTATACTAAAAATCAGCATAGATCGGAAAACTTCTTACCTTAAATCGAAAAATATGATTTTATGTGAGTTCGCATGAGTATTATAAAATGTTTCTGACATTTATAAAATCAATTTTTTTTATTTCACAGCATCATGTCATCATCTGAAAATTCCCCGGATGAGTCCGGCTACGTTACTGGCCGAGTTAGAAGAGACTACCCAAAGCACGATGACTATGACCCATCCGCGCATAGTCACGAGGAGGATACCGCTGACTCCTCCGCTAGATCACTTACTTCCATGCCAGTACCTTCACCTACTGGCGAGGGTACATCACGAGGACCGAGGACGATAAGGACCGCTCGAAAGCGCGTTCTCCCTATTACAAGGGTGACTTTCACGGTTCCTTCCGTAACTTCGGAAGAACCATCCCAGTCGCGATTCCGGTCGCGAAGTGTGACTCCTCCTCCCCCGGCGATAGGAGTCCCTGTACCGTGACCACAGGGCATGACCGCGTTGAAGCACGCGTCGGTCTCAGGAATGGGTAATGAAGTAGAGCTCCACAGGATGAGACTGGAGCATTACCGACACTCCTTAGACGACATCCTGATGGTACTACACACACAGGATGAATTTACGAATAGAGTCATGGAGGTGGCCCTTGATGCTAGAGGGGCAATTCGGAGGATGCGCACATACTTAGCATGGACGATAGGAGTTCTACTGATCTTACTAGGAGTGTTGATTAGGTTGATGTTGCACTAGTTGACCTCTTCATTTGAAGCTTTTGGGATTGAAACACTGTTATTTTGGGGTTTGTTTGTTTTAAGTTGTAAACATTTTATTATCTTTTTGGAACTATATTTTGAAACTTATGTTGAAATGTTTGATTTTTATCTATAAAAGTTATGCATGCTATCTGATTCTCGTATATTGTTTGAATGTATGTTTAGATGATTAGTATTAGACGAATATTATATTATACACTTAAACATATTAAGTAGAATTAGTTCGGAAATAGTAATAGAAATTTGATCAAAACTCAATTTGAAATTGTGTTTTAGAACAATGTCGCCAAGGAGACAAACTCCCGATGTTGCACGACTGGTAGTTGAACAGCTCATGGCAGCACTACCAGGTATTGTTAGCCAAGTAGCAGCTGGCCTGACTACTAACGAAAATAACAACCGAGGATCAGGAGATAGGGAATATACGTATAAATCCTTTAGGAGTTGTAACCCTACAGTATTTCACAGAACTGAAAGAGCTATCGGTTTATTGACTTGGTTAGAAAGCATGGAGTCTGTTCTCCACATTAGTAAGTCTACCAACGGAAAGAAGGTAGAGTTTGTTGCCTGTCTCTTACAAGGGTGAGCATTAACCTGGTGGAACACTCAAGTACAAACGCGAGGTAGGGAAGCGGCAAACAGTCTTATGTGGGAAGATTTCAAGAGGATGCTGAAGGAAGAATATTGCCCAATGAGTGAAATTCAGAAGTTGGAAGCAGAGTTGTGGAATTACGAGATGAAAGGGATTGATATAGACTCTTACACAGCCCATGTTCATAAGCTAGCAAAAATGGTACCACATCTGGTAACACCTGAAGAAAACCGAGTTGATAGATATGTGTGGCGTTTATCTCCGGAAATACGTGGAGATGTTACTTCGGCCAACCCGAGAACTTTACAAGAAGCAGTGAGTTCGGCAAACAGACTCACCAATAATGCTACACGTTCAAGGTTGTTTTCAAAAGACAAGGCTCAAGGCAAGAGGAAGATGGAAGAACCCACAAGAAGGCAATCTGGGGGAAGAATGGGCAAAAATCTGGGAATGTCAGGAAACTATGGGATTCAGACTCAGTTAACAGAGAAAGGAAAAGGGGCGTACCCGAAGTGTGATAAATGTAATAGTCATCATCAGGGGAGATGCATTATTTGTCTCAAGTGCAACAAGAAATGTCATATTGCAAGGGATTGTAGGATTAGTGAGAAACGGGTTTGTTATGAATGTGGAAGCCGAGATCACTTCAGGAATAAATGCCCAAGGAGAAATTGGAGGCCAGATACCAGAAAAGCACAACCAACAAATCAAGGAAATCAAGGAGGACCGGCGAGGGGTCCAGTGTTCTAGACTGGAGCTGAAGAGGCAAGGCAAAATCCAGATGTAGTCACAGGTACGTTTCTTCTAAACAATCATCACGCATCTGTATTATTTGATTCTGGAGCAGATAGGAGTTATGTGTCGTTAGATTTTAGACTAAAGATAAATCTAAGACCTCGAAAGTTGAAAGAAGCATATGTCATTGAATATTCCAACGGACAGGAAATTAGGGCCACGGACGTAATAATGAACTGCACCTTAAACTTGGCTAATAGAGACTTTAGTATAGATCTAATCCCGATTAAGTTAGGAAGTTTTGACATAATTGTGGGCATGGATTGGTTGTCCAAGAAACGAGCCGAAATTTGTTGTTCCAAAAAGATCATTCGAGTTCCGTTACCCAAAGGGGGAATACTCGAAGTACACATAGAGAAACCCAGGAGGGGTATTAAAATGGTGACGTGTATGAAGATGCGAAAATATTTGAGAAAGGACTGCATTGCATTTTTAGCTCATGTCATGGATAAGAAGGCCAAAGAGAAACGCATTCAAGATATCCCTATAGTTCGGGATTTTCCCGAAGTATTCCCAGACGAATTGCCTGGAATACCCTCGCCAAGACAAGTCGAGTTTCACATAGATTTAAATCCTGGAGCTGCGCCCGTGGCGAAATCACCATACCGACTAGCACCATCTGAAATGCAGGAACTGTCAGAAAAACTTCAGAAGTTACTCAATAACGGATTCATCAGACCCAGCTCTTCAGCTTGGGGAGCTCCAGTTTTATTAGTTAAAAAGAAAGATGATCTTTCCGAATGTGTATCGATTATAGGGAACTCAATAAGTTCACTATCAAGAACCGATACCCCCTTCCTCGAATTGATAACTTATTTGATCAACTTCAAGGTGCTACGTATTTCTAAAAAATCGATCTTCGATCGGGGTATCATCAGATGAGAGTTCGTGAAGAAAACATTCCTAAGACAGTGTTTAGAACTCGTTATGGTCATTACGAGTTCCTAGTTATGCCTTTCGGGCTAACAAACGCACTAGCAGTCTTCATGGATTTAATGAATAGAGTATGTCGACCGTACCTAGACAAGTTCGTGATCGTGTTTATAGATGATATACTTATTTAAAGTTGATACTAGAATTGCTTAGAAACGAAAAGTTGTACGCGAAATTCTCCAAATGCGAATTCTGGATTCGCGAAGTGCATTTTCTTGGCCACAGAGTAAATGAAAAAGGGATACATGTTGATCTAGCTAAGATCGAGGCCATTAAGAAATGGGAAGCCCCGAAAACACCAACTGAGATCCGTCAGTTTCTTGGGTTAGCAGGCTACTACCGACGATTTATTGAAAATTTCTCCAAGATCGCGCAACCACTGACGACACTGACTCAGAAAGATAAGAAGTTTATTTGGGGAGAGAAACAAGAGGAAGCATTCCAGACTCTCAAATATAGGTTATGCAACGCACCGATTTTAGCCTTGCAAGAGGGAGTAGATAATTTTGTAGTCTACTGTGACGCTTCACATCAAGGGATAGGATGCTTACTGATGCAAAAAGACAAAGTTATCGCATACGCATCGAGGCCATTAAAGATTCATGAGAAGAATTACACCACCCGTGACTTGGAGTTAGGGGCAGTGGTGTTCGCACTCAAAATCTGGAGACATTATCTCTACGGCACTAAGTGCACCATTTTTACTGATCACAAAAGCCTTCAGCACATTATTGACCAGAAAATGCTCAATATGAGGCAAAGAAGATGGGTTGATGTAGAGTCATGATGATATTACTGAGGAACGTCTTTATCAGAATATTTTTGCTTCTCACTTCGGGCAATTAGCAATAATTTTTCTACACCGAGAATTCAAGTATTGTATACGTCATTAGTCTGATCCTTTGTATACGATTCGCAATACATTGCCGTTTCGACAAGGGGTGTTTCCTATCCGGTACCTCGGAGTGCCTCTTTCTCCTATTCGACTGCCTACAGCTGATTTTAATGGTTATGTGAAAAGGGTTAAAGGTCGGTTGAATAACTGGAAGAACAAATTCCTATCCTATGGTGGAAGAAGGCAACTTATTCTATCTGTTCTTCAGTTGCTTCAGGTTTATTGGATGTCGGTCTTTGTTCTCCCTGCTGGAATCATTTATGCTCTTGAATCTCTCTTTAGGGATTTCTTATGGGCCCAAGAAGACAGTTCTCATGGAAAATGCAAAGTTTCTTGGGAGGAGATCTGCAAACCGGAAAGGAATGGAGGCCTCAGTCTCAAAAATCTTACATTGTGGAATCGTTGTCTGGTCACGAAGCATGTCTGGGACATACTGAGGACGAGGAATTCTCTTTGGGTAAGATGGGCAAGTACCCATTATATCCAGGGAATTAATTTCTGGAACCTAAAGAAAAAGGACTGCTGGTCATGGATATTCCGAAGCATGCTAAGGATTCGGGACCACATAAGGCGTTTCTTCATCGTTCAAATTGGTGATGGTGTTGGAACCCAGATCCCCAATTACTCTATATTCAGTAGATTTAATTACGAAAATCAACAGACTAAGCGGAAGAACAATCTACTGTATTCAACAATAAAGTAATCAACAACGATAAACATTAAACAATTCAATTCAATGAAGAAAGATGTTGAAGAGCCAATGTATTCAATAAGCTGATGATTACAATACTGAAGAACAATTTCTCTCTCAATTTAGGAATTCTCGCCTCTCTTCTCTTAAAAAACCACTTCTTACAATACAGGAAGTGAAATCTATTTATACTACAGTGAGAGAGAAAGTCAATGCAACAGCTAATGAGGAAGAGACACGTCAGGGAATATTGTAACAAATTATGTTGAGCATAAGTCGCATGACTGTCCACGTCAGCAAGCGCGTGTGCTGGAAATAACCGTTGATTCACAGAGGTCCACAGAGGTTGTCCAAGCCTCTGGGAGCATCTGTGTTCTAAACACTTAGAGAAATTCGCGGCTCTGGCATCTTCTGGATAATCTTCTGTGAAAACACTTAAGATTTCTGATTACATACTTTTACATAAAGAAATATTCTAACAATCTCCCCCTAAGTATGAATCAGAAAACAAAAGAAATTACAATAACATTACAGAAATGAAATCAAAAAGGAGCATCTGGATGAAGCTTTATAATTTTTCGAAAAATATCCATTAACTTCCTCATCTTCTGTAAGCTTTCGAGTTTAAGACAGATTTTTCTTGCCAGAACTCTTTCACCTTGTTCAACTGTCTGTTCATCTTTTAACAAAGACGCATAACCCCTGATGAGCTCAACAACTTCTGCGGAATATTTATGGGCTTCACTAACTCTGAAGAAGCACTTCTGTGAATGTCTCCTGAACACGACCCCCTCTTCTGGTGTAGTTAGAATTCTTCCAACAAGAAACATATCTACCTCTTCTCTGTGAGTATTTGGTGCAGAAATAGCTAAGTTATGAATATCCATATCCAGACCCACTTGAAAGTCTGTTTGTGCTCTGTGCCTTATAAAATTTTCAATGCACCTGATGATCCTGTTGAAAGCTACTTTATCGTGTGGATGCTTTCTTTGATTCATGTTCAGCTTCATTTTTCTACCCAGAGGTATTAAATCACAGGGATTTATTGACAGTAAGTCGTTGTCACAGAAGTACTGGCTCTGATTATCTTCTCTCAATACTTCATAGATTGTATACATGATTTCCGTCCTTAGAAATTGTACATGCTTTGCTCCAGATATCTTCTTTATTGGGGACTTTGAGTAGGCTTCTTCTTTAAACAAGCGATGAGCCATGAACTTATCCTTCACTTCATCTATAACTCTATAGTCATTTGCAAAGTTTGGCAGCATTAAGAACACCTTAATGTCGATGAGTGCATATCGATGAGCCTGTTCCACCTCAATCGTTGTCTTCCTCATGAAACTTCTCACTTTATCTATTTCCGCAGCCAAATTCTCTTTTCTTTGCACAGAGGCGCACTTGGCAGGAGCCTTGTCTTTAGGTTCTGTTCTAGTGGGAATGGGTGTTGATTTTGACTCTGGAGTTGATTCTGGTTCTGGGGTAGGAATGGGAGTTGAAGTGGGAATTGGTATTTTGGGAGTCGGAGTTGGATTTGGAGTGGGAGTGGGATTTGGAGTGGGAGTGGGAGTTGGATTTGGAGTAGGAGTGGGATTTGGAGTGTGAGTGGGAGTGGGAGTTGGTTTTGTTGTTGAGGGCTTCTGTGGCTTCTGTGAAGATTGCATTGTGTATTACTCATCAGGTTAAGTAAAAACTTTGCCACATCTAGGTCCTTGGGCAAGGATCCTTTGAATTGGGCAAGTGGTGTTGGATTCAGAGGGACTTCTTTCGCAGATTCCTTCCCTTTTTCTTGCACAGGGGGCTCAGAGACTGGATCTTATGGGGCAGAGGTGGATGTAGGGACTTCTGGCTTCTGTTTCTTTGAATTCTCCCCCTTCTGAGAATCAGGATCCTGATCCTCAGACCTTTTTCGCTTAAGCTCGGCCCGTTTGCAAGCTCTTTCTTCTTTACTCTTATTCCTCTGGGCTTGAACAGTTGAGATTTGTTCGACAGCGTTGGTAAGTTTGGACACAGAGGTATCAAGATCTGATACCTTCTGGGAAAATGTAGTATTTGTCTTGTTGGTTTTAGAAGCAAACTTTGCACTTACGAACGTTAGTTTTTCAATTAACGAACGTTGTAAGGCAGCAACATCTGACTGTCGAACTAGAGCTTGAGAATGTGATTCTGGGAGGAGGGATTGGCAGAGCTTCTGTATATCCTTCTGCAAAGACGTAAAGTCAGATGCAGAGATGGTTACCTCTAGAGTAGGAATCTCTGTAGGAATGTTGCTCAGAGCCTCTGTATTGGATTAAAGAGTTCGTGCTATCTTCTGCAGCTCCTCCTCTGTTTTCTTTGAGCTTTCCTCAGTGTTCTCCTTGACGAATCTCTTTATTTCAACCAGAGCTTTAGCTTAATCATCACTCTGAGTTTGGACCAAATTTCTGAGTTTCGTGGTCATTGTGACTTGCTCCGTTAAAGTAGCCTGCAGAGATGAGATTAAGGAGCTTTGGGCTTTAAGCTCTGTGTTAACCTTCTGTTCATGAGTAACAAAGGCTTCTTTTAGATCCGCCACAGATCCCTTGACATTATCAACAAATGCATGGAACGCAGCATTTGTGACATAGTCTTGGGTTGTAACCGGTGCATCTCCAACACATGGAGCCCCGTTTCCCTCGCGTCCAGAGGGGCCTTCATTCACGCCTGTTTTGACGTTTAGCATGGAAGGACTTCCACCCTGTCCTCGAGAGCCCTGGTTAGAGGAACTCTCTTCGGGTGTTCTGACTACTTCGGCTTCTTCCTCATCATCAGAGGATGAGGAGTCGAAAGTAGTGTGCTTACCTTGAGCAATGGCGAAAACGCCGGTAAGTGGTGCATCCTTTGGCTGTAACCCCTCTGGTGGGATTTCATGAGCCTCTATACTACCAGAGGGTATGGACGTACCCTCTGGGATCCCTATATCTGTGTTGGCCACGAAGGCTTCAACATGTGTAGTTCTGGACGAGATCTGGGGCAATGGATCTCTTATTACTTCATCATCATCCTTTTGAGAGGATGAAGATGGAAGGGATTCCCCGGAAGTGCTTGAGACAGAGATTATAAGACCCTCTACTCGGTTAGGTTCTGGGCGGTTTGGACTGGGTTGTCCTTTTTCAATGAATGTAGTGTGTTGCCATCGACTTCAGCAGTTGTGGTTACCCTGGTTGGACTCAGAGAGGTTCTCACAAATGTGTCTATGTGGACATCTTCTGTGGCTGCTCTTAAAAGAGCATCCGGATGGGTAGAATCTCTCTGGTTGTCACTCGAATTCTTTTCAAGCTCATCCTCACCAGACCCCTCACTTCCTACTTCTGGCTCTAAATGCTCAGGGGTAGGTATTCTCGGTTCTGAGTATACCAGTGAGCTTCTATAAGAGATTAGATTGGGGAGGGTAGAAGGAATAAGGTCTAGCATGTACCTTGATAGTTCGCGATGATGTGGGTAACCAGCAGGATCCACAGTTGGTTTGTGGGTATTCATACTGTGAATTTTGCACAAAAGAGGGACAATTGGTGCTTGAAGCTTTAGGACTGCAGCATGTGCAAAAACTGATAGAAATCTTGGATAGCATAGGTGAGTGAGATCACTTCCTGCTTCTTGGGCTTGTACCTTCTTTAACATTGCGGCTCTGAACTCATTGTAGAGGAGAGAAACGTAGTCGATATTGAGGTTAAAGTACAACCCGTACATGATTGTGAGAATGTTCCTGTTTGCTTGGTCCATAGAGGTGGTTTTGCAAGTGAGGCTTCGGTTCAGGATGGACACAAGCACATTCCACATTGGGGGAATATGTTTCCTCTTGAATGTGGACAGGGCTGAAATGGGTGTATTGTAACCAAAAAATGAGATAAACGCTAGGAGAGCGTCCGTTGAGGGAAGAGCAGTTAGGTTAGGGTTTGGAACAACTTCGCCGTTGCTTTTAATCTCTGGAGGAGGAAGGCTAAAAAATTGAGCGAACTTGCGCTTAGTAAAAGGTATTGCCACGGCGTCATCCGTGTTAATGGGGTGGCCAAAACTTCCAATCATTTCCTGGGTTTCGTCGTTGATGCACAGGGTATGCCATATTTCTTGAATGTATAACTCGGGGATATTTGGGTCTGCTAGAGTTAGGGCTTTGTTGATGGGATGATATTGCAGGAACTCGATCATAACCCTGTAGGCGGCTGGATAAGTAGCAGGATCCAATAGAACTGGGGCATTGTTTGGTTTGATTGGAAACGAGTGAAAACGAAATTTTAGGCGGTGGATTCGACAATCTGATATCATTGTCGTTGGCTTCTTGGTTTGCAATAAGAATTTGATCGGCCATTGATGAGGTTTGGATTTTGGAAAGAAGTTGCAGGTTTGATTTTGCCAGGAGAGTTTGAGAAGATGATGAGAGTAAAAGGTTTGGCGGTTTTGAAATTTTGGGGTTTTATGGAAGGTTTTGAATGCGAAGGGTTTATGCTCGATTAAATCAAATTAACGGCATAATTAGCTGACGTCATTGGGATTAGGCGTGGGATGTGACGTGAGAAGCTTTAATTTCGCAGTCATGCGATGGATAGATTATGGACACGTGGAAAGGCGATTGGACGTGTGACTGGGGATAAATGATGCATGGAAGGTAGGTTTCTCAAAGGTTTTCTCGATTGGTTTTAATCGATTGGTTTTTCAAAAAGAATTAAAATTGATCAATTGAAATATTAAAATAAATCAATTGAAAGTTTTAATTAAAATCGATCATTTAGTCAGGATAAAATATGTGTAAGTGACTAAATTATGGTTTTGTATTTAATAAGTAATTTTTAAAGAACAAATTTAACTGATTCAAGATATTATGATGAACCTTGAAGGCAAGAGTTAATTCATAAATTCTTGAGTCAAGAAAATTTCTAAGTTAAAAAAAACTTAAGAAATAGCTCCCTATCACAGAGTTTGAAAAGTATCTGAGCTCTGGATATTTGGAGACTATTTGAATCTCATAGATCAGAGCTCCCCCTTGAATGATGGTTTATTCTGTTGCTCCCCCTTGAGTTACGCAATGATAAGCTCCCCTAGAACTATGCTTGGATCAAAAAGTAAGAATATCGATCATTACGTACGCACAGAGGCACACGAGAGGCTTCGTGGGGTTACGGATGGTGCAATCGAGCCTATCAGAGACCTCTGGGTGATTCTGGGTTATTGAAAATAAAGACAAGGATAGAAAAGTAAAGACATGTGAAACATATAACCATGCAAATCTTGAAGATTTTAAGTAGTTATATATTTAACATGCCCAACTTGCTGATTAGAAAATTAAATCTCTTCTCATCCAGAGCTTTTGTAAACAGATCAGCAAGTTGGTAATCAGTGGTGACAAAATACATTTCAATGGTCCCTTTCTCCACATGATCCTTTATAAAGTGATATCTGACATCTATGTGCTTGGTTTTTGAGTGCATTACTGAGTTTTCAGTTATTGCTATGGCACTCTCTGAGTCACAGAGGATGGGAATCTTATCATATAACAAGCCATAGTCTCTAAGTTGGGTTTTCATCCAGATCACCTGTGAGCAACAACTTGCAGCGGCTACATACTCTGCTTCTGCTGTAGAGGTTGAAACACAGTTCTGCTTTCTGGAAGTCCAACTTATTAGACGATTTCCGAGAAGTTGACAGCTACCAGAGGTGCTTTTTTGTCCAACTTACATCCTGCATGATCTGAGTCAGTATATGCAATAAGATCAAATGACGAAATCTTTGGATACCAGAGGCCCAAAGAGGGTGATCCTTTGAGGTATCTGAAGATTCTTTTTACTGCAGCCAAGTGAGATTCTTTTGGATTGGCCAGAAACCTAGCACAGAGACAAGTGGCAAACATAATATCTGGTCTACTAGCTGTCAAGTACAGAAGTGATCCAATCATTCCTCTATAACTCTTAACATCTACTGGTTTCCCAGAGAGATCAGAATCTAGTTTGGTGCTGGGAGAGATTGGTGTTTTCATGGAAGTGACATTTTGGAATTTAAACTTTTTGAGCATATCAGAAACATATTTGGCTTGATTTATGAAAATTCCAGATGGGGTCTGTTTTACTTGAAGTCCTAGAAAATAGTTTAACTCCCCCATCATGCTCATTTCAAATTCACTTTCCCTTAGTTTTGAAAACAACTTTACTTCTGATTGATTAGTGGAACCAAATATGATATCATCCACATAGATTTGTACAACAGTTAACGTACCTTTGCCTCTTTTGATGAACAGGGTGGTGTCAACTTTACCTTTTTCATAGTTGTGTGTGATCAGAAATTTTGACAGACATTCATACCATGCTCTGGGGGCTTGTTTCAGACCATACAGAGCCTTGTCCAGAAGGTAAACGTAGTCTGGATGTCGTGCATTTTCAAAGCCTGGAGGTTATTGCACATACACCTCTTCTTTGAGATTTCCATTAAGAAAGGCACACTTTACATCCATTTGATATACTTTGAAATCCCTGTATGCTGAGAATGCCAAAAATAACCTAATTGCCTCCAATCTTGCAACTGTAGCAAATGTCTCATCATAATCAATTCCTTCTTCTTGGCAGTATCCTTTTGCCACCAATCTTGCCTTGTTTCTGATCACTATCCCGTCTTCATCTCTTTTGGTTTTGAAAACCCACTTTGTGCCAATTGCTGTCACATTCTCTGGTAATGGCACGAGTTTCCAAACTTTATTTTTCTCAAACTGGAGCAACTCCTCTTGCATTGCATCAATCCAGCTTGGATCTCCTAATGCTTCATCAACCTTCTTGGGTTCTATCATGCTTAGAAAGTTTACATAAAAAGATTCATTTGTCGTTGCAGATCTTGTTTTTACTCCTCCAGAGGGATCACCAATGATTTGTGATGGAGGATGATCACTTGTCCACTTCGTCATTCTTGTCTGTGGAATTTGAGTGGCTTGAATCTCAGTTTCTGGTTGAGCTTCCTCTGGAATTGAACTTGGTATTTCTGTTGAACTTGAGGTTGATGGTTACGTGTAAGGTTAGAACACGGGATCTGTTCGGGTTCATCTATTTGCACAGAATCGTGGATTGGTTCCTCTTGAAGAAGATCAGAGGTTGGTGTAGATGATACTTCTTCTGTGCCTTGAGATTCAGGAGTGGCTGGACCAGAATTAATTACCCTAGAGGTTTGAAGGACTTCTGGAATATTCAATGTTGTTCTTCTGGTAAGAGATTCAGACGGGATTTCTTCTCCGAGGAAATCGTTGAATATTGTATTGATCTCTGTTTCTCTGCTACCTTAAAGATAGTCAGAGGTAACATTGTTAAGATTGAGTTATGAGTTGGAGAAATCAGAAGTCAGTTGATCATCAAAATCAACATTTATGCTTTCCATGACCATTTTTGTTCCTAAGTTGAAAACTCTGAAAGCTCTTGAATTTAAAGAATATCCTAAAAATTTAGCTTCATCAGATTTCTTATCAAACTTGCCAAGTTTATCACTGTCATTTAGAAGAAAGCATTTACATCCAAAAACATGCAAAAAATCTATTGTTGGTTTTCTGTTGTTAATCAACTCATATGATGTTTTCATATGCCTCTTTACTATGATAGATCTGTTTTGGGTGAAACATGTTGTAGCTACTGCTTCTGCCCAGAAGTGAGTGGCATTTCTGATGCTGCCAGCATTGTTCTGGCTGCCTCCACCAAGGTGCGATTTCTTCTCTCTACAACTCCATTTTGTTGAGGAGTTCTAACTGCAGAGAAGTTTTGGGAGATTCCTTGGTGTATCATGAACTCTTCCAGTTTAGCATTTTTGAATTCTGTGCCATTGTCACTTCTGAGGTTCTGAATTTTGCAATCAAGTCTGACTTGAAGTCTTTTCATCATGTTAATTAGGATAATTGGCACATCAGATTTTAACCGAATGAAAGCAAGCCAAGTATACCTGGAAAATTCATCAATTAGCACAAGGATATACTTTTTCCCAGATAGAGATTGTACAGAAATTGGACCACAGAGATCCACATGGAGTAGTTGTAAGGGTCTTATGCAAGAATGATCACTCTTTGTTTTGTGCGAAGCTCTTTTGATTTTTCCCATTTCACAAGCAGGACAGAGATGATCATTTTGAAAGCGAATGTTTGGGAGCCCTTCAACTAGACCATGTTTGACAAGAAGTTCAAGGTTCTGAAAATTGAGATGAGACAAGTTATGATGCCACAACCAAGCAACTTCACTCTTTTTGGAAATGAGACAGAGAGTTTCTTTTCCATCCTTGGAGGTAAAGTTCATCATGTATAAGTTACCTTTCCTGTCTGCTCTCCACAGTTCTTCACCTGCCTTAGATAACAAGTAGCAATGTTTTTCATCAAACAGAACTAACATTTTTGCCTCACAGAGTTGACTGACACTTAGTAAATTATGCTTAAGACCAGAGACATGGGCTACTCTTGATAAAGTAACATTACCTTCTTGTAGTGTTCCATAGCCCTTAATTTGACCCTTGCCATCATCTCCAAAAGTTACAGCTCCACCAGATTTGTCTTTGAATTTGGAGAGTAAGTTTCAGGTTCCAGTCATGTGCCTCGAGCATCCAGAGTCAAGATACCAGATGTGCACACGCTGGGTCTGCATATAGAATCAGAGAGATTTAGGAACCCATTTCATAATGGGTACCTTAATGTTAGCTATTGGATTCATTGCAGAGTTTCTCTGTGGAAACGATGGTTTTCTAAAATGTTCAGATCCTCTGGGTTTTGTTTCAGAGATTTCTGGTTTTTGAAATCTTTGCTTCTGGTTATTATAGTAACTTTTCTTGGGCTTATCAGAGAAATAGCCATATGATTTAGAGAATAATTGTTTTACCTTTAAGAACAAATAAAAGCATTCAGAGTTCTGAGACAAAAAAGAATTCATGGAATTTTCATTTCTGGAATGATAATTACAATAGTTCTTATTTGAATCTATTCTAGCATCGAAAATTTTAAATTCCTTATCTAGTCTAGATTTATTTCTCTGAACTCTTGAATTTATCTCCGTTGGCTTTCTCTGATTTTCTTTAACTTGAGCTTTCGAATGATTCACTGAATCATGAGAAGCAGATGAATTAGAATTCCATTTAGCTTTTTGTTCGGTTGAGAACTTTGGCTTCTGAGAAGTTTGACCAGAGAACTTGAAGTTGGAGTTTTGCTTGAAAACTAGTGTTCTTTTTGCCTTTTCTTTTTCAAGCTCAAGACTTGTTTTAGCTTGAATACACATCCCAAGGAAATCTGGATGAATAGGAAACTTTTTTCTTTGTATCCTTGGGGGTACAGAAGAATTTGGTATCCCATTAGAAAGTTTAGAAGCTTCTGGCCCGACTCGACTTCGTGAATTCACATGGTTTTGATAAAGAATCATTTTGAATCGTGAATTCTTTTTTCGAAGTATTGATCTCTTGATTTACAAATTTTAGCAAGAGAGCTTCAGAAGATTCAAAGAAATCAGAGTCCTGATCATTGTTTTCCCAGGGATAGAATTCGTGTTTATCCTTGTCTTGACTTTCTGAAAGATTTAGATCAATGAAGAAACAGGGAGTTATCTCTGGAGGTTTTGAAAGGATAGCATCAGTTTTTGAATTTTCATTGAGGAAGCATTCATTCATTGTTTGAAGAATGTCTTGTTCAAAAGATTGATGCAAATTCTGACAACATGCTATTTTCCAGAGTTTCAATGATGTCTTTTTCAAACATAGATCTTAAATTCTCTTCTGCATGCCTGGGTATAAATGCATCAGCTTCTGGGTTTAAAGTTAATTGAGAGAAGGATCCAAACATAAAGATATTGTTCTTCTTCTGGACATGCTTTAGATTGACTTGAGTTTTTGGTCCAGATGAGTATCTTATGTTTTTGAATTTTAACCTTCTGGGACTATGTCCATTCTCATACTTGGAGCGTTTAAAAGCTGATTTTTGGTATATGATGGGAAAATCATATTTTTGTTCCTTACCCATGCAGAATACAAAAGTTAATGTGGATCTCTTTTTACACGTGTAGGGATCCAGATCCTCGAAACCTAGGCCTGTTTTCCCTACTTGTGTATTGCTCTAATCATGCACTTTTTGAGCTTCTAAATAATTTTTAATTTTAAGCTTGTTTTTCTCAAGTTCTATGTGCATGACCTCCCTTTCTTTTACCCAGTAATTAGAAATAGCGACAGAGTTTAATCTATCACTTTCTTTATCTTCAATTTCTCTGTCCTTTTCCTTCAGAAGTTCTTTAAAATTTGCAATCTCTTCTTTGAACAGAGTCTCTGTGGATTTGTGTTTTTGTAAAATATTTTCAATATCCAAAGAGAGTTCTTGTTTTTTTTTATTGCTATGTTCATTTCTTTCTGGTAAATATCTCTTGCCCTTTCTGTTTTGGAAAGAGATATTTCAAGCTCTTTTCGAACTCTCTTTTCATCTACAAGCTTCTGTTTTAGTTTTTCAAATTCAAAAGTTAAGTTTAAAACTGTGTTTTCAAGTTCAGAGGAAGTAGAAGTGATGCAAACCGGAGTCTCAGAAGGCTGATCTTCTGAGTCTGTCATAGCCATTCCACAGAGGATGTCTTCTTCCCCACTGGATTTGTCAGATATCCAGTTCTCTTGCACATCAAACTTTGCCCTTTCTGTGCGATTGTATTTGTACTTATTTTTGTAATAAGCCTTATCTTTTACTATTGTGCCCTTTCATTCCTTTACAAAATGCCCCGGTTTTCCACATCTGTAACACACATTCTTCTTTCCTTCCTCTTCCTTCTCTCCTTCTACCTTCTCTGCCTTCTGAGCTTCCTGCCTCTGGTTGTTCTTAGTCCTTGGCGCATATGGGGTGTATGTCCTGTTATTGCCTCTGTTCCCTTGAAATGACTTGCTTCCAAATCTTCTGTTAAATTGTCTGGTTATAAGTGTCAAAGATTCAGCGAAGGCACTTATATCTTCATCTTCTGAGTCAGATGGTTCTGAGTTGACCTCTGAGACAAATGCCTTCTTTCCTTTCTTTGCATTTTCTCTGTTTTTCTTCCCAAATCCTTTGGCTTCTGACATCAGGGCCAGAGGACCTCCAACAGTTGTTTTCTTCAGTAGAACCTCCTTCTCATGGGCTTGCAGAGTACCATACACATCATGCAGTGACCATTCCTCAAGATCTTGATTGGCTTGAAGAGACATGGTTAAATTTGACCATTCTGGATTGAGCCTTTTTAGAAACAGAACATTGTTCTCTTCATTTGAGCGAACAATTTTCACATCTCTTGCACATGTTAATCAGGGTATTAAACCTATGATAGGTTTGCTCAAGAGTTTCGTCAGGTAGTGCTTGAAATGCGTTATACTCGTTTAGGGCTTGTGCTCGTCTGTTGTTTTTCATCTTTGAGCCTCCTTCGAATTGATTTGCTAGCTGATCACATAATTCCTTAGCCGTCTCGCAGGAATCAAGGGATATGAAGATGTCATTTGGAATAGCCATGATCAGTAGCCTTTTTGCTTTGTTAGCAATCTCGATTTTCTCCTTGTCGTCATCGTTTCACTTTCCCCTTTCTTTGGGAACCATTTTTTCAGGAACTTCATCACTTTCAGTGGTTGCTGGGATCCTTGGGAGTTTGACCAGGGGTACATAAGGACCGTTTAAGATGGTGTCATATAGATCAGTGTCCATCCCTTCCAAAAAATTCACCATCTTCACTTTCCATTGAGGGTATTCTTCCCTGATCAACGTTGGGGGCTTGGTTAAAGAACCAGCAGAGAACATGGAGGTCATACCTTGATTAGCCATTTTCAGCAGAAATTTGGATGAAGGAGTTTAATATTTGACGATTAATTGAAATCGAAACGTTTAAACAAAACTGGAGAGATTTATGAGATGATTTAGATCTAAGATAACCACTGATTTGAGAATTTTGTACTGAATTTCACAAAATCTCGAAAAACAAGGTAGAGTGAAGAACAGTAATCTAAATCGCGAGAAACAAACAAAATAGAGTAGGAATTCTCCAAAATCGGATGAGATCGACTAATCAAAAGCTTGATTAGAAGGCTCTGATACCAATTGTTGGAACCCAGATCCCCAATTACTCTATATTCAGTAGATTTAATTACGAAAATCAACAGAGTAAGCGGAAGAACAATCTACTGTATTCAACAATAAGGTAATCAACAACGATAAACATTAAACAATTCAATTCAATGAAGAAAGATGTTGAAGAGCCAATGTATTCAATAAGCTGATGATTACAATACTGAAGAACAATTTCTCTCTCAATTTAGGAATTCTCGCCTCTCTTCTCTTAAAAACCACTTTTTACAATACAAGAAATGAAATCTATTTATACTACAGTGAGAGAGAAAGTCAATGCAACAGCTAATGAGGAAGAGACACGTCAGGGAATATTGTAACAAATTTTGTTGAGCATAAGTCGCATGACTGTCCACGTCAGCAAGCGCGTGTGCTGGAAATAACCGCTGATTCACAGAGGTCCACAGAGGTTGTCCAAGCCTCTGGGAGCATCTGTGTTCTAAACACTTAGAGAAATTCGCGGCTCTGGCATCTTCTGGATAAGCTTCTGTGAAAACAGTTAAGATTTCTGATTACATACTTTTACATAAAGAAATATTCTAACATATGGGTTGTCAACCAATGCTTGGGAGGATAAATGGCTTCCTGTTGGCCATTTGAGCTCTCTTATTTCCTATCGACACATCCATGGCTTGGGTTTTCATGCTAATGACTCTGTCAGTGAGTTCATTCAGAAGATTGGCAATGCCTGGACAAATGAATTGATTATTAGGATCCCGCAGCTGGCAAATACTCTTGTCCCTATCCTCTCGGATGGGGAGGATAAAATGTTGTGGAGTGACCGGAATAATATGCATTTGGAGTTCTTTATTCATAATGCTTGGGCCTCTATGGTTCCAGATTATGATAGATTAATGTGGCCAAAGTTGGTATGGAATAAAGCCTATATTCCCAAACATGCTTTATGTACTTGGTTGGCTTGTAGGATGCGACTTCCAACTCAGGATCGTATCCTAAACTAGAAGCAAAACCCCCCGGACATGAAATGTCTCTTGTGTCACCAATGCCTGGAAACTCATAATCACTTATTCTTCAAGTGTGACTTTTCAAAAGGGGTTTGGAACTTGATGAAAAGGGAAGTGTCCTTGCAGCATATTCCAGAGACATAGGCTGATATTATGGACCGTATCAACAATGGTTAATATACTGCTTGGTCAACCGTGCAAAAGGTTGCTTTCTCTGCAACTGTCTATTATATTTGACAGGAACGGAATAAGAGGTTGTTTAAAAACTGCAATAGGAGTATTGAGAAGTTGTTCAATGAAGCAAGAGGAGTAATAATCCAGAGAATGGATTGGAAGAGGAAGTGTAGGAGCAGAATTGCTGATGGAGATACAATTTAAAGTGCTTGCTAAGGTTTCTTTTTGGAGGTGCAACGGTTTCTTTGCTTGTTGCTTGGTCTTTACTATTTGTCTGTGTTTGTTCTGGTTTCTTGTGGCTTGGTTTATTCTTTCCAAGTCGGGCTGTTTTCTTATTTTTCTTTGTTGTAACTAGTTCTGATCTGTACCTTTTTTACTGTTTTTAATGAAAGTGCCTGGGTTTCCCGCTAAAAAAAAAAGTCAAACGGCTGAGGCGCAGTAAAATCGCTATTGTTAAAGTTCACTGGAAAGTGAAGCATGGCCCAGAGTATACTTGGGATCGAGAAGATTCAATGAAGCATAAGTATCCTCGCCTATTTGCGAACGCCTCTGAAAGATCTAGTTCTTAAATTTCGGGACGAAATTTCTTTAACAGGGGGAGACTGTGACAACTATCAAATTTGAACCTCCGGGTTAGTTTTTATTAGGTTTATTAGTGTTATTATATTTAGGTTATAAGAATAGGAGTTAGTTAGATTAGATTGAAAGAAAAATTTCTAGAGTTTCCGGTAGTTGCTTAGAAAGTCCGGTTCCGACCCGTAACTATCTGAAACGTCCTATATAGTGCCAAATGCTCTAATTTATACCCAATTTATATAAAATATATAGTTTTAGTATGTTAAATATAAAACTTTTATTTTTAATTTTGAAGGAAAAAAGGCCAAAATTGAGAAAATGGACTTTTTAATTTCATTTTTGGGCTTGAAATAAATTTTTTTTTGAAAAAAATTATTGGATTTGGGTGGGGCCCATACAAGGTACCAACTTTACTTTCATCTCTTTCTAGCAAGAATATTGAAGATAATACATCCATTTCATCATCCAAACAAGGTACCAACTTTACTTTCATCTCTTTCTTGCAAATTTTGTTGAAAACCCTTTATTTTTTTGTTCTTTGAGTTATTTTTCAACCAACCACAAATTTCTTAGTTCTAAAGGGAGATTATACCCCAATATATGTGAAAAATATCCATAATAGTGATAATCTATGACCCAAACATATAGAACACAAGAAATCTAAGCAAAAACACATTTGCATGTTGGATTGATTCTTAGAAATGCATGTCTGGGTGCTGACAGATTTTATGCATGTGCATAAATCGTCCATTTCTTGCAAATAATATGTTCAAATATCATGAATCTTATTTCTAAAGTTTATTTAGTGAGTTGGGGTTTTAATCCAAGTGGTCTCACTCAAAAACATTGAGTTTTGACCCCCCAAATGCTCATAACAAATGTGATGTGCATCTGGAAGTTCAACAGTAGGTAAACCCTACTTTGAACAACCATAACTCACAAAATAATCGTCCAAATCATTTGATTCTTCCTCTGAACATATTTGAAATAGTTACCTTTCAAATTCCACTGATTTCATTCAAAAATGTGGTGATTTGGGGTTTCAATTAATCAAAACAAAATGAGTGTGCAATCTGTCCGAAGTTGACAGATTTATGCATGCATGTCCAAACGGCCATATCTCTTTCAAAACTCAATGAAAAAGAAAGATTTTTCTTTTACGAGTTAGTTTTATGAGTTATCTTCTGTTTTTAGGTGGAATCACATGAAAATATGTAGTTTTGACCCTCCAAACACCTAAAACATTTTAAGTGTGCAAACTGTGAAACCACCAGTAGCTAAACCCTGTTTTGTATGATTATATCTCTTTGATTATTTGTCCATAATGTATAATTCTTCTTCTGGAGTTTTTTTTTATGCGTTAGGGTTCATATGAATCCAGTTTCATTCAAAAATATGAAGTTTTGGGGTACTTACCAATTTATTAAATTTAAGTGTGCAATCTTTCAACTAATGACAGATGTGTGCATGCAACTTTGTGGTGCCATATCTTCCTCATAACTCATTCAAAATGAGTGATTTGTATCTTAAAAGTTTCCGTTATGTGTTGTGTTTATAATCTAACTGGAATTTCTGAAAAACATTTAGTAGAACTTCACAAATGGTTGTTTTACCAACAGGGTGTAATCTGCCCTTCTTGCTGTGATACACTGGTTTATATAAATTATTTGAACCATTATTACATGTCCAAATTGCATGAAATTTGGTCACAATGACCTTAACTCAGTAGTGTATCACATATAAAAAGATGAGAAACTATGTCATTTTGGATGTCACTGTAATTTGATCATCTTTAGCACTATTAGTTTTTGTCCGAAAATGAAAATTTTGGAATTGTTTGATTTCATGAACTTTGATCACTTAAAGGATTATAACATTACTTTTCGGTATAAAGTACCATATTAAAGAGCATATGTGCATTATGTATAACGGGACTATAGATAATCAAGTTGAACATATATGGACATCTAGGGACATAAAACTTATTTATCCTCATAAGTAACCTTAAGACACATAAGTGACCGTTTTGGGTACGTTGCTTTGTTAGGTAAGCGTTAGGCCGTTAAGCGGACATCTCGGGTATCTATTTGGAAGCTTTTGCTATAAGATGAGTATTCACGGCCCCTCTTTTTAAATGTTTATACGTTTTGGGGTGTAAAGCATGTTATTTTAAAGGAAATGGAATTGATTTATATTGATTAATGAAAAGCATATAAATCATAATGATGAGAAAATTTATAATACACAAATGATATGTTGAGTTATGTGAAGTCCCCGTGTTACACTACTATTTAACTTTGTATTTGTTTTTAACTGATGATATTTGTGGATAGCGCAATTTGGTTGACATACCCACTTAACTGGCAAGTAGGGTGCACTTTATCAATTAAGAATGCTCTACACATGTCAACTTTAGGTCCACCGCTGAGGTAGTTCGTGGGGCGTAGAATGTCGTTTAGGCTTAGTAGTGGCTCAATATTTTAATATCATGTGTAATTATAATTTGTATTTTTGCTCATAAAACCTTAAAATATTAAAGTTGATGCGATCATCCGATTCGCTATTATTATACCTTGCATATAAAATGTTTTGTATATTAGAAAACCTGTGGACTCACCAACTCTTTGTAGTTGACCCTTCTGTTTTAACATGCTTTAAAGGAAAATAAGAAGGTAAGCGATCAAGCTTTGCTTATTTTTGTGGAACACCAATCAAGACATTTTATATATCCTATTTGATGTAATTTGTTTGTTAAAGTTCAAGTAGTCGGGTTGTAAACTTTTAAAATTTAAACTTTCACGTTTTAAATATATGTGTGGTTGGTGTTTATATTTCTATTATTGTGAAATCTAGAATTGTCGTACCTTGTGTTTCCACTTTAGCGGGGTGTGACCAAAATGTTGCAAAAAAAACGCTTAAAAAGGAAAACACAAAAAGAAAACTTGCAAAGAGAAAAGTAAGATTAAAAAAAATCAAAATAAAGAAGGCCTTTATTTTTGGCCATCGAGAAGTTTGTTTTTTTTTCTCAACATTATCTCGATTAATTTTTCTGTTGTTCTTTTGTTTTTTTTTCATCTTCTCCATACTCTCTTCGTATTTCTTTCTTGCCAAGTGATTTATTTTTTGAGCACCTTGTAAGGGTTGAATTTGTTCTCATTAGAACTACCAAAGTGAGGGAATTAGAGCGGTAAAAGGCAAGAGTGATACATAGAGATAAAAGCGAAATAAAGAGCGAGTGATACACTTGGGTGCATAGTATAGGCTTGGGAATCAACTTTGGGGGGGAAGGGTGTGAGGTTGACACTTATTCTTTAATTTTCGGATTTTATCTTTATATCATCATGGAAGGCATAAAAGAAACATTGAACAAAAAGCTTAGAGGGAACATTTGTTAGGATAATTCAACAAAATGATGGAGACTATGATGGAGCGGATGGATCGTTTGGAGGTCCCAATTCGAAATGAAGGCGGCGATGGATCCGAACCATCCAATAACAATCGAAGAAATAAAAATAGAGTTGACGACAATCTTGGAAGCATCAAAATGAAGATTCCTTCTTTCCAAGGTAAAAATGACCCGGAGGCAGCATATTTAGAGTGGGAATCAAAGGTGGAAAATGTTTTTGTTATCCACAACTATTCCGAAGATAAAAAGGTAAAACTCGCATCCGTTGAATTTTATGGTTATGCTCTAACATGGTGGGACAAGTTGGTTTTGTGTAGAAGGAGAAACGAGGAGCGACCGGTTGAAACATGGAATGAAATGAAGGTATTGATGAGAAGACGTTTTGTTCCGCCATATTACTATCGTGGTCTTTACAATCGACTCCAAGGTATAACTCAAGGGTCAAGGAGTGTGGAGAAATACTACCAAGAGATGGAAATGGCCATGACAAGGGCAAATGTTGATGAAGATCTCGAGCTACCATGGCAAGATTTTTAGGAGACCTTCGAAAAGAAATCGCAGATGTGGTGGAGTTGTAACATTACATGGATTTGGAAGAGATGTTGCATATGGCGAAAAAGGTCGAAAAGCAACAAAAAAGAAAGGGAAGTACAAGTAAGTTTTATTCCAACTCTTCTTCTTCCTCTTCATGGAAAACCAATCGATGGGGGAAACTGATGATTATAAAAAGAAAAAGGATTTTAAAGAGTTTGATTCCAATAAGTCGTTTTCATCAAAAGGTGACAAAAATACTCCTTCTACTTCTCATACTTCACGGTTGACATGCTTCAAGTGTTTGGGAAAAAGGACATATAGCTTCACAATTTCCTAATTCCAAAACAATGATTATGCTTGATGATAGTTCTTATTTGAGTCAAAGTAAAGATGAAGATGATGGAAAGATTATACCTCCTTTAACTTCGTATGATGAGAATGACCTAAATGTCTTATCCAAGATAAGGTATGCATGTTAATCATTGATTGTGGGAGTTGCACTAATTGTGCTAGTTCTTATCTTGTAGAGAATTTGGATTTGCCAACAATTAAGCATCCAAAGCCATACCGTTTACAATGGCTTAATGACCATGGGCAAATCAAGGTAAACAAGCAAGTATTGGTGAAGTTGTCCATTGGAAAGTATGAAGACGAAGTTTTGTGTGATGTAGTACTAATGACGGCAGGGCATGTTATTCTAGGATGTCCATGGGAGTATGATCGTAAAACAACTCATGATGGAAGTTCAAATAAGTACCACTTTGTTTTCAAAAATCATAATTGCACTCTTGTACCTATGACTCCACAACAAGTGTTGAAAGAACAAATAAAAATGAGAGAAAAATGGCAGAAAGAGGAGAATCTGAAAAAGACAAACGAGAGTGGAAAAAATAAGAGTGGAAAAGAAAGAGAGAATAAATTTTCGAGTGAAAAAAATAAGAGTGAAAAGCCAAAAGCAAGTGAGACAAAAGGCGCTTTATTTGCGAGCATGAGAGATGTAGATAGGGCTTTATCATCTCACAAACTCCTTGTTCTTTTGTACCAAGAAGTTTGTGAGTCTACTAACGATTTATCTCACGCTTTGCCATTGGAAATAGTTCATGTTTTGAATGATTTCACAGATGTTCTACCTGAAGATGTGCCTGATCGGTTGCCGCTGATTCAAGGCATAGAGCACCAAATTGATTTAATGCCCGATGCAACAATTCCAAATAGGCCAGCGTATAGAGCCAACCCGGAAGAAACAAAGGAGCTTCAAAAACAATTCTTGGATATGTTGTTGATGAAAACGGTGTGCGTGTTGATGAAGCAAAGTTAAAGGCTATTCTTGATTGGCCTATTCCAACTGGTGTTTCCAAGGTAAGATCTTTTTATGGGCTTGCTAGTTTCTATCGAAGGTTTATCAAAGATTTTTCATCAAAAGCCTCTCCTCTAAATGATTTTGTGAAAAAAAAATGTTAAGTTTGAGTGGGGAGAAAAGCAACAAAAGGATTTTGAGCAATTGAAACATGATCTAACCAATTTTCCTGTCTTAGCATTACCTGATTTTTCTAAAAATTTGAGATTCAGTGTTATGCTTCACGAATTGGGATAGGTGATGTGTTGCTTCAAGGAGGTCGTCCTATTGCATATTTTAGTGAGAAGTTAAACGGTGCAATATTGAATTACCCGACCTACGACAAGGAACTGTATGCTGTTGTGCGAGGTTTGGAAATGTGGCAACATTACCTCATACCTAAGGAATTTGTGATACACATTGATCATGAATCACTTAAGTATTTGAAGGGACAAAGAAGTCTTCACAAAAGACATGCAAAATGGATTGCTTTCATCGAAACGTTTCCATATGTTGTACAATACAAGAAAGGTAAAGAAAATATTGTGGCTGATGCGTTATCACGAAGGTATACTATCCTTACTACCTTAGACTCTAAAATACTAGGTTTTGAGTTTATTAAGGAGTTGTACGCAACTGATAATGATTTTGCTAATGTTTTCATGGCCTGTGAAAAATCAGCTTTCGATAAGTTTTATAAACATGAAGGGTTTTTGTTTAAAGAAAATAAGTTATGCATCCATTCATGTTCTCATCGTGAACTTTTGACTCGTGAAGCTCATAGTAGAGGCTTGATGGGCCACTTTGGCATCTTAAAAACTTCGGATGTCTTGAATGAACACTTTTATTGGCCTAAAATGAGAAGGGATATTGTCCGCGTTGTGGACATTGTCTTGAATGTAAAAAGCCAAGTCAAAGTCCCTTCCTCGTGGATTGTACACTCCACTTCCAATTCCACATTCTCCTTGGACTGATATATCCATGGATTTTATACTTAGTTTGCCAAGGGGTCAAAGAGGAATGGACTCGATTTTTGTTGTCGTTGACAGATTTTCCAAACTGGCACATTTCATAGCATGTAAAAAGATGGATGATGCAAAGCATGTGGCTAAATTTTTTTTCAAGGATATCGTACGTATGCATGGTATTCCAAAAACCATTTTATCTAACAGGGATGTAAAATTCTTGAGTTACTTCTTGAAAACTCTTTGGGGGAAATTGGGCACAAAATTGCTATTTTCAACTTCAAGTCACCCATAAATCGATGGGCAAACTGAAGTGACAAATAGGACATTGGGGGTTTTGTCAAGGGCTATCATTAAAAAGAATTTGAAAAGTTGGGAGGAGGTTTTGCCTATTGCTGAATTTGCTTATAATCGCACTTTGCACACTTCCACTAACTTTTCTCCATTTGAGGTTATTTATGGTTTTAATCCTTTAACACCGTTAGATTTATCCCCTTTGCCTGTCAAATAGAAGTTGAATCTAGATGGTGCAAAAAAGGTTGAATTTGTGAAAAGGTTGCATGAGCAAGTCCGTTGCAACATTGAAAAGAAGACGGAGCAATATGCCAAATATGATAACAAATGACGTAAACAGGTTGTATTTGAACCAGGTGATTGGGTTTGGGTACACATGAGGAAAGAAAGGTTTCCAAATTCATGACGTACAAAGTTACATCCTCGTGGTGATGGACCATTCCAAGTGATTGCTCGTGAGAACGATAACGCCTATAAGCTTGATTTGCCGGGAGATTATAGTGTAAGTGCAACTTTTAATGTTTCTGACTTGTCTTCTTTTGAATTTGTTGATCATAACTCCTCTCGGTGATTTAAATATGATTCCTCTTTATACTTAGTGAAATTCCATTTGTAAACTTATGCTTAAATTCAGCAATAGCATACGCTGACTGTTATCAGCGATCGCTGAAAATCAGAAGCCCCAAGTCTACCTCTAAAGATCTGAAGATCAACCATCACACCAAGAGAACATTCAGCGAAAGTTGAAGACCAAGCTGAAGAAAAAGATAATCAGCTAATGATCTGAAGTTGTTCAGTGATAGCAATGGTTATCTAAACCAAAGTGTGAAGTCTTGTCAAGCCTTAGCGATACTCTGAAAGTTCATCCTTGAAGTTTCAAGTTCAGCGATCAAGTAAAGCTTCTTAAACAAAATTAACGTTGATCTTATCCTCGATGCACAAAAGTCAAACCTTATACTATGTCAGAGAAGGATACGATTTGTCTCATATGTCCCCATCATATCTGATATGGTACTGTTCATATGATGCCAAAAGTATGGTTGCTTTTTGGACAAAGGACAAGATTCCTATGAATGCTTGACACGTGGCATATACCTTTTGTCTTGCATTAAATGCAAACGGGTATAAATAAGATGAAGATATGTTCTTCATCTTCATGCATGCTACTTTCTATTTCCCAAAACCTCTGTCTCATTTCTTTCTCATTTCCTTGTGCATCAATCTATGTGATTTCTTAAGTTACAATAGAATAGGTTTACTTGTTCTAATTCCGCTTGTAACTATAAATTTGTTTATTCAATATAAACTCATTTAAAAACAAAAATCACACAATTTGTATTCAACCCCCCCCCCCCTTATACAAATTGTTTCTATATCCTTGAACTCTTGTAGACTCCTTTGGGACCAACAAGTGGTATCAAAGCAGTGTTTCTTGCTTATCTATAAAATATCTTTGAACAAAACTATTTTAAAATGACTAATACTAATGCAAACTACATTGATAGTGGATCTTTAGCTAAACCTCCAAGATTTAGCCGTGATAACTTCCCATTATGGAAGGAAGGAATGACTCTATTCCTAGAAGGGTCCGATCCTAAGATCCCCTACTATATAGAGAATGGACCATTTGTTCCTACAACTCTAGTAGCTAGTGTCCCTGCCACTAATAACACTCTAGCCATCGCTGAAAGGAGAATCATCAAAACTCCAGATCGATGGACTGAAGAAGAGAAAAAGGAAGTAGCTATAGATGCTAAAGCTAGATCCATAATTGCAATGTCTTTACCAGATGAAGTTTATCATTCTATTATGAAGATGAGAACATCTAAGGCCATGTGGAATATCTTGTGTATTCAACATGAAGGGACTGATGAAGTCCAAATCACTAGCTGTATAAATCTGGTAAAGCAGTATGAAATTTTTATGCACTCAAAAGGTGAAACTCTCTCTCAAATTCACCAAAGGTTTAACTGTCTCTTCATTGATATGAAAACTGTCAACAAAGAATATTCTAATGCTGAAATTCTGACAAAATTCATTGAGGCACTACCTGAACAATGGGGAGTGTACACCACGTGTTTAAAACTACCGAAGAATCTTGAAACTCTCTCTCTCTCTCTCTGAGTGCTTTATATGGGATGCTCTTAAATGAAGAGCAATCTCAGGTTTTAATAAAAAACCTCATAAATGATATCAAGGGTGCCAAAAGTAGTTCTTTGGCACTAGTGACTTCAGAGGTAGAACCATCAAAAATAGTTTCTTCTTCCATCACCTCTATCATTAAATTAAATCAAAATAATTCAGAAGAACTCACTGATGCTGACATCTCTGAGTTTGATAACTCTCTGGCACTTCTAACGAACAACTTTAAAAGATTTGCTAGAAAGAGCAACTTTGGAAAAACTCCTGCTATCACTGACTCTGATACGTCAAAAACTTTGCCCGCTGAAAAAGCATCTGCTATATGCTACAACTGTCAGCAAAAGGGTCACTTTGCTAGTGATTGTAGATCTAAGAAAGTAACTGCTCCCACCACCTCTCAGAACTCTGATAAAAAGGAAAAGTACTTTAAATTAAAAAATAAATACAGAGATCTGAACAAGAACCAGCCAAAGGGCAAAGGTCTAATTGCGGAAGAAGTTGACCGGGATCAAGAAGAAGATTGAGCCAAAACATCTGATGAATCAGGCTCCGGTGAAGAAGATCTTGCCTTCCTCTGTCTAATGGCAAGAATTGAAGAGGCTGTAGAAGTCTCTGAAACTTCCAGCTCAGAGTCTCCTTCAACTCAGGTAAACATTCCTATAAACTCCGATATACCTGAAAGTGATAACTTGTCCGCTCTCGATGTTATGACCGTTGATTTTTACAATGCTCTGAATGAAAGATTAAAGCTTAACAAATTAATATTGATCTTTCTGAACAATTGAAAAAATTTCATTTAAAAATCAAAGAACTAAGAAAGATTGAAGAGTCCCTAAAAGATCAAGTCTTTGTAAATCAGACAATTAGTATTGAGAGACAACAAGCTATCACTGAAAAGGAAAAGGTCATCGCTGATCTTAAGGCTAAAAAGGCTACCATCGAAGGATGATGCAAGGCCTCTGATAAAGTCACCGAGATCATCAATGCTCAAATTCCTCTAAATGTCAAAAGTGGGTTAGGTTATAACCCTGATAAAGAAGAATCAGAGAATGATCGTTCCATGTTGAAATTTGGAATGTTCGTCTCTTCAATCCCTGATCCTTCTTCCTCTGAAAATTTGACTGTTCTTAAATCTGATGATTCTAAGAAAATGATCAAGAACTAAGTTCCTGACCACGTTCCTAAAATCAAAAACTTTCAGAGCCAGAAAAAGAACTCCTCTGTTCCTAAAGCTGGGAAGAAAATCCATGGATATATTCAGCGATCAACTCCCAGAATTAAGATCGATCTTACACATGTCCCTGAAAAGATTGTTATACCCCCAAGGACATCGGACAAAGGAATTCTAGGATCTGCTCCTGAAAATATTTCTTCTCGCACTCTGAATTCTTTCAATTCCAAACCTTCTCACAAATATATGAAATGCTATCACTATGGTGAAAATACCCACATTGCCAGCAAATGTCCTAATGCTACTAAAGCTGAAAAATTAGCTCATGGAAAGATAGTAGCTCAAACTGATAAATCAGCGAGAGTGAAATCCACCAAGGTTAGGAAACCTTCCAAGGCGAAGATATCCACTGAAGAGAATTCTTCAGCTAGTAGCTCTTCCGCCACTGCTTCCACTAACACAGCAAGACCCATAGTAATATGGGTACCTATGAAAAATTAATCCTTTTGTTGTATGCAGAGTGCCAAAGGTATCTGGTATCTTGATAGCGGATGCTCAAGGCACATGACTGACAAAAAATCTCTGCTCTCTGAATACAAGGAAGAAGTTGGTCCCTTAGTGACCTTTGGTGGAAATGGCCAAGGATACACTAAAGGTTATGCAATTCTATCCAATAGAGCCACTTCATTTAGTCGAGTCGCTTACGTTGAAGGACTAAAGCACAATCTACTGAGCGTTAGTCAGCTATGTGACAAAGACTTCAAAGTTCTATTTATAAAGAATAGATGTGATGTCACTGATTCTGATGACAAACTTGCCTTAACAGAAGAAAGAGTTGAAAATGTGTATGTCATTAATATGAATAGCTCTCACTCTGAAAACATGTGTTTCATTTCCAGAGCTTCCTCAGACATAAACTGGTTATGGCACAAAAGACTCTCTCACCTAAACTTTAAGACAATCAATGAATTGTCTCAAAAAGAACTTATCAGGGATCTCCATAATCATATCTTTGCAAAGGAATCTCTTTGCTCAGCGTGTGAAAAGGGAAAATTGACAAAAGCGTCGTTCAGATCTAAACAAGTTTCTTCAGTTACCTCACCTCTTCAACTTCTCCATATGGATCTATTTGGACCTGTCAATGTCCAATCACTCTCTAGAAAGAAGTACACTCTTGTGATAGTTGATGAATATTCCAGCTATACATGGGTATTCTTTCTTCGATCCAAAAGTGATACACCTGATGTTATTATAGCTTTCATCAAGAGAATGGAGGTCCTTAATAATCTTATCGTTCGTTCCATGAGAAGTGATCATGGTACTGAGTTCAAAAACAGTACCTTGATAAATTTCTTTGAAGAAAAGGGAATCACTCACAACTTCTCATCAGTGAGAACACCTCAGCAAAATGGTGTTGCTGAAAGAAGAAATCAAACGATTATTGAAGAAGCTCGCTCAATGCTCAGTGAATCGCATCTACCTACTCAATTCTGGGGTGAAGCAGTCAATACAGCGTGCTTTACTCATAATCAATCCATTATAGTGAGGCGATTCAAGAAGACCTCTTGTGAACTATTTCATGGAAGAAGACCCTCCCTAAAATATCTACACATCTTCGGATGTAGATGTTATATTCTGAATGACAGAGATCATTTGGGCAAGTTTGATCCCAAAGCTGATGATGGGATATTCCTTGGATACTCTTCTGTATCCAAGTCTTTCATAATCTTCAACAAGAGAACACAGCACGTTGAAGAATCCATGCACGTCAACTTTGATGAATCTCGTCCAACTAATTCTACTCCTATCCCTGAAGAAGATGAGTTGAATGAATGGATAAAATCTCATTATGGGAAACCTGAAACTTATTTCAGCAACCAACCTAATGTTGAAACACATGATGATGGGATCCCTGATCTTCCTACATCAAGCAACGATCCATCATCATCAGGGATCAACGTCACTCCTCTCAATCAGATTCCTCCATCTAATACTTCTTTAGGAAATTCGTCAGTGAACAACCAAGCTTCATCTTCTACTGATCAATCCTCTTAATCTCCTCCAGAATTGATCTTAAATGAAGTTCCTATCGCTGAAACGATCAACGATATCCCTGGAAGAGAGCAAATCGTTGAATCTATTATTGATCAATCACCTCAACCTCCAGCTTAGCGATGGACTGCAAATGATCCAATAAATCATATCATTGGTGATCCAAATGCAGGTATCAAGACTCGTAGAGGTATAGGTAATATATGTCTCTATGTTAATTTTATTTCTCTCTCTGAACCTAAGAAGATAGATCAAGCTATCTCTGATCCTAGCTGGGCCTCTGCCATGCAAAAAGAACTAACTGAGTTTCGTAGAAACAAATTTTGGAATCTCGTCCCTCTGTTCCTTTTTCTGAGGACTTCTTGTTCCTATCTTGAGTTTTCTTATTCTTAGGAACTTGATCAAGAAACTCGTTCTTGATCACTTTCTTAGAATTAAACATAGAAAGCTTCTCTTTAAAGATGAAGCAAACAGAGAGTGATCTAGAGCTTGCAAGGAAAATACTCAGGGAGGATGATGCTAAAGATAAGGCGACTAAAGAGCTGATCGAGAAAAGTCAAAGAGTAGTTGAAGCTCTGGCATAAAGAGAACTGAACGAAGAAAATCTGAATGTGAATCCCATCCTCGCTCAAGAGAAGATCCTAAATGCTCTAACTAATGAAGAACCAAGCCACAGAGAAAAAGAACTATGTTGGTGCAATGAACGATTCAATTCTCGTCGGTCTGACTCAAAAATCATTCGAGAAACTATCGAAGGACTCCTTCCAAAAGGCATGGACTGAAGGTATTTGTTCGAATGTACAGGCATACGAACGTTGAAAAAGAAGAAGCCAAGTTCTTGAAATTCTATGGATACTCTGAATGGCTAGAAATCAGAGATGTCATTCAGGGTTCCAAATCAAAGTTTAAAGATGTGGTGGAAAGAGCATTGGATCAGCTACTTCAGAGGATGTCACAACATGTGCAAGTTCCGCCTCTCCCTGAGCCTAAAAGAAGAAGATGATCAAATGTTGAAGGAGGTTCATCTTCTAAAAGTGAACATGAAACCAATTCAACTACGAAAGCATTCTCGGCCATCTGGAACTCCCTAACATCTCGATGCTGAACTCCTCTCTCCCTCAAGATAGAAGATATGAAGAAAATGAAATCATCACCTTCCCTGAACCTGGTATGGTTTTCTTGGATAATGATGGATTCTTAGGGCTCTTCAGAAACAAAGAATTCAACAAGGCTCCATCAGCCTTCATAAAGATCATGCATCACTACTGCTGGTCAGATGATCCGCTGATGAATCGACAAAAGAGGCTCTATGAAAATGAAATACCAAGAAGACATGAAAAACTCTCTTATTGATCTATAGTCGTCTTTTCCTTTGTATTTCCCTTCAGTGTATTGTACTTTTTCTTTTCTTGCAAGTTTATAATTTCATTTTTCATTAAATTTCTTCAGACTATTGTTAATGAAATCTCAAATGAAGTACTCTACTCCAATTGTGTACTGAAAAGATCCCTGAAAAACAGTAAATGGGACACTGAACATAAGAGTTCTAGCTTCTTTACATACCTCCTTACTTACTGGCATTTCTCTCTGAAATTTAAATCAGTGAATGTACTTAAGGCCTCTACTTGTAAAAATTGTGCTTTCATATCCTTATAAATGAAACTCAATGGCTATAATAGATTAGCTGAAAAAGACCTCACAGATTAGTACATAGAAATTTTTACTTCAATATTTCTTAAGTCCCTACTAATCCCTTCAATTAATCTTCCCATGTTACTTAATCATAATCAAATAGGGGGAGATTGTTGATCATAACTCCTCTCAGTGATTTGAATATGATTCCTATGTATACTTAGTGAAATTCCATTTGTAAACTTATGCTTAAATTCAGTGATAGCATACGCTGATTGGTATCAGCGATCGCTGAAAATTAGAAGCCTCAAGTCTACCTCTAAAGATCTGAAGATCAACCATCACACCAAAAGAACATTCAGCGAAAGTCGAAGACCAAGCTGAAGAAAGAGATAATCAGCTAATGATCTGAATCGGTTTAGTGATAGCAATGGTTATCTAAACCAAAGTGTGAAGTCTTGTCAAGCCTCAGCGATACTCTAAAAGTTCATCCTTGAAGTTTCAAGTTCAGCGATCAAGTGAAGCTTCTCAAACAAGATTAACGTTGATTTTATCCTTGATGCACAAAATTCAAACCTTATACTATGTCAGAGAAGGACGTACGATTTGTCTCATATGTCCCCATTATATCTGATATGGTACTGTTCATATGCGGCCAAAAGTATGGTTGCTTTTTGGACAAAGGACAAGCTTCCTATGAATGCTTGACACGTGGCATATACCTTTTATCTTGCATTAAATGCAAACGATTATAAATAAGATGAAGATATCTTCTTCATCTTCATGCATGCTACTTTCTATTTCCCAAAATCTCTGTCTCTTTTCTTTCTCATTTCCTTGTGCATCAATCTGTGTGATTTCTTAAGTTACAATAGAATAGGTTTACTTGTTCTAATTCCGCTTGTAACTGTAAATTTGTTTATTCAATATAAACTCATTTAAAAACAAAAATCTGATTGTTTGTATTCAACCCCCCTCCCCCTTCTACAAACTGTTTCTATATCCTTGAACTCTTGTAGACTCCTTTGGGACCAACAGAATTTGAAACCGGTCCTTTGGATTCGAGGACGAATCCATCTGAAGAGGAAGGGAATGATGGAACTGAAAGGAGCAGGCCGATGAAGAAGGAAGAAGAGCTTGACGAAAATAATTCTACGGTGGAACCACTTAAAGATATACAAGGTCCAACGACACGTGCAAAGAAAAAGAAAATGCAAGAGGCCCTAAACGAAATCAGTAATTCATCCTACTCCAATGATTTGTTGAAGATCCAAGACTACAAGCCCAATTGGATAAATTATCTTGTGTTGTTTTGGAGGCCCATGACACAATTTCGTTTTCTTCCTTTTTTTTAAAATAAAAATGACTTGAAAATTCAAGTTAGTCGTTATAAGGGCAACCCTAAGGGTCTAGGTCTTAAATAAAGTCTTTAAGAGACTTAAATTTTGTGCTTAATAGGAACCTGTCCTTTCCCTATAAATAGGAGTTTTTCAAGCATTTGTAATCATCATGTTTTTAAAGAAATCAATTACATTGTGAGGTTTTCTTTTCACTAGTAATTCTCGTGATTGAACTCGTTTGGGTCTTACAAGACTAATTGTGCTTGCAATTCTCACTTGGTTTTCAACTAAGTTTTCTTCCGCTTAGTTGTGTTTCACATAACTTCGATTACTTGCTTTCTTTGTAATTCAAAGGTGTTGGATTGTATGTATCCAATATTGTTGGATTCAATAAGTAAGGGGTTGAGTTCGTGGAAGAAAGATCAACAAGAACGGTCCGACAAATAAAGAGGTGAAGTCTTCGTTAAGGTTTCACATCAGCTAATGTTCTGTTTCTTCATTCCACTACTCCAATTTGTTGAGGGTTCCTGCAGCAGAGAAGTTTTGAGAAATTCTTTCGTTGCTCAAGTACTCTTCAAGTCTGGAGTTCTTGAATTATGTACCATTGTCACTTCTCAACTTCTGGATCTCGCTTTGCAGAAGCACTTGGATCTGTCTCGTCATGTTGATCAGTACTTCTGGTATGTCTAATTTCTGTCTTACAAAAGCAAGCCAATGTATATCTGGAGTTTTCATCAATTAGTACCAGAATGGAACCACAGAGGTCGACATGTAACGTATGCAAAGGTCTAGGACAAGCAAGATCACTCTTTGTCTTGTGAGAAGCTCTTTTGAGCTTTCCCATTTCACATGCTGGACAAAGATGATCCTTCTGGAATTGAACCTCTGGGAGGCCCTCAACCAGGTTGTGTTTTACAAGCAACTCAAGATTGGAAAAATTAAGATGAGGAAGCTTGTGATGCCATAGCCAAGCTACTTCACTCTTCTTTGAAATGAGACATAGTGTGTCTATTCCATTCTTAAAAGTGAAGTTCATCATGTATAGATTTCCTTTTCTATTGGCTTTTAGCAGCTCCTTACTCGGCTTTGTAAGTAAAAAGCAATGTTTCTTGGTGAAGAAGACGCCCATGACAGCATCACAGAGCTGACTTACGCTTTCGATAAGGTCACATCTCCTTCTTGTATTGTTTCATAGCCTTTTATCTGTCCTTTGTCGTCATCACTAGAGGTTACTACTCCTCCTAACTTGTCTTTAAATGCGGAGAGTAAGTTTTTTGTTCCAGTCATGTGCCTTGAGCATCCAGAGTCAAGATGCCAAATGTGCAGATGTTGTTTCTGCAATACATATTAGAGGGTTTTAGGTACACATCTCATAATGGGTCCTCTTATGTTAGGCTTAGTAATATTCTTTGCTTTATCTTTTATCATACTCTGATTCTTGGGTTCTCCGGAAGCTTCTAGTTTGCCTGGATTGGTCTTGGGTTTTTGTTTCTTTTGACTCTTGGAATTTTTATATTTCTTGGAATCAGAAGGAAAACAATGTGG
Organism: Silybum marianum; assembly: GCA_036898165.1. Lineage (NCBI taxonomy): Eukaryota > Viridiplantae > Streptophyta > Magnoliopsida > Asterales > Asteraceae > Silybum > Silybum marianum. The sequence goes on along the minus strand of CM072533.1, from coordinate 29,192,735 downwards.
ACTAGAGAAGAGTTGCTTTAATTTTAGAAGAGAGAGACATTCATAATTCTGAGAAAATAAAGATTTCATTGAATTTTCATTTATAGAATGATAATTACAATATTTATTATTTCTGTCTATTCTAGCATCCGTTGTTCTATCAAACTTTTTCTAGTCTAGACTTATTCTCTTGGAAATTTGAAGTCTTCTCTTAATTCTTCTTTTGGGTAGTCCATTCCCTTTGGACTTGGAAGATTTTACTGAAACAGAAAGATAAGAATTTTATTAAAATGCTATTTTTCTTTTTGTTTCCTTGTGAACTTAGTTTGCATCTGAGGATTAGACTTTTGAGTTTGATGCACATGTTTGGCTTTCTGCTTGACTTCAGCCTTCTTTTCTAGATCAAGACAAGATTTTGCTTGAATGCACATATCTACGATAAATGATAAAATTATGCTATATTTTTTTTTTAGAATTTTAACTAATTCATTTCCAACATGTAGGTAAACAAATTCCTTAAACGCAATTATGTGTTTTTATCATTGACCACTCCGTTGAGACACTCAATGAGTTGTTAAACACAGATATGATTGTGTTGTACTGTGTGGAATGTTTCAAAACGATGCACGTTAAAGTAACATATATTTGAAAATAAATCTTGCATTTCTATTTGTGCAAAAACACATTCATAAATTAAAGGCATCGCGCATATAGTTGAATGTCTTGTTTATATGTCAATTGTCGTTTGTTAGGATGATCAAAGGACATATGCCAAATTAAATTCCAACTTTTCTTGTATCATCCGACATATTTCCGCATTACACATCCAAATATCTCTAGTTTGGGGTAAGCATTGGTTGTGCCTAATTCGTTGCTTTCAATCCACGACAAGTTCTTTCAATGTGACGCTAATTTCCCTACAATGTCTAAAATATGCTATTCTATTTTACTTAAACGTAATCACCAAAACAAATGTTCTCAAACCATTAATCTTTGGGGGTTGAGATTCAAAACCACCGGCAATACTACCATCAACTTGAGAACTGAAAATGGTGTAAGAAACCGTTTTTTTCTTTTCAAGTATCTCGAAATAAAATCACCCAAAATAAAAACTATAATGTTATTGCAAGAGAAGTGAGATACGGTTAAAAAAGAAACAAGAAGAACTTCAATTTATACCACAAAGAACATGTAAAATGATAACTTCAAGTTAGTTAATTAAAAAAAACCAAAAATAGAACCAATGACTGCATGGCATATAGAATGCCACAATTAAAAAAGTAGCTATGGAGGCTTCAAGCCCAGTTTTAAAGATCCGATTGTGGACCGGTTTGGGCTTTCGTTTATCTTAACAGTCCGAGCCAACAATTTACATAACTAGGCTCATTTGATTAAGTCGAAATCGATAAAAAAATGTGGGAATAAAGAGTATTAACAGAAAATATTTGGCTAAGTCGAAACCAATGAAGGTCCTAAACAGAGAGACTGTAAAATTCGGTCTATTTTGCCCGTCTCTGGTAGTAAACATGATCAGGAACAAAAAATTACATTAAAACCCTATGATTTATATATTCTTGAACTTAATTGGATTCTTGGACTTGCCGACATGGTATGAACCCAAATTTAACTTAATTTAGTTTTTTTTAATGTAAATCATCATTTCTTTATAGAATTATTGCATATGAAAACAACAATATCAAGAGCTATAGACAACATAATTTATATCTACTCGTAAACTTTGGTTAAAAACAAAGAAATTGACGATAGGACTCTAGTTTATGAAGTTTCTAGTCTGAAAAGGGGAGCCATCTGTCAATTTTGTTTTAAGTAGGAAACAAAATCAATTACCCAAACTTGCTCGAAAGCGGCAAATAATCAAAAGGAATTTAACGCACCAATATCAATCATTATCACAACAGAAACAAAACAAAAGAAAGGAGAAAACTATAACACTTGCTTGTTTATCAAATTCAGCAAAACATGTAACATTTTTGGTTTCAAGATCAGAAAACCCAACTCAAATCAACCTTTGTTCTACTTGTCGATTCCAAGCTCTTTTGTTATATCTCTTGTGAGGCTAAATTGCATGGTATTGTGCCAAGGGAATAATGTACGAGTAACTGGAAGCTTTCTACGGAGATCCTGCATCACATATACAATATCATTAAAATTGAATCCGCAATTATATATATATATATATATTTGAAAGATTTTTGTCAATATTTAAGTTGCTTCAACAGACAATTCCTTAGGGTTATAAGTAATAAGTTTAATATGCATTTGGATTGCATAAGCCGGAAGGTCACAAGTAACCTGCTGTTTGGCACTATGAAGCCCAATCGCAATAAACTAAGGCCATGTCAATGTGAGTGGATTTACTTAAATAAAGGATACTAATCCAATACAAAATGAAATCACCAAACACTTTAATCAGACTATGAATCGGTACCATGCCGTATTTTAAGAACAAAACATATAACAGAAAGACAGATTTGAACGTAGTTCTGTATCACACATCTCAAATAAAAAATGAAAATCCAAAAATTGATCTATCTGGAACTGTCTTCACTTCTCAAATTGGATGCAAAATCAACATCCAACTTAGATGCATAACCAAATTCTACTACTTATGCAAAATCAGAAATAGATCAATCTAAATCAGGATCAGCATTTGTAATAGACTTGAAGAAGTAATTTCAGAGTATGAATCAGATGAACAGAGGCATTTTAAGCTCTTAATCACCACGTATGTCTGATTCGTTTAAACATTTCATAACTAAAATCAGACTTAAGATTAAAAAACAAACGCCACCTAAGAACAATTATTAGATCTAAATGGAACAAAGAAAATCCAGATTTGAAACTGGAAACAGAAATAGGAACAAGATTATGAAGGAATCTTCATGTGTTCTCTCTGTAGAAGATGATCCAACCGACAAGTAAATTTACTCAACCCACATTTTGCTCTGATACCATTTTACAGATATGAGAAAATTGTGATTGTATTACTTGAATAAAGATTTATACTAATCCAATAAAAATGAAACTTTAATACTCTAATTGTCTCATAAAAGATTACAAAAATGAAATGGATCTTTAAAAAGAAAGAGAAAAAATATATAAACCTCAAATTTTAACTCTAAATTTTAGTTTAGCCTATACACTTAAAAAACAATGGGACTAGGTGGATTGAAGGAATTAAAAAATCAAATATGATAGGTCTGTAATATTAACAAGCAAACAATACTTGAGGTCTAATAATATGAAGCACGTGCTAAGCTGGTCAAAATGACTGCTGTAAAGTGAAAAGGTCAAAGCTACAAAATGATGGTCCTTATCACCATTTTACCTTTTTGAAAAAGGCCAAGATATCTCGAAGAATGGAGTTGGATATCAGGCCCTGTTCTCAGCACGAGTCAAGAAAAACAGCCTCATTTCAGCCCCTCTAATGTATTTATTTTGATATATAAGGGGGAATACCGCTTTCAATTTCAAAGAGCTCTATTTCCGAACAGATTTGCAGAAAAGTAGGAAAAAAAACAACAAAACTGACAGCCCTTTGTTGCTGTTTTGTGGCACCAGAAAAGCAGAAACTTTTGGCTATAAATAAAAAGGTTTCAATAGCAAATCAAGTGTTCAAAAACCCCTCTTTAGGGGTTTTAATCTCCAATTTCATATGCTTATCTTTTGTTTCAAGTAGTTAAGTTGAACAATATTTTTTCAAAACGACAAGGATACTAGCAAACACAATTGGGAGGAAATATTGATCATGACATACAAACGTGCTAATGCTTCTAACATGATTCACAATGAGTAAGTAGATAACAAGTTGATTCATGGTTCCAATTGCTTCAATCGCTCTGCGTAAGGATGCTAACCAGATTGCGAATATCATAGATAGCTTTCTCACTCAGAGTTTACTATGGTGATTAAACATGCTAACAATAGAGCAGTTAATCCCAAAACTCTTGAAGACAGTAGTTAGAAAAGAAAGTTAGTAGGATAAGTATGTTAAAAAACAATTCATATCTGGTACGTTTTCTTTATAGATAAGAGACTATCTGAAAAGGTAGTCACATAACATATAAGGTGTATAATTTGGAGATGGAGATTAGAATTGAGGCTTACTGTCATATGAATTCTGCTACAACTGGCTAACTTAATTGGAAGGTCATGAGATGAAGATATGAATTCTGCTACAACTGGCTAACTTAATTGGAAGGTCATGAGATGAAGATATGAATTCTGCTACAACTGGCTAACTTAATTGGAAGGTCATGAGATGAAGATATGAATTCTGCTACAACTGGCTAACTTAATTGGAAGGTCATGAGATGAAGATATGAATTCTGCTACAACTGGCTAACTTAATTGGAAGGTCATGAGATGAAGATATGAATTCTGCTACAACTGGCTAACTTAATTGGAAGGTCATGAGATGAAGATAGTTTTGGCAATTTGTTCTTATATCATGCCAAGCATAAATCCATAATCTAATAAAAAGTGGATAAATTATGACAGTGTTATAGAATCATGTAGTAAGTTGAGCTTCTCCCTATGGCTATGGAGCTTACCATTCCAAGTAATGGTAGTGTGAAAGCAACGGTTATCCATTATAATCATATGTTGAGTACGTTGGAAGAGCCTCAGATTGTGGTTACACCAAATGTATTAGGAAAAACCTCTACCAATACCTGTGTCTGTTTATCATCAAAACCATAACCAGATTGTCTGCCAAAATTCCTGTACCATATAAAGCTAGGGGGTGTTTGATTTCAACTTACTAAGCTTAACAGGTAGTTGTCTTAATTGATTAAGCTATATTAAAAGTTTGATTTTAACCTAATACTAAGAGATGAGCTTAACTTTGTAAGTCAGCCCAACCTATTTAATGCATTAAGCTAGAGTGTTTCCCAAGAATATCCTTGCCTAACAACTTTTAATTAAATAATCTACCAGCAAATGTATAAATTAAAAACTATAATAGAACAATGACGCTTAATTGTTTTAAATATATTTCAAGTGCTTAAGTATTGTAAGAGGAACTTGTTGAATATATCTTATTTTATCTAATTCATACAATTTTTTTTGGTATTGAGAATATTTATCAAACAAGTAATTTTCATTAAAAGCTTATGTAGATAAAAGGTTAAAATGGTAACTTTTGTTATTCAGACTATTTATCTAGGACAAAAATCAAAAAACAATATATCTTAGTTCATCCAGATGAATTAATGCTTACAGACAACATGCTATGGATGGTTGTACCATGAAATTGTTTGCTTTGATACCATGTTTACCATGGTGTATATCATTTCACCAACAAAGCCGTATATATAAAGTACAACATCGAGGCATGGCACAAAGGACTCTGATACCATCTAAAATTATTCAGCAGGTGTATATTATTTCATTGACAAGAGTGTAACATGTTGTACCAATAATAGTGGGGCACTGCTGAAACTTAAAAACCCTAATATCTAACTACATTGACATTGACAGCGACATAATCACGCAAAATCCAAAAAATTAAGAGTCAAAATAGTACCTTGAATGTTGAATCTGGCAAATTGGAATACGATGTCTGCCATTTGCAAATGCCAGAAAATAACTCAGTTAAAATGTTACTACAGTGATAGTCGAGTAGAACCAGAAAAAGGAAAAGAAAAAAAACACCACCTCAAGAGAACTCATATACTCTGTCTCATGGTGGCGAATAATGTTTGCCAATGAAAAAGAAGAATCATCGGGCGACTGGAAAATGCACAACAGACGTCAGCCACATGACAAGATTTCATAAAGCGAATTAAAAGTCATTACCATAGAAATTCTGGGTACCACGAAGCAAAGTTGTTAAAGGCTCAAGGCGCACTTAAGCGCAAAGGGGTCCTGGGGCCTAGGCGCGAGGCGCATACATGAGGCGCGAGCCTCAAGAATGCAAGGCACATATTATCGATATATATATACACACACACATACACACAGTTACACACAACTCAAATATCCAGCAACCAACAATTCTTTGATAGAGGCAGAAGGGTTTAAAGCATGAGCCGTGAAGGAGAAGTTTTAAGGTCTGGGTATTTATAGAGGAGGCTTGAAGTTCTAAGGATCGGGTATTTAATATTCGGTTATGACTTATATCATCTATTTAATAACTCCTTTAGAAGTCTAGGAGATGAAACTTAATCTTAGGGGCCATTTACCAAATCTTATCCGGGTAAGTGCTTGCCGGTAAAATTCAACATTATCACTTACTTATCGGGTAAGATTTTAGTCCACCAAAACGGTATGGTATGCAACAATTTACCCGGTAAGTGCTTACCGTGGTAAGAGTCGTCCCCAAAGTACCAGGTAAGACTCATGATCCTTGTTTTCCTTGTCTTCGCTCTTACCGGGTAAGAATTGGTACTCGTCATATTCCTCGGGTAAGGTAATATGACTTGGTAACCGCTTACCAGGGTAAGAGTTTGGTAAACGGCCTCTTAATCTTAGGGTTTAACTAGGGATCTTTATGAGGTGGGCCTAGGCGCCTCAGCCAAGGCGCAGGGCATTAGTGAGCCTCGTGAATGCACCGAGCCTCGACTTGAAAAAAGCCCAAGACCTTGAGCATCAGAGCCTAGGCGCGCCTCAGGCGCGGTTTTAACAACTATGCCACAAAGTTTCTAAGTTTGGGCCTTTCAACTTTCACATATGATGATATGATCCAGGAAGATGTAGAAGTGATTGGGAAAAAAGAATTTCAAGTGAAACAAAATAATATTTTAATTGCAACAATGGATTCATTTTCAAGCTACAAATTGGTGAATATGTTTGCTTCCTTTCCAAATTTGCTTAAAATTAGTTATATTTTTCAAGATACGAAAAAAAATATTCCATATTATAGTTTCCTTAAATGTTGAGAATTGTTTCCTTTCATTTGTATTCAAGTTTCCTTGGCTAATTGTTTCCTTTTGTTTGGGAAAACCCTAGTTTACAAGTCCTATATATAATATATTATGGACGAATCTTGATGTTTAATCAATATGGAATCATTAAAAATTTCATTCTTGAATTTATTTGTGAGCTATTCTCTCTTGTGGAGTTATACTGTTGATTGATAGAACATATCAAACTTTTGAGCAAAGTTTGTGGAGTTCTTCATATTATTTGATTCTTTGCATAACTAAGGGTCAAGAATTCATACCAAGGTTCGTAAGCTTTATTCAACCAACTTAAGGATCAAGGTGGCACGTTCAATTTGTTATCAAGTCATTGGGGTAGTTATATTTGTGCGTTTGTTTCTAAGCTTTATAGCCTATGGGTCATTGTGGATTCACATCATATGACCTGACTGAGAAGAAAAAATTCAACATACCATCTTTCAATATGTTTTACAGTCTGATAGTCTTGCACATACCCTATACATGTACTATTCGTTATACAAATGCCCCCAATATAGTTAAACTGCTACTTGTATTGGATAAATTCATTACCCCTCCCTATGATGCCTCAAAAACTTCAAGTTGGATAAAATTATCAAATAGCCTTTGTGCTTGCCTTTTATTCACAAGTGTAGCTCCAATTTTCTCACAAAAAATTTCTTTATTTAAAGATTTTTTATTTAAAACTGTAATATCATGGCCATCTGCTAAATGCCTAGAGCATAACATGGTAAACACATACATACAAGATAGAGAGTACTATATCTAGTCCCACACTCCCATTCCCTCATGATAACATAAAGAATATTATTCTTCATCCTAAGCATCTGTGGAGGAGGCCTTCAACACTAACCTGTTTACCCCTCACAAATTCCTCCAACCGACAAAATCAATGCATTTACATTCCTTTATTTTGACCTAAAAAAGATTGATTCAATTTCTTGAGGCTTATGACTTTAGAAACGTCAATTTTACAAGGAGACGAGAGAGTTAATTAAGAAGTTGTTGTTGGCCTTTAAACTTTTGTCAATACTAGTTGTGTACCCATGCAATGCAGCGGGATATAAAAATTTATAACAAATCAAGGATGGGAAATTAATTTAACTACTCAAAATGCATTAAATGGAATTTAAACAAATCATACTCTTCATTTTCTTCCTGATATATCCTACTCTCTGATCACCATCTGTGAACAACCTTCTCCTATGGTGCTTTTTAATTCACCCTCGTCATCATCATCAATTATGTTGTTTTCAAGCAGATTGATGTTTCGGTTCTTGAAATTTGATGTCGGTTTAAGTATGATACTTTAAGAAAATAGTTATCGGAACGAAACCACTTGTAATTATATATAAGGGTGGTCCATGCGAGAACCACAAAATTTGAGAGTCGTGGGAATATGCATATTCGTGTGTGTGTGTATATGTGTGTGTGTGGGGGGGGGGAGAGGATCAAACGAGATCATTAACTATATATGAGAATACGAAAACGGCCAAATCACGTTCAGAATCACGTGATTTTACATTAATGGGCAAAAGAAGGTGTGCAGGCGACTTTGGCCGTGACCTGGCAAAGTCACGTGAATTACATGTGATTTTGCACGTGATGTTAGTGCAAAAATAACATGTGATTCAACTGCTTTCTCATTCTCTTATTTAGGTACTGATCTAGTTTGAACCTGACTCTGTGTGTGTGTTCATTTTGTTACAACTAATTATCAGCTTCTAATTTAATCAGAGTTTCATTAAAGTGACAGGAATCATTCTGCCATGCACACCCTTAGTGGCACACTTGGACTCCTATAGAATGTAGCCTTATTGATCCACTTCCATGCACACCCTTAGTGGCACACTTGGACTCCTATAGAATGTAGCCTTATTGATCCACTTACCCATAATCCCAAACCAATTCCATCATTTGGAAATTGTCAAATTCCATTTCTTCACCACCATTCCAAGACCTAAAGGTATTGATATTCAAAAAATTTGGAGGCGTGGGATTTGGGTGCTTGTAAGACGCTTTGAAGTATGTGCACGAACAAAAAACAGTTGTACCTCTTAAAAATTCAAGAGAAACTAAAACTGTTGCGTAATAATATAGTATAGATATAGATAAACAAGGAAAACATTTATCAAATAAAACCTTTAAACCTTTGTTATAAAGAAATTAATAATACAAACAAAGAAAACATTTATCAATGTTTGAAAATCTACATCAAAAAGTTTTTGCTAGCACCTAATAAAAATTGATAATTGACCAACCAGAACTAATGCGTTTTGGGAGAGGTGATGAAGTGGATATTGCACCGACCGATTGTTCATCGCATGCAGAGCAGATGATCGGATGTATGTTATGAATCCACATAATAGGGTGAAACAAACATAATAATAGAAAAAAAATGTTTTTTGCCAAATTGTATTCAATCAAAGTAAATGAACGGAAGACAAAAGACAACGATCGGAACCTATAGCAATTCGAGAGTGCTAGTCTCTCCCAAAAGAACCCACTAATTTCTGCATGACTTCCATCCCCTTCATCCTCCCTATTTATACTAAATATGTATTCTAAGTACCCAAATTACCCTTAACTATTCTAGAATATCACTTGGGAATGGACATTGGTCTCTAGATGGGTGCATGGCATTACCCCACGCCCAAAAGAACCAGAGGTAGATACAAAAAATAGAGAAATTGAAGCAGCCCGGTTACAACATCTCACCAACCAACTGCCATTGAAGTCGATCCCTTGCACATCAGTTTCCTGTCACATTTCCTTCCAAAACCAGAATCTTAGTCCAATGGTTTTCAGCTAATCTGCCAATCCCATAATTCTACCAGCTGCTTACAGACACATCAAAATTCCCTTGTATACCCAATTGTCGAGTCATACAACTTGAAACTTGATACAGATCCTAGTAGATTGACCCAAGCCTCGCCCAAACCAAGGATATGAAAAGTTTATTCTAGAAGGTCCAAAGGAGAGAAAGGGGAAATGGGGCCCAGTTAGTTGGAACAGAATGAAGTTGTGTCTAATAAATAGTGAAAGGGGAATAGTGTGGGAGGTCATTCAGATTTATCGTATTATTTTCATTGGCTCTTAGCTTACGCTTTGAGAGAGGGAGGTTAGTCCCTGGATTTTGTTTACTGTTTTCTGCAATTTTGTTCTCTTTTCATTACAATCGTCAATAGAATCCTTCAATTCCATCTACCTTTTATTTGCTCCTCTTTAAATTCTCATCATTGGTCCGACCTACCTGTGACCTGTCGTGATCCACCATGGAAACTCGTTCCCAACTAGGCCGTTTGGATCATCACGATGACAGATCCAGAAGCTACAATCTGATGTTCAGGAAATCAAATCGTCAATTCAATCTATGGAAATTGATCACGTTGAGCAAGCAGAGCTTTGGATGGACATGATGATTCCCTGCCTACAGGGCTTTGTACTGTTCTGGAGTTTGATGGTGCCTTGGCCAGTTCTGATTCGGGAGGCAAAACGTTGAAGTTTGAAGGGGCTATTTCTGGAATCCCAATTGTTATTTTGCTGGATAGTGGGGCTACCCATAATTTCATTTCTCGTAAATTGGTGACGGCTTTGGGTCTCTCGTCTCAATTCCTCTCTGGCATTAATATTCAGTTGGGCTCCTATTTGACAAATTTTCGGTTAATTTTCAAGATCCTACGAGTCTTCCGCCTAATCGTTCTCACGATCATGGAATCTTGTTAGCTTCGCCAAATTCTCCGATTTGTATACGACCCTATCGGTACCCTCACGTTTAGAAAACCGAAATTGAAAGACAAATCGAGGAACTTCTATCTTTGGGTATGATTCGACCCAGTAAAAATGCCTTTCGAGCCCGGTTATTTTAGTTCGCAAGAAAGACCACTCATGGCGGATGTGTGTCGACTATCGCGCCCTTAATAAGGCCACGATCCCTGATAAGTTTCCAATTCCAGTAGTCGAAGAACTCATTGACGAATTGAAGGGCGCCAACACGAAATTGGATTTGAAATGAGGTTATAATCAGATTTGTATGCAACCTGACAGCATTGAAAAGACAGCGTTTCGTACTCACGATGGGCATTAGGAGTATTTGGTAATGCCCTTTCGCCTCACTAATGCACTGGCTACCTTCCAAGCTATCATGAACGATATTTTTAGGCCACATTTACGCAAGTTTGTGGTGGTTTTCTTCGAGGACATCCTAATTTAATTTACAGCCCTTCTTGGCAGCAACACATGGAAGATCCGAGTACAGCCCTTCAAATTTTAGTCACCAACCAATTTGTGGTTAATCACAAGAAATGTTCATTTGGACAGTCTTCTATTGAATATTTAGGGCATATTATCAAACGTAAGGGGGTAAACATGGATCCCAAAAAGATTTCGGCTACTTTGAAGTGGCCAGTACCGAAACAACGGAAAGGATCACGCGGGTTTTTGGGTCTTACGGGTTACTACCGCAAATTTGTACGTCATTATGGAAGTATTGTAAAGCTGTTGACGGATTTGACAAAGAAAGATGCCTTTGGATGGAACTCGGAAGCCCAAATGGCTTTTGAAGCATTAAAAAAGGCTATAAAGTCCCTCTTGTCACGGATGGAACGTACTACAAGAACAAATACAAGTACAATAGAGCTGAAAGGGCAAAGGTGGCCGAAATAGAAAATTGGTTACCTGACCATTCAAGTGATGGAGAAGCACTATTCTGCGTCATGGCCATGGAGAATAGTGATGCAGAGGATCCTGCCTCTGACTCTCGGGTTTGCTCTACATCCGAACAATCTGAACTTGAAAACACCATATTTAATCTTACTCAAGATTTTGAAACTCTAAGGTAGAAGCTCTCTTGTGAAAAACAGAAAAGAAAGGCTCTTGAAAAATCTATTTGACCTTATTGAAAAGGAAAGAAACATTTTTAAAAGAGAGATGGAGCCAGTTTTGGCATTACCGGATTTCTCTATTCCTTCCATTGAAGAGTGTGATGCTTCTGGTCGAGGCATAGGAGCAGTCTTGATGCAACAACAAAGACCCATCGCTTACTTTAGTAAAGCGTTGAGTGACCAGAATTTAGCCAAATCCGCTTATGAAAGAGAAATTATGGCGTTGGTTTTGGCTGTCCAACATTGGCGGTCGTACTTATTGGGTACTAGTTTCATCGTGTACACCGATCAGAAAAGTCTTAAATTTTTTATGCAGTAGCGAATTACAAACCCCGGACAACAAAATTGGGTGGCCAAGTTGTTGGGATGCAGTTTGAGATTTTATACAAGTTTGGTCGTGAAAACAGGGCTACAGATTTCTCTGTCCCGTCGGGCGGAGGACAGTGAATTGACTTCTTTGGTTTCGGGCCCTGTATGGGTCTAAGGAGCTCAACTCAATAGAGGAAACTCGAGCTAATCCGGAAGTACAAAAGATTATTCGGTACTGGAAAGACGACCTCAAAACACATCCTGGTTATATGGTCCGACACGATGTTTCATAATACAAGGACAGATTGGTGATTCCTCGTACTTTGAAGTTTATTCCTTCGCTTTTAAAGGAATTCCATACTTCCCTCACCGGGGGACACTCGGGTTCTTATCGAACTTATCGTCGATTAGCCACAAATTTATATTGGCTAGGGATGATCACCGTTGTACAAGAGTTTGTTAAGGCATGTGACATATGTCAACGTTATAAGGCAAGTTCAACAGCCCCGAATGGTTTATTACAACCTTTGGATATCCCTAATGCAGTCTGGGAAAACCTATCTATGGAATTCATCTTGGGATTGCCCAAGTCTAAAGGGTATGATGCCTTACTCGTGGTGGTGGATCGGCTGTCAAAATACAGCCATTTCAGTCTTATTAAACATCCTTATACGGCCAAAATCTATAGCGGATATTTTTGTTCGTGAAATAGTTCGACACCATGGTATTCCCAAATCCATAGTCAGCGACCGTGATCCCCTTTTTCTTAGCCACTTTTGGCAAGAACGTTTTTGTTTATAAGGAACGAAATAAAACATGAGCTCGGCGTATCACCCTATCGGATGGTCAAATGGAAGTGATCAATAGTTGTTTGGAGATGTATCTTCGCTGCTTTGCAATTGACCCCTCGATTGTGGGCTTCATGGGTTCTGTGGGGGCGGAATTTTGGTATAATTCGACCTTTCATGGCTCCACAGGTCGGTCACCATTTGAAGTGGTTTATGGTCGTAAACCTCATGCGGTCGTTCAGTTTATTCCAGGAGAGGTTCGAGTAGAAGCGGTGGGTCAGGAATTACGTGACCGTGATGAGGCTCTAAAACAACTCAAGATTCAATTATTGCACGCTCAGACGTTAATGAAAGAACAAGCTGATAAGAAGCGAAGAGATGTTAGTTTCCTGATCGGAGAATGGGTTTATGTCAAACTTAAGTCGTACCGTCAAATGACTATTGCTCAACGAAGTTATCAGAATTTGGTTGCCCGATTTTTTGACCATTCAAGATTGTGGGAAAGATCGAACCGGTTGCTTATAAACTGGATTTACCTCCTTCGTCGCGGGTACATCCAGTTTTCATGTATCCTGACTGAAAAAAGCCATGTTGTCGACCGAGATTGACCAAATTTTACCTCCTGGATTAGAATTAAACGCAGTGACTTACCTTCTCCCGAAGAAATTTTTGTGGTACGCACTGTCTTTGAATATGGGAAGTCAGTGTTACAATGGTTATTACGGTGGAAAGGACAACCCGTGGAAGAAGCCACGTGGGAGGAGGCCGATACAACTAAGAGTCAGTTTCCTGATACAAATCTTGAGGACAAGACTTTAATGGCAGGAGGGAGTAATTATACAGATCCTAGTAGATTGACCCAAGCCTCGCCCAAACCAAGAATATGGAAAGTTTATTCTAGAAGGCCCAAAGGAGAGAAAGGGGAAATGGGGCCCAGTTAGTTGGAGGAATGGAGTTGTGTCTAATAAATAGTGAAAGGGGAATAGTGTGGGAGGTCATTCAGATTTATCGTATTATTTTCATTGGCTCTTAGCTTACGCTTTGAGAGACGGAGGTTAGTCCCTGGATTTTGTTTACTGTTTTCTGCGATTTTGTTCTCTTTTCATTACAATCGTCAATAGAATCCTTCAATTCCATCTATCTTTTATTTGCTCCTCTTTAAATTCTCATCAAAACTGATGTAATAATCTTTTCCCTGTTTTGAATGTTCTGTCGAACTCAAAAACCAAAGACTCCCCCCCCCCCTCCTTTCAAATCAAGAAAGCATTTTGTTTTCTTAATCTTAAACTCGTGTCCCACACCTAATCCTTTTTGGTTCTTCACTATGACGATTTCCTTCTCATCTTGAATGGTCTTAACAGCAGAAAACTCAGACTCCAAATTCCCATGTCCTCCTATCAAACTAGACACACACAACAGCCCCTTTACTCAACAATTCCCTGCCTAAGGCGCTTTGTTCGTGCATTAAATGTTGGTCGTTCTCCTTTTGTAATTGATGTCTTGAGAAAGCATCATCACGGCTTCTATTGTAAACACCTTGCCCTTTTGCAACTCAGAACTCCGAAAACTTGTTTCGTATAGTCCTTCTGATCACTTTGACAGTTGAAGAAGATTAGAACTATGAGCAATTATGGTATGTATATGATGGATCTTAATTAGATCCTTTCCATATGAATAGTAGTCTGACCAGATGTTTGGTCCCCACCTATTATGCTCCTCTATACTACTAAAATTGTTTGGCAACCGGGTTAACCAGACACTGATTGCAGTTTCCAGTTTTGGATTCACCATAACACCAAGGTTGGAATCAACATCAAAAGTAGCACCATAATAATAAAATTAATTATAAAATGATTAAAGGAACACGTTTTTGGCCATTTGGGTGGATTAAATATATATCAAAATATTTATCTATTAGAACTGATCGAGTGATTGTGCACTTGTACTTCTACACGAATTGATTCAGATGCAACATATTAACACCAAGTATAAGCATAATAATCTTAAAAGTCTTCAAAGTTACCCCAAAAATGAATAAATTAACACCAAAGAGTGAGCTCCACATTAACCCTAATATCTATAGAGTCGGAGCCAAATATAAACAAATTTACCCTAGAGAGCTGACCTCAAATTGACATGTTATTATGTTAACATGAATATAAACAAATTAGCATCAAACCAATTAACCCTAAAGAGTCGGCCCTAAATACAATCAAATAAACCCTAAGCACAAATAAATATCAATTAACCTTAAAATCCAAATACAACATTAAACAAAAACAAGTTTACCCTATATGTTAACAGAAACTAACATCAATTGAAATTCATCTCTTAGAAGAGTTAGGTTTATGGTTTCACCAACGAAAAATATTTATGGTTTCACCCGACAAAAAATAAGGTTGCACTGTTAAGCGGCTAGAAAATTTACACTGAGATAAAAAAATCAGGGTTTCTCAGGCAATTTGGGTAGGTCCGCCCATGATGCTAGTTGGTGTAGGTTCAACATGAAACCCAACAGAAACTATGATGCTCTCCACTCCAATTGGTATATGCTATTAGGACCAATGTATGATCTCAAGATCCTACAGCTAAAAAGGAAGGGATCGTCACCACATATAACAACTAGCATAGTTGTTTATGGACATATAGCTCAGAGTTGTAGAAAACAAGTAAATGAAAAAATACACAATATGTAGGTGAGTTCAGCTGAATTTGTCGTAGTAACCTGAAACATAGTTGAATCCTTGCATTCATGTTGTGCATCAAGCTGAACATTCCCTTCTTCAAAATAGTGAGCACCCACCTGTGTGTACAGGATATCACTAAGTTATCTTTTATGGACATGGAACAAAAATGTTTTCTGAGATACTGCAAGGGTTACCTGCATTTTTCCTCTAACTTCCACAGTTTGTAATTCATCCATGAATTCAATGTTCCATATTGAGCGCCAACTTCCATTGCTAATACACCATAAAGTAAAAGACATAATGAACAAGAGAGAAATTAGTAACAGAGAGGATTGGTTTCAGAGATGAAGAGCAATTCTTTTATCAGGCTACAATTGGCACTTATGATTTAAGAACAACAAAGTACAAGATTAAGTTATGAAAAACAAGTGTAGTTAATTAAATTGCATGGCAAAAAGTAATACCCTGAGCAGAAATGAGATAAGATTTACCAACTGTTCCCATAAGTCAACCTACCAAAAGTTTTGTGGGCTGAGTCGGGTAGCTGTAATTAACACAACAAGTTCAAAATCGAATCCAGGTACTTCCACATCTTTTCCACTCGTACAGTAAACAGAGCAGCCACCTTTTGGATAAGCTTCTGCCACGTACTTTGAAACTTCGGCATCCAGCGCACATCTGTAACAAGTGCACAACATGAAGAGCATGTATCCTATTGTAAGCTAGTAAGCAGAAAAAGTCAACCAACAGCCCCGCCATGACAAACACAACTGCCCGGTGCCCACCTCATATAATATTTTGCCACTATACAATCATAACCACCTACAATGGAGGGCATTTTGTATGATATAAATGCTACTTGTGAACTATGGTAGGAAAGCTAGTCAATGCCATAGCCATTGGTATTTAGATCATGTTGGCCTATCTTGGACACTTGGATCACATATAAAACAGTCTTCTAAGATTTACTAGCTAAAGACAATTTATTATTGGACTTAAATGTATGAAACAACCGATACTGTAAATTGTAAAATTACAAGCATAGGATATTTTTAGGTCGAGAGGTCCCAATGGCATGATCCCAGTTGATCATCGCATATGCTATTTTTGGTGTTTCTGCATGCAGATATGTTGTTTTACTTTTCCAATCCTTTATATGATCGAAACTTGTTTAAAGAAAATAGGGTTTAACAATTTAGAATCTGAAGTAGTTAATCTACTATCCTCCTAATCAGTTACGCATAAAAAGAATGCAACATAAAATCAGAAACCTAAACTAAGAAAGATCCATTTCATTGCAGGAGCCTAACCTGCATGCTTGACACCTATTAAACTTAAATCTCTTATAAGCCTACTTACTACTTATCTTCCTAAACTATCGTTATAAATTCCCACACTGCCTCTCAAGCTAGTGAATGGAAATTTGTCGTTCCAAGCTTGGATACAGTACTCTCAAACACAGAGCTATTTGGTCCTTTATTGAGAATATCAGCAAGTTGTCCTGTAGCGCTAACAGTTGAAACATGGTGTGCTTATCAAGCCATTGTCTATCTCCTACTTGATGAAATGGCTATCCCTTGATATGCTTTGTGCTGCATGATAAACCGGTTTGTGTGCTACAATTTTTGCTAGTTTATTATGGTATGAAACTCTGTATCAAGACTAGAATGTGCTACTAGTCTATTAGACAATTACCCCTGTTTTTTGGCTTCTCTGTATCACAAGATTCTCTCCAAGGATGGGATGCTGACTTAATGTCGATATTTGTCCAATAACTGAGTCTGCATGGTCAGCAATGCATTTGTACATGTTTCAAGTCTGGCACTTCCATTCCTTTTGTACAAGACTCCTACGAGTTCCATCAAGCATTGCAAAATCCTATACACCATCTGAGAGTGAGTTTCTCTACGATTATGCATAAACTAACTAACTAGGCTTACAGCATAGACAATATTTTGTATGAATCCAATAAATGAAGTCGTCCTAAAAGGCCCTATTTACGATTAGGCTCCATTGATGTACTTGTAGGTTTACGTAGCATTTCGGTAATATGCTCCTCTTGGGATAAAAATAATCCCTTTATGGAGCGTGCCACCTCAATTCCTATACAATACTTCAACTTCCCTAAAGTCTTAATATCAAAACTCCTTCACTAAGCAATTACTCGCAACTTCTTGTTCCATTTCATCCAAGGTGTCAAAAAAATAGAATTGGGCCTTGAGGCGTTTGCCCTTGCCGTGGCGAACAAGGCATAAGCCTCGAGAGGTACAGGGCGTACGCCTCGAGGCGGATATATATAATACAGTATTTACAGAATATATATGTATATTAAATATATACAAACAGTATAATACAATATATGTACTACTAAATATATATAGCACAAAGTTCAGGACAAATATATAAATATAATACTAAAAGCTTTGAGACGATTATAGTAGGTGAAAGCTTAATCGTATATTTCACTTTTATGAAAAACAGAATACAAGGAACCCTGTTTATAACCAAGCCACCACCTAAGAAAAAGCTTATGAAACAAAAAGAAAACTAAGAAACAGACTACAATTAGGAGACCCATTAAAAATAATTACATAATAAGGAAACTCCTAATCCAGACCTAATCAATATCTTGATATCGTTTACACTCTCCCTCCAGCTGGATTTTATAGATTGTACAGTCCAAGCTTGTGAACAAACTTTTCAAAAGTCTGGTCTGGATAAGGCTTTTGTGAGAATGTCCATGTTTGTTGAGAAGTAGAAATGTATTCTACTGACATGACCTTTGCACCAATCTTCTCGTTAATATAATGTCTATCCATCCTTATATGCTTAGCTTAGTATGGTCATGATGAACAAGATTTAGACGCATTGCTATGGCGGACTTGTTGTCACAAAAAATACGGATAGGTCTTTTGAATTGCATACCCAGTTCTTCAAGAAGTAGCCTCCAACCATAATGCCTCATCTACTCCTCAGGAAATCGATCTAAGGTCAGCTTCTGCACTACTCTTAGCCACTAGAGGCTGTTTTTTGCTCCTCCAAGTGACTACATTTCCCATTACAAAGCTACAGTAGCCCGGGTGGATCTACTATCTTCAGATGAACTGTTCCAAGAAGCATCCGTGAAAACATCAATTGTATTGTTCCCTTCATTTTTCCTGAAGAACAATCCTTTACCTAGGGTTCCTTTTAGATACCGTAGGATCCTATACACTGCCCCCATGTGTGTTGTAGTAGGTGAGTGCATAAATTGGCTTTTAAAGCTGACCGAGAAAGCAACATCTGGTTGGGTGTAAGATAAGTAGATTAATTTTCCCACTAACCTTTGATACCGCCCTTTCTTAACTGGTTGATCATCACTGCAATCTCTCGGTTGTTCATTACCATTCATAGGAGTCTCAGTCAGTTTGCTTCCCAACATCCTAGTTTCTTTTAGTAGATCCAATATATATTTTCTTTGAGCTACAGATATACATGTGGAGTTTCTTGCAATCTCCATACCCAAAAAGTAATGCAACCGACCAAGATCCTTCATTTCAAATTCTTGGCCAGGCGTTGTTTTATACGATCGATCTCATCCATGTTGTTTCATGTTATTAAAATGTCATCAACAAAGACAATGAGTATGGTTACCTTATCACCTCGTCGACAATAAAATAGAGTATGATCAGCTTCAGTTTGGAGTATAGCCTTGCTGGACAATAGCTTTGTTGAACCGATCGAACCATGCCCTCGGGGATTGTTTCAGGCTGTATACGGAACTTTTAAGTCGACACACCTTTCCTTCTTTACTTTGGTCATCGAATCCAAGTGGTAAGCTCATGTATACTTCTTCTTCAAGATCCCAATCAGAAAGGCATTTTTCACGTTTAACTGAAGTGGAGGCCAATCTTTACTAGTTGCAAGTGATAATAGTAGCTGTATTGTATTGATCTTTGCAACTAGAGCGATTGTTTCTTAATAGTCAATTCCAAAGGATTGAATGTAGCCTTTTGCTACCAAACATGCCTTATGTTGTTCCAGAGAGTCATTGGCATTGTACTTGGTTGTGAATGCCCACCTACATCCGACCACCGATTGACCTTCTGGTTTATCAACGATATCCCAAGTTCCGCTTGCCTCGAGTGCTTTCATCTCTTCATGTGTTAAAATGTAATTATGATAATTACGGGATATTATCTGTAATAATATTGATTATTTAATGTTTTAGATAATCATATCATCATTTAATGTGTTAAATAATTATATAAATTATTTACAGATAAACATTAAACCTTATTTGAGTTATGGACAGACAATGATATCAGTTCATATAAATATTTTGATAGGCCAAATCAATTTCAGTCGATTCATTCATTTAGATTTGGCAATCAGTTAAACACGGAAAATAAACTTTTTCTTTACTATGATACACATATTAGTATTAGGGTTCTTTTGGGCTAGCACCCGATGGGAGATCAACGCATGTTCGTGTGTAGATCAGCTATTGACGAAATCGTTGATTTATTTGTCACATACAAGGCCATACATCGCTTTTGCAGTGACTAAAGTCAGCTAGTGTATATGCATGCTCCAAATGTATAGCACTTGAATGTTGTTCATCGAATCCTTAAGTATTTAAAAGGACACTTGTTAGAGGTCTATTGTTTAGAAAATTTGAGGATCACTCAATGCAAGTGTATACAGATGCGAATTGTGCAGGCTCAAAAAGTGATTGGAGATCTACTTCAAGATATCGTTCATTTATATGGGGTAACCTAGTAACGTGGAGAAGCAAGAAGCAAGTCGTAGTAGCTTGTAGTAGTGCTGAAGCAGAATTACGATCAGTTGCACATAGAATTTGCGAGAGTTTGTGGTTAAAAATGCTTCTAAAAGAACAAAAAGCTAAGTCACAAATACGCCTCCCTGTGCCTCATGTTCTGAATCCTACCGCCTAGCCTCGAGGCGTACGCCTCGAACGATTTTGAAATGAATGATCTCATCATCCTTAGCAGTAGGATCTCGGATGAGTAAGATGTACATAGAAATTCCACTACCTTAAATGGGTGGAGAAAAGTACCTGACATGGTATGGTTACCTCACCCCTAGCGTATCCAGACTACTTAAATAAGTGGCGGACCAAGGAATTTTTCTAAGTAGGTGCAACTTTAAGGTAGATCAAGGGTCCACAAAGTAGCATTTTGACCTAGAAAAAGTCAATTGTGTCAATTTGGAGAATAAAATACAAATATTCAAATGGATGTAGTTGTATCTTTAATATTAATATTTTTAGTAATAACATTATAGGGTTGGGCCATTGTTGGGTGCCTTGTGTATGATACTTTTGGCTATGACCCGGTGACCCTCATCTCCTCTCTCATTGACACATGAAGTTATAGGCAATTCTGAGAACTGTTTGGTAATCAGATCACTGAGTTATTGTTGGTTTTATTGCAGTCCAAACAATGTCATTCCTTTGCCGCTGCTACATCTTCCTCCACCGTCTCTAACCGTTGGGATACCCGATCTAGTCTTGGTGGTGCCATGAGCAAGGATCGAGTGTTTCAATACCACTTTGTTAAGAATCAAAGTACTAAATACAACCAACACAGACAATTGTGAGAAATCAACGGACCAAATTGAAATTACTTAAAGAATAACCATACTAGCATGTTCAAGAGGCTAGTCTCGCCAAAAAGAACTCTATATTCTCTGCATGACCCACAACAAAGAACACCGCAATTAGTTACAGGAACCAACGCTTAAGAAAAAGGAAAACCCAAACTACCCTCTAACAAAAGAATTTGACGAATCTGAAATGCTTTCTATTCATACACTTTACTGGTCCTTTTTCTTGTTATGTTGACCTACCCCTCCCCTTTGGCTATATGTGAATTGAACTGAAGGTAAAACATAGTTGGTTTACAATTTGTCCTTCAGTTTAATTGGGACCTTCCTGTCACACAACATTTTTGTGGCGCCCCGCGCCCTTCACTTTGAACATCATGCATGTATGCATTATGTAATGGCTTCCTCGACCTCTCCTCCTTTTAAGGAGTCTAAGTAGTTGAAACTATCCTTTTGGGGTACCGTTGTTCCCCTAAGGTTGATTTTTATGCCTTCCTCGTGCTTTAATATGAAATTGCACAATAGGTATTCAGTAATAGGCTATTGCCTTAGCCATTTACTTTCGGTGTCGCCCTCGACTGGTCCAACCTAGCATTTACCACTCTTGTCTCTCCTACCAATGCATCATCTTTCGCAGATAGCATACACCGATAAGCATGGGAATGGGCCCCGACCCTAGTCGGGGAACCCGGTCGGGGACAGGGATCTCGTTTGTCTCAAACCAGGGATGGGTATCTCACTCCCCGCCCCGTAGCCGTTATATGTATTAACTAATAAATTAAATATATATTATTTATTTTAACTAAATCGGTAATTCATAATTTCCTATTTCCTAACTAGGCTTAGAATCTAAAAATGTTATTATTATGGATGTTAGAATGTAATATTTTGGATGTCAAGTCAAAATACAGTTACTCAATACAGTTTTGAATATTACTCTATACGTTTTGGTACATATGATAAGTTTTTTTTGGATTGGGGACGAGGATGGGGATTGAGGTTTCCACCCCATTCCTATGCCTATACACCGAAAAACACCTCGTAGATCCCGCAAGAATTTTTATCCAAAACTACCGCAAAACGAATTAGGCTTATAGCGTGTTCTTGAATTTGGGGAGAACAGAAAAGAAAAGAAATGGAAGGAAAAGAACTTTTTATTTCTGTTCTCGAGACGGAAAGAAAGGAAAAGAGAATAACTTTTCAGTTCTTAAATAGGAAAGAAAGGAAAGGAAAGTTGTCATTTTTACAAATATACCCTACAAAAATATATCCTTTAAAAGAAAAGTGGGCAGTTTTGTAAATTTAATATTTATTTTAAGAGGTTTTAATTTCTTTCTTTTCCTACCCTTCCATTTCCTCCCACATTTGGGAGGAAAGCTTTGGACAAAAACTTATCATTATTTTCCTTTTGTTTCCTTTCCTTTCTCTCCTTAAAAAGGTTTTGAGAAAACGAGTTCTTTTACTTTACTCCCTTTTCCTTTCCTTTCCTTCATAATAAAGGTTTCAAGAATACAGTGTTAGGGGTCGTTTACTAATAAAAATTGGGTAATCCCTAACTAGAGTAAGAAATCTGACTATGATAAAAGGTTTGCCCCCCTTGTAAGTACTATTTGAAAATTGTTGTTTACTAAATAATATTAGTTATATGCATTTTTTGTTGAAAATTTAGAAGTCAAATACTCGATGCATAAATAATATTTGAGGAAATGCATATAACTAATAATCAAGAGATCTAGACAAGAAGTTTTGCAGGGAAAGATGTCTAGACAAGAAGGTTACCTGTAATCTTCTATGTAGGGAGTTGGAAGTTCTTCATCTCTAGCCGGTCTGATTTTTGTACAAATCTGAATCAATTTAGCAAGTCATATAAATTCCAAGTAAAGAATTAAAGTCCAAGTTAAAATATAAAGAAAGGAGGCATATATATATATATATATATATTAGTTCGATATTCTAAGAATCAAACTATCTTGGTGACGAGTATCAAGGTATTACGTAATTTAAAATTTAATTGATCTTTCTTCAAATAGATGTATCACGTATCATCTTCTGTCTTATACTAGCAAGGGATTCAACATGATTTAGCACTTGCAACGATTGAGTTGGTACTTATGTAATGCAAGCAATGATTAAATTATAACTCCTAAACAGGATCAAGGTTTTTTTATCTTCACGAAAGAATGTCATTCCCATAGTCGAGTATATAATAACACAATGCAATTTTGCACCAACTATTTAAGACAGAGTGATTAAATAGGCCAGACCAAAACTTTAGTATCTAAAAGAAAGATGTTTGGCACATTTATGGTAGTGTTTGATAAGGTCACGAAAAAAATATCAACCTTTATGAAATAAATTTTTGTTCATCTATCAACTTAGAATGACAAGGATAATGGTGATACAAAAAAACAACCATGAAGAGTAGAGAACCAACTGAGCATCATGTCATGGATATAAATCTTAGGCACACCATGAAACTATGGGAGTTATTGAGGCTATGGTATAATGTCATCCCGTTTATGGATATAATCTTTGGCATGATGCTCGTTTGACAAATCGTGATTATACATCATACCTCATTCAACCTTTATAAGATCGTTTATGGGCTCGAACTCGCGAGCAATTAACTCTACTAGTGGCTCAAGCTCGATAGATTTTATATTTTGATTGTATTGTTCATGCGATAAATTTTACATTTTTAACTGCGCTAGATTGGCTAGGCTTGAGTCGACTCGAAAACTTTAATCCAGCTCTCAATAGAACCGACTAGAACATTGGTGTTAATATGTTACAGAGTTCGAGTCGTAAACTTATATGAATTCTATTTTGTGTTTGATATCCACTTAAGCTCGAGAATTATTAAGCTCAGGCATGCGATAAACAAGCTCAAGATATGAACAAGCTCAAGCTGTATTTTGTGTTCGAGTCATGCTAAGCCCATTCCTTTTTACTATGATTTTGGATGAGATTTACTATGACACATGTTATTTGCTGATAATATTGCACTGATATCAAAGAAAGGAAGACGTGAACAATAAGTTGGATCAATGAAATGCGGTTTAGCTCCTCTAAGACCGAATACTTATGACAAATTTCAATAGAGAGCACAAGGAGGGAGTTGAAGTCAACATTAAAGAGAAAAAAGTACCTCAAAAAGAGAGTTTCAAGTATATGGATTTAACGATTTAGAAGAAAATGGAAGGTCCGCTAAAAATAAAGGCACATTGGTTAATATAGAGGGTGGCTGCAAGTGTGTGTGTGTGTGTAACAATAAGGTCCATTAAAACTGAAAGGTAAAATCTATAGGGTCGCAATTGGACTAGCTATGTCGTATGGTGTTGAGTGTTGGACGATAAATAAGGCACATAAGAGAAAGATGGAAGTTGCATAAGGATGTTGTGGTGGAGTGCCCAATGTGTGGTATAGGTAGGGACATGATTGTGTGATGTTTTACAATATCTTGCTTTTTCCTCGGTGTTGTGTCTTCTGTCCAAATTTAGTTTGATTGACTACTCTCACTATTTCTTTATCTTTTGTTGTTGTTGTGCTTGCACCTTAGTTTTTACAAAATTGTCCACTATTCCATGCTTTGCAAAACCATCAATTTTTACAAAGCTTCCCCTTCTCTCAAAACTTACCAAAAAAAATTCACAAGTTGGAGGTCTACGCGAAAACGACGTCTCAAATCCTAGGGGTTGAGGGAAAGTCCGCATACATCTTTCCCTCCAAAACCTACTTCCAAGCAATAAAAAATGTGGCACGAACCCTCAAATCAAAACCTCAACACCATAAATCAGAAACCTAAACCAATCCCTAAAATAATAAAATTAAATCAAAAACTAAATAAACCCTAGGAATTAGAAACCAAAAATCAGGGAGAGGGAGATTGGTAAAGGACTAAAACCATAGGAACCAAAATCGTACGGAGAGAGAGAGAGAGAGAGAGCAGAGATCATTGTTTAACCTAAGGAGATCATGATGTCAAAGTTTCCGAAGTATAAACCACAAACAATAGATCGGCGTTTTAGTGAACGAGATAGAAGAAGGTTGTGTTCGTCGCGATGGAGAAGAAGGTCGGCTATTTAGGAGAAAACCGTAGGGGCCGACGAGATGGGGGAGGGGTGTTTACTTGGCAATGACGCTGAGAAAGGGAAGATCACGAGGGATGGGGGAGGTCGGCGAAGGAAAGGGAGATGGCAGGAGTTCACGTGTATGTATATCAATATATATGTGTAATATATATAATATATTTTTAATTTTTGATAATAAGAAGACAAAGAAACTTAAAAAGACTAAAATGCCCTCACTCTAGCATAATTTTTGTAATAGAGTTAAAGGGATGAGGGACTCGAGAAGTGCAAAAATGCAAACTAGGAGCCAAAATTAGTACTTATTTTGATTTTGAGACCAAAGAAACCGAGGACAAAATTTGTAACCGTTCTGCAAAGAAAACCAAATTTTAGAATATAAGTTGCTTCACATTGAAGACCTATATTCAAATCTATACACCTTTATCAAACTTCTCAATATGAAAGGAATTTGCACTACAAGAACATTTTGCATCTAACCAAATAAGTTATCATTTAGCCAGAGTACACATCATCTCACAATGAAGTAGATAATTACCTATGGTTTCGATGAGAAGCCAAATATATTTGCTTCCATCCAAGGATTTGAACAATTTAATTTTGTAGATGTTAGCATTAACCTTTTTTATAAAAGATAACTTCAAAACATGTCGTCCTTGATTCTGAAATTTGCATGAACCAAATGGTATTATATCAAATTTAACATAAAAAAGAAGAAACTTTTTTATTTGTTGAAGGAAGTAATTGATTAGAACAAGGATAAAGCAAGAAATGAGCATGCTAGCATATGTTGTTGCAAACCCAAGGTTATATATTAAACTTGCTTCTAGAATGTTCATATTGCAAACTAGACATGCAATTTAGTAGCTCCCTGCACTTACTTGTTTGACATGGTCAACTTTAGCCACTTGTGCAGTCCTAGGATCAAGATATTCATCCTCGCTGATCTCACTAAACGAGGAAACCAGTACCTGGAAAAGACAATCTCAGATAAAGAGCAAGCGAGATTTGGCACATTGTCAACTTTAGTAGCGTAGCTCCAAATGACAAAATATGCCATCACTAAGTTCTTTCTTATTTATAAATAAATAATTCACAAATAGTATCCCAAGTAAATCTACCATGATTCACATTTCTTGCCCACTCATTAACCTTCACCAAAGTAAAATCCAAATTACATGGACATTATATATAAAAACTTATACATGATTGTGAATATCAACTTCTATTTAATATAACAATGTCATTTAAGAATTAAGATGTTACGGAATATCACCTGACATGTAGTTTTGAAGTCTTTAATATCACCATAGTGTAGTGTTGTAAGGCGATGCAAACCAAATAAAAGAATAAAAGATACCAAAGCAGACAAAGTAAAAATGACATGAACCTCAACTTTGCAATGTAAATGATCAACAATTTTAATATTCGATGAAAGTGAATCTAGTTACATAATATATTCTTACTAACGACTAAATAGCCAATGCAAACCAAACAAAAGAATAAAAGCCACCAAAGAAAACAAAAAGATACATTTGCTTCCATTTATAGAAACACGGATTACATCAAGTTGATTGTGGAAATAATTATTCTTGGAGGATAATTGCGAAGATATGTGTTAAAATGTAATTATGATAATTACAGGCACGGTTTTAACAACGTAGGAGGCACACGCCCTGAGGTGCTTTCAAGCAGTCTTCAAGCATGACATGAATTCAAGCCAGTCTGCTTCGGAGAATCTGATTCTACTTTCATGCTGCCTCAAGACGAAGCGTTAAAAAATGGTATAAGAGGTGGCGCCTCTTAAAAGGATAGTTGAAACGTCCGCCTTTTCTGATTGATAAGTGAGCGATAGCATGCTCGATCTTACACTTAAAAAAAAGGAGTTCACCAGCAAAAGACGATTTAAGATTACTTATGGGCTGCTTGCTTATCGATTAAGAAATCGAATTCCGGGGTGAAGCGGTAGGCGTTGGAGAGGCGTCCCACACTCCCACTCTGAATTGATCTTTTTCATTATAAACATATAAAGCTCTAACTTTAAAATTGAGTCAACAAAGACGGCGCGGCACCACTTAACATCTTATACCTTCTCTCTCTTTTTTCAATATTATGATTACTTTCTAATTACTTTTCTATTTTTTTAGTTTTCTGATAACTTTTATGTATTCATACTATTAATATATACAATATATTGTTTATATGTGATTAATACTTTTAGTATTTGTATTATTATGTTTTTTTAATTTTTTGATTAATCTTTCTTATACTTTTATTATAGATATATAATGTATATTTTTATATTTAATAAGTTTTGTATTTGTTTTACTTTGCTTTTTTAGTAATTTTAATATGTTTTTACTATAAATATATTATATTATTATATTTAATAACTTTTACATTTGCTATTTTTAATTTTTTAAATAATTTTTAGTTAATATAAGTAATTCGAGGGAATAGATAATATTGATTAACTGATTAGGGAGATGATGGATTATGGCGTAGTTATGCAATCTATGTTTCCTCCCTCGAGAGTTGAGACTTATAATAAGTAGGTTTATTAAATTTTAGGCTTTATAGATTGCTAATTCGGTATGAAAATATGAAATTATATTTTTTTTCTTAAGCATTATGGATTTACGAATTTTGTTATTTTATTTTTTGAGGCTTACGCCTCACGTACCTAAAAGGAAAACGCCTCAAGGCTCGTTTTCATTTTTTTTTAAAACCTTGATTACAGGATATATAAATATGTATAATTATATTAACGTTTTAAGATAATTATATAATTATTAGAGATAATCACTAAACCTTATTTGAGTTATGGACCAACTGAAAGACAGTCTATATAAATAAGGTGACAGGCTAAATCAATCTAACTGATTGAATCAATTAGGTTTGGCCTTTCAGAAAATAAACATTTTTCTTTAATGTAACACAAATATGATCTAGGGTTCTTGGGCTAACACCCGGTGGGAGATCTAGGCATGTGCGTGTGTGGATCACTATAGGAAGAGATTTCTTCGTGACGGGTCGTGAGCTATGTGAAGCGATAAAAAAATGGCCCTCCTTTGTTTCCCCTGCCTCCGGGCACCTTAGAATAGATTAGATTCCATTCTTATCATTTGTTGGCTAGCCCTTTGTATTTCATGGCATGGCTACGATGCTCACACACACCGCCTGATGTAGGGTGGGATAAAGTTGCCAATGCAAGTCACGGGCAGAGTGGACACTTTGATAGAGGAATCCCAACAAAACATGATGCTCAAAATGTTGTTAAAAAGGAAAAAATAGTGGCAACAACCTTAGTCCATCATCCAAATATGTGGCATCAAAATGATCAGAGTTTTAGTCCTAATCTTGACTTGAAAAGTAGATGATGTGACTAATAAATGATAAAGCATGATATTTTACACGTTGACATATGCAATTAGCAAAAAAATATTGAAGATTGCATACGAAAGATATCGCCACCATGTACCTATGATATTACATAAATACAAAACAGCCCAAACAGATGATGTTCTTGATTCAGTACTTCACGTTGAGAGACCAGGTTTTGTGCCTTAGTGAAGGCCATGTGTCTTGTCTAAAGAAAGGCCCTAAAGTTTCCCTCAATGAGCCTTGTGCCTAAGCACACCTTTCACGAAGTGTGCAGCCTTTATTTTGTGTTATTTACGTAAGACTCATCATCTAGTTGTCAAGTAACTCTTTATATTTAAAGTAGTTTATCATTTGCAGCATCTATTTTACGTATAATGACTAGCAACATAATCATGTGTGTGAGAACCACTAGATTTAATCAAACTGTGCTTTATTATGGTATCAAAACTTGATATCGAACTACATTCAATCCTAATCCAATAATTCAAAATTTAATTTTCCTTTAATTTTTTTCTCTAGTTCTTTGTTTTTCTTTCATAGAGGATCGTTCTCCTCACATATCTTATTCAAACTCGTATAATCCCAAGTGGTGGTTTAATTGACAAGACCACTAAAATGATTTTTGCTAACCTCAATAGTTTCTAGCCTTCATCATATAAATTTTAGATATTACCTATGACGGATCAAGATTGTGAAAGTGAAATTAACAATGATTTGAGAAATTCAATTAGCATTTAATGATCTTAACTCCATGGGGTTTACCAAGTAGGTAGGCTTGGGATAGTTGTATAAGAGGAGTGAGATTCGAATCCATACCAACTACTAGTTGGTTGAACGACAAAGGTCTAAAATGTCGGTCCAAGAGGCGCTTTCCATAGACCTAAGGGCTAGTCGGGCCAAAGATGCCAAAGTACCATGGTACTACTTGGGAAAAACATATTTTGAGGATCTTCTTGACCACCTCTACTTCCTGGCCAATTTACCTATTTCGTTAGTATCAATGTATATGTTGCAGGAGAAATCTTTGGTATGCATCACTTATGCTAGAGAATAAATTATTGAGAAAAGCTCATTTAGACTCTAGTCCAAGGCCTTATTGAGAACACTATGATTTCTCCAACAAAGTTTTAAGAGTTCATTTTTACTCGGCAACAATGGTTGGAGACTAACTTGTGGCGGTTATAACTTCTTCATGATTTTGCATCTCACACTCTATTCATATTGGTGCAACACTTTTACCCACTACTATGCCTGAAATATGAAGAACCCATGCATAATGGACCTTTTATAACTACCAAACAGCCCACCCTTTTTTGATACTTATGCTTGTTTAATATTTGCAAATCAACCATCAACATGCAATCACACTCCTTTCCTTAGTCCTAGCTTTCTGAGTATTGCAACAAGTGCATAAAACAACCCATGCATCCATGGGAACTTAATCCAAGGTTCAAGAATGCTCTGAACCGTCCACCTCAAGATTAATTCTCTTCCATCGTTTCCTTTCTAGATGGTTTCTAGTCAAGCTCTTCTTTCCATGCATGGAAATTTTGACAAGTCGTATATAAGTACGGAAATTCTGTTTGTGATTTCATTTCATTTTTCATATCACCTGGGTTCCTACTATGAGACAGTGATAAAAACGTATTATCAATCTTCTTAACTCTTGAGCATAGTTGATTGCCTAAGCCACAAACAATTGTGCCATTTATAGTTAACTTTCATGACTCTAGTTTTTCCACTAACTTCCAACAATTTGCCATGCAGAGAGATGGTTTATATGGCATGTACTCCATGAAAAATTCCCAAATGCTAATAACTTCCACTTGATGCTTCATTTTTGTTGTAGATGTTCTTTTTCAAGATTCATAAGTGATTATCGGTCATCTCCATCATCCACCGATTGTTTTAGCTTCAGTTTCGAATATGGGGGAATTCATCAAACTTCAAGCTCAATCCATGTATAGAGAGAATTAGCCATAGATAGTGTTAGCGATAATCTTAAGGGTTTTAGATTTAGTTACATTTTATAAGTGAGTTGCTACTATCATGTGTCATCTAGTCATCGACTAGTTTCATATCTCTTGCATTATACTCATAGCTTGTAATTATCTACTATAAATATAAAGGCTACACTCTTTCATATGTGAGAAAGCTATTTATGATAGGGAAAAGTTCAAAAACAAACCAACAAACTTTTAACATTTTTGAATGATTAAGTCCTTCAACTTTCTCATTTTGAATGAAAAAACCATTAAACTTTCTCATTTTGAATGAAAAAACCATTAAACTTTCTCATTTTCAAAGATTAAATTGCTGGACATTTTTTTGAATGAATAAAATATCGAACTTTTAAATTGGTCACCTATATCCTTTTAACCCAAAAAGTTACATGTAACTGACTA
This sequence comes from Silybum marianum, assembly GCA_036898165.1. Taxonomy (NCBI): domain Eukaryota; kingdom Viridiplantae; phylum Streptophyta; class Magnoliopsida; order Asterales; family Asteraceae; genus Silybum; species Silybum marianum. The sequence goes on along the minus strand of CM072533.1, from coordinate 29,161,682 downwards.
GCAATGTTTTTGCTAGTCTTGAAGTAAAAAAAACACAAATCAGTTTTACCCTTCCCAAATCCTACGTCATCCAAACCCTTCGAAAACAAAAATACAAAAAAAAAGTGAGATCGAGGGCTGGAGCCAACTTCAGTGATGGGCGGAGCTGATGACGATGAGGCGACGAGTAGTTTGAATGTGGTAGGGTTGAAAATAGGAAAACCAATTTAAGTTTTTTATACTTTAAAATCTTTTCTGGTAGATTTTTTGTCTTAAAAGAATGTAGGTAACCAATTTTTAAAAGTTAGATAGTTTATTTATTAAAAAGAGTTGAGGGAATTATTCATTCAAAATGAGAAAATTTGATGATTTTTCATCAAAAAAAAGTGTAGGGATTATTATTCAAAATGAAAAAGGTTAATGAAGTATTTTATTCAAGAAATAGTCTAGAGACAAAACCACTCAAAATGGAAAACCCTGAACTTTTTCCCTTTATCAAAGATTGTGATTTACCAGATCGACCAAATAAATTTTTTCTTCAGCAGGTGACTTGAGAATTTCTGATGATGCAATGTGAAAAATAAGGGTTTTGCAGGAAAATTATCAACGATAAACAAATAGAAGACATACATCACCACTTCGATTAGGGAACTGGAGAGAAATGATGTGCGTTTTGTTGTAAAGAGGAAAGGCCTCTGAAGCCGCCCTACCATACACATTCTCATTCTTCAAAACCAATCTTAGGTCTACAAATCCCCACAAACAGATCAGAAACGATACTCTATCAAAAGTAAGTGCAACCACTAAATCAAAAAAAACAGAAAATGGAGGGATTGCAGACCTTTGGCCATGTATTGGATTTCACCGGGGGGAGAATTGAGGAGAAACCATTTGGCAATGTCAATTTTCTGATTATCACTGAGCTCTGTTTCTTGAGGTTCTTCTTCATCGGCCATCGCTAACAACGTATGTGGGAGATTGATTCCGATACAGAAAAGGGTATTTATATCCCCACCCCCCTGCAAAAAAACTTTTTAATTTTTAACTTAAAGTTACACTATTTAACCCTGTAATTAATTATAGAGGTCTGGACGGTAGTTGCTAGATGATATAGAGCTGGATGCTATAGAGGTGAGGCTCTGTATGATATTGCTAGATGATATAGAGCTGGATGCTATAGAGGTGAGGCTCTGTATGATATAGTGCAGAATGAAAAATGGTTGTTTGGTAGCTGCTCTGAATGGACAGTCTAAATAAGAACAAATTACCATTTTAACCCTCTATGTTCACAAGAAATTTATACACAGATAAACAAATCAGAAACACAAATCAATTGCCATTTATGTTCACAAAATAACCTTTTATTACCGGTTGAATCAGAAACAACACAACAGCAAAAAAACAATAACCAACTAGCATATTTATGCTGTGAAAAGAAAGCAGTAGCATCAAGAAAGCAATAGCATCTAGAAGAAGAATTAAAGCAAACCCCTTTTCAAATCCTATGATAAAAGACACCAAAAACACAAAAAGAAATCTGAAGTATACATCAGAAACCCACTAATCCCCTTTCTTCAAAATCTCACACATCAGATTTTACCTCCGGCGGAAGTATACATCAAATTTAGAACAGATATCCAAGAGAAAGAGAAAAGAAATGGATTTAGATCGTTGATTTGGACAAGAAATAGAACAGAAATCCAAGAGAAAGAGAAAAGAAATCGAAACCATACCTGAGAATCGTGGGAGGAAGCAGCAGCCGGCGGTCGTGGAAGGGACAGCAGCCGGCGGTCGGCGGTCGGCGGTCGTGGAAGAGACAGCAGCCGGCGGTCGGCGGTCGGCAGTCGGCGGTCGGCGGTCGTCGGTCGTCGATCGTGGAAGGAGAGACAGCAGCCGGTTGAGAGAAATCACAAAGGGGGGAGAAAGAGATGGTGGAAGGAGAAGTTTGAAACAAAAGGGTATTTTTGAAGAAAATAACAATTCTGAATCATTTCTGACGGTGTTAGGATATGCATCATCTAAAGGCCTTTGCCCGAACTTCAGAGGACCATTTTTCTTTTTTCTTTTTTGCCAAACAGTACCTAGCCTCTGAATGATTCAGATGTGTCTCTGAATGGTACCATCCAGACCTAAACAAACAGTCCCTTACTTTATTTCCTTTCTTTTTTAATATTTCGTTTTATGCCCTTATCACATTAACCTATATAATCGTATATCAGTTAAAATACGTCTAAAAATACGTTTTTATTTTAATAAGTTACACCATTATAATCCTCTCGACAATACCTTCGAAATGAGCTCAATGTCGAATATTTTTTGATTTGATTAAATTATTATATATTATATATATTACAATTTATACTCTTATAGTTACTAGAAGTCGTACCCGCTACAACGTAGCGGAATTTAAATATTTCATCAACATAAACTTTAAAAGTCTCGAATTCTTTGAAAATATCAAATCGTCTATTGTTATGAACTTATGAATCGACATCCATTATTTTTACAAAACTCAAAATACAATCCTAATTTAATAGGAACAAAGTAGCACATTTAGTATCTATTTGATTTGACGATTTTTTTTAATAATTTGGAGTTTTTGGTATGTTTGGTTTGTAAGATTTGGAATAAAATTTAATTTTATTATTAATTGATTCTTACAAAACAAGCATTTTAAACATTTATAAGTCTTAAAAATTTAAACAATAACCACTTTTTATAGTACAGTATAGATATAAATATATAATGGTGTAAAATGAAAAACTAAAAATGAAAATTTAAGATGCTAAGTTTCAATAAACAGCTCAGTGTATTTATCTTTTTAATATTATTATTAAATACAAAAATATCCATATTGGGCTCTTATAAAGGTATTGAAGAAACAACTATAACCGTATAATTTATAAAAATAACGTTTTTCCTTAATATAGTTTAGTTAATATACGATTATCTGTTAATATGAAAATGACATTAAATGAAAAAGTAAAATATATAAAACTTAATTAAATAACTATAATGTATAAACTGTAAGTTTGAGAAATAATTCACTGCGTGTTTATGTTATTGATAATATGGTTAAGTTAAAAAATATTCAATACTTGGTTCATTTCGAAAATATTAACAAGACCGATTATAATCGTATAATTTGTATAAAAAACATATTTATTTAATGTAAGTTGATATGATAGGGGTGTAAAATGGAAAATAAAATAATAAGGGATATGAATGAAATTTATAAATTAATTATAATATAGATAAAGGTGTAAAATGAAAAGATAATAAAACTAAATAAATAACTATAGGGTATAAAATGTAAATCTTTAAAAAAATAACTCGTTACGTATTTATGTATATAATAATATGATTAAATCGGGAAATATTCAATATTGAGCTCATTTTAAATATATATCAACGACATGATTATAATGATATAATTTGTAAAAGGGAAAATTGCGTCAAAATGGAACCAACTTTCACCTGATTCCTATTTTGGGGAACCAACTTTCAAAATTATCATTTTAGTGTCTGAATCAAACTTTTCATATATTTAAGGGTCTCTACCACCTATTCAGCAGGTAAACGGTCACCTTTAAATGACATGTCATAAAACGAAAAGAAAAAAAAACATATGTGGATATTAAAAATTCCACATCACTTTCAACTATCTCTCTCTTCTCTCCTATTGAAGTCGCCTGAAAGGCTGAAATCCCCCCACACCCAGAATTTCAGATCTCTCTCATCGTAGCTCACTACCCAGATCTCTCACTTTATCTTTTTCTGTGTTACCCCAACCAGCGGCGTTCCACCACCATTCTGCAGCGCCGGACTCCACCATCCCCAACTTGTGGCATCCAACATCGAAGTTTTGTTTGATTTCTTCATCTCTTCAGGATCTACAACAAAAAAACCGGATCCACATCTCATCTTACATCAATATCTGCTCGTGGTCTGGATCTGGATCTACACTGGGCTGGGATGGATCTGGATTTACGTTCGGCTTGAGATCTCTAACCTAGATCTTGGTTTTTATTTTATTTGATTTAGGGATTACAGATTTGTTTGATTTAGGATTTGTTTGATTTAGGATTTGTTTTATGTTTTTGATTTAGGGTTTGATTTGAGGATTTGTATCATAATTTGTTTTGAGTGAATATCTATAAAATTATTATTTATATTCAATATTTATGATTATACGTTACCTCTCTTAAGAGTTTATGATATTTTTTAAAAATTGGATGGTCATTTGTGGTGGATGACGATGGTCTGTCGATGGTGTTTTAAGTGGAATAATGGAAATGGAGATGGAGTTGATGGTGGGTCATCGCTAGCAGGGGAATTCAGGGAAGGGTTGGTTTCATTTTTTTAATATTAGATAATTTATTAAATGATTTAATCTTTTTCTAATATTAGTTTATGATGTGGAATTTTAGTTTTTATATAAATTTTCTAACATGCCATGTCAGCATTTTAGATTTATATTTAAAATAATAATAGTGACGTGGAATCTTAGTTGGCGAAACTCCTGGGCCATGTCATCATTAGCAGGTCAATAGGTTAACCAGACCCTAAAATAAACAAAAAGTTTGATTCAGACACTAAAATGATAATTTTGAAAGTTGGTTCCCCAAAATAGGAATCAGGTGAAAGTTGGTTCCATTTTGACGTAATTTTCCCTTTGTAAAAATAGAAACTTATGTTTTAATTGTCTTATGATTCATATACGATTATTCAGGTTAATATGATAAGGTATAAAATAAAAAATAAAAAATTAAGGGACATAAAATAAATTACATTACTAACTATAAGGGTGTGAAGTGTAACTTAAACTTTAAAAATAATTTAATTTATAAAATTATATGAGTAGTGGGAGGTTTGTGGAAGTTTTTGGTGCTTTAAATATTGTACCTTATGCATAAAAGTTTGTACCTCTTAAAAGTGTAAACATAACCGAATAGCATGCTTTATATAATAGTATAGATTTATTTAACAATTAACAAAATATTAAGAATACATATTTTTATTTTTTAATCTATACTATAATTATATAAATTAATTCACTTCATATTATTATTAACATACATATTAAGTCGTACATATTTTGTATACAAATGTATTACGATAGTTACAATATATTAAAAAACTTTGATTTTATGATAAATCAACATAATCTTGAGTACAAGTACGCTCTATAAATTCTGCATATACATTAAATCTATTTTTGTATGGGGTAAACCATGTACTTGCATCTGGATGTCGACAACGTCTCTAATGGTGCGTAAGTGTGGGAATTGTGTATTCTCCGATTAATACAACCTTTATATAATGGTTATTATCAACATGCACTATTGCAATTGACACGTTTTGAGATGTTGATGGCGGTTGTGTCCTGAAGGGTAGGTACGTCACGTTGTCTGCCATGCTGAGAACATGTAGCATAACATTGAATCTGGAAGCTGCTAGAATTCCCATTTCAGGCATAGTAATCCAATGATTAGCTGGAACAAAGACGTCATTTTGAAAGAAATTCAAAGCATTGTAAGTGCTTAGCACCTCGTTGCCAATCACGTCATTGTAATATGCTTGATGGTCAGTTAGTCCATACATCAACTGTAGATGGATAAAGCCCCAATCGTTTTCATGATGGCCCAGACAAGCAGCTATTGCCCGAAATCCACAATTTCCATCGCCCAGTACATCTACAACATGTGTAATGTATGGATGAAATAAAATTGAGATTTGATCAAAATATCGATGTCGGGGGGTGGGTTGTCGTTGGATGTGGGAACTATGCCTCGTTGATTCTTGATGCCCCAAGTTTTCATAGTTCATAAATGTAGGCACGTTAGAACAACTATGTCTATAGGAGTCTTCAGTCATTGTTTTCTTCAGAGACGGACGACCATGAGTGGTTCTATGAACCGAGGGTTCATCAAACGTTTTTTACGACGTCATTATATCCTTCAACTTTTTCAGTAAGCTTTTACGACCAAGAGCTGACTATTTGTTGAAATTTTCTCTGAAGATCTGAACTTCATCATCGCATTGAATATCATCATATTGTATAGACACACAGGGTAAGAAATCAAGTTTTTTCCAATGCATGTCTATTGCATCAAGTGGAATGGGTATGCGTCGACATATATATATCGCTTGTTCATGCGCACATGGCAACCCATAATTTGTACGCAATTCTCTATTGCATCAGTTTACTTTTTTTTATCCAAATATAACTTCAGTTTAGAATGTTGGCTTTCAACTCTGTTCGTTGTGTGATTTCCAAAGTTTAAAGCCTGATCAACCCACACAGATACAAGAATTTCCTTGTATGGTGTCAACTATGTTTTATCCAAATAATTCATAACACCTGCAAAATACAACAAACATATGTCAATATCTTTAGTAATAATGGTTAATCTATTTTATATCAAAAATACCTGGATAAGCGCGCATTTTTTCTTGAAGTTGTCCCAAGTTGTATGTGTACGTTTCTTCATTTTGAGACTCAAGTAATTGCGACCATTGTTGAGTAAAGGAAGTCCACGAGTGACCCTCGTGAATCGATGGTCTACAATGTTTCATAATATTTTGGGAGACGTGCCATCTACAAAGTAATGGCTTAGCATCCGGAAAAACCACTTTGGATGACTTTATAAACTTCTCCATTTGAGGACTTTGCCTTTGATCTTTTTGTAACAACAATACAACCAACTGAACATCCCATATTCTAGACCCACTGAGTTACTTCTTCTCGAGAATAAAACACCTGAAATTATTGTTATTTTTTATAACATTCACTTGTAAATATTAATAAATATAAATATAAATTAACATAATTGTGTACCTCGTTGGTGGCAAATTATGGTGTTTTTGTCAAATGTTCTTCTATATTTGCCATATATATATATATATATATATATATCAAATAAGAGATGGAAGAGGGTGGGAGAGTGAGAGATTGAAAGAGGAAAATCGAACGAACGAACGATTCGTTCGTTCGATATATATATATATATATATATATCGAATTTACTTTATTTCAAATCAATAACTTACTTTACTTCAAATCAGTAAATTACTTTATTTCAAATCAATAACTTTATTTTATTTCAAATCAATAACTTTACTTTATTTCAAATCAAATTATCTATAAAATTATGTAAATGTTACAAATGTTATAATGTTGACACGTTTGATATATGTATACCCACATTTACTCGTTTCAAAATAGAACAAAAACTGAAGAAAAAAAATAACTGAAGCTATATCATAGAATCAACGTGGTAATCTAGTTTTTCGTTTATTCGCTGCCTCATTAACACACACACACACACACACACTTTCCCGGGGTATCCGAGCTCCCACTTAATTGTGTCACCCGACTAATCCCTGTCGATCATGGCTCAGCCCAATTAAAGGTACCATTAAGTGGCAGACCCATGATCTGAATATCTCCACATGCGCACCGCGGGGTTCGAACCCGGGTAGTCAAGGATATTGTTAAGTATATTAAGATAACTTCAAAAGAGACTGGGTTCTGAAGCTAATAGTTCAGATCTTCTGAACTAGTGCTGTACAGATAAATGAATAAGTAAAGCTCACAAGTCCAAGTTCATAAGTCTGAGAAAGAGTTCTTAGGAGGGCTTAGAAGAAAAGACTAAGGCATAACTTCTGAAGTGGGCAACTTCAGGAGTTCTAAAGTTTTGAGGAAGTTCTGAAGGCAACTTCTGAAGTAGTTCTGAAGACATATTCTGAAGTGGTTCTAAAGTAATGCTCACACGTGGATAGATACTATTGGTCTTTGATAGAACTACAGGCTAGAATAGTATCTCTCTTTGTATATAAATAGGAAGTCAGTTAGTCTGTTAATAGTTAGTGATCATACTTGTACTTTCACGATATACTGTTTGTAATACTGTCAATATCAATTATACATCCGAGTTCGCTGCTCCAATCTTATATCTTGTATATTGTTCTTGTTTCATCTTGATCTACGGGAACTATCAATCTTGTTCACCCAACAATCAATGTAATTGAATCTTTGCTCATATTCCATGAACATTTCTGGATGAAAATATTCAAGAAATAGAGTATAAGCATGTTCTTCAATTCTACTCTATTGCATCTGATCAGCTTCAGTGACTTCCCTTTCTTCCTCTACACTTTCAATCACTTCCTTTCCTTTTGAGCTCTCAGCCTTTTCTTTTTCCTTTTCTGAAACGTCATTTTTCCTTTCAGAAATTAAAACTTTTGAACTTTTCTGAATTTCTTCTAATACTTCAAACTCGGTATTTTACTCTTTTGGATGAACAGAGAAATCATATACATAACTCAAGAGATAACCATCATCTCTTATAGTATTTATTCTTGTATGCCCAAGAGACAAACTTCTTTTAGTAAGATCTTTGAATTGAATTCTTTCATTTTATCAGATAAACAATTTCTTCTTTCAATTCCTTTGCATCAACCGGTATTTCATTTACATACTCAGACAACCATTTTAATGTAGATGTTGAGTATTTTGGAATATCAGAAACAATGAAAGAGAATACTCCCGAGTCATCCACCTTTTTGTAGAGAAAACATAATTCTGGAACTGAGAAGATTTTTCTTTTAAGAATACATTCCATTAAAATTGGTTCTGTTAAATTTACTTTCTTCAAACCATATTCCAAAGCAAGTTGAAAATCATGCTTGATCAGATTTCTTAGATAGATTCCAAGCACCCTTCTGATTTCTAGTACTAGCTCTGTATCACCTCTTTTAACATAGTGGTTTAATAAATATATCTTGTCTTGAAGCCTCAAGTTGTAAATGTCAAACTGTGTGAATTCAAATAGTATACCATCCCTTCTTTCAACACCAAATCTTATAATTCTTAGATCTTCTTCTATTCTTTTACTGATGCTCAGAATCCTTTTGATCAAATTAGAATCTAGCATATTTTGAATACCATGCATTTGGTGATATGCTTTGACTTGAGAGGCATATTCTTCTGACCATATCATCACTAATAAAACTTTCCAAAGTACAATATTTCAAACTTGACTTGTACATGTTAGAACTTATTAGAAAGTATGAATCAGAACTTCCCTTGAAGAAACAAAGAGTGTAGTTCAACGAGTAATATCCAGAAGATGTCCAATCTTCTGGATTGTCAAGGCAACTTCTAAACTACACCTTCTTAAGTGACTTCCTTCTGAAGGTGTACAAGTAATCATCGACATCCTGAGCGAAATACAAATTACGTTTAATCTTCATATTGTTTTTTCATTTACTATTTACAATTCTAGTTTGTTATTGATTACAATTGCTTCCGCTAACCGCTCTATTTTCATAATCAATATCTTTCATTTGAGTAAAAGGGGATCTAGGTTCTAACAATTGGTATCAAAGCCGTCTAATCAATCTATTGATTATTTGATCTAATCCAGTATGGAGAAATCTCCACTCAACTAGAATTGTCTCGATTTTAAGCTACTGTTTTTCATTCTACCATGTTTTACGAGTTTTTGTTGTTTTACACAAATTTTTCTCAAATCAGTGATATTTCTAGTTAAAATCTGAGTATTACTATTCATCGATCATTTTTTTCAAGTTCAGTGCGTAAAATCACTCCCTTCGTCAATTCTATTCTAAATTCATATATTCTGGTTTTCTAAAAATGGCAAATCCAAATCTAAATGCCATGTAAAGCTCAGGCTCACTTACAAAACCTCCCACTCTGCTTAGGGATGAATTGTAACACCCTAAAAATTACATAAAGAAATCTAACGAAATTTCGGCATGACCCGTTCGTAAAATCATAATATGCCATTTTTATAACCTGTTGACATTTATATATAACGAAATCCCAAAAGACTATATATACAAAATGCCACATAACTGGGCTAATTTACGAACATACGACTAGTTACTAGGATGATGCTAATATAACTTTAAACAAAATACATCTGCTACAAAAGTCTGCACCATCCTACTATGTTAAGTACTAGTATTTCTTATCGCCATCACTAGCACCTGTTGGTCCTGGGACAAACGTCAACAAACAAAACAAGTCAGGCTTATGCCCGGTGAGTTCAAGAGTTTATATTATAAACATTTATATAAATAAAATGAACTGATTCATATTTCAAAATGATGTATGATTAGTAAACATTAATAAACATGCAATTTCACCAATCACTTTTCACCGACAATCAATAAAGGAACTAGTTTCCTACAGCATAGTTTCCCTCAAATAATCCCTTGTAATAACAACTTCCCGATTATTGCCATCAATAATCTAGCTAGGGGAGTCCTACCGTAACCGGTTGATGAGGGAGCATAAAGCAACTCATCTATACTGTTGGCTAATTTAGACATGTCATTTGACCTCCTAGGTCGGTGTACATACATCAATTGACCACCTAGGTACGTGTATATACTTGGCTCCCGGGACGCATGCCTAGTAGCCACCTATCTGGGCTCCCAGCCCTCGGTTTCACACATCTTCCAACGAATTTCTCACATTCTATGTCTCATGTCAATATGTATAACCACTCAACATATCTCATATGTTCATTAAAATAAATTAAACTTGTTCAACTAAATATCAGATTCCCATACATCAAGTAAATACCACATAGTTGTCAACTAACATGTTCATTTCATTTTTGCATAAGACATTTTCCATGATACAGATTCAATACCAACAACATGAATCATTTATGTAAACACATACTTTTGACGTGTACCCAGTAAAATCTACTTGAACTCACCTTTGTCAAATTCAGGCGAATCTAGTCTCCGAATGACTCTTTCGACCGGCTTGACACCTAAATAACCCATACATAATCTATACATTAGTACATCTATTATACTTACACATTCAATCCACCATATTCAATCCATTAAGAATCACTCATACCGGTTGTAAAACCATTTTTAGCTTAAATTTATAAAAATCACATGTTTTTATATATATAAAGAAAACGGACAGCTCTAAAAGTCAGATTTTTGATCTATTTAAATTCTTACTCGCATCATGGTCATCACAGCAACTTGTAGAATATATCCCAACGATTCCAAAAAGGTATTACACACTTAAATCTGAGTTACGAGTGATTTTTAATGATTTTTACAAGTTTTAGCAACTATATAATTCAAACCGACCACTTACCCAAATCTCTTATGGAGTTCTTGGTTTGAATTCTAATCTCCAAAACATAACTATTTTAGTACTTAAGATATGCAAAGAAGGTCTTCATATTTGATTTTCACTTAAAAATCCATTCAACATAACAATTCCCAAAATTTGGTTCAAACCGAATATCCACATTCTTTAACATTGGACACTCATCAAACTCCCCATGAAATGATGATTTGATCATCAAAATACTACTATATACCTTCTATGACTACATTCCTTAAAACTTGACCTTTAATTTTGCATAAAACTACACAAATTGGGTTTTATGCAAAACAGTTTGACTTTTCTGAAAAAGTCAACCGTTTTATTCAAAGACACCAATCTCCCACAAAAATCAATTTTTAGGGGCAATTTTTTTCTTTAATCCATATAATATCCCCTAAAATAATGCCAAGGAATAATCTATAACAAGTATTTTCACCTATTCATACCAATTTCAAAGCTTCTACCTCTAGTTTTATAGTTTGACTTTAAAGGTAGTCAAATATTGAAAGTTCCAACTCCAATTCTTGATTAAACACTTCTCAACTTAAAGTAACAATGAAACTCCAACTAATTCATATTTAATCATGTAAAAGACAACCAATATGATCACTATCTCTTAACAATTCAAAGAATTTTATTCAAAAAGATAATACAATGAAACCCTAGGTGGATAAGATGACAGAAACGAGTACCTTAACAACAATAGATGAGAAGACAATTGGGGAAGATGATGAAGGTGATGAAGGTGATTGTTGGATGTTGAAGGCAGATTCAACCAAGAAGAGTTGCAATTGAAGTGAGCTAATTTCTGATATTCACGTCGAGAAGGAGAAGGCGGTGGGTAATAAAAGACATGGGCTTGGATTGAGTTTGGCTCTAGACATAGCAAGCCCCTTTCTTTTCTTTTCTTTTATTATTATTTTTTTTAAAATGAGAGGTTATATGAATATCCTAACGGAAAATTAGCATGATCAATTTCTTTGAGGGTTTAGATCTCGATCTGTACACCTCTGTGATAAAATGGTCCCTATATTCCAGTTACCACTATTCCCCGAGTACCTGCAACCGCCACTACTGAAGAAGTTCCAGCAAGGCAGGTCCTAAAAGAAAGAAAGAAAGGACTGGAATGAGGAAGATAATAAGAAAAAAGAAATTGATCAAAAGGCTAAAAGACTTCTCATAATGGCACTTCCAAATGAAATCTTTCAATCTCTAGATCAGTGTGCTTCTGCTAAAGATCTATGGGATCAGTTCGCTAATCAACTTGAAGGAGGCTCGATGATGAAGAAGAATAGAAGAACTCAAGAACTAAATGAGTATAACACTTTTCAGGCCCTTCCAGATGAAACTCTCGAGCAGACATTACACAGGTTCAATACATTGATTGATCAATGTAAAAGATGTGACATCATCAGGTCACAAGAAGACAACAATGTTTTGTTCCTCAAACGTCTGAATCCTGAATGGTCAAATTTGTCTATGTCATTACAAGTAAACCAAGATCTGGAGTAGTGGTCTTTACATGACGTGTTTGGAACTCTTCAGACTCATGAGAAGGAAGTGGTGTTAAAGAAGGTGAGTATTGGTGGTCCCTTGGACCTTATCTCTGAATCCAAAGGGCCAGGTAGGAGAAATAGAGATGCTGAGAAGAAAGGTAAGAATAAAGCATTAATCTCAGAAGCTGATACAGAAGCTGGTCTCTCTGGATCAGAAGATGATGAGATAAACTCATTCCCCGAGTCTTTGGCTCTTATTGCCGAACAATTCACCAGGAAGTTTGGTAATCGTTCATTTCAAAGCAATAAAAGATATGAAAACATAAATGAACGCCCTACCCAAGCATATGTTCCATGTAAGTCCCTTATTACAACAAATTTGTATAGAATTGCTCAAGGAATCCTCATTTAATTATGTGTTAGATCCCAAGATTCAAGATATAGAAAGATTGTATGAATTAAGAACAAGTTTGGAGCAATGTAATCGGATGTGTTATTGGAAAAACCAAGATTACAATACATAATGAAAGTACATATATTATCTATGAACATTAACTTTAACTTACTAACTAACCTTCTATTTATATACAAGTAGAGATTCTAAAATGACAAGTCGTTACATGACAGACCTATAGAATCTATATAAGTGTACAACTTAAGTTCAGAACCACTTTTGAACTTCTTCAGAACTGTCTTCAGAAGTTCTTCAGAAGTTCTTCAGAACTCCTTCAGAATCTTCAGAACTTCTGAAGTGGATACTTCAGAAGTTCTTGACTTCTTTACTTCTGAGAACTTGACTTCTGACTTTGGACTTCTAAGTTTTCCTGTTTCTTCAGAACAAGTTCAGAAGATCTGGACTATGTAGCTTTAGAACCCAGTCTCCTTTGAAGCTATTTTATGATCTCTATCAATCTCCCCCTTAGCTTCAAAAGTTCAAGTTGTAACCCAGTAGTTCAGAAGTTGTCTGACCTCTCCCAAAATAAGCTTCTTGTACTCAAATAGCATTTCAATCCTTTTATTCATTTCCTTAGCAAGCTTTTTATACTCATTCCATTCTTCATCAATGAGCTTCTTTGGTCTAGATTTCTATCTTTTGACCTACCTTTCACTTATAGCTAAGAGCGTTCCATTACAACACTTGTGAATCTCTTCAAATCTTACAAACAACATCTGAGATTCAAACTTGCAGACTAATCCTGGAGGATGCACAATGTAATAACCCGGAATTTAATTTTTGTAATTAATATTTCAAGTTGATGGTTGGAGTCAAATATCCCAAAGTTCAAGGACTAAAGATGTCATTTGATGATAGATGATCAAATATAAAGGGAGTGAGTCTTCATTTTATTCTTATTTTGGAAGAAATCAGATAAGAAGTGTGTGTGTGTGTGGATGGAGGTGCGATTCCAAGAGGAGAGAAGAGAAATAGAGGAAGACAAGGGAGAAATGAGGAGAAACAAGTGAGAAAGACCAATTTTAGGTATGGATATCATCATCCTTGTGTTACTCTTTCTCTATTGATTTTGTTGGTGAGATTAGGGTTTTATTTGGGGGGTTTTGAATTGAGAAATGTTGGGTGAAATTGTTAATCTTTAAAGTATTTCATGTTGGGATTGTTCTTGATTGAGTATTTCTTGTTTAGTCATTCACTTTGATGTTTGGGGTTTGAGTTCAACCAAAAACCCCATGGATGAGTTTTAATCATCACTTGTGGCTTTAATCCATGGATTCCCATGAAAGGAAATGGATTGGTTAATGTTTGGGGATGATTCTTAAGTGTTTGGGATGAGTTCTAAGTCATAAAATTGAAGGAAATCGAATTGGGTTTTGAATTTGGGGTTTTCTTCACGAATTGGGTTTCTGCAGGTGAAACAGTGAAGAAAGTGGGTTGCAAGTGGGTTTTAGTCGCCTGAAACCCACTTTGTCGGCTGTTTGAGAATTCTCAATTTTTGTTAAAGTCCAATTAGGGGTTGTAGCTTGTATTGTTATTTGAGGGGTTTGTAAATGAGTCTTTTGGGGCTACTTTGGGTTGGTAAACTCATGGTTTGGTAACCTCAATTCAGGTGTTCGGTTGGAGAATCCTTAGGACTCAAGTGTGATTAATGATTGGCAAGTTCAGGTGAGTTCCCTTCGTGTGCTTCTTTTATAAAATGAATGTTTTAAATTGAAATGTTTTAAATCATTCAAATTGGGCGGCGTATGCCCGTTTAATAGTCACGATGTGGGTGGCTAATCTTTTGGGCGACGTGTGCTCGATCAATAGTCACAGCGTGTGTGACTAAAAGTGTGAAATACCGTTGCAAAAGGTACACAAAAAGGGTGTTTTTAAAGTGTGAGTTGATATTCATGACTAACCGTTTTTGCTTATAACTGTCATGCATATTAACTGTTGTTTTGGGGGAATTCACTAGGCCTTATGGTCTAACCCTCTCTTTTCAAAAACTAAAAACCCTTTTAGGTAAGCAGAGTTGAGGGCTCGAGTATGAGCAAGGGAAGTAGGGAGCTTGGAAATCTAGAGGTGAGGCACTATTGCGTTTAGATAGTTTCCTAGTTGCTAGTTGGAATGTAATAAATCTCAGTAGTTACATTTTATTTCGCTGCGAACTTATGAGATTAAGTTATAGTTGGGGACCTTTTGGTTTCTAATTGCTAGTTTTAGAGCAATGGTATGCTTTATCGGTATTTTAGAAACGTGGTTGTTACAAGTGGTACCAGAGCTCATAGTTTAAGAGATTCAGGTGTTCAAGGAGCATCTAGACTTAAACTGAGGAGTGGGAGGGGAACTGAGATTTAAGTAGAATGAGCAGAGTGTGGTTTAACCAGAAAAATTAATGATAGGGTAGAAAGGACTAACGTGTAAGGTAAATTCAAAATCACATCTGGCCAATGTCATTGTAAATTTACATGTACACGAATGTGCTTATATACCTTGTTACGATCTAACCGGGTGTCGTAAAGTGGTTCGTATAAGTTAAGAAAATGTATAAATTGGTCTTGTGGATCAGTGAGGATCGTATCTGTGTTGACTGAGGGAGAAAATTCTTTTGTTGGAGTTGTACCAACAGGAAGAGTGGAAATTGG
Source organism: Silybum marianum (assembly GCA_036898165.1). Classification (NCBI taxonomy): domain Eukaryota; kingdom Viridiplantae; phylum Streptophyta; class Magnoliopsida; order Asterales; family Asteraceae; genus Silybum; species Silybum marianum. The sequence continues at coordinate 29,145,953 of CM072533.1, read as the reverse complement.
GGGTGTTGCTAACACCCGTGATCGAGAAAGTGGAAGGGGTAGTGAACTCTGTGGGACTGCAGTGTCAGTTGGGGCTCATGAGTTAAGAGCTTAATGTTGGTAAGAGGTTGAGAGGGTAAAAATATGAATTTTCTAGCGTATGGGGGTGCTTGATTGCTACTGCTGAGGCAACCGATGGATGTGGTAGTCTGAGTAAAGACTAGTTTGCAAAGATTGATCGGGAGTTTTGATGTGTTATATGAGGATGCATAGAGAGTATTTGTTTGGACCCTTGAAATGAAGTTTCATCCGGGAGTGTTGGTGATTCATCAAGATAGAATTCTTGAGGATTGAAAAAGGAAACATATTGTCCAAGTGGGTACTTTTAAATCTTGGGAAGATTCCCAATTGCAGGGTTGATTGTATTAATCGAATGTTATTGAATGGACAAGTGTGTTTGGGTTTTGAAACCTTCCGTATGAAAGCGGAAGATATTAATGAATCCCTTGACTCATAGTCATCGGTGTATAGGACAAGATTGTTGGAAGGATAGAGTCACTAATACTGGAGTAAATGAAGGGATCAACAAATGATCCAAGAAAGCCGAAGTTGCTGAAATCGGGTACTTGATAATTAGTGATGAGAATGGACATGGTATGGTCCGAGAAATCGAGTATATTGAGAAATTTGTTTAGAGAATTTGCTACGAGTGTAGAAGACTCGTTCTTTGATCTTGAATGTAAGTGAATGCGGGGTTGTTGCCAAGTTGCAAAGCGGATAGAGTTAATTACTCTCATTTCTAAGACGAGTTTCATGTATCTAGATGTTTATGTTTTTAAAGAGGGTTTATGAGTTGGTGTGAGCATGTTGAGTTTATCATCAACGTACTCAGGATGTTGTTGTATGGCTATGGTTGGAAAAAAAGTTTGTTGATACTTCGGTGTAGTAAAAGTGTGAGATCGTTAATAATCCAAATGAAGAAACGAGTTCATTACAAGATTTATATTTATTGTTGGCATCAATTTGGATTGATGGATCCGAGTTATATCATTGGTCATGTGTGAGTTGTAGGCGTGCATATGAGTGTGTCGGCATGCTTGATGCTATAAACTCGTAGGGCTGTTGGGTTTAACCTTTCCTTTAGAAGGATGATGAGAGTAAAGGGAAGGAGATGTTGTCGGAATATGTGGTTTGGTCATTTAAGGTTGATTTTTGATTGTGGCATGCTAGTGTGTGGATGGTCGATGTATAAAAGTAATGCAATGAGGTGAAGTATGTATTGATTCTTGTGGTAGGAATTTAAATTATTGTCTCGGTGTGGTTGATAAGGTGGTTGACAATGAATGTTGATATTCAGAATATCTTAAGCCAAAGAATGCCCAAAAAGTAATGGTATGATTTTTGAAGAAGTACTACCTGTAAGGGAGTAAAAGAGAATTATGAATCGAAGTGTTCATAGATTGTTAAAGTAGACATGCAGTTGGGTTATGAGGTAACGAGAACGTGCATCATTATCCATCTGGACTGTGAGTAGTTGTTAATGGGTGTGGGGTGACTAAAGTTATGGGTTTGAGAATTGACTGTAATGTGGTTAATTGGTTGTGAATAGACAATAATGTGAGTGGTCGTATGAGCAAGAGGCATTCTTGGCTTCAGGCTAATCTTCAAGTGTGATTGTTACAAAGGCTGGGAAGTCGTTAATTTGGATTGGCGGCTTAGTATGAGAATAATGTAGCCATCAAGAGCGAAAGTGGGTATGTGGGACTATAACGGTCCGTGCAAGAGGGTGTTTTCTTATTGATCTAGTTGAACATAATGCTGACAGTTGGCGATAGTGTAATGTGGGGTTGCTAGTTGCCTTGGTCTTAAGGCGTAGAGAGTGGAAGCGTGTGTTTGTTATTGGAATGGGGTTATGGTCACTCTATGGTTTGCATAGCTCAAGGGACTGACAAGTATGTAGCCAGTGTGTGCAGTCACAAGTGTGCGTGACTAGAGCTATATGGATGTTGCTTAACGTTACCCAAGAGGGAATGAAATCTTTGGTCACTGTGGTATGTGATGTTATACGAATGGCACTTAGAATGCTCTTAGTGAGTATGCAAGGTCGATGAGTGAAATTGATTTGAGTGTTGGTGTGAATCATTGTTGGGTATCTATTGGGGAGACATTCAAGAGTGTTGACTATGAATGCTTGAGGCGCAGAAAATTCTTGACGGCATTATAATATTCTTGTTTCGAGGAGAAAAGACTCGAGTGGTAATTGGTGATGGATTCACATATTTTTCGGGTACGTCGTGATTTGAGGAGTTAATTTATTTTCATTGGGACTTTGGCGAAATGTCAAAATTCGGTTGGTTGATGGGGCTAGATAGTAGAATTATTGATTTGAATAAAGTGGCAAAACATTCCTTGTGTGTAAAGGAATATTAGTGGTTCGGTTATCTCCTTTGGGAATCGAGAAGTACCATCTCTTCTCTCAGCTCCAATTCTGATTATTATCAAATCATCTTCACATGTTCTTATTACACTTCTGAAATGCTTGATAGGTACAGAGTCATCCATCTCCTGAATTCCATGTCTTTGCAGAAAAGATCTCACTTTAGAAACATGATCTTCTGACCATTCATCATTCATATAACTTTCAAGAGTTGCATTCCTCAAGCTTCTTCTATACAAAGACTTGTAAGTATCTTCTGGAAAGATAGTCTCTTCATCACCAAGTTTGTCAAATATATTTTCTCTTACAAAGATTTGATCAACTATTGGTTCTTCAAGGAATAGTGAATCAATCATAGGAATAAGAATGCCCTCTCTGAACTTTACTTCAATATCTCCTGTAAATTTCATCAAGACATCATCTGGAAAATCAACTTCAAGCATATGACTTAGAGTAACAGTCACATTCGTAACTTCAGAAGATTGATTAATAAAACCCTTGAAAATAGAAAGTCTTTCATCCAAGAATCTACACTCCAGATTCCTTGGACCATTCAGAAATACATGTTGTATGAAGAATTGTCTTGTAAACCACCATAAGATACTCAGAAGTTCTTCATTCTCTCTTCTATTTATAATTAAAGGTCTCCATACAACAATGTCTATGATTTCATTGACCTCTTCTTTTTCATCAAACATAATAACATCAGAAAGATCACTAGTGTTAGGATCCAAAGAATCCTATGAACTTGGATCCTATGTTTTGAATGTTTTGTAAAGTAAAGAACTTCAGAATCTGAAGATGAATAGTTCAGAAGTTCATAACTAGTGCTAGAAAGATAAATAAAGTCATCTTCAGAAGTGCAAAAGATATATTCAGAAGTCCTGAAGAAGTTCTGAAGTGAAAGTTCAGAAGTTCTGAAGACAATTCAGAAGTGGTGCGGAAGAGCAAAGTTCAGAATTCTGAAGACAGTTCAGAAGTTCTGAAGAACTTCTGAATAGAGTTTTTGATGACGTGTCTTAATATAATTGGACTGTGATTTGAATACATGTAACTGTATATTTACATTTGTAGTATAAATAGTCTGTCTGTTAGACAGTTAGAAGTTGAACACAAGTAGAACACCACACATGAGAGTCGTCTAAAGGTGTAAGTGCGTGTTTCTCTATATAGCTTTCTAGAGTTCTTAATAAAATGAGGATTCATTGAGCATTCTATATCAAATCTGTTGTAATATGGGATTAACAATTAGGTTCTCCAATCTCTTCTTCAAATGCTAGATATTCATTTAACATCTCTTCATTTGAATCAGGAAGAATATCTGTGTCATCTATTCCCGCATTATCATCAGAATTGTATGATAATTTCTTTGTCTCATACCCTTCATCATTCTTTTCACTAACATTTTCTTCAGAAATAGCCACACTTGACTCCATAATAATAGGTACTATCTCAGAACAAATACCTCCTTATGATACAGGTTCAGAAATAAGAATCTCTTCAACATCTTCTGAATTCTTTTATGCACTAACATCTTTCTGAATATTTTCAGAAGATCTTTCAGAAGATCTTTCAGAAGATTGATTCTTCATTATCATTAAATCTTCAAAAGTAGACTCAGACACTTTTCTCCTTTTCTCCCTCTCATGATCATCAGGACCCTGATCGTCATGCTTTCTCTTTAAAGTGTCAGCCTGAGATCTACATTCCAAAGCTGAGATCCTGTTATCAAGAATTATTTGAATGTTCTGAACAAAGGTCAACTTGTTCAGAATTAGTTGTATATCATCCTTTGTTGCCAATTTGGACAGATCTGGTTGAGCAAATGAAGATGATAGAGAAGTTTTGAGAGACGAAACTGTAGAAACCACCTCAGAAAAGGATTGTAAAATTGTATCTTGAAAGGTTTTGAAATCACTAGATGAGACAGAAGCATTCTTTAGGGCATCAAGTTTTTCCTCCAACTTTTTCTCCTGACTAACCACCCTATCCTTCATCACCTTTGAAGATGATTCAAATAAGTCTTTGATGTCCTTCTGAATCTTTGCAAATTCAGAAGTACAGAAAATCTTAAAATCTGAAAATTCAGAAGTAAGGGTAACATTTCCAAGACCAACAAATGGTCCTGTTTGCAGTCCTACAGAAGTAGGCTGGTGTGTTGATGTCACCACATCATGAATCACAGAGGATTCATTTAATGGAGCTTTAAAGATGTTCACTCCACCAGGACTTCCATCCAATCCTTGAGTTCCTAAAATAGGAATATCTATGGATGTTGTTGCAATGTAACAAACACTTTGCATATGTACATCTGAAAGATGTGTCCTTGTGTGAAGAAAATCTACTTCAAGTAGTTCATTTGGCTCTATATTGAGTGGACTCTCGGACTAAATGTGCTCATATATGTGAAGGGGGGACAGGGACATATACCATTCTTTTTCAACATTAGTATTCTCCATGTGGGAATCTAATGGTGTATGTGTAGCGTGCCCCAAATTTAAAACTGAAACATCCATCTGTTGTGAGATGAATGTGTGACTGGGGAGGGGGGGGGGGGGGGGTTAACAAGATTTGCCATGGGCTTACTGGCTATTTCAATACTGTCCACCAAAGAATGTGAAACAATAGATTTTGTGGCTGCCCTACTTGTCCTTTCTATTATTTCCATTTTTCCTTTATTCACTTTGAGGTTGTTCCCCACCATGAACTTCCTCCCCTCTCTCTCTATGAAAACTAGACCCCTCACCTTTCTCACCACTTGGGGTTGAATCAGGGGAAGAGACTACAGGTTTAGGTAGTCCCATTGATTCACAATACTCAATCAAAAACTTATTTTTAGAACTTACATAGGCAAGAAGCTGGAAGTGGTACTGCATTGGGAAATCTGAGCTTTGTGGCCTCAAAGTATCCATAGTGAATAAAGGAACAAATACTTCATCATCAAGTCTTGGAATTGCTTCAACAGTTCTCATTGCACCTTCAACAAAGATTTGAAAGAATCTCTGATATGGGATATAGGAATATTGAGACTTCTTAGAGATAGCAATTTTCAACTCTTCAAGTATCAAAGAAGCATAGTCATAATGCTTAGTATGAGCAATCCCATGGAAGATAACTCTGACATTAGTTGCTGCTTGATCCAAACTAGAGCTTTTACCAGACAGGCAACTGTTAATTATAGTAAACAAAGAATACCAAATAGGGGGTAAGCACTTCCTTCTGAATGAGCTAAGAGAGGTAAGGTTTCTGAGTATCCTAACTTAATGAAATTTGAAATTAGATCAGAATTTGTTGGAATAGCATCAAATGTAGTCTTGCCCACAACAGCTGTAGCTATAGGGAGATTCAAAATAGTCCTTATTTCTGAAGTATTGATTGAAAAATAGTAACCATGAATATAGGAAGAAATAGAATATGTGTCTTCATCCACTTCAGCTTAATACCACCATTGTTGCAAGTATTCTTCAGGGACCAAAAATTTCTTTGTAAGTATTGCTCGAAATGGATGCTTCTTGAGAATTTCGAACAAAATCATTTGATCATTAATGAACTCTATTGATCGAAGATTTAACGCACAATTATTTTTTTTGATTTCCATTCTATCTCCCTCTGGAATAGATTGCTTTGTAAGATCAGGACCAAAATTTTCTTCTTGAATATTCCTTGATCGAGACTCATTCACACCTCCAATCGAATGAACAAATCACAAATACTGAAATGTAGTTACTCCCCCTTGAATCATGAATGAAAAAAAATTAAGGAAAAAGCTTCCCTTTGAAAAATGCTATTTAGAAATATGAAGATAACAAAGTCAAAAAGAGAAGTGTAAAAAGTTACGCCGTTAGAAAAAGGAATTAATACCTCAGAAGTATCAGATTTTAGTCTCAGAAATTCTACCCATGCATATCTAGAATATTCATCAACAATGACCAAGATATACTTTTTGCCTCCCAAACTCTGAGTCTTCATTGGTCCACATAAATCCATATGAAGCATTTTAAGTGGAGCTTTACACGAAGAAAGCGTCTTTAGAGGATGTGAGCTTCTTTTTATCTTTCCAAGTTTACAAGCAGAACACAATGAATTCTTTTGAAACTTAATCTTTGGCAGACCTCTGGCTGATTTGTGCCATAACCAACTCATTTCTTTCATTGGAGTAGAAATATAACAAATTCCCTTGAGTTGACCATCTTTAGTAAATGTTGCAGTGCAGATATCCCCATCCCAATAGGCTGTTAATTTGGTTTGTTTTTCAGAGTTGAGAATGTTACAGAAATCTATATCAAAATGAACAGTCCAATACTTATCACATAATTGACTTATACTGAATAGATTATGTTTAAGTCCTTCAACATAGAAAACCTTCACGACAGTGACATCTCCTTTGGAAAAGTTCCATAGCCTCTTGCATTGTTTCCAAAACTAACTGTTCCTCCATTTCTCTCATGATAGTCAGTTAGCAATTCCTTGTATGGTGTCATGTGTCTTGAACATCCAGAGCCTAAAACCCACACATGACATAGCTGCAGAGACAATTACTTAGATTTAGGTACCCATTTGAGAATGGTCCTTTCAGATTAGTAATTAAAGAAGAAATTCCGAACTTTGATTTAGCTGATTTTGGTTCAGAAGTGGATTCAGAATTGTTTTTATCTTTCTTTAGGAACTCAGAATTAATCTTTTGATAATTTCTATTTGAAGAATTATATGAGAAGTTTTTGATAGGTTTCTTAGAAAATTTCTTGTTACTCATGGAATTTAGTTGGAAGTTATGATGTACACATTGCACACAACGAATATGACTTATAAGGTAGCGTATGAAACTCAACTTGTAATAAATGAACACATAAGCAAGAAACAGAAGTAGAATTTTTATTGGATTTAGAAACTGAATACTTGCTTTTATTCATTGAAATGTATTTGTGTACATCATTTTTCTTAAAAGAATGAAAACTATCTAATTTGTCTTTCTTTGATATGCTTTCATCTTTTCTCTTCCATACTAAAGTGGACAGCTCTGAAAAAGATAGAAAATGTGGATTAGTATAAGAATTTCTTGTATGACCTTTCAATATTTGACTTGGAAGTAGGAGTAGAAGATTGACCTTTTTCAAAGTGTTTAACCCTTGATGTAAAGTTTGAAGAAGATAATTTATATTTTCTAGTGATAGAATTTTTATCAAACTTTGAAGAAGAACTTGTTGAATCAATAGGAGTATATGATTCTGAAGTTTGTTGTTTACATGCAGAAGTAGTTAAGTTCTTGTTAGTCCCTATTTAGAGATGACTACGTAAGTAAAGGTTGTAGAAGGGGGGGGGGGTTGAATACAAACACACAATTTTTACTCTTTTAAATTTTTTAATATAAATATTAAAAATTTACACACAGAAGTTTGTTGCGGAAAAAGAATAGATAACACTCTATTCTAACAAACTTAACTCATGAAACACATGAAACACATGATAACAGTAATTAACTTATAAACTAAGGAAAGCTAAAATGAAACTGTTAAAACAATCAGGATGCCAGAATCAAACAAATGATCACTTAGAGGATTTATTGAAAGAGTGAGTTTTATGGGCAGGCTTCATCTCCTTTTATATTGCCCATGCATGGGATGCATGAGGACAACTGTCAAGGATTCATTAGCTGGAAGTATATCTGATGGACAAAAGGAGATGCCACTCCCTTTGTATTAGGTTGTAGCACCCTAAAATTTAGAGTAAAATAAAACCGAAAATTATGAAATGCGGAATATATAAAATCACCTAAAAATGGAGAGAGAAGAGAGAGAGAGAGTATGGGAGTTTACATCTAGACATAGATACTAAATGTCACACCCCGCTAAAGCAGAATCACGAGGTGTGATAATTCAAGATTTCATAGCAATAGGGCAAAAACAACACCAATCATCCATTCAAATACGTAACATATTAAACCTGATAATGAGTCTTACAAGTCTAAAGTTTTAACAAAACAACATAAATAAAGTATCCAACCAAAAGATTTCAAATTAAATCATAATTGATGTCGTCGCGCGCACAAACGAGCATTTCAGATAACCTTTCTTACCCCTGAAAAGCATGATAAAACAACGGTCAACTACAAAGAGTTGGTGAGTTCATAGGTTTTCAAACCATACTCTATTCATCAAATCCATGAAAACTGCTGGTGCGTTTGTTAGACCAAATGGCATAAATAGGAACTCGTAATGACCGTATCGAGTCCTAAAGGCCGTCTTGGGAATATCCTCTTCTCGCACTCTCATTTGATGATATCCAGACCTAAGATCAATCTTCGAGAAGTACGTTGCACCTTGAAGTTGGTCAAATAGGTCATCAATCTGGGGAAGAGGGTATCGGTCCTTAATAGTCAACTTGTTGAGTTCTCTATAATCGATGCACATTCGAAAAGATCCATCCTTCTTTTTAACAAACAAAACCGGAGCTCCCCAAGGTGAAGAGCTGGGTCTGATGAATCCCTTATTGAGTAACTCTTGAAGTTGTTCCGACAGCTCCTGCATCTCGGATGGTGCTAATCGATATGGTGCTTTTGCCACGGGCGCAGCTCCAGGAATTAGTTCTATGTGAAACTCAACTTGTCTTGGTGGGGGTATTCCAGGTAATTCGTCTGGGAATACTTCGGGAAAATCCCGAACTATAGGAATATCTTGAATGCGGTTTTCTTCAGCCTTCTTATCCATGACGTGAGCTAGAAAAGCAATGCAGTCCTTTCTCAAATACTTTCGCATCTTTATACACGTCACTATTTTAATACCCCTTCTGGGTTTCTCTCCGTGTACTTCGAGTTTTCCCCCTTCGGGTAACGGAATTCGAACGATCTTTTCGGAGCAACAAATTTCGGCTCAGTTTTTGGATAACCAATCCATGCCCACAACTATGTCAAAACTTCCTAGTTTAATCGGGATCAAATCTATACGGAAATCCCTACTAGCCAAGTTTATAGTGCAGTTCATTATTACATCATTGACCCTACATTCTTGACCGTTGGCATATTCAATTACGTATGATTCTTTCAACTTTTGAGGCCTCAGATTTATCTTTGGTCTAAAATCTAATGACACAAAACTCCTATCTGCTCCAGAATCAAATAGTATAGATGCATCATGATTATTCAAGAGAAACGTACCTGTAACGACATCTGGATTCTGCCTTGCTTCTTCAGCTCCAATCTCGAACACCTGACCCCTTGCCGGTCCTCCTTGATTTCCTTGGTTTGTTGGTTGCGCTTGCCTGGTATCTGGCCTCCAATTCCTTTTTGGACATTTATTCCTGAAGTGATCCGGGCTTCCCCATTCATAACACGCCCGCTTCTCACCCATTCGACAATCCTTTGCAACATGGCCTTTCCTATTACACTTGACAAGTAATGCATCTTCCCTGATGATGATGATTATTACATTTATCACATTTCGGGTACGACCCTTTTCCTTTCTCCGTTGCCAATGCCCGAATTCCATAATTTCCTGATGTTCTTTGATCCTTACCCGTCCTTTTTCCAAACTGTCTTCTTGCAGGTTCATCCAATTTCCTCTTTCCTAAGGCCTTACTATTTGCAAAAATTCCCGTACGGTTCGCATTGTTGGTGAGTCATTTTTCCAAGTTTACTGCTTCTTGAAGTGTCTTTGGATCAGCTGAAGTAATATCCCCTCTTATTTCAGGAGACAATCCCCAAACATATCGGTCGACCCTATTCTCCTCAGGAGTTACCAAGTGTGGTACCAGTTTGGCCAATTCATGGAAACGAGCGGTGTAAGTATCAATGTCGTTTCCCTTCATTTCGTGGTTCCATAAGTCTGCTTCTAGTTTCTGCTTCTCACTTCTCGGACAATATTCTTCCTTCAGTATTCTTTTAAAGTCTTCCCATGTAAGATTATTTGCGGCTTCCCTCCCTCGTGTCTGTACTTGAGTGTTCCACCAAGTTAATGCTCGCCTTTGTAAAAGACAAGCAGCATACTCTACCTTCTTTCCCTCTGTACACTTGCTAATGTGGAGAAAAAACTCCATGCTTTCTAACCAGGTCAGTAAACCGACGGCTCCTTCTGTTCCGTGGAATTCTTTAGGGTTACAACCCCTGAAGGATTTATACATATATTCTCTATCTCCCGGTCCTCGATTGTTATTTTGATTAGAATTTAGGCCAGCTGATACTTGGCTAACAATGATTGGAAGTGCAGCCATGAGTTGTTTGGATACCAGTCGTGCAACTTCTGGGTTCTCTCTCCTTGGAGGCATTGTTCTAAAACACCATTTCAAATGGAGTCTATGTCAGATTCTAATACTATGGTCACATATAGTCTACATACTAAGTTATGCCTATCTTATAACATTCATTCAACAATAATCAAATAAACACATACAGGAACAACATGCGGTAAAATAAATATCATGCATAACTCCATAAATAAACCATAACAATTTAAACAAAAAAAAAATTTAGAATACAATTCCAAAAGACATAAAAGTGTTTAAACTTAACATATAGGCTACAAGCCTCAAAAAGTAACTGTTGTCATCTAACAGATTCATAAAAACAGAAGTCTCCTAATGCATCAATTCCCAAATCAAGACTCCTAGCATCACCATCAACGCTCCTAATGCCCAAGCCAAATAAGTGTACAACCTCCTGATCACCCTCCTAGACTCAGAGGTAACCTCCATGATCCTGATCACCCTCCTAGACTCAGAGGTAACCTCCATAATCTCATCTTGTGAGTACATGGCTGTAAAAATGCCGTCTATGGACTGCTGAAAATGGTCCAACCTTAGCCGATGAGTCTGTACTTCGTTGGCCATGCTCGAGACCCAGTAGTTCTCTGCTGCGGTCATTCCTTGAGGCTGGGGCACAGGTACTCCAACTGCGGGTGGAGGAGTGGTCACACTCCGCGATCTGGTTCGGGATCCAGATGGCTCGTCAGAAGGTTCGGTGGGAACTGTAAGGGTCACTCGCCTTGGATGAAGAACACGCTTCCGAGCGGTCCGTATAGTCCTTGGTCCACGTGATGGTCCAGCCACATCGAATGGAGGTGGTACATGTACAGAAGATTCGGTAGCGGAGTCTTGAGTGGCCGCGTCATTTTCCTCTGACAGGTCACTTTCTTCATGAACAGGTTGGTCTCTCCTAGGAATGCTAGTATAGTAACCGGACTCATCAGGGGAGTGATCAGGGTGTGAAGAAGAGTGAGACATTTTTAAACTGCGACGTAACAAAATTATAAAATGCACTTAGTAAATAATCAGTTCACAAAAAGAGAATGCATATGTAAACTCACATTTATGACCATGCTTTTCATTAGAGCAAGAATTTTAGATATAACTGTTTCATGTCCATCGTTATACATATTAAATTAGACATAGGTGATTAGGCTTTGCCTAATTGTAATATGCTAAGTCAGTACTTACTCCAGTTATACCAGTAGTAAGCTAAATTAGTTTAGAAAATAGTTTTCTAAAACTTTTGGTTATAGTATTTGGTTTTTATAGAAAAACCGGTGTTCTCTATAATCTATGGCTCTGATACCAAGTCTGTCACACCCCGCTAAAACGAATCAGGAGGTGTGATAGTTCAAGATTTCATAGCAATAGGGCAAAAACAACACCAATCATCCATTCAAATACATAACATATTAAACCCGATAATGAGTCTTACAATTCCGAAGTTTTAACAAAACAACATAATAAAGTGCCGAAACAAAAGATTTCAAATTAAATCATAATTGATGTCGTCGCGCCCACAAACGAGCATTTCAGATAACCTTTCTTACCCTTGAAAAGCATGATAAAACAACGGTTGTCACACCCCGCTAAAACGGAAACACGAGGTACGACAGTTCTAGGTTTCACAACAATAGGAATATAAACACCAACCATACATTCATAAATAAAGCGTCAGCGTTTACAGTTTAAAAGTTTATAATTCGACAACTTTGTCTTAACAAAAAAATCACATCAAACTAAAAAGATACATATAAAATCTTGATTGGTGTTCCCCAAAAATAAACTAAGCTTACCTTCTTAACTTCCTGTAAAGCATGTTAAAACAAAGTGTCAACTACAAAGAGTTGGTGAGTTCACAGGTTTTTCGTATGCACAAAACATTTTATATGCAAGGTATAGAAATAGCAAAGCAGAAGTTCGCATCAATACTAAACATTTCAATTTTTATGAGCAAATATGCAAATTACTTTTACACATGATATTTAATTTTTGAGCCACTACTAAACCTAAACGACATTCTACGCCCCACGAACTACCTCAGAGGTGGACCTAAAGTCCACATGTTTAGAGCATTCTTAATTGATAAAGTGCACCCCTACTTGCCAGTTAGGTGGGTATGTCAACCAAATAGCGCTATCCACAAATATCATCGGCTCAAATAAACAGAGTTAAATAGTAGTGTAACACGGGGACTTCACATAACTCAACATATCAATTGTAAATTATCAATTTGCTCATCATAACAATTTATATAATTTTCATTCAATCATATAAATCAATTCACTTTCTTTTAAATCAACATGCTTTACACCCCAAAACGCAATAAACATTTAAAAGAGGGGCCGTGAATACTCACCTTTGTGCAAGCTTCGCTACTCCGAAGCACGATATGATCCTCACCCAAAGGCCTACGGATTCCCTAACAAAGAGAAATGCCCAAAAACCATCACTTATGGATCTAAAACTACTTATGGAGGTGAATAAGTCTTAAGCTTATAAATGTCCACATGCATCCAACTTGATTGTCTATAGTCCAATTATACATAATGCACCTATGCTCGTTAATATAGTAATTTATACCGTAAATTGTGTTATAAACCATCAAATGATCAATAATTGTTAAAATCAAGAAATTCCAGAATTTCACTTCTGGACAGAAACTTGTAGTACTCAAAATGATCAAAATGTAGAGACTTCCAAAATGACATAGCTTCCCATATTTTTATATGTGATATGGTACTGGGTTATGGTGATTGTGACCAAATTTGATGCATTTTGGACACGTAACAATGATTCAAATAATTTATGCAATGCAAAGGGTCACAACTGGCATGGCAGATTACACCATGTTAGTAAATCACTCATTTGAGAAGTTCTACTAAGTATTTTTTAGAATTTCCAGTTGGATTGGAATCATAACTCATAAAGGAAACATTTGAGATAAGAATCACCGATTTTGAAGAAATTATGAAGGAGATATGGCACTACAAAGTTGCATGCACAATCCTGTCATTAGCTGACAGATTGCACACTTAACTTTAATAAATTGGTTAATTCCTCAAAACTTCATATTTTTGAATGAAGATGGATTCATATGAATCCTAACTCATAAAAGAAAGTTTTAGAAGAAGAATCATGCATTAAAGACAAATAACAAAGGAGATACTAACACACAAAGTAGAGTTTAGCTGCTGGTGGTTTCACAGATTGCACACCTAAAGTATTTTAGGTGTTTGGAGGGTAAAAAATCCATATTTTTAAGTGATTCCACTTGAAAACTGAATATAACTCATAAAACTAACTCTCAAAAGAAAAATCATCCTTTTTCATTGAATTTTGAAAGAGATACGTATGCACAAATCTGTCATTGGTTGACAGTTTGCACACTCATTTTGTTTCAATTAGTTGGAACCTCAAATCACCATATTTTTTAATGAAATCAGTGGCATTTGAAAGGTAACTCATTAAATTAACTTCCAGAAGAAAAATCAAGTAATTTGGATGAGTATTCAAAGAGTTATGGTCGTTCAAAGTAGGATTTTCCTACTGTTGAACTTTCAGATGCACATGCATGTTGATATGAGCATTTGGGGGGTCAAAACTCAATGTTTTTGAGTGAGACCACTTGGATTAGAATCCCAACTCACTAAATAAACTTGTAGAAAGAAGATTCAAGATATTAGAATATATTATTTGCAAGAAACGAACGATTTATGCACATGCATAAAATCTGTCAGCACCAAAAATCACCATTGTTGTTCAAAAACACATAAAATCATGATTTTCCCCTATTTTCTTGTGTTTTATTGTTTGGATCATAGATTATCACCATCATATAACATTTTACATGTTTTTGGTGTATAATCTCTCCATAAAACTTAGAAAATTCAGAGGTTAGAAGAATGATACTTAAAATGCAAGAAATGGTGGATTTTTCACCCAAAAATGGTAAGAAAAGAAAGAGATGATGTTATTACTTACTTGAGTGATGAATGAAGCTCAATATCTTCAAGAAATCTTGCTAATATGATGGATTTTTAATTAGAAAATGGCTGGAATTTGTGATGAAGAAGAAGAGAAAGAGAGGGAAAAGAGAGAGGTAATTATGTCTTTTAAGTTCTAGAGAGAGAGATAGAGAGGTGTTTGAATTTGAATTGCAAAAATGAAGTGTTTGGAGAAAAAAAAAAGTTTATATATGGGGTAGGAGAGGGGGGGGGGGCGTCCATAAGGGGGCCCAACCCAAGTTTAATTTTTTTTTATTTATTTATATAAATTAAGCCCAAAATGTGAGATTTGAAGTCCAATTTCTCAATTTTGGCCTTTTTCTCAACTTTGTTAGCCTATTTTGGTTAGTTTCAAATAAAAATAAAAGTTTTATAATAAAAAACTAAAACTATATATTTTATATAAATTGGGTATAAATTAGAGCATTTGGCACTGTATTGGACGTTTCAGGCAGTTACGGGTCGGAACCGGACATTTTAAGCGACTACCGGAAATGGTAGAGATTTTTCGGCCATTCTAAACCAACTAACTCCTATTCTTAAAATTAACCTATATAAACACTAATAAACTTAATAGAAGCTAACCTGAAAGCTCGAATTTTGACAGTTGTCACAACGGTCAACTACAAAGAGTTGGTGAGTTCACATGTTTTCAAATGCGTAGAACATTTTGTATGCAAGGTTTAAAACTAGCGAAACGGATGTTCGCATCAACTTTAATAATTTTAACTTTTAGGAGCAAAAATACAAGTTATAACTACACATGATATCAAATTATTGAGCCACTACTAAACCTAAAACGACATTCTACGCCCCACGAACTACCTCAGAGGTGGACCTAAAGTCCACATGTGTAGAGCATTCTTAATTGATAAAGTGCACCCCTACTTGCCAGTTAGGTGGTTATGTCAACCAAATAGCGCTATCCAAAAATATCATCGACTCAAACATTATAGAGTTAAATAGTAGTGTAACACGGGGACTTCACATAACTCAACATATCATCGTGTAATATAAATTTGTTCATTGTATAGATTTATATGGTTTTCATTTAACAATATAAATCAACTCAATTTTTATTCATAACCACATGCTTTTCACCCCAAAACATTTAAAACACATAAAAGAGGGGTCGTGAATACTCACCTTTTAGCTAAAACTTCAGTCAATTAAAACACGATCCGCTCCCACACGCCGGTCTACCGTTTCCCTATCAAAGCAGAATACCCAAAACGGTCACTTATATTTCTAAAGGTTACTTATGTAGGTGAAAAAGTCTTAAATCCAAAGATGTCCATATTTGTCCAAATTTGTCCAATTCGGTTAATCATTTGTCCATCTTATGTAGTGCACTTATGTCTTTTTTATTAGTTCCAAAATTATGGATTTTACCATTTGTGCATATGTTTGTGCCAATAAAGGCCTTTAAAAGACTAATGTTTGTGAACTACAAACTTTCCAGAAGTTCAGATTCTGGCAGAAACTTTAGAGCATGATAAAGATTAAAACAATATACTTTATAAAATGCCAAAATCTCTCATTTTTTTATATGAGGTACTATACTGAGTTGAGGCCATTGTGCCAAATTTCAAGCTTTGAGGAGATCTAAAAAGAGGTCAAATAATTTATGAAACAGAATCTATCACAACCGGTATGGCAGATTACACCATATTAGTAGAACACTCATTTGTGGAGTTCTACTAGGTGTTTTCTAGACGTCCAGTTGGATTGAACTCATCACTCAAGAAGGAAACTTTTGAAATAAGAATGACTCATTTTGAATGAGTTATGAAGGAGATATGGCACCACAAAGTTGCATGCACACATCTGTCATTAGTTGACAGATTGCACACTTAACTTTAATAAATTGGTCAATACCTCAAAACTTCATATTTTTGAATGAAACCGGATTCAAATGAACCCTAACTCATAAAAGAAAACTCCAGAAGAAGAATTATGCATTATGGACAAATATTCAAAGAGATATTAACATGCAAAGTAGGGTTTACCTACTGGTGGTTTTACAGTTTGCACACCTAAAATGTTTTAGGTGTTTGGAGGGTCAAAACTCCATATTTTCATGTGATTCCACTTTCAAACATAAGATAACTCATAAAAGTGACTCTCAAAGGAAAAATCATCCTTTTTCATCGAGTTTTGAAGGAGATATGGCCATTTGAACATGCATGCACAAATCTGTCATTGGTTGACAGTTTGTACACTCATTTTGTTTTAATTAGTTGAAACCCCAAATCACCACATATTTGAGTGAAACCAGTGACATTTGAAAGATGACTCATTAGATTAAATTCCAGAAGAAAAATCAAGTAATTTGGATGAATATTCCGAGAGTTATGCTCGTTCAAAGTAGGGTTTGCCTACTGTTGAACCTCCAGATACACATTCATCTTGTTATGAGCATTTGGGGGGTCAAAACTCAATGTTTTTGAGTGAGACCACTTGGATTAGAACTCCAACTCACTAAATAAACTTGTAGAAAGAAGATTCATGATATTTGAACATATTATTTGCAAGAAATGGACGATTTATGCACATGCATAAAATCTGTCGGCACCAAAAATCACCATTGTTGTTCAAAAACAAATAAAATCATGATTTTCACCTATTTTCTTGAGTTTTATTGTTTAGGTCATTGATTACCACCATTTTATGAACATTTTACATGTTTTTAGTGTGTAATCTCTCCAACAACTCAGAAAATTCAGAGGTTTAGAAGAAGAATGCTTAAAATGCAATAAATAGTGGGGTTTTCACCCAAATTTCGCAAGGGTATGGGCCCCACCCATCCCAAAAAACTTTTTAAAAAAAATATTATTTTAAGCCCAAAAAAGTGAAATTAAAAGTCAATTTTCTCAAATTTTGCTTTTTTCCTTCAAAATATACCCAAAAGTGTTTAATTTATATAAAAATAAAAATTTTATATTTAACAATCTAAAACTATATATATTTTATATAAATTAGGTATAAATTAGAGTATTTGGCATTATATTGGACGTTTCGGACAGTTACGGGTCGGAACCGGATATTTTAAGCGACTACCAGAAATGCTAGAGATTTTTCGGTTAATCTAATCTATCTAACTCTTATTCTTCTAATTATCTAAAATAACTCTAACAAACTTAATAGAAGCTAACCTGAAAGCTCGAATTTCGACAGTTGCCACACTAAAATAACAACCTATTAATCTTCACAATTCGAAATATAGATTACATTTGGGTGTTACTAGCAACCTCAAAATAATAGTTCTAATAACTCCAATCATGTACACTCTAAGTACCTCAAAAGGTGTCTCTACCGGCACTACGCTCCACTCCCTTCTAGGGAGCCCCTCCGTCCCGATCACCTGCTTAGTCACATTTAAAATCAAGTTTTAGGCTTACGCCTAGTGAGAACAACATTTAAATGGATAAATTCGTGAAATATTTAAACAACGAAACAGTTTAGTTTATCCCATTTAACTAGACTTGAAAGCTTACTCTTGGTGTGCAAGGATCTTTTAAAAACAATCCGGGGAGACCCGATATTCCATCTTTGGTGGCAGATACAAATGTAGGTCACTACTAGATGTTCCAGCTATTCATAGGAATTAATGGCAACTGGCAACCCCAACTAATGGCCCCCGATGACTCCTACTAAACCCGTGCAATAGGTCAATGGCAAACGGCAACCTCCAGTTAATACACTCAAGTATAAAGCCCTCGATGACCCCCCGAGGCACCCAACGTAGTCAATGGCAATCGGTAAATACCGACTAAAACACCTAAGTGTAAAGCCCCCGATGACTACAGTTGAAACCAAAAAGGGACAACAATCCTGTCTTAAAACCGACTAAATGCCTATGGATCCATTACATAATAGTCTAGACTCCAAATACATCAAACGAGACGTATTTCCAATTTTCCAACCTTGAAAACTCTTTCAATAAACCATTTCTTATCAAATGCCAATTTTACCAAAATTTAGGTCAAATCATTCTGAGTACCAAAATCAAAGATTATGCCATTTTATAAACCCTCCAAGTATTTTAAACCATTAATGATGCTCATCTCATCATCTACAACAAAATACTCAAAATCCTCATTTTGACCTAAAACCTCCAAACTTACCCAAATACACAACTACTTGAAACCAAGTTTAAAAATCAGTAAAATACTACATTTACAACAAGTTTTTATAAGTTTAGATTTGAACTCACAAAGCTAGGGTTAGGAAAACCCTAGAAAATCTCCTAAGAGGATGAAGAAGATGAAACTAGAAGAGAGGAGTCAAGAACACCACCACTTGAAGCTTTAATACTTGAATCACCCTTGAATCTTCCCTTAATGTAGCAATAAATGTGTTTGGGAGTGGTAGGTGAAGGAGTAAAGAACCCTAGAATCGCCTCTTGAAGAAGAGCTCTCAATACGAATTTAATGGTATCTGATTTGCAATAAGTGAAACATCTGCCAACACTTTCCTTTTATACCAGACCCGAACTGCGACCCATAATTGCGACGCGAGCACTTGGCCAGGTCGCATGTCTTGGTCGCACCATTCCAAGACCAACTTTCGGTACATTAATTGCGATCACGCACTGCGACGGGGACATGGCTAGGTCGCATGTCTTGGTCGCACTTTTCCTCGATCAACCTACGGTACCATAAATGCGATCGTGAATTGCGACCATGGCACTTGGCCAGGTCGCACCATTAGGTCGCATTTTCACTTAACAAATACCACATTCGTATTTATAATAGGGAGTCGATAGGTACGAAATTCGGGGTGTTACAATCCTCCCACCCTTGAATTTAATTTCGTCCTCGAAATTCTACAAACTAAGCGAACAAATGAGGATATCTTAACTTCAAGTCCTCTTCCGCTTCCCACGTCACGTTTGATCCACGGTGATGCTTCCATTGCACCTTAACCATGACGATTTCTTTGTGATGTAACTTCTTAGACTTGCTTTCTAAGATCGCCTCCGGTTCTTCCACACAACGACTATTGTCGACTTGGATCTCCGAGAGAGGTATTACACTCTCCTCTTCCGCTAAGCACTTCCTTAAATAACAAATGTGGAATGTAGGATGTATGCCGGCCAACTCGGGTGGCAATTCCAACTTATATGCTTGTCGTCCCACCTTTTCTAAATTTTTGAACTGTCCAAGGAAACGAGGACTAAGCTTCCCACGCTTCCCAAACCTTATAATAATACCCTTCCAAGGGGATACCTTAAGCATTACCCGCTCCCCCACTTGGAATTCCATGGGTCTCCTCATCGGCATAACTCTTTTGATGGTCTTGAGCCGCTTTTAGCCGCTCACGAATACCTTTCACTTTGTCGGCCGTCTCTTGAACAATTTCGGGTCCGGCAAAACGCTTCTCACCCGCTTCTAACCAACGCTTTTAGCCGCTCACGAATACATGATTTCTCACAGTCTTGGGCAATTTAGTCACGAAGTCCATGGTAAGGTGCTCCCACTTCCATTCCGGTATTTCCAACGATTGGAGACTTCCATACGGCTTCTGATGTTCCGCTTTCACTTGCAAACATGTCACACATCGCTCTACATAGTTGGCCACGTCCAACTTCATAACGGGCCACCAATAGGTCAACTTTAAATGTCTATACATCTTGGTGCTACCCGGATGAATCGAATACTTTGATTTGTCTGCGTCTTCCAAAAGCAGTTCACGGTTGCCTCCAATCTTGGGTACCCAAACACGGCCTTGGAATAACTTTAAACCACGACCGTCCTCCGTCAAAAGTAGACGTTGCTTTACCATCACCTCATTCTTGAGGTTTTCTTCCAACAGTGCCTCCGCTTGAGATACCTTGATTCGGTCCATCAAACTAGACGTCACATCAATCCGAGCAAGTATGGCACGCATCCCACTACCGTACTCCTTCCGACTCAAAGCATCCGCTACCACGTTGGCTTTACCCGGATGGTAAAGTAAATCACAATCATAGTCCTTTAGTAGTTCGAGCCAACGTCGTTGCCTCATATTCAGTTCCTTTTGATCGAAAACATACTTTAGGCTCTTGTGGTTAGTATAGAGAGTGCATTTGGTACCATAGAGATAATGCCGCCACAACTTCAAGGCAAACACTACCGCCGCTAACTCTAAGTCGTGGGTAGGGTAATTCTTCTCGTACTCTTTAAGTTGCCTTGACGCATACGCAATCACCTTGCCTCTTTGCATCAACACGCAACCTAATCCCATCTTGGATGCATCACTATACACCACAAAATCTTCGGACACTTTCGGCAGGGAAAGAATCGGCGCTTCACATAACTTCTTCTGAAGAATCCGAAAAGCTTGCTCTTGTTTCTCGGTCCATACAAATTTCACATTTTCCTTGTCAAGGCCGTCAAAGAAGAAGCAACCTTGGAGAAATCTTGAATAAATCTCCTATAATAACCCTCTAATCCCAAAAAGCTTCGAATCTCTGACGGACTCTTTGGCAGTTCCCAATTCATCATTGCTTCAATATTAGAAGGGTCTACCTTCACTCAGGCTTGAGTGACAACGTGACCTAAGAACTGGACTTCCTTCAACCAAAAATCACATTTGGAGAATTTAGCGTACAACTTTTCTCCTCTTAAAACCTCAAGAACTTCCTGAAGATGTTGTTCGTGATCCGCCTCATCCTTAGAATACACGAGTATGTCGTCAATGAATACGATTACCGACTTGTCAAGGAAAGTCCTACATACTCAGTTCATCAAGTCCATAAATACCGCTGGTGCATTTGTCAAACCAAATGACATTACAAAGAATTCGTAATGACCATACCGCGTCCTAAAAGCCGTCTTTACCACGTCTTCTTCTCTCACCTTCACTTGGTGATAACCCGAACGAAGATCAATTTTTAAGAAACAACCCGCCTCTTAAAGTTGATCAAAGAGATCATCAATTCTTGGGAGTGGGTACTTATTCTTCACGGTCGCCTTATTTAATTCCCTATAATCAATGCACATCCTCATCGTGCCATCTTTCTTCTTCACAAACAAAACTGGTGCTCCCTATGGCGATGAGCTGGGCCTCACAAAACCTTTCTCTAAGAGTTCTTGTAGTTGTGACATCATTTCTTGCATTTCTGACGGTGCCAATCGGTAAGGTGCTCTAGCTATTAAGCAGCTCCCGGTACAAGGTCAATTCGAAACTCTACTTGCGTGTCGGGTGGCAACCCGGGCAAGTCTTTGGGAAAGACATCCGGAAATTCCCTCACAATATGAACATCTTCAAGTTTTCTCTTTTCCAAATTAGCATCTAGGACATATGTCAAAAATGAAGGACATCCCTTGGTTAAGCACTTGTGCGCCTTTGCCAAAGTCAACAATACTACTTCACCCTTCCTTCTTTCCCCGTACACCACCACCATACCGCCATCCGATAGTGGAATTCGAATCAATTTCTTTGAGCAAACAATCCCGGCATGGTTCTCGGCCAACCAATCCATTCCTATAATCACATCAAATCCTCTTATAGCCATAGGCACGAGATTTACTCCAAACTCACTTCCTTCGATCCCTAACTTACAAATTTTAAGGACATCCCGAACTACAACTTGCTTACCATCGGCTATTTCAACCACATAAGCGTCTTCTAGGGTGCTAAGAGGTGTAAGAAGTTTCGGGTAGAAGGTAGAAGACACGAAAGAAAAAGTAGCACCAGAATCAAAAAGTACATGAGTGGGAACGGAGTTAACAAGGAACGTACCTTTGGCCTTAAGGGGATCTTCCTCCATGGTCATCTTGAAGGCTCTCCCTTTGGCCTTAAGGGGATCTTCCTTCTTCCCCGAGTATCCCCCTGCTTTCCACTTCGGGTACTCTCTTTTGAAGTGCCCTGGTTCCTTACACTCAAAGTAGACGATTCCCCCGGCTGGGCATTCCCGAGCGAGGTGCCCACTCTTACCACATTTGTAGCAAGCCTCGGAGTGTGAGTTGCATGGTCCTAAATCCTTGCTCCGGAATTTGGGGCACCAATTAGGCTCCCTCCTACTATCGACCCTTCGGTTGCTATTGTTGTTGTAACTGTAGTTGTTGTTGTATCTATTGCTGTTGCTGTAGTTTAATTTCTTGGAAGGCACAGAGTTTCCCTCCCACTTCCTCTTTTCTCCCACTATCTTCATTTCTTCTTTATGTAACTCGTAGGTATCCTCCACCATTTGCGCTTGGTCTATTTCCTCTTTTAGAGTAGAGGTCCGCGTCGTTTGAACCATTGCCATCATGCCAGATGGAAATCCTTCGATATACGCCTTCATCCTTTCCTTTTCGGTGGGAGCCGCGTGCTCCACCAAACTCAGCTTTTCCACAAACAACTCTGAATACTCCCTCACGGTCTTATCCCCCTTCTTCAGGGCTCGAAACTCATCCACTATGCGATCAATTTCCTTTTCGTTACAATATTCCTCCAAGACTTTCGCTTTGAACATTCCCCAAGTAAGCATTGCGACAATTACGAGACCAAGAGTTTTAGTGGTGACATTCCACCACCTTAAGGTCGCGCCTCTTAACATTTGGGAAGCAAACTTCACCTTTTGATTTTCTTCGCATTCACTCGAGCCAAAAGCTTGCTCGATTTCTTGGAGCCAATCCATGCAGACTACAGGGTTAGATGTCCTAGAGAACTCGGGTGGTTTGGGGCACAAGAAGGTTTTGTAAGAACAACCCTTACCCACCCTTCTTACTTCTGTTGCAGGCGTCTCTTAAGTAATGTGAACGGCTCCATTCCCTCCGGAACCCCCCACTTGGTTCTCCGTTGTCACTTCGTGCCTTCGGTAACTGGCATCTCTTTCCTCGAACATTTTAAGAACCGATTCATGCTGCTGCGTCATGAGAGTATTGACCGCCTATAATAACCGGACTTGCAGTTCGTCCTGAGAACCCGCTTCTACCATTAGAGGACCTCCCGCGTTGAGGTTAAGTGGTGGGATAGTAGATAACCTGGGCGGGTCCCTAATGGTGAAAGGAGGAATAGCCGGAGGTCGTTGAGTAACCTCCACCGTCGTTATTGGTTCTGGGTTCGTAACACTGTTTGTCCCGCCTTCCGCTTCATTCCAAGATCTAGTACGCATATTCACCATCTTAGTCTGTCAAGATGGTAGAGTAGGGTAAGACAAGGCTAACATAAATACGTATAACACATTCAGCAATCATTGTAACAATAGTAAAGTAAGCATGCTCAGAATCCAATGTACCCAAAATAGCATTAGCTACGTGATATCTTGGATATATTATACGCATAAGAATTCCCATTACCAAAGTCACATTTCATGATTAGTGCATTTCCGTTGACTCTAAAACTCTCCTATCTCAGTGGTGTCTACCCAAATCTCACAAATCAACACTTAAAGTCTCAACTTAAGTCTAGGCATCTTAAACTCATACCTAGTTCGCTTAAACTAGAGCTCTGATACCAACTTGTAACACCCTAAAATTTAGAGTAAAATAAAACCGAATAATGAAATGCGGAATATATAAAATCACCCAAAAATGGAGAGAGAGAGAGATAGAGAGTATGGGAGTTTACATCTAGACATGGATACTAAAATAACAACCTATTAATCTACATAATTCGAAATATAGATTACATTTAGGTGTTACTAACAACCTCAAAATAATAGTTCTAATAACTCCAATCATGTACACTCTAAGTACATTCCTCAAAAGGTGCCTCCACCGGCACTACGCTCCACTCCCTTCTAGGGAGCCCCTCCATCCCGATCACTTGCTATGCCACATTTAAAATCTAGTGTTAAGCTTACGCCTAATGAGAACAACGGTTAAATGGATAAATTCGTGAAATATTTAAACAACGAAACAATTTAATTTATCCCATTTAACTGGACTTGAAAGCTTACTCTTGGTGAGCAAGGATCTTTTAAAAACAATAGGGGGAGACCCGATATTCCATCTTTGGTGACAAATACAAATGTAGGTCACTACTAGATGTTCCAGCTATTCATAGGAATCAATGGCAACTGCAACCCCAACTAATGGCCCCCGATGACTCCTACTAAGCCCGTGCAATAGGTCAATGGCAACCGGCAACCTCCGGTTAATACACTCTAGTGTAAAGCCCCCGATGACCCCCCGACGCACCCAATGTAGCCAATGGAAATCGGTAAATACCGACTAAAACACCTAAGTGTAAAGCCCCCGATGACTACAGTTGAAACAAAAAAGGAACAACAATCCCGTCTTAAAACCGACTAAATGCCTATGGATGCATTACATAATAGTCTACTCTCCAAATACATCAAACAAAACGTATTTCCAGTTTTCCAACCTTGAAAACTCTTTCAATGAACCATTTCCTTTCAAATGCCAATTTTACCAGAATTTAGGTCAAATCATTTTGTGTACCAAAATCAAAGATTATGCCATTTTATAAACCCTCCAAGTATTTTAAACCATTAATGATGCTCATCTCATCATCTACAACAAAATACTCAAAATCCTCATTTTGACCTAAAACCTCCAAACTTACCCAAATACACAACTACTTGAAACCAAGTTTAAAAATCAGTGAAATACTACATTTACAACAAGTATTTGAGTTTATAAGTTTAGATTTGAACTCACAAAGCTAGTGTTAGGAAAACCCTAGAAAATCTCCTAAGAGGATGAAGAAGATGAAACTAGAAGAGAGGAGTCAAGAACACCACCACTTAAAGCTTTAATACTTGAATCATCCTTGAATCTTCCCTTGATGTAGCAATAAATGTGTTTGGGAGTGCTAGGTGAAGGAGTAAAGAACCCTAGAATCGTCTCTTGAAGAAGAGCTCTCAATATTGATTTAATGGTATCTGATTTGCAATAAGTGAAACATCAGCCAATACTTTCTTTTTATACCAGACCCGAACTGCGACCCATAATTGCGACGCGGGCACTTGGCCAGGTCGCATGTCTTCGTCGCAGCATTCCAAGACCAACTTTCGGTGCATTAGTTGCGATCACGACACTACGGTACAATAAATGCGATCGTGAATTGCGACCATGGCACTTGGCCAGGCCGCACCATTAGGTCACATTTTCACTTCTGGACGTCCAAATGACTTAATATTCAACTTAACAAATACCACACTCGTATTTATAATAGGGAGTCGATAGGTATGAAATTCGGGGTGTTACATAGGTTAATGGGTGAACCATTCTTTTTAGCTCTGTGAAGTCCCATCCAACCTTTTAACTAAGGACAAATATCACTTTTATGAGAATAAAAGAGAGTGTCCGAATTTAAGGTTTGTTGCCACGTTCTTGCTGCACACGTTCTTACTGCACATATTTTGCATTTAATGTGACTCAAGAACTTGTCTTTGAAAATTGCTAAGTGAATACATGTTGGAATGTATCACGTCGGTTAGTTCTCCTTAAGTTTGGAATCGGCAAGTGTACTATGCTTGGGTTGGTGACTGTATTTTGACCTTAGGATCAGCAAGTGTACTATGATTGGGTCGGTAACTGTACCTTGACCTTAGGATCGGCAAGTGTACTATGCTTGGGTCGGTGACTGGATTTTGACCTTAGGATCAGCAAGTGTACTACGCTTGGGTCGGTGACTGTATTTTGACCTTAGGATCGGCAAGTGTACTATGCTTGGGTTGGTGACTGTACCTCAACCTTATAATCGGCAATTGCATTTTTTTGGTGACTACTCCTTTGATGTCGGCAAGTGGTCTGAATTTTAATGTTAGTTGGTACATCAAAAATTCCACATTTTTGATGTACAACCCTTGATTGGATAGTCCTTGATTTTCCAATACTTGAAGTATTTTTCAGACCTTCAAAAGAACCTATAAAAGATCAACCATATAAAGAGAGAAGGTTCATCACCAAATCATCGATGACCCAACAATCTCCCCCTATTTGATGATGATACCTGTATGTTAGAAAGAAATGCTTTTGACCCTTTATATTTTTTTTGGGTTCTTTTCTCTCAGATTATTTTGAACTGAGTATGTATAGTATAAGTATAAGTATAAGTGTAGGTATGTGCAAATTTTTAAAAAAATGAACAAGTATAGAATGAATATAATATGAACTTTTATTAATCAACACACAGGATAATACATCACACAGAGTACATGATTAAGAAAGTTCATATCAAGAGTGAATGACTTAGAGTCGATGGGTTCTCTTCTTTTTAGTTCATCCAAAAGAAGTCTGGTAATACCATGGTCTTCATTAGGAACCACACCTAGGATAGCCATGAGAAAAGAGGTGTGAGCCCTTGGAATGTCGGCAGCTCTGAAGAAACCAATGTTTCCGAAAATGTCTTCAAAGAACGCTCCAAGTTCTGGTTCGGTTAGTAGGGTTGGCTCCAGGTAAGCAATAGGAGTAGGAATGGAAAGATTGATATCTGAAGCATTTATCTTGATTCCTGTTTCATGAAGTGTGGCAAACCGACCCTTTTTCTTGTTTCTTGGAGCAGTAATGACTTCTCTAGTAAGGCCTTGCTGAATGAAGTACATCTGTTGCCCTTCTATGCTTGTAACCGCTATATCATGTTCCTGTTGGATTTTGACCATTTTAATGAAGAACTTTCAGAGAGTGTCAAGCATAAAATATTTGTACTTGCTCCTACTCTTTGAAACATGGTTACCGATCTCCAACCATTCAGATATCCCCAGAACTTCCAACCATTCAATCTCATAGGTTTTGTTGAGAGAGTCAGCTCTTTTAATGATAATAAGTAACTTAGGAGAATTTTTGGTTGGAGGATGAATAGTGGCACCGATGATCTTTGAGTCATCTTTTTGATTTTTAAGTCTCCTTTTGATCCAATCCACCTCTTTGGTCTTTTTAGCTTCGGCAACTGCCTTCATTGCTTCTGAATTTTTCTTTATATTTTCAAGCTCATCTTTCTGAGCTTGAAGGGGATCAGTGACTTTGGCTCGGGTAGCCTCATCTTAAGCCAATTTGAGTACATTAGGCTGATCATACTCAAGTTGAGCCCTAATTGCTTCTTCTCTTTCAGCTTCGGTGAGTATGACCCCAAGAGGATAAGTAAGTGTGGAAGCTGGCTGCAATCTAAGAGTATCAGCTTCAGGAACTGTTAGACCCATATTACAACAGATCTAATAGATTGCTCAAGGAATCCCTATTTTATTGATATACTGAATATAGAAAACACACACTTACACCTTTAGATGACTCTCATATGTGGTGCACAACTAATGTTCAACTACATAACTGTCTAACAGACTCTCTATATATACTACAAAGGTAAAGCTACAGTTACATGTACTTAAATCACAACCCAATTACATTAAGACACGTCATCAAAAACTCTATTAAGAAGTTCTTCAGAACTTCTGAATTGTCTTTAGAACTTCAGAACCACTTCTGAATTCTTTAGAACTTCTTCAGAAGTTGTCTTTTAGAACTTTTCTGTCTTCAGAAGTTATCTTCAGAAGTTCAGAACTTTTATTCTGAACTTCAGAATATCTGAATAATGACTTTACAAAACATTCCAAACATAGGATTCTTTGGATCCTAACATGAACTCTAACTCTTTTCTTTTTCTTTTCATGAAGTTGGGCTAATTGTTGAGCATAAGAGAGTGGTTTCTTTCCTTCGCCTTTGGCTTTCTTTTTCTTTTCTTCTTCAGATTCATCAAGGGATCGGGTACTGACACCCTCCTCATGGATTGTTGCTCCAGTTTCTTTTTTAGCCTCATCTCTAGATAACCCAGTGTTACCCGGTACTAGAGGTTCATTGGCAAGTGTTTCAGTGATTCGTACCTCGGAGGCTGAAGCCTCGGTGACAACAGGTGGTGGTTGCCTTGGCTGTGGATCGGTGACCACCACACTCACCGATTCGGTGAGTGGCGGTTGCTGTTGCTATTCATCAGTGAGTGGTGGTTGCTGTTCATCGATGTCGGTGACTGCAACACTCACCGATTTGGTGACTTCTTTGGAAACTGATGGTGTTGCTTTCTTGATATTCTCCCCCTCAGTGGTTGATCCCTTGAAACCAACTGAAGAGAGAAACTTCTTGATCTGGTCGACATCGGTGTGTAAACCACCCAACTTCTATTCAATTCTTTGAATCACAAATCTGTCCTCAGCTTTGAAAGAGGCGTCACATGTATCGATCTCAACAGTTGGAAGAGAAGTCAGAATCTTTTCAACCTTTTAGTGTAAAGAAGCAAGTGACTCCACAATTGCCTCTTGATCTTTTATTATGGACGCAATATTGGATGTGAGAAGTGTATTCCTTTCCATCTCTTTAGTTGCATGTTCCTCCAATAGTTCCACCCGATGAAGTGTTCCTCCTGAGAAAGAGTTGAGGGCTTTAGTGGCGATTGATAATCCACCAAACCTGTACGTTTAGTTGGGGGGGGGGGGATTTCGGGGAGTCCGAAGTTTGTTTGGGAGAAGGTTGACGAGGTGTTTTAAGGGGAGACCTCGGTGACTTCAAGAATTGAGATTTTGGAGGGGAGACACTATGAGGAGAGTGTCTATGAGGGGAGTCCTCAATAAGGGGTTCCTCAACAACCTTGTCATGTATGAGAGACATACCTGGCCAAGGTGTAGTATCGGAAAATAGAAAATCGGTAAAATGGGATGCTCCATCAAATGCACCTGGTTGTGATGCATTCTCATTTGGAGTTTGGAAGAGGATCTGTGAGAACTCAAGGGGTGGTGTAGAAGCGCCTTGGATGGGAGACTCCAAGTCATCTTCATCAGCTAACGAATAAGTTGATGAAGGCATAATTTGGGTACCCCTTTTTACAACCATGTCCTTTTGGGAGGGCATTGAGGAGGAAGGATGGGTTTTAGACTGTCCCTTGGTCCTAGTAAGGATCTTTTCAACACTCACCGACTTTTGAGAGTCGGTGGGTGGCTTTTGTGTTTTGACCCTTTTGGTTCCCTTGAACTTCTTTGAGAAAGTCCTAGGGGGGCTTTTAGAGTGTCCCCGCTTTTGGGATTTGGATGCCTGGGTAGAAGCCAAAGGCTCTTTTGGCTTCATGGCATCGGTGGGTGCGGAGGTGGATGTGCCCGACGCCTTGGATCTCTTGCTAGTTTTGGGCACATCGGTGACTCTTGGTTGGGTTCGGTGACTGTGGGATGTTGCAGAAGTGGATTTGGTGATTGTGGGTCCCCGAATCCAGGGTTCATTCTCACCCCACCCTAGAGTTGCATTTCTTGCAAACTCAATCATACCTGGTGTAAGGGGATTATCAGTGGCTAAGGATCCCTTTATCATTAGCTGCTTGCCGACTTGATGAAGTGGGAGATCATATCAAATACAATTCCTCTTTTCAAGCTTCTTTGCAAGTTTGGCATTGATAACAAGGGAGAAGAGACGTTGGAAAGGTACCTGAGGTCGCCGAAAAGTGGAGAAAGATGAGATCATCTCATTGAAAAAATAAGCTGCAAAGTCTATTTTCTTTGAAAGATCAAGGCATGAGCCAGCTCGGTGACCTGAGATGGGGCTTGATCCGGACCATTCGTTTTCTTGCTTAAACACAAGATAAGATGAGCAAAGAAGAAGTTGCATATGTTACCCATGTTTTTCCTTACCAAGGTACCTGGACCCTTGGATTTTGGACCCTTTTTATCTTCAAGATAGTTCAGAACTGACACCACCTATTGGTGTTCATTCCCAAGAGGAAAGGTTTCATATGGCTCATATGAGGGAAGGTGAAAAATGGTACGAACATCTTCAGCACCAAAGATGACATCTGTTTCGTCATCACTAAGAACACAAGCACATATTTGATCTGATGAAGCATCATATGTGCAGGTTAGCCAGAAGTTACCTAGTAGAAACTTGCTCATCTTGGGTTTAGCAGTAAGAGCATACTGAAGAGGACATGGACATCTCTAAAGGAACCAACAGACCTCATTGTATTCTGGATGTGCTTCATCAATACCAATGCGTCCAAAGTAGTTGCATGTAGGAAAGGTAAGTGATTCATGGGTGAGAGTTTGTTCCTCAGAGGCCTTGGGTGATTTTGATGGAGTGTTGGTGGAAAACGCCATTGATGAACTTGAGAGTTTTGCAGGTTATGCTTTTGAATCGAGATAATAGAGAAACAATGGAGAAGAAGAAGGCGATAAAGAAGGAGAAGGAAATAGGGGGAACGGTTATTTATATAAGAGAGGGAATTTCGATTTTCAAAAACAACGATGGAAGATGTGATTGAAAGGTCAGAATTCTAAGGGTTTTCAGGCGTAAATTGGCGCATGCTCAGACATTAATGACGTTGATGATGTCATTATGGATAGATTCAAAGAATACTTAGTCACCAAGATTGGTAACCTAAGAGTTATCTTTTAAAAGATATGGAATGTGAAAGGCTTTAGAGATGACGTCGGTGAGTGGTGTTTAGGGTTTCATCGGGTGAGTGGTGACGTCGGTGAGTGGGGAGAAGGAGAGATGTCGGTGAGTGACGTCTGTGAGCGGGGAGAAGGGTGAGACATCGATGAGTGGTGTTTAGTGTTTTGTCGGTGAGTGTGACGTCGGTGAGTGTGAGACGGACGTCGGAAGGTCTAGGGTTAGGGCGACGTCGGTGAGTGAGACGTCGGAAAGTGAAAGAGAAGAGAGAGAGAGAGGCGTCGGTGAGTGTGTGAGAAAGATGGGGACATCGGAAACCCTAGAGCCCGGTAGGGGTGGTTTTTGGTGTTGATCGTCGGTGAGTGGTTTTTGAAGAAGGAATGTCGGTGAGTGGGTGTATAAACTCACCGACTATATATATATATATATATATATATTTTATTTACATATATATATATATATATATATTAGTCTATATTTATCATACCTAATTCACCGATGAGGAACTTGAACTTTGCTTCGTCAAGGGGCTTTGTGAATAGATCAGCTAATTGATAATCAGTGGGAATAAAGTGTAGTTCCACATCACCTTTAGAGACATGATCTCTTATAAAGTGATTCCTGATACCAATGTGCTTAGATCTTGAATGAAGCACTGGATTGTTTGCAATGGCTATTGCACTTGAGTTGTCACACAGTATTGGGATTTTTGAGAAAATCTGATTGTAATCACACAACTGATTTTTCATCCACAATATTTGAGCACAACAACTTCCAGCAGCCACATATTCTGCTTCAGCGGTAGATATAGACACCGGATGTTGCTTCTTACTTGACCAACTCACAAGCTTTCCACCAAGAAGTTGACAACTTCCTGTCGTACTTTGTTAGACCCCATTTCAGAGAAGTATGAACCAGAAATGTGCAAGTACAAAAGATCAGAAGTTTATCTTCTGCTCTCACTTATCAGAGACGCCCAGAGGATTGAAGTACAGTTGGACTACAACAAAGGCATCATACGCGCTCTTGATGACGTGCCTTGAACATGTTCCGTGTGTCTACCTTTACAACTGAATTAGTTAGACGCTTTAGCTTACGTGTCAGTTTGTTATAGGATAGAACGTTGACTTATATCTTTTGTACGAGTATAAATAGATCCATTTACAAATGTAATAATTGTCGATCTGAAATAGTATTTTGGAGAACTATTTGCTCGTCTCATTCAAAGTATTGTAATCTTCTTCCAGATTATTAATACAAATTCAAATTCCAGGTTGTTCATAGATCCACGTTGCTTCCGCTTATACTTTAATAATTAGATCTATTGATTAACTATTAGAAAGGGATCTGGGTTCCAACAATTGGTATCAGAGCT
This sequence comes from Silybum marianum, assembly GCA_036898165.1. Taxonomy (NCBI): domain Eukaryota; kingdom Viridiplantae; phylum Streptophyta; class Magnoliopsida; order Asterales; family Asteraceae; genus Silybum; species Silybum marianum. The sequence goes on along the minus strand of CM072533.1, from coordinate 29,113,622 downwards.
ATCTAATCAATCTATTGATTATTAGATCTCTTCCATTTGGAGAATTCCCTCTTCTATTCGTAAGCAATTTTCAGTTTTAAGCTACTATTCATAATTCTACCCTGGTTTACTAGAAATTGTCAAGTTCATAATAATTTTCTCTAATTCACTGGTAATTTTAGTTAAACCTAAATCTCAGTAAGAATATCGTCCTGTTTCAAATCAATTTGAAATTTAATTGTTCTAAATTTCAAAATCTTCGAAGTAATCCTCTCAAATCCCTGTTTTCTGAAAAATGGAGAATTCAAATTTGAATGTTGTTTACACCTCTAGATCACTGACCAAACCACCTACTCTAATTCGTGGTGAATATCCACAATGGAAGATCGGTATGATCAATTTTTATAAAGGATTGGATATAGAACTTTACTCCATTGTTCAAAATGGTCCGTTTATTCCAATGACAACAATTCAAAGGATTCCTGCCACTACTAATACCGATGAAATCTCTGCAAGAAAAGTTCCAAAGCTGAGGGAAAATTGGTCTGATGAGGAAAAGGCCAAAGTAGAACTGGCTAAAAAGGCAAAAAGTCTTCTAATCATGGCTATTCCAAATGAGATTTTCCCATTCCTGGATTCCTGTGATACTACCAAAGAGCTATGGGATCAGTTAGAAAACCTTCTGGAAGGTGGAGCTAAAATGAAGAAAAACAGAAGAGCTCAAGCTCTAAATGAGTACAATAGCTTCCAGGCCAATCCTGAAGAGTCTCTAGAGCAGACCTATCATAGATTTAACTGTTGATCCCAAATAAACAAGCACAATGACAAACGCACGTTAACAGTAAAGTAATACGATAATAAACATATTAAGGAACTTACATAGTCATATATCTCTTGTAAGTATTGATCGATTACAATGCATTCACAGTCTCGACTCTCTTTCTCTCTAATATGAATCGACAAACATGAAAGTAAACCCTAGACTCCTATTTATATTGCTAGGCCTATGCTAATTAAGGAAACAAAGAGTTTAAGAAATTATAAACTTCCTTTTACAATTAAGCATATCTTTTCCTTATTTTGACACAATTAAATAATAGACCTAACAATCTCCCCCTTTGTGGCAAAATGAGTCTTCACCTTTTCAGTTCAAACATGCCTTCAAATCTTCAGAGGGTTTGTCGATAGAGAATTCTTTCATCGATTATTCTGATAGCTTCTATGAGAGAGTTTCTTCGGTCGTTGCTCATCCATGTCGTGTTCTTCCTATCCGTAGCCAATTCTGACGCAAATCTGTTTCGAATTCCCCACAATGTACCATCAGAATATGCATCCACTTCATGAAATCTAAGAAACCACTTTTCTCGAGAGGCGTGCATCCAAACAACTCCATGAACAGGATAAGTGATGACGGTAGTAACTAGAGTGCTGCTTGGTACAAGTAATGATTGATCAGGCTTAGGAATATGTATCTTCTTTTGCTCGCTTTCTATCCCACGTTGAAGATCGTGCAGATAGTTGTACCGTAGCTTTTTCTGAACATGCCTTACCAATGCCCTTAGTGCCCTTTGCTCGTGTTTGTTCCGGTTTCTCTTGTCTCTCAAGTCGTTGTAGATGGTTTCAAAGTCCATTATATCAAGGTTTGCAAAATCGGCTTTTGAGAAGGAATACGCTTTACCGTCTTCTCTTTGGACCGTGAAAACTGGGTATTCGACTTGGTAGATCCTATCAGTGTCAATCTTCAGAATCCCAATAATCCTGTGCCTCGAGACCACTTCAGCTGGAGGTAAAGCTCTCATCTTCAGGATATGGAGATACTCTCTAACCTGAGCAGGATCCATTTCCATCACAAGATGAATGTGTGCCAAATCATTAGGTTTCGCTTCTTTCCGAAAGATCTTTTCCATTGTTTCCTCAAGATATGGCACACGAATTTGCTGATTTACCCATTTCGACTTGCTTTCAGTCAGCATCCTTTGCCACCGGATTTGATGAGGCAACAGTCTTGGTTCGTTTTGTTCCCTCAAAGCATAGTTCCTTGCCGTATGCTTTAAGTTCACATAGTCTTGCTCTTGGAGTACTGGTTCATACGGATCTCTGAACCAGTTTCTTACTGATGTTCGCAGACCTTGAACGTCGACTCTTTCTACATTTTGATCTGGTTCGGCAGGTTCGGCAGCTGTACTCTCGAATTCGATATCCGCAGGCTTTTCAACCCTTGGCGTCTCGTCTTCTTGAGTTGTTCGAGCACGTTGTCGATGTTGGGTAGTTTGAGTGGGTGGTCTTGAAGTTGATGCAGCAGTAGCTCTGGGTCGTGATCTTGCAGGCGTGTCTCCCCCTCAGGACGAGTTGGAGCGGAGCCCGGGTCGTCCTGGTGAGGTCTGGAAGCAGGCGCAGAAACGGCCGGACGGCAGGACTCTTGTATTTCGGTGCGTAGAGCAGTAATAGCACCCAAGATGTCATCTGTTTGGCGATGTTGGGCGGTATTCCTATCGGTGAGCTGTTGGTCGATGTGAGCGCGGAAGACGTCAAACTCATGACGAGTGACGGCGGGGATCTGAAGATTTCGGCGAAGAAGACCCTCAAGCGAATCCTCCGGTTGGCCGGTTGCATTGGATTCGGCGAGCTGGTTAGCATACAACATTGACATGAGTTCATCGGTGTTGTACTCATATCGATGTGGTGAATGGGGTCGATCTTCAGGGGGTGAAGGTGGCGGAGGAGAGCGGCTAGAGCTTGAACGGCTTGAGCTTGGATACGTAGGGCCGGCTTGATGGGGAGTTAGATCTTTAAGGCGCGCGACTTCACGAATTTGACGCACGAAGGCTTCCCTCTCGGCTGTCATTAGAGCAACATGATCAGCAAGGGAGTCTCTTGCCTTTTGTAAGTGGGCGGCAATGATCGCTTTGCCTTCCGGGGGTATAACGAACGTTGGAGTTGGGGTTGCGGTATGGGTAACATCGGGATCACATAGATTGCCCGTTGACATTACAGTTGAATCAACTGAATGACCTACGTTCAGTGTTGGCATAGATGTAGTGCTGGTAGGATTTCCTCCCAATCCTCGTGGAATGTCCGGAATGGACATCACTATGGGAGTTCTAGCTGGGACACGGAGGCTCGCAGTGTGTACAGACTCGTGTCCCCTAGCGGGCTCTAGACTCGATGTGCATACAAACGAAGTCGAAGCAGGTGAGCTACTGCCTCTTGTTTCAATAGCCGTGCCTCCCGATTGGAGGGGAGCTAGATAAGGTGCTAGACTCACAAGTATATTTGAAATTGTAGGCTGTTGGGAGCCTTCAGAGTGGCTAGGGGGGCGTGCATTTGCGCTGCTAGGTCCACAGCGTCTTGTCTACTAGTCATACCCAACGAATGAGTAGGGCTAGTTGACGAGGTTAGCTGGATGGGGGAATCTGGTCTCGCGCTCTCTATTGTTTTTCTTTTCCCATCGCTCACGCTCACGCTTTCTTTTTCAATTAATACTCCCTCCTCTCTCCTTATCTCTCCAGAATAGGGCTCAGTAAATATGTCGGACAGTGAGGCAGATGGTTGATCGGCTTCAAAGTCAAAGGGGTCATTTGGCTCATCAGTGTCGTCAGTCGTTGCAGCTGGTTGGTCATCGGTGTCCGATGTAGAATCGGAAAAGGTTGGTTGTGGACCAATATGACTTAGAGCTTGTTCTTCAATAGTAGTGGTTCGTTGTCGGCGGGATAAGGGTTGAGAATCAGATGCATCGTCATCCGAGGATGAAGGTGGGGGGCGGACACGGTTACGGCTAACGAGTGTTTTAAATCGGGGAGTTCGGATAATTGGTCGGGTGCAGGGGTTGGTGGAGGCAGCTGGGATGGGGGTAGGCTGATCAGATGCACCTCCCTCGTCATGTCCCCTCACAATCCACTCATCACCCTGTTCAGGATCCCCATGATCCTGAACCTGCTCTTCTACTCTAGGACCCTCACCTCCCTCAGTATTTTCCTCACTGATCGGCTCTTGGGCAGGCTCAACCAGAGGTGGTTGGGCCATTAAGCCATGTCGCTCCCTATAAGCTATCACACTAGGTGCATTATGATCAGCATAAGCAAGGAGTGCTTCATGGATGGGCATGACATTGTTGAAGACCCGATCATTTACGCGTAGGAACTTGAGAGTGTTGGTCGGGCCCAACGGAGTTCCGGCGCGTCTTGGAATTGCTGGTTGGGAGATCATCATTGCACGGATGAATAGCTGGAGGAATCTTTGGAAGGGTACGAATGCCGGGTCATGTGAGTTAGACTTGTCTTCTACGAGCTCGACGAAGTCTGTCCAGATTAGCATCGCGTAGTCGTAGTGCCGGTTGTAGGCGATTCTGTGGAAAATCCCCAAGGCCGCTGCACTGGTTGCTTGTGAGACAACGGTTGACGATGGTGAATAAAGAGAACCATATCTGGGGCAGGTACATTCGCTTGAACTGCCCAGGGCTGTTTAATGGTTGTTCTTGGTCGTAGCCTAGGGCGCGAATATCGGCGCATAGTTCTTCGTCGGAGGCGAAGGCGGCGAACGGTCTTCCTCAGTGGCCACCGGGAGACGAAGGATGCGGCGGATCCGGGCCGGTGTTAGGCGGGTGTTGTAGTCGTCGATTTGGGCTGTTAAATGGTGATCGCCTTCAACAGGTTGGTATGTGAGCGTATACCAGAACTGTTGTAGGTAGAATACGGGGACCCGGTGGTCCAATGAACATGCGAAGCGTAGTGGATGACGCTGTAGGATGTCAAGTAACACTTGATGCTCGATGGTGGTGCTGAAGTCGAGGCGATGATTGTTCGGTTTGAGTTGTCGGAGTTTGTCTCGAGGCATTAAAAGATCGTCTCGGTTGACGGCATTTATGCTTGGTTCAGTTGAGCTCTCGGATGGCATCAGGTGTTCATCGTCTGACAGATTTGGGTCGTTTATGGCTGCCATTGCTTGCTGAAATAAGATAGTTAGGCAAACCAAGTGAAAAGTTTGTTTACTGAGTCTTAAAAAAATGCTAAGTCTTTTTGTCGAGTCCCATTGGGCCGATAACACTTGTTATTGATTGCAATGGGATCGAGAACAAAAATTTGTCGAGTGAGATTGGGTCGACAAAAAGACGTGAAAAATTAGGAACAGACCTATGAAATAGATGTCGAGTCAAGGAGAATCGAGAAGTACAAGTTTATCGAGTGGTAAAGGATCGATGAAAGTACTTAGAAACTTTTTGGGAGTGTTATCGACCCTTTAGACTCGAGAAACATTCAAAGAAGATGTTATCGATTCTATGAAGCTCGATAAAAAAGTGTGAACAGGGATAAATGAGATTATCGATCCTAAGGCATTCAAGGAAAAAACTTGTAAAATCTAAGAGCATGTTATCGATCCTATTTGGGCTCGATAAAAACACATAGGGATTTTTCATCGATCCTTCAAGATTCGATAATAAAAGTTATCGAGTTTAAAGGAATCGATGAAAATACTTGGTATTTTTCATCGATCCGTTTAAAATCGATAACAAATGTTATCGAGTCTTAGGGGTTCGATAAAAACCCTTAGTGGGTTTGATCGATTTTCTTGAGTGTTCAATGGTCAGATTGTCGAGTCCTAAGGGTTCGAGAACAACGAAGATGTTCTTTGTCAGATTATCGAGACTCGATAAAAACTCGAAGGCTGTATAAGGACTCGATAAAAACTCATACTTAAACTTAGATGAACAGTCGAACAACCCTAAGTACTCAGACCCAAAAAAATGCCTAAAACTAATGGAAAATGCTATTACTAGGTGTGAATAGTGATTTAGAACAACATTGGTAAAGCATTTAAGTCCAAAAAGCATTATCTACCCACGATTTTGACTGAAGAACAGTCAAAATCGGAAAACCCAATAGTCATAAAAAAAACAAACAGTCAAACCACATAAATCGAATCATGTAGTGGATTAAATAACAATGGTGCTTTAGCACGATAATTCCATCGAATCTGGAGAAGTTGTGGAAGAACACTGTTTTGATAAAGTGATCCTTTTTCACAATGGCTGAGATCCTTAAGACCAAGTCATAAAGTACCTTAGTACCCTTATCCTCTATGTTCTTAACTAACAATGAGTAGTCTTCTGAATAGTAGGTTTCAATCATATCATCCTTGTGATGTTTACCAGGACGAACAATCAAGAGACCAGCGGAATAAGGTCTATGAATGTTATTTTCAAGGGGAGAATTACGATCCTGGTGATGTTTTTGGATCTGAAAAACTCGAAGATTTGAGGTTTTGATTTTGAACAGCCAAGAACTCAAAGGGTTTTTCAGAGAGAGGGAAATTCAAACAAAGCTTGTGAGAAAAGATTCGCTCAGAGTGGGGCCTGATTTGTTTATATAGGGTCATCAGGTGATGACACGTGTCAGAATAGGATTGGGTTGAGAAAAATCGAAAAGTCGAGGTTGGGGGTTATCGATCCAAGTGAGGTCGACAACCTCGTGTTGTCGAGCCCTTAGGGGCCGAGAACCTCACTTGGTATTTTTTTTAAAGAAAGAAAAGACAGGAGAAAAAAATATTAGGCTCCCCCTTAATGTGTGCAAAAAGTGTGGTGCTCTCCCTAGGAATGTGAATAATTAGACAGAAAACGTACCTTGTTGCTCCCCCTCGGAAGATGAACCATGGTGATACACACAGCGAGGTAGATAGAAAATGAAAGAAAGATTGAAAATACGGAACTGTAAGATAAAGGTCAAAATCCAAAAAATGAGAACCCAAGTGTGATGCAGATTGACTTGTAGAGTGAATGTGCATAAACCCTTGGATAGACGTGTTGAGGATTTTGAGACAGACTGATTTGTGATAATCAGGTTGTAAGATTGAGCATTCCCAACTTGGATACTAGGAACTGGAATTGTTTCTCATCCAGTGCCTTGGTAAACAGGTCGGCAAGATGAAGTTCCGTATTGACAAAATATAGTTCAATTGTACCTCTTTCCACGTGATCCTTGATGAAGTGATATCAAACGTCGATGTGCTTTGTCTTCGTGTGTTGAACCGGGTTGCTTGAAATGGCTATGGCGCTTTTGGAATCACAGTAGATGGGTATCTTGTTGAACCAGAAGCCATAGTCTTTGAGTTGAGTGCGCATCCACAGTACTTGAGAACAGCAGCTTGCGGCAACGATGTATTCGGCTTCCGCGGTAGACGTGGAGACGCAAGCTTGCTTCTTGGAGGACAAGCTGACCAATTTGTCTCCGAGGAATTGAATGTGGCCTGGCGTGCTTTTGCGATCGAGCATGCATCCGGCGTGATCCGAATCTGAAAAGGCAGTTAGCTCGAAACCCGTATCCTTGGGATACCATAGGCCAAGATTAGGTGTACCTTTTAAATACCGGAAAATCCGTTTGATAGCACTAAGGTGGGATTCGTTGGGAGATGCTTGATATCTCGCGCATAGACAAGTGGCAAAAATTATGTCCGGGCGACTAGCCGTTAGATACATGAGAGAACCAACCATGCCCAGGTAATTTCTTGAATCCACATCTTTTCCCGAAGGATCAGCGTGTAGTTTTGAACCCGGGGACATGGGTGTATCAATCGGAGAACATGACGTCATGTTGTATTTACACAACATATCCGAGATGTATTTTGATTGGTTGATGAATATTCCCGTAGAAAATTGTTTTATTTGAATACCAAGGAAAAAATTCATCATTCCCATCATGGTCATGTTAAATTTTGCAATCATGAGTTTGGAGAACTCTTTACATTGTTGTGGGTTAGTCGAACCGAAGATGATGTCGTCCACGTAGACTTGTATGAGCATAATGTCACCTTTTTCCTTTTTAATGAAAAGAGTTGGATCGATCTTACCTTTGGAGTATCCATTTTTCACTAGATAGGTAGACAAACAATCGTACCATGCGCGGGGGGCTTGCTTCAAGCCATAAAGAGCCTTGTCCAGAATGTAGACATGAGTTGGTTCGGAGGAGTCGACGAACACGTCGTAGTCAATCCCTTGTTGTTGGCGGTATCCTTTTGCGACAAGTCTAGCTTTGTTGCGTATAACGACTCCATTTACGTCTTGCTTATTCTTGAAAATCTATTTCGTGCCAATAATGGTTTTGTTTTGAGGACGGGGAACAAGGCGCCAGACTTTCAAGCTTTCAAACTGATTGAGCTCTTCTTGCATGGCCACTATCCAGTCGGGATCATTCAATGCTTCTTGAATGGATGTGGGTTCGATCTTGCTTATAAAAGAGGAGAACATGCAATCATTGGCCGAGGCGGAACGTGTTGTAACTGGTCCGGCTGGATCTCCGATAATTTGATCAAAAGGATGAGAGCGGATCCATTTGGTTGTATGAGGAAGCGGTTGAAATGCATTGGGATCCGGGGTGTCATCTTCAAATGAGCCTAACGGAAGATCTTGAAGCGATTCCAAGGTTGGTGCCACGGTCGATGATCTTGTGGCACTTGTGACATCCGTAGGGGTCGAAGTGGATGGTGGGGGAGAAGATGTCGGTTCCGTAGGATTTGGTTGAACAGCCGGTTGAGGTTCAGGTGGAATGAGAGGAGCATCCATTGAAATAGTTTGATTAGGAGGAGCAGTTGAAGATGTATTTGGAGATGTAGCAGTTGAGACGGTTTCCGTTGTAATTGGCGGTCCGGAAAGATCCGTAGTCTCGGTAAGCTCCAAGGTAGGCGGGGGAATCTGGAGAGAAGTATCAGTGGGTAGTCCCAAGTAATCCGAGTAGAAGTACTCGAATAAGTCATCCAGATTTGACATAGCGGTTTTGGACGTTGAAGGTTCAACGGGGTTGAGAGCAGGTTCCGAACAAATGTGATCGGAAGCTAATATGCCGGTCAGTGCGGGTCCAGAACTGTCGTGTTCAGGAGCCATTTCGGCTTTTGGATCGAATTGAACATTAACGCTTTCAGTGACGCAACGTGCGTGTTTTATGTAGACCCGATAGGAAGATGCGTTTGGTGAGTATCCGAGAAAGTAAGCTTCATTGGCCTTCGGCTTGAGTTTCCACGATCTTCTTTTTCATTGAGTACGAAGCAACGAGTGCCAAACGTTCGAAGATGCGCGATGGAAGGAACGCGATCGTAGACCAAGTGATAAGGTGTCTTGTTGAAGCGCTTGTTGATGATCGAGCGGTTTTGAGTGTAGCATGCAGTGTTGATGGCTTCGGCCCAAAGATGGAGAGGAAGCTTTGAGAAAGTAAGCATAGTGCGAGCCGCTTCAACTAGAGTTCGATTTCGGCGTTCGACAACACAGTTTTGTTGCGAAGTGCGAGTCGTAGAGAACTTGTGGGTTATACCAACCGATTCGAGATAACCGTCAAGGGCACGGTTTTTGAATTCAGTTCCATTATCGGTGCGAATGTTTGGGCAGTAAGTTCTAGCTTAACTTGGATGGCTTTGAGAAACGTGATGATGGTGTCAGGGGTTTCATCCGTTGATCGAAGGAACTTTACCCATGTGAAACGAGAGAAATCGTTCACCACACTAGAACATACTTCTTACCATGTATGCTTTGAGTCCGCATCGAGCCGCACACGTCCATATGAATGAGTTGAAGAGGTCGAGTTGTGCTGTGAACCAACTTGGGTTTGTGAGAGACCTTCTTCATCTTTCCCATCTCGCATGCGTCGCAGAGATGCAGTTTGTCGAATTTAACAGCTGGAAGACCAGTTACTAGCCCTTGAATGGAAAGGCGATTGATATTCTTGAAGTTTAAGTGAGATAAACGTCGATGCCATAACCATGTCTTCGGACTAGAAACAATTGAAAGCAGACAAACACTTGAGGGTGCGTTTACTTGAGAAAGATTGATCGTGTAGAGATTGGACTTGCGCGTGCCGGCTAGTAGCTCCTTTTCATCAAATTTGCGAACACAGCATCTTTCGGGTCTAAAATTTACTTCGAGTTGCTTGTCACAGAATTTGCCAATGCTCAACAGGTTGTGGCTCAGTCCTTGAACATAAGAAACGTCGGAAATGGTGATGTTGTTTTGAATGATATCACCATATCCTTTAATTGGTGCCAAATGATTGTTGCCAAATTTGACGAATCCGCCGTTCTTTTCAGTGTAATTGGCAAGCAGCTCCTTTTGTCCGGTCATGTGTTTGGAGCATCCGGAATCTAAGTACCACACATGACCGATCTGCACAAAATCAGGCAGATTTAGGTACCCATTTGTAAATGGGTCCATCATGGTTAGTTGACATAGCACCCTTGGGTACCCACTTGTGGTGAGACTTATAGGCGTTAGTCATTTGATTTCTCGGACCCCATTTAGAAACAGGTGATGAAAGAAAAAAATTGTGATTAAAAGAATTATGCATGTCAGGAAAATAACCATAACCATAATCAATAGGAGGTTTACGTACAAAATCATCCACACCGCAATTAGAACAGCAAATTTTATTACGAGAAAATTTAATTAAATGTCGAAATGAATGAATTTGATATGGAAATCTAAAACGAGAATTGTTTCTTTTGACATTTGAACGAAAAAAAATGTCTTCTTTGCGGGGTGTTGTCTTTGTAGTATGCGTGCCCTTTTTGACCCAAACATGTTTGTTGTCTAAAGTTTGAACCGCTGAAACATTGAAAGGAACACGGTTAGTATGAGTTTGGAATACATGATTGGTTTTTGTTTGTTTAGGAGTGTGTTGATTTTGACTCGTGGAACACTCCGTTGGATCCGTAGGAATGGAAACCGATTCCATTGGTTGTTTGCCTTTGTCTAAAAACTCCGTGTGATTTGGAAGTACAGGATTGAAGTCAAATTCATCACACATGTCATTTAAATACTCGTTCGATTCATGTGAAGAATGGTTAGAAAGGGCATCTAATTCATCATTGATTTGCTCGTTGGAATAGGAACATTTTTGTTTTGGAGGATTGTAATTTGGGTCCATTTTAAACAACTCTTCGCAATTATCTAAATAATTGCTAACGAAGGCTTTACAAGTTGAAATGTTTAAAATAGTATCATTTTCATGATTTTTGTTCAATTGTAAAGTCTCGTTCTCAAGTTGTTGTATTTTAGATAAAAATGATTCATTTTCCTTTTCCGCCAAAGAACGTTCAGTTTCCAACACTCGTTCGAGTTGAATAATTTTATTTTCTAAAAATAAAGTGCGAATGTATGGTTTACATTCAGGAATCTTGTTTTGAAGTTTTTCGGCAGAATATGATGGAAAGTAGTTGTTTGGAAGAGATTCTCTTAAAGATTCCTCTTCTACTATTTGAGGATAGCAGAAAGGTATTTGATTTTTTTTTATTTTGTCTCTTCCAATCTTCTCTTTCCTCGACACTAGGGTCCGACTTCATAAATTGAATTTGGTAATCTGGACCAAGGTTCAGATATTCGAATTTATAAATTGTCGGAGTATTATAGATTGCCTTTGCTAAGTGTTTTGGGTTTTCAAAACCTAACCCGGCTTTAGAACCTAAATCTTTCGGTGCATTTAAGTGAATAGTGTGTTTAGTTTGACCAAGCTTGTAAAGTTTTAATTCTAAATCTTTGAGTTTTTCTAATATATCTTGTCTTTGAAAACTGACAAAGTCAAACTTTGATGAAAATTCGGCAGTCTCACTCCTAGATGTGTGAAGTTGAAGAGTGAGATCAGATATTTGTTGTTTAAAAAGATCATTTTCTTCTTTTAAAACCATTTTCTCCGTCTCGAGATTGTGCGTTATACTTTGAGAATTGACAAGGTCGGTTTGCATAAGAAGCAATTGATTATGATTATTTTCTAAGCGTGCTTCTAAATTGGAAACCAAGAGTTTCTCGGTTTTCAATTTAGATTGTAATTCTTTTAATTTACACATTAAATCATGCATTTGAGATACAAAAGAGTCATAGTCAGAAGGGCTTACCTCGGGCGTGTAGTCGGAAGCGTGAGAAGGAGTATCATCGGAGTAAGCCATCAGGCTGAAGTGCGCTTGAGTATCCCTTTCCATGTCATTATCATCATCTTGATTGAGCCATTGTTCATCTTCAGCTAGAAGAACTTTACTGGCTTCTTTTTGTTTAGCCAACATCAGTTTGTAAGTGAAGTAGTTGGAGTCCTTCACTATTGGCTTCTTGCATTACCTTTGCATAGTGAGCAGATTTGCCACAGTTGTAGCACAGGCTTCTCTCACCCTTGAACTTGTCTTCTGGCTTGGGTGTTGAGCGTGGTTCTTCTCTTCTTGGTTTGGGTTCAAATAGAGCCTTTCGCTCATGATTATTAGATCCCGAGGCATACCTTTGTTGGTTGGGATTCGAGCGACGTGAGAACTTTTGTTGAAAAGATCTTGTAAGGAAGGCCAGTTGTTGTTGAAGTTTGGCAATTTCGGGATCATAGTCAAAATCTTCTTCTTCCAGTCCGGGAAACATCTCTTGAGGAGTTGAAGAGGAGTCTTTTTCCATCAAGGCTATTGGATCCGGGTTTTTCTTTGTATTTAACCCCGTGAGTTCAAGGACCTCCTCTTCGTCTTGCTGGAGGGTTTCACAGACTTCATGCAGATCAAGATCAGCAAGGTATTTGCTGTGTTTGATTTGATTAGCAAACCGGCGCCATTCCGTTGAATATTGCTAACAAATTTAACGTTGTTCTCGATCTTGGTCTTACGAATTTCATTCTTGCTTAGCTCGTTTACCAGTTGTACAAAATGGGTATACGTGTTCGTAAGACTCTCTCCGTCTTTGGCCTTGAGTTCTTCATATTGTGAGATGCAGTTTGTAATTTTGAGTTGTGTGCCAATCTTCGTTCCAAGCATGAACTTTTCTATGACCTCTCACATTTCTTTAGCCGTTTTCTTGTGGCTATCAATGCTCATATAAATGTCATTTGGGAGGCTCATAAGTAGATAATAACGGGCGAGTTGGTCTCCTTTCATTATCCTCTTCTCGTTTGCATCCCATGTACTTTTGAGTTTAACTTCCCTTCGTGCGGGCGTAGGAGGTACGTTGTTTGGCATGTCGGGAAATTCCTGGTAGAAGATTGGACGAGGACCTTCCTTGATTGAACGCATGATCTCATCGGCATAGTCATTGCGTTAAATGAAGTCAAGGAATCTATCCTTCCATTGAGAATATTCGCCAGGGAAGAGAATAGGAGGTTTGGTGTCTGATCCAATTGCCATGGCTTCACAGGTAGTCATTGTACTTACTGGTGGACCTCGATCGATGAGTTTTAAAAAAATTCTGAGTTGTCTCGTCAAACAGTAGGTTTTTCTCGAGAGACAAAGGAGATCGATAATAAAATTATCGATATGGGCAGAAAGATTAAGGACTTTTGTCGGGCGTGAGATACTCGATATAAAATGTTATCGAGTGACAGAGGCTCGATCATAAATGTTGTCGAATGAAATTGGCTCGATGAAAGTTGCTTGATATGAGATTTTATCGAGTGTAAGAGGCTCGAAAAAAAAATGTTGTCGAATGAACTTGGCTCGATAAACAGATTTTTGATTGATTGATAACCTTAGTGTTCTCGATTAAACTCTATTCGATAATAAAATTTATAAATCTTGAGCAGAAACAAATTGATTAAAGATTTTCTCGAATATCAAGCACTCGATCAAACTTTTTCTCGATTCAACAAGACTCGACTAAACTCAAATAATTTAATTCTGAGTTTTCTTGTGATTGATAAACCAGAAAACAAAAACACAGGGTTATTGACTGAAAAGAACTAGTCTTTTTATGGACAAGACTGTCTGGGTTTTTGAGTTTCTTATTTGTTCAATTACAGAAAAAATCAAGATTACGAGAGTTTATGATTTTACTAAGAAATTCTTTAGTAAGAAAAGCTGCAGGAGTCACAAGTTCCTGAGTTTTCTTATGTAAAGAGATTCAAAAGTAAAGAAAATAAACTAAAGTAATTTTAATTAACAGATTTAAATATTTTATATAGGAGTCGATAAAAATTCAAGATTTAATCAGTTTGAATCGATAAAACTTCAATCAACAGAAGATAGAATCGAGAAAACTTCAACAAGCAGAATAGACTATTATATCGATAAACACATAGATATAATCAGTCGATAAAAACACATGCAAGCAGATAGCTAGTTCGATAAAAATTAATTGAAAATCAGAACGGATCGATGAAAAATAACTGAACAATTACGATGCAGTCGAAAAAAAAGCAGAATGGTGTATTATCGGGTATAACATGAAACAGTGGGAATCGATAAAAAAACAACGAACAGAGGGATTCGATAAAACATCAACTAATAGCAGAAATTTGCAGAAATCAAAAAAATACCTTCTGTTTCGTGGTTTGCTCAGAAAATCGTAAAAACTCTTGATCTTAGGCTCTGATACCACTTGTTGATCCCAAATAAACAAACACAATGACAAATACACATTAACGGTAAAGTAATACGACAATAAAGATATCAAGGAACTTACGTAGTCATATATCTCTTGTAAGTATTGATCGATTACAATGCATTCACAATTTCGGCTCTCCTTCTCTCTAATATGAATCGACAAACATGAAAGTAAACCCTAGACTCCTATTTATATTGCTAGGCCTATGCTAATTAAGGAAACAAAGAGTTTAAGGAATTATAAACTTCCTTTTAAAATTAAGCATATCTTTTCCTTATTTTGACACAATTAAATAATAGACCTAACATTAACACTTTGATAAATCTATGTAAAAGGTGTGATATCGTCAGGTCTAAAGAAGACAATATTGTCTTATTTCTCAAAAGACTGAATCCAGAGTGTTCAAATCTCTCTATGTCTCTGCAAGCAAATCAGGATCTTGAACAGTGGTCTCTGCATGATGTATTTGGTACACTTCAAGCCCATGAGAAAGAGGTCGTTCAGAAGAAAACAACTATTGGTGGACCTATGGCTCTAATTTTTGAATCAAGAGGATCAGTCAGAAGGAACAAAGAAGAAAGGAGAGGAAAGAGTAAAGCTCTCACGTCAGATGCAATCCCAGAAGATGACTCTGACTCTGATGATGAGATCAAATCTTTTGCTGAATCGTTGGCACTTATCACCAAACAATTCACAAAAAAGTTTGGTAATAGGTCTTTTCAAGGAAACAAAAGATTTGATCGCACTATTCTAACTTTTGCTCCTAGGCAAGGGATTCAGAGGGCTGAGAAAACAGAGCCAGAGAAGAAGGAGGATGAACCGAAGAAGAAGAAGGACCTGTGCTACAGATGTGGTAAGCCAGGGCACTATTCTAAGGATTGTAGGGGAGCTCTGGACAAAGACAAGATGTACTACAAGAATAAATACAAGTACAATGTCGCTGAAAGAGCTAACTATGCAGAGAAAGAAAATTGGCTAGGAGATGAGTCTAGTGGTGATGAAGCCATGCTTTGTGGAATCGAAAAAACAAATGAGTCTGAAGATCAGCCTTCTGAATCACCGGTTAGCACTCTCTCTGAATCATCTGAACTTGAAAACACCATTGTGCTTTTGTCAAATAATTTTGAAGAACTTAAACAAAAGCTTACAATTGAAAACAAGTTGCGAAAAAGTATTGAAAAAACTCTTTCTACAACACAAAGGGAAAGAGATATTTACAAAAGGGAGACGAATCTGTTAACAGAAGAGAAATTGGAGCTAAGTGCTGAAAATGAGAAGATTTCTAAAGTTTTAAAAAATGCTGAACTTAAGCTCAAGGAAGAAAAAGTGAACTTCACAAAACTTTTGGAAGGCAAAGAGGAGGAGATCAAAGCAAAAGAAAGTGACTGATTAAAATCTGTAGCACTTAAAAATTATTTTCAAAAGGAGAGAGAATTTTTACATGTTGAACTCCAAAACAAAAAACTACAGATCAAAACATATCTGGATGCTTAAAAAGTTCATGATAAAATAAATACTCAAGTAGGGAGATCTGAACTTGGTTTCGAGGATTTAGATCCCTACACATGTGAAAAAAGGTCTTCTCTAAAATCTGTCTTCTGTTTGGGACAAGAACAGAAGCATGTGTTTCCAATTTTATATGGATAATCAAATTTTAAAAGATCAAAACATGAAAATGGTCATCATCAACGAAAACTCAAGTTTAAAAACGTTGCATATTCATCTGGAAAAACAAACGTTGATCTGAATAAAATTCAGAAGAAAGATGACATTTTCAAATTTGGTTCAAATGTTCATGTAACTTTGAATCCAGAGGCAGATTCTTTTATTCCTACACAAACAGAAGAAGAGATAAGACTTGGTTTTGAAAAAGATATTCTCTCAACTCTGGATAAATGCTTCAAACTTGAACATGAAAATGTTCAGGAAAATCTTTCAGATAACCATCTAGAGATATTTCCTTGCTCTTTTGCTGACTTAAATCTTTTAGAGACTCAAGACGATTAGGAAATAATTACATATCCCTGAAAGAATGATGATCAAACTGATGATTTCGTTGATAATTCAGAGAAATATCTTTCATATTTGGAAAATCAACTTCCTCCTGTTTAAAAAAAGATTCCAGCGGTATTTAAAAACGAGGAAGCACTCTTTTTATATACAAATGAACCTCTGGAGATTAGAGCATCTGGTATGAATGTTGAGAAACTTTCAAGTGGAATACCAATACTCTCGGTTCCTCTAACAGGACAGAGAAAACCTTTTACTATTCATCCATACTTTATTGGGATGTGTCTTAAGGCCAAATCTTGTCTTGAACTTGAGAAAGAAGAGAATCTCAAAAAGAAATTGAATGTTCAGGAAAAAATCTCTGAATTCGAGTCCTCCAAAGTTTACTCCTGCTCAAAAAGGCAAAATGAAATCTAATCTTTCTGCTCCTGTTTCAGTAATCTCCAAAGCTTTTGAGAAGGTTTATCAGAAGAAGCCTCTACAGAAGAACATTTATGATTCTCAGCATAAGTCTAACTTAGCTAAGAAGTTCATTAGAAGTACTGATACTAGTATAGACAGAAATAAGAAGAATTGTAATTATCATTATTCTAATTTTCAATGCAATCTTTTATGTCTCAAAATTCTGAATGTTTTTCCTTATTCTTAAAACTAAAGCAATTTTTCTCGAAGCCTTCTGATCGTTCGTATAAAAATTTTTCACACTTCAAGAGTAAACCAAAGAAAAACAAAAATATAAAAACTAAAAAGAACAAATCTTTAAATCCTGCTAAATCAAATCAAGTACAAGATGAAAAGAATGACAAACCCAAAACTAACGTTAAAGGACCCATAATGAAATGGGTACCTAAAACACTCTGATTGTGATTGTAGAAGCAGCGTGTGCACATCTGATATCTTGACTCTGGATGCTCGAGGCACATGACTGGATCGAAAAACTTACTCTCCCAATTCAAAGACAAATGTGGTGGAGCTGTAACGTTTGGTGACAATGGTAAGGGTCAAATAAAAGGCTACGGTACTTTACAAGAAGATAATATTACCTTATCAAAAGTAGCTCATGTTTTTGGATTGAAACATAACCTGCTGAGTATAAGTCAACTTTGTGATTCTAAAATACTTGTTGTATTTGATGAAAAACATTGTTACTTGTTTTCTAAGGCAGGTGAAGAACTCTGGAGAGCAGACAGAAAAGGTAATCTATATATGATGAATTTCACATCAAAGGACGGTAAAGAAACCCTCTGTCTTATATCCAAAAAGAGTAAAGTTGCGTGGTTATGGCATCATAAAATGTCTCACTTAAATTTCGATAATCTTGAGATGCTTATCAAACACAATTTAGTAACTGGTCTTCCAGAAGTCCACTTTCAAAAAAATCACCTCTGTCCTGCATGTGAAATGGGAAAAATTAAACGAGCATGTCATAAAACAAAAAGTGACCATTCATGCACTAGACCTCTGCAATTGCTACATGTCGACCTCTGTGGTCCCATTGCAATTCAGAGTCTTTCTGGTAAAAAGTATATTCTGGTACTTATTGATGAATTTTCCAGGTATACATGGCTCGCATTTGTAAGACAAAATCAGAGGTGCCTATTGTTTTACAGAATATGATGACCAGAATCCAAGTTCTTCTACACCAGAAGATTCAGCAGCTCATAAGTGATAACGATACTGAATTCAAGAATCCCAAACTTGAAGCATACCTTGTTGAAAATGGAATCACACAAAACTTCTCTGTTGTACGCACTCCTCAACAGAATGGTGTAGTAGAACGACGCAACAGAACCTTGGTAGAAGCAGCCAGAATGATGCTTGGAGCTACTGGACTCCCCATTCATTTCTGGGCAGAAGCTGTAGCCACTGCTTGTTTTACTCTGAATCGTTCAATAGATGTCAAATTCTTTCATATTTTTGGGTGCAGGTGTTTTATCTTAAATGACAGAGAAAAACTTCGCAAGTTTGACAAGAAATCAGATGAAGCTAAATTTTTAGAATATTCGTTAAATTCTAGGCCTTTTCGGGTCTTTAATTTACGAACTAAGACTGCTATGGAAAGCATTAACATTGATTTTGATGATCAAACTCAACTGACTTCTGAGTATTTTACTTTTGAACACAAACTTAATACTGTTATTTTATGGGCGAAGAAATATTTTCAGAACAAGTTCCAACAAATCCATCCTTGAGTATTCCTGAAGTTCTCCAAGCTTCTGGAATTACTCTTTCTGGTCCTGAAATTTCTGATGAGAGTCCACCGCAACTTCTGTTCTTCCCATTCCATCAAGTGATTGTCCAGAAGCTACTTCTGTGCCTTCATCTGAGGGGGAGACTTTAGGTGCTGCTCAAGATTCAGAATCAATTCCAGAAGAGGTTATTCAATCTTCTGAAACAGAAGTTCAAACTCAACAAGTACCTCAAACAAGGATGACAAGATGGACTAAATCGCACACTCCAGACCTTATCATTGGTAGTCCATCTGAGGGTGTTAAAACAAGATCAGCTACTGCAAATGAAGCCTTTTATGTTACCTTCCTTAGTATGATCGAACCACAGCACGTTCATGAAGCCTTGTAAGAACCTAGCTGGGTGGAAGCTATGCCAGAAGAATTACTTCAGTTTGAACGCAACAAAGATTGGAACTTAGTACCTTTGCCCAAAGACAAACTTGCAATTGGTACTAAGTGGGTCTTCAGAAACAAGAAAGACGAAGACGATATTGTGATCAGAAACAAGGCTCGTCTGGTGGTTAAAGGGTACTGTCAAGAAGAAAGTATAGATTATGACGAGACTTTTGCCCCTGTTGCAAGACTTGAGGCGATACGACTATTTCTGGCCTTCTCTACATACAAAAACATTAAAGTATACCAAATGGATGTAAAATGTGCATTTCTGAATGGCTATCTCAAAGAAGAAGTGTACGTTGAACAACCTGCTGGTTTTAAAGATGCTAAACATCCAGATTACGTCTATCTTCTCGACAAAGCTCTATATGGTTTGAAGCAAGCACCAAGAGCCTAGTATGAAAGATTATCTATGTTTCTGATCAGCAAAGGTTATGAAAAAGATAAAGATGATACAACCCTATTCATCAAAAGAGGCAAAGGTATGTTAACTATTGTTCAAATTTATGTGGATGATATAATATTTGGTTCTACTCTTCAAACAAAAGTTGATTTGTTTTCAAAGTTGATGGAAAAGGAATTTGAAATGAGTATGATGGGAGAACTAACGTTCTTTCTAGGACTCCAAGTCAAACAAAATGCCTCTGGTATTTTTATCAATCAAGCAAAGTATGTATCTGATATGTTAAAGAAATTTCACTTTCAAAATTCATCAACTATGAAAACACCTATCTCTCCTAGCATGAAACTGGGCCCTGACCCTTCTGGGAAACTAGTAGATCTTACGGGCTACATAGGTATGATAGGTTCTCTTCTGTATCTGACAGCTAGTAGGCCAGATATTATGTTTGCCACTTGCCTCTGTGCTCGTTATAAGGCCAAACCAAAAGAATCCCATTTGGCTGCTGTTAAGAGGCTTTTTAGATACCTAAAGGGGACTCCTTCACTGGGTCTCTGGTATCCTAAAAACTCTGGGTTTGATTTAATGGCATATACAGATTCTGATCATGCAGAATGTAAGTTGGACTGAAAAAGTACCTCTGGTAGCTGTCAACTTCTAGGAAACAGACTTATAAGCTGGACATCCAAGAAACAGAATTGTGTTTCAACATCTACATCAGAACCTGAATACATTGCTGCTGCCAGTTGTTGTTCACAAGTCATATGGATGAAGACTCAGCTTAGAGACTATGGGTTAGTATATGACAAAATCCCAATCCTGTGTGATTCAGAAAGTGCCATTGCCATCACTGAATAGCCAGTTCAGCACTCCAAAACAAAGCATATTGATGTCAGGTATCATTTTATCACAGATCATGTAGAGAAGGGCACAATAGAAATGTATTTTTTCTCTACTGATTATCAACTTGCTGACATTTTTACAAAAGCTCTGGATGAGAAACGCTTTAAATTTTTAATCAGCAAGTTGGGATGTTAAATATGTAACTATATTTACATCTATGATCTTCATAGGATTACGAATTTTTACTTATTTTTGGAAATTCTTTGTCTGTTTTGTATTGTCTTTTTTTTCTGTTCAAATAAATCAAAACTGTCCAGAAGTCTCTGGTCACTTCTGATGGTTCAATCCAGAGGCACTCAGAAGTCTCTGGACACCTCTGTTCTTCAACGTATATATCTTACTTTTCTGAACCAAGTGATGAAAAAAAGGGAGCTTATTTGAAAAAGCAAGGGGAGAAAGATGCAACTTCTAAGGGGGAGCACAACGATCAATTCGAGGGGGGAGCAAACTAAGTCTAATAGATGTTAGCTGTCTTCTGAATCTCTCTTTCCTTAATAGTTTTTTTTGAATCTGTCTCTTATTCATAACTCTTTCCGTCAAGGTTACTAAGTATTTTCAGATTCCACTTAAAACTCTTCTTGGAAGGATGTTCTATTGACATTTTTGGTCACAAAATGCTTTCTCGACCAAATATTTTTTGACTTGTTTTTCCTCTGAAATTTTCATGTTAATAAGTCCATTTTATTTAACTCTTGCCTTCAAGGTTAATTAAAATTTTCTTATTTTACTAAAATTTCTTAAGAAACATCATGTCATTAAATATTAAACTCTTATTTGGTTCCAAAACTGATTTATTTGACCAAATGTCTGATTTTAATTAATTAACAAGATTTATTAATCTCAAAAATCATTTTATTCAACAAATTATTTGTTGTTTAAAGTAATTTTTCTTATTAATTTCTTTTTAATCATTTTTATTTGTGGGATTAATCAACGGTTAAAAATCAACTAAACCCTTTCAGTGACTCATCCATACCTGTGCCAGTCATCATTCACACGCGCCCACATTTGCCACGTGTCAATGATCTACCTATTGCATGACTGCACGCCTGCGCGCTTACATCATCATAAACGAACCGTTTTTGTTTTCCCCAAATTAAAACCCTTTCGATTACAAATCACACTCGAGTACTCTTTTCTCTCTCATATAAATACCCTCCAAACTACAGTACATCGTCTTCTTCCTCACGCGATTATCTGCAATTACAGTGCAAACCTGCTCTCTCACTACTCTCACAAATCCCCAAATTTCATCAATGGCTTCCCAAATTGCAAACCTCAACCTCCAAGATGAACAAGATCGCTTAGTCGACTCCACAGCTGATAGTGCTCCTATCGTCAAACTGCCATTGAAGGCCAACAATGTGCAGGTACTACTTGACCCTAACACCTATCTGGCCGATTACAGGGTCATGATAGAGTTCCTTCAACATCACTCTCTAAACCG
This sequence comes from Silybum marianum, assembly GCA_036898165.1. Classification (NCBI taxonomy): domain Eukaryota; kingdom Viridiplantae; phylum Streptophyta; class Magnoliopsida; order Asterales; family Asteraceae; genus Silybum; species Silybum marianum. Next base: position 29,091,948 of record CM072533.1, on the reverse strand, counting down.
AACCCTAACTCTAACCAACCCAAATGTGCCTGAGATTTATGTTCAAGAAGTTTGGCAATCCATGTTTATACAAGATGAGGAAACACTTATTGGAAATTTCAGCCATCCCACTAAACTTGAAAATGCAGTGGAGATACCCATTACCAAGAAGAAAATCGCAAGGTATTTTCATTTACCCCAACCATTTATCGAAGTTGATAGTCAAAAAATGCCCAATCCTGAACTTGAGCAAAACCCTACCCCTGAAGCCTTTCTAGCCTTCATAAATTTCTTGGGTTATAATGAACCCCTGTCCAAGCTATCTGAATTTAAAAGAAAGAAGTTGCCCCCTATGTGGAATGTGTTGGTCTCCATTCTGAATAAGAGCTTAACCTGCAAAATTGGCTCTCTGGACCAAGCAAGCAAGAGCATCCTAACCATTATGTATTGCATGTACTTTAATAGACCTCTGGATTATGCAAGTCTTATTTTCCAAGAAATCAAAGCTGCTGTGCATTCTAAGGTTACTCACCAGAGCCAAGGAAAAGCTCTTCCAGCGCTGATGTTTCCCCGATTTTTATCTCTCTTTACTTTTCCAGCCATTGAGGCTCTGAAAGCTCCTATGCTTCAACCATTTTGCAAGATTGCATCAATGAGCTCACACAAGCCAACCATAGACAGCAATGGGTATACATCACCAAGGGCTCTTTCCAGGTACATGCTTAATCTCATTTCTTCAACCTCTCATATTCTTATTTCTTATAGAAGCTCTCTGGTATCCTCAGATCCGAGGATACCTACCCTAGAGCATTTAGAGCCTAGTCTAGGCAGTGAGGGGTCTGGTAAGCATGAGATTGAAAAGAATTTGAGTAACAATCCGAGTGCTTCTAACCATCCTGGCCTCTTAATGCAAGAGGGTACTGAAGATGTCCATAGAGACACATATGAGCGTATCTCGCCAAGTTCCCCAAGGGTCACCACATTTGCTGAGGTAGATGCCAACACATCTACTCTCATTGACCAAGGACAACCCAGTCCAATACACCCAAAAGCCAACCGATTAGAGGATGTTCTTCTTTCCTCTGGATCAAGCACAACAGGGGATTCCACATCTTCTTCATCCTCCTCTCAAAAGGATGATGATTAAACTATAAGAGTTCAGTTGCCCTAGAACTCGCCACTACCCACACCATTCGTTGCTGTCTCCGTGACCAACGAAATCCTAGGGCAAGCAGAGGGTACGTCCATACCCTTTGATAGTTTAGATTATGAAGAAATCCCATCAGAGGGGTTACAGCCACAGGATGCACCACTTACCGGGGTTTTTACCCTTCATCAAGGTAAGCACATTGTCTTCAGCTCCTCATCCTCTGATGATGAGGAAACAATTGAAACAATCAGAACAACCAAAGAGGTGACTGTCTCTGACAGCCCTTGAAGACAGGTTGGAAGTCCCTCCACACTCAACTTAAAAACAAGTGTGAAAGAGGGCCTCTCTGAACACGAGAGACAAGGGGCTCCATGTGTTGGAGATGCACCGGTTACACATTCCGACTTTGTCACAAATGCAGCGTTTATGGATTTGGTGATAAAATTCAGCGATCTATGGACGATCTAAAACAATCCCTTGACTCTCAGCAAACTATGCTTAACAACATACATACAAAACAGTTGACTCAGAATCAAGCTCTGGAAGACATCAAGAGGTTACTTTATGAGAATGCAGAATCACATAGAACTTCTGCTTCTAATCACTTTCATACTCGGGATGCTGGTATAAAGGTGAATTCTGAGGCAATCTTCAATCTTCCAGCCGAGATTCCATCTCCAGAAGTTACTATTTCTGTTGTTGAGTATAGCTCCTTTGTGGCTGACATTCAGAAGATCATCAAAGCTGTTACTCCCAATAACGATGCTTCTGCCTCTTCCTCCTCTCTTGTCAATAAATCGGATATGGCTGTTTTTCAGAAGGCGATGATTGACAGAATAAGTGCCTTATCTTCGAGGTGTGTTTCTAAGACAAACACTACTACTTCTAATATGGATCACAAGATCTCCTCCTTAGAAACCTCTGTCTCGAAGCTATCTACTTTGGTAAGTTCTATCTCTACGGATTTCGAGGAAAAGAAGAAAGCAAAAGAGGCAAGGGCATGCAAGAAACCTGAACACAAACGCAAGAGGTCTAAGGATCAGGATCCTGATTCTCAGAAGTGGGAGAACCTGGAGAAACTCAAGAAGGTAAACAGAAATAGGTCAAAAGATGGAACAAGACAGAGGTAAAGCTCCTGTCTCTTCACCTTCTGCACCTCCTCCTTCTAAACAAACTCCCTTAACACCAACGCCTCTTGCAACACATACTGGTCCTCTTCCCAAAGACCTAGAGGTTGCCAAGTTCCTTCTTGAAAAAATTGGTTATTCTCGAAGACAAGCTCAACCTTCTAATGCTAGTGCTTCAGAATCCAGACCTTCTGTCCCTGCTCCCAAACCAAGTACAAATGCTGAAAGAGCAAAAGTTGAAGCTGCCAGAGCCAGAGCTGAAGCCGATAGAGCTAGAGAAGCTGAACTCAAGGCCAAAGCTGAAGTTGACAAAGATAAGGCTGAAGCTAATAAAGCCAGACCTGAAGCTGAAAGGGCCAAGGCACAAGCAGAGAAAGACAAAGAAGAAGCTGAAAAGGCTAAGGCTAAAGTTGATGAAGTTAAGGCCGAAGCTGAAAGAGCAAGAGAAAATCTTGAAAAGGCCAAACATGAAGAATAATTGAAGTATAGAGCTGCATATGAAGAAAGGCAACAGAGGTTGGGTAGACTTGAGCTTCCAACTCTGGAAACGAAGAAAAGGCACATGTATGCTCCTGCAGATCAGAAGATTTTCTTGATGCTGCTCAACTTTGCAAATGCCTACAACGTTAGTGATGCCATCAAAGATAAATGAGTCATAGGCAAGCCATAAAGGATGCTTATTCAACTGTGCCAATCAAGAAGATCTCTGCCATCAAGCATACTCCATTCGAACAATCAGAGATCTGGTATACAATTTATGAGGTGATCAGAGAAGACAAACAAACCTATAACTTCTGTGACAATGATCTATTGTCCATCAACCCTTCTGACCTTCTATTTCTGGAGAAGTTTATGAAAGTTCAACTGACCAAAAAAAGGGACTGCCAAGATACAATTGCCTACTCTCGGATCATCGAATGCATGAAGTCTTTCATTAGATACAGGAGACAGGTAGATTTTCAAACTGGGCTAAACTACAATGTTGACAACTTAGGAATCTTTGCTCCTAATGAAGACTTGGAAGGCATCAATGCTCTGAAGATTGGTAAAGTTTTGACTCAGCCAGAGGAAGGGGTTGTCTTCAAGAGGCCAAACAGAAGGAGCTTCTTCAGAATTAAAGAAGCACACAAGTATTCATCAGAGGTCGTATACATTGTCAAAGTTGATGAACATGATCCAGAAGTAATAGAGAAGATGGTGAAAAGACTTGACAACATCTTAACAATAAGAGAGATTACTGATAAGATCTCAAAGATCATCTCATAGTTTGCACCTTTTTTATTCAAACGGAACTAAAAGCTCAACGAAGTCATATTTCAATTTTCTGGTTTCATACTTTGGGGGAGATTGTTAGACTCCATTTCAGAGAAGTATGAACCAGAAATGTGCAAGTACAAAAGATCAAAAGTTTATCTTCTGATCTCACTTATCAGAGATGCCCAGAGGATGGAAGTACAGCTGGACTACAACAAAGGCATCATACGCGCTCTTGATGACGTGGCTTGCACATGTTCCGTGTGTCTACCTTTACAACTGAATTAGTTAGATGCTTTAGCTTACGTGTCAGTTTGTAATAGGATATAACATTGACTTATGTCTTTTGTACGAGGATAAATAGATCCATTTACAAATGTAATAGTTGTTGATCTGAAATATTATTTTGGAGAACTATTTGCTCGTCTCATTCAAAGTATTGTAATCTTCTTCCAGGTTATTAATAAAAGTTACAAACTATTCTTCATATTGTTCTTACTGTTCATATCGATTAACTGCTGTTGTTTATAGATCTACGTTGCTTCCACTTATACTTTCATAATTAGATCTATTGATTAACTGTTAGAAAGGGATCTGGGTTCCAACATACTCTTTCTGTCTAATTTTGAACTTGCAAAATCAGAATCAGAGTACCCGATGAGATCAAAACCTGAGTCTTTGGGATACCAAAGACCCAGATTTATGGTACCTTTTAAATACCGAAAAATCCTTTTCACAGCAGCTAGATGTGATTGATTAGGATTTGGTTGATATCGAGCACACAGACAAGTAGCAAACATTATATCAGGTCTACTTGCAGTAAGATAAAGAAGAGATCCTATCATGCCTCTATAATTTGTGATATTGACAGACACACCATCAGGATCAGAATAAAGTCTAAGAGGATGAGCCATAGGGGTTTTCATGGTAAAGCAAGTATCAAGTTGAAATTTTTTCAGAAGGTCTTTAATGTATTTACTTTGATTAATGAAAATGGCTTCTGGAGATTGTTTTACTTGCAAATCAAGAAAGAAGATTATCTCTCTCATCATGCTCATTTCATACTTCTTGCATAAGAGAGCTAAACTCATCACATAGAGATTAATCGGTGGCTCCAAAAATAATGTCATCTACATAGATTTGTACAAGAATGATATTACCTTTTGATTTCTTAAAGAAGAGAGTGTTGTCAACTTTTCCTCGTACATACTCATTTTTCAGAAGATAATCTGAAAGAGTATCATACCAGGCACGTGGAGCTTGCTTTAGTCCATACAGAGCTTTATTTAACCGATACACATGATATGGATGGACTGGATCTTCAAACCCAGGTGGATGCTTTACATAGACTTCTTCAGCTAGCTCACCATTCAGAAAGAGACTTTTGACATCCATTTGGAATACCCTAAAATTCTTGTAAGCTGCATGGGTAAGAAAGATTCGGATAGCTTCCAATCTGGCAACAGGAGCAAAAGTTTCATCATAGTCAATTCCTTCCTCTTGCCGATATCCTTGAACAACCATCCTTGCTTTATTTCGAATGACAGTTCCTTCTTCATCCATCTTATTTCGGAACACCCATTTAGTTCCACTAATGGTTTTGTGAGATGGACGAAGAACTAACTTCCAGACTTTGTTTCTCTCAAATTGTGAAAGTTCTTCTTGCATGGCTATCACCCAGCTAGGATCAGCTAGGGCTTCATTTATTTGTTTAGGCTCAAAAATGGAAACAAAGTTGACATACAAGCACAGATTGCTGATGCCTCTTCTTGTTTTTACACCAACTCGAGGATCACCGATGATTTGATCTATTTGGTGATCTGTAACACATTAGTTTTGAAAACACACACTAAATGATTTAGAACTCCAATTAATCAGTTTTTAACTTCCAAAGTACGGAATATTAATTTTTAAACCAACCTCGGAAATGTCCGTTTTAAATTTTTGTGTTAAACCTGTTTTCAACCCCCAAAAAAAATAAACTTTCCAGAAATTTAAACCAACCAACGAAAACTAAATGCAAACCAAAACTATAACTATTACAATAAGAGCGGGGACATATCTACCCGTATACTATTATATATACAAAATACGCCAAAACGTAACTACATATACCAAAAGTGTGATTCAACGTCTCGACCTTAACCCGAATCACATCAACTTGTTTTTCCCTTCATCAACGTCACCTGACTTTCCTGTAAAATGACAAATAATCCACGGATAAGCGATTTCTTAGTGAGCTAAATACATTAACATGGTTATATGGTGATTGTATATATGTATATATAGAGGGAGGTGCAAGGAAAAACGCTAAAAAAATAGAAAACCGAAGAACAACCTGGGTGGCTTCCATGTGGACGGTATGCATTAATGCATATTGGTAACTTGTAACATGCATTAATGCATATTCATCAATGCATCTGTAATGATATATGCATTGACGCATAGGAACAAAAATTACCGGTATGCATTAGTGCATACTGTCCACATGGAAGCCTCCCAGGGTGTTCTTCAGTTTTCTTTTTTTTAGCGTTTTCCCTTGAACCTCCCTCTATATATATATATATATATTTTTTATATATACTAGGATAACGGAATTTGAACCAATTATAAGAAACCAATATAAAGCAAAGAAAACCAAACAAGCAAACCGAACCCGAGACATGTGAGATATCAAATAAACCGACCAAAAATCCAAGAACCAAACATTAATTGACTGAATATCAACATACGAGCATAAGCCAATTAAGTTAATAGCATAATAAACGATTAATAAACAAGAATCATATATCTCGTACCAAGTGTGTTAACGTATCCATAGTAAATTTCCAAAATATCCATATTTCTTACAACTTACATAACCATATGAGAATAATCAAGATATTAAAAGTCAATGCACCAGCCCTCACTTCTCCTTCCGGGTACGTGCCAAATCATATACTCATGCCTACCTCCTATCCACTCGGTAATGAGTACGACAAACCAGTATGTCTCACCCGTCCTTCGTCTCCTCGGGGCTGTCGATATACACCGATTTTCCGGCATACTACACAAAGTAGTACCCGTACTCACGGTATTCCAAGAGGCCAATAAAACATATACAAACAATTTATGGATCCGGGAAATGACCGACATTGCGGAACACCACAAGAAACAAGAACCGACACCGAAGGAACATTCAATGCCAAACCAAGACCAAAAGATTTATATTCAGATATAATACAAGGAAAACACACACATATATACAAGCACGTATATAAACAAGTAATATATTTAACTTACAGTGCTATCGGTAGTCAACCGGAAGTCAATTCGGAAGCTATGTCCCAATTTCGTTATCCCATATTGAGGTATCCTCCAAATACAACCAACAAGTTTCAAATGATCTCTGGAGTGAGTGCAACAAGTATCATGAGCTTTGGACAACAATTACTCAAGATAGTACCTTAACTAGTTAACTCCTTACTTGTATTTTCCATGACAGCTTTCTGTTTCTACCTTATTTTACCCACTTAAACTCAAAATCATCTAATGACTTTTAAATATGAAATATAGTAGACTTTCAAATCTTTCATATGGAACTGACCTCATATTTTTAGGATTGTTCTTTGATTTTATATGGATTTTGCAACACAGCAGCTACATGCTGTCAAAATTCAGTTTGACAGTACTGTACAAAGTGCACTTTTTACCCATCTTAAAGTTGTAATTAGGTCATGGTACCTGAAGATGAAATAAACTAAACATTCATACCATTCAAATGCCTCTGGACTTACCCTTATACGATTTTTCTATAATTTATACAATTTTTCTAAAAGAGGGTAAAAACATTGACTTTCAAGTCTCAAAGTAGCCATTTGTATCATTCCAAGCTCAATTCCATACCATTTTGTACCAAATCCATAAGTTTATCATAAAATAGTATAATCTTCATAAAATATTCAGAAATCTAAGATCTTTTCATCAAAATCATCATTTTGACATCTTTGACTTTGAAAAGTCAAACATTATTACTTTCATCCAACAAGTGCAACTAACTCTTGTAATTTTACCCGTTCTTTTTACTAATTAACAACATATATATCTTAATCTACTCAAAATACCTAGATATTAACAATTTCACATCAAAACCTAACCCTAATCTCCATCAAATGAACCAATACATGAACAAGACAAAGATAAGAGTTTATACCTTCAATTTGTTGTTTGATTCACCATAAATGGTGTTAGATCATCTTCTATGTGTGTGAAATCACACATCCATAACTCCAGAAGTTTATAGAAGTAAAATGGGGTAAAAATGGTGTAAAAATGAAGTTTTCTTCACTTAAAGTCGTGATTACCCGGTTTGGGTCGGGTTTGACCCGACTGGGTTGACCCATTTGACCATCAAACACTAAAAAAATATCATAACTTTTCGCTCGGAACTTCGTTTTCGATGAGGTTTTCTCTTACGCGTTCGTAACAAGATAATCTATCACTTACAACAAAACTATTTTAGAAAAAATCCCCAAATAAATGCAGTTTTACATATTTGTAGGTGTTAGGCTTTCCTTTGAAATTTGTCGTTTTTTTGATTTTGAGCTTGGAACCCCATAAAAGTTTTACGACACTTCCAACATCTCCTAATAGGTCCAAACTTAGTTCCCAAAGCTTAACATTTCATCAAACACCTACCGGCTGAGTGTTGTGCACGTACTTTACCGAAATAACAATGTATTTTGTAAACCTTGCATAAAATGAAAATTTTACGCGACTATTTTGACTTCCGTCACTTCTAACACTTCTTATTAACTTATTCAAAGGTATTCCAACCTTTATATCACCATTTAGCACTCCGTTCAAGTTTTGGGTAGATTATTCCCATTTAGGCACTTCAGTTACCTACCACATTTCCATTTAAACAATGTATTTTGTATTGTGAATCTTCACATCGTCTAATTAGTTCATTTGTAAGGTGTTAACACCAATCTAACGTCTTACATCTCATTCCAACTATGAGTTCAACTTATAGCTCATTAGTACCCTAAGCATTTAGCAAGTTCTATTTTTTTATACACAATTAACACACAAAACATGCTTTAACATATAATACATATTTAGAATCACTAACTAAGAATATTTAGGAGGGTGAATGTTACATGATCCATGGTCCATTTTAATGCAGGAGGCAAGGGAGGAGGTATATAAGAAGATGAAGTTGGAATTTGAGATGGTGAGGGTAGGTTAGTGGAAGATATGGTGTTTAGATGATAGTGTTCTCCTGAAGAGTCAATATCAGGAGATGGAGAAGAAAGAATGGGTTCTAGAGATATGGTGGTATTATTTAGATGCTGAGAAGGGTTGTTATCTTTTTGACTTGGTTGAGAAGGTTGTTGAGTAGAATGAGATGGAATTTCCATTGATTGAGTTCTTCTTGATTGCAAGATAATGAAGATGTTTCAAAATCATCAAACTTTACATGCATAGATTCATCAATGCATTTTCTTCTGAGATTATAGATTTTGAAAGCTCTAAAGAAGAGAGATTAACCCATGAATATTCCATCATCAGACTTTGGAACAAATTTTCCAAGTTGTTCCCTGTCATTCAACATATGACACGCACAACCAAATACATGGAAAAAGTCAACTGCCGGTTTCCGATAATGAAACACTTCATAGGCAGTTTTGTTGTGCCTTTTGACAATAATAGACCTATTTTGAGTAAAACATGCAGTATTGACTGCTTCAGCCCAAAAGTAGGTTGGCAACTTAGATTCACTCAACATTGATCTTGCAGCTTCACACAACGTCCAATTCTCTCTTTCAATAACAACATTTTGCTAAGGAGTGCATACGGCAGAAAAGTTCTGAGAGATTCCTTTGAGATCAAAGAATTCTTCCAAAACAACATTCTTGAATTTAGTGCCATTATCACTTCTGATAGACTTCACAAGTTGATCATTCAGATTTTCAATCTTCCTGACAAATCGAATGATTTATTCAGCAACATCACTCTTATGTTTTAGAAAGAAAACCCATGTATATCTAGAGTATTCATCAGCAATTACTAGCATACACTTTTTACCACCTAGACTGGGAGTGCTTAGTGGTCCACATAGATCCATGTGAAGCATTTGAAGAGGTTGAGAGATAGATGAGCATTGTTTTGTTTTAAAAGAGGTTTTGATAAGCTTTCCTTTTTCACATGCTCCACACAGGTTTTCTTTCTCAAAAGATATTTTTGGCATACCAACAACTAGGTCTTTGCTAGAAAGTTTATTCAAGGTTTTGAAATTTAGATGTGAAAACCTTTTATGCCATAGCCAACTTTGTTTAGCTAATTCTTGAGAGAGAAGACACATAGCTTCACTAATTGCACTTTCTTTCATGTTAATGATGTACACACTGTTCATCCGGTACCTGCTAGTACAACTTTATTCTGCACATCAAAGACCAAGCAAACACACAGTTGAAACATGACTTTATATCCCAAATCACAGATTTGGCTGATGCTCAGTAAGTTGTACATTAGTCCCTCAACATGAGCTACTTTTGAGAAAGTGATGGTTCCATTTGATATGGTACCATAACCTTTTGTAACACCTTTCCCATTTCCTCCAAAAGAAACAATGGGTCCTTTTTCTTTAGAAAAGTTAGATATAAGAGATTGGTTTTCAGTCATGTGCCTTGAACAGCCGCTGTCCATGTACATATATGATATTTGTTTGGTACCTGCACTCATAAACAAATTTAGATTCTTGGTACCCATTTTGAAGTGATCCTTTGGGATTAGAAGGCATTTTGTTGTTTCTGCGAAGATCAATATCTTTTGGGCAGTTTTTCTCAAGATGAAGAGTATTGCCACAGTTGTAGCATTTCTTGATGGTAAAAGCCCTTTTGAAATCCATACTATCAAAGCTTTGAGAGAAAGTTGGTGACTGAGAAGAGGAGGAGTGACCGACTCCTGGTCTAGGTCCAAGAATACCTTTGCCAGGATTTTTGGATTTCTTCAAGTTCACCGATCGAGGAATGAAATCGGTGACTATTTGAGATTTCCTTTTGGATGATATTTTTATTTTGGAAACATTTTCTTTTGAAAAGTAGGAAATCTTTTTGGTACATGATACTCAGGAAGAGTCGGTGACTCATGAGAGTATCTTGACTCATGAAGACTTAGAGAATTTAAAAGTCTTTGAATGGGTTTGGGAGAAGAAGAAGAAGAGCTTGGAATTTTTAAAGACTCAGGAGAGGGTTCTTTGGCTTTTACAAAAACTCCAAACTTTTTGGCATCAGACACTACTTTGAGCATATCTAACAAGTCTATAGAATGAATATAAGTGGAATCCTCAGATGAGTAATCTAAGAGATCATCATCGTCATCGGAGAAAAAGCCAGCCGGAAAGCCTTGACATTCAGAAGATGGAAGTTGGGGGTCCGAAGTTTGAGGATCATCTTTTCCATATCCAAGTCCAGAGTTATCACTGCAAGAGATTTGATCTTGAAGAATCTTTTCAAGTTTTTTGGAAGATTTAGTCCATTTTGAAAGAACTTCTTGTTCCTTTTCAAGCGTATTAGAAATCTTGTTTTTCTCTTCAGAAAGACTATCATTTAAGTACTTTAGATTTTCTAAGCCCACTTTCATTTTATCAAAATCTTTGAGTTTTGAGAAACAAGAGAGAAGTTGATCATTCAAGGATATTATATGCAAGTCAGCCTTTTTCTTTTGTTCTTTTAAGTTACAGAAGTCAATAGTGAAAGAATCAAAGGCATCAATCTTTTGATCACCAGACAGAAAAGTAAAAGGATGTACCTGAGGTTCGGTTCCCGAAGTTGATCCCTCAGTAGATACAAGAGCAATGATGTGGAGTGATCTCTCCATTTCTTCAAGTTCATCATTCTTGGCGATGAGACATTTTGTGACATATTCACTCTCACTCTCTGATGTCTGCTCATCTTCCCAACAGTGGGTCTCAGCTACCAAAGTTTTTCCTTTTCTTTGGTTCTTTTCTTTTTCTCTCCTATATTTAGCTTTATATTTCTTGTATCCAGAGATTTCTTTTGATTGAGATGATTCAAGACTTCCTTTTAAAAAACGGCTATTTCTCTCTTCAGGCTTCTTAGAAGCTGATTTGGAGAAGTCATGGCTAGAAGAGGAAGACTTGAGTTTAGAGAAAAGTTTGGACCTGCACTTAGAGGCAAAGTGACCCTTTTTTCCATAGCTAAAGCATTCTTCATTTGGTTTATCAGAAGATGGTTTTTGAGAAAAAGGTTTTCTTTGAAATTTAGAACGGTTAGAAGAAAATCTTTTATTTTTATGGTTTCCTGGAATCATTGCCATACTATCAGACAGTATGTCAATGGCAGATTCTTCTCCCTCATCATCATCAGCACTATAGTAAGCATTTGATAGATGAGGTGAATCTTCTTTAATTTCATTTTCAGATTCAGAAGAGGGATAGGTGATTCTAGGAACACACGAAGAAGATTTAGACTCACCTACTAAAACAATAGAAGAAGATTTAATGTCTTTAATAAGGGACTTTCTTTGATTTTTAGTTTGCTCATAGTTCATAAGAGTCCCATACAAAACAGTTAAAGGGATTTGCTCAAGATCCTTGGTCTTTTTAATGCAAGTGCATATGGTTTCCTAGAAGTCTGAAGGCAGTCCATAAAGTTGCATAAAACTTCCTCATTGTCATATACTTTGCCTAGAACTTTGAGATCATTAAGAAGACAGTTAAAGCGATTGAAATAAGCAGGAAGAGATTCTCCTTTCTCATGAGAGAAGAGTTCATAATTTCTTACAAGACAGATTTTGTTTGATTTTCTAACTTCTTTTTTCCCTTCATATAGAACACTCAGAGTATCCCACATTTCTTTAGCAGTAGAAAGATTTAGAAGAGAATGGTACACTTTATCAGGAAGAGATACAACAAGTGCAGATTTAAATTTAATGTCTAGAGCAAGTAGGCGTTTATCATCCTCGTTATATTTATTTGAAGGTTTGATAATATATATATGCCAGTTTTATCACTCATTTCATCACCTGACTCTATATCTTTTCCTTCAGCATTTTTTTGTAGGCCAAAGCGAGCCCAGATTTTAGGAACATTAGGTCTCTCACTCAGAATGTTAGGATACCTGCAATCAATTCCTTCCAAGAATAGTAGCATACGATTTTTCCATAACCCAAAGTTACTTGGGTTGAACCTTGGAGGTTTGGTGGCTAAAGAGCCAAAATCATATGTACCACTAAAAGGGGTGTGCAGAGCACCATCAACATTTGGAGGAGTAGTAGCGATCACATATCTGGTTTATTATATTAAACCAACTGCTCTGATACTACTTGTTAGTCCCTATTTAGAGATGGCTACGTAAGTAAAGGTTTGTAGGGGGGGGGGGGGGGGTTGAATACAAACACACAACTTTTACTCTTCTAAATTTTTTAATATAAATATTAAAAATTTACACACAGAACTTTGTTGCGGAAAAGAATAGATAACACTCTATTCTAACAAACTTAACACATGAAACACATGAAACACATGATAACAGTAATTAACTTATACACTAAGGAAAGCTAAAATGAAACTGTTAAAACACTTAGGATGCCAGAATCAAACAAATGATCACCCAGAGGATTTGTTGAAAGCGTGAGTTTTATAGGCAGGCTTCATCTCCTTTTATAGTGCCCATGCATGGGATGCATGAGGACAGCTGTCAAGGATTCATTAGCTGGAAGTATATCTGATGGACAAAAGGAGATGCTACTCTATTTGTACTAGGTTAATGGTGAACCATTCTTTGTAGCACGTAATGTCAGATAATTTTATCTCTTTTTCTTCATGCTCTGTGAAGTCCCATCAAACCTTTTAGCTAAAGATAAACATCCCTTTTATGAGAATAAAAGAGAGTGTCCAAATTTAAGGTTTATTGCCCACGTTCTTGTTGCACACGTTCGTGCTGCACACGTTTTGCATTTATTGTGATTCAAGAACTTGTCTTTGAAAATTGCTAAGTGATTACGTATAGGAATCTATCACGTCGGTTAGTGCTTCTTCAGATTGGATTCGGCAAGTATACTATGCTTGGGTCGGTGACTGTATTTTGACCTTAGGATCGGCAAGTGTACTATGCTTGGGTCAGTAATTGTACCTTGACCTTATGATCGGCAAGTGTACTATGCTTGGGTCGATGACTGTATTTTGACCTTAGGATCGGCAAGTGTACTATGCTTGGGTCGGTGACTGTATTTTGACCTTAGGATCGGCAAGTGTACTATGCTTGGGTCGGCGACTATACCTCAACCTTATAATCGGCAACTGCAATTTTTCGGTGACTACTCCTTTTCTCCTCTTCTCCTCTCAGTGATCCCTGTTCTCCAAAGGGTTCTTCATTCCTGAATGAACCTTCTTCTGAAGATCAGTTCCTGTACATATCTGATACTCAATCTGAAGAAGAAGAAGAAGAAGAAGGCCTTGTTCAAAGGCGTGTACATAAACAAATAATAAGGGAGCTTGAGGAAGAAGAAGAAAGAAGAATAAACTTCATTAGAGCCATGGAAGCAACCATAATTTAGATTCCTCCTCATACATCTGAGCTAGAAGCTCCTGTACCAATCAGGGTGTTTAATGAATTCTCTTTTCTCTCCAAAGAAGAAAGAGCAGAGGACCTTGAAGCTTAGAGACGAAGAGATGAAACAAACTGGAAAAGACTTAAGGATTGCACGTCAGATGATCAGAGAGGAAAATCTAAGTGAAGAAACGACCAAGAGGCAAAATTATGAAAGTTTAAAGGTCACTGAAGCTCTAGCACAAAAAGAACTTACAAGGTACAATCTAAAGGTGAATCCGATCATAGCTCAACAGAAAATTCTACATGCTCTGCATAAAGAAACTCAGGAACAATGGAATAATGAATTAGATGGTGTACTAAAAGGTTCAAACACCATATGTCTGATTCAACCATCACTCATACTACTATTGAAGGATACACTTCCAAAAAGAAGGGTCTAAGGGTATTTGTACGAATATACAGGCATTCAAGGAGTGAACGAGAAGAAGCCAAGTTTTTGAAGTTTTACGGGTACTCTGAATGGCTGGAAATCAGAGATGCGATTCAACAATCAAAGTCCAAATTCAGAGATGTTGTAGAAAGAATTCTTGATCAGCTATTGCAAAGGATGTCACAACACGTCCAAGTTCCTCCTCTCCCTGATCGGACTAAAAGAAGAAACTCACGATCAGATGTCGAAGAAGGCCCATCATCAATAAGCGATCATAAGACCAATTTCAGCTACGAAGGCATCCTTGGTCATCTTGAAATCCCTGACATCTCTATGCTCAACACCTCTCTTCCTAAAGCCAGAAGATTCACTGAGCATTAAATCATTACACTCCCTGAAGCAGGAATGGTCTTTCTTGATAACCAAGGGTTATTAAGGTTTCTCAGAAACAAAGAGATCAGGAAAGCTCCATCAAAACTCATCAAGATCATGTTCTACAGCTGTTGGTCTACAAATTACCCTGTGCAAATTCAGAAGAAGATCTATGAGAATGAGCTACGAAGAAGAAAAGAGAAACTCTCTGACTAGTCATTAGTTTCTTTTCCTTTGTAACATTTTTCAGTGTATTTTACTTTACCATACTATTGTAATTTCATTCTGTATGTAATTCCTCAGATTAACCATTAATGAATTTCAATGTATTACTCTACTCCATCTGTGTACTGAAAAGATCCCTGAAAATAGTAAATGGGACAATGAACATAAGAGTTCTATCTGCGTTAAAACAACCTCACTCACTGATATTACACTCTGTAATTAAATCAGTGAATGAACTTTATAGCTTTTAAACTTGTAAAATTGTGATTTCATATCCTTATAAATGAAACTCAATTCAGAAAGTAGATTAGCTTAAAAAGATCTCACATATTAGTACTTTAAATTCTTTACATTAAAATTCTCTAAGTCTTCACTAATCATTTCAAGCGAATAAGGGGAGATTGTTGATCCAAAAATTCTTTCAGTGATTTGAATATGATTCCTCTCTATACTTAATGAAAACTTCATGTATAAGTTATAGTTCAGGTTCAGCGATAACACATGCTGATTTCACTCAGCGGTCGCTAAACATCAGGAACTCTAATCTTATCTCTGAAGATCAGAAGAACAACAGTCACACCAAAAGTCCATTCAGCGACAGTCGAAGACCAAGCTAAAGATAGAGATGATCAGCTAGTGATTTGAGCGGTTTAACAATAACAAAGCTCATCTAATCAAAAGTGTGAAATGATGCAAAGCCTCAGCAATACCTCAGTGACTTCATCCTTGCCGTCTCCGGGTCAACGATCAAATGAAGCTTTCAACAAGATTATTGTTGATCTTGTCCTCGATGCACAAAAGTCAAAACCTCAACACCTTGTCAGAAAAGGACACATGGATTGTCTCATATGTCCCTATCAAATATGATTTATTACTGTTCATAGGTGGTGTTGGAACATATGACATAGCTTCAAAAGAGACTGGGTTCTGAAGCTATACAGTTCAGAACTTCTGAACTGGTTCTATAAAGATAAAGAAAGGAAAGCTCAGAAGACCAAAGTCAGAAGTAATGTTCTCAAAAGTAAAGGAGCAAAGGAAAGCCTAAGGAATAACTTCTGAAGTGGCTACTTCAGCAATTCTGGAGATTCTGAAGTTATTCTGAAGAAGTTCAGAAGTAGTTCTGTACTTGTAAATCCACTTGTGTAGATACTATTGGTCTGTCATGTAAACCTCTGTTAGTTTAGTATCTCTATTTGTATATAAATAGAAGGTTAGTTAGTTTTTAATAACTAATATTCTAAGATCACCCTATACTTTCAAGACATATACTTGTAATTCTGTTGATATCAATACTACATCCGACTTCATTGCTCCTATATTGTTCTATATTCATATATTCTTTCTATATTTTGAATCTTGGGATCTATCAGGTGGCTAAAAGCATGGCCGTCCTACTAACCAAAGGACATATATCATCCATATGTTTGACACATGGCATGTACCTTTTGCTTTGCATTAAATGAAAACAGGTATAAATAGATGGGAAACCCCTTTCCATCTTCATGCATGCTACTATCTCTCTCAAAACCTCTATTGCTATTTCTTTCTTTCCTTTGCATCAACTTAGTGATTTTTTAGTTACAATAGAATAAGTTTTATACTTGTTCTTATTCCGCTTGTTACTTTAAATTTGTTTATTTATATAAACCAATTTAAAAACGAAAATCTACTTGTGTTTGTATTCAACCCCCCCTTCTACAAGATGTTCTATATCTTTGAACTCTTGTAAACCCCTTAGGGAACAACAAAAGGTAATAATGACCTACGACACGTTCCTAGGGTTTGATTGCATAGGAGAAGTTGAGGCTGTCGTGTGTCAGAAAAAGTTCTGACGTGTCCTTTTTGAAAAATAACACGATTATCATTAAAATAATGTTAATCATTTTCTTTAAATTCCTTCTATCAGTAAGAATAAACGTATACTCAGTGATGGGTTTTCCTTTTAAGATTCATTCCCTGAATAGGAAGTCATTCAGAGAGTGTAACAGATTAGAGGTCATACCTAAGTGATATCCTTTTTAAAGTTCAGCGAATGACTAGAGAGGTCAAAATTTATTTTAATAACCACTGAAAGTGTAAAACAGAGGAAGTTATTCTTCCATCTTCAACATTCCCAATTCGCTGATTAACATATTAAATCTTGATTCTTCAAGAGGTTTTCTAAAAAGATCAGCGAGCTGGAATTCAGTGGGAATAGAATGAATTTCAATTTCACCATTCATAACGTGATCTCTGATAAAATGATATCTGATTTCGATATGTTTGGTTTTAGAGTGAAGTATAGGGATGTTTGAAATTGCAATAGCACTTGTGCTGTCACAATATATAGGAATCTTTGATAGTTGAATATCATAATCAGCGAGTTGATTTCTCATCCAAAGAATTTGAGCACAGCAACTTCCTGCTGCAACATATTCTGCTTCAGTAGTTGATGTGGACACTGAATTTTGCTTTTTGATAACTGCCAATTTTATACATTTTAATGTCGAAATTCCCTAACAATTAATGTTAATTAGATGCTTAAAATACCCCTAAGGTTGATATTTAATTGCTTGCTATATTTTAAAATGTGAAAAAATAAGGTTTTTAATGGTTTGCATTTATCTCGTTGGCAGCAAGTAGAGAAAAGAAAAAAAAAGCAAGTCATTTATAAATTGTGGTTGTAGGCAAATTAAAGAAGTTGAAGTCCAGTCCCACATAAATCATTGCCCAAATCAGAAAGAAGAAGAAAAAAGAAAGAAAAGATGACAGAAGTTGACCAGCACCGCAGGAAAAAAAATGGAAATCAGCGAGCAACAGGTTGAAGTCGTCGACTGTTAAAAACTGAAATCAGTTCGGGCGACCTTAAAGGAGGTTAAATCCGCGCTGAAACCCGCTTTACACACTGTTTTTGGGAGTTTTTCTACACACGATGGCAGCCCCGGATTTCATGTACCCACGTTTTCAAGCAAGGTTATTTCGATTGGGTATAAAAGCTAAGGGAATCGTTCGATTGAGGGGGTCTCTGGATTGCAGAAAATCAGAGAAGGAGAAGAGACGACTTGGGAAGCGATTGATGGTATTTTCTTCCATTTTTTTAGGTACTTTTAGATTAGGTTTAACATTTGCTTTTCTTAGTTAATTTCCTCTTCAAGCAATGAGTTTGTAAACATTTGATTTGGATTGTGTTGAGACTTGTGGACCTTTTCATATCATTTGATTTCTATTTATGCAAACTTTCTTCTAATTGTTTATCATTATTGGGTTATCTATTTAAGTTGGTACCCTTGAATCGTTTAACCTAATTTTGAATTGCTAAATAGAGTTGTGAATCCGTAATTGTTCTCGATTCTATTTTAGTAGTGAACAACACTTTAATTTATTGGGCTTCCGATTAATTTTAGTGTTGTAGGTTTTCTTAATCTAGTCTAAATGATCGGAGTCCGATCATTGGCTAGGAATGGTGTTTGTCTATTCTTAAAGCAACCGGTAATTGAACTCTATGTTCGTAACTAGATTAGATTAACCGGTTAGGAATTAGTCATTGAGCTTCTCATGCTAGTTTAATCTTACGGACAAACAAGGTATTGGTGCGTATCGATGCTTATAGCCATTCTGGAATAAAATGAGAAAAATCTCTTTATGAACAAGTCTATGATACGCAGTCCAGTCGTTGATTTACACTCATTGCTAGTTTTTATTTAATTGTTATTTGCTTTAGTTTCTTATGCATAGTTTAATATCTCAATCCCTCCCTTTTTTTATTTAAAGCGTAAACGTTAATAATCTTTCACAACCAATCCCTGTGGAGACGACCCTACTTATCACTATTACAGTTTAGGTTGTAATTCGAGGTAATTAGGATAATTATTATTTGTCGGATTTGACACCCGTCAAATTTTTGGTGCCGCTACCGGGGACTGGCATCGGTGATTGTTGTTAGTTTTTACGCTTTATTTCGTATTTAATTTTCTTTTTGGTCTTTATTTTTTATTGTAAGCTAATCGTGTACCTAACGCCAAGTGATTCTTAAGTGTTACTTATATTCATCATGGCATATCATCCTTATGATTACGGGTCACGATACACCACCCCGGAATGTGATCCAATCGAGGTACGTTTTTCTTCCCTTGAGTTGCAAGTTTCAGATTTAATCAATGTTGTGAAGCATATGATTGGTAGAAAAGCACAACCGGTTGGAATGTTTGGGATACATCCTTACAATGCATATCCAATGGAAACATGCCAAACATTCCACCACAACATCGAGCCGACCTACAATTATGGAGAATTTCAAAGCTCTAGCCAAAGTGTGTTCGAAACATACTCAAGCACCTACTATCCGGGATGGCAAGACCATCCAAATCAAAACGAGTATAGTGAGTACTTTTGGCAAGAATCGTCATATCCTAGCCATGAACCGACACCACCGACAACACAATCTTGTTATGAGAATTCAGGTATGTCACTTGAAGAGTTGGTACAATTAAAAGAATTTAATACGCAATTGTCTTCATTTCAACAGGAAACTTTCAAGTTCCAACAAGAGACAAGGGCTCAAAACCAGATCAACGAGTACATATCTTCTCAAAGTCGGTGGGAAGCTGAAAATGAAAAGACAAGATTGGCTGATGAATTGAAATTGCTAGCCTCCATAGAGGAAGAGGATGAAGAAATGGTCGCATTTGATTCACAATTGGGTAACATCAAGGGAGAAGACATTGAAATTCGATATCCGATGGTGGTGACTCCTCTTCCTTTTCTCACGCCGATAGTTAATCTTATCAAAGAAGAGGAGGAGGAGTGTGTAGATATCTGGGAAACCTTCACAAAGCTTGAAGAACCGATGGTTCAATATGAGAAGGTGATCCCAGGTGATGGTGTCTTTGCCAACCTACAACGAGAAGCATCTCCAAAATGCAAAGGCCCTATACTTGAAATCCGGACGGACTTCAAGGCACCCAAACATGTTGAGAAGAAACATGTTTGGGGCATCGATCTTTTGGATACCGGATAGAAGTGTGGAAGGTGTCTAGCCAAAGACGTAAAAGAAAGGCGCTACATGGGAGGCAACCCATGGGATTTTAAATTTCCGCACTTTCTTTTAATTGTTATTTTTCTTTTGTAGCTTTCCCATTCGTCGTCTAAGCTCTTATATATTTTTCAGGAATTCCTACTCTAATATGGAGCTTAAATGGATGCACTCACTCTGTGATGCTAAGATGAAAGTTCTCTTTGATGAAAAGCATTGTTACTTACTATCAGACACGGGAAAATAGTTATGGAGAGCCAACAGAAAAGAACAGAAAAAGTAACTTGTATATGATGAACTTCACATCTTAAGATTTAACAGAAACTCTCTATCTCATTTCCAAGAAGAGTGAAGTAACTTGGCTCAGGCATCATAAGCTTTCTCATCTTAACTTTCAAAATGTTGAATTGCTTGTGAAACATAATCTGGTTGAGGGCCTCCCAGAGGTTCACTTCCAGAAAGATCATTTTTGTCCAGCGTGTGAAATGGTTAAAATCAAACGAGCTTTCCATAAGACAGTGTCATCATCCGTGTCTCAGATCTCTGCACATGCTACATTTGACCTTTGTAGTCCCATTGCTGGGCAAAGTCTGTCTGGTAAAAAGTATATACTTGTGCTTATTGATGAATTTTCTCGTTATACTTGGCTTTCCTTTGTAAGACATAAGTTAGAAGTCCAAGTAGTTCTGATTAAGAGGATTCAAGTGCTTCTGCAATGCAGAATTCAGAAGTTGAGAAGTGACAACGGTACTGAATTCAAGAATGCCAAACTTGAAGAGTATATGAACAACGAAGGAATTTTACAAAACTTCTCAGCTGTTAGAACTCCTAAACAAAATGGTGTCGTGGAAAGACGAAATCATACTGTGGTTGATGCCGCAAGAACGATGCTTGCAGCTTCTGGACTACCCATACACTGATGGTCTGACGCTGTCTTGACTGCTTGTTTTAAACAGAACGTATCTATAATTGTCAAGAGACCTCTCAAAACTTCTTATGAGCTTATCAATGGTAGAAAACCTAATGTTAAATTCTTACACATCTTTGGATGCGGGTGCTATATCCTAAATGATCGAGATAAACTTGAAAAGTCTGACAGCAAGTCAGATGAAGCCAAATTCTTGGGATATTCTCTGATCTCAAAGGCTTTCAGAGTTTACAATCTCAGAACCAAAAAGGTCATAAAAAGCATCAATGTAGACTTTGATGATCAGGCACAATTGACTTCTGATTATTCAAATTCAAAACTCAAGCTTAACAACGTAACTTCTGACTATCTCTCCAGCACCAGAGAATCTGAAATCGATGCTATATTTGAAGAAATTCTTGCAGAAGAGATCCCTTCTGCAGAAATAGCTAGAAGTATCTAAAGAAGACCAACAGAGGATACACACCCTTCTTAATCAACCATCTCTGGTCCCTCTAGCTCACACTCAGCTTCTGATGCGGAGCTACCAAGTAGCATGCCCATTCCAATTCCCTCTACTTCAAATGAACGCCTAGAGGACACTCAGTCTCATCCTGACGCAGAGTGCTTTATTCTTGATCCTCTTTCCTGCGTGCCTTCATTTGAGGGGGAGAAACTTGGCTCCTCTCCAATTCAGAACCCTGCACCAGAAGCTATTCCAATACATGAAACAGAAATTGTATCCCCTCCTGTCTCCCAAACTCAAAGGAAAAGATGGACATCATTCTTCTGACCATATCATTGGTGATCCTTTGGATGGTGTAAAAACCAGATCTGCCACAGCAAATGAAGCTTTCTTTGTCTATTTTCTGAGCATGGTCGAACCAAAGAAAGTTCATGAAGCCCTGCAAGATCCTAGTTGGATTGATGCAATGCAGGAAGAACTTCTTAATTTGAGAGAAATAAGGTATGGAAGCTTGTACCTTTACCAAAAGACAAGACAACAATTGGTACAAAGTGGATCTTCAGAAACAAGAAGGATGAAGATGGAATTGTTGTCAGAAACAAAACCAGACTTGTTGCAAAGGGATATTGTCAAGAAGAAACCATTGATTATGATGAAACATTTGCTCCATTAGCAAGGCTTGAAGCAATTCTATTGGTTTTAGCTTTCTCTGTATAAAAAGATCTCAAGGTCTATCAAATGGATGTCAAATGTGCTTTTATGAATGGCAAAATGAAAGAAGAAGTCTATATCCAGCAACCCCATGGTTTTGAAAGTGCGAATCATCCAGACTATGTCTATCTTTTAGGCAAAGCTCTGTATGGATTAAACAAGCTCCTCGTGCCTGGTATGAACGTCTATCAAAATTTCTGATTGATAATGGATATGAGAAAGG
Organism: Silybum marianum; assembly: GCA_036898165.1. NCBI lineage: Eukaryota > Viridiplantae > Streptophyta > Magnoliopsida > Asterales > Asteraceae > Silybum > Silybum marianum. Next base: position 29,069,534 of record CM072533.1, on the reverse strand, counting down.
TAAAATTGATACCACTTTGTTCATCAAGCGTTGGAAAGGTGAGTTAACTATGGTCCAAATTTATGTAGATGAAATTATATTTGGTTCTACTGACCAAGCAGAAGTTGAATGGTTTTCAAAATTGATGAAAAGTGAATTTGAAATAAGCATGATGGGGAGAACTAAAATTCTTCCTACGGATTCAAGTCAAACAGACTAAAACTGGCATTTTTATAAATCCAACCAAGTATATCTCTGACATTTTAAAGAAATAAACTTCACAACTCCACAACTATGAAAACTCCAATCTTACCAAATATGAAACTTGACTCTGATCCTTCTAGGAAACAAGTAAATGTCAATAATTATAGAGGTATGATTGGATCACTTCTGTACTTAAATACAAGCAGACCAGATATAATGTTTGCTACATGTCTTTATGCCAGATATCGAGTCAATCCCAAAGAATCACATTTGGCTGTTGTGAAAAGAATCTTTAGATACCTAAAATGAACTCCTTCATTGGGTCTCTGTTATCCAAAGCGTTCTGGCTTTGATTTAATTGCCTATTCTGACTCAGATCATGCAGGATGTAAGTTAGATAAAAAAAGCACCTCTAGAAGCTATCAACTTTATGGAAAGAGGCTAACTAGTTAGACATCCAAAGAGCAAAATTGTGTGTCCACTTCCACAACAGAAGAAGAATATGTTGCTGCTGCAAGTTGTTGTTCACAAGTAATGTGGATGTAAACCCAACTTAGAGGTTATGGCCTTGTGTACGATAAGATTCTCATCCCGTGTGATTCAGAAAGTGCAATAGCCATCACAGAAAATCCAGTTCAGCACTCTAAAACCAAGCACATTGATGTCAGATATCTTTTTATAAAGAATCATGTGGAAAAAAGGTAAAATTGAAATGTACTTTGTCCCCACTATTTACCAACTTGCTGATATTTTCACAAAAGCCTTAGATGAGAACAAGTTTAATTTTCTAATCAGCAAGTTGGGCATGCTTAACATGTAAACAAGAAATAAAAATCTATTTTTAATAGGTTTTCTGTAACATCACTCTAAGCATGTCTTTTCAATTCTCTTTCTTTTTCATATTTTGTACTCATTTTTGCACATCAAGCATACCAGAAGCTTCTGACTGCACTAGAAGAGTCTCTGCATCTTAAACTCTGCCTATTGCTCTTATGAATTTTTGATCCAAGCACAGTTTAAGGGGGAGCAGATAATAATGCACGAGTCAAGGGGGAGGAAACATTAATGCATACTTCAAATGGGAGCAATTTCTGATCATATACGATTTTGTTTTTAAAGATAAACATCCAGAACCTCTGGGTAAACTCTTGCCGTCAAGGTTAACAAGGAGTCTCTGGTATGTCTATCGTTCTTTCTGGGTTACAGATTTTGCAAGTACAAATGCCATCCAGAACTTCTGTACTAACTATTGCGTTCAAGGTTATACAGAAGCCTCTAGGTTGTCTTTGTAACATACTAAATGAATCTTTCTCTGAAAATTATACATATCACTCCCTTCTGTACTAACTCTTGCCGTCAATGCTAGATAGAAGCTTCTGACATGTCTATAATTTTCTCTGTAAGTCTTTCAATTTGTTAAAACTTTCTATTGGTCCCTAAACGTTTTCACTCGACCAATTGATTGATTTTAAAGTTTTCTTGTGTTTTACAGTATTCTGGAACAAATCACAACTGAAGTACCACTTCAGAAAACTTTCCAAAAGTATCATAGTCATCCAAAACTTTTGTACTAACTCTTGCCTCTAGGGTTGTACGGAAGCCTCTAGTATGTATATGAAACTTTCTACAAAGACATATCTCCTAAGAACATAAGTAATAATAATCTTTGAATAACTCTTGCCGTCAAGGTTATACAGAAGATTCTTTCTTACTTATTTTTTCTTTTGAAATATGTTCTTCACAAAACTCTCTTCTGGTCCTAAAACGATTTTCATAAGACCAGATTGATTGATTTTCAAATCTCTTCTAGGATGATCTTACAAACCTTCAAGGGTGAAAATTTGACGATGACAGCTGTTATACACGCCTAACTCTCGAAACGGTTCCTTTTTTTGATACATTGACACGTGTCCAAATCATAAACAATCAAGTATTGAACCGTCATACACGCGTCAAAACCCTATGGACCGCATGCTGAATTGATTCATAAACCACGTCAACACCGTCGATTCACTACCTTTACCACTCGAGTATAATTTTCACTACGATTATTTAAACTCAATTTACCAGACCATTTTCACTTTTCACCAACCGTGTTCTCTGATTTACTTGCATTCCAAGAACTTCCATTGCGTCAAACCTGCAACTTCCAAAAACCATAACTGTTCTAATGGCCGCTCCACAAGCACACATGGTAAGTGATAACGAAGAGGCAAATATTCACCTATCCCAAACGCTGAAAGTTTGGTAATCGTATTCCTTCCAAACAAACCCAATTACTATCAAATCAATCTGAACCCAAGCAACTATGATTCCGAGTATCGCAATCTGATTGAATTTCTTCAAACTCATTTTCTCAATCGAGCCCTAACAACAACTGACATATATGTTCCTGAGGAATTTGTTCAAGAATTCGGGTATTCTTTGAATGTGTATGACAATGGAGAGCCACTAAAAGGTGATTTTGACATTCCCAACTCTGAATACGCGTGTGAAGTGAAAATCACGAGGGCAAAGATTGAAAGGGTTTTCCAACTACCAATCTTGGCTGAACTTCAAATTGCTGCATACGATCCATACCGAACATCTAATGTTCTTGTGGACTTTCTGAACCATCTAGGGTACAATACTGAAATCCACAGAGTCTCTGAATTCAAACGCCAGTACCTACCCCCAATCTGGAATGTTTTAGTCTCGATCTTGAACAAAGTTCTTACCTGCAAACTAGGCTCCATGGGTCAAGCAAGCATCAATATTCTAACATTGATGTATGGAATCTACTTCAATCGCCCAATAGACTATGTTGAACTCATATATCGTGAAATCAAAGGGGTTGTATACAACAAGGTCGCATCTCAAGACAAAGCTAAGCGACTGCCCTCCTTGATGTTTCCACGATTTATTCCTCTAATGTTTCGAAGTGCGATTTACTACAAGCAATTTCAATGCTCACCCCCTTTCTGCAAATTTCACATCAGGAAAACTCATCGACCAACCATTCCTGATGTTGGATATCCGAAGGCCATACCACTTTCAAGGTACATGCTTGCACTCTTAACTAACCAAACTCCTTCTCTTGAACTCTATAGAAGCTCTAAAGTGTTCTTAGCACAAAGATCACCAACCTCAGAGTATTTAGCATCTAGAATAGTGAGTGAGGGGTCGAGTGAGCATGAAAACAATCAGACTGCCCAACATAGTGTTTCTAACCATGCCGGGAGTTTATTAAGAGAGTGTACAGAAGATGTCCAATAGGACACAAATGTGAGATCCCAACTGAGTCCATCCCGAGCAACCATATCTCTCAGGATTGATGTTCAAGTATCAAGACATATTGAAACAGGACGTATGCTCAGTCCGAACCCAAACCCAGAAACCAACCAATCAGAAGCCATCTCAAATGCTTCTGAATGAAGCACAACCGGGGAAACGAGTTCATCTTCTTCCTCTCAACAGGAAGAAGAGTATGAGATAAGAGATCAGTTTCCCCATAACTCGCCACCATCCACACACAACATTGATGTCTCTATGACCAATGACGTAGATTGGATGGAGGTTGCAACGTCCATGGCAACTCCCAATCGAAATGCCAATGAAATCCCGTCAGAGGGGTTAACGCAACAAGACACACTAAGGACCTCTGTACTTGAAATGGATCAAGGTACCCACATCTACATTTACTCTCCAATTTCTAACATTGGAGACCAAGTGAATGAGATTAGAACATTCGAAGATGTTGGTCCCTAAAGTGTCTACAAGAGTTCAATCAATAGTAAACAGTTTGTAGAAGGGGGGGGGGTTGAATACAAACACACAGATTTTGGTTTTTAAATGAGTTTATAGAAAATAAACAAATTTACAGTTACAAGCAAAATAAGAACAAGTTTAAAACCTATTCTATTGTAACTAAGAAACACTAAGTTTGATGCACAAGAAGATGAAAGAAAGAATAAAGAGGGTATGGGCTAGAAAGAAGCATGCATTTAGATGAAAAGGATATCTCCATTTTATTTATACCCGTTTGCATTTAATGCAAGATAAAAGGTACATGCCACGTATCAAGCTTAGATAGGAAGCTTGTCCTTGTAAATAGAACAACCATGCTTTTGGCCGAATATGAACAGTACCGTATCAGATATGATGGGGACATAAGAGACAAGTCGTACGTCCTTTTCTGACATGGTTCTAGGTTTGACTTTTGTGCATCGAGGATAAGATCAGTCTTTAGTCTAGCAAAGGAAGCTTCATTTGATCGCTGATACTGAAACTTCAAGGATGAACTTTAGTATCGCTGAGGCTTCACAAGACTTTACACATTGAGTAGATAATCGTTGCTATCGCTGAACCACTTCAGGTCACTTAGCTGATTATCTCTTTCTTCAGCTACAATCTTTGACTATCGCTGAATGGTCTTCTGGTGTGATAGCTGATCTTCAGGTCTTCAGAGATAAGCTTGTTGTTTCTTGATCTTCAGGGATCGCTGCGTATGCTATCACTGAATATGAACAGAAGCTTATACAATGGAAGTTCACTAAGTATACAAAAAGGAATCATATTCAAATTATTAACAGGAATTATGACCAACAATCTTCCCCTATTTGATTATGATTAAGCAACATAGGAAAATTGCTTTAAGAGACTAGTAAGGACTTAAGAAAAGTTTGAAGTAAATTTTCTAAGTACTAATCTGTATAATCTTTTTCAGCTAGTCTACTATCTGAATTGAGTTTCATTTATAAGGATATGAAAGCCCAATTTTTACAAGTAAATAAGCTTCAAGTACATTCAATGATGAGTTTTTCAAAGTAAAAAGTCAGTGAGTAAAGTAGTTTAAAGAAAAATAGAACTCTTATGTTCATTGTCCCTTTTACTCTTTTCAGGGATCTTTTTCAGTACACAGATGGAGTAAAGTACTTTGAATTTCATTAATTATAATCCGAAGGAATTACAGGGAAATGAAATTACAATGATAAAAGTAAAGTACTTGTACACTAAAGGAATATTACAAAGGAAATAGAAATCTATAACTAATCAGAGATATCTACGTTTCTTCTTCGTAACTCATTCTCTTAAAGCGTCTTCTGTCGATTCATCAGAGGGGTATCTGACCACATTCTTGAACTTGGATTTGGAACCCTGAATGGCATCTCTGTTTTCGAGCCATTCAGCGTATCCATATAACCTTAAGAATTTTGCTTTTTCTCTCTCTGTTCTGGATGGCCTCGTCATTCTTACATATACCTGTGGACCACCTCTGTTAGAGTGTCGCCCTTGGATAGTTACGTGAATGATTTTGTCATCAGATCTTCGAAAGTTCAGCATCTCTGTGACCAATCCAGTTCTTTGTCTTTCTGAGTTGTGACTTCAGTGGTTAGTGCAGTGAGAATCTTCTGTTGAGCGAGAATGGGATCTACATTCAGGTTTTCCTGTACAAGTTCTTTCTGAGCCAGAGCTGCAGCGACCCGTTCACTCTTTTCTAATTGATCTTTGGCTGCTTTGTCTCTTGCTGAGTCTTCCCTGAGAATCTTCCTTGCTAAAGCAAGATCATTCTCAGTTTGCTTTATTTCTTCGTCTCTGATCCTCTGAGCTATCAGAGCTTGTTCTCTCTCTTCTTTGGATAAGAAGTAAAATCCATCTACTATCCTGATTGGTACAGCGTTTATTGGGTCTTCTTGGGGCGCCCTTATTCTTTTTGCTTCGAATTCCCTTAGGAATTTTATTCGCCTTTCTTCCTCTTCAGGCTCGCTTATGATCTGCTTCTGAATGCGACGCCGAGGGATGAGGCCTTCTTCTTCCTCAGAGTCAGTTTCCTCTATGTACATAAACTGCTCATTGGAAGAAGGTTCCTTCCTTGTGGATGAGTCCTTTGGGGGTCGGGGATCACTGATGGAAGGAGAGGAGGAAATAGTTTTGTCAGAGGGAACTTTAGTGGGTGAAGAGGAGTGTATGGGAGATTCAGAGAGAGGAGTAAAATAAGGGATAACCTGAAGTGATACCTTATCAGCGGTCTCCCCCTCTGATATTGGGATGGTGGCCTCAAGATCGACCACTCTGCAAGAGGGTCCAGCTTCGTCCCCGGGCTCTAGCTGAGATGTACATGGTCTGGATAATCTGAAATGCTCCAGTGCAAAACCCAAGTCATCATCATCATCATCATCAACCTCATAGTGAGGGATGCGTTCCTCTTCTTCTTCATCATCCTCTTCCTCATCATCATCATCAACTCTTGCAGTTGAGGAAGGTTCTGGTCGTTGGATGTAGGGAGAGATCCTTTCATCTGGAAACCGACGATTATGCTCGCCGATAAGTTCGTCAGCGAACTCTTTGGCCACCTTCTCCCCCTCAATGTTATCATGGGGCAAGACGTGGACAATCAGAGTGCGAACATTCGTGTGCATGGCTTCCAGCATGGTTCGATCAGCAGCAGCAAAGGAGGGACCAGTCCCACTGAGCCTTGAGAGAGCCTGCAGAATGTCAGACTGAGTCTTTTGAATAGACTCGAGGACAGTGGCCTGAGCATCAACCTTCTGCTCAATGTTGAGGAGGGATTGGTGAAGGTCCTTGTGATCGTCCTTCAGAGTCTAAACATCAGACACCAAGTTGCTGACATTCGTTTTCATCCGTGGAGTGCCAGCGACCTGCCAGAAGATCAACTCCGTAGAAGTCTGCAGGGTGTCCAGCCGGGCTCTGGTGAGAGCACACTCATTGACCAGATGGTCAATGGCAGGGAATGTGGGAGCTGGCAGTGACACATGAGGCAACTCAGTGACCCTGGGAGGAAGCTTGGGGGCAAGGTGCTCCATCTTGACATCCCTGAGCTTTCTGGCACTGGGAGGGCGCTGAGGAGATTTCATTGCTGGCTTCGAAGTGGTGGTGGTGGTGGTTGTTGTTGCGGAGTAGACAGGAGCAGTGGCAGCAGCTGATGACATTGACAAAGAGGCGAGAAAAGAATCCGGATCAGATGACGGATGTAAAATAGAATTATTTTCCTTGAGAGTATCGTGAGGATTACTCTCAGGGACTACTTTTGCAGAGGCAGTGTCCTGAGGATCACTGAGCAGTGTCTTAGAGTATCTGAAAGAGATGCTCTGAGATCCTTTTAAATTGGCTTTCCAAAACTCAGATTGCCTAAACAATTTTGAGGTTTGGACTGCGTGCATTTCAGCATTATCATAGATAGGGACAACTATCAGTGAGTCATTTGCTGATGTGAGGACCAAAGAAGTAGAGATGGAAGAGTTAGAGAAAGCAGCGAAAGTAATACCTGATCCAGCTTCAGCAGAGCTGGCTATAACACCTTCAGAGACCTTAGTCACTGATGGTGGTGGTAGTGCTGATGAAGCTTCAACGGCAGCAGAAACCGTTGGAGTGGCTGTGGATGAGGGTGGTGATTGAAGGACACAAAAATCAGAGAGGATGGTCTGTTGAGAGACCACCTTCTTGGGTTTCTTTGAGGCGATGGTCTTCTTATGACCATCAGCGGGGGTTTTCCTCTTTTCGGTAGCAGTGCCTTGGGTACTCGCTGAGGGGATGGGCAGCAAGGAGGACATTGAAAGAGGTGCTCCTATAATTTGGAGCATATAGGGAGTGAGAGGAGCATCACCTGGACGTTCTTCCAGGTCCAGGGACTTCTTCCCTACCATGGAGAAGGCGAAGTCACCAACCTTCGGGTAGCTCTCCCCGAAAGCTTCTTCAAGGATAATGGAGAAGAAACGTCGTTAAGGGATAACGTGATGTCTGGTGGAGGCGTTGAGGCGGCTGCACATATCGCTGAAGATGTAATCAGCATAGTTCAGAGGATGACCTGTGCAGAGAGAGAAAGCAAGGTCCTGAAAATGCTTGCTCGCCTGATCGTGGGAGCCAAGGTTTGACCCTAGGCACTAAATGACCTGGGTGAGAACATATTACCAGCGAGCAGGGAGTCGCTTCTTTTCCAGCTTCGAACCCACCGTCTTCAATAAGGGGTTCTGCCATTTATAGCCAATGGAATCCAAGAAAGCATCAATCTACTGCTTTGTTGGTTCGGCACCCCATTGTTCATTTTTCTTGCGCTGAGGGAGTCTGGGCGCCTTTCGTACAAACCCTGCTGTGAACGCGAAGAAACCAAGGTCAGGGATTGTGAAGGAGATAGCAGGGAGAACAGTGCCCTTGTCCATTTTCAGCGTGGTACATTGCGCCATGTACCAGAGAGCCTGTAGGTGAGAAGCAATGCCCATTGGGTTGTGGACGAAGGCATACATCAGCGGGCATGCCTTTAGGAAGGTTGCAGCATCCTTGAACTGAGGGCGTTCAGAGGGAATGACCACCAATGCAATGTAATTGCATGGCTTGAAGGTTGACTTTTCCATCTCAAAGTGACAAGTTGGTGCAGCGACCAACTGGTTAGCAGCAGCGGTTTCAGCAACATTGGAAGCAGAGGCCATTTCTGTAGGAAAAATGGCAACACCGAAGAGATAAATCATGGTTTTAATACATGAATGTATAAACCAGAGTTTTGGTATTAAAAGTACCAAATGTAAGGGCAAAGAAACAAGTGTTTTGATGAACAATATCAAAATGCTTGTTGGCAATTAAAAAATTTAAATAATTAAATAAAATAATATAAAACGTAAAAAAAATTTGTTGTTAGAACTGGGTTTTGAAAGTGAAAAACTTTTCAAAAAAAAGGTTTTATAGATTTTAAGAAAGAAAAGAGAATAGAAAGGTGAAACGAGTTGTTTCCAGTTCTTGATATAAGGTTTAGATCAAACATTAACCGTGTGAAGAAGAAAAACGCACAAGTGCGTGTTCTTGGTGTTCTTGGAGAAAGCTTGAAGATTCGAAGTTTATCCTTTGCCTTTAGAGAAGTTATGAAAGCGGAAGGAATAAAGTGAGACAAAAGGAATGCTTAAATAGAAAGAAGAGAGAGAAAAAGAGAGGATAGCTAAACGACGGTTTTAGCTTTTTGAAAAAGAAATGATGACCTGGCGCACGTTCCAAGAAAGGAGTTGGAATGGAAACGTCGCGGTCCGTTGTGTGTCAGAAAAAGGTCTGACGTGTCCTTTTCTTAAATGTTAAAAAGATTATAAAGATAATTATCCATAAGGAAGGTTTATCCTTTATAATTTTAAAAAATTCATCACTAATAATAAAGGATTGTCAGTGAGGAGTTTTAATTTAAGAGAGACATTCTTTGATGAGAAAAGATATCAAAGAGTGTTAAGGATTAGAAGATAATACCTGAGGGGATGGCCTAGATATCGCTGAATCAGAGTTCAGTGAATGGAAAGTTTGAAAGCTTTATTTGTAATCCTTTGTTGGTCACTGATTAAAGAGTTATTCAGCGTTCAACATACCAAGTTCGCTGATGAGTAGATTCAATCTGGTTTCATCAAGAGGCTTGGTGAAAAGATCAGCGAGCTGATATTCAGTAGGAACAAAATGAAGCTCAACTTCACCATTCATCACATGATCTCTGATAAAGTGATATCGGATCTCAATGTGCTTGGTTTTGGAGTGAAGTACAGGGTTGTTAACAATTGCTATAGGGCTTGTGCTATCACAGTAAATAGGAATTTTAGAGAGCTTTATATCGTAGTCTCTGAGTTGATTTCTCATCCAAAGGATTTGAGCACAACAACTACCTGCTGCTACGTATTCAGCTTCAGCGGTGGAAGTGGACACTGAGTTTTGCTTTTTACTTGTCCAACTTATTAACTTACCACCTAGTAGCTGACACCCACCAGTGGTGCTTTTCCTATCAATCTTACAACCTGCAAAGTCACTGTCAGAATAACCGATAAGATCAAATCCTGAGCCTTTGGGATACCAGAGACCAAGATTTGGAGTTCCTTTAAGATATCTGAAGATTCGCTTTATAGCGATTAGATGGGATTCTTTCGGTTCAGCTTGATACCGAGCACAGAGACAGGTAGCGTACATGATGTCTGGTCTACTCGCTGTAAGATACAGCAGAGACCCAGTCATTCCTCGATAGGCTGTGACATTGACTGGTTTCCCATTGGGGTCCTTGTTTAATGTTAGAGGAGGCGCCATAGGAGTCTTCATCGCTGAGCATTGATTCATGTTAAATTTATTCAGCATGTCTTTAACATATTTGCTTTGACAAATAAAAATTCCTTTATCAGATTGCTTAATCTGCAAACCTAGAAAATATGTTAGTTCATCCATCATACTCATTTTATATTGTTTTTGCATTCTTGCAGCGAAACGAGTGCATAATTTGGGTCTTGTGGAACCAAAGATAATGTCATCAACATATATCTGAGCGAGAATCGTCTGACCTTTATATTTTCTTAAAAACAGAGTTTGGTCAATTTTTCCACGAACAAATTTTTCTTTAAGAAGAAATTTAGAGAGGGTGTCATACCAAGCTCTAGGAGCTTGTTTTAACCCGTAGAGAGCTTTTTCAAGTTTAAAAACATAACCAGGGTGGTTAGGGTCTGAGAAACCAGGGGGTTGTTCAACATAAACTTCCTCGCTGAGTTTTCCATTTAGAAAAGCACTTTTAACATCCATTTGAAAAACTTTCAAGTCTTTATGGGCAGCATAAGCTAAAAAGAGTCTTATGGCTTCTAAACGAGCTACAGGGGCAAAGGTTTCATCATAATCAATTCCTTCTTCCTGTCTATAACCTTGAGCAACAAGTCTAGCCTTATTGCGAATTATAGTCCCGTTTTCATCTAGCTTATTTCTGAAAACCCATTTGGTTCCTATGACGGTTTTATCAGAGGGTCTAGGAACAAGATTCCAAACTTTATTTCTACGAAATTCAGTCAGTTCTTCTTGCATAGCTGAAACCCAGCTAGGGTCAGAGATAGCTTGATCTATCTTCTTAGGTTCAGAGAGAGAAATGAAGTTTACATAAAGACAGATATTACCTGTACCCCTACGTGTTTTGATACCTGCAGTGGGATCGCCAATAATCTGATTTATTGGGTGATTTGCAGTCCATCGCTGAGCTGGTGGTTGAGGAGAGAGATCAACAGCAGATTCAGCGACCTGTTCTTCAGATTCTGGAATAGGACTTGTTTCAGCAACAGGTACTTCATTTAGAATCAATTCAGGGGATTGATTTTCATGAGGAGGTTTGGTTATTCACAGAGGAAATTCCAAGGGATGAATGAGTAACAGGAATCTGATTTAAAGGAGTAACGTTTATCCCTGAAGATGGATTGTTGTTACTTGTTGAGTTTACAGGGATTTCATCATCACATACATCAACTGGAGTTTGATTGCTGAAGTATGTTTCATCACATACATCCAAGAAATATACCATCTTCAGCTTTGGGATCAAATTTACCCAAATGATCTCTGTCATTCAGAATGTAACATGTACATCCAAAAATGTGAAGATATTTCAGAGTGGGTCTTCTCCCATGAAATAATTCATAGGAAGTCTTCTTGAATCGCTTAACAATCAGGGATCGATTCTGAGTAAAGCACGCTGTATTGAAAGCCTCAGCCTATAATTGAGTTGGAAGACGTGATTCGCTGAGCATTGAGCGAGCTGCTTCGATTATAGTTCGATTTCTTCTTTCAGCAATATCATTTTGCTGAGGAGTTCTTACTGATGAGAAGTTGTGAGATATGCCTTTTTCTCCAAAGAAACTAACCAAAGTACTATTTTTGAATTCAGTACCATGATCACTTCTTATGGAGCGAACTAGTAAAGAGTTTAACACTTCCATTCTTTTGATAAAAGAGATTATCATTTCAGGGGTATCACTTTTGGATCGAAGGAAGAACACCCATGTGTATCTGGAGTATTCATCAACAATCACTAAAGTGTATTTCTTTCCAGAGATTGATTGGACATTGACAGGTCCAAAAAGATCCATGTGGAGTAGCTGAAGAGGAGTGGTCACTGATGAAACTTGCTTTAACCTGAAGGAGGCTTTTGTCAGCTTTTCCTTTTCACATACTGAACAAAGAGATTCCTTTGTAAAGGTGTGATTTGGGAGGCCTCTGACTAAGTCTTTTTGAGACAATTCATTTATTGTCTTAAAGTTGAGATGAGAAAGTCTTTTATGCCATAACCAGTTTATATCAGTGGATGCTTTAGAGATAAAGCACATGTTCTCAGAGTGAGAACTATTCATGTTTATGACGTATACGTTTTCAACTCTTTTGCCAGAGAGGGTAAGCTTATCATTTCCGTCAGTGACAGCACATCTATTCTTTAGGAATAGAACCTTGAAGTCTTTGTCACACAATTGACTAACGCTCAAGAGATTGTGCTTTAGTCCCTTAACGTAAGCAACACGAGAAAAAGATGTGGCTCCGTTGGATAGAATTCCATAACCTTTAGTGTATTCTTTGCCATTTCCACCAAAGGTCACTGATGGACAAGCTTCTTCTTTGTAGTCAGAGAGCATAGATTTTCTGCCAGTCATATGCCTCGAGCATCCGCTATCAAGATACCAGATACCTTTGGCACTCTGCATACAACAAAAGATTAATTGTTTAAAGGTACGCATATTACTATGGGTCCTGCTTGGTTAGATACAGGATTGGCGGATGTACTACTAGCTGAAGAACTCTCTTTAGTGGATATCTTCACCTTAGTTGGTTTAGCAACTTTGGTGGATATCACTCTCACTGATTTATCAGCTTGAGCTACTTTCTTTCCATGAGCTAGTTTATCAGCTCTAGTAGCATTTGGACACTTGCTTGCAATGTGGGTTGTTTCACCACAGTGAAAACATTTCCTATACTTAAAAGGTTTGGAGAAAAGAGAGGGAACAGGAAGTTTCTCAGGGATAGGTCCAAGAATTCCTTTATCCATGGTCCTTGGAGGTATTACAACCTTTTCAGGGGTAGGAGTGAGATCGATTTTAATCTTGGGAGTTGGTCTCTGAGAGTAATCAGGGACCTTTTTCCCAGATTTAGAAATCTTCTCTGAGGACTTCTTGTTCTTATCTAGAGATTTCTTATTCTTAGGAACATGGTCAAGAACCTTGTTCTTGATCATCTTCTTAGAATGATCCACGGGAAGCTTCTCTTTAGTGGAAGTAGAAGAAGAGGTTGAAGAGGAAGGATCAGGGATAGAAGAGATAAACATTCCAAATTTGAGTATGGGACGATCATATTCTGATTCTTCCTTTTCAGGGTTATAGCCTAACCCACTTCTCACTTTCATAGGTATTTGGGCATTGATAATCTCATTGACTTTATCAGAAGTCTTGCACCATCCTTCGATGGTTGCTTTTTCAGACTTGAGATCAGCAATAGCCTTTTCCCTATCAGCGATAGCTTGTTGTTTCTCAATGCTTATTGTTTGATTTGCAAAAACTTGGTCTTTGAGAGAATCCTGGAATTTGGAAAATTCTTTGATTCTTATGTGGCAATATTTTAATTGTTCAGATAAGTCAGTGTTAATTTTCTCAGCTTTTATCTTTCCATTCAAAGCATTGTAAAAATCAACAGCCATTGCATCGAGAGCCGACAAGTTATCTTTTTCAGAGAGCAAGGAGTCAGAGGGAATATTTACCTGAGTAGACGGAGACTTAGAGGAAGAAGTTTCAGAGACTTCTTCAGCATCCTCTATTCTTGCCATTAGACAGAGAAAGGCATGATCTTCTTCATCTGAACCAGACTCTTTAGAGGTCTTGGCCCAGTCATCTTCAGCATCCCAGTCAACTTCTTCAGCGACAAGGCCTTTACTTTTTTGCTGGTTTTTCTTCATATCTTTGTATTTGTTTTTCATTTTCAAATACTTCTCTTGTTTGTCAGAGGTATGGGAGGTAGTGGGAGCAACAACTTTCTTTGACCTGCATTCACTTGCAAAATGGCCCTTTCTCTGACAATTGAAACAGATCGCTGAGGCTTTTTCAGCAGGCAACGTTTTCGGTTTTTCAGAGTCATAGAGGTTAGAAGATTTTCGAAAATTGCTCTTTCTAGCAAATCTTTTAAAGTTGTTGGTTAAAAGAGCTAGAGAGTTATCAAACTCAGAGATGTCAGCATCAGTGAGTTGATCTTCTGAATCAGTTTAACTTAATTCAGTTATGGAGGTTATAGTAGAAGAAGAACCATCTTTAGAAGAAGTTCCTTCAGAAGTCACAAGTGCTAAAGAAGTACTTTTAGCACCCTTGAGTTCATTAAGAAGATTTTTCCTTAAAAGCTGGGATTGTTCCTCATTTAAGAGCATACCATATAATGCACTTAATGACAAGGTTTCAAGATTTTTTGACAGTTTTATGCAAGTAGTGTACACTGCCCATTGATCGGGCAATGCCTCCATGAATTTTGTCAGAATTTCAGCGTTTGAATATACCCTATCGACTGATTTGAGATCAATCAGCAGACAGTTAAATCGCTGGTGAATTTGAGAAAGAGATTCACCTTTTTGATACATAAAACTCTCATATTTTCTTACAAGGTTTATGCATCTAGTTACTTTAACCTCAGAAGTTCCTTCATATTGGATACATAGAGTATCCCACATGGCTTTTGAAGTTCTCATTTTCATTACAGAATGATATACTTCATCAGGCAAAGACATTGCTATTATAGATCGTGCTTTAGCATCAATAGCAACTTCTTTCTTGTCTTCCTCAGTCCATCGATCTGGAGTTTTTACAATACTCCTTTCAGCGACGGCTAGGGTAGTAGCAGTGGCAGGAACAGCTGCTACTATGGTTGTAGGAACGAAAGGTTCGTTTTCTACATAGTATGGGATCTTAGGATCAGATCCCTCTAGAAAAAGTGACATTCTTTCTTTCCATAAAGGGAAATTATCATGGCTGAACCTTGGAGGTTTAGCTAAAGATCTATTATCGTTGTAGTTTGTATTAGGGTTTGTCATTTTAAAATATGATTTAAATAGGAATATTTTAAAGAGAAAGATTACAACACCGCTCTGATACCACTTGTTGGTCCCAATAAGGATCTACAAGAGTTAAATACTAAGTAAATATTTGTAGAAGGGGGGGGGGTTGAATACAAACAAACAGATTTTGGTTTTTAAATGAGTTTATTGAAAATAAATAAATTCACAGTTACAAGCGGAATTAGAACAAGTTAAAAAACCTATTCTATTGTAACTAAGGAAACACACAGTTTGATGCACAAGAAGATGAAGGAAAGAAATGCAGAAGGTAGAGGCTAGAAGGAAGCATGCATGAAGATGAAGAAGATATCTTCATCTATTTATACCCGCTTGCATTTAATGCAAGAAAAAAGGTACATGCCACGTGTCAAGCTTGGATAGGAAGCTTGTCCTTGTAAATAAGACAACCATGCTTTTGGCCGAATATGAACAGTACCATATCAGATATGATGGGGACATAAGAGACAAGTCGTACGTCCTTTTCTGACATGGTTCTAGGTTTGACTTTTGTGCATCGAGGATAAGATCAAACTTTAATCTTGCAGAGGAAGCTTCATTTGATCGCTGACACTGAATGTTCAAGGATGAACTTCAGTGTTGCTGAGGCTTCACAAGACTGCACACTTTGAGTAGATAATCGCTGCTATCGCTGAACCGCTTCAGGTCACTTAGCTGATTATCTCTTTCTTCAGCTTTGGTCTTCGACTGTCGCTGAATGGTCTTCTGGTGTGATAGTTGATCTTCAGGTCTTTAGAGACAAGCTTGTTGATCCTTGATCTTCAGCGATTGCTGATAGCAATCAGCGTATGCTATCACTGAATTTGAACAGAAGCTTATCTGAGGAATTTCACTAAGTATAGTAAAGGAATCATATTCAAATCACTGAGAGGAGTTATGATCAACACAACAGATTCCAAAAAGTTCTGAAGTGTAGAATTTGTAAATTCTATGCCATTATCACTTCTGATCTTTTGGATTGGTAGTTGAAAAAGAACTTGAATTTTCTTTAGGAAATGAATGAGCCTTTCAGGAGTATCAGATTTGAGTCTTAGAAATCAACCCAAGTATATCTTGAATATTCATCTATAATAACAAGAATATACTTCTTTCCAGCCATGCTTTGAGTCTTCATTGCTCCACACAAATCCATATGTAGCATTTCAAGTGGAACTTTTAATGAAGATAGCATTTTCAGAGGATGGGAGCTTCTTTTGATCTTCCCTAGTTCACATGCACAACATAAGGAATTCTTTTAAAATTTGATCTTTGGCAGTCCTCTAACAGAGTTGTGCTTTTCCAGTTCAGAAATTGCTTTGAAGTTCAGATGTGAAATTCTTCTGTGCCAAAGCCATCTGTCATTCTTCATTTTAATGGAAATATAACAAACTCCTTGTAATTGACCATCTACTATGAAAGTTGCAGTGTAGATATCTCCATCTCTATAAGCAGTTAATTCATTTTTGTTTACAAAACTCAGAACATGACAATAGTCTATGTCAAAATTTACTTTCCAATACTAGTCACAAAACTGACTTATACTGAAAAGATTATGGTTTAGACCTTCAACATAGAAAACCTTCATCACTTTGACATCTCCTTTGGAAAAAGTACCATATCCTCTCACATAACATTTTGCATTGTTTCCAAAGCTAACTGTTCCTCCATATGTTTCATGATAATCAGTTAGAAGTTTTTTGAAAGGTTTCATGTGTCTTGAACATCCTGAATCAAAGACCCATACATGACATATCTGCAAAAATGATTATTGTAATTTAGGTACCCATTTAAGAATGGGTCCTGTGAGATTAGTCAGAAATTTTGAAGTTTTGAACTTTGACTTAACCTTTTTAAATTCAGAAGTTCGTTCAGAACTTTTGGATTTGTATTTCTTAGTATTTTTGTTTTTATTTTTATATTTATTTGCCAACTTTGTTGAAAAGTTCTGAATTGATTTCTCAAGGTTTTTTCTGTTGGTCTGGAGTTGAGATGAAAATTATGATGACCACAGTTAATACAAAGAATATGATTCTTCAGAATATTTAATATGTTAGTACATGAGCAAGAATCAACAACATTTGATTTAACTCTCTCTGGTCCTACTGTTTCTGAAGCAAGTCCCCCTGTCACTTCTGCTCTTCCAATTCCATCACATGACTGTTCAGAAGCTTATTTTGTACCTTCATCTAAGGGGGAGACTTTAGGTACTAATAATTCATAATCAGCAATTCCAGATGAAGTTATTCAATCTTCAGAAACAGAAGTTCAGGCTCAACACGTACCACAAACAAGGATGACAAGATGCACTAAATCACACACTCCAGATATCATCATTGGTAGTCCATCTGAGGGTATTGAACCAAGATCAGCTACTGCTAATGAAGCATTCTATGTCAACTTTCTTAGTATGATCGAACCAAAGCACGTTCATGAAGCCTTGATAGAACCAAGCTGGGTGGATGCTATGCAAGAAGAATTACTTCAATTTGAACGTAACAAGGTTTGGAACTTACTACCTTTACCAAAAGGAAAAATTGCTATTGGTACTAAGTGGGTATTCAGAAATAAAAAGGATGAAGACGGGATAGTGGTCAGAAACAAGGCTCGTCTGGTGGCTAAGGGGTATTGTCAAGAAGAAGGTATTGATTATGATGAGACATTTGCCCCTGTTGCAAGACTTGAAGCAATATGACTATTTATGGCTTTCTATGCATACAAAAACTTTAAAGTATATCAAATGGATGTTAAATGTGCATTTCTGAATGGTTATCTCAAAGAAGAGGTGTCCGTTGAACAACCTGTTGGTTTTAAAGATGCAAGACATCTAGAGTACGTCTATTTTCTCGACAAAGCCTTATATGGTTTAAAGCAAGCACCCAGAGCCTGGTACAAACGCTTATCGAAGTTTCTGATCAGCAAAGGTTATGAGAAAGGTAAGATTTATACCACATTGTTCATCAAAACAGGCAAAGGTATATTAACTGTTGTTCAAATTTATGTGGATGACATAATATTTGGCTCCACTCATCAAACTGAAGTTGATTTGTTTTCTGAATTGATGGAAAAGGAATTTGAAATGAGTATGATGGGAGAACTAACATTCTTCCTCGGACTCTAGGTCAAACAAAATGCCTCTGGTATTTTTATTAACCAAGCAAAGTATGTTTCTGACATGCTAAAGAAATTTTCACTTTCACAATTCATCACCTATGAAAACACCTATCTCTCCTAGTATGAAACTAGGCCCTGATCCTTCTGGGAAACCAGTAGATGTTACGGGCTACAGAGGTATGATAGGTTCTCTTCTGTATTTAACTGCTAGTAGGCCTGATATTATGTTTGCCACCTGCCTTTGTGCTCGATATCAAGCAAATCCAAAAGAATCTCATTTGGCTGCTGTCAAAAGAATTTTTAGATAGTTAAAGGGCACTCCTTCATTGGGTCTCTGGTATCCTAAAAACTCTGGGTTTGATTTAATGGCATATAAAGACTCTGATCATGCAGGATGTAAGCTGGACAAAAAAAGTATCTCTGGTAGCTGTCAACTTTTGGGGAATAGACTTATCAGCTAGACATCCAAGAAACAAAATTGTGTTTCAACATCTACTGCAGAGGCTAAATACGTTGCTGCTGCTAGTTGTTGTTCACAAGTTATTTGGATGAAGACTCAACTCAGGGACTATGATCTGATATATGATAAGATTCCCATCCTATGTTATTCAGAGAGTGCCATTGCCATCACTGAAAACCTAGTTCAGCACTCCAAAACAAAGCACATTGATGTCAGGTATGATTTTATCAAAGATCATGTAGAAAAGGGCACAATAGAAATGTATTTTGTCTCTACTGATTATCAACTTGCTGATATTTTTACAAAAGCTCTAGATGAGAAGCGTTTTAATTTTTTAATCAGCATGTTGGGGATGTTAAATATGTAAATTATTTTTCTCAGTTTTTGTTTGCTTTTATTCTTATTCTTAATTGACTCAGAGCTGTCCAGAAGCCTCTAATAACTTCTGATGATTTCATCCAGAAGCACCCAGAAGTCTCTGATCACTTTTGATGATTTCATCCCGAAGCACCTAGAAGTCTCTGACCACCTCTGTTTCTTGTTGAGCGTTTTTATTCTTTTATATCCAAGTGATAACAGAAAGGAAGCATTACTTGAAAAGCAAAGGGGGAGAATGATACAACTTCTAAGGGGGAGCTCCGAGTTTGTTTCCAGGGGGAGAAAAACTAAGCCTAACTTCTGTTAGCTGTCTTCTGAACTTTTTCTTTCTTTAAAAATTTGTTTTACATCTGCTTCTTCTGATTAACTCTTGTCGTCAAGGTTATTCAGAATTTTCAGATTAAATTTAAAATTTTCTTGAAAAATTGTTTCTTTGACATATTTGGGTCACATTTTTTTTTCTTATTATTTGTTGACTTATTTTTCTTCTGAAATTTTAAACATTAATAAGTCTCTTTTAATTAACTCTTGCCTTCAAGGTTACTTTAAAATTTTCTTAGTATTTTTTAATTTCTCAAGAAACATCTGTCAATAAATATTAAACTTTCATTTGCAAAACTGATTTATTTAACCAAATGTCTGATTTTAAATTCATTAAAAAGATTTATTAATCTCAAAAATTGTTTTAATCAATTAAAATGATATTTTTATTGATTAATTAATAATTTTTCTTATTAATTTCTTTTTAATTTTTTCTTGGGGATAATCAAACGGATTAACAAAGATAAACCTTTCAATGACTCATCAAACCTCGTGCTAAGTCATCATTTGCACGATTTTATGTTTTACACGTGTCCTTCATCGTGTGACTGCATGACTACACGCCTGCGTGCTTACATCAGCATAACTGAATCGTTTTTCTTTTTCCCCAAATTCAAAACCCTTCTCATTCCAAATTACATTCAAACTTTCTCTCATATATAAACCCCAAATACAGTACTTCATTTTCTTCCTCGCGATTTTTACTGTACTTGCTTCCCTACTTTCAAACTTTCTCAAGAATTCCCAATCTTTCATCAATGGCTTCCCGACTTGCAAACCCCAATCTCAATGATGACGAAGGTCGTCTTGTTGACTCCATGGCTGATAGTGCTCCAATCGTCAAACTGCCTTTGAAGGCAAACAATGTGCAGGTTCTCCTCGACCCCAACACTTATCTGGCCGAATTCAGGGTCATGGTCGAATTTCTTCAACAACATCAACTAAACCGAGCCCTAACTTTGACAAATCCAAATGTTCCTAAACCTTATGTCCAAGAAGTGTGGCAGTCAATGTACATAGCAGATGAAGATACACTGCATGGGAATTTCAGTCATCCCAATGAACCTGAAAATGCTGTGGAAATACCCATCACAAAGAAGAAGATCGCTAGGTATTTTCACTTGCCTCCACCCACTCTTGAAAATAATGGTCAGATTTTGCCAAACCCTGCCCTAGACCAAAATCCAATATCTGAAGCCCTACTCTCTTTTATTCAATTCTTGGGGTATAATGAACATCTATCTAAACTCTCTGAATTTAAACGCAAGAAACTGCCCCCAATATGGAACATGCTTCTCTCCATTCTCAACAAAATCCTTACATGTAAAATTGGATCCCTAGACGAAGCCAACAAAAACATCCTTACAATCATGTATGGAATGTACTTTAACCGACCTCTGGACTATGCTAGCCTCCTCTTTCATGAGATCAAAGCCGCTGTTCACACTAAAGTATCCCTCCAGAACCAAGGGAAAACTCTACCTACTTTGATGTTTCCCAGATTTCTGTCCCTGTTCACCTACCCAGCGATTGGTGCTCTCAAAGCTCCTCTGATTCAACCATTTTGCAAGATTGAATCCATGAGCTCCCACAAACCAACTATCGACAGCAACGGTTACTCATCTCCAAGGGAACTCTCCAAGTATATGCTAAACCTTATTCCCTCATCCTCTCTCAATCTATCATCTTATAACCGCTCTATGGTATTCTCAGAACAGAGAATACCTACCCATAGCACTTAGAGCCACATGTAGGATGTGAGGGGTCACGTGAGGCTGAGTTTGAAAAGAATCGGAGTGAACAACCGAGTGTTTCTATCCATGTTGACCTCTTAATGCAAGAGGGTACTGAAGATGTCCATAAAGACACATTTGAGCGCATCTATCCTTCTTTCCAAAGGGTCACCACATTTGTTGAGGTAGATGGCAACACATCTACTCTCATTGACCAAGGACCACCGAGTCCAAACCACCTAGAAACCATCTGATCAGAGGATAATTCTCAATCATCTGCATCAAGCACTGCTAGGGAAACCACATCTTCTTCATCATCCTCTCAAAAGGATGATGATGATAATATAAGAGTTCATTCGCCCCAGAACTCGCCACTACCAACACCAAATGTTGTTGTCTCTGTGACCGACAATGTCATAGGTATCTCAGAAGATAAGTCCATATTTTCTGATAGTTTAGAAGCTGAGGAAATCCCATCAGAGGGATTACAGCAACAGGACGCACCACTTACCGGAGTGTTTACACTTCATCAAGGTAAGCACATTGTCTTCAGCACCTCATGCTTTGATGATGAGGACTCTGTTGACACAATAAGAACAACCGAAGAGGTGCCTGTTAATAACAGCCCTCGAATACAGGTTGGAAGTCCCTTCACACTCAATGTCAACACAGGTGTTAAAGAGGGCCTCCCTGAATGCGAGAGTAAAGGGGCTCCATGTGTTGGAGATACACCGGTTACCCATTCTGAGTTCGTCACCAATGCAGCATTTCAGGCATTTGGTGATAAACTTCAGAGATCTGTGGAGGATCTAAAAATATCCCCGGATTCTCACAATACCATTCTTCTTACCATCCAAAATGAACAAACTTAGCATACTCAAGCTCTGGAGGCGCTCAGAAAGCTTATGACTGAAAATGCAGACGCTCAACGTTCGACAACTTCTGATCATTTTAACATTCTGAACGAAGGCATCAAGGCCAACTCTGACACCATTTTCTTTTTCCCTGATGAAATTCCAACTCCAGAGGATACAATCTCTGTTGCCGAATATGGGTCTTTAGTGGTAGATCTCCAGAAGATCATTAAGGCAGTACAACCCTCTAGAGAGACCTCTGGCTCATCCCTGGTGAAGAAGTCCGACATGGCAATTTTTCAGAAAGCCATGCTCGACAGAATCAACGCTCTGACTTCAAAATATGTCTCGAAAACCACTGCCAGCACCTCAAATGTGGACCAGAAGCTCACATCTCTCGAGACCTCTATTTCTCAATTATCTTCTCTGGTAAGCTCTCTCTCTCTGATACATTTTCCGCCAAACAGAAGGCTAAGGAAGAAAGGGCGTGCAAAAAGACTGAGCTTAAAAGGAAAAGATCTAAGGATCAGGATCCTAATTCTCAGAAGGGGGAGAAAATGCCAGAAACCAAGAAAGCTAAGACTGCTATGGGCTCTGATAACTCTTCTCAAGATAAAGGCAAAGCTTCTACCTCTTCTCCGTCTGCACCTCCACCATCAAAACAAACACCTCTGACTCCATGACCTCTAGCCACACATTCAGGTACCCTTCCTAAGGATCCAGAAATGGCTCAATTTCTTTTGGATGTCATTGGCAATAACAGAAGTGTTCCCTATCCTTTGGATGTTGAAGCAGAAGTTATCAAAGCTAAAGTTGCCAAGGCCAGAGCTGAAGCCTCGAAAGCTAAAGTCGAGGCCTTCAACAAAAGAAAAGAAGAAGAAAGAAAAGAAGTTGAACTCCATGCGAGAGCTGAAGCAGAAAGAGCCTATGTAGAGCCAAAACAAGCCAGAGTTAATATAGAAAAGGCTAGAGCACAAGCAAAAATGGAAAGAGAAAAAGCTGAAAAGGCAAATGCTGAAGAATCATCAGGACGAAAAGTTGAATATAGAGAAAAACTACAATGACTTGGAAAACTTGATCTCCCAATTCTGGAAGTAACAAAAAGATACATGTATGCTCCTACAGATCAAAAGATCTATCTTATGCTGCCTAATTTCTCAAATGGCTATAATTTTAGCGATGCTGAAAAAGATAAATTTATGAGTCATAGGCAAGCCAGAAAGGATATCTACACTACTGTACCAATGAAGAGGATTTCTGCCATCAAGCATACACCATTTGAACAGACAGAGATCTGGTATACAATATATGAAGTGATCAGAGAAGACAATAAAACTTATTACTTCTGTGATAATGATTTGCTGTCCATCTATCCTTCTGATCTCATCTTTCTGGAAAATTTTATGAAAATTCAAATGACCAGAAGAAGTGATAGCCAAGATAAAATTGCCTACTCTCGGATCATTCAATGCATGAAGTCCCTCATCAGATACAAGAGACAGGTAGATTTTCAAATTGGAATCAATTACAATAATGATAACCTAGGAATCTCTGCTCCTAATGAAGATTTAGAAGGCATCAATACTCTAAGAATTGGCAGAGTACTGATTAAACCAGAGGAAGGGGTTATCTTCAAAAGGCCAGACAGAAGGAGTTTCTTTAGAATCAAAGAAGCACATAAATATTCATCAGAGGTTGTATACATTGCAAAATGTTATATCTCTATTGATGTCAACAATCATGATCCTGAAGTAATAGAGAGGATGGTGAAAAGACTCGATGGTCTCTTAAAGCTCAGAGGGATTATCGACAACATCTCAAAGATCATTACAACAGTTGATCCATTCTAAGACAGACAGAACAAGGATCATATTCCAAACCTATGGTTTCATACTTAGGGGAGATTGTTAGACCTAAGAAGTATGGACCAAAAGATGGAAGTATGATATGACGGGGCATACTCTCATTCCGTGTGTCTCCTCTTACAACTGAAGTTTGTTATACGCTTCTACCTGCTGATGTGTCAGTTTGTAACTGGTTAGAATGTTGACTTTAAATTTTATGTGATTGTATAAATAGATCTGTCCTTTGAATGTAAATGTTGTCGATCTAGAGCATACTTTTGGAGAACATATTGCGCATCTAATTCCCAGTATTTGTAATCGATCTCCAAGGTTATCAATACAAACTCGATCTGTTCTTCATCTTCCTTATTGTTTGTTTTTGCTTAATTACTATTGTTAATTGATTTGAATTGCTTCCGCTTATACTTTGATTCACAAATCTATAAATTAACTGTTTAGAAAGGGATCTAGGTTCTAACAATTGGACTCTATTGGCTATGTTTGGGAAAACCCTGAAGTCAAAACTGTGGGTTCGAAGATGGAGAAGAAGCACATTCCAGGTCGCTGGCAATACATCTTCACCCAAGTGATTCATTGCTTGGGCTCCAATATTGACTCTCATGATCAAGGTAGCAAGCACTTTCAGGACCTTGGCTTCGCTCTCTGTACGAACTACAAGCTGAACTATGCGGACTACATATTCCGTGATATGTACAACAAGGTAAAAGCTGCTAAGAGGAACCAATTCATTCCTTACCCTAGGTTCTTTGCAACCATCTTGGAGGTTGCCTTCAAGGATGAATATCCAAAGGTCCCCAACCAAAGCTTCTCGATGTTAGGAAAGAAGTCTCTGGACATTGATGTCCATCCAGATGATGCTCCCTTCACTCTTACATGCTGCAACTCATCAAAGCAGCAACACGTGTGTCCATCTCACTGAACGACCCATCAGTGAGTATCCCTGACACCTCCTCTGCCTCCAAAAGAAAGGAACCAATCGATGGTCATAAAAAGACAATCGCTGATAAGCCAGCTGGAAAGAAACAAAGGAAGGAAGTCTCTCAAAAGACTTCCCTTCCTGTTTAGGCGTAATACCAACGTCTTCTGTAGCCACAGCCACGACAACGGTCTCTGCATTTGTTGCCATTTAATCAGCACTACCACCACATTCAGCGACTACGGTCACTGAATGTGTTATAGCTAGCTCCGCTGAAGCTGGATTAGGTACTACATTCACAGCCTTCTCTTCTTCTTCCACCGTCTCTTCTTTGGTCCTCACACAAACGTATGATTCAGAGATAGTTGTCCCTATCTCTGATGATGTTGAATCGCACGCTGTCCAAACTTCAGTGTTGTTTCGATAATCTGAACTTTGGAAAGCCATTACTATAGGACCTCAGCATGTCTCTCTTGGACATACTAAGATATAGGCTAGTGATCCACTTGACATTGCCATAGTACACGTTGACCCTGAGAGTAATCCCCATGATACTCTCAAGGTAAATAACATGTCTTGTCATCCTTCTTCTATTCCAGAGCTCTTTTTGGCTGCTCTGTCTATGTTGTCATCAGGTATTGCACCTTCTCTCCCGACATCAGCAACCACTGTCACTACCTCCAAGGTCGCTGCTGCTGCTGCTCGCTCCAGTGCTAACAAGGGCAAATCTCCTCAGCAACCAAGGATGGATGTTGATCCTCGCCGAGTAAAGCAGGGTAAGTTTTCTTCAAAGCTTCCTCCTTTCACTATGGAGATCCCCGGAATTGTTCTTCCTAGTCCCACATTCCCTTCAATTGACTTCTTGGTCAATGAATGTGCTCTAACAAGGGCTAGGGTAGACAACCTTCAGACATCCGCTGAGTACATCTTCCAGACTGTCTCTGGTACTCTAGGGATGAAGGCCACCATCAACAATGTCTACACTGACATTCAGGCAATACAGGCTGATAACCTGGCTAAGGAGCGAGCTATTGCTAGGCTGGAGAAGAAGACAGAAGCACAAAACCAAGTGCTCGAGTCTATCCAAAAAACTCAGTCCGACATGATGCAGGTACTGACTAGAATGCAAGAAGCTCGCTCTTCTATCACTGCTACTGATCGGACTTCGCTGAACTAAGTTGTTCAGATCCAGACATCGCACACAAACTCTCTAAACGACATTGGGTCCAATGTGCATACTCTAGTGGTGCATGTTCTTCCCGCTGACAACATCGAGGGGGAGAGATGTGCCAAGGAAATCGCTGACGAGATTATCGGAGAAGCTAATGAAAGATTCCCTAAAACTCCGATATCTCCCTACATTCGGCGAGACCCTCCTTCGACTATCGCTGAAAAAAGAAGTCGATGAGGAAGATGATGAGGAGGAAGAAGACGATGAAGAAGATAAAGATGACATCCCTCACTATGGGGGAAATGATGATGATGGTGATGATTGATGATGATGACATCCCTCCCGGTGCTCCTGAGCACTTCAAAAACAGTAGACTAGAAAATATTTATGCCTGAAGTAGTCTACAGGGAGCCCTTGGGGGACGGACTACGTCCTTCTCAGGATCCGTCCAACCAATCAGGCAAAGGACATGAAGTGGTAGATCTTGATACCACCATTCCAATATTTGAGGGGGAGACCGCTGTAGAGTTAACTCTTCCCCTTATCCCTTATACTCCCATCTCTGAACCTCCAACCTATCCATGTTTCTCTCCTCCAAATTTTGGTGCTGACCAACCTCTCTCACCATCTCCCATTCTCAGTGAGTCTAGTCCCCCAAAGGACTCCACTTTTTGGAAGGAACCTTCATCAGAGGAGCAGTTCATGTACATATCTGACTCCGACTCTGAAGATGAAGAAGGCCTCATTCCAGACGCCGCGCACAAAGACCCCTAATAAGCGAGCCTGAAGAGGAAGAATGGCGAATAAACTTCTTGAAAGAACTTCAAGCCAAAAGAATAAAAATTCCCTCTGCTGAACCAAAAAATCCTATGCCTATCAGCGTGGTGGATGATTTCTACTTCTTATCAAAAGAAGAGAGAGCACAAGCATTTGAAGCTCAGAGAATAAGGGATGAAAAGATGAAGCAAACAGAGAATGATCTAGAGCTTGCAAGGAAAATACTCACGGAGGATGCTGCTAAAGATAAGGAGACTAAAGAGCTAATCGAGAAAAGTCAAAGAGTCGCTGAAGCTCTGGCACAAAGCGAACTGAATGAAGAAAATATTAAAGTGAATCCCATCCTCACTTAAAAGAAGATCCTCAATGCTCTAACCAATGAGGAACCAAGCCACAGAGAAAAAGAACTACGTTGGTGCACTGAAAGATTCAATTATCGGAGGTCTGACTCAAAAATCATTCGAGCAACGATCGAAGGACGTCCTTCCAAAAGGTATGGACTGAAGGTATTTGTTCGAATGTACAGGCATACGAATGTTGAAAAAGAAGAAGCCAAATTCTTGAAGTTCTATGGATACTTTGAATGGCTAGAAATCAGATATGCCATTCAGGGTTCCAAATCAAAGTTTAAAGATGTGGGGGAAAGAGCGTTGGATCAGCTTCTTTAGATGATATCACAACATGTGCAAGTTCCGCCACTCCCTGAGCCTACAAGAATGAAAAGTTCAAATGCTGCAGGAGGTTCATCTTCCAAAAGTGATAATGAAACCAAATTCAACTATGAAAGCATTCTTGGCCATCTTGAAATTCCTAACGTCTCGATGTTAAACGTCTCTCTCCCTCAAGATAGAAGATATGAAGAAAATGAAATCATCACCTTCCCTGAACCTGGTATGGTTTTCTTGGATAATGATGGGTTCCTAGGGCTCTTCAGAAACAAAGAAGTCAGCAAAGCTCCATCAGCCTTCATAAAAATCATGCATCACTACTGCTGGTCAGATGATCCGCAGATGAATCGATAGAAGAGGCTCTATGATAATGAAAAACGAAGAAGACATGAAAAACTATGTGATTGATATAGTTGTCTTTTCCTTTGTAATTCTCTACAGTGTATTGTACTCTTCTCTTCTCACAAATATGTAATTTCATTTTTCTTGTAATTTCGTCAGATTATTATTAATGAAATTTCAAATGAAGTACTCCACTCCAATTGTGTACTGAAAAGATCCATGAAAAACAGTAAATGGGACACTAAACATAAGAGTTCTAACTTCTTTATATACCTCCTTACTCACTGATATTTCTCTCTGAAATTTAAATCAGTGAATGTACTTAAGGCCTCTAGTTGTAAAAATTGTACTTTCATATCCTTATAAATGAAACTCAATGGCTATAATAGATTAGCTTAAAAAAATCTCACAGATTAGTACTTAGAAATATTTACTTCAATATTTCTTATAGTCCCTACTAATCCCTTCAAGTAATTTTTCCATGTTACTTAATCATAATCAAATAGGGGGAGATTGTTGATCATAACTCCTCTTAGTGATTTGAATATGATTCCTCTGTATACTTAATGAAATTCCATTTGTAAACTTATGCTTAAATTCAGCGATAGCATAGGCTGAATGTTATCAGCGATCGCTGAAATTCAGAAGCCTCAAGTCTAACCCTGAAGATCTGAAGATCAATCTCACACCAAAAGAACATTCAGCGAAAGTCGAAGACCCAGCTGAATAAAGAGATAATCAGTTAATGATCTGAAGCGGTTCAGTGATAGCAATGGTTATCTAAACCAAAATGTGAAGTCTTGTCAAGCCTCAGCAATACTTTGAAAGTTCATCCTTGAAGATTCAAGTTCAGCGATCAAGTGAAGCTTCTCAATCGCTGAACTTGAAACTTCAAGGATGAACTTTCATAGTATCGCTGAGCCTTGACAAGACTTCACACTCTGATTTAGATATTCGTTGCTATCACTGAACCGCTTCAGACCATTAGCTGACTATCTCTTTCTTCAGCTTGGTCTTTGACTTTCGCTGAATGTTCCTTTGGTGTGATGATTGATATTCAGATATTCAGGGGTAGACTTGATGCTTCTGATTTTCAGTGATCGCTGATACCACTCAGCGTATGCTATCGCTGATTGTAAGCATAAGTTTACAAATGGAATTTCACTAAGTAAACAAATAAATCATATTCAAATCACTGAGAGGAGATATGATCAACAATCTCCCCATATTTGATTATGATTAAGTAATATGAGAAAACTACTTGAAGAGATTAGTAGGGACTTAAAAATAATTGAGTAAAAATTTCTAAATACTAATCTGAGAGATCTTATTCAGCTAATCTATTATAGTCATTGAGTTTCATTTATAAGAATACGAAAGCACAATTTTTACAAGTAGATGCTTTAAGTACATTCACTGATTTAAATTTCAGAGATAGATATCAGTGAGTATTGAGGTATGTAAAGAAGTTAGAACTTATATGTTCATTGTCCCATTTACTGTTTTCAGGGATCTTTTAGTACACAGTTGGAGTAGAGTACTTCATTTGAAGTTTCATTAATAATCTGAAGGAATTACATGAACAATGATATTACAAATTTGTAAGTAGAGAGAAATACAA
This sequence comes from Silybum marianum, assembly GCA_036898165.1. Classification (NCBI taxonomy): domain Eukaryota; kingdom Viridiplantae; phylum Streptophyta; class Magnoliopsida; order Asterales; family Asteraceae; genus Silybum; species Silybum marianum. The sequence goes on along the minus strand of CM072533.1, from coordinate 29,040,307 downwards.
TACACTGAAGAGTAATACAAAGGAAAAAAAAACTATCAATCAATCAGAGAGCTTTTCATGTCTTCTTCGTATTTCATTTTCATAGAGCCTCTTATGTCGATTCATTAGTGGATCATCTGACCCGCGGTAGTGATGCATGATCATGATGAAGGCTGATGGAGCTTTGCTAACCTCGCTGTTTCTAAAGAGCCCTAGAAAGCCATCATTGTCCAAGAAAACCATACCTGGTTCAAGGAAGGTGATTATTTCATTCTCTTCATTTTTTCTTTCTTGAGGGAGAAAGGAGTTCTGCATTGAGATGTTGGGAATTTCCAGATGACCGAGAATGCTTTCATTATTGAATTTGGTTTCATGATCACTTTTGGATGATGAACCTCCTTCAACATTTCATCTTTTCTTTCTTGAAGGCTCAGGGAGAGGTGGAACTTGTAGATGTTGTGACATCCTCTGAAGAAGTTGATCCAACGCTTTTTCCACCACATCTTTAAACTTTGATTCTGAATGGCATCTCTGATTTCTAGCCATTCAGAGTATCCATAGCACTTTAAGATGGCTTCTTCTTTTTCAACTCTCTTATGCCTGTACATTCGAACAAATACCTTCAGTCCTTTTGGAAGACGTCCTTTGATCGTTGCTCAAATGATTTGTGAGTCAGACCTCCGATAATTGAATCTTTCAGTTCACCAGCGTAGTTCTTTTTCTCTGTGGCTTGGTCCTTCATTGACTAGATCATCGAGGATCTTCTCTTGAGCGAGGATGGGATTCACTTGGATATTTTCTTCATTTAGTTCTCTTTATGCCATAGCTTCAACGACCATTTTACTTTTCTCGATTTGGTCTTTGATTGCTTTGTCTCTAGCGGCAACCTCCCTGATCATCTTTCTTGCAAGCTCTAGATCATTCTCTGTCTGCTTCATCTTTTCATCCCTTATTCTCTGAGCATCAAGACCTTGTGCTCTCTCCTCCTTTGAAAGAAATAGAAGTCATCCACCACGCTGTTAGGAATTGGACATTCTGGTTCAGCAGAGGGCATCTTTATTCTTTTGGCTTCGAGCTCTTTTAAAAAGTGTATTCACCTTTCTTCCTCTTTAGGCTAGATTATTAGACTCACTGTGAATGGGAGATGGAGAAAGAGGTTAGTCAATGCCAAAGTTTGAAGAAGAGAAGTAGGATATGTTGGAGGTTCAGAGATGGGAGTATGAGCGATTAGGGGAAGAGTTACCTCTACAGCGGTCTCCCCCTCAGATGTTGGAATGGTGGCATCGACATTTACCTCCTGTTTTCCTTTGCCTAATTGGCTTGACGGGTCCTGAGAAGGAGGTGGTCCCTCCCCCAAGGGCTCTCTGTAGACTATTTCAGGCATGAACTTGCCTGGTCTACTTCTTTTAAATTGCTCTAGGGCACCAGGAGGGATGTCCTCATCATCATCATCATCATCATCATCATCATCATCATCATCATCATCATCTTCTTCTTCTTCTTCTTCTTCTTCTCCCCCATAGTGAGGGATGCCATCATTTTCTTCCTCATCGTCATCTTCCTCTGCAACTTCAGCGACAACAGAAGGAGGGTCTCGCCGAATGTACGGAGATATTGGAGTGTCAGGGAATCTTTCATTAGATTCTCCGATGATCTCGTCAGCGATTTCCTTGACACGTCTCTCCCCCTCGATGTTGTCAGCAGGGAGAAAATGCACCACCAGAGTGCGCAGATTGGACCCAATGTCCTTCAGAGAGGAGGTCTGCGCATCCTAAGTCTGAACCACCCGATTCAGCGAAGTCTGATCAACAGCAGTGAAAGAAGAGCCAACTTCTTGCATCTTGGTCAGACCTGCATCATATCGGACTGAGTCTTTTGAATAGACTCAAGCACTTGGTCTTGGGCCTCCGTCTTCTTCTCCAACTTGGCAATGGCTTGCTAATTGACCAGGTCATCAATCTTAATCGCCTGAATGTCAGTGTAGACATTGTTGATAGTGGCCTTCATCCCTAGAGTACCAGCGATGGTCTGGAAGATGTACTCAATGGATGTTTGAAGATTGTCTACCCTAGCCCTTGTGAGGGCACATTCATTGAATAAGAAGTCAATTGCAGGGAATGTGGGGTTAGCGAGAACAATCTTGGGGATCTCCATGACAAAAGGAGGAAGCTTTGAAGAGAACTTCTCTTGCTTCACCTTGCGCAGTTCAGCTTCCGTCTTTGGTTGCTGAGGATATTTGCCCTTAGCAGCACTGAAGGGAGTAGAAGCATCAGCGACCCTAGAGACAGTTACCGTGGTTGTTGTAGTGGAGAGTGAAGGGGAAGTACCTGATGATAACATAGACAGAGCAGCCAAGAAGAGCTCTGGGTTAGAGGAGGGATCAGAAGACATGTTATTTACCTTCAGAGTATCATGAGAATTACTCTCAGGGACAACGTGTACTAAGGTAGTGTCATGTGGATCACTAGCCTATGTCTTAGTGTGTCTGAGGGAGACATGCTGAGGTCCTGTTGTAATGGCCCTCCAAAGTTTAGATTGTCGAAACAATACTGAAGTTTGGACAGCATGCGATTCAACATCATCAAAGGTAGGGACAACTTTCTCTGAATCATTTGTTTGTGTGAGGACCAATAAAGAGATGGTAGAAGGATAGAGGGATGTGAATGTCGTACCTGATCCAGCTTCAGCGGAGCTGGCTATTACATGCTCAGTGACCGTAGTCGCTAAAGGTGGTGGTAGAGCTGAAGAAGCGGCAACGGGTTCAGAGACCGTTGTCGTGGTTGTGGCTACAGTGGGCGTTGGTAGTACACCCAAAATAGGAAGGGAAGTCTTTTGAGAGACTTCATTCCTTGGCTTCTTTGCAGCTGGCTTATGAGAGATGGTCTTTTTATGACCATTGCTAGATTCCTTTCGCTTGGAAGGAAATGAGGTGTCAGGGATACTCACTGATGGGTTGGGCAGTGAGATGGATACATGTCTCGCTGCTTTGATTAGCTACTGCATGTAGGGTGTGAAAGGAGCATAATCTTGATGAACATGAATGTCAAGAGACTTCTTTCCTACCTGTGAGAAGCTTTGGTTGGCAAACGTTGGATATTCACCCTTGAAGGCCACCTCCAGAATGGTTACAAAGAATCTGGGGTAAGGGATGAATTGGTTCCTCTTCGCAGGTTTGAGTTTGTTGTACATATCACTGAATATGTAGTCAACATAATTCAGCTTGTAATTGGTGTAGAGAGCAAATCCAAGGTCTTGGAAATGCTTGCTGGCTTGGTCGTGAGAGCCACACTTGGATCCCAAGTACTGAATCACCTGAGTGAAAATGTATTGCCAGCGACCCGAAAGACGCTTCTTTGCCATCTTTGACCCCATGGTCTTGACCTCAGGGTTTTCCCAGACATACCCAATAGAGTCCAAGAAGGCCTCTATTTGTTCCTTAGAGGGCTCAGGGGCCCAAGACTTGTTCTTTCCTCTGGAAGGAAGTCAGAGAGCGTTCCTTAGGAATCCAGAAATGAAGGCAAACTCGCCTAGAGAGGGGATGGCAAAGCGGATTTCAGGGAGCTTCCTACCCTTGTCAGTGGTGAGAGTTGTGCAGTGAGCCGTATACTAGAGAGCCTGAAGGTGCGCCGTAATGCCCACTGGATTGTGCACGAAAGCATACATCAGAGGACAAGCCTTGATGAAGGTAGCACCATTATTCAAGTAGGAGCGTTCAGCAGTGTCAACCAAGGCAAGGTAGTTGCATGCATTGAACGTAGCTTGTTCCAAGTCAAACTGGCACACAGGGGCCTTGGTGAGAACGACTTGATCAACAGCAGCCTTTGTGTTTTTGCTTGAAGTTGCCATTTCTGTTTCAAAGACGGGAACACCAAATAGGAAAATCATGGTTTAATACAAGTGTAATAAACCAGAAAAGGTTTTTGGTACAAAGATTACCAAAAGAGTGTAGAAGAAAAACAAGTGTTTTAATGAACAAATATCAAAATATTTGTTAGTACCACAAGTAAAAAAAATACCTTAAAAGGTCTTCTATTCTAAGACAAACCTAGAATAGGTTTTTGGTAAAAGAATTAAGGTTTTATAACATTTATTTTGGACTTAAAACTGGATTTAAGTTTAGGGTTTTATAATGTTAGAGATGAGATGAACAACATTTGAGTATTAAGGGAAAAAGAGGATTAGATCAAACCTTAAAAGTTAAAACTAAGAAAAACGCACAAGTGCGTGTACTTGGTGTTCTTGAGGAGACTTGAAGATTCAAAGAAAATTCTTTCTTGGAGAGTAAGCATCGCGTAAAGATTCAAAGTGGAGAAATGAGATGCTTAAATAGCATGAGGAGAGAAAAAGGATAGCTAAATGACAGTTTTAGCTTTTTGAAAGAGTAATAATGACCTAGCGCACGTTCCTAGAAAAGAGTTGGATAGGGAACTTGTGTCAGATAAAGGTCTGACGTGTCATTTTTTTATTTGAATTTTTTTTAAATGATTATCATTTAAAAATGTTAATCATTATCTTTAAATGCTTCATCAATAGACAATAAAGGATTGTCAGTGTTGGGTTTTTAGTTTTAAGACATTCCCTGGAAAACAAATATTCAGAGAATGTGAAGATTTAGAAGTTCATACGTGAGTGAGAATGATCAAGTATCACTGAATTAGTGTCCAGAGAATGGGAATTATTCAACATTTAACATACCAAGTTTGCTGATGAGTAGATTGAATCTAGCTTCATCCAAAGGTTTGGTGAAGAGATCAGCGATCTGATATTCAGTTGGTACGAAATGAAGTTCTATTTCACCATTCATCACATGATCTCTGATAAAGTGATATCGAATCTCAATGTGCTTGGTTTTTGAGTGAAGAACAGGATTGTTTGCAATTGCAATAGCACTGGTGCTATCACAATAAATAGGGATTTTAGAAAGCTTGAGATCGTAATCTCTTAGCTGATTTCTCACCCATAGGATTTAAGCACAACAGCTACCAGCGGCTACGTATTCAGCTTCAGCGGTAGAGGTGGACACAGAGTTCTGCTTCTTACTTGTCCAGCTTATCAACTTACCACCTAATAGCTGACATCCACCAGTGGTGCTCCTTTTATCAATCTTGCATCCTGCAAAATTACTATCAGAGTAACCGATTAGATCGAACCCTGAGCCTTTGGGATACCAAAGACCCAGATTAGGAGTTCCTTTTAGATATCTAAAGATTCGCTTTACAGTGACGAGGTGAGATTCTTTCAGTTCAACTTGATACCGAGCATAGAGACATGTAGAATACATGATATTAGGTCTACTTGCTACAAGATATAGTAGAGACCCAATCATCCAACGACAGGCAGTGATATTGACAGGTTTCCCATTTGGGTCCTTATTCAATGTCAGATGAGGTGTCATTAGGGTCCTCATCGCTGAGCGTTGATTCATATCAAACTTGTTCAGCATGTCCTTAACATATTTGCTTTGACAAATGAAAATTCCTTTGTCAGATTGCTTAATCTGCAAACCTAGAAAATACGTTAGTTCACCCATCATACTCATTTTCTATTCTTTCTTCATTCTGTTTGCAAAACGAATGCATAACTCGAGTCTTGTGGAGCCAAAAATAATGTCATCAACATATATTTGAGCAAAAATTATATGACCTTTATGTTTTCTTAAAAAGAGAGTTTGGTCAATTTTTCCACGATTTTTTTTTTCTTTAAGAAGGAATTTTGAGAGACTATCTTACCAAGCTCTAGGAGCTTGTTTTACCCCGTAAAGAGCTTTTTGGAGCTTAAAAACATAATCAGGATGGTTTGGGTCAGCAAAACCAGGAGGTTGTTCAACATAAACTTCCTCGCTGAGTTTGCCATTTAGAAAAGCACTTTTAACATCCATTTGAAAAACATTAAAGTCTTTGTGGGCAGCATAAGCTAAAAATAGTCTTATGGCTGTTGATCCCATTCTAATTAGCACAATGACAATAAACAGTTAATAGTAAAGTAATATGACACGAACAATGATTTAAAGAACTTACATAGTCATATATCTCTTGAATGTATATATGTCGATTACAATGTGATTCAAGGTTTCAGCTCTCTCTCTAAGTAATATGAATCGACTAACTCTCAAAGTAAAACCCTAACGTTCTATTTATATTGCTAGGTCTAGTCTAATTAAGGAAACAAGAGTTTAAGGAATTATAAACTTCCTTTTACAATTAAGCATATCGTTTCCTTATTTTGTGACAATTAAATAATAATAGACCTAACAATCTCCCCCTTTGTGGCAAAATGAGTCTTCATCTTCTTAGCTCGAACATGCCTTCAAATCTTCGTAGGGTTTGTCGATAGATAATTCTGTCGTCGATTATCTTGATAGCTTCTAAGAGAGAGTTTCTTTTGTCGTTGCTCATCCTTGTTGCGCTCTTTCTATCTGTAGCAAGTTCTAACGCAAGTCTGTGTCGGATTCCCTATAACGTACTGTCAGAATATGCAGCCACTTCGTGAAATCTTAGAAATCGTTTTTCTCTAGAAGCATGCATCCAAACTACACCATGAACAGTACGAGTGATGACGATGGCGACTAGAGTATTATCAGGTACAGGTAATGATTGATCAGGCTTAGTAATATGTATCTTCTTTTGCTCGCTTTCGATCCCTCGTTGAAGATCATGAAGATAGCTGTACCGAAGCTCTTTCTGAACATGCCTTACCACTGCCCTTAATGCCCTTTGCTCGTGTACGTTTCGGTTGCGCTTGTCTCTCAAACCGTTGTAGATGATCTCCAAGTCCATTATATCGAGATTTGCAAAATCAGCTTCAGAGAAGGAATACGTTTTACCATCTTCTCTTTGGACAGTGAAAACCGGGTACTCGACTTGAAAGATCCTTGCAGTGTCTATCTTCAAAATCCCGACAACCCTGTGCCTTGAGACCACTTCAGCTTGAGGTAAAGCTCTCATCCTCAGGATATGGAGATACTCTCTAACCTGAGCAGGGTCCATTTCCGTCACGAGATGAATGTGTGCCAAATCATCAGGTTTTGCTTCCTTGCGGAAGATCTTCTCCATAGTTTCCTCAAGATATGGCACACGTATCTGCTGATTCACCCATTTGGATTTACTATCCGTCAACATTCTTTGCCACCGAATCTGATGAGGTAGGAGTCTTGGTTCGTTTTGTTCCCTTAAGGCATAGTTCCTTGTTGTATGCCTCAAGTTCACATAGTCTTGCTCTTGGAGTACTGGTTCGTATGAATCTCGGAACCAGTTTCGCAGACGTTGAACATCAACTAGTTCTTCATTTTGTTCGGGTTCGGGTTCGGCTGGTTCGGCTATACTCTCGAATTCGATTTCCGCAGGCTTTTCAACCGTTGGTGTATCGTCCTCTTGAGTCGTTGTAGTGCGTTGCCTTTGTTGGGTAGATTGAGCAGGTGGTCTTGAAGCTGAGGCAGCAGCTGCTCTTGATCGTGATCTTGCCGTTTGGCGTGTCTCTCCCTCAGGACGAGTTGGATCGGAGCCCTGGTCGTCCTGGTGAGGTCTGGATGTAGATGTACAAACGGCCGGACGGCAAGACTCTTGGATTCCGGTGCGAAGAGCAGTAATAGCACCCAGGATGTCATCCGTTTGGTGCTGTTTGGCATTTTTCAAGTTGGGGAGCTCTTGGTCAATATGGGCGCGGAAGACATCGAACTCATGACGAGTTACAGTGGGGATCTGAAGATTGCGGCGAAGAAGACCCTCAAGCGAATCCTCCGGTTGACTGGTTGCATTGGATTCGCCTAGCAGATTAGCATACAACATCGACATGAGTTCATCGGTGTTGTACTCATATCGATGCGGGGAATGGGGTCGATTTTCGGGGGGTGATGGTGGCGGTGGAGAGTGGCTGGTGCTTGGACGGCTGGAGCTTGCATGAGAAGGGTCGGCTTGTAGAAGAGTCGGTTCTTTAAGACGCGCAGCTTCACGAATTTGGCGCACGAAGGCTTCTCTTTCGGCTGTCATTAGGGCAAGATGTTCAGCAAGGGTGTCCCTTGCCCTTTCAGCATTGGCAAAGATGTAGTGCTGGTAAGATTTCCTCCCAATCCTCGTGGAATGTCCGGAATGGACATCACTATGGGAGTTTCGACTGGGCCACGGAGGCTCGCAGTGTGTATAGACTCGTGTCCCCTAGCGGGCTCTAGACTTGATGTGCATACAAACGAAGTCGAAGCAGGTGAGCTACTGCCTCTTGTTTCAATAGCTATGCCTCCCGAGTGGAGGGGAGCTAGATAAGGTGCTAAACTCACAAGCATCATTGAAACTGTTGGCTGTTGGGAGTCTTCAGAGTGGCTGGGGGGCGTGCAATTGCGCTGCTAGGTCCACAGCGACTTGTCCACTAGTCATACCCAACGAATGAGTAGGGCTAGTTGACTCGGTTACCTGGTTGGGGGATATTGGACTCACTCTTTATCGTTTTTGTCTCCCCTTCGCTCATGCTCACTATTTCTTTTTCAACTTGTACTCCCTCCTCTCTCCTTATTTCTCCAAATGAGATTTCAGGGAATATGTCAGACATAGATGGAGAGGATTGATTGGCTTCAAAGTCAAAGTTGAATTGAGGTTCCTCATCAGAAGGTATGATTGGTGCGGAGGTGGGTGTACGGATGATTGGTTCAGGGTTCGGTTCAGTTGAAGACTCCTCATTCCCAGAACTGGAATCGGTGATAGAGGGTTGTGGGCCGATGCGGCTGACGGCTTGCACTTCTATTTCTGCAGTTCGTTGGCGACGACGGAGCGGTTGGTTGTCAAAATCATCCTCATCCGATGATAAAGAGCGGGGGCGGACACATTGTCGGCTGACCAGTCTTTTGAATCGGGGAGTTGGGATAATGGGTCGGGTGCGGGGGTAGTTGGAAGTAGTTGGGTTAGGGGGGGGGGGGGGGCTGATCAGATGCACCTCCCTCGTCATGTCCCCTCGCATTACGCTCATCACCCTGGTCGGGATCCCCCTGATCCTGACCCTGCTCTTCTATTCTAGGACCCTCACCTCCCTCAATATTTTCCTCGTGGATCGGCTCTTGGGCAGGCGCAACCGGAGGTGGTTGGGCCATTAAGCCATGTCGCTCCCTATAGGCTATCACACTAGGTACATTCTGATCAGCATAAGCGAGGAGCGCTTCAGGGATAGGCATGGTATAGTTGAAGACCCGATCATTTAGGCGTAGAAATTTAAGGGCACTGGTCGAGCCTAAGGGTGATCCGGCTCTTCTAGGGATGGCAGGTCGGGTAGTCATCATGGCATGGATGAAAAGTTGAAGAAACCGCTGAAAAGGTACGAAGGCACGATCGCGATTGTTGGATTTGTCTTCCACTAGTTCCACAAATTCCGTCTAGATGAGCATCACGTAGTCATAATGACGGTTGAACGCGATGCCGTGAAATATTCGAAGAACCGCAGTGCTGGCCTTGTCCATGCCGGTGTGTTTGCTAGTCAGACATCGATTGACGATGGTGAATAGCGTGAACCAAATCTGAAGCAGGTACATTGTTTTGAACTGGCCGGGGCTTGTGAATGGTTCAGGGGATTCATATCCAAGGGCTAGGATGTCGGCAACCAGCTGTTGGTCGGTTGCAAAGGCATCGTATGGGTGTTCGGCTGTGGCGAGCGGCAGGCGGAGAATGCAGTGAATCCTGGATGGAGTTAGGCGGGTGACAAAGTCATCGATTTGAGAAGTGAAATGATGGTCACCTTCGTCCGGATGGTATGTCAGTGTGTACCAGAATTGCTGGAGGTAGAAAAGGGGTACTCGGTAGAAAAGGCATAACGAAGCGGATGTCGTTGAAGAATGCCAAAGATGATTTGGTGTTCGATAGTGATACCAAAGTCTAGACGGTGGTTGTTCGGTTTGATTTTTCGAAGGTGAGCTCTAGGCATCAAGATGTCATCCTGGTTAGCTGCGTTGATGCTTCGTTCTGTGGAGCGTTCGAACGGCATCGGGTTTTCATCATCTGACAGGTTCGGATCATTCATGGCTGCCATTGGTTTCTGAAATAAGACAGTTAGGCAAACTAAGTGTAAAGTTAGTGTATTGAGTCTTTAACAAAAAATCTAAGTCTTTTTATCGAGTCCCATTGGGTCGATAACAATTGTTATCGAGTGCAATGGGATCGAGGAAAAAGATGTTGTCGAGTGAAGGAGAATCGACAAAAAGACTTGTAAAAAAGATAAGATCAAACCTGTGGAAGGGATGTCGAGTCAATGAGAATCGAGAAGCACAGGTTATCGAGTGCCTAAGGGTTGATGAAAGTACCTGAAAACTTTTCAGATTTTTATCGATCTATTTAGACTCGATAAACCTTCAAAGAGCATGTTGTCGATTCTATGAGGCTCGATGAAAAGACTTGGTCAATCTAAGGACGGGATATCGATCCAAATGACTCGATGAGAGCACTTAGTAATTTTCATCGACCTGTTGATAGTCGATAACAAAAGTTATCGAGTTCCAAGGGATCGACAAAAAATACTTAGTGGTTTTCATCGATCCTATTATAGTCGATAACAAATGTTATCGATTCCTATGGGATCGATAAAAACACTTGGTGATTATTCATCGATCCTTAGAAGTTGATAACAGTTGTTATCGAGTCATAACGGCTCGATAAAAACATTTGGTGAAAAAGATGGCGTTCTTGGTCATGCATAAAGACTCGATAAAAATTCAAAAAGCTCATCTAAGACTCAATGAAAACTCATAAACCAGATGAAATAATTCTAAGTCCTCAGATTCCAAACAGGGCCTAAAACTAGGGCAAATTCCTATTACTCGGTGCGATTAGTGATAAAGAACAAGATTAATAAAGGACTTAAGGCCAAAACACTAAATCTACCCACGATTTTGACTGATGAACAGTCAAAATCGGAAAACCCATACTAACCCCAAAAACCGAACAGTCATACATTAAAAAACGGATCATGCAACAGTTTTAAGTACTAAGTGCAAGAATTAAAGATGATAAGGGGAGAATTACGAACTTGGTGGTGCTTTCGGATCTAAAAAACTCGAAGTTTTGAGAATTTGATCTTGGAAAGCCAAGAACTTGAATGGTTTTTCAGAGAGAAAGAGGGAAATTTATACTTGTGAAGAAAGGTTCTTTGAGAGTGGGGCCCGATTACTTTAAGTAGTGGTCATCGGGTTATAACACGTGGTAGTGTGTGATAGGGCCGATGAAAAATTTCCCGTTATCAAGATGTCGATTTGGGAGGTTATCGAGCCAGAGGGGGTCGATAATCCCATTGTTGTCGGGCCCTTAGGGGCCGAGAACCTTACTTAATTGATTAATTTTTTATTTATTTATTTTTTTTCTTTAAATAAATAAAATAAAAAAAACAGAAAACATAAGGCTCCCCCTTAATATGTGCTAAAGGTGGTGTGCTCCCCCTAGGAATGTGAATGGATAGGAAAAGCGTACCTTGTTGCTCCCCCTTGAACGATGAACCATGGTGATATACACAGCGAGGTAGAAATAGAAATGAAAGAAAAATTGAAAATACGGAACTGTAAGATAAAGGTCAAAATCTAAAAAATGAGAACCCAAGTGTTATGCAGATTGACTCGAAGAGTAAATGTGCATAAACCCTTGGATAGACGTTTTTGAGGATTTTGAGACACACTGATTTGGGATAATCAGGTTTTAAGATTGAGCATTCCCAACTTGGATACTAGGAACTGGAATCGTTTCTCATGCAGTGCCTTGGTAAACAAGTCGGCAAGCTGAAGTTCCGTATTAACAAAATATAGTTCAATTGTACCTATTTCGACGTGATCCTTGATGAAATGATATCGAACGTCGGTTGCTTGGAATGGCTATGGCGCTTTTGGAGTCACAATAGATGGGAATCTTGTTGAACCAGAAGCCATAGTCTTTGAGTTGAGTGCACATCCATAGTACTTGCGAGCAGCAGCTTGCGGCAGCGATATATTCGGCTTTCGCGGTAGATGTGGAGACGCACGCTTGCTTCTTGGATGACCAGCTGACCAATTTGTCTCCAAGGAATTGAATATGGCCCGAAGTGCTTTTGCGATCGAGCATGCATCCGACGTGATCCGAATCTAAAAAGGCAGTTAGCTCGAAACCCGTATCCTTGGGATACCATAGGCCAAGATTAGGTGTACCTTTTAAATACCGGAAAATACGTTTGATCGCACTAAGATGAGATTCCTATGGAGATGCTTGATATCTCGCGCATAGACAGGTGGCAAACATTATGTCCGGACGACTAGCCGTAAGATATATGAGAGAACAAACCATGCCCCTGTAATTTTTAGAATCCACATCTTTTCCCGAAGGATCAGCGGGTAGCTTTGAACCCGGGGACATGGGTGTACCAATCGGAGAACATGACGTCATGTTGTATTTACACAACATATCTGAGATGTATTTTGATTGGTTGATGAATATTCCAGTAGAAAATTGTTTGATTTGAAGACCAAGGAAAAAATTCATCATTCCCATCATGCTCATGTTAAATTTTGCAATCATGAGTTCAGAGAACTCTTTGCATTGGCTTGGGTTAGTCGAGCCGAAGATGATGTCGTCTACGTAGACTTGAATGACCATAATGTCACCTTTGTCCTTTTTAATGAAAAGAGTTGGATCGATCTTACCTTTGGAGTATACGGTTTTCACTAAATAGGTAGACAAACTATCGTACCATGCGTGGGGGGCATGTTTCAATCCATACAGAGCCTTGTCCAGAATGTAGACATGATATGGTTTCGAGGAGTCGACAAACCCGTCGGGCTGAGAAATATAGACTTCTTCACGCAGAACACCGTTTAAGAAGGCCGTCTTGACGTCCATTTGGAAAACCACAAAGTTTTTATGTGCCGCGTAAGCCAAGAACATTCGGATTGCTTCAGTGCGGGCGACGGGTGCAAATGTTTCGTCGTAGTCAATGCCTTCTTGTTGACGGTATCCTTTGGCGACAAGTCTAGCTTTGTTGCGTATAACGACTCCATCTTCATCTTGCTTGTTCTTGAATATCCATTTCCTGCCGATAACGGTCTTGTTTCGAGGACGGGGAACAAGGCGCCATACTTTCAAACTTTCAAATTGATTGAGTTCCTCTTGCATTGCCACAATCCAATCAGGATCATACATTGCCTCGTGAATGGATGTGGGTTCAATCTTGCTTATGAATGAAGAGGACATGCAATCATTGGCTGAGGCGGAACGCGTTGTAACTGGTCTGTTTGGATCTCCGATAATTTGTTCAACAGGATGAGAGCGGGTCCATTTGATTGTATGAGGAAGCGGTTGAAATGCATTTGGATCCGGGGTGTCATCTTGATAAGAACCTAACGGAAGATCTTGAAGAGATTCCAAGGTTGGTGCCACGTTTGATGATCTTGTGGCACTTGTGACATCCGTAGGTGTTGAAGTGGATGGTGGGGGAGAGGATGTCGGTTCATCGGCTTTCGGCTTGAGTTTCCCACGATCTTCTTTTTCATTGAGTACGAAGCAACGAGTGCCAATCGTTCGAAGATGCTCGATGGAAGGAGCGCGATCGTAGACCAAGTGATAAGGTGTCTTGTTGAAGCGTTTGTTGATGATGGAGCGGTTTTGAGTATAGCAAGCTGTGTTGATAGCTTCGTCCCAAAGGTGGAGAGGAAGCTTTGAGAAAGTAAGCATAGTGCAAGCGGCTTCAACAAGAGTTCGATTTCGGCGTTCGATCACACCGTTTTGTTGCGGAGTACGAGCTACAGAGAACGTGTGGGTTATACCAACCGATTCGAGGTAACCGTAAAGGGTACGGTTTTTGAATTCAGTTCCATTATCGGTGCAGATGGTTTGTGCAGTAAGTTCTAGCTTGACTTGAATGGCTTTGAGAAACGTGATGATGGTGTCAGGGGTTTCATCCTTTGATCGAAGGAACTTTACCCATGTGAAGCGAGAGAAATCGTCCGCCATTACTAGAACATACTTTTTACCATGTATGCTTTGAGTCCGCATCGGGCCGCACAAGTCCATATGAATGAGTTGAAGAGGTCGAGTCGAGCTGTGAACTATCTTGGGTTTGTGAGAGACCTTCTTCATCTTTCCCATCTCGCATGCGTCACAGAGATGTGGTTTGTCGAATTTAATAGATGGGAGGCCGGTGACTAATCCGTGGATGGAGAGGCGATTGATGTTCTTGAAGTTCAAGTGAGATAAGCGACGATGCCATAACTAGGTCTTTGGACTACAAACGTTTAATAGAAGACAAACACTTGAGGGGGCGTTTACTTGGGAAAGATCGATCGTGTAGAGGTTGGACTTGCGTGTGCCGGTTAGAAGATCCTTTCCATCAAACGTGCGAACACGGCATCTATCGGGTCTAAAATTTACTTCGAGTTGCTTGTCACAGAATTTTTCAATGCTCAACAGGTTGTGGCTTAGCCCTTGTACATAAGAGACGTTGGAAATGGTGATGTTGTTTTGAATGATATCACCATATCCTTTTATCGGTTCCAAGTGATTGTTGCCAAATTTGACGAATCCGCCCTTCTTTTCAGTGTAGTTGGCAAGCAGCTCCTTTTGTCCGGTCATGTGTTTGGAGCATCCGGAATCTAAGTACCACACATGACCGATCTGCACAAAATCAGGCAGATTTAAGTACCCATTTGTAAATGGGTCCATCATGGTTAGTTAACTTTGCACCCTTGGGTACCCACTTGTGGTGAGACTTATGGGCGTTAATCATTTGATTTCTCGGACCCGATTTAGAAATGCATGATGAATGATAAAATTTGTGATTAAATGAATTATGCATGTCCGGAAAATAACCATAACCATAATCAATAGGAGGTTTACGAATAAAATCATCCACACCGCAATTAGAGCAACAAATTTTATTACGCGAAAATTTGATTAAATGTCTAAAGCAATGAATTTGATAAGGAAAACAAAATCTAGAATTGTTTCGTTTGACATTGGAATGTAAATACTTGTCTTCTTTGCGGGGTGTTTGCTTTGTAGTACGCGTCCCCTTTTTGACCCACACCGACTTGGTTTCTAAAGTATGAAACGCTGAAACATTGAAAGGAACACGGTTAGTATGGTTTTTGAAGACATGATTGGTTTTCGTTTGTTTATGAGTGGTTGGATTTTGACTTGTGGAACACTCCGTTGGTTCAGAAGGCGATGAGACTGTTTCCATAGGATGTTTGCCTTTGTCTAAGAATTCAGTGTGAGTAGGAAGTACAGGATTGAAATCAAACTCATCACACATGTCATTTAAATACTCGTCCGATTCAAGTGAAGATTGTTTAGAAAGGGCATCTAATTCAACATTGATTTGTTCGTCGGAATAGGAACATTTTTGTTTTGGAAGATTGGAATTTGGGTCCATTTTAAACAACTCTTTGCAATTATCTAAATAATTGCTAACGAAGGCTTTACAAGTTGAAACATTTGAAATAGTATCGTTTTCACGAGTTTTGTTCAATTGTAAAGTCTCGTTCTCAAGTTGTTGTATTTTAAATAAAAATGATTCCTTTTCCTTTTCCGCCAAAGAACGATCAGATTCCAACACTCGTTCGAGTTGAATAATTTTCTTTTTTAAAAATAGAGTGGGAATGTACGGTTTACATTCAGGAATCTTGTTCTGAAGTTCTTCGGCTGAATAAGATGGAAAGTAGTTGTTGGGAAGAGATTCACTTGAAGATTCCTCTTCTACAATTTGAGGATAGCAGAAAGGCATTTGAAAATAGTTTTTGAATTTGGTAATCTGGACCAAGGTTCAGATATTCGAATTTATAAATCGTCGGAGTATTATAGATAGCTTTTGCTAAGTGTTTCGGGTTTTCAAAACCTAATCCGGCTTTTGAGCTTAAATCTTTCGGTGCATTTAAGTGAATAGTGTGTTCAGTTTGACCAAGCTTGTATAGTTTTAATTCCAACTTTTCGAGTTTTTCTAATAGATCTTGTCTTTGAAAACTGACAAAGTCAAACTTTGATGAAAATTTGGCAGTCTCATTCCTAGATGTTTGAAGTTGAAGTGTGAGATCAGATATTTGTTGTTGGAAAATATCATTTTCTTCTTTTAAAACCATTTTCTCCGTTTCGAGATTGTGTGCTATACTTTGAGTAGTGACAAGGTCGGTTTTCATAAGAAGCAATTGTTTATGATTATTTTCTAGGCTTGCTTCTAAATTGGAAACCAAGAGTTTCTCGGTTTTCAATTTGGAGTGTAATTCCTTTAATTGACACATTAAATCATGCATTTGAGATACAAAAAGAGTCATAGTCAGAAGGGCTTACCTCGGGTGTATAGTCGGAAGCGTGAGAAGGAGTGTCATCAGAGTAAGCCATTAAGCTGAAATGTGCTTGAGTATCCCCTTCCATGTCATCTTCATCATCTTGATTAAGCCGGTGTTCATCTTCAGCTAGAAAAACTTTACCGGCTTCTTTTTGTTTAGACAACATCAGTTTGTAAGTGAAGTAGTTAGAGTCCTTCACTATTGGCTTCTTACATTCCCTTGCGTAGTGACCAGATTTGCCGCAGTTGTAGCACAGGCTTCTCTCACCTTGAACTTGTCTTCTGGCTTGGGTGTAGGGCCAGGTTCTTCAAATCTTGGTTTAGGTTCAAACAGGGCCTTTCACTCATGATTATTAGATCCCGAGGCATACCTTTGTTGGTTGGGATTCGAGTGACGTGACAACTTTTGTTGAAAAGATCTTGTAAGGAAGGCCAGTTGTTGTTGAAGTTTGGCAATTTCTGGATCATAGTCAAAATCTTCGTCTTCTAATTCGGGAAACATCTCTTGAGGAGCGGAAGAGGATTCTTTTGCCATCAATGCGATTGGATCCGGGTTCTTCTTTGAATTTAACCCCATTAGTTCGAGAACCTCCTCTTCGTCTTGTTAAAGGGTTTCATAGACTTCATGAAGATCAAGGTCAGCAAGATATTTGCTGTGTTTGATTTGATTAGCAAACCGGCGCCATTCTGGTTGAAGATTGCTAACAAATTTAACGTTGTTTTCGATCTTGGTCTTACGAATTTCGTTTTTGCTATGTTCGTTCACCAGTTGTACAAAACGGGTATATGTGTTCGTAAGACTTTCTCCATCTTTTGCCTTGAATTCTTCATATTGAGAAATGCAGTTGGTGATTTTGAGTTGTGTGCCAATCTTCGTTCCAAGCACGAATTTCTCCATGACTTCCCACATTTCTTTAGCCGTCTTCTTGTGGCTATCAATGCTCATATAAATCTCATTTGGAAGGCTCATAAGTAGATAAGAACGGGCAAGTTGGTCACCTCTCATTATCTTCTTCTCATTTGCGTCCCATGAATTTTTGAGTTTAACTTCCCTTCTTGCGGGCGTAGGAGGAGTGTTGTTTGGCATAGCTGGAAACTCCTGATAAAAAGGTGGAGAAGGACCTTCTATGATTGAACTCATGATCTCATCGGCATAGTCATGACGTTCAACGAAATCAAGGAATCTATCCTTCCATTGAGAATATTCTCCCGGGAAGAGAATTGGAGGCTTGGTGTCTGATCCAATGGCCATTGCTTCACGGGTGGTCATTGTACTTTTTGGTTGGACCTTGATCAATGAGTTTTTAAAAAATTCTGAGTTGTCTCGCGAAACAGTAGGTTTTTCTCGAGAGACAAAGGAGGTCGAAAAAATTATCGATTTAAGGATTTTTATCGGGTGTGAGGTGCTCGATGAAAATTGTTATCGGGTGACAAAGGATCGATAATAATTGTTATCGAGTGAACAAGGCTCGATAAAAATTGTTGTCGAATTGAATAGGGTCGATATAAAAAGTTTTCGAGTGAAGAAGACTCGCTAATAATTGTTGTCGAATTAAATAGACTCTAAAAAAAATTCTCGAGTGAACAATACTCAATAAAAATTTGATTAAAGAAATTTATCGAACACTGACCTACTCGATCAAAATTTTCTCGATTCAATAGGACTCGACAAAAAATACTTTAATTATGAGTTTTCTGTGATTGATAAACCAGAAAACAAAAACACAGTTTTCTTGACTAAAAAGAACTAGTCTTTTTATGGACAAGGCTGTCTGGGTTTTCGAGTTTCTTATTTGTTCAATTACGGAAATTATCAAGATTACGAGATTTTATGATTTTACTAAGAAAATCTTTAGTAAGGAAAGCTGCAGGAGTCACAAGTTCCTGAGTTTTCTTATGTGAAGATATTCAAAAGTAAACAAAATAAATTAAAGTAATTTTAATTAAACAGATTTAAATATTTCATGTAGGGGTCGATAAAAATTCAAGATTTTGTGAAGTTGAATCGATAAAAATTCAATCAACAGAAGAGATATTCGAGAAAAATTCAGTGATCTGTATGAGGTAGTCGACAATAATCAGAATGAAGTTTTATCGGGTAAAGCATGAAGCAGTAAGACTCGATAAAAATTCAATGAACAGCACAAATTGCAGAAATCGAAATAAGTACCTTCTGTTTCATGGGTTGCTCAGAAAATCGTAAAAACTCGTGATCTCAGGCTCTGATACCACTTGTTGATCCCATTATAATAAGCACAATGACAATAAACAGTTAATAGTAAAGTAATATGATACGAACAATGATTTAAAGAACTTACGTACTCATATATCTCTTGAATGTATATATGTCGATTACAATGTAATTCAAGGTTTCAGCTCTCTTTCTAAGTAATATGAATCGACTAACTCTCAAAGTAAAACCCTAACGTTCTATTTAAATTGCTAGGTCTCGTGTAATTAAGGAAACAAGAGTTTAAGGAATTATAAACTTCCTTTTACAATTAAGCATATCTTTTCCTTATTTTGTCACAATTAAATAATAATAGACCTAACAATGGCTTTTAGTCTTGCAACAGGTGCAAAGGTTTCATCATAGTCGATAGCTTCTTCTTGTATGTATCCCTGAGTAGCAAGTCTAGCCTTATTGCGAATTACAGTGCCATTTCCATCCAGTTTGTTTAGAAAAACCCATGTGGTTCCTATAACAGCTTTATCAGCGGGACGAGGAACAAGATTCCAGAATTTGTTTCTATGAAACTTATATAGTTTTTCTTGCAGAGCAGAGACCCAGCTAGGATCAGAGATAGCTTGATCTATCTTCTTAGGTTCAGAGAGAGAAATAAAATTTACATAGAGACATATATTACCTATACCTCTACGAGTCTTGATACCTGCATTTGGATCCCCAATAATTTGTTTTATAGGATAATTTGCAGTCCATCGCTGGGTTGGAGGTTGAGGAGATTGGTCAACAATAGATTCAGCGATTTGCTCTCTTACAGTGATGTTGTTGATCGTTTAAGCGACCGGAGCTTCAGTTAAAATCAATTTTGGATGAGATTCAGAGGGTTGATTAGTAGATGATGAAGCTTAGTTATTTACTGAATAATTTCCTAAAGACGTATCAGATAGAGGAATCTGATTGAGAGGAGTAAAGTTGATCCCTGATGTTGATGGATCGTTGCTAGAAGTTGGTAGATCAGAGATTCCATCATCATTTGTTTTAGCATTTGGTTGATTGCTGAAATAAGTTTCAGGTTCCCCATAATGAGATCCCATCCATTCATTCAATTCCTCATCTTCTTCAGGGATAGGAGCAGAATTAATAGGACGAGATTCATCAAAATTGACGTGCATGGATTCTTCAACGTGTTGTCTACTTTTGTTGAAGATTCTGAAAGACTTAGATACAGAGGAGTATCCAAGGAATATCCTGTCATCAGCTTTTGAATCAAACTTTCCCAAATGATCTCTGTCATTCAGAATATAACATTTACATCCAAAGATGTGTAGATATTTCAGAGAGGGTCTTCTTCCATGAAATAATTCATAGAAGGTCTTCTTGAATCGCTTTAGTATTATTGATCGATTCTGCGTAAAGCATGTTGTGCTAACTGCTTCAGCCCAGAATTGAGAAGGAAGATGCGATTCGCTAAGCATTGAGCGAGCTGCTTCAATAATCGTTCGATTTCTTCTTTCAGCGACCCCATTCTGCTGTGGAGTTCTCACTGATGAGAAGTTATGAGTGATTCCCTTTTCTTCAAAGAAATTAATCAAGGTACTGTTTTTGAATTCAGTACCATGATCACTTCTCATGGAACGAACAATAAAATTATTAAGGACCTCCATTCTTTTGATGAAAGCAATAATAACATCAGGTGTATTACTTTTGGATCGAAGAAAAAAATACCCATGTGTATCTGGAATATTCATCAACTATCACAAGAGTGTACTTCTTTCCAGATAGAGATTGGACATTGACAGGTCCAAATAGATCCGTATGGAGAAGTTGAAGTGGTTAGGTCACTGAAGAGACTTGTTTATATCTGAAAAAGACTTTTGTGAATTTTCTCTTTTCACACACTGAGCAAAGAGATTCCTTTGCAAAGACATGATTTGGGAGATCCCTGACAAGTTCTTTTTGAGACAATTCATTGATTGTCTTAAAGTTTAGATGAGAGAGTCTCTTGTGCCATAGCCAGTTTATGTCAGACGAAGCTCTTGAAATAAAACACATGTTTTCAAAGTGAGAACAATTCATATTAATGACATACACATTTTCAACTCTTTTGCCTGTTAAGCCAAGTTTGTCATTAGAATCAGTGACGCACATCTATTCTTTAGAAATAGAACTTTGAAGTCTTTGTCACATAGCTGACTAACACTCAATAGATTGTGCTTTAGTCCTTCAACATAAGCGACTCGAGAGAATGAAGTGGCTCCAATGGATAGAATTCCATAACCTTCAGTGTTTCCTTTGCCATTTCCACCAAAGGTCACTGAGGGACCAACTTCTTCCTTGTATTCAAAGAGCAGAGATTTTCTGCCAGTCATGTACCTTGAGCATCCACGGTCAAGATACCAGATACATTTGGCACTCTACATACACCAAAAGGATTAAGTTTTCATAGGTACCCATATTACTATGGGTCCTGCTGCGTTAGTGGAAGGAGTGGCGGAAGAGCTACTAGCTGAAGAATTCTCTTCAGTGGATATCTTCACCTTGGTAGGTGTTAGGTCTATTATTTTATAGTGACAAATAAGGAAAAGATATGCTTAATTGTAAAAGGAAGTTTATAATTCCTTAAACTCTTTGTTTCCTTAATTAGATTAGACCTAGCAATATAAATAGAACGTTAGAGTTTTTATTTGAGAGTAAGTCGATTCATAATACATAGAGAGAGTGCTGAATCTGATTGTAATCAACAAACATACATTCAAGAGATATACTACGTAAGTTCTTTAAATCATTGTTCGTGTCATATTACTTTGTTATTAATCGTTTATTGTCATTGTGCTTATTATAATGGGATCAACAAGTGGTATCAGAGCCTGAGATCACGAGTTTTCACGATTTTCTGAGCAAACCACGAAACAGAAGGTAAATTTATTGTTTTTCTGCGAATTTCTGCTGTCGTTTGATGTTTCATCGAGTCCTTCTATTCATTGATTTTTCACCGAGTCCCACTAATTCATGTTAAACCCGATAAAACACCAACCTAAATTTTTGTCAATTGCATCATATTTTTTCTCAAATATTTTTCATCAATACGTTCTGCTGTTCAATTAGGTTTTATCGATTTGATATCTGGTTTTGTGTTTTTATCGCATGATGATGTCTGTGTGTTTATCGATTTAATCTTTCTAACTGACTTGTTGAATTTTTCTCGATTACATCTTTCTGTTACTTGAAGTTTTATCGATTCAAACTGCTTATTCATTATTTTTCCTCGACTCCTTTTTAAATTTAAATCTGTTTAAATTAAAATTACTTTAGTTTATTTTCTTTACTTTTGAATTTCTTTACATAAGAAAACTCAGGAACTTGTGACTCCTGCAACTTTTCTTACTAAAGAAGTCCTTAGTAAAATCTTAAACTCTCGTAATCTTGATACTTTCTGAAATTGAACGAATAAGAAACTCAAAAACCCAGACAGTCTTGTCCATAAAAAGACTAGTTCTTTATAGTCAAGAACCCTGTGTTTTTGTTTTCTGGTTTATCAAATTTCAGAAAACTCAGAATTAAATTTTTTATCGAGTCCTGTTTGAATCGAGAAAGTTTTTGATCGAGTACTCTAGATTCGATAATTCTTTAAGTTTGTTTCTGCTCGAAATTTATCAAATTAAATTAAATCGAGAACACTAAGGTTATTGACCGATCAAAATTCTGTTTATCGAACCTTGTTCTGTCGACAACAATATTTTATCCAGCCTCCTTCACTCGATAAAAGGTTTTTTATCGAGTCTAATTTGATTCGACATATTTTATTATCGAGCTTCTATCACTCGATAACACTGCTTTTATCGAGTAATTCACACCCGACAACAAATTCTTAGACCCATATCGATAATTTTTTTTTCTCGATTCCCTTTGTCGCTCGATAATAACCTACGGTTTCAAGCGACAACTCAGAAATTTTTAAAAACTCATTGATCGAGGTCCACCCAAAAAGTACAATGACCACCCGTGAAGCAATGGCTATTGGATCAGACACCAAATCTCCAATTCTCTTCCCGGGAGAATATTCTCAATGGAAGGATAGATTCCTTGATTTCGATGAACGCCATGACTATGCTGATGAGATCATGAGTTCAATCAAAGAAGGTCCTCCTCCAAATTTTTATCAGGAGTTTCCGGCTATGCCAAACAATACTCCTCCTACGCTCGCACAAAGGGAAGTTAAACTCAAAAATACATGGGATGCAAACGAAAAGAAGATAATGAGAGGTGACCAACTTGCCCGTTCTTATCTACTTATGAGCCTTCCAAATGAAATCTATATGAGCATTGATAGCCACAAGAAGACTGCTAAAGAAATGTGGGAAGTCATATGCTTGGAACGAAGATTGGCACACAACTCAAAATCACCAACTGCATCTCTCAATATGAAGAATTCAAGGCAAAAGATGGAGAAAGTCTTACGAACACGTATACCCGTTTTCGTACAACTGGTAAACGAACTAAGCAAGAATGAAATTCGTAAGACCAAGATAGAAAACAACGTTAAATTTGTTAGCAATCTTCAATCGGAATGGCGCCGGTTTGCTAATCAAATCAAACACAGCAAATATCTTGCTGACCTTGATCTTCATGAAGTCTATGAAACCCTTCAACAAGACGAAAAGGAGGTTCTCGAACTAATGGGGTTAAATTCAAAGAAGAACTCGGATCCAATCGTGTTAATGGCAAAAGATTCATCTTCCACTCCTCAAGAGATGTTTCCCGATCTAGAAGACGAAAATTTTGACTATGATCCCGAAATTGCCAAACTTCAACAACCACTGGCCTTCCTTACGAGATCTTTTCAACAAAAGTTCTCACGTCGCTCGAATCCCAACCAACAAAGGTACGAGCGAAAGGCTTTGTTTGAACCTAAACCAAGAAGAGAAGAACCACGCTCGACACCCAAGCAAGAAGACAAGTTCAAGGGTGGGAGAAGCTTGTGCTACAACTGCGGCAAATCTGGTCACTATGCAAGGGAATGCAAGAAGCCAATAGTGAAGGACTCTAACTACTTCACTTACAATCTGATGTTGTCTCAACAAAAACAAGACAGTAAAGTTCTTCTAGCTGAAGATGAACAATGGCTTAATCAAGATGATGAGGATGACATGGAAGGTGATACTCAAGCACATTTCAGCTTAATGGCTTACTCTGATGACACTCCTTCTCACGCTTCCGACTACACACCCGAGGTAAGCCCTTCTGACTATGACTCTTTTGTATCTCAAATGCATGATTTAATGTGTCAATTAAAGGAATTACACTCCAAATTGAAAACCGAGAAACTCTTGGTTTCCAATTTAGAAGCAAGCCTGGAAAATAATCATAAACAATTGCTTCTTATGCAAACCGACCTTGTCAATGCTCAAAGTATAACACACAATCTCGAAATGAAGAATATGGTTTTAAAAGAAGAAAATGATCTTTTTCAACAACAAGTATCTGATCTCACTCTTCAACTTCAATCATCTAGGAATGAGACTGCCAAATTTTCATCAAAGTTTGACTTTGTCAGTTTTCAAAGACAAGATCTATTAGAAAAACTCGAAAAGTTGGAATTAAAACTTTACAAGCTTGGTCAAACTGAACACACTATTCACTTAAATGCACCGAAAGATTTAAGCTCAAAAGCCGGATTAGGTTTTGAAAACCCGAAACACTTGGCAAAGGCTATCTATAATACTCCGACGATTTATATATTCGAATATTTGAACCTTGGTCCAGATTACCAAATTCAGTTTATGAAGCCAGACCCTAATGTTGAGGAAAGAGAAGATTGGAAGAGACAAAACAAAAACAATTTTCAAATACCTTTCTGCTATCCTCAAATAGTAGAAGAGGAATCTTCTAGTGAATCTCTTCCAAACAACTACTTTCCATCATATTCAGCCGAAGAACTTCAAAACAAGATTCCTGAATGTAAACTGTACATTTCCACTCTATTTTTAGAAAAGAAAATTATTCAACTCGAACGAGTGTTGGAATCTGAACGTTCTTTGGTGGAAAAGGAAAATGAATCATTTTTATTTAAAATAGAACAACTTGAGAACGAGACTATACAATTGAACAAAACTCGTGAAAATGATACTATTTCAAACATTTCAACTTGTAAAGCATTCGTTAGCAATTATTTAGATAATTGCGAAGAGTTGTTTAAAATGGACCCAAATTCCAATCTTTCAAAACAAAAATGTTCCTATTCCGACGAACAAATCAATGCTGAATTAGATGCCCTTTCTAACCAATCTTCAATCCTGTACTTCCTACTCACACTGAATTTTTAGACAAAGGCAAACAACGTATGGAATCAGTTTCATTGCCTACTGAACCAACGGAGTGTTCCACGAGTCAACATCAAACAACTCAAACGAAAACCAATCATGTCTTCAAAAACCATACTAACCGTGTTCCTTTTAATGTTTCAGCGCTTCATACTTTAGAAACCAAGTCGGTTTGGGTCAAAAAGGGCACGCATACTACAAAGCAAACACCCCGCAAAGAAGACAAGTTTTTACATTCTAATGTCAAAAGAAACAATTCTAGATTTCGTTTTCCTTATCAAATTCATTCCTTTAGACATTTAATCAAATTTTCTCGTAATAAAATTTGTTGTTCTAATTGCGGTGTGGATGATTTTGTTCGTAAATCTTCTATTGATTATGGTTATGGTTATTTTCCGGACATGCATAATTCATTTAATCACAAATTTTATCATTCATCATGCATTTCTAAATCGGGTCCGAGAAATCAAATGACTAACGCCCATAAGTCTCACCACAAGTGGGTATCCAATGGTGCAATGTCAACTAACCATGATGGATCGATTTACAAATGGGTACCTAAATCTGCCTGATTTTGTGCAGATCGGTCATGTGTGGTACTTAGATTCCGGATGCTCCAAACACATGACTGGACAAAAGGAGCTGCTTGCCAACTACACTGAAAAGAAAGGCGGATTCGTCAATTTGGCAACAATCACTTGGCACCGATAAAAGGATATGGTGATATCATTCAAAACAACGTCACCATTTCCAACGTCTCTTATGTACAAGGGCTAAGCCACAACCTGTTGAGCCTTGGAAAATTCTGTGACAAGCAACTCGAAGTAAATTTCAGACCCGATAGATGCTGTGTTCGCACGTTTGATGGTAAAGAGCTTCTAACCGGCACACGCAAGTCCAACCTCTACACGATAGATCTTTCCCAAGTAAACGCCCCCTCAAGTGTTTGTCTACTATCAAACGTTTCTAATCCAAAGACCTGGTTATGGCATCGTCGCTTATCTCGCTTGAACTTCAAGAACATCAATCGCCTCTCCATCCAAGGATTAGTCACCGGCCTCCCAACTGTTAAATTCGACAAACGGCATCTCTGTGATGCATGCGAGATGGGAAAGATGAAGAAGGTCTCTCACAAACCCAAGTTAGTTCACAGCACAACTCGACATCTTCAACTCATTCACATGGACTTGTGCGGCCCAATGCGGACACAAAGCATACATGGTAAAAAGTATGTTCTAGTAATGGTGGACGATTTCTCTCTATTCACATGGGTAAAGTTCCTTCAATCAAGGGATGAAACCCCCGACACCATCATCACGTTTCTCATAGCCATTCAAGTTAAGCTAGAACTTACTGCACAAACCATCCGCACCGATAAAGGAACTGAATTCAAAACCGTACCCTTGACGGTTACCTCGAACCGGTTGGTATAACCCACACGTTCTCTGCAACTCGTACTCCGCAACAAAACGGTGTGGTCGAACACCGAAATCGAACTCTAGTTGAAGCCGCTCGCACTATGCTTACTTTCTCAAAGCTTCCTCTCCACCTTTGGGCCGAAGCTATCAACACAGCATGCTACACTCAAAACCGCTCCATCATCAACAAACGCTTCAACAAGACACCTTATCACTTGGTCTACGATCGCGTTCCTTCCATCGAGCATCTTCGAACGTTCGGAACTCGTTGCTTTGTACTAAATGAAAAGGAAGATCGTGGGAAACTCAATCCAAAAGCCGATGAAGCTTACTTTCTCGGATACTCACCAAACGCATCATCTTATCGGGTCTACATAAAACACGCACGTTGCGTCACTGAAAGCGTTAATGTACAATTCGATCCAAACGCCAAAATGGCTCCTGAACTCGACAGTTCTGGACCCGCACTCACCGGCATATTAGCTTCCGATCACATTCGTTCGGAACCTGCTCCCAACCCCGCTGAACCTTCAACGTCCAAAACCGCCATGTCAAATCTGGATGACTTATTCGAGTACTTCTACTCGGATTACTTTGGACCATCCACTGATTCTTCTCTCCAGATTCCCCCACCTACCTTGGAGATTGCCGAGACCTCGAATCATTCCGGACCGCCAATTACAACGGAAACCGTCTCAACTACTGCATCTCCAAGCACATCTACAACTGCTCCTCCCGATCAAACTATTTCATCGGATGCTCCTCTTGTTCCACCTGAACCTCAACCGACTGTTCAACCAAATCCTGCGGAACCGACATCCTCTCCCCCACCATCCACTTCAACCCCTACGGATGTCACAAGTGTCACAAAATCATCAAACATGGCACCAACCTTGGAATCTCTTCAAGATCTTCCGTTAGGTTCTTATCAAGATGACACCCCGGATCCAAATGCATTTCAACCGCTTCCTCATACAATCAAATGGACCCGCTCTCATCCTGTTGAACAAACTATCGGAGATCCGAACAGACCAGTTACAACACGTTCCGCATCGGCCAATGATTGCATGTTCTCTTCATTCATAAGCAAGATTGAACCCACATCCATTCATGAGGAAATGAATGATCCTGATTGGATTGTGGCAATGCAAGAGGGACTCAATCAATTTGAAAGCTTGAAAGTTTGGCGCCTTGTTCCCCGTCCTCGAAACAAGACAGTTATCGGCACGAAATGGATCTTCAAGAATAAACAAGACGAAGATGGAGTCGTTATACGCAACAAAGCCAGACTTGTCGCAAAGGATACCGCCAACAAGAAGACATCGACTACGACGAAATATTCGCACCTGTAGCCCGCATTGAAGCCATTATGATGTTCTTGGCTTACGCGGCACACAAGAACTTTGTCGTTTTCCAAATGGACGTCAAGACGGTCTTCTTAAACGGGGTCCTACATGAAGAAGTCTATGTTTCTCAACCCGATGGGTTTGTCGACTCCTCCAAACCAGATCATGTCTACATTCTGGACAAGGGCCTCTATGGCTTGAAGCAAGCCCGCGTGCTTGGTACGATAGTCTGTCAACCTATTTAGTGAAGAACGGATACTCCAAAGGTAAGATCGATCCAACTCTTTTCATTAAAAAGGACAAAGGTGACATTATGCTCATTCAAGTCTACGTGGACGACATCATCCTCGGTTCGACTAACCCACAGCAATGCAAAGAGTTCTCCGAACTCATTATTGCAAAATTTAACATGAGCATGATGGGAATGATGAATTTTTTCCTTGATCTTCAAATTAAACAATTTTCTACTGGAATATTCATCAACCAATCAAAATACATCTCGGATATGTTGTGTAAATACAACATGACGTCATTTTCTCCGATTGGTACACCCATGTCCCGGGGTTCAAAACTACACGCTGATCCTTCGGGAAAAGAATCTCTATTCTAAAAATTACCGGGGCATGGTTGGTTCTCTCATGTATCTTACGGCTAGTCGTCCGGACATAATGTTTGCCACCTGTCTATGCGCGAGATATCAAGCATCTCCAAAGAAATCTCATCTTAGTGCGATCAAACGCATTTTCCGGTATTTAAAAGGTACACCTAATCTTGGCCTATGGTATCCCAAGGATACATCTTTCGAGCTAACTGCCTTTTCAGATTCGGATCACGCCGGATGCATGCTCGATCGTAAAAGCACTTCAGGCCACATTCAATTCCTCGGAGACAAATTGGTCAGTTGGTCATCCAAGAAGCAAGCTTGCATCTCCACATCTACCGCGGAAGCCGAATATATCGCTGCCGCAAGCTGCTGCTCGCAAGTACTATGGATGCGCACTCAACTCAAAGACTATGGCTTCTGGTTCAACAAGATTCCTATCTACTGTGACTCCAAAAGCGCCATAGCCATTTCAAGCAACCCGGTTCAACACACGAAGACAAAGCACATCGACGTTCGATGTCACTTCATCAAGGATCACGTCGAAAGAGGTACAATTGAACTATACTTTGTTAATACGGAACTTCAGCTTGCCGACTTGTTTACCAAGGCACTGGATGAGAAACGATTCCAGTTCCTATTATCCAAGTTGGGAATGCTCAATCTTAAAACCTGATTATCACAAATCATTGTGTCTCAAAATCCTCAAAAACGTGTATCCAAGGGTTTATGCACATATACTCTTCGAGTCAATCTGCATAACACTTGGGTTCTCATTTTTTTTAGATTTTGACCTTTATCTTACAGTTCCGTATTTTCAATCTTTCTTTCATTTTTTTCTTTCTACCTCGCTGTGCGTATCACCTTGGTTCATCGTTCAAGGGGGAGCAACAAGGTACGTTTTCTTATCCATTCACATTCCTAGGGGTAGCACACCACTTTTAGCACATGTTAAGGGGGAGCCTAATGTTTTCTGTCTTTATTTTATTTCAAAAAAAAAATTATTATTATTAATTAAAATTAATTAAGTCTGGTTCTCGGCTCCTAAGGGCCCGACAACAGTGGATTATGGACCCCCTCTGGCTCGATAACCTCCCCAATCGACATCTCAATAACGGGAATTTTTTTTCCTCGGCCCTATCACACACTGCCACGTGTCATCACCCGATGACCACTATTTAAAGTAATCGGGCCCCACTCTCAAAGAACCTTTCCTCACAAGTTTGAATTTCCCTCTTTCTCTCTGAAAAACCCTTCAAGTTCTTGGCTTTCCAAGATCAAATTCTCAAAACTTCGAGTTTTTCAGATCTGAAAGCATCACCAGGTTTGTAATTCTCCCCTTATCATCTATAATTCTTGCACTTTGTTCTTAAAACCGTTGCATGATCCGTTTTATGCTGTATGACTGTTCGGTTTTTGGGGTTTAGTATGGTTTTCCGATTTTGACTGTTCATCAGTCAAAATCGTGGGTAAATAATGGTTTTTTAGACTTAAGTGCTTTACTAATCTTGTTCTAAATCACTAATCGCACCTAGCAATAGATTTTCCCATTAGTTTTAGGCATTTTTTTTTGGTCTGAGTACTTAGGACTGTTCATCTGATCATCTAAGTCTAAGGTTGCATTTTTATCGAGTCCTTATACATACTTTGAATTTTTATCGAGTCTCAATGCAGTGACCAAGAACACCATAATCTTCACCAAGTGTTTTTATCGAGCCTTTATGACTCGATAACAATTGTTATCAACTTCTAAGGATCGATGAATAATCACTAAGTGTTCTTACCGATCCCTTACGAATCGATAACATTTGTTATCGACTATAATAGGATCGATGAAAACCACTAAGTATTTTTTATCTATCCCTTGGAACTCGATAACTTCTGTTATCGATTATCAACAGGTCGATGAAAATTACTAAGTGCTCTCATCGAGTCATTTGGATCGATATCATGCCCTTAGATTTCCCAAGTCTTTTCTTCGAGCCTCATAGAATCGACAACATGCTCTTTAAATGTTTATCGAGTCTAAATGGATCGATAACACTCTAAAAAGGTTTTAAATATTTTCATCGACCCTTTAGCACTCGATAACTTGTACTTCTCGATTCTCAATGACTCGACATCCCTTCCACAGGTTTGATTTTAATTTTTTTCTACAAGTGTTTTTGTCGATCCTCCTTCACTCGACAACACCTTTTTCCTCGATCCCATTGCACTCGATAACAATTGTTATCGACCCAATAGGACTCGATAAAAAGACTTAGCATTTTTTTTTGTCAAGACTCAATACACTAACTTTACACTTGGTTTGCCTAACTGTCTTATTTTAGCAAGCAATGGCAGCCATGAATGATCCAAACCTTTCTGACGATGAACACCCGATGCCATCTGAACGTTCTACTGAACCGAGCATAAATGCCGTCAATCGAGACGATCTTTTAATGCCTCGAGACAAACTCCGAGAACTCAAACCGAACAATCATCGCCTCGACTTCAGCACCACCATTGAGCATCAAGTATTACTGGACATCCTACAACGTCATCCTCTACGCTTCACATTCTCATTGGACCACCGGGTCCCCGTATTCTACCTTCAACAGTTTTGGTATTCGCTCACATACCAACCGGTTGAAGGTGATCACCACTTCACAACCCAAATCGACGACTACAACACCCGCCTAACACTGGCCCGAATCCGCCCCATCCTTCGACGCCTTTTTGCTTCCGACGAAGAACTATGCGCCGATATTCGCGCCCTAGGCTACGACCCGGAACAACCATTAAACAGCCCTGGGCAGTTCAAGCGAATGTACCTGGCCCAAATATGGTTCTCATTATTTTGCATCGTCAACCCCTGTCTCACAAGCAAACACACAGGAATGGACAAGGCCAGTGCAACGGTCTTGCGGATTTTCCACGGAATCGTCTACTACCGGCACTACGACTACGCAATGCTAATCTGGACAGACTTCGTCGAGCTCATAGAAGACAAGTCTAATTCACGTAACCGGGCGTTTGTACCCTTCCAACGCTTCCTCTAGCTGTTCATCCGAGCAATGATGGTCTCCCAGCCAGCCATCCCGCGACGTGCCGGCACTCCTTTAGGCCCGACCAACGCCCTTAAATTTCTACGCCTAAATGATCGGGTCTTCAACTATACCATGCCTATCCCTGAACCGCTCCTCACTTATGTTGATCAGAATGCACCTAGTGTTATAGCCTATAGGGAGCGACATGGCTTAATGGCCCAACCACCTCCGGTTGCGCCTGCCCAAGAGCCGATCCATGAGGAAAATGTTGAGGGAGGTGAGGGTCCTAGAGTAGAAGAGCAGGTTCAGGATCATGGGGATCCTGACCAGGGTGATGAGCGTAATGCGAGGGGACATGACGAGGGAGGTGCATCTGATCAGCCCCCCCCCCCCAACCCAACTACTTCCAACAACCCCCGCACCCGACCCATTATCCCAACTCCCTGATTTAAAACACTGGTCAGCCGACAACGTGTCCGCCCCCGCTCTTCATCATCGGATGATTCTGACAACCAACCGGTCACCGTCGTCGCCAACGAAATGCAGAAATAGAAGTGCAAGCCGTAAGTCGCATCGGCCCACAACCCTCTATCACCGATTCCAGTTCTGGGAATGAAGAGTCTTCAACTGAACCGAACCCCGAGCCAATCATTAGTACACCCACCTCTGCACAATTCATACCTTCTAATGAGGAACCTCAATTCGACTTTGACTTTGAAGCCAATCAATCCTCCCCATCTATGTCTGACATATTCCCTGAAACCTCAATTAGAGAAATAAGGAGAGAGGAGGGAGTACAAGTTGAAAAAGAAATAGTGAGCATGAGCGAATGGAATAAAAAAACGATAGAGAGTGAGAGTCCAACATCCCCCAACCAGGTAACCGAGTCAACTTTCCCTACTCATTCGTTGGGTATGACTAGTGGACAAGTCGTTGTGGACCTAGCAGCGTAATTGCACACCCCCCTAGCCATTTTGAAGGCTCCCAACAGCCAACAGTTTCAACGATACTTGTGAGTCTAGCACCTTATCTACCTCCCCTCCACTCGGGAGGCATAGCTATTGAAACAAGAGGCAGTAGCTCACCTGTTTCGACTTCGTTTGTATGCACATCGAGTCTAGAGCCCACTAGGGGACACGAGTCTACACACACTGCGAGCCTCCGTGGCCCAGTTGGAACTCCCATAGTGATGTCCATTCTGGACATTCCACGAGGATTGGGAGGAAATCCTACCAGCGCTACATCTTTGCCAATGCTGAACGTAGGTCATACAGTTTAATCGACTGTTATGTCAACGGGCAATCTAGATGATCCCGGTGTTACCCATTCAGCAACCCCATCTCCGTCGTTCTCTATACCCCTAGAAGGCGAATCAATCATTGATGCTCACTTACAAAGGGCAAGAGACACCCTTGCTGAACATG
The DNA here is from genome assembly GCA_036898165.1 of Silybum marianum. Taxonomy (NCBI): domain Eukaryota; kingdom Viridiplantae; phylum Streptophyta; class Magnoliopsida; order Asterales; family Asteraceae; genus Silybum; species Silybum marianum. The sequence continues at coordinate 29,007,742 of CM072533.1, read as the reverse complement.
TTGCCCTAATGACAGCCGAAAGAGAAGCCTTCGTATGCCAAATTCGTGAAGCTGCGCGTCTTAAAGAACCGACTCCTCTACAAGCCGACCCTTCACAGCCAAGCTCAAGTCGTCCAGGCACCAGCCACTCTCCTCCGCCACCATCACCCCCCGAAGATCGACCCCATTCCCCACATTGATATGAGTACAACACCGATGAACTCATGTCGATGTTGTATGCTAATCTGCTAGCCGAATCCAATGCAACCGGCCAACCGGAGGATTCGCTTGAGGGTCTTCTCCGCTGCAATCTTCAGATCCCCACTGTCACTCGTCATGAGTTCCATGTATTCCGCGCCCATATTGACCAAGAGCTCGCCGACTTGAAGAATGCTCAACAGCGCCAAACGGATGACATCTTGGGTTACTGCTCTTCGCACCGAAATCCAAGAGTCTTGCCGTCCGTCCGTTCGTGCATCTACATCCAGACCTCACCAGGACGACCCGGGCTCCACTCCAACTCGTCCTGAGGGGGAGAAACGCCAAACGGCAAGATCACGATCAAGAGCAGTTGCTGCTTCAGCTTCAAGACCACCCGCTCAATCTACCCAACAAAGGCAACGCACTACAACGACTCAAGAGGATGATACACCAAAGGTTGAAAAGATTGTGGATATCAAATTCGAAAGTACAACCGAACCATCCGAACCTACCGAACCCGAACCCGAACAAAATAAAGAATGAGTTGATGTTCAACGTCTGCGAAACTCACTTCGAAACTGGTTCCGAGATCCGTACGAACCAGTACTCCAAGAGCAAGACTATGTGAATTTGAGGCATACAGCAAGGAACTATGCTTTAAGGGAACAGAACGAACCAAGACTCCTACCTCATCAGATTCGGTGGCAAAGAATGTTGATGGAAAGCAAATCCAAATGGGTGAATCAGCAGATCCGTGTGCCATATCTTGAGGAAACTATGGAGAAGATCTTCTGCAAGGAAGCAAAACCTGACGATTTGGCACATATTCATCTCGTGATGGAAATGGACCCTGCTCAGGTTAGAGAGTATCTCCATATCCTGAGGATGAGAGCTTTACCTCAAGCTGAAGTGGTCTCAAGGCATTGGGTTGTCGGGATTCTGAAAATTGACACTGCAAGGATCTTTCAAGTCGAGTACCCAGTTTTCACTGTCTAACGAGAAGATGGTAAAACGTATTCCTTCTCTAAAGCTGATTTTGCAAATCTTGATATAATGGACTTTGAAATCATCTATAACGATTTGAGAGACAAACACAACTGAAACGTACACGAGCAAAGGGCATTAAGGGCAGTGGTAAGGCATGTTCAGAAAGAGCTTCGGTACAGCTATCTTCATGATCTTCAACGAGGGATCGAAAGCGAGCAAAAGAAGATACATATTACTAAGCCTGATCATTCATTACCTGTATGTGACAGTACTCTGGTTGCCATAGTCATCACTCATCCTGTTCATGGAGTAGTTTGGATGCATGCTTCTAGAGAAAAACGGTTTCTCAGGTTTCACGAAGTCGCTGCATATTCTGACGGTACGTTATGGGGTATCCGAAACAGGCTTGCGTCAGAACTTCAAAATGAGGCTTCCCTACTTTGGTGGATTTCACTCTCGCTGATTTGTCAGTTTGAGCTACTTTCTTTCCATGAGCTAATTTCTCAGCTTTAGTAGCATTAGGACATTTGCTGACAATGTGGGTATTTTCACCACGGTGATAGCATTTCCTATGATTGTGAGAAGGTTTGAAATTTAAAGACTTCAGAGAGCTAGAACGATGTTTTCAAGAGCAGAGCCTAAAATTCCTTTGTCCGATGTCCTTGGAGGTAAAACATTCTTTTCAGGGACAGGTGTAAGGTCGATCTTAATTCTGGGAGTTGGTCGCTGTATAAATCCAGGCATTTTCTTCCCAGCTTTATGATGGCTTACAGAGGGAACAAAGGAATTCTTTTTCTGTTTTGAAAATTCTTGACTTAGGAATGCAGTCATGAATTTTGTTCTTGATCACGTTCTTAGAATCATTAAATTTAAAAGAAGTCAAATTTTCAGATGTAGAGGGAGGGATCAGGGATAGAAGAGACGAACATTCCGAATTTTAACATGGAACGGTCATTCTCTAAATCTTCTTTATCAGGGTTATATCCTAACCCACTTTTGACTTTCAGAGGGATTTGAGCATTGATGATCTCACTGACTTTCAGAGGGATTCTTGCACCATCCTTCGATGGTAGCCTTTTCAGCCTTAAGATCAGCGATGGCTTTTTCCTTTTCATTGATGGCTCGTTGTCTCTCAATACTAATTGTACTTGATCTTTTAGGGAGTCTTCAATCTTTGTTAGTTCTTTGATTTTTAAATGACAATTTTTCAATTGTTCAGAAAGATCAATATTAATTTGTTCAGCTTTAATCTTTCCATTTAGAGCATTGTAAAAATGAAAAATCATAGCATCGAGAGCGGACAAGTCATCACTTTCAGGTATAGAGGAGTTTAAAAGAATGTTTACCTGAGTTGAAGGAGACTCAGAGTTGGAAGTTTCAGAGACTTCTTCAGCTTCTTCAATTCTTGCCATTAGACAGAGGAAGGCAAGATCTTTTTCATCGGAGCCTGATTAATCAGATGATTTGGCCCAATCTTCCTCTTGATCCCAGTCAACTTCTTCAGCAATCAGACATTTGCCTTTGTGCTGGATCTTTTTTCAGATCTCTGTATTTATTCTTTAATTTATAGTACTTTTCCTTCTTATCAGAGTTCTGAGAGGTGGTGGGAGCAGCTACTTTCTTGTATCTACATTCGTTAGCAAAGTGACCCTTTCGCTGACAGTTATAGCATATTGCAGAAGCTTTATCAGCGGGCTGATTTTTAGCTATATCAGAGTCAGTGATAGCGAAAGGTTTTCGAAAGTTGCTCTTTCTAGCAAATCTTTTAAAGTTGTTCGTTAGAATAGCCAGAGATTTATCAAACTCAGAGATGTCAGCAACAGTGTGTTCTTCTGAATCATTTTGATTTAATTCAGTTATAGAAGTGATGGAAGAAAAAACTAGTTTTGAAGGTTCTACCTCTGAAGTCACTAGTGCCAAAGAAGTACTTTTTGCACTCTTGAGTTCATTTATGAGGTTTTTTCTTAAAACCTGAGATTGCTCTTCATTTAAGAGCATTCCATATAAGGCATTCAGAGAGAGAGTTTCAAGATTCTTTGACAGTTTTAAACATGTAGTGTACACTTCCTATTGTTCAGGTAGTGCCTCCATTAATTTTGTCAGAATTTCAGGATTTGAATATTCTCTGTTGATAGTTTTCATGTCAATCAAGAGACAGTTAAATCTTTGGTGAATTTGAGAAAGAGTTTCACCTTTTGTGCATAAAGCTTTCATACTGCCTTAGCAGATTAATACACCTAGTGATTTGGACTTCATCAGTCCCTTCATATTGAATACTCAAGGTATCCCACATGGACTTAGATGTTCTCATCTTCATAACAGAATGATAGACTTAATCTGGTAAAGACATAGCAATTAAGGATCTAGCTTTAGCATCTATTACTACTTCCTTTTTCTCTTCTTCAGTCCATCGATTTGGAGTTTTTGATAATACTCCTTTCAGCGATGGCTGGAGTGGTAGTAGTGACAGGGACACTAGCTACTAAAGTTGTAGGAACAAATGGTCCATTTTCTAGATAGTAAGGAATCTTAGGATCAGATCCTTCTAGGAATAGAGTCATTATTTTCTTCCATAATGGAAAGTTATCATGGCTAAATCTTGGAGGTTTAGCTAAAGATCTATTGTCAATATAGTTTGTATTAGTATTAGTCATTTTAAAATAAATTTGTTAAAAGATATTTAAAATTTAAGCAAGAAACACTTCTCTGATACCACTTGTTGGTCCCAAAGGAGTCTACAAGACTTCAGTGGACATAAAAACTGTTTGTAGAAGGGGGGGTTGAATACAAACAGTTAGATTTTTCTTTTTTAAATGAGTTTATATTGAATAAACAAATTTACAATTACAAGCGGAATTAGAACAAGTAAAACCTATTCTATTGTAACTTAAGAAATCACACAGATTGATGCACAAGGAAATAAGAAAGTAAGAGACTGAGGTTTTTGGATATAGAAAGTAGTATGCATAAAGATGAAGAAGATATCTTCATCTTATTTATACCCGTTTGCATTTAATGCAAGACAAAAGGTATATCCCACGTGTCAAGCGTCCATAAGAAGCTTGTCATTTGTTCAGAACGTAACCATGCTTTTGGCCGCATGTGAATAGTACCATATCAGGTATGAGGGGGACATATGAGACAATCTGTACGTCCTTCTCTAACATAGTATAAGGTTTGACTTTTGTGCATCGAGGATAAGATCAATCTTAATCTTGTTTGAGAAGCTTCACTTTATCGCTGAACTTGAAACTTTAAGGATGAACTTTCATAGTATCGTTGAGGCTTGAGAAGACTTCACACTCTGATTTAGATATTCGTTGCTACCACTGAACCGCTTCAGATCAGTAGCTGACTATCTCTTTCTTCATCTTGGTCTTCGACTTTCGCTGAATGTTCCTTTGGTGTGATGATTGATCTTTAGATCTTCAGGGGTAGACTTGAGGCTTCTGATTTTTAGCGATCGCTGATACCACTCAGCGTATGCTATCGCTAAATTTAAGAACAAGTTTACAAATGAAATTTCACTAAGTATAAAGAGGAATCATATTTAAATCACCGAGAGGAGTTATGATCAACAGATGGTAGTGAAGTCTTTAGAGTACAAATAGATGAAACAACTTTTGAGAATGACTTCAGAATTGCTTCCTGAAAAGTATTCAAATCCTGAGATGATACAGTGGCTTCTTCTTATACACCAAGACTTTCAGTTATCCTTTTCCCATGTCCATTCACCTTATCCTCCACCACCTTTTGTGTTTTTGCCGTCAAATCAAGAATGTCCTTCTTAATCTTTGCAAATTCATAAGTACAGAAATCTTTGAATATAGATAATTCAGAAGATTGGGTGATTAAATCAGGAACAACAGATGTTCCTGTTTGGATTCCTACAGAAGTAGGATGTCCTGTTGATGTCACAACATCATGAATCCTTATAGATTCATTGAATGAGGCTTTTATGATGTTTACCTCAGCAGGGCTTCCATCAAACACTTGAACATCCTGAAGAGGAATGTCTATTGATGTTGTGTCAGTATGACTAACACTTTGCTTATAGAAGTCTTGAAGAATTGTGCTGGTGTGAATGAAATGAACATCTTGTGTTCTTGTAGGCTCAACAGTGATTGGACAATCACACTCAATGTGCTCAGAAATATGAAGGGGGGAGATATTTGCTTCTTTTTCAACATTAAGATCTCCCTAGTGAGGACTTAATGGTTGATTAGATGCTTTCCCCAAGAGTGTCACTAAAACATTCTTTTGTTGAGACATAGATGAGTGGATTCGGGGGTTGACAAGATTTCCATGGGCTCACTGGCTATTTCAATGTTATCCAACAAAGAATGTGGAATAACATATTATGTGGCTACCCGGCTTGTAACAATTAGGTCACATATTTGTTTTTCTTTTATATATGTTCTTCCCTCATCAATTACTTTTCTCACCCTTCTAACCTTGCTCTCATTTTCATTTTTCCTCTTAGCACTCTGAGGTTGTTCACCCCCTTGAAGTTCCTCCCCTCTCTCCTTAGTTGGAACACTAGACCTCTTACCTAGCACACTTCTGGGATTTGAATCTTGGGTAGGGCTATAGGTTCTGGTAGTCCATAGATTCACAGTACTCAATCAAGACCTTATTTGTAGGGCTGACATAAGCTTTGAGTTCCTCTGGTAGTGGCAATGCATTTAGAAATTGAGTTATTGTTGAATTTGGTGGTCTGAGGCTATCCATTGAAAATAGTGGAACCTTTGGTGGATCATCAAGAGGCGGAGTTCTATCTTCTGTGTACAAAGCTCCTTTAACAAAGATCTGAAAAAATCTTTGGAATGGAACGTAGGAACGCTTTTTGGTAGAAGTTACTGTTGTCCTCAACTCATCAAAAATTAGAGTTGCATAATCATAATTCATGTTAAAAGCAATTCCATGAAAAATTACTCTGATATTGGCTGAGGCTTGATCTAAGCTTGAGGTTTTTCCTGACAAACAAGTGTTAATAATTGTGAAAAGAGTGTACCAGATTCATGGAAGGCATTTCCTTCTGAATGAGCTTAGAGTTGTCAAGTTTTCTGAATAGCCCATTTTCAAGAAATCAACAATAATATCAGAAGATGATGATATATTGTAAAACTTTAATTCTTCAACATCATCAGCATTACTTTGGGGAAGTTCCATAATTCTCCTAATATCTTTAGCCTTGATGCAAAAATGATAACCAGCCACAAAAGAAGTAATAGCCTCATGTTCTTCTTCATAGTCCACAGAGTACTACCACTATTGTAAGTACGCTTCAGGAACCGGAAAATACTTTGTAAACATCTTTCTTAGAGGATGCTTCTTCATGAATTTCCATCAGTATTTAAATCAGATTTATTCTTTTTGATATCCATGACTTTGTTTGAGGGAACCTCCATTTTACTCTGAATGGAACCAGATGCCCTTGAAAATTCAGAAGTCTGAGCTTGTTGATTTGTTTGTATATTACCAGCATCACCATGTGATTCATTTTCAGCAGCAACTGACTCAGAAACAACTTCAATTGGTTATTCCTGATTTCACCCAATTTTAGTTGGTCTAGGGTTAGGGTTTGGAATTGAAACTTCAGCATTTGGGTTTAGTTGATTTGTAGCAGTATCTTCCATATTAGGGTCATTTGGGAGTGCAACTTCAACCGATCCAATCATCACATTATTTTGCACAATTTTGGATGTGCCTTCATTCGATGATCCATCATCACTGCTACTAAAGCAAGACTTGGAAGTATGAATGGGTTGGATGATTTGAGAAGTAGACATTGTCGAAGAGATTTGGTAATTACAACATAATTTGAGTTCAAAGAGTTCAGAACTTTCTTTCGGAGGGGAAATACTCGTAGAAGAGTTTGAAGAAAAATCGAGAAATCCTATTTATCGAGTAGGATTGAACGGAGTGATCTACATGGGACACATGGCAGAAAAAGAATCAAAAAGTAATTACCCTTAGTAGGTAATGATGGATTAACAACAGATAATCGTCTACTGAAACGTTTTTATGACGTGGTTAATGATGATCGAATAGAAATATAACACATGGCACGAGACGCGGAGTGGATGACATAGTCATCTTCTAAGAAATAAGTTCAGGAGTTCTGAGAATGAGTTCCGAAGTTCTGAGACTGAGTTCAAAAATCTGAGAAAAATTCTTAACATTGAAAAACATTTAAAATTTTAACTTCTGAATTCATAAAATGAGTTTTATCATTTAGAAGTAGTTTGAACAATTAAAAAATAGTTTCACATTAAAAGTTTGTCCGTACTTCTAAGTGATTAAGCTCAGAATGGATTATCACCTGTTCAGATATTTATCAGAAACAACAATCTATTAAAGAGATTAGCAACATTGATGAAACATATCAGAATTTAATACTAAAAACTCCCACTGGAGTCATGCATAGGACAGATAAAAAAATTATGAAAAACTCCCCCTTGAAAAGTGCTCTATATAAATGAAAATATAAAGAGCCAATACAAATCCTTCATAGATAAGAATATGAGAAAATATAACTTCAGAATTAAGAGATTAAAACTTAATAATAATTTCTTATATTTATTATTAAGTTCTGAAATGTAAGATCTAGACTTCAGAGAAACAAAATTCAGAACTTCTGAATTTGGTTGTTCAGAGTTCAAAACTAAACATGTTTAGAAATTAATACTTAACTCTTTTTCTAAGTAATAGACTTATCATGCCCAATTTACTCACTACAAAGTTAAATCTTTTCTCATCAAGAGCTTTCGTGAATAAATCAGCCAATTGATAATCTGTCTGAACAAAAAACATTTCTATATCACCCTTTTCAACATGATTCTTAATGAAATGATACCTTACATCAATGTGTTTGGTGTTGGAGTGTTGAACAGGACAGCTGTAATTGTTATGGCACTCTTGGAATCACAATAAACTGATATTTTCTTGAATGTATAGCCATAGTCCTTAAGTTGAATTTGCATCCAGATCACATGTGAACAACAAATTTCACCTGTTACATATTCAGCTTCTGCAGTTGAAGGTGCAACATAGTTTTTCCTTTTAAGAAGACCAGCTTACAAGACTATCTCTCAGAAATTGACATGATCCAAAAGTGTTTTTTCTTGTCTAATTTACAACCACCATGATCTGCATATGTGAAGGTTGTTAGTTCAAAACCAGAACTTTTAGAATACCAAAGGTCCAATGAAGGAGATACTTTAAGATACCTAAGAATCCTTTTAGCAGCTAGAAGATGAGATTCCTTAGGATTAGTTTGAAATCTTGCACAAATACATGTGGCAAACATAATATCAAGTCTACTAGCTATAAGATAAAGTAAAGATTTAATAATGCCTTTGTATTTATTTTGATCAACAAATTTTCCACTTAAATTTGGTTCAGGTTTTGTACCAGTGCCATTGGAGTCTTAATACTTGAACAATCAAACATATCATACTTTTTAGTAAATCATTTACATACTTAGTTTGATTGATGAATATACCAGTGGGAAGTTGTTTTACTTGAAGACCAATAAAGAAAGTGAACTCTCCCTTCATACTCATCTCAAACTTAGTTTGCATGATAGTCTCAAAGTTTTTACAAAATTTTGCATTTGTTGAGGCAAATATTATGTCATCAACATATATTTGTATAAAAATTAAATCATCACCTTCCTTCTTCAAAAATAGAGTAGTATCAATTGTACCACTTTTGAATTTGGGCTTTAGAAGAAATTTTGTGAGAGTATCATACCATGCTCTTGGAGACTGTTTTAGTCCATATAAAGCCTTGTCAAGAATATACACATGATCTGGAAACTCTTTGCTTACAAATCCTCCTAGTTGATCCACATACACTTCTTCATGAAGGATTCCATTCAAAAATGCACACTTGACATCCATTTGGAAGACTTTCATGTTTTTCTGAGCTGCATATGCTAGAAAGATCCTTATTACTTCTAATCTAGCCACAGGTGCAAAAGTTTTATCATAGTCTATGCCTTCGTGTTGACAATGTCCTTTTGTTACAAGCCTTGCTATATTTCTCACAACAATTCCATTCTCATCTTTCTTATTTCTGAAAACCCATTTAGTTCCAATTATGGATTTGCCCTTGGGTCTTGGAATGAGCCTCCTGACTTTGTTCCTTTCAAACTGATTTAGCTCATCTTGCATTGCTAAAATCCAGTTTGGATCTTCAAGTGCTTTACTTGGCTTTTTTGGCTCCATGTTGCTTAAGAAATTAACATATAAGCACTCATTTGCTGCTGCAGATCTGGTTTGTACTCCTTTTAAGGCATCACCTATTATTTGATGAATATGGTGATCTGATGTCCATCTATTCACATTTGGAATTGGTTGAACAGATAACACATTGTTTTGAGAATCATAATCATCAATGATAGCTTGTGTCCGAGTTTCTAAATGAACTTCTGAGTTCAAATCTGAAGTCTCCCCTCAACTATTGGATTAATTTCTAAAGCTTCAGAAGTTTCTTGCGGATGTTTAGAAGTATCATGTGGGTGTTCAGAAATTGGAACTTCTGAAGTTGAGGTTGAGATAGGTGGTCCAGAAATATTTGCAGTGATTGGTTCTTCTGATATAGGTTCTGAATTGTCTCTGAGAAGAGATGGATTCTAAAGATCTGCAGAGACATCAATAGACACATCAAATAAATCATGACATAATAAACCTAATTTTTCTTTGATTAAAATATCATTTAAGTTAGATATAGATTCATTAGTTAACCCCTTCTCTGAATCATTCTGTTCAGAGTTCTGAATATACTTGAGTTCTGAACTGTATTGTTCAGAAGTCATTGTTTCATTGAATCTGACATTTTTGCTTTCTATAATTGTTCTGGTTTTCTTCATGAATATTCTATATGATTTTGATTGCTAAGAGTATCCAACAAATATTCCAGCTAAGCTTTTTGCTTTCTATAATTGTTCTGGTTTTCTTCATGAAAATTCTATATGCTTTCTCTGTCATTCAGCAGAAAGCACCTATATCCAAAAATACGAAATAATCAATAGTTGGTTTTCTATTTCTAATCAATTCATAGGGAGTTTTAAGAAATTTCTTGTTCAGAATTGTCCTTTTTTGGCTGAAACATGTTGTTGCAATAGCCTCTGCCCAAAGAAATACTGGTAGATCTGAAAATGCTAGCATTGTTCTTGTAGGTTCTACCAAGGTTCTGTTTTTTCTCTCCACTACACCATTTTGTAGTGGAGTTCTTGCAGCGGAAAAATTATGTGATATGCCAACAGAGTCTAAGTATGTCTGAATTTGAGCATTTCTGAATTCTGTTCCATTATCACTTCTGAGCTTCTGAACAGGTAGCTATAGAAGAACTTGAATTTTGTTCAGAAATGGAATTAGAACTTCTGAAGTGTCAGATTTTTGTCTTAGAAATTCAACCCATGTATATCTTGAGAATTCATCCACTATAACTAAGATGTATTTCTTTCCTCCTAAACTTTGAGTTCTCATTGGCCCACACAAATCCATGTGTAACATTTCCTAAGGATCTTTACATGATGAAAGCGTTTTTAAGGGATGAGAACTTCTTTTGATCTTTTCTAATTCACATGCAGAGCATAAAGAGTTGTTCTGAAACCTTATCCTTGGTAATCCTATTACTGAATTATGCTTTCCCAATTCATGAAGAGATTTGAAATTCCGATGAGACATTCTCCTATGCCATAACCAACTTTCTTCTAAAACTGGTTTAGAAATATAGCATACTCCCTTCAGTTAGCCATCTTCTGTGAATGTAGTTGTGTAAATGACACCATCTCTATATGCGGTTAAAGTCTCATTTTTCTTAGAATTTAGAATATGACCAAATTCTATGTCAAAATGAACTGTGCATCTTCTGTCACAAAGCTGGCTTATGCTGAACAAATTATGTCTTACACCTTCAACACAGAAAACCTTCATTATTTTTACATCCCCTTTAATAAAAGTTCCATATCCTCTTACATAACCTTTAGCATTGTTTCCAAAGCTGACCGTTCCTCAATTTCTCTCTGTGTACTCAGTCAGAAGATCCTTATAAGGTGTCATATGTCTTGAACATCCAGAATCTAAGAACCACACATGACGGATCTCAGAGTCATGATCATGTGAAGATTCTGGATCCATTTGGCACATATTGCACTTTGCAAATGTGCAACTTCTTCATCATACTCATCAGCACTCCATAGGAGCCAATCTTCTTCGTACTTGGAAAGCATAACTGGATTTTCATCCTTCTTCTTTGATAATAGATGGTTTTTCTCATAGTAAGATGTATTTTTAACTTTGGGCATCTTGCATTGTCTAGCAAAATGTACTGGTTTACCACAGTTAAAACATCTTGCAGGTTCAACCTCTTCTTTCTTCACAACTTCCTTATTTACATCTTTATCAGCTACATTGTCTACTTTAGCTTTCCCTTTGTACTTCTGATTGTACTTTTGGTTAAATTGTCTTCTCATGAAAGCTATCCCTTCAACCATCCTTTTGATTTCTTCATCTGACTCATTTCCATCACACAAATCAACTTCAGGGATTTCACTAATATTAGTCATTGAAGAAGTAGTTCTAGGTTTGTTCATGATATGAGTCAACAAAGCTAGAGTATCACTAGTTTTCCTCTTTTCATTTTGTCTTGCCTTCATCTTGTCTTCTTGTTGAAACAAGATTCCATATATGTCATGAATGTTCTTCTTTGACAGATTTCTAGTGAACATGTTATCAGTAAAACATTCCCACTCAGTTCCCAAATTTTTAAGAAACTTGTTGTTTATTTCATAATTCAATTTCTAAACACCATTTCTCCTTAAATCGTTCAGAATATTGTTGAATTTGTTGTAAGTGTTAGTAAGAGATTCACTATCCTTTGCTTTGAAACCCTCATAACTTCCAATACATATATTGAGCCTCTGGCCTTGAGATTTGGAACTCCTCTGCATCTGAGCCTCCACTCCATCCCACATTTTCTTACCAGAAATGAGACTGTCAACTCTGTTGAAGATTTCATTTGGTATTGCCATGGTTTACAAAGTGAGACTCATTTTATCAATCTTCATTTGAGCCTTTTCAGCAGTACTATACATAGATCGACTCTTCTTGATTCTTGTAGCAAGGATCTCTGGAGTGATTTCAGTTCTTGGAACTGCATCAATTTCAGCATAGACTTCCAAATGACCATTAATGATAGATCTCATTAATTCCCCCTCAATAATATCCAAGAACTAGATCATTCGGATTATCCATTGATGGTATTCCGCAAGAAACAAGGTAGCTGGCTTAGTCTCAGAACCAATTGAAACGTATTCTTTCGACATCTTGAAAATGTGATCATAAAATTCACCGGTTTAGAATGAAAGAAAGTATATCTGATCAATCTAGAGAGAATTGATCGAAAAAAATTAAGAATCTTGTCAGATCCGACAGAATCTGATCAAGAAATGGATAGATCTAATAACAAACAGATGAACGACTCTGATACCAATTGTAAGTTCCCGTATATCAAGATGATCAAGAAAGATATAAAAGATACAAAGATTTGGAGCAATTAAGTAGGTAGTAGCATTGACATTGACAAAGTTATAAACTGTGTATATTGAAAGTACAAGTCTGCATGAACAATAGAAACTAACTAACTAACTTTCTATTTGTATACAAAAGGAGATACTATTCTAACATGTAGGTTACATCACAGACTAATAGTATCTATACATCAAATCTTCTATTCAAAACTTCTTTAGAACTGCCTTCAAAAGTCTTTGGAACTCCTGAAGTTGCCACTTCAGAAGTTATGCCTTAGTCTTTTCTTCAAGATTATCTTCTGAGATCTCTTCTTCAGACTTCGGACTTTATCTTCAGAACTCTTACTTAGGCTTTATCTGTTCTGCACCAGTTCAGAAGATCTGAACTCTTGACTTCAGAACCCTGTCTCTTTTGAGCAATCTTTATATACTCATCAGTTCAAGATGTTGTGACACCATCAAGCCAATCTACTTCTGTTGTTCCTCGTATCTTACCCAGTTTTTCTAAATTCTCATAATTTAAAGATTTTTGTACTTCCGAATTTGAAAAGATTCAGAAAGATATTAAGGAATTGACGGCTAAATATCAAAAAGCAATGAAGGAGAGGGTGGAAAGTCAGGAGAAAAATATCTTGGATCGATTGAGTATTCTTGAAGAAGCTACAATCTCTAAAAACGATCTTAATATTTTCATGGAAACAATTCTGATGACATCTATGCCAACTCCTTCTGAGACTCAGAATCTTTCTCAATTAGCCACTAAAGATAAACAAATTCTTGACAAGTTAACAGTTGTACAAAATACACAAGCTGCTCTTGATCAAAGAATTTCTTCTCTGGAATGAAAGGCTCAGGTTGAAACTTACAAAATAAAACATGACGATCAGGGTCCTGATGATCATATGGGGGAGAAAAGAAGAAGAGTTTCTGAGATGCAAGGTGTTGTGGGTTCTATTGCTCAATCTTCTAAAGATGCTCTGAATATTCCTAATGCTGATAAAACTTCTGAACCAGTTGATGTTGATATTTCTGAAGTTCCTGTTAATGTTTCTGAAGTTCCTAGAGATGGTGTTGTAGTTACTGAGAAAATATCTAAAGAGGAAGGAGGAAATGAAACAGATATTCTAGAGTTTAATGAGTCAGATGAATCAAAATTGACAGATGATACAAAGATTCTACATGATTCTAATGAAGAGATGGTGAATGAATATACGCAGAATGAAGAAGATATAGCAGATTTAAGAGATTTGATTATGTTCAATGATGAAGAGGAAGTAAATGAGATAAGAGATGTTGTTATTTGGAGACCAAATGTTGTATTTGAAGACAGAAGAGAAAAGGGAGATCCTTTGAATACATTTGAGTGGTTAAAAAGACTGGTTATTTTGAACTCTGGTTTTCTAAACTCTACATGGAATCTGGAGTGTAGATTCATGTATGGAGATTTATCTATCTTGCAAAACTTTTATCATTCTCAAGTGTTTGAAGAAGTAATCTTAAATTACATAGCTCATGTGGATGATATGTATTTTAGTGGTAAAGATTTAATTGAAACGTTTGGATTAAAGAATATGGTTTACAGAGAGCCAATCACTATTCCAAGAATAATTCTACCAATTCTTAAAGAACCCATCATGGGTAAAGTTTTTGTGAAAGAACTTCCTTTTAATTCTGAGCTAGAAGATAAGACTGTATTTCCATAAGACAATTATGATTACATGTACAGAAGAAATCTAAATGGTTGTTATTTGGAACATTTCTTTGATGAAAGTTGGTTCAGAAGATATGCTATTCAAGCTAGGCAGTTTCATGAAAAGTACAGACTCATAAATATGCATGATTCTTCTGTGATAAAGAAAGTTGATCGTGTGGATGGAAGAAATATCGATAAAATGGATTATATCAGTATTGCTGCTGAAAGAGATGATGGCACATCAATTGGATTTACAAATTCTCATCTATACAATTTGAGACTGCAAGACAAGTTGTATCTATTAAATCATTGTATATATATATATATTTATATATATAGAGGTTGGTTCATTTACAAACTGGACGAATCCTACAAACTCGTACAAACCAAGTTAAAAATAATTTTTATCAAATGCTATGATTTAAGATGTTATTACATATATGTTTGTTTCTTAGTGTAAAAGTTTCACATGTATTTATTTTTATAAGTTCAAAGTTTCACATGCATTTGTTTCATAATGTATTTTTTTCATGTATTTCTTTCACATGTAACTTTTTTCACAAGGTGAAACAAACATATATGTAATAGCATCTTAAATCATAGTATTTGATGAAAAAAAAAATGAAAAAAATATTTTTAACTTGGTTTGTACTAGTTTGTAGGATTCGTCCAGTTTGTAAATGAACCAACATCCATATATATATATATATCTGTATAAATGATGTTGAATTAGAATTGGAGTTGAGAAGAACTTTGGGCATTTATCTCAAGAACCTAGCTCATCGTGATTTGCATATTGCTTTGGGAAGAAGATTGCAGAGAGTGAATTTGTCAAAACCCGGAAGAATAACTGACAACCCTATTGATCTGAACAAGCTTGATTTCTTTTCAAAACCTGAATATGGTTTCTACTACAACAAGCCAGATAGTATGAGTTTGTATTATTTCTTGCTAACAGATGTTCCAAAATACTCTACTTCATCTTTATTATGGATTGCAGAGAGGTTAACCAATTATGATTTCAATCTTTTAAAGTCAGAAATAAGAGAAGAAATTCTATTTCAGATTGATGAAAGAATCTATCTTATGGATTTATGCAGAATCAACTTTCACTTGGCTTGAGTGAGAAAATTCTCAAAGGGGAACTGTTGTACTTCTTAGATATCCATATGACTTTGAGGTTCATCAAAGAAAATTCTTCTCGGAAGAAGTATAAGAAAAGGTTATTTTCGAAGAGAAAGTTATTTCTGAAGAAAAACAAGGAGAAAAAGAGAAAGAAAAGATAAAAGACATCTTGACCTAGTGTTCTTAGAGCTATTCAATTCAGAAATGTCCATGAATTGAGTGAGAAAATTCTCAAAGAATTGGTTTGGTCTACTAGAACAGATTTTCAGATTGCTTATGTTCTAGGCAAAGACAGAGTATTTCTGACTATTCCTAATACTCTTCTGGATGGTATTGATGATATACATACAAGAACTGTAATCGTAGATCCTCCTAGATATGTACGTAGATCTAGAAAGAAAGCTTTTTCCTTGAGATATGAAGAAATGCATAAGTTCTCTACTGGAACCATCAGAGCCTTAAGAGATTCTCTAAGAAAAAGATAAAAAAGAACCCCTCAAAAGTTTCTCTAGCAGATTGCCCTAAAGTCAAAAATGTTGCTAAGAACTTGTTGAAGACAGCTAAAAAGGCTCTAAGACAGAGAGATTCTGTTAGGAGATGTTCTTCCAATCATGATGAAATGGAAATAGGATCTGTCCTTTTGAGGCAAATGGGGAGATTGTTAGATTCTGAAGAATTGCTTCAAAAGATATAGCCTTTTGAGATGTAGAATTCAAATCTTTTGAACTGGAATACTCAAGATAAAGCTAAGGCATTCTCAGAAGTAAGAGATTAGAAGTCTGAGTTCAAGACTTCAGATAAGAAGATAAAGCCTAAGGCATAACTTTTGAAGTGGCAACTTCAGAAGTTCTGTAGATACATCTGAAGAAGTTCTAAAGATTGTTTCTAAAGAAGTTCGGAAGAACAACTTACACGTGTTTAAATGTCATTGGTCTGTGATAGGCATAGCTATTATTTTAGACATTCTTTACTTGTATAAATACAGAGTTTGTTAGACCATTTTTAGTTACATGTTTTAGAGATAAATACTTGTACTTTCCACATTTATACATTCTGTAATCTTGTGAATATCAATACAATAGCCAACTGCTTTGCATTCTATCTTGTGAACTTTACTTAATATTCTACATTCTTATCTACGGGAAATATCATAATGCAAGTCATACACCAACGAACCCGAATGTTGGTGCCCATAACTCGAATTTAATTGAGGGTGTCTAAGCCTCACTTGGGTTCTGTTTCACTTTTCGAGGAGGATGCTCGTTTTTCTCCTCCTGGTGAACAATTGATGAAGCGGGTTATCAATTTTGTATGACAAACTCTCAGCAAACAAGAAAAGGACGATTCTGTGGGAGGGAAGCTGGTTGATACGGGTGCCATTTCTCAACCCAAGTCCACCCAAACTTTGTTTGAATCATTCAAAACTAGTGGAGCAACTGAACTTAATGGGGTTTCAGATTCCATTGTAACTATTGACTTATTGAGTGGCTACTGAACATAGAAAAAGTGTTTCGGATCTCCAAAGTCTCGGAAGAGGATAAAGTCAATTATGCGACTCTTATGTTTGTGAGCAGTGCACTGTTATGGTGGAACACAACTTACCAGTCTCTAAATGAGATCGAACGATATACTTTGGACTTGGGAAGGCTTCAAACCCGTTTTTCACGAACAATACTACCCCGCTGGCTTGATGGAGCGGTTGCAGAAAGAGTTCATTGGCATTAAACAATGAGATTTGACAGTGGTGCAATATGAGACACAGTTCAATCTGAAGGAACGTTTTGCCTCACGTTTTGTTACTTCTAAACAACACAAGATTGAACACTTTGTTGATGGTTTGAGGAAAGAGATTAAATAATTTGTATCGAATCGTGGTATTACGAGTTTTCGGAGAGCGTTTGAGTGTGCTCGACGACAAGAGCACGAACTCCGTCTCTCTTTCTTTCTCTCTCCCTCTCTCTCTCTACGGTGAGTCCTTAGAAGAACAAAAGAGACAGAGAACTGAAAGAACAACTTCTATACCTACAACCCAACCGAATCAATCTTTCACTCCGAGAAGGAGTCAACCGAGTGTGCTCCTCGAGCCGCATCGTGAGCCTATTTCATGCATGTATAATATTGTTAATACAAGTAAAATTAATATATGAATGGTGGAACTAATACGAATTCATTGTAGTCAAACACACCTCGCTCATGCCAACCATGTGTCAAGCCGCACCCTGGACGATGTTTCCCTGAACCTGCCAAAATTTCGTGCTATTGCGACGGCGAAGTTGGGCATATTCATACAAATATCCCAAGGCGGGATCGGGTGTGTTATACTTGTGGAGTTAATGGACATCGTCAGTCTCATTTCCCAAAAGCCCAACGTGAAGAGAGTAAAGCCTCGGTACAGCAACCGATGGTGGGAGGTTCCTCCGCTCGAAAGGAGGAGGTACCAAGAGTAAGAGCTAGAGCATTCCCGATCACAGCAGAGGAGGCTCAGGAGAAGCCTGATGTTGGCACTGTGAATTCTCGTCCTGGACGCATATTATTTGATTATGGTTCTACGAATTCCTTTATGTCGCATGCCTATGTTCGCTTTCTCGAATCTGTGCCTGTACTTTTTGATAGACCGTTATATGTGGATACCTCTAATCGAGTAACTATAGTAGTTGATAGAATATTCAAAGACTGTACATTAGTATTGGATGATCAAAACTTCTCAGTAGACCTAACCCCTATGGATATTCACGGCTTTGATGTGGTCATTGGTATGGATTGGTTAGTAGAAAATCGGGTGGATATTATTTGCTCGCAGCGGATAATACGAATACCGATTCCTAAAGGAGATTATATCTATGTATATGGAGAAAAAGGGTTTGTGACATCAAGGTAATTTTTGTACTCAAAGCTCGTCGATATCTATCTAAAGGATGCTCTTCTTTCATGGCATATGTTTTAGATGCCACCAAAGAAGTAAAGAAGTTGGCAAAGGATGTACCATTTGTTTGAGAATTCCAGGATGTCTTTCCTGATAACATGCCTGGTCTACCACCGGACAGGCAAGTAGAATTTCGTATTGATTTAGTGTCGGGTGTTGCACCTATTGCAAAGACACCCTATCGTCTTGCACCGGCCGAGATAAAAGAGATGATGAATTAGTTGCAAGAGTTGTTAATTAAGGGCTTTATTCGACCAAGCACTTCACCTTGGCTGCTCGAGTGTTATTCGTGAAGAAGAAGGATGGTTCATTTAGCATGTGTATTGATTACCACGATTTGAACAAGGTAACAATCAAGAATAAATATCCGTTACCTCGTATCGATGATATGTTCGATCAAGTGCAAGGAGCGAGTTACTTCTCAAAGACTGATTTAAGATCCAGATACCATCAACTCAAGGTACAAGATTAGGATGTACCAAAAACGGCTTTCCATACCCGATACAGACACTATGAGATCTTGGTAATGCCGTTTGATTTGACGAATGCTCCGGCTGCATTCATGGATATGATGAGTCGGGTATGTCGATCTATGCTTGATAAGTCTGTCATTGTCTTCATTGATGACATACTTGTGTATTCTAAGTTAGAAATTGATCATGCTACACATCTTTGCCAGATGTTGGAGCTACTAAGAAAGGATAAATTATATGCCAAGTTCTCGAAATGAGAATTCTGGCTCCGAAAGGTGCAATTCTTGGGGCATGTGATCTCTAGTGAGGGTGTTTCTGTCGACCAATTTAAAATTGAGGCAGTTTAGAAATGGGAACAACCGAAGAATGCCTCAGACATCCGTAGCTTTCTTGGCTTAGCGGGTTATTATAGGAGATTCATAAAAGACTTCTGAATGATTGTTATCCCCCTTACTTCACTCACCCGCAAAAATGTGAAGTTTGTATTGACTGAAGAACAAGAGAAAGATTTTCAGATCTTGAAAACTTGTCTAATGGACGCTCCTATTCTTGCCTTACCCGAAGGTAACGATGACTTCATGGTCTATAGTGATGCGTCAAAGTTGGGATTGGGTTGTGTTTTGATGCAACGAGGCAAGGTGATAGTGTATGCTTCTCGACAACTAAAGGATTATGTGAAGAACTACCCCACTCATGATCTTGAGTTAACAGCGGTAGTGTTTGCTTTAAAGTTATGGCGTCATTATCTCTATGGAACGAATTGTTAATTATTCACGGATCACAAGAGCCTAAAATCCTGGTAAAACTTTGAACATGAGGCAGCAAAGGGCCATGGAGTTAATAAAAGAATATGACAGGAGATACTCTAAAATCCTGGTAAAACCAACGTGGTGACAGATGCTTTTAGTCGGAAAACATATGTCTCTTATATGTGTTACGCCATCACTCATACGTCTATACAGTCTACGCTTATTGATAATCTACGAATACGGCAAGTTGAGCCTTAAAACATGAGCACGTGAAGTCTGAACGGATAGTTGGATGTGTATATTTTCTTTCGAATGATAGACGTGGCTTGAAATTGTTTAGGGCCCGAGTCTGGGTACCCAAACTTGGTGGTGCGAGAGACTGTTCTAGCAGAAGCTCACAAATCTAGAATGTCTATTCATCCCTGCAATACAAAGATGTATAATGATCTACGTACCGAGTTTTAGTGGCCAGGTATGAAAGTATATATCGGGCGTTATGTTGAGAGATGCGTTACATGTTTGCAAGTGAAGGCTGAACACCAAAAGCCTTATGTTAGTTTAGAACCATTGGAAGTACCGGTTTGGAAATGGGAAGAGTTGACCATGGACCTTGTAAAAAAACTACCAAAGACTTCTCGTCAGCACAATAGTTTTTGGGTGATTGTTCATCGGGAGGATTATTCTATGGATCGTTGCGCGCGAATATACATTAATGAGATTATTGCTCGTCATGGTGTACCAATAAAGGTAGTTTCTGATCGTGATTCTCGGTTTACCTCGTATCTTTGGACAAGAATGCAAAGAGAATTGGGGACGCGTGTCGCACTTAGTACCGCGTATCATCCCCAAACCAATGGGCAGTCAGAACGTACGATCAAAAAGTTGGAAGATTTGTTACGAGCTTGTATCTTGGAGTTTGGGGGAAGTTGGGATAACTACTTGCCAATTGTAGAGTTCTCGTATAATAACTGTTGATCCAAACTCATTTCAGTGATTTGAATATGATTCCTTTAGATACTTAGTGAAATTCCGAGATTATGTTACTGTTCATATTCAGAGATAGCACACACTGACAGCGCTCAGCAATTGCTGAAGATCAAGAACACTGCCTAATCTCTGAAGATCTGAAGAACAACACTCACACCACAAGACCCTTCAACGATAGTCGAAGGCCTAGCTGAAGAATGACATAAACAGCTCGTGATCTGAAGCGGTTCAATGATAGAAACGTTCATCTACCTGAAGTGTGAGATCTTGCATAAAGCCTCAGTGATACCTGAAGACTTCATCCTTGAAGATTCAGTATCAGTGATCAAGTGGGGCAAACCGAGAAAAATCAAAGTTGATCTTATCCTCTGTTAGGACCATAAGTCCTAGGTTTAGAAAGTTTTAAAAACAAAGGAAAGATTTATTATAATATTTTATATAGAGTTTTGATCTTATTGGCTTGGGCTTACTTTGTAATAGACACCTACTATATAAAGTAGTCCAGGGTTAGAGGATTCGTTAATGACAGTTGTTTAATTAGTTTCGCGCTTGTAGTTCTTAAGAAAGCTTTCAATAAAACATTTGACTCAATTATTTGCATATGATTCCTCGTTGATATTGTTGAATCGGACCTAACATCCTCGATGCACGAATGTCAAACTCCCATGCCTTTTCAGAAAAGACGTACGGATTGTCTCTTATGTTCTTATCAAATTTGATTTGGTTATCGTTCATATTCGGCCAAAAGCATGGTTTCTTTATGAACAAAGACAAGTTTCCAATAGAAACTTGACACATGGCATGTACATTCTGAGTTGCATTAAATGCAACGGGTATAATAGATGAAGACCTCAATCTTCGTCTTCATGCATACTATTATCTTTTTTCTTGAACCTCTACTTCTATTTCTTATCTTTCCTTGAGCATCAAACTTAGTGATTTTTAAAGTTGTAATAAAATAGGTTTAACTACTTCTTCTTATTCCGCATGCAACTTCAAATATATTTATTGATATAAACTCATTTAAAAACCACGAAAACTTGTGTTTGTCTTCAACCCCCCCCCCCCCCCCCTTCTGCAAACAGTTTCTATACTTATAAACTCTTATAAACTCATTTGGGACCAACAAGTGGTATCAGGGCGGTGTTTATTGTTTTCAATCATTAAAAGAACTAATTTCTTGTTATTTTAAAATGGCTTATACAAATACTAACTATATAGACAATGGATCTTTAGCTAAACCTCCTAGATTTATCAAGGATAATTTCCTAGTCTGGAAGGAAAGAATGACTTTATTCCTAGAAGGGTCAGATCCAAAGATCCCCTACTATATAGGGAATGGACCATTCATTCCGACACTTCTAGTCCCTCTAGGAGAATAGCTCTACCTCTCCTGCTATTCCTGAGAGACATACTCCCAAAACTCCAAATTAATGGAGCGAGGAAGACAAGAAATAGCTAGCTGTTGATTCAAAAGCTAGATCTGTCATGAAAATTATTGTTATGTCTCTACCAGATGATGTTTATCACTCTGTCAAGAAAATGAGGACTTCAAAGTCCATGTGGGACACTCTTTGTTGAGACAATATGAAATCTTCATCTTACTGAAAAATAAGACACTTTCACAGATCTACCAGAGATATCTATTAATAGACATGAAAAGAGTTGATCGATAGTACTCTAACTCTGAACTTCTGACAACATTCATGGAAGCACTTCCTGAACAATGGAACATATTTACTACTTGTCTTAAATTGTCAAAGAAGACTAAACTGGCAAAAGTACTTCTTTGGCGTTAGCAACTTTAGTGATGGAACCTTGTAAAACTGTATCTTCTTCTATTACTTCTATCACTGAGTTAGATCAAAACTAACTCAGAAGATATCACTGATGCTGATATCTGAATTTGACAATTCTTTAGCTCTTCTCACTAACATTTCAGGAGATTTGCCAAATAAAGTAATTTCAGAAAGACACCTGCTATCACTGACTCAGATAAGTCATACACACCTCCTGCTGACAAAGCTTCAGCAATCTGCTTCAACTGTCAATGCAAAGGTCACTTCGCCAGTTAGTGCAGATCCAAGAAGGTCGCTGCTCCCACCACATCTCAGGTCCTTGATAAAACTAAGAACGAAAAATATTCTAAGTTAAAAGAAAAAACTAGCGGCCTTGTCGCTGAAGAAGTCGAATGGGATCAAGAAGTCGGTTGGGCGCAAAAAACTAACGATCATGTGTCAGATGAAGAAGACATAGCCTTTATATGTCTTATGGCTAGAATAGAAGAAGCTGAAGATGCCTCTGACACCTCTTTCTGAGAATCTCC
Organism: Silybum marianum; assembly: GCA_036898165.1. NCBI lineage: Eukaryota > Viridiplantae > Streptophyta > Magnoliopsida > Asterales > Asteraceae > Silybum > Silybum marianum. The sequence continues at coordinate 28,984,757 of CM072533.1, read as the reverse complement.
ATCAACTCAGGTACCTATTGTAGAAAACTCCTCTATACCTGAATCTGATAGCTTGTCGGCTCTCGTACCTACTCTAACTCCCATGGCAGCTCCTCTGACACTAAACAAGGACCCTGATGGGAAACTAGTGAATGTCACTACCTATAGAGGAATGATAGGCTCACTGTTGTATCTAATAGCGAGTCGACCTGATATTATATACTCAACTTGTCTCTGTGCTAGATATCAAGTTGAACCCAAGGAAACTCATTTGATCGCTGTAAAGCAAATCTTCAAATATCTGAAAGGAAATCCTAATATTGGTCTTTGGTATCCCAAATGCTCAAGGTTCGATCTAACCAACTACTCTAATAGTGATTTTGCAGGGTGCACGATAGATAGGAAGAGCACCAATGGAGGTTTTAAACTTCTATGTGGTAAGTTGGTTTGTTGGACAAGTAAAAAACAAAGCTAAGTGTCCACATCAACTGCTGAAGTTGAATATGTAGCTGCTGGAAGTGGTTGTGCCCAAATCCTTTGGATGAGGAACCAACTCACTGACTATGATGTTAAGCTCTCAGAAATCCATATTTAATGTGATAGCACAAGTGTTATCGCTATCGCAAATAACCCTGTACTTCACTCGAAAACCAAGAATATTGAGATCAGATATCACTTTATTAGAGATCATGTAATTAATGGTGAAATTGAACTTCATTTTATGCCCATTGAATATCAACTCGCTAACCTTTTCATTAAGCCTCTTGATGAGACTAGATTCAATATGTTAATTAGCGAACTTGGTATGTTGAACGCGAAAGAATGAAAACTCCTAGTGATTAACATAATTTAGTGTACACCAAGATGTTTTTCAAATTCATTAGTCATTCCCTGAACTTTGACTCAGTGATAAACATCTTGCCAAGGTATGTATTTCTTTTCCTTACACACTTTGAATGTCTTTTAAATTCAGAGAATGGTTCTTAAAAGAGAAAACCCATCACTGTAATACATTTATTTCAAATGGTGAAGATTTTAAATGGATAATGATTAACATTTATTATTAAATGATAATCCTATTATTTTCATAAAAAGGAAACCTCAGACCTTTTCTGACACACGACGGAGCTCAACGTTTCTTACCCCATCAAACCCTAGGGACGTGCAATAGGTCATCGTTACCTTTTTCAAAAAGCTAAACCATCATTCAGTTTTCTTTTCTCTCCTCTTTCTTTCTCATCTACCTATATAAGGTAAATGTTTTTCTTTTTATTCTTTACGCGCTCAAACGTCATTTAGTATCCTTTTGACTAAAACTTTGTTCAAACGTTTTTCTTAAAATCCGCCAAATAACAAGTATTTTGATTTTGTTCATCAAAACACCTGTTTTTCCCATTTCTTTGGTATTCTTTGTACCAAAAACGTATGGTTTATATATTTTTTTGTATTAAGCCATGATTATCTCTTTGGTGTTCCCATTTTTGAAACAGCAATGGAAACCTCTAGCAAGAACATCAACACCTCTACCTCATCTGACGAATAAACCATCCCTGTCACCAACTTCACTGCTGCAAAGGAATCCACCTTCTCCATCGAACAAGGATTTTTCAAAACCAACAATCATATTGCTCTTCTCGACATCCCTGCTGAAAGGCCTTATCTAAATGAAGGCGCACTATTCATCAAGACGTGCCCCCTAAACTACGCCTTCACTCACATTCCTGTAGGCATCACTTCTCACCTACAGCAATTCTGGTATACTGCTCACGGCACAACAGTTACCAATGAGAAAGGAAACATAGTCCCTGCAATCCGTTTTACCATTAGCATGGGAATGGCGGCCATCACTGTTGGAGCTATAACAACGACTCTTCGTCTCCCTGCTAAGGGAAAGGGTCAAAAATGGGTTGCTGAACCTTCTAAGGAAGAAATTTAGGAATTCCTTGACACCATCAGGTACAACTGGCCTCCATTAGAGAAGAACTCCTCAGGCGTCAGTGAGGAGATCACCAAGATAGAAAAGAGATGAATGCCAACGATGTGGCAATAATTCTTTACTCATGTCATTTAGTGCCTAGGCACCAATACAGGCCTTCTTGAACAAGCCGGCAAATAGTTCCTGGAGATGGCCTATTCTCTCTGCCATGGCCGCAAGATGAACTATGCCTCCTACATCTTCGATGAACTCCACAGGAGAGTCAAGGCTCAGAAAAGGGAAAAAACCATCCTTTACACAACATTTGTTGCTACCATCCTCGAGTCTGTGTATGAGGGATACCCATTTGAGGGTAATCAGAAGCTTTCCCAGATTGGGAAAAAGGCTTTGGAATACGATGAAAATCCTTGAGATGCTCCCTACCTCCCCTACATGTTGAAGGTTATCAGGGAACCTGCTCCTGAGGTAACTTCGACCCCTGGTCCTACCGTTCAGGTAGAGAATGTGTTAGGGTCACTGAAAAAATCCATCAGTGATCAACATTGACTCATATTCCTCCCCTTGAAGCGCAAATATTCATCCCCCAATGGTCATAAAAAGACCGTCGCTCACAAACCCCAAATGAAGAAGCCAAAGAAGGGTGTCTCTCAAAAGACAACTATTGTGGATTTCAGCGTTGTCCCAACGCCTCTTCAACCCACAACCACGACAATGACTTCAGAGACCTCAGTCCCTTAAGACATAGTAGCTTTCTCCACTGAAGCTGGTATAGGTAATACTATTATAGAATTCTCTTCTATCACGACCTCTTATTCTTTGGTCCACACATCAATCCATGACTCACATATGGATGTCCCCATTTCTGAAAAGCTTGAGAAGCGTGCTATTCAGGAATCAGCTTTGTTTCGAAAATCTGATTTTTGGAAAGCTACATGCACAAGACCTGAAAATGTGTCTCATAAACATTTTCAGAGACAGGATTATGATCCTCAGGATACAACCGTAGCAAGTACCAACCCTTAGAATAATCCTTCAGATACTCTCAAGGAACTCTTGCATACACTCTACCACCCCGAGCTATATTTGGCTCATTTGTCTTTGTTACCGACAGGTGTCATTGATGCACCTGCCACCACCATTGCTGCTACTGCTGCCATTGATGCGAAGGGTTTCTCTGACACACCTCTTCCCAAGTCTCCAAGCCTCACAGTGGAGCAAATAAATAAGACCAAGACATAAAAGGTTCAGGGAAAGACCTTTCCATAAATAAAAGAAGTACCTATAGTCTCTCTGCCTCCGCCTACTACTTCGATCAAGATCCAAGCCCTAGATCATCTGGATCAGGAATCTGCCCAGATCAAGCAAAGGGCATATGTCCTACAGCTCTCAGCAAACCACATCTACAAAAAGATGTTTGGGACACCATCCCTAGAGAATGTCGTTCTAGAGCACATCTACAAGCAAAGGGCTGAAGTCTCTTCTCTGAAGACATCGTTGAGCAACACCATTGCTCAAAATTCTTATTCAGTGAATCAATTGGGAAACTGCCTTGATAAGCAAGGCGGAGAGATTTATGCTCAGGGAAAGAAGGTTGCAGAGATCTTACGACTTCTTCAAGCGTCAAGCACATCTTCCACCACTCTCTCTGCTGACGATAGAGAGAATCTGAGTCGCCTCTTTACCACTCAGAAGGCCCAATCAGAGACACTTGCTAACATCAAAAGCAATGTCAGTACTCTGTTGGTGCACGTTCTCCCCCAAGGTAACAAGTATTAAAAGAGTTGGAGGAGCAGCTAATAAATGAAACTGACACTATCTTTACCACCGTTGCTCAAACTCAGAGAAACATCAATGCTCTGATAACCCTCAACTCTGATGATGGTGATAATGAAGAAGAAGAGGATGAAGAAAAAGAAGATGACGAAAATGAAGACATCCTCTACAATATTAGGGATGAAGACGATGATGATGATACGTCAAATTTCTTCAAATCCAATCGTCCAGGGATTGCACAATCAGGGATTGTGTTGAGAGACCCTATGGGGGATAGGGCCCCCTCCTAACTAAGAGTAGTCTAATCTCTTAGAGAAGAATAAGCAGCCGATGGAATCTGATGATCCATCTTGCCTGAATTCAAAGGGGACATCAACGCTGAGGTATTCCTTCCTCTAGATCTATATCTCCCTCTCCCTGAACCCCAACCTTCTATATGCATTCCTCTTGCTCTCCTTCCTTATACTTAATTTATAAGAAATATTGATGAAATTACTAATGATACACCTTCCTCTCCAAATCTCAATGAACCCTGTCCCCCGAACGTGAACCCATTCCCGAATGTACTTTTCGCTGAAGACTGATTCTTGTACGTATCCGAATCGGAGTCTGAATAGGATAAAGGCCTTGTTCAAAGGCATGTAAATAGAAACCCCATCTCTGAACCAGACAAAGAAGAAGAAAGAAGGGCTAACTTTATTAAGGAACTAGAGAGGGCCACATTAAAAATTCCTTTTCGTACCTCTGGTCATAACCAGCACCCACTCCAATAAGCGTCTATGACGAATTCTCCTTCCTTACCCCTGAAAAAAAGCTCAAGCCTTGGAAGCTCAGCGAATAAAAGACCAACAATTGAAAGATGCCCAGGCAAGTCTCAGGGTCGCTGAAGCTCTAGAAAATGAAGAAAAAATAAGAGTTAAAGTACTTAGACATGAAGATAAACGAAGTCTCATGGTCGCTGAAGAATTAGCAGAGAAGGAACTCGCCATGGAAAACTTAAAAGTTAATTCAATCAGAGCTCAAGATAAGATTCTACAAGCCTTAAACACGGAAAATCAGGAAGCCCAAAAACCAAAGAATAAAGAACTAGAGTGGTGAAAAAAAAAGATAAACTATCGTATCTCTCCTGGAACTATTACTAATGTAACTATCAAAGGACGAAATTCAAGATCTGGTCCAAAGATAGAGGTAACTATGTTCAAAGAATACAGAAGTGAAAAAGAAGTGATAGATCCTAAACTAGCAACAATTGAGAAAACTCCATAAAACGTAGAGAAGAGATAGAGAATTAAAGAACATTAATCATAAAATCATCAACTCATAATCATGTATTCATCGTTATGAAGGGAATTGTGAAGAACACCACATATTAGAATGAATCGACTCTCATAAGTCTGTATGTGTGAAACAGTGTGTTCTCTTCTCTCAAACTCGCTTTACAATTGAACCTAAGACACCATATTTATAGGTGCCCAATACATGTGTTAAGCCCAAGCCCGTAAAACATTAAAAAGCCCAAAATACAGTTCTTTATAAAACTTTATATCTAATTGGGGCTAATTAGATCTAACAATCTCCCCCTAAAGTTTTATAAAGAAAGCATCATCAAATAAACTCCCCCTTGCTTTCTTTAGAAGCTCTTGTGTGCCATTCTTCAAGTCTTCAAGGCGTTACAAACTCCCCCTCAAATGTAGGCTCATATTCTTGAAAAACCGAGACATTTTACACTTTCTGTCCAGCTTTCATGACTCAACTTTATCGCTGATTTTGACCATTAAGGAGACTTATTTAGAGAAAACATAAAACATGCACATTGAACTTCAGTCTCTTAGCTTATCAACAAGTTTTGATTCAACCTATTTGGATGAAAGTTGAGTGAGTTGTGCAAATTTTCCCTCAGCTGCGCAAATCAGTCATCAAAACAAAGAATTTGACGCTTTAGACCTCGTTGAGTTGAGTTCAGCTCCGAGCATTAGATTGAAAAATGGAGGAGATTGTGACAATAAATACGTCACACATGTAACTTGAATCCATGAAGAAGACATGCGAATATCCATCTAAAATCGGAAGGAGTATGAGTGAAAATCATTGCTTTCGTTCCAGCATTAGTCAGCAGACTTTGACAGTGAATAAGACATGTCAGCTTACTGAATTTGAGAAAATTCAAAACTTCAAAGTTGTGCATCTGTGAGTTATGGTTCCAATGCAACTGGATTCATGTAGATTGGAGCTTCGAGTGAAGAGATGTGCGCGTGTTTATGAAACAGCGCAATGCTGTCAGAAAACCGAAAAATGATCGGGTTACGGGCTTTGGTTCGTTGTGAGTACTGGACCAACGTACATTGATTTTGATGCTCTGAACTACCTGTGGTCTGTCTCTGGTCCATCATAAAGTTTGGTCTTCGTGGGCTCTAATTAGAGAGTTTTGATCGTACCGAAAGCCATAAAAAGACATCAATCAGAGCTTCTGTATAGTGTATGCAGAGCTTCTGGACACTGACTTCTGGATGATAGCTTCAGAACTCAAACAAAACTTCTGGACAACTACGTCTTCTGTTCTGAATAAGCTCTTACACACCTTCTGGACAGCTTGTGAGTGCTTCTGGACATAATATCAGATACATAGAGTTTATTAAGCTCTAATTAGGCTTCTGGAAACAATACCTTATGATCGAATGCTTAAAAAAATGTTACTTGATCAAGCTTCTTCTGGTAAAGGTCAGAGTATTAAGCTTCCATTAAGCTGTCTTAATAAGCTCTTTTTGATCTGGTTTAGCCCACCCTTTTTATTAAGCTTCTGAATGGCTTACTTCTTAATAAGCTCTTATTAAGCTTTGATTGCGTATATTATGAAAATTTGATTCTGATCAAATTCTTCTGACGGTAAGCTTCTAATGTAAATTCCTTCTGAATACCACATCTTCTGATCAACTTCTGATGTACAAAAGAAAAATGATCAAAAGTGCACTTCTGGACAGCAAACACTTTTACAGATTCAGACTAACCAGACTTCTGACTGCTATATAAGTTTTCTCCATCATCAAGCACTGAATGAGCAGCCGCAAGTGCATCCTGAGCACCAATGTACAGCCCATTCCCCCATAAACTTCAAACAGGTACGACAGCTAGCTATCCGACTTAATAAAGGCAGCCCTCTAATAAAAGAAAACTTTTGAAATCCTTGCTTCTGATCCATTGTAGCTTGCTTCTTATAACAACTTATGGACACCTTTCAGATTCTAAAAAGCTTTGATTAAGTTGATAAGCTACTGATGAAGCTTCTGAATAAGTTTCTGATTTGCAAGATTAGCTTCTGAGACCTTAGAAAAATCCCTTGTGTATTCGGCTTCTGATTTGGCTTATGCACTCTCTAGAGTCACAATCTTTTCTAACATACAGAGATCTCTAGAGCTTCAGAATGTAATACCTTCTTCAAAAATTTCTTTCTGATCATCTGAACGACAGCTCAGAACTCCTCTGGTTTACAAAAAGAGTTTTGATTCTCATACCGAAGGCTCTGTATGAAACAGACTTCTGGTTCGTCTGCCTTGCCTCTACAATAGTCCTCTTCTGTAGTTGCATAAGTGTATGCTTCTGTATGATAAGCTTCTGGACAACAACATCTGTCTCATTAAGCTCTGATTAAGCTGACTTAGTGAGCTCTGGCAATGCTTCCGATTTCAACTTCTGATTGCTTCTGGTTGTGTCTTCTGATTAAGCTTCTACTGGAAGGAAAAAAAACTTCTAGACAGCTTTCAGAAGTTTCTGAACAACTACACCTTTTGATCTGTCATTCAAATCAATATGTTCATACTTTTGATCACCAAATGCTGCAGCCTGCATGATCATCATCAATAGCACAAACCACACATCTGTCGAGAGCAGCAACCGTCTCTCTCACCCCTTTGTGACATTTTCTGTTCAAAAGCAAACCATGACAGCAGCAAAAGAAATTCAGACAAACAACAGCCATTTATTAAGATATGTATAGACTTTCTGGTTCTTTGAAGCTTGTTCAGTATCAGCTGATCCCTGTGTGTTCTAATTTGAGTGTAGTTCCAAGGGATGAGAGACGGTGGTCAAAAGAAAAAAAATCCCATCATTTCTTCTTTAATGTCAGCAACTCAAAAGCATGTTCCAGACTTGCATCAACAGCTAGAAGAAGACGGTTAAGTAAATTTTTACTTTTGATGAGAACCATCAATTTTCTGTTGAGTTTATGAACTTGTTTATATAAAAAGGTTAATGTCGATGGCATTAAAGAAATGATTGTGGCACCAACACCGAATATCCATACTCAACAACTTCTGTGCCCAGCTCTCGTGTTTGTATACAGAGCTCTCTGGTTCCCATATATAAAGCTTATACAGTCAACCAGAGACATAATTCAGCACCAAGGGATTATCAACACTAGAAAGCAATAGCTAAGATCTGGAAGTTTGGTACAGCAACTCGATAGAAAAGATTATGTATAAACTTCTGATTGACTTCTGAACCAAGCCTCAAAACCATGCTTCTGAATGAAATTCCTTCTTATTAAGACGCTTCGGGATAGCTTTCAGACAACCTTCGGATCAAAACCTCTGGATGCAAATAAGCAACATAAACTTGTTGAGTGTTAGTTCGATATTAATACATAAACACCACATTCTGTTGCATTTCGAGCTGACAAGAACTCTGGAATAAGCTCTGTTTGCGATGGTTAACTTCTTGACGGTTTTGATGGGTCTTAAGCATCAATAGTTCGTTGTTGATCAGTTCCAAGCTGAAGAAAGAAGCCTGGTTCTGAGTTAAAGAAAGTCTGATGCAAAGGTGGTAGCTGCAAGCAACTCATTGATCTTGACCTTCCTTGCTGCCTATCTGTCATAATTGGTTAATGTAGAGTTTGAACAAATTCAAAAAGTACAATTTTTAGCATTGATCTAATCCATATCAGAAAGTGTTGCTGTCTAGAAATCATTCAGCCAAACTCAACAGAAGATCAGAAATGGAGAACTGCACTTCAGAAGAATCACAAAGCCTTTGCACGTCGTCTAAAACACAGCTCGAGAAATCATGTTGGACCAGGAATATGTTTAATACAGATTTTCTGAAGTCAGCGGCTGATCGAGAAGTTCGAATGTCAACTGTCCACACGTGCCAGATCAACAACCCTACTACCGAGTTGCTTAGAAGCTATGAACTCAAGCACACAACAAGATGGGATCAAAGATCAGCCATCTACTTAGTGCTAAAAATTAGACCAATGAAGGAGGGAGATCAAAATTAATCAAAACACATACACACATTTGTAAAACTGATCAGATCTAATAAACTTAAATTAAATCTTCACAGGCACATTTCATCAAACATGTGGTGTGCAAAATCATTTTGGGTTTAGAGTCAATAAAATCTCTATGAATGATCATCCAAATCTCTATGAATGATCATCCAAATCTCTTCTAGATGAAATATTGGATCTCAAATAAGCATGAAATAGAAAATTATATCATAGAAGTGATATTTGGGTTTAGGCTCATGTGGTTGAAACATTCGAAGCACCAAAACACCAAACTCAACAACCAATTTCTATAATCGTTGCCATATATGACCGAATTTAAGAAAAGTTTCTTCAATTGGCTCTGATACCAAATGATAGATCCTAAACTAGAAACAATTGAGAAAACTCCATAAAACGTAGAGAAGAGATAGAGAATTAAAGAACATTAATCATAAAATCATCAACTCATAATCATGTATTCATCGTTATGAAGGGAACTGTGAAGAACACCACATATTAGAATGAATCGACTCTCATAAGTCTGTATGTGTGAAACATTGTGTTCTCTCCTCTCAAACTCGCTTTACAAATGAAGCTAAGACACCATATTTATAGGTGCCCAATACACGTGTTAAGCCCAAGCCCATAAAAAGCCTAAAATACAATTCTTTATAAAACTTTCTATCTAAAGCTAATTAGATCTAACAAGAAGAACCCCAGTTCATGAAGTTCTATGGTTCCTCTAAATGGCTAGAAATCATAGATGGAATCCAAAGTCCAAGTCTTAATTCAAAGTTGTTGTGGAAAGACATCTGGATAAGCTTCTACAAAGAATATCTCAATATGTGATAGTTCCTCCTCTTCCCTCAAAATCCAAAAAGAAAAGATCAACGTCTGATGCTGATGAAGGTCCATCGCTCAGAAATGAACACGAGACGAAATTTGATGCCGAAAGTCTTTTCTCCCATCTTATTATCCCTGATATCACAATGCTCATCACATCCCTGCCAATTTAGAGAACTTATGAAGAATACGAAATAATTAGTATTCCTGAACCAGGGATGACATTCAAGGATAATGATGGGTTCATGAAGTTTCTTAGAAATAAGGAGATCGGCATTGCTCCAACCAAGCTTCTCAAGACTCTGTATCGCAACTGTTGGGTATACAATGACCCTCTGTATATACAAAAGAACATCTTTGAGAAAGAACTACTAAGAAAAAAAGAGTACGCTGAACGCTATCCAAAACCCAACTCTTAATCATTTTCTTTACTTTGTAGTTTACTTCAGTTTATTGTACTTTACATTAGATATTGGAATTTCATTTTCAATGTAGTTATCCAGATTGATTGCTTTTAAATGAAATTTAATGAATTACTCTACTCCATCTGTGTACTGAAAAGATCTCTGAAAATAGTAAAAGGGACAATGAACATATGAGTTCTAATAACTTTTAAACCTTATTACTCATTGATTTTATGTTCTATAAATATTAGTGAATGTACTTTCTAGCTTTTACACTTTTAAAAAATTTTGATTTCATATCCTTATAAATGAAACTCAATTCAAATAGTATAATAATTGAAAAAGATCTCACAGATTAGTATTTAGAATTTTTTATTTATCTAAGGCCTTACTATTTCTTTCAAGCAATTTCTGTATGTTGCTTAAGTGTTAGACTTTATTTGTATGTAAAAGTATGGATCAGAAACAATCTTGAAGAACAAAGTAAAATCTCCAGAAGATGACTATGCTAGAAGATAGTCTTTTCCAGAAGATCTGTCCAAAAGACAGAAAGTACTCCAGAAGATGAAGTCTCTTCTAGATACAATACAAGGGCCTTCCAGCGTGCTTAATGATGTGGCAAGTCATGCTTTCCGTGCGTAACAAATTCTGTCAGGGAACTTGCTTACGTGCCAATACGTGATAGGCTACTTGATTGACTTTACATTTTGTAAACATATAAATAGAGTCAGCTACCCTTGTATTAGATGTCGATAGTTTTGGAGAGAACCTGAGAGATCATTCTGTATTTCCTATATTGTAATCATCGGTACTATGTGTGAAATACAGATTATCCTTTGATCCATATAGATATACATTTCCATTACTGTTTACATATTCTAGTTTGATTATTGATTATATTTGCTTCTGCTTACTGTTTATCTTATATCCATAATCAATCATATTGATTATAAATCATTGGTATCAGAGCTTTATAATCAATATATTGATTATTCGATCTAATCTAGTATGGAGAAATCCCCATTCAGCTAGAATTTCTCAGTTTTTAAACTACTATTTTTCATTCTACCATGTTTTATGAGTTTTTATTGTTTTCATACAATTTTTATCAAATTCAGTGGTATTTCTAGTTTAAATTTGAGTTTTGTTATTCATCGATTAACAGTTTCAAATTAGTGAGTTAAATCACATCCCATTCTAAATTTCTTCTCGAAATTCTTATACACTGTTTCTCTGAAATGGCTAATTAGAATTTTAATTCCATGTATACATCAAGCTCGCTTAATAAACCTCCCACTCTTCTTTGGGACGAATATCGACAATGGAAAATTCGTATGATTAACTTTTATGACGGATTGGATCTAGATCTATATCAAACAATTCTGAATGGTCCTTTTGTCCCATACACAACTATTCCCAATGTACCGGCCACAATAAAAACTGCAGAAATACCTGCTCGTGTCATTCTTAAAGAGAGAAAAGACTAGAGTGATGATGACAAAACTGTAGGGTTTTGAGACCGGGATCAAAATAAACATGCAACAGAAAAAAAATAACCGGTAAACCCTATTAGCCCGCATCCGTTACCAACAACTTCAAGGATTAAACACAACAATAGGGCGTTTAGAACAATACCTCAATGGTTTAGATTGGTTGATTAGAATCAAACGTAAGGAATCAAAATAGATTCCCTCTAGCGGTATCCACACGAATGTCAATCCGATCATGAACGGTTACTAGCGCGAACACTCGAAGAACACCAAGAAATCGATTCTTGGTGTTTGTGTGTGTGTTTGTCAATTTCCAGAGAGGAGAGGAGAGGAGGAGAAATTTTTTTCAAGTTTCTCAATTGTGTTATTAATTAAATGAGGCAACATGCCTTTATATACTTTCTCATCTGATCTCGGACCGAGCTCAATTAACTCTGCAAGGCTTTATTAACTTAATTAAAAGTTTCCATATTTTAATTAATTAACCAATTTGTGTTAAATAATAATAGTAGATTTTAGGTCATTGACTTGTTGACTTTTTCTCTCTAGGATTTTCGCTGCTATGGCTAGGGTTTGTTCGATCGGTGGGAATCCAATCGTAGTTTGGAGTAATCTGGAGTACGATTCTGCAGCCGACCGATCTGGTGGTAAATCCTTCTCAGTTGTCGGTGTTTTTGGCTGTTGGTTGAACGTTATTGAGAAGGTTTCGGTGTGCGGCTGGCGGTGATTAATCGGCCGCGTACCTGACAGCCGGTGGCGTTTGTGTTTCCATGTTCATCTTGGCTTCAATCGATACCTATCTGTAGGGTATTGGGGTGGTCGACGGTGGTGCACTTATCAACTAGTGTTTCGCCCTAGTGAGGTTAGGGTTTCACTTAGGGTTTCGACTGGGTAACGGCTAGGGTTTGTGTACGGTGGAACATGGCAGCGGATAGCCGTACTTGGGGTGATGGGAGTTTTGTTGCTGACTTGTTTACAAGCGACACAGGGAATGGGAAGAAACCTAAAGCAGTAGATGACGAGGAGAAAGGGACATCGGGTGTCCATGCGGTGCATGCAGATACGATGCATGGGGAACAGGCAACTAGGGTTTTGGAGTCGATGGGTGATCAATTCCTTGTGAAACAAGTAGGATGCATTGGGACCGAACCAAAGGATGTTTGCGATCCAAAAGGGGACAGAGTTTCAGTTTTTGATAGACTCTCGGGGCTGCAAGGTAAGGAAGATGGAAACACGAAGGTAGGAATGTCTTTTGATGTGGTGTTAAACGGAGATAACAAGCTAGTTCAGGGATCGCAAACTCCTGTTGACCTGCAATTCTTTCCACATTCTGATGGAGATGGTGTGGTATGTATCCCGGTAGAAGTCATTGAAGAAACGGATAAACTAGGGCGTACAATTTATGGGTATTTCCTTACCGCAAGGTCTGGTTTACCTATGATTATTAACTCTATCAAACAGATGTGGGCGAAAATTGGACTGGAAGAAGTTATGGTGAACACGCTGCGGTATTTTTTCTTTAGTTTTTCGACAAAAGAAGGTGCTAATCAAGTGCTGGAATCCCCGTACTACATGATACATGGGATGCCACTTTATATTTTTGCGTGGAAGTCAGCTAGTATGGTGAAGAAGGGTTTGCATAAGCATTGCCCAGTTTGGGTAAAGCTAATGGGTGTCCCAAAGCTAGCTATGTCAAGGGAGGGAATAGGTCGTATTGCGAGCCATCTTGGAATTCCGATACGTATGGATGTCTCAACTGCGACTTATTGCGACAGGCCTTTGGGGAAGTTGAATTTTGCTAGAGTGTTGGTTAATGTGGAAGCATGTGGAAAGCCGAAGTATCAGATTAAGGTGGCGTTACCTAACTTGGAAGGGGAGTATGGTCGGGTGAATGTTGTTAGGGTGGAGTATAATGGCATACCAAAACAATGCTCTCTTTGTTGTTGCTTTAGCGGTGACACGAAAGAGTGTCCTAAGAAGCCGGAGTCGTCGGGAGAAAAAGAGGGTGATAGCCTAAACTTTATTCCGGTTGAGCCAAGGAAAGCAACTCATCATGTGGTTACTAATAAGGGTTCGGTGGTACACTCAAATAGGGTGTTTAAAGTGGTAACAAGGGAGGATAAGAAGAGAGAGGAAAAGGAGGAGCAGGAGAAGGTTGATGTTTAGATAGAGAAGGGGAGTGGAGGTGATAGGGTGGTGGCTAATAATGATCTTATTAGCACGCCAAGGAGCATATCGTATTCTAGTGTGGAGGATAGGGAATTTGTTGAAGACACACCGCCAGGAGGGACGGTTTCAAATGAAATCCGGGAGTCTCCGGTGCCACAATGCTAAGAGACACTTGGTGGCATGCCATGCGAGGAGAAAGATAATGGCCCTAAAGCAGAGAACGTTCCAGGATCGGGTAAGTTTTTGCATGATATTAAAGTTGCTTTTAAAATACAAAAAGATACTCCTCATGTCCGTAAGAAGGAAACTTCTAATAGATTTGGGGTGCTATCGGAATTTGGAGAGAAGGGAGTTAACTTAGAGGAGGAACTTAATAAAGTGGAGGGTGTGTCTGGGATTTCTATTGGTGATGGGGAGAATGGCATTACTGTTTCAAATGATTAAGTTTGGAGCCTGGAATATAAGGGGTCTTAATAACCCCATGAAGCAAAATGAAGTCAAGCAATGGGTTCGATCGTATAATTTAAATTTCTGTGGGATTTTGGAATCTAGGGTGGAACGAAAGAACTTAGTGGCAGTTAGTAGCAATGTTTTTGGGCGATGGCAGTGGATGTCGAATCAGACTTTTTGTGACGGTGGGACTAGAATTCTGTGGGATATTGACAAAATGGAGACCAACTTGTTAACGACTTCGGATCATTTGATGCATTGTGTGTGTATACTAAGGCAAGATGGTCGGTATGTGCATGTTACGATTGTTTATGCTTCTAATGATGTTGGGGAGAGACGTAAACTTTGGGACAATTTAAGGGCTGTTAAAAGCATTGGTTGCAGCCAAGCGTGGCTTATTATGGGTGACTTCAATACGGTAAGGTGGTTAACTGATAGTACTGGGGGAAGCTCTAGGGGTTCGTTAGACATGGTTGAGTTCTCGGATTGTGTTACTGACTTGGAAGTGGATGATATTCGGTCCACAAGGTTGCACTATACTTGGACAAGGAAACCAAAGGGGGAGGATGGGCTTCTTCGTAAGCTTGATATGGTATTGATAAACATGCGTTTCATGCAGACGTTCTTGGATGCATATGCTCAATTCCTTCCATTTGGAATTTCAGACCACTCGCCGATGGTTATTCAATTCAAAGGGGGCAACACCGCTATCTATCCTTCGTTTAAATTTCCTAACCATATTGTTTCTCATGATGATTTTGAATAGGTTATTGAAAGAGCGTGGGCTGGAAGGGTGGATGGTTCTCTTATGTATGCACTTACTCGGAAACTTAAGGGCCTAAAGACGCCGATTAGGCAACTTTGCTCCAAAAGGTGAAATGTGACGAATAGAGTAAACAAAATTCGGAAAGAAGTGGAGATTGTTCAAGCTGAAATGGAGCAAGACCCATTCTCGGTTGAATTAAGGAAGGATGTTGCAACTCTAGTTGTGGCTTTTCAACAAGCTCTATGGGATGAACAGTCTTGGTTATCGCAAAAAGCCAAGGTGAGATGGTTAAAAGAAGGTGACTCCAACACAAAGTATTTTCACAAGGTGGTGCAAGAAAGAAAGGCGAGAAGTAGAATAAACTCTATCTTGGATAACCATGGTACGTATTATGAAGGGGATGATGTTCCCCTCCAATTCGTGAAGTTCTTTGAGGAAATCTTAGGTACTTCTAATAACTGCTCTCAAGATCACTTAGAACCTGCAATGTTTGAAAGGGTTTTAACCATTGATGAATCTTGTGCTATGCTTATTCCGGTTTCTGAAGAGGAGGTGAAGAAAACAATGTTTAGCTTCCCGGGGGATAAAGCACCTGGCCCGGATGGATTCTCATCTTGTTTCTTTAAAAATGCTTGGTCGGTTGTGGGAAAAGATGTTGAAAATGCGGTACAGGATTTCTTTTTGCGCGGTAAACTCCTAAGAGAGATTAATCATACTCTCATTTGTTTAGTCCCAAAGTCTTCAAATCCACAAAGGGTTTCGGAATTTCGACC
This sequence comes from Silybum marianum, assembly GCA_036898165.1. Lineage (NCBI taxonomy): Eukaryota > Viridiplantae > Streptophyta > Magnoliopsida > Asterales > Asteraceae > Silybum > Silybum marianum. The sequence goes on along the minus strand of CM072533.1, from coordinate 28,968,914 downwards.
AATTGCACTTTGTAATGTCATTTACAAGTGTGTTAGCAAGATCTTGGCTAATAGGTTGATGGTTTGTTTGAATAAAGTGGTTTCTGAATCACAATCTGCTTTCATACCTGGAAGGAGAATATTTGATAATATTCTGCTTGCCCAAGAGCTATTGCTAGGATATGATCTAAATAAGGGGCCGGCTAGATGTGCATTAAAGATAGATATTCAGAAGGCTTATGATTCGGTGGATTGGAATTTTCTGCGTAAGGTTTTGTCTTATATTGGGTTACATCCATTCTTGATTCATCTTATTATGGAATGTGTCACCAAGACTTCATACTCGGTGGTGGTTAATGGAAAGCAACACGGATTCTTCCAAGGAAAGAGAGGTCTTCGCCAAGGTGACCCGTTATCACCTTACTTATTTACGTTGGTTATGGAAGCATATATGGTTATCATGAACAAAAGAGTAAAAGAGGTTAATATGTTCTCTTATCATAAGGGGTGTGAAAGACTAAGATTGACGCACTTATGCTTTGCAGATGACTTACTAGTCTTTTGTCATGGAGATCTTGGTTCGATACAAACCATAAAAGGTGCTTTGGAGGAGTTTAAGCTATGTTCGGGTCTAGCTCCCAATGCCTCCAAGAGTACAATTTTTTTGTGTAATGTGCCTAGAGGTGTAAAAGCGAGCATTTTGGAGTGCTTATAGTTTAAAGAGGGAAATTTGCCAACTAGGTATCTTGGAATCACATTATCGGCCAAAAGATTGTCGGCGGCTGAATATTCTAAAGTGGTGGATAATGTGAGAAAGCGAATAAGCAACTGGAAGAATAAAGCTATTTTTTATGCGGGAAGGTTGCAACTCATTAAGTCGGTGTTTTCTTCAATCCAACTTTATTGGATGCATGTATTCCCTTTTCCCAAGTTGGTTATCAAGGACTTGGAGAAGCTTTTGAAAGGATATCTATGGACGCAAGGGGACTACCAAAAGGGTAAGGCGAAGGTTGCGTGGAAGTTGGTTTGTATGCCTAGAAACGAAGGAGGATTAAGCTTGAGAGAATTGGATTCTTGGAATACGGCACTCCTATTACCAAATATTTATGATATTCTCACTAAACGCAAATCATTATAAGTAAGTTGGATTTTTGAGCATAGATTGAAAAATAGTGATTTTTGGGAAGTTGGGGTGCCCAGAAAGTGTACGGCATTATGGAAGGAGATTCTTGCTCTAAGGGAGAGGATTCGGAATCAATTCCGTGTGAGCCTTGAGGATGGTAAAACATTCTCGGCACTTTACTCTAATTGGTTAACGTGTGGACCTCTTAGAGACAAGGTTACACCACGGATGTTTGCTAATTTAGGGTTGCAAGCACACGCGACCATTTTTGATTTTTTTGTAGGTAACAGAAGGGAGATGGCCTAATGATTGGGTGAATGGTGAGCCGAAAATCAGCTTGGTCGATATTCCTAAACTGTCCGAGGGAAGTGAAAACACTCTTGTCTGGAAGGACCCTTATGGTGAATTAAAGGAGTTTTCTGTAGCTGTAGTGCATGATACTATACGTGCAAGAGAAGACCTGAAACCGTGGTACAAGATTGTTTGGGTAAAACCGAGCATACCAAAGCACTCGTTTATTACTTGGTGTACAATTCTTAACAGGTTGTCGACTCATGATCGCATTGCACAATGGAAGGAGGTCCCCCCGGATCTGGTTTACATCCTATGCAAGCTAGAACAAGATTCGATAAAGCTTCTATTTTTCCGTTGTCCTTATTCCAAAATTGTATGGGGAGAAGTGAAGCGAGCGGGTTCTATCCAACTACCGGATGATTCGGATGGTGTTGTTCAAGGTTTACAAACAATGGATCTAAATGATTTGAGCATACGATCTAAAAATCTGTTTGCCGTAGCCATATACTATATTTGGCGTGAAAGAAACAGGAGGTTCTTTCATAATGTGTCGAGACAAGCGACGGATGTGGCTAAAGATATCAAAAGGGAAATGAAGTTGTTTATAGTGGTGAATAGATGCAAGTTTAGATTGCATGATAGGGAATACGATTGTATTACTACTTGATTTTTGTTTGTTTGGTGGGTTCTGTTGCATGGGTGGTTGGGCGTCTTTGGATGGTTTTGGTTCTTTTTAGGTCTTGACTTTCCGAAAGTCTGGGCTTGTCCTTTCTTTTGAGTAGTTTTGTTTGGTTTGTTTTGTTTTGTTTTTCTTTCTTAATATATTGCCAGAGGTTCCGTCCTCTTTCCATTAACCAATTTGTGTTTAATTAAACTTTACTTAACCTTATGGGCTTTTAGATAAAACAATATTTTAGGCCCGATGCACTTTTAATTATAATTATTAACATAATAGTTATTCTAATTTAATTATTAACTTGATAAATAAATTATATAATTAACATAATTATATTACAGACAGTTTAATTACTATTCTACTAGCACAATAATTCTACACTTTACAACTTGTAACTTTGTCGGGTTATAACCAATTTGGTTAATTCGTAATCTACACATCCTTATGCGTGTGACCCTATAGGTTCATCTGACGTCATCAGTATTTTCATATGACGTGGGCACATAAGATCCTACAGTCTTCTACTTGCACCCGCCACATAAAACACAGATAGTGGTTATGTGTCTAGTAACGTGCCACCGCCCCAAAGTCAAATGAATCAACACTCTTCAGCTTCAGGTTGTATTGACAACAGTCAATGTGATGATCATTGTATTCCTTATCCCTTTGCTTCACGATATCTCAATTGAAATCAAGGCATAGTTTTGGCTCATCCTTGATTGTTCAATTATTTTGTTTCGTGATCCCGATATTTAGTGAGAGAACAAGTACTATTGATTCAATCAATCTACTTGTGTACGACCATACATTTCTCATTCTGATATCATCGAGGGGTCCAGAGATTTCTCTCTCATTTTGAGAGGAGCAAATTCCATATTGCATGCATACGACTCTTACATAGATTGTATTGCACCTAACATCGCCCTTATAATCACCCGGTCAAAGGCGACGTTATACATATATCAAAGTACAACACTCCTTATGCTCAAGGTCCCAATTTATATCTCAGGTAAAAGGATAAAATGAATAACTATCATCTTCAAGAATCATTTTATGACGTTGATCTATGAAGCAATCTTGAAAGCGGGTCTTCCAACACTTGAACCTTCAAGTTCAAGTGACCTTGGTCGCAACATGCTGGCCCAACTTGACCTTAACCAAACTTTACTTTGATCTTAGTTTATCACCAGTCAGCAGTGATTAGTGACCATGGACAGTTTAAACCATATCATATAGTTTTAGATATAAACATGTTAACATAGAACACAATGGAATTAATGTAATTACTCATACCAAGTTTGCCAATAACAGATAGAATTTCATTGAGCTAGTGTGGCAATCATACTAAATTTACATAACATTTCAAACACTTAAAAACCTCAAACCTATTGAGCTAGTGTGGCAATCATGCTTACTCTAACAAATAGGTTTATTGAATGGATCTGCCGGATTATCTTCCGAATGAACTTTACAAATCTTCACATCTTCCCGATTGATCATCTCTCAGATTATGTGATATTTCCTTAGAATATGCTTGGACCATTGGTATGACCTAGGTTCCTTAGCTTCTGTTATGGCTCCTTCATTATCACAAAAGATCTCGATAGGCCCATCTATGCTAGGAACTTCTCCTAGGTTCGTTATGAATTTCTTCATCCATACGGCCTCCTTCCCGGCATCCGAAGCTGCTAGGTACTCTGACATTGTAGTTAAGTCTGCTATAGAGCTTTGCTTTAAGCTCTTTCAGCTCACAGCACCACCATTGAGTGTAAACACAAAACCGGATTGTGACCTGAAGTCGTCACGGATGGTTTAGAAACTAGCATCTGAGTATCCTCGGACACACAGATCTCCTTCTTCACCACAGTATAACAGGAATATATCCTTAGTTCTTCTCAAGTCTTTGAGGATATTCTTTACTGCTACCTAGTGAGCATCACCAGGGTTCGACTACTATTTACTAGTCATGCCCAAGGCATAAGATACGTCAGGTCGAGTACATATCATGACTTACATTACAGATCCAATAGTTGAAGCATAGGGAACACCCTTCATGCGATCTATATCTTCCTCCCCTGAAAGACATTGAGACTTGCTCAGTTGTATTCCATGTACCATTGGCAAGTTCCGCCTCTTGGAACACTCCATCTTGAAGCGTTTCAAGACCTTGTCAATATATGTACTCTGGCCTAATCCAATTAAGCTCCTTGATCTATCACGATAGATCTTAATTCCAAGGATAAAGGCAGCTTCTCCTAGATCTTTCATTGAGAAACACTTCCTTAGCCAGCCTTTTACACCTTTTAGTGTCGAGATGTCGTTTCCAATGATTAGTATGTCGTCAACATACAGTACTATAAATACAACAATGCTCCCACTAGCTTTCTTGTATATACAAGGTTCATCTTCGTCTTCGCTAAAACCAAATTGTTGAGATTCCAACTCCTAGACGCTTGCTTCAGTCCATAAATGGATCTAAGAAACTTGCACACTCTATTAGGATGATCTGGATCTTCAAAATCTTCTGGTTGTACCATGTACACATCCTCGCTAAGCATTCCATTAAGAAATGCGGTTTTGACATCCATCTGCCATATCTCAAAATCGTAATATGCAGCTATAACAAGCAAAATCCAATTGCATTTAATCATGGCTACTGGAGAAAAGGTTTCATCATAGTCGACACCATGAGTTTGTGTGAAACCCTTTGCTACCAACCTAGGCTTATATGAAAGCACGATCCCATCCATGTCGGCTTTCTTCTTGAAAACCCATTTGCTCCCTACGACTTTGCAGCCATTGGGCGCATCCACCAGATCCCAGACCTGGTTGTCAGTCATGGATTGAAGCTCAACTTTCATAGCATCATGCCATTTGTCATATTTTGCACCTGACATAGTCTGTCCGTACTTAGACGGTTCATCATCAACCGTATCGTCACAGCCAATTAGAAACCCCAGGTATCTATCTGGCTCTTGACGAATCCTTCCCGACCTTCGGATTGTTTGTCTCTTGTTAGTATCCTCATTATCTTGCTGGAGTTCAACATCTTGTTGAGTTTCAACATCTTCTTGAGCGCTAGTGTCAACCAGTACATTAGGTGTTTCCTGAACTTCCTCAAGCTCCACCCTATCCCCATCGCTTGTCTTAGTTAGAAAATCATATTCTAGGAACTCAACCTTCCGTGAAATGAACACCTTGTTCTCACCGGAGTTGTAGAAATAATACCCAATAGTTTCTTTGGGATATCCTACAAAGATGCACTTATCAGATCTGGGCTCCACCTTCCTAGAAGTTTCTCGCTTAAGATAAGCATCGCAACCCTAGACTCTCATGTAAGATAGATTTGGGATCTTCCCGATCCACATCTCATATGGACTTTTGTCGACCTTCTTGGTAGGTACATTGTTTAGTATTTTGGCAGCTGCTTGCAAATCATATCCACAAAAACTCATAGGCAACTTGGTATGACTCATCATAGACCTAACCATATCTAATCAGGTACGGTTCCTCCTCTCAGACACACCATTATGCTGTGGTGTTCTTGGTGGAGTTAGTCGGGATACTATCCCACACTTGCTAAGATGCTCATTGAATTCATGGCTCAGATATTCACCTCCTCAATCAGATCGAAGAGCTTTTATCTTCTTGACTAGTTGGTTCTCTACCTCATCCTGAAACTCTTTGAAAACATCAAAGCTTTCAGACTTGTGCTTCATTAGATAAACATATCCATATCTACTGTCATCATCAGTAAATGTAATGAAGTAGTAACATCCAGTTCTTGTGGTTGGGTTGAAGGGTCCACACACATCAGTATGTATCACTCCCAACAACTCATTTGCCCTTATGGACTTTCCTTTAAAAGGAGCCTTAGTCATCTTCCCTAATAAACATGATTTGCATTCATCAAAAGAATCATCCGTTGATTCCAAGATCCCATCCACTTGGGAGCTTGGCAATGCGCTTTTTGTTTATATGGCCAAGACGACAGTCCCACAAATATGTTTGACTTAATTCTTTCTTAAGTCTTTTAGCATTCGCATTATATATCGATTTAGAATTGAGATCGCTATGAATATCTATTTCATAAATGCCATTAACTGGCCTGGCAAAAAAATAAAATATACCATGCAAACATGCAGAAATAGATCCATCATCAAAAAATTTAAACATAAATCCATCTTGTCTCAAACGTGCAACTGAAACAATGTTTCTAACGTACTAGGAATGTAAAGACAATCATTTAGTTTCAAGACTAGATCATTTGGAAGGGTCATATCGTATTTCCCTTGGGACATAGCATCAACTCTTGCCCCATTGCCTATCTTGAGGTCCAACTGGCCTGGTCGCAGTTGCCTTTCACTTCTTAATCCCTGTGGAGAAGCACATATGTGAGCTCCACATCCGGTATCCAATACCTAGAAATCATAATCAGAAGTGAATAAACCGATAATAAACATACCTGAAGGTCCGACTATAATAGCTTTCTCCTTCTTTATCTGAAGAACCGGATAGTTCCTTTTGGATGAAACTGAGTCCAGGGGAATCATTCCCTCATTCTTCTTGGTTCAACTGGAACTTCTAGTCTTTGCCTTCCCTTTTCCAGTCATAACTTTTCCATCCATTTTCTTTCTTATTCCTCTTTGTGTCTTGATCATCAAGACATTTCTGACTTTCTCCAACTTGGAGCTGTTCTCCTTTTCAAAAGTTTTCAGCATGCTATGCAGTTTAGGAATAGATACGTCCAAGCCATTCATGTGATATTTGAGCACAAAACTATCATATGATTTAGTCAAAGAGTTGAGGACATAATCGACCACAAACTTTTGACCGAAAGGACATCCTAATCGAGACTATCGATCAATGTACCCTTTTATTCTTGAGACATGAGTACTGATTGATGTTCCGTCCTTCTTCACCTAAGCATGTACTGATTGTAGAGTTCTAAACTTGTCAAGTCTTACCAGTAGTCCAAACATGGCCTTCAGGTTGTCCATAATTTCCGAGGCTGGCCTCTCCTCATGCTCCTTCTGAAGTTCAAGAGTAATGGAGGCTAGCATAAGACAGGACACACTTAGAGCATCTCTTTGGTACTTTTCATAAGCAATGTGAGCACTTTCAGGGGCTTTCCTAGTTGGGAGATTAGGAGGATGATTCTCGATTACATAGAATTTTTTTTCGAATCTGAGGACAAAACTTAATAATTGGAACCATTCCAAGAAGATTTGTTCGTCCAGAATTCCAATGTTGAGGATGGGTTGAAAAATGTACTAGGAGAGATTGGTGTTTGTGTTTTCTTGATTAGCAGACATCTACAGAAATTAAAGTTCGATATTAGTATTAGTTTAAAATTTTTAATAACCCTTAAAATTCAAATATTTTAGCTAAGATCCATATTTCATTAATTTTCACGATTGGGTAGTATGCAAATAGTGAAAACTAATTACTTAAGTAGGCAAATTCCAATTGTGATCATCACAACTCTTAGATCCTTCGTGAGATTCTTTAAAATTAAAGACATGTTTAATCTTACTTCTTCACCTTGAGATCATTTGTAGACGGGCAATACACAATGTACAAATACCTCAAATGAGCTTAACCATAGTAAAACGTCACAATTTTTATTTCGAGTAAGAACCCAAAAATTGATCGTCCAGCTCACGACTATCATTAAAGGCGGACAATACACAACGTGCAATGAGCTCATTTGTCGGATTCGCCAATGCTCATCCGAAATCGACTAGTTATGCGCTCGATAACCGTTTTAAATGAGTGGTGCAAAACTCACATTTTTATCATGAAAGGTTATACCGATCTCATTCCAATTTTACGTTTTAATTAATTTTAAACCTATTTTAGGTTGGTACCAATTTATTTATTCAAATTCATTATTTAATAACTTATCAAATTTATTTGTAAAAACATTTACAATTTATCAATCGGTATTAGTTTGATGGCTTATCAAAGTAATTTGTAAAAACATTTATAATTTACCAATATTAGTGATTATGATAAAATTTCCAATTTTAAAAACCCCGTTGCAATAATTTTAACATATAATTAAATGCAATAATATGGAAATAAACAACCACAAACATGGAAACATGCAAACACCTAACATGGATTCAATTAGTCCCAACTATGAGGTTTTCGTGAGCCCACACGAAAACCCCGGTCCAAAACCTAAGGACATCGCATGTCGACTCCCACTAGCTCCGCCAACCGAGATGGACTCCGGGATGCCGCTTTGATTCCTTCTGTCTTCCGATTTACAAAACACTATACCAAGGTAACATAATTTAACTATTACATTACATTGAAATCGGCAACCATACGCAAATCGCAAAAATTACAACCATTAATTAAACACATTTTAATTTAACCAACAGGAAAAATAAAACAGCCACGGGTCTTGGGCTTAAATCGAATCCATCATGGAAAACAACCAAATCAACCAAATGGGCTTGGGTCCAATTAAGCATAAATAACAAGCCCAATGAATCAATCAAAATAGGTTAAAATCTTATTAGGTCTAAACGGGCCTAAACCGTGAAATCCTAAAAGCCTAATTAACAAAAAGGGGAAAGCACCAAACAAGCCAGAAACGCTCCAACAGAAGGTGGCCGTCGACGGTGGAGGCGCACGACAGCAATGGCGCGGCGGAGCACGGATGGGGCGGCAGCGCACGATGGAAGCGCACGACAGTAGCGCACACGACGGCGCACGACGGCGCACGACGACGGTGAGGGTGGCGCTCAGCGGCAACGACGGCGATTGTGGTGGTTTTCCCGGTTTAACGCGTTTAACCATCTTTATATTGATTCTAACTCTAAAGTCATTGTAACAGGGCTCTGATACCACTGTAGAGTTTTAAGATCGGAATCAAAATAAACATGCAGCGGAAAAACAATTACCGGTAAAACCCTATTAGCCTGGATCCGTTACTAACAACTTTAAGGATTAAACACAACCATAGGTGGTTTAAAACAACACCTCAATGGTTTGAATTGGTTCATTAGGATCAAGCGTTAGGAATCAAAATAGATTCCCTCTAGTGGTATCCATGCGAATGTGAATCCGCTCACGAACGGTTGCTAGCCCGAATACCCGAAGAACACCAAGAAATCGATTCTTGGTGTTTGCGTGTGTATTTGTTGATTTCCAGAGAGGAGAGGAGAGGAGTAGAGAAAGTTTTCAGGTTTCTCAATTGTGTTATCAATTAAATGAGGCAACATGCCTTTATGTAGTTTCTCTCATAATCTCGGAGCAGGCTCAATTAAGCCCACAAGGCTTTAGTGACTTAATTAAAAGTATCCATATTTTAATTAATTATTTTATTATTAACTTAATAAATAATTAACCAATTTGGGCTTAAGTAAACTTTAATTAACCCTTTGGATTTTAGATAAAACATTATTTTAGTCACGATGGACTTTTAATTATAATTATTAACATAATAATTATTCCAATTTAATTATTAACTTAATAATTAAATTGTATAATTAACATAATCACATTTCACACACTTTAATTACTATTCTTCTAGAATAATAATTCTAGACTTTGCAACTTTGTAACTTTGCCGAGTTATAACCAACTTGGTTAATTCGTGATCTAAACATTCTTATGCGTGTGACCCTCTAGGTTCATTTGACATTAGCAGTGTTTTCATATGACGTACGCACATAAGATCCTACAAAAACCAAGGTGGTAATTGCCAACAAAGCAAAAAGGCTACTCATGATGGCCATCTCAAATGATATATTCCAATCTTTTGATTCCTGCGACACTGCTAAAGAATTATGGGATCAACTCGCAAATCAACTTGAAGGAGGTGCTAAGATAAGAAAGAACAGACGAGCTCAAGAATTGAATGAGTACAATTGTTTTCAGGCACTTCCGGAAGAGACACTAGAGCAGACGTATCACAGATTCAATACACTGATCAATCTGTGCAAACGGTGTGACATCGTCAGGTCCAAGGAAGACAACAATGTCTTGTTTCTAAAACGTCTGAATGTTGAATGGTCAAATCTATCTATGTCTCTGCAAGCTTAATCAAGATCTAGAGCAGTGGTCACTTAGTGATGTGTTTGGTACTCTACAACCACATGAGAAGGAGGTACAACAAAAGAAGGTGAGTGTTGGTGGTCCTTTGGCCCTCATCTCTGATTCTAGAGGGTCAAGCAGAAGGACGAGATAAACAGAAAAGAAGGGGAAGAGCAAACCTCTAATGATAGAAGTTGATACAGAAGCTGGTTTTTCTGGATCAGAAGATGATGATATCAATGCTTTTGTTGAGCCTTTGGCTCTTATTACTAAATAATTCACAAGAAAGTTTGGTGATCGTTCATTCCAGAATAAAGGAAGGCATGACAACAGAAATGAACGCCAAAGCCAATCCTATGGGCCCAGACAAGAAGGTCCTAGGGTAGAGAAAACTGAAGCAGAGAAGAATGAGGAAGAGAAGAAGAAGAAGAAGAATTATGTATGTTACATATGTGGCAAATGGGGCCATTATTCAAAAGACTGCAAAGGAACTCTAGTCAAAGATGAACAGTACTACAAAACCAAATACAAGTACAATAGAGACGAAAGAGCCATGTATACTGAACATGAGAACTGGTGTTCAGGCCAGTTAAGTGATGCATAAGCCATGTTTTGTGGAACGACAATGACAAATGATGCAGAAAATCAGATCTCTGAAACTCCGGTTTGCATTACTTCTGAACCTTCTGAACTTGAACAAACCATTTTAAACCTGACTTTTGATATTGAAAATCTGAAACAGAAGCTTCAAAATGAAAGGAAAGTCAAAAAATATTTTGAAAAATCTTTCACTCTTATTGAAAAAGAAAGAAACATTTTCATTAGAGAAATGGAGTTCTCACTAAAGAAAAACAAGAACTCTTTGTGGAAAATGAAAACATTTCTAAACATAAGAAATCCATAGAAAGTTCCTTAAAGAAGAAATAAATGAACTTAATAAACTTAATAAACTTCTGAAGGCTAAGGATAAGGAGCTTGAAGCAAAAGAAAGTGACAGATTAAACTCTGTAGCACTCAAAAACTATTTTCAAAAAGAAAAGGAGTTTATGCACACAATCTTCAGAAGAAGGAGCTCTGGATTAAAAATTATCAAGACGCTCAGAAAGTGCATGAATAGATAAACACACAAGTTGGAAAAACAAGTCTCGGATTTGATGATATGGATCCTTATACTTGAAAAAATATATCTACCTTAGATTTTGTCGTCTGTGTGGGAAAAGAACAAAAATCTGATTTTCCTGTTTTATATGAACAATCTGTCTTCAAAAGGTCTAAATACGGGTTTGAACATCGAGTTAGAAAACTCAAGTAGAAAAATGTAAATTATTCTTCTGAAGGAAAGATTTGTAAACCAAATCAAGTTGATTTAAAACAAATCCAGAAGCAAAGCAATTTTTTCAACTTTGGTTCATTTACTCATATTACTTTGAATATAGAAGCAGATGAGTTCATACCCATAAATACAAAAGAAGAAATGAGACTCAAGTTTGAATCAGATCTTCTTAACGCTCTGGTTAAATGTATTGTTAAAAATAGTATAGAACCTAAAACTTTATCTTCTCATAAACAAGAAAAATCTTTATCTTTTGAGAATTATCCAAAAATCACACCCTGTTCATTTATCGATTAAATCTTTCTCAAGAAAAAGATAATGATGAATTTGATGTTTATCCCTGGGAAAATGAAGATCAAAGTTATGATGATTTCTTTGACATGTCAGATAAATTACCCCTATGTTTGAAAATCGTATGCCTTCTACTTATGTTCCGGTCAAAAACTGTATAAAAAATAGCTCTGCTACTTTTTTATATACAAATAAAACACCAAAAGTAAGGGTTGTTGGACAAGAAGTCAATAAACTTCTGAATGGTATATCTCTGAACTCAGTCCTTCCAAGGGAACAGAGAAAAGAGTTTCCCATTCATCCAGATTTTTTAGATATATGCATTCAGGCTAAGTCTTGTCTTGATCTTGAAAAGGGGGCAAAAATCAAGCTAAAACAGAAATCTGTGCAACAGTCTCCGAAGCTACAACCTCAGAATCACATAGTGTTCACCTGTGAACAGAAAGTAAAATGGGAGTTTAATGAAAATATCCGTCCGTCTGTTTCAGTGAAATTTCCAGAAGATCTAAAGAAGTGGATAGCTAAGAAGCAACCTTCAGAGAAGAATTCACACGTTCTAGAGAATAAGTCTAGCCTAGATAAGAAGTTCAATCGAACAACTAATGCTACAATAGACATAAATAAAAATTCTTGTAATTATCATTCAAGAAATGAAAATTCAATGAAATCTTTTATAACTCAGAACTCTGAATGCTTCTCTCTGTTTTATATAAACTAAAAAAGTTATTCTCTAATCCACATTGTTTTTCCTCTGACTTCAAGAAATGTTCAAATTTTAGAAGTCAGAAAAAACAAAAACCTAAGGAAGTACAGGAAAATCAGAAGCCTCTGGAAAACCTGAACTTTCACATAAGCAAAAGAAAAATCTAATGTGAATCCCAAGCATAACTATAGAGGACTCATTATGAAATGCGTACCTAAATCTCTCTAATTCTGTATTGCAGAAACAGCGTGTGCACATCTGGTTTCTCGACTCTGGATGCTCGAGGCACATGACTGGAACCAGAAATTTACTCTCTGTGTTCAAAGACAAAACTGGTGGAGCAGTAACGTTTAGAGATAATGAAACGGGTCAAATAAAAGGTTATGGTAAGCTAGAAGAAGGGAATGTCACTTTATCAAAGTTGGCTCGCATCTCTAGACTAAAGCATAATCTTCTGAGTATAAGTCAACTCTATGATGCTAAGATGAAAGTTCTTTTTGATGAGCATTGTTACCTACTATCTCAGGCAGCTAAAGAGTTATGGAGAGCCAATAGAAAAGGTAACCTGTATATGATGAACTTCACTTCTAAAGATGGAGCATAAACTCTATGGCTCATCTACAACAAAAGTGAAGTAGCTTGGCTCTTGCATCATAAGCTTTCTCATCTTAACTTTCAAAATCTTCAATTGCTTGCAAAACGTAATCTGGTTAACGGCCTCCCAGAGGTTCACTTATAGACAGATAATCTTTATCCAGCGTGTGAAATGGGTAAAATCAAACGAGCTTCCCATAAAACAAAAAGTGATAATTCGTGTCCCAGACCTCTACACATGCTACATGTTGATCTCTGTGGTCTCATTGATATGCAAAGTCTATCTGGTAAAGAGTATATACTTGTGCTTATTGATGACTTTTATCGTTATACTTGGCTTGCATTTGTAAGACAGAAGTCAGAAGTCCTAGTAGTTCTAATTAACATGATGAAGAGGATTCAAGTGCTTCTGCAATGCAAAATTCAGAAGCTGAGAAGTGACTACGATACTGAGTTCAAGAATGCCAAACTTGAAGAGTATATGAACAATGAAGGAATTTCACAAAACTTCTCAGTTGTTAGAACTCCTCAACAAAATGGTGTGGTGGAAAGACGCACTCGTACCTTGGTTGAATCCGCAAGAATGATGCTTGCAGCTTCTGGACTATCCACACATTTCTAGGCTGAGGTTGTCTCCACTACTTGTTTTACATAGAACAGATCTATAATTGTCAAGAGACATCTCAAAACTTCTTATGAGCATATCAATGGTAGAAAACCTAATGTTAAATTCTTATACATCTTTGGCTGCAGGTGCTATATCCTAAATGAGCGAGATAAACTTGGAAAGTTTGAGAAGAAATCAGATGAAGCCAAATTCTTGGGATATTCTCTGACCTCAAAGGATTTCAGAGTTTACCATCTAAGAACCAAAACGGTCATGGAAAGCATCAATGTAGACTTTGATGATCAGACACAATTAACTTCTGATTATTCAGATTCAGAACTCAAGCTTAACAACGTAACTACTGACTATCACTCCAACGTAACTACTGACTATCACTTCAGATTCAGAACTCAAGCTTAACATCTGAAATTGATGCTATATTTGAAGAATTTCTTGGAGAAGAGATCCATTCTTTAGAAATAGCCAGAAGTATCCAAATAAGACCAACATAGGAACCACTCCCTTCTTAATCAACCATCTCTGGTCCCTCTAGTTCACACTCAGCTTCTGATGCGGAGCTACCAAGTAGCATGTCCATTCCAATTCCCTCTACTTTAAATGAACGCCCAGAGGACACTCTGCCTCATCCTGATGCAGAGATCTTTATTCTTGATCCTCTTTCCTTTGTGCCTTCGTTTGAGGGAGAGAAACATGGCTCCTCTCCAATTCAGAACCCTGCACCAGAAGTTATCACCAAATATGAAACTTGACTCTGATCCTTCTGGGAAACAAGTAGATGTCAAAAATTATAGAGATATGATTGGATTAGTTTTGTACTTCACTGCAAGCAGACCATATATAATGTTTGTTACATGTCTTTGTGCCAGATATCAAGCCAATCTCAAAGAATCACATTTGGCTGCTGTGAAAAGATTCTTTAGATACCTAAAAAGAACTCCTTCATTGGGTCTCTAGTATCCAAAGCATTCTAGCTTTGATTTAATTGCCTATACTGACTCAGATCATGTAGGATGTAAGTTAGATAGGAAAAGAACCTCTAGAAGTTGTCAACTTCTTGGCAACATGCTAATTAGTTGGACATCTAAAAACGAAAACTGTGTGTCCACTTCCACAGCAGAAGCAGAATATGTTACTTCTGCAAGTTGCTGTTCACAAGTATTCTGGATGAAAACCCAACTTAGAGATTATGGCATTGTGTACGACTAATTTCCCATCTTGTGTGATTCAGAAAGTGCAATAGCCATCACAGAAAATCCAGTTCAACACTCTAAATTTAAGCACATTGATGTCAGGTATCATTTTATAAAGGATCATGTGGAAAAAGGTACAATTGAAATGTACTTTGTCCCTACTGATTACCAACTTGCTGATATTTTCACAAAAGCTTTAGATGAGAACAGGTTTAATTTTCTAATCCGCAAGTTGGGCATGATTAACATGTCATAAGAAACCGGAATCTGTTTTTAATAGGTTTTATGTAACATCTCTCTAAGCATGTATTTTCAATTCTCTTTCTTTTTCATATTTTGTACTCATTTTTTGCACATCAAGCATACAAGAAGCTTCTGACTGCACTAAAAAGAGTCTTTGCATCCTAAACTCTGCCTATTGCTCTTACGTATTTTTGATCCATGCACAGTTTAAGGGGAGCAGATAATAATGCACGAGTCAAAGGGGAACAGACATTAATGCAAACATCAAGAGGAGCAATCTCTGTTCTTGTAAAAATAATTTTTCAAAAAGATAAACATCCAGAACCTCTGGCCTAACTCTTGTTGTGAAGGATAACTAGATGTCTCTAGTATGTCTATCGATCTTTCTGGGTTACCAATTTTGCGAGTTCAAATGCCATCTACAACTTCTGTACTGACTATTGCGTTTAAGGTTATTCAGAAGCCTCTGGGTTGTCTTGGAAACCTGTTGAATGAATCTTTCTATGAAAATTATACATGTCACTCCATTTTTTACTAACTCTTGCCGTCAAGGTTATACATAAGCTTCTGACATGTCCATAAATTTCCCTGTAAAGTCATTCAAATTTGTTCAAAGTTTCTATTGGTCTCAAAACATTTTCACTCGACCAATTGATTGATTTTAAAGTTTTCTTATTTTCCACAATCCTCTGAACAAATCACAACTAAAATAATGCTTCAGAAACCTTTCCTAAAGTATCATAGCCATCCAGAACTTTTGTACTAACTCTTACCTCCAATGTTATACAGAAGCCTCTAGTATGTCTATGAAACTTTCTGCGAAGACATATCTCCTAAGAACATAAGTAAAAATTATCTCTGAATAACTCTGGCCGTCAAGGTTATACAAAAGATTCTTTCTTACTTATTTCTTCTTCTTAAATATGTTCTTCAAAAAACTCTCTTATGGGCCTAAAAAGATTTTCATAAGACCAGATAGATTGATTTTCAAATCTCTTCTTGGATGATCATACAAAACATCAAGGGTGAAAAATCAACGATGACAGCTATTATACACGCCTAGCTCTCCAAACGGTTCCTTTTTCTGATACATTGCCACGTGTCCAAATCTTTAACGATCAAGTATTGAACCGTCAGACACGTGTCAAAACCTATGGACCGCATGCTTAATCGATTCATAGACCACGTCATCAACTTCGATTCATTACCTTTACCACTCGAGTACAATTTCACTCCGATTATTTAAACTCGATTTACCAGACCATTTTCACTTTTCACCATCCCTGTTCTCTGAATTTCTTGCATTCCAACAACTTCTATTTCATCAAACTGTAACTTTAAAATAAAACCTAACTGTTCGAATGGCCGCTCCAGAAGCACACATGGGATGTGATAACGAAGAGGCAAATGTTCACCAATCCCAAACCGCTGAAAGTAAGGTAATCGTATTCCTTCCAAACAAACCCAATAACCATCAAATCAATCTGAATCCAAGCAACTATGACTCCGAGTATTGCATTCTGATTGAGTTTCTTCAAACTCATTTCCTAAATCAAGCCCTAACTACAACTGACCCATCTGTTCCTCAGGAATTTGTTTAAGAACACTGGTATTCTTTGAATTTGTAGGACAAGGGAGAGTCATTGAAGGGTGATTTTGACATACCAAACTCCGAATATGCGTGTGAAGTGAAGATCACCAAAGCAAAAATTGGAAGAGTTTTCCAGCTACCAACCCTGCTGCACTTCAAATTGATGCATTCGAACCATACCTAACATCTGATGTTCTTGTGGACTTTCTGAACCATCTAGGGTACAATACCGAAATCCACAGAGTCTCTGAATTCAACGCCAGTACCTACGCCCAATCTGGAATGTTTTGGTCTCGATCTTGAACAAAGGTCTTACCTGCAAACTAGGCTCCATGATCAAGCAAATACCAATATTCTAACATTGATATATGGAACCTACTTCAATCTCCCAATAGACTATGTTGAACTCATATATCGTGAATTCAAAGGGACTGTACACAAACAAGGTTCATCTCATGAAAAAGCTAACCCAATGCCCTCATTGATGTTTCCACGATTTTTTCCTCTGTTACTTCAAAGTGCGATCAACTACAAGCAACTTCAATGCTTACCCCCTTTTTGCAATTTCACATGATGAAAACTCATCGACCAACCATTCTTGATGTTGGATATCCGAAGGCCAGACCACTTTCAAGGTACATGCTTGAACTCTTAACTAACCCAACTACTTCTCTTGAACTCTATAGAAGCTTTGCGGTAATCTTAGCACAAATATCACCAACCCCAGAGTATTTAGTATCCAGAATAGTGAGTGAGGGGTTTAGTGAGAATGAGCATGAAGACAATTAGAGTGACCAACAGAGCGTTTCTAACCATGTCGAGCGTTTATTAAGAGACAGTACAAAATATGTTCAAATAGACACAAATGTGAGATCCCAGCTAAGTCCATCCCGAGTAACCACATCTCCTATGACTGATGTTCAACCATGATGATCTTTTGAAACAGGACGTACGCTCAGTTCGAACCCAAACCCAGAAACCAACCGGTTAGAAGCCATCTCAAATGTTTCTGAATCAAGCACAACCGGGGAATCTAGTTCATCTTCTTCCTCTCAACAGGAAGAAGACTATGAGATAAGAGTTTAGTTGCCTCATAACTTGCCACCATCCACACACAACGTTGATGTCTTTATGACCAATGAAGTTGATTGGATGGACGTTGCCACGTCCATGACAACTCCTAATCCAAATGCCAATGAAAACCCGTCAGGGGGGTTATGGCAACAGGACACAAAGGACCTCTGTACTTGAAATGCATCGAAGTACCCACATCTACATTGACTCTCCAATCTATGACATTGGAGACCAAGTCAATGAGATCAGAACATCCAAAGAGGAAGCTCCTAGGAGCCCTCGATGTCAGGATGGAAGTCCCTTTCTACTCAAAGCCAATATAAGTACAAGTGATGCCCTGTCTGAACGCGAGAGAAAAGAGGCCCCATGTGTTGCGGATATAGCATTTACCCCCCCTACTGAATTTGTCACGAATTCTGCATTTCATGCATTCGCTGATCAAATAAAGGGATCCTTGTTGGAACCCAAATCCCTATTTAACTCATTTAATTAATAGATCTAAGAGAAATATAAGAGCGGAAGCAATTTAAATCTATGATTAAAGATAGAACAGTTAATAGGACAGTAAGAACAATATTTGAACAAATGAGAATTTGTATTCAATTTAAATCTATGATTACAAATACGATGAATGATAAACCCTAATTCTCTCTCAAAGATGATCGACACTTATACTAGTACAAAAGAGAAAGTCAACAAGCTAGCTTATCACCGAGTGACACGTCACTTGTACGACTAACAGAATTAGTTACGCACGGAAAATGTGACAGGCCACGTCACCAAGAGCACGTGAAGAAAGCAGTTGATATCTAGAGGTCTTCAGAGGTCTCTAGGCGCTTCTGATGAGAGTGAGATCAGAGGATAGGTCTTTGAGTTTGTTCTCTGATGCTTAAGAGTTATCTGCTTTTGGTTCATACTTTCATAACAAATTCTAACAATCTCCCCCTAAGTATGAAATCCAGAACTAAGAATGACATGACAAAACAGATGTTCATGTCATTACATTTAAACAAGTACAATAAAGAGATTTACAAGATAAAAAATCAAAAAGCAGCATCAGGATGAAATGTAGTGATCTTGTGAAATTGATCAGTGATATGTCTTAGCTTTACAATCAAGTTCAGTTGTCGATACATCCTTTCAGCGACAATTATTATGTGAGCTCCTTTTTCTGTATCATCCCTCTAAAGGGCTGCAAACCCTTTGACAATATCCACAATTCTAGAAGAGTATTTGTGAGCTTCTTTAATTCTAAAGAAGCTTTTTCTTTTTTGTCTCTTGAATATAATTCCATCCTCTCGACCTATCAAAATTTGCCCAGCAGGGATATGCTCAATCCCTTCTCTTTCTTTATTAGTTGCAGATATACTTAATAGATCTAAGAGAAATATAAGAGCGGAAGCAATTTAAATCTATGATTAAAGCTAGAACAGTTAATAGGACAGTAAGAACAATATTTGAAGATCAAATGAGAATTTGTATTCAATTTAAATCTATGATTACAATTACGATGAATGATAAACCCTAATTCTCTCTCAAAGATGATCGACACTTATACTAGTACAAAAGAGAAAGTCAACAAGCTAGCTTATCACCGAGTGACACGTCACTTGTACGACTAACAGAATTAGTTACGCACGGAAAATGTGACAGGCCACGTCACCAAGAGCACGTGAAGAAAGCAGTTGATATCCAGAGGTCTTCAGAGGTCTCTAGGTGCTTCTGATGAGAGAGAGATCAGAGGATAAGTCTTTGAGTTTGTTCTCTGATGCTTAAGAGTTATCTGCTTTTGGTTCATGCTTTCATAACAAGTTCTAACAATCTCCCCCTAAGTATGAAATCCAGAACTAAGAATGACATGACAAAACAGATGTTCATGTCATTATATTTAAACAAGTACTATAAAGAGATTTACAACATAAAAAATCAAAAAGCAGCATCAGGATGAAATGTAGTGATCTTGTGAAATTGATCAGTGATATGTCTTAGCTTTACAATCAAGTTCAGTTGTCGATACATCCTTTCAGCGATAATTATTATGTGAGCTCCTTTTTCTGTATCATCCCTCTAAAGGGCTGCAAACCCTTTGACAATATCCACAATTCTAGAAGAGTATTTGTGAGCTTCTTTAATTCTAAAGAAGCTTTTTCTTTTTTGTCTCTTGAATATAATTCCATCCTCTCGACCTATCAAAATTTGCCCAGCAGGGATATGCTCAATCCCTTCTCTTTCTTTATTAGGTGCAGATGTACTTAATAGATCTAAGAGAAATATAAGAGCGGAAGCAATTTAAATCAATGATTAAAGCTAGAACAGTTAATAGGACAGTAAGAACAATATTTGAAGATCAAATGAGAATTTGTATTCAATTTAAATCTATGATTACAATTACGATGAATGATAAACCCTAATTTTCTCTCAAAGATGATCGACACTTATACTAGTACAAAAGAGAAAGTCAACAAGCTAGCTTATCACCGAGTGACACGTCACTTGTACGACTAACAGAATTAGTTACGCACGGAAAATGTGATAGGCCACGTCACCAAGAGCACGTGAAGAAAGCAGTTGATATCCAGAGGTCTTCAGAGGTCTCTAGGTGCTTCTGATGAGAGAGAGATCAGAGGATAAGTCTTTGAGTTTGTTCTCTGATGCTTAAGAGTTATCTGCTTTTGGTTCATACTTTCATAACAAGTTCTAACAGTCTCCCCCTAAGTATGAAATCCAGAACTAAGAATGACATGACAAAACAGATGTTCACGTCATTATATTTAAACAAGTACAATAAAGAGATTTACAAGATAAAAAATCAAAAAGCAGCATCAGGATGAAATGTAGTGATCTTGTGAAATTGATCAGTGATATGTCTTAGCTTTACAATCAAGTTCAGTTGTCGATACATCCTTTCAGCGATAATTATTATGTGAGCTCCTTTTTCTGTATCATCCCTCTAAAGGGCTGCAAACCCTTTGACAATATCCACAATTCTAGAAGAGTATTTGTGAGCTTCTTTAATTCTAAAGAAGCTTTTTCTTTTTTGTCTCTTGAATATAATTCCATCCTCTCGACCTATCAAAATTTGCCCAGCAGGGATATGCTCAATCTCTTCTCTTTCTTTATTAGGTGCAGATATACTTAATAGATCTAAGAGAAATATAAGAGCGGAAGCAATTTAAATCTATGATTAAAGCTAGAACAGTTAATAGGACAGTAAGAACAATATTTGAAGATCAAATGAGAATTTATATTCAATTTAAATCTATGATTACAATTACGATGAATGATAAACCCTAATTCTCTCTCAAAGATGATCGACACTTATACTAGTACAAAAGAGAAAGTCAACAAGCTAGCTTATCACCGAGTGACACGTCACTTGTACGACTAACAGAATTAGTTATGCACGGAAAATGTGACAGGCCACGTCACCAAGAGCACGTGAAGAAAGCAGTTGATATCCAGAGGTCTTCAGAGGTCTCTAGGTGCTTCTGATGAGAGAGAGATCAGAGGATAAGTCTTTGAGTTTGTTCTCTGATGCTTAAGAGTTATCTGCTTTTGGTTCATACTTTCATAACAAGTTCTAACAATCTCCCCCTAAGTATGAAATCCAGAACTAAGAATGACATGACAAAACAGATGTTCATGTCATTATATTTAAACAAGTACAATAAAGAGATTTACAAGATAAAAAATCAAAAAGCAGCATCAGGATGAAATGTAGTGATCTTGTGAAATTGATCAGTGATATGTCTTAGCTTTACAATCAAGTTCAGTTGTCGATACATCCTTTCAGCGATAATTATTATGTGAGCTCCTTTTTCTGTATCATCCCTCTAAAGGGCTGCAAACCCTTTGACAATATCCACAATTCTAGAAGAGTATTTGTGAGCTTCTTTAATTCTAAAGAAGCTTTTTCTTTTTTGTCTCTTGAATATAATTCCATCCTCTCGACCTATCAAAATTTGCCCAGCAGGGATATGCTCAATCCCTTCTCTTTCTTTATTAGTTGCAGATATACTTAATAGATCTAAGAGAAATATAAGAGCGGAAGCAATTTAAATCTATGATTAAAGCTAGAACAGTTAATAGGACAGTAAGAACAATATTTGAAGATCAAATGAGAATTTGTATTCAATTTAAATCTATGATTACAATTACGATGAATGATAAACCCTAATTCTCTCTCAAAGATGATCGACACTTATACTAGTACAAAAGAGAAAGTCAACAAGCTAGCTTATCACCGAGTGACACGTCACTTGTACGACTAACAGAATTAGTTACGCACGGAAAATGTGACAGGCCACGTCACCAAGAGCACGTGAAGAAAGCAGTTGATATCCAGAGGTCTTCAGAGGTCTCTAGGTGCTTCTGATGAGAGAGAGATCAGAGGATAAGTCTTTGAGTTTGTTCTCTGATGCTTAAGAGTTATCTGCTTTTGGTTCATGCTTTCATAACAAGTTCTAACAATCTCCCCCTAAGTATGAAATCCAGAACTAAGAATGACATGACAAAACAGATGTTCATGTCATTATATTTAAACAAGTACAATAAAGAGATTTACAAGATAAAAAATCAAAAAGCAGCATCAGGATGAAATGTAGTGATCTTGTGAAATTGATCAGTGATATGTCTTAGCTTTACAATCAAGTTCAGTTGTCGATACATCCTTTCAGCGATAATTATTATGTGAGCTCCTTTTTCTGTATCATCCCTCTAAAGGGCTGCAAACCCTTTGACAATATCCACAATTCTAGAAGAGTATTTGTGAGCTTCTTTAATTCTAAAGAAGCTTTTTCTTTTTTGTCTCTTGAATATAATTCCATCCTCTCGACCTATCAAAATTTGCCCAGCAGGGATATGCTCAATCCCTTCTCTTTCTTTATTAGGTGCAGATATACTTAATAGATCTAAGAGAAATATAAGAGCGGAAGCAATTTAAATCTATGATTAAAGCTAGAACAGTTAATAGGACAGTAAGAACAATATTTGAAGATCAAATGAGAATTTGTATTCAATTTAAATCTATGATTACAATTACGATGAATGATAAACCCTAATTCTCTCTCAAAGATGATCGACACTTATACTAGTACAAAAGAGAAAGTCAACAAGCTAGCTTATCACCGAGTGATACGTCACTTGTACGACTAACAGAATTAGTTACGCACGGAAAATGTGACAGGCCACGTCACCAAGAGCACGTGAAGAAAGCAGTTGATATCCAGAGGTCTTCAGAGGTCTCTAGGTGCTTCTGATGAGAGAGAGATAAGAGGATAAGTCTTTGAGTTTGTTCTCTGATGCTTAAGAGTTATCTGCTTTTGGTTCATACTTTCATAACAAGTTCTAACAGTCTCCCCCTAAGTATGAAATCCAGAACTAAGAATGACATGACAAAACAGATGTTCATGTCATTATATTTAAACAAGTACAATAAAGAGATTTACAAGATAAAAAATCAAAAAGCAGCATCAGGATGAAATGTAGTGATCTTGTGAAATTGATCAGTGATATGTCTTAGCTTTACAATCAAGTTCAGTTGTCGATACATCCTTTCAGCAGCAATTATTATGTGAGCTCCTTTTCCTGTATCATCCCTCTAAAGGGCTGCAAACCCTTTGACAATATCCACAATTCTAGTAGAGTATTTGTGAGCTTCTTTGATTCTAAAGAAGCTTTTTCTTTTTGGTCTCATGAATATAATTCCATCCTCTCGACCTATCAAAATTTGCCCAGCAGGGATATGCTCAATCCCTTCTCTTTCTTTATTAGGTGCAGATATACTTAAGATGGTCGTTTTGAGATCTAGCCCTGTTTGAAAGTCTACTTGCTTCCTGGATGTCACAAAAGCTTCCATACACCCTATGATTTTGAAGAAGGCCACTTTGTCTTGAGCATCTTTCCTTTGATTCATCTTGTTCTTCATAAATCTTCCTAAAGGAATTAAGTCAAAGGGATTGATCGATTGGAGATCATTATCACAGAAAGAATATTTCTCTTTATCTTCCCTTTCCACCTTTCTGTATTTTCAAATTTACATGTTTGACCCCTGTTATACGTCTGATTGGGGAAACTGTGTAAGCTTCTTTCCTCATGTGCCTGTGGCTCATAAATCTTGTCTTGACTTTATCGCTCACATTGTAGTCATTGGCAAAGTTTGGAAGCATAAGAAATACCTTGTGATCAGTTGTTGCATATATATGCTTGTATTCAATTTCTGTTGAGGTGGGTACTTTGTACGCATCAAAGTTCTTGATGTCCTCCTTCAATTGCGCGTTCCTTGTGTCTGAATTCTCTTTCTTCACTTTTTTTGCTTCAGCTCCGAGTTTGGCTACTTCAGAGATAGGGGGTTGTTTTGGGACAGGTGGTTTAGAAATGGGAATTTGTGAGCTTGAGCTCTGACCTTTTATGTTTAAGGTTGCAGACTCTGAAGGTGTGGGATCAGTTTGGGTTTTAGGTCTTGGGGGTTGGCTTTTTTGGCTTGGATGCTTTTGGGTTTGACCTTTTGGCTTTCTTTTGTTTCCCAAAAGATCGAGAATTAACTTAGCCATATCTGGATCGTTAGGATGTGGGCCAGAATTGACAGCCAGAGGTGTTGGTGTAAGAGGTGTTTGTTTGGATGATCAGAAGGTGTAGAGGCATAAGCGACAAACTAATGGAGTTAGCTTAGAGACAGAAGCATCTAAGGTAGATACTTTTTGCGCTAACTCATTAGAGTTAGAGTTGTTGATCTTGGAGACAAACTTGGCATTGATGGCATTGAATTTATTCATCATTGCCTTCTGAAAAGATGCCAAGTCTGATTGTCGAATTAGGTTAGAACCTATTGATGTAGAGGCTTCAGAGGGTACAACAACATTGATGAGCATCTCTATGTCTGCAACGAAGGATCCATATTCGGAAAGCGAGATGATGACTTCTGTAGAGGGGATGGCGACTGGAATATTGAAGATGGCTTCTAAGTTAGCTTTAATTCCAGCGTCCAGCTCGTTGAAGTGATCAGAGGAACAATTCCTCTGTGTTCCAACATTGTCAGAAATAAGCTTCTTGAGAGTTTCCAGAGCTTGATTATGTTCTCTTTGAGTATTCTGGACACTCTAGATAAAAGAATTTTAGGTTTGAAGGGATAGTTTTAGATCCTCCATAGATCTCTGAATTTGATCACCAAATGCCTTAAACGCTGCATTGGTTACAAATTCAGAATAGGTAACCGGTGCATCCCCAACACATAAGGCCCCTTGTCACTCGCGTTTAGAGAGGCCCTCATTCACGCCTATTTGGACGTTGAGCGTGGAGGGACTTCCGACCTGTCTTCGAGGAATATTAACAACAGGAACCTCTTCGGATGTTCTGACGTTATTGACTTTTTCTCCACAATCAGAGGGTGGAGAGTCAATTAACGTGTGTTTACCTTGAAAAAGTACGAAAACTCTGGTAAGTGGTGCAACCTCTGGCCTGAACCCCTCTGATAGGATTTCATAGCCATCTACAATAATAGAAGACATGGACGTACCTTTTGTATTTTCTAAGTTTGCGTTGGTCACAGAGACATCAACGAGTGTAGTAGGTGGCGAGTTCTGGGGCGATGGAACTCTTATATTTACATCATCATCCTTTTGAGAGGATGATGAAGATGACGTTGTTTCCCCAGAGTGCTTGAGTCAGAGGCAAAAATACCATTTGCTTGGTTAGTTTCAGGGTGTTTTGGACTGAGTTGTCCTGTTTCAGATGTGTTGGAATCTACCTCAGCAAATGTGGTTGCTCTGGATGGACTCGGCTGGATTCTTTCATATGTGTCTCTGAGGACATCTTCTTGGTGTTCTCTTAACCAACGCTCGGCATGGTTAGAAGCGATCGGTTGTTCGCTTGTATTATTTTCAATCTCAAGCTCATTCGACCCCTCACCATCTACTCTAGGTTCTAGGTGCTCTGGGGTAGGTACCCTCTGTTCTGAGTCTACCATAGAGCTTCTATAAGAAGTATGATAAGGAGTGATTTGAGGAATCAGATCAAGCATGTACCTGGATAGTTCGCATTGTACAGTGTAGACGGCTAGATCGATGGTTGGTTTGTGGGAGTTCATGGTCGAAATGTTGCACAATGGTTGACTGATTGGGGCATTAAGTACAGCGATGGCTGGGTGTGAGAATAGGGCAAGAAACCTAGGAAACATGAGTACTGGAAAAACCTTACCATTTGTTTGATTCAGAACTTTTTAAGTGAACTGCTGCACTTATTTCTTGGAATATAACACTTGCAAAATCCAAGGGTCGGTTGAAGTACATACCATACACGATGGTGAGAATATTTCTGCTCGCCTGATCCAGAGACCCTATTTTGCAAGTGAGGCTTTTGTTGAGTATTGAAACAAATACATTCCACATTGGAGGTAACTTTTTCCTCTTGAATTCAAAAAGCTTGGTGAGATTTTCGTTGTAGCCCAAAAATTGATAAATGCTACAAAGCTTTTGTGGTTGGATTTTGTTCAAGATCAGGATTGGGTACCATCTGGTCTTCGACTTCAATGAGAGGTTGGGGCAAATGAAAATATCTTGCAATCTTCTTCTTGGTTATGCGTATTTCCACAACATTCTCAGTGTTTTTAGGATGACTAAAACTTCCAGATAAAGTTTCATCGTTCTTGATATACAAATTCTGCCATACCTCATGAAGATATACCTCTGGAACATTTGGATTTCTAAGAGTTAGGGGTCGGTTCAACTGATGGTGTTGCAAAACTCTATCATTACTTGATAATCTGACAGATACGTGTTGGGATCCAAAAGAACTTGAACGTTATTGGGTTTGATGGGTAATCGAATGACTGGAGCACTGTCTGCGGTTGAATCAATGAGCATGTCTTCTTCGCCGTGAACATTCATGTGTGCACTTGGGTTTGCCATTTGTGAGAGTGAGGAAGTTTGGGAATCAGAAATTGTAGGTTTGCAGGTTTGCAGGTTTGGTTTTTTGTATGAGCATAGTAAACACTGGAGGTTGAAGAAGGTGAAAAGTGAAATTGGGGATTTACTCGAGTTTATATAGTACGATTTGAAAATGCAGTCGTGTATTTTTGAAGATTAAGGGTTTAATTGAGATTAGGGAAAGGGATTAGAATGGGAAGGATTTAATTGGGAATTGGGGATTCGGAACGGTTTCTGATGGCTAACATATGCCTAAAAGGCGTGCAAACATGCAAACCGTTGATTTATGACACGTGGAGGTTCAATCGTGCGTGTATAGAGGGATGAGGGACGCGTGTTTTGCCAGCATAGGGCACTGTAATGTTTCTCGTGGGTTTTTGATGAGAACTGGTGCCTCTTTCGTTATTTTGAATATTCCCTCCAAAAATTAATAATAAAAATTATCAATTAATCAACATGAATTGTGGATTAAAAGAATAAGTTTAGAAATTAATTTTGATTAAAAGAATAATTTTAGAAATTAATTTTGATAAAAAGAATATTAAAAATAGTTAATTGAAAACATTTGAACTAAGAGAAAGCTTTGTATTCTATAAATATTAATTTTTTGAAGAAATTTAATTAAATAAGAAAGTTCTAAATAACCTTGACGGCATGATTTAGTTTAGAAGTAATGTTATTAAGAAAAATTTCAAAAGAAAAGAAAATTTATAGAACAACTAACATGAGTTAGATGAAAGCATTTAAAAAAATCATTTGGTCTATTGAAAATATTTTGGAACCAAATGAAAGTTTTATGTCAAGTGAAAGTCTTTTCAGAAGAACTTTGATTGAATTTGAGAATTCTGAATAACATTGATGGCAAGAGTTATTTCAGAAGTAAGAAATTCGCAAAAATTTGTAAGAAAAAAAATCAGACGACAGCTAACATTTGTTAGACTTGATTTTGAGAATAGAAATTCTCCCCCTTGAATCATGCACGAGTCTGTTCTCCTCCTTGAGATCTGCATATAATGCTCCCCCTTGATATGTGCTTGGATCATGAAATATAAAACCGAGTATTTTTTTTAGTAAGACAGAGGCAACCAGAGATTTCTGATGACTTCTGTAATGTGCGTCAGAAGCATTCAGAGACTTCTGACCTGTTCTAGGGAAATTGAATTTATGCCACCAAGTGTAAGATTAAAAAGACATGCCAAATAAATAACCATATAAAAACTATAAGAAGCTTATAGGTTCTGTATAGATTACATGTTTAACATGCCTAACTTGTTGATTAACAAATTGAATCTTTTCTCATCCAAAGCTTTTGTAAATATATCAGCATGTTGGTAATCAGTGGAGACAAAATACATTTCAATTGTCCCTTTCTCCACATGATCCTTTATCAAATGATACTTGGCATCAATGTGCTTGGTCTTCGAATGTTGTACCAGATTTCTAGTGATGGCTATAGCACTTTCTGAGTCACAGAGGATGAGAATTTTGTCATACACCAGACCATAATCTCTGAGTTGAGTTTTCATCCAAACAACTGGTGAACAACAACTGGCAGCAGCAACATATTCAGCTTCTGCTGTGGAATTTGAAACACAATTTTGCTTTTTGGATGTCCAACTGATTAGCCTGTTTCCCAGAAGTTGACAGCTACAAGAGGTACTTTTTCTGTCCAACTTATATCCTGCATGATCAGAACTAGTATATGCAATTAAATCAAAGCCATAATGTTTTGGATACCATAGGCCTAGCGACGGTTTTCCTTTTAGTTATCTAAAAATTCTTTTGACAGCAGCCAAATGAGATTCTTTTGGATTGGCTTGGAATCTCGCACAGAGGCAAGTGGCAAACAATATATCTGGTCTACTTACTGTTAAATACAGAAGTGATCCTATCATACCTCTATAGTTCGTAACATCAACAGATTTACCAGAAAGATCTAAATCTAGTTTTATACTCGGAGTGATAGGAGTTCTCATAGTAGTGGAATTTTAAAGTTTGAATTTCTTTAACATGTCAGAAACATACTTGGCTTGATTTATAAAAATGTCAAAGGTAGTCTGTTTGACTTGAAGTCCTAAAAAGAAAGTTAGTTCTCCCATTAAACTCATTTCAAATTCACTTTCCATTAACTTTGAAAACAAATCAACTTTTGCTTGATCAGTAGAACCAAATATGTTGGTCCCTAAAAGGTCTACAAGAGTTCAATCAATAGTAAACAGTTTGTAGAAGGGGGGGTTGAATACAAACACACACAGATTTTGGTTTTTATAGTTACAAGCGGAATAAGAACAAGTTTAAAACCTATTCTATTGTAACTAAGAAACACTAAGATTGATGCACAGGAAGATGAAAGAAAGAATAAAGAGGGTAGAGGCTAGAAAGAAGCATGCATTTAGTTGAAGAAGATATCCCCATCTTATTTATACCCGTTTGCATTTAATGCAAGACAAAAGGTACATGCCACGTGTCAAGCTTAGATAGGAAGCTTGTCCTTGCTAATAAGACAGGCATGCTTTTGGCCAAATATGAACAATACCGTACCAGATATGATGGGGACATAAGAGACAAGTCGTACGTCCTTTTCTGACATGGTTCTAGGTTTGACTTTTGTGCATCGAGGATAAGATCAATCTTTAGTCTTGCAAAGGAAGCTTTATTTGATCGCTGATACTAAATCTGCAAGGATGAACTTTAGTATCGCTGAGGCTTCACAAGACTTCACACTTTGAGTAGATAATCGCTGCTATCGCTGAACCGCTTCAGTTCACTTAACAGATTATCTCTTTCTTCAGCTATGGTCTTCGACTTTTGCTGAATGGACTTCTGGTGTTATAGCTGATCTTCAGGTCTTCAGAGATAAGCTTGTTGTTCCTTGATCTTCAGCGATCGCTGATGGTGATTAGCGTGTGCTATCGCTGAATATTAACATAAGCTTATACAATGGAATTTCACTAAGTATACAAAAGGAATCATATTCAAATCATTGAGAGGAGTTATTATCAACAATCTCCCCCTATTTGATTATGATTAAGCAACATAGGAAAATTGCTTTAAGAGACTAGTTAAGGACTTAAGAAAAATTTGAACTAAATTGTCTAAGTACTAATCTGTGTAATCTTTTTCAGCTCGTCTACTATCTGAATTGAGTTTCATTTATAAGGATATGAAAGCCCAACTTTTTTACAAGTAAATAAGCTTAAAGTACATTCACTGATGAGTTTTTCAAAGTGAAAAATCAGTGAGTAAAATAGTTTGAAGAAAGATAGAACTCTTATGTTCATTGTCCCTTTTACTCTTTTCAGGGATCTTTTCAGTACATGGATGGAGTACTTTGATTGAATTTCATTAATTATAATCTGAAGGAATTACAGGAAAATGAAATTACAATGATGATAGTAAAGTACTTGTACACTGAAGGAATATTACAAGGGAAATAGAAATCTATAACTAATCAGAGATATCTATATTTCTTCTTTGTAACTCATTCTCATAAAGCGTCTTCTGTTGATTCATCAGAGGGGTATCTGACCAGCAGCGCCAGAGCATGATCTTTATGAGAGAGGATGGGGCATTGTGAATCTCTTGGTTTCTGAAGACTCCTAAGAACCCTTCATTATCCAAGAATACCATATCAGGTTCAGGCAGTGAGATGATTTCGTCTTCTTGATATCTTCGGTCTTGAGGGAGAGAGGTACAAAGCATTGATATATCAGGGAGCTCAAGATGACCAACAATGCTTTGATAATCAAATTTAGTTTCATGCTCATTCTTAGAACTAGAACCACCTTCAGCAGTTGATCTTTTCTTCTTCGTTAGTTCAGGGAGAGGGGGAACTTGCACATGTTGTGACATTATTTGTAGCAACTGATCCAATACACCTTCCACCACATCCTTGAATTTGGATTTGGAACCCTGAATGGCGTCTCTGATTTCTAACCATTCAATGTATCCATAACTTCCTAAGAACTTGGCTTCTTCTCTCTCAGTTCTGTTTGTCCTTGTCATTCTTACATATACCTTTGGACCACCTCTGTTGGAGTGTCGCCCTTGGATAGTTGGATGAATGATTTTGGCTTCAGATCTTCGAAATTTCAGTCTGTCAGTGCACCAGTCAAGCTCTTTGTCTTTCTGCATAGTGGCTTCAGCGGACAGTGCACTTAGAATCTCCTGTTGAGCGAGAATTGGATCTACGTTTAAGTTTTCTTGTGCAAGTTCTCTCTATACAAGAGCTTCAGCGACCCTTTCACTCTTTTTCAGTTGATCCTTGGCCGCCTTATCTCTTGCAGAGTCTTCTCTGAGCAATTTCCTTGCTAAAGCAAGATCATTCTCAGTTTGCTTTATTTCCTTATCCCTGATTCTTTGTACTTCCAATGCTTCTTCTCTCTCTTCTCTGGACAGAAAGTAGAATTCATCTACTATCCTTATTGGTTCGGCTTCAATGGGTTCAGCTTCAGGCACCCTTATTCTTCTAGCCTCGAATTCCCAAAGGAATTTTATTCGCCTTTCTTCTTCTTCAGGCTCACTTATAAATGGCTTTTGAACGCGATGCCTGGGAATAAGGCCCTCTTCTTCTTCAGAGTCAGTTTCTATTATGTACATAAACTGCTCTTCAGAGGAAGGTTCCTTCCATGAAGCAGAGTCCTTTGGGGTGGGTGTGGGTGTTTCAGAGAGAGTTTTTGTAGGTGAAGGAGGAGTGGGTGTTTCAGATAGAGGAGTTATGTAAGGGATAAGAGGAAGAGATACCTCAATTCTGGTCTCCCCCTCAGATATGGGAATAGTGGCATCTAGATCTGCCACTTCTTTTCCTTTGCTTGAGGAGTCGGATTGTCCCTGAGAGGGATGTTTTCCATCCCCCAAGGGCTCTTGATGAGAGACTCCAGGCCTTGACTTTTTGAAATGCTCTAAGGCACTTCCAATATCATCGTCGTCTTCATCATCATCCATCCCCCCCATAGTGAGGGATAGGTTCTTCTTCTTCTTTTTCATCATCTTCTTCTTCATCAGCATCATCATTTTCTTCAGCATCAGCTCGCTGGATGTATGGAAAAATCTTTTCTCCAGGGAATGTCCGGTTGTGCTCAGCAATGAGTTCGTCAGCGAACTCTTTGGCACATCTCTCCCCCTCAATGTTATCAGGAGGTAGACAATGCACCATCAGAGTGCGAACATTCGTCTGAATATCCTTTAGCTTCGCATCATTATCCTGAAGCGTGGTCCGATCAGCAGCGTTGAAAGAAGAGGAACTAGCCTCAGAGAGCTTGGTGAGCATCTGCATCATATCGGATTGAGTCTTTTGAATAGACTCAAGGATGTTCGCTTGAGCAGCAACCTTCTGCTCTATGCTGGTCAAGGTCTGATGAAAGGCCCTGTTGTCTTCCTTCAGGGAGTAAACGTCAGAGATAAGGTTGCTGACGTTAGTCTTGATCGCTGGTGTTCCAACGATCCGTTTGAAGATCAGTTCAGCGGACGTTTGAAGATTGTCCACCCTAGCATTTGTGAGAGCACATTCCTTGACCAAATAGTCAATAGCAGGGAATGTAGGGTTGGAAAGGACAATGGGAGGCAGATCAGTGATGGGAGTGGGAAGCTTGGGAGCTGCCATCTCTTGCTTCACGTCTCTGAACCGGGCAGAGCTGGGAGGGCCCTGAGGACACTTCCCCATTTCCTTGTTGAGGGGAGGAGCGCTGGTGGTGGTGGTTGTCGTCTCTGAAGTGGGAAGAGAAGCGACACCTGATGATGACATAGATAAAGATGCCAAAAACACATCCGGATTAGAAGATGGATGAAAAAATGTATTTTTTTCCTTGAGAGTATCATGCGGATTACTCTTAGGGACAATATCTGCAGAGGCAGTGTCTTGAGGATCACTGACCAGTGTCTTAGAGTATCTGAGAGAGATACTCTGAGGTCCTTTTAATTTGGCCTTCCAAAACTCAGATTGCCTAAACAATATTGAGGTTTGGACTGCGTGCATTTCAGCATTATCAGGGATAGGGACAACTATCGCTGAGTCATTTGCTGAGGTGAGGACCAAAGAAGAGGAGATAGAAGTAGATATGAAGGTTGTGAGGGTAGTACCTGATCCAGCTTCAGCAGAGCCATCTAAAACACCCTCAGGGACCGGAGTCGCTGATGATGTAGGTAGTGCTGATGAAGCAACAACGGTTGAAGAAACCGTTGAAGTGGCTGTGGTTTTAGGTGGTGTTGGTAGTACACCGAAATCAGAGAGGGTGGTCTTTTGAGAGACTGACTTCTTTGGCTTCTTAAGTTTGGTTGCGATGGTCTTTTTATGACCATCGGTTGGTTGCTTCCTCTTAACAGCGGTAGCAGTGTCTCGGTTGCTCAATGTCTAGGGACTTCTTCCCTACTACAGAGAAGGAGTGATCGCCGACCTTTGGGTATTCTTCCCCGAAGGCAACCTCCATAATGGTTGCGAACAAACGAGGGTAGGGGATGACGGGATGTCTGGTGTCGGCGTTGATGCGACTGACCATGTCGCTGCAGATGTAGTCAGCGTAGTTGAGGTTGTGGCCTGTGCAGAGAGAATAGTCAAGATCTTGAAAATGCTTGCTCGCTTGGTCATGCGAGCCGATCTTCGACCCTAGGCATTGGATCACCTGGGTGAAGATATACTGCCAACGAGCAGGTAGTCTTTTCATCTCTACCTTGGAGCCCACTATTTTCCGAGAAGGATTCTCCCAAGCATAGCCGATCGAATCCAAGAATGCATCGATTTGCATTTTGGTGGATTCAGCGCCCCATTGATGAATCTTTGCGTGTAGAGGGAGACGAAGAGCCTTCCTGACAAATCCAGTAGTGAAAGAAAAGAACCCAAGATCTGGAATCTTGAATCCCATAGCAGGGAGCTCAGTACCCTTTTCCGTTGTCAGCGTGGTACAGTGAGCCGTGTACCAGAGAGCTTGGAGATGAGAGGAGATGCCCACTGGGTTGTGGACGAAAGCGTACATCAGTGGGCACGCCTTGATGAAGGTAGCTCCTTCTGCGAAGTGAGGCCGGTCTGCAGGGATGTCCACCAATACAATGTAGTTGCAGGACTTGAAGACGGCTTTTTCCATGGGAAAATGGCAGGTTGGTGCAGCGACCAAGGTGGTGTCTTCAGCAGAGGAGGTTGCAGCGGTCTTACTTGCAGAGGCCATTGCTGTAGGAAAGATGGGAACACCGAAGAGGTAAATCATGGTTTTATACATAAATGTATAAACCAGAGTTTGGTATAAAGAATACCAAATGAAAGATTCAAAGAAACAAGTATTTTGATGAACAAGATCAAAATGCTTGTTATAAAAACAATAAAATAAAAGATTATTAAAAAAGCGAACATAAATAAAAATGGATAAAATTTTAAGAATAAAGTCTTCTGTTCTAAGGAGAGAACTTAGAACAGGGTTTTGATAAAGAAAAACTTTTTAAGTTTAATGCAGATTATTTTATTTTTGTTTCTAAAATATGTTTTTATATCATGTTTAAAAATTTAAGGAGAAGAAGAAGTGAAACAACATGTTTCCAGTCATAAGTAAAGGTGTAGATCAAACCTTAGTTGATTTCGAGAAGGAAAAACACACAAATGCGTGTTCTTGGTGTTCTTGTGAAAACTTGAAGATTCGAAGGTTTCTTTTGCCTTTAGGAGAGTTATGAAAGCAGAAGGAATCAAGTAAGGCTAAAGAATTGCTTAAATAGCAAGAGGAGAGAGAAAGAAAGGAGTGCTAAACGACGGTTTTAGCTTTTTGAAAAAGAAATGATGATCTGACGCACGTTCCAAGAAAGGAGTTGAAATGGAAACGTCGCGGTCCGTCGTGTGTCAGAAAAAGGTCTGACGTGTCCCTTTCTTTATTTTTAAAAGATTATAATGATAATTATCCATGAGGAAAGTTTATCATTATTTATTTTAGAAAAATATTCATCACTAATAATAAAGGATTGTCAGTGAGGAGTTTTAAATTTAAGAGAGTCATTCTTTCATGAGAAAAGATATCAAAGAGTGATAAAGATTAGAAGATAATACCTGAGGAGATGGCCCAGATATCGCTAAATAAGAGTTCAACGAATGGAAAGTTTGAAAGCTTTATTTATATCCCTTGTTGGTCATTGAATAAGAATTTATTCAGCGTTCAACATACCAAGTTCGCTGATGAGTAGATTGAATCTAGTTTCATCAAGAGGCTTGGTGAAAAGATCAGTGAGCTGATATTCAGTGGGTACAAAATGGAGCTCAACTTCACCATTCATCACATGATCTCTGATAAAGTGATATCGGATCTCAATGTGCTTGGTTTTGGAGTGAAGTGCAGGGTTGTTAGCAATGGCAATAGCACTAGTACTATCACAATAGATAGGAATTTTAGAGAGCTTGAGATCGTAGTCTCTGAGTTGATTTCTCAACCAAAGGATTTGAGCACAACAACTACCAGCGGCTACATACTCAGCTTCAGCGGTGGAGGTGGACACTGAATTTTGCTTTTTACTTGTCCAACTTATTAACTTTCCACCTAGTAGCTGACACCCTCCAATGGTGCTCTTTCTATCTATCTTACAACCTGCAAAGTCACTGTCAGAATAACCAATAAGATCAAATCCTGAGCCTTTGGGATACCAGAGACCAGGATTTGGAGTTCCTTTCAGATATCTGAAGATTCGCTTTACAGTGATTAGATGGGATTCCTTCGATTCAGCTTGATACCGAGCGCAGAGACAGGTAGCGTACATGATGTCTGGCCTACTCGCTGTAAGATACAGCAGAGATCCAATCATTCCTCGATAGGCAGTGACATTGATTGGTTTCCCATTGAGATCCTTGTTCAAAGTCAGAGGAGGCGCCATAGGGGTTTTCATCGCTGATCATTGATTCATGTCGAATTTATTCAGCATGTCTTTAACATATTTATTTTGACAAATAAGTCAGATTGTTTAATCTACAGACCTAAAAAATATGTTAGTTCACCCATCATACTCATTTTGTATTGTTTTTGCATCCTTTCAGCGAAACGAGTGCAATGTTTGGGTCTTGTGGAACCAAAGATAATGTCATCAACATATATCTGAGCGAGAATAGTGTGATCTTTATATTTTCCTAGAAACAAGATTTGGTCAGTTTTTCCACGGACAAAGTTTTCTTTAAGAAGAAATTTAGAAAGAGTATCATACCAAGCTCTAGGAGCTTGTTTTAACCCGTAAAGAGCTTTTTCAAGTTTAAAAACATAACCAAGATGGTTAGGGTCAGAGAAACCAGAGGGTTGTTCAACATAAACTTCCTCGCTGAGTTTTCCGTTTAGAAAAGCACTTTTAACATCCATTTGAAAAACTTTGAAGTTTTTATGAGCAGCATAAGCTAAAAAGACTCTTATGGCTTCTAAACGAGCTACAGGTGCAAAGGTCTCATCATAGTCAATTCCTTCTTCCTGTCTATAACCTTGAGCAACAAGTCTAGCCTTATTGGGAATTATAGTCCCGTTTTCATCTAGCTTATTTCTAAAAACCCATTTGGTTCCTATGACGGTTTTATCAGAGGGTCTAGGAACAAGATTCCAAACTTTATTTTCACGAAATTCAGTTAGTTCTTCTTGCATAGTTGAAACCCAGCTAGGATCAGAGATAGCTTGATCTATCATCTTAGGTTCAGAGAGAGAAATTCAGTCAGTTCTTCTTACCTGTACCTCTACGTCTTTTGATACCTGCAATGGGATCACCAATAATTTGATTTATTGGATGATCTGCAGTCCATCGCTGAGCTGGAGGTTGAGGAGAGAGATCAACGGCAGATTCAGCGACTTGTTCTTCAGTTTCTGGAATAGGACTTGTTGTTTCAGCAATAGGTATTTCATTTAGAATCAATTCAGGGGATTGATTTTCAGATATAGTTTGGTTGTTCACTGAGGAATTTCCAAGAGAGGAATCAGCAACATGAATCTGATTAAGAGGAGTAACATTCATCCCTGAAGATGGATGATTGTCACTTGAAGGATTTACAGGGATTTCATCATCACATTCTTCAGCAGGAGGATGATTGCTGAAATATGTTTCAGGTTCCCCATAATGAGATCTCATCCAGGCATTCAATTCTTCATCATCATCATGAGAATGAGAAGCATGAATGGGACGAGATTCATCAAAGTTAACATGCATGGATTATTCAACATGTTGTCTTCTTTTATTGAAGACTCTGAAGGATTTAAATACAGAGGAGTATCCAAGAAATACACCATCGTCAGCTTTTGGATCAAATTTATCCAAATGATCTCTGTCATTCAGAATGTAACATCTACATCCAAAAATGTGGAAATATTTCAGAGTAGGTCTTCTCCCATGAAATAGTTCATAGGGGGTCTTCTTAAATCGTTTAACTATCAGGGATCGATTTTGAGTGAAGCACGTTGTACTGACTGCTTCGGCCCAGAACTGAGTAGGAAGATGTGATTCGCTGATCATTGAGCAAGCCGCTTCAATGATAGTACGATTTCTTCTTTCAGCAACACCATTTTGCTGAGGGATTCTTACTAAGTAGACGTTGTGAGAGATGCCTTTTTCTTCAAAAAAGTTTACCAAAGTACTGTTTTTGAATTTAGTACCCTGATCACTTCTTATGGAACGAACAATTTGATTGTTCAGCACTTCCATTCTTTTGATAAAAGAAATTATCATTTCAGGGGTATCACTTATGAATCGAAGGAAAAACACCCATGTGTATCTGGAGTATTCATCAACAATCACTAAAGTATATTTCTTCCCAGAGATAGAATGGACATTGACAGGTCCAAATAGATCCATCTGGAGTAGCTTAAGAGGAGCGGTCACTGAAGAGACTTGCTTTGACCTGATGGAGGGTTTTGTCAGCTTTCCCTTTTCACATGATGAATAGAGAGATTCCTTTATAAAGGTATGATTTGGGAGGTCTCTAACTAGATCTTTTTGAGACAATTCATTTATTGTCTTAAAGTTGAAGTGAGAGAGTCTTTTATACCATAACCAGTTTATGGCAATGGATGCTTTAGAGATAAAGCACATGTTCTCGGAGTGAGAACTATTCATATTTATGACATATACATTTTCCACTCTTTTGCCTGTAAGGGCAAGCTTATCATTTCCGTCAGTGACAGCGCATCTATTCTTTAGGAATAGAATTTTGAAGTCTTTGTCACATAACTGACTAACGCTCAAAAGATTGTGCTTTAGTCCCTCAACGTAACCAACTCGAGAAAATGATGTGGCTCCATTGGTTAGAATTCCATAACCTTTAGTGTATATTTTTCCATTTCCACCAAAGGTCACTGATGGACAAGCTTCTTCTTTGTAATCAGAGAGCAGTGATTTTTTGCCAGTCATGTGCCTTGAGCATCCGCTATCAAGATACCAGATACCTTTGGCACTCTGTATACAACAAAGGATTAATTGTTTAAAGTTACCCATACTACTATGGGTCCTGCTTGGTTAGATATAGGATTGGCAGAGGAGCTACTAGCTGAAGAACTCTCTTCAGTGGATATCTTAACCTTAGTTAGTTTAGCAACTTTGGTGGATTCACTCTCGCTGATTTATCAGCTTGAGCTACTTTCTTTCCATGAGCTAGTTTATCAGCTCTAGTAGCATTAGGACATTTGCTTGCAATGTGGGTAGTTTCACCACAGTGATAACACTTCCTATACTTAAAGGGTTTGGAAATCAGAGAGGGAACAGGAACTTTCTCAGGGATAGGTCCAAGAATTCCTTTATCCATGGTCCTTGGAGGTACAACAACCTTTTCAGGAGTAGGAGTGAGATCGATTTTAATTCTGGGCTTTGGTCTCTGAGAAAAGTCAAGGACCTTCTTCCCAGTTTTAGAAACTTTCTCTGAGGACATCTTGTTCCTATCTTGAGTTTTCTTATTCTTAGGAACTTGATCAAGAAACTCGTTCTTGATCACTTTCTTAGAATTAATCATAGAATGCTTCTCTTTAGAAAAGGAGGTAGAAGAAGTTGAAGAAGAAGAATCAGGGATAGGAGAGACAAACCTTCCAAATTTGAGCATGGAACGATCGTTCTCTGATTCTTCCTTTTCAAGGTTATAGCCTAACCCCCTTCTTACTTTCATAGGTATTTGGGCATTGATGATCTCATTGATTTTACCAGAAGCCTTACACCATCCTTCGATAGTTGCCTTTTCAGAGTTGAGATCAGCGATAGCCTTTTCCCTATCAGCGATAGCTTGTTGTTGGAGGCTTTCTCAATCTGTCTTTGCTTTAGCCTCATTCCTAGCTCGTCAATGGGCTTAGATGGATCAAAGCATTCGAGAGATAGCAAGAATGCCAAGTCCAATTCCTCAATATCCAATCCATCTTCCTCTACCGATGGGCCTCGAGCTCAGTTCAATCCTGTATCTTTCTCTAAAGGTTTCTCGATGCTTATTGTTTGATTTGCAAAGACTTGGTCCTTGAGAGATTCCTCAATTTTAGAAAGTTCTTTGATTCTTATATGGCAATTTTTTAATTCTCTCGGCCTTAATTTTTCCATTTAAAGCATCGTAAAAATAACGGTCATAGCATGGAGAGCTGACAAGTTATCACTTTCAGAAGGTAAAGGGACAGAGGGAATAGTTACCTGAGTAGAAGGAGACTCATAGGAAGAAGTCTCAGTGACTTCTTCAGCGTCTTCAATTCTTGCCATCAGACAGAGGAAGGCAAGATCTTCTTCATCTGAACCAGACTCTTCCGAAGGTCTTGGCGATCATCTTCGACATCCCGGTCAACTTCTTCAACGACAAGGCCTTTGCCTTTTTGCGGTTTTTCTTCATATCTTTGTATTTGTTTTTCGGTTCAAATACTTCTCCTTTTTATCGAAGTATGGGAGGTAGTGGGAGCGGCAACTTTCTTCGACTGCATTCACTTGCGAAATGACCCTTTTGCTGACAATTGAAGCAAATCGCTGAGGCTTTCTCAGCGGGCAACGTTTTCTGCTTTTCAGAGTCAGAGAGGTTAGAAGGTTTTCGAAAATTTCTCTTTCTAGCAAATCTTTTAAAGTTATTAGTTAAAAGGGCTAGAGAGTTATCAAACTCAGAGATGTCTGCATCAGTGAGTTGATCTTCTGAATCAGTTTGACCTAATTCAGTAATAAAGGTGATAGTAGAAGAAGGAACATTTTTAGAAGAAGTTCCCTCAGAAGTCACAAGTGCCAAAGAAGTACTTTTAGCACCTTTGAGTTCATTAATTAGGTTCTTCCTTGGAAGCTGGGATTGTTCCTCATTTAAGAGCATACCATATAATGCACTTAAGGACAAGGTTTCAAGATTCTTTGACAGCTTTATACATGTAGTGTACACTGCCCATTGATCGGGCAATGCCTCCATGAACTTTGTCAGAATTTCAGCATTTAAATATACTCTATCGACTGATTTATGATCAATCAGCAGATAGTTAAATCGCTGGTGAATTTGAGAAAGAGATTCACCCTTTTGATACATAAAACTCTCGTATTTTCTTACAAGGTTTATGCATCTAGTTACTTTAACTTCAGAAGTTCCTTTATATTGGATACATAATGTATCCCACATGTCTTTAGAAGTCCTCATTTTCATGACAGAATGATAGACCTCATCAGGTAAAGCCATTGCTATTATTGATCTTGAGTTCATTAATTAGGTTCTTCCTTGGAAGCTGGGATTGTTCCTCATTTAAGAGCATACCATATAATGCACTTAAGGACAAGGTTTCAAGATTCTTTGACAGCTTTATACATGTAGTGTACACTGCCCATTGATCGGGCAATGCCTCCATGAACTTTGTCAGAATTTCAGCATTTAAATATACTCTATCGACTGATTTATGATCAATCAGCAGATAGTTAAATCGCTGGTGAATTTGAGAAAGAGATTCACCCTTTTGATACATAAAACTCTCGTATTTTCTTACAAGGTTTATGCATCTAGTTACTTTAACTTCAGAAGTTCCTTTATATTGGATACATAATGTATCCCACATGTCTTTAGAAGTCCTCATTTTCATGACAGAATGATAGACCTCATCAGGTAAAGCCATTGCTATTATTGATCTTGCTTTAGAGTCAATAGCAGTTTCTTTCTTGTCTTCTTCAGTCCATCTGTTAGGAGTTTTAACAATAACCCTTTCAGGAATAGCTGGAGTAGCAGTGGTGGCAGGTACACTAGCTACTATTGTTGTAGGAACAAATGGTCCATTTTCTAGATAGTAGGGAATCTTTGGGTCAGATCCCTCTAAAAATAGAGACATTCTTTCCTTCCATAATGGAAAATTATCATGGCTAAATATTGGAGGTTTAGCTAAAGATCCATTATCATTGTAGTTTGTATTAGGGTTTGACATTTTAAAATAGTTTATTAAAAAATATTTTAAAGATTAAGAGAAACAAACACTGCTCTGATACCACTTGTTGGTCCCTAAAGGGCCTACAAGAGTTCAGTCAATAGTAAACAGTTTGTAGAAGGGGGGGGGGTTTAATACAAACACACACAGATTTTGGTTTTTAAATGAGTTTATAGATAATAAACAAATTTACAGTTACAAGCGGGATAAGAACAAGTTTAAAACCTATTCTATTGTAGCTAAGAAACATTAAGATTGATGCACAAGAAGATGAAAGAAATAATAAAGACGGTATATGCTAGAAAGAAGCATGCATTTAGATGAAGAAGATATCCCCATCTTATTTATACCCGTTTGCATTTAATGCAAGACAAAAGGTACATGCCACGTGTCAAGCTTGGATAGGAAGCTTGTCCTTGCTAATAAGACAGCCATGCTTTTGGCCGAATATGAACAGTACCGTATCAGATATGATGGGGACATAAGAGACAAGTCGTACGTCCTTTTCTGACATGGTTCTAGGTTTGACTTTTGTGCATCGAGGATAAGATCAATCTTTAGTCTTGCAAAGGAAGCTTTATTTGATCGTTGATACTAAATCTTCAAGGATGAACTTTAGTATCGCGGAGGCTTCACAAGACTTCACACTTTGAGTAGATAATCGCTGCTCTCGCTGAACCGATTCAGTTCACTTAGCTGATTATCTCTTTATTCAGCTATGGTCTTCGACTTTCGCTGAATGGACTTCTGGTGTGATAGCTGATCTTCAGGTCATCAGAGATAAGCTTGTTGTTCCTTGATCTTCAGCAATCGCTGATGGTGATCAGCGTGTGCTGTCGCTGAATATTAACATAAGCTTATACAAGGGAATTTCACTAAGTAAACAAAAGGAATCATATTCAAATCATTGAGAGGAGTTATGATCAACAAAATATGATGTCATCCACATAAATTTGAACCACAGTTAACGTACCTTTTCCTCTTTTAATGAACAGGGTAGTTTCTATCCTACCTTTTTCGTATGAGTGCTTAATTAAATATTTTGACAAACGTTCATACCAAGCTCTTGGAGCTTGCTTTAGGCCATACAGAGCTTTGTCCAAAAGATAAACGTGATACGGATATCTCGAGTTTCCAAACCCAGGCGGTTCTTGGACATACACTTCTTCCTTCAAGTCTCTATTCAAGAAAACACATTTAACATCCATTTGGTACACCTTGAAGTCTCCACACCTTGTTCCTGTCAAATTGAAGCAGCTCTTCTTGCCTAGCTTCCACCCATATTGGTTCTTGTAAACTTTCATGAACCTTCTATGGCTCTATCATGCTCAGAAAGGTTACAAAGAAGGATTCATTAGCAGTTACAGATCTGGTTTTAACCCCTTCAGATGGATCTCCAATAACTAGATGCGGAGTATTAGACTTTGTCCATCTCTTCATCCTTGTTTGAGGTATTTGCCGGGCTTGAACTTGTATCTTGGTATTGGAAAGGGTTACAGTTCTGGAATGGGTTATGGTTACTGGAATGGGTTACGGATTACTGGAGACGCACCTAATGGCTCCCCCTCAAATGAAGGCACAAATGTTACCTCTGGACTGTCATTTGGTGATACGGGACCAGAGAGAGTTATCCCAGAAGCCTGAAGTACTTCAGTAATATTTAATCGTGGCTTTTTGGGTATTCTTTCTGAAGGTATTTCTTCTCCCAGAACATCATCAAATAGAGCATCAATCTCGGATTCTCTAGAACCTGAAAGATAATCAGAGATGACAGTGCTAAGTTTAAGTTCTGAAACAGAATATTCAGAAGTTAATTGAGTTTGATCATCAAAATTGATGTTTATGCTCTCCATTACAGTCTTGGTTCGTAAATTAAAAACCCTAAAAGCTTTTGAATTTAACGAATATCCCAAGAATTTGGCTTCATCAGATTTCTTGTCAAACTTACCAAGTTTGTCTCGATCAT
Organism: Silybum marianum; assembly: GCA_036898165.1. Classification (NCBI taxonomy): domain Eukaryota; kingdom Viridiplantae; phylum Streptophyta; class Magnoliopsida; order Asterales; family Asteraceae; genus Silybum; species Silybum marianum. The sequence continues at coordinate 28,925,935 of CM072533.1, read as the reverse complement.
TCAGAATAAAACACCTGCAGCCAAAAATATGGAAAAATTTAACTAAGGGTACTCTTTTGTTAATAAGCTCATAAGAGTTTTTGAAATGCCTCTTAATTATAATTGATTGATTCTAAGTGAAACATGTTATGACTATTGCTTTGGCCGAGAAGTTGGTTGGTAGCCCAAAAGTTGCAAGCATTTTTCTTCCAGCTTCAACTAATGTTCTGTTTCTTCTTTCTACAACACCATTTTGCTGTGGAGTGCGTACAACAAGTCTAGCCTTATTGGGAATTATAGTCCCGTTTTCATCTAGCTTATTTCTAAAAACCCATTTGGTTCCTATGACGGTTTTATCAGAGGGTCTAGGAACAAGATTCCAAACTTTATTTTCACGAAATTCAGTTAGTTCTTCTTGCATAGTTGAAACCCAGCTAGGATCAGAGATAGCTTGATCTATCTTCTTAGGTTCAGAGAGAGAAATTCAGTCAGTTCTTCTTACCTGTACCTCTACGTCTTTTGATACCTGCAATGGGATCACCAATAATTTGATTTATTGGATGATTTGCAGTCCATCGCTGAGCTGGAGGTTGAGGAGAGAGATCAACGGCAGATTCAGCGACTTGTTCTTCAGTTTCTGGAATAGGACTTGTTGTTTCAGCAATAGGTATTTCATTTAGAATCAATTCAGGGGATTGATTTTCAGATATAGTTTGGTTGTTCACTGAGGAATTTCCAAGAGAGGAATCAGCAACATGAATCTGATTAAGAGGAGTAACATTCATCCCTGAAGATGGATGATTGTCACTTGAAGGATTTACAGGGATTTCATCATCACATTCTTCGACGGGGAGGATGATTGCTGAAATATGTTTCAGGTTCCCCATAATGAGATCTCATCCAGGCATTCAATTCTTCATCATCATCATGAGAATGAGAAGCATGAATGGGACGAGATTCATCAAAGTTAACATGCATGGATTATTCAACATGTTGTCTTCTTTTATTGAAGACTCTGAAGGATTTAAATACAGAGGAGTATCCAAGAAATACACCATCGTCAGCTTTTGGATCAAATTTATCCAAATGATCTCTGTCATTCAGAATGTAACATCTACATCCAAAAATGTGGAAATATTTCAGAGTAGGTCTTCTCCCATGAAATAGTTCATAGGGGGTCTTCTTAAATCGTTTAACTATCAGGGATCAATTTTGAGTGAAGCACGTTGTACTGACTGCTTCGGCCCAGAACTGAGTAGGAAGATGTGATTCGCTGATCATTGAGCAAGCCGCTTCAATGATAGTACGATTTCTTCTTTCAGCAACACCATTTTGCTGAGGGATTCTTACTAAGTAGACGTTGTGAGAGATGCCTTTTTCTTCAAAAAAGTTTACCAAAGTACTGTTTTTGAATTTAGTACCCTGATCACTTCTTATGGAACGAACAATTTGATTGTTCAGCACTTCCATTCTTTTGATAAAAGAAATTATCATTTCAGGGGTATCACTTATGAATCGAAGGAAAAACACCCATGTGTATCTGGAGTATTCATCAACAATCACTAAAGTATATTTCTTCCCAGAGATAGAATGGACATTGACAGGTCCAAATAGATCCATCTGGAGTAGCTTAAGAGGAGCGGTCACTGAAGAGACTTGCTTTGACCTGATGGAGGGTTTTGTCAGCTTTCCCTTTTCACATGATGAATAGAGAGATTCCTTTATAAAGGTATGATTTGGGAGGTCTCTAACTAGATCTTTTTGAGACAATTCATTTATTGTCTTAAAGTTGAAGTGAGAGAGTCTTTTATACCATAACCAGTTTATGGCAATGGATGCTTTAGAGATAAAGCACATGTTCTCGGAGTGAGAACTATTCATATTTATGACATATACATTTTCCACTCTTTTGCCTGTAAGGGCAAGCTTATCATTTCCGTCAGTGACAGCGCATCTATTCTTTAGGAATAGAACTTTGAAGTCTTTGTCACATAACTGACTAACGCTCAAAAGATTGTGCTTTAGTCCCTCAACGTAACCAACTCGAGAAAATGATGTGGCTCCATTGGTTAGAATTCCATAACCTTTAGTGTATATTTTTCCATTTCCACCAAAGGTCACTGATGGACAAGCTTCTTCTTTGTAATCAGAGAGCAGTGATTTTTTGCCAGTCATGTGCCTTGAGCATCCGCTATCAAGATACCAGATACCTTTGGCACTCTGTATACAACAAAGGATTAATTGTTTAAAGTTACCCATACTACTATGGGTCCTGCTTGGTTAGATATAGGATTGGCAGAGGAGCTACTAGGCGAAGAACTCTCTTCAGTGGATATCTTAACCTTAGTTAGTTTAGCAACTTTGGTGGATTCACTCTCGCTGATTTATCAGCTTGAGCTACTTTCTTTCCATGAGCTAGTTTATCAGCTCTAGTAGCATTAGGACATTTGCTTGCAATGTGGGTAGTTTCACCACAGTGATAACACTTCCTATACTTAAAGGGTTTGGAAATCAGAGAGGGAACAGGAACTTTCTCAGGGATAGGTCCAAGAATTCCTTTATCCATGGTCCTTGGAGGTACAACAACCTTTTCAGGAGTAGGAGTGAGATCGATTTTAATTCTGGGCGTTGGTCTCTGAGAAAAGTCAAGGACCTTCTTCCCAGTTTTAGAAACTTTCTCTGAGGACATCTTGTTCCTATCTTGAGTTTTCTTATTCTTAGGAACTTGATCAAGAAACTCGTTCTTGATCACTTTCTTAGAATTAATCATAGAATGCTTCTCTTTAGAAAAGGAGGTAGAAGAAGTTGAAGAAGAAGAATCAGGGATAGGAGAGACAAACCTTCCAAATTTGAGCATGGAACGATCATTCTCTGATTCTTCCTTTTCAAGGTTATAGCCTAACCCCCTTCTTACTTTCATAGGTATTTGGGCATTGATGATCTCATTGATTTTACCAGAAGCCTTACACCATCCTTCGATAGTTGCCTTTTCAGAGTTGAGATCAGCGATAGCCTTTTCCCTATCAGCGATAGCTTGTTGTTGGAGGCTTTCTCAATCTGTCTTTGCTTTAGCCTCATTCCTAGCTCGTCAATGGGCTTAGATGGATCAAAGCATTCGAGAGATAGCAAGAATGCCAAGTCCAATTCCTCAATATCCAATCCATCTTCCTCTACCGATGGGCCTCGAGCTCAGTTCAATCCTGTATCTTTCTCTAAAGGTTTCTCGATGCTTATTGTTTGATTTGCAAAGACTTGGTCCTTGAGAGATTCCTCAATTTTAGAAAGTTCTTTGATTCTTATATGGCAATTTTTTAATTCTCTCGGCCTTAATTTTTCCATTTAAAGCATCGTAAAAATAACGGTCATAGCATGGAGAGCTGACAAGTTATCACTTTCAGAAGGTAAAGGGACAGAGGGAATAGTTACCTGAGTAGAAGGAGACTCATAGGAAGAAGTCTCAGTGACTTCTTCAGCGTCTTCAATTCTTGCCATCAGACAGAGGAAGGCAAGATCTTCTTCATCTGAACCAGACTCTTCCGAAGGTCTTGGCCCAGTCATCTTCAGCATCCCAGTCAACTTCTTCAACGACAAGGCCTTTGCCTTTTTGCTGGTTTTTCTTCATATCTTTGTATTTGTTTTTCAGTTTCAAATACTTCTCCTTTTTATCAGAAGTATGGGAGGTAGTGGGAGCAGCAACTTTCTTCGACCTGCATTCACTTGCGAAATGACCCTTTTGCTGACAATTGAAGCAAATCGCTGAGGCTTTCTCAGCGGGCAACGTTTTCTGCTTTTCAGAGTCAGAGAGGTTAGAAGGTTTTCGAAAATTTCTCTTTCTAGCAAATCTTTTAAAGTTATTAGTTAAAAGGGCTAGAGAGTTATCAAACTCAGAGATGTCTGCATCAGTGAGTTGATCTTCTGAATCAGTTTGACCTAATTCAGTAATAAAGGTGATAGTAGAAGAAGGAACATTTTTAGAAGAAGTTCCCTCAGAAGTCACAAGTGCCAAAGAAGTACTTTTAGCACCTTTGAGTTCATTAATTAGGTTCTTCCTTGGAAGCTGGGATTGTTCCTCATTTAAGAGCATACCATATAATGCACTTAAGGACAAGGTTTCAAGATTCTTTGACAGCTTTATACATGTAGTGTACACTGCCCATTGATCGGGCAATGCCTCCATGAACTTTGTCAGAATTTCAGCATTTAAATATACTCTATCGACTGATTTATGATCAATCAGCAGATAGTTAAATCGCTGGTGAATTTGAGAAAGAGATTCACCCTTTTGATACATAAAACTCTCGTATTTTCTTACAAGGTTTATGCATCTAGTTACTTTAACTTCAGAAGTTCCTTTATATTGGATACATAATGTATCCCACATGTCTTTAGAAGTCCTCATTTTCATGACAGAATGATAGACCTCATCAGGTAAAGCCATTGCTATTATTGATCTTGCTTTAGAGTCAATAGCAGTTTCTTTCTTGTCTTCTTCAGTCCATCTGTTAGGAGTTTTAACAATAACCCTTTCAGGAATAGCTGGAGTAGCAGTGGTGGCAGGTACACTAGCTACTATTGTTGTAGGAACAAATGGTCCATTTTCTAGATAGTAGGGAATCTTTGGGTCAGATCCCTCTAAAAATAGAGACATTCTTTCCTTCCATAATGGAAAATTATCATGGCTAAATATTGGAGGTTTAGCTAAAGATCCATTATCATTGTAGTTTGTATTAGGGTTTGACATTTTAAAATAGTTTATTAAAAAATATTTTAAAGATTAAGAGAAACAAACACTGCTCTGATACCACTTGTTGGTCCCTAAAGGGCCTACAAGAGTTCAGTCAATAGTAAACGGTTGTAGAAGGGGGGGTTTAATACAAACACACACAGATTTTGGTTTTTAAATGAGTTTATAGATAATAAACAAATTTACAGTTACAAGCGGGATAAGAACAAGTTTAAAACCTATTCTATTGTAGCTAAGAAACATTAAGATTGATGCACAAGAAGATGAAAGAAATAATAAAGAGGGTATATGCTAGAAAGAAGCATGCATTTAGATGAAGAAGATATCCCCATCTTATTTATACCCGTTTGCATTTAATGCAAGACAAAAGGTACATGCCACGTGTCAAGCTTGGATAGGAAGCTTGTCCTTGCTAATAAGACAGCCATGCTTTTGGCCGAATATGAACAGTACCGTATCAGATATGATGGGGACATAAGAGACAAGTCGTACGTCCTTTTCTGACATGGTTCTAGGTTTGACTTTTGTGCATCGAGGATAAGATCAATCTTTAGTCTTGCAAAGGAAGCTTTATTTGATCGTTGATACTAAATCTTCAAGGATGAACTTTAGTATCGCGGAGGCTTCACAAGACTTCACACTTTGAGTAGATAATCGCTGCTCTCGCTGAACCGATTCAGTTCACTTAGCTGATTATCTCTTTATTCAGCTATGGTCTTCGACTTTCGCTGAATGGACTTCTGGTGTGATAGTTGATCTTCAGGTCATCAGAGATAAGCTTGTTGTTCCTTGATCTTCAGCAATCGCTGATGGTGATCAGCGTGTGCTGTCGCTGAATATTAACATAAGCTTATACAAGGGAATTTCACTAAGTAAACAAAAGGAATCATATTCAAATCATTGAGAGGAGTTATGATCAACAAAATATGATGTCATCCACATAAATTTGAACCACAGTTAACGTACCTTTTCCTCTTTTAATGAACAGGGTAGTTTCTATCCTACCTTTTTCGTATGAGTGCTTAATTAAATATTTTGACAAACGTTCATACCAAGCTCTTGGAGCTTGCTTTAGGCCATACAGAGCTTTGTCCAAAAGATAAACGTGATCTGGATATCTCGAGTTTCCAAACCCAGGCGGTTCTTGGACATACACTTCTTCCTTCAAGTCTCTATTCAAGAAAACACATTTAACATCCATTTGGTACACCTTGAAGTCTCCACACCTTGTTCCTGTCAAATTGAAGCAGCTCTTCTTGCCTAGCTTCCACCCATATTGGTTCTTGTAAACTTTCATGAACCTTCTATGGCTCTATCATGCTCAGAAAGGTTACAAAGAAGGATTCATTAGCAGTTACAGATCTGGTTTTAACCCCTTCAGATGGATCTCCAATAACTAGATTTGGAGTATTAGACTTTGTCCATCTCTTCATCCTTGTTTGAGGTATTTGCTGGGCTTGAACTTCTGTATCTTCTGGTATTGGAAAGGGTTCTGGTTCTGGAATGGGTTATGGTTCTGGAATGGGTTCTGGTTCTGGAGACGCACCTAATGGCTCCCCCTCAAATGAAGGCACAAATGTTACCTCTGGACTGTCATTTGGTGATACGGGACTAGAGAGAGTTATCCCAGAAGCCTGAAGTACTTCAGTAATATTTAATCGTGGCTTTTTGGGTATTCTTTCTGAAGGTATTTCTTCTCCCAGAACATCATCAAATAGAGCATCAATCTCGGATTCTCTAGAACCTGAAAGATAATCAGAGATGACAGTGCTAAGTTTAAGTTCTGAAACAGAATATTCAGAAGTTAATTGAGTTTGATCATCAAAATTGATGTTTATGCTCTCCATTACAGTCTTGGTTCGTAAATTAAAAACCCTAAAAGCTTTTGAATTTAACGAATATCCCAAGAATTTGGCTTCATCAGATTTCTTGTCAAACTTACCAAGTTTGTCTCGATCATTCAGAATAAAACACCTGCAGCCAAAAATATGGAAAAATTTAACTAAGGGTACTCTTTTGTTAATAAGCTCATAAGAGTTTTTGAAATGCCTCTTAATTATAATTGATTGATTCTAAGTGAAACATGTTATGACTATTGCTTTGGCCGAGAAGTTGGTTGGTAGCCCAAAAGTTGCAAGCATTTTTCTTCCAGCTTCAACTAATGTTCTGTTTCTTCTTTCTACAACACCATTTTGCTGTGGAGTGCGTACAACAGAGAAGTTTTGAGTAATGCCATTTTCAACAAGGTATTCTTCAAGCTTGGCATTTTTGAATTTAGTACCATTGTCACTTCTAAGTTGCTGTATTTTCAGTTATAGAAGCATTTGTATTCTTGTCATCGTATTTTTCAACACTATTGGAACTTTTGATTTTTGTCGTACAAAAGCAAGCCATGTATACCTGGAAAATTCATCTATTAGTACCAAGATATACTTTTTGGCAGACAGGCTCTGAATTGCATGGGACCATAGAGGTCAACATGTAGCATTTGCAGAGATCTTGTGCACGAATGATCACTTTTGGTTTTGTGAGATGCTCTTTTGATTTTGCCCATCTCACAAGCTGGACATAGGTGATCCTTCTGGAAGTGTATCTCTGGGAGACCCTTGACAAGGTTATGTTTTACAAGAAGTTCAAGATTTCCGAAGTTTAAGTGGGAAAGTTTATGATGCCAAAGCCATGCAACCTCACTCTTCTTAGAGATAAGATAGAGAGTTTCCTTACCATCCTTGGATGTAAAATTCATCATATATAAGTTACCTTTTCTGTCAGCTCTCCAAAATTCTTCACCTGCCTTAGAGAATAAGTAACAATGTTTTTCATCAAATACAACTAGCATCTTAGAATCACAGAGTTGAGTTACACTTAACAACTTATGTTTCAATCCTGAAACATGAACTACTTTGGATAAGGTAATATTACCTTCTTGAAGAGTATCGTAGCCTTTTATTTGACCCTTACCATCATCACCAAACGTTACTGCTCCACCAATTTTATCTTTGAATTTGGAGAGTAAGCTTTTCGTTCCAGTCATGTGCTTCGAGCATCCAGAGTCAAGATACCAGATATGCACACGCTGTTTCTGCAATCAAATTCAGAGAGATTTAGGTACCTGCTCATAATAGGTCCTTTAATGTTAGGTTTTGGTTTCTGATTTATCTTTTCCTTATGAGCAGAATTATGCACATATTTTCTAGAGATAGTTGATTTACCTGTTTTGTTTGAATTATTTCTTCTGTTTTGATTTTTAAAGTTGGAGTGCTTTTGTTCATCAGAGAAATAACCAGAAGACCTTGGAAGTATTTGATAGATATCAGAAGATAGCTTCAAAAGAAGACTGGGTTCTGAAGACAACTTAGTTCAGAGGTTCTGAACTAGTTCTAAAAAAAGAAAGATCCAGAACTCAGAAGACAAGCAAAGCAAAGCCTAACACATAACTTCTAAAGTGGCTACTTCAGAAGTTCTGAAGATTCTGAAGAAGTTCTGAAAATGGTTCTGAAGATACTTCTGAAGAAGTTCAGAAGTAGTTCTGAACTTGTCTGTCATTTATGTACTATATCTTTAACATTTCTGTTTGTGTATAAATAGATTGTTTGTTAGATTGTTAGAGCTAACGTTGATAGAGCTTGTAAAGATACACATTTTGTAATACTGTTCAGTAATCAATACGACATACAACTTCAGTGATATAATTCTTGTTCTTGTGCTTTAATCTGTCTACATTCTTGATAGTTTGGGATCTAATAATTGATATCAGAGCCAATTCATCTGTTTTGTTCAATTTAAAGAAGAACTTGTCAGATTTGACAATTCTTGATATTCTTGATCGATAAATTCAAGATTTAAATTAAGGTGAATTTTCGATCTTTCCAAATTCAAAGATGTCGAAAGAAATCGTCTCCATCGGATCTAAAACTAAACCACCAAGTCTGTTTCTGGGTGAGTATCATCAGTGGCGAATCAGGATGATTCAATTTATGGAGAATAACGATGAAGCTCTAATGCAATCGATCGTAAATGGGCCCTCTGGAGGTCTATGTAGAAATCTCTGCAGTTCCAACAACTGAATCTACTCCTGAAATACTTGCATCGCGTATCATGAAAAGCCTAGGTATGTATAGTGCTGCTGAGAAAAATCAAGCCAAGATTGACAGAAGGGCATTAACTCTACTTATAATGGCCATTCCAAATGAAAAATTCAATAGGGCAGATAGTTTAACATCTGCCAAGGCTATGTGGGATGAGGTTGAAGCCCAGATGCGAGGAACCACAAAAGCCCAAGCCCAAGCCCAAAAGTTAAATATCTGGGTGGGCACTTATGAAAATTTCAAATACAAAGAAAATGAATCTATCACAGATACTTATCACAGATTCAACATTATTTTGAATGATCTGAAAAGAAATGGTGTTCAGAAATCAAACTCGGAGATAAATAATAAATTTCTGAATAATTTGGGTAATGAATGGTCAAGCTTCTCTGAAAATATGGTTACTGGAAACTTGTCTAGGAACTCTATTCATGATTTCTATGGCATACTATTCCAACAAGAGGACAAAATTAAGACTAGGCAGAGTGAGCAGATAAAGGCAAATGAAATAGTAGCCTTATTAAGCAAGAAGTATAACAATTCTATGACCATTTCTTCTAAAAGCAAGATTTGTGAAATCCCAGAGGCAACTCTGTGTGATGGGGATGAATCAGATGAAGAACTTAAAAGAATTTCTGATAATATTGCTTTCATGACAAGGGAATTTACTCATAGATATAATCAGAAATATCATAATAAGTCTAAATCTGAAGTTGGACCTAAGAAAGGTTAAGATGCTAGTGAAACTGAGACGCAAGAACCAGCAAGATGCTTTAACTGTGGTCAGCCTGGACATTATGCAAGACAGTGCAAAATGCCCAGAGTGAATAATTCAGGCTACTATGAGAAGAAGCATCTTCTTGCTAAGAAGAAGGAACTAAATCCAGCTCTAGTGACCAAGTATGAGGAGAATTGGTTGAACTGGAGTGATGGTGAATATGATGAAGAAGTAGCTCACTATGCCTCCAATTGCTACATCTGACAGATGGATCCTGAAGATACACATGCACATGATTCTGAGGTACTTTCTTCATCTTCTGAATTAAATTCCTCTTCTGAACAAAATTTTGAACCAAATTCTGAACAAATTTCTAGATATTCTGAAATGCAAAATCAATTTCAGAATATGTTTTCTGAATTTGAATGTCCTAGAAACAGAGCCAAAGGAGAAAGAATTTTAGTAAATCAATTTAGAGCTGAAAGCCAAATTTATAAACAAAATTGCCAAGAAGCTGAACAAATTCTTGAAAAAGTTTCTGAATAAAAATTATTATTAAAACAAAAGATGGATGGTTTACAAAAAGATATAATAAATGAAAAATCTGAAAAACAAGTTCTGAATGCAAAATCAATTTCAGAATATGTTTTCTGAATTTGAATGTCCTAGAAACAGAGCCAAAGGAGAAAGAATTTTAGTAAATCAATTTAGAGCTGAAAGCCAAATTTATAAACAAAATTGCCAAGAAGCTAAACAAATTCTTGAAAAAGTTTCTGAATAAAAATTATTATTAAAACAAAAGATGGATGGTTTACAAAAAGATATAATAAATGAAAAATCTGAAAAACAAGTTCTGAATGTAAAAATGAACTTTCTGATTCAAGAGAGACTTGATCTTTACAAAAAGATCAAGGAATTAGAAAATCTGAACTTTAAAAAAGGTCAAACTAAAGAGACTCTGAATATTTTATCAAATCAGGCTCAGAATTCAAAATTTTACAATATAAAAGCAGGTTTGGGATATAATAAAAGTCAAATTTTGAAAAAGGCACCTGCAAATCTTTATGATTATTCAAAAATGAAAATTTTCAATTAAACTACCACAGGTGTCATATCCAAACCTGTTAATTACTCTTTACCTGAAAGAATTCCATTTGTAAAATCAAAGACTTTATTTTCTGAAGAAAAACCTTTTAATTCTGGTGAAACAAAGATAATTTCTGAAACAGAAGTAATAAATAAAAATATTTCTGAAAATATTTCTGAACATACTTCTGAATCAAAAATTGTTTCTGAAGAAAAATCTGAACTAATTATTATAACTGAGATAACTTCGGAACATACTTCTGAATTATTTTCTGAACTTACTTCTTAGTTATCCTCTGAAGTACTTCCAGTAGATAATTCTTATAATAAATCAGAAGATGAAGAAAAATATGATGAATTCTCAGATATTGAATCTTTACAAGATAATGATGAGAATTCATAAATACTTTTTTATAATTCTGATGACGAGTCTGAGAAAATTTCAAATCTAAATTTTTTGCATCAAACATGACTCAGAACAAGTTCTCAGATTTAATGAATGTTTCAGATTCAGAAGATGATGATGATCATACAGTTGAAGTCATTAACAAAGATGGTTATTTGGTATACAAATAAAAATCTTCTATGACTGAAGAAGAAATTTTAAAATCTGAACAACCAAAATTGCCTTCAGAGATGTTTAATGCTGTATTTTTGAAAGAAGAATTTCTGAAAACTGAAATTTCTTCTACATCATCAAATATTACTCCTATTACCACAAATACATCTTTGACTTCAACAAAATCACCAATATCATCATCTGACTTTGTAACCAGAGTTAAATTGTTTCAAAAAAGACAGTCTTCCAATTCAACATCTGAAGTTCATAACCCAGAACTTAAATCTAAAGTTAAATCTAAAGTTGGTAAAAGAACTTCTTATACTAATCCTTATTTCTTATCTTTTACAGAGCTATCCACTTTAGTTTGGAGAAAGAAAGGTGAAAGACTATCAAACACTAACAAATTAGATAGTGTTTCCATTTCTAAGAAAACTGTTGTATCACATATTAATACAATGAATAAAAGAATGACTCTTGTTGCAAAATCAAATAGTGTGGATTCTTGTTCATGTACTGAATTGTTAAATATTCTGAAGAATCATATTCATTGCATTTATTGCGGTCATCATATTTTCATCTCAACTACAGAACAAATAAGAAAAATCTTGAGAAATCAATTCAGAACTTTTCAGCAAAGTAGGCAAATAAACATAAAAATAAAACCAAAAATAAAAACATTACTAAGAAATACAAATCCAAAAGTTTCGAACAATCTTCTAAATTTCAAAAGGTTAAGTCAAAGTTCAGAACTCAAAATTTCTGACTAATCTCACAGGAGAATGGGTACCTAAATCTCAATAATCCTTTTTGCAGATATGTCATGTGTGGGTCTTAGATTCAGGATGTTCAAGACACATGACACCTTTCAAAGAGCTTCTAACTGATTATCATGAAAGATATGGAGGAACAGTTAGATTTGGGAATAATGCAAAAGGTTATGTGAGAGGATATGGAACTTTTTCCAAAGGAGATGTCAAAGTGATGAAGGTTTTCTATGTTGAAGGTCTAAAATATAACCTCTTCAGTATACGTCAGTTTTGTGACAAGTATTGGAAGGTCAATTTTGATATAGACTACTGTCATGTTCTGAGTTCAACAAACAAAAATGAATTAACTGCTTATAGAGATGGAGATATCTACACTGCTACTTTCACAGCAAATGGTCAATTACAAGGAGTTTGTTATATTTCCATAACAATGAAGAATGATAGTTGGCTTTGGCACAGAAGAATGTCACATCTGAACTTCAAAGCCATTTCTGAACTGGAAAGACAAAACTATGTAAGAGGACTACCAAAGATCAGATTTGAAAAGAATTCCTTATGTTCTGCATGTGAACTAGGGAAGATCAAAAGAAGCTCCTATCCTCTGAAAATGCTATCTTCATGCAAAGCTCCACTTGAAATGCTACATATGGATTTGTGTGGACCAATGAAGACTCAAAGCATAGGTGGAAAGAAGTATATTCTTGTCATTGTAGATGAATATTCAAGATATACTTGGGTTGAATTTTTAAGACTCAAATCTGACACTTCTAAAAGGCTCATTATTTTTCTGAAGAAAATTCAAGGTCTCTTTCAACTACCAATCCAAAAGATCAGAAGTGATAATGGCACAAAATTTACAAATTCTACAATTTAGAACTTTTGGAATCTGTTAGTATATCACACAACTTTTCCATATGTAAATCCAAACAATAGGATTCTGAATGAGTATTATGAATCAATGGGACTACCAAAACCAGTAGCCTCTTCCCCTAATTCCAACAAGAGTAGTGAGCATCGTGAGGTGTCTAGAATTCCTAGGCAGAGTGGGGAGGCTGTTCATGGGGGAGAACAACCTCATGGTGTGAAGAGGAAAAATGTAAATGAGAAGTTGGGCAGAAGAGTAAGAAAAAGAACTAAAGAGGGGAGAACACAGGTAAGAGAAAAACAAACTTGTGATCTAACTGTTCTAAGTCGGGCACCCACATCATCTATTACTCCACACTCTTTGGTGGGTAATATTGAAAAAGCTAGTGAGCCCATGGCAACACTTGTTAACCCCCCCAGCCACTCACCCATCTCTCAACAGAAGGGTGTTTCAGAAACATACATGGGGCAAGCAACTCATTTACCAATAGGTTCCCATTTGGAAGAGCCTATTGTTGAAAAAGAAGGAAATATGTCCCCCCTTCACAACTTTGAGCACAATGAGTCTAAGAGTCTACTCAATCTTGAGCCTAATGAACCACTCAATGTGGAAATTTTTCACACAAGCACACATCTTTCAGATGTACCAATGCATAGATATACCTTGCACAGGATATCAAGGATTGGTTGGAAGTTCTGGTAGGGTGAACATCACTAAAGCCCCATTCATAGAATCTTTTGTGGTTTATGATGTTGTGGCATCTACAGGCCAGCCTTCTTCTGAAGGACTGCAAACAAGACCATTTGTTGGTCTTGGAACCTTTCCCACATCTTCTGAATTCTCAGAATTCAAGGATTTCTGTACTTTTGAATTTGCAAAGATTCAGAAGGACATAAAGGATTTGACGGATAAATCTTCTAAGGTGATGGAGGATAGGTTGGATAAACAGGAGGTCACAGTGGTAAACAAGTTGAATGATTTTCAGCTATCAACTTTAAATGATCTACAATCTTTTAAGCACGCAATTCTGAATGCTTTTTATGAGGTTGTTTCAACAGTAGCTTCTCTGAAAACTTCTATGCCTTCTACTTCTTTTACTCAGCGAGAATCTTCCCAATTTGCTACAAAGGAAGATATCTCTCAGATTCTGAATCAACTGTCTTCAATTCAAAATTCTCAGTCATCTCTGAATGAAAGACTCTCTGTCTTAGAGTGCAGGCCTCAAGAAGATCCTTTGAAGAGAAGTCTTGATGATCAGGATCCTGATAATCAAGAGGGGGAGAAGAGACAGAAAGTATCTGAAGATGTTGAGATACCACAAACTCAGACTTCTGAAAAATCTTCTGAAGAAGTTCAAAATGTTGTTGGTGAAGATACTAACAGAGTTTCTAAATTTACATGCTGAAACAGAAGGTCAAGAGGCTGAACGTATTACTTCTGAAGAACTGGTTGAAGAAGGATATGAGACTGAAAAAGTGTCTCATGATTCTGAAAGAAATATAAGCTCAGAAGACATAGATATTGTTCCTGATTCTAATGAAGAGATGTTGAATGAATATTTGTCCTTTGAAGAAGCACTTGGAGAACCTGGTGTTTGATGATGAAATGGAGATGCATGAAAATGTTGAAGAAGAAGAAAATGAACATAGAGAAGTGGTGATTTGGAGACCACAAGTTCTGAATAGGTTGTATAATGATGAAATATCTGAAAACCTTTGGAGGTTAATATGCCATTTCTGTTGGGTATACTTAATTATGAATAATCTAAGGAATGTGGAGTGTAGATTCTTGGATGAAAGATTGGCTATCTTCAAAGATTTTGTGAACCAACCAGCTGAATACTTTGACATAGAGATGGACTTGTGTCATATGCATGATGTGGAAGTTTCAGATGAAATTCGGATGGTCTTTTTAGAAAAGTTAGAAGTAAGATTCAGATCTTGCATTATTACTCCTTCAATCAATATTTCTTTTCTTGAAGAACCTATCATTGATCAGGTGTATGAAAGAGAAACACTGTATGACAATTCTGGAGATAGCCAACTTATCCTTCCAGAAGATTCTTATAATCATCTGTATAGAAGGAATCTGAAGTATGCAACTCTTGAAGATTTTCTTAATGATGAATGGTCTGAAGATCACATTTCAAAGGTGAAGATGCATGTACAAAATCATGGAATTCAGGATTTACATGACTCCACTTTGATTAAAAAGATCAGGTGCTTTACTAAAACTTGTTAGACCTAAGAAGTATGAACCATAATATGGAAGTATGATATGACGTGGCACACTCTTACCTTGTGCGTCTCCTTTTGCAACTGAATTTTGTTATACGCTCCTACCTACTGATGTGTCAGTCTATAACTGGTTAGAATGTTGACTTTATATTCATTGTAATAGTATAAATAGATATGTTCTTTTGAATGTAAAGATGTCGATGAAAAGTATACTTTTGGAGAACATATTGCGCGTCTAATTCCAGTATTTGTAATCGATCTTCAAGGTTATCAATACAAACTCGATTTGTTCTTCATCATTCCTTACTTACTGTTTGTTTGTTAATTACTGTGGTTAATTGATTTGAATTGTTTCCGCTTATACTTTGATTCACAAATCTCTCAATTAACTGTTTAGAAAGGGATCTGGGTTCCATGAATTGGTATCAGAGCCATCTAATCAATCTATTGATTATTTGATCTTTTCCATTTGGAGAATTCCCTCTTCTATAGTACAGTATCATTTAGTTTTATACTATTGTTCATAATTCTACCTTGTTCTACGAGAATTTGTTAATCTCATATCAATTTTCTCCAAAATAGTTGTAATTGTGGTTAGTTTTGAAGGATATCGACATGTTTTTCAATTTAATTGGGATTTAATTGTTCTAAATTTCATATAATCGTCAATTTTTTTCCCTCTCGATTCTCTGTTCTCTGTTAAAAATGGCAAATTCAAATTTGAATGTTGTTTACACCTCTGGTTCACTAACCAAACCTCCTACTCTTGTTCGTGGTGAATATCCACAATGGAATATTCGAATAATAAATTTCTATGAAGGATTGGATATAGAATTCTACCCTATTGTCCAAAATGGTCCCTTCGTACCAATGACTACAATTCGAAGAGTTCCTGCCACTACCAATACTGATGAAGTCCCAGCTCGAAAAGTACCAAAGCTGAGGGAAAATTGGTCTGACGAGGAAAAGGCCAAAGTAGAACTAGCTAAAAAGGCAAAAATTCTTCTTATCATGGCTATTCCAAATGACATTTTTCAATCCCAGGATTCTTGTGATACTGCCAAAGAATTATGGGATCAATTAGAAAACCTTCTGGAAGGTGGTGCTAAAATGAAGAAAAACATAAGAGCTCAAGCTCTGAACGAGTATAATAGCTTCCAAGTCAATCCTGTAGAGTCTTTGGAACAGACCTATCATAGATTTAATTCTTTAATAAATCTATGTAAAAGATGTGATATTATTCGATCACAAGAAGACAACAACGTCCTATTTCTTAAACGATTGAATTCAGAATGGTCAAATCTTTCTATGTCCCTTCAAGCAAATCAAGATCTTGAGCAATGGTCTCTGCATGATGTTTTTGGTACATTAGAAGCCCGTGAGAAAGAGGTTGTTCAGAAGAAAACAACTATAGGTGGACCTCTGGCTTTGATCTCTTAATCTAAGGGAACGACCAGATGAAGAAATGAAGAAAGGAGAGGAAAAAGCAAGGCCTTCATATTAGAGGCTATTCCAGAGAGTGATTCTGACTCTGATGATGAAATCAAAACCTTTGCTGATTCTTTGGCTCTTATTACCAAACAATTCACTAATAGGTTTGGGAATAAATCATTCCAGGGAAACAGAAGATCTGATCGATCTACTACTTATTCTCCCAAACAAGAGATTCAGAGAACTGAGAAATATGACCCAGAGAAGAAAGAAGATGAGATGAAGAAGAAGGATGTATGCTACAGATGTGGTAAGCCAGGAAATTACTCTAAGGATTGTAGAGGAACTCTGGATAAAGACAAGACGTACTACATTAACAAGTACAATCTCACTGAAAGAGCTCACTATGCTGAGAAAGAAAACTGGCTGGGAGATGAGTCTAGCCGTGATGAAGCCATGTTTTGTGGGATGGCAAAGACAAATGAGTCAGAAGATCAACCTTCTTAATCACCGGTTAGTACTTTCTCTGAATCATCTGAACTTGAAAACACAATTGTGCTATTATCAAACAATTTTGAAGAACTAAAACAAAAGCTCACAATTGAAAAGAAATTACGAAAAGGTATTGAAAAAACTCTTTCTACAACACAAAGGGAAAAAGATATTTATAAAAGGGAGATCGATATTGTAACAGAAGAAAAACTGGAACGAAGCACTAAAAAAGAAAATATTTCCACAACTTTAAAAAATACTGAAGTTAAGCTAAAAAAGGAGAACTTAAATTTTAAAAACTTTTGGAAGAAAAAGATAAGGAGATTCAAGCTAAAGAAAGTGACAGATTAAATTCTGTAGCACTTAAAAATTATTTTCAAAAAGAGAGAGAATTTTTACATGTTGAACTTCAAAACAAAAAGCTGCAGATCAAAACGTATTTGGATGCATTCACGACAAAATTAATACAAAAGTAGGGAGATCCGGACTTGGTTTTGAGGATTTAGATCCCTACACGTGTGAAAAAAAGTCTACCTTAGATTCTGTTTTTTGTATGAGACAAGAAAAGAAGCCAGTGTTTCCAACTTTATATGCAGAATCAATCTTCAAATGATCAAAACATGAAAATTGCCATCATCAACGAAAACTCAAGCTCAAAAATATTGTATATTCATCTAGAAAAACAAACGTTGATCTGAATAAAATTCAGAAGAAGGATGACATTTTCAAATTTGGTTTGAATGCTCATATAACTTTGAATCCAGAAGCTAGTGCCTTTATTCCTATACAAGTAGAAGAAGAGTTACCACTTAATTTTGAAAATGATATTCTCTCAACTCTGGATAAATGTTTTAAACTTGAACATGAAAATGTTCTGCAAATTTCTTTAATAGACTTACATTTTTCTGAATCTCGAGATTATTTGGAAGTAATCACATATTCTTGGTAGACTGATGATCAAGGTGAAAATTTCTTTGGTAATTCTGAAAAGTACTTTTCTAATTTAGAAAATCAATCTCCACCTATTTCCCCTAAGTCTCCAAAGGTCATCAAAAATAAGGATGCCCTTTTCTTATATACCAATGAACCTCAGGAAATCAGAGCTTCTGATAAAAATGTTGAAAAACATCTCAGTGGTATAACAGGACAGAGAAAATCTTGTCTTGAACTTGAGAAAGATGAAAATCTCAAAAATATTTTGAAAGCTAAACAATCTCTAAAACCCAATCTTCCAAAGTGTACTTATGTTCAAAAAGGGAAAATGGAAATCTAATCTTTCTGCTCCTTTTTCAGTAACTTCGAAAGCTCCTAAGAAGGTAAATCAGAGGAAGCCTCCGCTGAAAAACATTTATGAGAAAGGTAAGATTGATACCACACTGGTCATCAAAAGAGGCAAAAGTGTGTTAACTATTGTTCAAATTTATGTGGATGACATAATATTTGGCTCTACTCATCAAACTGAAGTAGATTTGTTTTCTGCATTGATGGAAAAGGAATTTGAAATGAGTATCATGGGAGAACTAACATTCTTTCTCGGACTCCAGGTCAAACAAAATACCGGTGGTATTTTCATTAACGAAGCAAAGTATGTTTCTGACATGCTAAAGAAATTTCACTTTCACTATTCATCACCTATGAAAACACCTATCTCTCCGAGTATGAAGCTAGGTCCTGTTTCTTCTGGGAAACCAGTAGATGTTACGGGCTACAGAGGTATGATAGGTTCTCTTCTGTATTTAACTGCTAGTAGGCCTGATATTACGTTTGCCACCTGTCTCTGGGCTCAATATCAAGCAAATCCAAAAGAATTTCATTTGGCTGCTGTCAAAAGAATTTTTCGATACTTAATGGGAACTCCTTCATTGGGTCTCTGGTGTCCTAAAATCTCTGGGTTTGATTAATGGCATATACAGATTCTGATCATGCAGGATGTAAGCTGGAATGAAAAAGTACCTCTGGTAGCTATCAACATTTGGGAAATAGACTTATCAGCTGGACATCCAAGAAACAAAATTGTGTCTCAACATCTACTGAAGAGGCTGAATATGTTGCTGCTGCTAGTTGTTGTTCACAAGTTATTTGGATGAAGACTCAACTCAGAGACTATGGTCTGATATATGATAAGATTCCCATCCTATGTGATTCAGAGAGTGCCATTGCCATCACTGATAACCCAGTTCAGCACTCCAAAACAAAGCACATTGATGTCAGGCATCATTTTATCAAAGATCACGTAGAGAAGGGCACAACAAAAATGTATTTTGTCTCTACTAATTACCAACTTGCTGATATTTTTACAAAAGCTCTGGATGAGAAGCATTTTAATTTTTTAATCAGCAAGTAGGGGATGATAAATATGTAACTTATTTTTTCTCTGTTTTTATGTGCTTTTATTTTTTATTTTATTTTTCATTATCTCAGAGCTGTTAAGAAGCCTCTGATCACTTCTGATGATTTTATCTAGAAGCATCCAGAACCTTCTGATTACTTCTGATAAATTCATCCAGAAGCACCCAGAAGTCTCTAACCACCTTTGTTTCTTGTTGAACATTTTTATTCTTTTATATCCAAGTGATAACAGAAAGGAAGTATTACTTGAAAATCAAATGGAGAACGATACAACTTCTGAGGGGGAGCTCCGAGTTTGTTTCCAGGGGGAGAAAAACTAAGTCTAACTTCTGTTAGCTGTCTTCTGAACCTTTTCTTTCTTTAAAAGTTTGTTTTACATCTGCTTCTTCTGATTAACTCTTGCCGTCAAGGTTATTCAGAATTTTCAGATTTAATTTTAATCTTTTCTTGGAAAATTGTTCCTTTGACATTTTTGGGTCAAATTTTTTGACCTATTATTTGTTGACTTATTTTTCTTCTGAAATTTTAACATCAATAGGTCTATTTTAATTAACTCTTGCCTTCAGGGTTACTTAAAATTCTCTTATTATTTCTTAATTTCTTAGGAAACATCTGTCAATAAATATTAAACTTTCATATGGATCAAAACTGCTTAATTTCACCAAATGTCTGATTTTAAATTCTTTAAAAAGATTTATTAATCTCAAACATTGTTTTAATCAATTAAAATGTTATTTTTATTGATTAATTACTAATATTTCTTATTAATTTCTTTTTAATTTTTTTTTTCGGGGATAATCAAACGGATTAACGAAGATAAACCTTTCAGTGACTCATCATTTGCACGATATTATGCTTTACACGTGTCCTTCATCGTGTGACTGCATGACTACACGCCTGCGCTTACATTAGCATAACTGAATCGTTTTTTTCCCCAAATTCAAAACCCTTCTCATTCCACATTACATTCAAACTTCCTCTCATATATAAACCCTAAATACAGTACTTCATCTTCTTCCTCGCGATTTTTATTGTACTTGCTTCCCTACTTTCAAACTTTCTCAAGAATTCCTAATCATCCATCAATGGCTTCCCGACCTGGTAATACAAATCTCAATGATGATGAAGGTCGTCTTGTTGATTCCACGGCTGATAGTGCTCCAATCGTCAAATTGCCTTTGAAGGCAAACAATGTGCAGGTTCTCCTCGATCCCAACACATATCTGGCCGAAATTAGGATCCTGGTCGAATTTCTTCAACAACATCAACTAAACCGCGCCCTAACCTTGACGAATCCAAATGTTCCTGAGCTTTATGTCCAAGAGGTGTGGAAGTCAATGTACATAGAAGATGAAGAACTGCGTGGGAATTTCAGTCATCCCAATGAACCTAAAAATGTTGTGGAAATACCCATCACAAAGAAGAAGATCGCTAGGTATTTTCAATTGCCTTCCCTTACACTTGAAAATAATGGTGAGATTTTGCCAAACCCTGCCCTAGACCAAAATCCAACATCGAAAGCCCTGCTCTCCTTTATTCAATTCTTGGGGTATAATGAGCATTTATCTAAACTCTCTGAATTTAAACGCAAGAAACTACCCCCAATGTGGAACACGCTTATCTCCATTCTCAGCAAAAGCCTTACATGCAAAATTGGATCCCTAGACCAAGCCAGCAAAAACATCCTTACAATCATGTATGGAATGTACTTTAACCGACCCCTGGACTATGCTAGCCTCATCTTTCAAGAGATCAAAGCCGCTGTTTACACTAAAGTATCCTTCCAAAATCAAAGAAAACCTGTACCTGCCTTGATGTTTCCCAGGTTTTTGTCCCTGTTCACCTACCCAGCAATCGGTGCTCTCAAAGCTCCTCTGATTCAACCATTTTGCAAGATAGCATCCATGAGCTCCCACAAACCAACTATTGATGTCAACGGTTACTCATCTCCAAGGGAACTCTCCAGGTATATGCTAGACCTTATTCCTTCCTCCTCTCTCTATCTATTATCTTATAAACGCTATATGGTATTCTCAAAACAGAGAATACCTACCCCAGAGCACTTAGAGCCAAATGTAGGATGTGAGGGGTCACGCGAGGCTGAGCTTGAAAAGAATCATAGTGCACAGCCGAGTGTTTCTACCCATGCTGACCTCTTAATGCAATAGGGTACTGAAGATGTCCATAGAGACACACTTGAGCGCATCTCTCCTTCTTTCCAAAGGGTCACCACATTTGCTGAGGTAGATGCCAACACATCTACTCTCATTGACCAAGGACCACCCAGTCCAAACCACCCAGAAACCATCCGATCAAAGGATAATTCTCAATCTTCTGCATCAAGCACTATTGGGGAAACCACATCCTCTTCAGCATTCTCTCAAAAGAATGATAATGATAATATAAGAGTCATTCGCTCCAGAACTCGCCACTATCCACACCAAATGTTGTTGTCTCTGTGACCGACAATGTCATAGGAACCTCAAAAGATAAGTCCATATCTTCTGATAGTTTAGAAGCTGAGGAAATCCCATCAGAGGGATTACAGCAACAGGACGCACCACTTACCGGAGTGTTTACACTTCATCAAGGTAAGCACATTGTCTTCAGCACCTCATCCTCTGATGATGAGGACTCTGTTGAGACAATCAGAACAACCGAAGAGGTGCCTGTTAATAACAGCCCTCGAAGACTGGTTGGAAGTCCCTCCACACTTAACGTCAACACAGGTGTGAAAGAGGGCCTCTCTAAACGCGAGAGTAAAGGGGCTCCATGTGTTGGAGATGCACCGGTTACACATTCTGAGTTCGTCACTGAATGCAGCATTTCAGGCATTTGGTGATAAACTTCAGAGATTTGTGGAAGATCTAAAAATATCCCTGGAATCTCACAATACCATTCTTCTTGCCATCCAAAATAAAAAAAAAACTCAGCATACTCAAACTCTGGAGGCGCTCAGAGAGATTATCACTAAAAATGCAGAAGCTCAACATTCACAAGCTTCTGATCATTTTAACTCTCTGAACAGAGGCATCAAGGCCAACTCTGACGCCATTTTCTTTATTCCTGATGAAATTCCAACTCCAGAGGTTACAATCTCTGTTGACGAATATGGGTCCTTAGTGGCAGATCTTCAAAAAATCATTAAGGCTGTGCAACCCTCTGAAAACACTTCTGGATCATCCCTGGTGAAAAAGTCCGACATGGCTATCTTTCAGAAAGCCAAGCTCGAAAGAATCAATGCTCAGACTTCAAAATATGTCTCAAAAACCACTGCCAGCACGTCAAATGTGGATCAGAAGCTCACCTCTCTCGATTCCTCTATTTCTCAATTATCTTCTATGGTAAGCTCTCTCTCTGCTACATTCGCCGCCAAATAGAAGGCTAAGGAAGAAAGGGCGTGCAAAAAGTCTGAACATAAAAGGAAAAAGATCTGAGGATCAGGATCCTGATTCTCAGAAGGGGGAGAAAATGCCAGAAACCAAGAAGGCTAAGACTTCTATGGGTGCTGATACTTATTCTCAAGATAAAGCCAAAGCTTCTGCCTCTTCTCCGTCTGCACCACTATCTTCAAAACAAACACCTCTGACTCCAAGACCTCTAGCCACACATTCCGGCACCCTTCCTAAGGATCCAAAAATGGCTCAATTTCTTTTGAATGTCATTGGCAATAACAGAAGTGTTCCTTATCCTCCAGATGTTGAAGCATAAATTTTCAAAGCTAAAGTTGCCAAGGCGAAAGCTGAAGCCTCAAAAGCTAAAGTCGAGGCCTTAAACAAAAGAAAAGAAGAAGAAAGAATAGAAGCTGAACTCCATGCACGAGCTGAAGCAGAAAGAGCCTATGCAGAAAAGGCAAGAGCACAAACAAAAATGGAAAGAGAAAAAGCTGAAAAAGCAAATGCTGAAGAATCATCAAGTCGAACAGCTGAATATAGAGAAAAACTACAGAGAATTGGAAAACTTGATCTCCCAATTCTGGAAGTAACAAAAAGATACATGTATGCTCCTACAGATCAAAAGATCTATCTTATGCTGCCTAATTTCTCAAATGGCTATAATGTTAATGATGCTGAAAAAGATAAATTTATGAGTCATAGGCAAGCCAGAAAGGATGTCTACACTACTGTGCCAATCAAGAGAATTTTTGCCGTCAAGCATACACCATTTGAACAGATAGAGATTTGGTATACAATATATGAAGTAATCAGAGAAGACAATAAGACTTATTACTTCTGTGATAATGATTTGCTGTCCATCTTTCCTTCTGATCTCATCTTTCTGGAGAATTTTATGAAGATTCAAATGACCAAAAGAAGTGATAACCAAGATCAAATTGCCTACTCTCAGATCATTATATGCATGAAGTCCCTCATCAAATACAAGAGACAGGTAGATTTTCAAATTGGGGTCAATTACAATGTTGATAACCTAGCAATCTCTGCTCCTAATGAAGATTTAGAAGGTATCAATACTCTAAGAATTGGCAGAGTATTGATTAAACCAGAGGAAGGGGTTATCTTCAAAAGGCCAGATAGAAGGAGTTTCTTCATAATCAAAGAAGCACATAAATATTCATCAGAGGTTGTATACATTGCAAAATGTTACATCTCTGTTGATGTCAACAACTATGATCCTGAAGTAACTGAGAGGATGGTAAAAAGACTTGATGGTCTCTTAAAGCTCAGACGAATTATCGATAAAATCTCAAAGATTGTTTCAACAGTTGATGCATTCTAAGATAGACAAAACAAGGATCATATTCCAAACCTCTGGTTTCATACTTAGGAGGAGATTGTTAGACCTAAGAAGTATGAACCATAAGATGGAAGTATGATATGACGTGGCACACTCTTACCTTGTGCATCTCCTTTTGCAACTGAATTTTGTTATACGCTCCTACCTGCTGATGTGTCAGTCTGTAACTGGTTAGAATGTTGACTTTATATTCACTGTAATAGTATAAATAGATCTTTTCTTTTGAATGTAAAGATGTCGATGAAAAGTATACTTTTGGAGAACATATTGCGCGTCTAATTCCAGTATTTGTAATCGATCTTCAAGGTTATCAATACAAACTCGATCTATTCTTCATCATTCATTACTTACTGTTTGTTTGTTACTTACTGTGGTTAATTGATTTGAATTGCTTCCGCTTATACTTTGATTCACAAATCTCTCAATTAACTGTTTAGAAAGGGATATGGGTTCCAAAACCTTTGTAGATGAACTTTTCATTGTGAAGTTTCGATCTGAATGAAGAGATGGTACTCTAACAGAGTTCTATCTATTTGATTTATATAAGCTGAGGTTACAAGATAAACTTGTTGTTCTGGATTTCTGTGTAAAGAAAGAAGAATCTGAACTTGTTTTAGAAATCAGACGTATTTTGGTAATTTATATCAGAAATCTTATCAAGCATGATTTTCAGCTAGCTTTAGAATTCAGATTACCTAAAGTAAACCTTTTAGGGCCAGTTAGTATTCAAAAGAGCTGGGCTAACCAAAGTGTTTACAAATCCAGATATAGGTTTTATGTATGAAGCAGAGGGAACTTATAAGATATTCATTGTATCTGACATACCAAAGTATTCAACCTCCACTCTGAATTGGCTTCTAAATTATGCTGAATGGTTTGTCACTACATCTGATATAAAAGAAGATATAGTCTATTTGATAAAGGAAAGAATAAACTTCAGAGAGTGTATCAGAAAAAGTTATCTTGCTGGGCACAAAAGAGTGAACAAGATTAAAGGAGCTGATTATATTCTGAGCAATGTATATGACTTTCAGATTCATACTAAAAAACAAGACATAGAAGAAATTTTGAAGCTTCAGAAGATAGTAGGTTCAGAAGAAAGCCAAAAAGAAGTAGAAAAAGGGAAGGAAAAGGTTTCTTAACACAAATATGAAGAAATTGCTCCTGTCACTCAAATTTCTGAATCTGAACATCTTCAAGAGCAAAGAATTGAAGAGAATGCTTTCACTATGTTTCTTGAGTACTTTCATCCAGAAATGTTCATGGAGTATGAAAAGAAGTTCAATTATATTGATTGTTGGGTCAAGAAATCTTTTGGATGGAAGCAATGGTACTCAGATATTATAAGGAAGATCAGAATTCCTGTAAATGAAGCCAGAAAAGAAGGTCCAATTGTGAAAGTGATTACTGCAGATGTAAAGACAAGAAATAATTACAAGTATGCATCTTCACTGTGGAAAGAAAGGATGGTGAGATCTCTATATTCTCAGAAGCAGACTTTCAGAATGTTCACCTTAGAGACTTACTTAGAGTCTACAGAAGTCTCTATCCTTTTCATGATTCTATTGCCAAATTCAGAAAATCTTTCCCAGTTCTCAGAGATGGCCTTTTACAGAGAATTCATTTGGGTTGCAAAGACATATTTTCAAGTTTCCTATGTTCTGAACCAAGAAAAAGTTCATTTAAGTAGACCAAATTTCAACTTGCCAAACATAGAGAATCTTAAAAGAAGCACACTGGTTATTCAGCCTCCAGGACTTGTTTGTAAATGCTTTGAAGAGTTGCTGTTTATAAGGTTTGAAGAACTTCATAAGTTTTGCAATGGAACTTTAATGGCCATAAGAGACAGATTGATAAAGAGACAAAATAAAAGGCAGAAAAACTTAAGTGATGAAGAACAGGAGAAATACAGAAAGCTTGCTCAGGAGATGCTTAAAATCATTGAATCCTTGCTTGAATACAGAAGTCTTATTCTGAAGGATGTCAGAAAAATCTTAAACTTCTGGAGTTATGATTTGAACTTTTGAAGCTAAGGGGGAGATTGATAGATATCAGAAGATAGCTTCAAAAGAAGACTGGGTTCTGAAGACAACTTAGTTCAGAGGTTCTGAACTAGTTTTGAGAAGAGAAAGATCCAGAATTAAGAAGACAAGCAAAGCAAAGCCTAAGACATAACATTTGAAGTGGCTACTTGAGAAGTTATGAAGATTCTGAAGAAGTTCTGAAGATGGTTCTGAAGATACTTCTGAAGAAGTTCAGAACTAGTTCTGAACTAGTTCTGAACTTGTCTGTCATTTATGTACTGTATCTTTAACATTTCTGTTTGTGTATAAATAGATTGTTTGTTAGATTGTTAGAGCTAACGTTGATAGAGTTTGTAAAGATACACATTTTGTAATATTGTTCAGTAATCAATACGACATACAACTTCATTGATATAATTCTTGTTCTTGTTCTTTAATCTTTCTACATTCTTGATAGTTTGGGATCTAACAGAATTGTTTAAGTTTTAAAATAGAGAGAAGCATTCAGAGTTCTGTAACATAAAAGAATTCCTTGAATTTTCATTACTAGCATGATAATTACAATTGTTCTTATTTCTGTCCATTCTAGCATTAGTTTTTCTATTGAACTTCTTATCTAGTCTAGACTTGTGCTTTTGAACATGTGAATTCTTCTGTGGAGGCTGCTTCTGATGAGAATTCTCTGGAACTTTGGATTTTACTAAAACGAAAGTATAAGAGTTAGCTTTCCATTTTCCTTTTTCAAAACAAGTAAACTTCTGTCACGGAGATTTCAGAGGTTTGTGCTGATTATTTTCATTCTTTTTAAGATTTGCTACTTTTTAGAGTTCAAGACAGGTCTTAGCTTGTAAACACATCCCAAGGAAATCTGGATTTATGGGGACCTCTTTTCTTTGTTCTTTAGGAGGAACAGAGATTTGTGGTATTCCAGTTGAAAGTTTTGCAATACTCGATCCAGCAGCTCTAATTTCCAAAGGTTCATTAGTGTATAATATTGGAGTATTTTTGTCCTTTATAATTTCTGGAACCTTTGTATAATTAGGAGGTAAAAGATTTTCAAGACTTGAGATATATTTTTCTGAGTTTTCAAAAAAATCATCATCATTTTGATTATCAGTTTCCCAGGTATAAGTAACAAACTCATCGTTATCTTTAACTCCACAAAGATTTAAATCAACAAAAGTACAAGGAAAAATCTCTTGATGGTTTTCAGAGATTTGTTGTTCGAGATTTGTAGTATTTGATTTATAACATTCATCCAGAATTGTGAGGATATCTTTTTGGAACTTGAGTCTAAGCTCTTCTTTTGCTTGTATGGGTATGAACTCATCAGCCTCTGGATTTAAAGTTATATGAGTGAATGAACCAAAATTAAAAACACTTTTCTTCTTCTGAATAAGCTTAAGATCAATTTGACTTGCTTTTTTGGAAAAATATTTAATGTTTTTGTACTTTAGTTTTCTAACTTGATGTCCATTCTCATGTTTTGATTTTTTAAAAACAGATTATTCATATAAGATGGGAAAACTAGGTTTATGTTCTTTGCCCATACAGAACACAAAATCAAGAGTACATCTCTTTATACACGAGTAAGGATCCAGATCCTCGAAACCAAGGCCTGTTTTCCATACTTGTGTATTTATCTTTTCTAGCACCTTCTGAGCATCGAGATATTTTTTAATTTGTAGCTCTCTGTTTTGAAGTTTAATGTGCAAAAGTTCTCTTTTCTTTTGAAAATAATTTTTAAAGTGCTACAGTGTTTAGTCTGTCACTTTCTTTAGCACTTAACTCCTTATCTTTGGTTTCCAGGAGTTTACAGAAGTTTTTGTTTTCTTCAGTGAGTTTGACTTCTGTTGAATTTAGACGTTTCAAACAAATTTCATATTCAACAGAGAGTTAATTTTTCTCGTTGGTCAAAATTTCCATTTCTCTTTTGAAAATTTCTCTTTCCTTCTGAACAATTGAAAATTTTTGTTCAAGATTCTTTCTTAATTTATTTTCTACAAAAAGACTTTGTTTTAGATTTTCAAAATCGTTTGTTAGAATCATTATAGTGTTTTCAAGTTCAGAGGATTCAGATAGGGTGCAAACCGGAGTTTCAGAAGGGTGATCTTCTGAGTCATCTGCCATAGCCATTCCACAAAACATGGCTTCATCTCCACTTGACTGGTCATCTAGCCAATTCTCTCTTTCAGCATAGTGAGCTCTTTCGACTGTGTTATACTTGTATTTGTTGTTGTAATATTGTCTGTCTTTTACGAGAATGCTTTTACAGTCCTTAGAGTAATGCCCCGACTTTCCACACCTATAACAAACATCTTTCTTCTTGTTTAGCTCTTCTTCCTTCTTCTCAGCTTATGATTTCTCCTTCTGTACGTCCTGCCTTGGAACATAAGGTTGATTAGGGCGATCATTTCAGTTGTCCAATCTTCTATTCCCTTTGAATGAGCGATTACCAAACTTTTTGGTGAACTGTTTGGTAACGAGAGCTAAAGATTCAGCAAAAGAATTGATCTCATCATCAGCAGAATCAAAATATTCTGGATTGGTCTCCGAAATGAGTGCCTTACTCTTCCCTCTCATTTATGATTCTTTGTTTGTTCTGCCTGACCCTCTAGATTCAGAGTTGAGGGCCAGAGGTCTACCTACACTTGCCTTTTTTTATTAACCTCTTTCGCATGTGCTTGAAACATTCTGAATACATCATGTAGTGACCATATCTCTAGATCTTGATTAGCTTGAAGAGACATGGACAAATTTGACCATTCTGGATTCAAGCGTTTTAGAAACAGAACATTGTTGTCTTTCTTTGATCTGATGATATCACATTTCTTACACAGATTTATCAGAGTGTTAAATCTGTGGTAAGTCTGTTCCAGAGTTTATTCTAGGAGTGCTTGAAAACTGTTATATTCATTTAGAGCTTGAGCTCTTCCGTTCTTTTTCATTTTAGCACCTCCCTCCAATTGATAAAGAAGTTGATCCCATAGTTCCTTTGCTACCTCACAAGAATCAAGGGATTGAAAAATCTCATTGGGAATTGCCATGATAAGTAGACTTTTTGCCTTTTTGGCAATTTCTACTTTGGCCTTATCATCCTCAGTCCAATTTCCCTTTTTCTTTGGGAACTTGACGAGCAGAAATTTCATCAGTGGTGGCAGTAGGAGCTACTCTAGGAATGATATTCATTGGTACGAAAGGTCCATTTAAAATGGTAGGATATAGATTCGTATCTAACCCTTCATAGAAATTTATCATACGAGTTTTCCATTGAGAATATACATCTCGAATTAGAGTAGGAGGTTTGATTAGTGATCCAGATGTGTAAGTAGCGTTCAAATTTTGATTCGCAATTTTTGCAAAAAACAAAGATTAAAAAAATTGCAGGAAATACTGTTGAAAAATTTAGAACAAATAAAGTTCAAATGAATCGAAACGAAACAATTTACTTACTGGTCTCAGAATTAAACTAAAATTACCACTAGTTTAGAGAAAATTGTATTAAATCAACAAAATCTCGAAGAACAGGGTAGAATGAATAACAATAGTTTAAAAGCTGAAATTAACTAGTAGTTGAGTAGGGATTTCTCCAAACTGGAGGAGATCGAATAATCAATAGATTGATTACAAGCTCTGATACCAATTGTTGGAACTCAAATCCCTATTTAACTCAATTAATCGATAGATCTAAGAGAAATATAATAGCGGAAGCAATTTAAATCTACGATTAAAGCTAGAACGGTTAATAGAACAGTAAGAACAATATTTGAAGATCAAATGAGAATTTGTATTCAATAACCTGCAGAGCGATTACAAATACGATGAACGATAAACCCTAATTCTCTCTCAAAGATGATGGACACTTTTACAGTGATAACTAACTCTATATATACTAGTACAAAAGAGAAAGTCAACAAGCTAGTTTATCACTGAGTGACACGTCACTCGTACGACTAACATAATTAGTTACGCACGGAAAGTATGACTGGCCACGTCACCAAGAGCGCGTGAAGAGAGCAGTTGATATCCAGAGGTCTTCAGAGGTCTCTGGGCGCTTCTGATGAGAGAGAGATCAGAGGATAAGTCTTTGAGTTTGTTCTCTGATGCTTGAGACTTATCTGCTTCTGGGTTCATACTTTCATAACAATTTTAACAATCCTTGAATGATCTTAAACTTACAATTCAGACGATAGAGGCAAATCTAAATGGTGAGCTGACGGTAGTGAATTTTTCTTTTTGTAACATGCAAGCCACGCAGAAAGAGCACACATATAAGCTTGCTCAGTTTCAGAGATATCTAATCTCGACATATGATGCTCAAAGAGATCTGGCCATAGAGCAATTTCAGAAGTTGGAGAGTAATCTTAAAGCTAACACATAACCTATCTCCAAGCTTCCTTCTAAATTGCCAACTCCTTCAACAAATACATCCACTATTACATCAGAAGAATGCAATGCCTTTGATGCATATATGAAGAAGCTGTTAGATACCGTTGTTCCTCCAGCAGGCTCTACCTCCTCTGGTCTGGTATCTGAAGCTGACTTGGCATTTTTCAGAAAGCTATGCTAGAGAAACTTAATGATGTGAATGCCAAGTTTGTCTCAAAAATCAACTCTGCATCAGCATCAGAGCTTACCAAGAAGGTCTCTGCCTTGGATACCTCTATGAATGCTATAAAGACAACTGTCCAATCTATTTCTAAGTAGCACACTTCAAGGAAGAACGCAAAGGAGGCCAAAGCTTGTAAGAAAGTAGAGCTTAAAGAAAATCTGAGGACCAGGATCCAGATGCTTCTGATCCTCTGAAGGGGGAGAAAAGACAGAAGGTGGGATCTTCTTCAGAACAAGCATAAGATCGACATTCATCTCAACTTCCACAACCTTCGGAGCAACAACCTTTAGAACAACAACAAAATAATCCTTTTTCTCATGAGAATCTTTCTGCTCCATCCACTACTGAAGCTCCAATTACTGCTGTTAGTATCCAAAGAATCCTATGAACTTGGATCCTATGTTTTGAATGTTTTGTAAAGTGATTATTTAGATATTTTGAAGTTCATAACAGAAGTTCTGAAGATAACTTCTGAAGAAAGAAAAGTTCTGAAGACAACTTCTAAATAAGTTCTGAAGTGAAAATTCAGAAGTTCTGAAGACAATTCAGAAGTTTTGAAGAACTTCTAAAAAGAGTTTCTGATCACATGTCTTTATGTAGTTGGGTTGTGATTTAAATACATGTAGCTTTAGCTTTTCTCTGGTAGTATAAATAGAGTGTTTGTTAGACAATTAGAAAGTGAACACCACAAATGAGAGTCATCTAAAGGTGTAGTGTGTGTTTCCTTGTAAGGTTTTCTATAATTTTAATAAAATGAGGATTCATTGAGCATTCTATATAAGATCTGTTGTAATATGGAATTAACAACTACAACTCCACTAGCAATGCGTCCCTTACCTTCAGATCCAGAAGTTTCTAGACGACCAAGAAATACAACCACACGACCAAGAGCTCATGTTCCAGAGGTGAATACATCAGAAGTCCCAACCTCTGCAATTCTAGAAACCACTCTAGTTCCTGAAGCAAACATACCAGAAGTTCCTATTTCTAAAGTTCCTATTCCTGAAACTCAAGAAGCACAACCAATTGATGATACAGAAGCAACAACAAGCATGCCTATTACTGATGCCTCAACAAGTCAACCAACTCAAACTCCTACTAATCAAATGATGAAGGCTCATATGGTTGATCAATCTGATGATCAAACCATTGTTGAACAAAGAAATAAATGAAAGACTGGTCTGTCATGGAATACAATGGATCCAGAACAACGTGAATGAGTGGCCAGTGCTCAAATTTCTAGAAGTAGAGAGATACATTTCAGTCACTTATATGGAAGAAAGGGCATTATTGGTGATGCCTGATTTTGCTGAAGGCGCAGATGAGCAAACCAAGGCCAGGTTTGCAAGTTTCAAACAACCCAGAAGAAATATGTTTGCCTCATCTCCTATTAGAAGAATAATTGGGTTGAGAACTAACTTTTTTGGAGATACAAATATTATGTACACAGCTTACAAGGTTTAGAGAGCTAATGGGCAAACATATTACCTTCTTTGATAACTATATTGTATCCCTAAATCCTTCTGATCTAATACCTCTTGGGAGATACATGAATCGAAGAAGAAACAACAGTTCAGATGATAACATTACTTATCTGAGAATTGTGAGTTGTATGGAAGCCTTCGTCGATTAACGGAACCAAAAAAGATTTTCATATTGGCTTCGAAAGACATTGGAGCGCTTATCTATTACTGTGCCAAACGAAGGGTTAGAGGGAATTGAAACAAAGAGAGTTGGTGACCTTATACTTAAAGCTGAATAGGAACGGGGAGTTGTCTTCTAAAGACCTCTAGGAAAAAGGTTTTTCAGGCTAAAAGAAGCGTTCAAATATTCTGAAGATATCTTGAATCTTATCAGAGGACTGATTGTTGTGAAGAAGGACGACGTGAACATAACCATCAAAAGAGCAGCTTTTGATAAGGAGATGTATATCGAAAGGGTATTCAAGCTAAAAGAGATTACTAGACAATTTCTTAGAGTAATCAGTGGGCATCCAGAAGCCCCATTTTAGTCATTTCATGTACTTTAACTTTTGTAATTCACTTTTTTGTAATGTAATGCAATTTCAACTTTGTTGTTTCTATTTTGTTTACCATTGTTCTGAATTCTTACTTAGAGGCAGATTATTAGACTTTATTTGTATGTAAAACTATAGATCATAACCAATCTTGAAGAACAAAGAAAACTCTCCAGAAGATGACTATCCCAGAATAT
This sequence comes from Silybum marianum, assembly GCA_036898165.1. Lineage (NCBI taxonomy): Eukaryota > Viridiplantae > Streptophyta > Magnoliopsida > Asterales > Asteraceae > Silybum > Silybum marianum. The sequence goes on along the minus strand of CM072533.1, from coordinate 28,893,012 downwards.
AGTCTCTTGCAGAAGATCTGTCCAGAAGACAGAAAGTACTCCAGAAGATGAAGCCTCTTATGGATACAATACAAGGGCCTTCACGCGTGCTTAATGACATGGAAAGTCATGCTTCCCGTGCGTAACTAGTTTTGTTAGGGAATTTTCTTACGTGTCAATACGTGATAGGCTAGCTGATTGACTTTCCCTTTTGGAATCATATAAATAGAGTCAACTACCCTTGTATTAGATATCGATAGTTTTGGAGAGAACCGAAGAGATCATTCTGTATTTCTTATATTGTAATCATCGGCACTCTGAGTGAAATATAAATTATCATTTGATCCATATTGATATACACCTCCGTTATTTTTTACATATTCTAGTTTGATTATTGATTATATTTGCGTCCGCTTACTTTTTATCTTATATTCATAATAAATAACATTTTAGTATAAATGGGGATCTGTGTAACATCCCATTTCTTATATGTCCACTTTATTTTCTAAGTATCCATGATTTGTTTATGTTAAACGGATATTACTTGTTAAAATATGAGAAATTGTTAAGTTTGTTTATTGCCAAAGTGGAAAATCTTAATAAGTGTTTTAGTAGTGGCCACATAAGAGAATCTATGATTTAGTGGGAGTTTGGATTTGAAATTTTAGAGTTGTACTTCTTAATAGTATATTAGAGGATCCAGAAAATTTCACGTCAAACGGAGCTAATACGAGAAACTTGGAAATTCGGGTCAAAAACGGTAACAACTAAGTTACGGATACGTAAAGATGATTTTCTTTCCGAAGATCTTTACTGTAATATTTTCATTGGAGGTTATATACTATCTCTTTAGGAGTATGTAGGCGAAAATCTCATCGAAAACGGAGATCCGAGCAGAAAGTTATGAAGTTTTTAAGTTTTAGTAGTCAAAACGGGTACCCAACCGGGTCAACCCGACCCAACTCGGGATTTAGCATACAACATACGAAATTTTGGCCAATTTTCCATCATTTTGAGTCCACAACATACACACATACACATACTATAGGTGCGAATTACACATACAAAGGTTCAATTCTAGCTCAAATCAAAGGGGAATTGCAAGATTTATGAAGAATTTCATCTTATATTAAAGGTATAACCCATCTTTTCACTTGTTCTTGGATTTTTCATTCTTGAAATATGAATTTCATGTTAATATAGAGTTAAGGTTTCATATGGGTTTGCTCTTAAATGTGTAAAAGGAGTATGCTTTAGTAATTAGGGAATGAATTGATCATTAGGTAAAATTTCAAGAAATAAGTAAGTTCTTCATATTAACTTTGACTTGGATAAGCCAAGGTAATTGGGGGATAATATAAATGATAAAATTAAAGTTGGATTCTGTTTTGTTTATGTCAAATAAGTTATATTAAGTTGAAACTCAGAAATTGGAAGAATTTGGAATTGAATTGGTATGAAAATGTATGAAATTGAGAAATTTCGACTTTAGCATTTATTGAAAATGTACAGACTTTGAAAAATCGTATAAAATCATAGAAAAGCCGTGTAAGTGTGAATCCAGTGGCATTATAACGATATGGATGTCTAGTGTGTTTCACATCTTAACCTCATTCTGATTTTAAGACGGGTAAACAGAGCAGAATGTGAAGGTCTGTCCTATTTGATAGCTTGGAGCTGTTACATTGTAAAATTCATAGAATATCATTGAAAAATCCAAATGAGGTGAGGCCAATTGCATTGGTTATATGATTGAGTATAGTTTATTTCTAGTTTCATGATCAAGACTTGAATCTGAGTTTAAAGTGGTCAAAACAGATCTGCAAGTAGCAGCTTAACATGAAAATCAAAGTGAAGTGCTTAAATAAGAAACGTGTATAACTTGAGTTTCTTATATTGGTTGCTTACGAGTTTCGATACATACACTGCAGGGGTAATTAAGACATTTTGAAGGCGTTTGAAGCATTTTAGGTGTGGTATCTTGGACTTTCTTTGTGAGCTCATTTCGGAATTTTTCAAATATATTACGTTACCCGGTGAGTTATATAGTTAATTGTTACATATTGTTTTGTGTGTGTGTGTGTGTATATATATGAAAGTTCCTGGTTTTGAATTTAGTCATATAGTCGCGATTTGGCTATCGTTCCGTTCCTTGAGCCTATATCACATAATGATCCCGTAACATCGATTTGCTTTCCGGATTCGTCCTCGTTGTTTTATTCCTTGGATTGTACACCATAGTACGAGTACTACTTTGTGTAGTATGTTGGAAGTTTATGGCGAAGTCAAGATCCCGGGTTGGACGGGTGAGACTTTCCGCTATTATAGATACCATTGCTTAGTTAGGAGGAAGAACAATGAGTAGGGAACCTTGGCACACACCCGGTAGAGGAAGGCGGACAGTACAGGGTTTGCCATGATGTACGATTCTTACTCGAACTTTGTCAATAGCCCGGAAGGAGAAGGACGGGGTGATGCACTGTTCTCCCTATGTCTATCGATTCAACTATTTGGTTCTTGATATGTAGTGGTAATCTAAAGTTATTAAAATTATATTGGGTTATTGATCATGTTTTCTAATTGTATTGAACACCATTGTATGGTATGTCATAGTGGTTTGAATATATGGAATTCCATGATTTTAGAACCCGATACATAATTGTTCTTTCGGTTTCTAGTACGTCTCGAATTGCGTTCGGTTAATGTCTTTAACTTTATTTTTATAAGAATTTACCATGTATGTTTATACGTATGCATTATTGATATGTAATATTTAACTATTCGACTCACTAAGCGTTCGCTTACCTTTTAAGTGACAGCCCTTCTCATGATAGAAGTCGGATAAAGGAAAAGGATCCGTGGTGTGTCTTGAAGGTTCTTCGGTGTATTTTGCAGACTACGAACTTACTTTTGGTGTATAGTAGTTTATTTCCGTTACTTATGAATGTAGTAAGGTAGTTTGTAATTAGTTTATTTCGGGTTTTATGTAAGTCCGATCTTTTTGCTACTTACTTCAGGATGTTAGTAAAAGTCCGTTATGTTTGGTTTGAATTTGTGTTTTGGTTGGAAATATCAATAAAATAGGACGGACATTTTCAAGTTTTCTAGAAAATTTATATCCCATATTTTGAGGTTAATCAATGTTTTTAATTGGTGATTTTAAAATTGGTAACTTAGGGTTCTTAACCGAGGTGCTACAAATATGGTATCAGAGCTGCAGTTTGAGTGAACTGGATATCAGTAATAATATTTGGACTCAAACTTAGGCGTTGACATCATATAGTAACTAGATTATGATTATACGGGATATAGACCAATAGGAGACACTTAGGACTGGTTAAGGTTTAGAGGTAGGATATTATTTGAAATCAATATGTTTTATAAATTTAGTATGATGTCTGAACAGGATGCCTCTAGCAACACACCGGTTACTCAAAAGATTTAATGATAACCCCAATCCTGAAGGAAATGGTCATGAAAATGTTGGCAATGACGATGAAGCTCAATTATCACCTCGTACTGAGAGGTTATTGAAACTAATGAATGATCAAACACGGGCTGCTCTGCGAGAACAAAGAATAGAGTTTGAAAGAAAGTTATCTGAAGTGCAAAATCCAGTTAATGCTCAGAATCCGGTTGTCCAAGAACCGAATCCGGTCAATGATAACGTACCCAAACCAAAGTCAGACCGGCCTTCTTTTAGAACATTTAGAAGCAGTAGGGCTACAGAGTTCTCGGGACAGACGGACCCAGTACTTGCAATGCAATGGGTCCAAAACACTGAAAAGGTATTTCGGATTGTTTATGTGCAGGAGGAGGATAAAGTACCTTATGCCACAGCAACACTTACCAACCGTGCACTCACTTCGTGGAATGCCACATATCAATCGATGGTTCCGAATACTCGGGATAGAACGACGTGGGAAGAATTTTAAGCGTTGTTCTACGAACAATATTATCCGGAGATCTGAAACAGAAGCTCGAGAAATAATTCCTAGAGCGCAAATAGGGGTCCATGTTGGTAATTGAATATGAAACAGAGTTCAATCGTAAGCTTCGGTTTGCCCAACGATTTGTACCAAGTGAGAAAGACAAGATTAACCATTTCGTTGGTGGTATTCAACGGAATATTCACGATTTTGTTATCAATCGCGACATACCCTCATTTGCCAAAACAGTTGAGTACGCAATGAAACGAGAGCATGATCTGAGACTTCCTGATGATTTAGATGTGTCGGAGAAACGACCCAAAGTTGAGTGAACATTCTCCACCCCGACATCTAAATTGTTTCGATTCTTCACGCCTAGACGAGCTCAATCGCTGAATACACCCCGTACTACCTCACAGGCTTATACAATGCAGTCGAATACACTACTAAGATGCACCCAATGTGGCAATAATCATCAAGGACGATGTGGTTATGATCAAACTTATGTACGATGTTTTTGTTGTGGTGAAGTCAGGCACATCCGAACTCAGTGCCCTCAAAGGGAAAAGGCATGTTATAATTGTGGTGTGGTGGATCATCGTATGCGAGAATGTCCAAAAAAATAGACTAGAGGAAAGTAAGGGGTCAGTACAGCAACCGAGACAACGACCGATACACGCAGCGGGCGCTTCGACCAAAAAGGAGGACGTACCGAAACCTCGTGCCAAGGCTTTTCAAATTAATGCAGAGGAAGCCATGAAGGATCCGGACGTTGTTACAAGTACATTTCTGGTTAATTCTAGGCCTGCTCGTATTTTATTTGATTCCGGGGCAACAAATTCCTTTGTGTCAAATGATTATGTTTATTTTTCTTGATTCTATGCCTACTATGCTTGAAAATCCTTTCACCATTGACAACGCGAGTGGAATGCCATTAATTGCTGAAAGTGTTTAAACGGTGTATGGTGCTTCTAGATGACTATGAATTTCTTATCAATCTCATTCCAACTACTATACGTGGATTCGATGTTGTTATTGGTATGGATTGGTTAGTAAAGAATCGAGCCGACATTATATGTTCACGATGAATGATTCAGATACCGATTAGCAAGGGGGATTACCTATATATTTACGGGGAGCGACGTGTGATCGACATAAAGGTAATCTCTATGTTAAAAGCTCGTCGTTATCTAATCAAGGGTTGCTCATACTTTCTAACCTATGTTTTGGATGCGACGAAGGAATCGAAGAAAACGGTGAAGGACATTCCGATTGTTTGTGAATATCCAGATGTATTACCGGATGATTTGTCTGGATTGCCGCCCGATTGTCAAGTAGAATTTCGTATAGAATTGATACCGGGTGCAGCCCCGGTAGCAAAGACACCATACCGTGTCGCACCCGCGGAAATGAAAGAAATGATGAACCTATCGGACAAAGGTTTTATCCGGCCAAGCACATCTCCTTAGGGTGCTCCAGTCCTATATGTTAAGAAGAACGACCGAACTTTTCGGATGTGTATAGATTACCGTGAGCTTAACAAGGCAACTATAAAGAATAAATATCCATTACCGCGAATTGATGATCTTTTCGACCAGTTATAGGGAGCAAGTTACTTTTCTAAGATTGACTTACGGTCTGGCTATCACCAACTCCAGGAGCGGGAGGAAGACGTACCCAAGACTGCCTTCCGAACTCGTTATGGGCATTACGAATTCCTCGTGATGCCATTCGGACTTACGAACGCACCTGCAGCGTTTATGGACTTAATGAATCGAGTATGTCGTCCAATGCTCGACAAGTCTGTGATCGTATTCATCGATGATATTTTGGTTTACTCAAAATCCGAAAATGAACATGCTATACTATTACGTCAAATGCTAGAATCGTTGAGAAAAGAACGGCTCCATGCGAAATTCTCGAAATGCGAGTTCTGGCTTCGCCAATTGCAATTTTTGGAGCATACCGTATCTGAAGACGACATTTCTGTAGACCCGGCCAAGATTAAAGCAATTCAATAGTGGCGGAAACCAAAGAACGCTTCAGAAGTTCGGAGTTTCTGGGTCTAGCAGGGTACTATCGACGATTTATCAAGGACTTCTCTAAGATCGCAGTACCCTTAACCATTTTGACTCGTAAAGATACCAAATTTGAGTGGGATAAGGCCCAGGATCGTGCATTTCAAACTTTGAAGGAATGTCTTACACACACGCCAATACTTGCTCTACCTGACGGTAATGAAGACTTTGTAGTGTATAGCAACGCATCTCGACTTGGTCTTGGATGTATCTTGATGCAGCGAGGCAAGGTGATTGCATTTGCTTCTCCCTAATTGAAAGATTATGAGAAGAACTACCCTATTCATGATCTTGAGTTAGCAGCAATGGTATTTGCTTTGTGACTTTGGCGACACAATCTCTATGGTACAAGTGTCAACTCTATACCGACCACAAGAGCTTAAAGTATACATTTGATCAACAGAAGTTGAACATGCACCAACAACGCGCTATGGAACTCATCAAAGATTACAACTGTGAGATACTATATCATCTGGGTAAAGCTAATGTAGTGACGGATGCTCTGAGTAGGAAGATGTATGCTGGACTTCTATACTACGCTATGACTCACACGCCGGTTAAATTTAATTTATTCGATGATATTCAGAAGTGGCAGATTGAGGCTTTGAAGCCTGAGAACGTCAAAATAGAACGAATGGTGGGATACGTTGATTCTCTTTCTGAAGACGGACATGGACTGAAGGTCTTTAAGACTAGAATCTGGGTCCTTGGACTTGGCGGTATGCGAGATGTTATTTTAGCGGAAGCACATAAATCACGATTATCGATACACCCATGGATTACTTGTGGCCTGGAATAAAGAACGATATTGGACGTTATGTCGAGAAGTGTACCACATGCCTACAAGTAAAAGCCGAACACCAGAAACCTTATGGTAGTTTACAGCCTCTCGAAGTACCAATGTGGAAGTGGGAGGATTTAACCATGGATTTGGTTACTAAACTACCGAAGACCCAACGACAACACAATAGTATTTAGGTTGTAGTTGACCGGTTGACCAAATCGACATTCTTCTTACCTGTCCGAGAGTCTTATTCTATGGATCGATGGGCAGAGTTGTACATTGATGAAGTCGTCTCGCAACACGGTGTGCCAGTGAAGATTATCTCTGATCACGACTCTCGATTCACTTCTAATTTTGGGCTGGATTTCAACGAGAGTTGGGAACACGTCATGCATTTAGTACGACCTATCATCCTCAGACTGATGGTCAATCATAACGAACCATTCAGACCCTCGAATATATGTTACGCTCATGTGTCTTAGAATTCGGTGGTAGTTGGGATACTCACCTACCCTTGGTTGAGTTTTCTTACAACAATAGCTACCACTCGACGATTAGAATGGCTCTCTACGAGGCTTTATATGGGTGTAAGTGTCGTACACCATTATGTTGGCGGGAGATGGAAGAGAAATTTTTAGCTGGTCCTGAGCTCATTCAGATCACTAAAGAAAAGATTCAAATTATTCGCGAAAGAATGAAAGCTACACAAGTCGTCAAACGTCTTATGCTGATCGTCGTAAAAGGCCAATCGAGTTCTTGGTTGGTGATATGGTAATGCTGAAATTTTCTCCTTGGTGAGGCGTGCTTCGATTCCGGAAACAAGGTAAGTTAAGTCCACGATTTATTGGCCCGTTCAAAGTATTGGAGCGTATCGGGAAACAAGCTTATCAACTAGAGTTACCGGAGGAACTTACAGGGATACACGATGTGTTTCATGTTGGGTATTTACGTAAATTCTTGGGTAAACATGAAGATACGGTGCCTTATCCGAAGTCAAAGTAGATGAGAAATTAAGATACATTGAGGAACCAGTATCAATTCTAAACGACAAAAAGGAGAACCTCCTTAATAAGGAGGTGGACTTGGTATTGGTTAAGTAGAAACACCATCGGGGATCAAATTGGACGTGGGAGCATAAAGATGAGATGATGGCGAAATACCCTTCTTTGTGTTCCATATCAATGATTTCGAGGACGAAATCCTCAAAAGGAGGAGGTATTTGTAACATCCCATTTCTTATGTCCACTTTATTTTCTAAGTATGCATGACTTGTTTATGTTAAAAGGTTATTACTTGTTAAAATGTGAGAAATTGTTAAGTTTGTTTATTGCCAAAGTGTAAAATCTTAATAAGTGTTCTATTAGTGGCCATATAAGAGAACCTATGATTTAGTGGGAGTTTGGATTTGAAATTTTAGAGTTGTACTTCTTAATAGTATATTAGAGGATCCAGAAAATTTCACGTCAAACGGAGCTAAAACGAGAAACTTGGAAAATCGGGTCAAAAACGGTAACAGCTAAGTTACGGATACGTAAAGCTGATTTTTTTTCGGAAGATATTTTCTGTAATATTTTCAATGGAGATTATAGATTATCTCTTTCGGAGATCTGAGCAAAAACGGAGATCTGAGCAAAACGTTATGAGGGTTTTTAGTTTTAGTAGTCAAAACGGGTACCCAACCGTTTTCTTCATATGAACTTTGACTTGGATAAGCAAAGGTAATTGGGGGATAATATAAATGATAAAATTAAGTGTTTGGACTTGCTTTGTTAGCTCATTTCGGAATTTTTCAAGTATATTACGGTTACCCTGTGAGTTATATAGTTAATTTTTACATATTGTTTTGTGTGTATATCTATACTATTTATAAAGTCTCTTAAACTCTTAAACGATTTCTCCACACAATTTAAGAGGTATCACAAAATTTGCTTAATGTACAATAATCTAATGCATGTTATCCTCCATTTATTTAAAATAAAATTAACTTTAATTTTTAAGCTACATTTTAGACCCTTAGGTTTTGTTATTTAATTGAGTTTATATCTCTTTCTTTTATAATTTTCTATTCACACTTTTTTCATTTTAGCATATAAAATCTTATATCAACTAAATTGTATTTAAAAAAATATTATATTTTATATAAAATTATACCATTACAATTGTCTCCTGAATACCTTCGAAATAAGCCCAATATCAGGTATTTTACGAATTATAGATTTTGTTATTTCATTGATTGTACATCCCTTCATTTTATAATTTTAATTTCACACCTTTTTATAACCAAGTTCTAACACAAGTTACAATATATATTTATCCTCCATTTATGATCCATTTACTTAGGCTGTTTACCAAACGTTTACCTGGGTAAGCGTTTACCAAGTCATATTACCTTAACGGAGGAATACGATAAAGACCAAAAATATATAACATACATAATCGTATATTAACTAAAATATATAAAAAACGCTGACTTGATCTCCAACATTAAAGGGTGGAGAGTCAATAGTGATGTGCGTACCTTTAAAAAGATTGAAAATCGAGGTACGTTGTGTGTCAAACTGTCATAACCCTCTGATGGGACTTCATTAGCTTATGGATTGGAAGTTACCATGGATGTGCCAACTTCCATCCAGTCTATATCGTCAGCCATAGAGGCATTAACGTCGTTTTAGGATGGTAGCGAATTCTGGGGCGAAGGAACTCTTATGTTTGCATCATCATCCATTTGAGAGGAAGATGATGAGAAGGTTTCCCCAGATGTGCTTGATTCAGAGGCATTTAAGATGATGAGAAGCTCAAGTCCTTTTTCAATAGGTGAAAATGTGTTGGACTTGGTTGGATTCTCTCAGTTGTGTCCATATGGACATCTTCTGTACTCTCTGATGGTCACTCTGATTATTTTTAGACTCAACCTCACTCGCCCCCTAACTCTCTATTCTGGATTCTAAAAACTCTAGGGTAGGTGGCCTCTATTCTGAGGTCACCATAGAGTCCCTATAAGATTGGAGAAGAGAAGAGGATGAAGGAATAAGGTTAAGCATATACCTGGAGAGCACTGGTTGCTTTTTGTACCCATCCTTGTGAATAGTTGGACGATGAGTCTTCATGACATGTATTTTGGGTTGTAAACAGGAGATCTTCCATTTTGATATGGCTCCTTGTATGAACAGGGCCAAAAGGCTTGGAAACATCAATGTTGGTGTGGTTTGTTCCTCTTCTGATAGAGGGATTTGTTGTGAACGGTACTCTGAATTTCTTGAAATACAAGATCAGTGTAATCCAAGGGGGGTTAAAGAACATTCCATACATCATTGTGATGATGTTTGCGCTAGCTTGATCCAGAAGAAGTGATAAGTGGATAGAAATTCGGCATAACCTTGAAGGCAAGAGTCATTTAGAAATTTTATTACTTAAGTTCTTAGAAGTATGTCCTTACAGAAAGTTTCATAGACATGCCAGAGACTTCTGTATAACCTTGAAGGCAAAAGTTAATCCAGAAGTTCTTAATGACTGTGGTACTTTGAAAAGTTTTGCTTTGTTCCAGAAGTACATGTACATCAAAATAAACTTTTGAAATCAGTCAATTGGTCGGAAAAAAATTGTTTTAAGACCAAAAAAAGTTTGATCAAGTTGAAAAGATGTTCCAGAGAGAATCATAGACATATCAGAAGCTTCTGTATAACCTTGACAACAAGAGTTAGTACACAAGAAAATGATATGTATGATTTTCGGAGGAAAATATATGATCAGAACATCTGAAGAGGTTCCTCTTAGGAGCCCTCAAGGACAAGATGGAAGTCCCTCCACACTCAACGTACAAACAGGTGTGAATGAGGGCCCCTTTGGACGCGAGGGTCCCGAGGATCCATGTGTTGGAGATGCATCGGTTACACCCCCACCTGAATTTGTCACAAATGTTGCGTTCCAAGCATTTGTTGACCAAATGAAAGGATCCATGTCAGATCTAAAACAAGCTGTTGAAAACAGTAATTCCAATTTTAATGCAAAGCAAACACATGTGAACTTCTCACTATGTGAAATAAGAGCTACTTAGAAGAAGCACACCCAAATGCTGGAACAAATTAAGAACTTCTTAATCACTACCCATGACACCCAATGAAATTTATCAATTGAGCAGTTTCAGGAGCTGGAAAGCAATCTCAATACAAATGCAGAAGCTATTTCCGAGATTCCCTCTGAACTTCCATCACCACCAGCTACTATCTCAACAGAAGAATTTGGTATGTTTGTCGCTGATGTAAAGAAGCTATTTGATGTTGTCATTCCTTCAGAATCCTCTACAACCTCTGGCATGATCACCAAATCAGACTTGGCAACCTTTGAGTAGGCCTTACTTGAAAATTCAAGGATGTAAATGTCAAGTTTGTGTCAAAAATAAACACCGCCGCAGCAGCTGAACTTATCCATAAGGTATCTGTCTTAGATACTTCTGTGAATACACTCACAACAGCCGTCAACTCAATCTCTGCTCATCATGATTCAAGAAAGAAAGCTAAGGAAGAAAGAGTCTGTAAAAAGGTTGAACTAAAGAGAAAGAGATCTGAGGATCAGGATCAAGATCAGGGTCCAGATCCTTCTGATCCTCAGAAGGGGGACAAAGGGCAGAATGTAGGCCCCTCTTCTGAACCAGCTAACGATCGACCAACTTCTGAACCAGTTCAAAATCCACAACAACCCACAGAGAAACCAACAGAGCAAGTGCAACCACAAGTCGAATATCCTTCAGCCCAAATCATTGCAACTCCTTTGGCAATGCGCCCCTTGCCAAGAGATCCAGAAGTTGCTAACTTTATCCTTGCTCTTAAAAGAATCAGAATACAAATCCCTAGAAGATCAAGGAACACAAACACAAGACCCAGAGCCTCCAACCAACCACCAACTTCAACTTTTGAATCTAATCTACAAATCAATCTCCAATCTCTAAAGATCCAACCTCTGAAATCCCAACCTCCACTACCATTCAAGAAAACACTCCTATCTTTGAAAAATATCCCTCTAGAAAGTCCCAGTATAGAAGTTCCAACCACTGCTAATCAAGAATCTAATAAACCTCCTTCAGAGAAGAATATAATAGAAGCTCTTGTTGAAAAAGAAGTATAAGACAAAATTCTTACTAAATCTGAAAAGAGATTAAGAAGTGTTGTTGTCAAAAGAAATATGGGTTTAGAACAACTCCAAAAGAGTCGCTCCCTCTCAAACATCTACAACCAGAGAAATTGTCTTTAACTGTTTATATGCCGAAAGAGAGAAAGAGTTGCATTATTCTTGGCAAACTTTGTTGAGCATTCCAAAGCAGATGATCAAACCAAAGTGAGATTCTCAAGACACAGGCAAGATAGGAAAGATGTCTTCTCTTCCTCACCTATTAAAAAGGTTACTGGAGTTAAATATAAGAAGTTTAAAAACTCAGAAGTTATCTACAGCATCTATCAGGTGGAAAGAGTTAATAGACAAATCTTTATTTTTGTGACAATGATTTACTTTCCCTAAACCCTTCTATTTAATACCTTTGGGAAGATTCATGAAACAAAGAAAAGAATTGAGTTCAGATGACAAAGTTGTATATTTCAGAATTCTGACATGTATGGAAGCATTTGTTGAGTACAGAAAGAAGGCTGACTTCCAGATCGGATTCGAACGAGGTGAAGACAAGTTGAGCATCACAGCACCTAATGAAGATAGGGAAGGTATTGAAAATCTAAAAGTTGGGGATATCGTACTTGAACAAGAAGAAGGAGTGGTATTCAGAAAACCAGGAAGGAGAATATTTTTTAGAGTAAAGGTGGCTTTTAAGTATTCAACAAAGAATGTTGGATATCTTAAGAGTATTGGTAGGTGCAAACAAAAAGGATACTAGTGCTAAAGTAAATATCAGGATAGCTGCAGAGAGAATAGAGAAACATATTGAAGGGGTTATCAAGCTGAGGGAGATTAAGGGTGCAATCGGGTCGTGTTCGGGTTGGCGGGTCAAAAGTGTAAACCAGCTTGGCATTTCATCAAACACAAAGCAGGCATCTTCCATGTTACCAAATAAACAACACATCATCACTAAAGTGTAACTCACAAAACAATCATAGAAAAGAACCCAAATTTCAAACAATGCAATAATTGATAAATGAAATGGGAAGCGTTTCTGGAATTCATTTACAGTAGAGGGTAATAAAAAACAAAAGGAACTCAAAATGGTATAAAAGAAACAGTTGGAGAACATTGAAGAGAGGGTTGGAGAAGGGTTACCTTTTCAAGAAAGGACGGCTGAACTAGGTGCAATGATTCATCAATGACTCAATCATACTGAATCGTAAAGAGGGTGCTTCAGACTCTTTTGATACACCAAACAGTCGACTCGAGCTATAGTGTAAACAAAGTCGTATCTTAGTCGACTAGTCATACTATCATAGTCGAGAAACACTGATATAGGAAGGAGAAATCGCAATAGGGAGAAATCGATATGGGAGAAATCTGAAATCGTATTCGTACTTGGGAGAAATTGTATTTGCATTGGGCATAGGGTTTCGTTTCTCGGAGGAAAGATAGTGAATTAGGGATAGAAACATAAAGGAAGGAATCTGATTATATTAAAATATAAAATATTTTTCTTAAATCTATTTTCTTGGCGGGTTGGCGGGTCAACCCGTGACCCATAGAGGTTAACCCGAATACGACCTGTTTATTTAGCGTGTTGGCGGGTTGACGGGTTGGCGGGTCAGAAATCTCAACCCCAACCCGTTTATTTTCGTGTCGTGTTTCGTGTCGTATTTCGTGTCGTGTCAAGAATTGCCATCCCTAAGGGAGATCACAAATCAGTTCTATAGAGCGATCAGTGGGCACCCTCAGGATCCTTTTTAGAGATTAACCTTTTTTATCTTTTGTATCTCAATTTCTTGTAATGAAATGAATTTCAATGAAATTTGTTTTTTACTTTGTATGTTACTGTTATGACTTCATACTTAGGGGGAGATTGTTAGAACTTATTTCGAAGTATGAATAAGAACTTTCCTTGAAGAAACAAGTTGAACTCTCTAGAGGCAAGCATCTTCAGAAGATCTTCACTTCAGAAGCAATAGTTCAGAAGCTCCAATGGCAATCCAGAACATCGGGCATCTTCTGGATTTCACTTTATGAACTATACACGTGCCTCAATGACATGGCAAGTTACGCACCGGTGCGTAACTGAATTAGTTAGATGTCTTGCTTACGTGTCAATAAGTGATAGGCTAGATCATTGACATTTCCATTTTAATAGTATAAATAGAGAAAGCCTTCACTGTATCAAGTGTCGATTGTAATTTGAGAGAATCATTGAGAGTAATTTTTATTATTGTAATCATCGCCATATTGAGTGAAATACGAATTGCAATTGATCCTCATATTATTCTTCCTTTACAATTTCCAATTCCAGTTTGTTATTGATTATATTCGCTTCCACTAACTGTTCATCATATTCATAATCAATATCATTTATCTGAGTAAACGGGGATCTGGGTTCCAACAAGAGGCGTGTAAATAAAGAGCCTATCCTTGAAGCTGGAGAACAAGCACGACGAGCTCAACTAATAAAGGAGTTAGAGAGGACCAGAGTAAAAATTCCTTTTCGTACATATGGTCCTGAAAACTCCCTCCCTGTACGTACCTTGCAAGAAGAAGAATTTTCCTTTCTTACTCCTGAAGAAAGAGAGTAAGCATTACAAGCTCAGTGACTCAGAGATGAGCAAATAAAGGAAGCACGGGAAATCCTCAAGGTCGTGAAGCCTTAGCACAAAAGGATCTAGCTAAATCAAACTCTACCATTAGGAATCCTCTCAGAGCCCAAGAGCGAATTCTACAAGCCACGAATAAAGACCTTCAGAAAGCCAAAGCTAAGAAAAATGAGGGACTTGAATGGTGAAAAAGGAGAGTTAACTCTCGATTCTTCCCTGAAAGGATTACTCATGTCACCATATCTAGACGAGATCGGTCTGGTCCAAAAATAATAGTCAATATCTTCAGAGAAAACATACATCAAGTTGAGGCACCTCAATTTCTAAAATTCTATGGCTTCTCTAAATGGCTGGAAATCAGATATGGTATTCAGAAATCAAAGTCCCAGTTCAAACGTATAGTAGAAGACCATCTGAATCAGCTTCTGGAAAGGATCTCCCAATATGTAAAGGTACTTTCACTCCCTCCAAAATCCAAAAAGAAGAGATCCAAGTCCGACATTGAAGAAGCCCATCATTCAGAAATGAACATGAGAAAAAATTTGACTTGGATAGTCTCTTTGCTCACTTAGTCATCCCTGGTCAGTCAATGCTTAATACCTCCCTGCCTTCACAGAGAAAATACGAAGATAATGAAATTGTTGGCAAACATGAGCCAGGGATGGTCTTTCTCGATAATGATGGAACTACAAAGTTCCTCAAGAATAAGGAGATCACTCTCGCTCCATCAAAACTCCTCAAGATTCTCTACTACAACTGATCTGAATCGGCTCCTAAGAAGAAAGGAGCTGATCAACGCTTCTCAGAGCTCTAGATCTTGATTTTCTTATTTCCTTTGTAATATTCAATGTATAGTACTTTACTTAAAATGGTAATTTCATTTTCTGATGTAATTCTCAAAATTATTACTTAATGAAATTCACTGAAGTACTTTACTCCATCATGTACTGAAAAGATCTCTAAAACAGTAATAAGGGACAAGGAACTTATGAGTCCGAAAAACGTAAGAAATCTTTTAGCTCGCTGATATTTTTCCTTACATTAATCAGTGAATATGTTTTCTAAGTTTAAAAACACTTGTAAAAATTGTGTATTCATATCCTTATAAATGAAGCTCAATTGAGATAGTAAATAAGCTGAAAAAAATCTCATGGATTAATCCTTAGGATTTTTACTTTAAAATTCCTATGGCTTTACTAATCTTCTCAAGAAAATTACCTATATTGCTTAATCATAATCAACTAGGGGATATTGTTGATCCAAACTTCTTTCAGTGATTTGAATATGATTCCTCTTATACTTAGTGAAAATCCAAGTTCATGTTACTCTTCTGATTCACTAAATGCTAACACTTATTGCACTCAATGATCGCTGAAACTCAAGAACACTATCTGAGCTTAGAAGATCTAAAGAACAACACTCACACCAAAAGACCCTTTAGTGACAGTCAAAGACCTAACTTTAGATAGAGACAGATAGCTCGTGATCTGAAGCGGTTCAGTGATAGCAATGTCCGTCTAGAAGAAGAGTGAGATCTTGTGTATGCCTTAGTGGTACCTGAAGAATTTCTCCTTGAAACCTCAAGTATCAATGATCAAATGAAGCCTACAAAGTAAGATCAAAGTTGATCTTATCCTCAATGCACAAATGTCAAACCCCATGCCCTTGTTAGAAAGTACGTACCGAGTTACTTGAATGTCTACTACGTGCTTACCAATTCTAACTAGGTTACTCTTCATATTCGGCCAAAAGCATAGTTGCTTTATGAACAAAGGACAAGCTTCCTTTGGAAGCTTGACACGTGGTAGGTACCCTCTAACTTGCATTTAATGCATTGGGTATATGTTGATCTAGACTCCTTTCAGTGATTTGAATATGATTCCTCTTGTACTTAGTGAAATTTCCAATTATAGGGTAGTGTTCAGAATTAGCGGTAGCACACACTAACTGTCTTTAGTAATCGCTGATAATCAGGAACAACATCCTATACCTGAAGATCTGAAGAACAACGCTCACCCCACAAAGTGATTCAGCGACTGTCGAAGGCATAACTGAAGATAGAGATGAATAGCTCGTGATCTAAAGCGGTTCAGTGATAGCAAGGTTCATCAATCTAAAGTGTGAGATCTTGCAAACCCTTAGTGATACTCGAAGACTTCATCCTTGAAGATTCTGGTTCAGTGATCAAAGTGGGGCCTACTCAGCAAGATGAATGTTGATCTTATCCTCAATGCACAAAAGTAAAACCTAAAATGCTTGTCAGAAAAGGACGTACGGATTGTCTCTTATGTCCCCATCAAATCTGATTTGGTTACTTTACATATATGGCCAAAGAAATGGTTTTCTTCTAGACAAAGGACAAGTTTCAAATAGAAACTTGACACGTGACATATACCTTTTACATTGCATTAAATGCAATGGGTATAAATAGATGAAGAACCCTTCTTCATCTTTATGCATGCTATCTTCTCTCTTAAAACCTTTGCTGCTTTTCTTACTCATTCTTGTGCACCATCTTAGTGATTTCTTAGTTGTAATAGAATAGGTTTAATACTTGTTCTTATTCCACTTACAACTGTAATTTGTTTATTTAATATAAACTCATTTAAAAACCCAAAAAAAGCTTGTGTTTGTATTAACCCCCCCCCCTTCTACAAACTGTTTCTATATCCATTAAACTCTTGTCGACTCCTTTGGGACCAACAAGTGGTATCAGAGCAGTGTTTTATTTGCTTTAAGCTTCTAAAATCATTAAAACGAACTCATTTCTTGTTTTCAATTTAAAGTGGCTAATACAAACTCAAACTATATAGACAATGGATCTTTAGCTAAACCTCCAAGACTTAGCCGTGATAATTTCCTTATCTGGAAGGAAAGAATGACTCTATTTCTAGAAGGATCAGATCCTAAGATCCCTTACTATCTAAAAAATGGACCTTTCGTTCCAACAGTCCTGGTTCAAGCAGTACCTGCCACTGCTACAACCCCTACTATTCCTGAAAGAAGGATTCCCAAAGCTCCACATCAATTGAGTGAGGAAGACAAGAACTAGCTAGTTGTTGATTCAAAAGCTAGATCCATTTGTGTCATCTCTCTACTAGATGATGTTTATCATTCAGTAATGAAAATGAAGACATCAAAAGCCATGTGGGACACTCTATGTGTTCAGTATGAAGGAACATATGAGGTCCAGATTACTCGTCGTATTAACTTGAAACTCTTTCTTTTAGTGCTTTATATGAAATACTACTCAATCATGAGCAATCCCAAACTCTAAAAAGAAACCTCATTAAAGATACTAAAAATACCAAAAGTACTTATCTGGCATTTATGACTTCAGAGATGGAACCTTCTAAACTCGTATCTTCTTCTATTGTTGATCATAACTCCTCTCAATGATTTGAATATGATTCCTTTACTATACTTAGTGAAATTCCTTAGATAAGGTTCTGTGCAAATTCAGCGATAGCATACGCTGATTGCTATCAGCGATCGCTGAAGATCAAGGATCAACAAGCTTGTCTCTGAAGATCTGAAGATCAGCTATCACACCAGAAGACCATTCAGCAACAGTCAAAGACCAAAGCTGAAGAAAGAGATAATCAGCTAAGTGACGTGAAGCGGTTCAGCGATAGCAGCGATTATCTACTCAAAGTGTGAAATCTTGTGAAGCCTCAGCAACACTGAAGTTCATCCTTGAACATTCAGTGTCAGCGATCAAATGATGCTTCCTCTGCAAGATTAAAGATTGATCTTATCCTCGATGTACAAAAGTCAAACCTAGAACCATGTCAGAAAAGGACGTACGACTTGTCTCTTATGTCCCCATCATATCTGATACGATACTGTTCATATTCGGCCAAAAGCATGGTTGTCTTATTTACAAGGACAAGCTTCCTATCTAAGCTTGACACGTGGCATGTACCTTTTGCCTTGCATTAAATGCAAGCGGGTATAAATAGATGAAGATATCTTCTTCATCTTCATGCATGCTTCCTTCTAGTTTATACCTTCTGCATTTCTTTCTTTCATCTTCTTGTGCATCAAACTGTGTGTTTCTTTAGTTACAATAGAATAGGTTTTTAACTTGTTCTAATTCCGCTTGTAACTATAAATTAGTTTATTTTCAATAAACTCATTTAAAAACTAAAATCTGTGAGTTTGTATTCAACCCCCCCCCCCCCTTCTACAAACTGTTTACTTAATATTTAACTCTTGAAGATCCTTATTGGGACCAACAAGTGGTATCAGAGCAGTGTTGTTATCCTTCTCTTTAAAATATTCTTCTTTAGATCATATTTTAAAATGACAAACCCTAATACAAATACAACGATAACGGATCTTTAGCTAAACCTCCAAGGTTCAGCCATGATAATTTCCCTATGTGGAAAGAAAGAATGTCACTTTTTCTAGAGGGATTTGATCCTAAGATCCCATACTATGTAGAAACTGAACCTTTCGTTCCTACAGCCATAGTAGCAGCTGTACCTGCCATTGCTACTACCCTAGCCGTCGCTGAAAGGAGTACTGTAAAAACTCCAGATCGATGGACTGAGGAAGACAAGAAAGAAGTTGTTATTGATGCGAAAGCACGATCTATAATAGCAATGTCTTTGCCTGATGAAGTATATCATTCTGTAATGAAAATGAGAACTTCAAAAGCCATGTGGGATACTCTATGTATCCAATATGAAGGAACTTCTGAGGTTAAAGTGACTAGATGCATAAACCTTGTAAGAAAATACGAGAGCTTTATGTATCAAAATGGTGAATCTCTTTCTCAAATTCACCAGCGATTTAACTGTCTGCTGATTGATCTCAAATCAGTTGATTGGGTATATTCAAACGCTGAAATTCTGACAAAATTCATGGAGGCATTGCCCGATCAATGGGTAGTGTACACTACATGCATAAAACTGTCAAAGAATCTTGAAACCTTGTCATTAAGTGCATTATATGATATGCTCTTAAATGAGGAACAATCCCAGCTTCTAAGGAAAAACCTTCTTAACGAACTCAAAGGTGCTAAAAGTACTTCTTTAGCACTTGTGACTTCTGAAGGAACTTCTTCTAAAAATGGTTCTTCTTCTACTATCACCTCCATAACTGAATTAGGTCAAACTGATTCAGAAGATCAACTCACTGATGCTGACATCTCTGAGTTTGATAACTCTCTAGCTCTTTTAACCAACAACTTTAAAATATTTGCTAGAAAAAGCAATTTTCGAAAATCTTCTAACCTCTCTGACTCTGAAAAACAGAAAACGTTGCCTGCTGAAAAAGCCTCAGCGATATGTTTCAATTGTCAGAGAAAGGGCCATTTTGCAAGTGAATGCAGGTCGAAGAAAGTTGCTGCTCCCACTACCTCCCATACCTCTGATAAACAGGAGAAGTATTTGAAAATGAAAAACAAATAAAAATCTATGAAGAAAAACCAGCAAAAAGGCAAAGGCCTTGTCGCTGAAGAAGTTGACTGGGATGCTGAAGATGACTGCGCCAAGACCTCTGAAGAGTCTGGTTCAGATGAAGAAGATCTTGCCTTTCTCTGTCTAATGGAAAGAATAGAGGATGCTGAAGAAGTCTCTGAAACTTCTTCCTCTGAGTCTCCGTCTACTCAGGTAAACATTCCCTCTGACTCATTGCTCTCTGAAAAAGATAACTTGTCGGCTCTCGATGAAATGACTGTTGATTTTTACAATGCTTTGAATGGAAAGATAAAAGCTGAGAAAATTAACACTGACTTATCTGAACAATTAAAAAATTGCCACATAAGAATCAAAGAACTTTCCAAACTTGAGGATTCTCTCAAAGACCAAGTGTTTGCAAATCAAACAATAAGCATTGAGAAACAACAAGCTATCACTGATAGGGAAAAGGCTATTGCTGATCTCAAGTCTGAAAAAGCAACCATCGAAGGATGGTGTAAGGCTTCTGATAAAGTCAATGAGATTATCAATGCCCAAATACCTATGAAAGTGAGAAGTGGGTTAGGCTATAACCCTGAAAAGGAAGAATCAGAGAATGATCGTTCCATGCTCAAATTTGGAATGTCTATCTCTTCTATCCCTGATCCTTCTTCTTCAACCTCTTCTTCCACTTCCTCTAAAGAGAAGCTTCCTGTGGATTATTCTAAGAAGGTGATCAAAAACAAGTTTCTTGACCATGTTCCTAAGAATAAGAAAACTCTAGATAAGAACAAGAAATCCTCTGAGAAGATTTCTAAATATGGGAAAAAGGTCCCTGATTATTCTCAGAGACCAACTCCCAAGATTAAAATCGATATCAATCCTACCCCTGAAAAGGTTGTAATACCTCCAAGGACCCATGGATAAAGGAATTCTTGGACCTATCCCTGAGAAACTTCCTGTTCCCTCTCTTATATCCAAACAACACACATTGCAAGAAAGTGTCCAAATACTACTAGAGCTGATAAACTAGCTCATGGAAAGAAAGTAGCTCAAGCTGATAAATCAGCGAGAGTGAAATCCACCAAAGTTGCAAAACCAACTAAGGTGAAGATATCCACTGAAGAGAGTTATTCAGCTAGTAGTACATCCGCCAATCCTGTATCTAACCAAGCAGGACCCATAGTAATATGGGTACCTTTAAACAATTAATCTTTTGTTGTACTGCAGAGTGCCAAAGGTATCTGGTATCTTGATAGCGGATGCTCGAGGCATATGGTAGCGAGAAAATCTGCGGTCTCTGACTACAAAGAAGAAGCTGGTCCATCAGTGACCTTTGGTGGAAATGGCAAAGGATACACTAAAGGTTATGGAATTCTGTCCAACGGAGCCACATCTTTTTCTCGTGTTGCTTACGTTGAGGGACTAAAGCACAATCTCTTGAGCGTTAGTCAGTTGTGTGACAAAGACTTCAAGGTTCTATTCCTAAAGAATAGATGTGCTGTCACTGACGGAAATGATAAGCTTTGCCCTCTCTGGCAAAAGAGTTGAAAACGTATACGTCATAAACATGAATAGTTCTCCCTCTGAGAACATGTGCTTTATCTCTAAAGCATCCAATGACATAAACTGGTTATGGCATAAAAGACTTTCTCATCTCAACTTTAAGACAATAAATGAGTTGTCTCAAAAAGACTTAGTCAGAGACCTCCCAAATCACACCTTTACAAAGGAATCTCTTTGTTCAGCGTGTGAAAAGGAAAAGCTGACAAAAGCCTCCTTCAGGTCAAAGCAAGTTTCTTCAGTGGCCACTCCTCTTCAGCTACTCCACATGGATCTATTCGGACCTGTCAATGTCCAATCAATCTCTGGAAAGAAATACACTTTAGTGATTGTTGATGAATACTCCAGATACACATGGGTGTTCTTCCTTCGATCCAAAAGTGATACCCCTGAAATGATAATCTCTTTTATCAAAAGAATGGAAGTGTTAAACACCTTACTTGTTCGCTCCATAAGAAGTGATCATGGTACTGAATTCAAAAATAGTACTTTGGTTAGTTTCTTTGAAGAAAAAGGCATATCTCACAACTTCTCATCAGTAAGAACTCCTCAGCAAAATGGTGTTGCTGAAAGAAGAAATCGAACTATAATCGAAGCAGCTCGCTCAATGCTCAGCGAATCACGTCTTCCAACTCAATTCTGGGCTGAAGCTGTCAATACAGCGTGCTTTACTCAGAATTGATCTCTGATTGTTAAGCGATTCAAGAAGACTTCCTATGAATTATTTCATGGGAGAAGACCCACTCTGAAATATCTTCATATTTTTGGATGTACGTGTTACATTCTGAATGACAGAGATCATTGGGGTAAATTTGATTCCAAAGCTGATGATGGTATATTTCTTGGATACTTATCTGTATCTAAGTCTTTCAGTGTATTCAACAAAAGAAGACAACACGTTGAAGAATCTATGCATGTCAACTTTGATGAATCTCGTCCCATTCATCCTTCTCATAATCTTGATGATGATGAAGAATTGAATGCTTGGATGGAATCTCATTATGGGGAACTTGAAACATACTTCAGCAATCAAACTCCAGCTGATGTATGTGATGATGAAATCCCTGTAAACTCAACAAGTAACAATAATCCATCTTCAGGGATAAATGTTACTCCTTTAAATCAGATTCCTGTTACTGATTCATCTCTTGGAAATTCCTCTGTGAATAACCAAACCTCCTTTGAAAATCAATCCCCTGAATTGATTCTAAACGATGTACCTGTCGCTGAAACAAGTCCTATTCCAGAATCTGAAGAACAGGTCGCTGAATCTGCTGTTGATCTCTCTCCTCAACCACCAGCTCAGTGATGGACTGCAAATCATCCAATAAATCAGATTATTGGCGATCCCACTGCAAGTATCAACACATGTAGAGGTACAGGTAATATCTGTCTTTATGTAAACTTCATTTTTCTCTCTGAACCTAAGAAGATAGATCAAGCTATCTCTGACCCTAGCTGGGTTTCAGCTATGCAAGAAGAACTGACTGAATTCCGTAGAAATAAAGTTTGGAATCTTGTTCCTAGACCCTCTGATAAAACTGTCATAGGAACCAAATGGGTTTTCAGAAATAAGCTAGATGAAAACGGGACTATAATTCGCAATAAGGCTAGACTTGGTGCTCAAGGTTATAGACAGGAAGAAGGAATTGATTATGATGAAACTTTTGCCCCTGTAGCTCGTTTAGAAGCCATAAGACTCTTTTTAGCTTATGCTGCCCACAAAGACTTCAAAGTTTTTCAAATGGATGTTAAAAGTGCTTTTCTAAATGGAAAACTCAGCGAGGAAGTTTATGTTGAACAACCCCCTGGTTTCTCAGACCCTAACCACCCTAGTTATGTTTTTAAACTTGAAAAAGCTCTTTACGGGTTAAAACAAGCTCCTAGAGCTTGGTATGATACCCTCTCTAAATTTCTTCTTAAAGAAAAATTTGTTCGTGGAAAAATTGACCAAACTCTGTTTTTAAGAAAATATAAAGATCATACGATTCTCGCTCAGATATATGTTGACGACATTATCTTTGGTTCCACAAGACTCAAATTATGCACTCGTTTCGCTGCAAGAATGCAAAAACAATATAAAATGAGTATGATGGGTGAACTAACATATTTTCTAGGTTTGCAGATTAAGCAATCTGACAAAGGAATTTTTATTTGTCAAAGCAAATATGTTAAAGACATGCTGAATAAATTTGACATGAATCAATGCTCAGCAATGAAGACTCTTATGGCGCCTCCTCTGACATTAAACAAGGATCCAAATGGGAAACCAGTCAATGTCACTGCCTATCGAGGAATGATTGGGTCTCTGTTGTATCTTACAGCGAGTAGACCAGACATCATGTACGCTACTTGTCTCTGTGCTCGGTATCAAGCTGAACCGAAGGAATCCCATCTAATCGCTGTAAAGCGAATCTTCAGATATCTGAAAGGAACTCCAAATCTTGGTCTCTGGTATCCCAAAGGCTCGGGATTTGATCTTATTGGTTACTCTGACAGTGACTTTGCAGGTTGTATGATTGATAGGAAAAGCACCACTGGTGGGTGTCAGCTACTAGGTGGAAAGTTAATAAGTTGGACAAGTAAAAAGCAAAACTCAGTGTCCACTTCCATCGCTGAAGCTGAATACGTAGCAGCTGGTAGTTGTTGTGCTCAAATCCTTTGGATGAGAAATCAACTCAGAGACTACGATTTAAAGCTCTCTAAAATTCCTATATACTGTGATAGCACAAGTGCTATAGCAATTGCTAACAACCCTGTACTTCACTCCAAAACCAAGCATATTGAGATCCGATATCACTTTATCAGAGATCATGTGATGAACGGTGAAGTTGAGTTCCATTTTGTTCCTACTGAATATCAGCTCGCTGATCTTTTCACCAAGCCTCTTGATGAAACTAGATTCAATCTACTCATCAGCGAACTTGGTATGTTGAACGCTGAATAATTTATTAATCAGTGATCAACAAAGGATTACAAATAAAGCTTTCAAACTTTCCATTCTCTGAACTCTGATTCAGCGATATCTAACTCTTCTCCTCAGGTATTATCTTCTAATCTCTAAAACTCTTTGATAACTTTTTTCATCAAAGAATGTCTCTCTTAAAATTAAAACTCCTCACTGAAAATCCTTTATTAGTAGTGATGAAGATTTTTCTAAAAATTATAAATGATAAACCTTCCTTATGGATAATTATCATTATAATCTTTTAAAAAAAATTAAAGAAAAGGACACGTCAGACCTTTTTCTGACACACGACGGACTGCGACGTTTCCATTCCAACTCCTTTCTTGGAACGTACGCCAGGTCATCATTGCTTTTTCAAAAAGCTAAAACCGTCGTTTAGCTATCCTCTCTTTCTCTCTCCTCTTGCTATTTAAGCATTCCTTTTGTCTCACTTTATTCCTTCCGCTTTCATAACTTCTCTAAAGGCAAAGGAAACCTTCGATTCTTCAAGCTTTCTCCAAGAACACCAAGAACACGCACTTGTGCGTTTTTCTTCTTCACACGTTTAAGGTTTGATCTAAACCTTATATCAAGAACTGGAAACAACTCGTTTCAACTTTCTATTCTATTTTCTTTCTTAAAATCAATAAAAAAAATTTAAAAAAGTGAACAGCTTTTTCACTTTCAAAACCCTGTTCTTAGAACAGAAGTTTTTTTTTACGTTTTATCATTTTTTTATTTACCATTAAATTTTTTTGCCAACAAGCATTTTGATATTGTTCATCAAAATACTTGTTTCTTTGCTCTTAAATTTGGTACTTTTTATACCAAACCTCTGGTTTATACATTCATGTATTAAAACCATGATTTATCTATTCGGTGTTGCCATTTTTCCTACAGAAATGGCCTCTGCTTCCAACGTCGCTGAAACTGTTGCTGCTAACCAGTTGGCCGCTGCACCAACCTGTCATTTTTGAGCTGGAAAAGTCAACCTTCAAGCCATGCAATTACATTGCATTGGTGGACATTCCCTCTGAACGCCCTCATTTCAAGGATGCTGCAACCTTCCTAAAGGTGTGCCCTCTGATGTACGCCTTCGTCCACAACCCAGTGGGCATTGCTTCTCACCTTCAGGCTCTCTAGTACACGGCGCAGTGTACCACACTGAAAACAGACAAGGGCACTGTCCTTCCTCCTATCTCCTTCACAATCCCTGACCTTGGTTTCTTCGCGTTCTCAGCGGGGTTTGTACGCAAGGCGCTAAGACTCCCTCAGTGCAAGAAAACTGAGCAATGGGGTGCTGAACCAACAAAGCAGCAGATTGATGCTTTCTTGGATTCCATTGGCTACAAATGGGAGAACCCCTTAGTGAAGACGGTGGGTTCGAAGCTGGAAATGAAGCGATTCCCTGCTCGCTGGCAGTATGTTTTCACCCAGGTCATTCAGTGCCTAGGGTCAAAATTTGGCTCCCACGATAAGGCGAGCAAACATTTTCAAGACCTTGCCTTCTCTCTCTGCACGGGTCATCCTCTGAACTACGCTGATTACATCTTCAGCGATATGTGCAGCCGCCTCAACGCCTCCACCAGACATCACGTTATCCCTTACCCACGTTTCTTCTCCACCATCCTTGAAGAAGCTTTCGGGGAGAGCTACCCGAAAGTTGGTGACTTCGCCTTCTCTATGGTAGGGAAGAAGTCCCTGGACCTGGAAGAACGTCCAGGTGATGCTCCTCTCACTCCCTATATGCTCCAAATTATAGGAGCATCTCTTTTAGTGACCTCCTCGCTGCCCATCCCCTTAGTGAGTACCCAAGGCACTACTGCTGCAAAGAGGAAAACCCCCACTGATGGTCATAAGAAGACCATCGCCTCAAAGAAACCTAAGAAGGTGGTCTCTCAATAGACCATCCTCTCTGATTTTGGTGTACATCAATCACCACCCTCATCCACAGCCACTCCAACGATTTCTGCTGCCGTTGAAGCTTCATCAGCACTACCACCACCATCAGCGACTAAGGTCTCTGAAGGTGTTATAGCCAGCTCTGCTGAAGCTGGATCAGGTAATACTTTCACTGCCCTCTCTACCTCTTCCATCTCTGCTTCTATGGTCCTCACATCAGCAAGTGACTCAGTGATAGTTGTCCCTATTTCTGATAATGCTGAAATGCACGCAGTCGAAACCTCAAAATTGTTTAGGCAATCTGAGTTTTGGAAAGCCAATTTAAAAGGACCTCAGAGTATCTCTTTCAGATACTCTAAGACACTGGTCAGTGATCCTCAGGAAACTGCCTCTGCAAAAGTAGTCCCTGAGAGTAATCCTCACGATACTCTCAAGGAAAATAATGCTATTTTACATCCATCATCTGATCCGGATTCTGTTCTCGCCTCTTTGTCAATGTCATCAGCTGGTGCCACTGCTCCTGTCTACTCAGCGACAGCGACCACCACCACCACTTCGAAGACAACAATGAAATCTCCTCAGCGCCCTCCCAGTGCCAAAAAGCTCATGGATGTCAAGATGGAGCACCTTGCCCCCAAGCTTCCTCCCAGGGTCACTGAGCTGCCTCCCATGTCACTGCCTGCTCCCACATTCCCTGCGATCGACCATCTAGTCAATGAGTGTGCTCTCACCAGAGCCAGGCTGGACACACTGCAAACTTCTACGGAGTTGATCTTCTGGTAGGTCGCTGGCGCTCCAGGAATGAAGACAAACGTTAGCAACTTGGTGTCTGATGTTCAGTCTCTGAAGGACGACCACAAGGACCTTCGCCAATCCGTCACCAACATTGAGAAAAAGGTTGATGCTCAGGCCGCTGTCCTCGAGTCTATTCTAAAGACTCAGTTTGAAATGATGCAGGCTCTCTCAAAGCTCAGTGAGACTGGTCCCTCATTTGCTTCTACTGATCGGACCATGTTGGAGGACGTGCACACGAATGTGCGCACTCTGATGATTCATGTTCTGCCCCATGATAACATTGAGGGGGAGAAGGTGGCCAAAGAGTTCGCTGACGAACTTATCGGCGAGCATAATCGTCGGTTTCCAGATGAAAAGAACCTTCCTCCACTGCAAGAGTTGATGATGATGATGAGGAAGAAGATGATGAAGAAGAAGAGGAACGCATCCCTCACTATGAGGTTGATGATGATGATGATGATGACTTGGGTTTTGCATTGGAACACTTCAGATTATCCAGATCAAGCACATCTCAGCTAGAGCCCTTGGGGGACGAAGCTGGACCCTCAGCCAGAGTGGTCGATCTTGAGGCCACCATCCCTATATCAGAGGGGGAGACCGCTGATAAGGTATCACTTCAGCTTATCCCTTATATTACTCCTCTCTCTGAATCTCCCATACACTCCTCTTCACCCACTAAAATTCCCTCTGACAATACTATTTCCTCCTCTCCTTCCCTCAGTGATCCCCGTCCCCCAAAGGACTCATCCACAAGGAAGGAACCTTCTCCCAAAGAGCAGTTTATGTACATAGAGGAAACTAATTCTGAGGAAGAAGAAGGCCTCATCCCTCGGCGTCGCGTTCAGAAGCAGATCATAAGCGAGCCTGAAGAGGAAGAAAGGCGAATAAAATTCCTAAGGGAATTCGAAGCCAAGAGAATAAGGGTGCCCCAAGAAGACCCAATAAACGCTGTACCAATCAGGATAGTAGATGAATTCTACTTCTTATCCAAAGAAGAGAGAGAACAAGCTCTGATAGCTCAGAGGATCAGAGATGAAGAAATAAAGCAAACTGAGAATGATCTTGCTCTAGCAAGGAAGATTCTCAGGGAAGAGTCAGGAAGAAACAAAGCAGCCAAAGAGCAATTAGAAAAGAGTGAACGGCTCGCTGCAGCTCTGGCTCAGAAAGAACTTGTACAGGAAAACCTGAATGTAGATCCCATTCTCGCTCAACAGAAGATTCTCACTGCACTAACCACTGAAGCCACAACTCAGAAAGACAAAGAACTGGATTGGTGCATAGAGATGCTGAACTTTCGATGATCTGATGAAAAAATCATTCACGCAACTATCCAAGGGCGACACTCCAATAGAGGTGGTCCAAAGGTATATGTAAGAATGACAAGGCCATCCAGAACAGAGAAAGAAGAAGCAAAATTCTTAAGGTTATATGGATACACTGAATGGCTCGAAATCAGAGATGCCATTCAGGGTTCCAAATCCAAGTTCAAGAATGTGGTAGAAGATGAGTTGAATCAGTTGCTGCGAAGAATGTCACAACATGTACAAGTTCCCCCTCTCCCTGAACCATCAAAGAAGAAAAGATCAGTTGCTGAAGGTGGCTCAAGTTCGAAGAATGAGCATGAAACTAAGTTTGATTATCAAAGCATTCTTGGTCATCTTGAGCTCCCTGATATATCAATGCTTCGTACCTCTCTTCCTCAAGACCGAAGATATCAAGAAGACGAAATCATCTCACTACCTGAACCTGGTATGGTATTCTTGGATAATGAAGGGTTCTTAGGACTCTTCAGAAACCAAGAAATTCACAGGGCCTCTTCCTCTCTCATAAAGATCATGCTTTGGCGCTGCTGGTCAGATACTCCTCTGATGAACAGACAGAAGACTCTTTATGAGAATGAGCTACAAAGAAGAAACGAGAATATCTCTGACTAGTCATAGTTTTCTATTTCCTTTGTAATATTTCTTTAGTGTACAAGTACTTTGCCTTTATCATTGTAATTTCATTTCGCTGTAATTCTTCAGATTATAATTAATGAAATTCAAAGTACTTTACTCCACCCTAGTACTGAAAAGATCCCTAAATATAATAAAAGGGACAATGAACATAAGAGTTCTATTTTCGTTACACTATCTTTTACTCACTGATCTTTCACTCTGAAAGTTCAATCAGTGAATATACTTTAAGCTCTTCTACTTGTAAAAATTGTGATTTCATATCCTTATAAATGAAACTCAATTCAGATAATAGTTTAGCTGAAAAAGATTTTACAGATTAGTACTTAGAAAATTCATTTTAAATTTTAAAAAGCAATTTTCCTATGTTGCTTAATCATAATCAAATAGGAGGAGATTGTTGATCATAACTCCTCTCAGTGATTTGAATATGATTCCTTTACTATACTTAGTGAAATTCCTTAGATAAGCTTATGTTCAAATTCAGCGATAGCATACGCTGATTGCTATCAGCGATCGCTAAAGATCAAGGATCAACAAGCTTGTCTCTGAAGATCTGAAGATCAGCTATCACACCAGAAGAGCATTCAGCAACAGTCAAAGACCAAAGCTGAAGAAAGAGATAATCAGCTAAGTGACCTGAAGCGGTTCAACGATAGCAGCGATTATCTACTCAAAGTGTGAAATCTTGTGAAGCCTTAGCAACACTGAAGTTCATCCTTGAACATTCAATGTCAGCAATCAAATGAAGCTTCCTCTGCAAGATTAAAGATTGATCTTATCCTCGATGCACAAAAGTCAAACCTAGAACCATGTCAGAAAGGACGTACGACTTGTCTCTTATGTCCCCATCATATCTGATACGGTACAGTTCATATTCGGCCAAAAGCATGGTTGTCTTTTTTACAAGGACAAGCTTCCTATCCAAGCTTGACACGTGGGATGTACCTTTTGTCTTGCATTAAATGCAAGCGGGTATAAATAGATGAAGATATCTTCTTCATCTTCATGCATGCTTCCTTCTAGTCTATACCTTCTGCATTTCTTTCTTTCATCTTCTTGTGCATTTCTTTCATATCTTTCATCTTCTTCTAGCCTAATTCCGCTTGTAACTGTAAATTAGTTTATTTTCAATAAACTCATTTAAAAACTAAAATCTGTGAGTTTGTATTCAACCCCCCCCCCCTTCTACAAACTGTTTACTTAATATTTAACTCTTGTAGATCCTTATTGGGACCAACATCTATTACCTCTCTCACTGAGTTAGATCAATCTAACCCAGAAGATATCATCGATGCAGATATCTCTGAGTTTGATAACTCTCTAGATCTTCTTACTAATAATTTCAGGAGATTTGATAGAAAGAGCGACTTCAGAAAGATCCCTGCTATCACTGACTCTGATAAGTCAAGAACGTCCCAGTTGACAAAGCTTCAGCGATCTACTTCAACTGTCAACGCAAAGGCCACTTTGCAAGTGAATGCAGATCCAAAAAAGTTGCAGCTCCAACCACTTCTCAAACTTCTGATAAAATTAAGAACGAAAAATACTCTAAGCTAAAAGAAAAATATCAGAGTCTCAAGAAGAACCAACGAAAAGGCAAAGGCCTTGTCGCTGAAGAAGTCGATTGGGATCAAGAAGAAGACTGGGCTCAAACCACTAATGAATCTGGATCAGATGAAGAAGACATTGCCTTCCTATGTCTTATGGCAAGAATAGAGGAAGCTGAAGAGGCATCTGACACCTCCTCATCAGAGGCTCCATCGACTCAGGTACCTATTCCTTCTAACTCCTCTAAACCTATACCTGATAGCGTGCCAGCTCTCGATTCTATGACTGTTGATTTTTACAATGCTCTCAATGGAAAAATAAAAGCTGAGCAAATAAATAGAGATCTCTCTGAACAGCTTGAAAATTGTTATCTAAAAATAAAAGAACTTATCAAAATCGAAGAAGAGTTTAAAGACTAAATCTTTGTAAATTAGACAATTAGCATTGAGAAAGAAAAAGCTATCACTGAGCGCAAAAAAGCCATCGCTGATCTCAAGGCTGAAAAAGCTACCATTGAAGGATGGTGTAAGGCTTCTGACAAAGTCTGTGAGTTCATCAATGCTCAGTTCCCTAAAAAGGTTAACAGTGGTTTCGGATATTCCTCTAATCAAGAAGAAACAGAGAAAAGGCAGTTCCATGTTAAAATTTGGATTGTTTGTTTCTTCTATCCCTGATCTCTCTTCTTAAAGTATCCCTACTTCTGAGAAAAGACCTTCTAAATCCTTTACCAAGGATTCAGGGAAGGTGATCAAAGACAAGTTTCTAGACCATGTTCCCACGATCAAGAACTTCGAAAAACTGAATAAGAATCCTTCACTTCCTTCAGTAGGTCATCCTAAATCTGGAAGAAAGATCCATGGATCTATTCAGAGATCAACTCCCAGAATTAAGATTGATCTTATTTCATCTGAGCCTGAGAAACTTATAGTTCCTCCTAGGACGATGGACAAAGGGATTCTTGGTCCTGGTCCTGAAATTCTTTTGACCTCCTCTCTGAATGCTTCCTACTCAAAACCTTTTCTTAAATATAGGATGTGCTATCACTGTGGTGAGACAACCCACATTGCTAGCAAATGCCCTAATGTTACTAAAGTTGAAAGATTGGCTCATGGTAAGAAAGTATCTTTCGCTGAAAAATCAGGTAAAGGGAAATCCACTAAGGGTGGTAAAACATCCAAGGTGAAGATAACCATTGAAGAAAATTTCTAAGCAAGTGACATATCCGCCAATCCTGTTGTTTCCACTAACACTGCAGGACCCATAATAGTATGGGTACCTATGAAACATTAATTTTCTTATGTTACGCAGAGTACTAAAGGTATCTGGTATCTCGATAGTGGATGCTCAAGGCACATGACTGACAGAAAATCTTTGCTCTCTGAATATAAGGAAGAAACTGGTCCCTTAGTGACCTTTGCTGGAAATGGCAAAGGATACACCAAGGGTTATGGCGTTCTATCCAATGGAGCAACTTCTTTTAGTCGTATTGCTTATGTTGATGGACTAAAGCATAATCTCTAAAGCATTAGTCAACTCTTTGATAAAGACTTCAAAGTCTTTTTCACAAAGACCAGATGTGTGGTCACTAATAAAAATGACAAGCTTGCCTTGAAAAGCAAAAGATCAGAGAACGCATATATCGTAATCATTCAGAGAATGTCTGATTTCTATCAAGGGCCTCCTCTGACATTAATTGGCTATGGCACAAGAGACTCTGTCATAAACTTTAAGATGATCAATGATCTATCTAAAAAAGAACTTGTCACAGATCTCCATAAACACACTTTTACAAAGGAATCTCTTTGTTCAGCGTGTGAAAAAGGAAAACTAACAAAAGCTTCTTTAAGATCTAAGCAAGTTTCCTCAGTGACCACTCCTTTTAACTTACTTCTTATGGATCTATTTGAACCAGTCAACGTCCAATCCATATCTGCAAAGAAATACACTCTTGTGGTAGTTGATGAATATTCCAGATATACTTGGGTATTTTTTACTTCGATCTAAAAGTGATACACCTGATGAAACTATTTCCTTTATCAAGAGAATGGAAGTCTTGAACAATCTAACTGTTCGCTCCATGAGAAGTGATCATGGCATTGAATTCAAAAACAGCACTCTGATTACATTTTTTGAAGAAAAAGGAATCAGTCATAGTTTCTCATCAGTAAGAACCCCTCAGCAAAACGGTGTTGCTGAAAGAAGAAACCGAACGATCATCGAGGCTGCTCGCTCGATGCTCAGCGAATCTCATCTACCAAGTCAATTCTGGGCTAAAGTAGTTAATATTGCATGCTTTACTCAGAATCGATCCCTGATAGTCAAGATATTCAAGAAGACATCCTATGAATTATTTCATGGAAGAAGACCCTCTCTGAAATATCTACATATTTTCGGATTTAGATGCTATATCCAGAATGATAGAGATAATTTAGGAAAATTCGATCCAAAAGCTGACGGCAGAATCTTTCTTGGATACTTCTCTGTATCTAAAGTGTTCAGAGTCTTTAACAAAAGAAGACAACACATAGAAGAAACCATGCATGTTAACTTTGATGAATCTCGCTCAACAAATTCTATTCCTATACCTGAAAACAATCAGGAACTAAATAGTTGGATGAAATCTCATTATGGAGAACATGAATCTTATTTTAATGCACCTCCTGTCGCTGAAAATAATGATGATGAAGGTCCTAACTTCATTCCTACTTCAAGTAACACTCAATCCTCCTTCAACGGTGATTCATCAGTGAACAACCAAGTCCCTCACTCAACTCAAGAAAATCTGACTCCTTCAGAGTCTCCTCCAGGGTGATAACAAATGTTGAAGAACCTATAGCTGATGCTTCGTCTGTTCACCCTGAACAAGTCGCTGAATCTATTCTTGATTACTCTCCTAAATGGGTTATTCGTAACCAGTTGGATGAATATGGAGCTATAACTGGCAACAAGGCTCGACTTGTTGCTCAGGGATACAGATAAGAAGAAGGAATTGATTATGATGACACCTTCGCTCCAGTAGCCAGATTAGAAGCCATAAGACTCTTTTCAGCTTATGCTGCCCATAAAGACTTTAGAGTTTTTCAAATTGATGTTAAAAGTGTTTTTCTAAATGGAAAACTTAAAGAGGAAATTTATGTTGAACAACCTCCTGGTTTCTCTAATCCTAAATATCCTGGCCATGTTTTCAAACTTCAAAAAGC
The DNA here is from genome assembly GCA_036898165.1 of Silybum marianum. Taxonomy (NCBI): domain Eukaryota; kingdom Viridiplantae; phylum Streptophyta; class Magnoliopsida; order Asterales; family Asteraceae; genus Silybum; species Silybum marianum. Next base: position 28,859,203 of record CM072533.1, on the reverse strand, counting down.
TCTTTACGGGTTAAAATAGGCTCCTAGAGCTTGGTATAATGCCCTTTCTTAATATCTTCTTAAACAAAAACTTGTACGTGAAACTTGACCAAACCCTTTTTCTTCAAAAACACAAAGGTCATACCATTCTTGCTTAGGTATATGTCGATGATATTATCTTTGGTTCCACTAATCCCAAACTCTGTACTAGTTTCGCTGAACGTATGCAGAAAGAATATAAAATAAGTATGATGGGTGAACTAACATATTTTCTAGTTTTTCAGATAAAGCAATCTGTGAAAGGCTTTTTCATATGTTAGAGTAAATATGTTAATGATATGCTGAAAAAATTTGAACTGACTCAATGTTCAGCGATGAAGACTCCTATGGCACCTCCTCTGACTTTGAATAAAGATCCTGATGGGAAACCAGTCAATATCACTGCCTATAGAGGAGTGATCGGCTCCCTGCTGTATCTTACAGCTAGCTGACCTGATATCATGTATTCTACCTGTCTCTGTGCATGATATCAAGCTAAAATCCTATCTGATCGCTGTAAAGCGAATATTTAGATATCTGAAAGGAACCCCTAATTTAGGTCCTTGGTATCCCAAGGGCTCAGGGTTCGATCTAACTTGTTACTGTGATAGTTATCCCAAGGGCTCAGGGTTCGATCTAACTGGTTACTGTGATAGTGATTTTGCAAGTTGTAAGATTGATAGGAAGTGCACCACTGGTGGTTGTCAGCTATTAGGTGGTGAGTTGGACAAGTAAAAAGCAAAACTTAGTGTCCACATCAACTGCTGAAGCTGAATACGTAGCCGCTGGAAGTTTTTGTGCCCAAATCCGAGGAACCAACTCAGAGACTATGACCTCAAGCTCTCTAAAATCCCTATCTACTATGATAGCACTAGTGCTATCGCTGTTAGGACCCAAACAATCAAGATATCAATATATGAAAAGATTTTGACAGGAATGATAATAGCCAAATGTAATATGTATTGATTGAATGTACAGTATTACAGAATATGTCTTTACAAGGCTTATGAAAACGTTAGTTCTAACAATCTAACTAACTATCTATTTATACATACAATAGAAAAACTAAAGTGACACAACAGTCATAACAGACAAGTTCAGAATTGGTTCGGAACTCCTTCAGAACTTCTTAAGAAGTGACTTCAGAACTTCTTCAGAACCTCTTCAGAAGTGTCTTCAGAACTTCTTCAGATCTTTTTCCCTTTTAAGAACTCAGTTCCTTTTGAAGCTATTATGACATTTCTACCAATCTCCCCCTTAGCTTCAAAAGTTCAAATCATACTTCCAGAAATTCAGAATTTCTCTTACATCCTTCAGAATTAGTCTTCTGTATTCTAGTAAGGATTCAGCAACTCTAATCATTTCTTTTGCAAGTATCTTGTGCTTGTCCCAATCTTCATTGCTCAGATTCTTTGGTCTTCTATTCTGTCTTTTTACCAAACGATCTCTGATTGCCATGAGAGTTCCATTGCAACATTTGTGGAGTTCTTCAAATCTCACAAATAATAGTTCATGAAAGCATTTACAAACGTAGCCAGGAGGATGAAGTACTAACGTGCTCTTCTTCAAATTCTGAATATCTGGTAGATTTAAATTTGGTTTGCTTAAGTGTACTTGTTTCTTGTTTAGAACATAAGCAACCTGAAAATCAGTCTTTGCAGCCCATATAAATTCTCTGTATAATCCATCTCTAAGTACTGGAAAAGATTTTCTGAACTTGGTAATTGAGTCATGGAAGGGATAAAGACTTCTATATACTCTGAGAAGATCTCTGAGATGAACATTCTGAAAGTCAGCTTCAGAAAAGGTAGAAATCTCACCATTTTGTCGCTCAACAGTAAAGAATGCATATTTGTAATTCTGTCTTGTCTTCAAATCAGCATTAATCACTTTGATCACAGGACTTTCTTTTCTTGCTTCATTGATTGGAATCCTTATCTTTCTGATGATATCTGAGTACCATTGTTTCCAACCAAAAGACTTTTGAATCCAGCAATCTATATAGTTGAATTTTTGCTCATATTCCATGAACATTTCTGGATGAAAATATTCAAGGAACATATTATAAGCACTTTCTTCAATTCTTTGTACTTGTAGTTGTTCCTCTTGAGATATTTGCTTTTCAGGAACCAACTCTTAAGAAATATTTTCAAGAACTTCTTCCTTTTCCTTTTCTTTTTCCTTTTGTCTTTCTTCTGAACTTTCAACATTCAGAATGTACTTCTGAATTTCTTCCATATCTTGTCTCTTTGTGTGGATCTTGAAGTCATATGCATCACTTAGTAAATAATCTGCTCCTTTTATCTTGGTTACTTTCTTGTGACCAGCAAGATAAGTCTTTCTCACAAATTCTCTAAAATGTATTCTTTCTTTGATTAGATAGACAATTTCTTCTTTGATGTCAGATTCTTCAATGAAATCTGTCATGTAGTTCAGAAACCATTGGAGTGAGGATGTAGAATACTTTGGAATATCAGAAACAACAAATGTCTTAGATACTTCTTCAACAAGATACATGAACCCAATATCTGGATTAGTAAACAATCTTTTCAACCCAAATCTTTCAATATATATCGATTCTAACATATTTACTGTGTTAAGTCTCTATTCCAAAGCCAACTGAAAATCATGCTTTATGAGATTCCTTATGTATATTCCCAAGATTCTTCTATTTTATGAGACTAACACAGATTCACCAGAATTAACACAAAAAGATAAGATTGCCAACTTATCTTGTAGTCTAAGCTTGTAAACATCAAACTGAGTAAATTCACACAGAGTACCATCTCTTCTTTCTGCTCTAAATCTGAATATAGTCAAATCATTCTGAACTGATTTTGATATGCATCTGACCTTCTTTAAAGTTGAATCATGAAAGTTCTGAACACCATAATTCTGAATAAAGTTCTTCACTTGAGCAATATAATCATCCGACCATTCATCATTCAGAAAGTCTTCCAACTTTGCAAACTTCATACTTCTTTTGTACATGAAGCAATAAGTGTCTTAAGGAAATATCAGACTGCTTTCTCCAGAAATAAGTATATTTTCTTTTTCAAACACTTGATCCAATACAGGTTCTTCAAGTATTGGAAGATGTATCTTAGGAATGATAATGCAAGGTCTGGTTCTAACTTCAAATCTTCCTGAGAAAGCAATTAAGATTTCATCAATAATTTCAACTCCTTCTAAATGAGTTAAGTCAAATTCTAATTCAACTTTTTCATCTGGTTGTTCAAGAAAATTTCTGAAGATAGAAAATCTGTTGTCCAAAAGTCTACACTCCAGACTTCTTGGATAATTCAGAAAGACATGCACCCAACAGAATTGATTCAGAATATCCCATAATCTTTCAGAAGCACTTCTGAACTCTTCACTCAGAAGTTGTTGAGGCTTCCAAATTACTAAATCCTTTATTTCATTTGAGCTTTCTCTCATATTTACATCAATCATATCTTCTTCAAACATGATCACATCAGAAAGATCACTTGGTTCTCCAATAACATCTTCAAAAGCAAGGTATTCCCTTAGCATTTCTTCATTAGAATCTGGAATTATATCTGTGTTATCTGAGCCCAAGTTACCTTCAGAATCAAAAGACAACTTTTCTGTTTCATACCCTTCTTCTATCATTTCTTCAGAAGAATGATCATTTATCTCTTGTACCTCATGTTCTGCAGATAAAATATCTTCTATGGCTTCTGAGACTTTATTTGATTCTTCACTAACATTCTGAGTATCTTCAGAAGTCTTCTCAGAACTTTGAACTTGATTAGTTGTTGGTTCAGATACTCTCTGTCTTTTCTCCCCCTCTTGATTATCAGGATCCTGATCATCAAGACTTCTTTTAAAAGTATCTGATTGAGATCTGCATTCCAGAGCAGATAATCTTGTGCTTAAGTCTGATTGAGAACTCTGAATGGATGAAAGTTGATTGAGAATTTGAGAAATATCATCTATAGTGGCATAAGCTTGTGAAGCAGAAGAAGAAGAAGGCTGAGAAGCTTTCAAAGAAGAAACAGAGGAAGCCACCTCAGAAAAAGCTGACAAAAGTGCTTATCTAAACAAATGAAGATCATTAGAAGATTTGAGATGAAAGTCATTCAGCTTGTTAATCATATTTTCCCCAGTTGATCCAACCTAACCTCCAACACCTTTTTGGTAGAATCCGTCAAATCCTTGATGTCCTTCTGAATCTTTGCAAATTCAGAAGTACAGAGATCTTTGAATTCTGTGAAATCAGAAGATGTGGGTAAGTTGCCAAGATCAACAGTTGAACTTGTTTTCAGACCCTCAGAAGAAGGTTGGCCTGTATGAGCCACAAAGGCATCATGAACCACATTTGAATCTGTGAATGGAGCTTTTGTGATGTTCACCCCACCAGGACTTCCAACTAATCCTTGATATCCAAAAATTGGAATATCTATAGTTGTTGATGCAATGTGACAAACACTTTGCTTAGGAACATCTGAAAGATGTGTGCTTGCGTGAATGGATGCCACATTAAGTGGTCAGAAGGCTCAAAGTTGAGTGGACACTCAGACTCAATGTGCTCAAAACTGTGAAGGGGGGACATATATCCTTCATTTTCAACAAAAGGAACCTCCAATTGGGGTCCTAATGGATTATAAGCTGCTTGCCCCATATGTGTTGTTGAAACACCCTTCTGTTAAGAGATGGGTGAGTGGCTGGGGGGGTTAACCAAGGTTGCCATGGGCTCACTGGCTGTTTCAATATTATCCACCAAAGGGTGTGGAATAATAGTAGATGTGGGTGCCCGGCTTGTAACAGGTGGTTCACAGGTTTGTTTTTCTTGTACCTGTGTTCTCCCCTCATCAATTCTTTTTCTGACCCTTCTACCCTGTCTCTCATTCACATTTTTCCTCTTGACTCTTTGAGGTTGTTCTCCCCCTTGAACAGCCTCCCCCCTCTTTCTAGTAAGTCTAGACTCCCTTGCATGATCACCACTCTGGTTTGAATCAGGGGAAGGGACTACTGGTTGAGGTAATCCCATAGATTCTAAAGTCTCACTCCCAATCCTAGTTTGTGTACTTACAAGTTCAAGTAAATGAGAAGGAAGTGGAACTGCATTTGGAAAAACAAGTTTTGCATTTGGAGGCCTTAAGCTATCCATAGTGAAAATAGGAACGTGTACCTCATGAGCTAGAACAGGGATGTTTGAGACAGCCTTCATTGCTCCTTTGATAAGTGTTTGAAGAAATCTCTGAAATGGTATATAGTTGAATGTAGACTTCTTCAAAATTGCAGATTTGAGATCATCAAAGATGAGACTAGCATAATCATAGTGTTTGTTGAAGGCAACACCATGAAATATAATCCTCCCATTTGTTGAAGCTTGGTCTAAACTTGAGCTCTTCCCAGATAAACAGGTATTCAGAATGGAAAACAGGCAATACCAAATTGGAGGTAAACATTTTCTTCTAAAAGAGCTCAGAGCACTAAGATTTTCAGAATAACCCAAGCTCATAAAATCTGAGATCATTTCTGATGAGGATGGAATTGAGTCATAACAGGTTTTCCCAAGAACCTCATCTGGTTTTGGCAAATAGTGAAGGCTTCTAATGTCATCTACAGATATACAAACTTTGTAGGCATGAACATAATATACAATTTCATCATCATTTTCATCCACCTCAGCATAATGCCAGAATTGTTGAAGATATGAAGCAGGAACAGAGAATTTTCTTGAAAGGAGAGTGCGCAGGGGATGTTTCTTCAGGATTTTAATCAACATTACTTGATCGTCATTAAAGTCTTTAGATTTGAAGTTCAGTGCATAGTTGTTTCTTTTGATATCAAGTAATTTCTCAGTAGGGACATAGAGTTTGGACAGGTCACCACTTTCAGCAGGAGTTTGGGATTCACTTTCAGCAACATTTGATTCAGAAACAACATCGATGGGTGTATTATGTGTTTCCCCAATTTTAGCAGTTGTCGGGTTAGGGTTAGGGTTAATGATAGGGTTTGAAGGTCTGGCTTGATGAGTTGCAGTTGTGGCTGTGTCATGAAGCATTTGATCATCACTTAGTTGGATTTCCATTGATCCAACCATTAATTTTTGAGGCACAATCTTGAACGAAGCATCACTGGATGATTCAGTGTGATCATTGGGACTCGAGGAAGTAGAAATCATGGTTTTTGAAGTAGACATGATGTAGAAAAAACACAGATTGATAGTTGAAAGATGATGAATAAACACAGAAAGATTTCTCAGAGTAAAATTGCTAAAAGAATGAAGATGATGAAGAATCCATTGATTTATACGATCGGATAAACGATGAAGGACACGTGGCCAAAAAGTAAATGTGATTAGAGTAGTAATCATCATTCATTAAGAGAAATGAACCGTTTAATGATCGTGGTTAAGAGAAATCCAATGATGAATAAACACAGATTGATAGTTGAAAGACGATGAATAAACACAGAAAGATTTCTCAGAGTAAAATTGCTAAAAGAATGAAGATGATGAAGAATCCATTGATTTATACGATCAGATAAACGATGAAGGACACGTGGCCAAAAAGTAAATGTGATTAGAGTAGTAATCATCATTCATTAAGAGAAATGAACCGTTTAATGATCGTGGTTAAGAGAAATCCAATGAAATTAAAACACGTGGCACACGCTTAAATGAAAAAATCAACGGGAAGTTTTAGTTCTGAGAACAAGTTCAAAAACTTCAGAAGTTGTTCAGAACATCTGAGAAAAAGTTCAGAAGTCTGAAAGAAAGAATTCAGAAGAACCGCAGAATTTGTAAGTGAAGTTCAGAACTAAACTTGAGTCATCTTAGAAGACTAAAAATCATTTAAAAATATAAACTTCTGAAAAATATAAAACATTTTGAGAATTCAGAAGTAGATTTGAACAAATATGAAACTGTTTTAATCTAAGGAAGCTTGTTCATACTTCTTAGATATAAAGTGCAACACTTTATTTCACCAATGCAGAGTTGTTATGTAGGAAAGGGTAGTTAGAAATAATTGAAATTAATAACACTCCCCTTGAATCACTAGCAATTATGATTCTCCCCCTTGATTATTGCAACTTTATCAAAGAATCAATCAAATATTAGTGAAATGAGAAATAAATGAAAAGTATTAAAATACAATCAACCTAGTTACTGAAGAGATATACTTCTGAGCTTGAAAAGTAGCAAAAATCTGAATGATAAACTTCAGAATATACAAAGTAATTCTGAAGAGCAAAGTATTCAGAATTTGATAAAAAAAAAACTTCAGAATGTAACTTCTAGAGTATAGGTGATGTATAATACTTACATAAACATGTTCATCATGCCCAATTTACTTACCAAGTGCTTTGGTAAATAAATCAGCTAACTGATAATCTGTCTGAACAAAAAACATTTCAATATTACCTTTTTCCACATGATCTTTGTTAAAATGATATCTTACATCAATGTGCTTGGTTTTTGAATGCTGAACAGGATTGGCAGTGATGGATATGGCACTCTTTGAATCACAATACAAAGGAATCTTTTTGAAAGTGTAACCATAGTCTTTTAGTTGAATTTGCATCCAGATCACTTGTGAGCAACATATTGCATCTGCTACATATTCAGCTTCTGCTGTAGAGGTAGAAACACAATTTTGTTTCTTTGAAGACCAGCTAACTAGTCTATCACCCAGAAACTGACATGATCCAGAAGTGCTTTTTCTGTCTAATTTGCATCCACCATGATCTGCATCTGTAAATGCTGTTAGTTCAAAACTAGAATCCTTAGAATACCAAAGTCCCAATGAAGGAGAACGTTTTAGATATCTAAGTATTCTTTTTGCAGCTAGAAGGTGGGATTCCTTAGGATTAGCTTGATATCTGGCACAAATACATGTAGCAAACATTATATCTGGTCTACTAGCAGTTAAGTAAAGCAAAGATCCAATTATGCCTCTGTACTTTTTCTCGATCCAATGATTTGCCATTTAAATCAGGTTCTAGCTTAGTTGCAGTGGCCATTGGAGTTTAAATACTTGAACAATCAGTCATGTCAAACTTCTTAAGTAAGTCAGAGACATACTTAGATTGATTAATGAATATGCCAGTGGGAAGTTGTTTAACTTGAAGACCAAGGAAAAATGTCAACTCTCCCATCATACTCATTTCAAATTCTGTTTGCATGATTTTCTCAAAATTTCTACAAAATTTTGGATTAGTAGAAGCAAATATAATATCATCTACATAGATTTGTATCAAAATCATATCATCACCCTCCTTTTTTTCAGAAATAAAGTTGTATCAACAGTACCTCTTTTGAATTTGGAATTCAGAAGGAAAGTTGTAAGAGTATCATACCATGCTCTTGGTGCTTGTTTAAGTCCATATAAGGCTTTGTCTAATATGTAAACATGATCTGGGAATTCTTTGCTTACAAAGCCTTCTGGTTGTTCAACAAACACTTCTTCATGTAAAATACCATTCAGAAATGCACATTTTACATCCAATAGAAACACCTTCATGTTTTTATGAGCAGCATAGGCAAGAAAAATTCTAATAGCCTCTAATCTGGCAACAGGAGCAAAGGTTTCATCATAATCAATTCCTTCTTGTTGACAATACCCCTTAGCTACAAGTCTTTCCTTGTTTCTTACAACAATTCCATTTTCATCCTTTTTATTTCTGAACACCCATTTTGTGCCAATGACAGATTTACCTTTTGGCTTTGGTATCAATCTCCAGACTTTGTTTCTTTCAAATTGATTTAACTCATCCTGCTTGGCTAAAATCCAGTCTGGATCCTGAAGTGCCTCATATGGCTTTTTGGGTTCCATACTGCTTAAAAAATTAACATACAGACATTCATTTGCTGTTGCAGATCTTGTTTGAACACCTTTTGATGCATCTCCAATTATTTGATGAACTGGATGACTAGATGTCCATTTGTTCACATTTGGCAATGGTTGAACAGATGAAACATTATTCAGAGAATCATAATCATCAGTAATTGCGTGAGTTTCAGTATCATGATTGATGGCTGAATGTAAATCTGAAGACTCCCTCTCAAATGGAAAAATCTGAATTGGTTCAGAACTGTGAGGTTCATGGTCAGAAATAGTTTGAACTGGTTCAGAAACAACTTGAATTGTTCAGAAATTTCATTTTCAGAAGTTGGAAGTTCTGAATTTGAGGTAGAGAGTTGGGGTGCTGATGTATTTGAAATCTGTATTTCTGAAATGTCTTGATCATTTGAATTTCTAAGTAGAGAAGGATTTTGGTAATCTGCAGAGACATTTACAGAAATATCAAATAAGTCTTGACATAAAGTATCTAAATTGGATTTAAGTAAAGTTTGAGATGCAGAAGTAGAGTTTGTGTGATTATGTTCTGAGTCCAAACTTTCAAAAGTTGGTTTATGTGCGAGTTCTGAACTGTTTTATTCAGAAGTCATTGTTGGCTCATGAAATCTGACATTTGTAGTCTCAATGATTCTTTGAGTTCCTTTAATGAGTACTCTATAAGCGTTGGATCTTTGAGAGTAGCCAACAAATATACCAGCTACACCTTTTGGTGCAAATTTGTCAAGATGTGGAGTATCATTCTTTAGAAAACACCTGCAACCAAAGATTTTAAAATAATCAATAGAGGGTTTTCTTTGTTTTAACAATTCATAAGGAGTTTTAAGAAATTTTCTGTTAAGAATGGTTCTGTTCTGAGTAAAACATGCAGTAGCAATTGCTTCTGCCCAAAGAGATAGAGGAAGTTCTGAATATGCAAGCATGGTTCTTGCAGCCTCTACCAAAGTTCTATTCTTTCTTTCAACTACCCCATTTTGTTGAGGAGTTCTTGCAGTGGAAAAATTATGAGAAATACCAACAGATTCCAAAGAATTCTGAAGTGTAGAATTAGTAAATTCTGATCCATTGTCACTTCTGATCTTTTGAATTGGGAGTTGAAGAAGAACTTGAATTTTCTTCAGAAAGGGTATCAGTCTTTCAGAAGTATCAGATTTGAGTCTCAGAAATTCAATCCATGTATATCGTGTATATTCATCTACTATAACAAGAATATATTTCTTTCCCCCCATGCTTTGAGTTTTCATTGGGCCACACAAATCCATATGTAGCATTTCAAGTGGAGCCTTGCATGAAGATAGCATTTTCAGAGGATGAGAACTTCGTTTGATCTTCCCTAGTTGACAAGCAGAACAAAGAGAGTTCTTTTCAAATCTGATCTTTGGTAGTCCTCTTACAGATTGATGTTTGCCTAGTTCAGAAATGGCTTTGAAGTTCAGATGTGACATTTTTCTGTGCCAAAGCCAACTACCATTTTTCATTGATGTAGACATATAACATACACCTTGTAGTTGACCAGTTGCAGTGAATGTTGCTGTGTAGATATCTCCATCTCTATAAGCAGTTAATTCATTGTTGTTTGTTGTACTCAGAACATGACAATAATCTATGTCAAAATTAACCTTCCAGTATTTGTCACAGAAAATTGACTAATACTGAAAAGATTATGTCTTAGTCCCTCAACATAGAAAACTTTCATTACTTTCACATCTCCTTTAATGAAAGTGACATATCCTCTGACATATCCCTTTGCATTGTTTCCAAAACTAACTGTTCCTCCATATCTTTCATGATAATCAGTTAGTAGATCTTTGAAAGGTGTCATGTGTCTTGAACATCCAGAATCTAAGACCCACACATGACATATCTGCAAAAGAGATTATTGAGTTTTAGGTACCCATTTCAGAATGGGTCCTTTGTGATTAGTATTAAAATTTGAAGTTCTTAATTTTTTCTTCAAATGTTTCAACTCAGAAGTTTATTCAGAACTTTGAGATTTATCTTTATTTCTATTTCTTTGTTTACTTGAATTTGTCAAAGTAGCCAAACATTTCTGAAAAGATTTCATCAAATTTCTTTTGTTTGTTTTGGAGTTAAGAAGAAAATTATGATGACCACAACTAATACAGTGAATATGATTCTTTAATGTATTTACAACAGTATTAGATATATAATAATCAATAACATTTGATTTTTCAACAAAAATTCTTTTATTCACTTTCTTTGTTTTAGGTACATCATTCTTCTGTAAAAATGAAAAACTCTCTAATTTGTCAATCTTTGACAGTCTTTCATCTTTCTTTCTCCAAACTAAAGTGGATAGCTCTGTAAAAGATAAGAAATGAGGATTAGTATAGGAAACTCTTTTGTTCACTTTAGGTTTAGCTTCAGATTTTGTGTTAATTTTCTGAACTTCAGAGAGAGAGTTTGAGGATTGGCCTTGTTAAAATTTTTTAACTCTGGTGTTAAAGTCAGAAGATGTTACTGAACATGGTGTTGAATTTGATGATATGTTTGTATTAGTAGGAGAAAAATCTGAATTCTGATATTCTGGTTTTAAAAACACAGAACCAAACAATTTGAAGGTATCTTTGAAACTTCAGATTTTAATTTTTCTCCTTCAGTCATACATGATTGAGATTTATAAACCAAATAGCCATTTTTGTCAATGACTTGTACCATTTGATCATCATCATCTTCTGAATCAGAAGCATTTATTAGATCTGAAAACTTATTATGAGTCATACTTGTTGCAAAAATATTTGAATTTTTTGTTGTTGTAGACTCATTATCAGATTTATCCAAAAATATATTGGAATTCTCATCAATATCTTCTGAGGATTCAATATCTGAGAATTCATCATATTTTTCTTCATGATCTGATTTATTATCAGAAGTATCTTCTGAAATGTTTTCACAATTGGATTCAGAAGTAACTTCAGAAACAATTTCAGATTTAACAATTACTTCTGATTTTTTTCAGAAATAATATTTGATTCAGAAGATTTAAAATTTTTTGAAATTTTATTCATTTCTTCTGTCTTAGAGATACTTTCTGGTTCACCAGTTTTAAGAGGTGTTTCTTCTGAAAACAAAGTCTCTGATTTTAGAAAAGGAATTCTTTCAGGCAAAGAATGGTTTACAGGTTTGGAAATGATGCCAGTATTTGATTCATTGAAAATTTTCATTTTAGAATAATCATACAAGTTTGCAGGAGCCTTTTTTAGAATTTGACTGTCATTATATCCTAAGCCTGCGTTTATATTGTAAAATTTTGAGTTCTGAGCCTGACTAGTTAAAATATTCAGAGTTTGTTCAGTTTGTCCTCTTTTAAAATTTAAATCTTCCAATTCCTTAATCTTTTTATAAAGATCAAGTCTCTCTTGATTCAGAAAATTCATCTTAACATTTAGAATTTCCTTTTCAGATTTTTCATTTATTATTTCTTTTTGTAAACTATCCATTTTTTCTTTTAAAACAAGTTTTTCTTCAGAAATTTTTTCAAGAATCTGTTCAGCTGCTTGACAATTTTCTTTATATATTTGACTTTCAGCTCTGAATTGATTGACCAAAATTCTTTCACCTTTAATTCTGTTTCTGAGTGTTTCAAATTCAGAAAACATATTTTGAAATTGATTTGTCATTTCTGAATCTTTAGTATTAATTTCAGAATTATGTTCAGAATTTTGTTCAGAAGATGAAGAAGATACCTCAGTGTCTTGTTTGTCCTTTTCTGGATCCATTTGACACATGTAGCAATTGGTTGCATAGTGAGCAACTTCTTCATCATCATCTCCATCACTCCAGTTTAACCAGTCTTCTTCATACTTGGTTACTAGAGCAGGATTAAGCTCTTTTTTCTTTGCTAATAGATGCTTCTTCTCATAATAACCTGAATTTTTGACTTTTGGCATCTTGCATTGTCTAGTATAATGTCCAGGCTTTCCACAGTTGAAGCATCTTGCTGGTTCAGATGTTTCAGATTGACCAGCCTCTTGACCCTTCTTAGGTCCAATTTCAGATCTAGGTTTATTCTGATATTTTTGATTGTATCTTTGTTTGAATTGCCTTGTCATGAAAGCAATATTATCAGAAATCCTTTTAAGCTCTTCATCTGATTCATCCCCATCACACACTGTCATCTCTGGGATCTCACAAACTTTCTTGGTAGCAATGGTCAAAGAATTATTGTAGTTCTTGCTTAGAAGGGCAACTGTTTCTTGTGTCTTGTTTTGTTCATTTTGTCTAACTTTGATCTTGTCCTCTTGTTGGAACAAGATACCATAAACATCATGAATTGTCTTTCTAGATAAGTTCCTAGTTACCATATTATCTGAAAAACTTGACCATTCATTTCCCAGATTGTTCGTAAATTTGTTGTTTATCTCAGAATTTGATTTCTGAACACCATTTCTTCTTAGATCATTCAGAATGTTATTGAATCTATGATATGTATCAGTAATAGATTCATTTTCTTTGTACCTGAAATTTTCATATGTTCCAACACAGATATTTAATCTCTGTGCTTGAGCCTTTGTACTTCCTTGCATCTGAGCTTCTACTTCATCCCACATGGCTTTTGCTGAAGTTAAACTATCAACCCTATTGAATATCTCACTGGGAATTGCCATGGTGAGTAAAGTTAATGCTCTTCTATCGACTTTCATTTGAGCCTTTTCAGCTGGATTATACATTCCAGGACTCTTCTTGATTCTTGATGCAGGGATTTCAGGGGTGGATTCGGTTACGGGCTATTTGGAATTTCAACAAATACCTCTAGTGGGCCATTTGTGATAGATTGCATTAAGGCTTCATCTATGTTATCCAAGAATTGAATCATTCTAATTCTCCATTAATGATATTCCCCTAAGAAGAGAGTTGGTGGTTTCGTTTCGGATCCGATTGAGACTATTTCTTTAGATATCTTTGATTGTTAGAAGATCGAGAATTCACCTGTATTGAATTTGAACTTTGTAGATCAACAACACCAAGAACTGTCAGATCTGACAAGTTCTTTCCCAAATCTTCAAGAACAGATGAATTGGCTCTGATACCAATTGTTAGGACCCAAACAATCAAGATATCAATATATGAAAAGATTTTGACAGGAATGATAATAGCCAAATGTAATATGTATTGATTGAATGTACAGTATTACAGAATATGTCTTTACAAGGCTTATGAAAACGTTAGTTCTAACAATCTAACTAACTATCTATTTATACATACAATAGAAAAACTAAAGTGACACAACAGTCATAACAGACAAGTTCAGAATTGGTTCTGAACTCCTTCAGAACTTCTTCAGAAGTGACTTCAGAACTTCTTCAGAACCCCTTCAGAAGTGTCTTCAGAGCTTCTTCAGATCTTTTTCCCTTTTAAGAACTCAGTTCCTTTTGAAGCTATTATAACATTTCTATCAATTGCTATTTCAAATAATTTTGCACTTCACTCTAAAACCAAGCATATTGAGATTAGATATCACTTCATCGGAGATCACATTATGAATGGTGAAATTGAACTTCATTTTATACCTACTGAATATCAGCTCGCTGACCTATTTACTAAGCCTCTTGAAGAGACTAGATATAATATGTTAATCAGTGAACTTGGTGTGTTGAACGGTGAAGAATGAAAATTCTCAGTAATCAACTCTATTCAGTGAAAACCAAAATATCTTTCAATATCATCAATTACTCCCTGAGCTATGACTCAGTAATACAAATATCTTCCCAAGGTATGTATTTCTATTCCTTATGCTCTCTGAATTTTTTTATTCAGGGAATGGATCTCAAAAGAGAAAACTCATCACTGACAATCCTTTATTGTTAAAGATGAGGAATTTAAATGGATAATGAATAACATTTATTACTTAAATGATAATCTTATCAATTTTCCAAAAGAAAATGACACGTCAGACCATTTTCTGACACACGACAGACCTCAACGTTTCCTATCCTGTCAAACCCTTGGAATGTGCGCTAGGTCATTATTACCTTTTTCAAAAGCTAAAACCGTTGTTTAGCATTCTTTCTCTCTCCTCCACCTATTCAAAGAAATTTGTTGATCCCAGTATATCAAGTACGAACAGAATAATGAGTTTACTAAAGCAAAAACATGATAACAAGAATAAGAACGCTAGTAAAGAACTTCATAGTTCATATATCTCACTTGTATATGTTGATATAATGTAAGCACACAATATCGTATATCTCTCTCTTAATATGAAGTACACAAAAATCACATACCCAAGGACCCTATATATATACTTGTAGGATTAACCTATATAAGGAATGTTTAGAGTTTAAGGCTTACTATAATTCCTTAATTACAAAAGCAAATCCATTCCTTATTTACAATATTTTGACATAATCCTAAAGAATCCTAATATACTAGGAGTCCTAACAATCTCCCCCTTTGTGGCCAAATGAGTCTTCATCTTCTCAACTTGAACATCCCTTCAAAATGTCTTAGAGCTTGGCGATAAATCAGTCTTTTGTCAATCAAATCAATCCCTTTAAGAATATTTTCTCTTTGTTCACGCTTCAACTGTCTTGGATTCTTCTTTATGTCAGCAATTAGTTCAGCAGATACCCTGTTTTGTATACCCCATAGAATACATTCTGAGTAAGCAGCAACCTAAGTGCATCTGAGAAATCTTTTCTCTCCAGTTGACTTTATGTAAACCATAGCAAAAGTGGAAGCATTCAGAAAAGTAAGAATATCAAGCTTCTCAAGTCCCGGAACACTTTGATTTGGCTTGTTCAGATATACCTTCTTTTGCTTGCTTTCAATACCTCGTTGTAGATCATGAAGATAACTGAACCTTAACTATTTCTGAACATGTGTAACAAATGCACGTAAGGCCCTTTGCTCATCAATATTTCTCCTCTGATTGTCTTGCAACTCCAAGTATAACTCTTCCATATCTATCACGTCAATATTTCCAAAATCAACTTCGGTAAAATAGTACTCTTTTCCATTTTCTCGCAACACTTGGAAAGATGGAAACTTCACATGTAGCCTTTTTTCATAGTTGATTTCTTCAATTCCAACTATCCTGTATCGAGACATAACACTTTCAGGCGATTGAGCTTTTAGTTTCAATAACCACACCTACTCTTTGACTTGTTCAGGATCCATATCCATGACTTAATTAATGTGATAAAATCTTCTTTGCTTTTCTTCTCGACAAATATTTTGTTCATAGTTTCTTCAAGATAAGGAACTCTGATATGTTGATTTGCCCATTCGGAGTTTCTATTTGTCATAATCCTTTCCCGCCTAGTCTAATGTGGCAGTAAACCTATAACAGCAAGAGATCCAGCTTGATTATCAAGATTAGCGTGTTATAAATGTAAGTAATCTTTGAACCAATCACGAACTTGAACTCTTAAATTCTGAACGTTGACCAGTTCATTCGTGTTTGATTCAGATACTTCTAGGCGAGAAGCACTTCCAACTTCAAAATCTGTCGAAGTTTTTTCAACCGTTGGCTGATTCTGTTGTTGAATGACGGGAGTAAGATTAGCTTATTGACGAGTTGAATTACCAACTTGTGATGTAGGATCTTGTGAAGTTCTTGGTCTAACCGACGGTTGAGCCCTTGTGACTCGGCGACATGTCTCCCCCTCAGGGCGATTAGGACCGGGATCCGGATCATCCTTACTAGGTCGACGACTTTTGAGATGATCCGCTGGTTGACAAGATTGTTGGATCTCCAGACGTAAAGCCTGAATAGCTCCAAGTACGGTGTCTTCTGACTTATTTTGTTGAGCTCCAAG
Organism: Silybum marianum; assembly: GCA_036898165.1. Taxonomy (NCBI): domain Eukaryota; kingdom Viridiplantae; phylum Streptophyta; class Magnoliopsida; order Asterales; family Asteraceae; genus Silybum; species Silybum marianum. The sequence goes on along the minus strand of CM072533.1, from coordinate 28,842,573 downwards.
TACGGAGTCGTCCACATGAGCCCTGAATACATCAAACTCATGACGAGTTACTGTTGGGATTTGAAAATTTCTGCGAAGAAAGCCGGCTAAATCGTCTTCAGGGAGACCCCTTGCTTCCGCCTCCGTAAGTAAATCAGCAAGTAGCATCGGCATCAGTTTATCTCTACTGAACTGAGATTTGCGGGGTGAAGAGTGATGGCGTGGAGATCGAGGATCAGATGCCTTTTCAGAATCGGATGAGACAGGCGGCGTAGCAGGAGGTGGGGAACGACTTTTACTTGGGAGAGAACTGCTTGCAATAGAAGGGTGTGACTGGGCATCAGCAGTTTGGGCTTGTCTGAACAATAATTGTATGTGAGCTTCATGCTGATCTAAAGAAACTCGTACACGTCGAAATTCTTCTCAAACCCGTGCTTGACAGTCTGGAGTCACCGTAAAGTATGGTAGATCTGTGGAACCTGAAATGGAAAATCCGCGGTCACTTAGAGTACCCGTTGTCACCGTAGTGGAAGCTACTATGGGACCTACATTCAGCGTTGGCACTGATATAGTGCTGGTAGGATTTCCTCCCAATCCTCGTTGAATTTCAGGAACCGACATTACTATAGGAGTTTCGTCCGTGCCACGGAGGCTATCGGAGTGTAATGACGCTTGTGTCCTAGGAGGATCTAGACTCGATGTGGAGAGAAATGAAGTCGAAGTAGGTGAGATACTACTTCTATTTTCAATAGTTATGCCTCCCGAAAGGAGGGGAACTAGAGTAGGAGCTAAACTCACAAATTATGTTGAAACTGCAGACTGTTGTGAGCCTACAGAGTGGCTAGCTGGGGCGTGCACTGGCGTTGTTGGGTCCACAATGTCTTGTCCAATGTGGGTACTCAACGGATGAGTATCCACATGAGACTCAGTTACTCGACAAGTGGTTGTGGGTATCGCACTCTCTTGCATTGTTTGCTCTCCTTCACACAAGCTCACTTGTTCTTTTTCAACTATGTCTCCCTCCACTCTCCTTATTTCTCCTTCATGTGGCTCAGTTTATAGAATTGGATCGGGTTCAGATATTGGATCAGGTTGCAAAGTGAAGTCTGGACCAAGTTCCAAGGTTGTATTGTCGGAAGAACATTCTTGGAGGGATGGTGGAAGGCCAATATGGGTATGTGCATCATCGGAAGTAGTAATTCGCCGTCGTTGACTTGGTAGAAGTTCTGCAGAACTGTCATCAAGCTCTAGGTTTGTATCTGTGTCAGAGTCGGATGGGGAGGGTTGGCATATGACTCGGTTATGACTGACTAGTAATTTCAGTCGTTGCGGTCTTACCGCAGTATGAGAGGTTGTTCCAAAGGTAGTTTGGGTTGGAGGTGGAATGGGAATGGTAGGGATGGAAGTAGTTTGGATTGGCTGATCAGATGCATCCCCCTCGTCATTTCTCCTTTCTTCGAATATTCTCTCAATACCCTTTTCAGGATCCCCTTGATCCTGGACCTGCTCATCTACTAAAGGACCCTCACCCAACTCATGAAGTTTCTCTAGGATTGGCTCTTGGGCAAGCTCCATCAGAATTTGAGGAGCCATTAAGCCGTGTCGCTCCCTATAGTTTCGACTATAAACGATGCCATGAAATATCCGAAGTGTCGCCGTACTTGCGTGGTCCATTCCAGTGTGTTTCCCTGTTAGGCAACGATTCACAATCGTAAACACGTGAACCAGATCGGTGGCAAGAACATGCGTTTAAATTTTCCAACCGAGTTGAGTGTGTCGGTAAATCTGGGAGCTAGAATATCATGGCATAATTCCTCTTCTGTCACTGGTTCTTCATATGCATCCGAGATAGGAAGCCGTAGAATATTGCATAAGCGGGATAGTGTCAGGCGTGTTGTTTAGTCATCAATCCTTGCCATGAAGTGGTAATTTCCCTCTACCGGATGGTATTCCAGAGTGTACCAAAATTGTTGCAGGTAAAGGGTCGGTATAAGGTGTTCCAAGCTGAATGAAAATCGTAGTGGATGGCGCTTTAGAATTTCCTAGATTACCTGATGCTCCACCGTCATGTTCAAGTCCAGTCGATGGTTATTGTGTTCTAAATCTTTCCGTTGTTTCGGTGGCATAAGCACATCGTCTCTATTTGGAAGATGAATGCTCGGTTGGGTGGACCTTTTGGATGGCATAGGATGTTCATCATCGGAGAGGTTTGGGTCTTGAATGGCAGCCATGAGTACTGAAAAGGTAGAGTGAGCAAACCATTGAAAGAAGTTAATGTGAGCATAGGTAATAATCTGAGGTAGGATATCAGATCAAGAAGAACAGGATTTAATGTAATATTTTATATATGGTTTTAATCTTATGGGCTTGGGCTTTTATTGTAAAAGACACCTACTATATAAAGGAGTCTAGGTTAGAGGATTCGTTAGTGAGAGTCGTCTAAATTACTTTCGCGTTTCTAATTCCTTAAAGCTTTCATTAATAAAACAACCGACTCAATGATTTGCATATGATTCCTCTTTTGATCTTGTTGAATCAGACCTAGCAAAATTCCACCTTCAAAATTCCACGTTCAATTCATTCGAATTTTCTCTGCATTTCTCAAGAATACCAAGAACACGCTCTTGTGCATTTTTCTCACTTTCCACTTTTCTCAACGTTTGATCTTTCTTTTTATTACTTTGTAATGCATGAAGAACAAGTTAAGTGTTGTTTATAACTTCCACACATCTTCTATAACATTTTGTTATAAAGATTTTTGCTTTAAATCTGGTTTTTGAAAATCATCTTTATAAAAACCTGTTTTAAGATTTTTTTTAGAACATAAGACATTTTGGTCTATTTTGATCCAAAATCTCATCTAATAATGGTATGTTTTTACACCTTTACAAAGGAATCTCTTTGTTTAGCGTGTGAAAAGGGAAAGCTGACAAAAGCCTCCTTCAGGTCAAAGCAAGTTTCTTCAGTGACCACTCCTCTTCAGCTACTCCACATTGATCTATTCGGACCTGTCAATGTCCAATCAATCTCTGGAAAGAAATACACTTTAGTGATTGTTGATGAATACTCCAGATACACATGGGTGTTCTTCCTTCGATCCAAAAGTGATACCCCTGAAATGATAATCTCTTTTATCAAAAGAATGGAAGTGTTAAACACCTTACTTGTTCGCTCCATAAGAAATGATCATGGTACTGAATTCAAAAATAGTACTTTGGTTAGTTTCTTTGAAGAAAAAGGCATATATCAATACTTCTCATCAGTAAGAACTCCTCAGCAAAATGGTGTTGCTGAAAGAAGAAATCGAACTATAATCGAAGCAGCTCGCTCAATGCTCAGCGAATCACGTCTTCCAACTCAATTCTGGGCTGAAGCTGTCAATACAGCGTGCTTTACTCAGAATTGATCCCTGATTGTTAAGCGATTCAAGAAGACTTCCTATCAATTATTTCATGGGAGAAGACCCACTCTGAAATATCTTCACATTTTTGGATGTACGTGTTACATTCTGAATGACAGAGATCATTTGGGTAAATTCGATCCCAAAGCTGATGATGGTATATTTCTTGGATACTCATCTGTATCTAAGTCTTTCAGAGTATTCAACAAAAGAAGACAACACGTTGAAGAATCTATGCATGTCAACTTTGATGAATCTCGTCCCATTCATCCTTCTCATAATCTTGATGATGATGAAGAATTGAATGCTTGGATGGAATCTCATTATGGGGAACCTGAAACATACTTCAGCAATCAAACTCCAGCTGATGTATGTGATGATGAAATCCCTGTAAACTCAACAAGTAACAATAATCCATCTTCAGGGATAAATGTTACTCCTTTAAATCAGATTCCTGCTACTGATTCATCTCTTGGAAATTCCTCTGTGAATAACCAAACCTCCTCTGAAAATCAATCCCCTGAATTGATTCTAAATGAAGTACCTGTTGCTGAAACAAGTCCTATTCCAGAATCTGAAGAACAGGTCGCTGAATCTGCTGTTGATCTCTCTCCTCAACCACCAGCTCAGCGATGGACTGCAAATCATCCAATAAATCAGTTTATTGGCGATCCCACTGCAAGTATCAAAACACGTAGAGGTACAGGTAATATCTGTCTTTATGTAAACTTCATTTCTCTCTCTGAACCTAAGAAGATAGATCAAGCTATCTCTGACCCTAGCTGGGTTTCAGCTATGCAAGAAGAACTGACTGAATTCCGTAGAAATAAAGTTTGGAATCTTGTTCCTAGACCCTCTGATAAAACCGTCATAGGAACCAAATGGGTTTTCAGAAATAAGCTAGATGAAAACGGGACTATAATTCACAATAAGGCTAGACTTGTTGCTCAAGGTTATAGACAGGAAGAAGGAATTGATTATGATGAAACTTTTGCCCCTGTAGCTCGTTTAGAAGCCATAAGACTCTTTTTAGCTTATGCTGCCCATAAAGACTTCAAAGTTTTTCAAATGGATGTTAAAAGTGCTTTTCTAAATGGAAAACTCAGCGAGGAAGTTTATGTTGAACAACCCCCTGGTTTCTCAGACCCTAACCACCCTGGTTATGTTTTTAAACTTGAAAAAGCTCTTTACGGGTTAAAACAAGCTCCTAGAGCTTGGTATGATACCCTCTCTAAATTTCTTCTTAAAGAAAAATTTGTTCGTGGAAAAATTGACCAAACTCTGTTTTTAAGAAAATATAAAGGTCATACGATTCTCGCTCAGATATATGTTGATGACATTATCTTTGGTTCCACAAGACGCAAATTATGCACTCGTTTCGCTGCAAGAATGCAAAAACAATATAAAATGAGTATGATGGGTGAACTAACATATTTTCTAGGTTTGCAGATTAAGCAATCTGAGAAAGGAATTTTTATTTGTCAAAGAAAATATGTTAAAGACATGCTGAATAAATTTGACATGAATCAATGCTCAGCAATGAAGACTCCTATGGCGCCTCCTCTGACATTAAACAAGGATCCAAATGGGAAACCAATCAATGTCACTGCCTATCGAGGAATGATTGGGTCTCTGTTATATCTTACAGCGAGTAGACCAGACATCATGTACGCTACTTGTCTCTGTGCTCGGTATCAAGCTGAACCGAAGGAATCCCATCTAATCGCTGTAAAGCGAATCTTCAGATATCTGAAAGGAACTCCAAATCTTGGTCTCTGGTATCCCAAAGGCTCAGGATTTGATCTTATTGGTTACTCTGACAGTGACTTTGCAGGTTGTAAGATTGATAGGAAAAGCACCACTGGTGGGTCTCAGCTACTAGGTGGAAAGTTAATAAGTTGGACAAGTAAAAAGCAAAACTCAGTGTCCACTTCAACCGCTGAAGCTGAATACGTAGCAGCTGGTAGTTGTTGTGCTCAAATCCTTTTGATGAGAAATCAACTCAGAGACTACGATTTAAAGCTCTCTAAAATTCCTATATACTGTGATAGCACAAGTGCTATAGCAATTGCTAACAACCCTGTACTTCACTCCAAAACCAAGCATATTGAGATCCGATATCACTTTATCAGAGATCATGTGATGAATGGTGAAGTTGAGCTCCATTTTGTTCCTACTGAATATCAGCTCGCTGATCTTTTCACCAAGCCTCTTGATGAAAGTAGATTCAATCTACTCATCAGCGAACTTGGTATGTTGAACGCTGAATAATTTATTAATCAGTGATCAACAAAGGATTACAAATAAAGCTTTCAAACTTTCCATTCTCTGAACTCTGATTTAGCGATATCTAGGTCTTCTCCTCAGGTATTATCTTTTAATCTCTAAAACTCTTTGATAACTTTTCTCATCAAAGAATGTCTCTCTTAAAATTAAAACTCCTCACTGACAATCCTTTATTATTAGTGATGAACATTTTTCTAAACATTATAAATGATAAACCTTCCTTATGGATAATTATCATTATAATCTTTTTAAAAAAAATTAAAGAAAAGGACACGTCAGACCTTTTTCTGACACACGACGGACCGCGACCTTTCCATTCCAACTCCTTTCTTGGAACGTGCGCCAGGTCATCATTTCTTTTTCAAAAAGCTAAAACCGTCGTTTAGCTATCCTCTCTTTCTCTCTCCTCTTGCTATTTAAGCATTCCTTTTGTCTCACCTTATTCCTTCCGCTTTCATAACTTCTCTAAAGGCAAAGGAAACCTTCGATTCTTCAAGCTTTCTCAAAGAACACCAAGAACACGCACTTGTGCGTTTTTCTTCTTCACACGTTTAAGGTTTGATCTAAACGTTATATCAAGAACTGGAAACAACTCGTTTCAACTTTCTATTCTATTTTCTTTCTTAAAATCAATAAAAAAAAATTTAAAAAGTGAACAGCTTTTTCACTTTCAAAACCCTGTTCTTAGAACAGAAGTTTTTTTTTACGTTTTATCATTTTTTTATTTACCATTAATTTTTTTTGCCAACAAGCATTTTGATATTTTTCATCAAAATACTTGTTTCTTTGCTCTTAAGTTTGGTACTTTTTAAACCAAACCTCTGGTTTATACATTCATGTATTAAAACCATGATTTATCTATTCGGTGTTGCCATTTTTCCTACAGAAATTGCCTCTGCTTCCAACGTCGCTGAAACTGCTGCTGCTAACCAGTTGGTCGCTGCACCAACCTGTCACTTTGAGCTGGAAAAGTCAACCTTCAAGCCATGCAATTACATTGCATTGGTGGACATTCCCTCTGAACGCCCTCAGTTCAAGGATGCTGCAACCTTCCTAAAGGTGTGCCCTCTGATGTACGCTTTCGTCCACAACCCAGTGGGCATTACTTCTCACCTTCAGGCTCTCTGGTACACGGCGCAATGTACCCAGCGGGGTTTGTACGCAAGGCGCTAAGACTCCCTCAGCGCAAGAAAAATGAGCAATGGGGTGCTGAACCAACAAAGCAGCAGATTGATGCTTTCTTGGATTCCATTGGCTACAAATGGGAGAACCCCTTAGTGAAGATGGTGGGTTCGAAGCGGGAAAAGAAGCGACTCCCTGCTTGCTGGCAGTATGTTTTCACCCAGGTCATTCAGTGCCTAGGGTCAAAAGTTGGCTCCCACGATCAGGCGAGCAAACATTTTCAAGACCTTGCCTTCTATCTCTGCACGGGTCATCCTCTAAACTACGCTGATTACATCTTCAGCGATATGTGCAGCCGCCTCAACGCCTCCACCAGACATCACGTTATCCCTTACCCACGTTTCTTCTCCACCATCCTTGAAGAAGCTTTCGGGGAGAGCTACCCGAAAGTTGGTGACTTCGCCTTCTCTATGGTAGGGAAGAAGTCCCTGGACCTGGAAGAACGTCCAGATGATGCTCCTCTCACTCCCTATATGCTCCAAATTATAGGAGCACCTCTTTTAGTGACCTCCTCGCTGCCCATCCCCTCAGTGAGTACCCAAGGCACTACTGCTGCAAAGAGGAAAACCATCACTGATGGTCATAAGAAGACCATCGCCTCAAAGAAACCTAAGAAGGTGGTCTCTCAACAGACCATCCTCTCTGATTTTGGTGTACTTCAATCACCACCCTCATGCCCAGCCACTCCAACGGTTTCTGCTGCCGTTGAAGCTTCATCAGCACTACCACCACCATCAGTGACTAAGGTCTCTGAAGGGGTTATAGCCAGCTCTGCTGAAGCTGGATCAGGTATTACTTTCACTGCCCTCTCTACCTCTTCCATCTCTGCTTCTTTGGTCCTCACATCAGCAAGTGACTCAGTGATAGTTGTCCCTATCTCTGATAATGCTGAAATGCACGCAGTCCAAACCTCAAAATTGTTTAGGCAATTTGAGTTTTGGAAAGCCAATTTAAAAGGACCTCAGAGTATCTCTTTCAGATACTCTAAGACACTGGTCAGTGATCCTCAGGACACTGCCTCTACAAAAGTAGTCCCTGAGAGTAATCCTCACGATACTCTCAAGGAAAATAATTCTATTTTACATCCGTCATCTGATCTGGATTCTTTTCTCGCCTTTTTGTCAATGTCATCAGCTGCTGCCACTGCTCCTGTCTACTCAGCGACAGCGACCACCACCACCACTTCGAAGACAGCAATGAAATCTCCTCAGCGCCCTCCCAGTGCCAAAAAGCTCAGGGATGTCAAGATGGAGAACCGTGCCTCCAAGCTTCCTCCCAGGGTCACTGAACTGCCTCCCGTGTCACTGCCTGCTCCCACATTCCCTGCCATCGACCATCTAGTCAATGAGTGTGCTCTCACCAGAGCCAGGATGGACATACTGCAAACTTCTACGGAGTTGATATTCTGGCAGGTCGCTGGCACTCCAGGAATGAAGACAAACGTCAGCAACTTGGTGTCTGATGTTCAGTCTCTGAAGGACGACCACAAGGACCTTCGCCAATCCTTCACCAACATTGAGCAAAAGGTTGATGCTCAGGCCACTGTCCTCGAGTCTATTCTAAAGACTCAGTCCGAAATGATGCAGGCTCTCTCAAAGCTCAGTGAGACTGGTCCCTCATTTGCTTCTGCTGATCGGACCATGCTGGAGGACGTGCATACGAATGTGCGCACTCTGATGATTCATGTTCTGCCACATGATAACATTGAGGGGGAGAAGGTGGCATAAGAGTTCGTTGACGAACTTATCGGCGAGCATAATCGTCGGTTTCCAGATGAAAGGATCTCTCCCTACATCCAACGACCAGAACCTTCCTCCACTGCAGGAGCTGATGATGATGATGAGGAAGAAGATGATGAAGAAGAGGAAAGCATCCCTCACTATGAGGTTGATGATGATGATGATGATGATGACTTGGGTTTTGCATTAGAACACTTCAGATTATCCAGATCAAGCACATCTCAGCTAGAGCCCTTGGGGGACGAAGCTGGACCCTTAGCCAGAGTGGTCGATCTTGAGGCCACCATCCCTATATCAGAGGGGGAGACCGCTGATAAGGTATCACTTCAGCTTATCCCTTATATTACTCCTCTCTCTGAATCTCCCATACACTCCTCTTCACCCACTAAAATTCCCTCTGACAATACTATTTCCTCCTCTCCTTCCCTCAGTGATCCCCGTCCCCCAAAAGACTCATCCACAAGGAAGGAACCTTCTTCCAAAGAGCAGTTTATGTACATAGAGGAAACTGACTCTGAGGAAGAAGAAGGCCTCATCCCTCGGCGTCGCGTTCAGAAGCAGATCATAAGCGAGCCTGAAGAGGAAGAAAGGCGAATAAAATTCCTAAGGGAATTCGAAGCCAAGAGAATAAGGGTGCCCCAAGAAGACCCAATAAACGTTGTACCAATCAGGATAGTAGATGAATTCTACTTCTTATCCAAAGAAGAGAGAGAACAAGATCTGATAGCTCAGAGGATCAGAGATGAAGAAATAAAGCCACCTGAGAATGATCTTGCTTTAGCAAGGAAGATTCTCAGGGAAGACTCGGCAAGAGACAAAGCAGCCAAAGAGCAATTAAAAAAGAGTGAACGGCTCGTTGCAGCTCTGGCTCAGAAAGAACTTGTACAGGAAAACCTGAATGTAGATCCCATTCTCGCTCAACAGAAGATTCTCACTGCACTAACCACTGAAGCCACAACTCAGAAACACAAAGAACTGGATTGGTGCACAAAGATGCTGAACTTTCGAAGATCTGATGACAAAATCATTCACGCAACTATCCAAGGGCGACACTCCAATAGAGGTGGTCCAAAGGTATATGTAAGAATGACAAGGCCATCCAGAACAGAGAGAGAAGAAGCAAAATTCTTAAGGTTATATGGATACACTGAATGGCTCGAAATCAGAGATGCCATTCAGGGTTCCAAATCCAAGTTCAAGAATGTGGTAGAAGATGAGTTGAATCAGTTGCTGCAAAAAATGTCACAACATGTACAAGTTCCCCCTCTCCCTGAACCATCAAAGAAGAAAAGATCAGTTGCTGAAGGTGGCTCAAGTTCGAAGAATGAGCATTAAACTAAGTTTGATTATCAAAGCATTCTTGGTCATCTTGAGCTCCCTGATATATCAATGCTTCGTACCTCTCTTCCTCAAGACCGAAGATATCAAGAAGACTAAATTATCTCACTACCTGAACCTGGTATGGTATTCTTGGATAATGAAGGGTTCTTAGGACTCTTCAGAAACCAAGAAATTCACAGGGCCCCTTCCTCTCTCATAAAGATCATGCTTTGGCGCTGCTGGTCAGATACTCCTCTGATGAACAGACAGAAGACTCTTTATGAGAATCAGCTACAAAGAAGAAACGAGAATATCTCTGACTAGTCATAGTTTTCTATTTCCTTTGTAATATTTCTTCAGTGTACAACTACTTTGCCTTTATCATTGTAATTTCATTTCGCTGTAATTCTTCAGATTATAATTAATGAAATTCAAAGTACTTTACTCCACCCTAGTACTTAAAAGATCCCTGAAAATAATAAAAGGGACAATGAACATAAGAGTTCAATTTTCGTTACACTATCTTTTACTCACTGATCTTTCACTCTGAAAGTTCAATCAGTGAATATACTTTAAGCTCTTCTACTTGTAAAATTGTGATTTCATATCCTTATAAATGAAACTCAATTCAGATAATAGTTTAGCTGAAAAAGATTTTACAGATTAGTACTTAGAAAATTCATTTTAAATTTTATAAGTCCCTGCTAATCTTTTAAAAGCAATTTTCCTATGTTGCTTAATCATAATCAAATAGGGGGAGATTGTTGATCATAACTCCTCTCAGTGATTTGAATATGATTCCTTTACTATACTTAGTGAAATTCCTTAGATAAGCTTATGTTCAAATTCAGCGATAGCATACGCTGATTGCTATCAGCGATCGCTGAAGATCACGGATCAACAAGCTTGTCTCTGAAGATCTGAAGATCAGCTATCACACCAGAAGACCATTCAACAACAGTCAAAGACCAAAGCTGAAGAAAGAGATAATCAGCTAAGTGACCTGAAGCGGTTCAGCGATAGCAGCGATTATCTACTCAAAGTGTGAAATCTTGTGAAGCCTTAGCAACACTTAAGTTCATCCTTGAACATTCTGTGTCAGCGATCAAATGAAGCTTCCTCTGCAAGATTAAAGATTGATCTTATCCTCGATGCACAAAAGTCAAACCTAGAACCATGTCAGAAAAGGACGTACGACTTGTCTCTTATGTCCCCATCATATCTGATACGGTACAGTTCATATTCGGCCAAAAGCATGGTTGTCTTTTTTACAAGGACAAGCTTCCTATCCAAGCTTGACACGTGGGATGTACCTTTTGTCTTGCATTAAATGAAAGCGGGTATAAATAGATGAAGATATCTTCTTCATCTTCATGCATGCTTCCTTCTAGCCTATACCTTCTGCATTTCTTTCTTTCATCTTCTTGTGCATCAAACTGTGTGTTTCTTTAGTTACAATAGAATAGGTTTTTAACTTGTTCTAATTCCGCTTGTAACTGTAATTAGTTTATTTTCAATAAACTCATTTAAAAACTAAAATCTGTGAGTTTGTATTCAACCCCCCCCCCTTCTACAAACTGTTTACTTAATATTTAACTCGTGTAGATCCTTATTGAGACCAGCATCTATTACCTCTCTCACTGAGTTAGATCAATCTAACCCAGAAGATATCATCGATGCAGATATCTCTGAGTTCGATAACTCTCTAGCTCTTCTTACTAATAATTTCAGGAGATTTGATAGAAAGAGCGACTTCAGAAAGATCCCTGCTATCACTGACTCTGATAAGTCAAGAGCGTCCCAGTAGACAAAGCTTCAGCGATCTACTTCAACTGTCAACGCAAAGGCCACTTTGCAAGTGAATGCAGATCCAAGAAAGTTGCAGCTCCAACCACTTCTCAAACTTCTGATAAAATTAAGAACGAAAAATACTCTAAGCTAAAAGAAAAATATCAGAGTCTCAAGAAGAACCAGCAAAAAGGCAAAGGCCTTGTCGCTGAAGAAGTCGACTGGGATCAAGAAGAAGACTGGGCTCAAACCACTAATGAATCTGGATCAGAAGAAGAAGACATTGCCTTCCTATGTCTTATGGCAAGAATAGAGGAAGCTGAAGAGGCATCTGACACCTCCTCATCAGAGGCTCCATCGACTCAGGTACCTATTCCTTCTAACTCCTCTAAACCTATACCTGATAGCGTGTCAGCTCTCGATTCTATGATTGTTGATTTTTACAATGCTCTCAATGGAAAAATAAAAGCTGAACAAATAAATAGAGATCTCTCTAAACAGCTTGAAAATTGTTATCTAAAAATAAAAGAACTTACTAAAATCGAAGAAGAGTTTAAAGACCAAATCTTTGTAAATTAGACAATTAGCATTGAGAAAGAAAAAGCTATCACTGAATGCAAAAAAGCCATCGCTGATCTCCAGGCTGAAAAAGCTACCATTGAAGGATGGTGTAAGGCTTCTGACAAAGTCTGTGAGTTCATCAATGCTCAGTTCCCTAAAAAGGTTAACAGTGGTTTCGGATATTCCTCTAATCAAGAAGAAACAGAGAAAAGACAGTTCCATGTTAAAATTTGGAATGTTTGTTTCTTCTATCCCTGATCTCTCTTCTCAAAGTATCCCTACTTCTGAGAAAAGACCTTCTAAACCCTTTACCAAGGATTCAGGGAAGGTGATCAAAGACAAGTTCCTAGACCATGTTCCCACGATCAAGAACTTCCAAAAACTGAAGAAGAATCCTTCACTTCCTTCGGTAGGTCATCCTAAATCTGGAAGAAAGATCCATGGATCTATTCAGAGATCAACTCCCAGAATTAAGATTGATCTTATTTCATCTGAGCCTGAGAAACTTATAGTTCCTCCTAGGACGATGGACAAAGGGATTCTTGGTCCTGGTCCTGAAATTCTTTTGACCTCCTCTCTGAATGCTTCCTACTCAAAACCTTTTCTTAAATATAGGATGTGCTATCACTGTGGTGAGACAACCCACATTGCTAGAAAATGCCCTAATGTTACTAAAGTTGAAAGATTGGATCATGGTAAGAAAGTAGCTTTCGCTGAAAAATCAGCTAAAGGGAAATCCACTAAGGGTGGTAAAACATCCAAGGTGAAGATAACCATTGAAGAAATTTTCTAAGCAAGTGACATATCCGCCAATCCTGTTGTTTCCACTAACACTGCAGGACCCATAATCGTATGGGTACCTATGAAACATTAATTTTCTTATGTTACGCAGAGTACTAAAGGTATCTGGTATCTCGATAGTTGATGCTCAAGGCACATGACTGACAGAAAATCTTTGCTCTCTGAATATAAGGAAGAAACTGGTCCCTTAGTGACCTTTGCTGGAAATGGCAAAGGATACACCAAGGGTTATGGCGTTCTATCCAATGGAGCAACTTCTTTTAGTCGTATTGCTTATGTTGATGGACTAAAGCATAATCTCTTAAGCATTAGTAAACTCTTTGATAAAGACTTCAAAGTATTTTTCACAAAGACCAGATGTGCGGTCACTGATAAAAATGACAAGCTTGCCTTGAAAAGCAAAAGATCAGAGAACGCATATATCGTAATCATTCAGAGAATGTTTGATTTCTATATAGGGCCTCCTCTGACATTAATTGGCTATGGCACAAGAGACTCTGTCATCTGAACTTTAAGATGATCAATGATCTATCTAAAAAAGAACTTGTCACAGATCTCCCTAAACACACTTTTACAAAGGAATCTCTTTGTTCAGCGTGTGAAAAAGGAAAACTGACCAAAGCTTCTTTAAGATCTAAGCAAGTTTCCTCAGTGACCACTCCTTTTAACTTACTTCTTATGGATCTATTTGAACCAGTCAACGTCCAATCCATATCTGGAAAGAAATACACTCTTGTGGTAGTTGATGAATATTCCAGATATACTTGGGTATTTTTTACTTCGATCTAAGAGTGATACACCTGATGAAACTATTTCCTTTATCAAGAGAATGGAAGTCTTGAACAATCTAACTGTTCGCTCCATGAGAAGTGATCATGGCATTGAATTCAAAAACAGCACTCTGATTACATTTTTTGAAGAAAAAGGAATCACTCATAGTTTCTCATCAGTTAGAACCCCTCAGCAAAACGGTGTTTCTGAAAGAAGAAACCGAACGATCATCGTGGCTGCTCGCTCGATGCTCAGCGAATCTCATCTACCAAGTCAATTCTGGGCTAAAGTAGTTAATATTGCGTGTTTTACTTAGAATCGATCCCTGATAGTCAAGATATTCAAGAAGACATCCTATGAATTATTTCATGGAAGAAGACCCTCTCTGAAATATCTACATATTTTCGGATGTAGATGCTATATCCAGAATGATAGAGATAATTTAGGAAAATTCGATCCAAAAGCTGACGGCGGAATCTTTCTTGGATACTTCTCTGTATCTAAAGCGTTCAGAGTCTTCAACAAAAGAAGACAACACATAGAAGAAACCATGCATGTTAACTTTGATGAATCTCGCTCAACAAATTCTATTCCTATACCTGAAAACGATCAGGAACTAAATAGTTGGATGAAATCTCATTATGGAGAACATGAATCTTATTTTAATGCACCTCCTGTCGCTGAAAATAATGATGATGAAGGTCCTAACTTCATTCCTACTTCAAGTAACACTTAATCCTCCTTCAACGGTGATTCATTAGTGAACAACCAAGTCCCTCACTCAACTCAAGAAAATCTGACTCCTTCAGAGTCTCCTCCAGGGTGATAACAAATGTTGAAGAACCTATAGCTGATGCTTCTTCTGTTCACCCTGAACAAGTCGCCGAATCTATTCTTGATTACTCTCCTCAACCTCCAGCTCAGCGATGGACTGTAAATCACCCTATTGATCAGATCATTGGTGATCCCTATACAAGTGTCATAACCTGTCATGGTCTAGGTAACATCTATCTCTTTGTAAATTTAATTTCTATAACCGAACCTAAAAAGATCGATGACGCTATCACTGATCCTAGTTGGGTCAATGTTAGGCAAGAAGAGCTAACTGAGTTTTGCATGAACAAAGTTTGGAACCTTGTACCTCGACCATCAGGTAAAATTGTTATAGGAACCAAATGGGTTATTCGTAACAAGTTGGATGAACATGGAGCTATAACTGGCAACAAGGCTCGACTTGTTGCTCAGGGATACAGATAAGAAGAAGGAATTGATTATGATGAAACCTTCGCTCCAGTAGCCAGATTAGAAGCCATAAGACTCTTTTCAGCTTATACTGCCCATAAAGACTTTAGAGTTTTTCAAATTGATGTTAAAAGTGTTTTTCTAAATGGAAAACTTAAAGAGGAAATTTATGTTGAACAACCTCCTGGTTTCTCTAACCCGAAATATCCTTGCCATGTTTTCAAACTTCAAAAAGCTCTTTACGGGTTAAAATAGGCTCCTAGAGCTTGGTATAATGCCCTTTCTTAATATCTTCTTAAACAAAAACTTGTACGTGAAACTTGACCAAACCCTTTTTCTTCAAAAACACAAAGGTCATACCATTCTTGCTTAGGTATATGTCGATGACATTATCGTTGGTTCCACTAATCCCAAACTCTGTACTAGTTTCGCTGAACGTATGCAGAAAGAATATAAAATAAGTATGATGGGTGAACTAACATATTTTCTAGTTTTTCAGATAAAGCAATCTGTGAAAGGCTTTTTCATATGTTAGAGTAAATATGTTAATGATATGCTGAAAAAATTTGAACTGACTCAATGTTCAGCGATGAAGACTCCTATGGCACCTCCTCTGACTTTGAATAAAGATCCTGATGGGAAACCAGTCAATATCACTGCCTATAGAGGAGTGATCGGCTCCCTGCTGTATCTTACAGCTAGCTGACCTGATATCATGTATTCTACCTGTCTCTGTGCATGATATCAAGCTGAAATCCTATCTGATCGTTGTAAAGCGAATATTTAGATATCTGAAAGGAACCCCAAATTTAGGTCCTTGGTATCCCAAGGGCTCAGGGTTCAATCTAACTTGTTAATGTGATAGTTATCCCAAGGGCTCAGGGTTCGATCTAACTGGTTACTGTGATAGTGATTTTGCAAGTTGTAAGATTGATAGGAAGTGCACCACTGGTGGTTGTCAGCTATTAGGTGGTGAGTTGGTGAGTTGGACAAGTAAAAAGCAAAACTTAGTGTCCACATCAACTGCTGAAGCTGAATACGTAGCCGCTGGAAGTTGTTGTGCCCAAATCTGAGGAACCAACTCAGAGACTATGACCTCAAGCTCTCTAAAATCCCTATCTACTATGATAGCACTAGTGCTATCGCTATTTCAAATAATCTTGCACTTCACTCTAAAACCAAGCATATTGAGATCAGATATCACTTCATCAGAGATCACATTATGAATGGTGAAATTGAACTTCATTTTATACCTACTGAATATCAGCTCGCTGACCTATTTACTAAGCCTCTTGATGAGACTAGATTTAATATGTTAATCAGTGAACTTGGTGTGTTGAACGGTGAAGAATGAAAATTCTCAGTGATCAACTCTATTCAGTTGATACCAAAGTATCTTTCAATATCATCAATTACTCCCTGAGCTATGACTCAATAATACAAGTATCTTCCCAAGGTATGTATTTCTATTCCTTACGCTCTCTGAATTTTTTTATTCAGGGAATGGATCTCAAAAGAGAAACTCATCACTGACAATCCTTTATTGTTAAAGATGAGGAATTTAAATGGATAATGAATAACATTTATTACTTAAATGATAATCTTATCAATTTTCCAAAAGAAAATGACACGTCAGACCATTTTCTGACACACGACAGACCTCAACGTTTCCTGTCATGTCAAACCCTTGGAATGTGCGCTAGGTCATTATTACCTTTTTCAAAAGCTAAAACCGTCGTTTAGCATTCTTTCCTCTCCTCCACCTATTCAAAGAAATTTGTTGATCCCAGTATATCAAGTACGAACAGAATAATGAGTTTACTAAAGCAAAAACATGATAACAAGAATAAGAACGCTAGTAAAGAACTTCATAGTTCATATATCTCACTTGTATATGTTGATATAATGTAAGCACACAATATCGTATATCTCTCTCTTAATATGAAGTACACAAAAATCACAGACCCAAGGACCCTATATATATACTTGTAGGATTAACCTATATAAGGAATGTTTAGAGTTTAAGGCTTACTATAATTCCTTAATTACAAAAGCAAATCCATTCCTTATTTACAATATTTTGACACAATCCTAAAGAATCCTAATAAACTAGGAGTCCTAACAATCTCCCCCTTTGGGTTCAAATGAGTCTTCATCTTCTCAACTCGAACATCCCTTCAAAACGTCTTAGAGCTTGGAGATAAATCAGTCTTTTGTCAATCAAATCAATCCCTTTAAGAATATTCTCTCTTTGTTCACGCTTCAACTGTCTTGGATTCTTCTTTATGTCAGCAATTAGTTCAGCAGATACCCTGTTTTGTATACCCCATAGAATACATTCTAAGTAAGCAGCAACCTAAGTGCATCTGAGAAATCTTTTCTCTCCAGTTGACTTTATGTAAACCATACCAAAAGTGGAGCATTCAGAAAAGTAAGAATATCAAGTTTCTCAAGTCCCGGAACACTTTGATTTGGCTTGTTCAGATATACCTTCTTTTGCTTGCTTTCAATACCTCGTTGTAGATCATGAAGATAACTGAACCTTAACTATTTCTGAACATGTGTAACAATTGCACGTAAGGCCCTTTGCTCATCAACATTTCTCATCTGCTTGTCTTGCAACTCCAAATATAACTCTTCCATATCTGTCACGTCAATATTTCCAAAATCAGCTTCGGTAAAATAGTACTCTTTTCCATTTTCTCGCAACACTTGGAAAGATGGAAACTTCACATGTAGCCATTTTTCATAGTTGATTTCTTTAATTCCAACTATCCTGTATCAAGACATAACACTTTCAGGCGATTGAGCTTTTAGTTTCAATAACCACACCTACTCTTTGACTTGTTCAGGATCCATATCCATGACTTGATTAATGTGATAAAATCTTCTTTGCTTTTCTTCTCGACAAATATTTTGTTCATAGTTTCTTCAAGATAAGGAACTCTGATATGTTGATTTGCCCATTCGGAGTTTCTATTTGTCATAATCCTTTCCCACCTAGTCTAATGTGGCAGTAAACCTATAACAGTAGGAGATCCAGCTTGATAATCAAAATTAGCGTGTTGTAAATGTAAGTAATCTTTGAACCAATCACGAACTTGAACTCTTAAATTTTGAACGTTGACCAGTTCATTCGTGTTTGATTCAGATTCTTCTAGGCGAGAAGCACTTCCAACTTCAAAATATGTCGAAGTTTTTTCAACCGTTGGCTGATTCTGTTGTTGAATGACGGGAGTAAGATTAGCTTGTTGACGAGTTGAATTACCAGCTTGTGATGCAGGATCTTGTGAGGTTCTTGGTCTAACCGACGGTTGAGCCCTTGTGACTCGGCGACATGTCTCCCCCTCAGGGCGATCAGGACCGGGATCCGGATCATCCTTACTAGGTCGACGACTTTTGAGATGATCCGCTGGTTGACAAGATTGTTGGATCTCCAGACATAAAGCCTGAATAGCTCCAAGTACGGAGCCTTCTGACTTATTTTGTTGAACTTCCATGATATCCAACCGTTCGTCCACATGAGCCTTGAATACATCAAACTCATGACGAGTTACTGTTGGGATTTGAAAATTTCTGCGAAGAAAGCCCGCTAAATCGTCTTCAGGGAGACCCCTTGCTTTCGCCTCCGTAAGTAAATCAACAAGTAGCATCGGCATCATTTTATCTCTACTGAACTGAGATTTGCGGGGTGAAGAGTGATGGCGTGGAGATCGAGGATCAGATGCCTCTTCAGAATCGGATGAGACAGGCGGCGTAGCAGGAGGTGGGGAACGACTTTTACTTGGGAGAGAACTGCTTGCAATAGAAGGGTGTGACTGGGCATCAACAGTTTGGGCTTGTCTGAACAATAATTGTATGTGAGCTTCATGCTGATCTAAAGAAACTCGTACACGTCGAAATTCTTCTCGAACCCGTGCTTGACTATCTGGAGTCACCGTAAAGTATGGTAGATCTGTGGAACCTGAAACGGCAAATCCGGGGTCACTTAGAGTACCCGTTGTCACCGTAGTGGAAGCTACTATGGGACCTACATTCAGCGTTGGCACTGATATAGTGCTGGTAGGATTTCCTCCCAATCCTCGTGAAATGTCGGGAACCGACATCACTATAGGAGTTTCGTCCGTGCCACGGAGGCTATCGGAGTGTAATGACGCTTGTGTCCTAGGAGGATCTAGACTCGATGTGGAGAGAAATGAAGTCGAAGTAGGTGAGATACTACTTCTATTTTCAATAGTTATGCCTCCCGAAAGGAGGTGAACTAGAGTAGGAGCTAAACTCACAAATTATGCTGAAACTGCAGACTATTGTGAGCCTACCGAGTGGCTAGGTAGGGCGTGCACTGGCGTTGTTGGGTCCACAATGTCTTGTCCAATGTGGGTACTCAACGGATGAGTATCCACATGAGACTTAGTTACCCGACAAGTGGTTGTGGGTATCGCACTCTCTTGCATTGTTTGCTCTCCTTCACACAAGCTCACTTGTTCTTTTTCAACTATGTCTCCCTCCACTCTCCTTATTTCTCCTTCATGTGGCTCAGTTTATAGAATTGGATCGGGTTCAGATATTGGATCAGGTTGCAAAGTGAAGTATGGACCAAGTTCCAAGGTTGTATTGTCGGAAGAGCATTCTTGGAGGGATGGTGGAAGGCCAATATGGGTATGTGCATCATCGGAAGTAGTATTTCGCCGTCGTTGACTTGGTAGAAGTTCTGCATAACCGTCATCAAGCTCTAGGTTTGTATCTGTGTCAGAGTCGGATGGGGAGGGTTGGCACATGACTCAGTTATGACTGACTAGTAATTTCAGTCGTTGCGGTCTTACCGCAGTATGAGAGGTTGTTCCAAAGGTAGTTTGGGTTGGAGGTGGAATGGGAATGGTAGGGATGGAAGTAGTTTGGATTGGCTGATCAGATGCACCCCCCTCGTCATTTCCCCTTTCTTCGAATATTCTCTCAATACCCTTTTCAGGATCCCATTGATCCTGGACCTGCTCATCTACTAAAGGACCCTCACCAAACTCATGATGTTTCTCTAAGATTGGCTCTTGGGCAAGCTCCATCAGAATTTGAGGAGCCATTAAGCCGTGTCGCTCCCTATAGTTTCGACTATAAACGATGCCATGAAATATCCGAAGTGTCGCCGTACTTGCGTGGTCCATTCCAGTGTGTTTCCCTGTTAGGCAACGATTCACAATCGTAAACACGTGAACCAGATCGGTGGCAAGAACATGCGTTTAAATTTTCCAACCGAGTTGAGTGTGTCGGTAAATCTGAGAGCTAGAATGTCATGGCATAATTCCTCTTCTGTCACTGGTTCGTCATATGCATCCGAGATAGGAAGCCGTAGAATATTGCATAAGCGGGATAGTGTCAGGCGTGTTGTTTAGTCATCAATCCTTGCCATGAAGTGGTAATTTCCCTCTACCGGATGGTATTCCAGAGTGTACCAAAATTGTTGCAGATAAAGGGTCGGTATAAGGTGTTCCAAGCTGAATGAAAATCTAGTGGATGGCGCTTTAGAATTTCCTAGATTACCTGATGCTCCACCGTCATGTTCAAGTCCGGTCGATGGTTATTGTGTTCTAAATCTTTCCGTTGTTTCGGTGGCATGAGCACATCGTCTCTATTTGGAAGATGAATGCTCGGTTGGGTGGACCTTTTGGATGGCATAGGATGTTCATCATCGGAGAGGTTTGGGTCTTGAATGGCAGCCATGAGTACTGAAAAGGTAGAGTGAGCAAACCATTGAAAGAAGTTAGTTTGAGCATAGGTAATAATCTGAGGTAGGATATCAGATCAAGAAGAACAGGATTTAATGTAATATTTTATATATGGTTTTAATCTTATGGGCTTGAGCTTTTATTGTAAAAGACACCTACTATATAAAGGAGTCTAGGGTAGAGGATTCGTTAATGAGAGTCGTCTAAATTACTTTCGTGTTTGTAATTCCTTAAAGCTTTCATTAATAAAACAACCGACTCAATGATTTGCATATGATTCCTCTTTTGATCTTGTTGAATCAGACCTAACAAAATTCCACCTTCAAAATTCCACCTTCAATTCATTCGAATTTTCTCTACATTTCTCAAGAATACCAAGAACACGCTCTTGAGCGTTTTTCTCACTTTCCACTTTTCTCAACGTTTGATCTTTCTTTTTATTACCTTTTAATGCATGAACAACAAGTTAAGTGTTGTTTATAACTTCCACACATCTTCTATAACATTTTGTTATAAAGATTTTTGCTTTAAATCTGGTTTTTGAAAATCATCTTTATAAAAACCTGTTTTAAGATTTTTTTTAGAACATAAGACATTTTGGTCTATTTTGATCCAAAATCTCATCTAATAATGGTATGTTTTTATATCAATATAAACACTTTGGTACCATTTTACTAAAACTTTGTTTAAACGTTTTTTTGAATCGGCCAAATAACGAGTATTTTGATTTTGTTCATCAAAACACTTGTTTTTCTTATCCTTTTGGTCTTCTTTGTACCAAAATATCTGGTTTATTCACTTTTGTATTAAGCCATGATTTTCCTATTTGGTGTTCCTATCTTTGAAACAGCAATGGCATCTTCATGCACCCGTTTCAAGTACGTTGAGGTGAAGTTCTACCTGTGACAAACTTTGTTGGTGCTCCTGAATCCTCATTCACCCCTAAACAACTTGTCATGAAACAAAGCAACTACATCGCTTTGATAGACTTTCCCGCTGACAAACCTCACTTCTCTGATGGTGCACGGTTTATCAAGAAATTCCCTCTGAAGTACGCATTCATCCATGTCCCTGTTGGAATCACTACAGACCTCCAACACTTATGGTATACTGCACATAGCACTCTTGTCACCACTAAAAGAGGAAATGAACTCCCTGCCATTGAGTTCACCACCAGCAAGGGAACACGTTATCACCTCTAGAGTCATCCGCGCTGCTCTTCGCCTTCCTGCTAGAGGCAAGAATCAACAATGGGTCTCTACTCCCTCAAACGAATAACTCATTTACTTTCTCGACACCATTGGTTACAGATGGGAATCTGATGTCTAGACCATGACCAACACGGAGAAGAAAAGAATGTCAGCGGGGTGGCAATACATATTCACCTAAGTGATTCAGTGCTTGGGCACTAAGACTGGCTCCCAAGATCAAGCGAGTAGGTACTTCTTGGAAATGGCATTTTCTCTATGCCATGGTCGAAAACTGAATTTTGTTGACTGCATCTTCAGCGAATTGCATAACCATCTTGGAATATGTTTATGAGGGATACCCCAAGGTTGGGAATCAAAGCTTCTCCCAGGTAGGGAAGAAATCACTAGAGATTGATAAATAACTAGCAGACTCCCCCTACCTCCCCTACATGATGAATCTTATCAGAGGAGCTGACCTTGCTGTTACCTCGCTGTTACCTCAACTCCAACTTCTACCATTCAGGTAGACAATTTGTCTAAATCACTGCAAATCCCATCAGTGATTAGCCTCGACACTTTCTCCTCCCCTCCTAAACGCAAACAACCGACTGACGGTCACAAGCCCCTACTAAGAAGCAAAGCAAGAGTGTCTCTCAAAAGACCACTCTCTTTGAATTTAGGGTACTACCAATGCCTCCTCTCTCCACTGCCACGACAACGGTTTCCACATCCGTTGCCGCTTCATCAGCACTACCCCTATTCTCAGCGACTTCGGTCACTGAAAATGTAGCTATGCTGAAGCAGGATCAGGTATTACTTACATAGCCTTCTCTTCTCCTTCTATCTACTCCTCTTTGGTCTGCACATCAACCCATGATTCTGAGATGGGTGTCCCTATCTCTGAAGAGGTTGAACAACGTGCTATCTAAGAATCAGCTTTGTTTCGACAATCTGAATTTTGGAAAGCCATGTACACAGGACCTGAGAATGTTTCTCTCAAACATTCTCAGACACAGGCTAGTGATCCTCAGGACACTACCGTATCATGTACCATCCCTGAGAGTAATCCTTCAGATACTCTCAAGGAACCCTTGGTTATTCATACTACTTGACAACATCTTTATGCTAACCCCGAGCTCTTTTTGGCTCATCTTTCTTTGTTATCAACAGGAGTCGTTGCTCCAATTTTTTCATCAACAGCCAAAACTTCTATCTCCATAGTTGCTCTTCTCAGCGAAGCTACACCTTCGAAATCCCACAAGGTCAACAAGGCTGAAGATCTTAAAAAGGTGAAGAAAGAGAAGATACCCACCGAGCTACCTTCCATTCCCAAGGACTTACCCAAAGTCCCGCTGCCTCCTCACTCTTTCCCTGCCATGGATTATCGGTGAATGAATGCACCATGATCAGGCATCGGTCAGACACCTTGCAGCTTGCCTTAGAGATAATCTTCAAGCAAGTTGGTGGCGTACCATGCATGAAAGCAACTATCAACAACGTCTTCACCGACGTTCAAACAGTAAAAGAAGACAATGATGCAATGAACGGACCATCGTTCGTCTCGCTGAATGAGTAGAATAGCAGAAAAAGACTCTTGCTGATATTCAGAAGACTCAGGCTGAGATCCTGCATCTTGTCCAAGGCCTCTCTGATAGAACCCCATCATCCACTGATGCAGACAGAGGAAATTTGAGTTTGGTTGCTCAAACTCAAACGTCGCAAGCTGAGAGTCCCTCTACTCTCAACTCCAATGTGCATACTTTTCTAGTGCACACTCTTCCTGTTGGGAACAAAGAGGGGGAGAAATTTGCACAAGAGCTCGCCGATGCACTACTCCCTGAGGACACACGGCAAAATCAGCAACAACCGCCCATCATCGCTGGAGGTGATGATGATGATGAAGAAGAAGAAGAAGAAGATGATGATGATGATGATGATGAACAAGACATCCCTCATCAATCATTTGGAAAAAATGATGACGATGACGACATCCCTTACAATCTTTCCAACTTCTTCAAAGTCAACCGTCCAACTACTGGAATAGTCTTCAGAGAACCTTTGGGGGACATGTCACCTCCTAGTCAGGAGCAGTCTGATCCCTCAGGGAAGAATAAACAAGTTGTGGATCTTGATTCCACTTCAATAAATTCAGAGAGGGAGCTCTTCACTGAGGTATGTCTTCCTCTTGTTTCCTACATTCCTCCCCCTAAAAGTCAAATACTCTTTACCTCTCCTCCACAAACCTTTATCTCTGATGAACCTCTATCTTCTTCTCCCATTCTCAATGATCCCAATTCCAAAGGGTTCTCCTTTCTTAGAGAACCTTCCACTGAAGATCAGTTCTTGTACATATCTAAATCTGAATCTGAAGAGGAAGAAGGCCTTGTCCAAAGGCACTACATAGAAAGTCTATCCTTGAACCAGAAGAAGAACAGAGAAGGGAAAACTTCATAAGAGATCTTGAATTGGCTAGAGTAAAAATCCCTCTTCGTACCTCTGAGCCTGAAGCCCCTGTTCCAATAAGCGTCTACGACGAGTTCTCCTTTTTGTCCTCTGAAGAACGAGCTTAAGCCCTAGAAGCTCAGCAACGCAGGGATGAACAAATAAAACAAGCTCATGAGAGTCTCGGAGTTTCTCAAAAGATTGTTCGAGAAGAAACAATAAGAGCCCAACGTCAAAGACACGCTGAAGAAAGGAGTGAGGGAGTTGCTGAGAAGCTAGCTGAAAAGGAACTTGCCAGAGATAACTTAAGAGTTAATCTTATCGTAGCACAAAAGAAGATTCTGCAAGCCCTAAATAGAGAGAATATAGAACCTAAGGATGATGTACTTGAATGGTGTACTAAATAGGTTGATTTTCGCACTCGGTCTATAACAATTACTCATGCAACTATCCAAGGACAAAAATTGAGAAGGGGTCTAAGGATACCAGTAACCATGTTTAGAGGAAGTAGAAGAGAAGAAGAAGAACCCCAATTCCTAAAGTTCTATGGATTCTCTGAATGGTTAGAAATCAGAGATGCCATTATGAAATCAAATCTCAGTTCAAATGCGTTGTAGAAAGACATCTCGATCAGCAATTGCAAAGGATAACACAACATGTCACCGTTCCTCCTCTCCTTGAGAAATTCAATAAGAAAAGTTCAAAGTCTGATGCTGAAGAAGGTCCATCGTTTAGAAATGAACATGAGACTAAATTTAACTTTGAAAGTCTCTTTGCCCACCTTATTATCCCTGATATTTCAATGCTCAATACATCCCTGCTTGAGGCGAGAAAGTATGAAGAAAATGAGATCACTACTCTCACTGAACCTGGAATGGCTTTTCTTGGAAATGATGGGCAAAAAAGGTTTCTCAGAAATAAGAAGATTCGAAAAGCTCCATCAAAACTCATAAAGATCATGTACTATAACTGCTTGACCACCTATGGTTCAAAATGTCTTAAGAAGACGATCTATGAGAAAGAATTACGAAGAAGAAAAAAAAAGATCTCTGACTAGTCTCTGTTAATTTTCTATCCCTTTGTAATTTCCTTCAGTGTATTGTATTTTACTCAGATTGTACGTTCATTTCACTTGTAATTCTTCAAATTATACTTTTAATGAAATTCAATGAAGTACTCTACTCCATCTGTGTACAGAAAAGATCCCTGAAAATAATAAAAGGGACAATGAACATAAGAGTTCTATTTTCTTTAAAACCCTCATAATCACTGACATTACACATTGTAATTAATCAGGGAATGTATTTTATAGCTTTTATACTTGTAAAAATTGTGATTTCATATCCTTATAAATGAAACTCAATTCAGATAGTAGATTAGCTGAAAAAGATCTCAGATATTAGTAATTAGAAATCTTTACTTTAAAATTTTCTAAGTCCTTACTAACCTTTTCAAGCAATTTCCTTATGTCACTTAATCATAATCGAATAGGCGTAGATTGTTGATCCAAACTCCTTTCAATGATTTGAATATGATTCCTCTTGTACTTAGTGAAAATTCTAATTATAGAATTGTATCCAGAATCAGCGATAGCACACACTAACTATGTTTAGTGATCGTTGATAATTAGGAACAACATCCTATCCCTGAAGATCTTAAGAAGAACACTCACACCACAAAGTCATTCAGCGGTCGTCGAAGGCATAGCTGAAGATAGAGATGAATAGCTCGTGATCTAAACCGTTTAGTGACAGCAAGGTTCATCTACCCAAAGTGTAAGGTCTTGCAAAGCCTCAGTGATACCCGAAGACTTCATCCTTGAAGATTCTAGTTCAGTGATCAAAGTGGGGCCTACTCAGAAAGATCAATGTTGATCTTATCCTCAATGCACAAATGTCAAACCTCAAGTTTCTGTCAGAAAAGAACGTACGGATTGTCTCTTATGTCCCCATCAAATCGGATTTGGTTATTGTCCATATATGGCCAAAGGAATGGTTATTTTTGGACAAAAGATAAGTCTCAAATAGAAACTTGACATGTGGCATATACCTTTTACTTTGCATTAAATGCAACGCGTATAAATAGATGAAGAACCCTTCTTCATCTTTATGCATGCTATCTTCTCTTCTAAAACCTCGGTTGCTTTTCTTACTCATTCTTGTGCATCATCTTAGTGACTTCTTAGTTGTAATAGAATAGGTTTAATACATGTTGTTATTCCGCTTACAATTGTAAACTTGTTTATTTAATATAAACTCATTTAAAAACTTAAAAACAGCTTGTGTTTGTATTCACCCCCCCCCCCCTTCTCTACAAACTATTTCTATATCCATTGAACTCTTGTAAACTCCTTTGGGACCAACAGTATAAATAGATGAGACCCTTGTCTTCATCTTCATACATGCTTAGTTTTTTTCCTTTAACTTCTGATCTTATTTCTCTTTTATCTTGTGCATCAAAATTACTTTGTGATTCTAAGGTTGTAATATAATAGTTTTAATACTTGTTCTTATTCCGCTTATAACCTATAATTTTTTTTATCTCAATAAACTTATTTAAAAACCCTAAAAACTTGTGTTATGTATTCATCCCCCCCCCCCACAAGTTGTTTCTTTACTTATGCATTTTTGTAGAAACATCAGGGATCAATAGTGAGCGGTGGTTCAGATCGACGATGGTTCCGATGGTCGACTATGGTTTAAATTGGTGGTGGTCGTCGTTGGTTCAAATCGGTAATGGTCAGCGATGATTCAGATCGGTGATAGTCTGTGATGGTTAAATCAATGGTAGTGGGCTACGATTCAGATCGACAGTGGTCTGTGGTAGTTCAGATTGACGATGGTCGACGGTGGTTCAGATTGACGATGGTCGGCGGTAGTTTAGATGTCGGTGGTTAATATTGATGATGGTCGGCTGTAGTTCGAATTGTGGTGGTTCAGATGGCGGTGGTTCAGATCGATAGTAGTCAGCAGTAGTTTAGATCCGCGGTAGTTTAGATCGGCGATGGTTCAGATCTATTGTGGTCTCCAGTTGTTCAGATCGATGCTGGTTCCGATTGTCGATGGTTCAGATCAGTGGTGGTCGGCGATAATTCAGATTGGTAGTGGTCGACGGTGGTTCAGGTTGAGAAGGAGGTGTGTGACTATTTTATCCTACTAGGGTTAAGAGGAATAATTAGGATTATGAAATTAGAACATTTCATTCCATCAATTTTATTACGTTTCGACGTGTGCATTGTTAGGACCATAAGTCCTAAGTTTAGAAATTTTATAAAGAAAGGAAACATTTATTATAATATTTTATATAGGGTTTTGATCTCATGGGCTTAGGCTTACTTTGTAATAGACACCTACTATATAAAGGAGTCTAGGTGTTACACCCTACTTCAGAAAAGTATGAACCAGAAAAGTGCAAGTACAAATGATAAGACGTTGAACTTCTGATCTCACTCATCAGAGACGCCCAGAGGATGGAAGTACAGCTGGACTACAACAAAGGCATCATACGCTCTCTTGATGACGTGGCTTGCACATGTTCCGTGTGTCTACCTTTACAACTGAATCTGTTAAACGCTCCAGCCTACATGTCAGTTTGTAATAGGATATCACTTTGACTTCTAGCTTTTGTACATGTATAAATATATTCATTTACAAATGTAATAGTTGTCGATATGAAATATAATTTTGGAGAACTCTTTGCTCATCTCATTCAAAGTATTGTAATCTTCTTCCAGGTTATTAATACAAATTACAAATTGTTCTTCATATCATTCTTACTGTTTATATCGATTAACTGCTATTGTTCTTAGATCTACGTTGCTTCCGCTTATACTTTGATAATTAGATCTTTGATTAACTGTTTAGAAAGGGATCTGGATTCCAACAATTGCTATCAGAGCCATCGAATCAATCTATTTATTATTAGATCTCTTCCATTTGGAGAATTCCCTCTACCATTCATTAGCATTTTTCAGTTTTCAGCTACTGTTCATAATTCTACCCTGTTTTATGAGAAATTGTTAATTTCATAATAATTCTCTCTAATTCGGTGGTAATTTTAGTGAAATCTGAATCTCAGTAAGAATATCGTCCTGTTTCATAATCAATTTGAAATTTAATTGTTCTAAATTTCAAAATCATCGAAGTAATTCTCTCAAATCCCTGTTTTCTGAAAATGGCAAATTCAAATTTGAATGTTGTTTATATACCTCTGGATCACTGACCAAACCACCTACTCTAATTCGTGGTGAATATCCACAATGGAAGATCCGAATGATAAATTTCTATAAAGGATTGGATATAAAACTTTACTCCATTGTTCAAAATGGCCCTTTATTCCAATGACTACAATTCCAAGGGTTCCTGCCACTACTAATACTGATAAAGTCCCTGCACGAAAAGTTTCGAAGCTGAGGGAAAATCGGACTGATGAGGAAAAGGCCAAAGTGGAACTGGCTAAAAAGGCAAAAAGTCTTCTAATAATGGATATTTCAAACGAGATTTTTCAATCTTTGGATTCTTGTGATACTGCCAAAGAGCTATGGGAGTAGTTAGAAAACCTTCTGGAAGGTGGAGCTAAGATGAAGAAAAGCAGAAGAGCTCAAGCTCTAAATGAGTATAATAGCTTTCAAGCCAATCATGAAGAGTCTCTGGAGCAGACCTATCATAGATTTAACACTTTGATAAATCTATGTAAAAGATGTGATATCATCAGGTCTAAAGAAGACAGTAATGTCTTATTTCTCAAAAGACTGAATCCAGAGTGGTCAAATCTCTCTATGTCTCTGCAAGCCAATCAGGATCATGAACAGTGGTCTCTGCACGATGTGTTTGGTACACTTCAAGCCCATGAGAAAGAGGTTGTTCAAAAGAAAACAACTATTGGTGGACCTCTGGCTCTTATTTCAGAATCAAGAGGATCAGTCAGAAGGAACAAAGAAGAAAGGAGAGGAAAAAGTGAAGCTCTCATGTCAGATGCAATCCTAGAAGATGACTCTGACTCTGATGTTGAGATTAAATCTTTTGCCGAATCGCTAGCACTTATCACCAAACAATTCACAAAAGAGTTTGGTAATAGGTCCTTTCAAGGAAATAAGAGATTTGATCTTTCTACAAGTTTTGTTCCTTGACAAGAGACTCAGAGATCTGAGAAAACAGAGGCAGAGAAGAAGGAGGATGAAATGAAGAAGAAGAAGGACGTATGCTACAGATGTGGCAAGCCAGGGCACTATTCTATGGATTACAGGGGAGCTCTGGACAAAGACAAGACGTACTACAAGAATAAATACAAGTACAACGTCGCTGAAAGAGCTCACTTTGCAGAAAAAGAAAACTGGCTAGATGATGAGTCTAGTGGTGATAAAGCCATGTTTTGTGTAATGGCAAAAACAAATGAGTCAGAAGATCACCTTCTGAATCACTGGTTAGCACTTTCTCTCAACCATCTGAACCTGAAAACACAATTGTGCTTTTGTCAAATAATTTTGAAGAACTTAAACAAAGGCTTACAAATGAAAAGAAGTTGCGAGAAGGTATTCAAAAAACTCTTTCTACAACACAAATGGAAAGAGATATTTACAAAAGGGAGATGGATCTGTTAACAGAAGAGAAATTGGAGCTAAGTGCTGAAAATGTGAAGCTTTCTAAAGTTTTAAAAATTGTTGAACTTAAGCTCATGGAAGAAAAAGTGAACCTCACAAAACTTTTGGAAGGAAAAGAGGATAAGATCAAAGCAAAAGAAAGTGACAGATTAAACTCTGTAGCACTTAAAATTTATTTTCAAAATGAGAGAGAGTTTTTACATGTTGAACTACAAAACAAAAAGCTACAGATCAAAACATATCTGGATGCTCAAAAAGTTCATGATAAAATAAATACACAAGTAGGGAAATCTGGACTTGGTTTCGAGGATTTAGATCCCTACACATGTGAAAAAGATCCTCTCTAAAAACTGTCTTCTGTATGGGACAAGAACAGAAGCCTGTGTTTCCGATTTTATATGCACAATCTGTTTTTAAAAGATCAAAACATGAAAATGGTCATCATCAACGAAAACTCAAGTTTAAAAACGTTTCATATTCATTTAGAAAAACAAATGTTGATCTGGATAAAATTCAGAAGAAAGATGACATTTTCAAATTTGGTTTAATTGCTTATGTAACTTTGAATCCAGAGGCTGATGCTTTTATTCCTCCACAAGCAGAAGAACAGATAAGACATGGTTTTGAAAAGGACATTCTCTCAACTCTGGATAAATGCTTTAAAGTTGAACATGAAAAAGTTCAATATCTTTCAGAAAACCATCCAGAGATATTTCCTTGCTTTTTTGTTGATTTAAATCTTTCAGAGACTCAAGATGATTTGGAAGTAATTTCATATCCCTGGGAGACTGATGATCAAAATGATGATTTCTTTAATTCAGAGAAATATCTTTCATTCTTGGAAAATCAACTTCCTCTTGTTTACAAACAGACTCAAGAGGTGTCCAAAAACGAAGAAGCACCCTTTTTATATACAAACGAATCTCTGAAGATCAGAGCATCTGGAATGAATGTTGAGAAACTTTCAAGTGGAATACCAAATATCTCTGTTCCTCCAACAGAACAGAAAAAAAATATTTTACTATTCATCCAGACTTTATTGGGATGTGTCTTAAGGCCAAATCTTGTCTTGAACTTGAAAAAGAAGAGACTCTCAAAAAGAAATTGAATATTCAACAAAAATCTCTGAATTCAAGTCCTCCAAAGTTTACTCCTGCTCAAAAAGGCAAAATGAAATCTAATATTTCTGCTTCTGTTTCAGTAATCTCCAAAGCACCTGAGAAGGTTTATCAGAAGAAGCCTCTGCAGAAGAACATTTCTGATTCTCAACAAAAGTCTAGCCTAGCTAAGAACTTCATTAGAACTACAGATACTAGTATAGACAGAAATAAGAAGAATTGTAATTATCATTATTCTAATGAAAAATAAATAAAAAAATTTATGTCTCAAAATTCTGAATGTTTTTCTTTGTTCTTAAAACTAAAGCAATTTTTCTCGAGGCCTCCTGATCATTCGTATGAAAAAATTTCGCACTTCAAGAGTAAACCACAGAAAAACAAAAATACAAAAACTAAAAAGAACAAATCTTTAAATCCTGCTAAATCAAATCAAGTGCAAGATAAAAAGAATGACAAACCCAAAACTAACATTAAAGGAACCATAATGAAATGAGTACCTAAAACACTCTGACTGTGATTGTAGACGCAGCGTGTGCATAGCTGGTATCTTGACTCTAGATGCTCGAGGCACATGACTGGATTGAAAAACTTACTCTCCCAATTCAAAGACAAATGAGGTGGATCTGTAACGTTTGGTGATAATGGTAAGGGTCAAATAAAAGGCTACGGTACTTTACGAGAAGCTAATATTACCTTATCAAAAGTAGCTCATGTTTCTGGATTGAAACATAACCTGTTGAGTGTAAGTCAACTTTGTGATTCTAAAATGCTTTGTGTATTTGATGAAAAACATTGTTACTTGTTTTCCAAGGCAGGTGAAGAACTCTGGAAAGCAGACAGAAAAGGTAATCTATATATGATGAATTTCACATCAAAGGACGGTACTGAATCCCTCTGTCTTATTTCCAAAAAGAGTGAAGTTGCATGGTTATGGCATCATAAAATGTCTCACATAAATTTCGATAATCTTGAGATGCTTGTCAAACATTATTTAGTAACTGGTCTTCCAGAAGTCCACTTTCAAAAAGATCACCTCTGCCCTGCATGTCAAATGGGCAAAATTAAACGAGCATCTCATAAAACAAAAAGTGATCATTCATGCACTAAACCTCTGCAATTGTTACATGTCGACCTCTGTGCTCCCATTGCAATTCAGAGTCTTTCTGGTAAAAAGTATATTCTGGTACTTATTGATGAATTTTCCAGGTATACATGGCTCGCATTTGTAAGACAAAAATAAGAGGTGCCTATTGTTTTACAGAATATGATGACCAGAATCCAAGTTCTTCTACACCAGAAGATTCAGCAGCTCAGAAGTGACAATGGTACTGAGTTCAAGAATGCCAAGCTTGACGCATACCTTGTTGAAAATGGAATCACACAACACTTCTCTGCTGTACGCACTCCTCAACAGAATGGTGTAGTAGAACGACGCAACAGAACCTTGGTAGAAGCAGCCAGAACGTTGCTTGCAGCTTCTAGACTTCCAATTCATTTCTGGGCCGAAGCTGTAGCCACTGCTTGTTTCACTCAGAATCGTTCAATTATTGTCAAGAGGCATCTCAAAACCTCTTATGAGCTAATTAATAATAGAAAACCATCTGTCAAATTCTTTCATATTTTTTGATGTAGTTGTTTTATCTTAAATGATAGAGAAAAACTTGGCAAGTATGACAAGAAATCAGATGAAGCTAAATTCTTAGGATATTCATTAAATTCAAGAGCATTTAGGGTCTTTAATTTACGAACTAAGACTGTTTTGAACTCAAACTTAACACTGTTACTTCTGATTATCTTTCAGGTTTCAGAGAATCCGAGATCGATGCCATTTTCCAAGATTTTATAGGCGAAGAAATATTTTCAGAACAAGTTTCAACAAATCCATCCTTAAGTATTCCTGAAGTTCTTCAAGCTTCTGGAATTACTATTTCTGGTCCTGAAATTTCTGATGAGAGTCCACCCGCAACTTCTGATCTTCCCATTCCATCAAATGACTGTCCAGAAGCTATTTCCGTGCCTTCATCTGAGGGGGAGACTTTAGTTGCTGCTCAAGATTCAGAATCAATTCCAGAAGAGGTTATTCAATCTTCTGAAATAGAAGTTCAAGCTCAACAAGTACCTCAAACAAGGATGACAATATGGACTAAGTCGCAGACTCCAGACCTTATCATCGGTAGTCCATCTGAAGGTATTAGAACACGATCTGCTACTGCAAATGAAGCATTTTATGTAAACTTTCTTAGTATGATCGAACCAAAGCACGTTCATGAAGCCTTGCAAGAACCTAGTTGGGTGGAACCTATGCAAGAAGAATTGCTTCAATTTAAACACAACAAAGTTTGGAACTTAGCACCTCTGCCAAAAGATAGACTTGCTATTGGTACTAAGTGGGTCTTCAGAAACAAGAAGGATGAAGACGGTATTGTGATCAGAAACAAGGCTCGTTTGGTGGCTAAGGGGTATTGTCAAGAAGAAGACATAGATTATGACGAGACTTTTGACCCTGTTGCAATACGATTCTGGCCTTCTCTGCATACAAAAACTTTAAGTTATACCAAATGGATGTTAAATGTTCATTTCTTAATGGCTATCTCAAAGAAGGGGTGTATGTTGAACAACCTGTTGGTTTTAAAGATGCTAGACATCCAGATCACGTCTATCTCCTCGACAAGCTTTATATGGATTGAAGAAAGCACCAAGAGCCTGGTATGAACGACTATCGACGTTTCTGATCAGTAAAGGCTATGAAAAAGGTAAGATTGATACAACTCTATTCATCAAAAGAGGCAAAGGTATGTTAACTATTGTTCAAATTTATGTGCATGATAACATATTTGGTTCTACTCATCAATCAGAATTAGATTTGTTTTCTATGTTGATGGAAAAGGAATTTGAAATGAGTATGATGGGAGAACTAACGTTCTTTCTCGGACTCCAAGTCAAAAAAAATTCCTCTGGTACTTTTATCAATCACGCAAAGTATGTATTTGACATGCTAAAGAAATTTCACTTTCAAATTTCATCACCTATTAAAACACCTATCTCTCCTAGCCTGAAACTGGGCCCTGATCCTTCTGGGAAACCAGTAGATGTTACGGGCTATAAAGGTATGATAGGTTCTCTTCTCTATCTGACAAATAGTAGACCAGATATTATGTTTGCCACTTGCCTATGTGCTCGTTATCAGGCCAAACCAAAAGAATACCATTTGGATACTGT
Source organism: Silybum marianum (assembly GCA_036898165.1). Lineage (NCBI taxonomy): Eukaryota > Viridiplantae > Streptophyta > Magnoliopsida > Asterales > Asteraceae > Silybum > Silybum marianum. Next base: position 28,808,216 of record CM072533.1, on the reverse strand, counting down.
TAAGAGGATTTTTAGATACTTAAAGAGAACTCCGTCACTCGGTCTCTGGTATCCTAAAAATTATGGGTTTGATCTAATGGCATATACAGATTCTGATCATGCAGGATGTAAGTAGGACAGAAAAAGTACCTCTGGTAGCTGCCAACTTCTGGGAAACAGACTTATAAGCTGGACATCCAAGAAACATAATTGTGTTTCAACCTCTACAACAGAAGTTGAATACGTTGCTGCTGCTAGTTGCTATTCACAAGTCATATGGATGAAAACTCAGCTCAGAGACTACAGGTTAGTCTATGACAAAATCCCAATCTTGTGTGATTCAGAGAGTGCCATTGCCATCACTGAAAACCCTGTTCAACACTACAAAACAAAGCATACTGATGTCAGGTATCATTTTATCAAAGATCATGTAGAGAAGGACACAATAGAAATGTACTTTGTCTCTACTGATTATCTACTTGCTGACATTTTTACAAAAGCTCTGGATGAGAAGCGCTTTAATTTTTTAATCGGCAAGTTGGAAATGTTAAATATGTAATCATATCTAATTTAATTATATTCATAGAGTTATGTATAATTACTTATTTTCATTATTTTGATTGCTTGTTTGTTTCTATTGTTACTTTTGTTGTTTTTGTTTTCTTAATTTTCTGTTCCTTTAATCAGAACTGTCTAGAAGCCTCTGGTCACTTCTGTTGGTTCAATCGAGAAGCGATCAGAAGCCTCTCAACACTTCTGGTCTTCAACGAGTATATTTTTTTTTTGAACCAAGTGATGACAGCGAGGAAGCTTAACTTGAAAAATCAAGGGGGAGAAAGATGCAACTTCTGAGGGGGAGCACAGAGTTCAATTCGAGGGAGAGCCACATAAGTCTAACACATGTTAGTTGTCTTCTGAACTTCTCTTTCCTTAAAAGTTTTTTTTTGAATCTGTTTCTTCTGCATAACTCTTGCCGTCAAGGTTATTCAGAATTTTCAGATTCGACTTAAACTCTTCTTGGATGGGTGTTCCTTTGACATTATTGGTCACAACTTGTTTTTTTCTGACCAGTTATTTTCTGACTTGTTTTTCCTCTGCAATTTTTCTTTTAATAAGTCTATTTTAGTTAACTCTTGCCTTCAAGGTTAATTCAAATTTTCTTATTTTCTTAAAAATTCTTAAGAAATACCTGTCATTAAATAATAAACTTTACTTTGGTTCCAAAACTGATTTATTTAACCAAATGTCTGATTTTAATTAATTAAAAAGATTTATTAATCTGAAAAATCATTTTATTCGACAAATTATTTGTTGTTTAAAGTAATTTTTCTTATTAATTTCTTTTTAATCATTTTTATTTACGAGATTAATCAACGGTTTAAAAGTCATTAAACCTTTTTAGTGACTCATCCATACCCGTGCCCGTCATCATCACACGCGCCCCCTTTTGCCACGTGTCAATGATCTACCCATTACATGATTGCACGCCTACGCACTTACATCAGCATAAACGAACCGTTTTTGTTTTTCCCCAAATTAAAACCCTTTCGTTTACAAATCACACTCGAGTGTTCTTTTCTCTCTCATATAAATACCTTTCCATCTACAGTGCATCGTCTTCTTCCTCACGCGATTATCTGAACTTATTGTGCAAATTTGCTTTCATTACTCTCAAACTCCCCAAACTTCAATGGCTTCCCAAATTGCAAACCTCAATCTCCACGAAGAAGAAGGTCGATTAGTCGACTCCATGGCTGACAATGCTCCTATCATCAAACTGCCATTGAAGGCCAACAATGTGCAGGTATTACTTGATCCTAACACATATCTGGCCGATTACAGGGTCATGATCGAGTTCCTTCAACATCACTCTCTAAACCGTGCCCTAACCCTAACCAACCCAAATGTGCCTGAAATTTACGTTCAAGAAGTTTGGCAATCCATGTTCATCCAAGATGAGGAAACCCTGATTGGAAATTTCAGCCATCCAACTGAATCTGAAAATGCAGTGGAGACACCCATTACAAAGAAGAAGATTGCTAGGTATTTTCACTTATCCCAACCACTTATTGAAGTTGACAATCAAAAGATCCCCAATCCTGAACTTGAGCAAAATCCCAACCCTGAAGCCCTTCTAGCCTTCATAAATTTCTTGGGATATAATGAACCGCTATCCAAGCTTTCTGAATTCAAAAGGAAAAAGTTGCCCCCAATGTGGAATGTGTTGGTCTCCATTCTAAATAAAAGCTTAACCTGCAAAATTGGCTCTCTCGACCAAGCAAGCAAGAGAATTCTAACCATTATGTATGGCATGTACTTCAATAGACCTCTGGATTATGCAAGCCTCATTTTCCAAGAAATCAAAGTTGCTGTTCATAAGAAAGTTACCCACCGGAGCCAAGGAAAAGCTCTTCCAACTCTGAAAGCTCCTCTGATTCAACCTTTTTGCAAGATAGCATCAATGAGCTCTCACAAGCCAACCATTGATAGAAATGGGTATACATCGCCAAGGGCTCTTTCCAGGTATATGCTAAATCTCATTCCTTCAACCTCTCATATTCTTATCTCTTATAGCAGCTCTCTGGTATTCTCAGATCCGAGGATACCTACCCAGAGCATTTAGAGCCTAGTCTAGGAAGTGAGGGGTCTGGTGAGCATGAGGTTGAAAAGAATTTGAGTAAAAATCCGACTGCTTCTACCCATGCTGACCTCTTAATGCAAGAGGGTACTGAAGATGTCCTTAGGGACACATATGAGCGTATCTCGCCAAGTTCCCCACAGGTCACCACATTTGCTGAGGTAGATGCCAACACATCTACACTCATTGACCAAGGAAAACCCAGTCCAACCCACCCAGAAGCCAACCGATCAGAGGATGTCCTTCTGTCCTCTGGATCAAGCACAACAGGGGATTCCACATCTTCTTCATCATCCTCTCAAAAGGATGATGATGAAATTATAAGAGTTCAGTTGCCCTAGAACTCGCCACTACCTACACCATTCGTTGTTGTCACCGTGACCAACGACATCCTAGGACAAGCAGAGGGTACGTCCATACCTTCTGATAGTTTAGATGCTGAAGAAATCCCATCAGAGGGGTTACAGCCACATGATGCACTACTTACCGGGGTTTTTACCCTTCATCAAGATAAGCACATTGTCTTCAGCTCCTCATCATCTGATGATGAGGAAACAGTTGAGATAATCAGAACAACCGAAGAGGTGGTTGTCTCTGACAGCCCTCGAAGACAGGTTGGAAGTCCCTCCACACTCAACGCAAAAAACAGGTGTGAAAGAGGGCCACTCTGAACGCGAGAGAAAAGGGTCTCCATGTGTTGGAAATGCACCGGTTACACCTTCTGACTTCGTCACCAATGCAACGTTTCTAGCATTCGGTGATAAAGTTCAGAGATCTATGGACGATCTAAAACTATCCCTTGAAACTCAGCAAACTACGCTCGATAACATTCATACAAAATAGTTGGCTCAGTCTCAAGCTCTGGAAGATATCAAGAAGCTTCTTTTTGAGAATGCAGAATCACAGAGCACTTCTGCTTCTGATTACTTTCATACTCTGGATGCTGGAATCAAGGCTAATTCTAAGGCAATCTTCAATCTTCCTACTGTGCTTCCTTCTCTAGAAGTTACCATCTCTGTTGCCGAATATAGCTCATTTGTGGCTGACATCCAGAAGATCATCAAAGTTGTGACGCCCAATGATGATGCTTCTGCCTTTTCTTCTTCTCTGGTCAACAAATCCAATATGGCTGTCTTTCAGAAGGCGATGATTGACAGAATAAACCCTTCATCTTCGAGGTATGTTTCTAAGACAAAAACTACTACTTCTAACTTGGATCCGAAGATCTCCTCCTTAGAAACCTCTGTCTCGAAGTTATCTACTTTCGTAAGTTCTATTTCTACGGCTTTCGAGGAAAAGAAGAAAGCAAAAGAGGCAAGAGCGTGCAAGAAAGCTGAATATAAATGCAAGAGGTTTGAGGATCAGGATCCTGATTCTCAGAAGGGGGAGAATCTGGAGAAACTCAAGAAAGTAAAGACTGAAATAGGTTAGAAGATGGAACAAGACAGAGGTAAAGCTCCTGCATCTTCACATTCTGCACCTCCTCCTTCCAAACAAACTCCTCTAACTCCAACACCTCTTGCAACACATACCGACCCACTTCCCAAAGACCCAGAGGTTGCCAAGTTTCTTCTTGAAATAATTGGTAATTCTCGAAGACAAGCTCAACCCTCCAATGCTAATGCTTCAGAATCCAGATCTTCTGTCCCAGCCCCCAAACCAAGCACAGAAGCTGAAAATAGGGCCAGAGCTGAAACCGAGAGATCTAAAGCAGAAGCTGAACAAAAGGCCAAAGTTGAAGCTGACAGAGCTAAGGCTGAGGCTAATCAAGCCAGAGTCGAAGCTGAAAGGGCCAAGGCACAAGCTGAGAAAGACAGAGAAGAAGCAGAAAAGGCTAAGGCTAAGGCTAAAGCTGATGATGTTAGATATTAAAGTATGAGTCAAAGAAGAGATGTCTACAAATGTCAACACACACTTCTTGTTATAACTAATTGTTGTTAGACGCTCCCTTTAGGACACATGGCACTTTGTAATTGGCTAGCATTTTGACTTTCTGTCTTTGTATCTGTATAAATAGCATTGTATTGTGTTTGTAAAAAAAGTCGATTAATACATTTACATTTTGAAGAATACTGTGCGTAATTCATTTCATAATCTTTGTTCTTCATTCTGTTTACTGTTCTATTGATTTAAATTGTTAATTGATCTGCTTCCGCAATTCACTCAGATTCAATACTCTCAATTAACAATCGGTTTAAAGGAATCTGGAACCAACAATTGGTATCAGAGCCTTCTAATCAATCTATTGATTATTAGATCTCTTCCATTGAAAGAATTCCTTTCAATCGAACAGTATTTTCTCAGATTCAAAATTTGTTTATCAATCCACTCTGTTTTACGAAATTCTGTTGAAACGTTAACAATCTTCTCTTAAATTGAGTCATCCATTTTGTAATCTGAAGAAACAGTGATATTATCGACCTGTTCTTCTTGAGATTTAATTGTTCTAAATTTCTTTCAAATATTCAAATTTTCTCCTCTATCATACTCAAATGACAAATTCGAGCTTGAATGCTGTTTATACGTCTGGGTCCCTGACTAAACCTCCAACTCTTGTACGTGATGAATACCCACAATGGAAGATTCGAATGGTTAACTTCTATGAGGGATTGGATGCTGAGTTATATCCAATTATTCAAAACGGTCCGTTTGTTCCCACCACTACTATTCCCAGAATTCCAGCCACTGCAAATTCAGATGAGGTACCAGCAAGATCGGTTCGAAGTCAAGGAATAAGCGGACCGATGAAGAAAAAGCTAAGGTGGAATTAGCTAAGAAAGCTAAGTCTCCGTTGATAATGGCCATTCCAAATGAGATTTTTCAATCTACGGACTCATGTGACACAGCAAAAGATTTATGGGATCAACTGGAGAATCTCTTAGAAGGTGGTGCGAAAATGAAAAAGAACAGAAGAGCCCAAGCTCTAAATGAATATAATAGTTTTCAAGCACTGACTGATGAATCTCTGGAACAAACATTTCATCGATTCAACAATGCGATTAATCTCTCGCAAGAGATGTGACATTGTTAGATCAAAGGAAGACAACAATGTTCTATTTCTCAAAAGGTTAAACCACGAATGGTCAAATCTATCCATGTCGCTACAAGCCAATCAGGATCTTGAACAATGGTCGCTGCATGATGTATTCGGTACACTGCAAGCTCATGAAAAAGAAGTTGTTCAGAAAAGAACAAACATCGGAGGTCCTCTGGCTTTGATCTCAGAAACAAAAGGAATCAGAAGACGAAGTGATGACAGGAAGAAATCGAAAGCCTTCATATCAGAGACTGCTCCGAAGATGACTACGAATCGGATGATGAAATTAAAGCGTTTGCCGACTCTACGGCTTTAATAACCAAGCAATTTACTAATCGTTTTGGAAATAGGTCTTTGAAAGGAAATAAACGATTTGATCGTCCCTATGTTCCTAAACAAGAAGTACAGAGAGTAGAAAACGAGAAGAAGAAAAGAAAGAAGAAGAATTAAAAAGGAAGAAAGATGTACTGCTACGGATGTGGCAAACCCGGACATTACTCGAGAGATTGCGAGGAGCTGCGGAAAAGGATAAGACTTATTACAAAAACAAATATAAGTACAATGTCACCGAAAGAGCACACTTTGCGTAAAAAGAAAATCTGGGTGCAAGATGAATCCGGCGGTGATGAAGCCATGTTACGTGGAATGGCAAACACAAACGAATCGGAGGATCAACCCTGCGAGTCACCGGTTAGTAATTTCTCCGGATCATCCGAGCTTGAACAAACGATTGTGATGTTATCAAACAATTTTGAGGAACTAAAACGAAACTCACAATCGAAAAGAAATTACGAAAAAGTACCGAGAAAACTCTTTCTACAATCAAAAGGGAAAGAGATATTTTCAAAAGAGAAATGGATTTACTTACGAAGAAAAACTCGAATTAAATATCGCAAAGGAAACAATTTCCATGAGTTTAAAACTTTACGAAGAAAAACTTAAAAAGGAAATTTTGAATCTCAATAAACACGGAAGAAAAAAGGAAAGAAATCAGAGACAAAGAGAGTGATAGACTCAACTCTGTAGCACTTAAAAACTATTTTCAGAAAGAGAGAGAATTTTTACACATTGAACTTCAACAAAAAAAGCTACAGATTATAACATATCTGGATGCACAGAAGGTTCATGACAAAATTAACACACAAGTAGGAAGATCTGGACTTGGTTTCGAGGACCTAGATCCCTACACGTGTAAGAAAAGGTCGTATCCGAAATCTGTTTTTTGTGTTGGACAAATACAGAAGCCAAAGTTTCCAATTTTGTATGAAAAATCTATTTTTTAAAAATCTAGATATGAAAATCATCATAAAACAAGCAAACTTCAATTCGAAAATATTGAATATTGTTGTAAAACAAATGTTGATCTAAATAAAGTTCAGAAGAAAGATGATATTTTCAATTTTGGTTCAAATAAACATACAATTTTGAATCCAGAGGCTGATATTTTTGTTCCAAGTCGGGCGTAAGAAGATCTACGACTTATGTTTGAAAACGATATTCTCTCTACTCTGGATAAGTGTTTTAGAAATGAAACTCTTTGTGAGAATCATCCAGAGATCACTCCCTGTTCATTTGAAGATTTACATCTTTCTGAAACACAAGAAAGCTTTGCTTTGAGATTACGTATCCATGGGAAAATGACAATAATGATGAAGAATTTTTTGATAACTACGAAAATTACCTTTCAAATTTAGAAATTAATTCTTTTAAATCATCAAAAGTTATCACAAATAATTCGAAATTATTGATAAAAAGGATGATTATTTGTATACCGATAAATCTCAAGAAATCGAGCTTCGATAGAGATTGTGCTAAACTTTCAAGTGGTATACCTATTCTTCCCGTTTACGTTCCGTAACCGAGAAAATCGATCTATACATCCGGACTTCTTAGATATGTGTCTCAAAGCCAAAACATGTCTTGAACTTGAGAAAGAGGCAGAACTCAAAAACAAAGTGCAAAATCAAAAGATTTTAAACTCTACTCTTCCGAAGTTTACTAATATTCAAAAAGGCAAATGGAAATCCTCTAATTCTTATGTTCCTTTTTCAGTAAATAACAGAGCTTCTGCAAAAGTAGATCGAGGAAGAACACAGAGAAGAAAAAGCGTAACTAAAACAAAAGTCTAGTCTAGATAGGTTCTCTAGAACAACTGATACTAGAAAAGACTTTAGAAAGAATAATTGTAATTACCATTCTCACAATGACAATTCAATTCAATCTTCTATGTTTCAGTCTTCTGAATGTTTTTCACTGTTCTTAAAGTTAAAACAATTTTTCTCGCAAACCTCTGATCATTCCAATTCAGCGGTATGTTTATCACAAAAAGAATAAAACTCAAAAACACCAAAAACCAAAAATAAAGTCTTTACCTTCGTTAAATCAAAAAACGAGCATACTCCAAAAGCTAACATAAAAGGACCCATTATGCGATGGGTACCTAAGAAATTCTGATTTTTGATTGCGTAAACGAGCGTGTGCATATCCGGTATCTTGACTCGGATGCTCAAGGCACATGATCGGATCCCAAAATTTACTATCCCAATTCAAGGACAAATCGGTGGAGTAGTAACTTTTGGTGATAATGGTAAGGGTCAAATAAAAGGCTACGGTACTCTACAAGAAGGTAATATCACCTTATCAAAGGTAGCTCATGTTTCGGCTTGAAACATAACCTCCTCAGTGTAAGTCAACTTTGTGATTCTAAAATACTAGTAGTATTTGATGAAAAACATTGTTATTTATTCTCTAAGGCAGGTGAAGAACTTTGGAGAGCAGACAGGAAAGGTAACTTGTATATGATGAATTTTACCTCTAAGGATGGTAAGGAAACTTTATGTCTCATCTCCAAAAAGAGTGAAGTTGCGTGGCTCGGCATCATAAAATGTCTCACTTAAATTTTAATAATCTTGAGATGCTTGTTAAAAACAAACCGGTATCCGGACTTCCGGATATTCATTTTCAAAAAGATCACCTCTCGCCCCGCATGTGAAATGGGCAAAATTAAACGAGCATCTCATAAAACAAAAAGTGATCATTCTTGTACTAGACCTCTGCAATTATTACATGTGGATCTCTCGTGGTCCAATTGCAATTCGAGTCTATCCGGTAAAAGTATATTCGGTACTAATTGATGAATTTTCCGGATATACTTGGCTTGCTTTCGTTCGTCAAAAGTCGAAGTCCCGGTGGTACTACGAATATGATGACCGAATTCAAGTTCTTCTACATCGAAGATTCAAAGCAACTTCGAAGTGATAATGGTACGTAATTCAAGAACGCCAAGCTTGAATCGTATCTTGTTGAACAAGGAATTACTCAAAACTTCTCTCGTTCGCACTCCACAACAAAACGGTGTAGTTGAACGTCGCAACAACCTTGGTTGAAGCAGCCGAACGATGCTCGCAGCCTTCGGTCTCCCAATTCACTTACGGGCCGAAGCCGTTGCTATCGCTTGTTTCACTCAAAACCGTTCAATTATTGTCAAGAGGCATCTCAAAACCTCTTATGAGCTGATTAATAAAAGAAAACCATCTGTAAAAATTTTTCATATCTTTGGTTGCAGATGTTTTATCTTAAACGACAGAGATAATCTTGGCAAATTTGATCCGAAGTCCGATGAAGCTAAATTTTTAGGCTACTCGTTAAATTCAAGAGCTTTCCGAGTTTTTAATTTACGAACAAAAACTGTTATGGAAAGCATCAACATTGACTTCGATGATAACACTCAACTGACTTCTGAACACTCTACTTCAGAACTCAAGCTTAATACTGTTACTTCTGACTATCTTTCAGGTTCCAGAGAATCCGAGATTGATGCTATTTTTCATGATTTTCTGGGCGACGAAGTTGTGTCAGAAGCTATGTCACCTCCACATTTGCAGATACCAGATATTCTCCAAGCCTCAGGCATTACTCTCTCTCGGTCCTCGCTTCTTCTGTTTCCTCTGACACGTCTATTTTTCCAGAAGTTCCCATTAGTACATCTGCCAGTCAAGACGCTACTTCTGTTCCATCATCTGAGGGGGAGACACAAGGACAGGTGACAAAACAGATATCAGAAGAACATACAGAAGAAAATAAAGAAGATTTTGTGTTTCCGGATGAAATCATTTCGTCAAATGCAACAACCCATTCAATTTCTCAACCCAGAATGACGAAATGGACTAAATCTCACACACCAGATCTTATAATTGGTCGTTCTTCTGAGGGGGTCAGAACACGATCTGCTACTGCCAATGAAGCATTCTTTGTTAATTTTCTTAGTATGATCGAACCTAAACGTGTACATGAAGCTTTAGTTGAACCAAGCTGGGTGGATGCTATGCAGGAAGAACTACTTCAATTCGAAAGAAATAAAGTTTGGCGTCTTGTTCCTTTACCAAAAGGCAAAGTTGCCATTGGCACAAAATGGGTATTTAGGAACAAAAAGGATGAAGATGGAATTGTTGTCAGAAATAAAGCTCGTTTGGTGGCTAAAGGCTACTGTCAAGAGGAAGGTATCGATTATGATGAAACCTTTGCTCCGTTGCAAGACTAGAAGCAATAAGATTATTCTTGGCTTTCTGCTGCATACAAAAACTTCAAAGTCTACCAAATGGATGTTAAATGTGCATTTCTTAATGGATGTCTAAAAGAAGAAGTGTATGTCGAACAACCTGATGGTTTCAAAGATGCAAAATATCCAGAATATGTTTATCTTCTTGACAAAGCTTTGTATGGTCTAAAGCAAGCCCCAAGAGCCTGGTATGAACGACTATCGAAGTTTCGATCAAGGCAAAGGATATGAAAAAGGTAAAATCGATACAACTCGTTCATCAAAAGAGGCAAAGGTATGTTAACTATAGTTCAAATTTACGTGGATGACATAATATTTGGTTCTACTCATCAAACGAAGTTGATTTGTTTTCTAAGTTGATGGAAACTCGAATTTGAAATGAGTATGATGGGAGAATTAACTTTCTTCCTAGGACTTCAAGTTAAACAAAGTACCTACGGTATCTTTATAAATCGTGCAAAATATGTTTCGACATGCTTAAAAAGTTTCATCTTCAAAACTCATCATCCATGAAAACACCCATCTCTCCCGGTATGAAATTAGGACTCGACTCCTCCGGTAACCGTTGATATTACCGGCTACGGAGGAATGATTGGTTCTCTTTTATATTTAACGGCAAGTAGACCCGATATTATGTTTGCCACTTGTCTTTGTGCTCGTTATCAAGCCAATCCTAAAGAGTCTCATTTGGTCGTTGTAAAAGAATTTTTAGGTACTTAAAAGGTTCACCATCGTTGGGCCTTTGGTATCCTAAAAATTCGGATTTGATTTAATGGCGTATACGATTCGATCATGCAGGTTGTAAGCTTGACGTAAAAAGTACATCGTGTAGCCGTCATCTTCTCGGGAAATCGACTTATAAGTTGGACATCCAAGAAACAAAGCTGCGTATCCACATCTACGGCGAAGCCGAATATGTTCTTCGCTAGTTGTTGTTCACAAGTTATTTGGATGAAGACCCAACTCGGAGATTATGGTCTCGATATACGATAAGATTCCCATCCTATGTGATTCTAAAAGTGCTATCGCCATTACAAAATCCGATTCGGCATTCCAAAACAAAGCATATCGATGTCAGGTATCATTTCATCAAGGATCATGTCGAGAAGGGTACAATCGAAATGTATTTTGTTTCTACTGATTATCAACTTGCTGATATTTTCACAAAAGCTCTTGATGAGAGTCGTTTTAACTTCTTAATTAGCAAGTTGGGAATGCTTAATATGTAACAATGATTTCTTCAGAAGCATCCAGAAGCCTCTGAACTATTCTGACGATACTTCAGAAGTCATCAGAAGTCTCTGATGCTGTCTGAACTCTTCAGAACACTTCAGAAGCCTCTGAATTACTCTGCTTTTCTGTTTCATAATAATATTCTTCTTTCAAGACATATCATAAAGTACAGATTGAGAAACGAGGTAAAGAAGCTACTACAGGGGGAGTTTACCATTCCAGGGGAAGTTTACCATTCAAGGGGGAGTTTACCATTCAAGGGGGAGTTTACCATTCACGGGGGAGTTTCACAATGATGAAGATATTCGTCTAAGTCTAACTCTGGTTAGCTGTCTTCTGATTTACTATTTTACTTAAATTTTATTTGAATCTATCTGTTCTGAGTTTCTCTTGCCGCCAAGGTCTCTTAGACTTTTGATTCATTTCAAAAAAAAATTAAAAATATAAATCAAGTCGACATGTTTTTTCAACTAAATTTTCTACAAATTGATAATTCTTATAATTTCCATTAAATATATAAATTCCATCAACTCTTGCCTCCAAGGTTGTTTAAATCTATATGTTTAATGCAAATTCTTCTTTATTATTCTTTTATAGAAACTAAACTCTCATGTGATTTTTTTTTGTTGTTCTCACTTGACTGATTTTTACACTTAAATAAATAAAATTAAGACTAAATTCTGTGTTTCTTCAATTAATTCAAAATTAATTGATTAATTAAACAGTTTTTTTTTTAATTTTGTTTATTTCTGCTTTTAAGAAAAATCGCATCTGCTACTAAATCATCATCATACATGTGTCTCGTCGTACACGTGTCTCCAATCGAAACCCTGCATGTGTATATCCGCGTGCTTACCTCAGCTCAAATGAACCGTTTTTTGTTTCTCCTCAAACTGAATAACCCCTTCCCATTCTACAGCTTCTCTCTCACATAAAACCCCCAATTTCAACCTTCATCTTCTTCCTCGCAAATATTCCCTAAATCAGTGTTTATTCTCATTGCAAAGACAAAGTGTTCTACTGTCAAGCATTCAAAAGTTCAAAATGGCTTCCAACTGTGCCCATCCTACCAACAATGATGAAGACAGAATCATCGATTCCACTGCTGATAGTACTCCCATTGTAAACCGCGCCATTGAAGGCGAACAATGTGCAGTGCATCGCTCAACCCTAACACTTATCAACCGGAATTTCGCATCATGATCGAGTTTCTACAACGACACCGAGTTGAATCGCGCCCTAACCCTAACCAACCCAAACATCCCCGAAATCTATGTCCAAGAACCGTGGCAAACAATGATCATCAAAAATGATGAAACACTCGCCGGTTCGTCACCCATCCCGAACAAGTGGAAATTGTTCAAATCCCAATCACCAAAAGAAAACTCGCCAAATATTTTCATCTTCCCTATCGGTGATCGAAGTCGACGGGCAAACCATTCCCAATCCCGCCCTAGAAGAAAACCCTTCCACGAAGCCCTCCTAGCCTTCATCAATCTTCTCGGGTTACAATGAACCTCTTACCAGCGTCCGAATTCAAAAGGAAGAAGTTACCCCAATGTGGAATCTACTCGTCTCCATACTCAACAAGAGCCTAACCCGCAAAATAGGTTCTTTGGATCAAGCTAGCCGAAACATTCGACGATTATGTATGGGATGTTCTACAATCGACCCTTGGACTATGCAAGTCTCATCTTCCAAGAGATCAAAGCATTCGTGCATACTAAGGTGCTCCATCAAAGTCGGGGAAGCCACTACCAAGCACTCATGTTCCCACGATTTCTATCCCTCATCACTCATCCCGCAATTGGGGCAATCGAAGCTCCCCGATTCGGCCATTACGCAAAATTGCATCAATGAGCTCCCATCGATCAACCATTGACAAAGATCGGCTACTTCCGCACCCGCAGAACTATCCAGGTACATGCTAAACCTAATCCCATCTAGCTCTTCTAATCTCCAAATCTATAGAAGCTCTATGGTTTTCTCGAACGAGAATTCCTAACCCAGAGCACTTAGAGCCGTGTGTAGGTGGTCGTGGTCCAGTGAGCATGAGATTGAAAAAACTAGGAGTGAACATCCGAGTGCTTCTACCCATGCCGACCTTCTATTAAATGAAGGTACGAAGATGTCCACGAGAGACACATATGAGTGTTCCTCTCCAATTCCCCAAAGGGCAACCACAACTTCGAGGTTGACGTCACCACGTCTCCACTCATTGACTTAGAACGACCCAGTTCAAACCACCCGTAAACCGGTACCGTTCGCAGGATACTTCTTCTTCTTCGAATCAAATTCAACCGGGGAAAGCACCTCCACTTCATCATCCTCCCAACGGGATGATGATGATAATATAAGAGTTCATTCGCCCCGAACTCGCCACTTCCTTCACCACATGTTCATGTCTCCGTGACTGACATACCAATAAGCACAGAGGATGCGTCCACATCCTCTCCTAGGATAGATGCTGATGAATTCCCATCAGAGGGGTTACAGCCTAGGAATGCACCCCTTACCGGAGTGTTTACACTTCATCAAGGTAAGCATACTGTCTTCAGCACCTCATCCTCTGATGATGAGGATACTGTTGAAACAGTCAGAACAACCGAAGAGGAGCCTGTGCATAACAGCCCTCAAGGACAGGTTGGAAGTCCTTCTACACTCAACGTCAAAACAGGTGTAGAAGGCCCCTCTGAACGCGAGGGTAAAGGGGCTCCATGTGTTGGAGATGCACCGGTTACATCTTCTGATTTTGTCACTAATGCAGCGTTCTTGGCATTTGCTGATCAAATTCAGAGATCTGTGGAAGATCTAAAATTATCCGTCACAACTAATCATTCTATTCTTCTGAGCCTTCAATTTCAAATTGAAAGGCAAAACTCTCTTTTAGCAGATCTTCAGCGCCAAATGAGTACGTCTCAAGAAGCTCAGAAGGCCTATCTTGCTGAACAACTTCTGCTCCTGAATAATGGTCTTCAAGCAAATACAGAGGCAATATCTCAACTTCCAGAATCTTTACGTGCCTCTGTAGACTACAGCTCTCTGGTGGCCGATATACAGAAGATTGTCCAGACCATCATCACTTCTGATGATCCCTCTGTGTCTACGCTTGTCAAGAAATCTGACCTCGCCTCTTTCCAGAAGATTATTCTTGAGCGAATGTCGACCATCGCTTCAAAGTACTCTTCCAAGCCCTCCACATCGTCAACCGACCAGAAACTTGCTGCTCTCGAAACTACTATCTCTCAACTTGTGCCTCTGGTTTCTTCTCTTGCTGAGGCGCTTACTTCCAAGAAGAAAGCCAGGGAAGAAAGGGCTTGCAGAAAGGCAGAACTGAAAAGAAAACGTTCTGAGGATTAGGATCCTGATTCTCGGCGGGGGAGAAAGGTTCGAGCCTAAGCAAGCCAAACAAACACCACCGTAAACAAACACGACCACCGCCGACTCTTCAACGCCAACACCATCACGAACCCTCTTCTTCAAAACAAGTGCCACTCACTCCAACACCTGCGGCTACGCATTACGGTCCTCTACCCGGAGATCCAGAGCTAGCTAAGTTTATTACGGATCTTATGGGAAAAAGCGAGAATCCCGAGCTCTCCGCCGAAAGGGCTGAAGTAGTCAGAGCTCACGAAGAACGAGAACGAGCTAAAGCTGCAAGGGAAAGAGCTAAAAGGGCCAGAGAGGAGGATGAGGAAGTGTTCAGAGCTGAAAAAGAGAGAGCAGAAGAGATAATACGCCAGAGGCTAATAGTTGAAGAACAAATAGAGATAGAGAGGGCTGAAAAAGAGAACCTGGAAAGAGAAAAGGCTAGACTTAAAGAAGAACTACAGAGACAAAATTTTGAAGCAGAAGAAAGAGCAAGAGTCAGAGCAGAGGCCGCTCAGAAGCAGAAGGAGATCAGAAGAGAAGAATTTGAAGAAAAATTAAATAAAGTTGGAAACATTGTTGGAAACATTGAACTTCCAACAATTGAAGTTGAGAAAAGGCACATGTATGCTCCAACAGATCAGAAGATTTATCTCATGATGCCTAACTTCGCCAACCAATACAATGTTAGCAGTGAAGTTAAAGATAACTTCATGGCTCATAAACAAGACAGAAAGACAGTTTTCACTACTGTTCCAATTACAAAGATAACAGCCATGAAACATAAGCAGTTTCAAGATACACCCATTTGGTACACAATCTACGAGATAGTCAGATCAAACAACAAAAGTTATTACATATGTGATAATGATCTGTTGTCCATCCATCCAGCTGATCTCATTTTTCTGGAAGAATTTATGAAAAGACACAACTTTCTGAACGCAAAGATCCACAAGACCAGGTTGCCTACACTAGAATTATTCTGTGTATGAAATCATACATTAGATACAAAAGGCGGTGTCGACTTCAGTTGGATTAAATTTCAAAATGGATAATCTGGCTATCTCTGCACCAAATGAGGAACTTGAAGGGATAAGCAAATTCAGAGTGGGTAGACTTCTTACTGAACCAGAAGAGGGAATCATCTTCAAAAGACCAAATGGAAAGAGCTTCTTTCGCATCAAAGAAGCTCACAAATACTCTTCTGAGGTAGTCTACATCATCAAGTGCTTTGCTGGCTTAGACACGACAAATCCAGAAGTTGCAAAGAAAATAGAGAAAAGACTTGATGGACTTCAGAAGAACAGAGAGCTTATCAATAAAATTTCAAGTATCATCGCTGCTGTTGATCCTCTCTGAAGAATTTTTTTTTTTTTTTGACTTCATACTTAGGGGGAGAATGTTAGATATTAAAGTATGAGTCAAAGAAGAGATGTCTACAAATGTCAACACACACTTCTTGTTATAACTAATTGTTGTTAGACGCTCCCTTTAGGACACATGGCACTTTGTAATTGGCTAGCATTTTGACTTTCTGTCTTTGTATCTGTATAAATAGCATTGTATTGTGTTTGTAAAAAAAGTCGATTAATACATTTACATTTTGAAGAATACTGTGCGTAATTCATTTCATAATCTTTGTTCTTCATTCTGTTTACTGTTCTATTGATTTAAATTGTTAATTGATCTGCTTCCGCAATTCACTCAGATTCAATACTCTCAATTAACAATCGGTTTAAAGGAATCTGGAACCAACAGATGAAGCTAAGGCTGAAGCTGAAAGAGCAAGAGAAAACCTTGAAAAGGCCAAACGTGAAGAATCATTAAGGAGTAGAGCCACATACGAAGAAAAGCAACAAAGGTTGGGTAGACTTGAGCTTCCAACTCTGGAAACAAAGAAAAGTTACATGTATGCCCCTACAGATCAAAAGGTTTTTCTAATGTTGCCTAACTTTGCAAATGAGTAAAACGTGAGTGATGCCATCAAGGATAAATTCATGAGTCATAGGCATACTTCTTAAGAGGTGAGGCCTATTCAATTGTGCCAATCAAGAGGATCTCCGCCATCAAGCATACCTCTTTCGAAAATTCAGAGATTTGGTATACAATTTATGAGGTGATCAGAGAAGACAAACAAAGTTATTACTTCTGCGACAATGATCTATTGTCCATCAACCCTTTTGACCTTCTTTTTCTGGAAAGATTTATGAAAGCTCAAATAACCAAACGAAGTGATAGCCAAGACAAAATTTCCTACTCTCGGATCATCAAATGCATGAAGTCCTTCATCAGATACAGGAGACAGGTAGATTTTTAAACAGGGCTAAACTACGAAGTCGACAGCTTAGCAATCTCTGCTCCCAACGAAGAATTGGAAGGCATTAATACTCTAAGAATTGGTAGAATATTAACTCAACCAGAGGAAGGAGTTTTTTTCAAAAGGCCAAACAGAAGGAGCTTCTTCAGAATCAAAGAAGCACATAAATACTCGTCAGAGGTTGTTTACATTGTAAAATGTTACGTCTCTGTTGATGTCAATGATCATGATCTAAAAGTAATAGAGAAAATGGTTAAAAGGCTTGACAGCATCTTAACAATCAGAGAGATAACTGACAAGATTTCAAAGATCATCTCACAGGTTGCACCTCTCTGATTCAGACGGAACAAAAAGCTCACTGAAGTTATCTCTCAACTTTCTGGTTTCATACTTAGGGGAGATTGTTAGACCCTACTTCAGAAAAGTATGAACCAGAAAAGTGCAAGTACAAATGATCAGAAGTTGAACTTTTGATCTCACTCATCAGAGACGCCCAGAGGATGGAAATACAGCTGGACTACAACAAAGGCATCATACGCTCTCTTGATGACGTGGCTTGCACATGTTCCGTGTGTCTACCTTTACAACTGAATCTGTTAAACGCTCCAGCCTACGTGTACATGTATAAATAGATTCATTTACAAATGTAATAGTTGTCGATCTGAAATATAATTTTGGAGAACTCTTTGCTCATCTCATTCAAAGTATTGTAATCTTCTTCCAGGTTATTAATATAAATTACAAACTGTTCTTCATATCATTCTTACTGTTTATATCGATTAACTGTTGTTGTTCTTAGATCTACGTTGCTTCCGCTTATATTTTGATAATTAGATCTTTGATTAACTGTTTAGAAAGGGATCTGGGTTCGAACACTAGGGTTAGAAGATTCGTTAATGAGAGTCGTCGAATTTAGTTTTGCGTTTGTAGTTCGTTAGAAAGCTTTCAATAAAACATTTGACTCAATGATTTGCATATGATTCCTCTTTGATCTTGTTGAATCGGACCTAACATGCATGCTTCGGGTTTTTTGGCATCATCTACGGTCTGAGATGTTATTACTAACATTAATGGTGCATGGTCGATGTCTTAGATTCAACAAGCCCTTGATCTAATAAGCTTCCCTATACCTACTATCGAGGACTCTCGTCAGGATAAGGTGTGGTGGGTTTGTGTAACCAATATCTGGATTGATTTTACGGTAAAAGAAGTGTGGAAATCGTTGGAAGGTCTCAACCCATGTGTATATTGGCATAAGATGGAATAGTTTAAAGGGTTCATTCCTAAACATGCCTTATGTCTTTGGATGGCTTGTCATCGAAGGCTCCCTATGCAAGATCGAGTGGGCCTTTGGAAACACCACCCCCCGGATTTGCTATGTGCATTTTGCAACCAAAGAAACGATTCTCACAATCATCTTTTCTTTAATTGTGCCTTTTCTTTACAGGTTTAGAGGCTAAATAAACGGGCGACGGGGCTTTTTGGATATGCGGAATCATGTGATACTATTCTTACGGGCTGGTCAAGTGGTAAAAGAGTTAAATTAAATTTCAACCAAAAGTTATCGATTGCTGCTACTGTGTATCATATTTGGCAAGAAAGGAATAGAAGATTTTTCAACAATTAACAAAGAACGGTGGAGCAAGTCTTCAATGATATTAGAGAGGTGGTTCTTCTTAGAGTGGCTTGGAAGATTCGGCATAGGAACCAGGAGAATAATTAATGGGGTTGTTTGGGTTTTCTTTGTTTGTAGTAGGAGTGTTGGGTCTTTTTTTGGTTCTTTTCTATCTCCTTTTGGCTGGATTGTTGCTTGTTAGATGTTTAGCCTTGGGCTTATCCTTGGCTTGGTGTCTTTGTAGGGGTCTTGCCCCTTTTTCTTTGCTTGTCTTATGATATTGCCAAGTTTTCCTTTAAAAAATGTTTAATTCCCTTATTTGTGGAATTCAATGGGATTTGAGGATTCCTTCCATGAAAAATAATGAACCAAACGAGGAAAAGAAATTTGGTCAATGGAATTCAACATTCCAATTCCATCAGATTCCTCCCGGATCTGCGAACCAAACACCACCTGTAAGAACTTGAAGGAAATTTGATGAAATTTGACCATGCGGTTGGTTGATAGGAATTGGAATGGAATCTCTTAATGTTATTGGAGTATGCATGTTTGGTTGGTAGAATGTATATTCGAAATTGGAATGAAATAATAATAAATGTCTAAAGTACTCCCTTTATTACATTTAATATTTTATTGCTTAAAAAATATTGCTTAATTTTAACTAAAATATAATGGTAATATTAACTGATGGTGGTGGGCTGGCGGCTATGACGACGATGGTGGTGGCGTGAAGGTGTTAGCGGTGGTGTGTTTGTGTGAGGTGAGGCTGGGTGACGGCCATGAAGGCAATAAGTGTTGTGGTGGAAGCGGCAAAGATGAGGTAGGGTGAGTGACGGCTGTGAGGACAATAGTGGCGTGATGGTGGGTGGGTGTACGGGAGGATGGTAGTTGTAACGACGACAATAGTAGCGTTGTGGTGTTGATGGTGGGTGGGTGACGGTTGTGATGATGGACAATCGTAACGTGGGAGTGAGGATGGGGTGGGATGATAATATCAATTGGCACTACTCGTGGTTGCGGGCTTGCGACAACAACATTGCTGACGACAAGAGTAGTGTTGGTTAAATTGGATGCAACAAATATTTTTTCTTTGTAAATCCAAATTATAAAAAAAACTACATTTGAAAAGGAATAGAATTCAATTACTTTGCTTATGTCAACGAATCATCAAATCCCTCAATCTTAGAATTCGGCATAATTCAATCAATTTAATCCGCACACCAAACATTGTCAACAAAACGATTGAAGAAATTTATCATGTTAATTCCATCAAATTGTCTCGCAAACCAAACCAAACGATCTTTAAATAACTTCATGAATCAGCAACTAACCTCAACAATCTATGAATATTTTCTTTATAGATCCATAAACTCATCAAACCTTTAAAAGGTTTATAACATGGTCTATTTTCTTGTTTCTGAATATGTGTGTGGTCTCAATCATCATTGATATTAGTGTTATTGGTGAAATGTGGTAGTGGACAAATGTATTGAGCACTCCAAGGATACGGAATATGCTTTTCATTTTTAGAGTTTTAGCGTACTTAATAGACACTTCATCTAGCTACACACTTGACTAGTGTGTGGTGTTATCTATGGAGTAAAGTTGAATTTTGATCGAGATGTTTGTAATTTTTAATGGATATTGTCCTAAGTTTTAAAAGCTTGGATTTTATTTTTTTACATTTGTCAATTTCCAACGATTTTGTTCGTTGATTTATTCCGTTAAGTCCAATTAAATGAATGGCATTTTAAACATTTTTTGCTATTTTCTTAATTTTATATAAAAAATTAAAAAGCATATTGTATTTTAAATTTTTAATTGTAAAACAAAAAAAAAACGTAAGAGAAAAGGATAGACAATCGCCATCAAATAGATAGTATGTTTTTTTTTTAATATAAAATTAATAAAATAATGAAAAAATCACTAAAATACATTTTATTTAACTGATAAAGTCAACAATAATTAGACATAAGGATCAAAACCATTGAAAATTGACAAACATGATGAACGAAATCCATATTTTTAAAGTTTATGGACGGTACTAGTTATAAATTACAAACGTTAAGGATAAAAATTGAATTTACTCCTTATTTTTAACATTAAAGGTTGGAGGTTTTTCTTTTTCCTAAAATATTTTATTTTTATTTCGAGTTGTATAATTAAGTATATCTTTTTGGAAACATTTATTTTTAATTTGTTATACAATTTATATGACTTTATTTTGTTAAAACTATCTATCTTTGATTAAAGGTGGATAAAAATTAGGTTTGATGGGTTTTCAACGGGTCTTATTAAAATTGGTTCTAGTTGTTTTCATGTTCCTTAACTTTGTCCCTTCAGAAAAATCGTAATCAATTTCTATGGCTCAATCGGTCTTATTAGTAATTGGTCATGGTCCTAGTCTTTTGCTGGTCCTTCTCGAAAAACTTTGTGCCAAGTTAGTCGTAAGGCCTCGTCCTTAAAATCGATGGACGTTCCATTCATTTATTTCAATCAAATACTATATTTGTTGACAACTATAACACAAGAGATCAGGATTCAAGAACACACACACTTGCAAGATTCTTAAAGGGTGTTTTGATTTGTTGGATGCTAAAAACGGTACTAATAGTTAGAGATAAATGGTTGTTTGCATCGAAATACTCTAAGCCTAAGAAAGCGATGTTGTAGGATAATATTGTGACTCGTTCGTCCTTATGAGTTACAAATAGAATTAGTAAGTTCAACATTAATTGGATTTGTTGGTTAAAATCCACTTCTTACTATTTTTTACATGTAATATGCTTTTATCAAAATACCCTATGCCTAAGAAAATAGTGTTGTAGGATAATATTGTGACTCGTTCGTCCTTATGAATTATAAATAGAAGTAATAAGTTCAATATAAAATGGATGTGTTGGTTATAAAATCCACTTCTTACTATTTTTTACGTGTAATATGTTTTTCTAACTTCTTACTAGTTCTTTATACATCTCCACCGTTCAAAAAATGGTGAGATTTTTTTACCAAACCTTTAAATAAATATCATTTTTAATGCAAAAAAACGGGTGTCAAATTAGCATCTCTACCAATCAATATCATTTTTACCAAAAATGGTGAGATTTTTTTATAAACAATAATTCATCTGTAAACATAAACATCATTTTTCTTACATTGATCATAACATTTTGAAAATATTAGCTTTCAGAACAATTTTGTTAATGAAAATTTGTATAAAAAAAACGATAAATAAGATTTAATGTTTACTATTTATGGCATAAAAAGTAATGTAAAATATAGTGTGTTTAATGTTTAAATAAATATCATTTTTAATGCAAAAAAACGGGTGTCAAATTAGCATCTCTACCAATCAATATCATTTTTACCAAAAATGGTGAGATTTTTTTATAAACAATAATTCGTCTGTAAACATAAACATCATTTTTCTTACATTGATCATAACATTTTGAAAATATTGGTTTTCAGAACAATTTTGTTAATGAAAATTTGTATAAAAAAACGATAAATAAGATTTAATGTTTACTATTTATGGCATAAAAAGTAATGTAAAATATAGTGTGTTTAATGGACAAACGTTGTATATATAGTGTTAAATATTATACTTTTTATACTTTAAAGACACGTTAAAAAGTTGGATTGTTTGAAAGAGTTACTCGGAAATATAAACCTATCTAACCCAAAAGATAGACGGCGATGGACCATGGACGAAATGGGCAAGTTCTCGGTGGCGTTTGTCAGGAACTATATAGACTCCAAAAGCTTGGATCTCGATCAGAGTCCTTCTAGTTGCAACATGTTGGTGCATATTAAGGTAAATATTTTAATGTGAAGGTTGGGTTTGAATAAAATTTCCTCCAGGGACAATATTGCTAAAAGTGGAATTGAGGTCCATTTGATTCTTTGTCCAATATGCGAAGAGAAGATTGAATCCATGGATCATTTGTTCTTTAAATATCATTTGGCACGTAATATTTGTAGGAATCTAGGTAGATGGTGGAACACTAACATCCCGACATAAAGAACATCTCAGATTGGAAGGGTTGGATGGGGACTTCAACGATGAAGAAAGGGGAGATCGAATGCTTAGAAGATGTATTCTACGTAGCGTTGTGGTCTGTATGGAACTTCCGTAATGGGACAATGTTTGACACTAAGAAAACTGAAAATACTGTTTTATGGGACAATATAATAACACATTCGTTTTTCTGGGCTCACAATAGGAACATAAAGTTGAATATTAATTAGGTAACAGGGTTACAAAATCCTTTAGCGGCTATTTTTATAATCTTACTAATTTTAATTAAATTTTTGTCGTTTAAAAAGAAAAAAATGAAAATGTTGCTTTTTATTTTCTTTCCTATTGTTCAAAGCTTTGATTCCACTTGGACCCTTATTCCAAACATGCCAAACTAAATTTTATTGCATTGTGGATTAAAAATTTATGATTTTTGTTAGAATTAATTCTTCATTATAATTAGAGTGAACTACGATTTTCATTCCTATATTTGGATGTTTATAACCATTTTCGTTCATATGGTTTAAAATTTGGTTTTTTCATCTCTATGGTTTTTATTTTACTACTATTTTCATCCTTTCATCTAACGTTATTAAGTTTGACCGTTAACAAGTCCAAAATCAAGTTTTTAAAATTACATATTTAGTTCTTATGGTATATAAAACTTTAAATACTTACCCTTAAATTTCTTTTATTATATTAGTAAGAAACTTATATATTGTATTATTTTACTTTTTATTTCTTTATAAAGTTGGCATTATATATTGTATTATTTTTCTTTTTATTTCTTTCTAAAAGTTGGCACTTATATATTGTATTATTTTACTATGTGTGTGTGTATATATATATATATGTGTGTGTTTAATTTAAATGCCAAATAAATTTGATCAATTAATTAAAAGAAAGTTTAAATGAAAACATGAAATAGTGGAGTAAAATACATTTAATTAAAATAATAAACGGTTGATATAAAGAAACATTTTTTTCTCGAATAGGAATTTAAACTTCTTCAGATGATAATTTAAAACAATTTAAAATCTTACGTAAATCAATAAATAAAACGCTATTAATTTTAGGAAATTTCAACCTAAAACTTTGGAAAAAAGTATATCATTTCCTTATCAACAATTTTAATTAAGTTATTTCATCTTTTATTATTAAAATTATATTAATTTTAAAAACATACAGTATAATTAATAATAAAAAATTTCATTTCTTTTTTCATTCATTATTTTTCCTTTCTTTTCTCTCCAAATTTGAGAGAACAAGTAAAGTAACTGATTTACTTAAGATTTTTATTTATTTGACTTTATCGTATAAAAAAGTTTTATAGGATTCGAAAAAAAAATAGTTTCATTTTATTACGACTGGTTGTTTTTATTAAATGTATTTTACACCATTATTCCAAAATTTCATTTAAACTTTATTTTTTATTAATTAATCAAATTTGTTTAATATCTAAATAAGTGGCAACTTAAGTTTTTTTTGAACGACAAGTTAGTAGTTATTGATTCGGACCCACAGTGACATCCATATGGGCAGTATGCGGGACCCGAACCTTCACCTTAGGGGATAAACCCCCACTCCTCCACCATTTTTAGGAAAACCACCACTCCCAAGGCTCGAACCCGAGACTTTGAGGATGATGTAAAAACCCCGGTACCGCTAGGCTAGAGGCTCTTTGGTACTAATGTAATAAATAAAATTTAAGAATAAATATTTAAACTCCATATACCACAAGGAATAAATATGTTAATTTTCATACTTTTTAACAGTTAAACTTAGACGGATGGACGAAAATGAAAGCAAAATGGAAACCACGGAAGTGAAAAAAAACAGTTTTTAAACCACAGAGACAAAAATAGTTATAAACATCAAATCACGGCGGATTTGTGTCTTAGGGTCTAGTCCGGGATTTTAGTTCTTAGTGGTTAACGGATTCTCGATGAGATCTATCTTCTTGAGGCTCATTCGGTTGTATCTGTAGGCGAACTTCGAGCATGCAAGTTTTGTTGTCTATCTGTATTTTTTGGTTTGTTGTGTTTTTCTTCACTTTGTAGAAAACATTTATTAGCCTTTTTATATTTGATTTGTTCTTTATAAAGTTTTATCGCCTTTCAAAAAAATTAAATCACATTAATCTTAATTTGGTAACCTATCGTTAAAAATTGTATATTTTTAAAAGAGTAATGTAACAGCCCAAAATCTCAGATTTCCAAATTATATAAATCAAAGCCAAAACGGCTAAATTCAACTCCCAACAATGAGTAAAGAAACTGAAACTCATCACTAATGTACACAACGAATAAAGAAATACAACCACAACAGAGAATCATTGCTACTAAAACGTAGAAGCTAAGTCTAGACCACTTCACTCCGAGCTCACACCTTGCTCTTCCACAGAACACCTGTCTGAAAAAGGTTTATATTGAAAACGTGGGTTAGACCAAAAGGTCTAGTGAATTCCCCATAAAACAGTTCACAATTTCGGCAGTTCACAAATCATTAAAAACATGCAATGGTCTACAAATAAATATTTTCATTCTCATAAAGAGAACATTTAATATTTTTAAGAAAATGGCAATTGAAAGCCATACCCAACTATTGGATTTATCCCACCTATAATTAGAAGTGTACCTATATGTAGGATTTATCCCACCTAGACATAGGATTTTATATATATGGCCCCTTATATGTAGGATTTATCCAACCTAGATATAGGAATTAAAACAAATAATGCGCATATCGACCCCAAAAGCTCATAAAAGTGATCATGGTAGTTCTTGCATATAAACAAAGCGTTTAAGGAAGCCACAATCAACAAGTAAGCATTTAAAATAGTCCACATCGCATTCTTACGTGATAGGGAACTCACCTGGAATAGTCACACCCTGTCTGAAGCTTAAATGGTTATCACTTCCAAACCGAAAGCCTAAATTCAACAATAAGAAATGGGTGTTAACCCCAACGAATTACCCCAAAAGTCATCTATTACAGACTTAAGATAAACCCCTAAACCATAGGTCCAAACTCTAGCTCGAAGCGGAAAACCAAACGGCCAAACTCGGCTTAAAACAGTGAGTTACGCGGCTTAAGCCGCGACCTCAACCCGCAGGGTAACCCGCGGGACTCACTGTTTCAGCTGGTTCGAACCAGCAACCAAGAAACAACCCCCAAACTCAACAAATACCCAAATACTGATTTCAATTATTCCCAAAACATATATGATGAACATATAACCCTCAAAAACTAATACCCAAACATAAGGAATCATTTCCAAATGATTAACCCAACTAATTGCTCAATCAAAACTTGGGATTGAGCAACAATGGAGGTTTTCTTGAAAAAACTCTAAGAGATGATTCAACTAAACCATAGCTCAACAAAAGAACTTTTAAAAGCTCCAAACAAGGGATTAGATCCACCATAAGAGACTTACTCTTGAAGAACATAGGGTTTAGAACACTTAAATCAAACTATAATCCCTAATGATGAAAGATAAAATGCAAGAGAAGATTGTATACTTGAATAGTTGATCCTTTCTTGCTAAGTCTTCTTCCCCACAATACTGATTTCTCCCTTTCTTCTCTTCTCTACGTTCTACCTCCACACACACTAGCCACACACTGATGTTTGAGAAATGAGGGAAAATGAGGGATTTCCTCTTCTCTTTGCCTTTATATATTATGCGCTTCCAAGCAATTAAACCCTAGCCCAACAATCATATCTGATCCAAGCCCAAAGCATTAAATTAATAAGCCAAGATTATTCATTAATCATCTCATAAATTTTTGGGTTATTACAAAACCTCCCCCTTAAAATAATTCTGTCCCCGGAATTCCTTCATCGAAGAGATACGGGTACAACTCCTTCATTTTCGATCCAACTCCTAGTTGGCTTCTTGCCCCTTGTGAAAACACCACTGCACTTTCACCATTGAAATATCTTTGTTTTTTAAGATCTTGATCTTCCGATCAATAATCATCTCGAGCTCTTTCCCAAGTTCAACTTTTATCTATCTGAAATTCTTGCACGGCACAGATAAATCCGCTTCTGCTAAACATTTCCTCAAATTAGAAATGTGGAAGGTACTATGAATACCTTGCAACTTTTCCAGTAATTCCAACTGGTATGCTACCTCCCAAATTCGTTAAATTATAGGGGGTGGCCCACTAATGTGGACTCAACTATACAATCAAACAGATACCGACCACCTTTAGTGCCATCTTTAACCAAATAATCTGTAACATCCTAGACCAACCGTAGCAGATATTGTCTGCTTAGTCCGCACACTTGGACTGTCGGTTTTTAAACGCGTCTACATTGGACTTCATAATCAAATTCTATTCTTTAAAGGAAGGGCTTTTAACGAAGTTCACCTTTCAAAACACGAACCCCGACTAATAATTTCATCATCCCAATTATCAATTTAGCAACAAGCCAACCTTGCATTTTCCACTTAGACTTTCAACTAAAAGCTGCTTATCAATAATATACAACTCTTTAGAATACCTATCGCCACAACAGAGAATCATTGCTACTAAGATGTAGAAGCTAAGTCTAGACCACTTCACTCCAAGCTCACACCTTGCTCTTCCACAGAACACCTATCTGAAAAAGGTTTATATTGAAAACGTGGGTTAGACCAAAAGGTCTAGTGAATTCCCCATAAAACAGTTAACAATTTCGGTAGTTCACAAATCATTAAAAACATGCAATGGTCTACAAATAAATAATTTCATTCTCATAAAGAGAACATTTAATATTTTTAAGAAAATGGCAATTGAAAGCCATACCCAACTATTGGATTTATCCCACCTATAATTAGAAGTGTACCTATATGTAGGATTTATCCTACCTAGACATAGGATTTTATATATATGGCCCCCGATATGTAGGATTTATCCCACCTAGATATAGGAATTAAAACAATTAATGCGCATATCGACCCCAAAAGCTCATAAAAGTGATCATGGTAGTTCTTGCATATAAACAAAGCGTTTAAGGAAGCCATAATCAACAAGTAAGCATTCAAAATATACATTGCATTCTTACGTGATAGCGAACTCACCTGGAATGGTCACACCCTGTCCGAAGCTTAAACGGTTATCACCTCCAAACCGAAAGCCTAAATTCAACAATAAGAAATGGGTGTTAACCCCAACGAATTACCCCAAAAGTCATCTATTACAGACTTAAGATAAACCCCTAAACCATAGGTCCAAACTCTAGCTCGAAGCGGAAAAACCAAACGGCCAAACTCGCCTTAAAACAGTGAGTTACGCGGCTTAAGCCGCGACCTCAACCCGCTGGGTAACCCGCGGGACTCACTGTTTCAGCTGGTTCGAACCAGCAACCAAGAAACAGCCCCCAAACTCAATGATTTCAATTATTCCCAAAACATATATGATGAACATATAACCCTCAAAACTAATACCCAAACATAAGGAATCATTTCCAAATGAGTAACCCAACTAATTGCTCAATTAAAACTTAGGATTGAGCAACAATGGAGGTTTTCTTGAGAAAACTCTAAGAGATGATTCAACTAAACCATAGCTCAACAAAAGAACTTCTAAAAGCTCCAAACAAGGGATTAGATCCACCATAAGAGACTTACTCTTGAAGAACATAGGGTTTAGAACCCTTAAATCAAACTATAATCCCCAATGATGAAAGATAAAATGCAAAAGAAGATTGTATACCTGAATAGTTGATCCTTTCTTGCTAAATCTTCTTCCCCACAATACTGATTTCTCCCTTTCTTCTCTTCTCTACGGTCTACCTCCACACACACTAGCCACACACTGATGATTGAGAAATGAGGGAAATTGAGTGATTTTCTCTTCTCTTTGCCTTTATATACCATAGGCTTCCAAGCAATTAAGCCCTAGCCCAACAATCATATCTGATCCAAGCCCAAAGCATTAAATTAATAACCCAATTTTATTCATTAATCATCTCATAAAATTTTGGGTTATTACAAAACCTCCCCCTTAAAATAATTTCGTCTCCGGAATTCCTTCATCGAAGAGATACGGGTACAACTCCTTCATTTTCGACTCCAACTCCTAGGTGGCTTCTTGCCACTTGTGAAAACACCACTGCACTTTCACCATTGAAATCTCTTTGTTTTTTAAGCTCTTGATTTTCCGATCAATAATCATCTCGGGCTCTTTCCCAAGTTCAACTTTTATCTATCTGAAATTCTTGCACGGCACAGATAAATCCGCTTCTGCTAAACATTTCCTCAAATTAGAAATGTGGAAGGTACTATGAATACCTTGCAACTTTTCCAGTAATTCCAACTGGTATGCTACCTCCCCAATTCGTTAAATTATAGGGGGTGGCCCACTATTGTGGACTCAACTATACAATCATACAGATACCGACCACCTTTAGTGCCATCTTTAACCAAATAATCTGTAACATCCTAGACCAACCGTAGCAGATATTGTCCGCTTAGTCTGCACACTTGGACTGTCGGTTTTTAAACGCGTCTACATTGGACTTCATAATCAAATTATATTCCTTAAAGGAAGGACTTTTAACGAAATTCACTCTTCAACAACACGAACCCCGACTAATCATTACATCCTCCCAATTATCAATTTAACAACAAGCCAACCTTGCATTTTCCACTTAGACTTTCAACTAAAAGCTGCTTATCAATAATATACAACTCTTTAGAATACCTATCGCCACAAGTTGTATCCAACCCGGTTAATATTGCACCTCTACCACAAATTGAAATTAATCCATCAACACTACCGTTTTCCATAATTGAACATGCATCCCCCACAACTTATTATCACATTTCACAATACACATTCGAATAGTCTACTAATCAATTCTGAAAATTCATTCTTCAAAATTTCCATCAAGTCAGTCAATCATCTATGATTTTCCTCAAAATAATTTTGAGTTCACTTACTTCACAGAAGGAGCAACCACTCACTGCAAACCATTCTAACTAGCATGATATCAAACACTAGGTTCCTGCGGCATACCTGCCACTCTAATACTAACTTCAACTTCAATAGTCTCTCCCTCAAAGCACGCTTCCAACGACCTTTACTTGTCTTTCCAAGACTGTAGGGTACACGCTTTCAATATAAGACTTGCTAGCAATGCATGCTTTAAAACAATCTTTCGAATCGATTTATCAAACACCTTAGCTAGTTCTAGCATCAACACTATTACCTCCTTGAAAGGGTTTATATATGTAAATCTACCCAACAAATGAAAAGTTTAGGCATAACTCCACTTCTAGTTATCACCCGGCCATCTTCTTACTTTCATTAAAATCACTCATTCCCACATACCAATTTCATCTTCTCAAACCAGTCTGAAATATCGATGTCTAACCAATGACACCCATCAATTACTCAACGAAATCGATTACCAAAACCATCCATCCACCAATGCGAGACTAAGTCTAGCGACACGGTCTCACTGAAATTCCCAAACGGGATAATTAATTATGTTTCCATACTTGGCCGTTACGAAACAATACCAATGCTTCAAATCACCACACGCCTTTCGATTCCCAAAAGGAGTGAACTGAACTACTATATTCCTTTACACGAAAGATATATTCCATCGCTCTGATTCAAATCCGAAAATCTACTATCAAGCTTTTTTACCCAACCGAATTTGACATTTGCACCAATGTCCTAACGGAAAGAGATAAACTCGTCTAAAAGGACGGCATAACCAAATAAAAATGTGAATCCGTCACTGATTACCACCCAAGTCTTTTGTTCCCAAAAATCGGAATATTGCACGACCCTCTACGAATTCCTTCGCCTCAAACAATCATAAATACCTCCACAATAGATATTTCACAATGAACCACACTGCACAAATCAATTCTACCCATCGACCTTGCATACTCCCAAGAACAGTCCAACTGACATTCACATAACGTCATAAACACCGCAAAACAAAACAATCTATTGCCAAGGCTTACTTCCCAACAAGATCGATATCAATTTAATAATTTCCATGTCATAATTGATATAACAGGCCCTTATCCAACCATACATGTTAATGTCTAAACACAACACTAACAGACAATATAGTTAGCTCCCCAAACTCTCGAATTTCATCACACCCATGAGAATCTTAAACAATCCATCAGGCACTTTAATGTCTACCGCCGACACTTAA
This sequence comes from Silybum marianum, assembly GCA_036898165.1. Lineage (NCBI taxonomy): Eukaryota > Viridiplantae > Streptophyta > Magnoliopsida > Asterales > Asteraceae > Silybum > Silybum marianum. The sequence continues at coordinate 28,777,280 of CM072533.1, read as the reverse complement.
CCACTTTCGAGTTACTCTTCAACTTTCTTGATGCATTACCACTTTTGATTGTTTCAACATTAGATACCAAAAATGGTTACTCAATTCCAAAGATAACTTTCATCATGGTGATAATATAATCATTATACCAACCTTTGAGGATTCCTACGAATGTTCGCATGAGTTATAGCCCCCCGCCTTACACCGTTTAACTGTGATGCCCCTCAATTATCACTTGACCATGGAATACGATTCCATTGACACATAGGGTTACGTACATGTCTAATTTAACATTCATGCCTGGCTCCACCATCGCTTTGACCAAGCTCCAAACCGCTACCCATCAACATGACACTACAAAAAGTGTTTGCAAAAATAAAACTTCACCCCGGACATGAGCAATATCGATCAATTACATCACACTTTAGGGAACAAAATATGAATCTCTTATAATAGAGACATCACTAAACTTAATGTGCAAGGTTTTCCCCTCACTCGTGTTGGTCCTAAAGGAGTCTACAAGAGTTCAATGGATATAGAAACAGTTTGTAGAAGGGGGGTTGAATACAAACAGTTAGATTTTTCGTTTTTAAATGAGTTTATATTGAATAAACAAATTTACAGTTACAAACGGAATTAGAACAAGTAAAACCTATTCTGTTGTAACTTAAGAAATCACACAGATTGATGCACAAGGAAATAAGAAAGAAAGGGACAGAGGTTTTTTGGAAATACAAAGTAGAATGCATAAAGATGAAGAAGATATCTTCATCTTATTTATACCCGTTTGCATTTAATGCAAGACAGAAGGTATATGTCACGTGTCAAGCGTCCGTAAGAAGCTTGTCCTTTGTTCAGAACGTAACCATGTTTTTGGTCGCATGTGAACAGTACCCTATCAGGTATGAGGGGACATATGAGACAATCCGTACGTCCTTCTCTGACATAGTATAAGGTTTGACTTTTGTGCATCGAGGATAAGATCAATCTTAATCTTGTTTGAGAAGCTTCACTTGATCGCTGAACTTGAAACTTCAAGGGTTAACTTTCATAGTATCGCTGAGGCTTGACAAGACTTCACACTCTGATTTAGATATTCATTGCTATCACTGAACCGCTTCAGATCATTAGCTGACTATCTCTTTCTTCAGCTTGGTCTTCGACTTTTGCTTAATGTTCCTTTGGTGTGATGATTGATCTTCAGATCTTCAGAGGTAGACTTGATGCTTCTGATTTTCAGCGGTCGCTGATACCACTCAGCGTATGCTATCGCTGATTGTAAGTATAAGTTTACAAATGGAATTTCACTAAGTAAACAAAAAAATCATATTCAAATCACTGAGAGGAGTTATGATCAACAATCTCCCCCTATTTGATTATGATTAAGTAATATGACAAAATTACTTGAAGAGATTAGTAGGGACTTAAGGAATAAATGAGTAAAAATTTCTAAGTACTAATCTGAGAGATCTTTTTCAGCTAATCTTTTATAGTCATTGAGTTTCATTTATAAGAATATGAAAGCACAATTTTTACAAGTAGATGCTTTAAGTACATTCACTGATTTAAATTTCAGAGAGAAATATCAGTGAGTATTGAGGTATGTAAAGAAGTTAGAACTCTTATGTTCATTGTCCCATTTACTGTTTTTAGGGATCTTTTCAGTACACTGTTGGAGTAGAGTACTTCATTTGAAATTTCATTAATAATCTGAAGGAATTACATGAACAATGAAATTACTAATTTGTAAGTAGAGAGAAGTACAATACACTGAAGAGTAATACAAAGAAAAAAAAACTATCAATAAATCAGAGAGATTTTCATGTCTTCTTCGTATTTCATTTTCATAGAGCCTCTTCTGTCGATTCATCAGCGGATCATCTGACCAGCAGTAGTGATGCATGATCTTGATGAAGGCTGATGGAGCTTTGCTAACCTCGCTGTTTCTGAAGAGCCCTAAAAAGCCATCATTGTCCAAGAAAACCATACCTGGTTCAGGGAAGGTGATGATTTCATTCTCTTCAAATTTTCTTTCTTGAGGGAGAGAGGAGTTCAACATTGAGATGTTGGGAATTTCCAAGTTTCATGATCACTTTTGGATGATGAACCTCCTTCAGCATTTGATCTTTTCTTTCTTGAAGGCTCAGGGAGAGGTGGAACTTGTACATGTTGTGACATCCTCTAAAGAAGTTGATCCAACGCTTTTTCCACCACATCTTTAAACTTTGATTTGGAACCCTAAATGGCATCTCTTATTTCTAGCCATTCAGAGTATCCATAGAACTTTAAGAACTTGACTTCTTCTTTTTCAACTCTCGTATGCCTGTACATTCGAACAAAATACCTTCAGTCCATACCTTTTGGAAGGACGTCCTTCGATCGTTGCTCGAATGATTTGTGAGTCAGACCTCCGATAATTGATTCTTTCAGTGCACCAGCGTAGTTCTTTTTCTCTGTGGCTTGATCCTTCATTGACTAGAGCATCGAGGATATTCTTTTGAGCGAGGATGGGATTCACTTGGATATTTTCTTCATTTAGTTCGCTTTGTGCCAGAGCTTCAGCGACCATTTTACTTTTCTCGATTTGGTTTTTGATTGTTTTATCTCTAGCAGCATCCTCCCTGATCATTTTTCCTGCAAGCTTTCGATCATTCTCTGTCTGCTTCATCTTTTCATCCCTTATTCTCTGAGTTTCAAGAGCTTGTGCTCTCTCCTCTTTTTAAAGAAAATAGAAGTCATCCACCACGCTTATAGGAATTGGACATTCTGGTTCAACAGAGGGCATCTTTATTCTTTTTTGCTTCGAGCTCTTTTAAAAAGTTTATTCGCCTTTCTTCTTCTTCAGGCTAGCTTATTAGCGGTCTCTGAGTGCGTCGTCTGGGAATGAAGCCTTCTTCATCTTAGGAGTCAGAGTCAGATATGTACATAAGCTGCTCCTCTGATGAAGATTCCTTCCAAAAAGTGGAGTCCTTTGAGAAACTAGACTCACTGTGAATGGGAGAGAAGGAAGGATAGGTTGGAGGTTCAGATATGGGATTATGAGCGATTAGGGGAAGAGTTACCTCTACAGCGGTCTCCCCCTCAGATGTTGGACTAGTGGCATCGACATCTCACCTGTTTTCCTTTGCCTGATTGGCTGGACGAATCCTGAGAAGGAGGTGGTCCATCCCCCAAGGGATCCCTGTAGACTATTTCAGGCATGAAGTTGCCTGGTCTACTTCTTTTAAAGTGCTCGAGGGCACCAGGAGGGATGTCATTATCATCATCATCTTCTTCTCCCCCATAATGAGGGATGTCAACATTTTCTTCCTCATCGTCTTCTTCTTCCTCATTATCTTCCTCTGCGACTTCAGCGACTTCAGCGACAGCAGAACGAGGGTCTCGCCGAATGTAAGGAGATATTGGAGTGTCAGGGAATCTTTCATTAGATTCTCCGATGAACTCGTCAGCGATTTCCTGGGCACATCTCTCCCCCTCGATGTTGTCAGCAGGGAGAACATGCATCACCAGAGTGCACACATTGGACTCAATGTCCTTTAGAGAGGAGGTGTGCGCATCCTGAGTCTGAACCACTTGGTTTTGCGCATCCATCTTCTTCGCCAACCTAGCAATAGCTTGCTGATTGGCAGGTTATCAGCCTTGATCGCCTGAATGTCAGTGTACACATTGTTGATGGTGGCCTTCATCCCTGGAGTACCAGAGATGGCCTGGAAGATGTACTCAGCGGATGTTTGAAGATTGTCTACCCTAGCCCTTGTGAGGTCACATTCATTGACTAAGCAGTCAATTGCAGGGATTGTGGGGTTAGGGAGAAAAATCTTGGGGATCTCCATGACAAAAGGAGGAGGCTTTGAAGAGAACTTCTCTTGCTTCACCTTGCTTAGTTCAGCTTCCGTCTTTGGTTGCTGAGGAGATTTTCCCTTAGCAAAGACCGAAGGGGAGTAGCGCATCGGGCCGACCCCGGGAGACGATTCACCGTGGTTGCTGTAGTGGAGAGTGGAGGGGCAGTACCTGATGATAACATAGACAGAGCAGCCAAGAAGAGCTCTGGGTTAGAAGAGGGATGAGAAGACATGTTATTTACCTTGAGAGTATCATGAGGATTGCTCTCAGGGACAACGTGTACTAAGGTAGTGTCATGTGGATCACTAGCCTGTGTCTCAGTGTGTCTGAGAGAGACATGCTGAGGTCCTGTTGTAATGGCCCTCCAAAGTTCAGATTATCGAAACAATACTGAAGTTTGGACATTGTGCGATTCAACATCATTAGAGGTAGGGACAACTATCTTTGAATCATTTGTTTGTGTGAGGACCAAAGAAGAGATGGTAGAAGGATAGAGGGTTGTGAATGTAGTACCTGATCCAGCTTCAGCGAAGCTGGCTATTACACGTTTAGTGACCGTAGTCGCTGAAGGTGGCGGTAGAGCTGAAGAAGCGGCAATGGGTTCAGAGACCGTTGTCGTGGCTGTAGCTACAGTGGACAGTACACCCGAAATAGGAAGGGAAGTCTTTTGAGAGACTTCCTTCCTTGGATTCTTTGTAGCTGGCTTATGAGCGATGGTCTTTTTAAGACCATCGCTGGGTTCCTTTCGCTTGGAGGGAGAGGAGGTATCAGGGATACTCACTAATGGGTTGGGCAGTGAGATGGACACATGTCTCGCTGCTTTGATTAGCTGCAGCATGTAGGGTGTGAAAGGAGCATGATCTTGATGGACATTAATGTCCAGAGACTTCTTTCCTACATGTGAGAAGCTTTGGTTAGAAACCGTTAGATATTCACCCTTAAAGGCCACCTCCAGAATGGGTGCAAAGAATCTGGGGTAAGGGATGAATTGGTTCCTCTTCGCAGCTTTGACTTTGTTGTACATATCACTGAATATGTAGTCAGCATACACTACAAGAAATGATGGCTATAGCGACGACACATATAACAACGATTTTTGCTTTGTCGTTGAAAATATCTATACCGACGACTTTTCGTCACTAAAGGGTGAAAAACACATCGGATGTTCATTGGATTTTTGGAGACGACAATGTCGTTGTTGTAGATGAACTTTCTAATTAAAATATGGATGGGAAAAAAATGGCGGGTTCACGACATTTTTGAATGGTTATAGCGACAACATGTCGTCGCTATTGGTATTTAATAAGTTTTTGTGAAAAGTAAAGAAATTTGGATTTTCTTTCTAAAATATTTGATACCTTATAGAGACGACATGTCGTTGCTGTAGACATTTAATAATTTTTCTTTGGAAAATGAAAAAAATATAATATCTTATTAAAAATTAATTTATAAACTAGTAGTTTATACTAACGATTTGTCGTCGCTGAAGATCAAAATTTTGAGGAAAATTTTGGTGGGAAAAGTTTTGAAGTCTCTAGTGACGACATGTCGTTGCCATAGAAATTTAATAAATTTTTTAGAAATTAAAAAAAATGTTTTATAAAAAAAGATCTCAAATTAAGATTTTGAAAAATATAAAAGATCTCATTTTTTCAATTTAAAAAATGAATATTAAAATGATGATTTGAAAAACAACACATATCACTATAGATATTTAAAAGCTTGTATTGAATAAAGTAAATTTTGATTTTTTTTATTAAAATATAATCAATAAATTTTTATCCACAAACAACGTTATTAAACGTGTAATCTATTTTTCAAAAAAAAAAAAAGACAGTTAGTTAATTATTCTTATAAGTTGAAAAACCAATTTTATTTTAAAAAGTGGATTTAGAAAATTTAATAAACCCTCAATTTATTTATAAATCAATAATCAACAACTTTTTTTAAAAACAGTTTAAAGTATTCAAGGGGTATAAAGATTATATGGTGTAGTTATAGAGTTATTTGACTTGTTTATTTTTTATGGTAATGTAAATATGTTTCCATATATTGGTTTATTATTGTCTTGGATTAATCTTTACAAAAAAAAAACATCTGTCTTTATTTTTGTAACTGTTATATTTGTTTATTTTTATCATAATCCGTGTAGTTTGCTAAAGTTTTGGTTTTTTGTGCCTTGAAGTTGCAAAAAAAGGGTCATTTTTGGCATTTCTTTGAAAATTGGTTGAAAATATTTCAGTAATATGATGATTCGATAAAAAATGGAGAAAAAAATTAATATGAGTATTAAATTAAATATTAGGGTGTTCTCGGTCGTATTTAATGAATTTATGCAGATCCGACCAATCCATTGGATTTTGGATTTTGTCATCCAATCCAATCAAATTAAAAAGTTCTCGGTTGAAATTCAATGGATTTAGGTGGATTTGATCCAATCCTTCATCCATTAGATATTGCATTTTGTCATCGATCCAATAGTATTCAAGGAAATATTAGTTTGAATCAGACCGATTCATCCAATATTTTTATTCAATTTTCAACCGATTAATCACTATTTGAATTGATTGTTCATATATGTTACATAGTTCCTGGCACTATCTATTGGACTACATGGTTCTTAATAAGTGGACTTTAAATGATATATTAGTTTTAATCAGTTTTATTGGATTTTAATAAATCTATTGGGCCTTAATGGGTTCAATTGGGATTTAACGGATACTATTGACTTTAACGGTTCTTAATGGACTTTAATGATTTTATTAGGCCTTAATCGGTTCAATTGGGTTTTAGCGGATATTATTGAGCTTTAACGAACCTATTGGGCCTTAATGTAATCAATGGGTTTTAACGAATACTATCGGGTTTTAATGGTTTTTAGTGGGCTTTAATGAATCTATAGTGGGTGTTAGTGGTCTTCTAGCAGCTAATACACACCTCATGCATATAAGTCGTACATACATGCATACAAGCACACAATAAGTCATCGTTGGTGTTATTCGGCCTTAATAAGTCATGAAAGGTCTTGTTGGGCTATAATGGTTCTTAATAAGCTTTAGTGGTACTTAATAGAATATAGTGGGTATTAGTGTTCTTATCGCGCCCAATACACATCACATGCATATATGCACTACATACCTACATACAAATACATAATAAGTTATCATTGGTCTTATTCGGTCTTAACGAGTCATAAACGGTCCTACTGGACTATAATGGTTCTTAGTATGTCTTGGTGAGCTACAATAGGTCTTACTGGTCTTATCGAACTTAATAGATAGCACATGCATACATATGCAATACGTAGTATTATCAAGCCCATTATTGGTTTTAATCAGTTTTATTACGCTTTAATTGGTTTTATTAGGCCGTTATATCCCATCAAGGCCTAATCAAACCGACACAAGTTATTCCTTTTTTTCTCTCATCCAAACCGTAAAAAAAAGTTATTACCGATATCACACCGGAATAAATTAATAAGCATTTCAAATAATCAATCCCAAACACTCTATAGACAAAAGATCATGATTAATAATAAACATTTATAACATATTATAACAATAATAAAACTAAAATAATTATAAAGGAAAATACTTTGTGACTCGTTAAGACCGAATAAGATTAAGGCTATGTTTGGTAAAAGTAGCTTATAAGTAAAACCTATTCTATTGTAACTTAAGAAATCACACAGATTGATGCACAAGGAAATAAGAAAGAAAGAGACAGAGGTTTTTTGGAAATACAAAGTAGCATGCATAAGGATGAAGAAGATATCTTCATCTTATTTATACTCGTTTGCATTTAATGCAAGACAGAAGGTATATGCCACGTGTCAAGCGTCCATAGGAAGCTTGTCTTTTGTTCAGAACGTAACCATGCTTTTGGCCGCATGTGAACAGTACCATATCAGGTATGAGGGGGACATATGAGACAATTCGTACGTCCTTCTCTCACATAGTATAAGGTTTGACTTTTGTGCATCGAGGATAAAATCAATCTTAATCTTGTTTGAGAAGCTTCACTTGATCGTTGAACTTGAAACTTCAAGGTTGAACTTTCATAGTATCGCTGAGGCTTGACAAGACTTCACACTCTGATTTAGATATTCGTTGCTATCACTGAACCACTTCAGATCATTAGATAACTATCTCTTTCTTCAGCTTGGTCTTCGACTTTCGCTGAATGTTTCGTTTGTTGTGATGATTGATCTTCAGATCTTCAGGGGTAGCTTGATGCTTCTGATTTTCAGCGATCGTTGATACCACTCAGCGTATGCTATCGCTGATTGTAAGCATAAGTTTACAAATAGAATTTCACTAAGTAAACAAAGAAATCATATCCAAATCACTGAGAGGAGTTATGATCAACAACTCGCCTATTTTCCCATCGACAATGCAAATCCCAATATTTTGGCTAGCACGCCTCGATAATAAGGTTCGGTTCTCGAGATCAAACCTCAATGTCAATCGTATTACCCTCTAAAGAAAGTTCAAACTTTCAAAGCCCAGCGAGTTCATAGAATTCGTGCATGATGAGTCAAATAAATGTAAACTAATGAAATAATAGTTTTTTGCAGTTTCGAAAATTCACTAAAGACGACGACGAATAAAATTCATGTATGCGTGATACAACACCATTTCAACTTGGTAGCCATGCATAGTTATCTTAAAAAATGATCATATATGAACACAAAATAATCCCCCCAATCGATCCAAAACAACATTGACGGCTACAAGATGCATATGGTAAAAATTCTCCTTCATCTAAGTAAAACTCAATATGTGATCACCCACATCGTGCGAGATTGTCAATTTTCACAACCATTGTTGTACAACCAAAAAACTCACACATGCTTTTTAATAATAACGTTTTCATAACAAAATGTTTTCATGGTATTTAAATTAAGGCTTAAATCAACCTTTGATAAATCGAGTAAACCGGTACACACACATATATATACACCAAAACTTTGAAATCCAATTTGCAAAAATTATGTTTTCAATATGATGAGACTCGTGCAACATGCAAAGAATAAAATGTATGAACTCGTCTTACAGGTGAGGTAATTCGCCCCTTTTCCATGTTCGGAATTTTGTAATAACTCCTCTTAGGATTTCTGTTATTACTCATGAACAATCCTTTCATTTGATCACAAACTTGTAGATTACCCATCGTTAACAGCTTTGACCTCTCTAGGGCCATAGCCAGAACCTTCCGATTCTCTGTCATCCCAACATCATATCAGAGTTGGTGATTAGCTCATTCCCAGCATTCATTGCAACTATTGCAACCTAAATGAAATCAAACGATTCAGTGATTCCTTTTAGCGGAACATATAACCCCGAATATACTTTTCCCTCCAAGATCAACTCATCCATCTGATCAATACCACGTAGACGAGACACTCCAGAATTTAGGAGTATTCTTTTAAACCATGTCACTTTCCTCCTCAATTCACAAACTTTTCGATCTTAACTGATTGGCTGCCAGCTAAAGACAACTTCTCAAGAGTTTATAACTTTACTCACAGATAGGCTCAAGAGAAACACCGAGATATCCCACATAGACAATACCTATTCCAACAACTACGAGATAATAATGAAGAACAATCACATATATGTACCTGTAAATTTGCAATTGCACTGGCCCTATGCAATCCAAAATTAACCTTACACATTAGCTCTCGTTTCCCTATTATACTCTTCCCTATTGTGGTCTTCCTAATGGTCCCAAAATTTCTCAGCTGTGACCCTCAGCCTACAGTCTAAGATTAGGTACCAAAAGGTTAACTAATTCACTTAAACTATGGCTCTGATACCATTTGTAACAGCCCAAAATCTCAGATTTCCAAATTATATAGATCAAAGCCAAAACGGCTAAATTCAACTCCCAACAATGAGTAAAGAAACTAAAACTCACCACTAATGTACACAGCGGAATAAAGAAATATAACCATAACTGAGAATCTTTGTTACTAAGACGTAGAAGCTAAGCCTAGACCACTTCACTCCGAGCTCACACCTTGCTCTTCCCTCGAGTTCTCAATTCCACAGAATACCTGTTTGAAAAACGTTTATTTTGAAAATGTGGGCTAGACTTGAAGATCTAGTGAATTCCCCATAAAACAGTTAACAATTTCAGCAGCTCACAAATCATTAAAAACATGCAATAGTTTACAAATAAATAATCTCATTCTCATAAAGAGAACATTTAATATTTTTAAGAAAATGGCAATTGAAAGCCAAACCCAACTATAGGATTTATCCCACCTATAATTAGAAGTGTACCTATATGTAGGATTTATCCCACCTAGACATAGGATTTTATATATATGGCCCCCTATATGTAGGATTTATCCCACCTAGATATGGGAATTAAAACAGGTAATGCGCATACCGACCCCAAAAGCTTATAAAAGTGATCATGGTAGTTTTTGCATATAAACAAAGCGTTTACGAAAACCATAATCAACAAGTAAGCATTTAAAGTAGTCCACATTGCATTTTTACGTGATAGGGAACTCACCTGGAATGGACACACCCTGTCTGAAGCTTAAACGATTATCACCTTCAAACCGAAAGCCTAAATTCAAGAATAAGAAATGGGTGTTAACCCCAACGAATTACCCCAAAAGTCTTCTATTAGAGACTTAAGATAAACCCCAAAACCATAAGTCCAAACTCTAGCTCGAAGCGGAAAACCGAACGACCAAACTCACCTCAAAACAGTGAGTTATGAGGCTTAAGTCGCGACCTCAACCCGCGAGGTAACCCACGGGACTCACTGTTTCAGCTGGTTCGAACTCCAAACTCAACCAATACCAAAATGTTGATTTCAATGATTCCCAAAACATATATGATGAACATATAACCCTCAAAACTAATACCCAAACATAAGAAATCATTTTCAAATGATTAACCCACTAATTGCTCAATCAAAACTTGGGATTGAGCAACGATGAAGGTTTTCTTAAGAAAACTCCAAGAGATGATTCAACTAAACCATAACTCAACAAAAGAACTTCTAAAAGCTCCAAACAAGGGATTAGATCCACCATAAGAGATTTACTCTTGAAGAACATAGGGTTTAGAACCCTTAAATGAAACTATAATCGCCAATGATGAAAGATAGAATGCAAGAGAAGATTGTATACCTGAATAGTTGATCCTTTCTTGCTAAATCTTCTTTCCCATAATATTGATTTCTCCCTTTCTTCTCTTCTCTGCGTTCTTCCTCCACACACACGAGCCACACACTGATATTTGAGAAATGAGGGAAAATGAGGGATTTCCTCTTCTCTTTGCCTTTATATACCATTGGCTTCCAAGAAATTAAGCCCTAGCCTAACAATCATATCTGATCCAAGCCCAAAGCATTAAATTAATAATCCAAGATTAACCATTAGTCAACTCATAAATTTTTGGGTTATTACAAGTAACTATAAAAAAAAGTATCTGTATATCAAAGGTTTGATTTGGTTATCATCAATATAATTTATTTGTTATAAAAACCCAACATACGTAAGTTATATTTTGATCTTATTCCCCCTCCCAAAGTTTATCTATACCCTCCCGTTAAGCATAAGGATTGGTTGTTTTATATCCAATGTTTTTAAACAATTTTATGTATTAATTCGAGGTTTCTGATTTAAAATATGTGGATTTTTCATCTAAATTTAAATGAATTATGTACTTGGATTTAAAATATATGGATTTTGTCTCTGAATTTACATGTTGTAGATTTTAATTTAATGTTTTTGATTTAAACTTCTATTTTATATTTATTGTCTGGATTTGTGGGAGTGGGCGGTGGTGGAATAAATGGCCGGATGGAAAAAAGATAAAGGAAGTAAAATATATATATATATATATATATATTAAAAGAGTAACTGGGTGAGCTGACGTGTCCTCCTCTAAAACCGTATTCCTGTTTTTTCTTTTTTCTCCTTCCTTCTGAATTCCTCTGCCTTTTCTCTCATTGGTGTTTTCCACATTCACGTAACTGATGACGGTTTCATCTTCTCTTATCTTTTCATCTTCCAAATCAACTAACCTGTTTGCCAGAAGACATTAGGGCAAAAACATGAACCTGTTTTCCAGAAGACATGACAACAGATTAGGGCAAAAACATTAATTTATAGATTAGGGCAAGGCAAAACCATGAACCAGCAAAAACGTACCTTTTCATCTATTTTTAGGGTTACCTTCGGTCTTTGAGGTTCACGGTTGGGCAACAGATCGAGATCACAACAATCTGTCTTTGAGAGCGATGCAAAAAAGTACCTTTTCATCTGTCTTTAAGGTTAGCTTATGTTATATTCATCCCTCACGATCTCCATCGTGAGGTTTTTCAATTCTCTTATGGTATCTATTTATACTATTAAGGTTTTTCAATTATGTGTTTTTCAAGGTTATTAGCTTCGAACTTTGAGGTTCACGGTTGGACAACAGTCGTTATCAGAGATATAAAGAAGGTACCTATTTATTATATTCATCCCTTACGGTGTCCATCTCTTAATCTGTTAAGGTTTTTCAATTCTGTGTTTTTCAAGGTTATTACCTTCGGTCTTTGAGGTTCACGGTTGGGACAACAGATCGAGATCAGAAATATAAAGAAGGTATCTATTTATTATTCTTTCAAATAGTTGAAAATGAGTTTTAGTGTTGATGATTTTCTATTTAGGAATCTTTTTTGTGTGCTCCGTTTATACATATCTCTCCCCATCTCCAATCTGTTCTTAGTTCACAATACTAGGCTTTTCGATTTAAGGGTTTGATGGAGCAGTCAGGAACAAAAAGGAACGGCTTGAATGATGACGCCAAGTATAACTTCAAAATGAATTTTATGTTCTTAGTTCATAATAATAGGACTTTCGATTTCCAAATGAAATTTATGTATTACATAATACATATGTTGAGTTTCTTTAGATCCTTGCTCATACGGTAGCTTCTATTGTTCCAGTGGAACCCATTAAAATCAGGATGTTTTGAAGGCAAAACGAATCTAAGACCACTTGCTGTTAAATATGTGGAAGATCTTGATGCACATTACAGAAAGATAGAGGTAAGCAACCATTTTGGTGTTAAAAACACTAATTTGATGGTTATATACTATTTCATTTGGAAAAACTCAACATTAAAATGAAAAAGACCATGGATTAGGCAACTATATGCGTAAGGAGCTTGGTGCATCTATATCGTTCATCTTCGACAAACGTGGTTGCTAACATGATACATGGTTCCTACACATATATGTGTGTGTATATATTTACACGTATTCACTTCTGATTCCTGCTTTAGTTTCCATCTCCCTTGCTCAATTGTTAGATGTAATATATAAATATTGATAGTCCAGGTTAGTTGTTTCTTTTATCTATACTACTTTATAAACCAATTCCATCAACATTAGGGTTTTGTGCATTTCAATTTTGAGTGGTCATTTGATTTATCCATCAATTAAAAGAATCTTCTCTATCAGATATGTGTTTGATTATGATTCCTCTTTTAGGATCACTCTCTCTTGCTCAAGGGCTCAATATCATTTGTTCGATGTAATCTACAAGTATTGAAAATCTAGGTTAGTGTTTCTCTTATTCGTATCTTACATTAGAGTTTTGTACTTTTCAATATTGAATGAACCATTTGATTAATCAATCTATTAAAGGAGTTAATGGAAAGTGGAAACTATGTAAAATAGCTATTAGTTGTGTATGCTACCTGTTATTATTGTTGATATTGTGTTCATCTCTTTCTCACCATCCCTCAGTAGTGTACGCCTTCTTTTATTTCTGGTGGATTGTTTTGGCTTCCTAACTTTAGTGTTCTTTTATTCCTTTATCTATATTTTTTTTGGATTGTGATTTACAGAGTCTGATCATGGTGTTTATACAACATATCAAGACACATAAAATGCAAACTTGAATTGGGCATAAACATGAGTCGATTGCCTTTGGCGTGTAGCTCAGTTGGCAAAAGGGTGGGGAGACTTTGCCCAAATACACATAACGTATAATGTGTAGCTCAGGTATTTACTTTTAATCAAACTATTTACTTTTAATCAACCTATTTACTTTCCAATAGTCTTTTGAAATATTTATTTCCATCTTATAGATTATTATTCACATGGAAAGGAAATGGCATAAATTGAGAAAAAAGAGAGAATGGATTCTTGAATTTTAAAGATGCCACGTCACTGCCACCGGGTTTTCTTTTAATATATATAGAGATATATATAGATGTGTTGTGATAGCAGGTGGTTAGGAGGAATTGCAAATCTAATTATTGTGTAAAAACTATCAATTTGCTTTATTATTTTATGTTTCAACCCTTCTCTTTCTGTCATAAATTATAGAGTGAACTATGTTTTAGTCCATTTGGTTTATTAAAATTTTGACTCATTCATTTGCATGTTTTTTGATTTGCGGCTATCTTAGATTAGTATATAGTACATCGTCTATAAGGGTCAATGGTCTAACCGGTCTACGCTCAAGATCTAACTTTAACCTGAGTTTAAACATTTATAGCCAAATAAGCTTGAGCTTGCAAAATAGTCATGAGCTAGCTTTCTACATGTACCATCTTGGAGTAAGAGTTAGGCAACCATAAAAAGGGTTGTGGTTTTTTTAAATTAACCCTTCAATGTGCAATGGCTTGGGCAACCGTAAATGGTTTTGGTTTTTGTAACTAACCTTTCATTGTGCAATTTTTATAATCTTGATGAATCCTTCGGCATGTAAATTCCATGATCCAGGTTTTTGTTGATCATAACTCCTCTCAATGATTTGAATATGATTCCTTTTATATACTTAGTGAAATTCCATTGTATAAGCTTTTATTCATATTCAGCAATAGCATACGTTGATTACCATCAGCGATCGCTGAAGATCAAGGAACAACAAGCTTATCTCTGAAGACCTGAAGATCAGCTATCACACCAGAAGACCACTCAGCGAAATTCGAAGACCCTAGCTGAAGAAAGAGATAATCAGCTGAGTGAACTGAAGCGGCTCAGCGATAGCAGCGATTATCTAATCAAAGTGTGAAGTCTTGTTAATACTCAGTGATACTGAAGTTCATCCTTGAAGATTCAGTATCAGCGATCAAATGAAGCTTCCTTTACAAGATTAAAGATTGATCTTATCCTCGATGCACAAAAGTCAAACCTAATACCTTGTCAGAAAAGGACGTACGAAATGTCTCTTATGTCCCCATCATATCTGATATGGTACTGTTCATATTCGGCCAGAAGCATGGTTGTATTATTAGCAAGGACAAGCTTCCTATCCAAGCTTGACACGTGGCATATACCTTTTGTCTTGCATTAAATGCAAACGGGTATAAATAAGATGAAGATATCTTCTTCATCTTAATGCATGCTTCTTTCTAACCTAAACCCTCTCTATTCTTTCTTCCTTCCTCTTGTGCATCAAACTTAGTGTTTCATAGTTACAATAGAATAGGTTTTAAACTTGTTCTTATTCCGCTTCTAACTGTATATTTGTTTATGATATATAAACTAATTTAAAAACCAAAATCTGTGTGTTTGTATTCAACCCCCCCCCCTTTTACAAACTGTTTACTTATTATTGAACTCTTGTAGACCCTTTAGGGACCAACAAGTGGTATCAGAGCAGTGTGTTCTTTATCTTTAAAATATTTTCTCTCTAAAACTATTTTAAAAATATGTCAAATCCTAATACAAACTATAATGACAATGGTCTTTAACTAAACCTCCAAGATTTAGCCATGATAATTTCCCATTGTGGAAGGAAAGAATGTCTCTGTTTCTAGAAGGATCAGACCCAAAGATGCCTTACTATCTAGAAAACGGACCATTTGTTCCTACAACTACTGTAGGTGGTGTTCCTGCCACCACTACCACTCCAGCCATCCCTGAAAGGAGTATCATTAAAACTCTTAATCAATGGACTGAAGAAGATAAGAAAGAAATTGCTATTGACTCAAAAGCTAGATCCATAATAGCAATGTCACTCCCTGATGAAGTCTATCATTCAGTAATGAAAATGAGAACTTCTAAATCCATATGGGATACTCTATGTATTCAATATGAAGGAACATCTGAGGTGCAAATAACTAGAAGTATTAATCTAGTAAGACAGTATGAAAGCTTAATGCATCATAAAGGTGAAACTCTCTCTCAACTTCACCAGCGCTTTAACTGTTTGTTGATTGATTTAAAAACAGTCAACAGACACTATTCCAACGCTGAAATTCTAACAAAATTCATGGAGGCACTACCTGAACAATGGGCAGTGTACACTACATGTCTGAAATTGTCAAAGAATCTTGAAACTCTTTCTTTAAGTGCTTTGTATGGAATGCTCTTAAATGAAGAGCAATCCCAAGTTTTGAGGAAAAACCTCATCAATGAACTCAAGGGTATCAAAAGTACTTCTTTGGCACTCGTGTCTTCAGAGGCAAATCCATTAAAGAATGCTTCCTCCACCACTATTACCTCCATTACTGAATTAGGTCAAATTGATTCAGAAGATCAACTCACAGATGTTGACATCTCTAAGTTTGATAACTCTCTAGCTCTCTTAACAAATAATTTTAAAAGATTCGCTAGAAAGAGAAACTTTCGAAAACCTTCAAATCTCTATGACTATGAAAAGCAAAAGACAATGCCCGCTGAGAAAGCCTCAGCTATATGCTTCAACTGTCAGCGAAAGGGTCACTTCGCAAGTGAATGTAGATCAAAGAGAGTTGCAGCTCCTACCACCTCCCATACCTCTGATAAAAAGGAGAAGTATTTGAAATTGAAAAACAAATACAAGGATCTGAATAAATACCAGCAGAAAGGCAAAGGCCTTATCGCTGAAGAAGTTGATTGGGACGCTGAAGACGACTGGGCCAAGACCTCTGAAGAGTCTGGCTCTGATGAAGAAGATCTTGCCTTCTTGTGTCTAATGACAATGAATAGAGGACGCTGAAGAAGCTACTAAAACTTCTTCCTTTGAGTCCCCTTTTACTCAGGTAACCATTCCCTCTATCTCTTTACTCTCTGAAAGTGATAACTTGTCAGCCCTCGATGCTATGACTGTTAATTTTTATAATGCTTTAAATGGAAAGATTAAGGCCGAGAAAGTTAACATTGATTTGTCTGAGCAATTGAAAAATTGCCATCTAAAAATCAAAGAACTTTCTAAAATTGAGGAAACTCTCAAGGACCAAGTCTTTGCAAATCACACCATAAGCATCGAGAAGCAGCAAGCTATTGCTGACAGGGAAAAGGCTATCGTTGATCTTAAGTCTGAAAACCATCGAAGGATGGTGTAAGGCTTCTGAAAAAGTCAATAAGATCCTCAATGCCCAAATACCTATGAAAGTAAGAAGTGGGTTAGGATTTAACCTTGAAAAGGAAGAATCAGAGAATAATCGTTCCACGCTCAAATTTGGAATTTTTATCTCTTCTATCCCTGATCCTTCTTCTTCAACTTCTTCCTCTTCTATTAAAGAGAAGATTCCTGTGATAAATTCTAAGAAGGTGATCAAGAACGAGTTTCTTGACCAAGTTCCTAAGAATAATATTGCTCAGAATAGGAACAAGAAATCCTCAGAGAGAAATTCTAAATCTGGGAAGAAGGTCTCTGACTTTTCTCATAGACCAACCCCCAGAATTAAGATCGATCTCACTCCTACCCCTGAAAAGGTTGTTATACCTCCAAGGACTACGGATAAAGGAATTTTTGGTCCTATCCCTGAAAAAGTTCCTGCTTTCTCTCTGAATTCCAAACCCTTTAAATATAGGAAGTGTTATCACTGTGGTGAAACTACCTACATTGCAAGTAAATGTCCTAACGCTACTAGAGCTGATAAACTAGCTCATGGAAAGAAAGTAGCTCAAGATGATAAATTAGCGAGAGTGAAATCCACCAAGGTTGCAAAACCAACAAAGATGAAGATATCCACTAAAGAGAGTTCTTCAGCTAGTAGCTCCTCCGCCAATCCTTTTAACTAACCAAGCAGGACCCATAGTAATATGGGTACCTTCAAACAATTAATCCTTTTGTTGTACGCAGAGTGCCAAAGGTATCTGGTATCTTGATAGCGGATGCTCAAGGCATATGACTGGCAGAAAATCTCTGCTCTCTGATTACAAAGAAGAAGTTGGTCCATCAGTGACCTTTGGTGGAAATGGCAAAGGATACACTAAAGGTTATGGAATTCTTTTCAATGGAGCCACGTCGTTTACTCATATTGCCTACGTTGAGGGACTAAAGCAAAATCTTTTGAGCGTTAGTCAGTTATGTGACAAAGACTTCAAAGTTCTATTCTTAAAGAATAGATGTGCTGTCACTAACGTTAATGATAAGCTTGCCCTAATAGGCAAAAGAGTGGATAATGTGTATGTCATAAATATGAATAGTTCTCACTCTAAGAACATGTGCTTTATCTCTAGAGTAGCCTCTGATATAAACTGGTTATGGCATAAAAGAATCTCTCACCTCAACTTTAAGACAATAAATGAATTTTCTTAAAAAGATCTAGTCAGAGACCTCCCAAATCATACCTTTACAAAGGAATCTCTTTGTTCAGCGTGTGAAAAGGGAAAGCTGACAAAAGCCTCCTTCAGGTCAAAGCAAATTTCTTCAGTGACCGCTCCTTTTCAGCTACTCCATATGAATCTATTTGGACCTGTTAATGTCCAATCTATCTCTGGAAAGAAATATACTTTGGTGATTGTTGATGAATACTCCAGATACACATGGGTGTTCTTTCTTCGATCCAAAAGTGATACCCCTGAAATGATAATTTCTTTTATCAAAAGGATGGAAGTTCTGAACAATCTAATTGTTCGTTCCATAAGAAGTGATCATGGTACTGAATTCAAAAACAGCACTCCGGTGAACTTCTTTGAAGAAAAAGGCATCTCTCACAACTTTTCCTCAGTGAGAACTCCTCAGCAAAACGGTGTTGCTGAAAGAAGAAATCGAACTATCATTGAAGCGGCCGCTCAATACTCCGCAAATCGCATCTACCAACTCAGTTCTAGGCTGAAGCAGTCAACACAGTGTGCTTCACTCAGAATCGATCCATGATAGTTAAGCGATTTAAGAAGACCCCCTATGAATTGTTTCATGGGAGAAGACCCACTCTGAAATATTTCCATATTTTTGGAAGTAGATGTTACATTCTGAATGACAGAGATCGTTTGGATAAGTTTGATCCAAAGGCTGACGATGGTATATTTCTTGGATACTCCTCTGTATCTAAGTCTTTTAGAGTCTTCAACAAAAGAAGACAACATGTTGAAG
Source organism: Silybum marianum (assembly GCA_036898165.1). NCBI lineage: Eukaryota > Viridiplantae > Streptophyta > Magnoliopsida > Asterales > Asteraceae > Silybum > Silybum marianum. Next base: position 28,758,181 of record CM072533.1, on the reverse strand, counting down.
AATCCATGCACGTCAACTTTTATGAATATCGTGCCATTCATACTTCTCATACTCATGATGATGATGAAGAAGAATTGAATGCTTGGATGAGATCTCATTATGGGGAACCTGAAACGTATTTCAGCAATCAACCTCCTGCTGAAGCAAGTGATGACGAAATCCCTGTAAATCCTTCAAGTGACAATCATCCATCTTCAGGGATGAATGTTACTCCTTTGAATCAGATTCCTATTGTTGATTCCTCTCTTGGAAATTCCTCTGTGAACAACCAAACGACATCTGAAAATCAATTCCCTGAATTGATGTTAAATGAAGTACCTGTTGCTGAAACAACAAGTCCTATTCCAGAAACTGAAGAACAAGTCGTTGAATCTGCTGTTGATCTCTCTCCTCAACCACCAACTCAGCGATGGACTGCAAATCATCCAATAAATCAAATTATTGGTGATCCCAATGCAGGTATCAAGACACGTAGAGGTACAGGTAATATCTGTCTTTATGTTAACTTCATTTCTCTCTCTGAACCTAAGAAGATAGATCAAACTATCTCTGATCCTAGCTGGATCTCAGCGATGCAAGAAGAACTAACTGAATTTCGTAGAAATAAAGTTTGGAATCTTGTCCCTAGACCCTCTGATAAAACTGTCATAGGAACCAAATGGGTTTTCAGAAATAAGCTAGATGAAAACGGGGCTGTAATTCGCAATAAGGCTAGACTTGTTGCTCAAGGTTATAGACAAGAAGAAGGGATTGACTATAATGAGACCTTTGCACCTATAGCTCATTTAGAAGGCATAAGACTCTTTTTAGCTTATGCTGCCCATAAAGACTTCAAAGTTTTTCAAATGGATGTTAAAAATGCTTTTCTATGGAAAACTCAACGAGGAAGTTTATGTTGAACATCCCCCTGGCTTTTCAGACTCTAACCATCCTGGTTATGTTTTTAAACTACAAAAAGCCCTTTACGGGTTAAAACAAGCTCCTTGAGCTTTGTATGATACCCTTTCTAAATTTCTTCTTAAAGAAAAAATTGTTCGTGGAAAAATTGACCAAACCCTGTTTTTAAGAAAACATAAAGGTCATACTATACTCGCTCAGATATATGTTGATGACATTATATTTGGTTCCACAAGACCTGAACTTAGTACTTGTTTCGCTGAAAGAATGAAGAAACAATATAAGATGAGTATGATGGATGAACTAACATATTTTCTAGGTTTGCAGATAAAGCAATCTAACAAAGGAATCTTTATATGTCAAAGCAAATATGTTAAAGACATGCTGAATAAATTCGACATGACTCAATGCTCAGCGATGAACACCCTATGGCACCTCCTCTGACTCTAAACAAGGATCCCAATGGGAAACCAGTCAATGTCACTGCCTATCAAGGGATGATTGGATCTCTGCTGTATCTTACAGCGAGTAGACCTGACATCATGTATTTTACATGTCTCTGCGCTCGGTATCAAGCTGAACCGAAGGAATCCCATCTAATCGATGTAAAGCGAATCTTCAGATACCTGAAAGGAACTCCAAATCTAGGTCTTTGGTATCCCAAAGGCTCAGGATTTGATCTTATTGGTTATTCTGACAGTGACTTTGCATGTTGTAAGATAGATAGAAAGAGCACCATTGGTGGGTGTCAGCTACTAGGTGGAAAGTTAATTAGTTGGACAAGCAAAAAACAAGACTCAATGTCCACCTCCACCGCTGAAGCTGAATATGTAGCCGCTGGTAGTTGTTGTGCTCAAATCCTTTGGATGAGAAATCAACTTAGAGACTACGATCTCAAGCTCTCTAAAATTCATATTTATTGTGATAGTACTAGTGCTATTGCCATTGCCAACAATCCTGTACTTCACTCCAAAACCAAGCACATTGAGATCTGATATCACTTTATCAGAGATCATGTGATGAATGGTGAAGTTGAGCTTCATTTTGTACCAAGTGAATATCAGCTCGCTGATCTTTTCACCAAGCCTCTTGATGAAACTAGATTCAATCTACTCATCAGTGAACTTGGTATGTTGAACGCTGAATAATTTCTTATTCAGTGACTTACAACAAGTGATACAAATTAAGCCTTCAAACTTTCCATTCACTGAACTCTGATTCAGCGACATCTGGGCCATCTCCTCAGGTATTATCTTCTAATCTTTATCACTCTTTGATATCTTTTCACATCAAAGAATGAATCTCTGAAAATAAAACTCCTCACTGACAATCCTTTATTGTCATTGATGAAGATTTTTAATTAATAATGATAAACTTTGCTTATGAATAATTATCATTATAATCTTTTTAAAAATAAGAAAAGGACACGTCAGACCTTTTTTTGACACACGACGGACCACGACGTTTCCTTTCCAACTCCTTTCTTGGAACGTGCGCCAGGTCATGATTTCTTTTTCAAAAAGCTAAAACCGTTGTTTAGCACTCATTTCTTTCTCTCTCCTCATGCTATTTAAGCAATTCTTTTGCCTCATTTTTTTCTTTACGCTTTCATAACTCTCCAAAGGTAAAAGAACTTTCGAATCTTCAAACTTTCTCAAGAACACCAAGAACACGCACTTGTGCGCTTTTCTTCTCGAACTCGCCTAAGGTTTGATCTAAACCTTTACTTAAAACCGGAAACATCTTGTTTCACATCTTCTTATCTTTCATCTTCTTAAATTCAATAAAAACATATTTTAGGAAGAAAATAAGTTTAATCTGGATTAAAACTCAAAAATCTTCTATTTTCAAAGCCCTGTTCTAGGTTTTTTTCTTAGAACAGAAGACTTTCTTCTTAGGTTTTATCCATTTTTAATTATCTTCTACTTTTTCTAAAATAATCTTTTATTTTATTGTTTTTACCACAAGCATTTTGATCTTGTTCATCAAAATACTTGTTTGTTTGAATCTTACATTTGGTATTCTTTATACCAAACTCTGGTTTATACATTTATGTATAAAACCATAATTTATCTCTTTGGTGTTCCCATTTTTCCTACAGAAATGGCCTCTGCAAGCAAGACTGCTGAAACCGTTACTGTTACAACTGTTGACAACACCTTGGTCGCTGCACCAACATGGCAATTCCCTATGGAGAAAGCTATCTTCAAACCGTGCAATTATATTGCATTGGTCGAGATACCCGCTGAACGCCCTCACTTCAAGGAAGCAGCTACCTTCATAAAGGCGTGCCCGCTGATGTACGCGTTTGTCCACAGCCCAGTGGGCATCTCCTCTCACCTTCAGGCTCTCTGGTACACGGCTCGCTGTACCACGCTCACCACTGACAAAGGGACCGTGCTCCCTGCGATTGGCTTCACGATTCCCAACCTTGAATACTTCTCCTTCACTGTTGGATTCGTGAGGAAGGCTCTTCGCCTCCCTGCACGCGCCAAGAATGAGCAATGGGGCGCTGAACCAACCAGGATGCAGATCGACGCCTTCTTGGACTCTATTGGCTATGCCTGGGAGAATCCATCGCTGAAAACGGTGGGCTCAAAGCTGGTAAAGAAGAGATTGTCTGCTCGCTGGCAATACATCTTTACCAAGGTGATCCAATGCCTTGGGTCAAAGATTGGCTTGCATGACTAAGCGAGCAAGCATTTTCAGGATCTCGCCTTCTCTCTCCGCACTGGCCACAACCTCAACTACGCTGATTATATCTTCAGCGATATGGTCAGACGTATCAATGCTCCTGCCAGACACCCGGTCATCCATTACCCGCAGTTCTTTGCAACAATCATGGAAGTTGCCTTCGGGGAGGACTAACCCGAAGGTCGGTGACCATGCCTTCTCCATGGTGGGGAAGAAGTCCCTGGACATAGAGGAACGTCCAGGTGATGCTCCTTTCATGCCTTATATGCTGAATATGATTGGAGCCCCTCTTTCAGTATCTACCTCGTTGCCCATCCCACCAGCGAGCATCCCGGACACTGCTGCTGCTAAGAGGAAACAACCAAACGATAGTCATAAAAAGACTATCGCAACCAAAAACAAGAAGCCAAAGAAGATGGTCTCTCAACAGACCACTCTCTCTGCTTTCGGTGTACTACCAACACCAACAACAGCCAAAACCACTTCAACGGTCTCTTCATCCATTGTTGCTTCGTCAGCACTACCTCCATCATCAGTGACTCCGGTCACTGAGGGTGTTATAGCCAGCTCTGCTGAAGCTGGATTAGGTACTACTCTTACAGCCTTCTTAACTTCTTCTATCTCCTCTTCTTTGGTCCTCACCTCAGCACATGACTCAGCGATAGTTGTCCCTATCCCTGATAATGCTGAAATGCATGCAGTCCAAACCTCAGTATTGTTTAGGCAATCTGAGTTTTGGAAGGCCAATTTAAAAGGACCTCAGAGTGTCTCTTTCAGATACTCTAAGTCACTGGTTAGTGATCCTCAAGACACTACCTCTGCAAACGTAGTCCCTGAGAGTAATCCTCATGATACTCTCAAGGAGAAAAATAAATTTTTTCATCCATCATCTAATCCAGATGCGTTTTTGGCCTCTTTATCTATGTTATCATCAGGTATCGCTCCTCTCTACTCTTCAGCGACAGCAACAACCACCACCACCAGCGCTCAATCTCTCAGCAAGGAAACGGTGAAGACTCCTCAGCGCCATCCCAGTACTGCAAAGCTCCGAGATGTCTAGACAGAGAAGGCAGCTCCCAAGCTTCCCGCTCACGTCGCTGAACTCCCTCCCGTTGTCCTTCCTAGTCCTACATTTCCTGCTATTGACTATCTGGTCAGGGAATGTGCTCTCACCAGGGCTAGGGTTGACACTCTTCAGACGTCAGCTGAATTCATCTTCTGACAAGTCGCTGGGACTCCAGCGATCAACACCAACGTCAGCAACCTCATCTCTGACATTCTCTCTCTGAAGGAAGACAACCGGGTCCTTGGCCAGACCTTGTCCAACTTAGAGCAGAAGGTTGCTTCTTAGGGAAACATCCTTAAGTCTATTCAAGAAACTCAATCCGAAATGATGCAGATGCTCTCCAAGCTCTCTGAGGCTAGTTCCTCCTTCACTGCTGCTGATCGGACGTCGCTTCAGGATCATGATACGAAGCTCAAGGATATTCAGTCCAATGTTCGCACTCTGATGGTGCACTGTCTACCTCCTGATAACATCGAGGGGGAGAGATGTGGCAAAGAGTTTGCAGATGAACTCATTGCGGAGCACAACCAGACGTTCCCTGGTGAAAAGATATCTCCGTACATCCAGCGAACGGGACCTTCCATCCCTGAAGGGTTGGTGACTGAAGTAGATGATGATGATGCTGAGGAAGATGATGAAGAAGAAGAAGAAAATGCCATCCCTCATTATGGGGGAATGGATGATGATGAAGACGACGATGACGTTGCAAGTGCCTTGGAGCACTTCAAAATTTCTAGGCCTGGAGTCTCTCATCACAAGCCTTTGGGGGACGGACAACATCCCTCTCAGGGACAAGCCGGTCCCTCAGGCAAAGGAAACGAAGTGGTAGATCTGGATTCCAGTATCCCATTATCTAAGGGGGAGACCACTATTGAGGTATCTCTTCCTATTATCCCTTATATTACACCCCTCCTTGAAACCCCCACACTTCCTTCTTCACCTACAAAAACTCTCTCTGATAAATCTTCTTCCTCCTCTCCTTCCCTCAGTGATCCCCGTCCCCCAAAGGACTCCACTTCATGGAAGGAACCTTCTTCTGAAGAGCAGTTTATGTACATAGTAGAAACTGACTCTGAAGAAGAAGAAGGCCTTATTCCCAGGCGTCACGTTCAAAATCCGATCATAAGCGAGCCTGAAGAAGAAGAAAGATGAATAAAATTCCTTAGGGAATTCGAAGCAAGAAGAATAAGGGTTCCTCAAGCTGAACCTATAGGCGTTGTACCAATAAGGATGGTAGATGAATTCTACTTTCTGCCTAAGGAAGAGAGAGAACAAGCATTATCAGGGATGAGAAGACAAAGCAAACTGAGAATGATCTTGCTTTAGCAAGGAAATTACTCAGGGAAGAATTTGCTAGAGACAAGGCGGCCAAGGAACAATTGAAAAAGAGTGAAAGGGTCGTTGAAGCTCTTGCACAGAAAGAACTTGCACAGGAAAAATTGAACGTAGATCCGATCCTCGCTCAACAAAAGATCCTAAGTGCACTATCCGCTGAAGCCACAATTCAGAGAGACAAAGAGCTTGACTGGTGCACTGATAGCCTGAAATTTCGAAGATCTGAAGCCAAAATCATTCATGCAACTATTCAAGGGCGACACTCCAACAGAGGTGGTCCAAAGGTATATGTAAGAATGACAAGGACAAGCAGAACTGAGAGAAGAAGCCAAGTTCTTAAGGATTTATGGATACACTGAATGGTTAGAAATCAGAGATGCCATTCAGGGTTCCAAATCCAAATTCAACGATGTGGTGGAAAGAGCACTGGATCAGTTGCTGCAAAGGATGTCACAACACGTGCAAGTTCCCCCTCTCCCAGAGTCATCAAAGAAGAGAAGATCAACTGTTGAAGGAGGTTCAAGCTCTAAAAATAAGCATGAAACCAAATTCGATTATCATAACATTCTTGGTCATCTTGAAATCCCTGATATTTCAATGCTACATATCTCTCTCCCTCAAGATCGAAGATACGAAGAAAATGAAATCATTTCACTACCTGAATCTGGTATGGTATTCTTGGATAATGAAGGGTTCTTAGGACTCTTCAAAAACCAAGAAATTCGCAAGGCCCCATCTTCTTTCATAAAGATCATGTATTGGCGCTGGTCAGATACCCCTCTGATGAATCGACAGAAAATGATCTATGAAAAAGAATTACAAAGAAGACATGAAAGTCTCTCTGATTAGTCATTAGCTTTTATTCCTTTGTAATAATTCTTCAGTGTACAAGTACTTTACTTTAGTGTTGTAATTTCATTTCCTTGTAATTTCTTCAGATTATATTCTTAATGAAATTCAATCAGAGTACTTTACTCCATCTAAGTACTGAAAAGATCCCTGAAAAAAGTAAAAGGGACAATGAACATAAGAGTTCTATTTTCTTTAAACTATATTTTACTCACTGATTTTTCACTTTGAAAAGTTAATCAGTGAATGTACTTTATGCTTATTTACTTGTAAAAATTGTGCTTTCATATCCTTATAAATGAAACTCAATTCAGATAGTAGACTAGCTGACAAAGATTGTACAGATTAGTACTTAGAAAATTTACTTCAAACTTTTCTTAAGTCCTTACTAATCTCTTAAAGCAATTTTCCTATGTTGGTTAATCATAATCAAATAGGGGGAGATTGTTGATCATAACTCCTCCCAATGATTTGAATATGATTTCTTTTATATACTTAGTGAAATTCCATTGTATAAGCTTCTATTCATATTCAGCGATAGCATACGCTGATTACCATCAGCGATCGTTGAAGATCAAGGAACAACAAGCTTATCTCTGAAGACCTGAAGATCAGCTATCACACCAGAAGACCACTCAGTGAAAGTCGAAGACCCTAGCTGAAAAAAAGAGATAATCAGCTAAGTGAACTGAAGCGGTTCAGCGATAGCAGCGATTATCTAATCAAAGTGTGAAGTCTTGTGAAGCCTCAGCGATACTGAAGTTCATCCTTGAAGATTGAGTATCAGCGATCAAATGAAGCTTCCTTTACAAGATTAAAGATTGATCTTATCCTCGATGCAGAAAAGTCAAACCTAATACCTTGTCAGAAAAGGACGTACGAATTGTCTCTTATGTCCCCATCATATCTGATATGGTACTGTTCATATTCGGCCAAAAGCATGGCTGTCTTATTAGCAAGGACAAGCTTCCTATCCAAGTTTGACACGTGGCATATACCTTTTGTCTTGCATTAAATGCAAACGGGTATAAATAAGATGAAGATATCTTCTTCATCTTAATGCATGCTTCTTTCTAACCTAAACCCTCTTTATTCTTTCTTCCTTCCTCTTATGCATCAAACTTAGTGTTTCATAGTTGCAATAGAATAGGTTTTAAACTTGTTTTTATTCCGCTTGTAACTGTAAATTTGTTTATGATATATAAACTAATTTAAAAACCAAAATTTGTGTGTTTGTATTCACCCCCCCCCCCCCCCTACAAACTGTTTACTTATTATTAAACTCTTGTAGACCCTTTAGAGACCAACAATTTTGAAAAAAAAATTGTTGTAATGTTTTGAAACATCTATGACCTGTATACATACTTATATTCATAATTTAATATTCCTCTAAATCAACAATCTTTTTTTTCTTTTTCTAATGGGTTTGCTCCAATATAGTAGAAGTTAACAAAGTACAACAAGATGAATAACAAATCCAAACAATCTTTTTTCTTTTTTGAAAACTCAGATGGGTTCATCAAAAGTTGCAGAAAAACCTAGAAAGAAGAAGATAAAAGCAAGATGAATGACAGATACAAATCCACAATCTTTCCCCAATAATCTTGAAAAATAAATAGTGATTTTGAAGCCATAAGCGGGAATAATCTTAATGGCGATCTGTTTTCCCAACCGTGAACCTCAAAGACCGAACCTAATAACCTTGGAAAACACATAGTGATAGGGAGAATTGAAAAACCTTAACCCAGTAATTGAGAGATGGAGATCGTGAGGGATGAATATAATAAATAGGTATCTTCTTTATATCTCTGATCTCGATTTGTTGTCTCAACGATGAACCTCAAAAACCGAAGCTAACAACCTTGAAAAACACATAATTGAAAAACCTTAACCTAGTTTTTCAGTGGAACCCTTAAAGACAGATTGAGAGATGCAGATCGTGATGGATGAATATAATAAATAGGTACCCTCTGTTGTCATCTCTTTTCAAAAACAAGTTCTTCTTTCCTCAGTACATTCATGTTTTTGCCCTAATCTCGATTTGTTGTCCCAACCGTGAACCTTAATGTTAATAATTACATATTATTTTTAAAATGGTTATAGTGCAAATGCCAAATTATGATGCTAAAAGGTGCACTTAATCAATCTTATATGCATATCATGTTCTTCTCAATTGTTTAACTTATGTCCATTGTATCTTGAATTACTTTATGTGTGTCTAGGAACCATACACTAAATGCACTAAACTGAAATGGAGGTTTTGGATATCTAATAAGATATCGTCAGGGAGGGATTCACGATATCCATTGTGCTTCGAGGTTTCAACAAGATCAATCTACATTCGTGGAAGTAGATCATGAAAACGGTACAAATGGAGACGGAAAAGATCATAACAGAACTGGTGATCAGCTTGACCGTAAAAACACAAACAACCATGAAAACAAGCAACGACAATGGAGGATGATGAAGTTGATAGTAAGGTAAAGTTGGCAAAACTCGGTGAGATAAAAGGCATGAATAGCATCATTGGGAGTTCATCTTCTTGTTGCATGTTGAGATTGGTATTTCAACAAATGATATGGATTAAGTAAGTGGTGGAAAATGTTGAGATTGGTATTTCAACAAATGATATGGATTAAGTAAGTGGTGGAAAATAACTTTAAAAAATTCAAATTTTTAATGGAAAACAAGTTCATATAACTCAAAAAATGTAATTATATATGATCTATTCAAGAAGCACACAAATTTTCTATGAAACATCTGTTGTAACTTCGAATTTGCAAGGTTTTGTTGCAAAGTCTATATAAATCCTATTTTCCTATTTCTTATATAACAAAAATGTTCCATCATAGTACGATGGGGTTGGCATTGGGTGATGGTAAACCCCCAATTATGTTTCAATAGATAGATATAAAAAGATGATTCATTTGTGTGACATCATAGGGTGGGAGAAATTAGGTATTTCAAAGAAGGAAATGATTCCTTTGTGTACACCCAAAGGTTATTTATTTTAGTCGTAATCATCCCACAATTGTGAAAAGTTAAATTATTGGAGTAAAAAAATGTGTATAACATAAGTGGATCAGATGATGTGGTATCATAAGAAATGGATATGATTAAACATTGAAAAGTGGCATCGATTTGGGTTATCCCATGTTGGTAGGATGTTAAATTGAACAAAGGAGATGATGCGTATGTGACAACTAATAGATTTAATAGTAATTCTTTTTATGGGGTAAGAGTTATATTAATAGGGGAAAATTGTATCAAAATGGAACCAACTTTCACTTGATTCCTATTTTGGGGAACCAACTTTCAAAATCATCATTTAAGGGCTTGGATCAAACTTTTGGTTTATTTAAGGGTCCGGGTAACCTGATGAACAGGTAACCGGTAAATTAATATGACGTGGCATATGATTATTTAAAAAAAAGTATTAGGTGGATATTATTTTGCCAAATCATCATTATTATTAAAAAAATTTATTAACAAATCAAAATTAGAAAACTAAACGTCTCTGCTATCTAGGTTTTTCTAATCGTGATCGTGTCCTCCCTTCCACCCGCCGTCCCAGCCCTAGCCCTCCCTTCCGCCTTCTGCCTCCGTCGCCTTCCGAGTTCCGCCGCCATCGCTCACGTTTCCCGTCCGGCAGGCTCTGCCCTCTCTGTCCGGCGTCGACGCCAACGGTGTTCATCGGTGTCCTGTTTTTCAGGTAATCCATTCATCATCTCCCTGCGATTCTTTGTATCCAATCCAAAAGTTAATTTTCGATGCTTGTATTGTCTTAAATATGCAACGAAATAAGTTGAATAAAGTTTCTTCAAGCCAGGTTTCTCATTCTCAATGGTAAACAAAGTCGGATTGCATTTTGCTAAAAGACGACTCCCACCTTTTTACTGTATATTGTTTAAACGGAAAAAAAAGGATACAGGATGATGATCAGAAGAGTCAACTTTCAAATTTGCATATTCATTTTGGGATATATAAATGGAGTAACACACACACAAGTAAGGTAATGCCCCTTTCAAGCAACGGAATGAACAACTGTAAATGAAACAATTGCTTCTGCAACTTATGATCCATGTCTAATGATACATATGGTGGAGCATCGAGCGGGTTCGGGTGGAGTATGATGAAACCCGATCGGGTTTCGGGGGAGGGTAAGGAGAACTGAACCGAAAAAACTCGAGGTAGGTTTTGATCGGATTTTGGAGGAAATCGGGTAGGACTGGTTCGGTTGAGTAAATTGGGTTCGGAAAATCAACATATCACGGAGAGTGTATCGTGAACTCATGAAGGACCGAGTTTCTAGTTCAATGAGATTCTAGTTCACGACTGGGTTTCTGGTTCAGGCATCTCTTGATTTCGGATCACATTGGGTCGATTTAATCGAGTGAATTCGGGTTTGCACACCCCCAATGGCACAACATCAGATATATGGGTATGCATGCAAAATCTCAGCACCAAACAAATAAAACAAAAATTAATCTGAAAAGTTTTAAATCACTGTACCGATTCGAATTTGAGTACGTGTTAGTATTTTCATATTGCAACCATTATGAGCTGTTGTCTATTTCAAAAAATTTGAAAACTTTATTTTCATGTTTGGAAGATTTTCATATTGCTAGGCTCTTGTATATTTGTATATTTCAATAGGTATAATCCCATTATGTTTGCATTTTTACACTAACTTGCATATATTTACACAGGGTAAGTTGATATTGGTGAATGATGATGCACCAAATCCTGATGAAATTCGATAAGTTCCATACAATTTGAAGTTGATGGTTGAATTTGAATTGGATGATTCAGAAGCAGTGAAGAATGAAGATTTTCATACTTTTTTTTTGCAACGATTTTATTTTAATCTTGACAATTTTAATGTTGTAATCTGTTATTTTAGTTATCAAAGTTGATTTAAACTCTGGAATTGATACGGGTTAATTGGATATAAAAATCTTTAATTTCATGTTTATCAAAGTTAATTTTTTTATTACATTAATAACAAACGAATTTTAGTTTGATCTTTAAATTTGTATTTCCTCTCTGGAAAAAAATTTGATGTTTTAATTTATTTATTTTTGATAAAATGAGTTGTGGAATGAAAAATGAATTTTATTGCATGATCGTTTTTATTGAATTAATTTTAGCTAGTCAAATTTTCATAATTATTTTTTATTTTAAAATATGATATGGAACTTCAATTTTTAAATAAAAGAATTTATATGCCATGTCAGCATTTAATATTTATTTTTATAATCAAAATAATGACATGGAATCTTAGTTGGCAAAAAAATTGGATGATGTCATCATTAGCAGGTCATCAGGTTACCCGGACCCTTAAATAAACCAAAAGTTTGATCCAAGCCCTTAAATGATGATTTTGAAAGTTGGTTCCCCAAAATAGGAATCAAGTGAAAGTTGGTTCCATTTTGATGCAATTTTCCCTATTAATAGTATTCCTATTTTTACGGCGTAAGAGTTATCAATGATAATCCTCTTTTTATGGGGTAAGAGTTATTGTAAATTTATAAAAATTAAAAAGAGGGATGCATGTATGACAAAATCATAGAGTTGATATTAATCCTATTTATATGGAGAAAATGTTACTATAATAACTTGTTGTTGGAATTCTCAATGCGATCCAATCTTGCATATTAATCATCTAATTTTGCATATTTATAATATTTTTAATAATAGTGATATGATTATAGGACATGTCGTTTGAGTTTTGTATAACAAATCATTACCAATGTATCACAAACTTATCATAACAATAAACGATAACGAATATATACAAGTTACGTACTTATGAAAATATGTTCATTTTTTATATTGTATTTCAATAATTGTTAGTTCAGAATTTACGTTTCATTTTAGCTCGGTTCAATACACCCTTAAAAAAATTATCAACCCCGCACAAAGCATGGGCCCAATACTAGTGTAATATTAAATCAAGATTAAAATGATAAAGGACACATGAGACGTTTGATGGAGGAAAGTTAGGCCTTATTTGTTTTTTCATTTTAAGCTCTTAAGCACCACTTATGTTTAATTCGTTTAGACATTTCATAACCATTTCAGAACTGAAATCGACTTCAGATTTCAACACCTCTTAAAAAACAAACGCCACCTTAATGTCTATTTGCGACAAAGATTAAAATCAAAACAATAAATGTATCACAAGGATTTTATTTTATTTTAGTTTATTTTATTTTTATTTTTTTAATAGATGAATTGTAAGGCACATAGGAGAATAAACCCATTATATTATATAAAACCACATAGTTTCTTTTATTATCATTCACATTAGTTAATGCTTAATACCCTAAATTTTATGGATTTGAAGTTCAAATCAAAAATTGATACAAATATTTCTTTTGTATTTTGAAATCAGTTTGGATTCCGTTCTCTACAAATAAATCGGATAAAATTTAGAATCAAATAATTAATGTTTTAAAAGGCATGCCACCTATTTAACGCATGACATAGGTGTGACACTATTTGGGGGCAACACATGTCTCTCATGTCTCGTTAACCTTCATGACACCTATTTAAGGCATGCTGCCCCCAAGACGTTTTTTGATCTTTTTTAAATATATATGATATTTCTATATCGTAAATATGCACTATACATAATCTTTATCTTGGTGACCATGGCCTTTAAACCCTTAACTTCGATTAGATGTTGCACTCCACCAATAACTCAAATATAGTTGGGCCAATGACCTCTTTGTCTTTTTGATTTTTTTTATGTGAAGTAAAAATTTTTAATAAATTGAGTAACTTAACCTTAGAAAAATGCATGTATATGATGGTTACTAGATTATAAAACATTTGCTAAAAAACTACTAAAAACAACTTAATATATTAATCGTTAGATATGACTTATTAATGTATAATTTCTTGAAATTTAAGTTTATAACTTATTAGTGCATAACTGTAACTTTTAAAAACTCACGTCTAACCTCCATAAAAAAATATATAAACACGTTCAAATATACAACAAATTTTGAATCCTACTAATACGATAAACTTCTCAATCATTCAAATTAAAATAAACTATATCATTATTTTTTAAAATTTAATATTCTATAAAAACTTGAATTAAATAAACTATACCCAAAAACACGAATTTCATAATCCTTAGTTTGACACCCATATTAATATATATTTTTTTCGGGATCTTTTACCTGGTCTTCAACCACCATTTGCAATTTCAATTACGTTCAATCATAAATTTAGATTTTATTTTTATCAAAAGTGGAATTAATTTTTCATTCTCGATTTATTGTAAAACCTTACATCTCCGGTATCGCATGTACACAACTATCATACACTTGCTGCTTTGAGACACATCTTTACAAATGTCATGGTTTCACCGTGACTCTTATGTCTTGAGCCTCAATTTCGCGATGCCTAATGTCATTTATAACCTTATTTCCACGTAAGACCTTAATGTCCACTACGACAAAATCGAGTTTATAGGATGCATAAAGTAAACAAGTGTCATAAAAGACTATTTTATGAGACTTAGGGGCCGTTTACCAAACACTTACCCGGGTAAGCGCTTACCAAGTCATATTACCTTACCGCATGAATATAACAAGTACCAAAAAATTTACCTGGTAAGAGCGAAGACAAAGAAATCAAGGAACAAGAGTCTTACCCCGGTAAGTGATGACGACGATTGTTACCACGGTAAGTGCTTACCGGGTAAATTGTTGCATACAATGCCGTTTTGGTGGACTTAAATCTTACCCAGTAATTAAGTGATAGTGTTAAATTTTTCCAGTAAGCACTTACCTTGTAAGATTTTGTAAACGGGCTCTTAATTTTATAGGATCAAACATTTGTATGTCCTATTTGAAAATGTAGTAATAAGTTTATTGGATATTTCTGATGCGTTTTAACAAACTTTTAAGACACTTTTAATATAAAATATTTTATTAGCCCTTGATACAACACTTTTAGAAAAAATGTCCTAAAAACAAATCATTTTCTAGGACACATGTTTATTCTACACTTTTTGAAATAGTATCCCTATAAAAAGGGTTAATAAAACACTTTGTTTCAAAAATGTCCTAGAAAGCTTTTTATTACGACCAAAAATGTCATGTAGACTTATTATAATATATTTAGACAAAGCACACAAGATTTAAGTTTTATATAAAATAGTCTATTACACTACTAAACGAAAGACTTTTTCCTGGAAAATATGTCACTAAAGGTGATTCCTCACAAAAACGTCACAAAAGTTGGTGGCCAAATTGCTGGTAGGTAATTCAAATAAGTGACAGATTACCTAGATTTTCGTTGGGTAATCCGTTGGTAGTTTTTCAAAAAACATCCGATTTCACCGAACATTGGTATTTTCTCGGTGATCCGTGGATAATCACCAACGGGAATTTTCCTAGGTAATTTTTGTGGATAAAAATAATTTGTTTTATAGTGTTATGACATTTAGATATTTTTAGGATCCAATAAACTTGATTTTGTCATGATGGCAAAAACTAGACTTAAGGGTTCTGTGCCACCACAAATTAAACTGTTCTCATGACACAAAGTAATTTTCTTACCATCACCATTTTATTTGATTAAATGTTTTATAGTGCCACCATTTAAAATACTTTATTATTATTTCTGCCTCTATTTAATGTTGAAGGCTTGAAAGAGAAAGACATAATTGATTGAAGAAAGTATATTCCATAGATGCTAAATGAATTTTAATGTGCAGGGACCGCTTCTGAATTCTGATGATGAACAAAAAGAAAGGTATAAATAAAAGGCTTTGATTTCTGCATATGGTTGGCTTCTTCATGCTGTCATTTAGTTTCTGCATGCATGCATATCATTTACATTACTCATAAAACCTATAGATTTCACTGGTTGTGTCGGCTCTTATTTTCTTTTCTTTGTCTGTGGGTATGTTTTATAAATGGGAAAAAAGAGTTTTGTTTTAGAATTGGCAACACGATGGGATTAGGTGGAATAGTTTTTCTGGTCATGTCAAATACTTTGAAATAAGATGTGATAAAAACAAAAATACAAGGTACCTTAAGATAAATTCTTCTCTTTCTTAATTTCTTTTTCTGATAGGAATATATCGAGCATAAATCAATTGAAAACCGTAAATATATGTTATAAATTTGTGAACCAGTTTTTATAAATTTGTGAAACAGTTTTCATGTACACATGTATAACATGTGATGCTTATATAATGTTAAGTTGTTTCATGTATGAACCATTCATGATTGTTTTACGTGTGGAAAAAATATGAAGCTATGTTTCATATGTTCAAACGCAATATTCCTTTTTTGAAGATCAAAGTTTGTCTTTATTAGCTCAATATTCCACTTTTTGCTTGAAACTTCATATGTGAAAGTAGTTGAAGTACGATAAAGTTCATCGAGTTGATCTTTCAATGCTTTTTTTCCAGCGCAATCCTTTCTCAATGATGCAATCAACTTATTACTTGCAAGCCAATCGACTTTTAAAGTATAAATTTCTTTCTTTTAATTTTCAGCCTATGCTTGAAGATAGGACACCTGAGATAAAGTAGAAATTGTTATCAGATAATAATGATTGTTAATAAAATGATTTGTAGAAGATTTGAAAAACTTTAACAATCAAACAAGTGCGGAAAAGTCAAGTTGAAAAGTCAAAGTCAACTCTCCGAAAAACTCAAACCCCGAGAATTATTTTTTTCAAAATTTGAAAGATATTTTTTAAATAAGAATCTGAAACTTAATCCAAAAAGTCAAAATTTAAATGGACAAATGTCGAAATTTCCCGACTTTTTGTTGTTGGAAATCTAAGTGTGTGAGGGTTAGATATGTGAATCACGGATGAAATATGCGAAGGCAACAGTCGTGCGATGCCCGCAAAGTCTCGGATAAGCCTCATGCGAAGGTAAGCTAGGCTCGGATAGCACGTGCGAGGCTCGGTTAGGCTTGCGCGAGGCTCGTGTAACTTCACACAAGCTTTGTGCGAAGGTTACTATACACTCGGAAGGTTAAATATGCCTCTATTGTGCGAGACTTATGAACACTTGAAGAGGTCCTTGTGCGAGGCTTATGAATGTTCGCATATCTGATTCCAGAAATTCGATTTCAAGCCCAAAACTTGTCCGATTAATCTGAAATTCGTGTATGTTGCTCGAAATTTCAATCCTAACACTTTTAGTTCGTGGTCCTATACCAAAATCTAAATAGAAATAGGATTTTTGAAGCAAAAGACTAGGTTTTTCACCAAAACTCGAAAATCACAAAAATGATCTAAGTCCAAATCTAAATTGTTCCAATTCCAAAATTGATTACAATCAAGTGATTCCCTAACAAAAAGGAATTAAGCGAGCCTAAATTTAACCAATTTGAACCACAAAATCTTCCAAATCGATCAAAATCGCATTTCTTGAAAAAACTTCAAATATTTCTTCAAATCTTCATCAAATCCTTGATTCCTGCTCTAATACCAATTTATAATCCTATCGAGATCGGATAACGATGAATCAATCAACTAAAATCAACAACTCATCAATGAATCTTCAATAGTCATATGTATTGGTGTTTCTCTCTCTCTGTACAAACTCTCTTAATTACAATCTATTCAAGATATGAAAGTAATAAATCTAATGACAAAGTACATAGGACATGGATATTGTTGATCATAACTCCTCTCAGTGATTTGAATATAATTCCTTTACTATACTTAGTGAAATTCCATAGTTAAACTTCTGTTCAAATTCAGCGATAGCACACGCTGATTTGCTATCAGCGATCGCTGAAGGTCAAGGAACTACAAGCTTATCATTGAAGACCTGAAGATCAGTTATCACACCAGAAGACCATTCAGCGAAAATCGAAGACTCTAGCTGAAGAAAGAGATAATCAGATAAGTGAACTGAAGCGGTTCAGCGATAGCAGCGATTGTCTACTCAAAGTGTGAAGTCTTGTGAAGCCTCAGCGATACTGAAGTTCATCCTTGAAGATTCAGTATCAACGATCAAATGAAGCTTCCTTTGCAAGATTAAAGATTGATCTTATCCTCGATGCACAAAAGTCAAACCTAGAACCATGTCAGAAAAGGACGTACGACTTGTCTCTTATGTCCCCATCATATCTGATATGATACTGTTCATATTCGGCCAAAAGCATGGTTGTCTTATTAACAAGGACAAGCTTCCTATCCAAGCTTGACACGTGGCATGTACCTTTTGTCTTGTTTCAAAGACAAACGGGTATAAATAAGATGAAGATATCTTCTTCATCCAAATGCATGCTTCTATCTAACCTATACCCTTTTTATTCTTTCTTTCATCTTCTTGTGCATCATACTTCGTGTCTCTTAGTTACAATAGAATAGGTTTAAACTTGTTCTAATTCCGCTTGTAACTGTAAATTTGTTTATCTTAATAAACTCATTTAAAAACTAAAAATCCGTGTATTTGTATTCAACACCCCATTCTACAAACTGTTCTCTCTTGATTGAACTCTTGTAGACCCTTATTGGGACCAACAAGTGGTATCAGAGCAGTGTTTGCTTCTTAAATCTTTAAAATATTTTTTTCTTAAAACTATTTTAAAATGTCAAACCCAAATACAAACTACAATGATAATGGATCTTTAGCTAAACCTCCAAGGTTTAGCCATGATAACTTTCCATTGTGGAAGGAAATAATGTCTCTATTTCTGGAGGGATCTGATCCAAAGATTCCCTACTATCTGGAAAATGGACCATTTGTTCCTACAACAATAGTAGCTAGTGTTCCTGCCATCACTGCTACTCCAGCCATTCCTGAAAGGGTTATTGTTAAAACTCCTAACAGATGGACTGAAGAAGACAAGAAAGAAACTGCTATTGACTCTAAAGCAAGATCAATAATAGCAATAGCTTTACCTGATGAGGTCTATCATTCTGTCATGAAAATGAGGACTTCTAAAGCCATGTGGGATACATTATGTATCCAATATAAAGGAACTTCTGAAGTTAAAGTAACTAGATGCATAAACCTTGTAAGAAAAAACGAGAGTTTTATGTATCAAAAGGGTGAATCTCTTTCTCAAATTCACCAGCGATTTAACTGTCTGCTGATTGATCATAAATCAGTCGATAGAGTATATTTAAATGCTGAAATTCTGACAAAGTTCATGGAGGCATTGCCCGATCAATGGGCAGTGTACACTACATGTATAAAGCTGTCAAAGAATCTTGAAACCTTGTCCTTAAGTGCATTATATGGTATGCTCTTAAATGAGGAACAATCCCAGCTTCCAAGGAAGAACCTAATTAATGAACTCAAAGGTGCTAAAAGTACTTCTTTGGCACTTGTGACTTCTGAGGGAACTTCTTCTAAAAATGTTCCTTCTTCTACTATCACCTTTATTACTGAATTAGGTCAAACTGATTCAGAAGATCAACTCACTGATGCAGACATCTCTGAGTTTGATAACCCTCTAGCCCTTTTAACTAATAACTTTAAAAGATTTGCTAGAAAGAGAAATTTTCGAAAACCTTCTAACCTCTCTGACTCTGAAAAGCAGAAAACGTTGCCTGCTGAGAAAGCCTCAGCGATTTGCTTCAATTGTCAGCAAAAGGGTCATTTCGCAAGTGAATGCAGGTCGAAGAAAGTTGCTGCTCCCACTACCTCCCATACCTCTGATAAAAAAGGAGAAGTATTTGAAACTGAAAAACAAATACAAAGATATGAAGAAAAACCAGCAAAAAGGCAAAGGCCTTGTCGCTGAAGAAGTTGACTGGGATGCTGAAGATGACTGGGCCAAGACCTCGGAAGAGTCTGGTTCAGATGAAGAAGATCTTGCCTTCCTCTGTCTGATGGCAAGAATTGAAGACGCTGAAGAAGTCACTGAGACTTCTTCCTATGAGTCTCCTTCTACTCAGGTAACTATTCCCTCTGTCCCTTTACCTTCTGAAAGTGATAACTTGTCAGCTCTCGATGCTACAACTGTTGATTTCTACGATGCTTTAAATGGAAAAATTAAGGCCGAGAGAATTAACACTGACTTATCTGAACAATTAAAAAATTGCCATATAAGAATCAAAGAACTTTCTAAAATTGAGGAATCTCTCAAAGACCAAGTCTTTGCAAATCAAACTATAAGCATCGAGAAACAACAAGCTATCGCTGATAGGGAAAAGGCTATCGCTGATCTCAAGTCTGAAAAGGAAACCATCGAAGGATGGTGTAAGGCTTCTGATAAAGTCAATGAGATCATCAATGCTTAAATACCTATGAAAGTAAGAAGTGGGTTAGGCTATAACCTTGAAAAGGAAGAATCAGAGAATGATCGTTCCACGCTCAAATTCAGACTGTTTGTCTCTTCTATCCCTGATCCTTCTTCTTCAACCTCTTCTTCCTCCTCTTCTAAAGAAAAGCTTTCTATTCTTAATTCTAAGAAAGTGATCAAGAACGAGTTTCTTAATCAAGTTCCTAAGAATAAGAAAACTCAAGATAGGAACAAGAAATCCTCAGAGAAAGTTTCTAAAACTGGGAAGAAGGTCCCTGACTTTTCTCTGAGACCAACCCCAGAATTAAAATCGATCTCACTCCTACTCCTGAAAAGGTTGTTATACCTCCAAGGACTATGGATAAAGGAATTCTTGAACCTATCCCTGAGAAATTTCCTGCTCCCTCTCTGATTTCCAAACCCTTTAAATATAGGAAATGCTATCACTGTGATGAAACTACCCACATTGTAAGCAAATGTCCTAATGCTACTAGAGCTGATAAACTAGCTCATGGAAAGAAAGTAGCTCAAGCTGATAAATCAGCGAGAGTGAAATCCACCAAGGTTGCAAAACCATCAAAGGTGAAGATATCCACTGAAGAGAGTTCTTCAGCTAGTAGCTCCTCCGCCAATCCTCTATCTAACCAAGCAGGACCCATAGTAGTATGGGTACCTTTAAACAATTAATATTTTGTTGTATGCAGAGTGCCAAAGGTATCTGGTATCTTGATAGCGGATGCTCAAGGCACATGACAGGCAGAAAATCTCTGCTCTCTGATTACAAAGAAAAAGCTGGTCCATCAGTGACCTTTGGTGGAAATGGCAAAGGATATACTAAAGGTTATGGAATTCTGTCCAACGGAGCCACATCATTTTCTCGTGTTGCTTACATTGAGGGACTAAAGCACAATCTCTTAAGCGTTAGTCAGTTATGTGACAAAGACTTCAAAGTTCTATTCTTGAAGAATAGATGTGCTGTCACTGACGGAAATGATAAGCTTGCCCTTACAGGCAAAAGAGTGGAAAATGTATATGTCGTAAATATGAATAGTTCTCACTCTGAGAACAAGTGCTTTATCTCTAAAGCATCCACTGACATAAACTGGTTATGGCATAAAAGACTCTCTCTTCTTAACTTTAAGACAATAAATGAATTGTCTCAAAAAGACTTAGTCAGAGACCTCCCAAATCATACCTTTACAAAGGAATCTCTTTGTTCAGCGTGTGAGAAGGGAAAGCTGACAAAAGCCTCCTTCAGGTCAAAGCAAGTTTCTTCAGTGACTACTCCTCTTCAGCTACTCCACATGGATCTATTCGGACCTGTCAATGTCCAATCGATGTCTGGGAAGAAATACACTTTAGTGATTGTTGATGAATACTCCAGATACACATGGGTGTTCTTCCTTCGATCCAAAAGTGATACCCCTGAAATGATAATCTCTTTTATCAAAAAGATGGAAGTTTTGAACAATCTAATTATTCGTTCCATAAGAAGTGATCATGGCATTGAATTCAAAAACAGTACTCTGGATAACTTCTTTGAAGAAAGAAGCATCTCTCACAACTTCTCCTCAGTAAGAACTCCTCAGCAAAATGGTGTTGCTGAAAGAAGAAATCGTACTATCATTGAAGCGGCTCGCTCAATGCTCAGCGAATCGCATCTTCCAACTCAGTTCTGGGCTGAAGCAGTTAATACAGCGTGCTTCACTCAAAATCGATCCCTGATAGTTAAACGATTTAAAAAGACCCCCTGTGAATTATTTCATGGGAGAAGACCTACTCTGAAATATTTCCACATTTTTGGATGTAGATGTTACATTCTGAATGAAAGAGATCATTTAGGTAAATTTGATCCAAAAGCTGACGATGGTATATTTCTTGATACTCCTCTATATCTAAATCCTTCAGAGTCTTCAACAAAAGAAGACAACATGTTGAAGAATCCATGCACGTTAACTTTGAACGCCTGGATGAAATCTCATTATGGGGAACCTGAAACATACTTCAGCAATCAAACTCCAGCTGAAGCAAGTGATGATGAAATCCCTGTAAACCCAACATACTTCAGGGATGAATGTTACTCCTCTAAATCATATTCCTGTTGCTGATTCCTCTCTTGGAAATTCCTCTGTGAACAACCAAACCACTTCTGAAAATCAATCCCCTGAATTGATTCTAAATGAAGTACCTGTTGCTGAAACAAGTCCTATTCCAGAATCTGAAGAACATGTCGTTGAATCTACTGTTGATCTCTCTCCTCAACCACCAGCTCAGCGATGGACTGCAAATCATCCAACAAATCAGATTATTGGTGATCCCACTTCAGATATCAAAACACGTAGAGGTACAGGTAATATCTGTCTTTATGTTAACTTCATCTCTCTCTCTGAACCTAAGAAGATAGATCAAGCTATCTCTGATCCTAGCTGGGTTTCAGCTACGCAAGAAGAACTAACTGAATTTCGTAGAAATAAAGTTTGGAATCTTGTCCCTAGACCCTCTAATAAAACTGTCATAGGAACCAAATGGGTTTTCAGAAATAAGCTAGATGAAAACGGGACTATAATTCGCAATAAGGCTAGACTTGTTGCTCAAGGTTATAGACAGGAAGAAGGAATTGACTATGATTAAACCTTTGCACCTATTGCTCGTTTAGAAGCCATAAGACTCATTTTAGCTTATGCTGCCCATAAAGACTTCAAAGTTTTTCAAATGGATGTTAAAAGTGCTTTTCTAAATGGAAAACTCAGCGAGGAAGTTTATGTTGAACAAATATTTATACACCTACTTTATTACAAGAGTACAATTACAATCTAAGTGAATGTTGACTTGTTGTTTATTGCCTTCCAGCATGTTTGCAATGAAAACTTGATGAAACATTGATACGATACAACATTTTGATCCTTTGTTGTTATCTTTCCTGCAACAACTTCAACGAGCTAATTCCATATAAGGTACATGTAGTCAACATGCCTGTTGAACACAAAGGTATGAAATATCTACAGGATACGTAAACTGCATCTATCCATTTCGGTTGATTTAAGCATTAGGCAGTAGTTGACAACGGAAAACAATGTATATCGGATCGACGATAGACACATTATTTTGAAGACAGAGGGATTTGTTAGCACATCACTATAGCCTAGAGTGGTAATGTCAGCACATAAGTCATCTTCAAATAACATGTCCTCGAACTGATCGCGACTATGATAATGAGTTCAACGAGGTAAACCAAGAAGGTGTGTCACCTTATTCAAGGTTAGCTTCGTTTGGAAATGGTCAATCATGGTTGTGAAGTGGACGTTGTTCTATTCTGGATGATAACTCAAGGTTTTCTAGAACTGCTGAAGATAGAGCAGTGGAACGTCGATTGTCTTTGTCAGTGCAGTATGGATGGGATGACCATGGAGGATTTCCAGTATGACTGGAAAGTC
The DNA here is from genome assembly GCA_036898165.1 of Silybum marianum. Classification (NCBI taxonomy): domain Eukaryota; kingdom Viridiplantae; phylum Streptophyta; class Magnoliopsida; order Asterales; family Asteraceae; genus Silybum; species Silybum marianum. The sequence continues at coordinate 28,734,659 of CM072533.1, read as the reverse complement.
AAGTCTCAGATGAAAATTCAGAATGCTATCGTTTGGTTGGATTTTGAGAAATTCCTCTCTTTTGATGAGGAGGTCATCTGGATTTATCGCGTAGTATTTTTCGTTAGTCGAGAGTTTGAGATTCTTTACCTAAACAGTGGTGTTAGATATAAATATATTATATCCGAGATTAAAATATTGAAGACGAGAAAGTCAAAGCTTGAAGTCAACAAAGTCAACATAGAGAGTCAACAAAGTTAACATTATGCTTAATTGTATTTTTCTCTTGTACTAGAAAGAGAGTGTTTGTACAGAGAAAATATAAATATATTTGACAATTTAATGATTCATTGATTGTGTTCTTGAGATTTGTTATTAGATATATCTTGAGTTAACAACTTTAACAATTGATATCAGAGCAGGAATCAAGAGATTTGATGAAGATTTGAAGAAATTTTTTGATATTTTTGGAGTTTTTCAAGAAAATGAGATTTTGATTAAATTTGGGAGAGTTTATGGATGGATTGATGTGAATTTAGGTGTTTTAGATTTGTTTTTGATAGGAAATTTATTTGTGATAATCATTTTTAGAATTAGATCAGATTAGATTGGATTTTTGGATCAAAATCGTGTTTTTGGTTTTGAAGAAAAAGTTATTGTTTTGGATCTGAATTCGTGGAATTAGATCGATTTTGGTTTAGGACCAAGAATTAAAGTTGTTTCTGGTAGTGGTGCGAAAAACATATCAAAATTTCAGTTCAATTGGACAAGTTTTGGGTTCAAAATCGAAGACTTTTGGGTGTTTGTTCGAAAAAGCTCGAAGTTACTGTTCATGTTCTTAGCCTTCGGATAGGCTATCTTCATAGCCTTCGGATAGGCAAAATTCATAGACTTCGGACAAGTATCATCCAAGCCATCGCATAACACTCTGAGTGAACAGTAACCTTCAGACAAAACTTATCCGAAAGTATCCGAGCCTCGCAAAGTGTCATCCGAAGCTACCAAGCCTCGCACTCACACAAAACTTATTCGAGCCTTGCATAGTAACCTTCGCACGAGGCATATCCGAGCCTCGCACGAAGCCTGATCCAAAGCCTCGTATATCAAATTTTCATCCGAGCTTCGCACGAACCCTCAGATACTAAACTTTTATAAATAAATCAATAAATATGTATTTCCATTTATGCCCTTTCAAATTTTGATTTTTTGGGATATTATTCAGATTTTATCGTCAAAAATATATTTCAATTTTTTAATTTTTTTTCTCGGGGTTTGATTTTTATGGTTGACTTTTTCCCGAGAGTTGACTTTGATTTTTTTGACTTGATTTTTCCGCACTTGTTTGATAGTCAAAGTTGTTCAAATCTTCTGCAAATCATTTGATTAATGATCATCATATCTGATAACCATGTCTACTACTAATTTGAATTATCATGTATTTTCTCTGCAAACAACTGGTGGCAAGCCAAAACAAAGAGATTTTTATAATCTCAAAATTGGATGTATTGCAAATGAGGAGTTGATTGCCTATTATAGAAAAGATCTTAGAGAAAAGGAGGCACTGCAAGCAGAAATCGACGAGCTTCGTAAAGAACCATGGCATAATGGCTATCATGAGAATTGGCAAGAGACGAACATTGTACTCATAAAGAAAAATCTTGATCTTGAGAATCACCGTAGATATTTTCAACTTCAGGAAAAGATTTCTGGATACGGCATTGAATCTGACTTAAAAGAGTAGTTTGAGAAAGAAAAACATATGCTTATGAATGAGAAAATCAAATTGGAGACTGAAAAGACTAATCTTGAAGGCAAAATCAAATCTTGTCAAATGACTGTTGGAAAGTTATCTAAACAAGTGTATGATTTTGAAACACTCATTCAATCTGAAAGAGAAAAGTTTGACATAGAAAGGAAAGATTCGACTACACAAGCTATAGAGCTAAATAAAAGGATTTTTGAACTTCAGAAATTATTAGTAGTTGAATATAAGACTGTTGTTTCTAGTCAAAAGACTGCTACTGAGCTTCACAAGAAAGTTTCTGATCTACAGAAAGATTCAATAGATGAGAAAAAGGTTGATTCTGATGAAAAGTATATTACTAAGCTAAAGAAGGAAATAACCGAGCTTCAGAAATTGGTAGAAGAAGAGAGAAAGATTGTTGCTTCTGACAAAAAGACTCTTATGAAGAAGAATGCTCTTATTGTCAAAGAATTATCAGATAAAAGAATTTGGTTAGAAGTAAGCTTAGAGAAAGAGAAGAGTCACTTTGACGCTGAAAGACAAATTCTTGAATCATAGGTAACTACTTTGTCACAGAATATTTCTGAACTTGAAAAGAAGTTGACAGATGACAACACAAGTTTGAAAGTTAATAAGAGATCTGATTCCAATATAGAAAAGGAGACTGAGATAGAAAAGGAGTTCAGGAAAAAAAAGTGTTTGAGAAGAAGATAGAAACAGTTTCTAGTCAATTAACTGAAATACAGATTGATATGGTGAAGGATCAGCTTCTGAAATCTAAAATGCAAATGTGATTTGATTTTATGGTTGAAGAAAGAGATGCTTTGAAAACAAAAATGAAAGAACTTGAATTATCTACCAAAGCTAGTGAGAATTCATAGATTGGTTCATGTTCAAGTCATACAAAGATTTCTTCAAAACCATCTGTCAAATCACCAAATCAGATTCGTCCTTCAAATCTTTTCTATAATTTTTCTGTTGATGGTTCATATAGTAACAATTCTATGTAGGAGAAGATGATTTGGAAAAAGAGATCAACTGCAGCTATGCATGACAACAAAAGAACTGATTCAAAACGCTATGTATATACTCCTAATTAGTTAATCCGTTTTAATGAGCGAAACATGAACTGGTAAACTTATGAACCATATGATTTTGTACACCAAGTTTTGCAAAAAGGTGGTACGGTACGTACTCAGTTCCCAATTCCCAATTCCCCAATGAAAGATCTACTACTAAAACATCTAGTCGAAATAGATGGTCCGGATATTACAGTATATCTCAAACCTATACTAATGTGCACGGACCCATGATGGTATGGGTACCAAAATCTACTTAATCTGTTTTGCAGGTTGTCATGTGTCGTGCTGAATTCCGACTATTCAAACACATGATCAAACTTGTTAATGGTTTGAGGGGAGTAAGTATTTCTATCTTTGAGGGGAAAATCTTGTGTACCATATTATGTAAAATGTTGAATTTCAACAATCCACAATAACTTAATCTAAGAAACTCACTCGTGTTTGTTTCTTATCTAATTCTTTAAATCAATATTCTTGATTTACCGTGTGTTTGTATTTCTTGACTTAGTTATTTCTACGTCTCATATATCCGGTGGAAATACACTCGTTTGAAATTTATCAAAAATTTTAAAATCCCAAATAAATGATTCGATTCTTATTCGAAATAATAATTGTGATTTGTTCATCACAATTACATTCTAATCATTGTTTGTCGAAACACTGTGCTTACTGAGTCAATCTGTTTAGCGTTCGTACTTGTTCGTTGACATTCCTAAACAGAAACATTCATGTATTAGTTTCAGAACACATTAGTTGAGAACCTGTGTTTCAAATAGCTTTTGAATACCTAAGTTCAGAACCTATACTTTATTTGGTTGGCTTCTAAAAAATTTCATTTAGAACTCGTAGTTAAATATTTTTTCTCCTGACAGCATCAATATTTCAGCATAGGATATTTTTGTATGTGTGATAGAATTTTAGAGTTTCTATGGTCAATCCAGAACCGGAAGGACCTACCCAAGAAACATACCCAAGGCTAGTTATCAGTAAGGGTCTAGATGCTAGTTGAGTTTCATGATCATTAGAATGATCTTGAAAAGGGGTGTGCTGAGATAAAATGTAAATGGGAGGGAATTTGAAGGGGTAGAGTCTCATGCTGAAAAAGATTACGATATTGAAAAAGTAAGACACACCTCCGGTCTCCGAACTTTATATTCAATGCACATTGAGTCTGTGAAATGTATTTTCACATTTTGAGCCTTAAATAGCATAAAATGCTTAATTCTTTCTACACATTGCACAAGTCTTCGTGATTCCAAAGCATATCTTTGTGGTATTGCCGGAACAGTTTGAGAATTTAGTTTTATAACTTTACTTCAGTGATAACTAGAAGTCCTATCAGAAATTCATAATTGCAAACTCTGAAAATAAGCCACTCGATTGAATTTGATTTCAATTTGGTGTTAATAGTTGCTAAATGTGCTTCTATGTTAGTTGATTACCCATTTGTTCTACCGAAGCAGTTTGATCAGAAGAGATCAATTTTTAATGGGGAGCAAATTATTCTGAAGGTGATATATTTCTGAGGGGGAGCTAACAGTTGTGTTCATATAACTACAATGTTTTAGTCTTTGATCGTTCATGATGCTCAGGATTTTCCTAATCATCATGAAGGGGAGAAATTATATATCAAAGACACATGCAAACACATGAAGTTACATGCAAAAAGCTGATCACGAAGTCACATGTGAAAAGATATTCAAAGATTTAGCGCTGATGTTGAGGGGGAGCAATCAGAGCTAACAAATTTTACAAATATTCATATGTGTAGAGAGAGTAAAAGAATTCAAATTCATTCGTTGATTGTTTAATTGGTATAATATGTTGAATCAGTTAATGGAGAAGAAAGGTTAAATCTAAATCTTTTAAATCTAAGGTTAAAAAGCCATTGTATTTAAAGATTGTAGATGTGATGAAGATTTTGGAGCTTAACTGATGAAATTGCTTGATGGCATTTCTGTTTTCGATATTTGAAGATTGATTACTTCATGATATATAGATGACAAGCGTAGTGCCAAAGTTTCGAGCCTTACTATTTAAAGATTGATTGTTGATTGTTAATGTTTTCTGATGAAAAGTCTTCCGAAGATTCTAAAGATTTGTTCAAGCAGAAGGATTTTGATCTGAAGATTCTGATGTGTATAAAAGGGGAGCTTGTTTTTCTTCAGATGCAATATGCTTGAATACAAAGGAGAAGATTGCTTCTTAGTTGGAGATTGTTTGTTGACAATGTTTGTTCGTCTTCAGAGAAAGAAGAAAATTGTTAGAGCTGAGTTGCCGAATTGTTATCTCGAATACAAAAGGGGAGATTGTTAGATATAAATATATTGTATCCGAGATTACAATATTGAAGACAAGAAAGTTAAAGCTTGAAGTCAACAAAGTCAACATTGTGAGTCAACAAAGTCAACATTATGCTTAATTGTTGTTTAGTCTTTGTAATAGAGTAGGGGTATAAATACCCACGTAGATGTACTTTGAATTAACACTTAGAGAACCTTCATTATCATATTCATATCTTGTAATAGAAAGAGAGAGTTTTTAGAGAGAGAAAATATCAATATATTTGACGATTTGATGATTCATTGATTGTGTTCTTGAGATTTGTTATTAGATTCATCGTTAATAGATATATCTAGAATTAACAATAATTTTGAAAGCAAGCTCAAGTATTGTGAGTTGACTGTTAGTAAACTTTCAAAGCAACTATCTGATTTTGAACAAGTTGGTTGTAATGGAAAGAAGTAAGTTTGAAGAGAAGTTTGAGAAAGAGGAAAAGATTCTTACAGATGAAAATATTAAATTGGTGACTGAAAAAAGATGTCTTGAAAGCAAAATCAAATCTTATGAGATGAATATCGGAAAGTTATCTAAGCAATTGTATGATTTTGAACAAGCCATTCAATCTGAAAGAGAAAAGTTTGAGATATAAATGAAATAGTCGACTACACAAGCTACGGAGCTAAATAAAAGGATTTCTGAACTTCAAAAATCATCAGCATTTGAACAAAACACTGTTGTTTGTTGTCAAAAGACTGCTACTGAGCTTCACAAGACGGTTTCTAATCTATAGAAAGATTCAATAGAGGAGAAAAAGGTTGATTCTCATCAAAATAATATTACTGAGCTAAAGAAGAAAATAACTGAGCTTCAGATATTGGTAGAAGAAGAGAGAAAGACTGCTGCTTCTGACTAAAATACTTTTATAAAGAAGAATGCTCTTATTGTCAAAGATTTATTAGATAAAAAGAAGTAGTTGGAAGTATCTACTGAAAATGAGAAGAGTGTTAGGTCTAAAACTATGTTGTATCCTAGATCACCGATAATGAAGACGAGATTAAAGAATAAAGAGGTCAAATCCTTAAAGTCAAAGTAAACGTCGTCAACATATCATGTAAAGTCAACATTTCATATTAAGAAAGTCAAAGTATGGAGCTTAATGTTAGATTACATTGTGGTTTCACTTTGTAATTAGTCAAGGGTATAAATACTCTTGTATTAAGGAGAGATAAGTGAGAGAGATCATTTGTAATATTTCTAGACATAGAAGTTAGAGAGAAAGTGATTGTAGAGAGATTCTTAATCAATACATATGATTTGTTCTTAATTGTTTCGAATACTTGTTACTCGATCTTAGTGGGATTAACAATTGGTATCAGAGCAGAAATCAGATGATTTTTTGATGATTTTTACCATTTTTCGACATTCTTGAAGTTTTTGAAGATCAAAAATGGGTTTAGTAATTTTTGGTGTTAATTGGATTTGTTTTTGATTGCAAAATGTTTCTCCATCATCGTAAACAAGTTCTCTATTGATTTTATCTTTCAATTTCCTCAAGAATCAATGAATTTGATGTTTTTTGAAAAATTTCATGTTTTTTCAAAAATGGAGTCTGTGAAATTTTTTGGAGTGTGATTTTGAGATTTGTTGTTGTTTTAATTCATGTTTTGGTAAATTTATTCAAGAAAAGTGTTTTTAGACATGAAACAATACAAAAAATCAAATTTTAGTTCATCAAATTCATTTTTGATGTTTTTGAATTCATGGTGTTCTCGAGAGAATTTTTAGATCTGAAGTTTTGATCCAAAATTGTTATTGAATTATTATCAAAAGTTGTTTTGGATAAGTTGGATCTCAAAATGTTAACCATCTTTCAAGACTTTGAGTTGGTGAACTTTTTTTTTTCAACAACAGATCACACGAAGAACTTTTAAAACCTTCGCATGACAAATGAAAATTTTGATGTCAATGATTTTTTTGTTGATCAAACATAGCTACATAGCTTCATACGAAATCTAGAATGATAATATTAACCAAGGGAAGAAAAGTTGACTAATTGTTATTTGCTAATTCATCCTAGCTAAAAAAGAGAAATTTGCTCAAATAGCCATTTTGCAAACCCAATTTGCTGAAATAGCCATTTTTTCAATTTTTTTTTGACAAAATAGCCAACCAGTACGCCACAAAAGAGGTACGCCATGGCGTACTCCACATATTTCGGATTTGTTTTGCATTTCAGTCCTGTAGTACGCCACAAACCAGATACGTCATGGCGTACCTAGTCCCTGAACTTTCAAAATTGGCAACTTTGGTCCCTCGACTTGAAAGCCTCCAAAGAAAGAATCGAAAGTTGTCAAGTCTGGCCCCTGGACTTCATGTACGCCATGGCGAACATGAAGATGGCGTACTCAAGTGATAGATATTAGAAGATAACTTCAAAAGAAGACTGGGTTCTGAAGACAAAATAATTCAGATATTCTGAACTAGTTCTGAAGAGAGAAAGGTTCAGAACTCAGAAGACAAGCATAGCAAAGCCTAAGGCATAACTTCTAAAGAAGTTATGAGAAAGTTCTGAAGATACTTCTGAAGAGGTTCTGCAGAATGTTTCTGAAGAAGTTCAGAAGTAGTTCTGAACATGCTTGTCATTTATGTACTGTAACTTTAGCTTTCTTGTATGTATATAAATAGATAGTTTGTTAGACAGTTAGAGCTAACGTTCATAGAGCTTGTAAATATACATATGTTGTAATACTGTTCATTGATCAATACGATATACAACTTCGGTGACATAATTCTTGTTCTTGTTCTTGATTCTTTCTATATTCTTTATATTTTGGGACCTAAAATTGGTATCAGAGCTAATTTATCTGTTTGATCAATTTTGCAAAGAACTTGTCAGATCTGACAGTTCTTGAAATTCTTGATCGATACATTCAAGATCATTTTGATTCAAACCCAGTTGAATTCGCGATCTACTATATTCAAGATGTCAAAAGAAATCGTCTCCATCGAATCTGAAACCAAACCACCAACCTTGTTTATGTGTGAGTATCGTCAATGGCGAATCAGAATGATTCAATTCTTGGACAATATCGATGAAGCTTTAATGCAATCGATTGTAAATGGCCCTCTAGAGGTCTATATGGAAATCCCTGCAGTTCCAAGAACTGAATCTACTCCTGAAATTCCTGCATCAAGAATTAAAAAGAGCCCAGGTATGTACAGGGCAACTGAGAAAAGTCAAGCTAAAATTGATAGAAGGGCACTGACACTTCTTACAATGGCGATACCCAATGAAATTTTTAACAGATTTGATAGTCTCACATCTGCAAAAGCCATGTGGGATGAAGTTGAGGCTCAAATGCAGGGAAGTACAAAAGGCCAAGCTCAGAGGTTGAACATCTGTGTTGGCACATATGAAAACTTTAGGTATAAGGATAATGAATCTATCACAGAGACTTACCACAGATTCAACAATCACCTGAATGATCTGAGAAGAAATGGTGTTCAGAAATCAAACTCAGAAATAAATAATAGATTTCTGAATAATCTGGATAATGAGTGGTCAAGCTTTTCTGACAATATTGTTACTAGAAATCTGTCTAGAAAATCCATTCATGATGTTTATGGCATTTTGTTCCAACAAGAGGACAAAATCAAGACTAGACAGAATGAGCAAAAGAAGGCAAATGAAACAGTAGCCTTATTGAGCAAAAAATATAATAATTCAGTGACCATCTCATCTAAGAGCAAGGTTTGTGAAATCCCAGAGACAACTCTGTGTGATGGAGATGAATTAGATGAAGAGCTTAAAATAATTTCTGATAATATTGCATTCATGACAAGGCAACTCACTCAAAGATATAATCAAAAATATAAGAACAAGTCTAAATCTGAAGATGGACCTAAAAAAGGTCAAGATGCTGGTCAAAGTGATACACAAGAACCAGCAAGGTGCTTCAACTGTGGTAAGCCTGGACATTATGCAAGACAGTGCAAAATGCCCAAGGTAAAAAATGCTGGTTACTATGAGAAGAAGCATCTACTTACCAAGAAGAAGGAACTTAATCCAGCTCTGGTTACCAAGTATGAAGAGGACTGGTTGAACTGGAGTGATGGAGAGTATGATGAAAAAGTGGCTCACTATGCCTCAAATTGCTACATGTGCCAACTGGATCCTAAAGATAAACTTGCACATGACTCTGAGGTACTTTCTTCATTTTCTGAATTGAATTCTGAGTCAAGTTCCTCTTCTGAACAAAATTCCGAAGAATCTAAAATGTGAAATCAAATTCAGAACATGTCTTCTGAATTTGAAAGTCTCAGAAACAGAATCAAAGGGTAAAGAACTTTGGTAAATCAATTTAGAGCTGAGAGCCAAATTTATAAACAAAATTGCCAAGAAGCTGAATAAATTCTTGAAAAAGTTTCTGAAGAAAAATTATTATTAAAAGAAAAGATGGATAGTTTACAAAAAGATATATTAAATGAAAAATCTGAAAAGGAAGTTCTGATTGTAAAAATGAACTTTCTGAATCACGAAAGCCTTGATCTTTACAAAAAGATCAAGGAATTAGAAGATCTAAACTTTAAAAGAGGTTAAACTGAACAAACTCTGAATATTTCAGCAAATCAGGCTCAGAATTCAAAATTTTACAATATAAAAGCAGGTTTGGGATATAATGAAAGTCAAATCTTGAAAAAGGCACCTGCAAATCTTTATGATTTTTCAAAAATGAAAATTTTCAATGAAACTAACACAGGTGTCATATCCAAAGCTGTTAATTACTCTCTGCCTGAAAGAATTCCATTTGAAAAATCAGAGACTTTATTTTCTGAAGAAAAAAACCTCTTAATAAATATTTCTGAAGAAAAAAACCTCTAAAACAGAAGTAACAAATAAAAATGTTTCAAATATTTCAGAAAATATTTGTGAACATAATTCTGAATCAAAAATTATTTCTGAAGAAAAATCTGAACCAATCATTACAACTGATATTACTTCTAAATATACTTCTAAAGTTTTTCTAGAAGATAATTCTGAAAATAAATCAGAAATACATGAAGAAAAATATGATGAATTCTCAGATATTGAATCTTTAAAAGATCATGATGCGAATTCAAAAATATTTTTTCATAATTTTGATGATAAGTCTGAAAAAATTTCAAATCTAAATTTTTTTGCATCAATAATGACTCAGAACAAGTTCTCAGATTTAATGAATGCTTCAGATTCAGAAGATGATGATGATCCTAAAGTTGAAGTCATTGATAAAGATGGTTATCTTGTCTACTAATCTTGTATGACTGAAGGAGAAGTTTTAAAATCTGAAGCTCCAAAATTGCCATCAGAAATGTTTAATCCTGTATTTCTGAAAGAAGAATTTCTGAATAATGAGACTTCAGACAATTCCAAAACTTTTAAAAACAATTCTTCTACAAATATTACTCCTATATCTACAAATACAACCTTGACTTCAGAAAAATCATCAATATCATCATCTGACTTTGTAACCAGAGTTACACTGTTTGAAAAACGACAGTCTTCTAATTCAAAATCTGAAGTTCAAAATTCAGAACTTCAATCTAAAGTTGGTAAAAGAACTTCTTATACTAATCCTCATTTCTTATCTTTTACAGAGCTATCCACTTTAGTTTGGAGAAAGAAAGATGAGAGACTATCAAAGACTGCCAAATTAGATAGTTTTTCAATTTCTAAGAAAACGGATGTACCACAAATTAATAAAAGAAAGACTTCTATTGCAAAATCAAATGTTGTTGATTCTTGTTCATGCACTGACATATTACATATTCTGAAGAATCATATTCATTGTATTAATTGTGGTCATCATATTTTTCATCTCAACTATAGAACCAACAAGAAAAATCTTGAGAAATGAATTCAGAAATTTTCAGCCCAGTTGACAAATAAGAATAAAAATAAAAATAAAACTAAAACTAAAAACAATACTAAGAAAGAAAAATTCAAAAGTTCTGAACAAACTTCTGCATTTCAAAATGTGAAGTCAAAGTTCAAAACTTCAATTTTTTTGACTAATCTCACATGACCCATTCTTAAATGGGTACCTAAATCTCAATAATCATTTTTGCAGATATGTCATGTGTGGGTCTTAGATTCAGGATGTTCAAGACACATGACACCTTTCAAAAAACTTCTAACTGATTATCATGAAACATATGGAGGAACAGTTAGCTTTGGAAACAATGCAAAATGTTATGTGAGAGGATATGGTACTTTTTCCAAAGGAGATGTCAAAGTGATGAAGGTTTTCTATGTTGAAGGTCTAAACCATAATCTTTTCAGTATAAGTCAGTTTTGTGACTAGTATTGGAAAGTAAATTTTTACATAGACTACTGTCATGTTCTGAGTTTTGCAAACAAAAATGAATTAACTGCTTATAGAGATGGAGATATCTACACTGCAACTTTCATAGCAGATGGTCAATTACAAGGAGTTTGTTATATTTCCACTAAAATGAAGAATGACAGATGGCTTTGGCACAGAAGAATTTCACATCTGAACTTCAAAGCAATTTCTGAACTGGAAAAGCACAACTCTGTTAGAGGACTACCAAAGATCAGATTTTAAAAGAATTCCTTATGTTGTGCATGTGAACTAGGGAAGATCAAAAGAAGCTTTCATCCTCTGAAAATGCTATCTTCATGCAAAGCTCCACTTGAAATGCTACATATGGATTTGTGTGGACCAATGAAGACTCAAAGCATGGCTGGAAAGAAGTATATTCTTGTTATTGTAGATGAATATTCAAGATATACTTGGGTTGAATTTCTAAGACTCAAATCTGATACTTCTGAAAGGCTCATCCCTTTTCTGAAGAAAATTCAAGTTCTTCTTCAACTCCCAATCCAAAAGATTAGAAGTGATAATGGCACTGAATTTACAAATTCTACACTTCAGAACTTTTTGGAATCTGTTGGTATCTCACACAACTTTTCCGCTGCAAGAACTCCTCAACAGAATGGTGTCGTTGAAAGGAAAAATAGAACTTTGGTAGAAGCTGCAAGGACCATGCTAGCATATTCTGAACTCTCTTTATCTCTTTGGGCAGAAGCAATAGCAACTGCATGTTTTACTCAGAACAGGACTACTCTTAACTGAAAACTACTTCAAACTCTTTATGAAATTTTTAAGCAAAGAAAACCCTCTATTGATTATTTTAAAATCTTTGGTTGCAGGTGTTTTCTTCTGAATGATACACAACATCTAGATAAATTTGCACCTAAAGGTACAACTGGTATCGTTGTTGGCTATTCTCAAAGATCCAAGGCGTACAGAGTACTCATCAAAGGAACTCAAAGGATCATTGAGATTTCAAACATCAGTTTTCATGAGCCAACAATGACTTCTGAACAAGACAGTTCAGAACTCAAGCTTAAGCCAGTTTCTGAAATTTTGGATTTAGAAAATAACAAGACAACTCACACTTCTGAATCTAAAACTTTACTTAAATCAAATTTAGACACATTATGCCAAGACTTATTTGATATTTCTGTTAATGTTTCTGCAGATTATCAGAACCCTTCTCTTCTCAGAAGCATACCAGAACCAGAATCTACAGCACATACAATATCAAATCTTTCTGGACCACCTATTTCAACCTCAAATTCTGATCTTCCTCCTTCTGAATCTGTACAAGTCATTTCAGAAATAGTTCAAGTTATTTCTGAACCTGTTGTTCCTATTCTGAACCTACGCCTATTATTTCTGAACCATTACAGAATCTTCAATTTGAGCGAGAGTCTTCAGATCTACATTCAGTTATCAATCATGATACTGAAACTCAGGCAATAATTGATGATTATGACTCCTTCAACAATGTCTCATCTATTCAACCATTACCAAATGTGAACAAATGGACATCAAGTTATCCAATTCATCAGATTATTGGTGATGCATCTAAAGGTGTACAAACAAGATCAGCCACAGCAAATGAGTGTCTATATGCGATTTCTTTAAGTAGCATGGAACCCAAAAAGCCAAGTGAAGCTCTTCAAGATCCAGACTGGATTTTAGCTATGCAAGGTGAACTAAATCATTTTGAAAGAAACAAAGTCAGGAGAATGATTCCAAAACCAAAAGGTAAATCAATCATTGGCACCAAGTGGGTTTTTAGAAATAAAAAAGATGAACATGAGAATTGTTGTGAGAAACAAAGCAAGACTTGTAGCTAAGGGGTATTGTCAACAAGAAGGACATGATTATGATGAAACCTTTGCCCCTGTTGCAAGACTAGAGGCTATTAGAATTTTTCTTGCATATGTTGCTCATAAAAACATGAAGGTGTTTCAAATGGATATTAAGTGTGCATTTCTGAATGGAATTCTTCATGAAGAAAAGTATGTTGAGCAACCAGAAGGATTTGTAAGCAAAGAATTTTTAGATCATGTCTATATCTTAGACACAGCCTTATATGGACTTAAACAAGCAACAAGAGCATGGTATGACACTCTCACAACTTTTCTTCTGAATTCCAAGTTCAAAAGAGGTACAGTAGATACCACTTTATTTCTGAAAAAGGAAGGTGATGATATGATATTGATACAAATATATGTAGATGATATTATATTTGCTTCTACCAATCCAAAATTTTGTAGAAATTTTGAGAAAATTTTGCAAACTGAATTTGAAATGAGTATGATGGGAGAGTTAACATTTTTTCTTGGTCTTCAAGTAAAACAACTTCCCACTGGCATATTCATTAATAAATCTAAGTATGTTTCTGACTTACTTAAGAAGTTTGACATGTCTAACTGTTCTAGTATTCAAACTTCAATGGCCACTGCAACTAAATTAGAACCTAATTTGAATGGAAAATCTGTTGATCAGAAAAAGTATAGGGGCATTATTGGATCTTTGCTTTACTTAACAGCTAGTAGACCTGATATAATGTTTGCTACATGTATTTGTGCTAGATATCAAGCTAATCCTAAGGAATCTCATCTTCTTGCTGCTAAAAGAATCCTTAGATATCTCAAAGGTTCTCCTTCATTACTTTGGTATCCAAAGGATTCTGGTTTTGAGCTAACAGCTTTCACCGATGCAGATCATGGTGGTTGTAAAATGGACAGGAAAAGCACATCTGGATCATGTCAACTTTTGGGTGACAAACTTGTGAGTTGGTCTTCAAAGAAACAAAACTGTGTTTCAACTTCTACTACAGAAGCTGAATATGTTGCTGCTGCCATATGTTGCTCACAAGTGATCTGGATGCAAATACTGCTAAAAGACTATGGTTACCCATTCAGAAAGATACCCCTGTATTGTGACTCAAAAAGTGCCATAACAATAAAATCCTGTTCAACACTCCAAAACAAAGCACATTGATGTAAGATATCATTTTATCAAATATCATGTTGAAAAGGGTAATATTGAAATGTTTTTTGTTCATACTGATTTTCAATTGGCTGATTTATTTACCAAAACAATTGATGAAAAACGCTTTAACTTTTTGGTAAGTAAATTGGGCCTGATGAATATGTCTATATAGTATTAAGCATCAACTAAGAATTCCAAGTTATGGTCTGAAATTTATTCCATCAAAATTCTGAGAAATCTTAACTTCAGATTTCTGCAGTTATCTTTTCAGAAGATTTTATTTCTTTACTCAGTTGATTGTCTCATAATACTTTCATATTTTTTTCATTTCTCTATTTCTTTTCTTTCTAACTAATTCTATGATTCACATTTTTTAAAGGGGAGAATCATAGTTATTCATGATTCAAGGGGGAGTGATACTAAATTCCAACTCTTTGGTACTCTCCTATGTCATCGGGATCTGAAAAGGTGGGTAAAGGTTAAAAAATTACGAATTTGAGAAGTATGAAAAAACTTCTGAAAGATAAATCTTTTTCCATCTTGTACAAACCTACTTCTGAATTATTAAAATATTTTCTATTTTTCAGAAGTATGTAGTTTTAAATGATTTTTGTGGATATGAAGTATTAAAGTTAAGTTCTGAACTAAATTCGAGAGTTCTGCAGTGTTTCTGAATCTTTTCATTCAAACTTCTGAACTTATTCTCAGAAGTTCTGAACTTATTCTAAGGTTTTTGAATTTGTTCTCAGAACTTTACTTCCCGTTGTGAAGACTATATTCATTTGAATGTGTGCCACGTGTTTTATTTTCATTGGTCAATTCCTAAACACGTCGCTTAAACGGTTCATTTATCTAAATAAATGATGATTACTACTCTAATTGTCATTACTTTTTGGCCACGTGTCTATCCACGATCTTTTAATCAGATATAATCCATGGCTTCATCATCGTCCTCATTTTTTAGCCACTTTTCCCTCCGAAATCTCTCTGTGATTATTGATCTTCATTCAAACTTAAATCCTTATTCATTTCCAAAAATGTCGACTTCAAATGTGGATTTACCTGTTCAATCCGCCAAATCATGCTTCAGTGACAGTAATGGATCATCGAGTGATGGTTCATTCAAGGTTGTTCCTAAGAAAATCATGGTGGGATCAATGGAGATACCTTTGGAAGACGATCAGGTGCTAAAAGATACTGCTTCAACTGTTAATCCTGAAGCCGGACCCTCGAATCCTAACCCTAACCCTAACCCGCGTACTGAGAAAATTGGGGAAACACAAATTGAGCCTATTGAAGTGGCTTCTGAATAAAATGCTGGAGTTGGTGATTCTCAATCTCGTGCTGCAAGTAGTGATGGTCCTGATTTATCAGAACTTTATGTTCCTGAATATAAGCGCCTGGATATCAAAAAGAACAATTGTGCTCTGAACCTCAAATCGGCTGATTTCAATGATGATCAAATGTTCTTGATTGAAATTTTGAAGAAACATCCTCTTCGTGCTCTCTTATCAAGGAAATTTTTGGTTCCTGCCTCATACCTGCAATAATGGTGGTTTCATGCTGCGGTTGATGAAGCATTTAGTCCTATGTTCATGGATACAGGGTGTGTATTTCTGTTGAAGATGTTCGCAATATCCATTTTCTTCCTAAGGCAAAATGAGGTTGTTGGGAAATCTTCATTTGATCCTATTCCATCTTCTTCTGAAATGATTTCAGATTTTATGAAGTTGGGCTATTTTGAAAACTTGAATGCTTTAAGCTCATTCAGAAGAAAGTGTTTACCTCCCATCTGGTATTGTTTGTTTACTATTCTCAACACTTGTCTTTCTAGGAATAGTTCATGTCTAGATCAAGCCTCTATAAATGGACGGATTATTTTTCATGGTGTTGCACATAATAAGCATTATGATTATGCTTCCCTCATATTTGAAGAACTTAAGTATGCTGTTCTAAAGAAGTCTACCTACAACTACATACCATTTCAGAGATTCTTTCAGACTTTCATCAAAGGTGCAATGAAAGTTGTTCCTGCCATCCCAACTTTAGCTCATGAGGTACATGTTCCACTCTTCTCCATGGATAATCTAAGGCCACCAAGTGCAAAGTTACAATTTCCAAATGCATCACCATTACCTGTTGAAATACTTGCATATGTAAATCCCAAAAATAAGATTTTGAATGAGTATTATAAATCAATGGGACTACCAAAACCTCATAGAGTGAAGAGGAAAAATGAAAATGAGAGTTTGGGTAGAAGGGTGAGAAAAAGAACTGAAGAGGGGAGAACATAAGTAAAAGAGAAACAAACTTGTGAACCAAATGTTACAAGCCGGGCAGCCACATCATCTATTACTCCACATTCTTTGGTGGGTAATATTGAAACATCCAATGAGCCCATGGCAATTTTTGTTAACCTCCCCAACCACTCGCCCATCTCTCAAAAGAAGGGTGTTTCATCAACACATATGGGCAAGCAGCTCATCTACCAATAGGTCCCCACTTGGAGGAGCCTATTGTTGAAAAAGAAGGACATATGTCCCCCTTCACAGTTTTGAGCACATTGAGTCGGATAGTCCAATTCACTTTGAGCCTGGACCACAAAATGTGGCATCTATTGACACAAGCACACATCTTTTAGATGTCCCTATGCAAAGTGTTAGTCATTTTGCAACAACATCCATAGATGTTCCTTTTATTGGACTTCAAGGATTGGATGGAAGACCTGATGAGGTGAACATTCCAAAAGCCTCATTCACAGAATCTGTATTGATTCATGATGTTGTGACATCTACAGGCCAGCCTTTTTCTTAAGGTCTGCAAACAAGACCATCTGTTGGTCTTGGACCCTTTCCCTCATCTTCTAAATTCTCAGAATTCAAAGATTTCTGTACTTCTGAATTTTCAAGGATTCAGAAGGACATTAAGGATTTGACGGATAAATCATTCAAGGTGATGGAGGATAGGTTGGATGAACAGGAGAGAAAAGTGGTAAATAAGTTGAATGAATTCCAATTGTCATCATCCAATGATCTGCAAAGTTTTAAACAGGAAATTCTGAATTCCTTTTCTGATGTTGTTTCTACAGTTGCCTCTCTTAAGACTTCCATGCCTTCTTCTTCTACTCAGCACGGTTCTCCTCAATTTGCTACAAAGGAAGACATTTCTCAAATTCTGAATCAATTATCTGCAATTCAGAATTCTCAATTGTCTTTAAATGACAGACTTTCTGCATTAGAATGCAAGCCTCAAGCAGATACTTTAAAGACAAAAAGTATCTGAAGATGTTGAAATGCCTCAAGTTTAAACTTTTGAGAAATCTTCTGAAGAAGTTCAGAATGTTGTTAATGATGATACTAACAGAGTTTCTGAGGCGATTGATGATATTTTACATGCTGAAATTGAAGGGCAAGAGGCTGAAAATGTCATTTCTGAAGAAGGATATGAGACTGAAAAATTGTCTCTTGATTCTGAAGGAAATCAAAGCACAGATAATACAGATATTGTTCCAAATTCAAATGAAGAAATGGTGAATGAATATCTTCCTTTAGAAGAAGTACTTGGAGAACCTAGTGATCTCTCAGATGTAATTGTATTTGATGATGAAGTGGAGGTGAAGGTGAATGATGAAGTGGAAGTAAATGAACATAGAGATCTGGTGATTTGGAGACCACAAGTTATGAATAGAGTGGATAATGATGAAATATCTGAACTTCTATGGAGGTTAATAAGCCGATTCTGCTGGGTATATATAATTTTGAATAATCCAAGGAATCTGGATTGTAGATTCTTGGATGAAAGATTGTTTATCTTCAAAGAATTTCTGAATCAACCAGCTGAATATTTTGATATAGAGATGGATTTATGTCATATGTTTAATGTTGAAGTTTCAGATGAAATTCTGATGGTCTTTTCAGAAAAATTAGAATCAGATTCAGAAGGTGTATTAGTATTCCTTCAATCAATCTTCATGTTCTTGAAAACCAATTATTGATCAAGTGTATAAAGGTGAAACACTATTTGATAATTCTGGAGAAAGTCAGCTTATTTTTCCAGAACATTCTTATAGTTACATGTACAGAAGAAGCCTAAAGTATGCAACTCTAGAAGATTTTGTGAATGATGAATGGTCTGCAGATCATGCTTCAAAAGTAAGATCATTTCTGCAAAAACATGGAATTCAAGAGATGAATGACTCTACATTGATAAAGTTGATCAGATATATGCCTAAAATAGTGGAAGATGATTTACAAATTGTAAGATTTGCTGCTGAGAGAAGGAGTGGTACATTAACTGAATTTACTCAGTTTGACTTTTATAAGTTAAGATTACATGATAAACATACATTTATGAGTTATTGTATAAAAAAGGAAGACTCAGAACTTCTTTCAAAAGTTAGAAGAGTGTTGGGAATTTACATCAGAAATCTTATCAAACATGATTTCCAGCTAGCTTTGGAGTTCAGATTGTCTAAAGTTAATCTATTGGAACCAGAAAGCATTGAAAGACCAGGGCTTACAAGAGTTTTCACAAATACAGAAATTGGATTCATTTATGAAATAGAAGGAACCAACTCAAGAACATTCATTGTTTCTGATATACCAAAGTATTCAACTTTGACTTTGCAATGGTTGATGAATTATGCTGAATTGTTTGTTGTTTCTCCTGAAATAAAAGAAGAAATAATGTATTTGATCAAAGAAAGAATAAATTTCATAGAGAGCATAAGAAAAAGTTATATGGCTGATCATACAAGGGTGAATACTAGCAGAGGTGCTGATTATTTTCTAAGTAATCTGTATGATTTCCAAATTCATACTAAGAAGCAAGATACGGAATAAGTTTTAAAAGTTACTAAGAAGACAAGAAGCTCAGAAGCTATCATGACTGATACAGAGGACAAAGGAAAAGAAAAGATTTCCGAAAATGATCCAAAAGAGATTCCTGTTAGACAAATTTCTGAATCTGAACATTTGCAGGAACAAAGAATTGAAGAAAATGCTTATACCATGTTTCTTGAATATTTTCATCCAGAAATATTCATGGAATATGAACAAAAGTTTAATTACATTGATTGTTGGATCAAGAAGTCTTTTGGATGGAAGCAATGGTATTTAGATATTATCAGAAAGATAAGAATTCCTGTGAGTGAAGCAAGAAAATAAAGTCCAATTGTGAAAGTTGTTACTGCTGATATAAAATGAAGAAACAATTACAAGTATGCTTACTTCACTGTGGAAAGGAAGAATGGTGAAATTTCTACATTCTCAGAAGCTGATTTTCAAAATGTTCATCTTAGAGACTTACTTAGAGTCTACAAAAGTGTCTATCCTTTTCATGATTCCATTGCAAAATTTAGAAAGTCATTTCCAGTTCTCATAGATGGTTTTTACAGAGAATTCATTTGGGCTGCTAAAACAGATTTTCAAGTTGCATACGTTCTTCACAAAGAAAAGGTTTATCTAAGTGGTTCAAACTTCAGCTTACCAAACATTGAGAATCTCAAAAGAAGCACTCTTGTTATTCAGCCTCTAGGTTTTGTATGTAAGTGCTTTGAAAAGTTGCTGTTCATAAGATCTGAAGAGTTGCATAAATGTTGCAATGGAACTCTGATGGCTATAAGAGATAGATTGGAAAGGAGACAGAACAAAAGACAGAAGAATCTAAGTGATGATGAATGGAAGAAGTACAGAAAGCTTGCTAAAGAGATGCTCAGAATTATTGAATCTTTGTTGGAATACATAAATTTTATTCTAAAAGATGTCAGACAAAATTTAAATTTCTGGAGTTATGATTTGGATTTTTGAAGCTAAGGGGGAGATTGATAGATATCAGAAGATAGCTTCAAAAATGGCAACTATGGCCCCTAAACTTCATCTACGCCATGACTTACCTCCTATTATGAATTATGTTTAATGTTATTTGAATATAAAATAATCCAATTTAATGTGTTTGATGCTTCTTTAGGTGCATAATCTATTTTCTTTCTTTTTTCTATTTTTATGGACCAAAGTGTTTACTGTTAAGGGAAGAACAAGATATAAAATCATTAAGATTGTTTTAGAATTATTAAAAGACCAGATAACACATAATTTATTTAGTGTATATATTTTAATAATTCTGTCTCGACACATGCAAACACACACTTAAATACTACAAACAATAACTGAAACTAAAAATCTAGTGCGGATAAATCTTCTGACAGGAGATGATCCAGTCAGCCTTCTTGTTGATTTCCTCCTCTAGATATGTATAGGTTTTTTTGATTTCATTAATCTCTACCTCATCTTGATGTATTTGATGTTGTAGGACTCTTAGTTCGTGCTTTTTTTCATCGACTAGCGCCTGTTTTTCTAGTTGAATCTTTCGGTTATCTTTCCATAACTCTGCTGACCTTTAGATTTCTTCGCCTGCCTCTTTACACGATGCCCTGAGCTTTGAAGGCATGACTTGATTTGCCGGAGGGTTTGAGTGTCGGTTCAGAAAAAGGCTCTCGTCATTGGTTGGGGCGTATTGCCATTCTGTGAACTCCTATAGTTTTGCCATGCGACATCGTATTCTAGCTCTTCATCATCTGTTATTGCATATTAGGCCCTAGTTTTGCCAATCTGTCTCCACTCCTCGTCCGTTTCAGGAGCTTTCCAGGTAAGCCTGAACCTTCCATTGTTCAGCTGTTTTTTATTACCTGAGCATGAACAAGTTCCAGACTCATGAACCAATCGCTTGCCGGAGCGGCTGTTTCCATACATTGGCTTATTAGATTTTGAGGCGATGTTTAAGAAATTTGGTTAAATGTAGTAAATTAGAGATTGCAAGTTGTAAGTTACCACTTCAACATACCACCTATTTATAGTCACGATATTCGTCATGATATAGTTAGACGTATTGGTCATGATATCAAGATAAGCATCTGCCAATACTTTTTTGGCGAATCTTGACTACTTTTTCAAACGAATATGTCATAACTTTTCAGGCGAATCTTGACCACTTTTTTCAGACGAATATGTCATAACTTTTCGGGTGAATCTTGACTACTTTTTCAAACGAATATTGTGAGAATTGAGATTTGTGTTGAGCTTCCATCAGGTACGCCAAAGGCAAGTACGCCATGGCGTACCTGAATTCTGGGGACCATTTTCGTCAATTTAGAATTTCTTCTTCAAGAGGCCCTAAAGTCCGGGAACTACATGTGACAGTTTTTTAAAGTTCAGGTGCTAGTGGGTATTTTTTGAAAACGTTCAACACTATAAATAAATGGTCCTTGAGAAGTACCAACACACAAACTTGCTATCTACCATTTCATCCATTTTATAACACTTCGTAAATTTAGCTAACCTTCAAGAAACCATGTCAGGAAACAACCGATCTGGCAAGAAGAAATCAGCTTCGCAGGCTGGAAGTTCTCGATCTGCACCGAAACAACCCTTACGACCATTGAATGATGGAATGTGTAGGCGTACCTGGACTGTGCCCGCAACAGAAGAGGAGTGGGCAATGCATGGGAGAACTTTGGCCGACCAACCAATAACCAAAGAAGAGCATGCCGATTGGTAAGACGCATGGTACAGCTACACGGAGACACCTCCATACAATGAACCACAAATGTATTCTTGCAGGGTTTTAAACCCTGACCCAAACCTTCCGGCATCACAAGTAATGTTGGGGTTGAAGGCAGCGGTTATCAAGGAGAACCGGGAGATCATAGCTCTTGGGGAGAAATGGAATAAGAATAGAAAAATACAACTTCAAAAAGTGCGGTGATTAACGAAAGTAAAGCAGAGCTTGTAGTCCTAGAGCAAACAATCAATACGGAGGAGATCTTGGTAAGGGAATCAATGAGGAATACGAGGTTCTGGAGGACAAGATCAACGAAGAGGCTCAGTGGATCATCTAGTGCCAAGATATCTATGCTTACTAAATATCTCCATGTTGAATGTTTGTTTAAGATGCTTGCACTGTAACATTTTCAATTGTTTAAGATGTTTTTTAAGATGTTTGCACTATCCTTACTATATCAATTTATGGTTTAGAAAACAATAACATTAACTTTATTGAAAACATTATAATCGTTAAGAAACACTTGAAACAATCAACTAAAAATCAGGAAACTTTGGTAGCTAAAAATCAACATTAAGGTCAATACTATTATAGTCCAGAGTTCCATGTGGTTCCAACGACGTTGATGACTGAGATTGCCTTCTTTGGCTACCTGAAGCCATTCTTGTAGGATCACTTGATGGGGCAGGAGTTGGGCAGTTTGTACGATTATGACTGGTTTGGCCACAGATACTACACTTTCTCTATATCCGATCTTCACCGCGAGATGGCCTTCGGTCGTTGTTACGGGGTCTGCCCACTAGGTTCCTTGTTATTAAGGGTGGATAGACGGGTGGTAGAGGGGTATCTAGAGACAACCATGTTGAAGTAGGTCCAACAGGAAGAATTACACCTCCATATGTTTTCCTGTATACTAAGGCATAAAAGAAGGGAGAAGCCAAACAGCTACAATCTGTATAATCTAGATATTTCGCAACGGTGATGGCATGACCGCATGGTAACCTAGATAGTTGCCATTTTTTACATGTACATTCCCCTGTACGCGTATCGACCTTTGCATCCCTATGACCATCTCGAACCTTATACCAACAGCTTACAATGCCGTGTACGATCCATATTGCAGACTTACCCGTCCTCCTCTAGAATTTGGCTTGCGCCCACGGTGTGAGATTGTGAAGCATTTGTTCTACAAAAATGTATGAATTCTGTTAGGATTATCAAAAGAAATATATTTATATTTATATATTTAAAACATTTTCATCTTAGGAACCTCGTTTTTGCCGGCGTAGAAAGTACCACCGTTGTTGAAATTCTCTGAAGTGCTCTATAAGCATGACGATCGGTAATCTGCGGGCAAAACGGAACAACGCATTCACCGATTCTGCACTATTGTAGATTATTATATTGAACCGAACATCTGGAAAATGTGCCCTTGACCACTTCTCTGGGCCAAGCTCATCCATTAATTGAGCTCCTGCAGGTACATGGAATCATAGAGTATTCATTCTTCGGGTGAACTCATAATCCGTATTGGCTTTGCATGTCTTCCAGAATTGATTTTTATAGTGTTTTATGTTTCCGTCCCTCGTTTTGATGTTCATCTTGAGATGTTGACAACATAGAGAGTGATGGGCCGTTGGGAACACGGCTGTAATACCGACACTTATTGCCGCAGCCTGATCTGACATAAACATCAAACCAGGCAGTTCTCCAATACATTCCCTCAACATTTCCAAAAACCAGGTCCACTCGTCCGTTGTCTCAGATCTACCTACTCCGAAAGCAATTGGCACGATGTTGTTATTTCCATCCATGGCAACGGCCGAGAACATTGTACCCACGAATCGTCCCTTTAGATGTGCAGCGTCTATTATAAGGATACGCTGCAACTTTGTTGTGAAATACACGATCTGCAAATCATAATACGGTTATGGTATGGAAATTATTTAGTTTATAATATGTAAAGAAATGACAGAGTTATGCGTACCGTGGGACGAAGGGTAGCAAAACACTTTTCAAATCGTCCGGCTGAATCTATTTTTATTATGGTGAAACTACCTAGATTTTGGTGTTCCATGTTATATAAGAACATAAGGAGTCGGGTGAACGAGTAAATCATTTAGATGTGAACATATAAGACTCTAGGGTTTCAAGAGGAGGAGGCATATCAAATAAATCATTTATCCTGTCAAATGAATTATTGGCAGGAGTCACTCTTTTTACACCTGCTTCGTCTTCATCCGTATCAATCATTTCAAAAACAAAGCCTTCATCATCAGCAAAGCCAGCAAAACGACGTCTTTCTTCTTCATCACCCTATTCATAGACCACTTCTTCTTCTTCTTTTTCACCTTCTTCTTCTTCATCTTATTCTTGTGTCTGTTCAACTTTGGAGGAGCTTCCACCATGTACGCCAAAGGCAAGTACGCCATGGCGTACCTGAAGTCCGGGGACCATTGTTGTCAATTCCCAATTTTTTCTTAAAGAGGCCCTAAAGTCTAGGGACTAGATGTGACAGTTTTATTAAAGTTCCGTACCAACTTTGTCATGGTTTGCCATGGCGTACTCAAATATATTTCTATAAAACAAAACATATTAAATTGTCCTCAAACAGTGAGTCGAAATTTGTGGATGAGTTTCAAAGTGAAAACCATCAACTTTTTGCATGGAGGTACAATGATGTGTACAATCAATGCCATGAAGCCGTGTCTGTTGAAAAAAACAGTGAAATGTACTATAATATAATTGCTAAAAAACAAAAGAAACATAATTGAGATGAGCTTCCACCAGGTACGCCAAAGGCAAGTACACCATGGCGTACCTGAAGTCCGGGGACTAGTGTTGTCAATTTCCAATTTTTTCTTAAAGAGGCCCTAAACTCCAGGGACTAGATGTGATAGTTTTTTAAAGTTCAGGTACCAACTTTGTCATGGTTTGCCATGGCGTACTCAAATATATTTCTATAAAACAAAAGATATTAAATTGTCCTCAAACAGTGAATTGAATTTTGTGGATGAGTTTTAAAGGGAAAACAAAAGTGTCAGCATCGCAGGTAAATTTTGATATATATATATATATATTAATAATATTCGAATAAAATTACAAAACAAATATTAAGTTGTGGTACAAGGAAATAAACATCGGCAACCCGCTAATCGGTCTTCCCTAGGTAATCTACATAATGATATAGGGTCTCCGCCATCCATGTGCGCTCGCCAGTTCTTAGCAGCTGTCACCTGATTCCCTTCCGAAGTTATGGCATCACCATTAATCAACTGGTATAAGATTTTGCACACAAATACTCCACAATCTCCAAGGCTGGAAGCCTGTTGTGGTACATTGTTAGCGTAGTCAAACCAAAAATTGCGAGTTTGCACTTTAAGTTTATACTCATTAATTTCTTTTATTATAATCGGCATAGTAGATTTCCATCCTTCCATCATATAGGAAAACGTTGCCTTAAAAGCAGGCCTACTATAGCTGTCGTAGACAACCATGTGGAAATCATTAAGGTGCAGGACCCCCATGACCCAATGGTCTTCTCCTATGACGACCGGGCAGAAGACCTATAACATAGCGTCAAACATACAGTTCGTAATACAAGTGTTTTTAGTACAAGTTGTAGGATTGATGTAAACTAATTTACACACCCTCTTTTACTTACATTAGGCATGTAGGGGATAGGGGTGGCGGAGTACGGCAACTCCTGTATACGACATCCCTCTCCTGCCGATTGGGGTACATAATATCCTAACCCCGTATCACCCGATGTGGCCTATTAAATTAATATCAATCATTTCCATGGAAAATATTACAAATCATTAAATAGATAGGTTTTAATACTCCTTATTTAACTTACAGGAAAATTGGAGGGGGTCGGTGTGATGTACGAAGACGACGGCATACTAATGATTGCCGCCTGGGGTGGATACTGGGAGTACCCCGAATGGGTACCGCTTGTACCCTAAGGAAGAACGTTGTTAAATAAAAATAAATGGATAAAAGAAAGAGTTTAACGATTAGTATATAATTGGGTTTCGTAACTTATATGTTGCGGATGACAGTACGGCGGAGACGCAAACATCGTAGATCCGGACGGTTCACCCCCTACCTATAAAAAGTGTGCAAACTTTGTTTAGTAAACACATTAAAACAAATTTAACCCAAGAGGTTCAACAAATAACTTACATGCAGCCTTTGAATCTGTCGCTCGAAATCCTCAATCCTTGCTCTATTATCCACCTTTATTAGGTTTTGCTCATCAATGTAGGTATACAAATCTCTATCGATTTAATTTTTGTAGTCATAGAAATCATAGTATACCCTCTGCAAGTTCTCCCGATCCAATTGGTCCCATTCGAAACCATATGAGTCAGCAGACGACTCATAGTATCCATGAGAGGGATTTGGCCTACTGAGGGTGTCCACATCTATATACGATCTGTCCGAGAAGCCGAATCCATTGCCAGATCTAGATGGGGAGGGAGAGTCTTGCGCTCGTCGGGGACTCTTCGACCTTCGAAGGCCCTCCTGGCTATCGAAATAACATGGCTATCCGTATACCATGTCGTTTCCTGCTCCGTAGGATCAGCTACAAGACGGTCGTGTGGGCGCCGCTCTTCCTAGTAAATTAAAAACATAACACGTTAAGTAAACCATAGTTTTGAGGCACTCATGGAACATACACTTTGACATTCAAATAACTCAAGGCACTCAAGGTAGCCCAAAATACCGTTTAGGCTCCAGCAAATTCCCCTCGGATACGCGGGTGAGAATGTAAACCATTTCCGAGAGATGGGAAACACCTCCACTATCCATATCTACAAACATACAACCACACATAAGAGTACGTACATTATCATAAACGAAACCAATTTCAAATTAATTATTATTATTTTTTCTTAATTATCTAACCTTCAAGGCGTGTGCAAAACCTGTAATCGACATGTGGTTGTGCTGGTCGCGTCGACTCCAAGCACGATTTAGTTGATTGAAGGTTTGTTCCCATGTGTAGCTACCCCATGGATAGCGATTAAATGTAGGGAGATGCTCTGTGATGCTAAATAGCTCGGAAGTAACTAGCTTCCTAACCTGACATCCCATGAAGACAAGTTCCACCATCCCTGGTAAGCAGACTCAAACAACAACCGAGTCAAGCTGCAGACAAGCCGGGTGCTCAAGAGTCTCTCCGCAAGCATTAGGAAATACCCTCTTTAGGAAGCACCTCTTTCGGAGCGGAGGGATGTTGGGCGGGAGTCCAAAACGCAGCCCTGTAATAAGATAATATTCCTCACGGCCAAAACGAAGGATGTGGTTGGAAATATCAAACCATAACTCCTCTTCCTGTCCTCTAGTAGGCTCAATCTGGCTCTCTAGGAATATAGTTGTAAGGAGACTGTCATGGGTCTGCACCGTTATGTCCAACCAAGCACCGAAGGGAGTACTCCTAAACAGAGTTTCTCTCTCTGAAGAAACTAAAACAACTTTCTAGATATCCTTAATCAAGCTCATCTTATGCCTTATCGTGACCTTGGGACCTACATATTGATTTTGTACAATACATGAGCTAAATCATGAGGAGAAAGTGTCAATTACTAAAGTGTAGGTACCTAAAGTGTCATGTTCTAAAGTATAGAGACCTAAAGTGTCTTGTTCTAAAGTATAGGGACCTAAAGTGTCATGTTCTAAGGTATAGGGACCTAAAGTGTCATTTACTAAGGTATAGGGACCTAAATTGTCATTTACTAAGTAGGGACCTAAAGTGTCATTTACTAAAGTATAGGGACCTAAAGTGTCGATTTATAAAGTACAGGGACCTAAAGTGTCATGTACTAAAGTGTAGGGACCTAAAGTGTCATGTTCTAAGGTATAGGACCTAAGTGTCATTTACTAAAGTGTAGGGACCTAAAGTATCATTTTCTAAAATACAGGGACCTAAAGTGTCAACAATTTATATCAATTTATATAATAAAACTATAATTGTATGAAAAATATTTAACATAATATTTAACAATTATAAGTTAAAAAACAATTAAAAAGTTGGAAGCGAAGTGAATTGTTATTATAATTATTTATTATTTCTACAAAACGAAATAATTATTCCATTTTATAAATTAATTGGGATTGAGATACGCAATATACATGCTTTTTCAAATACTTTCTGTACAACGTGTATTCCATTTTAATATATTTTTAAAGTGTCAAACATGCATGTAAACCATGTTTTTTCTGCATCACCAATACAAAATGTATACTATTTACAACTACATATTAAACGAAAAATAACGAACTACAGTTTACTTTAACATTTGAAAATGGAAATATAATATTTACAACTACATGTTAAACGAGAAAAGATGAAACATAGTTTACTTTAATGTTTGTAATCAAATAACATTTAACAACCACTTTAAGAAAAACGAAATATATAATTTTTTTTAATATGTAATCAAATAACATTTAACAAATACAACAAAACCGAGACTATTTAAAACGAAACAACTTACAGATTCTTGGTCTACCATGGCCATGTCTTGACGTGGAAATCGGCAGAAACGTGGACTTCAGATTTGACGTGGATTGTCGTTTTCTCGAGAGCACATGTATTAGAAGAAAGTGTATATAAAATATTGGACCACATCTTCATTTTATATACAAAATTCATGTGGTATACCAATGATCCGTGACAATAAAGAGTTTCCCCTTCCCAATGCAGTCAAACTTCACTTTACCAGGTCAAAAACGGAATATTCCTTGGCATACTCCAACATGTACGCCATCTAGAGGTATGCCATAGTGTACATGTAGTTTAGGGGCCAAAGCAGCCAACTTTTGATTCTTTCTATGGGAGCCTTTCAAGTCCAGGGACCAAAGCTGCCACTTTTTTAAAGTGGAGTACGCCATTTTTATGTACGCCATGGCGTACATGAAGTATAGGGGTCAATCTTGCCAACTTTCGGTTCTTTCTTTGGAAGCTTTCAAGTTTAGGGACTAAAATTGCCAAAATTGAAAGTTCAGGAACCAGGTACGCCATGGCGTACCAGGTCTGTGGCGTACTGAGGGACTCAAATGCAAAAAAATCTAATTTTATGTGGAGTACGCCATGGCGTACCTATTTTGTGGCGTACTAGTTGGCTATTTTGTCAATTTTTATGAAAAAATGGCTATTTTCGTAAATTGGGTTTGTAAAATGGCTATTTAAGCAAATTTCTCTAAAACAAATTGTTGTCTGCGAAGTATGATTTGGGTGAGTTTTGAATTGTCCGAAGGTTTGGTTAACCAAACAATTTTTTGGTCAACTATGGTAGGCTAAGAAATAATTTCATCCGAAGTTGATGATTTTTTTTGCCTTATGCGAAGATAAGTTTTTGACGCGAAGATGATTTTAATTTTATGTGAAGCTCATTTTTGGTTGCCATGCGAAGTTGATATTTCTTTTGTCATCCGAAGCTGATTTTTTTCTTAAAAACTTGTTAGGTCAATTTTTAAAAAGTTGTTGTTCAATTGTTGTGGGCTATTTGTCCATCCGAATAATGAAATATTTTTTGTTTTCCATTCGAAAGCTGAATTTTTGTAGACATGCGAAGCTGAATTTTTGTAGACATGCGAAACTAATTGATTTCATCTGAAGCTAATTTTCTAGCTCATGTGAAGATGAATTTTTTTTCTTCTCTCTTGCGAACCTGATTTTGGTGATCGACATTTTATGTGATAGTATTTGTTGTACGACAACATATTTCGTGAGACATAAAGTGTGATCAGTTTCCTGATAAGTTGGATTTTATACACGACGGTTTCATTTTTGGTGACATTTATCATTTCATGTAATTTTCTGCATTATTTTCAATTGATCGATTTTTCTTTTGGATTTGCTGGTTGAAGTTCAAAGTTCGTTTTTTCCGCGTTAATTTTTAAAAATTGAATTTTGGGAGACAAATTTACATTTTTTGTTAAAAATTAATTTTAATTTTTTTTTCTTATTTTAATCGTGATTCAGAAGTTAATTTTTGATCGAAACGTCAAATATTTTTTTTCAAATCTTAATTGATTAACGATCATTTTTTGTCGAGTAACAAGTGTTCATAATTTCTCGTGCTTTAAAGAACTAATTCAGTGTTTTGAAATTTTCACAGGATTATTTTTCAGATGTCTATTAGTGATTTGAATTTTGTAGTCTTATCTTTACAGGCAGAGGTTGCCAGTCAGAAGAAAAAGATTTACAGTTTCAAAATTGAATGTGTTACAAATGACAAACTACTTGGATCTTTAATATATGATTCTGCTAAATATAAGGCATTCCAAGCACAATTCGACGAGCTAAAGGACAAATGTTTGACACATGGTTATCTTGATGAATGGAAACAAAGGAACATTGACCTAATAGAGAGAAATCCTGGTCTTGAGCACTTGCTTAGAGTTTATCAACTACATAATAAGATGTCTGAATACAACATTGAAGCTGATTTAAAAGTGCTTATGGATGAGAAACTCAAATTACAAACTGAAAATAATAATTTTAAAAGCAAGCTCAAGTTTTGTGAGTTGACGATTGCTAAACTTTCAGAGTAAATATCTAATTTTCAAAAACCATTAGATATTGAAAGGAATATTGTTGAGGAAGAAAGAAAATTTTTTAAAATAGAGAAAAACAATTTTAATATTGAACGGAAAAGTTTTGAGTCTAAAGTCAAAACTTGTGAGATGACCGTTGGAAAATCATCGAACAAGTTTATGATTTTGAAAAAGTTCTTCAATTAGAAAGAGAGAAGTTTGAGACTGAAATGAAGTAGTTAACAAATCATCCTACTAAACTTCAAAAGAAGATTTCTGACCTTCAGAAATTGGTAGAAGAAGAGAGAAAGATTGTTGCTTCTGACAAAAAGACTCTTGTGAAGAAGAATGCTCTTATTGTCAGAGATTTATCAGATAAGAATAAGCGGTTAGAAGTTAGCTTAGAGGATGAAAAGAGTAACTTCGATGCTGAAAGATAAATACCTGAATCAACAGTTACTGCTTTTTCATAGAATCTTTATGAGCTTGAGATATATGTGTTGACAAGGAAATGACAATTTTGAAAGAGAATAAGAGATCTGATTCTGCAATAGAAAATGAATTCAAGAGTGAAAAGGCAGCAATTGAAAAGACGATAACAGAACTTTCAAGTCAGTTATCTGAAATACAGATAGAAGTGATGAAGGATAGATTTTTGAAATCAGAAATGAAAATGAGGTTTGATTTGATGGTTGAAGAAATAAATACTTTGTCTACAAAACTGAAGGTATTTGGAGTATCTGACAAAGCTAGTGAGAATTCAAAAATTGGTTCAAGTTTAACTCATACAAAGATTTCTTCAAAACCATCACTCAAATCACCCGAACAGATTCGTCCTTCTAATCTTTTCTATAAGTCTTCTATTGATGGTTCATATAATAATACTTCTATGCAGAAAAAGATGATTTGGAAAAATATATCAGCTGCACCTGTGCATACTGAAAAAAGGATTGGTTCAAAGCTTTATGCTTACTCTTTCAATCAGTTAATCAGTTTCAATGAAAAGAACATGAGTTAGTCAACTTATGAACCAAATGAGTTTTTGAACCAAAGGCATGACAATAGATGGTATGGTACGTACTTTATCCCCAATTCCCTAGTGATAAGATCTGCTGGTAGACCATCTACTAGAAATAGATGGTTTGGATCTTACAATATACCTCAGACCAAAGCTAACATAAAAGTACCCATAAAGGTATGGATACCAAAATCTACTTAATCTGTTTTGCAGGTTGTCACGTGTCGTGCTTAACTCCGATCATTCAAGCACATGATCAGACTTGTTAATGGTTTGAGGGGGAGTAAGTATTTTCTATCTTTGAGGGGACAATCTTATATACCATATTTTGATAAATGTTGAATTTCAAAAATCCGTGGTAGTTCAATCCGAGAAACTTACTTGTGTTCGTTTCTTTCTGATTGAAAATCTGTTCTTGGAGTACCACGTGTATTGCTTTATTGATTTAGTTATTTCCACATCTCATATATCCGGTAGAAATACACTCGTTTGAAATTTATCACATTCTTTAAAAGTATCAAATAAATGATTCGATTCTTATTTGAAATAATAATTGTGAATTGTTCGTCACAATTAAATTGTAATAATTGTTTTTGAAACACAGTGCTTACTGGGTCAATCTGTTTAGCGTTCGTATTTGTTTATTGACATTCCTAAACAGAAACATTCATGTATAGCTTCTAAACAATTCAATTTAGAACCTGTACTTTAATTTGTTTGACTTCTAAACAATTCAGTTTAGAACTCGGACTTAAATGTTTTACTCCATACAGCATCAATTTTTCAGCATAAGATATTTTTGAATATGTGAGAGAATTTTTAAAGTTTCTATGGTCAATCAAGAAGCAGAAGGACCTACCAAAGAAACATACCTAAGGCTAGTCATCTGTAAGGGGTCTAGATACTAGTTGAGTTTTGTTGATCATTGAGATGATCTCGAAAACGGGTGTGTTGAGATAAAATATAAATGAGAGGAAATTTGAAGGGGGTAGAGTCTCATGCTGAAAAATATTATTTTTGGATTTACAATCATTATCAAATGTGATTGAATACAAAACCGATATAAGGGAGTTTTAGTTGAAAATTTTATGCGAGATGAGTGTTAGTGAGCTAAAAGAATATGGTGAGTGTGAGACATGATCAAAAGAATAAAAAGATCCTCACCAAACCGAGTCAGTAAACCGGGTTGCCACACAATCTATTCATTCTCATTCTTTGGAGATGAATATTGAAAAAGACATGGACCTAGTGTCAACTACTCGTGTCACCCCACCTAGCTACTCAAGTATCTCACAAAAGATATTTGTTTCATATATTACCGATAATGAGCATATCTGTTATCTTTTCTTCACTCGAAAGATTAAGATATTGAAATATGGAAGACACACCTCTGGTCTCCGAACTTCATATTCAATGCAGATTGAATCTGTGAAATGTATTTTCACATATTGAGCCTTAAAAATAGCATATAATGCATAATCATTTCCACACATTGCACGAGAATAGAATTTGCTGAGCGTGATTCATCAAAGTTGATGTTGATGGTGTCTTCTACATGTTGTTTTCGTTTGTTAAAGACTCTAAATGCCTTGGATACAGAGGAGTATCCAAGAAATATACCATCATCAGTCTTTGGATCGAATTTTCCTAAATGATCTCTGTCATTCAAGATATAACACTTACATCCGTAGATGTGTAGATAACTCAGATATGGTTTTCTTCCATGAAAGAGTTCATAGGATGTTTTTTTAATCTTTTAACTATCATGGATCACTTTTGAGTGAAACATGCAGTGTTAACTACTTCAGCCCAGAATTGAGTTGGTAGATGCGATTAGTTGAGCATTGAGCGAGCGACTTCAATTATTGTTTGATTTCTTCTTTCAGCCACACCATTTTGCTGAGGAGTTCTCACTGGTGAGAAGTTATAAGAGATTCCTTTTTCTTCAAAGAAACTAATCAATGTACTATTTTTGAATTAAGTGTCATGGTCACTTCTCATGGAGCGAGCAGAGAGATTGTTCAGGACTTCCATCTTTTTGATAAAGCAGATAATTTCATCAGGGGTGTCACTCTTGGATCTTAGAAAAAAATACCCAAGTGTACGTGGAATACTCATCAACTATGACAATAGTGTACTTCTTTCCTGATATGTATTGGACATTAACAGGTCCAAAGAGATCCATATGGAGTTAGTGAAAAGGTGTGGCCACTGACGGGACTTGCTTAGATTTGAAACTTGCTCTTGTCAACTTTTTTTTTTCACATGATTAGCAAAGAGATCCCTTTGCAAAAGAATATTTAGGGAGTCCAGTGACAAGTTCCTTTCAAGATAATTCATTTATCATCTTGAAGTTCAGATGAGAGATTCTATTATGCCAAAGCAGTTAACATCAGGAGATGCCTTAGATAGAAAGCAAACATTCTTTGAATGAGTGCTATCTATATTTATGACATAAACGTTCTCTGATCTTTTTCCTTTTAAGCAAGTTTGTCATTTTTGTTTGTAACAACACATTTCGTCTTTGTGAATAAAAATTTGAAGTCTTTGTCACAGAGTTGACTTGTTGAATTCCAGATCCCCTTTTAGACTCAAGTGATGTTGATTACAATGTATAAAATGACAGTAAGCGGAAGCAAATAGTAATCAACAATCACACTAGAATGAAAGAACTAAATTGAATAAGCATAATCATATTCGTTGAACGAAGTTTGTATTTCACACAGAATGTAGAATGATTACAATACTGAAATACAAACTCTTCTCTCAGGTTCTCTCGAATTCAATCGATTCTGAATACCAGGGAAGCTCTAGCTATTTATATAGTTACAAGAACCAAAGTCAAAGAGTTAACCTATTACAGACTGACACATAGGCAAGGTCTTCTAACATAGTTTGTTAGAGTTTGTTACATGCTGAGGTCATGCCTTGTGCCACGTCAGATATTACAAATAGGCCCTTGTATAAGTAACCAGAAAATACTTCATCTTCTGGTTCTGAAGACAGCTTCTGATGTGATCTTCAGGTCGATTGTTGTCTTCTGGAGGAACACCTTCTAGAGATAAATACTTTATATTTAGAGAGAGTTATGTTCATACTTTTACACAAGATAATATTCTAACAATCTGCCCCTAAGTATGAATACAGAACAAGAAACAAATAGTAATAGAAAGACCAAAATGAAAATTTCATTACGGTGCAAAAAAAAAAATTACAAAGATTAAAGATAAGTACATGCAATGACTAATAAGGAGCTTTTGGATGACCGCTAATGATTTTGAAGTAAGTGTTTGTGAGGTTTCTGAGGCTGAAGATCCCCTTGATGAACGTATCCATTTCAAATGCACTTTTTCTGACTCTGGAATCAGACTCTTCCATCTTTGGTGCCACCAATCCATGTATCACCTTTAGAATGTCTGATGAGTATTTGAATCCTTTTTTTATTCTGAAGAACCTTTTTCCTTGAGGTCTTCTAAATATAATTCCCTTATCTGGTTAGGTTAAGATCGTGCCAACTTTTAACTTGTCCACTCCTTCCAAGTCCTCGTTTGGGGACGTAATACATAAATTTGCTCTGTTTCGCTCCATGCCAGTCTGAATATCCACCCTTGCTCGATATTCTACAAATACTTCCATGATCCTTTGTAATCTCTGGAAGGCGATTTTATGCTCTTGACTTGCATTTATTCGCGCCTTCAGATATCTTCCAAGTGGCAAATATTCTGCTGGATTTAGTGATAGACGGTCATTCTCATTGAAGGTATACACATATCCATATT
This sequence comes from Silybum marianum, assembly GCA_036898165.1. NCBI lineage: Eukaryota > Viridiplantae > Streptophyta > Magnoliopsida > Asterales > Asteraceae > Silybum > Silybum marianum. The sequence continues at coordinate 28,699,311 of CM072533.1, read as the reverse complement.
CTCTTTCAACTGTGTATTCAGCATACATAATCTCCACGTTGCCAAAAAACTTTGTCTTTACTTCAACTATTCTCCTTATGGGAGATCTTGAGAAGACAAATCTCCTTTCTTCCCTGATCCTTGCAAATATGGCCTTGATTTGTGGATCAACATCTAGTGCAAAATCTGGTGTCTCCAATACCACTCTTTCTTCTCTTTCAGCATACATCTGTTTGTAAATTATTTCTCTGGTTGGTGGTTTCTGTTGTCTAGCTTGCTCAATCATTTTTTCCTTTTCTAGGTCTATGACCTTTTCCTTGGTTTTGGCATGTTCTGTAATTGGCTTTACTATTTCAGAAGTAGGAGGAGCACCAAATTGTTGAATCATAGGAGGTTTGAGTTTTTCATATGCGGGAGAAGTGATTACTTGGCTAGAAGAGGCTAAGGGTGCTTCAGAGGATTAAGCTTCTGGGAATTTGACGTTGGGATTTGTTGGAACCCAGATCCCTTTTATACTCAATTAATCAACAGATTATATGTAAGATATATAAGCGGAAGCAAATTGATCTATGATTAGATACTAGAACAGTAAGCAATTCATAATGAAAACAATATGAAGATCAAAGGAAAAATGTATTGAATAACCTGATTAACGATTACAATACTTTGAATAATAAGCGTAGTTCTCTCTATTGATCGACAATGATTACAGTGATAACTAACTCTATTTATACTATTACAAATAGAAAGTCAACGAGCTAGCCAATCACTGAGTAACACGTCACCTGTACTACTAACAGAATTTGTTACGCACGGAAGGTGTTACTTGCCATGTCATTAGAAGCGCGTGGTATGACAGTTGAAATCCAGAGGTTCATGAAACCTCTGGGCGCTTCTGGACTTCTTAGATTAGAAGATGAACTTCTGGATTATATCTTCTGTTGATCAGGACTTACACAATTCTGGTCCATACTTTCATAATATGATTTCTAACAATCTCCCCCTAAGTATGAAACCAGAATAATACATTATAGTACGAGAAAACAGAAGTTCCTTTCTTGTAAAATACAAATACAAAACAATTTACAAAAGATAAATCAAAAAGGAGCTTTAGGATAACCAGAAATCACTTTGTAAAATTGATTTGTTAGTTCTCTCATTTTTATGACTTCATTGAGACGCTTTTCGATCCTTTCAACAGCAACTCTAATCTTTGCTTCTTTGGTTATGTCGTCCTTCTGAATAGATACCAGTCCTTTAATGAGCTCAACAATCCCCTCAAAGTATTTGAATGCTTCTTTGACTCTGAACAACCTTCTTCTGTTTGGTCTTCTGAAGACAACCCCTTCTTCTGGTTCAAGAATGATGTGGTTGGGTTGAAGGTGCTCAATGCCTTCAAAGTCTTCATTTGGGGCAGTAATGCTTAGAATAGACACTTGATGTTCAAAGCCGGTTTGAAAATCCACCTGCATTCTGTATTTTACGAAGGCTTCCATACATGATAGAATTCTAAAGAAGGCTACTTTGTTATGACTTTCTTCGAGAGAGCTCATCTTCTTCTTCATGAATCTACCCAGAAGAACTAGATCAGAAGGATTTATGGAGAGCAAATCATTGTCGCAGAAGCAGGAGGTTTGATTATCTGCTCTCTCTACTTGATAGATGGTATATATTATTTCAGTATTTTCAAACTTTAAGTGCTTGACTACAGATATTCTTCTAATAGGAGAGGTTGTGAAAGCTTCTTTTCTCTATTGCCTATGGCACATGAACCTTGATTTGACTTCATCACTTACTATATAATTGTTGGCAAAGTTGGGAAGAATCGGATCAACCTTCTTTTTTGTGGCGGAATATATGCATCTTTGCACAGCCTCTCTTGAACTTGAAATTTGAGATGGTGCAACCCTACTTAGTTGCTCTGGATCCATCTGTATCTTGCCTGCTATTTTTTTCAACCTTTTCTCTGATTCAGTAAGAACTTTGTCATGTTCATTGGTTTGAACCTCTGGATTTGGTTTGTCAGGTTTGGATTGATCTTTGATTAGATCAGAGACAGGGGTTTCAGAGATAGGGACAAGGTTTTTTGAGCTTGAGCTCTGACCTTTGGGATTTGAAGGTTGTGCTTTAGAGAGATTGACAGAGGGTAAAGGAGAATCTTTGGGTCTTGCACTGGTAGATGTAGGCTTTGTCGTTTGAGCTTTAGGTTGTTGGTTGGGTTTCGGTGCTTGAGCTTCTGGCTTTCTATTGTTCTGTTGAAGTTCGAGTATAAACTTGGCCATACTTGGATCTCCGGGAAGCGTACCAGAGCTAACGGCCAGAGGTGTAGGATTAGCAGCTTGTTTGGTTTAAGTTGTTGGCGGAGCAGAGGCTTGTTGTTTGGTTGTTGTGGCTTGGGTACTTTGAGAAGCTTCAAATTTCTCAATCTTTATCTTTTTGGCCATGTTCTCCCCCTTCTGAGAATCAAGATCCTGATCCTCAGACCCTTTCCTTTTTAGTTCAGCTTTCTTGCAGGCCCTGGCTTCCTTAGCCTTCTTCTTCGATTCAAAATCTGCAGAGATATTGAACTAACAATGGAGGTTAATTTGGATATCCAGAGTTGATACATTCTGGGCCAATTAAGAGGAGGAGGTGGTGTTGATTTTGGACACAAACTTAGCGTTTATTGCATTAAATTTGTCCAGTATTGCCTTTTAGAAAGCAGTTAAGTCCGATTGTTTGATAAGAGCAGAGGCACTAGAAGATGAGGTTTCTGAAGGACAGACTGCTGTAGTTAACTTCTGAATGTCAGCAACAAATGACCCATACTTTGAGGCAGAGATGGTAACTTCTGGTGGAGGGATATCATCTGGAATATGAAAGATGGCTTCTGCATTAGCTTGGATTCCAGTATCCAATCTGTTGAAGTGGTCTATGGCATAATTCTGCTGAGCTTATGCTGTATCAATGATTAGCTTCTTCAGATCTTCTAGAGCTTTAAAATGTTCCTTTTGTGTGGTTTGAACTTGGCATATTAATAAATTCTAAGTTGTAATCTCTGATCTGAGGTTGGATTTAGAGGTTTGAACGGTTTCTTTAGATCCACCATAGATCCCTGAATTTGATATACAAATGCTTGGAACACTGCATTTATGACAAATTCTGGAGTGGTAACCGGTGCATCTCCAACACATGGAGCCCCCTGTCTCTCGCGTTCAGAGAGGCCCTCGTTCACGTCTGTTTGGACTTTGAGCGTGGAGGGACTTCCATTCTGTCCTTGAGGGCTCTTATTAAGAGGCACATCTTTGAATGTTCTGACGTTATTGACTTTATCTCCAACATCATAGGGTGTAGAATCAATAAACGTATGCTTACCTTGGAAAAGTCTGAAGACTCTAGTAAGTGGTGCATCCTCTTGCCGTAACCCCTCTAATAGGATTTCATCGGCCGTTATTTTAGGAGAAGGTATGGACGTACCTTTTTCTGGTCTATCTATAATATTGGTCACAGAGACGTCAACATGTGTGGGAGGTGGCGAGTTCTGGGGCGATTGAACTCTTATAATTTCATCATCATCCTTTTGAAAGGACGATGAAGATGATGTGGTTTCCCCTGTTGTGCTTGATGTGGAAACATGAAGAACTCCTTCCACATGGTCGAATTAAGGGTTAGGGTTTGGACTGAGCAGTCCTGTTTCAATGAGTGAATATGTGTTGGCATCTACCTTAGCATATGTGGTTTCTCTGGTTGGACTCGGTGAGATTTGCTCATATGTGTCTCTATGGGCATCTTCTTCGCTCTCTCTTAAAAGTCGGTCGGGATGGTTAGAAACGCTCGGTTGTTCACTCGAATTATTTCATTCTCTTGCTCACTCGACCCCTCATCAACTACTCTGGCTTCTAAGTGCTCTATGGTAGGTATCCTCTGTTCTGAGAATACCAGAGAGCATTTATAAGAGATTATATTTGGAGAGGTTGGAGGTATTAGATCAAGCATGTACCTGGATAGTTCTCTCTAAGTGGGATAACCCTTCGTGTCGATGGTGGGTTTGTGAGAGTTCATCATGGAGATTTTGTAAAAAGGTTGAATCGATGGAACTTTCAAACGAGAGATCGCTGGAAAGATGAACAGAGCCAGAAATCGAGGGAACATTAGTGTTGGAAGAGCTTTGCCGTTTGACTGGTGAATGACCTTCAGATTGACCGCTGCATACATCTCTTAGAATATTAAACTTGCGTAGTCCAGAGGTCTGTTGAAAAACATCCCATACATCATGGTCAGGATGTTAGTGCTCGCTTGATCCAGAGAACCAATCTTACACGTTAAACTTTTGTTGAGTATGGAGACCAGAACATTCCATGTAGTTGGCAACTACTTCCTTTTTGAAATCTGATATTCTATTGATGTTTTCGTTATAACCTAGAAAGTGCAGAAACTTCAGCAGATGGTCAGATAAGGGATTTGGTTAAAGAGCAGGATTAGGGACATTTTGACCTTCAACTTCGATGACGGGAGGGTTGTTGTTAGGATCCAAAGAATCCTATGAACTTGGATCCTATGTTTTGAATGTTTTGCAAAGTAAAGAACTTCAGAATCTGAAGATGAATAGTTCATAAGTGCAGAAGTTCAGAACTAGTGCTAGAAAGATAAATAAAGTCATATTCAGAAGTGCAAAAGATATATTCAGGAGTTCTGAATGAGTTCTGAAGTGAAAGTTCAAAAGTTCTGAAGGATATTCAGAAGTGGTTCTGAAGAGCAAAGTTCAGAATTCTGAAGACAGTTCAGAAGTTCTGAAGAACTTCTGAATAGAGTTTTTGATGACGTGTCTTAATGTAATTGGGTTGTGATTTAAATACATGTAACTGTAGCTTTACTTTTGTAGTATATATAGAGAGTCTGTTAGATAGTTAGAAGTAGAACATTTTATAGAACACCATACATGAGAGTCGATTAAGGTGTAAGTGTGTGTTTTCTGTAGGCTCTCTGTACTAAGTATATCAATAAAATGAGGATTCATTGAGCAATCTATCACATCTGTTGTAATATGGGAATAACAATTGGTATCAGAGCCAATTCATCTGTTCTTGACAATTTAGAGAAGAACTTGTCAGATCTGACAGTTCTTGGTGTTCTTGATCGATAAATCAAATTCAGGTGAATTCTCGATCTAATTTAAATCAAAGATGTCAAAAGAAATCGTCTCCATCGGATCAGAAACTAAACCACCAACTTTGTTTTTGGGTGAGTATCATCAGTGGCGAATCAGGACGATTCAATTCTTGGACAATATCGATGAATCCCTAATGCAATCGATCGTAAATGGCCCTCTAGAGGTCTACGTAGAAATCCCTGCAGTTCCAAGAACTGAGTCCACTCCTGAAATACCTGTGTCACGAATCACAATGGCCATTCCTAATGAAATATTCAGTTGGGTAGACAGTTTAACATCTATCAAGGCTATGTGGGATGAGGTTGAAGCCCAGATGCAAGGTAGCACAAAAGCCCAAGCACAAAGATTGAATATCCGTGTGGGTACTTATGAAAACTTCAGATATAAAGAAAATGAATCAATCACTGATACTTATCATAGATTCAACAATATACTGAATGATCTGAGAAGAAATGGTGTTCAGAAATCAAACTCTAAGATAAATGATAAATTTCTGAATAACTTGGGTAATGAATGGTCAAGCTTCTCTAATAATATGGTTACTAGAAACCTGTCTAGGAAATCTATTCATGATGTTTATGGCATACTGTTCCAACAAGAGGACAAGATCAATACTAGACAGTATGAACAGAAAAAGGCAAATGAAACAGTAGCCTTATTAAGCAAGAAGTACAACAATTCTATGACCATTTCTGCTAAAAGCAAGGTCTGTGAAATTCCAGAGACAACTCTGTGTGATGGGGATGAATCAGATGAAGAGCTTAAGAGAATTTCTGATAATATTGCTTTTATGACAAGGCAATTCACTCATAGATATAATCAGAAATATCAGAATAAACCAAAATCTGAAGTTGGACATAAGAAAGGTCAAGATGTTGGTCAAACAGAGACATCAAAACCAGCAAGATGCTTTAATTGTGGTAAACCTGGCCATTATGCAAGACAGTGCAAAATGCCTAAAGTTAAGAACTCAGGTTACTATGAGAAGAAGCATCTTCTTGTTAAGAAAAAGGAGCTTAATCCAGCTCTGGTGACCAAGTATGAAGAGGATTGGTTAAACTGGAGTGATGGTGAATATGATGAAGAAGTAGCTCACTATGCCTCCAATTGCTACATGTTGTTAGAAATTAAAGTATGAGTCAAAGAAGAGATGTCTACAAAAGTCAACACACTCTTCTTGTTATAACTAATTGTTGTTAGACGCTCCCTTTTAGACACATGGCACTTTGTAATTGGCTAGCATTTTGACTTTCTGTTTTTGTATCTGTATAAATAGCATTATATTGTGTTTATAAAAGTTGTCGATCAATACATTTACATTTTGAAGAATACTGTGCGTAATTCATAACTTTGTCTACTTTGATTCAAAGTTATCATTTCATAATCTTTGTTCTTCATTCTGTTTACTGTTCTATTGATTTAAATTGTTAATTGATCTGCTTCCGCATTTCACTTTGATTCAATACTCTCAATTAACAATCGGTTTAAAGGAATCTGGAACCAACAATTGGTATCAGAGCCAATTGAAGAAACTTTTCTTCAATTCGGTCATCTATGGCAACGATTGTAGAAATTGGTTATTGATTTTGGTGTTTTGGTGCTTCTATTGTTTCAATCACATGAGCCTAAACCCAAATATCACTTCTATGATATGATTTTCTGTTTTGAGCTTATTTGAGATCCAATATTTCATCTAGATGAGATTTGGATGATCATTCATGGAAGATTTTATTGATTCTAAACCCAATTTGATTCTACACACCACATGTTTGATGAAATGTGCATGTGAAGATTTAATTTATGTTTATTAGATCTGATCAGTTTACTACATGTGTGTATGTGTTTTGATTAATTTTGATCTCCCTCCTTCATTGGTCTGATATTTTAAGCACTAAGTAGGTGATTGATCTTTGATCTCATCTTGTTGTGTGCTTGAGTTCATTGCTTCTATGCATCTCGGTAGTAGGGCTGTTGATCTTTGATCTGGCCTTATATTAATCTGAGATTGGACTCTCTTCTTTCAGTTGGATTTGATTAACAACAAATCAGTAATTCATATCGGGTTTGTCGCTGCCCATGGATGATTTTGTGTAGTAACATGTTGACACAACCTTGACATGAACTGATTTTGGTTCAAGGCTGTCCAATTTTCGATTTCCAAGACAAGAAGTTTTTGTTGTTGTTGATTTCAAACAAAAAGAGGATTGCTCATAATAGTCAAATGGGGCTGCTGATTGTTTGAATTGTTTTTAGTAGCTGCTGTCATGATTTTTTTAAAATAGATATTAGATCAGCTGATATGGAAACAAAGACATAGTTCTTGAAAGAAGCTCTACAAGCCAACCATTAGATGTTGACATGACAAAGCCGTTTCCTCAGAAGTCTGCCAATATGCAATGCTGATTTTGGATATTTTTCTTCGTCAATAATGATGCATCGGATTTTTCTGATAATTACATGAAGCTGAAAGAGGATTTAAAAGAGAATATCAGTCCTCCTATGAATGTAACATAATCTGTTTGTGCATCAAACTCTTGCGAAAGAGCGAAGAATAAAGTAACGGGCCCCACCATTCTTGATGGCTTGGTGGATATTGGGCAGAAGGTACACATTGAAAGGAAGATGACCAGTTAGAAACAATGGCTTCCATGAATTCCCTTGTACTGGATCGAGCAATGGTATCCAAGTTATTTACCAAATCTGCTTTAGTCATTCCAATTCCACTATCGATGATGGTCAACGTGCTATTGGTCTTATCGTAAATAATGTGAATGAACAACTCTGGTTGAGCTTCGAGCTTTTGCTTATCAGTCAAGCTCTCGAAACAAATCTTATGCAGAGCATATCTGTTGCTTTTAAGGGCTTCTCTCTACATCATTATGCATCCCATTCTCGAGCATTATTCCTTTTCTTGAAAGATCATTTGAAATCAACAAATGAACCACTGGATTCTCTTAGTGATTAAACTTGTTGCTGATGAACCAAGGAAAAATACAGAAGAACCTAAACTTTTCATTATTGAAGTCCGAGTACATTGATAACTCCTGCAGATCATACTCAAAATGATACATAAAGTGGTGGTTGTTTGTATTAAATCAACAAGTGTTGTTGTCCAGAACTCGATCAGCTCATTACACTGGTCTTAAGGAAAGAGTTTTGAGGCCAGAGCTCTGTATGAACCAAAGCTCTGTATTTTTAATCTGCATAAACGTCAACATCAGAGGATGGACTGAATCAGCAAAGGTGTGGCTATTCAGAAATGTAAAAGCTTTTTCGATCAGAAGATTGGTCAGAAGCATTGTTGATCAGAAGCTTTTCAATCAGAAGCATTTCAGAATCAGATCAGAAGGTGATGTAAATAAGCTTTAGCTGTTCAGAAGCTTAATGACAAAATCAAAAGGTTGCTTCAATCAGAAGCACTTTCAATCCAGAAGCTTTGATTCAGAATATATAGAGCTTAATCAGAAGCTTATTGAGAGCTTAATCAGCACATTCGATCAGATACCTTCCAGAAGCTTTCCAGAAGCTTCTGTAACCCATTTACACATCAAAAGCTTAGACATCCAGAACTTAATCAGAGCTTTATCATAAGTGAAAAACTTTTGTTATACATTAGTTTGCTTCGATTAGAAGCATTGTCCAGAAGAATGGTTGGTGATCTTTATGTTCGCAATCAGAATTTAATCAGAGATTATTCAGAATATCAAAGCCAGAAGCATTCTTCGATCAGAAGGTATAGTTGTATAGAAGCTTAATCAGAAGAATTTTAGTTCAGAAGAAGCTTATTCCAATAAGAATCAATTTTCATCAAAGCTTCTTCAAAAGGTTAAATCTGAGCTTAATCAAGTCTTATCGAATTCAGAAGCTGCATACAGGTTGTATTTTTCAGAAGCTTCGATCTAGCAGCTTAAACAGGTCAGAAGAAAATGCAACAGTTTCATCATAGAGCTTAATCAGAAAACATCTAGAAGCTCAGATTCAAAAGCTACAGAGCTTATTCAGAAAATCTCTTAATAAGACAGCTTAATGGAAGCTTATTCGTTCCAAAAGCTTAATCAACTCAGAAGCATTTTTCAAGAAGTCAATTAGAAGAGTCGATCAGATCAGAAGATGTTGATTTTTCAGTTAAGAAGCTGTTCAGATGTTGCTATCAGAAGAAGAAATTTCGTTCATAAGGGTTGTTTTCATAAGCTTCAATATTTTTCAGAAGCTTTGATTCAGAATATACAGTACTGATTGATCAGAAGCCAAACAAACCTCCAGAGGTATCCAGAAGCATCTGTGTGCCTCTGTCTGAAATTGCTGTCCAGAAGCTTGTTATCCAGAAGCTCTGATTTATGTCTTTTTATGCCTTTCGGTACGATCAAAACTCTCTAATCAGAGCCCACGAAGTCCAAATCTTATGATGGACCAAAGATGGACCAGAGGTAGTCCAAATAATCAAAATCAAAGCGCGTTGGTCTAGAACTCACATCGAACCGAAGCCCGTAACCCGATTATTTTTCGGTTTTCTGACAGCATTGCGCTGTTTCAGAAACACACGCACAACGTTTTACTCGAAGCTCCAATCTACATGAATCCAGTTGCGTTGGAACGCTAACACACATATGCACGACTTTGAAGTTTTGAATTTTCTCAAATTCAGTGAGCTGACATGTCTTATTAACTGTCAAAGTCTGCTGACTAATGCTGGGACGAAAGCAATGATTTTCACTCTTACTCCTTCCTATTTCAGATGGATGTTCACATATCCGTTCTTCATAGATTCAAGTTAGATGTGTGACATATTTATTGTCACAATCTCCTCTGTTTTTCAATCTAAAGCTCGGAGCTGAACTCAACTCAACGAGGTCTAAAGCGTCAAATTCTTTGTTTTGATGACTGTTTTGCGCAGCAGAGGGAAAACTTGCACAACTCACTCAATTTTCATCCAAATTGGTTGAATCAAAGCTTGTTGATAAGCTAAGAGACTGAAGTTCAATGTGCATGTTTTATGTTTTCTCTCAATAAGTCTCCTTAATGGTCAAAAACAGCGATAAAGTTGAGTCATGAAAGCTGGACAGAATGTGTAAAATGTCTCAGTTTTTCAAGATATGAGCCTACATTTGAGGGGGAGCTTGTAACGCTTTGAAGACTTGAAGAATGGCACATAAAAGCTTCTAAAGAAAGCAAGGGGGAGTTTATTTGATGATGCTTTCTTTATAAAACTTTAGGGAGAGATTGTTAGATCTAATTAGCCTCAATTAGATAGAAAGTTTCATCTTCACAACTCATCATCCATGAAAACACCTATCTCTCCTGGTATGAAATTAGGACCTGACTCCTCTGGTAAATCTGTTGATATTACCAGCTACAGAGGAATGATTGGTTCTCTTTTATATTTAACAGCAAGTAGACACGATATTATGTTTGCCACTTGTCTTTGTGCTCGTTATCAAGCCAATCCTAAAGAGTCTCATTTGGCTGCTGTAAAAAGAATTTTTAGGTACTTAAAAGGTTCACCATCGTTGGGCCTTTGGTATCCTAAAAATTCTGGATTTGATTTAATGGCGTATACAGATTCTGATCATGCAGGTTGTAAGCTTGACAGAAAAAAGTACATCGGTGTTTGTCAACTTCGGGAAATCGACTTATAAGTTGGACATCCAAGAAACAAAGCTGCGTATCCACATCTACGGCGGAAAGTGAATATGTTGCTGCTGCTAGTTGTTGTTCACAAGTTATTTGGATGAAGACCCAACTCAGAGATTGTGGTCTGATATACGATAAGATTCCCATCCTCTGTGATTCTGAAAGTGCTATCGCCATTATAGAAAATCCAGTTCAGCATTCCAAAACAAAGCATATCGATGTCAGGTATCATTTCATCAAGGATCATGTCGAAAAGGGTACAATCGAAATGTATTTTGTTTCTACTGATTATCAACTTGCTGATATTTTCACAAAAGCTCTTGATGAGAGACGTTTTAACTTCTTAATTAGCAAGTTGGGAATGCTTAATATGTAACAGATTTCTTCAGAAGCATCCAGAAGCCTCTGAACTATTCTGACGATACTTCAGAAGTCATCAGAAGTCTCTGATGCTTTCTGAACTCTTCAGAACACTTCAGAAGCCTCTGAGTTACTCTGATTTTCTGTTTCATAATAATATTTTTCTTTCAAGAGAAATCATAGAGTGCAGATTGAGAAACGAGGTAAAGAAGCTACTACAGGGGGAGTTCACCATTCAAGGGGGAGTTTACCATTCAAGGGGGAGTTTCACAATGCAGAAGATATTCGTCTAAGTCTAACTCTGGTTAGCTGTCTTCTGATTTACTATTTCACTTAAATTTTATTTGAATCTCTCTGCTCTGAGTTTCTCTTGCCGCCAAGGTCTCTTAGACTTTTGATTCATTTCAAATTTTTTTTAAATATAAATCAAGTCGACATGTTTTTCAACTAAATTTTCTATAAATTGATATTTCTTATAATTTCCATTAAATATATAAATTCAATCAACTCTTACCTCCAAGGTTGTTTAAATCTATAAGTTTAATGCAAATTCTTCTTTATTATTCTTTTATAGAAAATAAACTCTCATGTGATTTTTGTTTTCACTTGACTGATTTTTAAACTTAAATAAATAAAATTAAGATTCAAATCTGTGTTTATTCAATTAATTCAAAATTAATTGATTAATTAAACAGATTTTTTTATTACTTTTGTTTATTTCTGCTTTTAAGAAAAACAGCCTCTGCTACTAAATCATCATCATACATGTGTCTCGTCGTACACGTGTCCCCAATCGAAACACTGCATGTGTATACCCGCGTGCTTACATCAGCTCAAATGAACCGTTTTTTTTCTCCCCAAACTTAATAACCCCTTCCCATTCTACAGTTTCTCTCTCACATAAAACCCCCAATTTCAACCTTCATCTTCTTCCTCGCAAAAATTCCCTAAATCAGTGTTCATTCTCTTTGCAAAGACAAAGTTTTCTACTGTCAAGCATTCGAAATTTCAAAATGGCTTCCAACTGTGCCCGTCCTTCCAACAATGATGAAGAAAGAATCATCGATTCAACTGCGGATAGTACTCCCATTGTGAAACTGCCATTGAAGGCGAACAATGTGCAGGTACTGCTCAACCCTAACACTTATCAACCGAATTTCGCATCATGATCGAGTTTCTACAACAACACCGGTTGAATCGAGCCCTAACCCTAACCAACCCAAACATCCCCGAAATCTATGTCCAAGAACTCGTGGCAAACAATGATCATCGAAACCGATGAAACACTCGCCGGTTCTTTCACCCATCCCGAACAAGTGGAAATTCCGTTCAAATCCCCATCACCAAAAGAAAACTTGCCAAATATTTCCATCTTCCCCTTTACGTGATCGAAGTGGATGGGCAAACCATTCCCAATCCTCGCCCTAGAAGAAAACCCTTCCACGAAGCCCTCCTAGCCTTCATAAATCTTCTCGGGGTTACAATGAACCTCTTACAAGGTCGTCCGAATTCAAGAGGAAGAAGTTGCCCCCAATGTGGAATCTACTCGTCTCCATTCTCAACAAGAGCCTAACCCGCAAAATAGGTTCTCCGGATCGAGCTAGCCGAAACATTCGACTATAATGTATGGGATGTTCTTCAATCGACCCTTGGACTATGCAAGTCTCATCTTCCAAGAGATCAAAGCATTTGTGCACACTAAGGTGATCCATCGAGTCGGGGAAAGCCACTACCCGGCACTCATGTTCCCAAGATTTCTATCTCTCATCACTCATCCCGCAATTGGGGCAATCGAAGCTCCCCGATTCGGCCATTACGCAAAATTGCATCAATGAGCTCCCATAGATCAACCATCGACAAGATCGGCTACTTCCGCACCCAGAGAATTATCCAGGTACATGCTAAACCTAATCCCATCTAGCTCTTCTAATCTCCAAATCTATAGAAGCTCTATGGTTTTCTCAGAACAGAGAATTCCTACCCCAGAGCACTTAGAGCCAGGTGTAGGTGGTCAGGGGTCTGGTGAGCATGCGCTAGAGAAAAATAGGACTGAACATCCGAGTGCTTCTACCCATGCCGACCTTCTATTTAATGAAGGTACAGAAGATGTCCTCAGAGACACATATGAGTGTTCCTCTCCTATTCCCCAAAGGGCAACCACAACTTCTGAGGTTGATGTCACCACGTCTCCACTCATTGACTTAGAACAGCTCAGTTCAAACCACCAAGAAACCAGCCGTTCAGAGGATACTTCTTCTTCTGGATCAAATTCATCTGGGGAAAGCACCTCCACTTCATCATCCTCCCAAAAGGATGATGATGCTAATATAAGAGTTCATTCGCCCCAGAACTCGCCACTTCCTTCACCACATGTTCATGTCTCCGTGACTGACATACCAATACGCACGAGGATGAGTCCACATCCTCTCCTAGGATAGATGCTAATGAATTCCCATCGGAGGGGTTACGGCCTAGGAATGCACCTCTTACCGGAGTGTTTACACTTCACCAAGGTAAGCATACGTCTTGACACCTCATCCTCTGATGATGAGGATAATGTTGAAACAGTCAGAACAACCGAAGAGGAGCCTGTGAATAACAGCCCTCAAGGACTGGTTGGAAGTCCTTCTACACTCAACGTCAAAACAGGTGTAGAAGGCCCCTCTGAACGCGAGGGTAAAGGGGCTCCATGTGTTGGAGATGCACCGGTTACATCTTTTGATTTAGTCACAAATGCAGCGTTCTTGGCATTTGCTGATCAAATTCAGAGATCTGTGGAAGATCTAAAATTATCCGTGACCACTAACAACTCTCTTCTTCTGAGCCTTCAATTTAAAATTGAAAGTCAGAACTCTCTCTTAGCAGATCTTCAGCGCCAAATGAGTACCTCTCAAGAAGATCAGAAGGCCTATTTTGCTGAACAATTTTTGCTATTGCATAATGGTCTTCGAGCAAATGCAGCGGCAATCTCTCAACTTCCAGAATCTCTACGTGCCTCTGACTTCCCTATCTCTTTAGACTACAGCTCTCTGGTGGCCGATATACAGAAGATTATCAAGACCATCATTCCTTCTGATGATCCCTCTGGGTCTACGCTCGTCAAGAAATCGATCTCGCCTCTTTCCGAGAAGATTATTCTTGAGCGAATGTCTTCCATCGCTTCAAAGTACTCTTCCAAGCCCTCCACATCCTCAACAGACCAGAAAATTGCTGCCATCGAATCTACTCTATCTCAACTCGTGCCTCTGGTTTCTTCTATTGCTGAGGCGTTTAATGCCAAGAAGAAAGCCAAGGAAGAAAGGGCTTGCAAAAAGGCAGAGCTGAAAAGAAAACATTCTGAGGATCAGGATCACGATTCTCGGAAGGGGAGAAAGGTCCCGAGCCTAAGCAAGCCAAACAAACACCACCGTAACCAAACACGACCACCGCCGACTCTTCAACTCCAAAACCATCACGGCAACCTTCTTCTTCAAAACAAGTGCCAATCACTCCAACACCTGCGGCTACGCATTACGGGCCTCTGCCCGGAGATCCCGGATCTAGCTAAGTTCATTACGGATGTTATGGGAAAAAGCGAGAATCCCGAGCTCTCCGGTGAAAGGGTCGAAATAGTCGAGCTCACGAAGAACGAGAACGAGCTAAAGCCGCAAAGGAAAGAGCTAAAGCCGAAAAAGAAGAAAGGGCCGAGAGGAGGATGAGGAAGTGTTCGGAGCCGAAAAGAAAAAGAAAAAGAAGAAGAGATAATACGCCGAGGCTAATTGTTGAAGAACAAATAGAGATAGAGAGGGTGAAAGAGAGAATCTGGAAAGAGAGAAGGCTAGACTTGAAGAAGAACTACAGAGACACAATTTTGAAGCTGAAGAAAGAGCAAGAGTCAGAGCAGAGGCCGCTTAGAAGCAGAAAGAGATCAGAAGAGGAGAATTTGAAGAAAAATTAAACAAAGTTGGAAACATTGAACTTCCAACACTTGAAGTTGAGAAAAGGCACATGTATGCTCCAACAGACCAGAAGATTTATCTCATGATGCCTAACTTCGCAAACCAATACAATGTAAGCAATGAAGTTAAAGATAACTTCATGGCTCATAAACAAGACAGAAAGATGGTTTTCACTACTGCTCCAATTACAAAGATCACAGCCATGAAACATAAGCAGTTTCAACATACACCCATTTGGTACACAATCTACGAGGTAGTCAGATCAAACAACAAGAGTTATTACATATGTGATAATGATCTGTTGTCCATCCATCCAGCTGATCTCATTTTTCTGGAAGAATTTATGAAGACTCAGCTTTCTGAACGCAAAGATCCACAAGACCATGTTGCCTACACTAGAATTATTCTATGTATGAAATCATACATTAGATACAAAAGGCGGAGTCGACTTCAGATTGGCTTAAATTTCAAAATGGATAATGCTGGCTATCTGCACCAAATGAGGAACTTGAAGGGATAAGCAAATTCGAGTGGGTAGACTTCTTCTTGAACCGAGAAGAGGGAATCATCTTCAAAAGACCAAATGGAAAGAGCTTCTTTCGCATCAAAGAAGCTCACAAATACTCTTACGAGGTAGTCTACATCATCAAGTGCTATCTTTGGCTTAGACACGACAAATCCGGATGTTGCAAAGAAAGTAGAGAAAAGACTTGATGGACTTCGAAAGAACAGAGAGCTTATCGATAATATTTCAAGTATCATTCTTCTTGTTGATCCTCTCTGAAGAAAGTTTTTTTTTTACTTCATACTTAGGGGGAGAATGTTAGAAATTAAAGTATGAGTCAAAGAAGAGATGTCTACAAAAGTCAACACACTCTTCTTGTTATAACTAATTGTTGTTAGACGCTCCCTTTTAGACACATGGCACTTTGTAATTGGCTAGCATTTTGACTTTCTGTTTTTGTATCTGTATAAATAGCATTATATTGTGTTTATAAAAGTTGTCGATCAATACATTTACATTTTGAAGAATACTGTGCGTAATTCATAACTTTGTCTACATTGATTCAAAGTTATCATTTCATAATCTTTGTTCTTCATTCTGTTTACTGTTCTATTGATTTAAATTGTTAATTGATCTGCTTCCGCATTTCACTTTGATTCAATACTCTCAATTAACAATCGGTTTAAAGGAATCTGGAACCAACACATGTGCCAAATGGATCCTGAAGATAAACATGCGCATGATTCTGAGGTAACTTCTTCATCTTCTGAACTAAATTCTGAATTAAATTCCTTTTCTGAACCAAATTCTGAACTAAATTCTGAACAAATTTCTGGAGATTCTGAAATGCAAAATCAATTTCAGAATATGTTTTATGAATTTGAAAATCTCATAAACAGAATCAAAGGTGAAAGAATTTTGGTAAATCAATTTAGAGCTGAAAGCCAAATTTATAAACAAAACTGCCAAGAAGCTGAGCAAATTCTTGAAAAGGTTTCTGAAGAAAAGTTATTATTAAAAGAAAAGATGGATAGTTTACAGAAAGATATTATAAATGAAAAATCTGAAAAAGAAGTTCCGAATGTAAAAATGAACTTTCTGAATCAAGAAAAACTTGATTTTACAAAAAGATTAAGAAATTAGAAGATCTGAACTTTAAAAGAGGTCAAACTGTACAGACTCTGAATATTTTGACAAAACAGGCTCACAATTCTAAGTTTTACAATATAAAGGCAGGTTTGGGCTATAATGAAAGTCAAATTCTGAAAAAGACACCTGCAAATTTTTATGATTATTCAAAAATGAAATTTTTTAATGAAACTAACACGGGTGTCATATCCAAACCTGTTAACTACTCTCTGCCTGAAAGAATTCTTTTTGTAAAATCAGAGACTCTATTTTCTGAAGAAAAACCTCTTAATTCTGGTAAAACGGAGATGGTTTCTGAAACAAGAGTTATAAATAAAAATGTTTCAAATATTTCTGAAATTATTTCTGAACTTAATTCTGAATCAAAAACTGTTTCTGCAGAAAATCTAAACCATCTATTAAACTGAGATAACTTCTAAATATACTTCTGAATTATCTTCTGAACTCACTTCTGAGTTATTCTATGAAGTTCTTCCAGTAGATAATTCTGACAATAAATCAGAACATGAAGAAAAATATGATGAATTCTCAGATATTGAATCTTTACAAGATAATGATGAGAATTCAGAAATAATTTTTGATAATTTTGATGATGAGTCTGAGAAAATTTCAAATCAAATTTTTTGTGCATCTAGCATGACTCAGAATAAGTTCCCAGATTTAATGAATGCTTCAGATTCAGAAGATGATGATGATCATATGATTCAAGTCATTGATAAAGATGGATATTTGGTATATAAATTACAATCTTGTATGACTGAAGGAGAATTTTTAAAATCTGAAGCACCAAAATTGTCTTTAGAAAAGTTTGATATTGTATTTCTGAAACAAGAATCTCTGAAAACTGAAGCTTCTTCTACATCATCAAATGTTTCTCCTACTTCTATAAGAACATCTTTGACTTAAGATAAATCTTCAATATCATCATCTGACTTTGTAACCAGAATTAAAGTGTTTGAAAAGGGACAATCTTCAAATTCAACTTCTAAAGTTCATAATTCAAAACCTAAATCTGAAGTTAAATCTAAAGTTGATAAACGAATTTCTTATACTAATCTTCATTTCTTATCTTTTACAGAGCTATCCACTTTAGTTTGCAGAAAGAAAGGTGAAAGACTATCAAAGACTGAAAAATTAGATAGTTTTTTTTAATTTCAAAGAAAATTGATGTACCAAAGATTAATAAAGTGAATAAAAGAACTTCTGTTGACAAATCAAATAGTGTTGATTCTTGTTCATCTACTGCTTTCTTAAATATTCTGAAGAATCATATTCACTGTATTAATTGTGGTCATCATAATTTTCATCTGAACTCCAAAACATATAAGAAAAATCTTGAGAAATCAATTCAGAACTTCTCAGCAAAATTGGCAAATAAATATAAAATTAAAAAGAAAAATAACAATAATACTAATAATGCTAAATCCAAAAGTTCTGAACAAACTTCTGACTTTCAAAAGGTTAAGTCAAAGTTTAGAACTTCAAAATTTCTGACTAATTTCACAGGACCCATTCTTAAATGGGTACCTAAATCTCAATAATCATTTTTGCAGATATGTCATGTGTGGGTCTTAGATTCTGGATGTTCAAGACCCATGACACCTTTCAAAGAACTTCTAACTGATCATCATGAAAGATATGGAGGAACCTATAGTTTTGGAAATAATACAAAAGGTTATGTGAGAGGATATGGAACTTTTTCCAAATGAGATGTCAAGGTGATGAAGGTTTTCTATGTTGAAGGTCTAAAACATAACCTCTTCAGTATAAGTCAATTCTATGACAAGTATTGGAAGGTAAATTTTGATATAGACTACTTTCATGTTCTGAGTTCAGCAAACACAAATGAGTTAACTGCTTATAGAGATGGAGATATCTACCCTGCTACTTTCACAGCAGATGGTCGATTTCAAGGAGTTTGTTATATTTCCACAACTATGAAGAATGATAGTTGGCTTTGGCACAGAAGAATGTCACATCTAAACTTCAAAGCCATTTCTGAACTTGAAAGACACAACTCTGTAAGAGGACTACCAAAGATCAGATTTGAAAAGAATTTCTTGTGTTCTGCATGTGAACTAGGGAAGATCATTATATTAAACCTTGGTATCAGAGCTTAATCGAAGTAATCTATCTTTGTTACGATCAATCGATTGCAGCAGATTGAAGAAATTGATGAAATCAGTGAAGTTTTTTCTCTATGATGAAAAGTAAGTTTTTATGATTGAAGTTTGATGAATTGATACGAAATTGGATGTTCTTTCATGTCAAATTGATTGTATGATCATTATATATTCATATGGAATCAATCTCAGTCATCAATTTCATGGATTATTGAGCGAATTTGACAAAATTTGAAGTTTCTAGGGTTTTTGTTTGAACGAACTATTCTTGACAAATTCTATGAATTTTTGGTAAATTGGTGTGATTCAATCCAATTTGTTCAAGAGGAATACTCGATATATGTTTATGAACAAGGTTTGATCATCAATTTGGTGCTTAATTGACAAATTTTGAGGAATCTGAATTTTCTAAATCGAACAAGATCCATTAGTTGAAGAATCTGATAACAGCAAAGGGATCAGACTTTTGTTTCAATAGATTCAGGTTTATGGACATGAAACTATCGTCTTCTAAAGAAATTATCGGACTTCTGATCAAGAAATATCGAGTTCTGAAGAATTTATTAAACTTTTGAACTGATTTGTCGATCTTCTGAACTCGAGTATCAAACTTCTGAACTGAAGCATCAGACTTCTGAAGTGCTTTCATGAACTTCTGAAGTGTATTATAAGACTTCTTAAGTGTTTTATCTAAATTCTGAAGTGTTTTATCAAACTTCTGAATTGTATAGTCAGACTTCTGAACTGCATTGTAGGAGGGGGACATTGTTCATCAAATAGAATTCATGGATCATATATAAATCACTGATTTTCATCACTTGTCTAAATTATTATCTTGTTGTCATACTTCTGAATTTTTTGAAGATTGAAGGCTTCCGCATAAGGCATATGACAGTTTAGTATAGCTTATCATTAGATAAGAAGTGCTTAATTGTCTATGCTCAAGACATCTTTAAGCTACTTAGTTTGTATTGATATTTTTTATCATGGCCCTAGAATTTCATCAAAGCTCAATTTCTTCAAGCTTGTCAGCAATTGTTCAAAGTTTGACTGTATTGGTCAAAATTTATTTGTGCTAACTGAAAGAGTGGATTTGAAAAGTTTTCAGAATTTGGATGATTTATTCAGTATTTGGTTTGAAGATTAGAAGTTTGAGTTTCAGCAATCATTTCTCTGAAGATTTTTTCTTGAGGCAAGACCGTTGAGTGCTTGCAATCTATGTTCTGAATTGATCACATAGATTTTAGAGTGCTTGCAATCATTGTTCTGCATGCCATTTTCAAGATGCTATATTGTTAAGTCTCTTCAATCATCTTTCTGTATTGATCAAGCAGAAGTTTGAGTGTCTACAATCAGTGCTCTGGTGAATTTATTATGTGTTAGAGATTTGAGTGCTGATAATCATTCATCTGGTGTGAAGATTCGTTCTGGATTTGATTATTCATTCTTCTGGAAGTATTCTGGAAATCGGCCAATCTTTCTAGTTTGACTTTGTTGATCAAGAAGTTATATTCTTAATGTCATCTTTCTCCTAAAGCTTATTTGTCAAAAGGTGTTTTGGTCAACCAAGCTTTGTGTTGATTCCCCATTTCTTGAGCTTATCAGAAGAGGTTCTTGAGCTGAATGCTTATTCAACTCATGGTTCAAAGACAATCAGATTCTTTGTTAAAAACTGAAGTTGCACAATGGATTGTCATGACGTATCTACAGTTTCAAGCTGAAGTTAGTGCACTCAGTCGGGGTTATTGCACATTGATTCTGAAGTTAAAAGTTGAACGTAAAGATAAGAGCTATAGTCAAGGGGGAGCTTGGATTTATTCAAGGGGGGGTTCTTAAAGATCAACAACACTAATCTTTTTCAAAGAAATCAAGGGGGAGAAGATCTGAAGATTAAAGACTATGATTCCTTTACAAAACATTAGGGGGAGATTCTTAGGATGCAAAGAATCCTATGAACTTGGATCCTATGTTTTGAATGTTTGGTAAAGTAAAGAACTTCAGAATCTGAAGATGAATAGTTTAGAAGTGCAGATGTTTTGAACTAGTGCTAGAAAGATAAATAAAGTCATCTTCAGAAGTGTCACACCCCGCTAAAGCGGAAACACGGGAAGTGAT
This sequence comes from Silybum marianum, assembly GCA_036898165.1. Taxonomy (NCBI): domain Eukaryota; kingdom Viridiplantae; phylum Streptophyta; class Magnoliopsida; order Asterales; family Asteraceae; genus Silybum; species Silybum marianum. The sequence continues at coordinate 28,678,362 of CM072533.1, read as the reverse complement.
AGTTCAAGATTTCAAAGCAATAGGGCAAAAATAACACCAATCTTCCAATCAAATACATAACAATTTAAACCCGAAATTTACATCATTCAAGTCCATAATTTAAAACAAAATAAAAGGGAAACAAGCGTTCCACAAAACAATTCAAATTGTAAAACATGATTGATGTTGAGGCGCCCAATTTACAAGTATTTTAGTTCATCTTTCTTACCCCTAAAAAGTATGAATAAAACAAATTCAACTACAAAGAGTTGGTGAATTCACAGGTTTTCAATATTATAAACATGTTTTACATAAATGAATATTGAGCAAAATAACTTTTATGGCACTTGATAAATCTTTTCATCTTAAAACGTTCAAGGCATTTTTGTACCCTAATTAATAGTAAGTAATGAGCCACCACTAAACCTTCGACCACAAAAATATTTTTAGTTCTACCTCAGCGTGGACCTAAAGTCCACATGTGTAGAACCTTCCTTGTAAGTATAGTTCTACCTCAGCGGTGGACCTAAAGTCCACATGTGTAGAACCTTCCTTTTACGTATAGTTCTACCTCAGCGGTGGTCCTAAAGTCCACATGTGTAGAACCTTCCTTTTAAGTATAGTTCTACCTCAGCGGTGGACCTAAAGTCAACATGTGTAGAACCTTCCTTTTACGTATAGTTCTACCTCAGCGGTGGACCTAAAGTCCACATGTTTAGAACCTTCCTTTTAAGTAAAGTTCTACCTCAGCGGTGGACCTAAAGTCCACATGTGTAGCAACTTCCTTTTTAGTATAGTGCACCCCTACCTGTAGTTTCCAGGTGGGATTGCTATCCACACCCCTACTTTTCGGTGTTTAGGTGGGATTGTCCGTCTAATAGCGCTATCCACAAATACCCTTGGCTCCTCACTTGAGTTAATAGTAGTGTACAAACTTTTATGGAACATTTTACTCAATACAATCTATTAGTGTACATGCCTTAATGCCCAAAAACAACAATTTTCATAATATTCACATTCGTTAATGCAAATAGCTTAAATATTTCATTTAATCATGCTTTTCACCCCAAAACATATAAAATACTTTAAAAATGGGGCTGTGAATACTCAACTTTTAGCAAAAGCTCCAATTAACAAAACACGATCCACACCCACTCGTCGGCCTAACATTTCCCTATCAAAGAGAAATACCCAAAACGGTCACTTATGTGTCTAAAAGTTACTTATGGGGATGAATACGTCTTATGTCTATAGATGTCCATAATTGTCCAATCTCGGTTAACCATTTTGTCCTTCATATACATAATGCACTTATGCCCTTTTTATTAGTTCAAAACCATTGATCTTTACCATCTATACTTATATTTGTGTCAATAATGGTCTTTAAATGATTTAAGTTCAATAACTCAAACTTTCCAGAATTTCATATTCTGGTAGAAACTTTAGAGTATAATGAGGATCAAAATAAACTACTTTATAAAATGACAAAATCCCTAATTTTTTTATATGGGGTACCTTACTGAGTTAAGGTCATTGTGACCAAATTTCAAGCTTTAAGAAGATGTAAAAGAGGTCAAATAATTTATGCAATACAATGTGTCACAACCGGTATGGCAGATTACACCATGTTAATAGAACACACATTTGAGGAGTTCTACTAAGTTTTTTCTAGAATTTCCAGTTGGATTGAAATCATAACCAATAAAGAAAACTTTTAAGATAAGAATCACTCATTTTGAATGAGTTAAGAGGAAGATATGGCACCACAAAGTTCATGCACACATCTGTCATTAGTTGACAGATTGTACACTTAACTTTAATAAATTGGTTAATGCCTCAAAACTTCATATTCTTAAATGAAACCGGATTCAAATAAACCCTAACTCATAAAAGAAAACTCTAGAAGAAGAATTATGTATTATGGACAAATATTCAAAGAGATATTAACATGCAAAGTATGGTTTATCTATTGGTGGTTTCACAGATTGCACACCTAAAATATTTTAGGTGTTTGGAGGATCAAAACTCCATATTTTTAAGTGATTCCACTTGCAAACTGAAGATAACTCATAAAATTAACTCTCAAAGAAAAAATCATCCTTTTTCATTTAGGTTTGAAATAGATATGGCAATATGAACATGCATGCACAAATCTGTCAGCTTTGGACAGATTGCACACTCATTTTGTTTTGAAGAGTTGAAACCCAAAATCACCACATATTTGAGTGAAACAAGTGGCATTTGAAATGTAACTCATTAAAATAAATTCCAGAAGAAAAATCAAGTAATTTGGATAAATATTCAAAGAGTTATGGTCGTTCAAAGTAGGGTTTGCCTACTGTTGAACTTCCAGATGCACATGCATCTTGTTTTGAGCATTTTGGGGGTCAAAACTCAATGTTTTTGAGTGAGACCACTTGGATTAGAACCCCAACTCATAAAATAGACTATTAGAAGAAGATTCCTACCATTTAGATGTGTTATTTGCAAGAAATGGGCAACACAAACACAAGTATGTATTCTGTCAGCACCAAAAATCACTATTTTGTCGTTCAAAATCAACATGCAACATGATTTTCACCTATTTTCTTGAGTTTTATTGTTTGGGTCATAGATTACCACCATCATGTATACATTTTTATATGTTTTTGGTGTATAATCTCTCCATAAAACTTATAAAATTCAGAGGTTAGAAGATTGTGGTTAGAAATGCAAAAAAATGGGGTTTCACCCAAAAATGGTAAGAAAATGAAGAAGATGAAGTTTGCACTTACTTGGATGATGAAATGTGTTGAATATCTTCAATAATCTTGCACTATGATGAGTTTTTGATGAAGAAAAAGGGCTGGAGTTTTTGGAGAGAAAAGAGAGGGAGAAGAGAGAAGTGATTTATGCCTCTTTAGTTCTAGAGAGAGAGAGAGAGAGAGATATTTGAATTTGAGTTGAAAATGAGGAATTTGGAAAAAAAAAAATAGTTTATATATGGGGGGAGATGGGGGAGGCCGACCATGGGGGCCCACTCCTCTTAAAATATACATTTCTTTTATAAAAAAAACAAACCCACGCCCAATTAAGAATAGAATGTCATTTTTCTCAATTTTTGGCCTTTTTTTACTCAAAATGCAAGCCTAAAAGTGATTAAATTCTTTAAAATTAAAATTTTTATGCTTGACACATTAAAACTATATATTTTATATAAATTGGGTATAAATTAGAGCATTTGGCACTATATAGGACGTTTCAGACAATTACGGGTCGGAACCGGACTTTCTAAGCAGCTACCGGAAACTCTAGAAATATTTCGGTCAATCTAATCTAACTAACTCCTATTCTTATAATTTAATTATAATAACACTAATAAACTTAATAAAAGCTGTCCTGGAGGTTCAAATTTGACAGTTGTCACAGTCTCCCCCTGTTAGAGAAATTTCGTCCCGAAATTTAAGAACTAGCTCGCTCTGGGGCATTCGCGAACAGGCTAGGATACTTATGCTTCATGGAATCTTCTCGTTCCCAAGTATACTCTGGCCTTGCTTCGCATTCCAGCGAACTTTAATAATAGGGATTTTACTGTGCCTCAACCGTTTAACTTCTCGGTCCATTATCTCGATTGGTTCTTCGACGAAGTGAAACCGATAATTAATCTGAACGTCGTCCAGGGGTAACACCAATGTTTCATCCATAAAGAATCTCTTCAGATTCGATACATGGAACGTGTCGTGGATGGCGCTTAAATTCTGTGATAACTTTAATTTGTATGCCACCGGTCCAAAAAAAAATTTGAGTATTTCGAATGGACCAATGTATCTGGGACCCAGCTTGCCTCTCTTCCAGAAACGTACTAGACCTTTCCATGGTGATACCTTCAAAAGTACTTTATCACCTACTTGGAATTCTAATGGCTTTCTCCGATTATCCGCATAACTCTTCTGACGATCGCTTGCTGCCTTGAGTCTTTCTTTGATCGTTGAGATCTTGTCAGTGGTTTTCTGAATGATATCAGGCGTGGTCAACTGTCTATTTCCGATTTCCAACCAACTAAAGGGGTGATCTACATTTGCGTCCGTATAGGGCTTCGTACGGCGCACACTGAATGCTGGTGTGATAGCTGTTGTTATAGGAGAATTCAACAAGCGGTAGGTGGGTATCCCAACTCCCACCAAAATCTATTGCGCATCCACGTAGCATATCCTCTAGCTTTTGAATAGTTCTTTCCGATTGTCCGTCCGTTTGAGGATGATATGCAGTGCAATAATCCAAACGTGTACCCAATGCCTTTTGTAGAGACTGCCAAAATCGTGACGTAAAACGTGTGTCTCTGTCTGAAATAATGGAAATAGGCACACTGTGACGTGTAACTATTTCATTGCTGTAAATTTGCGCACGTTTCTCCATACCGAAATCTTCACGAATGGGTATGAAATGAGCTGATTTTGTAAGTCGATCAACTATAACCCTTATAGAATCGTGTCCCTTCCCAGTTCTGGGTAGTTTGGTTACAAAATCCATGGTTATTTGCTCCCATTTCATTGAGGTATTTCAGTTTGTTGAAGTAGACCGGATGTTTTCTGATGTTCGGCCTTTACCTTAGCACAAGTCAGGCACTTACTTATGAACAAAGCAATATCTTTCTTCATTCCTGGCCACCAATAATACTCCTTCAAATCCTTATACATTTTATCTGCTCCTGGGTGAGTCGAATATCTGGATCGATGAGCTTTGTTCAAAATGGTTGATCGTAGAATACCAACCTTCGGTACCCATACTTTATTCTTAAAGTAATGCACTCCGTCTGATCGTAACTCAAATTCTTTCTCTAAGCGATGCAGGGTCTTATGCTTCCAATTATCTTCTTTTAAAGCTTCTTTTTGCGCTTCAAGAATTTGAGTCTTTAAACTCGTTTGAACCATCATTCCCATAGTTTGTGCTCTCGTCGGCTTTACCTTTTCTTTTCTGCTTAATGCGTCGGCTACTACGTTACCCTTTCTTGGATGGTAATTTATTTCACAATCATAGTCACTAAGTAGCTCAACCCATCTTCTTTGCCTCATAATGAGCATTTTCTGATCAAGAATGTGTTGAAGGCTTTTGTGGTCAGTGAAAATGGTGCACTTAGTACCGTAGAGATCGTGTCTCCAGATCTTGAGTGCGAACACCACCGCTCGTAACTCCAAATCATGAGTAGTGTAATTCTTCTCGGGAATCTTCAGCTGTCTTGATGCGTATGCAATAACCTTGTCTTTTTGCATTAACACGCATCCCATTCCCTGATGTGAAGCATCACAGTAGACTACGAAGTTATCCACTCCTTCGGGTAGAGCTAGAATCGATGCGTTGGATAACCTGTGTTTGAGTGTCTGAAATGCTTGCTCTTGTTTCTTTCCCCAAATAAACTTTTTATCTTTTTGGGTTAGAGTTGTTAGTGGTTGCGCGATCTTAGAGAAATTTTCGATAAATCACCGATAGTAACCTGTCAATCCCAGAAATTGGCGGATCTCAGTTGGTGTCTTCGGGGCTTCCCATTTCTTAATGGCCTCGATCTTAGCTGGATCAACATGTATCCATTTTTCATTTACTACGTGGCCAAGGAAATGTACTTCGCGAATCCAGAATTCGCATTTGAAGAATTTGGCGTACAGCTTTTCGTTTCTGAGAAATTCTAGTATCAACTTTAAATGTTGCTCATGCTCCTTCTTGTCTCGAGAATAAATGAGTATATCATCTATAAACACGATCACGAACTTGTCTAGGTACGGTTGACATACTATATTCATTAAATCCATGAAGACTGCCGGTGCGTTTGTTAGCCCGAAAGGCATAACTAGGAAGTCGTAATGACCATAACGAGTTCTAAACGCTGTCTTAGGAATATCTTCTTCACGAACTCTCATCTGATGATATCCCGATCGAAGATCGATCTTTGAGAAATACGTTGCACCTTGAAGTTGATCGAATAAGTCATCTATTTGAGGGAGAGGGTATGGGTTCTTGATAGTCAACTTATTGAGTTCCCTATAATCGATACACATTCGGAAGGATCCATCCTTCTTCTTAACAAACAAAACTGGAGCTCCCCAAGGTGAATAACTGGGTCTGATGAATCCCTTATCGAGTAGCTCTTGAAGTTGTTCTGACAGTTCTTGCTTCTTCTGCTCCGATTTCGAATACTCGACTCTTGCCTGACCTCCTTGGTTCCCTTGATTGACTGGTCGTGCTTGATTAGTATTTGGTCTTCGATGGACAAGTGTTCAAAAGTGAACTAGACTTCCACATTCGTGACATGTTCGTCTTCCGCCACTCCTACAATCCTTAACAAAATGGCCTCCCTTATTTCATTTGAGGCAAATGATGCATCTTCCACCATGATGGTTATTACACTTATCACACTTAGGTTATGTTTCCTTTCCTTTCTCCTCTATTTGTGACTGGATCCCATAGTTGCTTGTTACCTTCTGATTTTTACCTGTCCTTCCTCCAAATTGCTTTTTCAAGGGTTCCTCCATCTTTCTCTTACCTTGAGCTTTGTATCTTGTAATATTCCCGAACGATTAGCATTGTTTGTGAGCCTGGTTGCCAAATTAACTGCATCTTGAAGGGTTTTTGGGTTTGCCAAAGTAACGTCCACACGTATTTCAGGAGATAAACCCCAGACATACATGTCGACTCGATTTTCCTCAGGCGTCACCAAATGTGGTTCCATCTTTGCCAGTTCATGGAAACAAGCAGAGTTAGAATCTATGTCATTTCCCATCATTTCATGATTCCATAGCTCCGCTTCCAACTACTGGATTTCGCTCCTCGGTAGTATTCCTTTTTGAGCATCTTTTTGAATTCCTTTCAAGTAAGACTGTTGGCTGCTTCTCGGCCTCGGGTTTGCACTTGAGTGTTCCACCAGGTCAATGCTCGTCCTTGTAGCAGACAAGCGGCAAACTGCACTTTATTTCCTTCAGTGCACTTGCTGATGTGGAGGACGGACTCCATATTCTCAATCAATGTCAGTAATCCAACAACTCCTTTAGTTCCATGGAATTCCTTAGGATTACAGGTCCTAAGAGTCTTGTATGTGCACTCTCTGTTGTTTCCCTGATTAGCATTCAGAGCTGCTGCCACCTGACTAACGATGTTTGTGAGTGCTGCCACGAGTTGTTCAGATACAAGTCGTGCGATTTCGGGACCTTCTCTCCTTGGAGGAATTTTCTTTAGGCATAGGTTCATATTGAGGTTGGGTCATATTACTATTACTATTTTTTGCGCTAAGTCTACTTAACTAAGTTATGCATATAAAACACTCGATTCATCAAATCATAGGTTTAGGATCACATAACTTCAATATCCAACAAAAATAATTCCCAAAAGACATCAAGTATCTTCGAGTTCAAAATAGTGAGCTACATGTCACCAAAATAAGTTTCCAAGTTTAACCAACAAAGTAGTCAAAAGTTCTCTCCTAGGTTGACTAGTCACATAGCCTGAGGAGTCAGCAGAGTACTTAGTAGATGAGTGAGACATATCGAACTGCGATAGTAACAAATTTAATTACTAAATGTACTTTAGTAAATAACATATTATTAAATGCTTATGCAAACTCACACTTATGACCATGCTTTTCATTTGGGCAAGAAGTTCCCAATATAATTGTTCCATGTCTCCCTTATACATATTAAATTAGACATAGGTGATCAGGCTTTGCCTAATATCAATATGCTAAGTCGACACTTATTCCAATTATACTAGTACTAAGCTTTTAAAACTTTAATTAGTTTAGGAAAATAGTTTTCGAAAACATTTGGTTATAGTATTTGGTTTTTAAAGAAAAACCGGTGTTCTCTATAACCTATGGCTCTGATACCAAGTCTGTCACACCCCGCTAAAGCGGAAACACGGGAAGTGATAGTTCAAGATTTCATAGCAATAGGGCAAAAATAACACCAATCTTCCATTCAAATACATAACAATTTAAACCCGAAATTTACATCATTCAAGTCCATAATTTAAAACAAAATAAAAAGGAAACAAGCGTTCCACAAAACAATTCAGATTGTAAAACATGATTGATGTTGAGGCGCCCAATTTACAAGTATTTCAGTTCATCTTTCTTACCCCTAAAAAGCATGAATAAACAAGGTCAACTACAAAGAGTTGGTGAGTTCACAGGTTTTCAATATTATAAACATGTTTTACATAAATGAATATTGAGCAAAATAACTTTTATGGCACTTGATAAATCTTTTCATCTTAAAACGTTCAAGGCATTTTTGTACCCTAATTAATAGTGAGTAATGAGCCACCACTAAACCTTCGACCACAAAAATATTTTTACTTCTACCTCAGCGGTGGACCTAAAGTCCACATGTGTAGAACCTTCCTTTTAAGTATAGTTCTACCTCAGCGGTGGACCTAAAGTCCACATGTTTAGAACCTTCCTTTTAAGTAAAGTTCTACCTCAGCGGTGGACCTAAAGTCCACATGTGTAGAACCTTCCTTTTAAGTATAGTTCTACCTCAGCGGTGGACCTAAAGTCCACATGTGTAGAACCTTCCTTTTTAGTATAGTGCACCCTTACCTGTAGTTTCCAGGTGGGATTGCTATCCACACCCCTACTTTTCGGTTTTTAGGTGGGATTGTCCGTCCAATACCGCTATCCACAAATACCCTCGGCTCCTCACTTGAGTTAATAGTAGTGTACAAACTTTTATGGAACATTTTACTCAATACAATCTATTAGTGTACATGCCTTAATGCCCAAAAACAACAATTTTCATAATATTCACATTCGTTAATGCAAATAGCTCAAATATTTCATTTAATCATGCTTTTCACCCCAAAACATATAAAATACTTTAAAAATGGGGCTGTGAATACTCACCTTTTAGCAAAAGCTCCAATTAACAAAACACGATCCACACTCACTCGTCGGCCTAACGTTTCCCTATCAAAGAGAAATACCCAAAACGGTCACTTATGTGTCTAAAAGTTACTTATGGGGATGAATACGTCTTATGTCTATAGATGTCCATAATTGTCCAACCTCGGTTAACCATTTTGTCCGTCATATATATAATGCACTTATGCCCTTTTTATTAGTTCAAAACCATTGATTTTTACCATCTATACTTATATTTGTGTCAATAATGGTCTATAAATGATTTAAGTTCAATAACTCAAACTTTCCAGAATTTCATATTCTGGCATAAACTTTAGAGTATAAAGAGGATCAAAATAAACTACTTTATAGAATGACAAAATCCTTAATTTTTTTATATGGAGTACCTTACTGAGCTAAGGTCATTGTGACCAAATTCAAGCTTTAAGAAGATGTAAAAGAGGTCAAATAATTTATGCAATACAATGTGTCACAACCGGTATGGTAGATTACACCATGTTAGTACAACACTCATTTGAGGAGTTCTACTAAGTGTTTTCCAGAATTTCCAGTTGGATTGAAATCATAACTAATAAAGAAACTTTTAAGATAAGAATCACACATTTTGAATGAGTTCGGAGGAAGATATGGCACCACAAAGTTCCATGCACACATCTATCATTAGTTGACAGATTGTACACTTAACTATAATAAATTGGTTAATGCCTTAAAACTTCATATTCTTAAATGAAACCGGATTCAAATAAACCCTAACTCATAAAAGAAAACTCCAGAAGAATAATTATGTATTATGGACAAATATTCAAAGAGATATTAACATGCAAAGTAGGGTTTATCTATTGGTGGTTTCACAGATTGCACACCTAAAATATTTTAGGTGTTTGGAGGATCAAAACTCCATATTTGTAAGTGATGCCACTTGAAAAATGAAGATAACTCACAAAACTAACTCTCAAAGGAAAAAATCATCCTTTTTCATTGAGGTTTGAAAGAGATATGGCAATTTGAACATGCATGCACAAATCTGTCAGCTTTGGACAGATTGCTCACTCATTTTGTTTTGAAGAGTTGAAACCCAAAATCACCACATATTTGAGTGAAACCAGTGGCATTTAAAATGTAACTCATTAAAATAATTTTCAGAAGAAAAATCAAGTAATTTCGATAAATATTCAAAGAGTTATGGTCGTTCAAAGTAGGGTTTGCCTACTGTTGAACTTCCAGATGCACATGCATCTTGTTATGAGCATTTGGGGGGGGGTCAAAACTCAATGTTTTTGAGTGAGACCACTTGGATTAGAACCCCAACTCATAAAATACACTTTTAGAAGAAGATTCCTACCATTTAGATGTGTTATTTGCAAGAAATGGGCAACGCAAACACAAGTATGTATTCTGTCAGCACCAAAAATCACTACTTTGTTGTTCAAAATCAACATGCAACATGATTTTCACCTATTTTCTTGAGTTTTATTGTTTGGGTCATAAATTACCACCATCATGTAAACATTTTTATATGTTTTTGGTGTATAATCTCTCCATAAAACTTAGAAAATTCAGAGGTTAGAAGATTGTGGTAAAAATGCAAAAAAAAAATGGGGTTTCACCCAAAAATGGTAAGAAAATGAAGAAGATGAAGTTTGCACTTACTTGGATGATGAAATGTGTTGAATATCTTCAATAATCTTGCACTATGATGAGTTTTTGATGAAGAAAAAGGGCTGGAGTTTTTGGAGAGAAGAGAGAAGTGATTTATGCTTCTTTAGTTCTAGAGAGAGAGAGATATATATTTGAATTTGAGGTTGAAAATGAGGAATTTGGAAAAAAGAAATAGTTTATATATGGGGGGAGAGGGGGGAGGCCGACCATTGGGGCCCACTCCTCTTAAAATATATATTTCTTTTATAAAAAAAACAAACCCAAACCCAATTAAGAATAGAATGTTATTTTTCTCAATTTTTGGCCTTTTTTCCTCAAAATGCAAGCCTAAAAGTGATTAAGTTCTTTAAAATTAAAAATTTTATACTTGACACATTAAAACTATATATTTTATATAAATTGGGTATAAATTAGAGCATTTGGCACTATATAGGACGTTTCAGACAATTACGGGTCGGAACCGGACTTTCTAAGCAGCTACCGAAAACTTTAGAAATATTTCGGTCAATCTAATCTAACTAACTCCTATTCTTATAATTTAATTATAATAACACTAACAAACTTAATAAAAGCTATCCTGGAGGTTCAAATTTGACAGTTGTCACAAGAAGTGCAAAAGATATATTTAGAAGTTCTGAAGAAGTTCTGAATAAGTTCTGAAGTGAAAGTTCTGAAGGCTATTCAGAAGTGGTTCTGAAGAGCAAAGTTCGAATCGAAGACGATTCGAATTCGAAGACGAGTCGAAGAGTTCGAAGTTCTGAAGAACTTCTCAATAGAGTTTTTGATGACGTGTTTTAATGTAATTGGGTTGTGATTTAAATACATGTAACTGTAGCTTTACTTTTGTAGTATATATAGAGAGTCTGTTAGACAGTTAGAAGTAGAACATTTTATAGAACACCATACATGAGAGTCGATTAAGGTGTAAGTGTGTGTTTTATGTAAGCTCTATGTATTAAGTATATCAATAAAATGAGGATTCATTGAGCAATCTATCAGATCTGTTGTAATATGGGAATAACAGTTGTAGATGAAAAAATCGTGCTATTTTCCTCTTGGTGATTGGTAATTCGACAGCTCGTTCATCGTTATTTGGGTAGCTGAAACTTCCAGTAAAAGTCTCCTCATCGTGAATATACATCGTTTGCCACAGTTCTTGAACGAATATTTCAGGTACATTTGGGTTCGTGAAGGTTAGGGCTCGGTTTAAGGAGTGGTTTTGCAGAAACTCGATCATCGCTCGATAATCTTTGATGTATGCATTTGGATCAAGTAAAACCTGCATATTGTTTGGTTTTAGGGGTAACTTAACGATTGGGGCACTTTCAGCTGTGGAATCGATCACTCGATCTTCTTCATCTTGTATATTCAGATTTTCATTTGGATTGGCCATTTGCAAATTTAGGGGGTTTGGATTTAAAGTTGCAGGTTTGCAAATCAGGGGAAATCGAGAGATTGAAGATGGTGAAAAGTGGAAATGAGAGTTTTCTCGAGTTTGTATAGTAGGAATTGGAAGATTGAACTCAAGGGGTTTTTGAATATGAAGGGTTTATCTGACTTGGGATGAGAAACGGTTTCTTAGAGCTGACGTCAGATTTTAGGCGTGCAATCATGCAATCCATCGATTGATGACACGTGGAGGAAGTTTCAGGGTAAGCGATGTGTGTCTGATGGAATGGGTTAACCAAGGGTTTTCTCGTTGGTTTTGGAAGGGATGTAGTTCCGCTTTAATTATTTTGATTATTCCCTCCAAATATTAAATAAAAGACAATCAATTAATAAACAAAAATTGTGGATTAAAAGATCTTATAAATTATTTGGATAATATTTAAAATATTTAAAATCGGTCAATTGGTCAAAGTAAAACATTTTGAGACCAAAAGAAAGTTTTATGTCATATGAATAATGTTTTAAAAGAACTTTTGTTGAATTAAAGATTTCTGAATAACCTTAACGGCAAGAGTTAGTTAAAAAATTTCAAGGAAAAAATTATACAGAAGACAGCTAACATATCTCTGAATATAGTTAGTCTTGACTTAAAAAAGGAAATTCTCCCCTTGAATAATGCGTGATTCTGTGCTCCCCCTCGATTTCTGCATTTAATGCTCCCCTTGACCTGTGCTTGGATCATAAGATGTAAGAGCAACAAGTACCCTTATAAATGATACCTGACATCAATGTGCTTTGTCTTAGAATGCTGAACTGGATTTCCAGTGATTGCAATTGCACTTTCTGAATCACATAGGATGGGAATTTTGTCATATACTAGACCATAACTCGGAGTTGGGTTTTCATCCAGATTACTTGTGAACAACAACTAGCAGCAACAACATATTATGCTTCTACTGTGGAAGTGGACACACAGTTTTGTTTCTTGGATGTCCAACTGATCAGTCTATTGCCTAGAAGTTGACAGCCAGCAGATATGCTTTTTCTGTCTAACTTACATCATGCATGATCAGAGTTAGTGTATGCAATTAAATCAAAGTCAAAAAAATTTGGATACCAGAGGCCCAATGATGGTGTCCCCTTTAAGTATCTAAAAATTCTTTTCACAGCAGCTAGATGAGATTCTTTTGGATTGGCTTGATACCTTGCATAAAGACATGTGGCAAACATAATATCTGGTCTGCTGGCTGTTAAGTACAAAATTGATCCAATCATACCTCTGTAGTTCGTGACATCAACTGATTTCCCTGAGGGATCAGAATCAAGCCTTGTACTAGGAGATATTGGAGTTTTCATAGTATTGGAATTGTGAAGTTTGAATAGCTTTAAAAATGTTGGAACCCATATCCCTTTTATACTCAATTAATCAACAAATTATATGTAAGATATATGAGCGGAAGCAAATTAATCTATGAGTAGATACTAGAACAATAAGCAATTCATAATGAGAACAATGTGAAGATCAAAAGAAATATGTATTGAATAACCTAATGAATGATTACAATACTTTGAATAATAAGCGTAGTTCTCTCTATTGATCGACAATGAATACGGTGATAACTAACTCTATCTATACTATTACAAATAGAAAGTCAACGAGCTAGCCTATCAATGAGTGACACGTCACATGTACTACTAACAGAATTTGTTAAGTACGGAAAGTGTTACTTGCCACGTAATTAGAAGCGTGTGGTATAACAGTTGAAATCCAGAGGGTCATCAAACCTCTGGGCGCTTCTGGACTTCCTAGATCAGAAGATGAACTTCTGTATTATATCTTCAGTTGATCAGGACTTACACGACTCTGGTCCATATGTTCATAATATGGTTTCTAACAGAATTATTTGTAGCTTGAGTAGAAGATTGACCAGGGATGGTTAGGGCCAGAAGCTTTTGTGCACTTGCTGGTTTTGGCGTTGATGGTCTAGGTCTCGTGGGAATAGGAGGTCTTCTCTTACTTTCCAGATCTTGAATAAATTTTTCCATCGAGGATCTTGTGGTAGAGGGTAGAAGATGTAGGAATCGTAGAGGATGTGTCGCCGGGAACAAAATATGTCCCTGGCTTGGTCATAGTAGCAACTGGCTTAACAAACGATGGAACTTGAGAAGGAGGGGGGATAACAGCAACCTATTGTTGTTGTTGTGGTTGTTGATGAAATTGTGGTATAGATGGTTGTTGTTGGGAAGGTTGTGCAGAAGTAGAAGCCGATGCAGAAGTATCTGTCATCTTCTGTTGCTTGGCAGAATTCTCCCCCTTCTAATGACTATGGGAATCAGGATCCCTGCCATCAGACCTTTCTCCTTTAAGCTCAGCCTTTTTACAGGCTTTGTCTTCTCTCTTCTTTACCTTCTGTTGTTGATTGGCTTGAATTGAACGGACGGTGGTGTTAGTGTCCTTGAGAGTAGTTTCAATCGAAGTTAACTTCTGAATGAAAGGTAACTCATTGATTAAGAGTTGAATGGGAATCGGTGCCGCCAAGTGAGTTTTGAAGTCTTTGATTGTGGCATTTGACTTTGAAACAAATTTTGGGTTGATATATGTAAACTTATCAATCATGGCTGTTTGGAAAGTGGCAAGATCGTATTTTGAGACCAGTGTAGAAGGATTTGAGCCTGTTGGTGTTGCAACTGAATCTAACAATTTCTTCATATCCACAGCAAAAATTTGGAATTCTTCTGAAGTGATGGTTGAGGGAGTTGCAGAAGTTGAAGGTATTGTAGAAGGTAAGATGGAGATTGCTTCTGCGTTGGCTTTAATGTCTGCCTCTAATTTCTGAAATTGAGTGACAACAGTGGTTGTTTGAGCTTCTGTTACTGAATTTAAGGAGTTCTGGAGGGTGGATAGTTGTTCAGCATGTAATTTCTGGTTCGCCTTTATATCCAGCAAAGAAAAGTTAACTGCAGTAAGTGCTGAGATAAGAGATAAATGAGAGCTCTAGAATGTGAGTTTTTGATCATCCAAGGATCCCTTTGTTTGTTCAACAAATGCTTGGAACGCAGCATTTGTGACAAACTCTGGAGTGGTAACCGTTGCATCTCCAACACTTGGAGCCGTTTGACGCTCCGTCCAGAGGTGACCTCATTTGCTCCTGTTTTTAGGTTGAGTGTAGAGGGACTTCCATCCTGCCTTCGAGGGCTCTAAAGATCTTCCTCTTTGGATGTTCTGATCTTATCAACTTGGTCTCCATCGTCAGAGGATGGAAAGTTAATAAAGATGTGCATACCTTGAAACATATCAAAAATGGAGGTACATTATGCAGAAACAGGCCTTAAACCCTCTGATGGGATTTCATTGGCATTTGGAGCAGAAGTTGCCATGAACGTGACAACCTCTGTCCAATCAACATCGTGGGCCATAGAGGCCTCCACGGGATGTAGGGGAAGAGGCGAGTTCCGAGGCGATTGAACTCTTATTTCTGAATCTTCTTCCTGTTGGGAGGAAGAAGATGAAGATGTGGTTTCCTCAGTTGTGCTTGATCCAGAGGCAGAAAGAGAAGCTTCTGGATCGGTTTGAATGGGTTCAGGGTTTGGACTGAGCCTACGTCCTTCTTCAAGAGGTTTTGGTGAAGTGACACCAGTCCTAGTTAATGTGGTTGCTCCGGGTGGACTCGACTGTATGCGCTCCTTTGTGCCTCTAAGGGCATCTTCTGTGCTCTATCTTTTATTTCCCTCAGGTTGGGCAGAAACATTCAGATTGTCACTCAATGTCTTTTCAGGCTCAGACTCACTCGCCCCCTCACAGACTATCTTGGATACTAATTTCTCCGGGGTAGCTGGTCTTTGTGCTAAGAGGCTAAGACTAGTGTGGAGTTCCTATAGATATTTAAGATGAGGGAGGTGGTAGGGATGATTGAGAGCATGTACCTTGATAGAGGAAATTTGGGTTGCTAGTTTCGAGGACGGTTGGGCGATGAGTTTTCATGACATTCACTTTGCAGAAGGGAGGTTCACAACGAATGTTATGTTTGGTGATTGCACTTCTGATGAATAGAGGTAGGAATCGAGGGAACATCAGAGAGGTAAGAGTCTTTACTTTCTATTGAAAATCAAGTTTGTTGTAGACAGAGCTTTTGATTTCTCCGTATAGTAGTTCAGCATAATTCAGAGGGCGATTGAAGAACATCCCGTCCATCATGGTTAGAATGTTGGTGTTGGCTTGATCCATCTATCCTGTCTTGCACGTAAGTCCTTTGTTCAGAATGGAAACCAGCACGTTCCACATTAGGGGCAAAAATTGTCTTTTAAATTCAGAAACCCCTGTTTATGTCCTTAGTATACCCTAAAACCTTCAGGAAATGAACGAGGACATTAGTGGTGGGAGTGGGCTCGAGGTCAGCGATTTTAAGATCTTCAATGGTGGGAAGTTGAAAGATGTGGGCTATATTGTCTCTGGTAATCTTCACTTCACAAGCATTGTCCGTATTTAGAAAGTCAAAGTCACCTCTGATTTCAGTTCCGTCTTTAACTACTTCAAGGGATTGCTAGTATTCTTGGACAAATATTTCAGGTACAGATAGGTCGACAATCGTTAGCCCCACGATGTAGAGAATGAGCCTTAAGGAACTCAATCATGATTTCGAAGTCGGCGCCATAGTAACTAGTAATGAGTGTCACTTGGAAGTTGTTAGGTTTGATTGGCCAACGGACGAAAGGAGCACTCTTAGCAGTGGTAGAGGGGTGGATTTGAGCATCTTCGTTGACATTTGCAAGGTTTGCATTCTGAGCAGCCATGGTGAATTTTAGGGTTTTTGAAGTTGCAGGTTTGAGAGATGGAAATTCTTGAAGCACAAGTGATTCTTGATTGCAGGGACGGTAAAAAAGTAAAAATGAGGGGTAAATTGAGTTTAAATAATTGAACGTGTAAAGGTACTCAAGTGTGGGATACTGTAGCGACGTTGGTGACGTGAGGTAGGAAACGGTTCATCAAGCATGCCATAGGGAATTAATGTGTGTCCGTCGGTTCAGGATTTGAGTCAATTAAATGTTGACGCTTGTGTACGTGTCAGGAAGAAAAACCGTCACCGAAGAGTATGTGTGAGAGACATGACGATCACTTTGATGACTCACCCGTGGATAAGCACGAAGGAAAAACACACAAGTGTAAATCCTATGCAGAACGGATGGTGTGCAAACTCCATTGTCATATGTGCTTATCGAGGTTCTGGAACATAAAGTTCAGAAGGTACCTCAAAAGTTTAAAATTTCATTCAAACTGGTCATATATGATCATTTTGGGACCCGAAGAAAGTTTCAAGATCAATGATCAAAAATATTCGTAAGTAAATCAGAAGCTTCTGTATGCTCTATTGAATTAGAGTATAAAGAGAAGGAATGATTTACAGAGAGTTATTTAGACATGCCAAAAGCTTCTGTATAACCTTGGAGGCAAGAGTTAATACAGAAGTTCTGAACAACTATCTAGTTTTTTTCAAAATGGTTTATGCAAAACAATATTACTTTCTTTTGTAGAATGAAATTGCTCCCCCTTGGGATGTGCTTTGTCTTCTGCTCCCCCTCACACTGTGCTCGGGTCAATAAATCGTAAAAGCAGCATAGTTTTGATGTAGAGGCTTCTATACAGAATACAGAAGCTTCTGCATACACTGGCGATTAAGCGATAAAACAGAAGTTATATTGGGATTAGAGAAAAGTAAAGACATGCTTAAAATTAGAGTACAGAATCTTTATTTGCGTAGGAAGTCTGTATTCTTATTGCATATTGAGCATGCCCAACTTGTTGATTAAGAAAGAAAATCACTTCTCATATAAAGCTTTTGTAAACAAGTCAGCAAGTTGGTAATCAGTCGAAACAAAGTAAATTTCTATTGTACCTTTTTCAACATGATCCTTTATAAAATGATACTTGACATCAAAACTGAACTTGGTTTGCAGTGATTGCAATTGGACTTTCTGAATCACATAGGATGGGAATTTTGTCATACAGAAGGCCATAGTCTTTGAATTGAGTCTTCATCCAAATGACTTGTGAATAGCAACTTGCAGCAGCAACATCTTCTGCTTCTTCGATGTCCAGCTAACTAACCTGTTTCCAAGTAGTTGGCAACTTCCAGATGTTGTCTTTCTGTCTAACTTGCATCCTGCATGATCAGAGTCAGTATATCCAATTAATCAAAACCAGAGTACTTAGATACCAGAGACCCAAAAATTGAGTCCCTTTGAGGTATCGAAAAATCCTCTTTACAGCATCCAGATGAGATTCCTTAGGATTAGCTTGGTATCTAGCACAGAGACATGTAGCAAACATTATATCTGGTATTGGTATCTAGCACAGAGACATGTAGCAAACATTATATCTGGTATTGGTATCTAGCACAGAGACATGTAGCAAACATTATATCTAGTCTACTAGCAGTCAAATACAGAAGAGAGCCAATCATACCTCTGTAATTCTTGACATGAACTGATCTCAGAGAGATCAGTGTCAAGTTTTGTGCTGGTAGACATTGAAGTTTTAATAGTTGTTGAGTTGTGAAGTTTGTACTTTTTGAGAATATCATAAACGTACTTGGCTTCATTTATAAAAATTCCAGAGCTAGTTTGCTTGATTTGAAGCCCTAGGGAGAAATTTAATTCTCCCATCATGCTCATTTCAATTTCACTAGTCATCAACTTTGAAAATATTTCAACTTCTTCTAGACTAGTTGAACCAAAAATAATGTCATCAACATAAATCTGTACTAGAGTCAACTCACCTTTGCTTCTTTTGATGAACAAGGTTGTATCAATTTTGCCTTTCTCATAGAGATTTTTGATTAGAAACTTGGATTATCTTTCATACCATGCTCGTGGTGCTTGTTTCAACCCATACAGAGCTTTATCTAGATCATAGACATAGTTTGGGTGAGCTGAGCTTTCAAAACCGGGGGGCTTGCTGGACATACCTCTTCACTGAGCTTGCCATTCAGAAAGGCAGACTTGACATCCATCTGGCATACTTTAAAATCTGTGTATGCAGAGAAGGCCATAAACAAACGAATTGCTTCTAGTCTTGCTACTGGAGCAAAGGTTTCATCATAATCAATGCCTTCTTCTTGACGATAACCTTTTGCAACCAATTTGGCCTTGTTTCTGACCACTATGCCATCTTCATCCTTCTTGTTCCTGAAACCCCATTTAGTACCAATTGCAGTTTTATCTGTTGGTAAGGGAATGAGTTTCCAAACCTTATTTCTTTCAAATTGAAGAAGTTATTCCTACATTGCATCTATCCAACTCGGATCTTGGAGGGTTTCATTAACTCTTTTTGGTTCTACCATGCTAAGAAAGTTCACGAATAATGCTTCATTAGCATTGGTAGATCTAGTCTTTACCCCATCATAAGGATTAGCAATGATTTGGTTAGAAGGGTGGTTCTTTAGTCTTCTTTAAGGGAGGTTGGGAGATTAATTGAGACGCAATCTCTGTATCTTGATTTTGTGTATCTTTTGTAATAACAGAAGTTGCATTTTCAGTTGACATTTTTGACAGGGACGTAAGTAGGAGGCAAACTGTTCTCAAAAGCTGTGAAAGTTTTCTCTGAATTATCAAAGAAATCATCACCGTCCTGATCATCAGTTTCCCAAGGATATACATCAAACTGATCATTATTCTTTTATGGACAAAGGTTTAAGTCAACAAAAGTACAGGGAGTTAATTCTGGATTGTTTTTGAAGAATATAGAACATTTTGGTATTTCTTTTTCAAGAGAAGGACTTTCTGTTTCTGTAATTTGCTTAAGTATATATTCATCCAGAATTATAAGAAGATCTTTTTCAAATTTGGATCTTAGTTCTTCTTCTGCATGCATGGGAATGAATTCATGTGCTTCTGGATTTAAAGTAATATGAGTAAATGAACCAAAGTGAAAAAAAATCATCTTTCTTCTTTACTAGTTTTTTATCAACTTGGTTGTTTTTGCTAATGTTCTTTTTAGAAGTGTACTTGATGTTTTTATATCTAAGTTTTCTGAATCTGTGTCCATTCTCATATTTTGACCTTTTCAAAATAGATTGTTCATACAAAACATGAAATTCAGATTTTTGTTCTTTTCCTACACAAAATACAGAAGCTAAAGTAGACCTCTTTTTGCAAGTGTAGGGATCAAGGTCATCAAAGCCAAGGCATGTTTTTCCTACTTGAATATTAATCTTTTCATGCATCTTTTGAGCGTTTTGATATGTTTTGATCAAGAGCTCCTTCTTTTGAAATTCAATGTGCAGAAACTCCCTTTCTTTTTGAAAATATTTTTTAAGTGCTACAAAATTTAATCTGTCACTTTCTTTAGCTTCAAGCTCATTTTCCTTATCTATCAGAAGTTTATTAAGTTCACCAATCTCCTTTTTCAAGTTACTTTCTATGGAATTTTTGAGTTTTAAAATCTTTTGAGTTTCCACAAATAGTTCTTATTTTCCTTAGTTAGAAGCTCTATCTCTCTTTTGAAAATATTACGTTCCTTTTCCAGAAGTTCAAAAGATTTTTCAATGGCTTTTCTCTTACATTTTTCAGATATGAGCTTCTGTTTCAGAATTTCTCATCCTTTCCACGGAGGCAAATCTTTGCCTGTTAGGTAAGAGGATAGCAAGTTACAAATTCTGTCTCGGTAGGACATGTATCTCTATTACTATGAATTTCATAAATGAAGTAGTTAATGGTGGGGCCCGCCCAAGAGAGAGACCCAAGTCCTAGTAGCCCCGCTAAATGGTGATTCAACATCAAATTCTTGAGTAAGATTAAAAATTGTGTTTTCAAGTTTAGATTGTTCAGAAGTAGAATAAACCGGAGTTTCAGAGATTGAATCCTCTACTTCATTCTCCATTGCCATTCCACAGAACATGGCTTCTGAATCGCTTGACTGGTTAGAGCACCAGTTCTCTATGTCAGCCATTTTTGCTCTTTCATCTTTGTTCTACTTATATTTGTTTTTATAGTACATGTCGTCTTTGATTAAAGCTCTTTTGCAGTCTTTGGAGTAATGACCCGGTTTGCCACGTCTATAACAAACATCTTTCTTTTGTATCAGCTTCTCTTTCTTCTCTTCTTCCTTGTTCTTAACCAGAGGAGCCTCTTGTCTAGGCACATAGACTTGACCTAGTCTTCACCTCTATAGTCAGATTTTCCTCTATCTGGAAGGAACGATTACCAAACTTCTTTGTGAACTGTTTAGTGATCAAAGCCAGAGATTCATCAATGGCACTGATCTCATCATCTTCTGAACCTGAAAGTTCAGCTTGTGTATCAACTTCTGACACCAGAGCCTTGCTTTTACTTTTCTTCTCTTCTTCTCTTGTCCTTCTGCTTGACACTTTTGATTCAGAGATCAGAGCCAAGGGACCACCAACATTCATCTTCTTCTGTTGAACCTCTTTCTCATGAGCTTGCAGAGTCCATATCACATCATGTAACAACCACTGTTCTAGATTTTGATTTGCTTGAAGGGACATTGACATATTAGACCATTTAGCATTTAGACATTTAAGAAATAAGACATTATCGTCTTCTTGCGA
Source organism: Silybum marianum (assembly GCA_036898165.1). Classification (NCBI taxonomy): domain Eukaryota; kingdom Viridiplantae; phylum Streptophyta; class Magnoliopsida; order Asterales; family Asteraceae; genus Silybum; species Silybum marianum. The sequence goes on along the minus strand of CM072533.1, from coordinate 28,656,888 downwards.
TCTGATTATGCCGCATCTTTTACACAGATTGATTAGAGTGTTGAATCTGTGGTAAGTCTGCTCAAGGGTCTCATCTCGAAGAGCTTGAAAACTATTATATTCATTTAATGCATGTGCCCTTCTATTCTTTTTCATTTTGGCATCTCCTTCTAGTTGGTTAGCCAATTGATCCCAGAGTTCTTTAGCAGTGGCACATGAATTCAATGACTGGAAAATATCATTTAGGATTGCCATAATAAGAAGTCTTTTGGCTTTGAGATCAGTCTCCACTTTCTTCATCTCAGTCCTTCCTTTCTTTGGGTATTCTTTGAGCTAGGATTTCAGCAGTGGTAGCAGTGGTAGGAATTCTAGTAGTAGTTACAGTTGGAATAAATGTACCATGTAGTACAGATGAATATAAATCTAGATCTAAACCTTTATAAAAGTTGATCATACGAATTTTCCATTGAGGATGTTCCTCTCTAGTGAGAGTTGGATGTTTAGTCAGAGATTCAGAGCTGTACATAGCTTTCCAGTTCGTGTTTGAATTTGCCATTTTCAGAAAACAGGAGATCTTTCAAAGAGAATAAAGAGAAAATTGAGATTAGAACTTGAAAACGATAAAAGAAATAACGATTTTCAGAATTAATTGCGAAGTACCGCTGATTTTTCACCAATTTGAAAAACAGGCTAGAATGAAAAACAACAATTAAAGTACTGAAAAGTTCTAGTTTAGTGGGGGATTTTGATTAACTAATCAATAGGTTGATTAGTTGGCTCTGATACCAATTGTTGAATTCCAGATCCCCTTTTAGACTCAAGTGATGTTGATTACAGTGTATAAAATGAATAGTAAGCGGAAGCAAATAGTAATCAACAATCACATTAGAGTGAAAGAACTGAATTGAATAAGCATAATCATATTCGTTGAACGAAGTTTGTATTTCACACAGAATGTAGAATGATTACAATACTGAAATATAAACTCTTCTCTCAGATTCTCTCCAATTCAATCGATCCTGAATACAAGGGAAGCTCTAGCTATTTATACAGTTACAAGAACCAAAGTCAAAGAGCTAACCTATTACAGACTGACACATAGGCAAGGTCATCTAACATAGTTTGTTACATGCTAAGGTCGTGCCTTGTGCCACGTCAGTTATTACAAATAGGCCCTTGTATATCTTCTGGTTCTGAAGACAGCTTCTGATGTGATCTTCTGGTCGATTGCTATCTTCTGGAGGAACACCTTCTGGAGATAAACACTTTGTCTCTAGAGAGAGTTTTGTTCATACTTTTACACAAGATAATATTCTAACATGACTAATGCTCAAAAGATTGTGCTTTAGCCCTTCAACATAAGCAACACGATTGAAAGAAGTTGCTCCGTTGGTCAGAACACCAAAACTCTTTGGTGTATCTTTTGTCATTTCCACCAAAGGTCACTGAGGGACCTGTTTCTTCCTTATATTCAGCGAGCATGGTTTTGTACAAGTCATATTCCTAGAGCATTCGCTATCGAGATACCAGATACCTTTAGCATTCTGCATACGATAAGGGAATTAATTTTTCATAGGTACCCATAGAACTATGGGTCCTGCAGTGTTAGTGGAAATATCAGAGGTGACAGATTTCTCATTCTCTAAAGATTTTTCTTCGGTGGACTTTTTCACTTTGGTTGTCTTACCAACCTTAGTGGATTTCGCTTTCACTGATTTCTAAGATTGAGCTACTTTCTTTCCATGAGATATTTTCTTAGCCTTAGTGGTATTAGGGCATTTGCTAGCAACGTGAGTAGTCTCATCACTGTGATAACACTTCCTATATTTGAAAGAAGGTTTAGAACTAGAAGCATGCAGTATAGAGGGCTTAGTGGCATTAGGGCATTTTCTAGCAATGTGTGAAGTCTCACCACAGCGATAACACTTCCTATATTTGAAAAAAGGTTTAGAATTAGAAGCATGCAGCATAGAGGGCTTATAATTTTCAGGACTAGGACCAAGAATTCCTTTCTCCATAGACCTAGGAAGAACAACTAGTTTCTCAGGTTTAGAGGGACTAAGATCAACCTTGATTGGAGGAGTTGATCTTAGGATATATCTAGGGATCTTCTTCCTAGAAGTCAGAGGGTGACTCACTAAAGGAATAGAAGGATTCTTCTTCAGTTTAGGAAGATTCTTGATCTTAGGAACATGATCAAGGAACTTGTTTTGTATCACCTTCCCGGAGTCCTTCGTAAAACGTTTAGAAGGTCTTGACTCAGATGTAGAGGAACACTGAGTGGACTGATCAGGGATGGAAGAAACATTTGAATTTAAGCATAGAACGATCTTTGTATTTTCTTCTTGGTTAGAGGAATATCCCATACCACTTTTGACCTTTTTAGGGATCTGAGCATTGATGATCTCACTAGCCTTAGCAGAGGCTTTGCACCATCCTTCAATGGTGGCTTTTTAAGAGTTGAGATCAACGATGGCCTTCTCTCGCTCAGTGATAGCCTGCTGTTTCTCAATGCTTATTCTTTGCTTTACAAAGATTTTGTATTTATAATCTTCTTCAATTTTAGTAAGTTCTTTAATTTTAGGGTGGTCGTTCTTAAGTTGTTCAGATAAGTCGGAGTTGATTTGTTCATCTTCAATTTTACCATTTAAAGAATTGTAAAGGTCAATAGTTAAGATGTCGAGAGCCGACAAGCGATCAGTTTCAGGGATAGAGGGGTTTTCTAGAATAGATACCTGACATGGTAAAGGAGTTTTAGGAGATGAGGAATCAGCGGCCTCTTCAGCCTCTTCAATTCTAGCCATAAGACATAATAGAGCCATGTCTTCTTCATCTGGCCCTGATTCATCAGTGGTTTGTGCTTAATCGGCTTCTTGATCCAAATCAACTTCTTCGGCGACAAGACCTTTGCCTTTTCGCTGGTTCTTCTTCAAATTCAGATACTTGTCCTTCAACTTTAGATATTTTTCATTTTTCGTTTTATCAGGTATCTGAGAGGATGTTAGAATTGCAACTTTCTTAGATCTACATTCACTGGCAAAATGACCTTTGCATTGATAGTTATAGTAGATGGCAGAAGCTTTATCAGTAGAAGATATCATTGACTTATCAGAGTCAGTGATGGTATGAATTCTTCTGAAGTTGCTCTTTCTGGCAAATCGTCTACGGATTGGATCCAAAACAATTCTTGAATGGGGTATTCAACTCCAGGTATGAATGGAAAACGACATCTCTGTTAAATTCAGAAATATCAGCATCAGTAATATTTTAAGAGTTAGAGTGATCTAACTCGGTGATATAGGTAATAGAAGAAGAAACTGTTCTTGAGGGATCAGTCTCTGAAGTCACTAAAGCCAAGGAGGAGCTTTTGGCTGATTTAGTGTCTTTTAAAAGATTTTTCTTTAAAACTTGAGATTGCTAATGATTGAGCAATTTCTTCGTACAAAGCACTTAAGGAAAGAGTTTCAATGTTCTTTGACAATTTAAGACAAGTAGTAAATGTGTCCCACTGTTCAGGAAGAGATTCTATGAACTTTTTCAGTACTTCTGAGTTAGAATATTCTTGACCAACTGTTTTTAGATCTATGATCGTATAGTTGAATCATTGGTGAATTTGAGAAAGTGTTTCATTTTTAGTGCATATGAAACTTTCATATTGTCTCACCAGATTGATTTTCGAGTTATCTGAACCTCACTAGTTCCTTCATGTTGAATACAGAGAGTAACCCAAATGGATTTAGAAGTACTCATTTTCGTGACGGAGTGATACACATCATCTGGTAAAGACATTGCAATAATAGACCTAGCTTTTGAATCAATACATAGTTCTTTCTTGTCTTCCTCACTCCATTGATGTGAAGATTTGAGAATACGTCTTTTAGGAATAGCAGGAGTAGTCGTAGTTGCAGGAACTATAGGGACAAAAAGTGTAGGAATAAATGGTCCATTTTCTACATAATAGGGGATCTTAGGATCTGTCCCTTCTAGAAATAGAGTCATGTTGCTTCCAGATTCTCTACTTTAAAGATCAATCGATAAATTCAAACAACAGAGTAAAAGCGGAAGCAAGCAATATCGATTAATCAACAGTAATAAGAACAATCATAGATTGAGGAACAGATTTAACTTGTAATATAATCTGAATCACGATTACAAAAACTTGGAATGATGCACAGTATGTTCTTCAATCTTGCAATTCGATCGACAACTTTTACATTATGAAAAGATCTATTTATACAAGTAGCAGAATGTAAAAGTCAATATCCTAACCTATTATAAACTGACACGTGTAAGATGGGAGCGTGTAACAACTAATCAGTTGCAAAAGGTAGACATGCTGAATGTATGTGCCACGTCATATTCTTCATCTTATGGTTCATACTTTCAAATGTGTAACAATCTCCCCTAAGTATGAAACCAGAAGAGTGAAGTTTGTTCAGAAAGGAGCGACTTCAGAGACAATCTTTGCAAGTTTGTTGATGACCTCTCTGATTGATAATAGGCTGTCAAGTCTTTTGATTGTCTTTTCAAGTACTTCTGGATCGTGTTCATTTGCACTGTAGATATGTAACATTTTGCAATGTATACAACTTCTGAGGAGTATCGATGTGCATCCTTTATTCTGAAAACGCTTCTTCTGTCTGGTCTTCTAAAGATGACCCCTTCTTCTGGTTGCAGTAAGTACTTACCAACTCTGAACGAATTTATGTTTTCTAATTCTTCATTTGGTGCAGAGATGGCAAGATGATCAACGTTGAAGTTTAGTCCTATCTGGAAGTCGACTTGCCTCTTGTATCTTAACAAAGACTTAATGCATTCAATGATTCTTGAATAGGCAACTTTGTCTTGGCTATCAATACCTCTGGCCATTTGGGCTTTCATAAAGCTTTCCAGAAACAGGAGATCAGAAGGATGAACAGATAATAAATCATTATCACAGAATTACCTGGTTTGATTGTCGTCTCTTATTACTTCATAGATCGTGTACCTGATCTCTGTATCTTCAAATTGTGAGTGCTTTATGGCAGAGATTCGTTTGATTGGTACAGACGTGTAGACATCCTTTCTTGCTTGTCTGTGTGCCATGAATTTGTCTTTTACAGCATCACTCACGTTATAGGCATTGGAGAAGTTGGGCAGCATTAAATAAATCTTTTGATCGTTTGGAGCATACATGTTGTTTCTGATAATTTCGAGTTTTGGAAGATCAAGATTTCCCATTCTCTGAGCTGCTTCTTCACGAATAGCCCTTCTCTGTGCTTTTGCTGCTTCTGCAGAGGCTTTTTCTGCTTCAGCTTTTGCTATGATTTCAGCTTCTATTCGTTCTTCTTCTTCTTTTCTTTTGTTCAAGGCTTCAACTTTAGCCTTTGATGCCTCAGCTCTGGCTCTAGCTTCCTTTTCTTTGGCTATTTCTGCTTTAGTGGATGAAGAGTACGGTGTTTTTCTTGTGTTGCCGACTACCTCTAGAATAAAGTTTGCTATCTCTGGATCTTATGGAAGAGGTCCTGAATGAGTAGCTAACGGAGTTGGAGTAAGAGGAGTTTGTGTTGATGAAGGTTGAGCAAAAGAGGTTTGCCTGGAAGAAGGTGGTTGTTGTTTGTCAAAAGGAGTAGATGTAGTTGGATTGGAGCTTTCAGCGTTTGTGGTAGATTTGGCTTTCTTGGCTTCTGGTTCTTTCTCCCCCTTCTGAGAATCAGGACCCTGATCCTCAGACCTTTGTCGTTTAAGCTCAGCTTTTCTGCAAGCTCGTTCTTCCTTTGCCTTTTTTTTGGCATTGAAGGTATCAGAGATAGAGCTTACCAGAGTTGTAAGTTGAGAAAGAGTGGTTTCCATGGTAGAGAGCCTCTGATCAACATTCGAGGTCGTAGCCTTGGATGCAAACTTGGAAGATATATTATTTATGCTGTCAATCATGGCCTTTCGAAAAATCGCCATGTCGGACTTCTTAACCAGAGTGGGGCCATTAGGATCGTCAGAAGGAGTGACAGCTTTGATAATCTTGTTTAAATCAGCTACCAGAGAGCTATATTCGGCCACAGAAATTGTAACTTCTGAAGGTGGAAGAGAGTCAGGGATATGGAAGATTGCATCAGCATTGGCGTTGATCTTTTCATTTAGAAGGTTGAACTGATCATCAAGATACTTCTTCTGGGATTCTGAATTATCAGAGAGAACTGTTTGAAGGGCTTGGAGAGTAACAGCATGACTTGCTTGTTCAACTTTGATGCTCAGAAGAAGAGAGTGATTATTGGAGATGGATAATTTTAGATCTTCCATAGATCTCTGAATCTTATCAGCAAATGCCTGGAACGCTGCATTTGTGACAAACTCAGAAGGTGTAACCGGTGTATCTCCAACACATGGAGCCCCTTTACTCTCGTGTTCAGAGAGGCCCTCATTCACACCTGTGTTGACGTTGAGTGTGGAGGGACTTCCAACCTGTCCTCGAGGGTTGTGATTAACAGGCACCTCTTCGATTGTTCTGATTGTCTCAACAGAGTCCTCATCATCAGAGGATGAGGTGCTGAAGACAATGTGCTTACCCTGATGAAGTGTAAACACTCCGGTAAGTGGTGCGTCCTGTGGCTGTAACCCCTCTGATGGGATTTCCTCAGCCTCTAAACTATCAGAAGATATGGACTTATCTTCCGAGGCTCCTAAAACTTTGTTGGTCACAGAGACAGCAACATTGTGTGGGGAGGGTGGCGAGTTCTGGGGCAACTGAACTCTTATATTTTCATCATTCTGTTGAGAGAATGATGAAGAGGAGGTTTCCCCGGTTGTGCTTGATGCAGAGGATGAAGAATTATCCTTTGATCGGATGGTTTCTGGGTGGTTTGGACTGGGTGGTCCTTGGTCAGTGAAAGTAGATGTGTTGACATCCACCTCAGCAAATGAAGTTACCCTTTGGGATGTAGGAGAGATTCGCTCAATTGTGTCTCGATGGACATCTTCAGTACCCTCTTTTAGCAAGAGATCGGCATGGGTAGAACCACTCGGATGGTCACTCATATTATTTTCAGCCTCAGCCTCACTTCCTAAAACTGGCTCTAAATGCTCTGGGTAGAAAGTCTCTGTTCTGTGAAAGTCATAGAGCTTCTATAAGATTGGAGATAAGAAGAGCTAGATGGAATTAGGTTTAGCATGTACCTGGAAAGCTCTCTTGGAGAGGAATAGCCGTTGCGATCGATGGTTGGTCGATGAGAGCTCATTGAAGCAATTTTGCAGAAAGGTTGAACTAATGGGGCCTTGAGTGCACCAATTGCAGGATAGGTAACCAGGGATAAGAATTGTGGAAACATTGAAGCTGGGAGAGGTTTTCCTTGGGTTTGATGAGTTACCTTAGTATGCACAGCAGCTTTAATTTCTTGGAAAAGGAGGCTTGCGTAGTCCAAAGGGTGATTAAAATACATACCATACATGATGGTCAGAATGTTCCTGCTTGCTTGATCGAGAGACCCAATTTTACAGGTGAGACTCTTGTTCAGGATGGAGACGAGGAGATTCCACATTGGGGGTAACTGCTTTCTCTTAAATTCAGATAATTTAGTTAGGGGTTCATTGTAGCCAAGAAAAAGAATGAAGGAAAGCAAAGCTTCAGCAGATGGGTTCGATTCTAGGGCTGGATTTGGCACAAATTCACCATCAATTTGCACCTGTGATGGGGATAAATGAAAATACCTGGCTAATTTTTTTCTTGGTAATGCGTATTTCCACAGCATTATCAGGTTGATCTGGATGGCTGAAGTTTCCAAGCAAAGTTTCGTCATCACGAATATACATCGACTGCCACACTTCTTGAACGTAAATTTCAGGAACATTTGGGTTTGTCAGAGTTAGGACTCGGTTTAGTGGATGCTGTTGGAGAAAATCAACCATGATTCTGAATTCGGACTGGTAGGTGTTAGGATCAAGAAGAACCTGCACATTGTTTGCTTTCAATGGCAGTTTGACAAACGGAGCACTATCGGCAGTGGAATCGACGAGACGACCTTCGTCATCGTTAAGAACTGGATTTGCAAGATGAGAAGCCATTGATGAGAGTTGGTGAAGTTGGTAAGCAAGTTCGTGAGTAGGAAAGTTTGAGCAGTAACAGTGGTAAGGAAGAAGATGGGTTTCTGAAATTTGGGGATTTTATATGAGACCGATTTGGAATTGGAAGAGGTTTAAGTTTTGGGAGTGAGAAAACGGTTCAGGAGGAGTGATGTAAGCACGCAGGCGTGGATACATGCAGTCACACGATGGGTGACACGTGGAAAGTAGGAAGGTGAGCTAGTGATTATTAAGACACGATATTTGAGATAAAAACTGAAGGGTTATCGGCTTAAAATCGGTTGATTATCCCGTAAGTAAATAAAAAGAAATATAAAACAAATTGTGAAGTAATCAAAAAAATAGTTGATTAAAAACAATTTGAAATATATAAATCTGTTTATTTAGATTTAAAATCACTCATTCGGTGAATAGAAAAAGTTTGTGAACCAAATGAAAGTTTGATTTTTCATGAAAAGAAAATAATAAGAAAAATTAACATTGAATATATATATATATATATATACATATTTTAAATAACCTTGACGGCAAGAGTAAATAAAATGTAGATGTTCAATAAAAAAATTTAGAATACTTTGATTCATAGAAAAATATTTTGAAAAACATGTCAACTTTGAATCAACATCTAAGATAAGTTTAAAATGAATCATAAAAATTCTGAGAGACCTTGACGGCAAGAGAAACACAGAGTAAGAAGATTCAGAAGAAACTTAGGTGGATGAAAAATTCATATGACAGCTAACCATCGTTAGACTTTGAACTCTTCCAGGTATGATACTCCCCCTTGAATGGTGAACTCCCCCTTGAATGATGAACTCCCCCTTGAATGATAAACTCCCCCTTGAATGATAAACTCCCCCATGAAAGGTGAACTCCCCCTTGAATGATAAACTCTCCTTTTGCTTCTCAGGAATTGGCTCCTTTCTAGTATTACTTGGATGAAAAGGAATAAAGAACGCAAGAAACAAAATAAAACTTACACCAGAGGCGATCAGAGGTCTCTGAATGCTTCTGAATGATATCCAGAAACGATCAGAGGTCTCTGATAAACGCTAAGAATAAGATTTACATATTTATCATTCCCAACTTGTTGATTAAAAAATTAAAACGCTTTTCATCCAGATCTTTTGTAAAAATATCAGCCAGTTGGTAATCAGTAGAGACAAAGTACATTTCTATGGTGCCCTTCTCTACGTGATTTTTGATAAAGTGATACCTGACATCAATATGCTTCGCTTTTGAATGCTAAACTGGGTTTTCAGTGATGGCAATTGCACTTTCAGAATCACAGAGTATAGGAATCTTATCATAGATCAGACCGTAGTCTCTGAGTTGGGTCTTCATCCAAATAACTTGAGAACAGCAGCTAGCAGCAGCAACATATTCAGCTTTTGCGGTAGATGTTGAAACACAATTTTGTTTTTTGGATGTCCAGCTGATAAGTCGATTACCCAGAAGTTGACAGCTACCAGAGGTGCTTTTTCTGTCCAGCTTACATCCTGTGTGATCAGAATCTGTATATGGTATTAAATCAAACCCAGAATTTTTAGGATACCAGAGACCCAATGAAGGAGTTCCCTTTAAGTATCTAAAAATTCTCTTGACAGCTGCCAAATGGGATTCTTTAGGATTGGCTTGATAACGAGCACAAAGACAAGTGGCAAACATAATATCAGGCCTACTAGCTGTTAAATATAGAAGAGAACCTATCATACCTCTATAGCTCGTGATATCGAATGGTTTCCCAGAAGGATCGAGACCTAGTTTCATGCTAGGAGAGATATGTGTTTTCATAGTTGATGAGTTCTGAAGATGAAATTTCTTTAACATGTCAGAGACATATTTTGCTAGATTAATAAAAATACCAAAGGTACTTTTTTTAACCTGAAGTCCTAGAAAGAAAGTTAATTCTCCCATAATACTCATTTCAAATTCAGTTTCCATCAACTTAGAAAACAAATCAACTTCTGTTTGATGAGTAGAGCCAAAAATTATGTCGTCCACATAAATTTGAACAATAGTTAACATACCTTTGCCTCTTTTGATAAAAAGTGTGGTATCAATTTTACCTTTCTCATACCCTTTGCTGATCAGAAACTTGGATAAACGTTCATACCAGGCTCTAGGTGTTTGCTTTAAGCCATACAGAGCTTTGTCAAGAAGAAAGACGTATTCTGGATGTCTTGCATCTTTAAAGCCAGCGGGTTGTTCAACATACACTTCTTCTTTGAGTTTTCCATTTAGAAATGCACATTTAACATCCATTTGATAGACTTTAAAGTTTTTGTATGTAGAGAATGCCAGAAAAAGTCTTATCCCCTCCAGTCTTGCAACAGGAGCAAAGGTTTCATCATAATCAATACCTTCTTCTTGACAATATCCTTTTGCCACCAGACGAGCCTTGTTTCTGATCACAATTCCGTCCTCATCCTTTTTATTTCTGAAAACCCACTTAGTACCAATGGCAATTTTGCCTTTTGGTAATGGTACTAAGTTCCAAACTTTGTTGCGTTCAAATTGAAGTAACTCCTCCTGCATTGCTTCTACCCAACTAGATTCGGCTAATGCTTCATGAATTTTCTTGGGTTCAATTATACTTAGAAAGTTGACATAGAAAGCTTCATTTGCTGTAGCAGATCGTGTTTTGACACCCTCAGAAGGATTACCAATTATTAGATCTGGAGTATGTGATTTAGTCCATTTCGTCATCCTTGTTTGTGGTATTGGTTGAGCCTGAACTTCGGTGTCAGAAGATGAGATAACCTCATCCGGAAATTTTGATTCTGAAACTCTTGATCCTAAAGTCTCCCCCTCAGATGATGGAACAGAAGAATCTTCTAGACAATCAGATGAAACAGGAACAGAAGGGATTGAAGAGCTAGGTTCAGAAGAGGTAGGACCAGATAAAGTTATGCCAGAGGCATGAAGAACTTCAGGTATACTGAAAGAAGGGTTAGGTACAACAGGTTCTGACATTATTTCTTCGCCCAGAAAGTCTTGAAAAATGGCATCAATCTCGGATTCTCTGGATCCTGAAAGAAAGTCAGAAGTAATAGTATTAAGTTTGAGTTCTGAAGAAGAATATTCAGAAGTCAGTTGAGTTTGATCATCAAAATCAACGTTAATGCTCTCCATAACTGTTTAGTTCTTAGGTTAAAAACACGAAAGGCTCTGGAATTTAAAGAATAGCCTAAGAATTTTGCTTCATCTGATTTTGGATCAAACTTGCCAAGTTTGTCTCTGTCATTTAAGATAAAACACCTGCAACCAAAGATATGAAAGAATTTGACAGATGGTTTTCTTTTGTTAATAAGCTCATAAGAGGTTTTGAGATGCCTCTTGACAATTATGGAACGATTCTGAGTGAAACAAGCAGTGGCTACAGCTTCTGCCCAGAAGTGAATTGGGATTCTAGAAGCTGCAAGCATTGTTCTGGCTGCTTCGACCAAGGTTCTGTTGCGACGTTCAACGACACCATTCTGTTGGGGAGTGCGTACAGCAAAGAAGTTCTGAGTAATTCCATTTTCAACAAAGTATGCTTCAAGTTTGGCATTCTTGAATTCAGTACCATTGTCGCTTCTTAGCTGTTGAATCTTTTGGTGTAAAAGAACTTGGATTCTGGTCATCATATTTTGAAGTACAATAGGTACTTCTGACTTTTGTCGAACAAAAGCAAGCCAAGTATACCTGGAAAATTCATCGATAAGTACCAGAATATACTTTTTACCAGAAAGACTCTGAATTGCAATGGGACCACAGAGATCGACGTGTAGCAATTGCAGAGGTCTTATGCAAGAGTGATCACTTTTTGTTTTATGAGATGCTCGTTTTATCTTTCCCATTTCACATGCAGGGCAGAGGTGATCTTTTTAAAAATGAACTTCTGGAAGTCCAGATACCAAATTATGTTTGACAAGCATCTCAAGATTATCAAAGTTTAAGTGAGACATTTTATGATGCCAGAGCCATGCAACTTCACTCTTTTTGGAAATAAGACATAAGGTTTCCTTACCATCCTTGGAGGTAAAATTCATCATGTAGAGATTACCTTTTCTCGTCTCGCTCTCCAAAGTTCCTCACCTGCCTTAGAAAATAAGTAACAATGTTTTTCATCAAATACGACAAGTATCTTAGAATCACAGAGTTGACTTACACTTAGGAGGTTATGTTTCAAACCAGAAACATGAGCTACTTTAGATAAGGTAATGTTACCTTTCTGTAAAGTACCATAGCCCTTAATCTGACCCTTACCATTATCACCAAACGTTACAGTTCCACCACTTTTGTCTTTAAATTTGGAGAGTAAGTTTCGTGAACCAGTCATGTGCCTCGAGCATCCAGAGTCAAGATACCAGATATGCACACGCTGTTTCTGTAATCAAGATCAGAGTTTCTTAGGTACCCATACCATTATGGGTCCTTTAACGTTAGTTTTTGTTTTATCAGCCTTTTGTATTTGCTTTTGATTTGTTTTGACAGAAGGTAAAGACGAATTATTTGGATTTTTTATTTTTCTGTTTTTCTGTTTTTCTTTGTTTTATTTTTATTGAAGTACGAATGGTTGGCAGTGAAGGAATTTGAAGTTCGTGAGAAAATTTTTTGTAATTTTAAGAATAGGGAAAAACATTCAGAATTCTGAAACATAGAAGATTTTATTGAATTTTCATTGCGATAATGATAATTACAATTATTCTTAAAACTGTCTTTTCTAGTATCAGTTGTTCTAAAGAACTTCCTATCTAGACTAGACATATGTTGAGAATCTGAAATATTCTTCAGCGGAGATTTCCACGGATTTACCTTCTCAGAAGCTTTTGTATTTACTGAAACAGGAACAGAAAGATTAGATTTCCATTTACCTTTCTGAACATAAGAAAGTTTCGGAGGATAAGATTTAGGAGTTTGGATAGGGATCTTCTTTTTAAGTTTTTCTTCCTTTTCAAGTTCAAGACAAGATTTAGCTTTCAGACACATTCCTATAAATTCTGGATGTACAAAAACAGGTTTTCGTTGTTCAGGAGGAACAAAGAAAATCGGAAATTCACTTGAATGTTTCTGAGCATTCATTCCAAAAGCTCTTATCTCCAGAGATTCATTTGTAAATATAAATGGGGCATCTTTGTTTTTGATAATCTCTGGAGTTTTAGCATAAATAGGAGATTGATGTTCAAGATGAGAGAGATATGTTTCTGAATTGTCAAAGAAATCCTCACTTTGATCATCATTTTCCCAGGGATATGTGATTTCTTCTAAATCCTCTTGTGCTTCAGAAAGATTTAAATCAATAAATGAACAAGGAAATATCTCTGGATTATTTTCTGACTTTTGTTTGTCATTCTCAAGTTTAAAACAATTATCCAGAGTCAAGAGAAGATCGTTTTCAAAACTAAGTCTTAATTCCTCCTCTGCTTGAATAGGAATAAACGCATCAGCCTCTGGATTCAATTTTATAAGAACACTTGAACCAAACTTGAAAATATCATCCTTCTTCTGAATTTTATTTAGATTAATGTTAGTCTTTTCAGAAGAATATGTAATATTTTTAAACTTGAGTTTTCGTTGATGATGACCATTTTCAAATTTAGATTGTTTAAAGCATGATTGTTCAAAAATAATTGGAAACACAGGCTTCTGTTGTTGTCCCATACAAAAAACAGAGTTTAAACAAGACTTCTTTTCACACGTATAGGGATCTAAATCTTCAAAGCCGATTCCAGATCTTCCTACTTGTGTACTTATTTTCTCATGAACTTTTTGAGCATCCAGATATGTTTTGATCTGGTGCGTTTTGTTTTGAAGTTCAATGTATAGAAATTCTCTTTCTTTTTTAAAGTAGTTTTTAAGTGCTACAGAATTTAATCTGTCACTTTCCTTAACTTGAATTTCCTTATCCTTTTCTTCCAGAAGTTTCTTACAACTTAAGTGCTCCTTTTTTAACAAAACTTCTGTGTTTTTCAAGGTTTTAGAAATTTGTTCTTTTTCCGTGTCAAGTTCCAGTTTCTCTTCTGTTAAGATATCCATCTCCCTTTTGTAAATCTCTCTTTCCCTTTGTATTGTGGAAAGCGTTTTCTCAACGTCTTTTCGTAACTTCTTTTCAATTGTAAGCTTTTGTTTAAGTTCCTCAAAATTATTTGATAAAAGCACAATTGTATTCTCAAGTTCAGATGATTCAGAAAGAGTACTAATCGGTGATTCAGAAGGTTGTTCTTCTGATTCATTTGTATTTGCCATTCTACAGAACATGGCCTCATCACCGCTGGACTCATCTCCGATCCAGTTTTCTTTCTCAGCATAGTGGGCTCTTTCAGTAACATTATACTTGTATTTATTTTTGTAATATGTTTTGTCTTTATCTAGAGCCCCTCTGCAATCTTTCGAGTAATGACCCGGCTTGCCACATCTGTAACATACATCTTTCTTTTTCTTCATTTCTTCTTCCTTCTTTTCTGTTTCAGTCTTCTCAGGTCTCTGAACCTCTTGCTTAGGAGTATAGTTAGAGCGATCAGACCTTCTATTTCCTTGAAATGCCATATTTCCAAAACGGTTTGTAAACTGTTTGGTAATAAGAGCCAAGGAATCAGCAAATGCCTTTATTTCATCATCAGAATCAGAATCTTCTTCTGGAACAGTTTCTGACATGAATGCCTTGTTTTTCACTCTTCTATCTTCACTTTTTCTTCTGGTAGCTCCCTTTGTTTCAGAAATCAAGGCTAGAGGTCCACCTATAGTTGTTTTCTTTTGTACAACCACCTTCTCATGAGCTTGAAGAGATCCAAATACATCGTGTAGAGACCATTGCTCAAGATCTTGATTAGCTTGTAAAGACATGGAGAGATTTCACCATTCTGGATTTAATCTCTTTAAGAATAAGACATTATTGTCTTCCTTTGATCGAACAATATCACATCGTTTGCATAGATTTATCAGATTATTAAATCTATGAAAAGTCTGTTCCAGAGATTCATCCGCAATGGCCTGGAAGCTGTTGTATTCGTTCAGAGCTTGAGCTCTTCGATTTTTCTTCATTTTAGCACCACCTTCCAGAAGATTTTCTAACTGATCCCATAATTCCTTAGCAGTATCACAGGAATCCATAGATTGAAAAATCTCATTCGGAATAGCCATGATAAGAAGAGTTTTTGCCTTTTTAGCAAGTTCAACTTTGGCCTTTTCCTCATCAGACCAATTTTCCCTTAGCTTTGGAACTTTTCGAGCAGGGACTTCATCAGTATTGGTAGTGGCGGGAACTCTTGGAATTGTAGTCATTGGTACGAAGGGACCATTTTGGACAATAGGATAAAGTTCAATATCCAATCCTTCATAGAAATTTATCATTCGAATCTTCCATTGTGGATATTCACCACGAATAAGAGTAGGAGGTTTGGTCAGAGAACCAGAGGTGTAAACAGCATTCAAATTTGAATTTGCCATTTTTTTTTAAATTGAGAAGTATGTAGTGACAAATTTGAGTTGAAATCTAGAACAAGTAAATTTCAATTGAATAGAATAACGGAATTTTACTAATTCTTCAAAATTTAACTACAATTACCACTGTTTTAGACAACATTGCTATGAATTTTCGTAGAACAGGGGGGAATTATGAACAATAGTTAAAACAGGAAATTACTGAATGAATGAAGAGAGAAATTTCCAAATTGAAGAGATCTAATAATCAATAGATCGATTATTAGGCTCTGATACTAATTGTTGGTTCCAGATTCTCTACTTCAAAGATCAATCGATAAATTCAAACAATAGAGTAAAAGCGAAAGCAAGCAATGTCGATTGATCAATAGTAATAAGAACAATCATAGATTGAGGAACAGATTTAACTTGTAATATAACCTGAATCACGATTACAAAAACTTGGAATGATGCACAGTATGTTCTTCAATCTTGCAATTCGATCGACAACTTTTACATTATGAAAAGATCTATTTATACAAGTAGCAGAATGTAAAAGTCAATATCCTAACCTATTACAAACTGACACGTGTAAGATGGGAGCTGTAACAAACTAATCAGTTGCAAAAGGTAGACATGCTGAATATATGTGCCACGTCATATTCTTCATCTTATGGTTCATACTTTCAAATGTGTAACAAGTCATTCTTTCCTTCCAGACTAAGAAGTTGTCTTTACTAAATCTAGGAGGTTTAGCAGGAGATCCATTGTCAATATAGTTTGTATTAGTATTAGCCATTATAAAACAACAAGATATTAGTTTTAAAGATAATAAGCAATAACACTGCTTTGATACCACTTGTTGGTCCCAAGGGAGTCTACAAGAGTGTATAAGCATAGAAATAGGGTTTTTAAACGAGTTTATATAAATAAACAAATTTATAGATTGTAAGTAGAATAAGAACAAGTATGAAACCTATTCTATTACAATCTTAGAATTAATAAGTACTTTGATGCATAAGGTAAGGGAGAAATAAGATCAGAGGTTTGAAGGAGAGATAAGCGTGCATGAAGATGAATATGAAGGTTTTCATCTATTTATACCCATTGCATTAAATGCAGGTCAAAGGGTACATGTCACGTGTCAAGTTTCTATATGAAACTTGTCCTTTGTTCATAAAGCAACTAAGCTTTCAGCCGAATATGAACACTCACCTAATCAGAGTTGGTAAGCACATGGGAGACATTCAAGTTACTCCGTACGTACTTTTGGACAAGGTATGGAGTTTTGACATTTGTGCATCGAGGATAAGATCAACCTTGATCTTGCTGAGTAGGCTTCACTTTGATCGTTGATACTGAGTCTTCAAGGATGAATACATCAGGTATCACTGAGGCATATGCAAGATCTCACACTTCTGTTAGATGAACATTGTTATCACTGAGCCGTTTCAAATCACGAGCTATTCATTTCTTTCTTCTGATAGGTCTTCGACTATCTTTGAATGGTCTTTGGTGTGAGTGTTGTTCTTCAGATCTTCTAAGTTCGATTTGTTCTTGACTTTCAGCGATCCCTGAGTGCAATCAGTGTATGCTATCGCTGAATCCGAACAGTAACTTAAACTTGGATTTTCACTAAATATATAGAGGAATCATATTCAAATCACTGAAAGGAGTTTGGATCAACATCACTTGAAGTCTTTGAGGTTAGAAGAAACTCTTGAGAGAGTTTTTGGAGAAGAAAGGAAATAAAAGAGTAGAAGAGAGAATTTTTGAAGTTGTACAGGTGAGAAATGAGGGGTGAGGTCTTATTAATATGGCAAAATGTGAGGAGAGGGGTAGGGGGTGGGGGTGGCCAACCATGGGGTGAGGGGGGAGAGGGGGGGTGGTGTGATGGTTGTGTGTGTAAGAGGTTAAATTAAAGTAGGGAAATGTATTGGTTGGTTTTTAAATTGTATTTTGAATTAATTTTAAACTTCTAGAAGGGTTTTATTTGAATTTTAAATGATTGTTTTTATAAAAATTTATAATTTTCAAAATTACATAAATACTTTATTTTATATTAATTGAGTTGCTAAAATTGGCAATTTATGAAGCATTTATGTACTTTTCTCATTTTAAGCATAACTAAGGCTATGATCTCATTCTCTTAATGGAATCATACCTAAACCTAACTTTCTAAACTTAGGAAGTGTTGTACCTAGACCTGCTAAAAATAGAAAGTGAAACATGTTCCTGCTAAAAATAGAAAGTGAACCGCACTTACTAAAAATGGAACGTGAAGTCAATACTAGCCAGAAGTGGGAAATTGACGGATGTCACAAGATGAGCATGTAGTCAACATGAGCATTATCAAATTAGTTTGGGTTTTCATCAGGAATCTGAGATTCGCGATTTTTGGCTTTGACAAAGACCACCAAACTTGAGAAGTTCCCCATTATCAGAAGATCTGGGAGAGGGGCCCATTTGAATAAGATAAATGTAAAGAAGAGAAGGATGAATATATGCAAGAGGAGATATGGAGAATTATCAGGAGCACATAGATCCATATTATTATAACCTAGACCAACCTTTACTTCACATGGGATTTGATCATGTAAAATTTTATCTAAGTTCTTGGATGATGTAGCCCATTTATGAAGAATAGATTTTTCTTACTTAAGCTTCTGGTTAGTCTTGGTTCTTTTTTTAGTTAATAGATCTGTTATTAACTTTTGCTCTTTCAAATCAGTTTTCAACTTATCAAAGTCTTTCAGTTGGTTCATGCATTTCTGTAACTGACTAGTTAAACTTTTAAGTTGAAGTTCAACTTTCCTTTTAGCAGTTCTAGAGTTATATAGATCAACATATAAGGAATCAAAAACTTTAACTTATTTAGATTCAGAGAGAGAAGAGAAGTCGCTTACCCTTTTTTGATTCGTTGGATCCTTGTCTTTCTTGGAGGTAGAAGGTACATCTACAACAATATAGGTGCATTCTTTTGTTAGAGTCTTCAATCTACGAGATTTTAGCCATAAGACACAGATGTGCCACATCATCATCATCATCATCATCATCACTATAGGGATAGGTTGGCTCATCAATCCAGTCATGAGTCTCAACCATGAGACCCTTACCTTTTCTCTGGAGGCTTTGGTTCTTTGCGTTTTTCTCTCTTGTACTTTGCCTTATACTTATGACAGCTAAAAACCGTTCGTGTATACACAGTGGGCACAATGTTCCCACAGTGGCGGTGCAAGTGCACGTCGACACTATGGTCTCCTTTAAGTAATAAAGTGGTAAAATACCAGTATCATTCCCACAGGGACTGAAACTACTGAGAATCTGAGATTTATATGAACTTCTTGGTTTTCGGCTTTGGTTTGATTTTAAATTGATTTTGCGAGTTGGTGAATAATTGTAATTAACGAGATTAAACAATAATTAAAAGATAGGTATGGGTGCAAGTTTTCCTTAAGATAAATATAATAACATGGTTGAAAAGTTATAAGAGATCTACAGAGCCTCCCTACCCTCTCGAGAGTGAAGTTCTTATAGACGACTTATAAATTTATATAATGTTCTCATAGTTAGTACTTTAAAGTTTGTTTCTTTAGAATCAGACTACATTGGGCACGATGGAATATATCCAAATCTCTTTGTGATATAAAGTATGACACCAAATAAATCCTATCTAAATACATACAAAGTCTGCATCTCTACGTTACTATTTAAAATCCTCTCGAATCTTTGTGCATCACTTTAAACCGTATTTCCGATCCGCCCATCTCTGGGTCTAAGATCTTATATTAACACTTCAAAGTGATCGGCTTATCCGTGTTGAGTTTAAGTTCCAATTTAAGTGACCAAACGTTAAAGTATTAAAAATAAGAACACCCACATATTATTCGAACACTTAAGTTGAACTCACAATCACACCCATAGAGACAATTAGCTACTACGAGACATGGAAATCGTAAATAAATAGAAATGAACTGAAATATAACTTGCATTAATATAAATAAGAAAACTGTCACCACAATGTCGAAGTTGTGGTGACAGGATACAATGCTAAAATAAAGACAAAAATTAAAGTCTACAATACAAAAATAAAAAGAACTCAGCAAGTGCTGAGAGGAAGAGGAGAGAAATGTAGAACTTAAAAGAAAGAAAGTGTAAAAGGTGTGTGGAATGAGGCACCCCAAGGTCTCCTTTTATACTACAAGGAAGGTAATGCCTTTTGGGTGAAAACCACAAGATAAAGAGGACCATGCCCTACTTTCTACACTAGACTAAGACTTCATTATTGCCTTCTTTCCAGCTGTACTTTGTCTTCTTTTGCTCTAACTTTTCAGCAGAAAAATACTGGAGACTTCAGCAGCTTAACCATTAAGCACATGACACTCCACTGTGGTGACTTTGTGGTGACAAACAGCCAAAAAGAGTAATAAAATCTAGAAATTTATCTTAGTATTAAATCATCGTGTGAAGCAAAATTAAAAGAAAAGAAGGCATACAAGCCTGAGAAGATGGAATTTAAGGGAATTAAACTAAGGAAAGTGACCCAAAATAACTCTCATATTCGAGAGTTATCAACTTGTCATGATATGATTGACTGGCGGGTTGATGAAATTGATGTTTGAAGATCTTCTTGCTTATACACTCAGAAGTAAAATGATCTTTCTTGCCATAGTTGAAAAAATCCTCATTGGACTTGTCAAGAGAAGCTGACTTAGGTTGGTCGAAGGCCTTTCGGTCGGTAACCTTAGATCTAGAAGTGAACTTAGAAACCCTTTTGGGCATACATCTTGAAGTTGGTAGCCATCATGGCCATGTTGTCAGCTAAAACATCAACTATTGGTCCATCATCTTCATCATCATCGTCACCCACATAGTTTTCATCAATTTCTTCTTTTCTGTCAACTTCTTCATTAGAGTCAGTCAAGTAAATGATACAAAGGAGGCCATTGCAGATCTAGCTAATGGTATTAAGCTAACTACTCTGCTACCACTTGTTAGTCCCTAATGGAATGACAATAAACAGAAAGTAATTGTAGAAAGGGAGGTTGAACACAATTACACAGATGTTTGTCAAAATTCTAATTCTTATTGATGTATATCAAGAACTAATACATAGATACAGATTATTGTGGAATAAAGAAATGATAAACCTAACCTAAACAATCTTACACATAGAAGAACAACATAGAGAATACTTGCAAGAAAACGAGTTTTCTTCACACGCATGTGGGTAGGAGGGTAGAAGAAGAGAGTTAATTGCTTTGAGAATGCACTTAGCGAATCTAGTTTGGGAAACATTGTTTGCATGGGAGATGCACTTTTCCTTTTACATTACCTCCATGCATTAAATGCATGGAGACACCTGTAACCTCAGGATAAGAAGGTAGGGGTTGACTTGACCATAGTTGATATATCATCTTCATCGCACTCTGCATGCACATAATCGTTTCACACTTGTACCTTCACCTGTGAAAGTGTATAGAGACAAACATACTGACAAGGAATGTTTTTATCAGGTACAAGTGTTGTAGAGATATGGTCAGTCTGTAGGAAAATCTTATTTGGATGGATTAGTAGCTTCAACCAGCTACTTAGAATCTTGGTGCATGAAGACGTTCTTTCAATCAGCTAGTAGGTTCAAATTATCTTCAATCTTCAACTGAACTACTTTGGAGTCTTGGTGTGTATTTCGATAGTTGGTTCACAATACTGAATCGGTGAACTTTTGTCTTCACATTGGCTAGTCTTTGATTTTGTCAAGGGCTTTAAGTTTGTACCAAGAGACCAATAAATGAAGAAACCAATAACTACTAACTGTTGACAAGATTGTGGGATAGATCAGAGCGTCATCACCAAATCAATAGGTGACCCAACATCAGGCATGACACCTGGGAAGATCCTAGGGTGGGGAATGCAAGCCTTAACCCCTAACCCAGTTCCAGTACCTCGTTCTTGTCCCTGCCCTCGGCCCTTGACGGGTACAAAAAATCGAATCCCCTCTCCGTTTTTTGTATACCTTATCCCTGGTATATAATATACTAAATTAATTTTAATTGATACATATACATACAGGACAAAATGGGTTGCACCTAGTACCCGTTTTTACGGGAAACCTTTGTGGGTTTCTCAACGGGTCGAGACAAAACACTATGTATGGTTAACCTCTAGGTATAATAAAAAATTTCTTGAAATACAATATAGATCTCGGGTTTTATCCCGAGCCCTTTAAATGCTCCCCTATATTGATGTCCTTAGACATAAGTTTCGTATGAAACCGACTGAGGTTAGGTAATTAACTTTTTGTTTAAATAAGCAAAATTTTGTAAAAGGTAAAAAAAAATATACCAAAAATATTAAATAGAAAACAAAGGAGAAAAAAAAAACAGCAAAATCAATGTTAGTTTTTTGTTTTTTTTGTTGTTAAAATACTGATTCTGAAGACCGTATTTATGTTTTGATACTTTTAGACCACCAAGAAAGAAATAGCACAAATCCATATATTTTTGAGAGAGAGAGAGAGAGAGACGGCGCACAATCAGTGAATGGTGCGAATCTGGTAGACGCAGAGCTTCGTGGGATTCCTCTATTTTGCTTCGTTTATGAACCACAACAAAGATCCGTTTTGTTGTTCTTGATCTTGATCTTGATCTTATCCTTTTCATTTGAATACTTATCGTATCCGATTTCCCAGGAGACGATATCTGTTTCATCAGATTATCACTGATTTGGGAATTTATTGAAATTTACTTTACCAAACTGCATCGGTGGACGTATCATGTGTTTTACTATGTGACTGCCCAGCAAGTTCAATCTTACTCGTAAATCTTGTTTTCTTCTCAGGCTGTCGACATGTCGATCTCAGGTGAATCTTTTGATCTTTAATCTGATGTTTATTCTTTTAGTCTACTTCTCTGGCATTTGTTTTGTTCGGTGTTTTCCATGGATAGAATAGAACTAGGGCAACTCAATCCCTTCTGATTTAGAACTTGTTTGATCTGGTTCATTGATGGATTAAGGTATATCATACTTATTGATTCGAGTTTATATCGACCTGATCCAGAAGGGTTTGATTTAATTTTCCTTATAGAAAGATTGGGACTTTTAATACGTCGTAGGTCTCCTTCATATGTACATCTGTGAATCAAGTGTTATATCTTACTTGCAAGAAAAGTTTTTGAAGATGGTCTGATAAATAGGTTTGTAGTTTATTTTCCTTGCTGCTGTTTAAAGACTGGTTGCTATATGATAACTTTTTGATTAAGCTTATGTTTTAATACTTTGCAGCCATTGCTATTATGTGTTGCTTTTTATGTTCTGTTGAGAAGGTCTGGTTAGGAGGAGATATTGGTCTAGCAGTGAATATAAAATATGTTGTGGATTACCCAACATATGTTTAGAAGTGGTGGTAGTTACTTACTATATTGGTGATGCAAAGCTTTTTTGGCGTTATACGCTGCAGTTTGACACTTGTAGATACGAAATCGTTAATGAGCCAGGGCATGTGTGAAGCAGTCTTGTATCGGTGAATCAACTCTCATAATGTCAACTTTTAGATCGAGTAATAGGTGTTATATCCTTAGATTTCGTGAGAATTTATGGCTCTTGTCGTCTAGCTAACAATCCTGATATCTCTTCCTAGCCTCAGCCTCACTTCATATGTGTTTAATACCATATATCTCTCCAATAAATCTAATAAGATTTCCAATAGCTTTGTTCAACCACGAAAACCTTTGTCATCTGTAGGTTTACCTGAATCACATGTGGGATCATTATGTTTTCATGGTTACTTATAATTGAAACTAAGGGTTATAAGTTACCCATGGGATTCATGTTACCCTGGCTTGAGAGGAGCTATGTAAAACTGCATAGACAAAATTATGTGTCTACAAAGCATGGAAGCATGCTATTTACATTCCAAGGCTTGTTTGTTTAATCTCTTTAAGATTATCAATTTTGCATACCAAACTAATTTGAGAACAAAAGCTTGCTGCTTTTGTTGGCTATAACTCAACTATCAAAATGAATAATCACCAAAAGGAATGAGGTAACAGGATCATCATAAAAGGCTGTCTTCCAAGAAAATTGCAAATATTGGACATCATGCTTGCAAATTATTGCCATAAAGATGGAGCATCACCAGTCTCTAACTGTTTGTTTGAATAGCTTCTTTGTATGTGCATGTTATTCTATAACATTGTTTCTTTGACCTTTCATTACTTATTGTATTAATTATGCTAGTTCTCAGTTTATAAGCCTGATTTTTTTTAATAACTGGACCTTGTGTTTTATAATGGTGTAAATTTTTGTTGATGTTTGTAGGACTGCGTGAGGAGCATAGACAAGAGCTTGAAAATCTGACACTAGCATCACAACCTTTCAAAACTTTGAAGCTTTTTACTGTGGCTATTGTGGAATATATAAGGAGATCACTTATATATCTTTTTAGACATGGCGGATATCTTATGCTTTTGGTCACAGTCACAGTTGCAGGTGGAGTCCTGCTTTTGTCTATGGATGGTCCTCATGAAAAGGTACTTCATATTGCTGGTTACTTTGCATTTCCATTTCCATTTCCATTTCTGGTAGCATGTTACATTTATACATATTGCTGCAATTATAGTGGATATTATGATGCCTATGATATTGCTCTCAAGTGAAGCTTCTATTGATCGACCACAAAAATTCATCGCTTAGATGTTGCATATACATGTTACATTTTCTTTTATGGCAATCAATTAGTTGGTATTTGTCACTGCTAATGATGAATATGTAATTCATTTGTTCCTGCAGCATGTCGCAGAGCTTCTTGAATATGTAAGGTTTGGATTGTGGTGGGTGGCTCTTGGTGTTGCATCTTCTATTGGTCTTGGTGAGCTCAATCAATATTATTTTTAATCCTCTCCCAGTACTAGAAAAGGGCTTGCTGTTATCATCAAGATATAATTGTGCTTGTGGTTAATTGTAGATGATTATATATGGTCTCAACCTTCTATACTTGAGAAATGTAGAACATCTGAATGGATGGTTAGAAGAGCAATAAGTTATAATGATTAATGAGGCAACCTAAGCATGAATGATAAAATCTGTCCATATATTGGGGGACAAAAGATAGCATATTCTACTTATCTACATGTTATCTAAGTGCTGTTATTGAATCTGCATTGCCAAATAAGGCTCAAAATTTGAGGAATGATCCTTCATGGAAGAGGCTCTACTTCTGGAAAGCCATCAGAACCAGCAACTCCATGCCTATTTTCTTTAATTTCATAGAATCCATAACTCTGGGGAGTCCTAAGAATTTTCATAAACTTCTATGTGCTGCGAAATCATACAATGCTATGGAAAATCATGGTTCACAGTTGCTCTTAACAAGCTGTTAGAAGCTAATTAATATCCTAGATAAATATTTCTCAATCAGTTGGAAAGTATCAGCATTGATAGATACATGATTTATTGCCTTCTCTCTCTCTCTCTCTCTCTCTCTCTCTCTTTTGCTTCTTCTTTCTTCATCTTTGTGTGTGTTGTGTATATACATATATATACACACACACACACACATATATACCTCTGTATCTATGTATCTTATGTGGTGGAACATGACATCTTCTGATTAGACAACATATGGTTTTTGTGTCTCTGAAGACAAGAAAATACACTCTCAACACTTGTGGATTCTACTCCATGGCCACTACCCTTTTTATTTGTTATGCTTTCAATCATATCTTCCACTTTCACATATTTTTGTTGATGGGAACACATGTTATGTTTTGTATTTTTATCATCTTCATAGATGGTTTTTTTCATTGATTCTGTGAAGCAGTCAACCCTTTAGGTCTAAAACCATAAACCCGTCTTTTAATTTCAAGTATTTGGTTTTTGTTGTTTTCCCTAAACCTGTCTTCTAATTTTTTTTTTATCATTCATGAGTCTCTAAGTCTTGCTTTCTTACTTGTGAATGTATATTGTATGCTATCATTGTTTAGGCTCCTATTGGGTTTTGATGTCCTATAGGGTATAATGCATTGTTAATTTATGCAAGCAACCATTGTTTTAAGCTCCATTACCACATAGCACCTTTCATCATTATTATCTTTTTCTTTTATGGGATGTATTAATAGTTGTTACTGCTCTTTCTTTTTGGAAATTTTACTTGCTGACCTTGAACTCTTATTAATGTTTTTTAATTTGATCAGGATCTGGGTTGCACACCTTTGTCTTATATCTGGGTCCCCACATTGCATTTTTCACGATAAAAGCAATGCAATGTGGTCGAGTGGATATTAAAACTGCTATTTATGATACAATCCAATTAAACAGAAGCCCTTCATGGCTTAAGAAGGATTGTTCAGAGTTTGGACCCTCTATGTTTTCATCCCCAATTGGAACTCAGGTTCCACTTACGAGCATATTGCCTCAAGTACAGGTAGAAGCTATTCTTTGGGGCCTTGGAACTGCACTAGGGGAGCTCCCTCCATATTTTATTTCTAGAGCAGGTTTGTCATCCATTTTATTTTTGTATATTCCTATATTACTATGCCCTTCTAAACTGTTTTTCTTAGTTTCTTGAATCTTTGAATTATGATTAAACCAAATGATTCAAAGTGGAACCTTGGTTTCTTTGTCTATATATAAAAGTCTCGTTTTTGTCGGTAGTTTTCCCATGTTTCTAAACATTCCTTCTACTTTCTACTTTCTACTTTTTATTTTATTTATTTAGAAAGTAGATAAGATTACAAAAATATGTTTGTAGAGAAAAAGTAAAGAGCATGAAATACAAGGGGTTACACACAAGATCACTTGATTTATTGCACTTGGCCTACCGTAAATTTCCCATCTCCAGTTGATTAGCTCTTATTGATTTAGATTTAATGTCATATGGATATGATTACCGTATTTGCTTGTGTCTGTTTTTGGTGAGTCAATGGCCCATTGCTACTTGAGATGGACTATTGTGTTGTATTTTTCTCTTTAATTTTGAGAAGTAAAACTTTTGATGATATGCATACTTGTATTTGCATCTACATATTGAATGCTGCTGCTGCTGTAGATAAGCCATTTACATGATATAAAATAAAACCATCTCTCCATATGTTATACAAATGAATATCTTTCTTACAAAAAAAAGGTACATCTTTATGCAGCAAGGCTCTCAGGTGATAGAATAGATGCTACAGAAGAACTGGACGCTTCCTCATCACAAGTTAAAGGAGTTGCTTCAAACCTGAACCAAATGTCGCGTTGGTTCCTGTCACATGCACAGTATTTGAATTTTTTTACAATTCTGGTGCTTGCTTCGGTTAGTTTTTTTAATGCTTTTTACTAATTTAATGGATGATTTTTGGTTTCCCATATACCCAACTTATGTTTAATGTTTCTTTACGACACTTGTTCTCATTACATAAGTTGAATTAGGTGCCAAATCCCCTATTTGACCTTGCTGGCATAATGTGTGGGCAATTTGGGATTCCATTTTGGAAGTTTTTTCTAGCAACCCTTGTCGGGAAGGCAATCGTGAAGACTCACATACAGGTTCGTCTCTTTCTTCAATCCATGGAGACTAAATATTATTCATTAGTTTTGATTTTATTTCGGTAACTACATTATTTGGTTGTAATTTGGCCAATTTATAAATAGGATGTTATTGTTGTGTAATTGCAGACTGTATTCATCATATCAGTGTGCAACAATCAACTTCTTGACTGGATGGAAAATGAGTTAATATGGATGCTTAGCTTTATCCCTGGATTGGCTTCCACCCTGCCCAAGATGATAGCCAAACTGCATGCAATGAAGGCCAAATACATGGCAGCCCCTCTCCCTCTCCCAGTCACATCAAACATCAAGGTATTTTGGTTACAAAACAAGTGCTAGACTTAAATACCCCTTTTTGTATTACTATTGATTATTGCATTTAACTTCAAACATACATCACAAAAATATAAATTTGTTTATCCTCAATAACACAAGTAGTTTTGTTTGACTTCAATTATCTATGTCCACCTCTCTTGTTCAAAACAGAACCCAATAGCATTTGATGAAAAAAAATCATGAAAAAAATTTATTTTTATATTGATTTTAACCAGTTTGTATAGTTTGATTTATATATATATATATATATATTATATATTGGGTTTGTTTGGTTTTAGAAGGTGATGCATTTTCTTGATTTATGCACACAGGTGAAATCATGGGATCTATCATTTGCTTCGGTGTGGAACTCAATCGTATGGCTAATGCTGTTGAACTTTTTCGTAAAGATTGTGAATTCAACGGCACAGAGGTATCTTAAGAAACAGCAGGAAAAAGAAATGATTGATATGAAAAAGAAGTTGGAGGAATCAGAAGAGGATAGCAGCAAGTATTAGTTGTTTCTGTTTTCTTTCATGTTAGAATTAGATTATCCTTTAACTTACAATTCAAAAATCAAATCCCATTTATAGAAACATTAGTTGCAACATCATTGCCATGATTCAATCATATTTTATCATTTCAGTCATTAAACTAACATTCAATCACCTAAGAAGTTTTTAGTGTTTTAATGGAAAAAAAAATACTTATACTAGTTTGACACCGACAATAAGGAGTTTTTTTTATAAGTTACTACCTTCTAACTTATTAATTATTCCAGTGTGGTATTGGTAATAAGGAGTTTTTATATGTTTTGGTATCTTCTTAAGTTAATTCAAACATTTTTTTATACAACTCTGATTTGACATCATATAAGTTGATAAAGATTTTTACAGAAAAAAAACATAAGTTGGTTTAAATAAGCAAATCCCACATAGTTTACATATCGGCTGGTTTTATATTACTAGAACTGTTAGTCATACCTTGAAATGCATTCAAAAGTAAGATACGGTATTTAGGTGCTACTGAAACAAATAAAGGGTATGGAAGTTTTTTGTATCTAATGTCTGAAAGACTAAGGGTGCGTTTGGTTTGCGAGATTGTTTTTGAAGGATTTGGATTTTATGGAAGGATTTGGATTTAGAGAGATTTGGATTGGATTGGATTTGAAAACCATAGGTGTGTTTGGTTTGTAGGATTTGGAATGGAATTGGATTTCTATTATTTATAAATAATTTATATAAAAATATAAAAAAATAAAAAAATATATAAAAATAATTAAATTACATTTTCATTAATCAATTATTACAAAACAAATATTTTTAACATTTTAAAAAACATTATTTCATACAAATTCTACGAAATCTCGCGAAATCCTAAGCATCCGCCAAAGATTTCAAAATCCAATGTTCATGGGATTTTAAATGAATCCATGGATTTTAAATTCTTACCATTAGACAAACCAAACACCGAAATGGATTGCATTTTAAATCCAAATCCCTCCAAATCCATCCAAATCCCGCGAACCAAACGCGCCCTAAATGTTAGCTGAAAAATATATTTTTTAGACTAACAAGTTAGATGCTAGTGATGTTTGGCAAAAAAATAATATTTGATAAACTAGATGACAATATAAATAAATTTAAGTAAATTGGGAATCCTACAAGATCCGTTCGTTCTTTTTTCTCTGACAGATGGTCAGAACTTCATCTGGGTTCGAATCCTACTGAGAGGTCCACTAGAGATCAGAAATTGTTGAAGAAACATGTTAAAAAATAAATTAGTTTATATACCAAATGAAGTTTTTTGCCTATGATTGTGAAACATGGCCTAAAGGGATTTGACTCAAAATAAATGTTCATGCTTTTATTTTGATTTGTCCTAAAATAAATAGGTGTTTTTCTTCCAATTTTATATTCAAATTATAAGATAGAAAAATTCATCACTGTCAGGACGAGAGAGCCAGCTTGGAGGTAGAAGTGGCATGGCTCCTCCTTGAACTTCAAAAAGAGTAGATTAGGATTTTCATCCCTGTGGTTTTGTCTCTATAGTTTGTAATTTATTGTTATTTTTATTCTTATTCTTATGATTTACAATTTATTGTTGTTTTAGTTCATGTGGTTTACAATTCTTTACTATTTTGGTTCTTTGTATTTAAAAGGTATGAATCGGTCAAGGAACAAAAATAGCAATAATCTACAAAGAATAGGAATGAAAATCATAATTTATAAACCATGGGACAAAAATAGTAATAAGTTGCAAAGCATAGGGACGAAAGTTGTAATTTAATCATTCAAAATAAAATTTGATAGAGTCCCAAACCTCAATTTCCCACTTCAAACTTTATTTATTCTTATCAAATTATTCATTTCTTCCTTCATAAATGCCAAGTTTTCTAAATGTTATAAAATAAAAAAGTTACTTTATTGAATACTGACAGAGTTATGTTGTATGTTGTTTAAATCACTCATGTTTTTCAAATCTTTTTTACATCCATTTTTAAGACAAGTATTTAATTAAAAAACATATATACACGTAGAACGGTTTTCTTAACCTTGATATAGTGGATTTTCTTACATTTTTTTCAGATACTCTTTAGATAAATTTTTTGATTCAAACCCTGATCACTCTCTTTATTATCCAGGTAAATTTATTATTTAGTTAAATAAAATATATATAACAACTACACTTTTTCTAAAATTTCATACAAATTTCATTGGGGGACGTTTGATTGACCACATGTCTTAAATTGTCGTATTATTTCAAGCTTGATTGGTTAGTCAAGGTAATTTCTTGATTGATCGTCTCTAAAACCTTTTTAAGTGGTCCAACTTGTTAAAATTTGGGTTTGTTTTTCATCATCATTATCATTTCAAGTTTTTTTAAACCGTCGAAAGTTTGTCTAATTGTTAATTTTAGTATTCTATAAAATTAATTTCAAATAAATATAAATTGATTTAAATGTTTCCAATTATAAAAAAAATCAGGTGTTGGACAACCTTGGAGGTTGCCTTTTGGATTAGGGTTCCACTCCGGTGTGACACGTGGCAGTTCCGCAAAAATTACTGACCTGAGTAGAAAGTGTAAATTTTGAAAGTTCAGAGGTCAGGTTTGCAATTGTGTACCTAGGATATTGCGGACAAGGGCCGAAAGTGTAATTATTTTTGTCGTTTAGTTAGGTTCGCATTGCAGACCTATGATTATTTCTGTAAATCTTGGAGAGAAGTGGTCAAGAGTTGAATACACTCCTAAAAATGGTTATTTTAATTAATCTCTTTATTTTGTTAAAATATTGATTATGTTTTAAATAATTTAATTTAGAAGAAAAAGTGAATTGCATTTTTGGTTCATCGTGTGTGATTGTTTTTTAGTTTTCGCTCATACAATTCATAAAGTATAGCGATGGTCCAAATTTCGTGTTTTAGAGGCCAAATTCGTCCCTCCACTTAACATCGTTAGAGAACATTCCATTAAGTTAGTCATGGGAGATGTGATGAAATATTCTTTCTGTCCGAGGTTTGAATTCAGACGTACACAACAATTGTGGCCACTGAGTTTTAAAGAGGCTAATGTCTTGCGGTCATAATTTGTCAGGATTAGTCGAGACATAGCTTGGGACACCCTTCCAAAAAAAGTTAGTCATGTGCCACTCATATGAGGGGCATTTTCGTCTTTTTATGTCTAAATTTAGAGTAAGTAACATTTTTTGTCCCTCGTCTATGGCTGCTTTTTGGTTTTAGTTCCTACGCTTCGTAAAATACACGGGTAGTCAATGTTTCATGTTTTAACGCCCAAAATGGTCTATCCCCTGACACTGTTTCTCCAACACTTCCATGAAAACCCCCGTCCTTGAAACCCTAATCAAATGATAGAACCTTAAATATTTTGATAACCGTAAAATTTCTTTACTTTAAAATATTGTCTCACATGTTTTTTTCAATCTAATGTTAAAACTTAGAGATATTGATATAAGCATGTACTTGCTTTACTTGTTTCATAATGTGAAAGTTTTTACATGTATTTAAATCAACACAAACAAATAAAATCCAACAAGTACATGTAAAACAAACATGTTGTGCAACAAATATATTTTACTAAATACTTTAACCTTTGGCTTTCAATGAAATTCTTTTATGAAATAATAATACATCATGTATCGGTTCTCACGGTCATATTAGAATATTTTAGGTTCTTATTTGATCAAAACAATCATTTTTAAGGACTTGTATACTTTTACCGGATAAGATTCTCGTTCACCCAGTATGGTAAGTGCTTACCTGACAAGCATCAAGATGTACCGGTGGTATCAAATGTTAACACAAACACAAGAACCAAAGTGTAGATGATGTACAACTACATCAATTGAAAGTTCCAATTGATTTTTATCTCTAAGCTATAAATAAAAGCAAGTTGTATTACAATTGAAGGCCAAAACCATCTAAAATCCATGTCCTCAGACTTCATTCCTCAGGGTATCAAAAACATAGCATAAAGTGGTTTTTTTTATTGTAAATGCAGCCACAAACTAAAGACAAAGAGTGGAGAAGTCTCTCCTCTAACTAACCTATATATGGTAACAAGTGATACACCAATGACTCTATATTTGGTTCATACAAAACCCAACTATATACAACAAAATTACTATAATCTATGATTACCATTTACCGGAAAAAGAATTGCGGGGGTGGTTAGAAATGCAAAATCATATGCGTTACGTTACTCCAGAAGACCATTAAGTAGCGGATTCCTTGTACTACCTCCTTGTTGTCGACCCCTGCAAAAAAATAAACTTGAAACTCGGAAAGATACTCCCAACAATCCTCATTTTCTCGTTATAAATTTAAATGCATACAAACTTCTTCTAATTAACCACAAGGGCTGGGTTGTGGCATACTGATTGAGGCCTTGGGGGATATGGTGGAATATCCCATCTGCCTAGGGTTCTATTCCAAGCGTACACAACAATTGTGGCCACTGAGTTTATCAGGACTGATTTCTTGGATTCACAATTAAGGCATAACCTGGGACACCTTCCAAAAAGAGAAGAAGAGAACTAATTCATGTCTAAATGGTTTTTACTCTATTGGAGAAACTATTCATAGCCTTGGCTTGATGCTTAAAAGCTACTACCTTAATACCTTATAAATATGTTCTTTTGGGGGTACTAAATAAAAATCATGTGTTTTATCGACAATGAGTTTCAAATCAATTCCTACTAGTTTTAACATCAGTATTATGTAACATTGACAGCAAATAGATTTCTTTCCATATGTTCACTTAGTATAATCCACAATTACACTAGTAAAAATAGGACATCAGCGGGTCATTATATACATACACAACATGCAATTTATTATGTCTGCTCATGAGTAGTCTCCTCAAAGGTGAAGGCAGTAAATAGGTATGCGATTTCTGTGATGTATTTTCGTTTAGGAGAGATCCGGCTCTCGAACCAGAATTATCCTTTCTTGTAATTTCAATACGAAACATCTTTGTTCACAGTCGCAACGAGGAAGAACATGGGCACCTTAGCCCTAAAAAATACTACGCGTGGCTAACCTAAAGAAGTGCGTGTTTGAGTAGAATATCTCGGTCACATAATCTCAGACAAAGGAGTAGAAGCTGAATTCGGGAATGACCGAGCCCTAGAACAATGAAGGAATTACGGGTTATTACCGCCGGTTCGTAAAAGGGTATGGACGGATAGCCTTACTGTTAATCCAATTACCATGACGGAGCCATTGAGGGTCATGCTGGATTCTTAAATTCTGGTGGGAGGGAATGAATGAAAATAAGAATCTGGGAATATGTGGCAACTTGGAGTGACGGAATCGAGGTATAGATGCATAAGGGAGCCAGCTTAAGAAGTGAGTGATGTGGCTTCCTTGGGCAGAATAACCTCTTTCCATACACTACCCCATCCAAGATTCTTTATGGTTGTTAACTCCAACTCTTCCGTGGACCAAATGCTACTAGATCGAGATCGCATACTGACAGAACTCAAAAGTCCACTTACAAACAAAGAATGAATTCGGCAGACAAACACCGGCACCACATAGATATTCCATGGGTCAATAGGCGTTCTAGAAAACGAGACCGTATCGGCAAACATCTCTTCTCTCTGTCCACTCATCGTAGTGCGAAATTGGCACCCCATTTTTACAGTTCTCGAATGCATTGGAAAGGATGTGTACCGCCTTTAATTACCCGGTGACAGTAGTTTCCCATCTGAAGGAGGCAATTGGCAATCAAGTGACACCGACAATTGGGAACTTCAAGTGGAGACTAAATGTTTGAAAGGAATACGGTACCAAAACAAGGATACCAAGTACTTACTGGGTGGCAAGGATAACCGGCATTTGGAGATACATGGGAGCCTTATGCTGACATGTGTAAACAGTTCCCATCATTTCACCTTGAGGGCAAGGTGAATTAGGAAGTATCGATAAGCCACCGCTTTCAAAGGCGTAGTCTAGAAGGCAGTTGGTAATTTTGGTGATGTCGGTGATCTTGGTAATTTAGAATCAATAAATAGGGAGTAGAGAGGAAGAGAATAGGTAATTTTTTCGTTTAGGAGAATTATCCTTTCTTTCTTGTAATCATTTCTCAATTTCAGTAATTTCGGTCCTATCAACAGCCTACATGCCCATGATCAATAACTAGCTTTCCTGATTTCCTTGTATGGCCTATAAGCTAGATCCCAGGATGATACACAATTTTGAATTGGTCCAAAGCATTTCTTTTGTATACCTAGACTAGATTTCGCCATCCATGATTCCCATTTCCCAAGAAGAATCTGTACACGCTAATTCCCTACAACAAACTGACTATATATATATAGGCATCCAAAATAGCATAATCCGTAAACTTGAGCTTTTCTGCTTTACACTGTAGATAGTGTAACCACTATGGAAATATCATCAGATGCCTAACCTGCACTACCATTCTGATTTGACTACAAACCTTCTGTTTGCATCATGAAAGAGAGTCATCAACTTACCTCACACTCCTTGTCACTATTTCTTTGTACAATTTATCAAGTTAGAGCTTCGAATTTCTATCTTTGATTTTTCCTAATTTCTAATGATTTATACATCTCTTTTGTTCTACCAACTCCTTGTATTTCTTACCTTTACTCATTTCTTGGCTGGTTTATACTTCTCTACCCTCTTCTTACAAGTTACAACCACACAACAGTCCACGAAAGTAGGAACAAAAGAGCATCATTTTTTGCCTCTTTTCTTCCTACTTTCATGCACAACTTCTTGTATGCCCTACCCATATCTACCCCTCATCATCTGCGTTTATGTTTAATGCATTTTCACTAGAAATAAATAATATGATTTGAAGACTACGAATTAGCATACACAAGGGACATTCTCACTCTAAAACAAACTTGCCAATATTATTTACTATATCCTCCTTGATATTACAGGTGTGATTTAGGTTTTAAAGTCCTTCTACATATCTAACAAGAAAGCCTCACCTGGTAAAGTTGATCCCTAGTGTCATGGACTTGCTGAAATCATGCAGCAATTCACAACATGCGGCCATAGTGACAACCCGCCTTTTGTCCGACTAACTAAGCCTACTTAACTAAGGGAATGCTAAAATAACGACAAAGCAAAAGAACACAAAGAATGCTTACTCTTATTACTTGCTCGAATATGTATAATTGATTATGGTTTGATTCAAACAAGGCTACCCATATTTAAAGTTGTTCACCCACCTAATGGACGGTTGAGATTAAATTACATTAATGGCAAAGGTTTTGCATGATCATATACCATTAGAAATATTTACATAAAGGAACTCGCCATAAAATATCTACAAGGACCTACAATGCTCCATAACATTCTAGAAATGTCTATAAACCTGTGGCTAATGAAAGAAAAGGCGTTGACACTAGCCCGAAGCTTAAACTCCCTCTGTCCCAAAGTAAGTGTCCATAATTGAAATGACACACAATTTTAGGCATGCATAATTATTACACTTTTTGGTTAACCAAATGACGTATTTACCCTTATTTAATTTATCTTTCTTCACAACTTTTAAATATTTATGCATTAACTAGGAGGTAAATTATAGAATTTGAATATTTATTTTTGAAAATGGACACTTATTTTGGGACAAATATAAATAGAAATGTGGACATTTATTTTGGGACGGAGGGAGTAATTGATACCAACCATTTCTTGTAGCCATTTCTAAAACCAAGAAAATCTAGGTTCAAGATCTAATTTTGATGCCAATAACCTATGCTTAGATGGCCTGCACCTAGCGTGAAAGTTATCATTTTAAGCCGCTTAAAATTACATTACTTGATGCAAAAGTGATTCCTACATGCAATACGGTAATGAAATACAGGCATCATAGAGACCTTACACTAGTTGACTGAAGCTCTACAGGACCTGAATCCTCATTCTCCTGCATATCCAGAATTGTAGCTTGTCAATTGACCGCCACATACAACTTAATGGCATGACATACATGCAAGAGCCACAAAGTTGACATACCTCAAATAACAAGTCCTTTCTGGTGATCATGCCAATCACACGAGAAGCACGAGGAACTACAAATATATGCCTCAATCCTAATTGACGAAATAGATTATAAACCTGCACAATGTAAATGAACACCAATAAGAAGATGACACCCATGTCAAAAAATTCCATGTGCTCAAGATAGCCATATTGCGGAATGAGATCGTCACCTTCGTTAAAGACATATCTTCAGGGACAACATATGGTGATGGATTCACAAACGGAGCTAGATCAATGTACATTTCCAGATCATCAGGACTTAGATGGATATCATTTATTGATAATCCTTTACTAGAAACAGGCTTCACAAAGTCACTAAGACTGTGCCTGCAATTTTGGATATCCATGAGATTATCAACCATACTTGTAGATTGAATAATGAGGGATGGTGTTCAATGAACTCTATATACCTGATTGGTATAGATTGGCTTCTCATATCAACTGCAAGAGGGCTATGCTGAAAATCTGCCTTGGATTGTAGAAGTACCAATAGGTGGCTGCATCACGAACAAAAAAATTGACTTATTCGAGCTAACTAAGGGTGCGTTTGGTTACGGAAAACTGTTTTCATTTTCCGAAAAAATGTTTTCAGAAAATGGAGTTGAGTTTTCATTCTTAGTTCTCTATGAAAATATTAGAAAACAAGTTTAGTTGAAATGGTGGAGTTTTCCTACAAAACTGGAAAAGTATGGGCTTTGAGCGTGGGCCAAAATGTCGCTGGAAAAGTTTTTAGAAAACAAATATTTGGAAAACTATTAAAACTAGTTTTCTAATTTACATAGGATTTTAGAAAATGAAATATTTTGTTTTCTTGGAAATTTTTTGAAAACTGAATGAACCAAACGGGTTTTCTAAATTTTCATTTTCCTTGGAAAAATTTCAGGAACCAAACGCACCTAAATTATTCAACTGTTGTAGCTTAAATTCCATCGCAATCAAAACTGAACTTATTATGTTATACCTGCGCAAAATAAGACCAATGACCATTCTTTCGCCGGTTCGTGTGTGATCCACAACCTATATGGCAGGTAAAAATATAGCGTTAAGTTTTTTTGTGAAACATTACCTAGCATGGAATTAGGTATGCACAAAAAACACAAGTGCAGAAAATGGAAATGACTTACAGGGAAGCCATTGTGACCATTAGTCCTTAGGATATTGGCTACATCAGCAACTTTTACCACACGAGTAAAGTAAGAAACCTATCAAGCATAAGAATAACCGAATTAGGCAAAGAATGATATTCATGCAAATAACAGGGAGCTAGTATACATTGTCAGAAAATTAGCAGCAATATGCTAGAGAACTCTCAGTTTCACTTGTTTCAGGATGTAAGGTTCTTCCAGATAAAAAGATGGAGCAAATAAACATTCAGAACCAATAACACCATACTCTCTAACCTTTTGATTCCCACAGGCTTCTTTTGCTGTCATTTTTCTCATCAAGTTTTTGGGTCTGGATTCAAGTAAAGGAATACCCCTTAATCTAGCCTGTTCTTCATATAAACCTTCGTTGAAAGCATCACCGACAGCCTGAGGAAAGTAAAGGCTCAAAAAATATCTCACGGTACTTTGCCACATCATCCATCCAAGGAAAAAGCCTTACCTTTGATATGAGGAGAACAAGCATGATAAGAGGTAAGAGCTTTAAGTTATTTGTAATTTCTACCATAATAACACAGAGTGAAACTGTCATTCGCATTGAACCTCCTAGGAAGGAAGCAGCTCCAAGTAAAGCATACCTGCAAATTCCACTTGTCATGCAAACAAACTAAAGGACAATGTGTAACAGTGTAAGTGACAACCTAAGCTAGATCTATCATCAATAGACAAGAGGGAGAAACGTCTGTCCAAGAAAAGAACTACATACAAATATTTTCTTAAATCCAATGACAACCCACTATTCACATATTTTCTCAAATCTTAAAAGAACTACATACAAATATCAACTAAAAACAATACTGTAAAATACTATTAATTATATTTATTTATTAATTAGATGGTGAGTGAGTGGATGGTCATTGGATTGGCTCGGTTTGGTTTTATTGGATTGTGGAATGTCATCCAAGAACCGACCAATCCAATTAGGATGTTGAAATTTTGGATCCAATTATGATCGGTCAGTTTCAATTGGATCGGTTGGTTCTTTATGGATCAGATGTCCTTCTGCAGTCTGCACACCCCTACTTTCTTCCGCATCAATCTTCCTTCCCCGGTCCTTAATTGTAGCATCCAAGAGTGGTACAGGGCTAAGCAGAAAAAAATGGATGTCCCACAAAAGTAAAATGATTTTGCATCTTCGAAATTGTAACCTTCCCATGGCATATAAGCTACTATTACATTTTTCCCAAAAGCGAGTTTGGTTCTAGAAACTTACTGCCAAGGCTATTGGTTGGATCTAAGTGGGTGTATCTGTGAAACTAAATCCTTGGCTCCCTTAACAGATTGAAGGTTCCGGTTGAGGCCAAAGGCCAATCCTAATCTATGGCATTGACTACGAATAAAACACCTCATTATTCGTATATCTAATGCTCTTTCTGCTACTTATCATTGATGCTCAATATCAATATCAATATCAATATCAATATCAATATTCAATATCAAAAATGTTATTCTTAATGGCATTGTTGGGAAAAGGTATATATGGGTCAACCACCAGACTTTGTTGTTCAACAAGAGGCCACCAAGCTTTTGAACACCTCTACAAGATTTTACTTTCCTTTAAACAACCTTCAAATGAACATATATGAATGCACAGCAAAGAGTGCAAAGTAAATATAACAAAATGACAACATAACTCGAACATAAATTATCAAGTGGCAGCATGTCGAAATGTGATTCGAGCATATTCCTAGAATAGTTAAAACAAAAGATAAAAAAATTGTATAGAGATATCAACTCACGTTCCTTCTTCAATGTTGAGCTTTTTATAGAGCCTAACAACAAACATGCCAACAAGGCGCCCATACGTCGATCCAATCATTATGCCAGGAACAAATTGTCCAGCTGGAACAGCAGTACCAAATGTCACCACGGCTAAGCTATAGAACATAACCTGAGGACAAGACACATGCATCAATAGAGTTGGTCAACAACCAGTACTCAGAAAGATGGAACTCATATCTTTTGGACTTTGCAATCCTCACAGGGACTTTCTAAAAGATAACCCAATGCAACTACAGATACAAACAAATGTCTTTGTAAAAGAACTAACTGGAATTCTATTGATATCATATAACTACTGATACCACATCACACATTTAAAATCAAGTCTATTTTTGGTACCATATCACCCACCAAAACCAAAAGCTTAAAAATTTCTTAAAATTACAAGAACATGTCTGCAAACTGTGGCTAGAGAAAGACAACAATCCCGATAATAGAGAATGAATAAAGTCTACCAGCTCACCGTTCCAAAAAGAAAACTAGAGTCAACTATTTAAAAAAAAGAATACATAAAACCTACAGGCAGTTTATCCATTTTCTAACTGGATTTACAAAAAGAAAAAAAATGATGCTATCTTTATTTTAGTTAGTGTATCATTAATACGGGATTTGTTTGTTTGGTTAATCAAGAGACTTTTTCTCCTTTATTTAGAATCCACTATTTTGGATTCAAACTAGCTTCAAATGTTAAATGTACAAAGTATTACCTTTCACAATACTAAACCTGTGCCACATTTTATTATTCTTATTTCAGAATGCACAACATTAGCCAACAATATCAAAGCTCAGAAGGTTCCTTTATATCTCATTTTCAATTGCCATTCTTTACAAAGAACGTTACTTTCTTTTAACGATATAGAAGATAGGTGACAAGTGGAGGTAACCCATACCAAAAAAGTCAGCAGGCTCTGGGCGCTGTACTCATGAATGGTTTTCGCACTGAACAGATTTCTTATGGCGTCATCCTGCATCCAGATAAAGATGGCAGTGGTATAAGAACAAGTGATGAGGTTGCACATAAAATTGAAGAAAAAGATAAATTATAGCATCTGATGGACCTGAGTATTAAAGAAGATGGTTGCAAGATCGTTGTATTCATTGTCCTTGGTACAATAAAACTGCAAATATAAAGGGTAAAGCATTGGGGAATAAAATAACAAAGCTATTATAAACCCATGTCATTTGTGGTAATACTAGATAAATAATGATTAACAATTCAACTTACATTTACGTAATTCCCGTACATTCCTGGTGGACGAGGACATTCACCAGCAACGTCAGAGTCAGGGCATGCACTACATTTTCTAAAAAGAGGCAATCCAAATGAGATAACTGAGGTTATCACGGAGATAAGACATGCTTCAATTATCTGTTAAGAAGCCACGGGAATCAAGATTGCAATCATATATTCCGAAGACGGACGTAACCAAACTAAACCATAGGGTAAAACTGTAAAAGTCACGCTTGACAAAACTTACTTTGACTCGGTTTCCTTTCTTGTGTAGATAATTTCGACGCCAAGATGTTATATAAAGTGTCAGCTGGTTAAATAACGCTCCTGGACAAAACATGATTCCCAATTTAGATGTATAGATACATATATACCCCTCTTTTCTTGTAAGAAAAATCAATAAGTAGACTTATAACATACCAAGAAGGCCACCTATAACACCAATAATAGCCATCGGCAATAACTCCTCAAATGAGTAATCCTCTTGACCACTAAATTGGATTTAGTGAGAAACCATCAATCAACCATAAGAAGAATCAAATTAAAGACAAGAGAATATCAGGTCCTCACTCTGAGAGATCCCATATTATGAAACCTCCGGAGCCAAAATGCCCACACTTCCCACTCTTACACCAGCCCATCGCAGTACGCACTACTACCGCCACAACTGCAGAAGTGAAGAAAACACGCCACATAAGCTGACTCCTCCACCTTCAATAAAAGAGCAAAGCCAGTTATTAAGATGTAAAGGGTCACATAACTTCCCCATGTTTACAAGCTAGTTTTACCGATTATGTAGCCATATTTGTTACCACCAATAAGACCCACAAGCATACACAATGCATAAAAAAACTAGGCGATAGATTGACTGGATAGAAACACACAAAAATAATACCAGGAAACATGTGTTTGCTTAGGAGATAGACCCATCATTGTCCAATCAGTGGTTTAAGCAAGTCCCACATATATGTTTAATATTTATCAAGGTTCAAAGAGGCGTGAGGAGTGGCATGGCGGCAAGGTCAAGCCTCAGCCCTCAGGCCTTACACGTCAAGGCGAGGACGTGGCGTTTTTCAAGGCGTGACAAAGCGGCAAATTTGCATGTCATATGTAGTATTATATATATATATAGGGTTGGGTTCCGGTGAGAAGGAGAGTTAACATGAGAAGCGTAAGAAGGGATTTCCACCCTTGGATGCACATTAGGGTGAGATGCATCGAGATAAGATGCACTGCAATGCACCGGATCAATCCCCGTATGAAGCGCAATTCATGGGTGGGTTTGAAATTAAAGGTGATAAGGGTCCAGATCCCTTCTTACGCTTCTCACCTTAACTCTCCTTCTCACACCATCCTATGCCTATATATAAATATATGTGTGTGTGTGTGTGTTTTCTATATATTATCTAATCAGATAATGATATTAAAAATGTACATTCATATTAGAAGAAGAAAAATCATATAGACTATTATTATAAAAATAGTTTTTGATTAAATATTTAAAATAGAAGTAGAGAAAGGTAATTTTACAACTTAATTTTAATTGTGAATCCACAACGTTTATGAATTCGTGAAACTGTGAGTGATGTGATTAGATAAATATATAAAAGTGTAAAATCTAAAGTTAAAAGTGTAAAAACACAAAAGATAAAAAATTAATAAATAACAATTTTTTTTGGAAAAATATCACATCTTAGAAAAAACGCGCACCGCGGCGCGCCATGGCGTGAGCCACGCCTTACAGAAACGCCATGGGCCAGTTCGTAATGGCCCTTTTTTAACACTGATATTTATGCATATACATGTAACAATTAGTACCAAAATAGAGGACAAATTTACCAAGATGTAACTTCCTCTAGAGCAAATAATACACCGCCAACTGGAGCTCTGAAAGCAGCAGCCACACCAGCTGCACATCCACATGTTACCTTTCAAAGACATTTAAACCCACAAGTCACAAACAGGGATATAGTCATCTAATTACAAATACTATAAATAAAAGAAGTAATGAAAGAATAAGAAAAAGAATTGAACCATGGCAAATATATAGCAAGATAAAACAACTCTACCCTTTTCATGTGACATGTGAGGTACTATTAATATATAGAAGGTCTTCATTTTCTTTTGCATTTGCTCGTGTGAAAAATCTTTAACTCTAAATTCTCAATGTTCAAAAACTAATATATCGAACATAAATCAATAATTCAATATCAACATCACTCACAAGATCACGCCGATCACGATCGCTCTTAAAGACCTGTAGCCACCTGGTACTCAGATGATATTTTGTTGATCCACCCTGATTGTCACATTAATTAACAAAAGGGTGTTAGCAGGTTAAGAGTGGAAGAATCATGGCAGTACAAAATTATATTAATTGCAAAGTGCAAAGCAAGAGTATATTAACTAGTTCAAACTTCCAGGCTGGAAGATCCAGAGAAATTTAGTATTCAAAAAGCAGAAGAAGTCTAAAAATCATGTTGCAGACTCTCAGTTACCATTGGAAAACATGTGGGATGACTCTGCAAAGCATGGGTAGTTTATAATGCTTAAAGTAATTTCTGACTCTTTTCAACCATCCATAATAAAAGATTTAAGTAAATGGGGCTACATTAAAAGTAGATGGGCCAATAAACAAACACATGGATGAATATATGTTTGATCCTTGAACTAACATTCAACAGCTGCAAATTTAAGCAAATAGAGTTGCATTAGAATAAATATCTATATACGAACTAAGAGCCACTATATAACTTCACAATTATATAATAAAACATTAGTACATCACTAAATTTTGAAGTAACATCAGATATATGTTTAGACTTGGAGAAAATAGAAGAAAGATGAGGTTATCTGACATCAATAAAAAATGTTTCAGTGTATTTTCTCAACAGCATGCTTCGGAACATAAATCTTCCATCAACAATGAAGATGAATGGTTGTTATCTCTGTGTTGCAAAGTTTTAATACTCATCACCTTCTGCAATTACTTTACACAAAAGATATTTTGGATCTATTGAACTTAATTTCTGATGTGAATGAAGTTTAAGAGAGAAAAGGAGGTAGAATAGAAAATGACACAAGAATACTCAGGTATGGGTAAAGTGATGGAGAATTAACAAAGAGCCACTGAATAA
This sequence comes from Silybum marianum, assembly GCA_036898165.1. NCBI lineage: Eukaryota > Viridiplantae > Streptophyta > Magnoliopsida > Asterales > Asteraceae > Silybum > Silybum marianum. The sequence goes on along the minus strand of CM072533.1, from coordinate 28,613,750 downwards.
AACAAACTCATGTATCTTCCCCTTAGCAACATGGTGTTACCAAATGTAAATATTGGCATGCCCTTCATGCTGTCCACACATTAGTCATTCATCCTAATGTACCCCACCTATTTTAGGGGTTGAGGTCTTAACTAATTTTGAACCAACTGGATGTCCTCCTATAATCTCAATTGTAAAATACCTCTATACATTTTATATTTGTGTATCTTCCATTTTCAGCTTGTCCAATAACCATTGGTTGTTTTTGCTTCTCTCAAGATATTGGTCCTCGGGGAACTAAGTTAAATCCCAAGTCTGTAGAGGGCATCTTTATTGATTATTTCGTGTCTAGAAAGGTTAAAGGTTTATATTATGTGCTCTGATGCCAATTTTCATGTCCCGCTCTTATTATCCCTCCACATCTCCTACCCTATTTCCTTTGAGTATGATTTTGATTATTCTAATAATCTAGTTCCATTTACTCCAGTATAGTCATCAATATCTCAAGAGGCATATCTCAATCACGAGTTTTTCGGCCAAGACGTAGTAATCTAGGTCATGATTATGGTACCCTCTTTACACCAATTAGCCCCATACAGGTTATCACACCTTATACGAAACCAAACAACTATCTGTTCCATAACCATAACCATTGCTTACTCAGTACTATCATACCTACTACACAATATTATACTCACCCGGAAGCAGTATGTGGGTTGTAAGTGGGAATTCATGGTCAAATTGTACCACAATGGAACCTTAAAACACCTAAAGCTGCAACTTGTTGCAAAGGGTTGTTCTTTAGCATATGGTATTGGCTATGGGAACACATCCAATGTTGCTAAGACGCACAACATTTCCCTATTGCTCAAATGCCTTCTATCCACGTACGTGTAAAACTAGGAGTGACAACCATCACTCAATGTATCTACAACATTTCATATTGGTTCTTTTATGTAAAATAGGGTATAACTACAATGAAGTTGTTTATTAGAAGTCAGTTCCCACTTACTAATTCAGATCGCCTTCTATGTTTCTCTTGAATCGAGGTTTCAAGGTCTCATAAAAGGTATTCTCTTATATCAACCAGGGTATTTTTAGGATTTACTATCAGAGTATGAGTGTTTGGGTTGAAATTAATTGGCTTACCCATGGTTGAAAGAGGAAAGATGCAAAACCAAGGACAAATATCAAAAGTATAGATGTCCAATTGGGAGGCTTAATTACCTAGGTGTTACATGACCAAAGATTTCATATTATGCAAGCATAATCAATCAATTTACGTTTGCTCCCTACGCCTAATGTTGGACGCTCTACAATTGTTGAGATATCTCAAAGGCGCCGTCGCGTAAGAGAGCCACGGCGAACTTGGGAGCCCTTTCAGTAACTTGGAAAGTCAAGTGGAACGACTTACTACAAGACAACACAATAGCTGTCATGAGACCTGGAGTTGAAATTAATCCAGCAACAAGTCCTAGAAGGGACAGCCACACCTCAAGGGTTCAGTGTTGAAAAGGACAGGCCCCTTTATCAAGGTCGGTTAGTGTTGCCTTGTACATCACCATGGGTTCCACGTCAATTTGACGAGTTCCATGAGTGCAATTGGTAGGCATTGGGGCTACAGAAAACCTACCAACGAATGGGGAAGGAAATATACTGGAAGGCATGCGGAGGGACATGGGAAGGATGGTCGTGGAGTGTGACATACAAAATTTGAATTTGAACTCAATAGGCCTTCACAAGAAACGCCTAAATCGTTGCCCCTGAGAAATTAATCAATACTTTTTACTCGAGCTCCATCTTGTCAATGCCACAAGTATTCAACAATGTCACCAGGGGGATTGCTGCACCCATTGGAACTACCGGATAAAGTATGGGCAGTGGCAATAATGTATTTTATAGATGGGTTGGCAAGGTCCGAATGGACTTTAAGTGCGCACATTTCATTCCGGACCTTCCACCTTGAGGTGCTTGTATGGGAGGGGAGTAATGATACGATTCGCCGATTTCGCCAGGTATATCGGCCTATGTTGTTAATTGCTATTATGATTAGCGGTACTAGGGGAAATAGCGGTTCCGCTAATAGCCGCACTAATCACCGCAATTGGGCGGCAATTTTGATTTGCAATAGCGGTGTGAAAACCACAATTAGGAGTTGGGCTTTCAGTTGGGCTTTTAAATTGTTTGAAGAAGTCGGTTAAGGGCTTACGAGCTAGTGGATGATTTTGATTTGCAATATTGGTGTGTAAATTCGCTATTCTTCTCTCATCTCTTCTATCCACGTGTTCTTATGTGCATCTTCAAAATATATATATTATGTTACGTATACGTTCATACATTTAACCATAATTGTAATTATTACATGAACCACTATACCATCGCGATAACCACTATATCAAATCACGATCCTGACCGCTATATTAGATTTTGACCACTGTAACAACATAAATATCAGCGTCGACAGCAGCAGGGTGATAGTTAATATAGGGATACTATTATTTTCTCTTTTATTTAGCGGTCATCTTTTATTTGAATTGTTAGTGGTTATCTTTTATTTAAAAATTGTAGTCAGGATTGGTTTCTTAGGTGATAAGCTATTTATAGGGCCTTGGGTGTTTCGTAAGGAATAAGAAATACATTTTTAGTCTCAAACCAATCGGAGACACTTGTTTCTCGAATTACAGAACCCTATGTTTTCTTCCATTCAGTTATTTTGGTTGGTATTTAAAAGTTCTATAGTATTAAGACTAGAACTTTCGAAATCATTAAAGTATATCTACATAATGTTCAGTTGCAGTTTTTAAAGTTAACATGTTAAGACGTGCTTCATCAGTCTAAACCAGTACCTTCCCATGAAAATAATTACCATCTCAACGAAGACCAATAAATCAACGTACCAATCAAAGGACACAAAAGCTTATTCGTAATTAGGATATTTAGAATAAATGAAGAAAGATGTGCCTACCTGTCCAAGTAAGGAAGCAATACAAGCCCCAGTATGAACTAGAGGCCCTTCTTTACCAAGTGCCAGCCCACCACCCACAGATCCGATGCTTCCAGATATCTATAATATTGCATACATAATTCCTTCTAAGAACATTCAAAATGAATACTCATACATAACCTTCTCAAAATCAAAGAGTACTATCACCTTTCCTATCAACGTTCTAAAGAGAAGGATACCACGAGTGTCAATCCCTGCACATTCTCACAAGAATAAGTCCATAAGCCACCAGCAACACACTTTTAACAAAATGAACATTAAACACAAATGCTTACCATTCAAATAACCCTTGATTTCAGGTATACCAGATCCTGCTGCTGCTGGGGCAAATTGTGTAACGATAAAAACAGATGAAAAGACTAAAGCCAAGTTGATCATGGTATATACAATAAATCCAGCCACATATGAATGTTGTATTATATTAAAAGTCCACGAGTACTTCCATCCAGCAAAATTCTCAACAGATATATTGATGAGAACAGCAGCTAATCCAGTGCCTATACTCAACCAATCAAGAAGAAAAACATGTGAGAAGACAGGGATAAAGACTAAAATTACTTTTTCAATATCTGGACTCTGGAGTACAAAAAACTATAGCAACGTCTAAACCCACAATTAGCAACAATTGCTTACCTAAAAAATCATAACTTTCTTCAGAATCTTCCCTCATTTAATAGCCTAAACAAATGCAATAGCTCCCTATTATGCTTGAACCTAACACAGTTAAAATTAATTAGGCAAGGGCGCTACCATGCTCCCATGGTTCTATCTACTTATGCTTAAGCAAATGCAATAGCCATCTTGAAAAAAAAAATCTTATAACTAGCAAATTAGATAAATCATAAAACCATTTTTGAATGACTAATTGTTGTTAAATGCTTCTGTGTTCAATATTCAAGGAAAGATTCCACGAATGACGAATGAATCCAAGAAAATGTGGATTCTAGTTGCTTTGCATCTAAGGTTAGTGCTTTATTAGATTTCTAACAGTTATAAGTTATTATTGTATCCCTTACAGCTAAATTAACTAATTATCCACTCATCACTAAAGAGGAGTAAGGTAGTGTCATAGTGTGGAACCAAGACTGAAATGGAATGGATTATTTACGGAGATAGGGGTATGTTTTTTTCTTTCGCTAAGGCCTGTATAAATATGAATCAAGCTATCTATATGAATTTAGATAAACTGTTGCTTGTTTTCCGTACTGAACAAACGGATGCAGAGACGGCAGCAGCAGGTGGCACGCAAAGAATGACGCATTGTTGTGTAATAAAGAGCAAGTGGTCAATGGCACACTTTGTTCTTATATTAAGGTAGGGCTTTTTTTATCAACGGCATGGGGCAAAAAATGGCATGGCTGAGTCGATAAAGCCAAGGGAATGGGGCTGAATCCATAAAGCCGAACCAACTGAGGGCTTTAACATCAAGCCGCAAACAAACACTCTGATATGGCTAAACGAATAACCCCCCCATAACATTAAGCCCATTAAGCCATAAACAGCCCCTAATGTTGTTTGGTCACATACGCAATCGAATGTAAGGAACCCTAGTCCACCAACTCCATTGTTTTTTTCTCAATTAAAAGAGAGTTTTTTCATTCATTCATGAATAGATTGTATTTACAGTATACTCGACTAATTTTCTTCAAGCCAAAGTCATAACCAAACACATAAAAGGTCTGACAGTTAAAAATTATTCAGAAACCCCAACTCAAATTAGAAATCAGACTCACGAACTTTGTGAATTAGAAATTGAGCTAAAATATTTATAAAGTTTCTAATCATAATTCCATTCACAGCTGATGTAAAAAACGCAAGTAAATAAAAATCACTTCAGTCCAAAAAATCATATGTTAACCCTACTTATACGAGCTCCAATCTTAAACATAAAATGAATTCTCATTTACAGTAAATGGTGTTTTATTTGTCAATGTTACTTTCCTGCTTTCTTCTTTGGTTTTGACATGCAGTTATCACATCTCATGTCCTGTTTATCGTTCTTAAAACAAGATTATTTAGGTTTAAATATGAGTTTCAGCTTCAAATTTCTACCGCTCGGAGGGAGCAGTGAATTTTGTAGCTAAGACTTCATGTGATACCATATTGAGTTTGATGAGGCAAAAGATAGAATATGGCAGGTTAAAGTAGTCTTTCTATAAAAAAAATATTCATTCATTCATTCCAATAATAAAATTACAACAAAAACAAGGATTTTTAGTAAATGGATCATCTCAATCCAGCCTCACTTCATTCAGTCAAGCCAGACTCTGGGTGAATATATGTGTGATAATGAATGGCCGGTAAGGTATTAGATCCAGTGGCTAATAATATAGATGATCTCGAAAATAATGATAAAAAGTACATACATATATATACTCATTATCGGCTCTGTTCACTTCAATTTAGTTGGGTATCAACAACCACATACCAAACTTAATCATTTGGTTTTAAAAAAATTGTAAATCAAGGCTGAACAGCAAGGCCTAAAAAACAGAAACTAAACTTGCAGCGCTACTTGTTCAGTTCAGTTCCATAGTCGGGACTTGCATCCATACATGAAACCGGAATTATCAAATCACGCAATCAGCCGTGTATTCTAAGACTAGCATTTCTACTTCGAGTGCTAACATGGTTAGTTTGACAGATGTTATAAATGATCTCAAAGGTCTTATGACTGTAAAAACCCTGTGAAATTGAAGCATAAGTTTTACATGACGGTGGCTCCTGTTGAAATCTAGCTGTTTGTTTACCTCTTAGCAGTTCCATTAAGAGACAGCCTCTGAATCACTAAGAAGTGAATCCGGTTTGGCAAAAAATAAGTCAATCTCTTAATGGTTCCAAAACCCTCTGAATCATTTTGTATCCTAGACCGCCCTTAACCATTCAAAGCCCTAATTTCAATTTGAACAATTACCAAACAATTATATTTCATGCTGTACTATATCATAAAAGCCTCTTAATCATTCAACAACCGCCAAACAGCCCCTAAGAACCAATATCTTTACACTGAACCACAAACAAAAGATCAATGTAGCCAAATGCAACGGATAAGGTGAATATATGTTCCTACAACAAATGATGAGATTAAAAATCCATATACATGAGAATGTTAGGTTGCAGCAATATAGTAGAAAGTGAGGGACCAAGCAAACACCTAATCAGGACCACAACACTAGAAAAGCAGACAATTTTCTGATTACAAACTAGTTGGGTAGGCTTACATTAGACCAAAAGAAACATTTAGCACAACATGCAACCTGAAAGCAAAAATGAAGAGGTGAACCTTCTTGGGTTTCAGATATGAAGAATTTCTTTTGATTGTCATTTGCAAATTACTAGATATTCAATTAAGTTGAAAACACTATGATTATGTACTCCTATCATCAAAAAATACAACACTTTTTGTGTTGTGTTGATACAGCAAATATGTGGTGTGGAATTAAATGAAAAGAATTTCGAGAATCTGCTCAATATTTATAAAAAGAACATCGAGTTGGATTTTAATTCAATCGGAGCTTTAGGTTCACAATATGAGCTGAATTCAAGAGTCGGAGATTTCTGCATGATTTCGCACTCATGCCAGTTCACTTGAAGGTCAAGTGTTCATATCCAATTAATTGCTTCCGCAGATTTTTGCTCACTGGGTTTTTGGGCTTCACTTGAAGTCGTTTTTACCAGGTTTGGGCTTGGATTTATTTGATAGATTTAGTAGATTCCTTTCCAAGTTTAAGATAAGCATAAATTAGATAAGCATGTGGGAATTAGAGTCCTCTCCCATGTTAAGTTTCCTTTTTTAGGAGGGGATTTTGTTTACCCTATTTAAACACATGTACTTTTATGGAATAAAATCAGATTATTGAGTATATTCAAATGTTTTTTATTGTTTTGCATTAAATAATCTGATTAGTTCGGTTGAACTTGTTCTTGTGAGCGAGGGTTCGTTTGCAAGAGATTGTCTTTTTGTGGGTGGTGAGTCCAGTAAACAAAGTCAATTGTTCTGTTTATCCTGATTGTCTTCTTGGTGGTTCGACCAATAGAGAAGCAATCTGGAGGTTTTAAATTGTGTGTGTTAAGTTTTGGCTTTTCATACACAGCAATATGCGATGTTTCATTTTTTGGGAAGATTTTTTTGCAAGTTACCTATTTGTCTGCCAGCAATCATTAAAAGATATTGGTGACATTAATTGTGGTTCACAAGGTTTCTCAACTTTGTGTCATTAAAGCCATTTTAGGTCTTTGATCATTGGTCAAACTTTCATCAAACTATGTGTCAAATTGAATGCTGCTTATTCTTTCAGGGTAGGAGTATTTTTATTCGATAATTGAAGATTTTTATAGTTTACTTTGGTCATGTTTCTTACAATCAAGTAAGCTTATGCCTAAGAGACACAATTATATAATCTTAGTTATTCCTATCTTTTAAATTTTTGAACCCAGAATCCTTTTTTTTCCTGGAAAGAGTACCCCGAATCCCAATTCATGGTTTCCTTTTTATTTTATTTTAGAGTAAAAGGCTTGAAATGGCCAAGTGGGTGTGCATACCGATTATCTCTGCTTACTTTCTTCACCCTCTGCTCTTGAACCACAAAGGCCCTAGTTTGACAAATAGCCTTAACCATAAGTTTTTTAGCATTCTAGTTGTAATGAGCATATACATGACTCTTGTAATAGAAACTAGAATAGTACACAAGCCTCACAAGATCAAACTAATACCTGGGATTCAATTTTTAACTTTGTTAAGTGGTTGGGGAAATCAGTGGTATAAGAAATCACATGAGAATTATAAACACAAACTATAGAGCATAGAATCAATTGTACATAGCTAAAATGGAATACGTATATCAAGCAGAAGATCGCTCTACCTATGCCAATCAGCAGAGCAAAGAACCATTTAACTCCCACGTAGTACCAAACATAAAGCTTTCCTCTTCGCGCCTGCAGTTACGAGGAGTTAAAAACAACACAAAGTTCTTAACGGTTTTTGGTTACCAATTTCGATTGAAGTAGATAAGAAATTCATTATTAGACTCCAAAAGAAACCTGTTCTTGCCGATAGGCGTAGTTCTCAATGACTTCATAATCAAGACTTTCAACACCACCAGATCCATCGTTTCTCAAAACCCCATCTTCATCAGGCTCGGCGTCACTACCGTCTTCTGCGTTGGGCAACCGAGACCAAATTAGCTTGGCGGTCTCCACACCATTCTGAAGATGGTTCGAGAGCATATTATTATTGTGGGGAGATCAATCAATCTAAAGCTCTCTGATCTGGTAAAATTGGAGAATTTGGGTGTGAAGAGTTTGGAAGTTTTGGTGGGTTTTTGAGAAGAAAAAGAAAGAGGATTCTCTTTCTATCTCTTCTTTTGTTGATCTACAATGGTGCTGAATGATTCATGTAGTCGCACGCACAGTCGCTGTGGATGAAACGTGGTTTTCAAGAGAAATTCCCACCCAACAGAAAAGGGCTTTGTGACGACTCACTCACAGCCTCACAGGGTCATTACTAATATGCATATTTTGATAAAGAGGGTGAACAAGGCAGGGTACCATGTCTTTTTCCTTCACTATAGGTATCAACCAATTATAACTAGTATTCAAAAATCTATATCATGTCTAAAGAAATTGTCTCAATCGGATCTGAAACGAAACCAACAACTCTTTTTTTTTTGGGAGAATACCATCAATGGAGAATCAGAATGATTCAATTCCTGGACAACGTAGATGAAGCTTTAATGCAATCAATCACAAATGGTCCACTAGAGGTCTTTATTGAAATTCCAGCAGTTCCTAGAACTGAGTCAACTCCTAAAATACCAGCGTCAGAATCAAGAAAAGCCCAGGTATGTATAGCACCACTGAAAAAGCCCAAGCTAAAGTTAACAAAAGAGCATTAACTCTTCTTACAATGGCTATTCCTAATGAGATATTCAATAGAGTAGATAGCTTAACATCTGCTAAAGCCATGTGGGATGAAGTTGAAGCTCAAATGCAGGGTAGTACAAAAGCCCAAGCACAAAGACTAAGTATCTGTGTGGGAACTTATGAAAACTTCATATATAAAGAGAATGAATCTATTACAGAGACTTATCATAGATTCAACAATATTCTGAATGATTTAAGAAGAAATGGTGTTCAGAAATCAAATTCTGAGATAAACAACAAATTTCTGAACAACTTGGGTAATGAATGGTCAAGCTTCTCTGATAACATGGTTACTAGAAATTTATCAAGAAAATCCATTCATGATGTCAATGGTATTCTGTTTCAACAAGAAGACAAAATCAAAACTAGACAAAATGAACAAAAGAAGGTAAATGAAACTGTAGCCTTGTTAAGCAAGAAGTATAATAATTCTCTAACTATTTCTGCCAAGAAGGTGTGTGAGATCCCAGAGACAACAGTTTGTGATGGGGATGAATCAGATGAGGAGCTAAAAAGGATTTCTGATAATATTTTTTTTATGACAAGGCAATTTACACAAAGATACAATCAAAAATATCAGAATTAACCTAGATCTGAAAATGGACCTAAGAAAGGTCAAGAAGCTGGTCAATCTGAAACATCTGAACCAGCAAGATGCTTTAACTGTGGAAAGCATGGACATTATGCAAGACAATGCCAGATGCCAAAAGTGAAGAATTCAGGCTACTATGAAAAGAAGCATCTGTTAGCAAAAAAAAAAGAACTTAGTCCTGCTTTAGTAACCAAGTATGAAGAGGACTGGTTAAACTAGAGTGATGGAGATGATGATGAGGAAGTTTCTCACTATGCAACAAACTGCTATATGTGTCAAATGGATCCAGAAAAAGACAAACAAGACACTGAGGTATCTTCTTCATCTTCTGAATTAAATTCTGAAATAAACTACCCTTCTGAACAAAATTCTGAACATAAATATGAACATAACACTGAAGATTCTGAAATGAAATATTCATTTCAAAACATGTTTTCTGAATTTGAAACTCTCAGAAACATAATCAAAGGTGAATGAATTTTGGTCAATCAATTCAGTGCTGAAAGTCAAATATATAAAGAAAATTGTCAAGAAGCTAAACAGATTCTTAAAAAGGTTTCTGAAGAAAAACTTGTTTTAAAAGAAAAAATGGACAACTTACAAAAGGAAGTTATAAATGAGAAGTTTGAAAAAGAAATTCTGAATGTTAAAATGAATTTTCTGAATCAAGAGAAACTTGATCTTTATAAAAAGATTAAAGAATTAGAAGATTTAAACTTTAAAAGAGGACAAACTGAACAAACTCTGAATATTTTAACTAGTCAGGCTCAAAATTCAAAATTTTTTAACATAAAAGCAGGTTTAGGATATAATGACAGTCATATACTGAAAAAGGCACCTGCAAATCTGTATGATTATTCTAAAATGAAAATTTTCAATGAATCAAATACAGATGTCATTTCTAAACCTGTGAATTATTCTTTGCCTGAAAGAATACCTTTTCTAAAATCAGAGACTTTGTTTTCAGAAGAAACACATCTTAAATCTGGTGAACCAGAAATAATTTCTAAAACAGAAGAAATAAATACAAGTTCAAAAATTTGTAAATCTTCTGAATCAAAAATTATTTCTGAAGAAAATCTGAAGTAATTGTTAAAACTGAAATAATTTCTGAAGTTACTTCTGAGATAATCTCCGAATATAATTCTGAAGGCATTTCAGAACATACTTCTGATAATAAATCAGAACATGAAAAAAATATGATGAATTCTCAGAGATTGAATCTTTAGAAGATATTGATGAGAATCCCAATATATTTTTTGATCATTCTGATGATGAGTCTACAAAAACAACAAATTCAAATACTTTTGCAAAGAGTATGACTCACAATAAATTTTCAGAACGAATAAATGCTTCTGATTCAGAAGATGATGATGATCATATGGTGCAAGTCATTGACAAAAATAGCTATTTGGTTTACAAATCAAAATCTTGTATGACTGAAGGAGAAATACTAAAAACAGAAACTTCAAAGATACCTTCAGAAATGTTTGGTCCTGTGTTTTTTAAACCAGAATATCAGAATTCAGATTTTTCTGCTACTACTACAAACATTTCATTGACTTCAACACCATATTCAATAACATTTTCTGACTTCAACACCAAAATTAAAATTTTTCAAAAAGGACAATCCTCAAATTCTCTCTCTGAAGTTCAGCAAATTAATTCAAATTCTGAAAATAAACTTAAAGTGAACAAAAGAATTTCTTATACTAATCCTCATTTCTTATCTTTTACAGAGCTATCCACTTTAGTATGGAGAAAGAAAGATGAAAGACTGTCAAAGAATGACAAATTAGATAGTTTTTCATTTTTAAAGAAGAATGAGGTACCTAAATCAAAGAAAGTGAATAAAAGAACTTTTGTTGAAAAATCAAATGTTATTGATTCTTATATATCTATTGATGTGGTAAATACATTAAAGAATCACATTCACTGTATTAATTGTGGTCATCATAATTTTCATCTTAACTCCAATACAAACAAGAAAAATTTGATGAAATCTATTCAGAAATGTTCAGCTATATTGACAAATTCAATTAAACTAAACAATAAAAATAAAAATAAAAATAAAAATAAAAATAAAACTAAGAAAAATAAATCTCAAAGTTCTGAACAAACTTCTGAATTGAAAAATCTGAAGAAAAAGTTCAGAACTTCAAATATTCTTACTAATCTCAAAGGACCCATTCTGAAATGGGTACCTAAAACTCCATAATCTCTTTTGCCGATATGTCATGTGTGGGTCTTAGATTCTGGATGTTCAAGACACATGACACCTTTCAAAGAACTGCTAACTGATTATCATCAAAGATATGGAGGAACAGTTAGCTTTGGAAACAATGCAAAGGGATATGGAACTTTCATTAAAGGAGAAGTAACGGTAATAAAAGTTTTCTATGTTGAGGGACTAAGACATAATATTTTCAGTATTAGTTAATTCTGTGACAAATATTGGAAAGTTAATTTTGACATAGATCATTGTCATGTTTTGAGTACAGCAAACAAAAAAGAATTAACTGCTTATAGAGATGGAGATATCTACACAGCAACATTCACTGCCATAGGTCAATTACAAGGTGTATGTTATATGTCTACAACAATGAGAAATGATAGTTGGCTTTGACACAGAAGAATGTCACATCTGAACTTCAAAGCCATTTCTGAATTAGGCAAACATCAATCTGTAGGAGGACTACCAAAGATCAGATTTGAAAGGAACTCTCTTTTTTCTGCATGTGAACTAGGGAAGATCAAAAGAAGTTCTCATCCTCTAAAAATGTTATCTTCATGCAAAGCTCCACTTGAAATGCTACATATGGATTTATGCGGACCAATGAAAACTCAAAGCATGGGGGAAACAAATACATTATTGTCATAGTAGATGAATACACAAGATATACATGGATTGAATTTCTGAGACTCAAGTATGATACTTCTGAAAGACTGATACCCTTTCTGAAGAAAATTCAATTTCTTCTTCAACTCCCAATTCAAAAGATCAGAAGTGACAATGGAACAGAATTTACCAGTTCTACACTTCAGCATTTTTTGGAATCTGTTGGTATTTCACATATTTTTTCCGCTGCAAGAACTCCTCAACAAAATGGGGTAGTTGAAAGAAAGAATAGAACTTTGGTAGAGGCTGCAAGAACCATGCTTGCATATTCAGAACTTCCTCTCTCTCATTGGGCAGAAGCAATTGCTACTGCATGTTTTACTCAGAACAGGACCATTCTAAACAGAAAATTTCTTAAAACTCCTTATGAAATGATAAAACAAAGAAAACCCTCTATTGATTATTTTAAAATCTTTGGTTTCAGGTGTTTTCTAAAGAATGATACTCAACATCTCAACAAATTTGCACCAAAAGGTGTACCTGGTATCTTAGTTGCCTATTCTCAAAGATCCAAAGCTTACAGAGTACTCATTAAAGGAACTCAAAGGATCGTTGAGACTACAAATGTCAAATTTCATGAGCCAACATTGACTTCTGAACAAGACAGTTCAGAACTCGCACATAACCCAATTTCTGAAAGTTTAGACTCAGAATATAATCAGACAAACTCTTCTTCTGAATCTCAAACTTTACTTAAAACAAATTTAGACACTCTGGTCAAGACTTATTTGATATTTCTGTAAATGTTTCTGCAGATTATCAAAATCCATCTCTCACCAGAAGCTTAAAAAACCAAGACATTTCAGAAATACAAATTTCAAGTACATCAGCACCACAAATCTCAACCTCAAATTCAGAACTTCCAACTTCTACATATGTACAACCAATTTCTGAATCAGTTCAAACTATTTCTGAACCAGTTCAAGTTATTTCTGAACCAGTTCAAGTTGTTTTTGAACAAGTTCCAGATACTTCTGAGCATGTACATCAAAGTTCTGAACAAATTCAAAATGTTTCATTTGAGGGGGATACTTCAGATTTACATTCAGTTATCAATCATGATGCTGAAACTCAAGCAATTGTTGATGATTATGATTCTCTAAACAATGTTTCATCTGTTCAACCATTGCCAAATGTGAACAAATGGACATCCAGTCATCCTATGCATCAAATTATTGGAGATGCATCAAAAGGTGTTCAAACAAGGTCTGCAACAGCAAATGAATGTTTGTATGTAAGTTTCTTAAGTAGCATGGAACCCAAAAAGCCAAATGAAGCTCTTCAAGATCCAGACTGGATTTTAGCCATGCAGGATGAGTTAAATCAGTTTGAAAGAAACAAGGTCTGGAGATTGATACCAAAACCAAAAGGTAAATCCATCATTGGCACAAAATGGGTATTCAGAAATAAAAAGGATGAAAATCGTATTGTTGTAAGAAACAAGGCAAGGCTTGTAGCTAAGGGTTATTGTCAACAAGAAGGGATTGATTATGATGAAACATTTGCTCCTGTTGCTAGATTGGAGGCCATTAGAATCTTTATTGCATATGCTGCTCATAAAAACATGAAGGTATTTCAAATGGATGTGAAATGTGCATTTCTGAATGGTATTTTACATGAAGAAGTGTATATTGAACAACCAGAAGGCTTTGTAAACAAAGAATTTCCAGATCATGTCTACATTTTTCCTTGGTCTTCAAGTTAAACAACTTCCCACTGGCATATTCATTAATCAATCTAAGTATGTCACAGATTTACTTAAGAAGTTTGACATGACTGATTGTTCAAGTATTCAAACTCCAATGGCCACTGCAACTAAGTTAGAACCTGATCTGAATGGAAAATCTGTTGATCAGAAAAAGTACAGAGGCATAATTGGATATTTGCTTTACTTAGCTGCTAGTAGACCAGATATAATGTTTGCTACATGTATTTGTGCCAGATATCAAGCTAATCCTAAGGAGTCAAAAAGAATACTTAGATACCTAAAAGGTTCTCCTTCTTTGGGACTTTGGTATTCTAAGGATTCTAGTTTTGAACTAACAGAATTTACAGATGCAGATCATGGTGGTTGCAAATTAGACAGGAAAAGCACTTCTGGATCATGTCAGTGTCTGGGTGATAGACTGGTAAGTTGGTCTTCAAAGAAACAAAATTGCGTCTGTACTTCTACAACAGAGGCTGAGTATGTGGCAGCTGCAATATGTTGCTCACAAGTGATCTGGATGCAAGTTCAACTTAAAGACTATGGTTATACTTTCAAAAAGATTCCTCTGTATTGTGATTCAAAGAGTGTCATAGCCATCACTGCCAATCCTGTTCAGCATTCAAAGACCAAGCACATTGATGTAAGATATCATTTTATCAAAGATCATGGGGAAAAAGGTAATATTGAAATGTTTTTTGTTCAGACAGATTATCAGTTAGCTGATTTATTTACCAAAGCACTTGATGAAAAACGATTTAACTTCTTGGTAAGTAAATTGGGCATGATGAATATGTATATGTAAGTATTACACATCAACTATACTCTAGAAGTTATATTCTGACGTTTTTATATCAAATTCTAAATAGTTTGCTCTTCAGAAATATTTTGCATATTCTGAAATTCAATATTCAGTTCTTTGCTTCTTTTCAAACTTAGAAGTATATTCCTTCTATATCTAGGTTGATTGTATTTTAATACTTTTCATTTTTTTTTCTCTTCTCATTGCACTAATATTTTCTTGTTTCTTTGATAACATTGCAATGATTAAGGGGGAGAATCATAAGTGCTAATGATTCAAGGGGGTGTGGTATTAATTTCAAAATTCTACACTACTCTTTCCTACAAAACAACTCTGCATTGCTGAAATAAAGTCTTGCACTTTATATCTAAGAAGTATGAAAAAGCTTCCTTAGATAAAATCAGTTTTCTGTTTGTTCAAACCTACTTCTGAATTATCAAAATGTTTTATACTTTTCAGAAGTTTGTATTTTTAAATGATTTTTGTTCTTCTAAGATGATCCAAGTTTAGTTCTGAACTACACTTCCACATTCTGCGGTTCTTCTGAATTCCTTCTTTCAGACTTCTGAACTTATTGTCAGAAGTTCTGAACAATTTCTGAAGTTTTTGAACTTGTTCTCAGAACTTAACTTCCCGTTGATATTTTCACTTAAGAGTGTGCCACGTGTTTTAATTTCATTGGATATTTCTTAATCACGTCGTTTAAACGGTTCATTTATCCAAATAAATGATGATTACTATTCTAATCACATTTACTTTTTGGCCACGTGTCCATCAATGCTTATCCAGTCTTATAAATCACTGGATTCTTCATCATCTTCATTTTTTTACCGATTTTCTTCTGCAAAATCTATCTGTTTTCATTGATCTTCATTCTATTTCTAATCCTTGTTTTTCAACTATCATGTCTACTTCAAAAGCTATGGTTTCTACTTCTTCGACTTCAAATGACAGCAATTGATCATTGAGTGATGGTTCATTCAAGATTGTTCCTCAGAAACTGGTTGTGGGAACATTGGAAGTTCCACTTCCTGAAGATCAAATGCTTCAAGACACAGCCACAACTGCTATTCATCAAGCTGGACCTTCCAACCCTAACCCTAACCCTAGTCCGAGAACTAATAAAATTGGGGTAACTCAAATCAAACCTATTGAAGTTATTTCTGAATCAAATGCTGGTGATAGTGAATCTCAGACTCGTGTTGAAAGCAGTGATATGTCGAAACTCTATGTCCCTGCTGAAAAACTCCTTGACATCAAGAAAAATAATTGTGCTCTGAACTTTAAATCGAAGGACTTCATTGATGATCAAATAATTTTGATTGACATTCTAAAGAAACATCCACTCCGTACTCTACTTTCTAGGAAATTTTCTGTTCCTGCTTCTTATCTACAACAATTCTGGTACTATGCTGAGGTTGATGAATCTGAAGATGAAATTGTCTCCTATGTTCATGCTTACAAGGTGTGTATCTCTATGGATGATATTAGATGTCTTCACTTCTTGCCAAAGTTAGATGAGGTTCTTGGGAAAACCTCTTATGATCCAATCCCTTCATCCACAGAAATGATCTCAGATTTCATGAGTTTGGGATACTCTGAAAATTTAAATGCTTTAAGTTCCTTTAGAAGGAAGTGTTTACCTCCAATACGGTACTGTTTATTCTCAATTCTGAACACTTGTTTATCTGGGAAAAGTTCAAGTTTAGATCAAGCTTCAGCAAATGGGAGGATTATTTTTCATGGAGTTGCCTTCAACAAACACTATGATTATGCTAGTTTCATTTTTGATGAACTCAAATCTGCAATTTTGAAGAAGTCCACATTCAACTACATACCATTTCAGAGATTCTTTCAAACACTCATCAAAGGAACAATGAAGGCAGTCTCTGCAATCCCTGTTCTAGCCCATGAGGTACATGTTCCTATCTTTACCATGGATAGTTTAAGACCACCAAATGCAAGGCTTACGTTTCCAAACGCAGTTCCACTTCCTTCTCATTTACTTAATCTTGTAAATCCACCAAATAGGATGGGGAGTGAGCATTTAGAATCTATGGGATTACCTCAACCAGTAGTCCCTTCCCCTGATTCAAACCAGAGTGGTGCTAATGCAAGGGAGTCTAGAATTAATAGACAGAGTGGGGAGGAGGTTCAAGGGGAAGAACAACCTCAAAGAGTAAAGAGGAAAAATTAAAATGAGAGATATGGTAGAAGGGTAAGAAAAAGAATTGATGAGGGGAGAACACAGGTAAAAGAAAAACAAACCTGTGAACCACCTGTTACCTGCCGGGCACCTACATCTTCTATCATTCCACACTCTTTGGTGGTTGTTATTGAAAAGGCCAGTGAGCCCATGGCAAACTTGTTTAACCCCCCCAGCCACTCACCCATCTCTCAACAGAACGGTGTTTCATCAACACATATGTGGCAAGCAGCTTATAATCCATTAGGACCCCAATTGGAGGTTCCATTTATTGAGTCTGAGAATCGTCTCAACTTTGAGCCTACTGAATCACTTCATGTGGAATCCATTCACACTAGCACACATCTTCCAGATGTCACTAAGCAAAGTGTTTGTCACATTGCATCAACAACTATAGATATTCCAATTTTTGGATATCAAGGATTAGTTGGAAGACCTGGTGGGGTGAACATCACAAAAGCCCCATTAACAGAATCAAATGTGGTACATGATGTCTCTGTGGCACATACAGGCCAGCCTTCTTCTGAAGGACTGCAACCAAGATCATCTGTTGGTCTTGGAACCTTACCAACATCTTCTGAATTCACAGAATTCACAGATTTCTGTACTTCTGAATTTGCAAAGATTCAGAAGGACATCAAGGAATTGACGGATACAACAAAAAAAGGTGATGGAGGATAGGTTGGATCAACAAGGTGTAAGTATGGTGAATAAGTTGAATGATTTTCAACTCCAATCTTCTACTGATCTGAATTCTTTTAAACAAGCACTTCTGACTGCTTTTTCTGAAGTGGCCTCATCAGTTTCTTCTCTAAAGGCTTCTCAGACTTCTTCTTCATCTACTCAACCAGATTCTTCTATCTTTGCAACAAAGGATGATATTTCTCAGATTTTAAGTCAGCTTTCTTCTATTCAGAGTTCTCAGACTGATTTAAACACAAGGTTATATGTTTTGGAGTGCAGGCCTCAATCAGATACTTTTAAAAGGAGTCTTGATGATCAGGATCCTGATAATCAAGAGGAGGAGAAAAGACTAAGAGTATCTGAAACAGAGAATGTTGAGAATGTTCAAAAACAAAGTTCTGAGAAAACTTTTGAAGATGCTCAGAATATTGGTGAAACATCTAATAGAGTTTCTGAAGCAATAGAAGATATTTTATTTGCAGAACATGAAGGGCAAGAGGCAACTGTTCATTCTTCTGAAGATACAGTAGAGGAAGGGTATGAAACAGAGAAGATATCCTTTGATTATGAAGGTAACTTAAGCTCAGATAATACAAACATTATGTTAGGACCCAGACAATCAAGATATCAATATATGAAAAGATTTTGACAGGAATGATGATAGCCAAATGTAATATGTATTGATTGAATGTACAGTATTACAGAATATGTCTTTACAAGGCTAATGAAAAACATTTAGTCTAACAATCTAACTAACTATCTATTTATACATACAATAGAAAGACTAAAGTAACAGTGCATTTATAACAGACAAGTTCAGAACAGGTTTTGAACTCCTTCAGATCTTCTTCAGAAGTGTCTTCAGAACTTCTTCAGAACCTCTTCAGAAGTGTCTTCAGAACTTCTTCAGATCTTTATTTCTTCAGAAGCCAGTGCCTTTTGAAGCTATTATGATATCTCTATCACATTATTCCTGATTCAAATGAAGAAATGCTAAGGGAATATCTTGCATTGGAAGATGTTATTGGTGAGCCTAGTGATCTTTCGGATGCCATTATGTTTGAATAAGATATATCTGGAGTTAATATGGAAGAAAGTTCTGAGGTAAATGAAATAAAGGATTTGGTGATTTGGAAGCCACAACAATCCCTGAGTGATGAATACAAAAGAGCTTCTGAAGAGCTATGGAAAATATTAAGCCAATTCTGTTGGGTGCATGTCTTTCTGAACTATCCAAGAAGTCTGGAGTATAGACTTTTGGACAACAGGTTTTCTGTCTTCAGAAATTTCCTTAATCAACCAGACGAAAGAGTTGAACAGGAATTTGATCTAAGTCATATGGAAGGAGTTGAAATTGTAGATGAAATTCTAATTGTTTTCTCAAGAAAATTTGAAGTTCGGTTCAGACCTTGTATTATCATTCCTGAAATAGATCTTCCAGTACATTTGAAGAACCTGTAATGGATCAAGTTTTTGAAAAAGAAAATGTGTTTATTCCTGAAGAAAGCAGCTTGATATTTCCTGAAGACATTTATTGCTTCATGTACAAAAGAAGTATGAAGTTTGCAAAGTTGGAAGATTTTCTGAATGATGAATGGTCTGAAGATCATATTGTTCAAGTGAGAAACTTTATTCAGAATCATGGTGTTCAGAATTTTCATGATTCAACTTTAATAAAGAAGATCAGATGCATATCAAAGTTAATTCAGAATGATTTAACTATATTCAGATTTGGAGCAGAAAGAAGAGATGGTACCTTATGTGAGTTCACTCAGTTTGATGTTTACAAGCTAAGACTACAAGATAAGTTGGCAATCTTGTCTTTTTGTGTTAACACAGGTGAATCGGAGTTAGTCTCAGAGATTAGAAGAATCTTGGGAATATATATAAGGAATCTAATTAAGCATGATTTTCAATTGGCTTTGGAATACAGACTTAACATAGTAAATCTGTTGGAACCTGTATATATTGAAAGGTTTGGGCTGAAAAGATTGTTCACTAATCCAGATATTTGTTTCATGTATCTTGTGGAAGGAATCACTAAGACATTTGTTGCATCTGATTTTCCAAAGTATTCTACATCCTCTCTTAAATGGTTTCTGAACTACATGACAGATTTTATTGAAGAATCTGACATCAAAGAAGAAATTATCTATCTGATCAAAGAAAGAATAAATTTTAGAGAGTTTGTGAGAAAGAGTTATCTAGCTAGTCACAAGAAAGTAAACAAGATAAGAGGAGCAGATTATTTACTAAGTGATGCTTATGACTTCAAGATCCATACAAAGAGGCAAGACATGGAAGAAATTCAGAAGTACACTTTGAATCTTGAAAGTTCAGAAGTAAGTCAAAAAGAAAAGCAGAAAGAAAAGGAGGAAGTTTTTGAAAATATTTCTGAAAAGTTGGTTCCTGAAGAGCAAATATCTGAAGAGGAACAACTACAAGTGAAAAGAATAGAAGAAAGTGCTTTCACCATGTTTCTTGAATATTTCCATCCAGAAATGTTCATGGAATATGAACAAAAGTTCAACTATATTGATTGCTGGATTCAAAAGTCCTTTGGTTGGAAACAATGGTACTCATATATCATTAGAAAGATAAAGATTCCAATCAATGAAGCAAGGAAGGATAGTCCTTTGGTCAAAGTAATTAATGCTGACATGAAGACAAGACAAAATTACAAATATGCATTCTTTACTGTTGAAAGGCAAAATGGTGAAATTTCTACCTTTTCTGAAGCTGATTTTCAGAATGTTTATCTCAGAGATCTACTCAGAGTTTACAGAAGCCTTTATCCTTTTCATGATTCAATCACCAAGTTCAGGAAATCATTTCCAATTCTCAGAGATGGCTTGTACAGAGAGTTTATATAGGCTGCAAAGAATGATTTTCAGGTTGCTTATGTTCTGAACAAGAAACAAATACACTTGAGCAAACCAAATCTAAGCTTGCCAGATATTCAGAATCTGAAGAAAAGTACTTTAGTAATTCAACCTCCAGGCTTTGTTTGGAAATGCTTTCAAGAACTTTTATTTGTGAGATTTGAAGACTTTCATGAGTGTTGCAATGGAACTCTCATGGCTATCAGAGATAGTTTGGTATAAAGACAGAATAAAAGACCAAAGAATCTGAACAATGAAGATTGGGAGAAGCACAAGAAACTTGCTAAAGAGATGATCAGAATTGCTGAATACTTGGTAGAATACAGAAGTTTGATTCCGGAAGATGTTAGAGAAATTCTGAATTTTTGGAAGTATGATTTGAACTTTTGAAGCTAAGGGGGAGATTGATAGAGATATCGAAATAGCTTCAAAAGGGACTGGGTTTAGAAGATATAAAGATCTAAATAAATGTCTAAGGCATAATTTCTGAAGTGCCAACTTCAGAAGTTCTGAAGAGGTTATGAAGAAGTTCTGAAGACACTTCTGAAGAAGATCTGAAGGAGTTCAGAACCTATTCTGAACTTGTCTGTTATGAATGTACTGTTACTTTAGTCTTTCTATTTCATGTATAAATAGATAGTTTGTTAGATAGTTAGAACTAACGTTTTCCATTAGCACTGTAATGACATATTCTGTAATACTGTACATTCAATCAATACATATTACATTTGGCTATCACATTCCTGTCTACAATATTTCCATATATTGATATCTTGATTGTTTGGGTCCTAACAATAAGTATGTGTGTCTTTTGGGGAATCTTTTCGTGGAACCACCTTCGACTCCCTCTAGCTCTAAGTCTAGGGTTTTCCCTGAACGTTCCTCTCTCTTTCTTTCTCTCTCTCTCTCTCTCGTATCCTTATTCCCCTTCTTGCTCTAAGTCTAGGGTTTTCTCTAAATGCTCATCTCTTTCTCTCTCTTTCTCTCTCTTTCTCTCTCTTTCTCTCTCTTATTCCCTCTCTAGGTACAATAAGGAATGGGACACTCTTTTCTTTTCTTTTCTCCTAGATAATCCTCTTGCATTTTCTTTTTCTCTGCCTTCTCTTTGTCTACTCTCTTTCTTTCTTTTCTCTCTGCTTTCTCTTGTCTGAGTCTTTCCTCTTGTTCTCCTTTGTCCCTCTGAGCATTTGGCTCTCTTTCTTCCTCTGTAGCACTCAAGAACTCTAACACCTCCTTTTCTCCTAAGAGTGGGATGAGGTGTTACCAACTCTTGTTCTAGGGCCTGGACCTCAGGTCTGTATGCGCGGCGAAGGGACTTAGGCCTAATGTAGTACTGATGTTTCTTGGATAGAGCCTTCGCGGCTGGATAGCCATATTTGGAGATTGTTAGGTTGTATGAAGAGAAGTTGTGGAATTGTAGTTTTGGCTCTACAGCGCAAGGTATGTGCTCTTCATTTATTGTTGGTCGCATAAGCAGAGGCAAAAAACTTGGGAAGACAAGATACGGTAGTGGTTTCCCTTTGGCTTGTTCTAGTTCCTTTTTATCACTGCAGCTTTGAATTCAGTGAACAAAATGAGAGCGTAGTTGAGGGGTAAATCGAAATACATTCCATACAAGAATTGGAGAATGTTTGTTGAGACCATACCCATGCTCCCTATCTTTCCAGTCAAGGACTTATTGACCAATATGAAGAACATGTTCCAAATTGGGGGTGGATATTGGCATCGAAATTGGATGGATAAGCAATAGGCTGATTATAACCTAACATTATAATAAATCTTACCAGTTCATCTCACGTCGGCAATCTGGAGTATTTATTTAGTCTTGTGTCAGTCTTGGTATGAGTTTGAAGAAATGATGAGAGCAGGACCTTTACATACGAATTTCAAAAATTTTCTTCAGTTTAGGGATATGGAAGTGTCCAATAACTCCATGTCGTTTCGGCACAAACGGACAGGTTTGCATTAATTCTTGACCAAATTGCTCTGGGATTGAGTCATCGTCATTGGTGAAAGCATGGCATAGTGGATGTCTTGAGAGAAGACCAATCACTGGGTGGAATTCTAGAGCAAAGTTGTCCGTATCGAGATCGAGTTTGTGATTCTTGGGTTTGATTGGAAAAAAGACGACAGAAGAACTTTTTCCTTCTGAGAACATCTGGGAGGTTTCGTTAGAGAATCATTCGACTAAGATTGTTGAAACATTGTTGCAGGTTTTGAAAGAAGTTGAAGTTGCAGGTTTTTTTACAAGGAAACTTGGAGAAGAAGATGAAGGCGTAAAACTGATTTACGGCTCAAAATTGGTACTATTTGAATATTTTGAGGTACTTGAGTGAATACTGTATCTCAAATGGCTGGATAGACGTGGAGAGTGAAACGATTTTTGGAGTGTGTCCTATTAGAAAACGACACGTGTCCCTGACGTGCTTAGAGAAAGAAGCCCGATGCAACGTCACTACTGTTAGAAAATGTAAGTAAAAAGAATACCAAGTATTTTAATCAGAAGACTAAGTTGTTGGAGACATAAAGCTCGAAACAAAAGACGAAGGTGCCGCAATGCAAGTCAAAATGGTGCAGATCTCGAGTCTCTGATGCATATCCTCTGCACCATACATATAGAGCCTCTACATGTATTATGCATAGCCTCTGCCTCCCAAAGTATTCTGGGGTTATACTTAGAGTTTTCTCCAGTGACACTCTCTTGTACAGATGGTCCTATCACAAGATGCCACGTATGAAGAAGCGGTTATTTAACTTTACAGTTTGGCGTCTTCTCATTGGCTAATGAGTCGAATTTCCTTTTAATAGTATAAATAGGAAGTTGTTCAATGTAATAGGTGTACTTTCACATAATATCTTCGAGATTTGTTTTAGAGAGAGAAAGTAACCTTTGAGAGATTTTCTCACACACTACTATGTGTGTTCTTGGTGTTCTTTCACTGTTTCCTCAAAGTTACTTTACAATACCCATGATGACTTTCTGATTAGTGTATGAGTTTCATTTCTATATCTATTCACTATTCTATTCATCATATCTAGTTAATTGGTGATTTAATTTTTGCTTCCGTTTTAACCTCTTTCAATTTAGTTATTTCACCAATTATTGAGTTTATAGAGGATTTGGGTTCCTATAATTGGTTTCAAATCCATATAATCAATCTATTGATTAGTAGATCAAATCCATCATGGATAAATCTTCAGTCAATTAGATTTTCTCGACTCTAATTGTTGTTTTTCATTCATACCCTGTTTTACGACAGTTTGACTGTTCATCTTCAATTTTGTTTAATTCAGTGGTAATTCATTGCGAGATCTGAGAATTGTGTATTGTTCTCTTTTGAGTTGAGTTTTGATTGTTCAAATTCCAATTTTCATCTTCAATTTTCTCGATTTCCTTCGAAAATTTCGAATTCCTTGTTTTGTGCAAAATGATGAACCCTAACTGGAATGCAATGTATAGTTAAGGTTCACTGACTAAGCCTCCTACTCTTCTAAGGGATGAATATCCCTAATGAAAAATTCGTATGATCAATTTCTACGAAGGATCAATACTGTTATTGAATGGAACGTTTGTACCAACTACTGTTGTTCCAAAATTCTGTCGACTGTTGATACTAAGAATATTTCTGCTCAAAGGATTCCTAAGGAAAGGATGGACTGTGATGATGATGATAAAAAGAAATTTGCGATCGACCTTAAAGCCAAAAGGCTTCTTATCATGGCAATTTCAAATGATATCTTCCAATCGTTGGATTCATGCAACACGACCAAGGAATTGTGGGATAAACGGGTCAATCAACTTGAAGGCAGTGCTAAGATGAGGAAGAACAAAAGAGCACAAGTCTGGTGAAACTCTTGAACAAACCTTTCACAGGTTCAATACTCTTATCAATCTGTGTAGAAGATGTGATATAGTAAGATCACAGGAAGACAACAATGTCTTGTTCCTTAAACGTCTGAATGAAGAGTGGTTGAATCTGTCTATGCCCTTACAATCAAATCAAGATCTGGAGCAATGGTCACTACATGATGTGTTTGGCACTCTACAAGCACATGAGAAGGAGGTGCAGAAGAAGAAAATGATGTTGGTGGTCCTCTAGTCTTGATCTCTGCATCAAAAGGAACTGTCTCTTATTAAATCGGTGCATTTGTTAAATCTCTGGCCTTGGTCACTAAACAATTCACTCATAAGTTTGGAAATAGGTCATTTTAGAACAGAGGAGAAATGTATGGTCAACCATCATATGAGCCAAGACAAGCAGCACCTCTGGCTGTGAAGAAAGATGAAGAGAATAAGGAATCATTGAAAAAGAAGACTGATAGATGCTACAGGTGTGGCAAACCTGGACATTACTTCGCTGAGTACAAAGGCCTTCTAGTTAAGGATGAAATGTACTATAATAACAAATATAAGTACAATAAAGATGAGAGGGCTAAGGTGGCTGAGATAGAGAATTGGGTGTCCGACTCATCAAGTGATGCAGAAGCACTATTATGCGGCATGGCCATGGAGAACAGCGATACAGAGGTAAACTCCTCTGACTCTCAGGTATGCTCTATATCTGGAAGAGAACAATCTGAACTTGAAGAAACCATCCTTAATCTTACTCAAGATTTCGACACTCTCAGATAGAAGCTCTCTAATGAAAAGGAAAAACGAAAAGTACTTGAAAAATCTCTAGAGCTTATTGAAATAAAAGAAACATTTTTAAAAGAGAGATGGAGCTTCTGACTGCAGAGAAACAAGAACTTTCTGTGGAAAACCAAAAGATTGTAAAACTCAAGGTTACCACAGAAAATAATCAAATAAAGAAGATTGATGATCTTAAGAAGCTTTTGAAAGAAAAAGACGAAGTAATTGAGGCAAAAGAAATTGACAGATTAAAGTCTGTGGCACTTAAAAGCTATTTTCAAAAGGAAAGGGATTTTTTCCGCATTGGCCTTCAGAAGAAGGAGCTATTGATTAAAAATTATTAAGATGCTCAAAATGTGCATGGGAAAATCAGCATGTAAATGGATAAGACTGGTCTAGGTTTCGATGACCTTGATCCTTATATTTCATGTAGGCAAAGAACAAAAACCTGATTTCTCAGTTCTGTATGAATAATCTGTCTTCAAAAGATCAAAATATGAAAATGGTCATAGAGTTAGAAAATTGAAATATAAAAACGGTACTTATAGTTGTGCACGAAAACCAGCAAATTAAATCAAATCGATTTAAAACTGGTACAGAGAAGAAATGAGGTTTTTAACTTTGGATCATTCACTTATATCACTTTAAATCCAGAGGTAGATGAGTTTATACCTATGAATGCAGAAGAAAAGTTGAGATTGAAATTTGAAAAAGATTTTGAAAGTTTTCGTAGATCAAGATGTATGTAAAAGATATAAGATTTGGAGCACCTAAGTTGGATATTGTATTGATATTTGCAAGATTACAATGTATACAAAATCTGGAAAGTACAAGAATGACTAACTTTTTAAAAGTATAAGATGACTTTCTATATATACAAATATAGAGAGTCTAAACTAACAACATGGTTACAAAACAGACCAATAGAATCTATACACGTGTAAAGCAACCTTCAGAACTTCTTCAGAGAAAGTCTTCAGAACTTGAAGTTCTGAAGAACTGGCTTCAGAAGTCTTCAGAGATGGTTCAGAACTTTTGAAGTTGCCACTTCACAAGTTATGCCTTAGACTTTTCTTCAAGCTTTCCTTCAGAGATCTTTACTTCAGACTTCTAACTTCTACTTCTGAGCTTGACTTAGCATTATCTTTAATTGCACTTGTTCAAAAGATCTGAACTATATACTTCAGAAGTCCATCTCTTTTGAAGCAATCTTCTGGGACTTAACAATCTCCCCCTATGCTTCGAAAATCCAAGTTGTAGCCCCAAAACATCATAATTCGAAGAACTTCACCAATTGTTAACTCTTTGTACTCCATTGCTCCTTCAATCATATCGAAATGTTCTTTGCTAAATCTTCGTAAGCAAACTAATCTTCATCTACCATATTGGTTGGCCTTTTTCTTTGTTTCTTCTCTAATCTGTCTTTTAGTGCTCTTAGTGTTTGATTGTTGTATTTGTGAATTCTTCAAGTCTGATAAATAACTTGCGCTTAACAGTTCTGCAAACATATCCAGGAGGATTTACAAAAAGAGTTCCAGAATGTATATGTTCAATTCCTTCTAATTCAAAATTTGGCATAGGGAGATAAACTTTATCTTTTCCAAGAACATAACCCACTTGAAAATCTGTTCTTGCAACCCAAATAAATTCTCTATACAAACCATCTTTCAAACATGCAAATGCATTTCTGAACTTAGTAATCCTGTCATGAAATGGATTCATCTTTTTGTAAATAATGATCATATCTCTCAGATAAACATATAGAAAATTTGCTTCTAAGAAAGTAGAAATTTCACCATTTTCTCTCTCTACTTTGTTAAAGGAATAAGAATATCCATTTTTCATTGTCTGATCTGCATCCAGAAGCTTCTTCACAGGACTATTAATTCTGACAGATACCTTAGACTTTCCTGTGCTCCTAACAAAATTGATATACCACCTTTTGAACTTTTAAGTTTAATTGATCCAACAACCATAAAATTGATTATGGTTCTTCTTCCATGAATATTTCAGGATGAATATATTCAAGAACTATTGAATCTGCATCTTCCAAAAACACTTTTTCTTGAACTTGTACAACTACAGCAACCTCTTTTCCCTTCTCAGACTCAACCTTTTTAGACTTTGAACCTTCAGAAACTTTCTTTGTCTGATCTTCCTTATTGTGTTCACTCTGTTTAATTTCAAGTAAATTCTTTTCATACAAATCTACTTTTCTTGAATGAATTGCAAAGTCATAAGGATAACTCAACAAATAATCTGCACTTCTTTTAGAACTTCTTTCAGAATAGCCCAAAGAAAAACTCCTATTCAAATCTATGAATTGAATTCTTTCATTTATTTGATAGCAATTCATCACTTAATACTTTGACTTCTGAAAAAGTATCTTCTTTGATTCTTTCTGCAAGCAATAGCAAAGTTGCAGTAGAGTACTTTGGAATATTTGAAACAAGAAAAGAATACCCAGATTGACCTTCTGGTTTGGAATAAAAGAAACCAAGTTCTGGAGATGTGAAAAAATGCCTTTGACTTATAATGCTATAAACATCTACAAATGCAGACTCTAGCATACTTACACGAGTCAACCTTCTTTGTAGAGCAATCTGAAAGTCATGCAAGGCCAGATTTCTAAGATATATACCCAACACTCTTCTGAGTTCAACTTCAAGCTCTTTTTCTTGTGTATTTATACAATAATCCAGTAGAAACAACTTGTTTTGAATTTTGAGACTATATATATCAAAAGTTGTGAATCTGATCAAAGAACCATCTTCTCTTTATGTACGAATGAGAATAATTTGCAAATTTCCATCTGTTCTCCTGTTGATATGATCAATTGTTTTGATAAGAGTATCATCATTCATGTTTCTCAATCTGTGCTTCTGATGATATTGATTTACTTCAGCTGCATAACCTCTAACCAATTACCATCAAAGTAATGTTCCAGAAGACATCTCCTTAAACTATCTCTACACATATCTGCATACATTTCTTCTGGAAACATTGTTCTTTCATCTTCTACTTCAAGAAATAGAATTTCCTTAGCAAAAATTTTATCCATAACGGGAATTTCAAGCTCTGGAATATCAGTTCTTGGAATCATTATACTATCTCTATATTTAACACTGATTAAGCCAAATTTATCTTCTATTGTAGCACCAATAAGATAAATTTCAGACAAATGATCAAAATCAAATTCAATCTCTTCTTGAGAAATTGGTCGATTGAAAAAATCTCTAAGAACAGATATATCTCCATACATGAATCTAACATCCAGATTCCATGTAGAGCTCAATTTACCAGAATTAAGAATAACCAAATTCATCAACAACTTCAACACATTTAGAAGATCTTCTTCTCCTCTTTTGTTATCAATCTGAACAACTTCTGGTTTACATAAGATAATTTCCCTTATATCATTGATTTCCTCCTCATCATCAAATCTTATCACATCAGAAAGGTCTCCTGGTTCACCAACTTTTTCTTCAAAAGCAAGATACTTATTTATCATTTCTTTATTTGAGTCAAGCAATATATCTGTTTCATCTGATAACTTGGAAACATCTGAATCAGTTAGAATAACCTTTTCAATTTCATACCTTTCTTCTACATCTTCAGTAACAGCAGGAACTTTAGAAACATCATCTTCAATGGTTTCAGAAACTTTATCAGCACTAGAAGCATCCTAAACATCTTTAGAAGATCTTTCAGAAGTCTGGGCTATGGAACCTTCAAGTACTTCTGAAACTTTATCAGTACTTCTGAATCAGAAACTTTATCAGTACTTCTGAATCAGAAACTATTCTTCTCCTTTTCTCCCCCTCATGATCATCATGGTCCTGATCATCATGCTTCCTTTTGTTAGATTCTATTTGAGCCTTACATTGTAGAGAAGAAATCCTTTGATCAAGGGCAACTTGTGTTTGTTGCACAACTATCAACTTGTTAAGAATTTTCTGAATGTCATCTTTTAGTTGCCAAATTAGAAATATTCTAAGGTTCCGAAGTTGATGACAAGGAAGTCTTCAGATTATAAACAGAAGTAACAACTTTTGAAAGAGATTTAAGAATTGATTCTTTGAAAGATTTTTGATCATTACTAGTCACAATGGCATCTTCTAGAAGTTCCAATTTCTCAAAGACCTTTTTCTCCTGTACATCCATCCTATTCTCCATCACCTTTTTATTTTTATCCGTCAATTCATGTATTTCCTTCTGAATCTTTGCAAATTCAGAACTTCAAAAATTCTTGAATAGTGAAAATTCAGAAGGAGTGGGTAAAGAACCATGAACAACAGATGTTCCTATTTGCATATCTACAAAGGTATGATGGCCTATTGATGTCGCCACATCATGAACCATAACTGATTCATTGAATGAGGATTTTAGGATTTTCACCTCACCAGGACTTCCATCAAATCCTCGAACATCCATATAGGGAATGTCTATTGATGTTGAGTCAATATGACTAACACATTGCTTATGTTAGTCCATAGGGCTTGTGCTAGTGTGAAGGGAAGGAACATCTAGTGTTCTTGTAGGCTTAATATTTGTTGGACCACCAGACTCAATGTGCTCAAATTATGAAGGTGGACATATATCCTTCTTGTTCAACATTAAGATCCTCTAACTAGGGACTTAATGGATGATTAGCTACTTGTCCCATATGTGTTGATGAAACATCCTTCTTTTGAGAGATAGATGAGTGGACAGGGGGGGTTATCAATAGTTGCCATAGACTCACTGGCTCTTTCAATATTATCCACCAAAGAGTGTGGAATAACAAATTGTGTGGTTTCCCAGCTAGTATTGGTTAGGTCACAGATTTCTTGATCTTTTTTTTGTGTTCTCCCCTCATCAGTTCTTTTTCTCACCCTTCTACCCTGTCTCTCATTTTAATTTTTTCTCTTTTCTTTCTGAGGTTGTTCACCCCCTTGAACAGCCTCCCCATTCTCCCTAAGTTGTACTCTAGACCCCTCACCTTACACTCCTCTGGTTTGAATCTTGGGTAGGGGCTACAGGTTCTGGTAGTCCCATAGATTCACAATACTCTATCATAATCCTATTGTTATATTTTATATATGCCCTAAGCTCCTCTAGAATTGGTAATGCATTTGGAAATTGTGCAAGAGTTGATGATGGTGGCCTGAGATTATCCATAGTAAATAAAGGAGCCTTTGGTGCATTCTCTAGTGGTGGAATTCTGTTTTCAGTGAACATGGCTCATTTTACAAATATCTTAAATGGAATATAACTTGGCTTTTTATTAGAAGTAACTGCTCCCCTTATTTCATCAAAAAGCAGAGATGCATAGTCATAATGCATATTGAAGGCAATACCATGGAAAATAGTTCTGATGTTTGCTGATGCCTGATCTAAGCTGGATAACTTTCTTGATAAACAAGTGTTGATTATGGAAAATAGAGTATACTAGATTAGTGGAAGACACTTTCTTCTGATTGAACTTAGTGTTGTTAGCCTTTCTGAATATCCCAACTTCATGAAATCAGCAATCATTTGAGTACTTTCAGGTAGTTCCAAAATCCTTCACACATAATTGATATCCTCCAACAGAAGATGTAATAACCTCATCCTCTTCCTCATAGTCAATGAAATACCACCATTGTTGCAGATACTCTTCTGGAAGTAACATACTTTTTATACACATCTTTTTTAGAGCACGTTTCTTCAGAATCTTTATCAGAATTTGTTGATCTTCTTTGAAATCTTCAGACATAAGGTTCAAAGCACGGTTGTTTTTTTTTAATTTCAGCCAATTTATAAGAAGGAACAGTGATTTTGCTTTGAATCGGACCAGATGCCCTAGAAACGTCAGCGGTTTGAGTTTGAGGTTGTATTTGATTATCACCAACATCTCCCTGAGACTCATTATCAGCAGGAATCCACTCAGAAGCAATTTCGATAGGTTCATTCTGATTTCCACTAATTTCAGTATCGGCATTCAGATTAGGGTTAGGGTTAAAGGTTTCAGCGATTTGAACCATTTGATTTGTAGCAGTGTCTTCGAGAATGGGATCATTAGGTAGAGTAACTAAGATAGATCCGATCAACACATTCTTTTGAACCAACTTGTATGATCTTTAAGATAAAGTATTTTCATCACTGCTACTAAAGCAGGATTTCGCATTTTGAAGTGCTTTGTTCACTTGAGAAGTAGATTTCGACATGATCGATTGAAGATTGAATGAACAGGAAAAATTACGAAATCAGTAAGTTCAGATGTTTAATATTGGAGGGAAAAAAATGCAGAAGTGTTTGAAAGAAAATCAATAAGAACAAGTTATCGATTTAAATGCGCGTGAAATGAAAATCGTGGGACTTGTGGCAGAAAAAGTAAAAATTATACACGATTCGATGGTAATTAATGATAATCAAACGGGTAAATTACCACTGAAACGTTTTTTACGACGTGGTAACCACAAGCCAATTAAAACATAACACGTGGCACGGAACACTAAGCATATGACTTAGTCAGAGGAGAAAAAACTTTCAGAAGTTTGATCTCAGAAGTGCTGACGTGTCATTCAGAATTTCTGAGAAATCCTGTTTAGAAGTTCTGATGATTTCTGGTTAGAAGTTCTAAGAATTCCTGTTTCAGAAATTCTGAGAAATCCTTCTCAGAAGTTCTGGGAATGAACTTCTGAACTGAAAATTCATTTAAAATACTAACTTCTGAATTTAGAAAATGTTTTATAGCATTCAAAAGTAGTTTGAACAATAAAAAAAATTAATCTCACAATAGAAGCTTGTCCATACTTCTAAGTGGTTTGGCTCAGAAATAATTGAAAACCTGTTCAAATCTTTATTAGATAAATCATTCAGATAAATAAACATTAGTATCATCAATGAATTATGATCAGAATAGAATATCACTCCCCCTTGAATCATGCAAAAGAAGAAAGGAAAGAAAAAACATTAAACCTCCCCCTCGAAAAATGCATTATAGAAATGAAAAAAATTTAAGAAGCTAATACTAATACTTTAGAGTTAGATAAAATCTGAGTAAAATACAGTCATAAATAATAAAATAATTCTGAATTATAACTTCTTAGATTTATTATTAGGTTCTGAAAAATATAGGTTCAGAGTTCTGAGAACAAAATTTAGAACTTCTGAATTTTGTTCTTCAGACATCTGAACAATATGTTTCAGAAGTTAATACTTAACCCTTTTTCTCAGTAAAAACTTATTCAGAGAATTCATCATTGTTAGGTCTGAAAATGTTGTATCCGAGATGACAACTATTGAAGAAATGAAGGGGAAAATGCAAAAATCAACAAAGCCATTATTTAGGAAGGATTAAATATTAGGAAACGATTTTATTGTAAATATGGCAAGTGAATATTGCCTTATCTCTTAGTTTTCTTATTGTGATTGTTTGCTACATATAAATAGAGGGTCAGTCTAGCATTAGATAACTAGGTCATTCATTCATATCATTCTTGAGAGCATATTAGAGAGATATCATTGTAACACATATTATACAAGTTAGATATATGAAATAAAGTGTTCTTATCGACATATTCAATGTGTTCTTCATTGTAACCTGATATACTGGGATTAACAGTTGGTCTTAGAGCCTCATGATCTGAGTTTTGATCAGATCCTGATTGATTGCGTGAAAACAAGGTAAAAGTTCTCGATTTATTTATGTGTTGGTTCTGTTCGTTCTTATCGATCAAAGCATCAATAGCTTGGATCGATAAGTCTTCCTGGTATCAAAAACCCAAAAATCTTGAGATAGTCGTCATATCTTCATAATCTTTTTAAAGGAGTCTTTCTCGGGTCTCTCTACTGTTACTTTGATCGATAAGTCCTAAACCCAAGTTTTTAGACTTATTCGCAAGTATTCATAATTTATTTTTGTCGCACCTAATATTCTTCATAATACTCAAGATTTTTTTTCGGATTATCGAATCCGTTTTAAAATTAGATTACTCTCGTTTATTTTTGTTTACTTTTGCCTTTCTTTATCCAAGAAAAACCTCATCCTGCCGCTTTTCTTGTTTAAAGAAATCTCAAGTAGAATTCATAAACCTTAGTAATTTTAATTTTTTTCTTAGCTGGAAAAAATTGTAAACCCGAGAACTTAGTTGTTCTTGTCCATAAAAAGATTTGTTCTTTTTAGTCAAGAATCCTTCGTTCTTGCTTTCCGGTTTATCGGTTAAGAAAACTCAAATTCGATTTCTTTGATCTAAAATCTTTTCAAGTCGCCTTTGGTCGACATCTTTTCTTAGCGAGGCCCATTCATTCGACATAAATACTTGTCGAATTATTTCGTGTCGAAATCCTTGCCTCCTCGAGTCTCTATAACTCGACATTTTTTTCTCGAGACCTTCTTGACTCGACATAAATTTATATCGAGACTTCTTGACTCGACGTAAATTCTTGTCGAGCCCTCCTGGATCGACATAAATCCTTCTCGAGCCTACTTGTCCAGAGATAAATTACCCGATTTTTTAACAAAATCTAACAATCTTTTCAAAACTCACTGATCCAGATCACTTTATCAGGTAACCAGTGCTTACATTCTTTTTAAATTTTGAGCGTTGGAGTTTAAAAAACTTAAATCAAAATGTCTACTAACCCATTAGTACTCAATCCAAAATCCATTGAATATGAATACTATATGGGTTGGAGAAAAACAGCTGTTCAACTCGATGAGTTAAAAGGGAAATATGCAAGTTTAGAAAAAGAAAATAGAAAGCTGAAAGAAAAGATTTCTGATAAGAAATTTGATTCCAAAAATAAAATATTTGATTTAGAAAAGGAATTTGAGAAAGAAAGAATGGTATATTCTAATGAGAAACACAAGTTTGAAATTGAGCGAAAAGCGTTTGAGAGAATGATTAAAACTTGTGAGTTGACAATAAGAAAACTTTCTGAATAAGTGTCATATTTTGAACAAGTTGTAGTTTTAGAAAGAAAATCATCTGAAACAAAAGGTTTGGAGCTATCAAAGCAAATTTTTGAGCTTCAAAACCTTTTGGATAATGAAAGAAAAGTGTTTGAAAATAATAAAAATAGCGTTTTGAAGAAAAGTTTTTTAATTTCTGATAAGAATAAACGTTTAGAGAAAGATGTTGAAAATCAAAGAAAAGTTTTTAAAGAACTTTCAAAGAAATTGTCTGAATTACAATCAAATTTTGTAACTGAAAAGAAATTGAGATATGAATTAAAAAGTAAATATGATTTGGTTACTAAAGAAAGAGATTATTTATCTAACAAACTCAAGAAACTTGAAAAAGTTCTTGAAGCTAAATCGATTTTGAATTTTAGTTTGTCTAATAAAGAAAGTGATCATCTCCCAAGAAAAATTAAAGAAATTGATAATGAGATTTCAATGCAAAAACAAATGAATAAAAAGAATTCAGAATCATTCAAACAACACACTCCCGAACAAATAAATGCGGATTTAGATGACCTTGAAAAAATGATTTTTTTCTAATGATTTTGATTCTATTTCAAGTTCAAAGATGACTCCTCTTTCTCCTGTTAGTATCTGTAAGAATAACTGTTCTTCAAGTGTTCAATCATATAGTTATTCTAACAGCTCCAAATCATATAGTTCTGCAAATTCTCAGACTCATAATTCTAATCAGTTTCACAATGATTTTGTTGTTAATTCCGGTAATTTTAAGACTTTTAAAATGGTTTGGAGGAAGAAATCAACTATAGATGATAGTGTTGGAAACATGCCACATACATCTCATGTAGTTGATACAAGATCATTTGTTTCCAAGACTAATTTGCCTTATTTTGTCAAGACAATCAATCAGCTAATTAGTCTAAGTGCCACAAAGATTTGTTGTTCTACTTGTGGAATAAATGATTTTGTCGATCAAAGGTATAAGCATAGATGGTTTGGTACTTATAATATCCCCAATTCCCTATTTGTTGTTTCTAAAGCTACCCTTCAAGGACCCAACAAAGCTTGGGTACCAAAATCTTTTTAATCTGTTTTGCAGGAATGGCATGTGTGTTCTAATATAGAATTTTCACATCACATGACTTGATCATTCAAAAGGTTATGCTGTTTTTGAGGGGGAGTAACATATTTCTAATTTTTATTGTTTAGTTTCATAGTATCTCAGCTATCGACCTGCTCTTAATTTGGCTTCTGAATATCGTAATTTAGGACCCATTTTTACTTTGCATTACCATTTCTGAATACATCAGTTCAGAACTTGAACTTTAATGTTTCAACTCTTTGTGTGTTAGGAATTAGAAGT
The DNA here is from genome assembly GCA_036898165.1 of Silybum marianum. NCBI lineage: Eukaryota > Viridiplantae > Streptophyta > Magnoliopsida > Asterales > Asteraceae > Silybum > Silybum marianum. The sequence goes on along the minus strand of CM072533.1, from coordinate 28,578,189 downwards.
TTTCAATGGTCAATCCAGAACCGGAAGGATCTACCCATGAAACACATGCATAGGTTAGAAATTTTGAAAGGGTATATTGAGTGCTTGTGAGATAAAAAGCAAATGGTGAGAGTGTGACAGGACTTAAAAGAAAATATTAGGTCCTTACCAAACCGTGTCAGTTATCTGGGTAGCCACACAATCTACTCACTCTCAATTCTTTGGAGATGAATATTGAAATAGAAATGGACCCAATGTCGATAACTTGTTTCACCGCAACCAACTACTCAAGTATCTCACAAAAGGTTCTTGTTTCATATATCATGGAGATTCAAAATATCATCTATCTATTCTTCTCTCGGAAGATTTAGATATTGAAACAAGAAGACGCACCTCCGGTCTTAGAACTTCATATTCTGTGCACATCGAGTCTATTTTGACACTTTGCACGAGTCTTTGTGACTCCACATGCATATATTTGTGTTTATGCCGGAACAGTTTGAGAAGTTAGTTTTATAACTTACTTTTGTGATAACTGGAAGTCCTATCAGAGATTCCTAAATTGCTAACTCTGAATATAGGCCACTTAATTGAATTTCTTTTGATTAAGTGATAATAGTTGCTTCTTGTGCTTCTATGTTAGCCTTTTACCCGATATTCCACACTCACATTTGATCACTTCTGTTTAATGTTTTTGATAAGATTCATAATGCTTCGGATTCTCCTTATCATTCCGAGATGGATTAAAAGTGTATCAAAGACAAATGCCTATTACGAGGGGGAGAAAGTGACACTTTGACGTTTATGTTATATAAAAGATTCAACAAGTTCAGATCATCATACGACTAGCTCAACTTATCGCATTTGCCCAACCCTATAACCTCAAGATGTAGCAACATTTAGACTTGACAAGTTCTACATGATGAAAGATACCCTACGACATCACGACTCCTTCGACAATCTGTTATTAAACTTCGTACCAACGTTAAGGGGGAGCTACGAAGCTTATCAAGTGATCATATTTTTAGGGGGAGCAAAAGTTTCAAGACGAAGATTGTTGACAAAAGTTTCATCGTCTTCAAAAGATTGTTAAAGTGCTGATTTACTGAATTGTAATCTCGAATACAAAGGGGGAGATTGTTAGGTCTGAAAATGTTGTATCCGAGATGACAATTATTGAAGACATGAAGGGTCAAAATGCAAAAACACATGTGGCACACATAATATCTGGTCTACTTGATGTAAGATAAAGCAAAGACCCAATTATACCTCTGTAAGTCATTTGATCAAAGATTTACCACTCAAATCTTGTTCAAGTTTAGTTCCAGTGGTCATTGGTGTCTTAATGCTTGAAAAATTAAACATATTATACTTTTTAAGTAAGTCATTGACATACTTTGTTTGATTTATGAATATTCTTGTGGGAAGTTGCTTCACTTGAAGACCAAGAAAGAAGGTCAACTCACCCATCATATTCATTTCAAACTCAGATTGCATAATAGTCTCAAAGTTTTTACAAAATTTAGCATTAGTAGAAGCAAATATTATATCATTCACATAAATTTGTATCAAAATTAAATCATCACCTAGCTTTTTCAGAAATAAGGTAGTGTCAATTGTACCTCTCTTGAATTTTGAGTTCAGAAGGACTCTTGGAGCCTGTTTTAACCAATACAAGGCTTTGTCAAGGATATATACATGATCTGGAAATTCTTTGCTTTCAAATCCTTCTAGTTGATCAATATACACTTCTTCATGAAGAATTCCATTCAGAAATGCAAATTTAACATCCATTTGAAAGACTTTCATGTTCTTGTATGCTGCATAGGTTGGAAAGATTCTAATTGCTTCTAATGTAGCTACAGGTGTAAATGTTTCATCATAATCTATACCCTCTTGTTGGCAATATCCCTTGGCTAACAACGTAGCTTTGTTTCTTTTATGAATACCCCTTTGGTTATTTATGAATACCTCTTTGGTTCCTTTGACAGATTTACCCTTGGGTCTTGGAATGAGCCACCAGACTTTGTGTCTTTCAAATTGGTTAAGCTCATCTTGCATAGCTAAAACCCAGTCTGGATCTTGAAGTGCCTCACTAGGCTTCTTTGGCTCAATGCTGCTTAACAAATTCATATATAGACAATCATTTTTTGTTGCAGATCTTTGTACTCCTTTTGAGGAATTACCTATTATTTGATGAATAGGATGATCTCTTGTCCATTTGTTCCCATTTGGAAGTGGTTGAACAGATGTGATATTATTCTAAGAGTCATAGTCATCAACAATAGCAAGTGTTTCAATTTCTGAATGAACATCTGAGTTCAGGTCTGAAGTCTCCCGCTCAACTGTTGGATTAACTTCTGAAGGTGGATCTTCAGAAGTTGAATACTGAGGTTCAGAAATATGTATATCTGAAGTTAAGGTGGAGATTGTAGGTCCAGATAAATTTCATGTTGTTGATTCTTCATGTAGTTGAACTTGATTGTCTCTTAGAAGTGATGGATTCTGAAAATTTGTAGAGACATTAATTGAAACATAAAATAAATCAGTACATAACAGATCTAATTTGTCTTTGATTGACTTGTTATTTGTATTTAAAGAAGATAAATCATATACCCATTTTTTGAATCATGTCGTTCAGAAATCTTAATTGCCTGAGTTCTGAACTGTCTTTTTCAGAAGTCGTATGAGGTTAATCAAACTTGACGTTTGTGCTTTCTATGATTGTTCTAAATTTCTTCATATAAAATCTATATGCTTTTGATCTTTGAGAATATCCAACAAAGATTCCAGATAAGCCTTTTGCATCAAACTTTCCCAGATTATCTTTGTCATTTAGTAGAAAGCACCTGCACCCAGAGATATGAAAGTAATTAATTGTTGGTTTTCAATTTATAATTAGTTCATAAGATGTTTTATGATATCTTTTGCTCAGAATAGTTATGTTTTGTGTAAAACATGCTATTGCAATTGCTTCTGCCCACAAAAACACAAGTCGTTTTGAGTAAGCTAGCATGCTTCTTGTAGCTTCAATCAGAGTTCTGTTCTTCCTTTCAACCACCCCATTTTGTTGTGGAGTTCTAGCAGCGGAAAATTGTGTGAAATGCCAACAGAGTCTAAATAAGTTTCAATCTAAACATTTCTGAACTCTGTTCGATTATCACTTCTGAGTTTCTGAACTGGTAATTGAAGAAGAACTCGAATTCTCTTCAAAATTGTAATGATGACTTTTGGAGTGTCAGATTTCTGTCTAAGAAACTCAACCCATGTATACCTTGAGTATTCAACCACTGTTACCAATATGTATTTCTTGCCTCCTAAACTTTGAGTTCTCATAGGTCCACACAAATTCATATGTAACATTTCTAAAGGAGATTTACAGGAAGAATTCATTTTTAATGGATGAGAACTTCTCTTAATCTTGCCCAATTCACATGCTGAGCATAAGGAATTCTTCTGAAATCTAATTCTTGGCAGTCCAATAACTAATTTAATCTTTGCCAAATCATCAATAGATTTAAAATTCAGATGTAACATCCTTCTATGCCATAGCCAACTTTCTTCTAACACTGGTTTAGAGATATAATACACTCCCTTCAGTTGACCATCTTCAGTGAATGTAGTAGTGTAAATGTCACCATCTCTATATGCTATTAAGGTCTCTATTTGACAATACTCTATATCAAAATGAATAGTGCACAATTTGTCACAAAACTAACTGATGTTGAACAAGTTATGTCTTAATCCTTCAATATAGAATACTTTCATAACTTTTACATCTCCCTTAACAAATACCATACCCTCTAACATATCCGTTAACATTGTTTTCAAAAGTAACTGTTCCTCCTTTTCTTTCTGTGTAATTAGTTAAAAGATCCTTGAATGGTGTCATGTGTCTTGAATATCCAAAATCTAAGACCCACACATGACGAATCTACAGAAACAATTACTTGGATTTAGGTACCCATTTGAGAATGGGTCCTTTCAAATTAGTAATAAAAGAGGGAATTCTGAATTTTGGTTTCCAGATTTGTTTAGGATTTTCAGAATTTAATTCAGATTTTCGTTTAACAATCCATTTCATTACAAATTTGTCTTTTGAATGTGTTTCTGAATTTTTAGAGTTAAAGAAAGATTGAGCATACTTGACTTGTTTCCTTGGATATTTCGGTTTAAATTCAGAATTTAGTTGGAATGAATGATGTACATAGTTAAGAAAATGAATATGATTCTCAAGCGTTTTATCAAATCATGGCATAAACAGGAATTAACAACATGAGAGTTTGTACAAACTTCTTCTTTTTATTCATTGTATGAACTTTTGGTACATCATTACAAGAACTAACACTGCAGTTTGTCTTTGCTTGATAGTCTTTGTTCTTTCTTCTTCCAAACTAGAGTAGACTGCTCTGAAAAGAATAAAAAATTAGGATAAGTTGGTTTTGAATTTTTTGATGTAGCAGTCTTGGGTTTCTGAACAACTTTCCTCTTGTTTTGACATTCAGGTTTGGTATTAGACGACTGTCCTTGATCAAAATTCTTAACTCTTGTATTTAAGATGATGATGATATCACAGAGTATCCTGTATTAACAATAGATTTAACTTCTGAATTGTTTTGAGAGGTGTTGACAGTTGAACCTGAGGTGTCCATATTGCATTCAGAAGATGTAAAATTCTGATATTCTTCTTTTAAGAATATTGAATTGAACATCTCTGAAGGTAATTTAGGTTCTTCAGATTTTAATCTATCACCTTCAATCATTGCAGATTTTGATCAGTAAACAATACATATGTTGGGTCACCGATGATTTGGTGATGAACCTTCTCTCTTATATGACTGATCTTTTTACAAGTTCTTTTGAAGATGGGAAAATCGAAGACTATCCAATCAAGGGTTGTACACCAAAATATGGAATTTTTGATGTATCAACTAACACTAAAATTCAGACTACTTGCCAAAATCAAGAGGTCACCGACCTTGTAGAGGTCACCGAAAATTGGATTGCTGTCACCGATCTAAGAGGTCACCGACATTGCATATGGAGGTCACCAGTTTGCATATGGTCACCGAAAATTGCAGTTGCCTTCCCTTAAGTTTGTGGTAACAAGTCATCAATAGAAGGATGTACACTTGCCAACACTTAGTGAAAAATGAGGATCACCAAGCCATGTGTACACTTATTAATTCCAATCTTATAAGGCACTAACCGATGTGATACATGGTTCCATATATCACCTAGCAATTTTCAAAGATAAGTTCTTATGACACAACAAAAGCAAGATACGTGTGCAGCAAGAACTTGGGTAGCAAACCTTAAATTCGGACATTCTCTTTTTACTCACCTAAAAAGGATGTTTGTCCTTAAGCTAAAAGGTTTGATGCGACTTCACAGAGGGAGTGGCATCTTCCTTTGTCCATCAGATATACTTCCAACTAATACATCCTTCACAGTCGTCCTCATGCATCTCATGCATGGGCACTATAAAAGGAGATGAAGTCCTTCCCATAAATCTCACGCTTTCAAAAAATCCTCTAAGTGATCACTTCGGCAATCCTGTGTGTTTTAACAGTTTTATTTTAGCTTTCTTAGTGCATAAGTTAAATATTGTTATCATGTGTTTCATGTGTTTAGTTTGTTAGAATACTGTGTCTATTCTTTTCCGCAACAAACTTCTATGTGTAAATTTTTAATATTTATATTAAAAAATTTAAAAGAGTAAAATTTTGTGTGTTTGTATTCAACCCCCTCCCCCGCTTCTACAAACCCTCACTTACTTAGTCATCTCTAAACAGGGACTAACAAGTGGTATCAGAGCAGTTAGTTTAAATCAATAAACTAGATCTGTGATGGCTACTACTCCTCCATCTATTGAAGGTGCTCTACAAAATCCTTTCGCTGGTACATATGATTTAGGCTCTTTAGCCAAACCCCCAAGGTTTAATCCAAATAACTTTGGGTTATGGAAAAGTCGTATGTTACTATTCTTAGAAGGGATTATTTGTAGGTATCCTAAAATTCTTTGTGATGGACCTATCATTCCAAAAATATGGGCTCGGTTTGGCCCGCTAAAAGATACTAAGGGAAAAGATATAGAATCTGATGACGATAGGAGTGATGCAACAGGCAGATATATCATCAAAACACCAAACAAATATAATGAAGATGATAAACGTCTGGTTGCATTAGACACCAAAGTAAAATCAACTCTAGCATTATCTCTTCCTGATGAAGTATATCATTCTCTTCTAAACCTTTCTACTGCAAAAGAAATGTGGGACACTTTGAGTATCTTATATGAAGGTACTAAAGAAGTTAAGAAGTCCAACAAGATTTGTCTTGTCAGAAAAGTATGAACTATTCTCTCATGAAAAGGGAGAATCCCTCTGTGTCTATTTTAATCGCTTTAATTGTCTTCTAAATGACCTCAAGGTTCTTGGAAAAGTTTTTGATAATGAAGAGGTTCTGTGCAAGTTTATGGACTGGCTCCCAGACTTCTGGGAAACCATATGCACTTGCATTAAGCAAACCAAGGATCTTGAAATAATGCCTTTAACTACTCCTTATGGGACTCTTCTTCATTATGAACAAACCAATAACCAAAGAAAATCTCTCATAAAGGACATTAAGTCTTCTTCATGTGGAGACAGAAGCTTCTGATGGGATCACAGCATCAATGAGTTTCTTGATGCCAGCAACGAAAGACCCATATTCATTTGCAGAGATTGTAACCTCTAGTGTTGGAATATCATTAGGAATGTGAAAGATTGCCTCTGCATTTGTCGTAATTCCTGCGTCTAGTTTATTGAAGTAATCAGAGGCAGAGTTCCATTGAGACTCGGTATTATCAGAGATTAACTTCTGGATAGCTTCCAGATCCTGAGTCTTGGCAAGTTGAGCATTCTTGATATCATTGAGCGTTGTTTGGTGGGACTCAAGGGAGTTTTTAGATCCTCCACAGATCTCTAAATTTTATCACCAAATGCCTGGAATGCTGCATTGGTGACAAATTCAGAAGAAGTAACCGGTGCATCCCCAACACATGAGGCCCCTTGTCTCTCACGTTCAGAGAGGCCCTTGTTCACGCTTGTTTTGACGTTTAGCGTGGAGGGACTTCCAACCTGTCTTCGAGGGCTATCAATGATAGGCACCTCTTCGTTTGTTCTGATTGGTTCAGCTTTTTCCCTATCATCAGAGGATGGGGAGCTGAACACAATGTGCTTACCTTTTGGGAGTAGAAAAACTCCGGTAAATGGTGCATCCTGATGTTGTAACCCCTCTGATGGGAATTCTTCAACTTCTACACTATCAGAGGGTATGGATGTACCCTCTGCGTTTCCTAAGGCTTCGTTGGTCACATAGACATCAACGAAATGTGTAGGTTGTGGTGAGTTCTGGGGCGATAGAACTCTTATTTCATCACCACCCTTTTGAGAGGGTGATGAAGATGATGTGGTTTCCACGGCGGTGCTTGATTCAGAGGATTGAAGGATATCCTCTGATCGGTTGGTTTCAGAGTGGTTTGACTGGGCTGTTCTGTTTCAATGAGAGTAGATGTGTTGGCATCTACCTCAGCAGTTGTGGTTGCCCGAGTTGGACTCGGTGAGATTCGCACATAGGTGTCTCTATGGACATCTTCAGTTGCATCTTGCATTAATCTATCCGGATGGCAGAATCACTCGGTGGTTCACTCTGATTCTTTTCAGACTCATTCTCACTTGATCCCTCACTTTCTACATTAGGCTCTAAATGCTCTGGGGTAGGTAATCTCGTTTCTGAGTATACCAAAGAGCGTCTATAAGAGATAAGATTAGGAGAGGTTTGAGGAATAAGGTTAAGCATATACCTGGATAGTTCTCTCGGAGAAGAATAGCCTCTTCTGTCAATGGTGGGCTTGTGAGATCTCATTGTAGCTATCTTGCAGAAAGGCTGAAGGAAGGGTGCTTTCAGAGCACTTATGGCTGGGTAAGTAAAGAGAGAGAGGAATCTTGGAAACATCAGTGCTGGACGAGGTTTGCCCTGGTTCTGATGTGAAATTTTGGTGTGAACAACAGCCTTCATTTCTTGAAAAATCAAGCTTGCATAATCCAAAGGCCCGTTGAAAAACATTCCATACATTATGGTAAGAATGTTCTTGCTGGCTTGGTCTTGAGAGCGGATTTTGCAAGTAAGACTCTTGCTGAGAATGGAGACAAGCACATTCTAGGTGGGAGGCAGTTCCTTCCTTTTGAATTCGGACAGCTTGTTGAGTGGTTCATTGTATCCCAAGAGCTTTATGAATGCAAGCAAAGCTTCAGGTGTAGGATTCTGTTCAAGATCTGGATTTGGTACTCGCTGGCCTTCGACTTCAAGAACAGGAAGGGGTAAATGTAAGTACTTGGCAATTTTCTTCTTTGTAATGGGAATTTCAACGGTGTTCTCAGGTTCTGTGGGATGGCTAAAATTTCCTAAAAGAGTTTCTTCTTCCGCGACATACATTGATTGCCAGACCTCTTGAACATATATTTTGGGCACATTGGGTTGGTTAGGGTTAGGGTTCGGTTCAGGGAATGATATTGCAAGAACTTAATCATTACCTTATAATCTTCTTGATACGTATTTGGATCAAGGAGAACTTGTACATTGTTGGCTTTGAGTGGTAGCTTTACAATTGGAGCACTTTCTTCGTTGAGTCGATTAGTCGCCCTTCTTCTTCTTCTTCTTCTTCTTCTTCTTGTACATGAACATTTACAATTGGGTTTGCCATCGGTGATTTGGGGGTTTTGAGAGCTTGAGGGTGCAGGGTAGTAAATGGAAATAGTAGCCGGAGTAGGAAGATGATGAGCAGTAGAGTGATGAGTTTCTATTTTCGAGTTTATATACTGAGAGAGAAATATAACTCGAGTGATTTTTGAGAATCGAGGGGTTTTTAATTTGGGGAAAAGCAAACGGTTTATAGGTACTGACGTAAGCAAGCAGGCGTGCACTCATGCAATCGAACGATTAATGACACGTGGTGGAGTCTTTTGCGTGTATTAATTGATGACAGGCGTGTGTATGGGTGTTGTTAGGACCCAAACAATCAAGATATCAATATATAGAAAGATTAGAACAGAAATATGATAGCCAAATGTCATATGTATTGATAGGATGAACAGTATTACAAAATATGTCTTTACAAGGCTTATGGAAACGTTGGTTCTAACTATCTAACAAACTAACTATTTATACATAAAATAGAAAGACTAAAGTAACAGTACATTCATAACAGACAAGTTCAGAACAGGTTCTGAACTCCTTCAGATCTTCTTCAGAAGTGTCTTCAGAACTTCTTCAGAACCACTTCAGAATATCTTCAGAACTTCTGAAGTTGACACTTCACAAGTTTATGCCTTAGGCTTTTCTTCAGATCTTTATATCTTCAGAACCCAGTCCCTTTTGAAGCTATTATGATATCTCTATCAATCTCCCCCTTAGCTTCAAAAGTTCAGATCATACTTCCAGAAATTTAGAATTTCTCTAACATCTTTCAGGATTAAATTTATGTATTCCAACAAGGATTCAGCAATTCTAATCATCTCTTTAGCAAGCTTCTTGTGCTTCTCCCAATCTTCATTGCTCAGATTCTTTGGTCTTCTATTCTGTATTTTTAACAAACGATCTCTGATAGCCATGAGAATTCCATTGCAAAATTTGTGGAGTCTCTGAGGATTGGAAATGATTTTCTGAACTTGGTGATTGAATCATGAAAAGGATAAAGACTTCTGTAAACTCTGAGTAGATCTCTGAGATACACATTCTGGAACTCAGCTTCAGAAAAGGTAGAAATCTCACCATTTTGTCTTTCAACTGTAAAGAATGCATACTTGTAATTTTGTCTTGTCTTCAAGTCAGCATTAATTACCTTGACCACTGGACTTTCCTTTCTTGCTTCATTAATTGGGATCCTTATCTTTTTGATGATATCTGAGTACCATTGTTTCCAACCAAAGGACTTTTGAATCCAACAAACAATATAGTTGAACTTTTGTTCATATTCCATGAACATTTCTGGATGGAAATATTCAAGAAACATGGTGAAAGCACTTTCTTCTATTCTTTGCACTTGTAGTTGTTCCTCTTCAGATATTTGCTCTACAGGAACCAAATGTTCAGAAATAGCTTCAGAAATGACTTCTTTTCCTTTCTCTTTATCCTTCTGACTTGGTTCAGAACTTTCAATATTCAAAGAAAACTTCAGAATTTCCTCCAAGTCTTGTCTCTTTGAATGAATTTGAAAATCATAAGTATCACTAAGTAGATAATCAGCACTTCTGATCTGATTTTCTCTTTTGTGACCAGCTACTAACTCTTTCTTACAATTTCTCTGAAATGAATTCTTTCTTTGATCAGGTATATGATTTCTTCTTTGACATCTGAATCTTCAATATAATCCTTTGCATAACTAAGAAACCAATTCAGAGTTGAGTTAGAGTATTTTGGAATATCTGTAGTCAAAAAGGTTTTATTTCCATCTAGTTATTGTATTTTCAAGGTTTACAGGTTCCAGCAGATTCACTTTAGATAAACCAAATTCCAGAGCTAATTGAAAGTCATGCTTGATGATGTTCCTTATGTAGATTCCCATAATTCTTCTAACTTCAAAAACAAGTTCAACTTCACTTCTAGCAACACAGAACTGAAGAACTGTCAACTTGTCTTGCAATCTTAATTTGTACAGATCATATTGAGTAAATTCACACAAATATCCATTTCTTCTCTCTGCTCCAAATCTGTATATTATCAAATCATCTTCAACAGTCTTTGACAGACATCTAATTTTCTTGATAAGAGTGGGATCATTCAAATTCTGAACACCATGCTTCTGAACAAAGTTTCTAACTTGAGAGATTTGTTCATCAGACCACTCATCATTTACAAAATCTTCCAGCTTTGCAAACCTCAAACTTGTTTTATACATATGAAAGTGAATAACTTCAGGAAACTCTAAACTGATTTCTCCACAAAGAAACATATCTTCCTTTTCATAGATTTGATCTAGAATAGGTTCTTCGAGAAGAGGAATATCAATTTTGGGAATTGTAATGCAGGATCTGACTCTTAATTCAAATTTTCCAGAGTAGACGACCATCAAAATTTCATCTGCAATTTCAGTTCCTCCCATATGACTTAGATCAACTTCTAGTTCAACTTTTTCATCTGGTTGATCAAGAAAATCTCTGAAGACAGAAAACTTGTTGTCCAAAAGTCTACACTCAAGACTTCTTACATTGTTCAGAAAGACACGCACCCAACATAATTGACTTAGAATATTCCATAATTCTTCAGAAGCTCTTCTGTATTCATCACTTAGAGATTCTTGAGGCTTCCAAATTATCAAATCCTTTATCTCATTGACTTCAGAACTTTCTCCCATATTAACTCCAGAGATATCTTCTTCAAACATAATAACATTAGAAAGATCACTGGGCTCACCAATGACATCTTCAAATGCAAGATATTCCCTTAGCATCTCTTCATTTGAATCAGGAATAATGTCTGTATTGTCTGAGCTTAAGTTACCTTCAGAATCAAAAGAGAACTCCTCTGTTTCATACCCTTCCTCTACAATATCTTCAGAAGAATGAATATTTGTTTCTTGCCCTTCATTTTCTGCAAATAAGATATCATCTATTGCTTCAGAAATTCTATTAGATGCTTCACCAACATTCTGAGCATCTTCAGAAGTTTTCTCAGAACTTTGCTCTTGAACATTTTCAACATTTTCTGGTTCAGACATTCTCTGCCTTTTCTCCCCCTCTTGATTATCAGGACCCTGATCATCAAGATTTCTTTTAGAAGTGTTTGACTGAGGCCCGGACTCTAGAGCAGATAATCTTGTGCTTAAGTCTGTCTGAGAACTCTGAATAGAAAAAAGCTGATTCAAAATCTGAGTAATATCAGCCTTCGTTGCATAAGTAGAAGAATCTGGTTGAGCAGATGAAGAAGAAGGCTGAGAAGCTTTCAGAGAAGAAACAGATGAAGCCACTACAGAAAAAGAAGTCAGAAGTGCTTGTTTAAAAGAATTCAGATCATTAGATGATTGAAGTTGAAAATCAGTCAACTTATTTACCATACTCTCCCCTTGTTGATCCAACCTATCCTCCATCACCTTTTTGGTTATATCCGTCAATTCCATGATGTCCTTCTGAATCTTTGCAAATTCAGAAGTACAAAAATCATTGAATTCTGTGAATTCAGAAGATGTGGGTAAAGTTCCAAGACCAACAGATGGTCTTGTTTGCAGTCCTTCAGAAGAGGGTTGGCCTGTATGTGCCACAGAGACATCATGAACCACATATGATTCTGTGAATGGGGCTTTTGTGATGTTCACCCCACCAGGCCTTCCAACTAATCCTTGATATCCAGAAATAGGAATATCTATAGTTGTTGATGCAATGTGACAAACACTTGGCTTAGTGACATCTGGAAGATGTGTGCTAGTGTGAATGGATTCCACATTAAGTGTTTCAGTAGGCTCAAAGTTGAGGGGACCCTCAGACTCAATGTGCTCAAAATGGTGAAGGGGGGACATATATCCTTCATTTTCAACAAAAGGATCCTCCAATTGGGGTCCTAATGGATTATAAGCTGCTTGCCCCATATGTGTTGATGAAACACCCTTCTGTTGAGAGATGGGTGAGTGGCTGGTGGGGGATAACCAAATTTGCCATGGTCTCACTGGCTTTTTCAATATCATCCACCAAAGAATGTGGAATGATAGAAGATGTGGGTGCCCGGCTAGTAACAGGTAGTTCACAGGTTTGTTTTTCTTTTACCTGTGTTCTCCCATCTTCAATTCTTTTTCTTACTCTTCTACCCATTCTCTCATTTTCATTTTTCCTCGTTACTCTTTGAGGTTGTTCTCCCCCTTGAACAGCCTCCCCTCTCTTTCTAACAAGTCTAGACTCCCTTGCATTATCACCACTCTGGTTTGAATCAAGGGAAGGGACTACTGGTTGAGATAATCCCATAGATTCTGAATACTCACTCACCATCCTATTTGGTGTACTTACTAGACTCCCTGCTTCACCAACTTTCTGAGCATCTTCAGAAGTTTTCTCAGAACTTTGCTCTTGAACATTTTCAACATTTTCTGGTTCAGACATTCTCTGCCTTTTCTCCCCCTCTTGATTATCAGGAACCTGATCATCAAGATTTCTTTTAGAAGTGTTTGACTGAGGCCCGCATTCTAGAGCAGCTAATCTTGTGCTTAAGTCTGTCTGAGAACTCTGAATAGAAGAAAGCTGATTCAAAATCTGAGTAATATCAGCCTTCGTTGCATAAGTAGAAGAATCTGGTTGAGCAGATGAAGAAGAAGGCTGAGAAGCTTTCAGAGAAGAAACAGATGAAGCCACTACAGAAAAAGCAGTCAGAAGTGCTTGTTTAAAAGAATTCAGATCATTAGATGATTGAAGTTGAAAATCAGTCAACTTATTTACCATACTCTCCCCTTGTTGATCCAACCTATCCTCCATCACCTTTTTGGTTATATCCGTCAATTCCATGATGTTCTTCTGAATCTTTGCAAATTCAGAAGTACAAAAATCTTTGAATTCTGTGAATTCAGAAGATGTGGGTAAAGTTCCAAGACCAACAGATGGTCTTGTTTGCGATCCTTCGAGAAGCGGGGTTTGCTTTGTATGTGCCACAGAGACATCATGAACCACATATGATTATGTGAATGGGGCTTTTGTGATGTTCACCCCACCAGGCCTTCCAACTAATCCTTGATATCCAGAAATAGGAATATCTATAGTTGTTGATGCAATGTGACAAACACTTGGCTTAGTGACATCTGGAAGATGTGTGCTAGTGTGAATGGATTCCACATTAAGTGTTTCAGTAGGCTCAAAGTTGAGGGGACCCTCAGACTCAATGTGCTCAAAATGGTGAAGGGGGGACATATATCCTTCATTTTCAACAAAAGGATCCTCCAATTGGGGTCCTAATGGATTATAAGCTGCTTGCCCCATATGTGTTGATGAAACACCCTTCTGTTGAGAGATGGGTGAGTGGCTGGGGGGGATAACCAAATTTGCCATGGTCTCACTGGCTTTTTCAATATCATCCACCAAAGAATGTGGAATGATAGAAGATGTGTGTGCCCGGCTAGTAACAGGTAGTTCACAGGTTTTTGTTTTTCTTTTACCTGTGTTCTCCCATCTTCAATTCTTTTTCTTACTCTTCTACCCATTCTCTCATTTTCATTTTTCCTCATTACTCTTTGAGGTTGTCCTCCCCCTTGAACAGCCTCCCCTCTCTTTCTAACAAGTCTAGACTCCCTTGCATTATCACCACTCTGGTTTGAATCAAGGGAAGGGACTACTGGTTGAGATAATCCCATAGATTCTGAATACTCACTCACAATCCTATTTGGTGTACTTACTAGACTCCCTGCTTCACCAACATTCTGAGCATCTTCAGAAGTTTTCTCAGAACTTTGCTCTTGAACATTTTCAACATTTTCTGGTTCAGACATTCTCTGCCTTTTCTCCCCCTCTTGATTATCAGGAACCTGATCATCAAGATTTCTTTTAGAAGTGTTTGACTGAGGCCCGCACTCTAGAGCAGCTAATCTTGTGCTTAAGTCTGTCTGAGAACTCTGAATAGAAGAAAGCTGATTCAAAATCTGAGTAATATCAGCCTTCGTTGCATAAGTATAAGAATCTGGTTGAGCAGATGAAGAAGAAGGCTGAGAAGTTTTCAGAGAAGAAACAGATGAAGCCACTACAGAAAAAGCAGTCAGAAGTGCTTGTTTAAAAGAATTCAGATCATTAGATGATTGAAGTTGAAAATCAGTCAACTTATTTACCATACTCTCCCCTTGTTGATCCAACCTATCCTCCATCACCTTTTTGGTTATATCCGTCAATTCCATGATGTCCTTCTGAATCTTTGCAAATTCAGAAGTACAAAAATCTTTGAATTCTTTGAATTCAGAAGATGTGGGTAAAGTTCCAAGACCAACAGATGGTCTTGTTTGCAGTCCTTCAGAAGAGGGCTGGCCTGTATGTGCCACAGAGACGTCATGAACCACATATGATTACGTGAATGGGGCTTTTGTGATGTTCACCCCACCAGGCCTTCCAACTAATCCTTGATATCCGTAAATAGGAATATCTATAGTTGTTGATGCAATGTGACAAACACTTGGCTTAGTGACATGTTCGGAAGATGTGTGCTAGTGTGAATGGATACCACATTAAGTGTTTCAGTAGGCTCAAAGTTGAGGGGACCCTCAGACTCAATGTGCTCAAAATGGTGAAGGGGGACATATATCCTTCATTTTCAACAAAAGGATCCTCCAATTGGGGTCCTAATGGATTATAAGCTGCTTGCCCCATATGTGTTGATGAAACACCCTTCTGTTGAGAGATGGGTGAGTGGCTGGGGGGGATAACCAAATTTGCCATGGTCTCACTGGCTTTTTCAATATCATCCACCAAAGAATGTGGAATGATAGAAGATGTGGGTGCCCGGCTAGTAACAGGTAGTTCACAGGTTAGTTTTTCTTTTACCTGTGTTCTCCCATCTTCAATTCTTTTTCTTACTCTTCTACCCATTCTCTCATTTTCATTTTTCCTCATTACTCTTTGAGGTTGTTCTCCCACTTGAACAGCCTCCCCTCTCTTTCTAACAAGTCTAGACTCCCTTGCATTATCACCACTCTGGTTTGAATCAGGGGAAGGGACTACTGGTTGAGATAATCCCATAGATTCTGAATACTCACTCACAATCCTATTTGATGTACTTACTAGACTCCCTGCTTCACCAACATTCTTAGCATCTTCAGAAGTTTTCTCAGAACTTTGCTCTTGAACATTTTCAACATTTTCTGGTTCAGACATTCTCTGCCTTTTCTCCCCCTCTTGATTATCAGGAACCTGATCATCAAGATTTCTTTTAGAAGTGTTTGACTGAGGCCTGCACTCTAGAGCAGCTAATCTTGTGCTTAAGTCTGTCTGAGAACTCTGAATAGAAGAAAGCTGATTCAAAATCTGAGTAATATCAGCCTTCGTTGCATAAGTAGAAGAATCTGGTTGAGGAGATGAAGAAGAAGGCTGAGAAGCTTTCAGAGAAGAAACAGATGAAGCCACTACAGAAAAAGCAGTCAGAAGTGCTTGTTTAAAAGAATTCAGATCATTAGATGATTGAAGTTGAAAATCAGTCAACTTATTTACCATACTCTCCCCTTGTTGATCCAACCTATCCTCCATCACCTTTTTGGTTATATCCATCAATTCCATGATGTCCTTCTGAATCTTTGCAAATTCAGAAGTACAAAAATCATTGAATTCTGTGAATTCAGAAGATGTGGGTAAAGTTCCAAGACCAACAGATGGTCTTGTTTGCAGTCCTTCAGAAGAGGGTTGGCCTGTATGTGCCACAGAGACATCATGAACCACATATGATTCTGTGAACGGGGCTTTTGTGATGTTCACCCCACCAGGCCTTCCAACTAATCCTTGATATCCAGAAATAGGAATATCTATAGTTGTTGATGCAATGTGACAAACACTTGGCTTAGTGACATCTGGAAGATGTGTGCTAGTGTGAATGGATTCCACATTAAGTGTTTCAGTAGGCTCAAAGTTGAGGGGACCCTCAGACTCAATGTGCTCAAAATGGTGAAGGGGGGACATATATCCTTCATTTTCAACAAAAGGATCCTCCAATTGGGGTCCTAATGGATTATAAGCTGCTTGCCCCATATGTGTTGATGAAACACCCTTCTGTTGAGAGATGGGTGAGTGGCTGGGGGGGGGGCGGATAACCAAATTTGCCATGGTCTCATCCGGCTTTTTCAATATCATCCACCAAAGAATGTGGAATGATAGAAGATGTGGGTGCCGGCTAGTAACGGGTAGTTCACGGGTTTGTTTTTCTTTTACCTGTGTTCTCCCATCTTGAATTCTTTTTCTTACTCTTCTACCCATTCTCTCATTTTCATTTTTCCTCGTTACTCTTTGAGGTTGTTCTCCCCCTTGAACAGCCTCCCCTCTCTTTCTAACAAGTCTAGACTACCTTGCATTATCACCACTCTGGTTTGAATCAAGGGAAGGGACTACTGGTTGAGATAATCCCATAGATTCTGAATACTCACTCACAATCCTATTTGGTGTACTTACTAGACTCCCTGCTTCACCAACATTCTGAGCATCTTCAGAAGTTTTCTCAGAACTTTGCTCTTGAACATTTTCAACATTTTCTGGTTCAGACATTCTCTGCCTTTTCTCCCCCTCTTGATTATCAGGAACCTGATCATCAAGATTTCTTTTAGAAGTGTTTGACTGAGGCCCGCATTCTAGAGCAGCTAATCTTGTGCTTAAGTCTGTCTGAGAACTCTGAATAGAAGAAAGCTGATTCAAAATCTGAGTAATATCAGCCTTCGTTGCATAAGTAGAAGAATCTGGTTGAGCAGATGAAGAAGAAGGCTGAGAAGCTTTCAGAGAAGAAACAGATGAAGCCACTACAGAAAAAGCAGTCAGAAGTGCTTGTTTAAAAGAATTCAGATCATTAGATGATTGAAGTTGAAAATCAGTCAACTTATTTACCATACTCTCCCCTTGTTGATCCAACCTATCCTCCATCACCTTTTTGGTTATATCCGTCAATTCCATGATGTGCTTCTGAATCTTTGCAAATTCAGAAGTACAAAAATCTTTGAATTCTGTGAATTCAGAAGATGTGGGTAAAGTTCCAAGACCAACAGATGGTCTTGTTTGCAGTCCTTCAGAAGCGGGCTGGCCTGTATGTGCCACAGAGACATCATGAACCACATATGATTCTGTGAATGGGGCTTTTGTGATGTTCACCCCACCAGGCCTTCCAACTAATCCTTGATATCCAGAAATAGGAATATCTATAGTTGTTGATGCAATGTGACAAACACTTGGCTTAGTGACATCTGGAAGATGTGTGCTAGTGTGAATGGATTCCACATTAAGTGTTTCAGTAGGCTCAAAGTTGAGGGGACCCTCAGACTCAATGTGCTCAAAATGGTGAAGGGGGGACATATATCCTTCATTTTCAACAAAAGGATCCTCCAATTGGGGTCCTAATGGATTATAAGCTGCTTGCCCCATATGTGTTGATGAAACACCCTTCTGTTGAGAGATGGGTGAGTGGCTGGGGGGGGATAACCAAATTTGCCATGGTCTCACTGGCTTTTTCAATATCATCCACCAAAGAATGTGGAATGATAGAAGATGTGGGTGCCCGGCTAGTAACAGGTAGTTCACAGGTTTTTGTTTTTCTTTTACCTGTGTTCTCCCATCTTCAATTCTTTTTCTTACTCTTCTACCCATTCTCTCATTTTCATTTTTCCTCATTACTCTTTGAGGTTGTCCTCCCCCTTGAACAGCCTCCCCTCTCTTTCTAACAAGTCTAGACTCCCTTGCATTATCACCACTCTGGTTTGAATCAAGGGAAGGGACTACTGGTTGAGATAATCCCATAGATTCTGAATACTCACTCACAATCCTATTTGGTGTACTTACTAGACTCCCTGCTTCACCAACATTCTGAGCATCTTCAGAAGTTTTCTCAGAACTTTGCTCTTGAACATTTTCAACATTTTCTGGTTCAGACATTCTCTGCCTTTTCTCCCCCTCTTGATTATCAGGAACCTGATCATCAAGATTTCTTTTAGAAGTGTTTGACTGAGGCCCGCACTCTAGAGCAGCTAATCTTGTGCTTAAGTCTGTCTGAGAACTCTGAATAGAAGAAAGCTGATTCAAAATCTGAGTAATATCAGCCTTCGTTGCATAAGTAGAAGAATCTGGTTGAGGAGATGAAGAAGAAGGCTGAGAAGCTTTCAGAGAAGAAACAGATGAAGCCACTACAGAAAAAGCAGTCAGAAGTGCTTGTTTAAAAGAATTCAGATCATTAGATGATTGAAGTTGAAAATCAGTCAACTTATTTACCATACTCTCCCCTTGTTGATCCAACCTACCCTCCATCACCTTTTTGGTTATATCCGTCAATTACATGATGTCCTTCTGAATCTTTGCAAATTCAGAAGTACAAAAATCTTTGAATTCTGTGAATTCAGAAGATGTGGGTAAAGTTCCAAGACCAACAGATGGTCTTGTTTGCAGTCCTTCAGAAGAGGGCTGGCCTGTATGTGCCACAGAGACGTCATGAACCACATATGATTACGTGAATGGGGCTTTTGTGATGTTCACCCCACCAGGCCTTCCAACTAATCCTTGATATCCAGAAATAGGAATATCTATAGTTGTTGATGCAATGTGACAAACACTTGGCTTAGTGACATCTGGAAGATGTGTGCTAGTGTGAATGGATACCACATTAAGTGTTTCAGTAGGCTCAAAGTTGAGGGGACCCTCAGACTCAATGTGCTCAAAATGGTGAAGGGGGGACATATATCCTTCATTTTCAACAAAAGGATCCTCCAATTGGGGTCCTAATGGATTATAAGCTGCTTGCCCCATATGTGTTGATGAAACACCCTTCTGTTGAGAGATGGGTGAGTGGCTGGGGGGGATAACCAAATTTGCCATGGTCTCACTGGCTTTTTCAATATCATCCACCAAAGAATGTGGAATGATAGAAGATGTGGGTGCCCGGCTAGTAACAGGTAGTTCACAGGTTAGTTTTTCTTTTACCTGTGTTCTCCCATCTTCAATTCTTTTTCTTACTCTTCTACCCATTCTCTCATTTTCATTTTTCCTCATTACTCTTTGAGGTTGTTCTCCCACTTGAACAGCCTCCCCTCTCTTTCTAACAAGTCTAGACTCCCTTGCATTATCACCACTCTGGTTTGAATCAGGGGGGAGGGACTACTGGTTGAGATAATCCCATAGATTCTGAATACTCACTCACAATCCTATTTGATGTACTTACTAGACTCCCTGCTTCACCAACATTCTGAGCATCTTCAGAAGTTTTCTCAGAACTTTGCTCTTGAACATTTTCAACATTTTCTGGTTCAGACATTTTCTGCCTTTTCTCCCCCTCTTGATTATCAGGAACCTGATCATCAAGATTTCTTTTAGAAGTGTTTGACTGAGGCGCGCACTCTAGAGCAGCTAATCTTGTGCTTAAGTCTGTCTGAGAACTCTGAATAGAAGAAAGCTGATTCAAAATCTGAGTAATATCAGCCTTCGTTGCATAAGTAGAAGAATCTGGTTGAGGAGATGAAGAAGAAGGCTGAGAAGCTTTCAGAGAAGAAATAGATGAAGCCACTACAGAAAAAGCAGTCAGAAGTGCTTGTTTAAAAGAATTCAGATCATTAGATGATTGAAGTTGAAAATCAGTCAACTTATTTACCATACTCTCCCCTTGTTGATCCAACCTATCCTCCATCACCTTTTTGGTTATATCCGTCAATTCCATGATGTCCTTCTGAATCTTTGCAAATTCAGAAGTACAAAAATCATTGAATTCTGTGAATTCAGAAGATGTGGGTAAAGTTCCAAGACCAACAGATGGTCTTGTTTGCAGTCCTTCAGAAGAGGGTTGGCCTGTATGTGCCACAGAGACATCATGAACCACATATGATTCTGTGAATGGGGCTTTTGTGATGTTCACCCCACTGTGCCTTCCAACTAATCCTTGATATCCGTAAATAGGAATATCTATAGTTGTTGATGCAATGTGACAAACACTTGGCTTAGTGACATCTGGAAGATGTGTGCTAGTGTGAATGGATTCCACATTAAGTGTTTCAGTAGGCTCAAAGTTGAGGGGACCCTCAGACTCAATGTGCTCAAAATGGTGAAGGGGGGACATATATCCTTCATTTTCAACAAAAGGATCCTCCAATTGGGGTCCTAATGGATTATAAGTTGCTTGCCCCATATGTGTTGATGAAACACCCTTCTGTTGAGAGATGGGTGAGTGGCTGGGGGGGGATAACCAAATTTGCCATGGTCTCACTGGCTTTTTCAATATCATCCACCAAAGAATGTGGAATGATAGAAGATGTGGGTGCCCGGCTAGTAACAGGTAGTTCACAGGTTTGTTTTTCTTTTACCTGTGTTCTCCCATCTTCAATTCTTTTTCTTACTCTTCTACCCATTCTCTCATTTTCATTTTTCCTCGTTACTCTTTGAGGTTGTTCTCCCCCTTGAACAGCCTCCCCTCTCTTTCTAACAAGTCTAGACTCCCTTGCATTATCACCACTCTGGTTTGAATCAAGGGAAGGGACTACTGGTTGAGATAATCCCATAGATTCTGAATACTCACTCACAATCCTATTTGGTGTACTTACTAGACTCCCTGCTTCACCAACATTCTGAGCATCTTCAGAAGTTTTCTCAGAACTTTGCTCTTGAACATTTTCAACATTTTCTGGTTCAGACATTCTCTGCCTTTTCTCCCCCTCTTGATTATCAGGAACCTGATCATCAAGATTTCTTTTAGAAGTGTTTGACTGAGGCCCGCATTCTAGAGCAGCTAATCTTGTGCTTAAGTCTGTCTGAGAACTCTGAATAGAAGAAAGTTGATTCAAAATCTGAGTAATATCAGCCTTCGTTGCATAAGTAGAAGAATCTGGTTGAGCAGATGAAGAAGAAGGCTGAGAAGCTTTCAGAGAAGAAACAGATGAAGCCACTATAGAAAAAGCAGTCAGAACTGCTTGTTTAAAAGAATTCAGATCATTAGATGATTGAAGTTGAAAATCAGTCAACTTATTTACCATACTCTCCCCTTGTTGATCCAACCTATCCTCCATCACCTTTTTGGTTATATCCGTCAATTCCATGATGTTCTTCTGAATCTTTGCAAATTCAGAAGTACAAAAATCTTTGAATTCTGTGAATTCAGAAGATGTGGGTAAAGTTCCAAGACCAACAGATGGTCTTGTTTGCAGTCCTTCAGAAGCGGGCTGGCCTGTATGTGCCACAGAGACATCATGAACCACATATGATTCTGTGAATGGGGCTTTTGTGATGTTCACCCCACCAGGCCTTCCAACTAATCCTTGATATCCAGAAATAGGAATATCTATAGTTGTTGATGCAATGTGACAAACACTTGGCTTAGTGACATCTGGAAGATGTGTGCTAGTGTGAATGGATACCACATTAAGTGTTTCAGTAGGCTCAAAGTTGAGGGGACCCTCAGACTCAATGTGCTCAAAATGGTGAAGGGGGACATATATCCTTCATTTTCAACAAAAGGATCCTCCAATTGGGGTCCTAATGGATTATAAAGTTTTGCCCCATATGTGTTGATGAAACACCCTTACATTGAGAGATGGGTGAGTGGCTGGGGGGGGATAACCAAATTTGCCATGGTCTCACTGGCTTTTTCAATATCATCCACCAAAGAATGTGGAATGATAGAAGATGTGGGTGCCCGGCTAGTAACATGTAGTTCACAGGTTTTTGTTTTTCTTTTACCTGTGTTCTCCCATCTTCAATTCTTTTTCTTACTCTTCTACCCATTCTCTCATTTTCATTTTTCCTCATTACTCTTTGAGGTTGTCCTCCCCCTTGAACAGCCTCCCCTCTCTTTCTAACAAGTCTAGACTCCCTTGCATTATCACCACTCTGGTTTGAATCAAGGGAAGGGACTACTGGTTGAGATAATCCCATAGATTCTGAATACTCACTCACAATCCTATTTGGTGTACTTACTAGACTCCCTGCTACACCAACATTCTGAGCATCTTCAGAAGTTTTCTCAGAACTTTGCTCTTGAACATTTTCAACATTTTCTGGTTCAGACATTCTCTGCCTTTTCTCCCCCTCTTGATTATCAGGAACCTGATCATCAAGATTTCTTTTAGAAGTGTTTGACTGAGGCCCGCACTCTAGAGCAGCTAATCTTGTGCTTAAGTCTGTCTGAGAACTCTGAATAGAAGAAAGCTGATTCAAAATCTGAGTAATATCAGCCTTCGTTGCATAAGTATAAGAATCTGGTTGAGCAGATGAAGAAGATGGCTGAGAAGTTTTCAGAGAAGAAACAGATGAAGCCACTACAGAAAAAGCAGTCAGAAGTGCTTGTTTAAAAGAATTCAGATCATTAGATGATTGAAGTTGAAAATCAGTCAACTTATTTACCATACTCTCCCCTTGTTGATCCAACCTATCCTCCATCACCTTTTTGGTTATATCCGTCAATTCCATGATGTCCTTCTGAATCTTTGCAAATTCAGAAGTACAAAAATCTTTGAATTCTGTGAATTCAGAAGATGTGGGTAAAGTTCCAAGACCAACAGATGGTCTTGTTTGCAGTCCTTCAGAAGAGGGCTGGCCTGTATGTGCCACAGAGACGTCATGAACCACATATGATTACGTGAATGGGGCTTTTGTGATGTTCACCCCACCAGGCCTTCCAACTAATCCTTGATATCCAGAAATAGGAATATCTATAGTTGTTGATGCAATGTGACAAACACTTGGCTTAGTGACATCTGGAAGATGTGTGCTAGTGTGAATGGATACCACATTAAGTGTTTCAGTAGGCTCAAAGTTGAGGGGACCCTCAGACTCAATGTGCTCAAAATGGTGAAGGGGGGACATATATCCTTCATTTTCAACAAAAGGATCCTCCAATTGGGGTCCTAATGGATTATAAGCTGCTTGCCCCATATGTGTTGATGAAACACCCTTCTGTTGAGAGATGGGTGAGTGGCTGGGGGGGATAACCAAATTTGCCATGGTCTCACTGGCTTTTTCAATATCATCCACCAAAGAATGTGGAATGATAGAAGATGTGGGTGCCGGCTAGTAACAGGTAGTTCACAGGTTTGTTTTTCTTTTACCTGTGTTCTCCCATCTTCAATTCTTTTTCTTACTCTTCTACCCATTCTCTCATTTTCATTTTTCCTCATTACTCTTTGAGGTTGTTCTCCCACTTGAACGACCTCCCTCTCTTTCTAACAAGTCTAGACTCCCTTGCATTATCACCACTCGGTTTGAATCGGGGAAGGGACTACTGGTTGAGATAATCCCATAGATTCTGAATACTCACTCACAAGCCTATTTGGTGTACTTACTAGACTCTCGCTTCACCAACATTCTGATCATCTTCAGAAGTTTTCTCAGAACTTTGCTCTTGAACATTTTCAACATTTTCTGGTTCAGACATTCTCTGCCTTTTCTCCCCCTCTTGATTATCAGGAACCTGATCATCAAGATTTCTTTTAGAAGTGTTTGACTGAGGCCCGCACTCTAGAGCAGCTAATCTTGTGCTTAAGTCTGTCTGAGAACTCTGAATAGAAGAAAGCTGATTCAAAATCTGAGTAATATCAGCCTTCGTTGCATAAGTAGAAGAATCTGGTTGAGGAGATGAAGAAGAAGGCTGAGAAGCTTTCAGAGAAGAAACAGATGAAGCCACTACAGAAAAAGCAGTCAGAAGTGCTTGTTTAAAAGAATTCAGATCATTAGATGATTGAAGTTGAAAATCAGTCAACTTATTTACCATACTCTCCCCTTGTTGATCCAACCTATCCTCCATCACCTTTTTGGTTATATCCATCAATTCCATGATGTCCTTATGAATCTTTGCAAATTCAGAAGTACAAAAATCTTTGAATTCTGTGAATTCAGAAGATGTGGGTAAAGTTCCAAGACCAACAGATGGTCTTGTTTGCAGTCCTTCAGAAGAGGGCTGGCCTGTATGTGCCACAGAGACATCATGAACCACATATGATTATGTGAATGGGGCTTTTGTGATGTTCACCCCACTGTGCCTTCCAACTAATCCTTGATATCCAGAAATAGGAATATCTATAGTTGTTGATGCAATGTGACAAACACTTGGCTTAGTGACATCTGGAAGATGTGTGCTAGTGTGAATGGATTCCACATTAAGTGTTTCAGTAGCTCAAAGTTGAGGGGACCCTCAGACTCAATGTGCTCAAAATGGTGAAGGGGGGACATATATCCTTCATTTTCAACAAAAGGATCCTCCAATTGGGGTCCCTAATGGATTATAAGCTGCTTGCCCCATATGTGTTGATGAAACACCCTTGTTAAGAGATGGGTGAGTGGGCGGGGGGATAACCAAATTTGCCATGGTCTCACTGGCTTTTTCAATATCATCCACCAAAGAATGTGGAATGATAGAAGATGTGGGTGTCCGGCTAGTAACAGGTAGTTCACAGGTTTGTTTTTCTTTTACCTGTGTTCTCCCATCTTCAATTCTTTTTCTTACTCTTCTACCCATTCTCTCATTTTCATTTTTCCTCATTACTCTTTGAGGTTGTCCTCCCCCTTGAACAGCCTCCCATCTCTTTCTAACAAGTCTAGACTCCCTTGCATTATCACCACTCTGGTTTGAATCAGGGGAAGGGACTACTGGTTGAGATAATCCCATAGATTCTCAATACTCACTCACAATCCTATTTGGTGTACTTACTAGACTCCCTGCTTCACCAACATTCTGATCATCTTCAGAAGTTTTCTCAGAACTTTGCTCTTGAACATTTTCAACATTTTCTGGTTCAGACATTCTCTGCCTTTTCTCCCCCTCTTGATTATCAGGAACCTGATCATCAAGATTTCTTTTAGAAGTGTTTGACTGAGGCCCGCACTCTAGAGCAGCTAATCTTGTGCTTAAGTCTGTCTGAGAACTCTGAATAGAAGAAAGCTGATTCAAAATCTGAGTAATATCAGCCTTCGTTGCATACGTAGAAGAATCTGGTTGAGCAGATGAAGAAGAAGGCTGAGAAGCTTTCAGAGAAGAAACACATGAAGCCACTACAGAAAAAGCAGTCAGAAGTGCTTGTTTAAAAGAATTCAGATCATTAGATGATTGAAGTTGAAAATCAGTCAACTTATTTACCATACTCTCCCCTTGTTGATCCAACCTATCCTCCATCACCTTTTTGGTTATATCCGTCAATTCCATGATGTCCTTCTGAATCTTTGCAAATTCAGAAGTACAAAAATCTTTGAATTCTGTGAATTCAGAAGATGTGGGTAAAGTTCCAAGACCAACAGATGGTCTTGTTTGCAGTCCTTCAGAAGAGGGCTGGCCTGTATGTGCCACAGAGACATCATGAACCACATATGATTCTGTGAATGGGGCTTTTGTGATGTTCACCCCACCAGGCCTTCCAACTAATCCTTGATATCCAGAAATAGGAATATCTATAGTTGTTGATGCAATGTGACAAACACTTGGCTTAGTGACATCTGGAAGATGTGTGCTAGTGTGAATGGATTCCACATTAAGTGTTTCAGTAGGCTCAAAGTTGAGGGGACCCTCAGACTCAATGTGCTCAAAATGGTGAAGGGGGGACATATATCCTTCATTTTCAACAAAAGGATCCTCCAATTGGGGTCCTAATGGATTATAAGCTGCTTGCCCCATATGTGTTGATGAAACACCCTTCTGTTGAGAGATGGGTGAGTGGCTGGGGGGGGGGCGGATAACCAAATTTGCCATGGTCTCACTGGCTTTTTCAATATCATCCACCAAAGAATGTGGAATGATAGAAGATGTGGGTGCCCGGCTAGTAACAGGTAGTTCACAGGTTTGTTTTTCTTTTACCTGTGTTCTCCCATCTTCAATTCTTTTTCTTACTCTTCTACCCATTCTCTCATTTTCATTTTTCCTCGTTACTCTTTGAGGTTGTTCTCCCCCTTGAACAGCCTCCCCTCTCTTTCTAACAAGTCTAGACTCCCTTGCATTATCACCACTCTGGTTTGAATCAAGGGAAGGGACTACTGGTTGAGATAATCCCATAGATTCTGAATACTCACTCACAATCCTATTTGGTGTACTTACTAGACTCCCTGCTTCACCAACATTCTGAGCATCTTCAAAAGTTTTCTCAGAACTTTGCTCTTGAACATTTTCAACATTTTCTGGTTCAGACATTCTCTGCCTTTTCTCCCCCTCTTGATTATCAGGAACCTGATCATCAAGATTTCTTTTAGAAGTGTTTGATCGAGGCCCGCATTCTAGAGCGACTAATCTTGTGCTTAAGTACGTTCGAGAACTCTGAATAGAAGAAAGCTGATTCAAAATCTGAGTAATATCAGCCTTCGTTGCATAAGTAGAAGAATCTGGTTGAGCAGATGAAGAAGAAGGCTGAGAAGCTTTCAGAGAAGAAACAGATGAAGCCACTATAGAAAAAGCAGTCAGAAGTGCTTGTTTAAAAGAATTCAGATCATTAGATGATTGAAGTTGAAAATCAGTCAACTTATTTACCATACTCTCCCCTTGTTGATCCAACCTATCCTCCATCACCTTTTTGGTTATATCCGTCAATTCCATGATGTTCTTCTGAATCTTTGCAAATTCAGAAGTACAAAAATCTTTGAATTCTGTGAATTCAGAAGATGTGGGTAAAGTTCCAAGACCAACGGATGGTCTTGTTTGCGATCCTTCGAAGCGGGGCTGGCTTTGTATGTGCCACGAGACATCATGAACCACATATGATTCTCGTGAATGGGGCTTTTGTGATGTTCACCCCACCAGGCCTTCCAACTAATCCTTGATATCCAGAAATAGGAATATCTATAGTTGTTGATGCAATGTGACAAACACTTGGCTTAGTGACATCTGGAAGATGTGTGCTAGTGTGAATGGATACCACATTAAGTGTTTCAGTAGGCTCAAAGTTGAGGGGACCCTCAGACTCAATGTGCTCAAAATGGTGAAGGGGGGACATATATCCTTCATTTTCAACAAAAGGATCCTCCAATTGGGGTCCTAATGGATTATAAGTTTGCTTGCCCCATATGTGTTGATGAAACACCCTTCGTTGAGAGATGGGTGAGTGGGCGGGGGGATAACCAAATTTGCCATGGTCTCACTGGCTTTTTCAATATCATCCACCAAAGAATGTGGAATGATAGAAGATGTGGGTGCCCGGCTAGTAACAGGTAGTTCACAGGTTTTTGTTTTTCTTTTACCTGTGTTCTCCCATCTTCAATTCTTTTTCTTACTCTTCTACCCATTCTCTCATTTTCATTTTTCCTCATTACTCTTTGAGGTTGTCCTCCCCCTTGAACAGCCTCCCTCTCTTTCTAACAAGTCTAGACTCCCTTGCATTATCACCACTACGGTTTGAATCAAGGGAAGGGACCTCTTGGTTGAGATAATCCCATAGATTGAATACTCACTCACAATCCTATTTGGTGTACTTACTAGACTCCTGCTTCACCAACATTACGAGCATCTTCGAAGTTTTCTCGAACTTTGCTCTTGAACATTTTCAACATTTTACGGTTCGGACATTCTCTCGCCTTTTCTCCCCCTCTTGATTATCGGGAACACGATCATCAAGATTTCTTTAGAAGTGTTTGGATCGAGGCCCGCACTCTAGAGCGGCTAATCTTGTGCTTAAGTACGTTCGAGAACTCTGAATAGAAGAAAGCTGATTCAAAATCTGAGTAATATCAGCCTTCGTTGCATAAGTATAAGAATCTGGTTGAGCAGATGAAGAAGAAGGCTGAGAAGTTTTCAGAGAAGAAACAGATGAAGCCACTACAGAAAAAGCAGTCAGAAGTGCTTGTTTAAAAGAATTCAGATCATTAGATGATTGAAGTTGAAAATCAGTCAACTTATTTACCATACTCTCCCCTTGTTGATCCAACCTATCCTCCATCACCTTTTTGGTTATATCCGTCAATTCCATGATGTCCTTCCGAATCTTTGCAAATTCGAAGTACAAAAATCTTTGAATTCTGTGAATTCAGAAGATGTGGGTAAAGTTCCAAGACCAACAGATGGTCTTGTTTGCAGTCCTTCAGAAGAGGGCTGGCCTGTATGTGCCACAGAGACGTCATGAACCACATATGATTACGTGAATGGGGCTTTTGTGATGTTCACCCCACCAGGCCTTCCAACTAATCCTTGATATCCAGAAATAGGAATATCTATAGTTGTTGATGCAATGTGACAAACACTTGGCTTAGTGACATCTGGAAGATGTGTGCTAGTGTGAATGGATACCACATTAAGTGTTTCAGTAGGCTCAAAGTTGAGGGGACCCTCAGACTCAATGTGCTCAAAATGGTGAAGGGGGGACATATATCCTTCATTTTCAACAAAAGGATCCTCCAATTGGGGTCCTAATGGATTATAAGCTGCTTGCCCCATATGTGTTGATGAAACACCCTTCTGTTGAGAGATGGGTGAGTGGCTGGGGGGGATAACCAAATTTGCCATGGTCTCACTGGCTTTTTCAATATCATCCACCAAAGAATGTGGAATGATAGAAGATGTGGGTGCCCGGCTAGTAACAGGTAGTTCACAGGTTTATTTTTCTTTTACCTCTGTTCTCCCATCTTCAATTCTTTTTCTTACTCTTCTACCCATTCTCTCATTTTCATTTTTCCTCATTACTCTTTGAGGTTGTTCTCCCACTTGAATAGCCTCCCCTCTCTTTCTAACAAGTCTAGACTCCCTTGCATTATCACCACTCTGGTTTGAATCAGGGGAAGGGACTACTGGTTGAGATAATCCCATAGATTCTGAATACTCACTCACAATCCTATTTGATGTACTAACTAGACTCCCTACTTCACCAACATTCTGAGCATCTTCAGAAGTTTTCTCAGAACTTTGCTCTTGAACATTTTCAACATTTTCTGGTTCAGACATTCTCTGCCTTTTCTCCCCCTCTTGATTATCAGGAACCTGATCATCAAGATTTCTTTTAGAAGTGTTTGACTGAGGCCCGCACTCTAGAGCAGCTAATCTTGTGCTTAAGTCTGTCTGAGAACTCTGAATAGAAGAAAGCTGATTCAAAATCTGAGTAATATCAGCCTTCGTTGCATAAGTAGAAGAATCTGGTTGAGGAGATGAAGAAGAAGGCTGAGAAGCTTTCAGAGAAGAAACAGATGAAGCCACTACAGAAAAAGCAGTCAGAAGTGCTTGTTTAAAAGAATTCAGATCATTAGATGATTGAAGTTGAAAATCAGTCAACTTATTTACCATACTCTCCCCTTGTTGATCGAACCTATCCTCCATCACCTTTTTGGTTATATCCATCAATTCCATGATGTCCTTATGAATCTTTGCAAATTCAGAAGTACAAAAATCTTTGAATTCTGTGAATTCAGAAGATGTGGGTAAAGTTCCAAGACCAACAGATGGTCTTGTTTGCAGTCCTTCAGAAGAGGGCTGGCCTGTATGTGCCACAGAGACATCATGAACCACATATGATTATGTGAATGGGGCTTTTGTGATGTTCACCCCACCAGGCCTTCCAACTAATCCTTGATATCCAGAAATAGGAATATCTATAGTTGTTGATGCAATGTGACAAACACTTGGCTTAGTGACATCTGGAAGATGTGTGCTAGTGTGAATGGATTCCACATTAAGTGTTTCAGTAGCTCAAAGTTGAGGGGACCCTCAGACTCAATGTGCTCAAAATGGTGAAGGGGGGACATATATCCTTCATTTTCAACAAAAGGATCCTCCAATTGGGGTCCTAATGGATTATAAGCTGCTTGCCCCATATGTGTTGATGAAACACCCTTCTGTTGAGAGATGGGTGAGTGGCTGGGGGGGATAACCAAATTTGCCATGGTCTCACTGGCTTTTTCAATATCATCCACCAAAGAATGTGGAATGATAGAAGATGTGGGTGTCCGGCTAGTAACAGGTAGTTCACAGGTTTGTTTTTCTTTTACCTGTGTTCTCCCATCTTCAATTCTTTTTCTTACTCTTCTACCCATTCTCTCATTTTCATTTTTCCTCATTACTCTTTGAGGTTGTTCTCCCCCTTGAACAGCCTCCCCTCTCTTTCTAACAAGTCTAGACTCCCTTGCACTATCACCACTCTGGTTTGAATCAGGGGAAGGGACTACTGGTTGAGATAATCCCATAGATTCTCAATACTCACTCACAATCCTATTTGGTGTACTTACTAGACTCCCTGCTTCACCAACATTCTGATCATCTTCAGAAGTTTTCTCAGAACTTTGCTCTTGAACATTTTCAACATTTTCTGGTTCAGACATTCTCTGCCTTTTCTCCCCCTCTTGATTATCAGGAACCTGATCATCAAGATTTCTTTTAGAAGTGTTTGACTGAGGCCCGCACTCTAGAGCAGCTAATCTTGTGCTTAAGTCTGTCTGAGAACTTTGAATAGAAGAAAGCTGATTCAAAATCTGAGTAATATCAGCCTTCGTTGCATAAGTAGAAGAATCTGGTTGAGGAGATGAAGAAGAAGGCTGAGAAGCTTTCAGAGAAGAAACAGATGAAGCCACTACAGAAAAAGCAGTCAGAAGTGCTTGTTTAAAAGAATTCAGATCATTAGATGATTGAAGTTGAAAATCAGTCAACTTATTTACCATACTCTCCCCTTGTTGATCGAACCTATCCTCCATCACCTTTTTGGTTATATCCATCAATTCCATGATGTCCTTATGAATCTTTGCAAATTCAGAAGTACAAAAATCTTTGAATTCTGTGAATTCAGAAGATGTGGGTAAAGTTCCAAGACCAACAGATGGTCTTGTTTGCAGTCCTTCAGAAGAGGGCTGGCCTGTATGTGCCACAGAGACATCATGAACCACATATGATTATGTGAATGGGGCTTTTGTGATGTTCACCCCACCGGAGCCTTCCAACTAATCCTTGATATCCAGAAATAGGAATATCTATAGTTGTTGATGCAATGTGACAAACACTTGGCTTAGTGACATCTGGAAGATGTGTGCTAGTGTGAATGGATTCCACATTAAGTGTTTCAGTAGCTCAAAGTTGAGGGGACCCTCAGACTCAATGTGCTCAAAATGGTGAAGGGGGGACATATATCCTTCATTTTCAACAAAAGGATCCTCCAATTGGGGTCCTAATGGATTATAAGCTGCTTGCCCCATATGTGTTGATGAAACACCCTTCTGTTGAGAGATGGGTGAGTGGCTGGGGGGGATAACCAAATTTGCCATGGTCTCACTGGCTTTTTCAATATCATCCACCAAAGAATGTGGAATGATAGAAGATGTGGGTGTCCGGCTAGTAACAGGTAGTTCACAGGTTTGTTTTTCTTTTACCTGTGTTCTCCCATCTTCAATTCTTTTTCTTACTCTTCTACCCATTCTCTCATTTTCATTTTTCCTCATTACTCTTTGAGGTTGTTCTCCCCCTTGAACAGCCTCCCCTCTCTTTCTAACAAGTCTAGACTCCCTTGCATTATCACCACTCTGGTTTGAATCAGGGGAAGGGACTACTGGTTGAGATAATCCCATAGATTCTGAATACTCACTCACAATCCTATTTGGTGTACTTACTAGACTCCCTGCTTCACCAACATTCTGATCATCTTCAGAAGTTTTCTCAGAACTTTGCTCTTGAACATTTTCAACATTTTCTGGTTCAGACATTCTCTGCCTTTTCTCCCCCTCTTGATTATCAGGAACCTGATCATCAAGATTTCTTTTAGAAGTGTTTGACTGAGGCCCGCACTCTAGAGCAGCTAATCTTGTGCTTAAGTCTGTCTGAGAACTCTGAATAGAAGAAAGCTGATTCAAAATCTGAGTAATATCAGCCTTCGTTGCATAAGTAGAAGAATCTGGTTGAGCAGATGAAGAAGAAGGCTGAGAAGCTTTCAGAGAAGAAACACATGAAGCCACTACAGAAAAAGTAGTCAGAAGTGCTTGTTTAAAAGAATTCAGATCATTAGATGATTGAAGTTGAAAATCAGTCAACTTATTTACCATACTCTCCCCTTGTTGATCCAACCTATCCTCCATCACCTTTTTGGTTATATCCGTCAATTCCATGATGTCCTTCTGAATCTTTGCAAATTCAGAAGTACAAAAATCTTTGAATTCTGTGAATTCAGAAGATGTGGGTAAAGTTCCAAGACCAACAGATGGTCTTGTTTGCAGTCCTTCAGAAGAGGGTCGCTTTGTATGTGCCACAGAGACATCATGAACCACATATGATTCTGTGAATGGGGATTTTGTGATGTTCACCCCACCAGGCCTTCCAACTAATCCTTGATATCCAGAAATAGGAATATCTATAGTTGTTGATGCAATGTGACAAACACTTGGCTTAGTGACATCTGGAAGATGTGTGCTAGTGTGAATGGATTCCACATTAAGTGTTTCAGTAGGCTCAAAGTTGAGGGGACCCTCAGACTCAATGTGCTCAAAATGGTGAAGCGGGGACATATATCCTTCATTTTCAACAAAAGGATCCTCCAATTGGGGTCCTAATGGATTATAAGCTGCTTGCCCCATATGTGTTGATGAAACACCCTTCTGTTGAGAGATGGGTGAGTGGCTGGGGGGGATAACCAAATTTGCCATGGTCTCACTGGCTTTTTCAATATCATCCACCAAAGAATGTGGAATGATAGAAGATGTGGGTGCCCGGCTAGTAACAGGTAGTTCACAGGTTTGTTTTTCTTTTACCTGTGTTCTCCCATCTTCAATTCTTTTTCTTACTCTTCTACCCATTCTCTCATTTTCATTTTTCCTCTTTACTCTTTGAGGTTGTTCTCCCCCTTGAACAGCCTCCCCTCTCTTTCTAACAAGTCTAGACTCCCTTGCAT
Source organism: Silybum marianum (assembly GCA_036898165.1). Taxonomy (NCBI): domain Eukaryota; kingdom Viridiplantae; phylum Streptophyta; class Magnoliopsida; order Asterales; family Asteraceae; genus Silybum; species Silybum marianum. The sequence goes on along the minus strand of CM072533.1, from coordinate 28,544,741 downwards.
TATCACCACTCTGGTTTGAATCAGGGGAAGGGACTACTGGTTGAGATAATCCCATAGATTCTGAATACTCACTCACAATCCTATTTGGTGTACTTACAAGATCAAGTAAGTGAGAAGGAAGTGGAACTGCATTTGGAAATGTAAGTTTTGCATTTGCTGGTCTTAAACTATCCATAGTAAAGATAGGAATATGTACCTCATGTGCTAGAACAGGGATTGCAGATACTGCTTTCATTGCTCCTTTGATGAGTGTTTGGAAGAATATCTGAAACGGTATGTAGTTAATTGTGGACTTCTTCAAAATAGCAAATTTGAGTTCTTCAAAAATGAGAGAAGCATAATCATAATGCTTGTTGAATGCAACTCCAAGAAAAATGATCCTCCCATTTGCTGAAGCTTGATCCAAACTTGAACTTTTCCCAGATAAACAAGTGTTCAGAATTGAGAATAAACAGTACCAAATTACGTAAACACTTTCTTCTGAAAGAAGATAAAGCATTTAAATTTGAGAGTATCCCAAACTCATGAAATCTGAGATCATTTCTGTGGAAGATGGAATTGGATCATAAGAGGTTTTCCCAAGAACCTCATCTGGTTTTGACAGGTAGTGAAGACTCCTAATATCATCCACAGAGATGCATACCTTGTAAGAATGTACATAGGACACGATTTCATCCTCAGATTCATCAACCTCAGCATAGTACCACCAATGTTGAAGATAAGAAGTAGGAACAGAGAATTTCCTTGAGAGAAGAGTACGTAATGGATGATTCTTCAGAATTTTGATCAAAATCATTTGATCATCAGCAAAGTCTGTCGATTTGAAGTTCAAAGCACAGTTATTTTTCTTGATTTCAAGCAGTTCCTCAGCAGGAACATAAAGTTTGGACATATCACTGCTTGCAGCACGAGTCTGGGATTCACTATCACCAGCATTTGATCCAGAAAAAACTTCAATAGGTTCAATTTGTGTTTCCCCAATTTTATCAGTTCTCGGGTTAGGCTTAGGGTTAGGGTTAGGGTTAGGGTTTGAAGGTCCGGCTTGATTAATAGCAGTTGTGGCTGTGTCTTGGACCATTTGATCATTATTCAGTGGGATTTCCATTGTTCCAATCACTAATTTTTGAGGCACGATCTTGAATGAACCATCACTCGATGATCCATTATTGTCATTGAAGCTCGAGGAAGCAGAAACCATGGCATTTGAAGTAGACATTATAGTTGAAGAACAAGAATTCGAAATGGAATGAAGATTAATGAAAACAAATAGATTTCTCAGAGTAAAATCGCTAAAAAATGAAGACGATGAAGAATTCATTGATTTGTAAGACTGGATAAGCACTGATGGACACGTGGCCAAAAAGTGAATGTGATTAGGGTAATAATCATCATTAATTTGGATAAATGAACCGTTTAATCGACGTGTTTAAGAAATACACAATGAAATTAAAGCACGTGGCATACACTTAAGTGATACTTAAAAAAAATATCAACGGGAAGTTAAGTTCTGAGAACAAGTTCAAAAACTTCAGAAATTGTTGAGAACTTCTGAGAATAAGTTCAGAAGTCTGAAAGAAAGAATTCAGAAGAACCTCAGAACTTTTAAGTTTAGTTCAGAACTAAACTTGTATCACTTTAGAAGACCAAAAATTATTTAAAACTACAAACTTCTGAAATATATAAAACATTTTCAGAAATCAGAAGTAGGTTTGAAAAAACAGAATAAATTATTTTATCTAAGGAAGCTTGTTCATACTTCTTAGATCTGAAATTCAAGATTTAATTTCATCAGTTCAGCTCTGTTTTGTAGAAAAGAGTAGTTCAGAATGTTGAAATTAATACCACTCCCCCTTGAATCATTAGCAACTATGATTCTCTGCCTCAAAAAATGAAAAGTATACAATCAACCTAGATAAAGAAGGATTATACTTCTGAGTTTTAAAAGAAGCAAAGATCTGAATGTTGAACTTCAAACTATTCAGAATTTGAGATAAAAACCTCATAATATAACCTCTAGAGTATAGTTGACGTGTAATACTTACGTAGAGATATTCATCATGCCCAATTTACTTACCAAGAAGTTAAAACGTTTTTCATCAAGTGCTTTGGTAAATAAATCAGCTAACTGATAATCTGTCTGAACAAAAAACATTTCAAAATTACCTTTTTTCACATGATCTTTGATAAAATGATATCCTACATCAATATGCTTGGTCTTTGAATGCTGAACAGGATTGGCAGTGATGGCTATAGCACTCTTTGAATCACAATACAAAGGAATCTTTTTAAAAGTGTAACCATAGTCTTTGACTTGGATTTGCATCCAAATCACTTGTGAGCAACATATTGTAGCTGCTACATACTCAGCTTCTGTTGTAGAAGTAGAAACACAATTTTGTTTCTTCGAAGACCACCTGACTAATCTATCACCCAGAAACTGACATGATCCAGAAGTGCTTTTCCTGTCTAATTCGCATCCACCATGATTTGCATATGTAAAGGCTGTTAGTTCAAAACTAGAATCCTTAGGATACCAAAGTCCCAATGACGGAGAACCTTTTAGATATCTAAGGATTCTTTTTGCAGCTAGAAGGTGTGATTCCTTAGGATTTGCTTGATATCTTGCACAAATACATGTAGCAAACATTATATCTGGTCTACTAGCAGTTAAGTAAAGCAAAGATCCAATTATGCCTCTGTACTTTTTCTGATCAACAGATTTTCCATTCAGATCAGGTTCTAACTTAGTTGCAGTGACCATTGGAGTTTGAATACTTGAACAATCAGTCACGTCAAACTTCTTAAGTAATTCTGAGACATACTTTGATTGATTAATGAATATGCCAGTGGGAAGTTGTTTAACTTGAAGGCCAAGGAAAAATGTTAACTCTCCCATCATACTCATTTCAAATTCAGTCTGCATGATTTTCTCAAAATTTCTACAAAATTATGTATTTGTAGAGGCAATATAATATCATCTACATATATTTGTATCAAGATTATATCATCACCTTCCTTTTTCAGAAATAAAGTTGTATCAACAGTACCTCTGTTGAATTTAGAATTCAGAAGAAAAGTTGTAAGAGTATCATACCATGCTCTTGGTGCTTGTTTAAGTCCATATAAGGCTTTTTCTAAAATGTAGACATGATCTGGAAATTCTTTGTTTACAAATCCTTTTGGTTGTTCAACATACACTTCTTCATGTAAAATACCATTCAGATATGCACATTTCACATCCTTTTGAAACACCTTCATGTTTTTGTGAGCAGCATATGCAAGAAATGTTCTAATGGCTTCTGATCTAGCAACAGGAGCAAAGGTTTCATCATAATCAATTCCTTCTTGTTGACAATACCCCTTAGCTACGAGCCTTGCCTTGTTTCTTACAACAATACCATTTTCATCCTTTTTATTTCTGAATACCCATTTTGTGCCAATGATAGATTTACCTTTTGGTTTTGGTATCAATCTCCAGACCTTGTTTCTTTCAAATTGATTTAACTCATCCTGCATGGCTAAAATCCAGTATGGATCTTGAAGTGCTTCATATGGCTTTTTGGGTTCCATGCTACTTAAGAAATTTACATACAAACACTCATTTGCTGTTGCAGATCTTGTTTGAACGCCTTTTGATGCATCTCCAATAATTTGATGCACTGGATGACTTCATGTCCATTTGTTCACATTTGGCAATGGTTGAACTAATGAACCATTGTTTAGAGAATCATAATTATCAACAATTGCTTGAGTTTCAGTATCATGATTGATAACTGAATGTAAATCTGAAGTCTCCCCCTCAAATGGAACATTCTGAATTGGTTCTGAACTTTGATGTACATTTTCAGAAGTAACTTGAACTGGTTCAGAAGTAACTTGAACTTGTTCAGAAGTAGAAGTGGGATGTACATATTCAGAAGTTGGAAGTTCTGAATTTGAGGTTGAGATTTGCGGTGCTGATGTACTTGAAATTTGTATTTCTGAGATGTCTTGATCATTTATGCTTCTAATGAGAGAGGGATTTTGATAATCTACAGAAACATTTACAGAAATATCAAATAAGTCTTGACATAAATTGTCTAAATTTGTTTTAAGTAAAGTTTGAGATTCAGAAGTAGAGTTTGTCTCATTATGTTCTGAATCCAAACTTTCAGAAGTAGGTTTATGTGCGAGTTCTGAACTGTCTTGTTCAGAAGTCAATGTTGGCTCATGAAATTTGACATTTGTAGTATCAACGATCCTTTGAGTTCCTTTAATGAGTACTCTGTAAGCTTTGGATCTTTGAGAATAGGCAACTAAGATACCAGGTACACCTTTTGGTGCAAATTTGTTGAGATGTTGAGTATCATTCTTTAGAAAACACCTGAAACCAAAGATTTTAAAATAATCAATAGAGGGTTTTCTTTGTTTTATCATTTCATAAGGAGTTTTAAGAAATTTTCTGTTTAGAATGGTCCTGTTCTGAGTAAAACATGCAGTAGCAATAGCTTCTGCCCAAAGAGAAAGTGGAAGTTCTGAATATGCCAGCATGGTTCTTGCAGCCTCTACCAAAGTTCTATTCTTTTTTTCAACCACTCCATTCTGTTGAGGAGTTCTTGCAGCGGAAAAATTATGTGAAATACCAACAGATTCCAAAAAGTTCTGAAGTATAAAATTTGTGAATTCTATTCCATTGTCACTTCTGATCTTTTGGATTGGGAGTTGAAGAAGAACTTGAATTTTCTTTAGAAAGGGTATCAATCTTTTAGAAGTATCAGATTTGAGTCTCAGAAATTCAATCCATGTGTATCTTGTGTATTCATCTACTATGACAAGAATGTATTTCTTTCCACCCATGCTTAGAGTCTTCATTGGTCCACACAAATCCATATGTAGCATTTCAAGTGGAGCTTTGCATGAAGATAGCATTTTCAGAGGATGAGAACTTCTTTTGATCTTCCCTAGTTCACATGCAGAACAAAGAGAGTTCTTTTCAAATCTGATCTTTGGTAGTCCACTTACAGATTGATTTTTGCCTAGTTCAGAAATGGCTTTGAAATTCAGATGTGACATTCTTCTGTGCCAAAGCCAACTGTCATTTCTCCTTGTTGTAGAGGTATAACATACACCTTGTAGTTGACCAGTTGCAGTGAATGTTGTTGTGTAGATATCACCATCTATATAAGCAGTTAACTCATTTTTGTTTGCTGTACTCAGAACATGACAGTGATCTATGTCAAAATTAACCTTCCAGTATTTGTCACATAATTGACTAATACTGAAAAGATTATGTCTTAGTCCCTCAACATAGAAAGCTTTCATTACTGTCACATGTCCTTTAATGAAAGTGCCATATCCTCTTACATATCCCTTTGCATTGTTTCCAAAGCTAACTGTTTCTCCATATCTTTCATTATAATCAGTTAGTAGTTCTTTGAAAGGTGTCATGTGTCTTGAACATCCAGAATCTAAGACCCACACATGACATATCTGCAAAAGATATTATTGAGTTTTAGGTACCCATTTCAGAATGGGTCCTTTGAGATTAGTAATAAAACTTGAAGTTCTGAACTTTGTCTTCAGATTTTTCAATTCAGAAGTTTGTTCAGAACTTTGAAATTTATCTTTCTTGGTTTTATTTATATTTTTATGTTTTCTTTTAATCGAATTTGTCAATATAACTGAATATTTCTGAATAGATTTCATCAAATTTTTCTTGTTTGTTTTGGAGTTAAGATGAAAACTATGATGACCACAATTAATACAGTGAATATGATTCTTTAAAGTATTTACAATAGCAGTAGACATATAAGAATCAATAACATTTGATTTTTCAACAAAGATTCTTTTATTCACTATCTTTGATTTAGGTACATCACTTTTATTTAAAATTGAAAAACTATCTAATTTGTCATTCTTTGATAGTCTTTCATCTTTCTTTCTCCATACAAAAGTGGATAGCTCTGTAAAAGATAAGAAATAAGGATTAGTATAAGAAATTCTTTTGTTCACTTTAGGTTTAACCTCAGAATTTGAGTTAATTTTCTGAACTTCAGAGAGAGAATTTGAGAATTGTCCTTTTTCAAAGTTTTTAACTCTGGTGTTGAAGTCAGAAGATGTTACTGAACATGGTGATGAAGTCAATGAAGTAAAATTTTCAGATATCTGAGATTCTGATTTTAAAAACACAGCACCAAACATTTCAGAAGGTATCTTTGGAGCTTCAATTTTTAATATTTCTCCTTCAGTCATACAAGATTGTGATTTGTAAACCAAATAGCCATTTTTATCAATAACTTGCACCATATGATCGTCATCATCTTCAGAATCAGAAGATTTATTAGTTCTGAAAATTTATTTTGAGTCATACTTGTTGCAAAAATATTTGAATTTTTTGTTGTTGTAGACTCATCATCAGAATTATCAAAAAATATATTGGGATTTTCATCGACATCTTCTAAAGAGTCAATTTCTGAGAATTCATCATATTTTTCTTCACGTTCTGATTTATTATCAGAAGTATCTTCTGAAATGACTTCAGAATTGAATTCAGAAGTTATCTCATAAGTAACTTTAGAAATTATTTCAAATTTAACAATTACTTCAGATTTTTCTTCAGAAATAATATTTGATTCAGAAGATTCGCAAATGTTTGAACTTCTATTTATTTCTTCTGTTTCGGAAATTATTTTTGGTTCACCAGTTTTAAGAGGTGTTTCTTCTGAAAAAAAAAGTCTCTGATTTTACAAATGGTATTCTTTTAGGCAAATAATAGTTCACAGGTTTAGAAATGACATCTGTATTTGATTCATTGAAAATTTTCATTTTAGAATAATCATACAGATTTGCAGGTGCCTTTTTCAGTATTTGATTGTCATTATATCCTAAACCTGCTTTTATGTTGTAAAATTTTGAATTTTAAGCCTGACTAGTTAAAATGTTAAGAGTTTGTTCAGTTTGTCCTCTTTTAAAGTTTAAATCTTCTAATTCCTTAATCATTTTATAAAGATCAAGTCTCTCTTGATTCAGAAAATTCATTTTAACATTCAGAATTTCTTTTTCAGACTTCTCATTTATAATTTCCTTTTGTAAGCTGTCCATTTTTTCTTTTAAAACAAGTTTTTCTTCAGAAACCTTTTTATGAATCTGTTCAGCTTCTTGACAATTTTCTTTATATATTTGACTTTCAGCTCTGAATTGATTGACCAAAATTCTTTCACCTTTGATTCTGTTTCCGAGAGTTTCAAATTCAGAAAATATGTTTTGAAATTGATTTTTCATTTCAGAATCTACAGTGTTATGTTCAGAATTATGTTCTGAATTTTGTTCAGAAGAGTAGTTTATTTCAGAATTTAATTCAGAAGATGAAGAAGATACCTCAGTGTCTTGTTTGTCTTTTTTAGGATCCATTTGACACATATAGCAATTTGTTGCATAGTGAGCAACTTCTTCATCATCATCTCCATCACTCCAGTTTAACCACTCCTCTTCATACTTGGTCACTAAAGCAGGATTGAGCTCCTTTTTCTTAGCTAACAGATGCTTCTTCTCATAGTAGCCTGAATTCTTGACTTTTGGCATCTTGCATTGTCTTGCATAATGTCCAGGCTTTCCACAGTTGAAGCATCTTGTTGGTTCAGATGTTTCAGATGACCAGCTTCTTGGCCTTTCTTAGGTCCACTTTCAGATCTAGGTTTATTCTGATATTTTTGATTGTATCTTTGTGTAAATTTCCTTGTCATAAAAGCAATATTATCAGAAATCCTTTTTAGCTCCTCATCTGATTTATCCCCATCACAAACCGTTGTCTCTGGGATCTCACACACCTTCTTGGCAGAAATTGTCAGAGAATTATTATACTTCTTGCTTAACAAGGCTACTGTTTCATTTACCTTCTTTTGTTCATTTTGTCTAGTTTTGATTTTGTCTTCTTGTTGAAACAGAATGCCATAGACATCATGAATGGATTTTCTTGATAAATTTCTGCTAACCATGTTATCAGAGAAGCTTGACCATTCATTACCCAAGTTATTCAGAAATTTGTTGTTTATCTCAGAATTTGAATTCTGAACACCATTTCTTCTCAGATCATTCAGAATATTGTTGAATCTATGATAAGTCTCTGTAATAGATTCATTCTCTTTATACCTGAAGTTCTCATAAGTACCCACACAGATATTCAATCTTTGTGCTTGGGTTTTTGTACTACCCCGCATTTGAGCTTCAACTTCATCCCACATGGCTTTAGCAGATGTTAAGCTATCTACTCTATTGAATATCTCATTAGGAATAGCCATTGTAAGAAGAGTTAATGCCTATTGCGAGTCGCTCTTTTTATTTTGCCCATTTCACATGCAGGGTAGAGGTGATCCTTCTAGAAGTGTACCTCTGGAGGGCTATCACCAGATTATGTTTTACCAGCATCTCAAGATTGTCAAAGTTCAAGTGAGACATGTTATGATGCCATAACCAAGCAATTTCACTCTTTTTGGAGATTAGACATAGAGTTTCCTTACCATCCTTGGACGTAAAATTCATCATGTATAGATTACCTTTTCTGTCAGATCTCCATAGTTCTTCACCTGCCTTAGAGAATAAGTAACAATGTTTTTCATCAAATACAACAAGTATCTTAGAATCACATAGTTGACTTACACTTAACAGGTTATGTTTTAAACCAGAGACATGTGCTACTTTGGATAAGGTAATATTACCTTCTTGTAGAGTTTCGTAGCCTTTTATTTGACCCTTACCATTATCACCAAACGTTACTGCTCCTCCACTTTTATCTTTGAATTTGGAGAGTAAGTTTTTCGTTCCAGTCATGTGCCTCGAGCATCCAGATTCAAGATACTAGATATGCACATGCTGTTTCTGCAATCAGAATCAGAGAGATTTAGGTACCCATTTCATAATGGGTCCTTTAATGTTAGGTTTGAATGGCTGATCCTTTTTAACATGAGCTTGATTGGATTTTGCAGAATCTATCGGTTTGCTCTTTTTATTTTCATTGTTTCTTTTGGGTTGATTTCTGAAGTTGGAATGCTTTTGATGTTTAGAGAAGTAATCAGAGGGCCTTGAGAAAAATTGCTTAAGTTTTAAGAATTCTGAAACATAAAAGATTCCTTGAAATTTTTCCCATAAAACATAAAACAATTTTTAGCATCAGCAGTTCTATCGAACTTCTTATCTAGGCTAGACTTATGCTTAGAAGTAAATGTGTTCTTCTGTGGAGGCATCCTCTGACGAGACTTCTCAGGAACCTTGGACTTTACTGAAACAGGAGTAGAAGAATTAGATTTCCATTTTCCTTTTCGCTCATAAGTAAACTTCCGAGGTTTTGATTTCTAAGATTTTTGTTGAGTATTGGCTTTCTTTTTTAGACTTTCCTCCTTTTCGAGTTCAAGACAACTTTTAGCTTTTAGACACATCCCAAGAAAGTCTGGGTGAATAGACACCGCCTTTCTCTGTCCTTTTGGAGGAACTGAGAGTATTGATATTCCACTCGAATGTTTTTCAACATTAGGGCCAGAAGCTCTGATTTCCAAAGGTTCATTAGTGTATAGGAAAGGAGCATCCTAATTTTTAATTACCTCTGGAGCTTTTGTATTTTCTTGTGGCTAAAGATTTTCAAATTTAAATCAAGGTGAGTTGTTTTTTCAGAAGAGTAATTGACATTTTTGTACATGAGTTTTCTCACACGCTGACCATTTTCGTATCTTGATTTTTTGAAAACAGATTGGTCATATAAGATCGAAAAAACAGGCTTTTGTTCTTTTCCTAGACAAAATATAAATTCCAGAGTAGACCGCTTTTTACACGTGTAGGGATCCAAATCTTCGAAACCAAGTCCGGTTTTCCCTACTTGTGTATTTATTTTATCGTGCACTTTCTGAGCATCCAGATATTTTTTGATCTGTAGCTCTTTGTTTTGAAGTTCAATGTGCAAAAATTCTCTTTCCTTTAGAAAATAATTTTTGAGTGCTACAAAATTCAATCTGTCACTCTCTTTAGCTTTAATCTCTTTATCTTTGCCTTCCAGAAGTTTAATGAAGTCATGTTTCTCTTCTTTGAGTTTGGCTTTTGTATTTTTCAAAAGTTTGGATATCTTTTCACTTTCAACAGAAATTTCTATCTTTTCTTCAGTTAAAATATCCATTTCTCTTTTATAAATATCACTTTCTCTTTGAACTATAGAAAAAGTTTGTTCAAGAGTTTTCCTCAATTTCTTTTCTATAATAAGTTTCTGCTTAAGATTTTCAAAATCATTTGTTAAAATCATGATGGTGTTTTCAAGGTCTGAGGATTCAAATAGAATACAAACCGGAGTTTCAGAAGGCTGGTCTTCAGATTCATCTGTCTTAGCCATTCAACAGAACATGGTTTCATCTCCACTTGACTCATCATCCCGCCAGTTCTCCTTTTCTGCATAGTGAGCTCTTTCGACAACGTTGTACTTGTATTTATTCTTGTAGTATGGCTTGTCTTTTTCCAGAGCACCTCTACAGTCTTTGGAATAGTGACCAGGCTTTCCGTACCTGTAACACACATCCTTTTTCTTCTTCTTCATCTCTTCCTCCTTCTTCTTTGCTTCTGATTTTTTGGATATCTGGATCTCTTGCCTTGGCGCATAAGTTGGAGTGAGGCGATCAAATCTTTTGTTCCCTTGAAAAGATCTATTACCAAACTTTTTGGTAAATTGTTTGGTGATAAGCGCTAATGATTCAGCAAATGACTTGATGTCATCATCATAATCAGAAGCACTTTCTAGACTTGCTTCTGAGATGAATGCCTTGCTCTTTCCTTTCCTCTCACTTTCTTTACTCCTTCTGCCTGACCCTCTAGATTCAGAGATTAGGGCCAGAGGTCCACCAATTGGGGTTTTCTTCTGAACAACTTCCTTCTAGTGAGCCAGAAGAGTGTCAAAAACATCGTGCATAGACAACATTTCTAAGTCTTGGTTAGCTTGAAGAGACATAGAGAGATTAGACCATTCTGGATTTAATCGTTTAAGAAATAGAACATTGTTGTCTTCCTTGGATCTTACTATATCGCATCTCTTGCACAGATTTATCAAAGTGTTAAATCTGTGAAAGGTCTGTTCAAGAGTCTGTTTTGGAATAGCTTGAAAACTATTATATTCATTCAGAGCTTGAGCTCTTATGTTTTTCTTCATCTTTGCTCCTCCTTCGAGAAGATTTTCAAGCTGATCCCACAGCTCTTTTGCAGTATCGCATGTATCCAGAGATTGGAAAATCTCATTTGGAATAGCCATAATTAAAAGACTCTTCGCCTTTTTGGCTATTTCCACTTTTGCTTTTTCTTCCTCAGACCAATTTCCTCTATGCTTTGGAACTGGTCGAGCAGGAATTTCATCAGTAGTAGCAGTAGCAGGAATCCTTGGAATAGTGGTCATTGGTATAAATGGACCATTCAAAACACTAAGATAGAGTTCAACATCAAATCCTTCATAGAAATTGATCATTCGGATCTTCCATTGAGGATATTCATCACGGATTAGAGTTGGAGGTTTGGTCAAGGATCTGGAGGTGTATATGGCGTTCTGTTGGGTCTGAAATTATTGCATCCGAGATGACAACTATTGAAGACATGAAGGACCAAAAGTGCAAAATCAACAAAGTCAATAATTAGGAAGGTTTAATATAAGGAAACGTTGCTTTATTGTAAATAAGGCAAGTGTATAATGCCTTATCTCATAGTTTCCTTATTACGATAATTGTTCTACATATAAATAGAGGGTTAGGGTCATTCTTTAGGTGTGCGCAAGATTACCTATTAAAAAGAGATTAGAGTGAATGTAAGTCAATTAATAGAGAGCCTAAATTCTGTCAAATCATATTGTAACCGTACAAGTGAGATATCCGACTACGAAGCTTCTTTAATCTTTGTGTTCTTATTGCATTATTCTTCATAATCATTGTGCTTGCATAATCTGGGATCTACAAGTGGTATCAGAGCCGACGAACTGAGTTTTGGCGCTTTTCTGAAGTTATCTTCGAAACAGAAGGCGGGCTATACACTCTCCACCGGTCAGAAGCTGAACTACGCTGACTACATCTTCAACGACATGTACAACCGTGTGAATGCTCAGAAAAGGGAGAAGACTATCCCTTACCCCCGTTTCATTGCAATTATCTTGGAGTACGTGTTTGAGGGATACCCCGAGGTCGCGAATCAAGGCTTCTCTCAAATTGGTAAGAAGTCTTTAGAAGTCGATGAACAACCTGGGGATGCACCTTACCTCCCTTATATGTTGAATCTTATCAGGCATCTCAACTCTACTCAGGTGTCTGTATCACTGCCAACACCCACAGTGATTAGCCTCGACACCACCTCCTCCCCTGCTAAGAGAAAACAGCCGTCCGATGGTCATAAAAAGACCATCGCTCACAAGCCCCTTCTTAAGAAGCAAAAGAAGTTGGTTTCTCAAAAGACCATCCTCTCTGATAAAGGCGTACCACCAACGCCTCCTTCAACCTTAACCACAACAACATTTCTACGTTCGTTGCCGCTTCATCAGCACTACCCCCATTCTCAACGACCTCGGTCATGGAAAATGTTATAGCCAGCCAAACAGAAGTTGGATCAGGTATTACTTGCACAACCATCTTCTCTTCTTCTATCTCTTCTTCCTTGGTCCTCACATCAACTCATGATTCAGCGATAGGTGTCCCTATCTCTGATGAGGTTGAACTGCATGTTGTCCAAGAATCTGTTTTGTTTCGACAATCTGAATCTTGGAAGGCCATACACACAAGACCTAAGAATGTTTCCCACAAACATTCTCAGACACAGGTAAGTGATCCTCAGGACATTATCCTAGCACGTGGAATACCTAAGCGTAATCCTCTCGATACACTTAAGGTAATAAATACTACATCTCACATCTCATCTAACCCAGAGCTCTTTTTGGCTACTCTGTCCATGTTATCACAAGGTGTTGCTGCTCCTTACTTTACTTCATCAACCACCACCACAACCACGAAAGTCGTTGACACACCAGTCAGCGAGCCCTCCTCCTCTCTGAAATCTCCAAAGATCTCCAAAGCTGAAAAGATCAAGAAAATGAAGAAGGAGAAGTTCCCACATCAAATTCCATCCTTGGTTGCTGATATTCCCAAGATCAATCTTCCTCCTCCCTCGTATCCTGCCATGGCATTCCTGGTAAACGAGTGTGCTCTGACGAGGCAAAAGATTGATACCCTGTTGGTTGCCGCTGAAATTATTTTCCAAACAATCGATGGTGTCCCTGGGATGAAGGACACCATCAACAACATGTCAACTGATATCCAAACAATGAGAGATGATAATCTGGCACACGGTCGAGCAATTGATAATCTGGCCAAGGTGGTTGAAGAGCAAGGTAAGACGCTCGCTGCCATTCAGAACGATCAAGCAGAGATGCTGAGAAAGGACCTTCCTTCACAGAGGCAGATAGGGGCACACTGGGTCAGATGTCTCAGACCCAGACTTCGCACACTAATAGTTTAAAAACTGTTAACTCCAACATGCGAACCCTTGTCGTACACTGTATGCCTGCTGACAAGACGGAGGGGGAGAAGTGCGCCAGAGAGCTTGCTGATGAGCTAATTGGAGAAGTGAACGACGCAATACCTGGCGAACCTATCCCTCTCTAGAATCAACAACCACCTTGCATCGTCCCTGATGATGAAGAAGAAGAAGAATATGATGAAGATAATGACGAGGAAGATGAAGAAGCTGACATTCCTCATCATGGTAATAATGATGATGATGAGGATGATGTCCCTCCTCATTTTGCCAAATTCTTCCAACAACATCGCCCAGGCGCGTCTCTGCCTGGAATAGTTTTCAGAGACCCTTTGGGGGACGGACCTCCTCCTTCTAAGGAACAACTCGATCCCTCAGGGAAAAATAAACAAGTCTTGGATCTTGATTCCATATATTGATATTTTGATTGTTTGGGTCCTAACAGGCTCCTTCACCCTCAAAAGAAGATATCGTCAATTTCCTTGACATGATTGGCTACAAATGGGAAACCGCTGAGAAGTCCATCACCAAGATGGAAAAGAAGATATTTCCAGCTAGTTGGCAATACATCTTCATGCAAGTGATTCCGTGCCTTGGCACCAAGACTGGCTCACAAGATCAAGCCAGTAGGCAATTCATGGACCTGGGCTATACACTCTCCACCGGTCAGAAGCTGAACTACGCTGACTACATCTTCAACGACATGTACAACCGTGTGAATGCTCAGAAAAGGGAGAAGACTATCCCTTACCCCCGTTTCATTGCAATTATCTTGGAGTACGTGTTTGAGGGATACCCCGAGGTCGCGAATCAAGGCTTCTCTCAAATTGGTAAGAAGTCTTTAGAAGTCGATGAACAACCTGGGGATGCACCTTACCTCCCTTATATGTTGAATCTTATCAGGCATCTCAACTCTACTCAGGTGTCTGTATCACTGCCAACACCCACAGTGATTAGCCTCGACACCACCTCCTCCCCTGCTAAGAGAAAACACCCGTCCGATGGTCATAAAAAGACCATCGCTCACAAGACCCTTCTTAAGAAGCAAAAGAAGTTGGTTTCTCAAAAGACCATCCTCTCTGATAAAGGCGTACCACCAACGCCTCCTTCAACCTTAACCACAACAACATTTCTACGTTCGTTGCCGCTTCATCAGCACTACCCCCATTCTCAACGACCTCGGTCATGGAAAATGTTATAGCCAGCCAAACAGAAGTTGGATCGGGTATTACTTGCACAACCATCTTCTCTTCTTCTATCTCTTCTTCCTTGGTCCTCACATCAACTCATGATTCAGCGATAGGTGTCCCTATCTCTGATGAGGTTGAACTACATGTTGTCCAAGAATCTGTTTTGTTTCGACAATTTGAATCTTGGAAGGCCATACACACAAGACCTAAGAATGTTTCTCACAAACATTCTCAGACACAGGTAAGTGATCCTCAGGACATTATCCTAGCACGTGGAATACCTAAGCGTAATCCTCTCGATACACTTAAGGTAATAAATACTACATCTCACATCTCATCTAACCCAGAGCTCTTTTTGGCTGCTCTGTCCATGTTATCACAAGGTGTTGTTGCTCCTTACTTTACTTCATCAACCACCAGCAGAACCACGAAAGTCGTTGACACACCAGTCAGCGAGCCCTCCTCCTCTCTGAAATCTCCAAAGATCTCCAAAGCTGAAAAGATCAAGAAAATGAAGAAGGAGAAGTTCCCACATCAACTTCCATCCTTGGTTGCTGATATTCCCAAGATCAATCTTCCTCCTCCCTCGTATCCTGCCATGGATTTCCTGGTAAACGAGTGTGCTCTGACGAGGCAAAAGATTGATACCCTGTTGGTTGCCGCTGAAATTATTTTCCAAACAATCGATGGTGTCCCTGGGATGAAGGACACCATCAACAACATCTCAACTGATATCCAAACAATGAGAGATGATAATCTGGCACACGGTCGAGCAATTGATAATCTGGCCAAGGTGGTTGAAGAGCAAGGTAAGACGCTCGCTGCCATTCAGAACGATCAAGCAGAGATGCTGAGAAAGGACCTTCCTTCACAGAGGCAGATAGGGGCACACTGGGTCAGATGTCTCAGACCCAGACTTCGCACACTAATAGTTTAAAAACTGTTAACTCCAACATGCGAACCCTTGTCGTACACTGTATGCCTGCTGACAAGACGGAGGGGGAGAAGTGCGCCAGAGAGCTTGCTGATGAGCTAATTGGAGAAGTGAACGACGCAATACCTGGCGAACCTATCCCTCTCTAGAATCAACAACCACCTTGCATCGTCCCTGATGATGAAGAAGAAGAAGAATATGATGAAGATAATGACGAGGAAGATGAAGAAGCTGACATTCCTCATCATGGTAATAATGATGATGATGAGGATGATGTCCCTCCTCATTTTGCCAAATTCTTCCAACAACATCGCCCAGGCGCGTCTCTTCCTGGAATAGTTTTCAGAGACCCTTTGGGGGACGGACCTCCTCCTTCTAAGGAACAACTCGATCCCTCAGGGAAAAATAAACAAGTCTTGGATCTTGATTCCATATCTCTAATCTTGTTTATTATATTCCAATCTCTGAACTTCAAACCTATCCCTCCTTCTCTCCTCCAAATTTCGGCTCTGACACCCCTCTCTCTGACTCTCCTGTTCTCAGCGTTCCTGGTCCCCCAAAGGACTCTCCATTTTTGAGGGAACATTCATCTGAAGATCAGTTCCTGTATATAAATCTGAATCTGAATCTGAAGAAGAAGAAGGCCTGATTCCAAGGCATATAAATACATAGTCGATCTCTGAACCTGAAGAAGAACAGAGACGCGCTAACTTCATAAGAGGCCTCGAGCTGGCCAGAGTAAAAATTCCTTATCGTACCTCTGAGCCCGAATCTGCTGTACCAATAAACGTCTTCGACAAATTTTCCTTCTTATCCCCTGAAGAACGAGCACATGCACTTGAAGCTCAACGACTGAGAGACCTTGAAATAAAGCAAACTCAAGAAAGTCTCAAGGTCGCTCAGAAAATTGCAAGGGAAGAAACTATAAGGATAAACCGTCTAAGACAGGAAGAAGAAAGGAGTAAGCGAGTAGCTGCTAAACTCGCTGAAAAGAAGCTGACCAGAGATAATCTTAGAGTTGATCTTGTAAAAGCTCAAGAAAAGATTTTACAAGCCTTGAATAGAGAGAATGAAGAACCTAAGGATGCGGAACTCGAATGGGCCACTAAAAAGGTCACCTTCCGTGTTCACTCAACCACTATAACTCGTGCAACTATCCTAGGACGAAATCGAAGAAGAGGTCCAAAGATAATTGTCACTATGTTCAGAGGAGACAGGAGTAAAGAAGAAGAACCCTAGTATTTGAAGTTCCATGCTTTCACTGAATGGCTAGAAATTAGAGATGCCATTCAGGACTCCAAATCTCAACTCAAAGGCGTAGTAGAAAGTCATCTCGATCAACTATTGCAAAGGACCTCACAGCATGCCAAAGTTCCTCCTCTCCCTGAGAAGACAAAGAAAAGAAGATCAAAGGCTGACGCTGATGAAGGTCCATCTTCCAAGAATGAGCATGAGACTAAATTCAGCTATGAAAGTCTCCTCTCCCACCTCATTCTCCCTGACCTCTTAATGCTAAATACCTCTCAAGAATGAGCAGGTATGGCCTTTTTAGGAAATGATGGAAGGACATTATTTCTCAGAAATAAAGAAATCAAAAAGGCTCCTTCAAAACTCATCCAGATCATGTACTATAACTGCATATTCACTTATGGACAAAAATGCCTTCAGAAAGTGATCTATGAGAAAGAATTACGAAGAAGAAAAGTAAAGCTCTCTAACAAGTCTTTGTAGTTTTCCTTCCCTTTGTAATTTACATCAGTGTATTGTACTTTACCTTCACAAATGTTTTTTTATTTTAAACGTAATTCTTCAGATTATTATAAATGAAATACAATGAAGTACTCTACTCCATTTGTGTACTGAAAAGATCCCTGAAATTAGTACAAGGGACAACGAACATAAGAGTTCTATTTTCATTAAAATAACCTATACTCTCACTAACATTACACTCTGTAATTAATCAGTGAATGTACTTTATAGATTTTATACTTGTAAAATTGTGATTTCATATCCTTATAAATGAAACTCAATTCAGATAGTAAACTAGCTGAAAAAAATCTCACAGATTAGTACTTAGATCTCTTTAACTTGAATTTTTCTATGTCCTTACTAATTTTCACAAGAATTTTTCCTATATTGCTTAATCATAATCAAATAGGGGGAGATTGTTGATCATGACTCCTCTATGCGATTTAATTATGATTCCTTATATACTTAGTAAAGATTCCATATGTAAGTGATTGTTCATATACAGCAATAGCAAACACTGATTTCACTCAGTGATCGATGAAAGTCAGGAACAATAATTTATCTCTGAAGATCTGAAGATCAACACTCACATCAAAGAACCATTCAGCGAAAGTCGAAAACTGAAGCTGAAGAAAAAGATAATTAGCTAAGTGACCTGAAGCGGTTCAGCGATAACAATAATTATCTACACAATGTGAATCTTGCGTATGCCTCAGCGATACTGAGCATCTTCATCCTTGAATACTTTAGTTCAGCGATCAAGTGGGGTCTACTCAGCAAGATCGATGTTGATCTTATCCTCAATGCACAAAAGTCAAAACCCCCATGCCTTGTCAGAAGAGGACATACGGATTGTTCCTTTAGTCCCCATCAAATCTGATTTGGTTACTCTTCATATTCGGCCAAAAGTATGGTTGCTATTTGGACAAAGGACAAGTCTGCAATAGAGACTTGACACGTGGCTTATACCTTTTGCTTTGCATTAATTGCGACGGGTATAAATAAATGAAGAACCCTGCTTCATCTTTATGCATGCTACTTTCTATTTTATCAAACGGTTGTTGCTTTTCTTCTCATTTTTGTGCATCAAACTTAGTGAACCTCTTAGTTGTAATAGAATAGCTATATATTACTTGTTATAATTCTGCTTACAACTGTAAACTTGTTTTTGCAATATAAACTCATTTAAAAACTAAAATATCGTGTGTTTATATTGAACCCCCCCCCTTCTATTAACTGTTTCTATATCCTTGAACTCTTGTAAACTCCTTTGGGATCAACACAAACTTCTCAATTCATCAAAAAGAAGGGAATTATGCACCTGAGCTCAAGAAGAAGTGTGAAGTTTGAATCTTCAGATCCCTGCTATCAGGTGTTCTTCAA
This sequence comes from Silybum marianum, assembly GCA_036898165.1. Classification (NCBI taxonomy): domain Eukaryota; kingdom Viridiplantae; phylum Streptophyta; class Magnoliopsida; order Asterales; family Asteraceae; genus Silybum; species Silybum marianum. The sequence goes on along the minus strand of CM072533.1, from coordinate 28,525,976 downwards.
ACACCCACTCGTCATGATATCTATCTGAAGGATTATGATAGATTACTCTTTTTTATTTAGAAGAGGCGCTACTCCTGGCAATTTATAAAAAAAAAGACAAAATACACCTAATAGGCAAGGGACTCCCTCCCAACAAGAACAATCCAAACCAAATAATAGGGGGAATTCAAGGGAGAAAAGAACGGTTTGTGATAAGTGTGAGATCCAATCTCAACCTCCAATATAAAATAATTAATGGTTAAAATTAAAATGATTATCTCTTCAATATAACCTCAAAATATTCATGTATTATAACTAATAAGGGTAACAATGGCATTTTTCATTATGATTCATGATTATCTAACTTAGGCAGCTCCAAGAATCACGTATCCCGTATCAACCCCCTTTCTTGATCACCCTGCCAAAATCAACATATTTCATCCCCAACAACCAAAACCAACTTATTGAACATTTCAAATCTTAGCGGATGATAGCAGAGAAACTAAAAAACCCTAATTTGGTCAAAGCGATACACATGGAACACGACCAATGGAGGATCCAAAAATTTAGGTGTTTGTGGTAAAACTTAAGAGTCTCAAAAAAAATCTAAAAACCAAATAACGCACCCTAACCAAAATGTTTTGCAGGTTATTCCGTTTTCGGGTTAAAGGACTCAGTTATAGTTATTCTTATACTATTTTGATTAAACGCACCATAACTTTATAAATTTTATCTCTAGATAATTGGTTTGAGGCCTTGAGCATATAAAACAATTAACATATGATAAACCATTTTATATTAAAGCTAAAATAACAAGATATTAATGTAAATTTAATAAAACAATACAAACAACTAAAATTCGATATGGCTAATATTGAAATAGATTTAACAAAACAATACACGAGATACTGAGATGAATCTATTTCTTTTGGTTTTGGTTAAAAAAATCAAATGTGTGGGGTCTTAAAAAATTGAGTGGATTCTGTATGCATAAAACCAAGTCATTTATTAACGATGAAATTAATATTTAAGCCAAATCCATGGTTTTTAAACTTTTGACTGGGGTCAAGAGACCCCATAGGCTTACATGTGGCTCCGCCACTGAACACGTCGAACAAGGTATACTGATTATTTTCCATGATTTCGATACTCACCAAAGTATGATTGGCTCACTTGATGATTTGTGTGAATGACTATTAATGGTTTAAACAAGGAGAAGAAGTATCAGGGTTCAAAGTAGGAAGAACATGATACCTTTAGGCTTGATTTGATACATGATGAAACCATATTCAAGTATGCACAAATAGTTGGGAACAATGTACTTTTACTTTATCTGTTTTCAACCTATGTGTTATCACCCTGTCATACATTGTTTATCTACTTATGTGTTAATTTGTGGCATCCATCAAATTTACCTAATGTATCTACTAATGTATCTAGTTACACGTCATGGTGTGCCTACTTCCGTTATTTCGGATAGGGATACACGATTTACGTCACGATTTTGGCAATCTCTTCAAAAGGCACTGGGTACACGTTTGGATTATAGCACCGCGTATCATCCTCAGACGGATGAACAGTCAGAAAGAACTATCCAAACGCTAGAGGATATGTTACGGGCATGTGCAATAGATTTCGGTGGGAGTTGGGATACCCACCTGCCACTTGAATTCTCCTACAACAACAGCTACCACACCAGCATACAGTGTGCGCCGTATGAAGCTCTATATTGATGTAAATGTAGATCGCCGCTTAGCTGGGTAGAAATCGGAGATAGATAGTTGACAATGCCAGATATTATTTAGGAAACCACTGACAAGTTCCCGACCATCAAAGAAAGACTCAAGGCAGCAAGAGATCGTCAGAAGAGTTATGCTGATAATCGGAGAAAGCCGTTGGAGTTTCAAGTGCGAGATAAAGTGCTTTTAAAAGTGTCGCCATGGAAGGGACTGGTACGCTTCAGGAAAAGAGGCAAGCTGAGTCCCAGATATATTGGTCCATTCGAAATACTCGAAAGTGTTGGACCAGTGGCGTAGAAATTAAAGTTACCACAAAATCTAAGCGCCATCCACGACACATTTCATGTGTCAAATATAAAGAAATGCCTAGCAGATGAAACGTTGGTGTTACCCATGGACGACGTTCAGATTATCGATCGGTTAAAGTTCGTTGAAGAACCAATTGAGATATTGGACCGAGAAGTTAAACGGTTGAGGAGCAGTAAAATCCCTATTGTTAAAGTCCGTTGGAATGCGAAACATGGTCCAGAGTATACATGGGAACGCGAAGATTTGATGAATCATAAGTATCCCAGCCTATTCGTGAACACCCGGGAGAAAGCTAGCTCTTAAATATTGGGACGAAATTTCTTTAACAGGGGGAGACTGTGACAACTGTCGAAATTCGAGCTTTTAGTTTGCTTCTATTAAGTTTGTTAGAGTTATTGTAGATAATTAGAAGAATAAGAGTTAGATAGAATAGATTAACCGAAAAATCTCTAGCATTTCCGGTAGTCGCTTAATATGTCCGGTTCTGTTAGACATTGAAAGTATGAACCATAAGATGAAGAACATGACATGGCACATACATCTAGCATGTCTACCCTTATACAGCTGATCAGTTAGTTACACGCTCCCATCTCATACGTGTCAGTCTGTAATAGGTTAGGATATTGACTTTTGCATTCTGTTATTGTATAAATAGATCTTTTCTCTTAATGTAAAAGTTGTCGATCTGAGTACTTTCATTTGAAGAACATATTGTGCGTCATTCCAAGTATTTGTAATCATGAATCAAGGTTATTAATACAAATTCCATTCTGTTCTTCATCTTTCTTACTATTCAAATTATTACTACTGTTACTTGATATTAAACTGCTTCCGCACATACTTTGATTCTCAAATATATCAATTACCTGTTGTAGAAAGGAATCTGGGTTCCAACAATTGGTATCAGAGCTTCTAATCAATCTATTAATTATTAGATCTCTTCCATTTGAAGAAATTCCTTTTCTATAGAACGGTAATTTTCAGTTTCAAACTATTGTTCATAATTCCACCCTGTTCTACAACAGTTTGTTAATTAATAACAAATTTTCTTCAAAATAGTGGTAATCGAGTTGAAATCTGAAGGATAAGTAAGATTAGCGACCTGTTTTTCAATTCAATTGAAATTTAATTGTTCTAAATTTCAATCAATCTTCATTTTATTTCTCGATTCTCTGTTTTCTACGAACAAAATGGCAAATTCAAATCTGAATTTTGTTTATACCTCTGCATCACTGACGAAACCTCCTACTCTCATACGTGATGAATATCCTCAATGGAAAATACAAATGGTAAATTTCTACGAGGGACTGGATGCTGATCTATTTTCAATCATTCAAAATGGTCCTCTTGTTCCCATGACTACCATTCCGCGAATTCCAGCAACAGCCAATACTGATGAGATTCCTGCTAGGCAAGTTCCAAAGCTGAAGGGAAACTGGTTTGATGAGGAAAAAGCCAAAGTTGAACTAGCCAAAAAGGCTAAAACTCTTCTGTGATACTGCCAAGGAATTATGGGATCAATTAGAAAATCTTCTGGAAGGTGGTGCTATAATGAAGAAAAACCGAAGAGCTCAAGCTCTGAAACAATACAACAGTTTCCAGGTCATTGCGGAACAGACTTTTCATAGATTTAATAATATGATAAATCTATGCAAAAGATGTGATATTGTTCGATCAAAGGAAGACAATAATGTCTTATTTCTAAAGAGATTAAATCCAGAGTGGTCAAACCTCTCCATGTCTTTACAAGCCAATCAAGATCTTGAGCAATGGTCTCTACATGACGTATTTGGAACTCTTCAAGCCCATGAGAAGGAGGTTGTAGAAAAGAAAACAACTATAGGTGGACCTCTGGCTTTGATTTCTGAATCAAAGGGAACGACCAGAAGAAGAAGTGAAGATAGAAGAGTGAAAATCAAGGCATTCATATCAGAAGCTGCTCTAGAAGAAGATTCTGATTCTGATGATTAAATAAAGGCATTTGCTGATTCCTTGGCTCTTATAACCAAACAGTTTACAAACCATTTGGAAATAGGTCGTTTCAAGGAAATAGATGGTTTGATCGTTCTCCTACTTATGCTCCTAAGCAAGAGGTTCAGAGATCTGAAAAATCAGAAGCAGAGAAGAAAGAAGATGAGATGAAGAAGAAGAAGAAAGATGTATGCTACAGATGTGGCAAGCCGGGACATTACTCGAAAGATTGCAGAGGGGCTCTGGATAAAGACAAAACATATTACAAAAACAAATACAAGTATAATATCACTGAAAGGCCCACTATGCTGAGAAAGAGAACTGGCTCAAAGATGAGTCCAGCGGTGATGAGGCCATGTTCTGTCGGATGGCAAAGACAAATGAATTAGAAGAACAACCTTCTGAATCACCGGTTAGTACTCTTTCTGAATCATCTGAACTTGAAACTACAATTGTGCTTTTATCAAACAATTTTGAAGAACTCAAACAAAAGCTCACAATTGAAAAGAAGTTAAGAAAGAGTGTTGAAAAGACTCTTTCTACAATACAAAGAGAAAGGGATATTTTTAAAAGAGAAATGGATATCCTAACAGAAGAAAAACTTGAATTAAGTACTGAGAAAGAAAAGATTTCCATGATTTTAAAAAATTCTGAAGTTAAACTCAAAAAGGAGAATTTGAATTTTAATAAACTTTTGGAAGAAAAGGATAAGGAGATTCAGGTTAAAGAAAGTGACAGATTAAACTCTGTAGCGCTTAATAACTATTTTCAAAAGGAGAGAGAATTTTTGTACATTGAACTTCAACACAAAAGGCTACAAATTAAAACATATCTGGACGCTCAGAAAGTTCATGACAAGATCAATACACAAGTAGGAAGGTCTGGACTTGGGTTCGAGGACTTAGACCCCTACACGTGTGAAAAAAGGTCTGACTTAGAATCTGTTTTCTGTATAGGACAAATACAGAAGCCCAACATTTCCAAGGTGAAGAGATATTTCCTGGATGAATGTTTTAAAAAAATGAAAATACTATTCTCTCTGACAACAATCCAGAGATATTTCCTTGTTCTCTCGTAAACTTGCATCTTTCTGAATCTCAAGATGATTTGGAGGTAATCACATATCCTTGGGAGACTGACAATCAAGGTGAAGAGTTTTTTGACAATTCGGACGAATATTTTTCAAAATTGGAAAATCTATCTTCACCAATCTTCACTAAAACTCCAGAGGTAGTAAAAAATAAGGATGCTCCGTTCTTATATACTAATGAACCTCTGGAAATCAGAGTATGCGATAAAAATGTTGTCAAACATTTTAGTGATATACCGATAATCTCTGTTTCTTCAACTGGACAGAGAAAACCTGTATCCATTCATCCAGACTTCATCGAAATGTGTCTTAAAGCCAAATCATGCCTTGAACTTGAGAAAGAGGCAAAACTCAAAAATGCTTTACAAAGTCAGAATTCTCCAAAACCAAATCTTCCAAAATTTACTAATTTTCAAAAAGGAAAATGGAAATCTAATCACTCTGTTCCTGTTTCAGTAAATCCAAAAGCTTCTGAGAAGGTAAATCCGAAGAAATCACAGCTGAAGAATATCTCAGATTCTAAACATACGTCTAGTCTAGATAGGAAGTTCTTTAGAACAACTGATACTAGAAAACACAGTCTTAAGAATAATTGTAATTATCATTATCGCAATGAAAATTCAATAAAATATTCTATGTTTCAGAATTCTGAATATTTTTCTTTATTCTTAAAATTAAAACAATTTTTTCTCACGGACTTCAAATCCATCAACTGCAAACCATTCATACTTCAATAAAAATAAAACAAAGAAAAACAAAAAAACAAAAACTACAAACAATCAGTCTTTATCTTCTGTTAAAACAAATCAAGAGCAAATAAAAAAGGCTGATAAAACAAAAACTAACATTAAAGGACCCATAATGATATGGGTACCTAAGAAACTCTGATCTTGATTGCAGAAACAGCGTCTGCATATCTGGTATCTTGACTCCGGATGCTCGAGGCACATGACTGGTTCACGAAACTTACTCTCCCAATTCAAAGACAAAAGTGGTGGAGCTGTAACTTTTTGTGATAATGGTAAGGGTCAGATCAAAGGCTACGGTACTTTACAGGAAGGTAACATTACCTTATCTAAAGTAGCTCATATTTCTGGATTGAAACATAACCTTCTAAGTGTAAGTCAACTCTGTGATTCTAAGATACTTGTCGTATTTGATGAAAAACATTGTTACTTATTTTCTAAGGCAGGTGAGGAACTTTGGAGAGAAGACAGAAAAGGTAACCTCTACATGATGAATTTTACCTCCAAGGATGGTAAAGAAACTCTATGTCTTATCTCCAAAAAGAGTGAAGTTGCATGGCTCTGGCATCATAAAATGTCTCACTTAAATTTTGATAATCTTGAGATGCTCGTCAAACATAATTTGGTATCTGGACTTCCAGACGTTCATTTTCAAAAAGATCACCTTTGCCCTGCATGTGAAATGGGCAAGATAAAAGGAGCATCCCCTAAAACAAAAAGTGATCATTCATGCATTAGACCTCTGCAATTATTACATGTCGATCTCTGTGGTCCCATTGCAATTCAGAGTCTTTCTGGTAAAAAGTATATACTGGTACTTATTGATGAATTTTCCAGGTATACTTGGCTTGCTTTTGTTCGACAGAAGTCAGATGTACCTATCGTACTCCAGAATATGATGACCAGAATCCAAGATCTTTTACACCAAAAGATTCAACAGCTAAGAAGCGACAATGGTACTGAATTCAATAATCCCAAGCTTGAAGCGTACTTTACTGAAAATCGAATTACTTAGAACTTCTCTGCTGTACGCACTCCCCAACAGAATGGTGTCGTTGAAAGTCGCAACAGAACCTTGGTCGAAGCAGCTAGAACAATGCTTGCAGCTTCTGGTCTTCCCATTCACTTTTGGGCAGAAGCTGTAGCCACTGCTTGTTTCACTCAGAATCGTTCCATAATCGTCAAGAGGCATCTCAAAACCTCTTATGAGCTTATTAACAAAAGAATACCATCTGTCAAATTATTTCATATTTTTGGTTGCAGGTGTTTTATCTTAAATGACAGAGATAAACTTGGCAAGTTTGATCCAAAATCAGATGAAGCTAAATTCTTACGCTATTCTTTAAATTCCAGAGCTTTTCGTGTTTTTAACTTAAGAACTAAAACAGTTATGGAAAGCATTAACATTGATTTTGATGATCAAACACAACTGACTTCTTAATATTCCTCTTCAGAACTCAAACTTAATATTGTCACCTCTGACTATCTTTCAGGATCCAGAGAATCCGAGTTTGATGCTATTTTTCAAGATTTTCTGGGCGAAGAAATATTGTCAGAACCAACTCCATCCTTAAGTATACCTGAAGTTCTTCATGCCTCTGGCATAACTCTTTCTAGTCCTACTTCTTCTGAACCAAACACTTTCTTTCCTTCCATTCCAACATTTGATTGTCCAGAAGCTTCTTCTGTTCCATCATCTGAGGGGGAGACGTTAGAAACAAGAGACTCAGAATTAGTATCTCCAGAAGAAGTCATTTCATCTTCTGACACAGAAGTTCAGGCTCAACCAATACCACAAACAAGGATGAAGAAATGGACTAAATCACACACTCAAGATCTTATCATTGGTAGTCATTTTGAGGGTGCCAAAACACGATCTGCTATAGCAAATGAAGCTTTGTATGTCAACTTTCTTAGTATGATCGAACCCAAGCAAGTTCATGAAGCCTTAGTTGAACCTAGTTGGGTAGAAGCAATGCAGGAGAAGTTACTTCAATTAGAACGTAACAAAGTTTGAAACTTAGTACCATTACCAAAAGGCAAAGTTGCTATTGGTAGTAAGTGGGTCTTCAGAAATAAAAATGATGAAGACGGAATTGTGATCAGAAACAAGGCTCGTCTGGTGGCAAAAGGTTATTGTCAAGAAGAAGGCATTGATTACGATGAAACCTTTGCTCCTGTTGCAAAACTGGAGGCGATACGACATTTTCTAGCATTCTCTGGATACAAAAACTTTAAAGTATATCAAATGGATGTTAAATGTGCATTTCTAAATGGAAATCTCAAAGAAGAAGTGTATGTTGAACAACCTACTGGCTTTAAAGATGCAAGACATCCAGAATACGTCTATCTCCTTGACAAAGCTCTGTATGGCTTAAAGCAAGCACCTAGAGCCTGGTATGAACGTTTATCCAAGTTTCTGATCAGCAAAGGGTATGAGAAAGGTAAAATTGATACCACAATTTTCATCAAAAGAGGCAAAGGTATGTTAACTATTGTTCAAATTTATGTGGATGACATAATTTTTGGCTCTACTCATCAAACAGAAGTTGATTTGTTTTCTAAATTGATGGAAACTGAATTTGAAATGAGTACGATGGGAGAACTAACACTCTTTCTAGGACTCCAGGTTAAGCAAAGTACCTCTGGTATTTTTATTAATCAAGCAAAATATGTCTCTGACATGTTAAAGAAATTTTATTTTCAGAATTCATCACTTATGAAAACACCTATCTTTCCTAGTATGAAACTAGGTCCTGATCCTTCTGGGAAAGCAGTTGATATCACGGGCTACAGAGGTATGATAGGTTCTCTTATGTACTTAACTGCAAGTAGGCCGGATATTATGTTTGCTACTTGTCTTTGTGCTCGTTATCAAGCCAATCCTAAAGAATCTCATTTGGCTGCTGTCAAAAGAATTTTTAGATACTTAAAGGAAACTCCTTCATTGGGTCTCTAGTATCCTAAAAACTTTGGGTTTGATTTAATGGCATATACAAATTCTGATCATGCAGGTTCTAAGCTGGACAGAAAAAGTACTTCTGGTAGCTGTCAACTTCTGGGTAATCGACTTATCAGCTGGACATCCAAGAAAAAAAAAATTGTGTTTCAACATCTACCGCAGAAGTTGAATATGTTGCTGCTGCTAGCTGTTGTTCTCAAGTTATTTGGATGAAGACTCAACTCAGAGACTACGGTCTGATTTATGATAAGATTCTCATACTCTGTGATTCTGAGAGTGCAATTGCCATTACTGAAAACCTAGTTCAGCATTCAAAAAACGAAGCATATTGATGTCAGGTATCATTTTATCAATGATCATGTAGAAAAGGGCATTATAGAAATGTATTTTGTCTCTACTGATTATCAATTTGCTGATATCTTCACAAAGGCTCTAGATGAGAAGCGTTTTAATTTCTTAATCAGCAAGTTGGGAATGCTTAATATGTAACATCCTTCACTTATTTTTTTTTAGATCAGAACTGTCCAGAGGTCTCTGATTAATTCTGGTCACTCTCCAGAAGCCATCAGAAGCTTCTGAACTCTTCTGACCTTCATTATCCAGATAATCTTTTTATCTTCCAAGTGATGTCAGCAAAGCACATATTGCAAAATGCGACGGAAGAAGCTTACTTTTATATAATCAAGGAGTCTTTGTGATTCAATCAAGGGGAATTCACCTTTCGAGGGGGAGTTTACTTTTCCAGGGGAGTTTACTTATCAAGGGGGAGCTTTTCAAAGTCTAACTCTGGTTAGGTGTCTTCTGAATGTTTTATCTTGTTTAAATTTCTTCTGAATCTTCTTATTCTGTGTTTCTCTTGCCGTCAAGGTTTCTCAGAATTTTTATGATTCATTCCAAATTCATTTTAGATGATAATTCTACGTTGACATGTTTTTTAAAATTACTTCTCTATGAATCAATATTTTCTGAAATTTTTATTGAATATATATATTTTATTAACTCTTGCTGTCAAGGTTATTCAAAATTTATATATTCAGTTTTAATTTTTTTTTATTATTCTCTTCATGGAAAATTAAACATTCATTTGGTTCAAAACATTTTTCTATTTACCGAATGACTGATTCTAAATTTAAATAAAAAGATTTATTACTCTCAAAAATTGTTTTAGTCAACTAAAATGACAATTTTATTTGATTAATTAACAATTTTTTTATTAAATTCTTTTTATTTACTTTTGGGATAATCAACCGATTTTAAGCCGATAATCCTTCAGTTATCTCTTCCAAATATCGTGCTTTAATCATCACTAGCTCACCTTCGTACTTTCCACGTGTCACCCAACGTGTGACTGCATGTATCCACGCCTGCGTGCTTTCATCATCACTTCTGAACCGTTTTCTCCTACTCCCAAAACTAAAACCCCTTCCCATTCCAAATTGTTCACATTCTCTCTCATGTAAAACCCCCAAATTTCAGAAACTCATCTTCTTCTTCGCAACTGTTACTGTTCAGACTCTCCTATTCACGAATCTACTCACCAGCTTACCCAACTCTCATCAATGGCTTCTCGTCTTGCAAATCCAACCCTCAACGATGACGAAGGACGTTTCCTTGATTCCACTGCAGATAGTGCACCATTTGTCAAACTGCCATTAAAAGCGAACAATGTGCAGGTTCTTCTTGATCCAAATATGTACCAGCCGAGTTCAGGATCATGGTCGAATTCCTCCAAAAGCATCCACTTAATCGAGCCCTAACTCTGACAAACCCAAATTTCCCTGAAATTTATGTTCAAGAAGTTTGGCAATCGATGTACATTGGTGATGAAGAAACTTTGATTGGCAATTTCAGCCATCCAGATCAACCTGAAAATGTTGTGGAGATACCCATCACCAAAAAGAAATTAGCCAGGTATTTTCATTTACCCCAATCACAGGTGCAAATTGATGGTCATTTAATGCCAAATGCAGCCCTAGAATCGAATCTATCTGCTGAAACCCTGCTATCCTTCATCCATTTCCTTGGCTACAACGAAACCTTAACCAAACTGTCCGAATTTAAGAGAAAGCAGTTACCCCCAATGTGGAATCTCCTTGTCTCCATTCTGAACAAGAGCCTCACATGTAAAATTGGGTCCCTCGATCAAGCTAGCAGAAACATTCTGACCATCATGTATGGTATGTATTTCAACCGCCCTTTGGACTATGCAAGCCTCATTTTCCAAGAAATCAAAGCTGCTGTGCACACTAAGGTATCTCATCAAACTCAAGGAAAACCTCTCCCAGCCTTAATGTTTCCACGATTTTTATCCCTGGTTACCTATGCTGCAATTGGGGCACTTAAAGCTCCATTAGTTCAACCTTTCTGCAAAATCGCCTCAATGAGCTCTCATCGACCAACCATCGACCGCAATGGGTATTCCTCTCCAAGGGAACTTTCCAGGTACATGCTAAACCTAATTCCATCTAGCTCTTCTTATCTTAATTCCTATAGAAGCTCTATGATTTTCTCAGAACAGAGAATTCCTACCCCAGAGCATTTAGAGCCAGTTTTAGATGGTGAGGGGTCAAGTGAGGCTGAGGTTGAAAAGAATATGAGTGACCATCCGAGTGGTCCTACCCATGCCGACCTCTTGATGAAAGAGGGTACTGAAGATGTCCATAGAGACACATTTGAGCGAATCTCTCGTACATCCCAAAGGGTAACCTCATATGCTGAGGTAGATGCTAACACGTCTACACTCATTGACCAAGGATGACCCAGTCCAAACCACCCAGAAACCATCCATTCAGAGGATACTTCTCAATCCTCTGAATCAAGAACTGCCGGGGAAAGCACCTCCTCTTCATCATCCTCTCAAAAGGATGATGATGAAAATATAAGAGTTCCATTGCCCCATAACTCGCCTATTCCTACACAAAATGTCGTTGTCTCTGTGACCGACAATGTTATAGAAAACACAGAAGATGAGTCCACATCTTCTGATAGGATAGAAGCTGAGGAAATCCCATCAGAGGGGTTACAGCAACAGGACGCACCACTTACCGGAGTGTTTACACTTCATCAAGGTAAACACATTGTCTTGAGCACCTCATCCTCTGATGATGAGGACTCTGTTGAGACAATTAGAACAACCGAAGAGGTGCCTGTTAATCACAGTCCTGGAAGACAGGTTGGAAGTCCCTCCACACTCAACGCCAACACATGTGTGAAAGAGGACCTCTCTGAACGCGAGAGTAAAGGGGCTCCATGTGTTGGAGAAGCACCGGTTACACATTCTGAATTTGTCACAAATGCAGCGCTTCAGGCATTTGCTGATAAACTTCAGAGATCTATGGAAGATCTAAAGTTATCCGTCTCCAATAATAATACACTTCTTTTGGGCATCAAATATGAACAAGCAAATCAAGCTACTACTTTACAAGCACATTCAAAAGGTTCTCTCTGTCAATTCAGAGGCCCAGAAGAATTATTTTGATGACCAGTTCAAACTTTTGCATGAAGGGATCAAAGACAATGTTGATGCTATCTTCCACATACCTAACACTCTCCCAACTTCTGAAGTTACCATCTCTGTGGCAGAATATAGTTCTCTGGTTGCTGATTTACAAAAGATTATCAAAGTAGTAATTCCTTCTGATGATCCTTCTGGCACTACTCTGGTTAAGAAGTCAGACATGGCTATTTTTCAAAAAGCCATGCTTGACAGAATGGATGCCATATCTTCAAAGTTTGCATCAAAGACGACTTCAACTGTTTATCAGAAGCTCTCTTCCATGGAAAGCACTCTTTCTCAACTTACAACTCTGATAAGTTCTATATCTGACGCATTCAACGCCAAGAAAATGGCTAAGGAAGAACGAGCTTGCAGAAGAGCAGAGCTTAAACGAAAAAGGTCTGAGGATCAGGATCCTGATTCTCAGAAGGGGGAGAAAGAACCAGAAGCCAAGAGAGCCAAATCCACTACCAATGCTGAAAGCTCAAATCCTACGAATTCTACATCTACTCCTACGGACGAACAACAACCACCTTCTTCCAAGCAAACTCCTTCTGCTCAACTTTCATCAACGCAAACTCCTCTAACTCCAACCCCGTTAGCTACTCATTCTGGGCCTCTTCCAAAAGATCCAGAAATAGCCAAATTTATTCTAGAAGTAATTGGCAATACAAGGAAAACACCATATTCTCCATCCACTGAAGCAAAGATAGCCAAAGAAAAAGAAGCTAGGGCCAGAGCTGAGGCATCAAAAGCTAAAATTGAAGCCCTAAATAAAGAAAGGAGAGAAGCTGAGTTAAAAGCTACAGCAGAAGAAGAAAGAGCCAATGTTGAAGAAAGAAGACTAGCTGATTTAGAAAAAGAAAGAATTGAAAGAGAAAAAGCAAAGCCAGAAGAAGAGAGAGAGAGAGAGAGAGAGAAAAGGAAGCCAGAGAGAAAGCAAGACACGATAAATCACAGAGAAGAAAAGCTGTCCGTGAAGAAGCAGTCCAGAGGTTGGGGAGACTTGAACTTCCAATAGTTGAAATCATCAGAAATAGCATGTACGCTAAAAACGATCAGAAGATCTACTTGATGCTACCCAACTTCTCGAACGCCTATAATGTAAGTGATGCTGTAAAAGACAAATTCATGGCACACAGACAAGCAAGAAAGGATGTTTATACTTCTGTACCAATCAAACGGATCTCTACTATAAAACACTCACAATTTGAAGATACAGAGATATGGTACACGATTTATGAAGTGATCAGAGAAGATAATCAAACTAGATACTTCTGCGATAACGATCTACTGTATGTTCACCCCTCTGATCTTCTGGTCCTGGAAAGTTTTATGAAAGTCCAAGTCGCCAGAGGTATTGATAGCCAAGACAACATTGCCTACTCAATAATCATTGAATGCATGAAGTCTTTGATCAGATACAAGAGGCAGGTCGACTTCCATCTCTGCACCAAATGAAGAATTAGAAAACATCAATTCATTCAAAGTTGGTAAAATTTTGCTTCAACCAGAGGAGGGGGTCATCTTTAGAAGACCAGACAGAAGAAGCTTTTTTAGAATAAAAGACGTACATCGATACTCTTCAGATGTTGTATACATTGCAAAATGTTACATCTCTGTTAGTGTCAATGAACATGATCCAGAGTTACTTGAAAGGTTGATCAAAAGGCTTACCAGTTTATTATCAATCAGAGAGGTCATCAACAAGATTCCAAAGATTGTCTCTGAAGTTGCTCCTTTCTGAACATACTTCATTCTTCTGGTTTCATACTTAGGGGGAGATTGTTAGACATTGAAAGTATGAACCATAAGATGAAGAACATGACGTGGCACATACATCTAACATGTCTACCCTTATACAGCTGATCAGTTAGTTACACGCTCCCATCTCATACGTGTCAGTCTGTAATAGGTTAGGATATTGACTTTTGCATTCTGTTATTGTATAAATAGATCTTTTCTCTTAATGTAAAAGTTGTCGATCTGAGTACTTTCAATTGAAGAACATACTGTGCGTCATTCCAAGTATTTGTAATCGTGATTCAAGGTTATTAATAAAAATTCCATCTGTTCTTCATCTTTCTTACTGTTTAAATTGTTACTACTGTTAATTGATATTAAACTGCTTCCGCACATACTTTGATTGTCAAATATATCAATTACCTGTTGTAGAAAGGAATCTGGGTTCCAACAGGTTCCGACCCGTAACTGTCCGAAACGTCCAATATTGTGCCAAATACTCTAATTTATACCCAATTTATATAAAATATATAGTTTTAGTATTTTAATTATAATTTTTTTATTTTTGTTAGAATTTAATCATTTTAGGGCCTAAAATTTGAGAAAATGGACTCTTAATCTCACATTTTTGGGCTTAAAATAAATTAATTTGTTTTTGGGTTTTGGGTGGGGCCCATCACCATGGCCGGCCCCCCCTCTTGTTCCAAATATTAAAATGTTTTTTTTTCATTTTTCCTCTCATTTGTTCATTTTCAAATTCAAAATTTCTCTCATCTCTCTCTCTCTCTCTCTAAAAGTGAAGGAACATTTTCATTTTCCCTCTTCCTCTCTAAGACTAAACTCCAGCCATTTTCATCAAATATCTTCATCAAATATCAAGTTCAAGCAAAGATTTAGAAGCTCTAATCACCATCCAAAACAAGGTAACAACTCTACTATCTTTTTCTTGCAAATTGTGGGTGAAAAACCCACTTTTCTTACATATTTTTAGCTACTTCTTTTAATATCCGAAATTTTTGAGTTTGTGGAGAGATTATACTCCAAAATATGTAAAAATGTCTATACAATCGTGGTAATCTATGATCCACAAAATAAAAGTCAAGAAAATAGGTGAAAAACATGATTTTATGTGATTATGAACAACAATGGTGATTTTTGGTGCTGACAGATTTCATGCATGTGCATAAGTCGTCCATTGCTTGCAAATAATATGTTCATATATCATAAATCTTATGCTAAAAGTTTATTTAGTGAGTTGGGGTTCTAATCCAAGTGGTCTCACTAAAAAACAATGAGTTTTGACCCCCCCCCCCCAAATGCTCATAGCCAGATTAATGTGTATCTAGAAGTTCAACAGTAGGTAAACCCTACTTTGAACGACCATAACTCTTTGAATATTCATCCAAAACACTTGATTTTTCTTCAAGAATTTAATTTAATGAGTTATATTTCAATTGCCACTGGTTTCATTAAAAATATGGAGTTTTGACCCTCCAAACATCTAAAACATTTTAGGTGTGCAAACTGTGAGACCACCAGTAGGTAAACCCTACTTTGCATGTTAATATCTCTTTGAATATTTGTCTATAATGCATAATTCTTCTTCTGGAGTTTTCTTTTATGAGTTAGGATTCATGTGAATCCAGTTTCATTCAAAAATATGAAGTTTTGAGGCATTAACCAATTTATTAAAGTTAAGTGTGCAATCTGTCAACTAATGACAAAAGTGTGCATGCAACTTGGTGGGGCTATATCTCCTTCATAACTCATTCAAAATGAGTGATTCTTGTTTCAAAAGTTTCCGTTATGAGTCATGAATTCAATCCAACTAGAATTTCTTGAAAACACCTAGTAGAACTCAAAAAAGAGTGTTCTACTAACATGATGTAATATCCCATACCGTTTGAAACAGATTCTGTTTCATAAATTATTTGACCTCTTTTTACATCTCCTCAAAGCTTGAAATTTGGTCACAATGGCCTCAACTCAGTATAGTACCTTATATAAAACAATGAGAGATTTTGGCACTTTCTAAAGTAGATTGTTTTAATCTTTATCATGCTTTAAAGTTTCTACCAGAATCTGATGTAATATAATTTTGCATTGTATAGATTTATATGCTTGTCTATCACACCCTGCTAAAGCGGAAACACAATGTACAACAGTTCAAAGTTTCACAACAATAGGAATATAAACACCAACCATACATAAATAACTAGAACGTCAAGTTTAAAATTTAATAGTTTACAACTTGACTACTTTGTCTTAAATAAACAAATTACAACAAAATTTAACATAAACAAAATTTTGATTGGTGTTCCACAAAAACATACAAAACTTGATCGGTTACCTTATAGTTTCATGTAAAGCATGATAAAACAAAGTGTCAACTACAAAGAGTTGGTGAGTTCACAGGTTTTCAAATGCACAAAACATTTCATATGCAAGGTGTATAAAAATATAGCGAATCAAATGATCGCATCAACTTTATTGTTTTAAAGTTTTATGAGCAAAAATACATATTATCATTACACATGATATTAAAGTATTGAGCCACTACTAAGCCTAAACGACATTCAACGCCCCACGAACTACCTCAGCGGTGGACCTAAAGTCCACATGGGTATAGCATTCTTAGTTGATAAAGTGCACCCCTACTTGCCAGTTAGGTGGGTATGTCAACCAAATAGCGCTATCCACAAATATCATCAGCTCAAACATTATAGAGTTAAATAGTAGTGTAACAAGGGGACTTCACATAACTCAACATATCATCATGTAATATAATTTTTCTCATTGTATAGATTTACATGCTTTTCATTAATCATTATAAATCAATTCAATTTCCTTTTAAACGACATGCTTTACACCCGAAAACGTATAAACATTTAAAAAGAGGGGACGTGAATACTCAACTTTTAGCTAAAACTTCAGTTAATTAAAACACGATCCGCTCCCACACGCCGGTCTACCGTTTCCCTATCAAAGAGGAATGCCCAAAACGGTCACTTATATGACTAAAGGTTACTTATGTAGGTGAAAAGGTCTTAAATCTAAAGATGTCCATATTTGTCCAAAATTGTCCAATTCGGTTAATCATTTGTCCATCATATAATAGAGCACTAATGTCCTTGTTATTAGTTCCAAAATTATAGATTTTACCATTTGTGCATATGTTTGTGCCAATAAAGGCCTTTAAAAGACTAATGTTTGTGAACTACAAACGTTCCAGATGTTCAGATTCTGGCAAAAACTTTAGAGCATGATAAAGATTAAAATAATCTACTTTATAAAATGCAAAATCTCTCATTTTTTTTATATGAGGTACTAAACTGAGTTGAGGCCATTGTGACCAAATTTCAAGCTTTGAGGAGATGCAAAAAGAGGTCAAATAATTTATGAAACAGAATGTGTCACAACCGGTATGGCAGATTACACCATATTAGTAGAACACTCATTTGTGGAGTTCTACTAGGTGTTTTCTAGAAATTCTAGTTGGATTGAATTCATGACTCATAAAGAAAACTTTTGAAACAAGAATCACGCATTTTGAATGAGTTATGAAGGAGATATGGCACCACAAAGTTGCATGCACACTTCTGTCATTAGTTTACAGATTGCATATTCAAAGAGATATTAACATGCAAAGTAGGGTTTACCTACTAGTGGTCTCACAGTTTGCACACCTAAAATGTTTTAGGTGTTTGGAGGGTCAAAATTCCATATTTGCATGTGATTCCACTTGCAAACAAAAGATAATTCATATAATTGACTCTCAAAGGAATAATAATCCTTTTTAATTGAGTTTTGGAGGAGATATGGCCATTTAAACATGCATGCACAATTCTGTCAGATTTGGACAGAATGCACACTCATTTTGTTTTGACTAATTGAAACCTCAAATGACCATATTTTTGAATGAAACCAGTGGCATTTGAAAGATAACTCATTAAAATAAATTCCTGAAGAAAAATCAAGTGTTTTGGATGAATATTTAAGGAGTTATGGTCGTTCAAAGTAGGGTTTACCTAATGTTGAACTTCCAGATGCACATTCATCTTGCTATGAGCATTTGGGGGTCAAAACTCATTGTTTTTTAGTGAGACTACTTGAATTAGAACCCCAACTCACTAAATAAACTTTTAGCAGAAAATTTATGATATATGAACATATTATTTGCATGAAATGGATGATTTATGCACATGCATGAAATTTGTCAGGACCAAAAATCACCATTGTTGTTCATAATCACATAAAATCATGTTTTTCACCTATTTTCTTGAGTTTTCATGTGTGGATCATAGATTACCACCATTGTATAAACATTTTTAAATGTTTTGGTGTATAATCTCTCTACAAACTCAGAAATTTTGGATATTAAAGGAAGTAGCCAAAAATATGTAAGAAAAGTGGGGTTTTCACCCGAAATTTGCAAGAAAAAGATGAAGATAGTGTTGTTACTTACTTGGGTGATGATTGTGGTTCAAAGATTTCTTCAAAATCTTGTCCAAAAGATGATTTTGATGATGAATGTGGCTGATTTTTAGAGAGAAAAGGGATGAGAGACTTGTGTCCTTTAGTTTCTAAAGAGAGAGAAGAGGGTTTTTGAATTTAAAAGTTGCAAATGAGGGGATATTGCAAAACAAAAATCATTTTTATATGTGGAATATCATGGGGGGCCGGCCATGGGGATGGTCGCCACCCAAACCCAACCAATTTTTTTTAATAAATTTTTTTAGGCCCAAATATGATAAATTGGAAGTCCATTTTCTCAATTTTTGGCTTTTTTCTCATAATTGTTAGCCCATTTTGGTTAATTTCTAATAAAAATAAAGGTTTTATAATTAAAATACTAAAATTATATATTTTATTTAAATTGGGTATAAATTAGGGCATTTGGCACTATATTGGACGTTTCGGACAGTTACGGGTCGGAACCGGACATTTTTAGCGACTACCGGAAATGCTAGAGATTTTTCGGTTAATCTAATCTATCTAACTCTTATTCTTCTAATTATCTAAAATAACTCTAACAAACTTAATAGAAGCTAACCTGAAAGCTCGTATTTCGACAGTTGTCACAGTCTCCCCCTGTTAAAGAAATTTCGTCCGGAAATTTAAGAGCTAGCTTTCTCCGGGTTGTTCATGAATAGGTTGGGATACTTATGCTTCATCAAATCTTCGCGTTCCCATGTATACTCTGGACCATGTTTCGCATTCCAACGGACTTTAATAATGGGGATTTTATTGCGCCTCAACCGTTTAACTTCTCGGTCCAATATCTTAATTGGTTCTTCAATGAAGTTTAACCGATCGTTAATCTGAACGTCGTCCATGGGTAACACCAACGTTTTATCTGCTAGGAATTTCTTTAGATTTGACACATGAAATGTGTCGTGGATGGCGCTTAGATTGTGTGGTAACTTTACTTTGTACGCCACTGGTCCAACTCTTTCGAGTATTTCGAATGGACCAATATATCTGGGACCTAGCTTGCCTCTCTTCCTGAAGCGTACCAGTCCCTTCCATGGCGACACTTTTAAAAGCACTTTATCTCCCACTTGAAACTCCAACGGCTTTCTCCGATTATCCGCATAACTCTTTGGACGATCTCTTGCTGTCTTGACTCTTTCTTTAATGGTTGAGATCTTTTTAGTGGTTTCTTGAATAATATCGGGCGTTGTCACATGTCTATCTCCGATTTCTACCCAGCTAAGCGGCTATCTACATTTACGTCCATATAGAGCTTCATATGGCGCACACTGTCTGCTGGTGTGGTAGCTGTTGTTGTAGGAGAATTCAACAAGTGGCAGGTGGGTATCCCAATTCCCACCGAAATTTATTGCACATGCCCATAGGATATCTCTAGCGTTTGGATAGTTCTTTCTGACTGTCCATCCGTCTAAGGATGATACGCGGTGCTATAATCCAAACGTGTACCCAGTGCCTTTTGAAGACATTGCCAAAATCGTGACGTAAATCGTGTATCCCTATCTGAAATAATGGAAGTAGGCACACGATGACGTGTAACTATCTCGTCGATGTAAATTTGAGCACGTTTTTCCATACTAAAATCTTCGCGAATAGGAATGAATTGAGCCGATTTGGTGAGTCGGTCCACTATAACCCATATAGTATCGTGCCCCTTTCTGGTTCTGGGTAGCTTGGTTACAAAATCCATGGCTATTTGCTCCCATTTCCATTGTGGTATTTCAGGCTGTTGAAGTAAACCAGATGGTTTCTGATGTTCGACCTTTACTGTTAGCAACATATTGCAGCTGCTACATATTCAGCTTCTGCTGTAGAGGTAGAAACACAATTTTGTTTCTTTGAAGACCAGCTAACTAGTCTATCACCTAGAAACTGACATGATCCAGAAGTGCTTTTCCTGTCTAATTTGCAGCCACCATGATCTGCATCTGTAAATGCTGTTAGTTCAAAACTTGAATCCTTAGAATACCAAAGTCCCAATGAAGGAGAACCTTTTAGGTATCTAAGTATTCTTTTTGCAGCTAGAAGGTGGGATTCCTTAGGATTAGCTTGATATCTGGCACAAATACATGTAGCAAACATTATATCTGGTCTACTAGCAGTTAAGTAAAGCAAAGATCCAATTATGCCTCTGTACTTTTTCTGATCAACAGATTTGCCATTTAAATCAGGTTCTTGCTTAGTGGCAGTGGCCATTGGAGTTTGAATACTTGAACAATCAGTCATGTCAAACTTCTTAAGTAAGTCAGAGACATACTTAGATTGATTAATGAATATGCCAGTGGGAAGTTGTTTAACTTGAAGACCAAGGAAAAATGTCAACTCTCCCATCATACTCATTTCAAATTCTGTTTGCATGATTTTCTCAAAATTTCTACAAAATTTTGGATTAGTAGAAGCAAATATAATATCATCTACATAGATTTGTATCAAAATCATATCATCACCCTCCTTTTTCAGAAATAAAGTTGTATCAACAGTACCTCTTTTGAATTTGGAATTCAGAAGAAAAGTTGTAAGAGTATCATACCATGCTCTTGGTGCTTGTTTAAGTCCATATAAGGCTTTGTCTAATATGTAAACATGATCTGGGAATTCTTTGCTTACAAAGCCTTCTGGTTGTTCAACATACACTTCTTCATGTAAAATACCATTCAGAAATGCATATTTGACATCCATTTGAAATACCTTCATGTTTTTATGAGCAGCATAGGCAAGAAAAATTCTAATAGCCTCTAATCTGGCAACAGGAGCAAAGGTTTCATCATAATCAATTCCTTCTTGTTGACAATACCCCTTAGCTACAAGTCTTGCCTTGTTTCTTACAACAATTCCATTTTCATCCTTTTTATTTCTAAACACCCATTTTGTGCCAATGACAGATTTACCTTTTGGCTTTGGTATCAATCTCCAGACTTTGTTTCTTTCAAATTGATTTAACTCATCCTGCATGGCTAAAATCCAGTCTGGATCCTAAAGTGCCTCATATGGCTTTTTGGGTTCCATGCTGCTTAAAAAATTAACAAACAGACATTCATTTGCTGTTGGAGATCTTGTTTGAACACCTTTTGATGCATCACCAATTATTTGATGAACTGGATGATTAGATGTCCATTTGTTCACATTTGGCAATGGTTGAACAGATGAAACATTATTCAGAGAATCATAATCATCAGTAATTGCTTGAGTATCAGTATCATGATTGATGACTGAATGTAAATCTGAAGACTCCCTCTCAAATGAAAAAATCTGAATTGGTTCAGAACTGTTAGGTTCATGGTCAGAAATAGTTTGAACCGGTTCAGAAACAACTTGAATTGGTTCAGAAATTTCATTTTTAGAATTTGGAAGTTCTGAATTTGAGGTAGAGAGTTGTGGTGCTGATGTATTTGAAATCTGTATTTCTGAAATGTCTTGATCATTTGGATTTCTTAGTAGAGAAGGATTTTGGTAATCTGCAGACACATTTACAGAAATATCAAATAAGTCTTGACATAAAATATCTAAATTTGATTTAAGTAAAGTTTGAGTTGCAGAAGTAGAGTTTGTGTGATTATGTTCTGAGTCCAAACTTTCAGAAGGTGGTTTATGTGCGAGTTTTGAACTGTTTTGTTCAGAAGTCATTGTTGGCTCATGAAATCTGACATTTGTTGTCTCAATGATTCTTTGAGTTCCTTTAATAAGTACTCTATAAGCTTTGGACCTTTGAGAGTAGCCAACAAAGACACCAGCTACACCTTTTGGTGCAAATTTGTCTAGATGTGGAGCATCATTCTTCAGAAAACACCTGCAACCAAAGATTTTAAAATAATCAATAGAAGGTTTTCTTTGTTTTAATAATTCATAAGGAGTTTTAAGAAATTTTCTGTTAAGAATGGTTCTGTTCTAAGTAAAACATGCAGTAGCAATTGCTTCTGCCCAAAGAGACAGAGGAAGTTCTGAATATGCAAGCATGGTTCTTGCAGCCTCTACCAAAGTTCTATTCTTTCTTTCAACTACCCCATTTTGTTGAGGAGTTCTTGCAGCGGAAAAATTATGAGAAATACCAACAGATTCCAAAAAATTCTGAAGTGTAGAATTAGTAAATTCTGTTCCATTGTCACTTCTAATCTTTTGAATTGGGAGTTGAAGAAGAACTTGAATTTTCTTCAGAAAGGGTATCAATCTTTCAGAAGTATCAGATTTGAGTCTTAGAAATTCAATCCATGTATATCGTGTAAATTCATCTACTATAACAAGAATGTATTTCTTTCCCCCATGCTTTGAGTTTTCATTGGGCCACATAAATCCATATGTAGCATTTCAAGTGGAGCTTTGCATGAAGATAGCATTTTCAGAGGATGAGAACTTCTTTTGATTTTCCCCAGTTCACAAGCAGAACAAAGAGAGTTCTTTTCAAATCTGATCTTTGGTAGTCCTCTTGGCTGCATTGATGTTTGCCTAGTTTAAAATGGCTTTGAAGTTCAGATGTGACATTCTTCTGTGCCAAAGCCAACTATCATTTTTCATTGATGTAGACATATAACATACACCTTGTAGTTGACCAGTTGCATTGAATGTTGCTGTGTAGATATATCCATCTCTATAAGCAGTTAACTCATTCTTGTTTGTTGTATTCAGAACATGACAGTAATCTATGTCAAAATTAACCTTCCAGTATTTGTCACAAAATTGACTAATACTGAAAAGATTATGTCTTAGTCCCTCAACATAGAAAACTTTCAATACTTTCACATCTCCTTTAATGAAAGTGCCATATCCTCTTACATATCCCTTGGCATTGTTTTTAAAACTAACTGTTCCTCCATATCTTTCATGATAATCAGTTAGTAGTTCTTTGAAAGATGTCATGTGTCTTGAACATCCAGAATCTAAGACCCACACATGACATATCTGCAAAAGAGATTATTGAGTTTTAGGTACCCATTTCAGAATGGGTCCTTTGTGATTAGTATTAAAATTTGAAGTGCTGAACTTTTTCTTCAAATGTTTCAACTCAGAAGTTTGTTCAGAACTATGAGATTTATTTTTATTTCCATTTCTTTGTTTACTTGAATTTGTCAAAGTAGCCAAACATTTCTGAATTCTGGTGTTAAAGTCAGAATATGTTACTGAACATGGTGTTGAATTTGATGATATGTTTGTATTAGTAGGAGAAAAATCTGAATTCTGATATTCTGATTTTAAAAACACAGAACCAAACAATTCTGAAGGTATCTGTGAAACTTCAGATTTTAATTTTTCTCCTTCAGTCATACATGATTGAGATTTATAAACCAAATAGCCATTTTTGTCAATGACTTGCACCATTTGATCATCATCATCTTCTGAATCAGAAGCATTTATTAGATCTGAAAACTTATTATGAGTCATACTTGTTGCAAAAATATGTGAATTTTTTGTTGTTGTAGACTCATTATCAGATTTATCAAAAAATATATTGGAATTCTCATCAATATCTTCTGAGGATTCAATATCTGAGAATTCATCATATTTTTCTTCATGTTCTGATTTATTATCAGGAGTATTTTCTGAAATGTTTTCACAATTGAATTCAGAAGTGACTTCAGAAACAATGTCAGATTTAACAATTAGTTCTGATTTTTCTTCAGAAATAATATTTGATTCAGAAGATATACAAATATTTGAAATTTTATTCATTTCTTCTGTTTCAGAGATACTTTCTGGTTCACCAGTTTTAAGAGGTGTTTCTTCTGAAAACAACGTCTCTGATTTTATAAAAGGAATTCTTTCAGGCAAAGAATGGTTTACAGGTTTGGAAATGATGCCAGTATTTGATTCATTAAAAATTTTCATTTTAGAATAATCATACAAGTTTGCAGGAGCCTTTTTTAGAATTTGGCTGTCATTATATCCTAAGCCTGCTTTTATATTGTAAAATTTTGAATTCTGAGCCTGACTAGTTAAAATATTCAGAGTTTGTTCAGTTTGTCCTCTTTTAAAATTTAAATCTTCCAATTCCTTAATCTTTTTATAAAGATCAAGTCTCTCTTGATTCAGAAAATTCATCTTGACATTTAGAATTTCCTTTTCAGATTTTTCATTTATAATTTCTTTTTGTAAACTATCCATTTTTTCTTTTAAAACAAGTTTTTCTTCAGAAAATTTTCCAAGAATCTGTTCAGCTGCTTGACAATTTTCTTTATATATTTGACTTTCAGCTCTGAATTGATTGACCAAAATTCTTTCACCTTTAATTCTGTTTCTGAGTGTTTCAAATTCAGAAAACATATTTTGAAATTGATTTGTCATTTCTGAATATTTAGTATTAATTTCAGAATTATGTTCAGAATTTTGTGCAGTAGATGAAGAAGATACCTCAGTATCTTGTTTTTCCTTTTCTGGATCCATTTGACACATGTAGCAATTGGTTGCATAGTGAGCAACTTCTTCATCATCATCTCCATCACTCCAGTTTAACCGGTCTTCTTCATACTTGGTTACTAGAGCGAGATTAAGCTCTTTTTTCTTTGCTAATAGATGCTTCTTCTCATAATAACCTGAATTCTTGACTTTTGGCATCTTGCATTGTCTAGCATAATGTCCAGGCTTTCCACAGTTGAAGCATCTTGCTGGTTCAGATGTTTCAGATTGACCAGCCTCTTGCCCTTTCTTAGGTCCAATTTCAGATCTAGGTTTATTCTGATATTTTTGATTGTATCTTTGTTTGAATTGCCTTGTCATGAAAGCAATATTATCAGAAATCCTTTTAAGCTCTTCATCTGATTCATCCCCATCACACACTGTCATCTCTGGGATCTCACAAACTTTCTTGGTAGCAATGGTCAAAGAATTATTGTAGTTCTTGCTCAGAAGGGCAACTGTTTCTTGTGTCTTCTTTTGTTCATTTTGTCTAACTTTGATCTTGTCCTCTTGTTGGAACAAGATGCCATAGACATCATGAATTGTCATTCTAGATAAGTTCCTAGTTACCATATTATCTGAAAAACGTGACTATTCGTTTCCCAGATTGTTCAGAAATTTGTTGTTTATCTCAGAATTTGATTTCTGAACACCATTTCTTCTTAGATCATTCAGAATGTTATTGAATCTATGATATGTATCAGTGATAGATTCATTTTCTTTGTACCTGAAATTTTCATATGTTCCAACACAGATATTTAATCTCTGTGCTTGAGCCTTTGTACTTACTTGCATCTAAGCTTCTACTTCATCCCACATGGCTTTTGCTGAAGTTAAACTATCAACCCTATTGAATATCTCATTTGGAATTGCCATGGTGAGTAAAGTTAATGCTCTTCTATCAACTTTCATTTGAGCCTTTTCTGCTGGATTATACATTCCAGGACTCTTCTTGATTCTTGATGCAGGGATTTCAGGGGTGGATTCAGTTCTGGGAACTGTTGGAATTTCAACAAATACCTCTAGTGGGCCATTTGTGATAGATTGCATTAAAGCTTCATCTATGTTATCCAAGAATTGAATCATTCTAATTCTCCATTGATGATATTCCCTTAAGAAGAGAGTTGGTGGTTTCGTTTCAGATCCAATTGAGACTATTTCTTTAGACATCTTTGATTGTTAGAAGATCGAGAATTCACCTGTATTGAATTTGACTTTTGTAGATCAAGAACACCAAGAACTGTCAGATCTGACAAGTTCTTTCACAAATTTTCTTCAAGAACAGATGAATTTTCTCTGATACCAATTGTTAGGACCCAACATTTACCTTAGCACAAGTCAGGCACTTGCTTACGAACACGGAAATTCTTCATTCCTTGCCACCAATAACACTCCTTCAAATCCTTATACATTTTATCTGCTCCTGGGTGAATCGAATATCTGGATCGATGGGCTTCGTCCAAAATGGTTGATCGTAGATCACCAACTTTCGGTAGCCATACTTTATTCTTAAAGTAATGTACCCCATCTGTTTGCATTTCAAATCCCTTCTCTAGGTGCTGCAAGGTTTCATTCTTCAAGTTCACTTCTTTTAAAGTTTCTCCTTGTGCTTCCAGAATTTGAGTTTTTAGACTTGTTTGAACCATCATTCCCATAGTACGTGCTCGTGTTGGTTTTACTCTTTCCTTTCGGCTTAACACGTCGGCTACTACATTAGCTTTGCCTGGATGATACTTTATTTCACAGTCGTAGTCATTAAGTAGTTCAACCCATCTTCTTTGCCTCATGTTTAACATTTTCTGGTCAAGAATATGTTGAAGGCTCTTGTGATCTGTGAAGATAGTACACTTAGTACCGTAGAGATAATGTCTCCAGATCTTGAGTGCAAACACCACTGCTCCTAGCTCCAAATCATGAGTAGTGTAATTCTTCTCATGAATCTTTAGTTGTCTTGATGCGTATGCAATAACCTTGTCTTTTTGCATTAACACGCATCCCATTCCCTGATGTGAAGCATCACAGTAGACTACGAAGTTATCCACTCCTTCGGGTAGAGCCATAATCGGTGCGTTGCATAACTTGTGTTTGAGTGTCTGAAATGCTTCCTCTTGTTTCTCTCCACAAATAAACTGTTTATCTTTTTGGTTTAGAGTTGTTAGTGGTTGCGCGATCTTAGAGATATTTTCGATGAATCGCCGATAATAACCTGCCAATCCCAGAAATTGGCGGATCTCCGTTGGTTTCTTTGGGGCTTCCCATTTCTTAATGGTTTCAATCTTAGCTGGATCAACTTGGATACCTTTTTCATTCACCACGTGGCCAAGAAAGTGCACTTCACGAATCCAAAACTCGCATTTAGAGAATTTGGCGTACAACTTTTCGTTTCTGAGCAATTCCAATATCAGCTTTAAATGTTGCTCGTGCTCCTTCTTATGGTCGACATACTCTATACATCAAATCCATGAAAACTGCTAGTGCGTTTGGTAGACCAAATGGCATAACTAGGAACTCGTAATGACCGTATCGAGTCCTAAAGGCCGTCTTGGGGATATCCTCTTTTCGCACTCTCATTTGATGATACCCAGACCTAAGATCGATCTTCGAGAAGTACGTTGCACCTTGAAGTTGGTCAAACAGATCATCAATCAGGGGAAGGGGGCATCGGTTCTTAATTGTCAACTTGTTGAGTTCCCTGTAATCGATACACATTTGAAAAGATCCATTTTTCTTCTTAACAAATAAAATTGGGGCTCCCCAAGGTGAAGAGATAGGGCTGATGAATCCTTAGTCGAGTAATTCCTGAAGTTGTTCCGACAGCTCTTGCATCTCTGATGGTGCTAATCGATATGGTGCTTTCGCCACTAGCGCGGCTCCAGGAAAATTCCGAACTATAGGAATATCTTAAATGTGTTTTTCTTCAGCCTTCTTATCCCTGATGTGAGCTAGAAAAGCAATGCAATCCTTTCTCAAATACTTTCGCATCTTCATACACGTCACTATTTTAATACCCCTCCTGGGTTTCTCTCCATGTACTTCGAGTTTTCCCCCTTCGGGTAACGGAATTCGAACGATCTTTTCGAAGCAACAAATTTCGGCTCGGTTTTTGGATAACCAATCCATGCCCACAACTATGTCAAAACTTCCTAGTTTAATCGGGATTAAATCTATACGGAAATCCCTACTAGCCAAGTTTATAGTGCAGTTCATTATTACATCATTGACCCTACATTCTTGACCGTTGGCATATTCAATTACGTATGATTCTTTCAACTTTTGAGGCCTCAGATTTGTCTTTGGTCTAAAATCTAATGACACAAAACTCCTATCTGCTCCAGAATCAAAGAGTATAGATGCATCATGATTATTCAAGAGAAACGTACCTGTAACAACATCTGGATTCTGCCTTCCTTCTTCAGCTCCAATCTCGAACACCCGACCCCTTGCCGGTCCTCCTTGATTTCCTTGGTTTGTTGGTTGTGCTTGCCTGGTATCTGTCCTCCAATTCCTTTTTGGACATTTATTCCTGAAGTGATCCGGGCTTCCACTTTTATAACACACCCGCTTCTCACCAATCCTGCAATCCTTTGCAACATGGCCTTTCTGGTTGCACTTGAGACAAGTAATGCATTTCCCTTGATGATAACTATTACATTTATCACACTTTGGGTACGCGCCTTTTCCTTTCCCTGTTGTCGATGTCTGGATTCCGTAATTTCCCGACGTTCTTTGCTCCTTTCCTGACCTCTTCCCAAACTATCTTCTTGCAGGTTCATCCACCTTGCTCTTTCCCAATGCCTTGTTGGTTGCAAACGTTCCCGTACGGTTCGCATTGTTGGTGAGTCGTGTTGCTAAGTTTACTGTTGCTTGAAATGTCTTCGGATCAGCTGAAGTAACGTCCTCTCTAATTTCCGGGAACAGACCCCATACATATCGGTCAACTCTATTCTCCACAGGTGTCACTAAATGTGGTACTAGTTTGGCCAACTCATGGAAACGGGCAGTATAAGTATCAACGTCGTTTCCTTTCATTTCATGGTTCCATAACTCTGCTTCTAATTTCTGAATTTCACTTCTCGGACAATACTCATCCTTAAGCATTTTCTTGAATTCATCCCATGTGAGTCTATTAACTGCCTCTCGGCCTCGAATTTGGACCTGGGTGTTCCACCATGTCAAGGCTCGTCCTTGAAGAAGACAAGCAGCAAATTCTACCTTGTTTCTCTCGGTGCATTTACTAA
Source organism: Silybum marianum (assembly GCA_036898165.1). Lineage (NCBI taxonomy): Eukaryota > Viridiplantae > Streptophyta > Magnoliopsida > Asterales > Asteraceae > Silybum > Silybum marianum. The sequence continues at coordinate 28,496,828 of CM072533.1, read as the reverse complement.
TGCGGAGAACTGACTCCATACCCTCTAGCCATGTGATAAGTCCAACAACTCCTGAAAGATTTATAGGTACACTCTCTTTCTTCAGATCTCCGATTGTTTCCCTGATTAGTGTTTAAGCCCGCCGCTACCTAACAAACAATATTTGGTAGTCCTGCCATAAGTTGTTCTAATACTGACCTTGCGACTTCGGGATTTAGTCTCCATGGAGGCATTGTTCTAAAACACAATTCCAAATTGAGTGACAAGATCTGAATCATCAAAGAAAGAGTCAAGACAACCAGAGATCGTCAGAAGAGTTATGCGGATAATCGGAGAAAGTCATTAGAATTCCAATTAGGTGATAAAGTGCTTTTGAATGTATCACCCTGGAGAGGACTGGTACGTTTCCGGAGGAGAGGTAAACTGGGTCCCAGATACGTTGGTCAATTTGAAATAACCGAGAAAATTGGACCGATAACATACAAACTAAAGTTACCACAGAATTTAAGCGCCATCCACGACACGTTCCATGTGTCGAATATAAAGAAATGCTTAACGGATGAAACAATAGTGCTACCTCTGGAAGATGTTCAGATTAATGATCGGTTATATTTCATTGAAGAACCAGTTGAGATACTTGATCGGGAAGTCAAACAACTGAGACGCAGTAAGATCCCTATTATCAAGGTTCACTAGAATGCGAAGCATGGCCCAGAGTATACTTGGGAAAAAGAAGATTTCCTCAAGGGAAAATATCCTCATTTGTTTGCAAAGGAGATCATTGACAGTAGCAGTCATTAAATTTTGGGACGAAATTTATTTAATAGGGGAGACTGTGACAATTGTCAAATTTGAATCCCCAGGTTAGCTTTTTATTAAGTTTATTAGTGTTAATAGAGATTAATTATAAGAATAGAAGTCAGTTGAGTTAGACTGACCGACAAATTTCTAAAGTTTCCGGTAGCTGCTAGAAAGTCCGGTTCCGAACCGTAACTGGCCGAAATGTCCTATATAGTGCCAAATGCTCTAATTTATACCCAATTTATATAAAATACATATAGTTTTAGTATGTTAAATATAAAACTTTAATTTTTGTTAGAATTTAACCAGAATGGGCTTACAATTTGGAGAAAAATGTCAAAATTGTGAAAAATGACATTTTTAACAATTTTGGGACTTACATTTATTTATATAAAACAAAATATAACAAAAACCATGGGAATTGGGCCCCATGGCTGGCCCCACTCTCTTCCCCCCATATATAAACAAATTTGTTTTCGAAAATACCCATTTTCAACTTTCAAATTCAAAAAAACTCTTCTCTCTCTCTCTACAACTTAAGGGACATATTCCCTACTCTTCTTTCCCTCTCTTTTTTCTCCAAAATCTCCAGCCACATTTCATCATCAAGATCATCTTTTGAACAAGATTTTTGAAGATTTTAAACCTCTATCATCATCCAAGTAAGTACAAACATCATCTCTTTCATTTTCTTAACATTTTTGGGTGAAAAAACCCACTATTTCTTGCATTTAAAGTATTCTTCTTCTAAACCTCTGAATTTTCTGAGTTTATGGAGAGATTACACATTAAAAACATGTAAAATGTTCATATAATGGTGGTAATCTATGACCCAAACAATAAAACTCAAGAAAATAGGTGAAAATCATGATTTTATGTGTTTTTGAACAACAATGGTGATTTTTGGTGCTGACAGATTTATTGCATGTGCATAAATCGTTCATTTCTTGCAAATAATATGTTCAAATGTCATAAATCTTCTCCTAAAAGTTTATTTAGTGAGTTGGGGTTCTAATCAAAGTGGTTTCACTCAAAAACATTGAGTTTTGACCACCCAAATTTTCATAGCAAGATGAATGTGCATCTGGAAGTTCAACAGTAGGTAAACCCTACTTTGAACGACCATAACACTTTGAATATTTATCCAAATCACTTGATTTGTCTTCTGGATTTAATTTAACGAGTTATCTTTCAAATGCCACTGGTTTCACTCAAAGATATGGTGATTTGAGGTTTGAAATAATCAAAACAAAATGAGTGTGCAATCTGTCCAAATCCGACAAATTTGTGCATGCATGTTCAAATGGCTATATCTCCTCCAAAACTCAATGAAAATGGATGATTTTTCCTTTGAGAGTCACTTTTATGAGTTATTTTTTGTTTGCAAATGGAATCACATGAAAATATGGAGTTTTGACCCTGCAAACACTTAACATTTTAGGTGTGCAAACTTTGAAACCACCAGTAGGTAAACCCTACTTTGCATGTTAATATCTCTTTGAATATTTGTCCATAATGCATAATTCTTCTTTTGGAGTTTTTTTTATGAGTTAGGGTTCATATGAATCCAGTTTCATTAAAAAATATGAAGTTTTGAGGCATTGACCAATTTATTAAAGTTAAGTGTGCAATCTGTCAACTAATGACATAAGTCTGCATGCAACTTTGTGGTGCCATATCTCCTTCATAACTCATTCAAAATAAAGGAGATATGGCACCACAAAGTTGCATGCACACTTTTGTCATTAGTTGATAGATTGCGCACTTAACTTTAATAAATTGGTTAATGCCTCAAAACTTCATATTTTTGAATGAAACTGGATTCATATGAATCCTAACTCATAAAAGAAAACTCCAGAAGAAGAATTATGCATTATGGACAAATATTCAAAGAGATATTAACATGAAAAATAAGGTTTATCTACTGGTGGTCTTACAGTTTGCACACCTAAAATGTTTTAGGTGTTTGGAGGGTCAAAACTCCATATTTTCTTGTGATTTCACTTGCAAACATAAGACAATTCATATAAATGACTCTCAATAGAAGAATCATACTTTTTCATTGAGTTTTGCAGGAGATATGGCCATTTGAACATGCATGCGCAATTCTGTCAGATTTGGACAGAATTCACACTCATTTTGTTTTGACTAATTGAAATCTCAAATCACCATATGTTTGGATGAAACCAGTGGCATTTCAAAGATAACTCATTAAAATATATTCCCGAAGAAAAATCAAGTGTTTTGGATGAATATTCAAAGAGTTATGGTCGTTCAAAGTAGGGTTTACCTATTGTTGAACTTTCAGATGCACATTCATCTTGCTATGAACATTTGGGGGGTCAAAACTCATTGTTTTTTAGTGAGACCACTTGGATTAGAACTCCAACTCACTAAATAAACTTTTAGAAGAAGATTTTTGATATATGAACATATTATTTGCAAGAAATGGATTATTTATGCACATGCATGAAATCTGTCAGCACCAAAAATCACCATTATTGTTCATAATCACATAAAATCATGTTTTTCACCTATTTTCTTGAGTTTTATTGTGTTGATCATAGATTACCACCATTGTATAAACAGTTTTACATGTTTTGGTGTATAATCACTCCACAAACTCAGAAATTTCGGATATTAAAAGAAGTAGCTAAAAATATGTAAGAAAAGTGGGTTTTTCACCCAACATTTGCAAGAAAAAGATGAAGATACTGTTGTTACTTACTTGGGTGATGATTGTGGTTCAAAGATTCTTCAAAAATCTTGGCCAAAAGATGACTTTGATGACAAATGTGGCTGATTTTTAGAGGGAAAAGGGATGAGAGACTCGTGTCCTTTAGTTTCTATAGAGAGAGATGAGGGTTTTTGAGTTTGAAAGTTGCAAATGAGGAATGAGGGGATATTGCAAAAAAACTCTAACAAACGTAATAGAAGCTAACCTGAAAGCTCGAATTTCGGCAGTTGTCACAGTCTCCCCATGTTAAAGAAATTTCGTCCCGAAATTTAAGAGCTAGCTTTCTCCGGGGTGTTCACGAATAGGCTGGGATACTTATGCTTCATCAAATCTTCGCCTTCCCATGTATACTCTGGACCATGTTTCGCATTCCAATGGACTTTAATAATAGGGATTTTACTGCGTCTCAACCATTTAACTTCTCGGTCCAATATCTCAATTGGTTCTTCAATGAAGTTTAACCGATCGTTAATCTGAACGTCGTCCATGGGTAACACCAACGATTCATCTGCTAGGCATTTCTTTAGATTTGACACATGAAATGTGTCGTGGATGGCGCTTAGATTTTGTGGTAACTTTAATTTGTACGCCACTGGCCCAACTCTTTCGAGTATTTCGAATGGACCAATATATCTGGGACCCAGCTTGCCTCTCTTCCTGAAGCGTACCAGTCCCTTCCATGGCGACACTTTTAAAAGAACTTTATCTTCCACTTAAAATTCCAACGACTTTCTCCGATTATCCGCATAACTCTTCTGACAATATCATGTTGTCTTGAGTCTTTCTTTGATGGTTGAGATCTTTTCAGTGGTTTCCTGAATAATAACGGGCGTTGTCAACTGTCTATCTCCGATTTCTACACAGCTAAGCGGCGATCTACATTTACGTCCATATAGAGCTTCATACGGCGCACACTGTATGCTGGTATGGTAGCTGTTGTTGCAGGTGGGTATCCCAACTCCCACCTAAATCTATTGCACATGCCCGTAGCATATCCTCTAGCGTTTGGATAGTTCTTTCTGACTATCCATTCGTCTGAGGATGAGACGCGGTGCTATAATCCAAATGTGTACCTAGGGCCTTTTGAAGAGATTTCCAAAATCGTGACGTAAATCGTGTATCCCTATCCGAAATAATGGAAGTAGGCACACCATGACGTGTAACTATCTCGTTGATGTAGATTTGAGCACGCTTTTCCATACTAAAATCTTCGCGAATAGGAATGAAATGAGCCGATTTGGTTAGTCGGTCCACTATAACCCATATAGTATCGTGCCGCTTTCCGGTTCTGGGTAGCTTGGTTACAAAATCCATACTATTTGCTCCCGTTTCTATTGTGGTATTTCAGGCTGTTGAAGTAAACCAGATGGTTTCTGATGTTCGGCCTTTACCTTAGCACAAGTCAGGAACTTGCTTACGAACACGGCAATATCTTTCTTCATTCCTGGCCACCAATAATACTCCTTCAAATCCTTATACATTTTATCTGCTCCTGGGTGAATCGAATATCTGGATCGATGGGCTTCGTTCAAAATGGTTGATCGTAGATCACCAACTTTCGGTACCCATACTTTATTCTTAAAGTAATGTACCCCATCTGTTTTCATTTGAAATTCCTTCTCTAGGTGCTGCAAGGTTTCATTCTTCAAGTTTTCTTCTATCAAAGCTTCTCCTTGTGCTTCCAGAATTTGAGTTTTTACACTTGTCTGAACCATCATTCCCATAGCACGTGCTCTTGTTTGTTTTACTCTTTCCTTTCGGCTTAACGCGTCGGCTACTACATTAGCTTTGCCTGGATAGTAATTTATTTCACAGTGTAGTCACTAAGTAGTTCAACCCATCTTCTTTGCCTGATGTTTAACATTTTCTGGTCATGAATATGTTGAAGGCTCTTGTGATCTGTGAAGATAGTAAACTTAGTACCGTAGAGATAATGTCTCCAGATCTTGAGTGCGAACACCACCGCTCCTAGCTCCAAATCATGAGTAGTTTAATTCTTCTCGTGAATCTTCAGTTGTCTTGATGCGTATGCAATAACGTTGTCGTTTTGCATTAACACGCATTCCATTCCCTGATGTGAAGCATCACAGTAGACTACGAAGTTATCCACTCCTTCGGGTAGAGCCAGAATTGTTGCGTTGCATAACTTGTGTTTGAGTGTCTGAAATGCTTCCTCTTGTTTCTCTCCACAAATAAACTGTTTATCTTTTTGGGTTAGAGTTGTTAGTGGTTGCACGATCTTAGAGAAATTTTCGATGAATCGCCGATAATAACCTGCCAATCCCAGAAGTTGGCCGATCTCCGTTGGTGTCTTTGGGGCTTCCCATTTCTTAATGCTTTCAATCTTAGCTGGATCAACTTGGATTCCTTTTTCATTCACCACGTGGCCAAGAAAGTGCACTTCACGAATACAAAACTCGCATTTAGAGAATTTGGCGTACAACTTTTCGTTTATGAGCAATTCCAATATCAGCATTTAATATTGCTCATGCTCCTTCTTATCTCGCGAATAAATAAGTATGTCATCTATAAACACGATCACGAACTTGTCTAGATACGGTCGACATACTCTATTCATCAAATCCATGTAAACTGCTAGAGCGTTTGTTAGACCAAATGGCATAACTAGGAACTCATAATGACCGTATCGAGTCCTAAAGGCCGTCTTGGGGATATCCCTTCTCGCAATCTCATTTGATGATACCCAGACCTAAGATCGATATTCGAGAAGTACGCTGCACCTTGAAGTTGGTCAAACAGATCATCAATCCGGGGAAGGGGGTATCGGTTCTTAATTGTCAACTTGTTGAGTTCCCTGTAATCGATACACATTCGAAAAGATCCATCTTTCTTCTTAACAAATAAAATTGGGGCTCCCCAAGGTGAAGAGTTAGGTCTGATGAATCCTTTGTCGAGTAATTCTTGAAGTTGTTCCGACAACTATTGCATCTCTGATGGTGCTAATCGATATGGTGCTTTTGCCACTGGCGCGGCTCCAGGAACTAATTCTATGTGAAACTCCACTTATCTTGGTGGGGGTATTCCAGGCAATTCGTCCGGGAATACTTCAAGAAAATTCCGAACTATAGGAATATCTTGAATGTGTTTTTTTCAGCCTTCTTATCCATGATGTGAGCTAGAAAAGCAATGCTATCCTTTCTCAAATACTTTTGCATCTTCATACTCGTCACTATTTTAATACCCCTCCTGGGTTTCTCTCCGTGTACTTCGAGCTTTCCCGTTCGGGTAACGGAATTCGAACGATCTTTTCGGAGAAACAAATTTCGGCTCGGTTTTTGGATAACCAATCCATGCCCACAACTATGTCAAAAACTTCCTAGTTTAATCGGGATTAAATCTATACGGAAATCCCTACTACCCAAGTTTATAGTGCAGTTCATTATTACATCATTGACCCTACATTCTTGACCGTTGGCATATTCAATTACGTATGATTCTTTCAACTTTTGAGGCCTCAGATTTATCTTTGGTATAAAATCTAACGACACAAAACACCTATCTGCTCCAGAATCAAATAATATAGACACATCATGATTATTCAGGAGAAACGTACCTGTAACGACATCTGGATTCTGCATTGCTTCTTTAGCTCCAATCTCGAACACCCGACCCCTTGCCTGTCCTCCTTGATTTCCTTGGTTTGTTGGTTGTGCTTTCCTGGTATCTGGCCTCCAATTCCTTTTTGGACATTTATTCCTGAAGTGATCTGGGCTTCCACATTCATAACACACCCGCTTCTCACCAATCCTACAATCCTTTGCAATATGGCCTTTCCGGTTGCACTTGAGACAAGTAATGCATTTCCCTTGATGATAACTATTACATTTATCAAACTTTGGGTACGCCCCTTTTCCTTTCCCTATTGTCGATGTCTGGATTCCATAATTTCCCGACGTTCTTTGCTCCTTTCCTGACCTCTTCCCAAACTGTCTTCTTGTAGGTTCATCCACCTTCCTCTTTCCCAATGCCTTGTTGGTTGCAAATGTTCCGGTACAGTTCGCATTTTTGGTGAGTCGTGTTGCTAAGTTTACTGCTGCTGGAAGTGTCTTCGGGTCAGCTGAAGTAACGTCCCCTCTAATTTCCGGGGACAGACCCCATACATATCGGTCAACTCTATTCTCCTCAGGTGTCACTAAATGTGGTACTAGTTTGGCCAACTCATGGAAACGGGCAGTATAAGTATCAACGTCATTTCCTTTCATTTCATGGTTCCATAACTCTGCTTCTAATTCCTGAATTTCACTTCTCGGACAATACTCATCCTTAAGCATTTTCTTGAATTCATCTCATGTGAGTCTATTAACTGCCTCACTGCCTCGAATTTGGACCTGGGTGTTCCACCATGTCAAGGCTCGTCCTTGAAGAAGACAAGCAGCAAATTCTACCTTGTTTCTCTCGGTACATTAACTAGTGTGGAGAACTGACTCCACACCCTTGTTTCTTCAGATCTCCGATTGTTTCCCTGATTAGTGTTTAAGCCCGCCGCTACCTGACTTACAATATTCGGTAGTGCTGCCATAAGTTGTTCTGATACTAACCTTGCGACTTCGGGATTTTGTCTCCTTGGAGGCATTGTTCTAAAACACAATTCCAAATTGAGTATCGATCAGATTTCTATTACTATATGTGAATTAAATCTACTTACTAAGTTTGTGACTAGTCAACCTAGGAGAGAACTTTTTGACTACTTTGTTGGTTAAACTAGGAAACTTATCTTGGTGGCATGTAACCCACTATTTAGAACTCTAAGATACTTGATGTCTTTTGGGAATTATTTTGCTGGATATTGAAGTTATGTGATTTTTAACCTATGATTTTATGATGCGAGTGTTTTATATGCGTAATTTAGTTAAGTAGACTCGGCACATATAGTAATAGTAATATGACCCAACCTCAATATGAAACTATGCCTAAAGAGAATGCCTTCGAGGAGAGAAAATCCCGAGATCGCGCGACTTGTGCCTGAGCAACTCATCGCGGCACTTCGGAACATCGTTAGTCAAGTGGCAGCGGGTCTAAATGCTAATTCAGGAAACAACTGAGGATCTGGAGCAATTGGAGATAGGGAATGCACATACAAAGCTTTTAGGACCTGCAACCCGAAGGAATTCCATGGAACTGAAGGAGCTGTCGGATTACTGACATGGATTGAGAATTTGAAGTCCGTTCTCCAAATCAGCAAGTGCACTGAAGGAAATAAAGTGCAGTTTACCGCCTGTCTGCTCCAAGGACGAGCATTGACCTGGTGGAACACCCAAGTGCAAAACCGAGGCCGAGAAGCAGCCAACAGTCTTACTTGGGAGGAATTCAAAAAGATGCTCAAAGAGGAATACTACCGAGAAGCGAAATCCAGAAGTTGGAAGCGGAGCTATGGAATCATGAAATGAAGGGAAATGACAAAGACTCTAACACTGCCCGTTTCCATGAACTGGCAAAGATGGTACCACATTTGGTGACGCCTGATGAAAATCGAGTCGACAGGTACGTCTGGGGTTTATCTCCTGAAATACGCGCGGACGTTACTTTGGCAAACCCAAAAACCCTTCAAGATGCGGTGAATTTGGCAACCAGGCTCACCAACGATGCTAATCGTTCGGGGATATTTGCAAGAGACAAAGCTCAAGGTAAGACAAAGATGGAGGAACTTTAGCATAGACATAATCCCAATCAAGCTAGGAAGCTTTGATATAATTGTGGGTATGGATTGGTTGTCTAAAATCCGAGCTGAAATTTGCTGCTCCGAAAAGATCATCCGAGTTCCACTACCCAAAAGAGAACTTCTCGAAGTACATGGAAAGAACCCCACAAGGAATGTGACGTGCATGATGATGCGAAAATACTTGAGGAAGGACTGCATTGCATTTATGGCTCACGTTGTGCATAACAAGAACAAAGAGAGGAGTATTCAAGATCTTCCGATAGTTCGAGAATTTCCCGAAGTTTTCCAGATGAGTTACCTGGACTGCCCCCACCCAGACAAGTCGAGTTCCACATTGATCTAACCTGGGAGCTGCGCTTGTAGCAAAATCACCTTATCGATTAGCACCGTCGGAAATGCAAGAACTGTCAGAACAACTTCAAGAACTACTCGATAAAGGGTTCATTAGGCCTAGCTATTCACCCTGGGGAGCTCCAGTTTTATTTGTTAAAAGGAAGTATGGATATTTCCGAATGTGTATTGATTACAGAGAACTCAACAAGTTGACAATTAAGAACCGATACCCCCTTCCTCGAATTGAGGACTTATTTGATCAACTTCAAGGGGCAACGTATTTCTCAAAGATCGATCTTCGATCAGGATATCATCAAATGCGAGTTCGTGAAGAAGACATTCCTAAGATAGCGTTTAGAACTCGTTATGGTCATTACGAGTTCCTAGTTATGACTTTCGGGTTAACAAACGCACTGACGGTCTTCATGGATTTGATGAATAGAGTATGTCGACCATACCTAGACAAGTTCATGATCGTGTTTATAGATGATATACTCATTTATTCTCGTGATAAGAAAGAACATGAACAACATCTGAGGTTGATACTAGAATTGCTCAAGGATGAAAAGTTGTACGCCAAGTTCTCCAAATGCGAATTCTGAATTCGAGAAGTACATTTTCTTGGTCATGTAGTAGATGGCAAGGGAATTCATGTTAATCTAGCTAAAATCGAGGCCATTAAGAAATGGGAAGCCTCGAAGACACCAACTGAGATCCGACAATTTCTTGGATTGGTAGGCTATTATCAACGATTTATCAAAAATTTCTCCAAGATCGCACAACCACTAACGACTCTAACTCAAAAAGATAAGAAGTTTATTTGGGAGAGAAACAAGAGGAAGCATTCCAGATTCTCAAACACAAGTTATGCAACACACCGATTTTGGCTTTCAGAAGGAGTGGATAACTTTGTAGTCTACTGTGACGCTTCACATCAAGGGATGGGATGCGTACTGATGCAAAAAGAAAAAGTTATCGCATACGCATCGAGGCAATTAAAGATTCATGAGAAGAATTACACCACCCATGACTTGGAGTTAGGGGCGGTGGTGTTCGCACTCAAAATCTGGAGACACTATCTCTACGACACTAAGTGCACCATTTTCATTGATCATAAAAGCCAAAGGTTGGTAATCTATGATCAACCATCTTGGATGAAACCCATCGATCCAGATATTCGATTCATCCAGGAGCCGATAAGATGTACAAAGAGCTGAAGGAATATTATTGGTGGCCAGGAATGAAGAAGGACGTAGCCTTGTATATAAGTAAATGTCTAACCTGCGCGAGAGTCAAGGATAAACATCAAAAGCCATCCGGTCTTCTGCAACAACCGGAGATCCCAGAATGGAAGTGGGAGCAATTCTCAATGAATTTTGTGACCAAGTTGCCTAGAACTAAGAAGGGTCATGATTCGATTTGGGTTATTGTGGATCGACTCACGAAATCTGCACACTTCCAGCCTATACGAGAAGACTTTAAAATGGAAAGACGTGTGCAGCTATACATCAATGAGATCGTTATGCGTCATGGAGTACCCATTTCTATCATCTCAAATAGAGACAGCCGCTTTACCTCACGGTTTTGGCAGGCAGTACAAAAAGCGTTGGGCACAAGGTTGGATTTGAGCACATCTTATCATCCTCAAACGGACGGGCAAACGGAGAGGACTATACAAACCTTAGAAGATATGTTGCGTGCCTGTGTGATAGAATTTGGAGGTAACAAGGATGATCATTTACCGTTAATCGAATTCTCCTACAACAACATCTATCATACCAGTATTCGATGCGCGCCATACGAAGCACTTTAGGAACGCAAATGCAGATCTCCACTTACTTGGTTGAAAGTTGGTGATAGACAACTTACAAGGCTAGAAATTGTACAAGAAACCACAGACAAGATCATGACAATTCAAGAAAGACTGAAAGCAGCACGGGATCGCCAGAAAAGTTATGCTGATAATCGCAGGAAATCGTTAGAGTTCCAAGTAGGCGATAAAGTGCGACTAAAAGTGTCACCGTGGAAAGGAATGATACGTATTGGAAATAAGAGCTAGCTGAGTCCTAGATATATTGGACCATTTGAGATAGTGGAAAGAATCTAAGCAGTCGCTTACAAACTCAGGCTGCCACAAGAGCTCAGTGCTATTCACGACACATTTCATGTATCGAATCTTAAGAAATGTCTATCTGACGAATCGTTAGTATTACCATTGGAAGAGATTCAAGTCAATGAACAAATGCGTGTTATGGAGGAACCAGTTGCAGTTCTTGACCGAGAGATCAAACGATTAAGGCATAATAAGATTCCGATTATAAAAGTTCGTTGGAACTCAAAGTATGGACCGAAATTTACTTGGGAGCGAGAGTATTTCATGAAAGGCAAATATCCTCACTTGTTTGCAAAGGAATCCATTGGAAGTAGCAGTCATTAAATTTCGGGACGAAATTCCTTTAACAAGGGGAGACTGTGACAACTGTCAAATTTGGGCTTCCAGGTTAGCTCTTACTAAGTTTATATTAGTGTTATTTTAGATAAGTTATAAGATTGGGAGTTAGTTAGATTAGATTGGCCGAAAAATTTCTAGAGTTACCGGTTGTTGCTTAGAAAGTCCAGTTCCGACCCGTAACTATATGAAACGTCCTATATAGTGTCAAATGCTCTAATTTATACCCAATTTATATAAAATATATATAGTTTCAGTATTTAAAATATAAAACTTCTATTTTTATAGAATCTAATCACTTTTGGACTTACATTTTGAGGAAAAAAGGCCAAAATTGAGAAAAATGACATTTTAATTTCATTTTTGGGCTCGAGTTCAGATTTTTTTAAAAACATTATTGGGTTGGAGTGGGGCCCATGCACATGGCTGCCCCCCCCCCCTAACTCCCCCATATAAATACATTTTTTCCTTCCATTTCCTCCTCATTGTTGCATGTTGAAAATTTGAAAATTCTCTCTTCTCTCTCTCTAAAACTTAAGGGACTTCTTCAAAAACCCTCTTTTCCCTTTTAAGTTCCAGCCAATTTCTTCATCAAAAACCCATTAAAAAGCAAGATTATTGAAGATATTCAACACATTTGATAAGGTGATTTGGGGTTTCAATTAATCGTCCAAGTTACTTGATTTTTCTTCTGGAATTTATTTTAATGAGTTGCCTTTCAAATGCCCACTGGTTTCACTCAAAGATAAGGTGATTTGGGTTTCAATTATTCAAAACAAAATGAGTATGCAATCTGTCCAAAGTTGACAGATTTGTGCATGCATGTTCAAATGACCATATATCTTTCAAAACTCAATGAAAAAGGATGATTTTTCTTTTGAGAGTTAGTTTTCTGAGTTATTTTCAGTTTGCAAGTAGAATCACATGAAAATATGGAGTTTTGACCCTCCAAACACCTAAAACATTTTAGGTATGCAAACTGTGAAACCACCAGTAGCTAAACCCTATTTTTGTATGTTAATATCTCTTTGATTATTTATCCATAAGGTATAATTATTCTTCTGGAGTTTTCTTTTATGAGTTAGGGTTCATATGAATCCAGTTTCATTCAAAAATATGAATTTTTGAGGCATTAACCAATTTATAAAAGTTAAGTGTGCAATCTGTCAACGAATGACAGATGTGTGCATGCAACTTTGTAGTGCCATATGTTCCTCATAACTCATTCAAAATCAGTGATTCTTATCTCAAAAGTTTCCTTTATGTGTTGTGTTTATAATCCAACTAGAATTTCTTAAACCCATCTAGTAGAACTCCTCAAATGGTTGTTTTACCAACAGAGTGTAATCTGTCATACCTACTGTGATATTGTTTTGAATAAATTATTTGAACCAGTTTTACGTGTCCAAAAGGCATGAAATTTGGTCACAATGACCTTAACTCAGTAATGTATCACATATAAAAAGATGCGAAACTATGTCATTTTGGATGTCACTGTAATTTGATCATTTTTAGCACTATTAGTTTCTGTCCGAAAGTGAAATTCTGGAATTGTTTGATTTCATGAATGTTGATCACTTGAAGGATTATAACATTACTTTTCGGTATAAATTACCAAATTAAAGAGCATATGTGCATTATGTATAACGGGACAATAGTAGACCAAGTTGGACATATAAGAACTTATAAGCACTCTCATAGTAATCGTTAGACATATAAGTGATCATTTGGGTACTTTGCTTTGTTAGGAAAGCGTTAGGCCATCAAGCGGACATTTCGTGTTTCTATTTGGAAGCTTTTGCTAAAATGTGAGTATTTACGACCACTCTTTTTAAATGTTTATACATTTTGGGGTGTAAAGCATGTTGTTTTAAAGGAAATTGAATTAATTTATATTGATTAATGAAAAGCTTATAAATCATTATGATGAGCAAATTTATATTACACAAAATGATATGTTGAGTTATGTAAAGTCCCCTTGGTACACTATTAATTAAATCTTAATGAGCCGATGATATTTGTGGATAGTGCTATTTGGTTGACATACCCACCTAACTGGTAAATAGGGGTGCACTTTATCAATTAAGAATGCTCTACACATGTGACTTTATGTCCACCGCTGAGGTAGTTCGTGCGGCGTAGAATGTCGTTCAGGCATAGTAGTGGCTCAATATTTAAATATCATGTGTAAATATAATTTGTATATTTGCTCATAGATGCGATCATCCGATTCGCTATTTTTATACCTTGCATATAAAATGTTTTATGCATTTGAAAACCTGTGAACTCACCAACTCTTTGTAGTTGACCCTTCTGTTTTCACATGCTTTACAGGGAGATAAGAAGTTAACTGATCAGGCTTAGCTTATTTTTGTGGAACACCAATCAACACTTTCTGTATATTTATTTTGATGTAATTTGTTTGTTAAAGTTGAAGTAGTCTTTGTTGTAAACTTTTAAACTTTAAACTTTGACGTTTTAATAATATATGTATGGTTGGTGTTCATATTCCTATTGCTGTGACACTTTGAACTATCGTACCTCGTGTTTCCGCTTTAGCGGGGTGTGACAAACTCTGTCACACCCCGCTAAAGCGGAAACACGAGGTACGACAGTTCAAAGTTTCACAGCAATAGGAATATAAACACCAACCACACATAAATAACTAGAACGTCAAGTTTAATAGTTTACAACTTGACTACTTTGTCTTAAATAAACAAATTACAACGAAATTTAACCTAAACAAAATTTTGATTGGTGTTCCACAAAAACATACAAAACTTGATTGGTTACCTTCTAGTTTCCTGTAAAGCATCATAAAACAAAGTGTCAACTACAAAGAGTTGGTGATTACAAGGTATATAAAAATATAGCGAATCAAATGATCGCATCAACTTTAATGTTTTAAAGTTTTATGAGCAAAAATACATATTATGATTACAAATGATATTAAAGTATTGAGCCACTACTAAGCCTAAACGACATTCTACGCCCCACGAACTACCTCAGCGGTGGACCTTAAGTCCACATGGGTAGAGCATTCTTAATTGATAAAGTGCACCCCTACTTGCCACTTAGGTGAGTATGTCAACCAAATAGCGCTATCCACAAATATCATCGACTCAAACATTATAGAGTTAAATAGTAGTGTAACACGGGGACTTCACATAACTCAACATATCATCATGTAATATAATTTTGCTCATTGTATAGATTTATATGCTTTTCATTAATCAATATAAATCAATTCAATTTCCTTTTAAACGACATGCTTTACACTCCAAAACGTATAAACATTTAAAAAGAGGGGCCGTGAATACTCACCTTTTAGCGAAAACTTCAATCAGTTAAAACACGATCCGCTCCCACACGCCGGTCTACCGTTTCCCTATCAAAGAGGAATACCCAAAACAGTCACTTATATGACTAAAGGTTAATTATGTAGATGAAAAGTTCTTAAATCTAAAGATGTCCATATTTGTCCAAAATCGTCCAATTCGGTTAATCATTTGTCCATCATATAATAGTGCACTTATGTCCTTTTTATTAGTTCCAAAATTATGGATTTTACCGTTTGTGCATATGTTTGTGCCAATAAAGGCCTTTAAAAGACTAATGTTTGTGAACTACAAACTTTCCAGAAGTAGAACACTCATTTGTGGAGTTCTACTAGATGTTTTCCAGAAATTTCAGTTGGATTGAATTCATGACTCATAAAGGAAACCTTTGAAACAAGAATTGCTCATTTTGAATGAGTTATGAAGGAGATATGGCACCACAAAGGTGCATGCACACTTCTGTCATTAGTTGACAGATTGCACACTTAACTTTAATAAACTAGTTAATGCCTCAAAACTTCATATTTTTGAATGAAACTGGATTCATATGAATCCTAACTCATAAAAGAAAACTCCAGAAGAAGAATTATGCATTATGGACAAATATTCAAAGAGATATTAACATGCAAAATAGGGTTTACCTACTGGTGGTCTCACAGTTTGCACACCTAAAATATTTTAGGTGTTTGGAGGGTCAAAACTCCATATTTTCATGTGATTCCACTTGCAAACAAAATATAATTCATACAATTGACTCTCAAAGGAAGAATCATCCTTTTTCATTGAGTTTTGGAGGAGATATGGCCATTTGAAACCTCAAATCACCATATTTTTGGATGAAACCAGTGGCATTTGAAAGATAACTCATTAAAATAAATTCCAGACGAAAAATTAAGTGTTTTGGATGAATATTTAAAGAGTTATGGTTGTTCAAAATAGGGTTTACCTACTGTTGAACTTTCAGATGCACATTCATCTTGCTATAAGCATTTGGGAGGTCAAAACTCATTGTTTTTTAGTCAGACCACTTGGATTAGAACCCAAACTCTCTAAATAAACTTTTAAAAGAAGATTTATGATATATGAACATATTATTTGCAAGAAATGGACGATTTATGCACATGCATGAAATTTTTTAGCACGAAAAATCACCATTGTTGTTCATAATCACATAAAATCATGTTTTTCACCTATTTTCTTGAGTTTTATTGTGTGGATCTTAGATTACCACCATTGTATAAACATTTTTACATGTTTTGGTGTATAATCTCTCCGCAAACTCAGAAATTTCGGATAATAAAAGAAGTAGCTAAAAATACGTAAGAAAAGTGAGTTTTTTACCCAAAATTTGCAAGAAAAAGATGAAGTTAGTGTTATTAATTACTTGGATGATGATTTTGGTTCAAAGATTCTTCAAAAATCTTGTCCAAAAGATGATTTTGATGATGAATGTGGCTGGTTTTTAGAGAGAAAAGGGATGAGAGACTTGTGTCCTTTAGTTTCTCGAATTTCGACAGTTGTCACAGTCTCCCCCTGTTAAAGAAATTTAGTCCCGAAATTTAAGAGCTAGTTTCTCCGGGATGTCCACGAATAGGCTGGGATACTTTATCAAATCTTCGCGTTCCCATGTATACTCTGGACCATGTTTCGCATTCCAACGGACATTAATAATAGGGATTTACTGCGCCTCAACCATTTAACTTCTCGGTCCAATATCTCAATTGGTTCTACAACGAAGTTTAATCGATCGTTAATCTGAACGTCGTCCATGGGTAACACCAACGTTTCATCTGCTAGGCATTTCTTTAGGTTTGACACATGAAATGTGTTGTGGATGGCGCTTAGATTTTGTGGTACCTTTAATTTGTACGCCACTGGTCCAACTCTTTCGAGTATTTAGAATGGACCAATATACCTGGGACCCAACTTGCCTCTCTTCCTGAAGCGTACCAGTCCCTTCCATGGTGACACTTTTAAAAGCACTTTATCTCCCACTTGAAACTCCAAAGGCTTTCTCCGATTATCCGCATAACTCTTCTGACGATATCTTGCTGTCTTTCTTTGATGGTTGAGATCTTTTCAGTGGTTTCCTGACTAATATCGGGCGTTGTCAACTGTCTATCTCCGATTTCTACCCAGCTAAGGGGCGATCTACATTTACGTCCTTATAGAGCTTCATACAGCGCACACTGTATGCTGGTGTGGTAGCTGTTGTTGTAGGAGAATTCAACAAGTGGCATGTGGGTATCCCAACTGCCACCGAAATCTATTGCACATGCCCGTAGCATATCCTCTAGCGTTTGGATAGTTCTTTCTGACTGTCCATCCGTCTGAGGATGATACGCGGTGCTATAATCCAAACGTGTACCTAGTGCCTTTTGAAGAGATTGCCAAATCGTGACGTAAATCGTGTGTCCCTATCTGAAATAATGGAAGTAGGCACACCATGACGTGTAACTATCTCGTTGATGCGGATTTGGGTACGCTTTTCCATACTAAAATCTTCGCGAATAGGAATGAAATGAGCCGATTTGGTGAGTCGGTCCACTATAACCCATATAGTATCGTGCCCCTTTCCTGTTCTGGATAGCTTGGTTAGAAAATCCATGGCTATTTGCTCCCATTTCCATTGTGGTATTTCAGGTTGTTGAAGTAAACCAGACGGTTTCTGATGTTCGGCCTTTCCCTTACTAACACGGAAAAATCTTTCTTCATTCCTGGCCACCAATAATACTCCTTCAAATCCTTATACATTTTATCTGCTCCTGGGTTAATCGAATATCTGGATCGATGGGCTTCGTCCAAAATGGTTGATCGTAGATCACCAACTTTCGGTACCCATACTTTATTCTTAAAGTAATGTACCCCATCTGTTTGCATTTCAAATTCCTTCTCTAGGTGCTGGAAGGTTTCATTCTTCAAGTTCTCTTCTTTCAAAGCTTCTCCTTGTGCTTCCAGAATTTGAGTTTTTAGACTTGTCTGAACCATCATTCCTATAGCACGTGCTCTTGTTGGTTTTACTCTTTCCTTTAGGCTCAATGCGTCGACTACTACATTAGCTTTGCCTGGATGGTACTTTATTTCACAGTCATAGTCACTTAGTAGTTCAACCCATCTTCTTTGCCTCATGTTTAACATTTTCTGGTCAAGAATATGTTGAAGGCTCTTGTGATCTGTGAAGATAGTACACTTAGTACCGTAGAGATAATGTCTCCAGATCTTGAGTGCGAACGCCACCGCTCCTAGCTCTAAATCATGAGTTGTGTAATTCTTCTCGTGAATCTTCAGTTGTCTTGATGCGTATGAAATAACCTTGTCTTTTTGCATTAACACACATCCCATTCCCTGATGTGAAGCATCACAGTAGACTACGAAGTTATCCACTCCTTCGGGTAGAGCCAGAATCGGTGCGTTGCATAACTTGTGTTTGAGTGTCTGAAATGCTTCCTCTTGTTTCTCTGCCCAAATAAACTTTTTATCTTTTTGGGTTAGAGTTGTTAGTGGTTACGCGATCTTAGAGAAATTTTCAATGAATCGCCGATAATAAACTGCCAATCCCAGATATTGCGGATCTCCTTTGGTGTCTTTGGGGCTTCCCATTTCTTAATGGCTTCAATCTTAGCTGGATCAACTTGGATTCCTTTTTCATTCACCACGTGGCCAAGAAAGTGCACTTCACGAATACAAAACTCGCATTTAGAGAATTTGGCGTACAACTTTTCGTTTATGAGCAATTCCAATATCAGCATTTAATATTGCTCATGCTCCTTCTTATCTCGCGAATAAATAAGTATGTCATCTATAAACACGATCACGAACTTGTCTAGATACGGTCGACATACTCTATTCATCAAATCCATGTAAACTGCTAGAGCGTTTGTTAGACCAAATGGCATAACTAGGAACTCGTAATGACCGTATCGAGTCCTAAAGGCCTTTTTGGGGATATCCTCTTCTCGCACTCTCATTTGATGATACCCAGACCTAGGATCGATCTTTGAGAAGTACGTTGCACCTTGAAGTTGGTCAAACAGATCATCAATCCAGGGAAGGGGGTATCGGTTCTTAATTGTCAACTTGTTGAATTCCCTGTAATTGATACATATTCCTGAAGTATAGGTCTGATGAATCCTTTGTCGAGTAATTCCGGAAGTTGTTCCGACAGCTCTTGCATCTCTGATGGTGCTAATCAATTTGGTGCTTTCGCCACTGGCGCGGCTCTAGGAATTAATTCTAAGTGAAACTCCACTTGTCTTGGTGGGGGTATTCCAGGCAATTCGTCCGGGAATACTTCAGGAAAATTTCGAACTATAGGAATATCTTGAATGTGTTTTTCTTCAACCTTCTTATCCATGATGTGAGCTAGAAAAGCAATTCAATCCTTTCTCAAATACTTTTGCATCTTCATCCACGTCACTATTTTAATACCCCTCCTGGGTTTCTCTCCTTCTACTTTGAGTTTTCCCACTTCGGGTAACGGAATTCGAACGATCTTTTCGGAGCAACAAATTTCGGCTCGGTTTTTGGATAACCAATCCATGCCCACAACTATGTCAAAACTTCTTAGTTTAATCGGGATTAAATCTATACGGAAATCCCTACTAGCCAAGTTTATAGTGCAGTTCATTATTACATCATTGACCCTACATTCTTGACCGTTGGCATATTCAATTACGTATGATTCTTTCAACTTTTGAGGCCTTAGGTTTATCTTTGGTCTAAAATCTAATGACACAAAACTCCTATCTGCTCCAGAATCAAATAATCTAGATGCATCATGTTTATTCAGGAGAAACGTACCTGTAACGACATCTGGATTCTGCCTTGCTTATTCAGCTCCAATCTCGAACACCCGACCCCTTGCCGGTCCTCCTTGATTTCTTTGGTTTGTTGGTTGCGCTTTCCTGGTATCTGGCTTCCAATTCCTTTTTGGACATTTATTTCTGAAGTGATCCGGGCTTCCACATTCATAACACACCCGCTTCTCACCAATCCTGCAATCCTTTGCAATATGGCCTTTCCGGTTGCTCTTGAGACAAGTAATGCATTTCCCTTGATGATAACTATTATATTTATCACACTTTGAGTACACCCATTTTCCTTTCCCTGTTGTCGATGTCTGGATTCCGTAATTTCCCGACGTTCTTTGCTCCTTTCCTGACCTCTTCCCAAACTGTCTTCATGCTCTTTCCCATTCACCGACACACACTGGACCGTTACCGGCAATCCATAGATGACATCCTGACGACACTGCACACACAAGATGCATTCACGACTAGAGTTATGGAGGTGACCTTAGATGCTTGAGGGGGAATTCGGAGGATGTATACATATTTGGTTTGGGCGTTAGGAGCCCTAGTGGTCTAGCTAGGAGTGTTGGTTTGGTTGATATTGCACTAGTCAACCTTTTTATTTGAATTTTTTTGGGATCAGAACACTCTTATTAGAAACTTGTTTGTTTTAATTTGTAAACAATTTGTTATCTTTTTGGATCTATATTTTGGAAAATTATGTTGGAATGTTTAAATATTATCTATGAAGGTTTGCAAGTTATTTGAATTTCGCATAACTAAACGTATATCATATTATACGCTTAAAACTTAGTAAGTAGATTTAGTTCGGATATGGTAATAGAAATCTGATCGAAACTCAATTTGGAATTGTCTTTTAGAACAATGCCTCCAAGGAGACAAAATCCGGAAGTCGCAAGGTTAGTATCCGAACAACTTATGGTTGCACTACTGAATATTGTTAGTCACGTAGCAGCGGGCTTAAACACTAATCAGGGAAACAATCGGAGATCTGAAGAAAGAGAGTGTACCTACAAATCTTTAAGGAGTTGTAATCCAAAAGAGTTCCATGGAATGGAAGGGGGTATCGGTTCTTAATTGTCAACTTGTTGAGTTCCCTGTAATTGTTACATATTCCTGAAGTATAGGTCTTATGAATCATTTGTCGAGTAATTCCTGAAGTTGTTCCGACAGCTCTTGCATCCCTGATGGTGCTAATCGATATGGTGCTTTCGCCACTGGCGTGGCTCTAGGAATTAATTCTATGTGAAACTCCACTTGTCTTGGTGGGGGTATTCAAGGAAATTCGTCCGGGAATACTTCAGGAAAATTTCGAACTATAGGAATATCTTGAGTGTGTTTTTCTTCAACCTTCTTATCCATGATGTGAGCTAGAAAAGAAATTCAATCCTTTCTCAAATACTTTTGCATCTTCATACACGTCACTATTTTAATACCCCTCCTGGGTTTCTCTCCTTCTACTTCGAGTTTTCCCACTTAGGGTAACGGAATTCAAACGATCTTTTCAGAGAAACAAATTTCGGCTCGGTTTTTGGATAACCAATCCATGCCCACAACTATGTCAAAACTTCCTAGTTTAATCGGGATTAAATCTATACGGAAATCCCTACTAGCCAAGTTTATAATGCAGCTCATTATTACATCATTGACCCTACATTCTTGACCGTTGGCATATTCAATTACGTATGATTCTTTCAACTTTTGAGGCCTCAGATTTATCTTTGGTCAAAAATCTAATGACACAAAACTCCTATTTGCTCCAGAATCAAATTGTCTAGATGCATCATGATTATTCAGGAGAAACGTACCTGTAACGACATCTGGATTCTGCCTTGCTTATTCAGCTCCAATGTCGAACACCCGACCCCTTGCCGGTCCTCCTTGATTTCCTTGGTTTGTTGGTTGCGCTTTCCTGGTATCTGGCTTCCAATTCCTTTTTGGACATTTATTCCTGAAGTGATCCGGGCTTCCACATTCATAACACCCGCTTCTCACCAATCCTGCAATCCTTTGCAATATTGCCTTTCCGGTTGCACTTGAGACAAGTAATGCATTTCCCTTGATGATAACTATTACATTTATCACACTTTGAGTACGCCCATTTTCCTTTCCCTGTTGTCGATGTCTGGATTCCGTAATTTCCCGACGTTCTTTGCACCTTTCCTGACCTCTTCCCAAACTGTCTTCATGCTCTTTCCCATTCACCGACACACACTGGACCGTTACCGGCAATCCATAGATGACATCCTGACGACACTGCACACACAAGATGCATTCACGACTAGAGTTATGGAGGTGACCTTAGATGCTTGAGGGGCAATTCGGAGGATGTATATGTTGGGTTTAGTTCAAAAATTTGGTTTCTAAAATACATAGATGGCAACGGAAGCAATAAAGATTTGAACAACATAAAACAAGTTTATACCCACCAAGGATCATTTTACATGTATGGAAAGATTATGCAACCATAGGAAGAAAAGAATAACAACCTTTGTAGCTTTTGGTTCCTCTTGGGAGGCTAGATCGTTGAAGAAGATGGCAAGAGTGCAAGAGTAGAACTCCTCCAAAGATGTTCACCAACAATTACCAACTTGAAAGGATGCTAGTCCTAAACTCTTAAGCTTTAAGACAAAAACCAAGTTTTGACTTAAAGAGAGTATGCAAGTATCAATTCTTCTCTAGACCTTTTTTTTTAACAAGTTTTAGAGTCTTAAAGAAAATAAGAGAATACATCAAGTATATGGTTACTTGAGTTAGTCTTCCCATGTGGTCCATACCTCAACTAATGATTAATCATAGTGTCAAGACATCCTACCCATGCTTAACCATAGTGTCAAGACATCCTTCTAAAGCATGTCTTTCCTATTTAAATAATAGAAGCATGTCTAACTAAAAGACAAAAGTCTTACTAGTTCAAAATGATGTACATGACTTAATAAATCATACCTTATGGTATAGTTGATACTTGACATTGAAAATTGTCATTTTCATAAAACAAATAACTTTCAATTTTATTATAAGAGTTATAAATATTTATCAATAATCAAATTCTTATAAATAATCTATTTTTATCAAGTTGTTATTGGTGTGACCCTTTAGGATCATATATTATTAGCAATATCATCCTAATAATGATTCTTGAGCATATAGATCTTTCAATCTCCCACTTGCTCAAGACTCAATATATATTGACATAGACAGTGGTGAATGTCTAGCAACATTTCACTGCCCCCAATAACATACGACGAAGTGCCATTCAACAACATCTAATTCCCAATAAGCTCAAAGCTCCAATTGATGTACAAGGTAAGTTATCGATTATCCCTTTGTCTCAGACATCATGTTGAATATGAGATATAGATCGCAATCAATCTCATTTAGGGTTCAACTTTTGATAAGGCGCCTTAGATGTCTAACTCTCAACACATATGAGGAACAAATCCCATCTTGACTACATACGCCTCTTGCGTAGTTCATACTATACCTAATAATGGCCTTTATAACTGTCTGGTTAAAGAACAACATTTAACCATATCAAAGTATAGCATTCGCCACACTCAAGTCCCAAATATGTATCTTAGGTCTAAGGATATAAAGATAATACCTTTATCAAGTATCACTTATGATAGCGATCCATGAAGTGATCTTGAAATGGGTCAAGTCCAATACTTGTTCTTTAATAAGTACCTACGAACTTGGTTGCAACGCTTTGTCAACCAATCCAATTCATATTAGTCTTACTTCATTGTTGCTCCCACAACAATGATTGACTATGGACATTTAGAATAACTACATTATTCGAGGATTAAACATGTTAATATAGAACACAACAAATATTTAATGAAAAGATCATATCCCATATATCACAATCATTAAAATAGTTGTTACTTACAATGTTCCATTACTCAATACTAAAAGAAGATCAAATCCAATCACTAGAATAGCGAAGTCCTATGGCTCTAGCATGACCCTCATGTTTAACTTGTGGAAGGGGCTTCGTGAATGGGTCCGCCAAGTTTTGATCAGTGTGTACTTTGCGAATACAAATGTCACCACTTCCAACTTCATCCCGAATGTAGTTGAATCTCCGGTGAATGTGCCTGGTTCTTTGATGTGATCTGGGTTCCTTGGCTAATGCAATGGCACCTTCATTGTCACAAAAGATTTCTAGAGGATCTTGAATGGAAGGAACAACCCCTAGATCTTTAATGAACTTTTTCATCCAAGCGACCTCCTTTGCAGCCTTCGAAGCGGCAATATATTCTCGATTCCGTAGTGGATCGTGCTACAACACTCGCTTGGAACTCTTCCAAGAAACCGCACCTCCATTGATAATGAAGACGTATCCCGATTGTGACTTACAATCATCTCGATCTCGTTTGGAAAGAAGCATCCGTGTAACACTTTACACTAAGATCTTCTTCCATACCTCCATAGACGAGGAACATATCTTTAGTTCTTCGTAAGTACTTCAAAATGTTCTTCACGGCCTATCCAATGACTATCTCCCGGATTTTGTTGGTATCCGCTCGTCATACTCAAAGCACACGATACATCGTGGTCTAGTGCATAGCATGGCATACATGATGGATCCAATAGCCGAAGCATATGGAATGCCACTCATCTTCTCTAGCTCAACTTTTGTGCTAGGACTTTGAGATGAACTCAAAATCGTGCCATGTGCTATTGGTACGAATCCTCGCTTAGAGTGTTCCATCTTGAACCGTTTCAAGACTTTGTCAATGTATGCACTTTGACTTAAACCTATTAATCGCTTTGATCTATCTCTATAGATCTTTATTCCAAGAATGTATGCAGCCTCTCCTAGATCTTTCATTGAGAAACACTTTCCGAGCCAAGACTTAACACCTTGCAAGGTCAGAATGTCATTTCCCATGATTAGTATGTCATCTACATATAAGACTAGGAACGTTACTGTGCTCCCACTAGTTTTCTTGTAAACACAAGTGTCATCTTCGTTCTTGATGAAACCATACTTTGTGATTTCATCATCGAAACGAATATTCCATGTTCGAGATGCTTGCTTCAATCCATAAATGGATCTTTTAAGCTTACACACTTTATTAGGATGCTTTTGATTGACAAAACCATCGGGAATTTGAACCATATAGACATCTTCTTGTAAGTGTCCATTAAGAAAAGCGGTTTTGACATCCATTTGCCATATCTCATAGTCATAGTATGCCCTATAGCAAATAGTATCCTAATAGATTTAATCATAGCGACTGGAGAAAAAGTTTCGTCATAGTCAATAGCATGAGTTTGAGTGAAACCTTTTGCAACAAGTCTTGCTTTAAAAGTGTGTAGATTACCATCCATGTCGCTTTTCTTCTTGAAAACCCACTTACTCCCTACAAGCCTTACTATGGGGAGGAAGATCAACCAAGTCCCATACTTGGTTCTCATGCATGGATTGCATCTCTCGCGTTCATGGCTTCAAGCCATTTGTCAGATTCAAAATCTGATATAGCAGTCTGGTAGTTGATGGGTTCATCAGAATCTATCAAGAAGCATTCGTCAATGAGAAATCCATATTTCTTAGGTTCTTGACGAACTCTATCAGATCTACGAACGCTCCGTGTTTCGTTAGAATCATGAACAACTAATTTTTCAAAGTTCAACAATTTCTTGTTGAGAACTAGTGCCAACTTGTGATGCATCTGGCGGTGGTTCATGATCTTCTTCAAGTTCCACGCGCCTCCCACTTGATTCATCCATTAGAAACTTGCTTTCTAAGAAATCAGCTTTTCGAGAAATAAAGATATTATTCTCGCTGGGAATGTAGAAGTAATAACCTAAACAATCTTTAGGGTATCCTATAAAAATGCATTTAGTAGATCTTGGTTCAAGTTTACTTGAAGTTTCTTGTCTTGCATAAGCTTCACATCCCCAAACCCTCAAGTAAGATAAGGATGGAGCTTTTCCATTCCAGATCTCATATGGTGTTTTATCTACTTTCTTAGTTGGAGCCATATTCAAAATACGAGCAAGACCGAGAGTAGAGCATAGCTCCAAAACGATAAAGGAAGAGTACTTCTACTCATCATAGATCGAACCATATCTAATAAAGTTCGGTTCCTCCGCTCGTATACACCATTATGTTGTGGTGTTCGGGTGGAGTGAGTTGTGAGACAATCCCACGACTCCTAAGATGATCTTGAAACTCTTGGCTTAGGTACTCGCCTCCTCTATCCGAACGAAGGATTTTAATGGTCTTGTTGAGTTGATTTTCACTTCACTTTGAAACAATTTGAACTTTTCAAATGCTTCATGCTTATGTTTCATTAAGAAAACATAACCATAACGACTAAAGTCGTCGCAAAGGTGATGTAGTATCTCTCACCATATCTAGACATAGTTTTGAAAGGACCACATACATCAGTATGTATGATTCCTAACAAATCACTTGCCCTTTCACTAGAACCAGAGAAAGGGGATTTTGTCATCTTTCCACATAAGCAAGATTCGCATATATCAAATGATTCATCATCACTTGCCTTCAAAAGTCCATTCTTTTGAAGTTGGGATATGCGCTTCTTGTTTATATGGCCAAGTCGACAATGCCATAGATAGGTTTGGTTTAAATCATATTTGACCCTTTTGGTGTTTGCATGATAAATGGAATTATTGTTTGAAGAACAATCAAGATTTAACTCATAAATTCCATTAATAGGCCTAGCCTCAAAATAGAACATTCCATTCATAAAGGAGTGAATATTATCATCAACAAATTGATAAGTGAAACCAGATTGTTTTAAACGCGCAACTGAAATAATATTCCTAGTCAGACTAGGAATCAAACATACATTGTCTAATTTTAAATACAGGCCATTAGGTAAACACAAATCAAAATTTCCAAGTGCTTGACTGCAACTTTTGCTCCATTGCCCATGTGTAATACCATGTCGCCTGCCTTTAGCTGCTTACTCCTTCTGAACCCCTGTAACGAATTACAAATATGAGTTCCACACCCAGTATCAAATACCCAAGTGTTAGATGAAAAAGTAAAGATTCCCATTTCAATCATGAAAATATATATACCTGAAGTGCCTTCTCCGGCCTTCTTAGCTTTCAACCCCGCAAGATAAGTAGGACAGTTCCTTTTCCAGTGACCAATGACTCCACACTCAAAGCATGGATCTTCTTTTGCCACTTTCTCCTTCTTCTTAGGCTGTTGGGCTTGGGGAAACATTTTCCTTTTGCCCTTGCCAACATATGGCTTGCCTTTGGAGTTCTTGCCTTTAGGCTTCTTGATTTGCCCCTCCCTTATCATGAGCACTTGAGATGATTTCCTGGGAATGTTCTTCTCGGCAGTTTTAAGCATCGAGTGCAACTCTGAGATAGGTTTATCCCAACCATTCATGTTGTAGTTCATGATGAAGGTATCATATGATTTTGGCAAAGAGTTTAGGATCACATCTGTTGCCAAATCAAGTGGATATGGAGAGCCAAGTCTCTCCAAATGATCCAGATAGCTCTTCATCTTGAGAACATGTGTGCTCACATTCCCAGTTTCTTCCATCTTGCAACCGTGCAAGCCTCGAACAAGCTTTCAAAACGCTCGCTTCTTGCTTGCTTATCGAACATTTCTTTCAAGTGTGTGATCATATCATAAGCAAGTGTGATGTTCCAGATCCTTCTGGAGTCTGGGATCA
The DNA here is from genome assembly GCA_036898165.1 of Silybum marianum. Classification (NCBI taxonomy): domain Eukaryota; kingdom Viridiplantae; phylum Streptophyta; class Magnoliopsida; order Asterales; family Asteraceae; genus Silybum; species Silybum marianum. The sequence goes on along the minus strand of CM072533.1, from coordinate 28,469,024 downwards.
TCATAGCAAGCATGAGGCATGACACATCGATTGAATCATCACAATGCTTCAACCATAAGTCATGTGCAACCTTAGGAGTGGTGTGGGGTTCCTCGGGAATAGGGCCCTCAAGAATGTAGTCCTTCTTTTCTTGTTTAAGGACTATTCTTAGATTGCGATGCCAATCCAAAAAGTTGGAATGATCAAGTTTTGCCTTTTCTAGGACAGATCGTAGGGATATTATGTGAGAGTGATGTGGGACAGATGCAGGTGGGGCCATCTACAAAATTTTAACAAAGTTTTATTTAGTATTTAATTCTTTAAAATTAATACCCTTATGTTTCTAAAAGATTAATTATTAAAGTATAGGATCCAAGTTGCAAAACAAATAAATAGTTAGGTATCCTTTTTCCCATTTATTTATTTCAACAAGGTAAGTGACAATTTACTAATTACATCAAAATGTAATTCCTAGTTATATGGGATCCTAAACAACTTTTGTTAATCGACATGTTTGATCCCATCTATGCCTCGGGCCTCTTATGCTTAGGTAACCTTTATCGCAAAAGATTCCCGATCAAGTCATCCAATTAAAGAAACTTGTGTAATCGGCCCATAACTAGTTATAGGAATCACGAATACACTTCGGCCATCAAGAGATAATACAAGCGGTTAGGTATCCTTCTTCCCACAAGCTTATACAAATGATGTGAGAATGTTCCTATAATTGGATGGCATAGACTTGCGTTTTTAAAAGGGATTTAAATGTTTTATAATTCTAGTTTAAAACATGTGATATCATCGTTATTGCATGCATCCAATAAGCCATGGTATCATTTTCACAAAATCACGTTTTAGGTTCTTTATAAATATAGTTTTATATATTTCGACGCAATCAAATTTTAAAATTAATATCTTATATTAAGTTCGACGTTTGAGCGTTATAGAACCATTTATAACCTTTTAATAAAACTTCTTTTTATTATAAAGACTTAGAGTTTGGATAAGTATCAAAATCACCATTTCAAACTTATTAATATTATTATTTCAAAATTTGTCGTAATAGGGCTTTCAAAACAAAACTATTTTATTTTGAAGTCTCAATTTATACATCTTAAGTTTAAAAGTCATATTTTGAAATATGTGATGATATTTATGTTCAAAATATTATTTAGCATGTAAAATCTCATTTTATCAATCAAGCATGATATTAACATGAAATAAACATCACGAGCATGCATATGTGCATAAACCAAGCCATAAACTAGTGACATTTTGTGAGCCATCACAAAATGCCAAGTCCATTCCTAAAGGGACAAATGGAACCAAATCTTCTAAATAATGTTTTTCAAGCTCCCACTTGCTTAGACAACTCTTTGTAACAAGTTGTTGAAAAATCCATGGAAGTTGTAAAACTTCACAAAACCATGGGGTTAGTTTGGATCTTCAAAATGGCCACCATCTTCAATCTTGTTACATTTTATATAAAGATAAACTAGTCTAAAACTAATCTATTACTTACAAAATTAAACAAGAAGAAAAACTAACTATTAAATTATTACATACCATATGAATAAAAAAAATATTACAACCATTTTGAATAATCAACACAAACAACATCACAAATGGTCCATGGCTTGTTTATGCACTCAAAAATACATATAAACATAAAACAACTCTTTGTTTTTCTAAGACAACTTTTATGACCAAAAATGCATGTAAACTTTTGGTCACAAAAAAATAATAATAATAACAATTATCAAGTTGTCATAGAAAACATGTATGAACATATTCTTATAAAAGAAAGTTATCCATGTTTTCCAAAAACTAAGATTATCCAAATAATCTAAAATCTAACCATGCAAGCAAAATGGCTCTGATACCAATTGTTGGGTTTAGTTCAAAAATTTGGTTTCTAAAATACATAGATGGCAACGGAAGCAATAAAGATTTGAACAACATAAAACAAGTTTATACCCACCAAGGATCATTTTACATGTATGGAAAGATTATGCAACCATAGGAAGAAAAGAATAACAACCTTTGTAGCTTTTGGTTCCTCTTGGGAGGCTAGATCGTTGAAGAAGATGGCAAGAGTGCAAGAGTAGAACTCCTCCAAAGATGTTCACCAACAATTACCAACTTGAAAGGATGCTAGTCCTAAACTCTTAAGCTTTAAGACAAAAACCAAGTTTTGACTTAAAGAGAGTATGCAAGTATCAATTCTTCTCTAGACCTTTTTTTTTAACAAGTTTTAGAGTCTTAAAGAAAATAAGAGAATACATCAAGTATATGGTTACTTGAGTTAGTCTTCCCATGTGGTCCATACCTCAACTAATGATTAATCATAGTGTCAAGACATCCTACCCATGCTTAACCATAGTGTCAAGACATCCTTCTAAAGCATGTCTTTCCTATTTAAATAATAGAAGCATGTCTAACTAAAAGACAAAAGTCTTACTAGTTCAAAATGATGTACATGACTTAATAAATCATACCTTATGATATAGTTGATACTTGACATTGAAAATTGTCATTTTCATAAAACAAATAACTTTCAATTTAATTATAAGAGTTATAAATATTTATCAATAATCAAATTCTTATAAATAATCTATTTTTATCAAGTTGTTATTGGTGTGACCCTTTAGGATCATATATTATTAGCAATATCATCCTAATAATGATTCTTGAGCATATAGATCTTTCAGTATACATATTTGGTTTGGGCGTTAGGAGCCCTAGTGATCTAGCTAGGAGTGTTGGTTTGGTTGATATTGCACTAGTCAACCTTTTTATTTGAATCTTTTTGGGATCAGAACACTCTTATTAGAAACTTGTTTGTTTTAATTTGTAAACAATTTGTTATCTTTTTGGATCTATATTTTGGAAAATTATGTTGGAATGTTTAAATTTTATCTACGAAGGTTTGCAAGTTATTTGAATTTCGCATATTGTTTGAGTGTATGATTAGATGATTAGTACTAAACGTATATCATATTATACGCTTAAAACTTAGTAAGTAGATTTAGTTCGGATATAGTAATAGAAATCTGATCGAAACTCAATTTGGAATTGTGTTTTAGAACAATGCCTCCAAGGAGACAAAATCCGGAAGTCGCAAGGTTAGTATCAGAACAACTTATGGTTGCACTACTGAATATTGTTAGTCAGGTAGCAGCGGGCTTAAACACTAATCAGGGAAACAATCGGAGATCTGAAGAAAGAGAGTGTACCTACAAATCTTTAAGGAGTTGTAATCCAAAAGAGTTCCATGGAACGGAAGGGGGTATCGGTTCTTAATTGTCAACTTCTTGAGTTCCCTGTAATTGATACATATTCCTGAAGTATAGGTCTTATGATTCCTTTGTCGAGTAATTCCTGAAGTTGTTCCGACAGCTCTTGCATCTCTGATGGTGATAATCGATATGGTGCTTTCGCCACTGGCGCGGCTCTAGGAATTAATTCTATGTGAAGCTCCACTTGTCTTGGTGGGGGTATTCCAGGCAATTCGTCCGGGAATACTTCAGGAAAATTTCGAACTATAGGAATATCTTTAATGTGTTTTTCTTCAACCTTCTTATCCATGATGTGAGCTACAAAAGCAATTCAATCCTTTCTCAAAAACTTTTTCATCTTCATACACGTCACTATTTTAATACCCCTCCTGGGTTTCTCTCCTTCTACTTCGAGTTTTCCCACTTCGGGTAACGGAATTCGAACGATCTTTTCGGAGCAACAAATTTCGGCTCGGTTTTTGGATAACCAATCCATGCCCACAACTATGTCAAAACTTCCTAGTTTAATCGGGATTAAATCTATACGAAAATCCCTACTAGCCAAGTTTATAGTGCAGTTCATTATTACATCATTGACCCTACATTCTTGACCGTTGGCATATTCAATTACGTATGATTCTTTCAACTTTTGAGGCCTCAGATTTATCTTTGGTCTAAAATCTAATGACACAAAACTCCTACCTGCTCCAGAATCAAATTGTCTAGATGCATCATGATTATTCAGGAGAAACGTACCTGTAACAACATCTAGAGTCTGCCTTGCTTATTCAGCTCCAATCTCGAACACCCGACCCCTTGCCGGTCCTCCTTGATTTCCTTGGTTTGTTTGTTGCGCTTTCCTGGTATCTGGCCTCCAATTCCTTTTTGGACATTTATTCGTGAAGTGATCCGGGCTTCCACATTCATAACACACCCGCTTCTCACCAATCCTGCAATCCTTTGCATTATGGCCTTTCCGGTTGCACTTGAGACAAGTAATGCAATTCCATTGTTGATAACTATTACATTTATCACACTTTGAGTACGCCCATTTTCCTTTCCCTGTTGTCGATGTCTGGATTCCGTAATTTCCCGACGTTCTTTGCTCCTTTCCTGACCTCTTCCCAAACTGTCTTCTTGCTATTTCCCATTCACCGACACACACTGGACCGTTACCGACAATCCATCGATGACATCCTGGCGACACTGCACACACAAGATGCATTCACGACTAGAGTTATGGAGGTGACCCTAGATGCTTGAGGGGCAATTCGGAGGATGTATACATATTTGGTTTGGGCGTTAGGAGCCCTAGTGGTCTAGCTAGGAGTGTTGGTTTGGTTGATATTGCACTAGTCAACCTTTTTATTTGAATCTTTTTGGGGTCAGAACACTCTTATTAGAAACTTGTTTGATTTAATTTGTAAACAATTTGTTATCTTTTTGGATCTATATTTTGGAAATTTATGTTGGAATGTTTAAATTTTATCTATGAAGGTTTGCAAGTTATTTGAATTTCGCATATTGTTTGAATGTATGATTAGATGATTAGTACTAAACATATATCATATTATACGCTTAAAACTTAGTAAGTAGATTTAGTTTGGATATAGTAATTGAAATCTGATCGAAACTCAATTTGGAATTGTGTTTTAGAACAGTGCCTCCAAGGAGACAAAATCCGGAAGTCGCAAGTTTAGTATCAGAACAACTTATGGCAGCACTACTGAATATTGTTAGTCAGGTAGCAGCGGACTTAAACACTAATCAGGGAAACAATCGGAGATCCGAAGAAAGAGAGTGTACCTACAAATCTTTAAGGAGTTGTAATCCAAAAGAGTTCCATGGAACGGAAGGGGGTATCGGTTCTTAACTGTCAACTTGTTGAGTTCCCTGTAATTGATACATATTCCTGAAGTATAGGTCTGATGAATCCTTTGTCGAGTAATTCCTGAAGTTGTTCCGACAGCTCTTGCATCTCTGATGGTGCTAATCGATATGGTGCTTTTGCCACTGGCGCGGCTCTTGGAATTAATTCTATGTGAAGCTCCACTTGTCTTGGTGGGGGTATTCCAGGCAATTCGTCCGGGAATACTTCAGGAAAATTTCGAACTATAGGAATATCTTGAATGTGTTTTTCTTCAACCTTCTTATCCATGATGTGAGCTAGAAAAGCAATTCAATCCTTTCTCAAATACTTTTGCATCTTCATACACGTCAATATTTTAATACCCCTCCTGGGTTTCTCTCCTTCTACTTCGAGTTTTCCCACTTCGGGTAACGGAATTCGAACGATCTTTTCGGAGCAACAAATTTCGGTTTGGTTTTTGGATAACCAATCCATGCCCACAACTATGTCAAAACTTCCTAGTTTAATCAGGATTAAATCTATATGGAAATCCCTACTAGCCAAGTTTATAGTGCAGTTCATTATTACATCATTGACCCTACATTCTTGACCGTTGGCATATTCAATTACGTATGATTCTTTCAACTTTTGAGGCCTCAGATTTATTCTTGGTCTAAAATCTAATGACACAAAACTCCTATCTGCTCCAGAATCAAATTGTCTAGATGCATCATGATTATTCAGGAGAAACGTACCTGTAACGACATCTAGATTCTGCCTTGCTTATTCAGCTCCAATCTCGAACACCCGACCCCTTGCCGTTCCGCCTTGATTTCCTTGGTTTGGTGGTTGCGCTTTCCTGGTATCTGGCCTCCAATTCCTTTTTGGACATTTATTCCTGAAGTGATCCGGGCTTCCACATTCATAACACACCCGCTTGTCACCAATCCTGCAATCCTTTGCATTATGGCCTTTCCGGTTGCACTTGAGACAAGTAATGCATTTCCCTTGTTGATAACTATTACATTTATCACACTTTGAGTACGCCCATTTTCCTTTCCCTGTTGTCGATGTCTGGATTCCGTAATTTCCCGACGTTCTTTGCTCCTTTCCTGACCTCTTCCCAAACTGTCTTCTTGCTCTTTCCCATTCACCGACACACACTGGACCGTTACCGACAATCCATCAATGCCATCCTGGCGACATTGCACACACAAGATGCATTCACGACTAGAGTTATGGAGGTGACCCTAGATGCTTGAGGGGCAATTCGGAGGATGTATACATATTTGGTTTAGGCGTTAGGAGCCCTAGTGGTCTAGCTAGGAGTGTTGGTTTGGTTGATATTGCACTAGTCAACCTTTTTATTTGAATCTTTTTGGGGTCAGAACACTCTTATTAGAAACTTGTTTGTTTTAATTTGTAAACAGTTTGTTATCTTTTTGGATCTATATTTTATTCCTGAAGTGATCCGGGCTTCCACATTCATAACACACCCGCTTCTCACAAATCCTGCAATCCTTTGCAATATGGCCTTTCCGGTTGCACTTGAGACAAGTAATGCATTTCCCTTGTGAATAACTATTACATTTATCACACTTTGAGTACGCCCATTTTCCTTTCCCTGTTGTCGATGTCTGGATTCCGTAATTTCCCGACGTTCTTTGCTACTTTCCTGACCTCTTCCCAAACAGTCTTCTTGCTCTTTCCCATTCACCGACACACACTGGACCGTTACCGACAATCCATCAATGACATCCTGGCGACACTGCACACACATGATGCATTCACGACTAGAGTTATGGAGGTGACCCTAGATGCTTGAGGGGCATTTCGAAGGATGTATACATATTTGGTTTGGGCGTTAGGAGCCCTAGTGTCCTAGCTAGGAGTGTTGGTTTGGTTGATATTGCACTAGTCAACCTTTTTATTTGAATTTTTTTGGGGTCAGAACACTCTTATTAGAAACTTGTTTGTTTTAATTTGTAAACAATTTGTTATCTTTTTGGATCTATATTTTGGAAATTTATGTTGGAATGTTTAAATTTTATCTATGAAGGTTTGCAAGTTATTTGAATTTCGCATATTGTTTGAATGTATGATTAGATGATTAGTACTAAACGTATATCATATTATACGCTTAAAACTTAGTAAGTAGATTTAGTTCGGATATAGTAATAGAAATATGATCGAAACTCAATTTGGAATTGTGTTTTAGAACAATCCCTCCAAGGAGACAAAATCCGGAAGTCGCAAGGTTAGTATCAGAACAACTTATGGCTGCACTACTGAATATTGTTAGTCAGGTAGCAGCGGGCTTAAACACTAATCAGGGAAACAATCGGAGATCTGAAGAAAGAGAGTGTACCTACAAATCTTTAAGGAGTTGTAATCCAAAAGAGTTGCATGGAACGGAAGGGGGTATCGGTTCTTAATTGTCAACTTCTTGAGTTCCCTGTAATTGATACATATTCCTGAAGTATAGGTCTGATGAATCCTTTGTCGAGTAATTCCTAAAGTTGTTCCGACAGCTCTTGCATCTCTGATGGTGATAATCGATATGGTGCTTTCGCCACTGGCGCGGCTCTAGGAATTAATTCTATGTGAAGCTCCACTTGTCTTGGTGGGGGTATTCCAGGCAATTCGTCCGGGAATACTTCAGGAAAATTTCGAACTATAGGAATATCTTGAATGTGTTTTTCTTCAACCTTCTTATCCATGATGTGAGCTAGAAAAGCAATTCAATCCTTTCTCAAATACTTTTTCATCTTCATACACGTCACTATTTTAATACCCCTCCTGGGTTTCTCTCCTTCTACTTCGAGTTTTCCCACTTCGGGTAACGGAATTCGAACGATCTTTTCGGAGCAACAAATTTCGGCTCGGTTTTAGGATAACAATCCATGCCCACAACTATGTCAAAACTTCCTAGTTTAATCGGGATTAAATCTATACGGAAATCCCTACTAGCCAAGTTTATAGTGCAGTTCATTATTACATCATTGACCCTACATTCTTGACCGTTGGCATATTCAATTACGTATGATTCTTTCAACTTTTGAGGCCTCAGATTTATCTTTGGTCTAAAATCTAATGACACAAAACTCCTATCTGCTCCAGAATCAAATTGTCTAGATGCATCATGATTATTCAGGAGAAACGTACCTGTAACGACATCTGGATTCTGCCTTGCTTATTCAGCTCCAATCTCGAACACCCGACCCCTTGCCGATCCTCCTTGATTTCCTTGGTTTGTTGGTTGCGCTTTCCTGGTATCTGGCCTCCAATTCCTTTTTGGGCATTTATTCCTAAAGTGATCCGGGCTTCCACATTCATAACACACCCGCTTCTCACCAATCCTGCAATCCTTTGCAATATGGCCTTTCCGGTTGCACTTGAGACAAGTAATGCATTTCCCTTGTTGATAACTATTACATTTATCACACTTTGAGTACGCCCATTTTCCTTTCCCTGTTGTCGATGTCTGGATTCCGTAATTTCCCGACGTTCTTTGCTCCTTTCCTGACCTCTTCCCAAACTGTCTTCTTGCTCTTTCCCATTCACCGACACACACTGGACCGTTACTGACAATCCATCCATGACATCCTGGCGACACTGCACACACAAGATGCATTCACGACTAGAGTTATGGAGGTGACCCTAGATGCTTGCGGGGCAATTCGGAGGATGTATACATATTTGGTTTGGGCGTTAGGAGCCCTAGTGGTCTAGCTAGGAGTGTTGGTTTGGTTGATATTGCACTAGTCAACCTTTTTATTTGAATCTTTTTGGGATCAGAACACTCTTATTAGAAAGTTGTTTATTTTAATTTGTAAACAATTTGTTATCTTTTTGGATCTATATTTTGGAAATTTATGTTGGAATGTTTAAATTTTATCTATGAAGGTTTGCAAGTTATTTGAATTTCGCATATTGTTTGAATGTATGATTAGATGATTAGTACTAAACGTATATCATATTATACGCTTAAAACTTAGTAAGTAGATTTAGTTCGGATATAGTAATAGAAATCTGATCGAAACTCAATTTGGAATTGTGTTTTAGAACAATGCCTCCAAGGAGACAAAATCCGGAAGTCGCAAGGTTAGTATCAAAACAACTTATGGCTGCACTACTGAATATTGTTAGTCAGGTAGCAGCGGGCATAAACACTAATCAGGGAAACAATCGGAGATTTGAAGAAAGAGAGTGTACCTACAAATCTTTAAGGAGTTGTAATCCAAAAGGGTTCCATGGAACGGAAGGGGGTATCGGTTCTTAATTGTCAACTTCTTGAGTTCCCTGTAATTGATACATATTCCTGAAGTATAGGTCTGATGAATCCTTTGTCGAGTAATTCCTGAAGTTGTTCCGATAGCTCTTGCATCTCTGATGGTGCTAATCGATATGGTGCTTTCGCCACTGGCGCGGCTCTAGGAATTAATTCTATGTGAAGCTCCACTTGTCTTGGTGGGGGTATTCCAGACAATTCGTCCGGGAATACTTCAGGAAAATTTCGAACTATAGGAATATCTTGAATGTGTTTTTCTTCAACCTTCTTATCCATGATGTGAGCTAGAAAAGCAATTCAATCCTTTCTCAAATACTTTTGCATCTTCATACACGTCACTATTTTAATACCCCTCCTGGGTTTCTCTCCTTCTACTTCGAGCTTTCCCACTTCGGGTAACGGAATTCGAACGATCTTTTCGGAGCAACAAATTTCGGCTCAGTTTTTAGATAACCAATCCATGCCCACAACTATGTCAAAACTTCCTAGTTTAATCGGGATTAAATCTATACGGAAATCCCTACTAGCCAAGTTTATAGTGCAGTTCATTATTACATCATTGACCCTACATTCTTGACCGTTGGAATATTCAATTACGTATGATTCTTTCAACTTTTGAGGCCTCAGATTTATCTTTGGTCTAAATAATGACAAAAAACTCCTATCTGCTCCAGAATCAAATTGTCCAAATGCATCATGATTATTCAGGAGAAACGTACCTGTAATGACATCTGGATTCTGCCTTGCTTATTCAGCTCCAATCTCGAACACCCGACCCCTTGCCGGTCCTCCTTGATTTCCTTGGTTTGTTGGTGGCGCTTTCCTGGTATCTGGCCTCCATTTCCTTTTTGGACATTTATTCCTGAAGTGATCCGGGGTTCCACATTCATAACACACCCGCTTCTCACCAATCCTGCAATCCTTTGCAATATGGCCTTTCCGGTTGCACTTGAGACAAGTAATGCATTTCCCTTGATGATAACTATTACATTTATCACACTTTGAGTACGCCCATTTTCCTTTCCCTATTGTCGATGTATGGATTCCGTAATTTCCCGACGTTCTTTGCTCCTTTCCTGACCTCTTCCCAAACTTTCTTCTTGCTCTTTCCCATTCACCGACAAACACTGGACCGTTACCGACAATCCATAGATGACATCCTGGCGACACTGCACACACAAGATGCATTCACGACTAGAGTTATGGAGGTGACCCTAGATGCTTGAGGGGCAATTCGGAGGATGTATATATATTTGGTTTGGGCGTTAGGAGCCCTAGTGGTCTAGCTTGGAGTGTTGGTTTGGTTGATATTGCACTAGTCAACCTTTTTATTTGAATCTTTTTGGGATCAGAACACTCTTATTAGAAACTTGTTTGTTTTAATTTGTAAACAATTTGTTATCTTTTTGGATCTATATTTTGGAAATTTATGTTGGAATGTTTAAATTTTATCTATGAAGGTTTGCAAGTTATTTGAATTTCGCATATTGTTTGAATGTATGATTAGATGATTAGTACTAAACGTATATCATATTATACGCTTAAAACATAGTAAGTACATTTAGTTCGGATATAGTAATAGAAATCAGATCGAAACTCAATTTGGAATTGTGTTTTAGAACAATGCCTCCAAGGAGACAAAATCCGGAAGTCGCAAGGTTAGTATCAGAACAACTTATGGCAGCACTACTGAATATTGTTAGTCAGGTAGCAGCGGGCTTAAACACTAATCAGGGAAAAAATCGGAGATCTGAAGAAAGAGAGTGTACCTACAAATCTTTAAGGAGTTGTAATCCAAAAGAGTTCCATGGAACGGAAGGAGCTGTTGGACTTATCACTTGGCTAGAGGGTATGGAGTTAGTTCTCTACATTAGTAAATGTACCGAGAGAATCAAGGTAGAATTTGTTGCTTGTCTTCTGTTGGAACCCAGATTCCTTTCTACAACAGGTAATTGATATATTTGAGAATCAAAGTATGTGCGGAAGCAGTTTAATATCAATTAACAGTAGTAATAATTTGAACAGTTGGAAAGATGAAGAACATATGGAATTTGTATTAATAACCTTGAATCACGATTACAAGTACTTGGAATGACGCACAGTATGTTCTTCAATTGAAAGTACTCAGACCGACTACTTTTACATTAAGAGAAAAGATCTATTTATACAATAACAGAATACAAAAGTCAATATCCTAACCTATTAGAGACTGACACGTATGAGATGGGAGCGTGTAACTAACTGATCAGCTGTATAAGGGTAGACATGTTAGATGTATGTGCCATGTCATGTTCTTCATCTTAGGGTTCATACTTTAATGTCTAACAATCTCCCCCTAAGTATGAAACCAGAAGAATGAAGTCTGTTCAGAAAGGAGCAACTTCAGAGACGATCTTTGCAATCCTGTTGATGACCTATCTGATTGATAATAAACTGGTAAGCCTTTTGATCATCCTTTCAAGTACCTCTGGATCATGTTCATTGACACTAACAGAGATGTAACATTTTGCAATGTATACAACATCTGAAGAGTATCGATGTGCGTCCTTTATTCTAAAAGAGCTTCTTCTGTCTGTTCTTCTAAAGATGACCCCCTCCTCTGGTTGAAGCAAAATTTTACCAACTTTGAATGAATTGATGTTTTCTAATTCTTCATTTGGTGCAGAGATGGCAAGACCATCAACGTTGAAGTTTAGCCCTATCTGGAAGTCTACCTGCCTCTTGTATCTGATCAAAGACTTCATGCATTCAATGATTCTTGAATAGGCAATGTTGTGTTGGCTATCAATACCTCTGGCCACATGGACTTTCATAAAACTTTCCAGGACCAGAAGATCAGAGGGGTGAACATACAGTAGATCGTTATCGCAAAAGTATCTGGTTTGATTGTCTTCTATGATTACTTCATAAATCGTGTACCAGATCTCTATATCTTCAAATTGTGAGTGTTTTATAGCAGAGATCCGTTTGATTGGTACAGAAGTATAAACATCCTTTCTTGCTTGTTTGTGTGCCATGAATTTGTCTTTTACAACATCACTTACATTATAGGCGTTCGAGAAGTTGGGTAGCATCAAGTAGATCTTCTGATCGTTTGGAGCGTACATGTTGTTTCTGATGATTTCAACTATTGGAAGTTCAAGTCTCCCCAACCTCTGGACTGCTTCTTCACGGACAACTTTTCTTCTCTGTGATTTACCGTGTCTTGCTTTCTCCCTGGCTTCCTTTTCTCTCTCTCTCTCTTCTTCTGCCTTTGCTTTTTCTCTTTCAATTCTTTCTTTTTCTAAATCAGCTAGTCTTCTTTCTTCAACATTGGCTCTTTCTTCTTCTGCTTTAGCTTTTAACTTAGCTTCTATCCTTTCTTTATTTAGGGCTTCAATTTTAGCTTTTGATGCCTCAGCTCTGGCCCTAGCTTCTTTTTCTTTGGCTATCTCTGCTTCAGTGGATGGAGAATATGGCGTTTTCCTTGTATTGCCAATTACTTCTAGAATAAATTTGGCTATTTCTGGATCTTTTGGAAGAGGCCCAGAATGAGTAGCTAACGGGGTTGGAGTTAGAGGAGTTTGCGTTGATGAAGGTTGAGCAACAGGAGTTTGCTTGGAAGAAGGTGGTTGTTGTTTGTTAGAAGGAGTAGATGTAGAATTCGTTGGATTTGAGCTTTCAGCGTTGGTAGTGGATTTGGCTTTCTTGGCTTTCGGTTCTTTCTCCGCCTTCTGAGAATCTGGATCCTGATCCTCAGACCTTTTTCGTTTAAGCTCTGCTCTTCTGCAAGCTCGTTCTTCCTTAGCCATTTTCTTGGCGTTGAATGCGTCAGATATAGAACGTACCAGAGTTGTAAGTTGAGAAAGAGTGGTTTCCATGGAAGAGAGCTTCTGATCAACATTTGAAGTCATCTTTGATGCAAACTTTGAAGATATGGCATTCATTCTGTCAAGCATGGCTTTTTGAAAAATAGCCATGTCTGACTTCTTAACCAGAGTAGTGCCAGAAGGATCATTAGAAGGAATTACTGTTTTGATAATCTTTTGTAAATCAGCAACCAAAGAACTATATTCTGCCACAGAGATGGTAATTTCAGAAGTTAGGAGAGAGTCAGGTATGTGGAAGATAGCATCAGCATTTGGTTTGATCCCTTCATGCAGAAGTTTGAACTGGTCATCAAAATTATTCTTCTGGGCCTCTGAATTGACAGAAAGAACCTTTTGAATGGCTTGTAAAGTAGCAGCTTGATTTGCTTGTTCAGATTTGATGCCCAGAAGAAGAGTATCATTATTGGAGACGGATAATTTTAGATCTTCCATAGATCTCTGAAGTTTATCAGCAAATGCCTGCAACGCTGCATTTGTGACAAATTCAGAATGTGTAACCGGTGCTTCTCCAACACATGGAGCCCCCTCACTCTCGCGTTCAGAGAGGCCCTCCACACCTATTTTGATGTTGAGTGTGGGGGGACTTCCAACCTGTCTTTGAGAGTTGTTATGCACAGGCACCTCTTCGGTTGTTCTGATTGTTTCAACATAATCCTCATCATCAAAGGATGAGGTGCTGAAAACAATGTGTTTACCTTGATGGAGTGTAAACACCCCGGTAAGTGGTGCATCCTGATGCTGTAACCTCTCTGATAGGATTTCATCAGCGACTAAACTATCAGAAGATGTGGACGCATCTTCTGTGTTTTCTAAGACAGTGTCGGTCACAAAGACAGCGACATTTTGTGTGGGGATAGGCGAGTTCTGGGCAATGGAACTCTTATATTTTCATCATCATCCTTTTGAGAGAATTATCATAGAAAATATTGATTCATAGAAAAGTAATTTTAAAAAACATGTCAACGTAGAATTATCATCTAAAATGAATTTGGAATGAATCATAAAAATTCTGAGAAACCTTGACGGCAAGAGAAACACAGAATAAGAAGATTCAGAATAAATTTAAAGTAGATAAAACATTCAGAAGACAGCTAACCAGAGTTAGACTTTGAAAAGCCCCCCCTTGATAAGTAAACTCCCATGGAAAAGTAAACTCCCCCTCAAAAGGTGAACTCCCCCTTGATTGAATCACAAAGACTCCTTGATTATATAAAAGTAAGCTTCTTTCGTCGCATTTTGCAATATGTGCTTTGCTGACATCACTTGGAAGATAAAAAGATTATCTGGATAATGAAGGTCAGAAGAGTTCAGAAGCTTCTGATGGCTTCTGGAGAGTGACGAGAATTAATCAGAGACCTCTGGACAGTTCTGATAAAAAAAAAATAAGTGAAGGATGTTACATATTAAGCATTCCCAACTTGCTGATTAAGAAATTAAAACGCTTCTCATCTAGAGCCTTTGTGAAAATATCAGCAAGTTGATAATCAGTAGAGGCAAAATACATTTCTATAGTGCCCTTTTCTACATGATCTTTGATAAAATGATACCTGACATCAATATGATTCGTTTTTTAATGCTGAACTGGGTTTTCAGTAATGACAATTGCACTCTCAGAATCACAGAGTATGGGAATCTTATCATAAATCAGACCGTAGTCTCTGAGTTGAGTCTTCATCCAAATAACTTGAGAACAACAGCTAGCAAAGAACATATTCTACGCGGTAGATGTTGAAACACAATTTTGTTTCTTGGATGTCCACCGATAAGTCGATTACCCGAAGTTGACAACTACCGAAGTACTTTTTCTCATTCAAATTACAACCTGCATGATCAGAATCTGTATATGCCATTAAATCAAACCCAGAGTTTTTAGGATACCAGAGACCCAATGAAGGAGTTCCCTTTAAGTATCTAAAAATTCTTTTGACAGCAGCCAAATGAGATTCTTTAGGATTGGCTTGATAACGAGCACAAAGATATGTAGCAAACATAATATCAGGCCTACTTGCAGTTAAGTACAGAAGAGAACCTATCATACCTCTGTAGCCCGTGATATCAACTTGTTTCCCAGAAGGATCAGGACCTACTTTCATACTAGGAGAGATAGGTGTTTTCATAGGTGATGAATTCTGAAAATGAAATTTCTTTAACATGTCAGAGACATATTTTGCTTGATTAATAAAAATACCAGAGGTACTTTGCTTAACCTGGAGTCCTAGAAAGAATGTTAGTTCTCCCATCATACTCATTTAAAATTCAGTTTCCATTAAAACAAATCAACTTCTGTTTGATGAATAGAGCCAAAAATTATGCCATCCACATAAATTTGAACAATAGTTAACATACCTTTGCCTCTTTTGATGAAAAGTGTGGTATCAATTTTACCTTTCTCATACCCTTTGATGATCAAAAACTTGGATAAACGTTCATACCAGGCTCTGGGTGCTTGCTTTAAGCCATACAGAGCTTTGTCAAGGAGATAGATGTATTCTGGATGTCTTGCATCTTTAAAGCCAGCAGGTTGTTCAACATACACTTCTTCTTTGAGATTTCCATTTAGAAATGCACATTTAACATCCATTTGATATAATTTAAAGTTTTTGTATGCAGAGAATGCCAGAAAAAGTCGTATCGCCTCCAGTCTTGCAACAGCAGCAAAGGTTTCATCGTAATCAATGCCTTCTTCTTGACAATAACCTTTTGCCACCAGAAGAGCCTTGTTTCTGATCACAATTCCGTCTTCATCCTTTTTATTTCTGAAGACCCACTTAGTACCAATAGCAACTTTGCCTTTTGATAATGGTACTAAGTTCCAAACTTTGTTACGTTCAAATTGAAGTAACTCCTCCTGCATTGCTTCTACCCAACTAGGTTCACCTAAGGCTTCATGAACTTGCTTGGGTTCGATCATACTAAGAAAGTTGACATAGAAAGCTTCATTTGCTGTAGCAGATCGTGTTTTGACACCCTCAGAAGGACTACCAATGATAAGATCTAAAGTGTGTGATTTAGTCCATTTCTTCATCCTTGTTTGTGGTATTGGTTGAGCCTGAACTTCTGTGTCAGAAGATGAAATGACTTCTTCTGGAGATACTAATTCTGAGTCTCTTGCTTCTAACGTCTCCCCCTCAGTTGATGGAACAGAAGAAGCTTCTGGACAATCAGATGTTGGAACAGAAGGAAAGGAAGAGTTTGATTCAGAAGAAGTAGGACCAGAAAGAGTTATGCCAGAGGCATGAAGAACTTCAGGTATAATTAAGGATGGAGTTGGTTTTGAAAATATTTCTTCGCCCAGAAAATCATGAAAAATAGCATCAATCTCGGATTCTCTGGATCCTGAAAGATAGTCAGAGGTGACAGTATTAAGTTTGAGTTCTGAAGAGGAATATTCAGAAGTCAGTTGTGTTTGATCATCAAAATCAATGTTAATGCTTTCCATAACTGTTTTAGTTCTTAAGTTAAAAACACGAAAAGCTATGGAATTTAAAGAATAGCCTAAGAATTTAGCTTCTTCTGATTTTGGATCAAACTTGTCAAGTTTGTCTCTGTCATTTAAGATAAAACACCTGCAACCAAAAATATGAAAGAATTTGACAGATGGTATTCTTTTGTTAATAAGCTCATAAGAGGTTTTGAGATGCCTCTTGACGATTATGGAACGATTCTGAGTGAAACAAGCAGTGGCTACAGCTTCTGCCATAAGTGAATGGGAAGACCAGAAGCTGCAAGCATCGTTCTGGCTGCTTCGACCAAGGTTTTGTTGCGACGTTCAACGACGCCATTCTGTTGGGGAGTGCGTACAGCAGAGAAGTTCTGAGTAATTCCATTTTCAGTAAAGTACGCTTCAAGCTTGGTATTCTTGAATTCAGTACCATTGTCGCTTCTTAGCTGTTGAATCTTTTGGTGTAAAAGAACTTGGATTCTAGTCATCATATTCTAGAGTACGATAGGTACATCTGACTACTGTCGAACAAAAGCAAGCAAAGTATACCTGAAAAATTCATCAATAAGTACCAGTATATACTTGTTACCAGAAAGACTCTGAATTGCAATGGGACCACAGAGATCGACATGTAACAATTGCAGAAGTCTAATGCATGAATGATCACTTTTTGTTTTATGGGATGCTCATTTTATCTTGCCCATTTCACATGCAGGGCAGAGGTGATCTTTTTGAACATGAACGTCTGGAAGTCCAGATACCAAATTATGTTTGACGAGCATCTCAAGATTATCAAAATTTAAGTGAGACATTTAATGATGCCAGAGCCATGCAACTTCACTCTTTTTGGAGATAAGACATAGGGTTTCTTTACCATCCTTGGAGGTAAAATTCATCATGTAGAGGTTACCTTTTCTATCTGCTCTCCAAAGTTCCTCACCTGCCTTAGAAAATAAGTAACAATGTTTTTCATCAAATACGACAAGTATCTTAGAATCACATAGTTGACTTACACTTAGAAGGTTATGTTTCAATCCAGAAACATGAGCTACTCTAGATAAGGTAATGT
The DNA here is from genome assembly GCA_036898165.1 of Silybum marianum. Lineage (NCBI taxonomy): Eukaryota > Viridiplantae > Streptophyta > Magnoliopsida > Asterales > Asteraceae > Silybum > Silybum marianum. The sequence goes on along the minus strand of CM072533.1, from coordinate 28,451,247 downwards.
TACCTTCCTGTAAAGTATCGTAGCCTTAGATCTGACCCTTACCATTATCACCAAACGTTACAACTCCACCACTTTTGTCTTTGAATTGGGAGAGTAAGTTTCGTTAACCAGTCATGTGCCTCGAGCATCCAGAGTCAAGATACCAGATATGCACACGCTGTTTCTGCAATTAAGATCAGAGTTTCTTAGGTACCCATTTCATTATGGGTCCTTTAATGTTAGTGTTTGTTTTATCAGCCTTTTTTATTTGCTCTTGATTTGATTTAACAGAAGGTAAAGACTGATTGTTTGTAATTTTTGTTTTTTTGTTTTTCTTTGTTTTATTTTTATTGAAGTGCGAATAGTTTGAGTTTGATTGATCAGAGGTCCGCGAAAAAAATTGTTTCAATTTTAAGAACAGAGAAAAACATTCAGAAGTGTGAAACATAGAAGATTGTATTGAATTTTCATTGCGATAATGATAATTACAATTATTCTTAAGACTGTCTTTTCTAGTATCAGTTATTCTAGAGAACTTCCTATCTAGATTAGACTTATGTTTTGGATCTGAAATGTTCTTCGGCGAAGACTTCCTCTGATTTTTCTTCTCAGAAGCTTTTGAGATTACAGGAACAGAGTGATTAGATTTTGGAAGATTTGGTTTTGGAGAATTCTGACTTTGTAAAGCATTTTTGAGTTTTGCCTCTTTCTCAAGTTCAAGGAATGATTTGGCTTTAAGAGACATTCCGATGAAGTCTGGATGAATGGATACAGGTTTTCTCTGTCCAGTTGGAGAAACAGAGATTATCGGTATATCACTAAAATGTTTGACAACATTTTTATCAGATACTCTGATTTCCAGAGGTTCATTAGTATATAAGAAAGGAGCATCCTTATTTTTAACTACCACTGGAGTTTTAGTGAAGATTGGTGAAGATAGGTTTTCCAATTTTGAAAAATATTCGTCCGAATTGTCAAAAAACTCTTCACCTTAATTGTCAGTCTCCCAAGGATATGTGATTACCTCCCAATCATCTTGAGATTCAGAAAGATGCAAGTCTACGAGAGAACAAGGAAATATCTCTGGATTGTTGTAAGAGAAAATAGTATTTTCATTTTTAAAACATTCATCCATAGTTTAGAGAATATCATTTTCAAAGTTAAGTCTTAAATCTTCCTCTACCAGAATAGGAATAAAAACATCAGCCGCTGGATTCAAAGTTTTATGAACATTTAAGCCAAATTGGAAAATGGCATCTTGCTTCTGAATTGTATTCAAATCAACATTTGTTTTGCAAGATGAGTATTCAATATTTTTGAATTTGAGTTTTCGTTGATGATGATACTTTTCATGTTTTGATCGTTTGAAAATTTATTGTTCATATAAGATTGGAAACGTTGCCTTCTGTATTTGTCCTATACGGAAAACAGATTCTAAGTTAGACCTTTTTTCACACGTGTAGGGGTCTAAGTCCTCGAACCAAAGTCCAGACCTTCCTACTTGTGTATTGATCTTGTCATGAACTTTCTGAGCGTCCAGATATGTTTTAATTTGTAGCCTTTTGTGTTGAAGTTCAATGTACAAAAATTCTCTCTCCTTTTGAAAATAGTTTATAAGAGCTACAGTGTTTAATCTGTCCCTTTCTTTAGCCTGAATCTCCTTATCCTTTTCTTCCAAAAGTTTATTAAAATTCAAATTCTCCTTTTTGAGTTTAACTTCAGAATTTTTTAAAATCATGGAAATTTTTTCTTTCTCGGTATTTTATTCAAGTTTTTCTTCTGTTAAGATATCCATTTCTCTTTTAAAAATATCCCTTTCTTTTTGTATTGTAGAAAGTGTCTTTTCAACACTCTTTCGTAACTTCTTTTCAATTGTGAGCTTTTGTTTGAGTTCTTCAAAATTGTTTGATAAAAGCACAATTGTAGTTTCAAATTCAGATGATTCAGAAAGAGTACTAACCGGTGATTCGGAAGGTTGTTCTTCTGATTCATTTGTCTTTGCCATCCCACAGAACATGGCCTCATCACCGCTGGACTCATCTCCGAGCCAGTTCTCTTTCTCAGCATAGTGGGCTCTTTCAGGGACATTATACTTGTATTTGTTTTTGTAATATGTTTTGTCTTTATCCAGAGCCCCTCTGCAATCTTTCGAGTAATGTCCCGGCTTGCCACATCTGTAGCATACATCTTTCTTCTTCATCATCTCATCTTCTTTCTTCTCTGCTTCTGATTTTTCAAATCTCCTAACCTCTTGCTTAGGAGCATAAGTAGGGCGATCAAATCTTCTGTTCCCCTGGAAAGACCTATTCCCAAACCTATTTGTAAATTGTTTAGTGATGAGAGCCAACGAATCAGCAAAGTCTTTAATATCATCATCAGAGTCAGAGTCATCCTCTGGGATTGTCTCTGACACAAAAGCCTTGCTTTTTCCTCTTCTTTCTTCACTTCTTCTTCTAATCGTTCCCGTAGATTCAGAAATCAAGGCCAGAGGTCCTCCAATATTTGTCTTCTTCTGGACAACTTCCTTTTCATGGGCTTGCAGTGTACCAAATACACCATGCAAAGACCATTGCTCCAGGTCTTGATTTGCTTGAAGTGACATCGAAAGATTTGACCATTCTGGATTTAAACGTTTAAGAAATAAAACGTTGTTGTCTTCCTTTGAGCGAACAATGTCGCATCTCTTGCATAAATTTATCAAGTTGTTAAATCGATGGAAGGTTTGTTCCAAAGACTCATCAACAATTCTATGGAAACTGTTGTACTCATTCAAAGCTTGAGCTCTTCTGTTTTTTTTCATCTTTGCTCCACCTTCCAGAAGATTCTCCAGTTGATCCCATAATTCCATAGCCGTATCACATGAATCCATAGATTGAAAAAAATCTCATTTGGAATAGCCATTATTAAGAGAGATTTAGCCTTCTTAGCCAATTCAACTTGTGCTTTTTCTTCTTTAGACCAGCTGTTCCTTAATTTGGGAACCTGTCTTGCTGGTATTTCATCTGTGGTTGCAGTGGCTGGAATTCGTGGAATAGTTGTCATGGGAATAAATGGACCATTTTGAATAATTGTATATAGTTCAGCATCCAAACCCTCGTAAAAGTTAATCATGCGGATTTTCCGTTGGGGATATTCATCACGAACAAGAGTAGGTGGTTTAGTCAGAGAACCAGATGTGTAAACAGCATTCAAACTTGAATTTGTCATTTTCAGCAGAAAAACAAAGAATCGAGAAATAAAATGAAGATTGATTGAAATTTAGAACAATTAAATTTCAATTGAATGGAAAAACAGGTCGCTAATCTTACTTATCCTTCAGATTTCAACACGATTACCACTATTTTGAAGAAAATTTGTTATTAATTAACAAAATCTCGTAGAACAGGGTGGAATTATGAACAATAGCTTGAAACTGAAAATTACTGTTCTATAGAAAAGGAATTTCTTCAAATGGAAGAGATCTAATAATCAATAGATTGATTAGAGGCTCTAATACCAATTGTTGGAACCCAGATTCCTTTCTACAACAGGTAATTGATATATTTGAGAATCAAAGTATGTGCCGAAGCAGTTTAATATCAATTAACAGTAATAATAATTTGAACAGTAAGAAAGATGAAGAGCAGATGGAATTTGTATTAATAACCTTGAATCACGATTACAAATACTTGGAATGACGCACAGTATGTTCTTCAATTGAAAGTACTCACATCGACTACTTTTACATTAAGAGAAAAGATCTATTTATACAATAACATAATGCAAAAGTCAATATCCTAACCTATTACAGACTGACACGTATGAGATGGGAGCGTGTAACTAACTGATCAGCTGTATAAGGGTAGACATGCTAGATGTATGTGCCACGTCATGTTTTTCATCTTACGGTTCATACTTTCAATGTCTAACATCTTCTTCAAGGATGAGCCTTGACATGGTGGAACACCCAGGTCCAAATTCGAGGCCGAGAGGCAGCTAATAGACTTACATGGGATGAATTCAAGAAAATGCTTAAGGATGAGTATTGTCCGAGAAGTGAAATTCAGAAATTAGAAGTAGAGTTAAGGAACCATGAAATGAATGGAAACGACCTTGATACTTATACTGCCCGTTTCCATGAGTTGGCCAAACTAGTACCACATTTAGTGACACCTGAGGAGAATAGAGTTTTCCGATATGTATGGGGTCTGTCCCCGAAAATTAGAGGGGACGTTACTTCAGCTGATCCGAAGACACTTCAAGCAACAGTAAACTTAGCAACACGACTCGCCAACAATGCGAACCGTACCGGAACGTTTGCAACCAACAAGGCATTGGGAATAAGGAAGGTGGATGAACTTGCAAGAAGACAGTTTGGGAAGAGGTCAGGAAAGGAGCAAAGAACGTCGGGAAATTACGGAATCCAGACATCGACAATAGGGAAAGGAAAAGGGGCTTACCCAAAGTGTGATAAATGTAATAGTTATCATCAAGGGAAATGCATTACTTGTCTCAAGTGCAACCAGAAAGGCCATATTGCAAAGGATTGCAAAATTGGTGAGAAGCGGGTGTGTTATGAATGTGGAAGCCCGAAATACTAAAACTATATAATTTATTTAAATTGGGTATAAATTAGGGCATTTGGCAATATATTGGACGTTCCGGACAGTTACGGGTCGGAACCGGACGTTTTTAACGACTACATGAAAATGCTAGAGATTTTTGGGTTAATCTAATCTATTTAACTCTTATTCTTCTAATTATCTAAAATAACTCTAACAAACTTAATAGAGGCTAACCTGAAAGCTCGAATTTCGACAGTTGTCACGTACATAAGTAACATTTAGTCATATAAGTGACCGTTTTGGGTATTCCTCTTTGATAGGGAAACGGCAGACGGGCGTGTGGGAGCGGATCGTGTTTTAATTAACTGAAGTGTTAGCTAAAATGTGAGTACTAACGGCCCCTCTTTTTAAATGTTTATATGTTTTGGGGTGTAAAGCATGTCGTTTAAAAGGAAATTGAATTGATTTATATTAATTAATGAAAAGCATATAAATCTATACGATGAGCAAAATTATATTACATGATGATATGTTGAGTTATGTGAAGTCCCCGTGTTGTACTACTATTTAACTTGTTAGGTTTAATATTTTATTGTGTCAAAATAAGGAATGGATATGATTAAATGTAAAAGGAAGTTTATAATTCATTAAACTCTTTCCTTCATTAATTACATTAAACCTTTCAATAAATAGGAGTCTAGGTATTCAATATGTAGTGATCGATTACCATAGAGCAGATTCTGATTATTATTCCCTGTAATCGATATACACTTCAAGAGATATACGACTACAGTATTCATTCAAAACCTCCTTGTTCGTATTACTTTATTATCTAACCTTTATTTTATTATTGTGCTTGTTAATCTGGGATCTACAAGTGGTATCAGAGCCTATGATCTGATTTTTTACGATTCATACTTCCGCCTGTTAATTTTTTATCGATTAATATCTCTGTTTCTTTGTGTTTTTCTCGAATATTACTTATGTGTTTCCTCGAATTCACTCATCTGTTGCATTAATTTTTATCAACTCATACTTCTGCTCGATTAGTTTTTATCGATTCATACTGCTGTTCCTTGAATTTTTATCGACTAAAACACAAAATATTTAATCTGCTTTAATTAAAATTACTCTAGTTTATTTTATTTACTTTTGAATTTCTTTACATAAGAAAACTCAAGAACTAGTGACTCCTGCAGCTTTTCTTACTCAAGAATTCCCTAGTAAAATCATAAAACTCTTGAAATTTTGATTTTTCAGTGATTGAACAAATAAGAAACTCGAGAACTTAGACATTCTTGTCCATAAAAAGACTTGTTCTTTTTAGTCAAGAACCTTTTGTTCTTGTTTTCTGGTTTATCAATTACAGAAAACTCAGATTAATTATCTTTGATCTTTTATCGAGCCCTTTTTTGTCGACAACAATTTTTTATCGAGCCTTAAGGAATCGATCAAATTTTTTATCGACTCAGTATTCTATCGAGAAAAACAAAAGTTATCGAGCACTCGTTGATAGACAATACGTTGTTTTATCGATTCAAAATTTTCTTTAAAGTTTTATCGAGTCTCTTTCACTCGACAAAATTTGTTATCAAGTCTTGAACACCCGATAAAATCCCTATCATTAAGACCCATATCGACAATTCCTTTTTGTCGATCCTTTGTCTGTCGATAAAAACCCACTGTTTCACGTGACAACTCAGAAATTTTTACAAACTCACTGATCGAGGTCAACTAATAAAGTACAATGACTACCCGTGAAGCCATGGCAATACCCGTGAAGCCATGGCAATTGGTTTAGATACCAAACCCCCTATTCTCTTTCCGGGGGAATATTCTCAATGGAAGGATCGATTTCTTGACTTTATTGAACGCAATGATCATGCCGATGAGATCATGCGTTCGATAAAAGAAGGTCTTCCTCCTACTTTCTATCAAGATTTTCCGGCCATGCCAAACAATACTCCTCCGGTGGCCGCACGAAGGGAAGTAAAACAAAAACATGCATGGGATGCAAATGAAAAGAAAATAATGAAACGTGATCAATTAGCCCGATCATATCTACTGATGAGCCTCCCAAACGACATCTACATGAGCATCGATAGCCACAAGAAATCGGCTAAATAAATGTGGGAGGAAATCGAAAAGTTCATGCTTGGAACTAAAATTGGCACACAACTCAAGATCACTAATTGCATCTCCCAATACGAAGAATTCAAGGCTAAAGAAGGAGAAAGTCTTACGAATACTTATAGTCATTTCGTACAACTGGTGAACGAGCTAAGCAAAAATGAAATTCGTAAGACTAAGATCGAGAACAACGTCAAATTTGTTAGCAATCTTCAACCAGAGTGGCGCCGGTTTGCTAATCAAATCAAACATAGCAAATATCTGGCTGAACTCGATCTGCACGAGGTTTATGAAACTCTTCAGCAAGATGAAGAGGAGGTCCTTGAGTTGATGGGGTCAAACACGAAGAAGAACTCTCATCCAATTGCATTGGTGGCATCTTCTTCTTCCAATTCTCAAGAGATGTTTCCTGATTTAGAAGAAGAAGACTTTAACTATGATCCTGAAATTGCCAAACTTCAACAACAGTTGGCCTTCCTTACGAGATCTTTTCAACAAAAGTTCTCACGTCGCTCAAATCCAAATCAACAAAGGTATGCCTCGGGATCAAAGAATCATTAGCGAAAGGCAATGTTTGAGCCCAAGCAAAGAAGAGAAGAACCTCGCTCAACACCCAAACCCGAAGATAAGTTCAAAGGTGAGATGAGCCTATGCTATAACTGTGGAAAATCCGGCCACTACGCACGAGAATGCAAGAAGCCGATAGTCCAAGATTCCAACTACTTCACATACAAATTAATGTTGGCAAAGCAAAGAGAGGTCGGCAAAGTTATTTTAGCTGAACATGAACAATGGCTCAACCAAAATCATGATGATGATATGGAAAAGGATACCCAAGCACATTTCAGCTTGATGGCTTATTCCGATGACAATCCGTCACACGCTTCCGACTATACGCCCGAGGTAAGCCCTTCTGACTATGATGCTTTTGTATCTCAAATGAATGATCTGATGTGCAAATTAAATGACTTACAATCTAAGTTGAAAACCGAGAAACTCTTGGTTTCCAACCTAGAAGCACGCCTAAAAAATAATCATAATCAACTGCTTCTTATTCAAACCAAACTTGTAACTTCTAAGAGTATAGCTCACAATCTTGAAACGGAGAAAATGATTTTTCAAGAAGAAAATGATTTATTAAAACACCAAACTTCTGAACTCACTCTTCAACTTAACAAATCTAAAGGTGAGACTGTACAATTTTCAGCCAAGTTTGACTTTGTTAGTTTTCAAAAACAAGATCTCTTAGAAAAACTCAAAGATTTGGAATTAAAGCTGTACAAAATTGGTCAAACTGAACATACAATTCACTTAAATGCTTCGAAAGATTTTAGTTCTAAAGCCGGGTTAGGATTTGATAACCCGAAACATTTAAAAAAGGCAATCTATAATACTCCGACAATTTATAAATTCGAATATATGAACCTTGGTCCGGATTATCAAATTCAATTTATGAAGTCGGATCCCAATGTCGATGAAAGGGAAGATTGGAAGAGACAAAACAAAAATTTCTTTCAAATTCCTTTCTGCTACCCTCAAATAGTAGAAGAGGAATCTTCAAAATAATCTCTTCCAAACGACTACTTTCCATCCTATTCTGCCGACGAACTTCAAAACAAAATTCCTGAATGTAAACCTTACATTCCAACTCTATTTTTGGAAAACAAAATTATTCAACTTGAAAAAGTGTTGGAATTTGAGCGTTCTCTAGCGGAAAAGGAAAAGGAATCATTTTTTACAAAAATACAACAACTTGAAAACGAGAATTTACAATTCACCAAAAATCATGAGAATGATACTATTTCAAATATCTCCACATGTAAAGCCTTCGTTAGCAATTATTTAAATGATTGCGAAGAGTTGTTTAAACGTGATCCAAATTACATTTCCTCAAAACAAAAATGTTCCTTTTCCGACGACCAAATCAATGATGAATTAGATGCCCTTTCTAATCAATCTTCACTTGAATCGGACGAGTGTTTAAAAGACATGTGTGCTGATTTTGACTTCAGTCTTGTACTTCCAAATCACACGGAGTTTTTAGACAAAGGCAAACAACCAATGGAATTGTTTTCTATTCCGGAAAAACCAACAGAATGTTCCACGAGTCAAAATCACAACACTCCCAAACAAACAAACTCCACTCATTTATTTAAAAACATACTAACCGTGTCCTTCTTTATGTTTCAGCGGTTCATACTCTAGAAACCAAACAAGTTCGGGTCAAAAAGGGCACGAATACAACAAAGTCATCCTCCTGCAAAAAAGACAATTTTTCTCATTCAAATGTCAAAAAAACCATAATCGTTTTAGATTTCCTTATAAAATTCATTCATTTCGACATTTAATTAAATTTTCTAGTAATCAACTTTGTTGTTCCAATCCGATTGATTATGATTATGGTTATTTTCCTAGCATGCAAAATTCGTATAATTCTCATCATAACTTTTATCCATCATCACCTATTTATAAATGGGTTCCTAAAGAACACATGACTAACACCACTAAGTCTCACTTCAAGTGGGTACGCAAAGGTGCAATGTCAACTAACCCCAATGGACCCATTTACAAATGGGTACCTAAATCTGTCTAATTTTTTGCAGATCGGTCATGTGTGGTATTTAGACTCTGGTTGCTCCAAACACATGACCGGACAAAAGGAGCTGCTTGCCAATTACACGGAGAAAAAGGGCGGATTTGTTAAATTTGGCAACAATCACCTGGCAACAATCAAAGGATATGGTGATATCATCCAAAACAACATCACCATTTCAGACGTTTCATATGTTCAAGGCCTGAGTCACAATCTACTGAGTATCGGAAAGTTCTGTGACACACAACTTGAAGTAAATTTCCGACCCGCCAGATGCTGTGTACGCACATTTGATGGCAAAGAGTTATTAGCCGGCTCACGCAAGTCCAATCTGTACATCATCGATCTTTCTCAAGTGACCGCACCAGCAACTGTTTGTCTAATCTCAAACGTCTCTAGTCTGAATACTTGGTTATGGCATCGACGTCTATCTCATTTGAACTTCAAGAACATCAATCGCCTCTCCATTAACAGACTAGTCACCGGTCTTCCCGCTATAAAATTTGACAAACCACACTTATGTGATGCATGTGAGATGGGAAAGATGAAGAAAGTATCTCACAAACCCAAGGTGGTTCATAGCACAATCGACCTCTTCAACTCATACATATGGACTTATGTGGCCCGATGCGGACTCAAAGCATACATGGAAGGAAGTATGTTCTAGTGATGGTTGATGACTTTTCTCGATTCACGTGGGTAAAATTTCTTCGCTCGAAGGATGAAACTCCCGAAATAATTATCACATTCTTAAAAGCCATCCAAGTCAAGCTAGAACTTACTGCTCAAACCATCCGCACCGACAATGGAACCGAATTCAAAATTCGTGCCCTTGATGGCTACCTTGAATCAGTTGATATTACACACACGTTTTCTGCGGCGCGCATTCCACAACAAAATGGGGTGGTCGAACGCCGAAATCGCACTCTTGTTGAAGCGGCTCGAACCATGCTCACTTTCTCCAAACTGCCACTAGATCTTTGGGCCGAAGCTGTTAACATTGCGTGCTACACTCAAAACCGCTCCATCATCAACAAACGCTTCAACAAGACACCGTATCAATTGGTCTACGATCGCGTTCCTTCCATAAATCATCTTCGAACCTTTGGCGTTCGGTGTTTCATTCTAATTGAAAAGGAAGATCGTGAAAAGCTCAAGCCAAAGGTCGATGAAGCTTACTTTCTCGGCTACTCTCCAAACGCGTCAGCATATCAGGTCTACGTCAAACACACACGTCGCGTCAGTTTGATGCTAATGCCGAAATGGCTCCTGAACACGACAGTTCTGGACCCGCACTCACCAGTATATTAGCTTCCGAACACATCCGTTCGGAACCTGCCCCGAACCCTGCTCAACCGTCATCCTCCAAATCTACTTCTTCCAATCTGGATGAATTATTCGAGTACTTCTACTCGGATTGTCTTGGATCTCCCACGGATACATCCACTCAACTTTCCCCACCTACCTTGGAGATTGACGAGACCACTGAACTTTCTGGCCCGCAAAATACAACGAAAACCGTCTCAACTGCTGTAACTCCAAGCTCATCTACATCCGCTCCTCCCACACAAACGGATGCTCCTCCCATTCCAACTGAACCTCAACCGGATGCTCAACCGCGTCCTACGGAACCGACATCCTCTCCCCCACCATCCACTTCGACCACTAAGGATGTCACAAGTGCTACAAGGTCCTCTGTCGTGGCTCCAACCTTGAAATCACTTCAAGATCTTCCGCTCGGCTCTTATGAAGATGATACCCCGGATCCAAATGCATTTCATTCGCTTCCTGATACAAACAAATGGATCCGTTCTCATCCCGTTGATCAGATTATTGGCGATCCAACCAAACCAGTCACTACACGAGCCGCCTCGGCCATCGATTGTATGTTCTCTTCGTTCTCTTCGTTCCAAACCAGTCACTACCCGCATCCATTCACGAAGCAATGAATGATCCTGATTGGATTGTGGCCATGCAAGAAGAACTCAATCAATTTGAAAGCTTGAATGTTTGGCGCCTAGTTCCCCGTCCTCGAAACAAAACCATTATCGGCATCAAATGGATCTTTAAAAATAAGCAAGATGAAGATTGGGTCGTCATACGCAACAAAGCACTACTTGTCGCAAAAGGATACCGCCAACAAGAAGGGATTGCTTATGACGAGACATTTGCGCCTGTAGCCCGTATTGAAGCAATTTGCATGTTCTTGGCTTACGCGGCACACAAGAACTTTGTGGTTTTTCAAATGGACGTCAAAACAGCCTTCTTAAATGGTGTTCTACGAGAAGAAGTCTACGTTTCTCAACCCGACAACTTTGTCGACTCTTCAAAACCCGATCCTGTTTACATCCTCGACAAGGCTCTCTATGGCTTAAAGCAAGCACCACGTGCATGGTACGACAGCCTGTCTGCCTACCTGGTAAAGAACGGTTACTCCAAAGGTAAAATCAATCCAACTCTCTTTATTAAAAAGAAAAATGGTGACATTATGCTCATTCAAGTCTACGTGGACGACATTATATTTGGTTAAACTAACCCTCAACAATGCAAGGAGTTCTCCGAACTCATGACTGCAAAATTTAATATGACCATGATGGGAATGATGAATTTTTTCCTTGGTCTTCAAATAAAACAATTTTCAACGGGAATATTCATCAACCAATCGAAATACGTTTCGGATATGTTGTGTAAATATAACATGATGTCTTGTACACCGATTGGTACACCCATGTCTCCGGATTCAAAATTACATGCTGATCCTTTGGGAAAAGCGGTCGATTCTAAACACTACCGGGGCATGGTTGGTTCCTTAATGTATCTAACTGCTTGTCGTCCAGATATAATGTTCGCCACATGCTTATGCGCGAGATATCAAGCATCTCCAAAGGAATCTCACCTTAATGCTATCAAACGAATTTTCCGATATCTAAAAGGTACTACTGATCTTGGCCTATGGTATCCCAAGGATACGGCTTTCGAACTGACTGCTTTTTCAGATTCGGATCACGCCGGATGCATGCTTGATCGCAAAAACACTTCGGGTCACATTCAATTCTTAGGAGATAAATTGGTAAGTTGGTCTTCAAAAAAGCAAGCTTGCGCCTCAACTTCTACCATGGAAGCCGAATACATCGCTGCGGCAAGCTGCTATTCTCAAGTTCTTTGGATGCGCACTCAACTCAAAGATTATGGCTTCTGGTTTGATAAGATTCCTATCTACTGTGACTCCAAAAGCTCCATAGACATCTCAAGCAACCCTGTCCAACACACGAAGACTAAACACATCGACGTTCGGTATCACTTCATCAAAGATAATGTTGAAAGAGGTACAATTGAATTATACTTTGTAAATACGGAACTTCAGCTTGCCGACTTGTTCACCAAGGCACTGGATGAGAAATGCCTCCAGTTTCTAGTATCCAAGTTGGGAATGCTAAATCTTAAAACCTGATTTTCACTAAATTAGTCGGTTTTAAAATACTCAAAACGTCTATCCAAGAGACTTCGCACATTCACCTTCTCTTAGATGTAAATTTGCATCTCTCTTGGGTTCTCATTTTGTGGATTTTGAAGCTCCTTACACTTCCGTATTTTTAATTTATTTACGCACCGTCTGTTAGTATCGTCTTGTGGCTAACGGTATTTCAGCCTTCGAGGGGGAGCGACAAGGTACGTTTTTACTTTTTCACGTTCATAGGGGGAGCACAATAATTTCTGCACATGTTAAAGGGGAGCCTTTTATCACAAAAAAAAAATCAAGTGAGGTTCTCGGCCCCTAAGGGCCCGACAACAGTGGATTGTCGACCTCACATTGCTCGACAACCTCCCCAATCGACATCTCGATAAAGGAAATTTTTTTCTCGGCCCAATCACCATATGCCACGTGTCATCACCCGATGACCACTGTTTAAAGAAACCGGGCCCCACACTGATAGATACTTTTCAAACACGTTTTTGAATTTCCCTCTTTCTCTCTGAAAAACCCTTCGAGTTCTTGACCATCCAAGATCAGATTCTCAAATCTTCAAGTTTTTCAGATCTGAAAGCATCACCAGGTTTGTATTTCTCCCCTTAACATCTTTAATTCTTGCACTTACTGTTTTTATCCATTACATGATTCCTTAAAGCGGCTTGAACAGTTCGGTTTTTCATAAAACCCTTGGGTTTCCGAGTTTGACTGTTCATTAGTCGATTTTGTGGCCTTTTAGTATGTTTTATACCTAACTGCTTAATTAAACTTGTTCACTTTCACTAATCGCACCTAGCTATAGGATTTTTTTCTGAGTTTTAGGTCTGTTTATGCATCTGCGCACTTAGGATAGTCATTGAAACAATAAGGCAGTTTATCGAGTCCCTCTGTGTGGCTATGTGTTTTTATCGACCCAAATTGGACTGAAAAGAACACCTTCGTCATGACTAAGTGTTTTTATCGAGCCCCTAGGACTCAATAACATTTGTTATCGACTCACATAGGATCGATGTAAATCACCAAGTGTTTTTATCGAACCCTTAGGACTTGATAACATTTGTTATCGACTCACATAGGATCGATGTAAATCACCAAGTGTTTTTATCGAACCCTTAGGACTCGATAACATTTGTTATCAACTCACATAGGATCGATGAAAATCACTAAGTGGTTTCATCGAACCCTTAGATCTCGATAACATTTGTTATCGACTCTTTAAGGATCGATGAAAATCACTAAGTTTTTTTTATCGAGTCCCTTTGATTCGATAACTTGGTCTTCAAATTTCAGTCTTTTCATCGAGTGCTTAAGGATCGATACCATGTTATATAAATGTTCAAGTGTTTTTATCGAGTCAAATTGGGTCGATATCATGATTTAAGGATTTTAATCGAGTCTCAAAGGATCGATAACCTATTCTTCACGATTTCCTAAGTAAATTCATCGAACCTTTAGGACTCGACATCAATTGTTATGTTTTTTTTCTCACTCGAAAACCTGTGTTTCTCGATTCCCAATGACTCGACATCTATCTTAAAGATACACAGGTTTGTTCTTTCAATTTATTAACAAGTCTTTTTGTCGCCTAACTTCACTCGACATATGTTGATTCATGATCCCATTGCACTCGATAACAATTGTTATCGGCCCAATGGGACTCGACAAAAAGACTTAGCAGTTTTTTTTGTTGTTCTTTTCTGTTCATCACTTCCTAGCACTGACTGTTCATCTGTTTTGACTAACTGTTTTATTTCAGTACACATGGCAGCCATGAATGATCTAAACCTCTCTGATGATGAACACCCGATGCCTTCCGAACGTTCAACCGAACCCAGCACCAACGCGGTAAACCGGGATGAAATCTTGATGCCTAAAGCACATCTTCAGAAAATCAAAGCAATTTATCTTCCACACCTGAAATCTTTGTTTGATTTATCCATGCCATGCTATCTTCCACACCTGATATCCCTAGACGCACCGGATAACCATTGGGACCGACCAACTCCCTGAAGTTTCTCCAGCTCAATGATCACAAGTTTAACTTCATCATGCCCATCCCTGAAGCACTACTTGCCTATGCTGATCAGACTGCACTGAGTGTGATAGCTTATAGGGAGAGACAAGGATTAATGGCTCAACCACCTCCGGTTGTGCCTGCCCAAGAGCCAATCCATGAGGAACATATTGTGCAGGAAGAGGGTCCTAGGATAGATGAGCAGGTTCAGGATCATGGGGATCCTGAACAGGGTGATGAGCGTATTGTAAGGGGAAACGAGGAGGGTGGTGCACCTGATCAGCCAATCCCAACAACTGCTCCCCCATCCATCCCAATACCACCACCCAACAACCCACGAGCTACGTCTACTTCCAGATCTACCTCGCGTGTCAAAATGCTCGTTAGCCGTAACCGTGTTCGCCCCCGACCCTCATCGTCTGATGAAGATGAATCTGATTCTCAACCCCTATCCCGCCGTCAGCGAATCGCTACTATCGAAGAACAAGCTCTAACGACCCTATCCCGCCAATCTGATTCTCAGCCAATCTGATTCTCAACCCCTATCCCGCCGTCGCATTGGTCCACAACCAACCCTATCCGATTCTACTTCGAACACCGATGACCAACCAGCTGCAATGACTGATGAACCTGATGAGCCAAATGAGCCCTTTGACTTTGAAACCGATCAAGCATCTGCCTCAATGTCCGACATATTCACTGAGTCCTATACTGGAGAGATAAGGAAAGAGGAGGGAGTATTAGTTGAAAAAGAAAGCGTGTGCATGAGCGATGGGAAGAGAAAAACTATACAGAGCGCGAGACCAGATTCCCCCATCCAGGTAACCGCGTCAACTAGCCATACTCATTCGTTGGGTATGACTAGTGGACAAGACGCTGTGGACCTAGCAGCGCAGATGCACGCCCCCCCCCCCCCCCGCCACTCTGAAGGCTCCCAACAGCCAACAGTTTCAAATATACTTGTGAGTCTAGCACCTTATCTAGCTCCCCTCCATTTGGGAGGCACAACTATTGAAACAAGAGGCAGTAGCTCACCTGCTTCGACTTCGTTTGTATGCACATCGAGTCTAGAGCCCGCTAGGGGACACGAGTCTGTACACACAGAGTGCCTCCGTGGCCCAGCCGGAACTCCCATAGTGATGTCCATTCCGGACATTCCACGAGGATTGGGAGGAAATCCTACCAGCGCTACACCTATGCCAACACTAAACGTAGGTCATACAGTTGATTCAACTGTATTGTCAACGGGTAATCTATGTGATCCCGGTGTTTCCCGACAGGTACCATGACTCCCACATACTTCATTCCCGCCGAGACTGAAACGATCATTGCAGAACACTTACAAAAGGCGAAAGACTCCCTAGCTACTCACGCTGCTTTAATGACAGCCGAGAGGGAAGCCTTCGTAAGAGAGAAATTTGTGAAGCCGCCTGCCTGAAGCAACCGGTTCCCCAACAAACAAGCTCTTCACAACCAAGTTCCAAATACCAAGATGAAGATCGGCCTCCATCCCCACATCGATATGAGCACAATAACGACGACCTCATGTCGATGCTATATGCAAAGCTGCTAGCCGAAGCCACTGCAAGAGGTCAACCGGAAGATTCACTTATGGGGCTTCTAAGAAGAAATCTGGAAATCCCCACCGTCACTCGTCATGAGTTCGACGTATCCCGAGCCGACATCGAGCAACAATTAAGCGACCTGAAGTCTGCTCAAAAGCACCAAAACAATGACATTCTAGGTGCTATCACTGCTCTGCGCACCGAGATTCAAGAGTCTTGCCACCCGGCAGTTTCTGTGCCTACTTCTCGAACTCAACAGACGACCCGGGCTCCGCTCCAACTCGTCCTGAGGGGGAGACACGCCGGGCCTCAAGATCACAAGCCCGAACAGCTGCTGCTACATCTTCGAGACCATCTACTCAAACAACCCAACACCGACAGCGCGCACCAACAACTTAAGAAGCCGATACGCCAAGGGTTGAAAAGCCTGCGGCCGATATCGAATTCGAGAGTACAGCTGAACCTGCCGCACCGGAACCAAGTGAAGAAAGAGTCGACGTTCAAGGTCTATGGAACTTAGTGAGAAACTGGTTTAGAGATCCATATGAACCAGTCCTTCAAGAACAAGACTACGTGAACCTAAAGCATACGGCTAGGAATTATGCCTTGGGGATCAAAATGAACCAAGACTGTTGCCTCATCAGATTCGGTGGCAAAGGATGCTGACAGAAAGAAAGTCGAAATGGGTAAATCAGCAAATACGTGTGCCATACCTTGAAGAAACAATGGAAAAGATCTTCAGGAAGGAAAAGAGGACTGAAGATTTGGCAGACATTCATCTAGTGATGGAAATGGACTCAGCTCAAGTCAAAGAATATGTCCATATCTTGAAGATGAGAGCTCAAAATCCGGCTGATGTAATTTGAACACACAGAATAGTTGGGATTCTAAAGATCAATATGAACAGAGTATTTCAAGTCAAATATCCTAAATTTTAAGTCCAGAGAGAAGATGCTAAGGCGTATTCCTTCTCTGAAGCAGATTTTGCAAGGGTGGATATCATGGACTTTGAAACCTTATACAATGAATTGAGAGAAAAGAAGAATAGAAATGAGCACGAGCAAAGGGCACTAAGAGCAGTGGTTAGGCATATACAGAAGAAACTGAGGTACAACTATCTTCACGACCTACAACGTTGGATAGAAAGCGAACAAAAGAAGATTTACATTTCAAAACCTGACCAGTCTATTCCTGTAAAGGGTGACATTGATGTTATGACTGTCCTTACCTATCCAGCTCATGGAGTTGTCTGGATGCACGCTAAAGGAGAAAAGAGGTTTCTCAGGTTTAATGAAGTGGCTGCATATTCAGAAGGAACATTATGGGGAATCCGGAACAGACTTGCATCAGAGTTGGCTACTGACAGGAAAAGTACTTCAAGGATGAGTAATGTGTGAAGAAATTCTCTCCTAGAAGCTGTCAGGTTAATTGACGAAAGAATCCTATACCGACAGACTCTAAGAAGATTCAAAGGCATGTTCGAGCTCAAGAAGTGAAAACTCATTTTGCCACAAAGGGGGAGATTGTTAGGTTTAATATTTATTGTGTCAAAATAACGAATGGATATGCTTAAATGTAAAAGGAAGTTTATAATTCCTTAAACTCATTCCTTCCTTAATTAGATTAAACCTTTCAATATAAATAGGAGACTAGGTATTCAATATGTTTTGATCGATTACCATAGACCAGATTCTGATTATTATTCCCTGTAATCCATATACACTTCAAGAAATATACGACTACGGTATTCATTCAAAACCTCCTTGTTCGTATTACTTTATTATCTAACCTTTATTATATCATTGTGCTTGTTAATCTAGGGTCTACATAACTCTATAATGTTTGAGCCGATGATATTTGTGGATAGCTTTATTTGGTTGACATACCATCCTAACTAGCAAGTAGGGGTGTAATTTATCAATTAAGGATGCTCTACCCATGTGGACTTTAGGTCCACCGCTGAGGTAGTTCGTGGGGCGTAGAATGTTGTTTAGGCTTAGTAGTGTCTCAATACTTTAATATCATGTGTAATCATAATATGTATTTTTGCTTATAAAACTTTAAAACAATAAAGTTGATGCGATCATTTGATTCGCTATATTTTTTTATATACCTTGCATATGAAATGTTTTGTGTATTTGAAAACCTGTGAACTCACCAACTCTTTGTAGTTGACACTTTGTTTTATCATGCTTTACAGGAAACTAGAAGGTAACCGATCAAGTTTTGTATATTTTTGAGGAACACCAATCAAATTTTTGTTTATGTTAAATTTTGTTTTAATTTGTTTATTTAAGAAAAGTAGTCAAGTTGTAAACTATTAAACTTTAAACTTGACGTTCTAGTTATTTATGTATGGTTGGTGTTTATATTCCTATTGCTGTGAAACTTTGAACTGTTGTACCTCGTGTTTCCGCTTTAACGGGGTGTGACAACAATGTGCATACATGTTACAAAAATATGTTCCAAGAACAGGATGGTCATAACCACAAAGTGAACACCTTTTCATTATGTGAACATGCATCTTATATTCACCGTCATCAACTCTCGTTATTCATCACCTATAAGAAAGCTTGTTTCACTATGGAAACATGAAACCTCTTAGGATTTTGATCAATTAAGGTAACTGGATTTTTGAAAGCAAGTAGATGATTTTATTTGAAAATTGGAATGTATCTGAGTTGCTATTAAAGCAACGTGATTTTCGATTCCGTCAATTTTGATCATGATGAATATTTTGGCAAAAAGCCTCTTTTGCCCCTATTAATTATCCACTTACTGAAAATGGCAAGTATTATGGCTAAAATTATCAAAATTGCATATTTAATATCAACAATTGATTTTAAGTTGTGTGAGGTTGAGATCGGATGTCACATATCTCACAAATTTTAGGGATCTCAAAAGAAGGCCTTATATATATTTATGGGGTTGGGTTCCGGTGAGAAGGAGAGTTAAGGTGAGAGACGTAAGAATGGATCTACATACTTGGATGCACATTAGGATGAGATTCTTGAAGATGTGCCGGATCAACTCCCTTCTAAAAAGCAACTCAAGAGTGGGTATGAGATTAAAACTGATGAAATGTCCATATCTCTTCTTACGGTTATGTTAGAAATTAACTCTGTTTGAAAGTGTAAGTAAAGATTTCTTAGTCTATAAGTCAGAAGACTTAGTTACTAGAGACCCAGAGCTCGGATACAAAACTCGGAAGTAGAAGACCAAAGTGCACTAAGTCAAGACAGAATAGCGCAGATCTCAAATATTTGACGTAGAGCCTCTGACTTTAAAGTAATATCGAACAAACCTAAGTGTTCTCTCTAGTGACACTCTCAAGTACAGATTAACCTGTTACAAGATGCCACATGTGCAGAAGCGATTATTTACCTTACAGCTTGGCATCTTCGAATTGGCTGATGAGTTGACTTCCTTTTTCTAGAGTATAAATAGGAGAGTTTTTCAATATAATAGGTGTGCATTAACATAATATCTTCCAGATTTGTTATGCTTGAGAGAGAGTAAATTTTGAGAGTATTTTTCACACACTATTGTGTGTTCTTGGTGTTCTTCATTGTAATTTCTCAAAGTCAACTCATCAATATACAAGATGACTTCCTGAACAGTAATTGAGTTTGTTTCCTATTTCATTTACTGTTTTTTAATCATCCTTTCTAGTTCATTTGGTGATTTGGTAATTACTTCCGCTTTCTACTCTTTTACGTCTACAATTTCACCGAATATTGAGCATATTGAGGATCTGGAATCTAACAATTTCTCACCTTAACTCTTCTTCTCACACGATCATATGCCTAGAGTTGATGGAGGAACAACTCTAGAGTTAATGATTAAAGTCCCTAGAGTTAAATGGAATTTTGGTTCATGTGGTTTACGTGAATTAAAGTTTAAGGTCCCTGAAGTTTCTTTTTCACGAAGAGAATCCCTATGGTTTTATTTTTATAATGGATAAGGTCCCTCCTGTTAACACTGTTAATTAGAATAGTGTTAGTAAAGGGTAGTTTAGTCCATTAACCCTTTCTCTACACTACTTTCATTTTTATAATACATTTTGTTCCTTCATCAACTTTCATTCTAATAACAGATCTGGTCCTTCCTATACTTTCACATTTATAACAGATTTGGTCCTCCATTTCAATTGTTATACACAAAAATATGATAATTAAATAGATATAAAAATATAAACTAACTAATTCACTTAAACTAATTACTTTACACTAAAAATGACTATGGTTAAAGAATAAATTAGTAAATATATAAAATCATATAAAGATCGTATAATTTAGATTATTAGTGTTATTATAGGAGTATGAAGTAGCAAATTTACAAACATTAAATAAAATAAGATTTATATATCTATATCTATAGCAAATTTGCTTTTTTCTTAAATACAACCAACAAAACATAAAGTACTACTTTTTCATGCACAATCTCTTAAAAACTCTTAATCTCTTAAAATCAACTCTAAATGCATAAAGTACACCCACATCAAGCATAAAGCCCTTTCCCCTCACACACGACCCTTCATTCTCCTGCTTCCTCCAGGAAGACGCTTAATTCTCCAAGACAAATACTTTCTCCTTGACAAATACTTTCTCCTTTAACCATTATGGTTGCTCGAAGACTCTTGATTTTGGATTTGGATTTCAACAGGTATTCTCCAAAACAAACGAATCAGTTCCTGGTGATACTTCCTGCAAAAATTAATCCTACTTTATACCAATTAACCTCTTTGTGGTTGTGTGTAAATCAACTTCAATTTGGCTCTGTTCGTGCCTACAACAGCTCCTCTCAACTCTGTATGTTTGACATTTCTTCTTTTTTAATCGTACTGTTCTATCTTTGTTTTTGCAGACGAGTAAAATTCTGACACCAATTAATTGAAAGATTGTGGTATGTTTGATGATACTTTTTCAAGGTGACACCATATCTTTGTTTGGTTTTTATGAGGAAGAAAACCTTAATTGATGTGTGTGTTTTCCAGGAATTGAGTGAATCGCTGATGGAACTGCTAAACAGAATTCAAAGTTTGAAGAATGTAAAACCTTGATTGCTTACAGTTTTATTGAGTTGTTGAAATTAGATAAGATTACGAGTTTAATTATTCATCCCAAATGACGATCTAGTTACCCATATGTTTATGCTTTGGGTTCACTACTAATTCACTCTCCATCGACTCCTCAGGACTCTTCATTGCTCAACAGATTTTTTTTTCCTTTTCTCTGTGTATCGATTCACTTGTGTCTGCTTATTTTTGTTTTCCAATTTTTTATATTGATTCTTTTGTGTACCGATTCAATGACGTTTGTTTATTTTTGTTTTCCATCTTTGTTTTTTGATTCTCTGCATAGAAGGTGTTTGACGAAATGCCTCAAAGGGTTTGTTTGCTTTGGATTCAAGATATGCTTTAATGATGGGAACCTCGAACCTCTACTATTCAAGGTGTTTGAGGAAATTGCTCCAGATTCCATATGCGTTGTCTACGGATTGTTTGTAATTTCCTTGCCCCTTTTCGTTAGGATCCAAATCTCCCATTCTTCATTGTGGTTTGAATCTTAATCTTTATTTATTCATTTTTACATGCTTGTATTTATGTTTATGATTTGATTTTTTGTTTTCTGATCTCTCCTTTCACTTTGCACTTTTCTGACCTATTGTGGTTAATTCACTCTCAGGTTGTTTTTTGACCTGATTACTTTTGAATCAAGTTCATTGTCTTCTTCATATTTTTTATAATATGTTTTTAGGACTTCCGTCCAATGCCCAAAGCTTCATCGATGTACCTTTCTATGCTACCCTCGGTAACAAATTCTCTTGGTAATTGATTGAATTTTTTAATCTCAATGCTCCAATATTTGTTTAAATCTTCATTTCATCGATGTACCTCTCTATGCTACCCTCGGTAATTGATTGAATTTTTTAAATCTTTGAAGGAGAAACAGTCAAATTTCATAAATTCATCTAAACCCTCTTGAGAAGTAACAAGACTGTCAAGTTCTTGAACATCTAATTATATGTAGTTTTGAATTTCTTTGCAGAAGGTTTCTAGGTTGAACCATTATGGTGTCGCATAAAGTGTTGCAACTGAGTTTGGTATCTCAGCCTTATCAAGGTATGGTTTTTCTTTCTTTGGTGTTTTACTTTTGTTATTCAATGACTGAACCAATCTGCTTAAGTGGTTGTCTTTGAGACGTTGTTCATCCAGTATAGCTTTATTGAGTTTGCAAATGGGTTTAGATGCTTCTTTAACCTTTAGCAATTATTTTTGTATCTAAAGGGGGATACATTCCTGATTTATGTATATTGAGTTGAAGATAATACACATATATTGAAGAAACGCTTATGAATAATGTCGTTTTGTTAGAGAAATTTCAACAACAAAACATTTGGTAATCAAAGCTCCCTACAAAGAAAAATTAGAATATATTTTACGCATTTACCATTACTTTTATGGGATTTTAGGACCGATTTCTAATAAATGATACTTCAAAACCAAAATGGAGCTTCAATTTCTTGGCATTGTTTGCCACACCATTGCAATAATCAAGTTTTATGCATTTCCAGCTTTTGATATAATTAGGCTTGTATTGGTCTGAAAATTTCCTTTGAATCATATGATTCATATTAATATTTGATCATAATTTTTTTTGAAAATGGGATTACATAGTAAAAATGTTATAGTAAGGCTTCTTTTTTTCGCTGAAACAAACAATTGAGCGTTTCTTACATATGCTATATGCTATTGAATTGATTTCTATTCTATGTTTGTCTAGGTCTTCAAAGAGTGATTTACGGAGAGTGTACAATTGGAGTTGCTGTCTCTGCTGGTACTAAAACTTCATTGGTCGCTAATGTTGTGATTCATTTGCCTCATAGGATTGTTGCTCTTGCATGTTTTTTATGAAGATGCTGAAAGGAAAAGAAATATTTTTTATAAAAGAGTTGGTCTACTACACAAGTCTTGACGACATTATTATTGGCTACTACTAGAGGTGTGTTAATAAAGGTTGATGGTGTATTGGCTTGGCAATAATTTTGATCAGTCAGCAGTCCAAGTCTTCAAATGTGGTTCATTTGGGAGTTGGGACATTTATTCAAATGGTAGGCTTGCAATCCTTGTATATTTTCTTATGGTTTTGCTGCATCCTTGTAATTTGATGCATCTTTATAATTTTGTACATTTATTGTAGGTCTTCTACTCTTTAGCGAGTGTTAATGACTATTCTAATTTAGATTAATTGTTCTTTTACCCTTATGGAGCCTTTCTTACATAACCATCTATTCACTTTTATAAAACACTATTATAGTTATTCACTTATTCTAGAATTTTTAATAACTACAAATTTGTCAACATAGTGTACATATTTTTAAACTTCATAAAATCGTTCTATTAATCTACGATCTTTCAAACCACCCCCTCCTAAAAAAAGCCTCTCTGACAACACCAACTCTCATGTAACTAACTTTTTTATCGATTGTCGTTTACCAAACGCTTACCCGGTAAGTGCCAGGCAAGCATCTAGAGTCTTACCAAGTATTTGATGGCTACGGCTTTTACCATGGTTAGCGCTTTTCGGGTAAATACTTGCATGAAATTTCGTTTTAATGGACTAAAATCTTACCCGGTTAGTTAATGATAGTGTTCAATTTTACCGGAAAACGTTTACCAGGTAAGTGTTTGGTAAATGGAAATTCTCTACTATTATGTCTTTGTAGACTCAAAATCTCAAATACATTAAATACATCATAAAAACATTAAATACTAATCCGAATGCCATTAGTTGTCTTTCATAAATTGTGATCAATATATTCACTTAGGGTGTGTTTGGTTGGAGGTATTAATCAGGAATTAATGGGAATGATAATAAAAGAAACTGTTTTGTTATATATAATATAATGAGCTCATTCCCCCAAAAGCCCAAATTTTACTTCCTGATTAAACTGGGGGGGAATGAAAATTCATTCCCATTTTCATTCCCGGTCATTTTCATTCTCATTCCCATTTTCATTCCCTTGACAGAACCAAACGCCCCCTTACATTTAATCAAATTTCGACATCCCGCCGAATTGCGCAGGTACACAACTAGTATATATATATATATACTGCCTTAATATTGATTTGAACAAAAAGGCTCAAAGACAAGTCTTTAAGTATAAAATACAATTAATTAAAGCATAAGTTTCGAAATCTCTTAAAAACAAGTCATAATGCATAATATACAAGGTTTTAATACACCACCACCACCTCCTCCTCCTCCTAAGTCCTAAGTGGGATACTGAAGAGTTCTCTTTTCATAAACTCAGGGTTTCTTCATGCCTCTTCCGGCTCCTGCTACAATTGTACAGCAAATTGGAGGTTCAAAATTTGAAATTCAAAATTTCCAAATCTTTCCTTATTGATGTCTTCAGATCCTGGTACGATCGTTCCCCTATCTTTGCACACCAATTTCAAATTCAAAATGTTTCCGTCTCTACCCAATTCTCTCCATCATGTTCTAGCATTCATCCTTTTTTCTCTCTCTCGAATGAGCAACTTGTAAAATAGATTGATATGATTTACGAATTGTGCACTCTAGACTCTGGTAAGTGTTCGATTTATAGTGATTTTGTTGCTAGGGTTTCATATCGGTTGTCACCTGATCCTTATCTTGGAGCCAATCTCAAATCTACATGGTAATTATTTGTGTGGTTTTGTACTTACTATGTGTCTTTCCAGTATTACATTAACTGATGTCTAACGGTCAGTTTTTCATGATTGTATTTTTAATTTTAGTTAGTCTTCAAGGTCTATGCTTGGCTTTAGTTGTTTGCCCAAATGGCTGATTATTGAGATTTTATTTACATTTGTTTTCATTTTCAGGAAATTTATCTTAAATGTCTAATCATTTTGCAGAAGACTCTTTATCTCACTAGAACATATTTAAGTATATGGTTAAAGTTGATGAAACATGTGAGGTTGGAAGCAAATGTACGAGGAGAGAGCAAATATCAAACTTCTATAAACAACTTCAAATAGAAATGCAACTCATTTGATTTTGAGGTTTGTGGATATATATGTGATATGTAAATTTTTCCATTTTTTTTTTCTTTATCATTTGAACACTAATGTTGAGTTCTTAAATAAATATGTAATGTTCTTTTTAGGAGTTATTTTGGAAGCTTCTTTCGGAGGCGATCAATCATGCATACAATCTAAAAGACTTCTAAAGCTTGTTCAAAACTCATGAATATAGGTATTCTATTAGTTTAAGCTATTATGCATGGGTCTTTAAGCTGGACTGAGCCCATGCGTGCTTGGCCATTTAGGGGCAACATTAAACTTAACTTGTGATTTGCGCAACATACATTTTTCATGTTTTCGTCATTTACCCATAATTGTTTTTGTAATAGAGGTTGATCGAATAATATTCTTTAGTTGAGTTCTTTTGGGACTTGAAATAACTTGTACCAAAATAAACAAATAGGCAAGGTTGTACGGGAAGAGTGTGAGAAAAGGGTTTCTACTCTTTTTTGTCGGTGATTTTGGGGATTGAGTTTGAAATTTGTCAATGCTTATGCATCTTTTTCTACTACCCCCACCTAGATTCAACACATATATGTTTTTGTTGCTTTGCTCTATCATTTTCTACATGTCAAAGGTATCTCTATACATATCATCACATGTCTCTGAGAATTTTGTTGTTAGCTTATTTGCAGAAATGGCAGTGGAGATTTCTTTTAAGCCTGCAATCAAAATCCGGAGATAGGTGGAGTACCCAAGAAAGGTATGTATAATTTATTTAACAAATTTTGATTCATAATTAGTTCTTAGTCATCGTGAAAATGACAGGTTACTATAAATGCAAAGGTTCAAGAGATAAACGATACAAGATATATTGGATCAACAAAATGCTTACGTCTAGCCTGATATGGTGCGTTAACCGGGAAAATCATATTCCCATATAGTAGTCTTGTTGCTTTTTTTTAAATTAAACCCATTCATGTGGTTTTGTTCTTGATATTGCACTCTGACAAAATAACAAGGAAAATTGGAGAATGATTTTTTTAGTGCAACAGACAAACTTATTTTCTCATTTTGCCAAAAAACTGAGGAATCTACTTTTCATATGAGTGTGAAGGGAAGGTAAAAGTATATTGATTTAAAAAAATATGAAACCTTATCATGAAGATGTTCCATTTGAATCAAAACAAGTGTTGTCAAAGTGGCTACTATTTAGAAATCATTTTGGTTTTGGTTTTGGTTTTGGTTTTTAACTCTTCAATGGCTACTGTTTAAAAATAATTTTTGATTTAAACACTGTCTAGATGGTTGCTTGGTTCAAATAACCACGTTTGTAGGAGCCTAAATTAGAAGGTGAGAAGAAAGATAATATCGTAAGATGACAAGTCCACTTCACCAAAATGGCTAGTTACCAACAAACTGAATAAATGTATATGAAATGCACTGCAAGTGTTTGGTTGTTGAAAGTGAGCTAGAACTTAGAGGGCACAGAGGGTTTCACCAACCATGAGATTTCGTACGTGGATGCAGATAGATTTATAATGGGCGATGGTGGTGTCGTTGAAATATTCCTTGATGTTTTAGGCTCCAAGAAGTTTTGGCTTTTTGTTCATGGGGTCTGTCAAGGATGGTTTATTTTTTGGTCATGGTGGCTTCTTGAGCTATATGTCATGTATAGTTTATTTTTTCAGTAAGCCATACATGGTTGTTTGTTTAGAGCTTAATCATCTTTGATAAGCAGTCAGCGGTAAGATTTATGGAGTCAGTCATTATTTTTCCAAACTCTACGATTTTGTTAAAAAAAAAAACTCTATGAGAAGAGAACTTATTTAAACTCTATCCAATACACCGACACACCCATTCTTCGCCATCCCTTGTCGTGGGACACCTCTCTCTACCATATGTTCTTAGTCTTCGCATAACTAGAATGGTTTACCGTCACTATTGTTGCTATCTGGTTTCCTATAATTTTGATTTACTCATTGCCACTATTACAATCTCGGTTCCGATCCGGTTTATGAGAGTATCAGTTTTTATCTACTCTTTTTCCTATTTACACATTAAGATTTAGAAGTATAAATTGATTGGAAGAAGATGAGGGATATCTTTTGCAAATAAATGGGTTTTCTTTTGTTGTTGTGATACGTTGAAGTTGTTGGAAATCACTCAAAGTTGCTACGATCTTGATGTGGTTGCTTCAAGTGTTGTTCATAAGGTTTTGTTGATGGAGATCAAAGTATTTGTGGGATTTGTTGTGATAAGTTGAAGTGGTTTTGATAAGAACATTCTGTTTGGTGTGTTTGATGTTGGGTGTTGAAGGTATTCAAATTGAATTCAAGTTCTTGCAGGTGTGAAGACATATTTAATAGAAAAGAAAGAATTTAGTTTAAGATATAAAATTAACATTTTTTGTTATTCACTCGGTTTAGTAAGCACATCAAACAAAACAATAATTTACTTTTCTTTTATAATTTCACCGATTAGTCAATTACGGACGGAGGTCCAACTATATGTTCAAAATGACTATTTTAATTAATTTCTCTAAATTTTATATATTCTTCATTTATTTTAATTCGAACTTACGACTTATTGATACGAATTTCATAAAACCCACATTTAAACTCTTTAAAATGTGTAACATATTTAAATATAATACTATAATTGAGCTTTATATATTAGTCAATTCATAATTTAATGCCACATAAAACCAAAAATATAAAATTGTGAGGAATTTCATAAAACCCACATTTAAACTCTTTAAAATGTGTAACATATTTAAATATAAGACTACCATTGAGCTTTATATAATAGTCAATTCGTAATTTAATGCCACATAAAACCAAAAATATAAAATTGTGAGGAACTTGCAATATGACAAAGCAAGAATTGAGAGACATAAGTTTTTTTCCGGTGAGTTTGTTATGAAACCCACCGATTTCGATTTTGTTTGGATGTAAATTTATTGCTTTGGATAATACAAGTGAAATGTGGTAATCGATAGTTAATTGCATATATAGAGGACTAAGCCTAATGGTTGATCGTAAATTTGAACTTAGCAAATTCGCTCAACCTTTTTATCAACTGGATTGCCATCCAAAGTCTTTTCATTTTCCATTTACTATAAAAATTCACAACCTGTTCACCCGGTGCATTGTACGGCCACATTGCTCGTGTGTGTGTATATATATATATATAGGGGTTCATTTAAATGAGAACTCGGTAATTTCTGGTAATCGTGAGATCCAATCTCAACCACAAATGAAATGTTAAATTACGAAATTTTGGTAATTTTTAACTTAAAAATTTAATTAAGGGCATTTTAGCGATTTTAAAATCTCTCTCTCTCTCTCTCTCTCTCTCTCTCTCTCTCTCTCTCTCTCTCTCTCTCTCTCTCTCTCTCTCTCTCTCTCTCTCTCTCTCTCTCTCTCTCTCTCTCTCTCTCTCTGGAGAACCTTATTCTTGTGAACTTTATTTTGACGAACCTTATGTGAACACAAGATACATAATGTGATACGTAAAAGAACATCGTTAAAAATATACATACAAATAATATTCAATGTGATACCTAGATTATACATACTAGACGTATGCGTGATAACTTTGTAAAAAAACAAAAATAATATGTGATACTGTTTGTAAACAACCAAAATAACGAAAATGCACATTGTGATGCATTTAAAACAATAAAAATACATTGTGATAGACGTTGTGATACATTGTAAACATTATCATGGTAATACACTTTAATCCACAAACATCTTTAAAAAACGTATATATTAGATAATAAAAATTAGTTAAATGTTTCTATTCATAAAAATATTAAATCTTTTCATTAAAATTTATAAATAAAATTACTAAATTGCCCTTTTACCATGTTTAAGAAAAATATCCATAAATATCTCAAATGAGTGGTTTACATTGGATCTCCCAATTATCACAAATTACATAATTCTCATTTGATTAAGCCATATATATATGGGCAGGTTCATACGAGAATGATACCTAACTAGAGCGGGCAACTTTTGGGGCTCCTTAAGTGGCATAGAAAAAGTCACCCGAAATCATGAGTAATTTTGTACAAAATCATTATGAACATATATATATATATACATATATAAGGGCGAGTAGGTTTTATTCTCGTATGAACATATATATATATACATATATAAGGGCGAGTTCAAATGAGAACTCAAATTTGGTTGTGAACGTGAGGAAAGATAAGAGCGTGACACGTGTCATATTCAGACTGAATAATCAAGGAAATATTCAGGCCGAATAATCAAAGAAATATTCAGACTATATATAGTATTTATTCAGTCTGAATATTTCTTTGATTATTCAGACTGAATATTACACGTGTCGCGCTCTCATTTGTCCTCGCGTTCAAAACCAAATTTGAGTTCGCATTTGAACTTTCCTCTCTATATCTCTCTCTCTCTCTCTATATATATATATATATGTATGCATATGTAGAGGAAGGTTCAAATGAGAACTTTGTAAATTTAAAGGAATAAAGGAACACTTGTGGACCACATATGATGGGGGTCCCACATAATATTAAATCATTTCTCAAATGATTTAATATTATGTGGGACCCACATCATATGTGGTCCACAAAGTATTCCTTTATTTCTTTAAAAAGGGGTGGTTCTCGTATGATCTCTCCCCTGCATATGTATATGTATATGCATCTTCACACTCGATAATGAAGGGATATATTTAGTCTGAATAATATTATTCAGACTATATTATATACATATATATATATATATATATCTTCACATTTGAATAACGAGGAAAATATTTAGACTGAATATAGTGTTATTCAAACTATATTATATATAGGGTAATACCCTAAAATTTAGAGCAAATTTAAACCGAAACTTAAATGCGGAATACAACTAAAATATAAAAGGATCGCCCATAAAATACTAAATGACAACCTATTAATCTATACAAAATCCGGAATATAGATTATGTTCGGGTGTCACTAATATCCTCAAAATAACTTTGCTAGTATCTCCAATATTTACACTTGGAAGTGTAAGCCAAAAAGGTGCCTCTACCGGCACAACGCTCCACTATGCTCTAGGGAGCCAGCCCCGTTAACACGATCACCTGCTAAACATGGCATTTAAGAACAAGTGTTAAGCTTACACCTAGTGACAACCGGCAGCTAAATGGATAAAGCTGTAAAATATTTAATTTGAAAGCTTACTCTTCGTGAGCAAGGTTCTTTTAAAGGTAATCGGGGGAGACCCGATCATACCATCTTTGGTGATGGATACAAAAGTAAGTCACTACTCGATGTTGGCTTAACAAAGGAACCAGTAGCAATTGGAATTAATCAATAATACAATAAATTGCAAGGCCCTCGATGATTCCAATCAAAGCTCGTGCAAGGGTCAATGGCAATTGGCAACGGTCAATAATACAATAAATTGCAAGGCCTCCAATGACCCTAATTCAGCACGTACGTAAGAGTCAATGGCAATTGGCAACAACCAATAATACAATAAATTGCAAGGCCTCCGATGACTCAAACATGACCGAAAGGGGACAACAACCCCGTCTTCAAACCGACTAAATGCCTATGGATCCATTTCATACTAGTCTATAAATCAACTACATCAAACAAGACATAGTGATAGTGTAACAACCACGATTCTAAAATAAAGATAGATCATACTATTGCTTTAAAATATTGTCGAATCTTAATATATATGGTCCCAAATTAACCTTAATCTCAAATGTTTGCAGCGGAAAATTTAAAACTAGCTACTGAGATTATTACAATCAACTACTAACTAGGCTACGATTTAAACACATAGCACCTCACTTCTACCACCCGGGCTCACAGCTTCCCTTTGCCCTTACCCGAACATTCTACCATGTGCTTCCCTGAAAGGTTTTCAGTTTTATAAAAAAGAAGGTTAGACCATAAGGGCTGGTGAATTCTCAACACAACAGTTAATATGCGTGACAATTATAAGATAAAACGGTTAGTCATGAATATCAACTCACACTTATATCACACTTTTATGTACCTGTTGCAACGGTAAAATATTTAATGTCACACACATACCGTGACTAGCATGATCACACACACCGTGGTACTTAAAATGGACACACACCTCCCAATTTGAATGATTTAAAACATTTCAATTTATAAGAGTTTAGCATACGAAGGGAACTCACCTGAATTGCCAAACCGCTTTATACCCTTTGCTACTATGATCTCACCAACCGACTACCTGATTTAGATCAATTAACTACGAGTTAATGACCCAATTATACTTCCACACATCCTACCTATAAACCCCTTAGGCTAGGACACCACTTAACCCACTTAATTAGCCTTTAAGAAAAATCTCACTTTCGCTGAAATAGTGAGTAACACGGCTTGCTGCGCCGACCTGAAGTCGCGGGCCAAGTCGCGGGACTCACTGTTTGTCCTGCACTTTCCGGCATGAACCAAAAAACCCCCAAAACACCATTTCCACCAATTTCCAGCCACAAGATTGATAGGAAACTTGCCCAAATAATTACAAAACCAACATTAACAACTAATCAACCATTTAATCCATTCCATCCATTTATTTCATGGTATTTCATCTCCTTAGATTGACTCAAGGTCATTCATGGTAATTTCCATTGATTTCAATCCCTTAGGATGAAATATGAATCACTAAACTTGAAGAATACTTAAATACCAATCCCAATAACCCTATAACTAATGATTTTGAACTTCAAACTATCATTCAACAACTCAAATATAAAACCCCAAATCAATAATCATCTATTAGACTCAACAAGTTAAAGAGATGAAGATAATGAGCATTCATACCAGAAATTTCTTGCTGAACTCTTGTTCCTCCAAGGTTTTCTTCACTCTGCTCCTCTTCACCTCCCAATCGCACCTCAAGAATATACACACAATTTGAGCCGACTAATTCCAAATGAGGGAATTTCACCCTTTATGACCTAAATTCCATATCTACAACTTCAATCCCTAAAGTTTGAAAGGTTAGGTTCCAACCACGCAACTTGTAAACATTAAAATCCCAATTTAGAATCCGGGTTATTACATCTCACCCCCCTTAAAAGAATTCTGTCCTCGGAATTCGTTAAGCGAAAAGCTGAGGGTATTTCTTCCTCATTTTCGATTCTGGTTCCCACGTCGCATCTTGTCCCTTGTGGAACCTCCAATGCACCTTCACTAACACAATCTCTTTTGTTCCTCAACTTCATAATTTTCGATCCACGATCGCTTCCGGTTCTTCTGCATACTCCAACTTTTCATCCACTTGGATATCATCCAATGGTACCGACACACCTCGTAGTTTCTCTGGAAGAACCCTACTTGTAAGCCACCGCACCCACTCGTGCCTTTATTACGAACGGTCCTATATATCGAGGACTCAACTTCCGTCTCTTCCCAAAACATACCACTCATTTCCAAGGTGATCT
Source organism: Silybum marianum (assembly GCA_036898165.1). NCBI lineage: Eukaryota > Viridiplantae > Streptophyta > Magnoliopsida > Asterales > Asteraceae > Silybum > Silybum marianum. The sequence goes on along the minus strand of CM072533.1, from coordinate 28,418,470 downwards.
CTTCAACATCACTTTATCATTCACTTGAAACTCAATCGGTTTCCTCCACTTATCCATATACGTTTTTTGTCGGCCTTTAGCTACTTTCAATTTCTCAGGAATTGTCCAATCTTATCGACAGTGATCTGAACAATTTCTGGGCCAGCTAATTGCTTCTCCCCCACTTCATTCCAACACAAAGGTGTCCTACACTTGTGTCCATACAACACCTCATATGGTGTCGCTTGAATACTCGCATGATAACTATTATTGTATGAGAACTCAATCAATGGTAGGTGCGTCTCCCAAGACCCACCAAAATCAATCACACATGCTCTAAGCATATCCTCCAATGTCTGAATCGTTCTCTCACTCTGTCCATCCGTCTGTGGATGATAAGCAGTGCTCAAATTCAACTCTGTTCCCAACTCTTGCTGAAAACTTTCCAAAATACCGACGTAAAATGGCTATCACGATCCGAAACTATAGACGATAGCACACCATGTCTAGTCACAATCTCATCGATGTACAACCTTGCTAGCTTTTCCATTTGGTACGTTTCCTTGTACGGTAAGAAATGGTCCGACTTGGTGAGACGGTCCACTATCATCCAAATCCCATCGTACCCCTATGGTGTTCTCGGCAACTTTATAACGAAGTCCATTAATATATGATCCTACTTCCACACCGGAACATCCAAAGGTTGAAGTTTACCATACGGCCTTTGGTGTTCCGCCTTGACTTGCAAACATGTAAAGCATCTCTTCACATAATAGGCTATGTCCTTCTTCATCGCCGACCACCAATAATACTGTCGTAAATCTCGATACATCTTGTTTGTGCCCGAATGTACCGAATAACTTGACCTATGTGCTCCCTCTAATACCTTCTCACGCAGTCCACCAAGTTTAGGAACCGAAACACAGTCACCCAAACATTTCACACTTTTACTATCGTGCACCAACATTGACACATTTCCCACCATCCTTTCACTCTTTAGATTTTCTTCTAAGAGTGCTTCATCTTGAACTCTCTTAATCTCCTGCAAGATAGTAGGCAACACCTCAATTCTAAAAGCCACTTCTTGTGCGGCTCTCCTCTATCCTTTCGACTTAGCGCATCGGCTACCACATTCGCTTTCCCCGGATGGTACAAGATTTCACAATCGTAATCGTTCAATAATTCGACCCACCTTCTTTGCCTCATATTCAACTCCTTTTGATCAAACAAGTGCTTGAGACTTTTATGATCGGTATAAATTTGCCATTTCACCCCATAAAGGTAATGCCGCCAAATCTTAAGCGCGAAAACTACCGCCGCTAACTCCTTATCGTGAGTAGGGTAGTTTCTTTCATGATCCTTCAACTGTCTCGAAGCATATGCAATCACCTTCCCGTGTTGCATGATCACACAACCCAATCCCAACTTGGATGCATCACTATAAATCACGAATCCTTCTGTTCCGTCCGGTAACGACAAAACCGGTGCACTAGTCAGTTTCTTTTTCAACAAATTAAATACCGACTCTTGCTCTTCAGGCCACACAAACTTGACGTTCTTTTTAGTCAAAGAGGTTAATGGTGTAGCTACCCGCGAAAAGTCTTGAATGAACATCCGGTAGTACTCCGCTAGACCTAGAAACTTCTTACTTCGGATGGCGTCCACGGTTGCTCCCAACTTCTGATAACCTCTATATTTGCCGGATCCACCTTAATTCTGCCTTCGAACACGACATGTTCTAGAAACTGCGCTTCTCGCAACCAAAACTCACTTTGAAAACTTCGTGTAAAGCTTCTCGCGCTTTAGCAATTGTAACACTAGACGAAGATGTTCTTCATGCTCACCTTCCGTCCGAGAGTAGATCAGAATATCGTCAATGAAGACGATTACACAGTTGTCCAACAAAGAACCACACACTCGGTTCATCAAATCCGCAAATGCCACCGGAGCATTAGTTAAGCCAAAAGGCATAACTAAAAACTCATAATGACCATACTTCGTTCGAAAAGCCGTTTTAGACATTTCTTCCTCTCTTACTTTCAACTGATGATAACTGGTCCGCAAGTCTATCTTCGAAAAATAACTTGCTCCTTGAAGTTGATCAAACAAATCGTCTATCCTAGGAAACAGATATTTATTCTTGATCTTTACCTTGTTTAACTCACGGTAGTCTATACACATCCTCATAGACCCGTCTTTCTTCTTAACGAACAATACCGGTGCACCCCACGGTGACTTACTAGGGCGTACAAGACCCTTATCAAACAACTCTTAAAGTTGCGTCATTATCTCCTTCATTTATGGCGGCGCTAATAGATATGGTGCATGGGCTATTGGTGCGGCCCTGAGTACCAAATTGATTCTAAATTCTACTTGACGATCCAGAGGTAATCCGACAAGGTCATCGGGAAATACCTCAGGATATTCTTTCACTACAGGCACTTATTCCGCCCTCTTCTTTTGTCTCTCGACATGGACACATATGCCATGAACCCACAACATCCTTTGGCTAAACCTTGTCTATCTTTTAACATGGATATAATGCACGACTTCCTCTCATTTCGGTCACCATAAATCATAACCTCCCTTCCTTCCGGTAAGGTAACTCTAATCAACTTCTTCTTACACACGATATACGCGTTGTTGTTAGGATTTCTTCAGTAGTAGCAGTGGCAGGTATAGGATGAATAGTAGTAACTGGAATATAGGGACCATTTAGCACAAAAGAGTGTAGATCGAGATCTAAACCTTTAAAGAAATTGATCATTCGAATTTTCCATTGGGATATTCATCCCTGAGTAGAGTGGGACGTTTAGTCAGTGAACCAGAACTGTACATGGCATTTAAATTGGGATTTGCCATTTTGCAATAAAACGGATTATGAGAATTTCGAGAAGAAATTTGTAATGGGATGTGATTTAACTCATTGAACTTGAAACAATTGATCGATGTATATTAAAACTCAGATTTAAACAAGAAATACCATTGTTTTTGAGAAAAAATGTATGAAAAAAATAAAAACTCGTAGAACAGGGTAGAACAAGAACAATAGTTTAAAAACGAGAAAAATTCTAGTTGAGTGGGTATTTCTCCATACTGGATTAGATCGAATAATCAATAGATTGATTATATGGGTCTGATACCAATTGTTAGATTCCAAATAGACAATATTTAAGAAAACTTCATAGAATGTAGAGAAGAGATAGAGAATTAAAGAACAATAATTACAAAGTCATCAACTCATATTCATGTATTTATCATTATGGAGGGAATTGTGAAGAACACTACACATTGATATTAATCGACTCTCATTAGTCTGTGTGTTTGTAGGTGTATTCTCTCCCAAGACTCAAATGATAAAAGCGCTAAGGAACCATATATATATATATATAGGTGCCCATTTACAAGAATAAAGCCCAAGCCCATAAATCCCAAAAAGCCCAAAATACAATTCTTTATAAAACTTTCTATCTAGTTTGGGCTAATTAGATCCAACACAAGTGCAAATGAGGGACCCTCTGGACGTGAAGGTCAAGCGGCCCCATGTGATGGGATACAACGGTAACCACTCCTGAATTTGTAACAAATGTTGCATTCCAAGCATTTGCTGATCAAATGAAGGGCTCCTGGAAGATCTAAAACTCACAGCTCAGAATTCTGAAGCCAATCTAAATGGTGAGCTCACAACTGTCAATTTTTCTCTCTGCAATATACGAGCCACTCAAAAGCTTCACACAAATAAACTTTCCCGATTTCAAAACTTTCTACTCCTTGCACATGATGCTCAACGAGATCTAGCAAGAAATTGAGCATTTTCAGAAGATTGATGCTTAACTCAAAGCCATCATAGAGGACATCTCCAAACTTCCCTCTGAGATTCCATCCACTTCAAATTCTGAACCAACCATCTCCTCACAGGATTTCAATGTATTTGTTGCTGACATCAAAGGCATGCTGGATAAGGTTGCCAATATCACCCACTCAAATTCTTCTGCCTTCATATCTAAGGCTGATCTGGCAAGCTTTCAAAAATCCTTGGTTGAAAAGTTCACAGAGATAAATGCGAATTTTTTTTCGAAAGCTGATGCCACCTCTAGAGATTTGACCACTCTCCTCAACAAACCAGCTCAAGTACCAACTTTTGATCTTTATCAGAAAATATCTGCTATTGAGTCATCTGTAAATGAAATGAAGACAATAGTTCAAACCCTATCTGATTATCAGTCTTCCAGAAGGAAAGAAAAGGAGACTAGAGGCTGTAAAAGGGCTGAGCTTAAACGCAAGAAATCTGAGAACCAGGATCCAGATTCTTCTGCTCCTTTAAAGGGGGAGAATAGCTAGAAAAGACAGAAGATTGGTCCCTCTGAACCTGCATCAACCACAAACCAAGAGATATCACCACCAGAGCCTACCTCCCAACCAGAACAACAGCAAGCCTCTGCCTCCACAACTCCTCAGGCTCCCTCTGAAACACAAATACAACCACCTCTCACTGTAAAAACCTATAGCAATGATGACTAGAGCTGGAACATAATTTGTTCCTGGAGATGTCTTTGCTACAATCCCCACAACTTCTACTCCCTTACCATCTGACCCTGAAATGGCCAGACTGGTACAACATTTGGTCCAAGAGTTGGAGGGTAAAAGAAGGCTACCAATTCCTACAAGACGAAGATGAATCGTTTCAAGACCAAGAACTCATGCTTCAACATCCACTCATGGTCAAGCATCAACCTCTACTCCAAACGCTCAAACTACTACTCAAACCACTACTCAAACTCTAGAGGTACATATTCCAGAAACAACTCAAGTTCCAGAGGTAAACATTCCTAGAAGTTCCTATGTCTGAAACTCCACTAACTCAATCACTTGCTATACCATAAACCTCAACAAGCCAACCAAATCAAACTTCTGTTGATGTTAGGATGAAAGCAATGATGGTTGATCAATCTGATGATCAAGCCACTCTAAAACAAACAAATGAAGATGTAGTTAATACAAGGAGAATTAGGGATCCTGAATAACGAGAAAGAGTAGCCGGTGTTCAACCTCTTCCAAACAGAGAGTTTTACCCTTCAGGTCTATGTATGCAGAAAGAGAGGAAAGGTGATGTTGATAACTCCTGATTTTGCTCCAAATGCAGATGCACAAACTAAAATCCAATTTCCAAGATTCAAACAAACAAGAATTAATGTCTTTGCTTCATCCACAAGCAGAAGAATAATTGGGATAACGACGAATTACTTTGAGAACACAGACATCAAATACACAGCGTATAAAGTTTTAAGAGAAGATGGGCGATCTTATACTTTCTATGAAAATGATTTGATGTCCTTAAATCCATCTGATCTAATACCTCTTGGTAGATACATGAAGCAGAGAAGGAACATAAGTGCAGATGATAATGTGGCATATCTAAGAATTCTGAGCTGTATGGAAGCTTTTGTCGAATACAGAGCTAAAGTAGACTTCCAAATTGATTTCGAAAGAGGTGCGGAACGCTTGAGTATCACTTTCCCAAATGAGGAGATAGAAGGTGTTGAAACAAAGAGGATTGGTTATATCATAACGGAACTGGAGCGGGGAAGTTTTTTAGATTGACAGAAGCGTTCAAATACTCTGAGGGTATTTTGAACTCTATCCATGAAATGGTGATTCTGAAGAAGGAAGACGTGAATATAACCATCAGAAGAGCAGCTTTTGATATGGAAAAGTACGTCGAAGGGGTGATCAAGCCGAGAGAGCTTACAAATCAAGTCTGCAGAATAATCATCGGGCATCCAGAAGCCCGATTTTAATCATTACTTGTATTTCATTCATTGTAATTCATCTTTTGTCTTGTAATGAAAATTTTCAAACTTTGTTCTTCCATTCATGTTTGTTATTGTTTATGCCAAAAATTGGTTCGACAGAATCAACCTAAGGTCAGTGTGGAGCTTATTCGACTAAAGAAAGGATCAAACGACAAACACGATAAAAACGTAAATAAACGAAAGACAAAGATATTTGGTGACGCGGAAAAACCCTTGGTCGAGGGAAAAAACCGCGAACGATGGTGAGAGTCGTCAATGCACTAGAAAGAAATGACGTCAATAAGGGACGTCATCCTTGTAATACAATGATCGTACGTAAACTAAAGGAAAACAGTGGAAAAAAGCTTAAGTGTAATCTGTTTTGCGAGTATCGATTATTTGATGTGCCTTCTCTTGTTTTTGTGATCCTATATTTATACTTGATTGAATGTGTAACGGCTCAGGCATTGATGGAGGTCATAATGACGTCCGTTATATCCGTTATAAACGGTCATGCATTAAAGAACACAACAAATGCGTACGTTACTTTGTTAGTTAAGCGAATGATTAGGGACTCGTCCGATGGCCGGGGGTTAGATACGATAACGGCGATTTATGCCACTGGTCGCTTCTTGATATCTCCCGTCGTACGAAAGGAGGCTAGGTCATACGTCGAAACGGCTAGGCTACTTGACACCCTCCCCTCGTGCCATGAGTCGTTGCTTCTGGGTATCCCGATAGTGGTGGTCGCACGATCTTATCTAATGGTCGTACGTCGAAGATTTTGGTCCCAACAGTTTGCCCCTAAATTTTAAAGAGAAAGCGGCAAAGTCTTTGAATTTTAAATTTAAATGTCAAGGAACTGAATCTTCAAAGTGGTAACTAAACCGGTTAGGCCTCAATTAAGATCAGACGCGCGTGGTTATGACGTCATATGCGACGTGGGCGCGTGTGTCAGGCACGCCAACTGTAGAGGACAGGTGTCAGCGATCCGATGGTTGCATGCAAAAGGGTTTTGAACATGTGTCGTCGTATGGTTCGATGAGGGTTCCAAACGGCATTTTTGTAAATCATATAAATACCGGGTGTTCTTTGGATTTACTACCATTTTTATGCTTCAGTCCTTTTCCGAGAGAGATTACCCCGAATCTTAGCCAAATAGCCGAAAGGATTCTTGCTATAAATCCGATCTTCCTACTTTGACGGTTGAACGCATAGAGACGGCAAACCCTCAAAGTTCAATAGTTACAGTGGACAATCCAAAGGCTTTTAGGGATTCAGCCTGGATTCCAGATGATGTACATTTAAAGAGTCCTGATGAGTTTAGGCCAAGAGAGTGTCCTGAGGGATGTTTCGTTCTATACGAATATCCTTCATGATTGGGCTTAAATGGCGCTTTCCTCGTCTATCTGGGGAGTTTTTGGGGAGATTTGGCATATCCCTGGGGTAAATGATGCCCCAGTTCTGACGGGTCGTGATGATAATCGACCGCTTGACGAATGATAGGGAGTCTCCCATCACCATTCACGTGATTCTGTCGGCTTATGCGGTGAAGGTCGATGCGAACAAATGATACAACCCCTACATATGTGTTCGGCGGGAGCAGGGGTTGATCCAGGGACGGGGGTGAATGATCGCGGCTGGAAGGAGCGATACGTCTTTGGTCGGATGTTGGCCCCTAGCGAAGATGAGCAATGGCTTGCCTGCGGCTGGCCTGTTCGAGGTAAGTGTCATCTTAGAAAAAGCGGTATTTTGATATCTTTCATAAATTCCTGTCCAGACTGTATCTCACGTGCAGGGGCGAACTGTGATGAGGTTCGACCGTTGCCGGATTTGGCTGCCAAGATCGAACGCTTCATGCAAATTCCTGATCGAACGTTCAGGGTCTACGCTCATGTGGATGAGGAGGATGAGGGTGTTACTTTTTTGGGTACCCTTTGGGCTACTCCTAGCTAGGAGGTCGAAGGTGAAGAAGAGACATCGGGTAAATATTGTTTTGTCGGGCCGTCTTTCATCGTGTTTACCTCTTACTGTCTATCATCGTTTTTTTTTCAAAGGAGGTTGCGGACCTTTCACCTAGCATATTCGGGAGCGATGCCGAATTATCCCCTTCAATAGGTGTTCCACGAACGACCGTTAGGTATCGTCGATGGCGGGGCCTTCTCGGGAGGTTGCGTCGTTGACCGCAGTCGGTGTTCCTCTTCCCCCTTTGTCGTGAGACAAGGGGAAGAAGTCGGTGGTGGAAAATCCTACTGCTCGACCCCAGGCCCCTCCTGGCTTTCTAGAGGGGTCGATGGATCGAGAGGTGATTTTTAACTTCTTTGAGAACATCAACATTTTCAAAGATCATTATGAAGGGGTGGCTTTGGCCGAAAGCCACACCAAGCTTACCGAGCACCTTATCCAGGTAAAGGTTCTCATCCGTATGCTTTGTATCATGTGAGACGCGTTCCATACGTACTTGCGATATTTCGGTCATTCTGACGCTCCATTTGTTTTTTCAGGCCTTGCAGGCGTCTCTTAACATGAAAGCTAAGGTGGACGAGGCATCTCGGGCCCCCTATGCAGAAACACGTGGGTATTTGATTGTCGTCCACATGAAAGAGGAAGAGGCGTCGGCTAGAGCCAACGAACTGGATCTTTTTTTCGAAGATGGTCGAAATGACTACGAGCATGAGAAGAGAGTTAGTTCCGACCTTAGGGGTCATTTGGAGGAGGCCCTGGACAGGGTCAAGGCTCTAGAGGCCGAGCTGGAGACGTTCATGGCGGCGTTCGCCAAGAAAGCCAAGGTGGTCGAGGACCTGAAGTCAAAGATTGTCGATCGCCCGCTGCCGAGTGAAAGGGCAGAGAACTAGTTTAGGGCTTTTTAGGGCGACTCTTTATAGTTATGTCCTTTCACTTGTAAACTTTTTGATAATTAATACAAGTGTTTTTTCATAATTTTCAATCGTATCGTCGTGTGAATTAGTCCTTACGAATGTTTATCAGATGACTTATGACAATCTAAATACGTAGATAGTCCGAATGACAAATATCGATTCGAGGAAAAATCCTCCACGAGTGAAGTCCGTCTGTAGGGCGAATGGTCGGACCTTCGCCTGTGTTTTAAGAATTTTTTTTAATAACAAACGATTTGAGATAAACATCAATTAATGGATATTGTGCGATAAGGCGAACAAATATTTAGACGTCATCTATATGAGTTATACTCGATCGTCAATGTCATCTCTAGATGATGTTTCGCTCGATCGGTTTTGACTGAGGGAGTAACTTGTGTTTGCTATATTTGTTCGACGTATATCTATTTTCTTGTGATCCTGCAGAAGACAAATGTTAGGATGGTCATTGGTTTGACCAACGACCCTTTGTTGCTTAAGTCAGTAACGTTCGACGGATAAATCAAAAGAAAAAATACTTAGAAAAAATACTTCCTTAAATGTGTTGCATTCCAACTACGTGGGATATCTCGTTCGTCGAGCGTTCGGAGGCGATAAGCTCCCTTGCCAACTACTTCTGATATTTAATACGGACCTTCCCACTTAGTGGACAACTTACCTGCGTTCAACTCCCTAGTTTTTTGAAAGACATGCCGTAGGACGTAATCACCTTCCTGAAAGACTTTGATCTTGACATTTTGTTGAAACGTCGAGCAACGGCTTGTTGTTGTGATGCCATCCGAAAGTAAGCTTGGTCTCTCAATTCTTCGAGGGCGTCTATATCATAGCTCAGATCGACCAAGTTGTGCTCGACAGACTAATGTCGTGTGATTGGTAGGCTTACTTCAATTGGTAAGACCGATTCGCAACCGTAGACCAAGAAAAATGGGGTTATACCAGTCAAGGTTTTTGGCGTCGTTCGATTAGCCCATAGGACGGAAGGCAATTCTTCAACCCACAGGCCCTTGACAGCTTTGAGTCTTTTCTTGATTGAATTTATGATTACTTTGTTACTCGACTTAACTAGGACGTTGGACTACGGATATCTCGGGGTCGACATTACGAGTTTGATTCCTCGATCTTCGCAGTATCGCCTTGTTTTGTTGCTGATGAATTGTGACCCAATCTCACATACGATCTCCGAGGGAATTCCAAATCTGCATACGATGTTAGTCTGGACGAAGGATATTACTTGTTTGTCTCGAATTCGAGAGAAAGCGGCCGCTTCTAGCCATTTTGAAAAGTAATCGATAAAGACTAAAAGATAAACTTTCGGACCTGGCGCCGGTGGTAACTTACCAACGATGTCCATCCCCCGTCGCATGAAGGGCCATGGGACGAGTTTCGAATACAACAATTCAGAGTGCTGGTGAGTCATACCTGAATGTCGTTGACATGCATCACAATTATGTACATACTCTGACGCGTCCTGCCGCAAGGTGGGCCAATAATAGCCTTGTCGTGAGATTCGTTTGCGAGAGTGCGTCCGCCAGAATGGTTTCCGCATTCCCATTCGTGCATTTCTTCTAGGATTTTTTGTACGTCGCATTTAGCCACACATCGCAGATTTAGAGCCGTCGACATACGTCTGTAAACTTCGCATTTAGTCTGTAAACTTCGAGGATTTAAACTAGACCTGGCAAAAACTGCCGCGACACGCTAACCCGACACGAACTCGACACGAATTAAACAGGTTTGGGTAAAACATTTCAACCCGTTTAAGTAAACGGGTTGACACGACACGACACAAAATTTAACGGGTAAGATTAGGTTCTAAAATTTCAACTCGAAAATGACCCGAGTAACCCATTTAATTATTATAATTAATTATAAAATGATATATAATGAAAATTGATATTATAAAAAATTAAGAAATTAATTTTTTAAAAATAATATAAAATAAAAATTGATATTATGAAACATTAAAAAATTAGTTTTTTGAAAATAATATGTAATAAAAACTAATATTATAAAAAAATTAATTATAATAAAAAACTAATAATATAAACAATGTCATCATTTCCCTTATATAAAGGTTTATTTGCTTTTATGTTTTAAAAATTTTCCATGTGGGATGAAATCTCATCTTTATCAAGTTTTAACTCTTCTTTGGATGTAAGTAAAGTGTGAGCACAATCGATCCCACACTGGTGGGAAATAGAACACAATGCTTTTGAACTCCACTATATATAGGCCTTTCCCCTCTCTAGTTTTACCATCCAATGTCTTTTTAGCTTGAGCCTATGTGATTGTTTTGGTTGGAGTACCCTATAAAACTCGGTGCTCCTCAAGTTCTTTTAAATTTTTTGCTATGTTTGTTTAACCTTTATTGAACGAACATGAACAAAAAACAAACTTCTCTATTTTCTAACAAGTGAATGTGAAAACCAATTTTTGGTACGTTAATTAGTGTTTGTGTTGTTCGCTTGGTTAAGGTAAACTAATGAACTTGAACGCGGCTTTGTTCGTGTGCGTTTGGTTCGTTTACAACCCTATTTAAACGGGTTAGCAGTTGAAATGGGTTAAACGGGGTAGCCGGTTAGCGGGTTTAGTGGGTTAAGAAGATAAACGGGTTAATCGTGTCGTGTCGGGTTAAGCGGGTAAAATCAGGTCGTGTTCAGGTTGAGATTTTCTGACCCGTTTATTAAACGTGTCGTGTTCGGGTTAGGTGTTCTCAACCCGTTTAACCCACTAACACGACACGAACCGGACACGACACGAACTCAACACGACACGTTTGCCAGGTCAAATTTAAACCTGTTAGATCCCACACAATCAAGAATGTAGAAAGATTAAAGAACAAGAACAAGAATTGGGTCACTGAAGTTGTATGTCATATTGATTACTGAACATTATTACAAAATTTGTATCTTTACAGGCTTTATCTATCAACGTTAGTTATAACAATCTAACAGACTATCTATTTATATACAAATGGAAATTTTAAAGATACAGTACAAAAATGACAGACAGGTTCAGAACTGCTTCTTAGCTTCTTCAGAACTTCTTCAGAAGTGTCTTCAGAACCATATTCAGAACTTCTGAAGTAGGCACTTCAGAAGTTATGCCTTAGGCTTTACTTTACTTGACTTCTGAGTTCTGAACCTTTCTCATCAGAACCCAGTCTTCTTTTGAAGCTACTTCTGGTTCTATCAATCTCCCCCTTAGCTTCAAAAGTTCAAATCATACTTCCAGAAATTTAAAATCTCTCTTACATCTTTAAGAATAACATTTTTGTACTCCAAAATAGATTCAATTATTCTAAGCATCTCCTTTGCCAACTTTCTGTATTTCTCCCATTCCTCATCACTAAGTTTCTTTTGTCTTTTATTCTTCTTCTTCTCCAGTCTATCTCTTATAATCATAAGAGTTCCATTATATCACTTGTGCAGTTCTTCAAATCTTACAAATAACAATCTATCAAAACACTTGCACACGAAGCCTAGAGGCTAAATGACCACAGTACTTCTTTTGAGGTTTTCAATATCTGGTAAGCTTAAGTTTGGAGCACTCATATGAACTTTTCCTTTGTTCATAAAATAAGCAACTTGGAAATCTGTTTTAGCTGCCCAAATAAATTCTCTGTACAGGCCATCTCTGAAAACTGGGAAATTTTTTCTAAATTTGGCATTGGAATCATGAAAGGGATATAAACTTCTGTATACTCTTAAAAGATTTCTGAGGTGAACATTCTGAAAATCAGCCTCTGTAAAAGTGGAAATCTCACCATCTTATCTTTCCACAGTGAAATAAGCATGCTTGTAATTGTTTTTCTGCTTTAGATCAGCAGTGATTACTTTCACTATTGGACTTTCTTTTCGTACTTGACTGAGAGGGAGTCTGACTTTTCGAATAATATCAGAATACCATTGTTTCCATCCAAATGACTTCTGAATCCAGCAATCAATATAATTGAACTTTTGTTCATATTCCATGAACATTTATAAATTTGATCAACTATGGGTTCTTCAAAAATCGGAAAGTCAATCAGAGGAATATTGTTGGTTCCAGATTTCTTCTTCAATGATTAATCGATGAATTCATATATCAGAATGTAAGCGGAAGGAATTAATATTGATTAATCAACAGTAATAAGAATAGTAAAAGAATGTAGAACATATGGAATTTGTATTAATAACCTTGAATCACGATTACAAATACTTTCAATAACGCACAATATGTTCTTCATTGAAAGTACTCAGATCGACAAATATTACAGTGATAGTACAGATCTATTTATACAATTACAACAACTGAAAGTCAACACTCTAGCCTATTATAAAATGCCACATCAGATAGGAGCGTCTAACTGATTTCTGTTGAAGAGGAGACATATGGATGAATGCTGCCACGTCATCAAAGACTACCATCTTTTGACTCATACTATAAAAGTCTAACAATCTCCCCCTAAGTATGAAGTCAGAACAATGGCGTCTGTTCAGAAAGGAGCAAATTCAGAGACGACCTTTGCAATTTTGTTGATGACCTCTCTGATTGATAATAAACTGTTGTCTTTGATCATCCTTTCAAGTACCTCTGGATCATGTTCATTTACACTAACAGAGATGTAACATTTTGCAATGTATAAAACATTTGAAGAGTATCGATGTGTGTCCTTTATTCTGAAAAAGCTTCTTCTGTCTGGTCTTCTAAAGATGACCCCTTCTTCTTGTTGAAGCAAAATTTTACCAACTTTGAATGAATTGATGTTTTCTAATTCTTTGTTTGGTGCAGATATGGCAAGGTTATCAATGTTGAAGTTTAGCCCTATCTGGAAATCGACCTGCCTCTTGTATCTTATCAAAGACTTCATGCAGTCAATGATTCTTGAGTAGGCAATGTTGTCTTGGCTATCAATACCTTTGGCCACTTGGACTTTCATAAAACTTTCCAGAAACAGAAGATCAGAGGGGTGAACATACAGTAGGTCGTTATCGCATAAGTATATGGTTTGATTGTCTTCTCTGATTACTTCATAAATTGTGTACCAGATCTCTGTATCTTCAAATTGCGAGTGCTTTATAGCAGAGATCCGTTTGATTGGTACAGAAGTATAAACATCCTGTCTTGCTTGTCTATGTGCCATTAATTTGTCTTTTACAGCATCACTTACATTATAGGCGTGCGAGAAGTTGGGCAGCATCAAGTAGATCTTCTGATCGTTTGGAGCGTACATGCTATTTCTGATGATTTCCACTGTTGGAAGCTCAAGTTTCCCCAACCTCTAGGGTGCTTCTTCACGGATAGCTTTTCTTCTATGTGATTTATCGTGTCTTGCTTTCTCTCTGGCTTCCTTTTCTCTCTCTCTCTCTTCTTCTGCCTTTGCTTTCTCAGCCTCAGCCTTGGATTTCTCTTTAGCTTTCTCTCTGTCAACTCTCTCTTTTTCTAAATCAGCTTGCCTTCTGATTTCTTCAGCGTTTTCTCTGGCAAGGTCTGCTTCAGCCTTGGCTCTTTCTTCTTCTGCCTTTGCTTTTAACTCAGCTTCTCTCCTTGCTTTATTTGGAGCTTCAACTTTAGCTTTTGATGCCTCAGTTCTGGCCTTAGCTTCCTTTTCTTTGGCTATCTCTGCTTTAGTAGATGGTGAATATGGCGTTTTCCTTGTATTGCCAATTACTTGTAGAAGAAATTTGGCTATTTCTGGGTCTTTTGGAAGAGGCCAGAGTGAGTGGCCAACGGGGTTGGAGTCAGAGGAGTTTGTGTTGATGAAGGTTGAGCAGAAGAAATTTGCTTCGATGGGGGTGGTGGAGCAGAAGAGGAGGGGGACTTGCCTTTATCTTGAGTTGTAGTGTTAGCATCATTTGTTGGCTTGGCTTTCTTGGCTTCTGGTTCTTTCTCCCCCTTCTGAGAATCAGGATCCTGATCCTCAGACCTTTTTCGTTTAAGATCTTTTCTTCTGCAAGCTCGTTCTTCCTTAGCCTTTTTCTTGGCGTTGAATGTTTCAGATATAGAACTTACCAGAGTTGTAAGTTTAGAAAGAGTGGTTTCCATGGAAGAGAGCTTCTGATCAACATTTGAAGAGCTGGTCGTTGTCTTTGATGCAAACTTTGAAGATATGGTATTCATTCTGTCAAGCATGGCTTTTTGAAAAATAGCCATGTCTGACTTCTTAACCAGAGTAGTGCCAGAAGGATCATCAGAAGGAATTACTGCTTTGATAATCTTTTGTAAATCAGCAACCAGAGAACTATATTCGTCCACAGAGATGGTAACTTCAGAAGCTGGGAGAGACTCAGGTATGTGGAAGATAGCATCAGCATTGGCTTTGATCCCTTCATGTAGAAGATTGAACTGGTCATCAAAATAATTCTTCTAAGCCTCTGAATTGACAGTGAGAACCTTTTGAATGGCTTGTAAAGTAGCAGCTTGATTTGCTTGTTCAGATTTGATGCCCAGAAGAAGAGTATTATTATTTGAGACGGATAATTTTAGATCTTCGATAGATCTCTGAATTTTATCAGCAAATGCCTGAAACGCTGCATTTGTGACAAATTCAGAATGTGTAACCGGTGCTTCTCCAACACATGGAGCCCCTTTAATCTCGCGTTTAGAGAGGCCCTCTTTCACACCTGTGTTTGCGTTGAGTGTGAAGGGACTTCCAACCTGTCTTCGAGGGCTGTGATTAACAGGCACCTCTTCGGTTGTTCTGATTGTCTCAACAGAGTCCTCATCATCAGAGGATGAGGTGCTGAAAACAATGTGCTGACCTTGATGGAGTGTAAACACCCCGGTAAGTGGTGCATCCTGATGCTGTAACCCCTCTGATGGGATTTCCTCAGCTTCTGTCCTATCAGAAGATGTGGACTCATCTTCTGTGTTTT
This sequence comes from Silybum marianum, assembly GCA_036898165.1. Lineage (NCBI taxonomy): Eukaryota > Viridiplantae > Streptophyta > Magnoliopsida > Asterales > Asteraceae > Silybum > Silybum marianum. The sequence goes on along the minus strand of CM072533.1, from coordinate 28,402,945 downwards.
CTATAACATTGTCGGTCACAGAGACAGCGACATTTTGTGTAGGAATAGGCGAGTTCTAGGGCAATGGAACTCTTATATTTTCATCATCATCCTTTTGAGAGGATGATGAAGAGGAGGTTCTTTCCCCGGTAGTGCTTGATTAAGAGGATTGAGAAGTATCCTCTGAATGGATGGTTTCTGGGTGGTTTGGACTGGGTCGTCCGTGGTCAATGAGTGTAGATGTGTTAGCATCTACCTCATCATATGAGGTTACCCTTTGGGATGTAGGAGAGATTCTCTCAAATGTGTCTTTATGGACATCTTCAGTACCCTCTTTCATCAAGAGGTCGGCATGGGTAGAACCACTCGGATGGTCACTCATATTCTTTTCAACCTCAGCCTCACTTGACCCCTCACCATCTAAAACTGGCTCTAAATGCTCCGGGGTAGAAATTCTCTGTTCTGAGAAAATCATAGAGCTTCTATTATATTGCAGATAAGAAGAGCTAGATGGAATTAGGTTTAGCATGTACCTGGAAAGTTCCCTTGGAGAGGAATACCCATTGCGGTCGATGGTTGGCCGATTAGTGCTCATTGAGGCGATTTTGCAGAAAGGTTGAACTAATGGAGCTTTAAGTGCCCCAATTGCAGGATAGGTAACCAGGGATAAAAATCATGGAAACATTAAGGCTGGGAGTGGTTTTCCTTGAGTTTGATGAGATACCTTAGTGTTCACAGCAGCTTTGATTTCTTGGAAAATGAGGCTTGCATAGTCCAAAGGGCGGTTGAAATACATACCATACATGATGGTCAGAATGTTTCTACTAGCTTGATCGAGGGACCGAATTTTACATGTGAGGCTCTTGTTCAGAATGGAGACAAGGAGATTCCACATTAGGGGTAACTGCTTTCTCTTAAATTCGGACAGTTTGGTTAGGGTTTCGTTGTAGCCAAGGAAATGGATGAAGGATAGCAGGGCTTCAGCAGATGGATTCGATTCTAGTGCTGGATTTGGCATGGGCTGACCATCAATTTGCACCTGTGATTGGGGTAAATGAAAATACCTGGCTAATTTCTTCTTGGTGATGGGTATCTCCACAACATTTTCAGGTTGATCTGGATGGCTGAAATTTCCAATCAAAGTTTCTTCATCACTAATGTACATCGATTGCCAAACTTCTTGAACATAAATTTCAGGGACATTTGGGTTTGTCAGAGTTAGGGCTCGATTAAGTGGATGTTGTTGAAGGAATTCGACCATGATACTGAACTCGGCCTGGTAGGTGTTTGGATCAAGAAGGACCTGCACATTGTTCGCTTTTAATGGCAGTTTGACAAATGGTGCACTATCTGCAGTGGAATCAATGAGACGTCCTTCGTCATCGTTGAGGGTTGGATTTGCAAGACGAGAAGCCATTGATGAGAGTTGGGTAAGCTGGTGAGTAGATTCGTGAATAGGAGAGTTTGAGCAGTAATAGTTGCGAAGAAGAAGATGAGTTTCTGAAATTTGGGGGTTTTATATGAGAGAGAATGTGATTAATTTGGAATGGAAAGGGGTTTTAGTTTTGGGAGTAGGAGAAAACGGTTCAGAAATGATGATGTAAGCACGCAGGCGTGGATACATGCAGTCACACGATGGGTGACACGTGGAAAGTAGGATAGTGAGCTAGTTATGATTAAAGCACGATATTTGAAAGAGATAACTGAAGGGTGATCGGCTTAAAATCGGTTGATTATCCCAAAAGTAAATAAAAAGATATTAATAAAAAAATTATTAATTAATCAAATAAACTTGTCATTTTAGTTGACTAAAACAATTTTTGAGAGTAATAAATCTTTTTTATTTAAATTTAAAATCAGTCATTCGGTAAATAGAAAAATGTTTTGAACCAAATGAAAGTTTAATTTTCCATGAAAAGAATAATAAAAAAATTAAAATTGAATATATAAATTTTGAATAACCTTGACGGCAAGAGTTAATAAAATATATATATTCAATAAAAATTTCAGAAAATATTGATTCATAGAAAAGTAATTTGAAAAACATGTTAACTTAGAATCATCATCTGAAATGAATTTGAAATGAATCATAAAAATTCTGAGAACCCTTGACGGCAAGAGAAACACAGAATAATAAGATTCAGAAGAAACTTAAAGTAGATGAAAAATTCATAAGACAGCTAACCAGAGTTAGACTTTGAGAGGGCTCCCCCTTGATAAGTAAACTCCCCCTGGAATGGTAAACTCCCCCTTGAAAGGTGAACTTCCCCTTGAATGGTAAACTCCCCCTTTTGAATGAATCACAAAGATTCTTAGAGTATATAAAAGGAAGCTTCTTTCTTCGCATTTTGCAATATGCGCTTTGCTGACATCACTTGGAAGATAAAGATTATCTGGATAAAGAAGGTCAGAAGAGTTCAGAAGCTTCTGATGGCTTCTGGTTAATTACCAGAATTAATCAGAGACCTCTGGACAGTTCTGATTAAACAAAAAAAAATTTCAAGGATGTTACATATTAAGCATTCCAAACTTGTTGATTAAGAAATTAAAACGCTTCTCATCTAAAGCCTTTGTGAAAATATCACCAAGTTGATAATTAGTAGAGACAAAATACATTTCTATAGTGCCCTTTTCTACATGATCTTTGATAAAATGATACCTGACATCAATATGCTTCGTTTTTGAATGCTGAACTGGGTTTTCAGTAATGGCAATTGCACTCTCAAAATCACAGAGTATGGGAATCTTATCATAAATCATACCATAGTCTCTGAGTTGAGTCTTCATCCAAATAACTTGAGAACAATAGCTAGCAGCAGCAACATATTCAACTTTTGCGGTAGATGTTGAAACACAATTTTGTTTCTTGGATGTCCCGCTGATAAGTCGATTACCCAGAAGTTGACAGCTACAAGAAGTACTTTTTCTGTCCAGCTAACAACCTGCATGATCAGAATATGTATATGCCATTAAATCAAACTCAGAGTTTTTAGGTTACCAGAGACCCAATGAAGGAGTTCCCTTTAAGTATCTAAAAATTATTTTGACAGCAGCCAAATGAGATTCTTTAGGATTGGCTTGATAACGAGCACAAAGACAAGTAGCAAACATAATATCAGGCCTACTTGCAGTTAAGTACAGAAGAGAACCTATCATACCTCTGTAGCTCGTGATATCACTAGGAGAGATAGGTGTTTTCAGGAGTGATAGGTGTTTTCATAGGTGATGAATTCTGAAAATGAAATTTCTTTAACATGTCAGAGACATATTTTGCTTGATTAATAAAAGTACCAGAGGTACTTTGCTTAACCTGGAGTCCTAGAAAGAATGTTAGTTCTCCCATCATACTCATTTGAAATTCAGTTTCCATCAATTTAGAAAACAAATCAACTTCTGTTTGATGAGTAGTTAACATACCGTTGCCTCTTTTGGTGAAAAGTGTGGTATCAATTTTACCTTTCTCATACCCATTGTTGATCAGAAACTTGGATAAACGTTCATACCAGGCTCTGGGTGCTTGCTTTAAGCCATACAGAGCTTTGTCAAGGAGATAGATGTATTCTGGATGTCTTGCATCTTTAAAGCCAGCAGGTTGTTCAACATACACTTCTTCTTTGAGATTTCCATTTAGAAATGCACATTTAACATCCATTTGATATAATTTAAAGTTTTTGTATGCAGAGAATGCCAGAAAAAGTCGTATCGCCTCCAGTCTTGCAACAGGAGCAAAGGTTTCATCGTAATCAATGCCTTCTTCTTGACAATAACCTTTTGCCACCAGACGAGCCTTGTTTCTTATCACAATTCCGTCTTCATCCTTTTTATTTCTGCAGACCCACTAAGTATAAATAGCAACTTTGCCTTTTGGTAATGGTACTAAGTTCAAAACTTTGTTACGTTCAAATTGAAGTAACTCCTCATGCATTGCTTCTACCCAACTAGGTTCAACTAAGGCTTCATGAACTTGCTTGGGTTTGATCATACTAAGAAAGTTGACATAGAAAGCTTCATTTGCTGTAGCAGATCGTGTTTTGACACCCTCAGAAGGACTACCAATGATAAGATCTGGAGTATGTGATTTATTCCATTTCTTCATCCTTGTTTGTGGTATTGGTTGAGGCTGAACTTTTGTGTCAGAAGATGAGATAACTTCATCTGGAAATATTGATTCTGAATCCCTTGATCCTAAAGTGTTCCCCTCAGATGATGGAACAGAAGAAGCTTCTGGACAATCAGATGATGGAATGGGAAGAGCAGAAGGGATTGAAGAGCTAGGTTCAGAAGAAGTAGGACCAGATAGAGTTATGCCAGAGGCATGAAGAACTTCAGGTATACTTAAGGATGGGGTAGGTAAAACAGGTTCTGACAATATTTCTTCGCTCAGAAAATCTTGAAAAATGCATGAATCTCGGATTCTCTGGATCCTGAAAGATAGTCAGAAGTGACAGTATTAAGTTTGAGTTCTGAAGAGGAATATTCAGAAGTCAGTTGTGTTTGATCATCAAAATCAATGTTAATGCTTTACATAACTGTTTTAGTTTTAAGTTAAAAACACGAAAAGCTTTGGAATTTAAAGAATAGCCTAAGAATTTAGCTTCATCGGATTTTGGATCAAATTTGCCAAGTTTGTCTCTGTCATTTAGGATAAAACACCCGCAACCAAAAATATGAAAGAATTTGACAGATTGTTTTCTTTTGTTAATAAGCTTATAAGAGGTTTTGAGATTCCTCTTGACGATTATGGAATGATTCTGAGTAAAACAAGCAGTGGCTACAGCTTCTGCCCAGAGGTGAATGGGGAGTCCAGAAGCTGCAAGCATCGTTCTGGCTGCTTCTACCAAAGTTCTGTTGTGACGTTCAACGACACCATTCTGTTGAGGAGTGCGTACAGCAGAGAAGTTCTGAGTAATTCCATTTGCAGCAAAGTACGTTTCAAGCTTGGCATTTTTGAATTCAGTATCATTGTCGCTTCTAAGCTGTTGAATCTTTTGGTGCAGAAGAACTTGAATTCTGGTCATCATATTCTTGAGTACGATAGGTACATCTGACTTCTGTCGAACAAAAGCAAGCCAAGTATATCTGATCAGAAACTTGGATACCGTTGCCTCTTTTGGTGAAAAGTGTGGTATGAATTTTACCTTTCTCATACCTATTGCTGATCAGAAACTGGGATAAACGTTCATACCAGGCTCTGGGTGCTTGCTTTAAGCCATACAGAGCTTTGTCAAGGAGATAGATGTATTCTGGATGTCCTGCATATTTAAAGCCAGCAGGTTGTTCAACATACACTTCTTCTTTGAGATTTCCATTTAGAAATGCACATTTAACATCCATTTGATATAATTTAAAGTTTTTGTATGCAGAGAATGCCAGAAAAAGTCGTATCGCCTCCAGTCTTGCAACAGGTGCAAAGGTTTCATCGTAATCAATGCCTTATTCTTGACAATAACCTTTTGCCACCAGACGAGCCTTGTTTCTTATCACAGTTCCGTCTTCATCCTTTTTATTTCTGCAGACCCACTAAGTATAAATAGCAACTTTGCCTTTTGGTAATGGTACTAAGTTCAAAACTTTGTTACGTTCAAATTGAAGTAACTCCTCATGCATTGCTTCTACCCAACTAGGTTCAACTAAGGCTTCATGAACTTGCTTGGGTTTGATCATACTAAGAAAGTTGACATAGAAAGCTTCATTTGCTGTAGCAGATCATGTTTTGACACCCTCAGAAGGACTACCAATGATAAGATCTGGAGTATGTGATTTATTCCATTTCTTCATCCTTGTTTGTGGTATTGGTTGAGCCTGAACTTCTGTGTCAGAAGATGAGATAACTTCATCTGGAAATATTGATTCTGAATCCCTTGATCCTAAAGTGTTCCCCTCAGATGATGGAACAGAAGAAGCTTCTGGACAATCAGATGATGGAATGGGAAGAGCAGAAGGGATTGAAGAGCTAGGTTCAGAAGAAGTAGGACCAGATAGAGTTATGCCAGAGGCATGAAGAACTTCAGGTATACTTAAGGATGGGGTAGGTAAAACAGGTTCTGACAATATTTCTTCGCTCAGAAAATCTTGAAAAATGCATGAATCTCGGATTCTCTGGATCCTGAAAGATAGTCAGAAGTGACAGTATTAAGTTTGAGTTCTGAAGAGGAATATTCAGAAGTCAGTTGTGTTTGATCATCAAAATCAATGTTAATGCTTTACATAACTGTTTTAGTTTTAAGTTAAAAACACGAAAAGCTTTGGAATTTAAAGAATAGCCTAAGAATTTAGCTTCATCGGATTTTGGATCAAATTTGCCAAGTTTGTCTCTGTCATTTAGGATAAAACACCTGCAACCAAAAATATGAAAGAATTTGACAGATGGTTTTCTTTTGTTAATAAGCTTATAAGAGGTTTTGAGATTCCTCTTGACGATTATGGAATGATTCTGAGTAAAACAAGCAGTGGCTACAGCTTCTGCCCAGAGGTGAATGGGGAGTCCAGAAGCTGCAAGCATCGTTCTGGCTGCTTCTACCAAAGTTCTGTTGCGACGTTCAACGACACCATTCTGTTGAGGAGTGCGTACAGCAGAGAAGTTCTGAGTAATTCCATTTGCAGCAAAGTACGTTTCAAGCTTGGCATTTTTGAATTCAGTATCATTGTCGCTTCTAAGCTGTTGAATCTTTTGGTGCAGAAGAACTTGAATTATGGTCATCATATTCTTGAGTACGATATGTACATCTGACTTCTGTCGAACAAAAGCAAGCCAAGTATATCTGGAAAATTCATCAATAAGTACCAGTATATACTTTTTACCAGAAAGACTCTGAATTGCAATGGGACCACAGAGATCGACATGTAGCAATTGCAGAGGTCTTATGCATGAGTGATCACTTTTTGTTTTATGAGATGCTCGTTCTATCTTTCCCATTTCACATGCAGGGCAGAGGTGATCTTTTTGAAAACTAACTTCTGGAAGTCCAGATACCAAATTATGTTTTACAAGCATCTCAAGATTATCAAAGTTTAAGTGAGACATTTTATGATGCTAGAGCTATGCAACTTCACTCTTTTTGGAGATAAGACATAAGGTTTCTTTACCATCCTTGGAGGTAAAATTCATCATCTAGAGGTTACCTTTTCTGTCTGCTCTCCAAAGTTCCTCACCTACCTTAGAAAATAAGTAACAATGTTCTTCATCAAATACGACAAGTATCTTAGAATCACAGAGTTGAGTTACACTTAGGAGGTTATGTTTCAATCTAGAAACATGTGCTACTTTAGATAAGATAATATTACCTTCGTGTAAAGTACCATAGCCTTTGATCTGACCCTTACCATTATCACCAAACGTTACAGCTCCACCACTTTTGTCTTTGAATTGGGAGAGTAAGTTTCGTGAACTAGTCATGTGCCTCGAGCATCCAGTGTCAAGATACCAGATATGCACACATTGTTTCTGCAATCAAGATCAGAGTTTCTTAGGTACCCATTTCATTATGGGTCCTTTAATGTTAGTTTATATTTTATCAGCTTTTTTAATTGCTCTTGATTTGATTTAACAGAAGATAAAGATTGATTGTTTGTAATTTTTGTTTTTCTGTTATTCTTTGTTTTATTTTTATTGAAGTGCTAATAGTTTGAGTTTGATTGATCAGAGGTCCGCGATTTTTTTTTTTCGATTTTAAGAACAGAGAAAAACATTCAGAAGTCCGAAACATAGAAGATTGTATTGAATTTTCATTGCGATAATGATAATTACAATTATTGTTAAGACTGTCTTTTCTAATATCAGTTGTTCTAGAATACTTCCTATCTAGACTAGACTTATGTTTTGGATCTGAAATGTTATTCGGCGGAGATTTCCTCTAATTTTTCTTCTCAGAAGCTTTTGAGATTACTGAAACAGGAACAGAGTGATTAGATTTCCATTTACCTTTCTGGACATAAGAAAGTTTTGGAGGATAAGTTTTAGGAGTTTGGATAAAGATCTTCTCTTTAAGTTTTTCTTCTTTTTCAAGTTCAAGACAAGATTTAGCTTTCAGACACATTCCTATAAAATCTGGATGTATGAAAACAGTTTTTCGTTGTTCAGGAGGAACAGAGAAAGTTGGAATTCCACTTGAATGTTTCTGAACATTCATTCCAGAAGCTTTTATCTCCAGAGATCCATTAGTAAATAGAAATGGGGCGTCTTTATTCTTAATAACCTCTGGAGTTTTAGCATAGATAGGATGAGATTGATGTTCAAAGTGAGAAAGGTATGTTTCTGAATTGTCAAAGAAATCCTCACTTTGATCATCATTTTCCTAGGGATATGTGATTTCTTCTAAATCCTCTTGAACTTCAGAAAGATTTAAATCAATAAAGGAACAAGGAAAAATCTCTGGATAGGAGGCTTCTGTTGTCCCATACGAGAAGCAGAGTTTAAAGAAGACTTCTTTTCACACGTATAGGGATCTAAATCTTCAAAACCGATTCCAGATCTTCCTACTTGTGTACTTATTTTCTCATGAACTTTTTGAGCATCCATATATGTTTTGATCTGGTGCGTTTTGTTTTGAAGTTCAATGTATAAAAATTCTCTTTTTTTTTTAAAATAGTTTTTAAGTGCTACAGAATTTAATCTGTCACTTTCCTTAAGTGCTCCTTTTTTAACAAAACTTCTGTGTCTTTCAAGGTTTTAGAAATCTTTTCTTTTTCAGTGTCAAGTTCCAGTTTCTCTTCTGTTAAGATATGTATTTCTCTTTTGTAAATATCTCTTTCTCTTTGTATTGTGGAAAGAGTTTTCTCAATATCTTTTCGTAAATTCTTTTCAATTGTAAGCTTTTGTTTAAGTTCATCAAAATTATTTGACAAAAGCACAATTGTATTCTCAAGTTCAGATGACTCAGAGAAATTACTAACCGGTGACTCAGAAGGTTGATCTTCTGATTCATTCGTCTTTGCCATCCCACAGAACATGGCTTCATCACCGCTGGACTCATCTCCGAGCCAGTTCTCTTTCTTAGCATAGTGGGCTCTTTCAGTGACATTATACTTGTATTTTTTTTTGTAATATGTTTTGTCTTCATTCAGAGCCCCTCTGCAATCTTTCGAGTAATGTCCCGGCTTGCCACATCTGTAGCATACATCTTTCTTCTTCTTCATCTCATCTTCTTTCTTCTCTGTTTCAGTCTTTTCAGATCTCTGAATCTCTTGCTTAGGAGTATAGGTAGAAGAACGATCAAACCTTCTATTTCCTTGAAACCACCTATTTCCAAAACGGTTTGTAAACTGTTTGGTTATAAGAGCCAAGGAATCAGCAAATGCCTTTATTTCATCATCAGAAGCAGAATCTTCTTCTGGAGCAGCTTCTGACATGAATGCCTTGCTTTTCACTCTTCTATCTTCACTTCTTCTTCTGGTCGTTCCCTTTGATTCAGAAATCAAAGCCAGAGGTCGACCTATAGTTGTTTTCTTTTGTACAACCTTCTTCTCATGGGCTTGAAGAGTTCCAAATACGTCATGTAGAGACCATTGCTCAAGATCTTGATTGGCTTGTAAAGACATGGAGAGGTTTGACCACTCTGGATTTAATCTCTTTAGAAATAAGACATTGTTGTCTTCCTTTAATCGAACAGTATCACATCTTTTGCATAGATTTATCAGATTATTAAATATATTAAAAGTCTGTTCCAGAGTTTCCTTCGCAATGGCCTGGAAGCTGTTGTATTCGTTCAGAGCTTGACCTCTTCGGTTTTTCTTCATTTTAGCACCACCTTCTAGAAGATTTTCTAATTGATCCCATAATTCCTTGGCAGTATCACAGGAATCCAGAGATTGAAAAATCTCATTTGGAATAGCCATGATAAGAAGAGTTATAGCCTTTTTGGCTAGTTCAACTTTCGCTTTTTCTTCATCAGACAAGTTTCCCTTCAGCTTTGGAACTTGCCTAGCAGGAATCTCATCAGTATTGGCTGTTGCTAGAATTCGCGAAATGGTAGTCATGGGAATCAGAGGACCATTTTGAATGATTGGAAATAGATCAGCATCCAGTCCCTCGTAGAAATTTACCATTCGTATTTTCCGTTGAGGATATTCATCACGTATGAGAGTAGGAGGTTTCGTCAGTGATCCAGAGGTATAAACAAAATTCAGATTTGAATTTGCCATTTTGTTCGTAGAAAATAGAGAATCGAGAAGAATATAATGAAAAATTGATTTGAAATTTAGAACAATTAAACTTCAATTGAATTGAATAACAGAATGATCGTCTTACTAATTCTTCAAAATTTTAACTACAATTACCACTGTTTTTGGAGAAAATAACTATGAATTAATAAAATCTCGTAGAACAGGGTGGAATTATGAACAGTAGTTAAAACAGGAAATTACTAAATGAATGAAGAGAGAAATTTCCAAATTAAGGAGATCTAATAATCAACAGACTGATTAGATAGCTCTGATACCAATTGTTGGTTCCAGATTTCTTCTTCAATGATTAATCGATGAATTCATATATCAGAATGTAAGCGGAAGCAATTAATATTGATTAATAAACAGTAATAAGAATAGTAAAAGAATGAAGAACAGATGGAATTTGTATTAATAACCTTGAATCACGATTACAAATACTTGGAATAACGCACAGTATGTTCTTCAATTGAAAGTACTCAGATCGACAAATATTACAGTGATAGCACAGATCTATTTATACAATTACAACAACTGAAAGTCAACACTCTAGCCTATTACAAAATTCCACATTAGATAGGAGCGTCTAACTAATTTCTGTTGAAGAGGAGACATGCGGATGAATGCTGCCAGGTCATCATAGCCTACCATCTTTTGACTCATACTTTAAAAGTCTAACAAATATTTATGCAACTTTTGAACCTGACATCTGGTTTGTCTGAAGCAATCATTAAGATTTCATCTATAAAATCAAATGCCTCCATATGAATTAAATCAACCTCAATCTCAAACCATTCAGCTGGTTGATTAAGAAATTCCTTGAAAATCATTAGTCTTTCATCCAAGAATCTACACTCCAGATTCCTTGGATGATTCAAGATGATATATCTCCAGCAATATTGACTAATCGACATGAAAAAGTTTTCAGAAATTTCATAACTTTCAATTACTCTTAGAACTTGAGGTCTCCAGATAATCAGATCTCTTTTCTCATTTATTACAACATCATTTTCTAACTCCGTCCCTTCATTCACTACCATTTCTTCATCAAATAAAATAACATCAGATAGGTCACTTGGCTCTCCAATAATATCTTCAAAAGAAAGATATTCATTTAACATTTCCTCATTTGAATCAGGAAGAACATCTGTGTCTTCAGAACTAAGTTTGTTTTCAAAGTCCAGAGATACTTTTTCAGTCTCATATCCTTCTTCCACATTTTCTTCAGAAATAATTTTCTTAGCTTCTAATCCTTCATCTTCTGCATGTAGAATATCATCTATTGCTTCAGAAGTTCTGTTAGTTTCATCATTACAATGTTCTGAACGTGTTCAGAAGTTTTCTCATAAGATCTTTAAGAAGTTTGAACTTGAGCTTCTTCAGAGGACTTTTAAGAACTTTGAGCTTGTGGCATTGGAACATCTTTAGAGACTTTCTGTATTTTCTCCCCCTTTTGATTATCAGGATCATCCTGATCATCAAGACTTCGCTTTAAAGTCTTTGCTTGAGAACCACACTCTAATGCAGAAAGAGGATTATTTAAGGAGACTTGAGAACTCTGAATAGCAGACACTTGATTCAGAATCTGAGATATATCATCCTTTGTTGCAAATTCAGAAGATGTTGTCTGAGTAGAAGAAGATGGCATTGAAGTCTTTAAGGATTGAACTGTGGAAATAACTTCAGAAAAAGAATCCAGAATTGAGTTTTGGAAAGTCTTGAAATCAGAAACAGTTGCCAGTTGAAAGTCATTCAATCTATCCACCACTTTCTTCTCCTGTCCATCCAACCTATCCTCCATCACCTTACAAGTTTTATCCGTCAATTCCTTAATGTCCTTCTTAATCTTTGTAAATTCAGAAGTACAGAAATCTTTGAATTCAGAGAATTCAGAAGATGAGGGAAAGGGTCCAAAACCAACAAATGGTCTTGTTTGCAGTCCTTCAGAAGAAGACTGGCCTGTAGATGCCACAGCATCATGAACCACATGTGATTCTGTAAATGGAGCTTTAGTGATGTTCACTCCACCAGGACTTCCAACCAATCCTTGATAACCTGTAATAGGAATATCAATGGTTGTTTTGGCAATGTGACTAACACTTTGCTTATTTACATTTGAATGATGTGTGCTGGTGTGAATAAAATTCACATTTAGTGGTTCAGAAGGCCCAATGTTGAGTGGACTCTCAGACTCAAAGTGCTCAAAACTGTGAAAGGGGGAAATATATCCTTCTTTTTCAACAATAGGTTCTTCCAAATGGGAACCTATTGGTAAATTAGCAGGTTGCCCCATATGTGTTAGTGAAACACCCTTCTGTTGAGAGATGGGTGAGTGGCTGGAGGGGTTAACAAGTTTTGCCATGGGCTCACTGGCTTTTTCAATATTACCCACCAAAGAATGTGGAGTAATAGATGATGTGGGTGCCCGACTTAGAACAGTTGGTTCACAAGTTTCTTTATCTTTTACTTGTATTCTCCCCTCTTGTCACACCCCGTTAAAGCGGAAACACAGGGAGTGATAGTTCAAGATTTCATAGCAATAGAGCGATAACAACACCAATTGTCCAATCAAATACATAACATATAAAACTGAACACTACATCATACCAGTTCAAGTTTTAACAAAATAAAAGAAATAAGATGTTCTACAAAACGATTTCAAATTTAAACGTGGTTGATGTTGATACGCCCCAAACACAAGCCTTTTTAGTTACCCTTTTTTACCCCTGAAAAGTATGAATAAAACAAGGTCAACTACAAAAAGTTGGTGAGTTCACAGGTTTTAAATATTATAAACATCTTTTGCATAAATGAATATTGAGCAAAATACTTTTACGGCACTTAATAAATCTTTACATCATAAAACGTTCAAGGCATTTTTGTACCCTAATTATCAATAAGTAATGAGCCACCACTAAACCTTCGACCACAAAAATATTTTTAGTTCTACCTCAGCGGTGGACCTAAAGTCCACATGTGTAGAACCTTCTTTTTAGTTCTACCTCAGCGATGGACCTATAGTCCACATGTGTAGAACCTTCTTTTTTTAGTTCTACCTCAGCGGTGGACCTAAATTCCACATGTGTAGAACCTTCTTTTTAGTTCTACCTCAGCGGTGGACCTAAAGTCCACATGTGTAGAACCTTCTTTTTTAGTTCTACCTCAACGGTGGACCTAAAGTCCACATGTGTAGAACCTTCCCTTTTAAGTATAGTGCACCCCTACCTGTAGTTTCCTGGTGGGATTGCTATCCACACCCTAGTTTTCGGTTTTTAGGTGGGATTGTCCGTCCAATCGCGCTATCCACATATACCCTCGGCTCCTCACTTGAGTTAATAGTAGTGTACAAACTTTTATGGAACATTTTACTCAATACAATCTATTAGCGTACATGTCTTAATGCCAAAAAACAACAATTTTCATAATATTCACATTCGTTAATGCAAATAGCTCAAATATTTCATTTAATCATGCTTTTCACCCGAAAACATATAAAATACTTTAAAAATGGGGCTGTGAATACTCACCTTTTGCAAAAGCTCCGTTTAAAGCACGATTCATCCGCTAGCCGACCTAACGCTTTCCTATCAAAGTAAAATACCCAAAACGGTCACTAATGCGTCTAACGATTACTATGAGAGTGCTTATAAGTCCTTATATGTCCAACTTGGTCTACTATTGTCCCGTTATACATAATGCACATATGCTATTTAAAGAAATAATTTATACCGAAAATGTAACATTATAGTCTTTCAAGTGATTAAAATTTATGAAATCAACCAGTTTCAGAATTTAACTTTCTGACAGAAACTATAAGTCTTAAAAATGATCAAATTAATGTAACATCGAAAATGATAAAATTTTCCATCTTTTTATATGTGATGCATTACTGAATTAAGGTCATTGTGACCAAAATTCATGCATTTTAGACATATAAATAAGGGTTCAAATAATTTATATCAAACAGTGTATCAAAGCAAGCATGGCAGATTACACACTGTTAGTAAAACAATCATTCGAGGAGTTCTACTTATTATTTTTCAGAACTTCCAGTTGGATTATAAACATAACATATAAAGAAAACTTTTAAGATAAGAATCACTCATTTTAAATGAGTTATGAGGAAGATATGGGCATCACAAAGTTGCATGCACACATCTGTCATTAGTTGACAGATTGCACACCTAACTTTAATAAATTGATTAATGCCTCAAAACATCATATTTTTGAATGAAGCCGGATTCAAATGAACCCTAACTCATAAAAGAAAACTCCAGAAGAATAATTATGCATTATGGAAAAATATTCAAAGAGATATTAGCATGCAAAGTATGATTTACCTACTGGTGGTTTCACAGATTGCACACTGAAAATATTTTAGGTGTTTGGAGGGTTAAAACTCCATATTTTTAAGTTATTTCACTTTCAAACTGAAGATAACTCATAAAACTAACTCTCAAAGGAAAAATAATCCTTTTTCATTGAGTTTTGAAAGAGATATGGTCATCTGAACATGCATGCACAAATCTGTCATTGGTTGAAAGTTTACACACTCATTTTGTTTTAATTAGTTGGAACCTCAAATCACCATATTTTTGAATGAAATCAGTGGCTTTTGAAAGATAACTCATTAAAAAAAATTCCAGAAGATGAATCAAGTAATTTGGATGAGTATTCAGAGAGTTATGGTCGTTCAAAGTAGGGTTTGCCTACTGTTGAACTTCCAGATGCACACATGCATCTTATTATGAGCATTTGGGGGGGTCAAACTCAGTGTTTTTGAGTGAGACCACTTGGATTAGAACCCCAACTCACTAAATAAACTTTTAGAAAGAAGATTTATGATATTTGAACATATTAGCTGCAAGAAATGGATGATTTTTGCACATGCAATAAATCTGTCAGCACCAAAATTCTTCATTGTTGTTCAAAAACACATAAAATCATGATTTTTACCCATTTTCTTGAGTTTTATTGTTTGGTCATAGATTACCGCCATTATATGAACATTTTTACATGTTTTTGGTGTATAATCTCTCCATAAAACTCATATATTTTGGAGGTTAGAAGAATGTGACTTAAAATGCAAGAAAAAGTGGGTTTTTAACCCAAAAATGGTAAGAAGAATGAAGGAGAAGATATTAGTACTTACTTGGTTGAAGAATGATTGTAAGAAGAATGAAGGAGATGATGTTAATACTTCTCCGGGGCGTTCGCAAACAGGCGAGAATACTTATGATTCAACAAATCTTCATGTTCCCAAGTATACTCTAGGTCATGCTTCGCATTCCAGCAAACTTTAACAATAGGGATCTTACTGCGCCTCAGCCGTTTGACTTCTCGGTCAAGGCTTTCGATTGGTTCTTCGATGAAGTGTAACCGATCGTTAATCTGAACATCTCCCAAGGGTAGAACTAATGTTTCATCTGCCAGACATTTCTTCAAGTTTGACACATGGAACGTGTCGTGGATGGCGCTGAATTCCTGTGGTAACTTTAGTTTGTACGCTACCGGTCCAATTCTTTCGAGTATTTCGAATAGACCAATGTATCTGGGACCAAACTTGCCTCTCTTCCGGAAGCGTACAAGCCCTTTCCATGATGATACCTTCAAAAGCACTTTATCACCTATTTGGAATTCTAATGGCTTCCTCCGATTATCCGCATAACTCTTTTGACCATCTCTTGCTGTCTTGAGTCATTCTTTGATGATTGAGATCTTGTTAGTGGTCTCTTGAATAATATCAAGCGTGGTCAACCGTCTATCCCCGACCTCTGACCAGCTAAGTGGTGATCTACATTTACGTCTCTATAGAGCTTCATACGGTGCACATTGTATGATCGTTTGATAGTTGTTGTTATAGGAGAGTTCAACAAGCGGTAGGTGGGTATCCCAACTCCCACCAAAATCTATTGCGCATGCACATAGCATATCCTCTAGCTTTTGAATAGTTCTTTCCGATTGTCCATCCGTTTGAGGATGATATGCAGTGCAATAATCCAAACGTGTACCCAATGCCTTTTGTAGAGACTACCAAAATCGTGACGTAAAACGTGTGTATCTGTCTGAAATAATGGAAATAGGCACACCGTGACGTGTAACTATTTCATTACTGTAAATTTGTGCACGTTTATCCATACTGAAATCTTCAGGAATGGGAATGAAATGAGCTGATTTTGTAAGTCGATCAACTATAACCCTTATAGAATCGTGTCCCTTCCCAGTTCTGGGTAGTTTGGTTACAAAATCCATGGTTATTTGCTCCCATTTCCATTGAGGTATTTCAGTTTGTTGAAGTAGACCGCATGTTTTCTGATGTTCGGCCTTTACCTTAGCACAAGTCAGGCACTTGCTTATGAACAAAGGAATATCTTTCTTCATTCCGGGCCACCAATAATACTCCTTCAAATCCTTATACAATTTATCTGCTTCTGGGTGAGTCAAATATCTGGATCGATAGGCTTTGTTCAAAATGGTTGATCGTAGATTACCAACCTTCGGTACCCATACTTTATTCTTAAAGTAATGCACTCCGTCTGATCGTAACTCAAATTCATTCTCTAAGCGATGCAGGGTCTTATGCTTCCAATTATCTTCTTTTAAAGCTTCTTTTTGCGCTTCAAGAATTTGAGTCTTTAAACTCGTTTGAACCATCGTTCCCATAGTTTGTGCTCTCGTCAGCTTTACCTTTTCTTTTCTGCTTAATGCGTCGGCTACTAGGTTAGCTTGCTTGGATGGTAATTTATTTCACAATCGTAGTCACTAAGTAGCTTAACCCATCTTCTTTGCCTCATAATGAGCATTTTCTGATCAAGAATGTGTTGAAGGCTTTTGTGATCAGTGAAAATGGTGCACTTAGTACCATATAGATAGTGTGTCCAGATTTTGAGTGTGAACACTATCGTCCCTAATTCCAAAATCATGGGTGGTGTAATTCTTCTCATGAACCTTCAGTTGCCTCGACGCATAGGCGATGACTTTATCTTTTTGCATTAGTACACATCCCATCCCTTGATGTGAGGCATCACAGTAGACTACAAAATTATCCACTCCCTCTGGCAAAGCCAAAATAGGTGTGTTGCATAACTTATGTTTGAGAGTTTGGAATGCTTCCTCTTGTTTCTCTTCCCAAATAAACTTCTTATCTTTTTGGGTTAGAGTAGTTAGTGGTTGTGCGATCTTGGAGAAATTTTTGATAAATCGCCGGTAATAGCTTGCCAATCCAAAAATTGATGGATCTCGGTTGGTGTCTTCGGGGCTTCCCATTTTTTAATGGCCTTGATTTTAGCTGAATCATCATGAATCCTCGTTTCATTTACCACGTGGCCTAGAAAGTGTACTTCTCGGATCCAGAATTTGCATTTGGAGAAATTGGCGTACAACTTTTCGTCCTTGAGATATTCTAGTATCAACCTCAGATGTTGTTCGTGTTCTTTCTTATCACGAAAAAAAATGAGTATATCATCTATAAACACGATCACGAACTTGTTTAGGTACAGTCGACATACCCTATTCATCAAATCCATGAAGACCGCCGGTGCGTTTGTTAACTGAAAGGCATAACTAGGAATTCGTAATGACCATAACGAGTTCTAAACGCTGTCTTAGAAATATCTTCTTCAAGAACTCTCATCTGATGATATCCCGATCGAAGATCGATCTTTGAGAAGTACGTAGCACCTTGAAGTTGATCGAATAAGTCATCTATTCGAGGAAGTGGGTATCGGTTCTTGATAGTCAACTTATTGAGTTCCATATTATCGATACACTTTCGGATGGATCCATCTTTCTTTTTAACAAACAAAATTGGAGCTCCCCAAGGTGAAGAGTTGGGTCTGATGAATCGTTATTGAGTAACTCCTGAAGTTTTTCTGACAGTTCCTGCATTTTCGATGGTGCTAACCGGTATGGTGATTGCGCCACGGGCGCAACTCTAGGAACTAAATCGATGTGAAACTCAACTTGTCTTGGCGGGGGTATTCCAGGCAATTCGTCTGGAAAGTTCTTTGATAAAATCCCGATGAATCCATGCCCATAATTATATCAAGCTTCCTATCATGATTTGGATTATGTCTATGCTAAAGTTCCTCCATCTTTCTCTTACCTTGAGCTTTGTCTCTTGCAAATATCTCCGAACGATTAGCATTGTTCGTGAGTCTGGTTGCCAAATTCACCGCCTCATGAAGGGTTTTTGGGTTTGCCGAAGTAACGTCCGCGCGTATTTCAGGAGATAAACCCCAAACATACCTGTCGACTTGATTTTCCTCGGGCGTCACCAAATGCGGTACCGTCTTTTCCAATTCATGGAAACGGGCAGTGTAAGAGTCTATGTCATTTCCCTTCATTTCATGATTCCATAGCTCCTCTTCCAACTTATGTATTTCGCTCCTTGGCAGTATTCCTCTTTGAGCATCTTATTGAATTCCTCCCAAGTAAGACTTTTGGCTGCTTTTCGACCTCGGGTTTGCACTTAGGTGTTCCACCAGGTCAATGCTCGTCCTTGTAGCAGACAGGTGGCACACTCCACTTTATTTCCTTTAGTGCACTTGTTGATGTGGAGAACGAACTCCATATTATCATTCTATGTCAGTAATCCAACAACTCCTTCCATTCCATGGAATTCCTTCGGGTTGTAGATCCTAAAAGCTCCGTTTGTGCATTCCCTATCTCCACTTGTTCCAGATCCTCAGTTGTTTCCCGAATTAGCATTTAGACCCGCTGCCACTTGACTAATGATGTTCAGAAGTGCCGCGATGAGTTGTTCAGGCACAAGTCGCGCGATCTCGGAGTTTTCTCTCATTGAAGGCATTGTCTTTAGGCATAGGTTCATATTGAGGTTGGGTCATATTGCTATTTCTATTTTTGCGCTACGTCTACTTAACTAAGTTATGCATCTAAAACACTCGATTCATCAAATCATAGGTTTAGAATTACATAACTTCAATATCCAACAAAAATAATTCTCAAAAGACAACAAGTATCTTAGAGTTCTAAATAGTGAGCTACATGCCACCAAAATAAGTTTCCAAGTTTAACCAACAAAGTAGTCAAAAGTTCTCTCCTAGGTTGACTAGCCACATAGCCTGAGGAGTCAGCAGAGTACTTAGTAGATGAGTGAGACATATCGAACTGTGATAGTAACAAATTTAATTACTAAATGTACTTTAGTAAATAACAATTTATAAAATGCTTATGCAAACTCACACTTATGACCATGCTTTTCATTTGGGCAAGAAGTTCCCAATATAATTGTTACCTGTCTCCCTTATACATACTAAATTAGACATAGGTGATCAGGCTTTGCCTAATATCAGTATGCTAAGTCGACACTTATTCCAACTATACTAGTACTAAGCTTTTAAAATTTTAATTAGTTTAGGAAAATAGTTTTCGAAAACTTTTGGTTATAGTATTTGGTTTTTAAAGAAAAACCGGTGTTCTCTATAACCTATGGCTTAGATACCAAGTCTGTCACACCCCGCTAAAGCGGAAACACAGGGAGTGATAGTTCAAGATTTCATAGCAATAGAGCGATAACAACACCAATTGTCCAATCAAATACATAACATATAAAACTGAACATTACATCATACCAGTTCAAGTTTTAACAAAATAAAAGAAATAAGATGTTCTACAAAACGATTTCAAATTTAAACGTGGTTGGTGTTGATGGGCCCCAAGCACAAGCATTTTTAGTTACCTTTTCTTACCCCTGAAAAGCATGAATAAAACAAGGTCAACTACAAAGAGTTGGTGAGTTCACAAGTTTTAAATATTATAAACATCTTTTGCATAAATAAATATTGAGCAAAATACTTTTTGGGCACTTAATAAATCTTTACATCATAAAACGTTCAAGGAATTTTTGTACCCTAATTATCAGTAAGTAATGAGCCACCACTAAACGTTCGACCACAAAAGTATTTTTAGTTCTACCTCAGCGGTGGACCTAAAGTCCACATGTGTAGAACCTTCTTTTCAGTTCTACCTCAGCGGTGGACCTAAAGTCCTCATGTGTAAAACCTTCTTTCTTTTAGTTCTACCTCAGCGGTGGACCTAAAGTCCACATATATGGAACCTTCTTTTTAGTTCTACCTCAGCGGTGGACCTAAAGTCCACATGTGTAGAACCTTCTTTTTTAGTTCTACCTCAACGGTGGACCTAAAGTCCACATGTGTAGAACCTTCCCTTTTAAGTATAGTGCACCCCTACCTGTAGTTTCCCGGTGGGATTGCTATCCACACCCTACTTTTTGGTTTTTAGGTGGGATTGTCCGTCCAATAGTGCTATCCACATATACCCTCGGCTCCTCACTTGAGTTAATAGTAGTGTACAAACTTTTATGGAACATTTTACTCAATACAATCTATTAGTGTACATGCCTTAATGCCCCAAAACAACCGTTTTCATAATATTCACATTCGTTAATGCAAATAGCTCAAATATTTCATTTAATCATTCTTTTCACCCCAAAACATATAAAATACTTAAAAATGAGGCTGTGAATACTCACCTTTTGCAAAAGGTCCGTTTAAAGCACGATTCGTCCGCTAGCCGACCTAACGCTTTCCTATCAAAGTAAAATACCCAAAATGGTCACTTATGCGTCTAACGATTACTATGAGAGTGCTTATAAGTCCTTAAATGTCGAACTTGGTCTACTATTGTCCCGTTATACATAATGGACATATGCTATTTAAAGAAATAATTTATACCGAAAATGTAACATTATAGTCTTTCAAGTGATTAAAATTTATGAAATCAACCAGTTTCAGAATTTAACTTTCTGACAGAAACTATAAGTCTTAAAAATGATCAAATTAATGTAACATCGAAAATGATAAAATTTTCCATCTTTTTATATGTGATGCATTACTGAGTTAAGGTCATTGTGACCAAATTTCATTCATTTTAGACATATAAAAAAGGGTTCAAATAATTTATATCAAACAGTGTGTCAAAGCAAGCATGGCAGATTACACACTGTTAGTAAAACAATCATTCGAGGAGTTCTACTTATTATTTTTCAGAACTTCCAGTTGGATTATAAACATAACATATAAAGGAAACTTTTAAGATAAGAATCACTCATTTTAAATGAGTTATGAGGAAGATATGGGCATCACAAAGTTGCATGCACACATCTTTCATTAGTTGACAGATTGCACACTTATCTTTAATAAATTGATTAATGCCTCAAAACTTCATATTTTTGAATGAAGTCGGATTCAAATGAACCCTAACTCATAAAAAAAAACTCCAGAAGAATAATTATGCATTATGGAAAAATATTCAAAGAGATATTAGTATGCAAAGTATGATTTACCTACTGGTGGTTTCACAGATTGCACACTGAAAATATTTTAGGTGTTTGGAGGGTCAAAACTCCATATTTTTAAGTTATTTCACTTTCAAACTGAAGATAACTCATAAAACTAACTCTCAAAGGAAAAATAATCCTTTTTCATTGAGTTTTGAAAGAGATATGGTCATTTGAACATGCATGCACAAATCTGTCATTGGTTGAAAGTTTACACACTCATTTTGTTTTAATTAGTTGGAACCTCAAATCACCATATTTTTGAATGAAATTAGTGGAATTTGAAAGATAACTCATTAAAAAAAATTCCAGAAGATGAATCAAGTAATTTGGATGAGTATTCAGAGAGTTATGGTTGTTCAAAGTAGGGTTTGACTACTGTTGAACTTCCAGATGCACATGCATCTTATTATGAGCATTTTGGGGGGGGGGGTCAAAACTCAGTGTTTTTGAGTGAGACCACTTGGATTAGAACCCCAACTCACTAAATAAACTTGTAGAAAGAAGATTTTTGATACTTGAACATATTAGCTGCAAGAAATGGACGATTTTTGCACTTGCAATACATCTGTCAGCACCAAAAATCTTCATTGTTGTTCAAAAACACATAAAATCATGATTTTTACCCATTTTCTTGAGTTTTATTGTTTGGTCATAGATTACCGCCATTATATGAACATTTTTACATGTTTTTGGTGTATAATCTCTCCATAAAACTCAAAAATGCAAGAAAAAGTGGGTTTTTAACCCAAAAATGGTAAGAAGAATGAAGGAGATGATGTTAATACTTACTTGGTTGAAGAATGATGGTAAGAAGAATGAAGGAGATGATGTTAATACTTCTCCGGGGCGTTCGCAAACAGGCGAGGATACTTATGATTCAACAAATCTTCATGTTCCCAAGTATACTCTGGGCCATGCTTCCAATTCCAGCGAACTTTAACAATAGGGATCTTACTCTGCCTCAGCCGTTTGACTTCTCGGTCAAGGCTTTCGATTGGTTCTTCGATGAAGTGTAACCGATCGTTAATCTGAACATCTCCCAAGGGTAGAACTAATGTTTCATCTGCCAGACATTTCTTCAAGTTTGACACATGGAACGTGTCGTGGATGGCGCTCAATTCCTGTGGTAACTTTAGTTTGTACGCTACAGGTCCAATTCTTTCGAGTATTTCGAATGGACCAATGTATCTGGGACCAAACTTGCCTCTCTTCCGGAAGTGTACAAGCCCTTTCCATGGTGATACCTTCAAAAGCACTTTATCACCTATTTGGAATTCTAATGGCTTCCTCCGATTATCCGCATAACTCTTTTGACCATCTCTTGCTGTTTTGAGTCATTCTTTGATGATTGAGATCTTGTCAGTGGTCTCTTGAATAATATCAAGCGTGGTCAACCGTCTATCCCCGACCTCTGACCAGCTAAGTGGTGATCTACATTTACGTCTCTATAGAGCTTCATACGGTGCACATTGTATGATCGTTTGATAGCTGTTGTTATAGGAGAGTTCAACAAGCGGTAGGTGGGTATCCCAACTCCCACCAAAATCTATTGCGCATGCACGTAGCATATCCTCTAGCTTTTGAATAGTTCTTTCCGATTGTCCATCCGTTTGAGGATGATATGCAGTGCAATAATCCAAACGTGTACCCAACGCCTTTTGTAAAGACTACCAAAATCGTGACGTAAAACGTGTGTATCTGTCTGAAATAATGGAAATAGGCACACCGTGACGTGTAACTATTTCATTACTGTAAATTTGTGCACGTTTATCCATACTGAAATCTTCAGGAATTGGAATGAAATGAGCTGATTTTGTAAGTCGATCAACTATAACCCTTATAGAATCGTGTCCCTTCCCAATTCTGGGTAATTTGGTTAAAAAATCCATGGTTATTTGCTCCCATTTCCATTAAGGTATTTCAGTTTGTTGAAGTAGACCGGATGTTTTCTGATGTTCGGCCTTTACCTTAGCACAAGTCAGGCACTTGCTTATGAACAAAGCAATATCTTTCTCCATTCCTGGCCACCAATAATACTCCTTCAAATCATTGTACATTTTATCTGCTCCTGGGTGAGTCGAATATCTGGATCGATGGGCTTTGTTCAAAATGGTTGATCGTAGATTACCAACCTTCGGTACCCATACTTTATTCTTAAAGTAATGCACTCCGTCTGATCGTAACTCAAATTCTTTCTCTTAGCGATGCAGGGTCTTATGCTTCCAATTATCTTCTTTTAAAGCTTCTTTTTGCGCTTCAAGAATTTGAGTCTTTAAACTCGTTTGAACCGTCGTTCCCATAGTTTGTGCTCTCGTCAGCTTTACCTTTTCTTTTCTGCTTAATGCGTCAGCTACTAAGTTAGCTTGCTTGGATGGTAATTTATTTCACAATCGTAGTCACTAAGTAGCTCAACCCATCTTCTTTGCCTCATAATGAGCATTTTCTGATCAAGAATGTGTTGAAGGCTTTTGCGATCAGTGAAAATGGTGGACTTAGTACAGTAGAGATAGTGTGTCCAGATTTTGAGTGCGAACACTACCGCCCCTAATTCCAAAATCATGGGTGGTGTAATTCTTCTCATGAACCTTCAGTTGCCTCGACGCATATGTAATGACTTTATCTTTTTGCATTAGTGCACATCCCATCCCTTGATGTGAGGCATCACAGTAGACTACAAAATTATCCACTCCCTCTGGCAAAGCCA
Organism: Silybum marianum; assembly: GCA_036898165.1. Lineage (NCBI taxonomy): Eukaryota > Viridiplantae > Streptophyta > Magnoliopsida > Asterales > Asteraceae > Silybum > Silybum marianum. The sequence continues at coordinate 28,378,778 of CM072533.1, read as the reverse complement.
AAATAGGTGCGTTGCATAACTTATTTTTGAGAGTCTGGAATGCTTCCTCTTGTTTCTCTTCCCAAATAAACTTCTTATCTTTTTGGGTTATGATCGTTAGTGGTTGTGCGATCTTGGAGAAATTTTCGATTAATCGCCGGTAATAGCTTGCCAATCCAAAAATTGACGGATCTCGGTTGGTGTCTTCGGGGCTTCCCATTTTTTTTAATGGCCTTGATTTTAGCTGAATCAACATGAATCCCCTTTTCATTTACTACGTGGCCTAGAAAGTCTACTTCTCGGATCCAGAATTTGCATTTGGAGAAATTGGCGTACAACTTTTCGTCCTTGAGATATTCTAGTATCAACCTCAGATGTTGTTCGTGTTCTTTCTTATCACGAGAAAAAAATGAGTATATCATCTATAAACACGATCATGAACTTGTTTAGCACCTTGAAGTTGATCGAATAAGTCATCTATTCGAGGAAGTGGGTGTCGGTTCTTGATAGTAAACTTATTGAGTTCCCTATTATCGATACACATTCGGAAGGATCCATCCTTCTTTTTAACAAACAAAATTGGAGCTCCCCAAGGTGAAGAGCTGGGTCTGATGAATCGTTATTGAGTAACTCCTGAAGTTGTTCTGACAGTTCCTGCATTTTCGATGGTGCCAACCGGTATGGTGATTGCGCCACGGGCGCAGCTCTAGGAACTAAATCGATGTGAAACTCAACTTGTCTTGGCGGGGGTTTTCCAGGCAATTCGTCTGGAAAGTTCTTTGATAAAATCCCGAACTATAGGGATATCTTGAATACGTTTCTCTTCGACCTTCTTATCCATAACATGAGCTAAAAATGCAGTGCAGTCCTTTCTCAAACATTTTCGCATCTTCATACATGTCACCATTTTAATACTCCTCATGGGTTTCTCTCCGTGTACTTCGAGTACTCGTCCGTCAGATAGTGGAACTCGAACGATCTTCTCAGAACAACATATTTCAGCTCGGTTCTTGGACTATGAATCCATGCCCATAATTATATCAAGCTTCCTATCATGATTTGGATTATGTCTATGCTAAAGTTCGTCCATCTTTCTCTTACCTTGAGCTTTGTCTCTTGCAAATATCTCCGAACGATTAGCATTGTTCGTTAGTCTGGTTGCCAAATTCACCGCATCTTGCAGGGTTTTTGGGTTTGCCGAAGTAACGTCCGCGCGTATTTCAGGACATAAACCCCAAACATACCTGTCGACTTGATTTTCCTCGGGCGTCACCAAATGCGGTACCGTCTTTTCCAGTTCATGGAAACGGGCAGTGTAAGAGTCTATGTCATTTCCCTTCATTTCATGATTCCATAGCTCCGCTTCCAACTTCTGTATTTCGCTCCTTGGCAGTATTCCTCTTTGAGCATCTTATTGAATTCCTCCCAAGTAAGACTTTTGGCTGCTTTTCGACCTCGGGTTTGCACTTAGGTGTTCCACCAGGTCAATGCTCGTCCTTGTAGCAGACAGGCGGCAAACTCCACTTTATTTCCTTTAGTGCACTTGTTGATGTGGAGAAAGAACTCCATATTCTCATTCTATGTCAGTAATCCAACAACTCCTTCCATTCCATGGAATTCCTTCGGGTTGTAGGGCCTAAAAGCTCCGTTTGTGCATTCCCTATCTCCACTTGCTCCAGATCCTCAGTTGTTTCCCGAATTAGCATTTAGACCCGCTGCCACTTGACTAACGATGTTCAGAAGTGCCGCGATGAGTTGTTCAGGCACAAGTCGCGCGATCTTGGAGTTTTCTCTCATTGAAGGCATTGTCTTTAGGCATAGGTTCATATTGAGGTTGGGTCATATTGCTATTTCTATTTTTGCGCTACGTCTACTTAACTAAGTTATGCATCTAAAACACTCAATTCATCAAATCCTAGGTTTAGAATTACATAACTTCAATATCCAACAAAAATAATTCTCAAAAGACAACAAGTATCTTAAAGTTCTAAATAGTGAGCTACATGCCACCAAAATAAGTTTCCAAGTTTAACCAACAAAGTAGTCAAAAGTTCTCTCCTAGGTTGACTAGCCACATAGCCTGAGGAGTCAGCAGAGTACTTAGTAGATGAGTGAGACATATCAAACTGTGATAGTAACAAATTTAATTACTAAATGCACTTTAGTAAATAACAATTTATAAAATGCTTATGCAAACTCACACTTATGACCATGCTTTTCATTTGGGCAAGAAGTTCCCAATATAATTGTTACATGTCTCCCTTATACATACTAAATTAGACATAGGTGATCAGGCTTTGCCTAATATCAATATGCTAAGTCGACACTTATTCCAATTTTACTAGCACTAAGCTTTTAAAATTTTAATTAGTTTAGGAAAATAGTTTTCGAAAACTTTTGGTTATAATATTTGGTTTTTAAAGAAAAACCGGTGTTCTCTATAACCTATGGCTCTGATACCAAGTCTGTCACACCCCGCTAAAGCGGAAACACAGGGAGTGATAGTTCAAGATTTCATAGCAATAGAGCGATAACAACACCAATTGTCCAATCAAATACATAACATATAAAACTGAACATTACATCATACCAGTTCAAGTTTTAACAAAATAAAAGAAATAAGATGTTCTACAAATCGATTTCAAATTTAAACGTGGTTGATGTTGATGGGCCCCAAGCACAAGCATTTTTAGTTACCCTTTCTTACCCCTGAAAAGCATAAATAAAACAAGGTCAACTACAAAGAGTTGGTGAGTTCACAGGTTTTAAATATTATAAACATCTTTTGCATAAATGAATATTGAGCAAAATACTTTTTGGGCACTTAATAAATCTTTACATCATAAAACGTTCAAGGCATTTTTGTACCCTAATTATCAGTAAGTAATGAGCCACCACTAAACTTTCGACCACAAAAATATTTTTAGTTCTACCTCAGCGGTGGACCTAAAGTCCACATGTGTAGAACCTTTTTTTTAGTTCTACCTCAGCGGTGGACCTAAAGTCCACATGTGTAAAACCTTCTTTCTTTTAGTTCTACCTCAGCGGTGGACCTAAAGTCAACATGTGTGGAACCTTCTTTTTAGTTCTACCTCAGCGGTGGACCTAAAGTCCACATGTGTAGAACTTTCCATTTTAAGTATAGTGCACCCCTACCTGTAGTTTCCCGGTGGTATTGCTATCCACACCCTACTTTTCGGTTTTTAGGTGGGATTGTCCGTCCAATAACGCTAACCACATATACCCTCGGCTCCTCACTTGAGTTAATAGTAGTGTACACACTTTTATGGAACATTTTACTCAATACAATCTATTAGTGTACATGCCTTAATGCCCCAAAACAATAATTTTCATAATATTCACATTCGTTAATGCAAATAGCTCAAATATTTCATTTAATCATGCTTTTCATCCCAAAATGATAGGTATATCAGAATAGCTTCAAAAGAGACCGGGTTCTGAAGATATGCAGATCTGAAGATAGAAGCTCAGAACTCAGAGAAAGTCAGAAAACACCTAACAATTGGTATCAGAGCCAATTCATCTGTTCTTGAAGAAGATTTGTTGTCAGATCTGACAGTTCTTCTTGATCTACAAAATTCAAATTCAATACAGGTGAATTCTCGATCTTCTAACAATCAAAGATGTCTAAAGAAATAGTCTCAATCGGATCTGAAACGAAACCACCAACTCTCTTCTTAGGGGAATATCATCAATGGATAATTAGAATGATACAATTCTTGGATAACATAGATGAAGCTTTAATGCAATCTATTACAAATGGTCCACTAGAAGTATTTGTTGAAATTCCAGCAGTTCCAAGAACTGAATCCACTCCTGAGATCCCTGCTTCAAGAATTAAAAAGAGTCCAGGGATGTACAATGCAACAGAGAAAGCCCAAGTCAAAGTTGACAAAAGAGCTTTAACTCTGCTCACAATGGCAATTCCTAATGAAATTTTTAATAGGGTTGATAGTCTTTCATCAGCCAAAGCCATGTGGGATGAAGTAGAGGCTCAAATGCAGGGGAGTACCAAAGCACAGGCACAAAGGCTAAACATCTGTGTAGGTACTTATGAAAATTTCAGATACAAAGATAATGAATCTATTACTGATACATATAATAGATTCAATAACATTCTGAACGATCTAAGGAGAAATGGAGTACAGAAATCAAATTATGAAATTAACAATAAATTTCTGAATAATCTGGGTACTGAATGGTCAACCTTCTCTGACAACATGGTCACTAGAAATCTTTCTAGAAAGACAATTCATGATGTCTATGGGATTTTATTTCAACAAGAAGATAAAATCAAAGTTAGACAACATGAACAAAAAAAGGCAAATGAAGTTGCTCTGTTAAGCAAGAAGTTTAACAATTCTATGACCATGTCAACAAAGAAGACTGTTGATATTCCTGAGGTTTAGGTTTGTGATGGTGATGAATCGGATGAAGAACTCAAGAGAATTTCTGATAATATTGCATTCTTGTCAAGACAGTTCACACATAGATATAATCAAAAATATCAGAACAAAGCAAGAATTGAAACTGGACCTAAGAAAGGTCAAGAAACTGGTCAAACTGAAACAACTGAACCAGCAAGATGCTTCAATTGTGGCAAACCTGGGCACTATGCAAGACAGTGCAAGATGCCTAAAGTAAAAAACTCAGGTTACTATGAGAAGAAGCATGCATTAGCAAAGAAGAAACAAATCAACCCTGCTCTAATTACCAAGTATGAGGAAGACTGGTTGAATTGGAGTGATGGAGAAGAAGATGAAGAAGTGGCACACTATGCAACAAACTGCCACATGTGTCAGATGGATTCTAAAGAAAAACAACAAGCTGACACAGAGGTATTATCTTCATCTTCTGAATCAAAGTCTGAAAATAATTTCTCCTCTGAACTTCTGAACATAATCATGATTCTGAAACAAAAATTCAAGTTCAAAACATGTTTTCTGAATTTGAAATATTAAGGAACAGAATCAAGGGTGAAAGAATGTTAGTGAATCAATTTAGAGCTGAAAGTCAGATCTCTAAAGAAAATTGTCAAGAAGCTGAACAAAATCTTGAAAAGATTTCTGAAGAAAAAGTTTCTTTAAAAAAAAATTGGACGATTTACAAAAAGAGATAGTTAATGAGAAATCTGAAAAAGAGATCTTAAGTGTTAAAACGAACTTTCTAAATCAAGAAAGAATTGATCTGTACAAGAAGATTAAAAAACTTGAAGATTTAAATTTCAAAAGAGGACAAACTGAGCAAACTCTGAATATTTTAACAAACCAGGCTCAGAATTAAAAATTTTATAATATTAAAGCTGGTCTGGGATATAATGATAATCAAATTCTGAAAAAGGCAGCTGCAAATTTATATGATTTCTCAAAAATGAAATTTTTTAATGAAACAAATGTAGGTGTTATCCCTAAACCAGTGAATTTTTCTCTGGCTGAAAGGATACCTTTTATTAAATCAGAGACTTTGTTTTCAGAAGAAGTTCCTCTAAAGTCTGATGAATCAAAAATTAAATCTGAAGATTATTCAGAAATAAATTCAGAGATAAATTCTGAATTCAATTCTGAAGTTACTTCAGAAAATATTTCTGAGAATATATCAAAATCTGAAGAAAAGTATGATGAATTTTCAGAAGCTGACTCCTCAGAAGATGCTGATGAAAATTCCAAAATATTTTTTGATGATTCTGATAATGAGTCTACTACTATAAAAGATTCAAGTATTTTTGCAAAAAGTATTACTCCCAATAAATTTTCAGAACTTATGAATGCTTCTGACTCAGAAGATGAAGATGATCAAATGATGCAAGTTATTGACAAAGATGGTAATGTTATGTATAAACTACAATCTTCTATGACTGAAGGAGATAAACTAAAATCTATATTTGGCACATCTTCTGACTTTAACACCAGAGTTAAAAATTTTGAGCAAGGACAATCTTCAAAATCTGCTTCAAACATTCGTAAAATTAACTCAATTGATTCAGAGATAAAATCAAAAAAGCATAAAAGAATCTCTTATACTAATCCTTATTTTTTGTCTGTTTCAGAGTTGTCCACTCTAGTTTGGAGAAAGAAAGGAGAGAGACTATCAAATTCAGACAAATTAGATAGTTTTCCTGCTTTACAAAAATGTGTTGTACCAAAGATTAAAACAGTGAATAAAAAGCCTTTTGTTGATAAATCAAATGTTATTAACTCCTCTATGTCTTCTGCGATTGTTAATACTTTAAAGAAACATATTCACTGTATTACTTGTGGTCATCATAATTTTCATATAATCTCCAAGACTAACAAAAAGAATTTGATAAATTCTATTCAAAAATGTTCAGCTATATTGACAAATAAGCTTAAAAATAAAATTAAAAAGAAAAAGCAAAACAAAGTTAAAAGTTCTGAATCAAATTCTGAATTGAAAAATCTAAAGGCTAAGTTCAGAACTTCTAAATTTTCAACAAATATCAAAGGACCCATTCAGGAATGGGTACCTAAATCTCAATAATCTCTTTTGCAGATATGTCATGTGTGGGTCTTAGATTCCGGATGCTCAAGACACATGACTCCTTTCAAAGAACTCCTAACTGATTATCATGAAAGATATGGAGGAACAGTTAGTTTTGGAAATAATGCAAAGGGATTTGTGAGAGGATATGGCACATTCAAAAAGGGAGAAGTGACAGTAATGAAGGTTTTTTATGTTGAAGGTTTAAAACATAATCTTTTCGCATTAGTCAATCTCGTGACAAAAATTGGAAAGTGAATTTTGACATAGATTACTGTCATGTTCTGAGTACAGCAAATAAAAATGAATTAACTGCCTACAGAGATGGAGATATCTACACAGCAACTTTTACTGCCTCAGGTCAACTGCAAGGTGTATGTTACATGTCTACATAAATGAGAAATGATAGCTGGCTTTGGCATAGAAGAATCTCACATCTGAATTTCAAAGCCATTTCTGAACTAGACAAACATCACACAGTTAGAGGTCTACCCAAGATCAGATTTGAAAAGAACACTCTTTGCTCTGCTTGTGAACTAGGGAAAATAAAGAGAAGTTCCCATCCTCTAAAAATGTTATCTTCATGCAAAGCTCCTTTAGAAATGTTACACATGGACTTGTGTGGACCAATGAAGACACAAAGCATGGGAGGAAAGAAATACATCCTGGTTATAGTTGATGAATATACAAGATATACATGGATTGAATTTCTTAGACTCAAATCTGAAACCTCTGAAAAGTTGATACCTTTTCTGAAAAAAGTTCAAGTTCTTCTTCAACTACCAATTCAAAAGATCAGAAGTGACAATGGAACAGAATTTACTAATTCTACACTTCAGAATTTTTTGGAATCTGTTGGTATTTCTCATAATTTTTCCGCTGCAAGAACTCCTCAACAAAATGGGGTAGTTGAAAGAAAGAATAGAACTTTGGTAGAGGCTGCAAGAACTATGCTTGCATATTCAGAACTTCCTCTGTCTCTTTGGGCAGAAGCTATTGCTACTGCATGTTTTACTCAGAACAGAACCATTCTTAACAGAAAATTTCTTAAAACTCCTTATGAATTGTTAAAACAAAGAAAACCCTCTATTGATTATTTTAAAAATTTTGGTTGCAGGTGTTCTAAAGAATGATACTCCACAGCATATAGACAAATTTGCACCAAAAGGTGTTGCTGGGATATTTGTTGGCTACTCTCAAAGATCTAAAGCATATAGAGTCCTTATCAAGGGAACACAAAGGATCATTGAGACTACAAATGTCAGATTTCATGAGCCAACATTGACTTCTGAACAAAACAGTTGAGAACTCGTACATAACCTAGTTTCTGAAAGTTTGGACTCCGAAAACAATAAGAAATATTTTTCTAAATCTCAAAAGACAAATCCAGATGAATTGTGTAAAGACTTATTTGACATTTCTGTAAATGTTTCTGCAGATTATCAGAATCCTTCTCTTCTTAGAAGTTCTAATGGTTCAAACATTTCAGAAATACAAACTCCAAGCACTTCAGCTCCACTCCTCCCAACCTCAAATCAGAACATTCAACTACTGAACATATACATTCAACTTCTGAACCAATTCCTATTCATTCAGAACAAATTCATATAAATTCTGAACAAGTTCAACCAACTTCTGAACCCAATTCAGAAATTCCAATTCTTTCAGAATTTATTCCTTCTGAATTTGAGAATGTACATAATGTTCCTTTTGAGGGGGAGACTTCAGATTTACATTCATTGATCAATCATGATACTGACACTCAAGCAATTATTGATGACTATGACTCTTTGAATAATGTCTCATCTGTTCAACCACTACCAAATGTGAACAAATGGACATCAAATCATCCAGTACATCAAATAATTGGAGATCCATCAAAAGGTGTACAAACAAGATCTGCAACAGCAAATGAATGTCTGAATGTGAATTTCTTAAGCAATATAGAACCCAAAAAGACATATGAGGCACTTCAGGATCCAGACTGGATTCTAGCTATGCAAGAAGAGTTAAATCAGTTTGAAAGGAACAAAGTCTGGAGATTGATACCAAAGCCTAAAGGAAAATCAATCATTGGCACTAAATGGGTCTTCAGAAACAAAAAAGATGAAAATGGTATTGTTGTAAGAAATAAGGAAAGGCTTGTAGCAAAGGGTATTGCCAACAAGAAGGCATTGATTATGATGAAACATTTTCTCCTGTTGCTAGACTAGAAGCAATTCGAATATTCCTTGCTTATGCTGCTCACAAGAACATGAAGGTCTACCAAATGGACGTTAAATGTGCATTTTTGAATGGTATTCTTCATGAAGAAGTTTATGTTGAGCAACCAGAAGGATTTGTAAGCAAAGAATTTCCAAATCATGTTTATATTTTGGATAAAGCCTTATATGGTCTCAAGCAAGCACCAAGAGCATGGTATGATACTCTTACAACTTTTCTTCTGAATTCCAAATTCAGAAGAGGTACTGTTGATACTACCTTATTTCTGAAAAAGGAAGGTGATGATCTGATATTAATACAAATATATGTGGATGATATTATATTTGCTTCTACTAATCCAAAATTTTGTAGAAATTTTGAGAAAATCATGCAAACAGAATTTGAAATGAGTATGATGGGAGAGTTGACATTTTTCCTTGGTCTTCAAGTTAAACAACTTCCCACCGGCATATTCATTAATCAATCTAAGTATGTCTCTGACTTACTTAAGAAGTTTGACATGACTGATTGTTCAAGTATTCAAACTCCAATGGCCACTGCAACTAAGCTAGAACCTGATTTAAATGGCAATTCTGTTGATCAGAAAAAGTACAGGGCATAATTGGATCTTTGCTTTACTTAACTGCTAGTAGACCAGATATAATGTTTGCTACATGTATTTGTGCCAGATATCAAGCTAATCCTAAGGAATCTCACCTTCTAGGTGCAAAAAGAATACTTAGATACCTAAAAGGTTCTCCTTCATTGGGACTTTGGTATTCTAAGGATTCTAATTTTGAGTTAACAGCATTTACAGATACGAGATCATGGTGGTTGCAAATTAGACAGAAAAGCACTTCCGGATCATGTCGGTTCGGGTGATAGACTAGTTAGCCGGTCTTCAAAGAAACAAAATTGTGTTTCTACCTCTACACAGGTCGAATATGTAGCCGCAATATGTTGCTCACAAGTAATCTGGATGCAAATTCAACTAAAAGACTACGGTTACACTTTCAAAAAGATTCCTTTGTATTGTGATTCAAAGAGTGCCATAGCCATCACTGCCAATCCTGTTCAGCATTCAAAAACCAAGCACATTGATGTAAGATATCATTTTATCAAAGATCATGTGGAAAAAGGTAATATTGAAATGTTTTTTGTTCAGACAGATTATCAGTTAGCTGATTTATTTACCAAAGCACTTGATGAAAAACGATTTAATTTTTTGGTAAGTAAATTGGGCATGATGAATATGTCTATGTGAGTATGAACCACAATATTTTTTTTGTAGGTTATATTCTCAATTTTTTTTTCATTTCTCTAACACTTGTATCTTTTTGTGTTAAAATGTGCATTATTCAAGGGGGAGAATCATATTTGTTTTTGGTTCAAAAGGAGGTGTTTCTAGAAAGTTGAAACCCAGTCTTACACACCAACACTAAGAAAACTGAACAAACTTCTTAGATAAAATTGTTTTCATTGTTCAAACCTACTTCTGAACTTTCAAAAAAAAAAGATTTATATTGTTCAGAAGTTTGTAGTTTTAAATGATTTTTGGATGATTAAAGACATGAATGTTTAGTTCTGAACTAAATGTTCACCTTTCCAAAATAAATGATGATTAGTTGTCTAATCTCGAGTGCTTTTTGGCCACGTGTCATTAGAACGTATAATTTGAACGTCTAAATTCATTCTTTCTTCACCTTCTTTATTTTTTTTCCCGATTTCTGTGTTCTATACTCATCAATCTCATTCGACTTTCTGTTTCTAATCAACAATTTCTAATCAACAATGTCGTCTTCGAATGTCTTGGCTTCTACTTCTTCAAGTATCAATGGTAGCAATGGATCTTCAGGAAAACAAAAATTAATGGTGGGACAGATTGAAATTCCTCTGAATGATGATCAATCAATCCAGGATACAGCTACAAATGTGATTTCTCAAGCCGGACCTTCAAACCCTAACTCTAGCCCTAACTTGCGAACTGGTAAATTTGGGGAAACTGAAAAGGCACCCATAGAGGTTGCTTCTGGATCAAATGTTGTTTCTAGTGAATCTCAAACTCCAACTGAAGGTAGTGATTTCTCAAAATTGTATGTTCCTGCAGATAAATTACTTGAAATCAAAAAGAACAACTGTGCCCTAAACTTTAAGTCTACAGATTTCAATGAGATCAAATGATTTTGATTAAAATTCTGAAACATCATCCCTTAAGAACCCTTCTCTCAAGAAAATTCTCTGTTCCTGCTTCTTACCTACAACAGTGGTGGTTTTATGCTGAGGTAGATGAATCTGAAGATGTGATAGTGTCCTATGTTCATTCTTCAAAGGTTTGTGTTTCTGTGGATGATATAAGAAATCTTCATTACTTATCCAAAGCAGATGAAGTTCTTGGGAAAACTTCATATGATCCTATTCCGACTTCTTCAGAAATGATTTCAGATTTTATGAGTCTGGGTTACTCTGAACACTTGAATGCTTTAAGCTCATTCAGAAGAAAATGTTTGCCTCCTATCTGGTATTGCCTGTTTTCTATTCTGAATACATGTTTATCTGGGAAAAGCTCAAGTCTGGATCAAGCATCAACAAATGGGAGAATTATTTTTCATGGTGTTGCTTTCAATAAGCACTATGATTATATGCTTCTCTTATGTTTGAAGAAATGAAGACTGCCATCTCAAAGAAATCCACTTTCAACTACATTCCTTTTCAACGATTCTTCCAATCCCTTATCAAAGGAGCAATGAAAGCAGAACCCGCTATTCCTACACTGCCACATGAGGTACATGTTCCTATCTTCTCTATGGATAGCCTAAGATCACCTAACCCAAAGGCTCAATTTCCAAATGCTATTCCACTGCCATCACATCTTATTGAACTTGTGAAACTTCCAAATAGGATTGTGAGTGAGTATTTAGAATCAATGGGATTACCTGAACCAGTGATCCCTTCCCCTGATTCCAACCAGAGTGGTGAGAATGTGAGGGTGTCTAGAATTCATAAGAAGAGTGGGGAGACTGTTCAAGGGGGAGAACAGTCTCATTGTGTGAAGAGGAAAAATGTGAATGAGAGAGTGGGTAGAAGAGTAAGAAAAAGAACTGAGGAGGGGAGAACACGGATAAAAGACAAACAAATCTGTGAACCAACTGTTACAAGCCGGGCACCCACATTATCTATTATTCCACAATCTTTGGTGGATAATATTGAAAGAGCCAGTGAGCCCATGGCAACTTCGTTTAACCGCCCCAGCCACTCATCTTTCTCTCAACAGTTAGATGTTTTATTAACACATATGGGGCAAGCAGCTTATAATCCATTAGGACCCCATTTGGAGGTTCCTTTTGTTGAAAATGAAGGAAATATGTCCCCCCTTCACTGCTTTGAGCACACTAGGTCTGAGAGTCCACTCAACATTGAGCCTTCTGAACCACTTAATGTGGCATCCATTCACACTAGCACACATCTTTCAGATGTCCATAAGCAAAGTGTTTGTCACATTGCCTCAACAACCATAGATATTCCAATTTCTGGATATCAAGGATTGGTTGGAAGCCCTGGTGGAGTGAACATCACAAAAGCTCCATTTACAGAATCATATGTGGTTCATGATGCCTTCGTGGCTCATACAGGCCAACCTTCTTCTGAAGGATTGTCAACAAGGCCATCTGTTAGTCTTGGTGTTTTTCCCACATCTTCTGAATTCTCAAAATTCAAGGATTTCTGTACTTCTGAATTTGCAAAGATTCAGAAGGACATATTGGAATTGATGGATTCAACCAAAAAGGTGATGGAGTATAGATTACAAAAGCATGGGGAGGATGTCATCCTTAAGTTGAACAGTTACCAAGTTCAGACTTCGAATGATCTGAAGTGTTTTCAGCAAGCACTGTTAAATGCTTTTTCTGAGGTTTCCTCTAATGCTACTTCTTCCACAGCATAGCCAGAGTCTTCTTCTTTTTCAACTAAGGAAGATCTTGCTCGGATTTTATCTCAACTAACTTCTATTCAGAACTCTCAGGCTAATCTTAGCTCTAGGCTATCTATTCTTGAATGCAGACCTATTTCAGATACTTCAAAGAGATGTCTTGATGATCAGCTTGCTGATAATCAAGAGGGGGAGAAGCGACAAAGGGTATCTGAATCAGAACCAGAAGACATGGAAATTGTACAAGTACAAACTTCTGAAAGACCTTCTGAAAGTGTTCAGAATGTTCAAATTATGGAGTCTTCAAGAGTTTCTGAAGCAATTTATGATATCCTAATTGCTGAACAAGAAAAACAAGTTTCAGATGATTCTGAAGAACAAGCAGATGAAGGATATGAAACAGAAAAGGTGGATCTTGATTCTGAAGGTTTTCTAAGCTCTGACAAAACTGATATTATCCCTGATTCAAATGAAGAAATGATAAGGGAGTATTTGGTGTTTGAAGATGTTATTGGAGAGCCTAGTGATCTCTCAGATGTCATTCTTTTTGAAGACGATGCTTCTGAAGTTAGTATGGGAGAAAGTTCTGAAGCTATAAAAGACTTGGTAGTGTGGAAGCCACAAGAATCTATAAATAAAGTCTACAAAAAGGTCTCTGAAGATCTTTGGAAAATTCTGAGTGATCTTTGCTGGAATCAAGTCTTCTTCAATGAGCCTAAAAGTCTGAAAAATAGAATCCTAGATGAAAGGTTTTCTGTGGTAAGAAAGTTTATAAATCAATCAGATGAAAGCTTTGAAGTTGATTTTGATCTGTCTCACATGGGAGATATGGAGATTGCAGATGAAATACTCATGGTATTTTCTGAAAAAATTGAAGTCAGAGTTCGTCCTTGCATCATTATTCCAAAGTTTGACTTATTTCTTCTTGAAGAACCAATTCTGGATCAAATTTATGAAAAAGAAGATATATTTCAATATGGAGAAGATTACTTGATGTTTCCTGAAGAAAATTATGTTAATATGTTCAGAAATAATCTAAGAAATGCAACTCTGGAAGACTTTGTAGATGGTAATTTGTTAGAAGATCAAATCTCCAAGATAAGAACTTATGTTCAGAACCATGGTATTCAGAATCTAAATGACTCTACTCTCATCAACAGGATCAGGTGTATGACTAAAGTAGTTGAAGATAATTTGATAATTTACAGATTTGGGGTAGAAAGAAGAGATGGGTCACTTTCTGAATTTACTCAGCATGATCTTTACAAGCTCAGACTTCAAGACAAGCTAAATGTACTCCAATTTTGTGTTACCAGAGGTGCAGTAGAGATGGTTTTTGAAATAAGGAGAATCCTTGGCATCTATATCAGGAATATCATCAAGCATGATTTCCAGTTGGCCTTGGAACATGGCTTATCAAAGATCAATCTTTTAGAACCTACAAATCTCTCTACTACAGCTTTGAAAAGATTTTTCACCAACCCAGATATTGGATTCAGATATTCAATAAATGGAAACAAAACTTTCTTAGCTTCAGATATTCCAAAATATTCAACCTCTTCTCTGAATTGGTTTCTGAATTATTCTGAAAATTTTGTTGATGATGTCAACATCAGAGAAGAAATTAAATACTTAATCAAAGAAAGGATTCATTTCAGAGAGAACATCAGAAGAAGTTTTTTAGCTGGTCACAAGGAGATAAACAACCTAAGAAGAAAAGATTTCTGGTTAAGCAATACTTATGACTTTCAAGTTCATACTAAAAAGCAAGATCTGGAAGAAATTCAGAAATTCTCCTTGAACATTAAAAGTCCAGAATTTTCTCAAGAGTCAAGGGATAAAGGGAAAGAAGTTATCTCTGAATCTGTTCCTGAAGATGTTGATCAAGCAATTCCAGCAACTGTAGAAGAAGAACAACAGATTGAAAGAATCAAAGGAAGTGACTTTACCATGTTTCTTGAATATTTTCATCCAAAAATGTTCATGGAATATGAACAAAAGTTCAACTACATTGATTGCTGGATTCAGAAATCCTTTGGCTGGAAACAATGGTATTCAAATATCATTAGAAAGTTAAGAATTCCTCTTATTGAAGCCAGAAGTGAAAGCCCAATTGTCAAGGTGATAAATGCAGATCTGAAGTCAAAGAACAATTACAAGTATGCATTTTCACTGTTGAAAGACAAAATGGAAAAGTATCAACATTTTCTGAAGCTGATTTCCAGAATGTGCACCTCAGAGATTTAATCAGAGTATACAGAAGTCTCTATCCTTTCCATGACTCAATCACCAAATTCAGAAAACCCTTTCCTGTGATCAGAGATGGACTATACAGAGAATTCATTTGGGCTGCAAAGACTGATTTTCAAGTTGCATATGTTCTTAATAGAGATCAAGTTCATCTGAGCAGACCAAATCTGAATTTACCAGAGATTCCAAACTTGAAGAAAAGCACTTTATTATTGCATCCACCTGGCTTTGTATGCAAATGCTTCAAGGAACTACTCTTTGTGAGATTTGAAGAATTTCACAAATGCTGCAATGGAACTCTTATGGCTATCAGAGATAGATTGGTTAAAAGACAAAACAAAAGACCAAGGAATTTATCTAATGAAGATTGGGAAAAGCATAAAATACTTGCCAAAGAAATGATAAGAGTTCCAGAACTATTATTGGAGTATAAAAGTTTAATTCTGAAGGATGTAAAAGAGATACTTAATTTCTGGAATTATGATTTAAACTTTTGAAGCTAAGGGGGAGATTGATAGGTATATCAGAATAGCTTCAAAAGAGACTGGGTTCTGAAGATATGCAGATCAGAAGATAGAAGCTCAGAACTCAGAGAAAGTCAGAAAACACCTAAGGCATAACTTCTGAAGTGTCAACTTCAGAAGTTCTGAAGGTTCTGAACATGTTTCTGAAGATACTTCTGAAGGTGCTTCTGAAGAAGTTCTGAAGAAGTTAAGAACTATTTCTGAACATGTCTGTCACAAATGTACTGTCTGTTTAGCATTTTCACTCTTGTATAAATAGTTGTTAGATAGTCTGTTAGAACTAACGTTTCATAATCTTGTAATACAGTATAGTATTATCTTTCATTTGATCAATACATATGACATTTGGCTATCAGATCTAATTCCATATTCTACTTTCTTCATTATATTGATTGTTAAGGGTCCTAACACAAAACATATAAAATACTTTAAAAATGGGGTTGTGAATACTCACCTTTTGCAAAAGCTCTGCTTAAAGCACGATTCGTCCGCTAGCCGACCTAACGCTTTTCTATCAAAGTAAAATACCCAAAACGGTCACTTATGCGTCTAACGATTACTATGAGAGTGCTTATAAGTCCTTATATGTCCAACTTGGTCTACTATTGTCCCGTTATACATAATGCACATATGCTCTTTAAAAAATAATTATACCGAAAATGTAACATTATAGTCTTTCAAGTGATTAAAATTTATGAAATCAACCAGTTTCAGAATTTAACTTTCTGACAGAAACTATAAAATTAATGTAACATCCAAAATGATAAAATTAATGTAACATCCAAAACTCCATATTTTTAAGTTATTTCACTTTCAAGCTGAAGATAACTCATAAAACTAACTCTCAAAGGAAAAATAATCCTTTTTCATTGAGTTTTGAAAGAGATATGGTCATTTGAACATGTATGCACAAATCTGTCATTGGTTGAAAGTTTGCACATTCATTTTGTTTTAATTAGTTGGAACCTCAAATCACCTTATTTTTGAATGAAATCAGTGGCATTTGAAAGATAACTCATTAAATAAAATTCTAGAAGATGAATCAAGTAATTTGGATGAGTATTCAGAGATTTATGGTCGTTCAAAGTAGGGTTTGCCTACTGTTGAACTTCCAGATGCACATGCAACTTATTATGAGCATTTGGGGGGGGGGGTCAAAACTCAATGTTTTTGAGTGAGACCACTTGGATTAGAACCCCAACTCAGTAAATAAACTTTTAGAAAGAAGATTTATGATATTTGAACATATTAATTGCAAGAAATGGACAATTTTTGCACATGCAATAAATCTGTCAGCACCAAAAATCTCCATTATTGTTCAAAAACACATAAAATCATGATTTTTACCCATTTTCTTGAGTTTTATTGTTTGGGTCATAGATTACCACCATTATATGAACATTTTTACATGTTTTTGGTGTATAATCTCTCCATAAAACTCATAAATTTTGGAGGTTAGAAGAATGTGACTTAAAATGCAAGAAAAAGTGGGTTTTTAACCCAAAAATGGTAAGAAGAATGAAGGAGATGATGTTAATACTTACTTGGTTGAAGAAATGAACTTAATATCTTCAATATTGTTGCTAAAATGATGATACTTGAAGATGAAATTGGCTGGAAAGTGAAGGAGAAGAAGAGAAGGAGATGAGAGAAAGTGAAAAAAATTGGTTTTTATATGATGAGGGGAGGGGGAAAGTGGCTGGCCATGGGGCCTAGCCCATGGGAAAAATTAATATTTTTTTAAAGCCCAAAGTTAAAATGATGAAAGCCTTAATTTTGACAATTTGCAAAATGTTTGAGATAAAAGCTCTAAAACACCTTCTTAGCCTATGATTAATAAATTCCAAAATAAAATTTATATTTAGGACATAAAAGTATCATATTTTATATAATTTGGGTATAAATTAGAGCATTTGGCACTATATAGGACGTTTCAGACTGTTAAGGGTCGGAACCGGACTTTCTTAGCAACTACCAAAAACTTTAAAAATTTTCGGTAAATCTAATCTAACTAACTCCCAATCTTATAACTTATCTAAAATAACACTAATATAAACTTAGTAAGGGCTACCCTGAAATCTCAAATTTGACAGTTGTCACACCTCTTCAGTTCTTTTTCTTACTCTTCTATCCAACCTCTCATTTTCGTTTTTCCCCTTCACACCATGAAGTTGTTCTCCCCCATGAACAGCCTCCCCACTCTGCCTAGGAATTCTAGACACCTCACGATTCTCACCACTCTTGTTAGAATCAGTGGAAGAGACTACTGGTTTAGGTAGTCCCATTGATTCACATCACTCACTCAAAAACCTATTTGATGATTTTACATATCCAAGTAAGTAACCTGGTAGTGGTAAGGCATTTGGGAATTGTAATTTAGCATTTGGTGGTCTGAGATTATCCATTGAGAAAAGGGGAACATGTACCTCATGAGTTAAAACAGGAATTGCAGGAACACCTTTCATGGCCCCTTTGATAAAGGTTTGAAAGAATCTTTGAAATGGTATGTAGTTGTAAGTAGATTTCTTCAAAACTGCAGATTTGAGTTCTTCAAAAATAAGAGAAGTATAATCATAATGCTTGTTGAATGCCATTCCATGAAAAATGATGCTTGATCCAGACTTGAGCTTTTCCCAGACAGGCAAGTGTTCAGAATTGTGAATAGGCAGTACCAGATAGGGGGTAAACACTTCCTTCTGAATGAGCTTAAAGCATTCAATTGTTCAGAATACCCTAACTTCATAAAATCTGAGATCATCTTAGAAGATGATGGAATAGGATCAAACGAATTTTTCCCAACAACTTCATCCTCCTTTGGAAGAAAATGAATAGTTCTAATATCTTCAACAGAAATGCAAACTCTGTAGCCATGTACATATGAAGAAATATCATTTGTCTCTTCATCAACTTCAGCATGAAACCACCATGGTTGCAGATATGAAGCAGGAACCAAGAATTTTCTGGATAGCAAGCCTCGAAGGGGATGTTTCTTCAGAATTTCAATTAAGATCATTTGATCTTCATTGAAATCAGTAGACTTTAGATTCAGGGCGCAGTTGTTCTTCTTGATATCAAGTAGTTTCACTTCAGGAACATATAATTTGGACAAATCAGGACCATCACTGCTTTGTGCACGAGATTGAGAGTCAGCAACACCAACATTCGACTCATAAGCCACTTCAATAGGCTCAATTTGAATCTCCCCAATTATGTCAGTACGCGGGTTAGAGTTAGGGTTGGGGTTGGGGTTTGGATTCGAAGGACCAACTTCAGAAATCACAATAGTAGAAGTGTCTTTGGATTCGAAGGACCAACTTCAAGATTGATCTCCTTGATCCAACCATTATCTTCTTAGGAACTATTTTGAATGAATCATTACTTGAGGATCCATTACTGTCACTGAAACGAGACTTTGCAGATTGAACATTCGAAGTCGACATAGTTGAAAATGAGGAAAAATTTGAGTTTGAATGAAGATCAATGAACAGAGAGAGATTTCGGAGGGGAAAGATCGCTAAAAAGTGAAGACGAAGATGAATCCATGGATTATAAATGACTGAATAATCGTGGATGGACACGTGGCCCAAAGTAATAGTGATTAGAGTAGTAATCATCATTTATTCGGATAAATGAACCGTTTAATCGACGTGTTTAAGGATTAACCAATGAAATTAAAACACGTGGCACACGATTAGTCTTTACAACGGGAAGAAAAGTTCTGTGAACAAGTTCAAAATCTTCAGAAGAAGTTCAGAACTTCTGAGAATAATTTCAGAAGTTTGAATGAAATAATTCAGAAACACTTCAGAACTTTCCAAATAAGGTCAGAACTTGACTTTTAAAACTTCAAATCCACGAAAAACATTTAAATCTACAAACTTCTGAATAATATAAAACATTTGAATAATTCAGAAGTAGGTTTGAACAATATGAAAAACATTTTATCTTCAGAAGTTTGTCCATATTCCTCAGATTTGTAAGATTTGATGTGTTATCCATCATTTTAGATTTTGAGTGTTATAGGAGAGTTCTAATGACTTGCATTTGAGTATGACTCTCCCCCTTGAACCAAGAATAATTATGATTCTCCCCCTTAAACAATGCTAGACATCAAAGTTGTTAGAAATAAAAGATAGAGAAATGAAAAAAAAAATCAAGTATTGTAAGACAATCAATTTTTGAAAATTAAGATGAAATTATGCCTCTGAATCATGAAAGATAAAGTTCTGAAACTTAACTACAGAAATTCTGAACGTAAAATTTCTCAGATATTTGATGAAATAGACTCAGAACATAGATTTTTTAATTTTGAATTGATGCTTAATAATTACACAGACACATTCATCATGCCCAATTACTTACCAAAAAATTAAAACGTCTATCATCAAGTGCTTTGGTAAATAAATCAGCCGATTGATAATCAGTCTGAACAAAAAACATTTCAATATTACCTTTTTCGACATGATCTTTGATAAAATGATATCTTACATCAATGTGCTTAGTCTTTGAATGTTGAACAGGATTTGCAGTAATTGCTATGGCACATTTTGAATCCCAATATAGAGGAATCTTTTTGAATGTATAGCTATAGTCTTCTAGTTGTGTTTGCATCCAAATAACTTGTGAGCAACAGATTGCAGCAGCAACATATTCAGCCTCTGCAGTAGAAGTTGAAACACAATTTTTCTTCTTTGAAGACCAACTCACAAGTCTATCACCTAAAAATTGACATGATCCAGATGTACTTTTTCTGTCTAGTTTGCAACCACCATGATCTGCATCTGTGAAAGCGATTAGCTCAAAGCCAGAATCCTTTGGATACCAAAGTCCCAATGAAGGGGAACCTTTGAGATATATAAGGATTCTTTTAGCAGCAAGAAGATGTGATTCCTTAGGATTAGCTTCATATCTAGCAAAAATACATGTAGCAAACATTATATCAGGTATACTAGTTGTTAAGTAAAGAAAAGATCCAATAATGCATCTGTACTTTTTCTGATCAACAGATTTTCCATTCAAATCAGGTTCTAATTTTGTTGTAGTGGCCATTGGAGTTTGAATACTAGAACAGTCAGTCATGTCAAACTGTAAGTCAGAAATATACTTAGATTGATTAATGAATATGCTAGTGGGAAGTTGTTTTACTTGGAGACCAAGAAAAAAATGTTAACTCTCCCATCATACTCATTTCAATTTCAGTTTGCATGATTTTCTCAAAATTTCTACAAAATTTTGGATTTGTAGAAGCAAATATAATATCATCTTCATATATTTGTATTAAGATCGTATCATCACCTTTCTTTTTCAGAAATAAAGTTGTATCAACAGTACCTCTTTTAAACATGGAATTCAGAAGAAAAGTGGTGAGAGTGTCATACCATGCTCTTGGTGCTTGTTTAAGTCCATATAAGGCTTTGTCTAAAATATAAACATGATCTGGAAATTCTTTGCTTACAAAGCCTTCTGGTTGTTCAACATACACTTCTTCATGAAGAATTCCATTCAGAAATTCACACTTAACATCCATTTGAAACACCTTCATGTTTTTGTGAGCAGCATATGCAAGAAAAATTCTGATAGCTTCTAGTCTTGCAACAGGGGCAAAAGTTTCATCATAATCAATTCCCTCTTGTTGACAATACCCCTTAGCTAAAAGTCTTTCTTTGTTTCTCACAACAATCACATGTTCATCTTTTTTATTTCTGAAAACCCATTTGGTGCCAATGATTGATTTACCTTTTGGTTTTGGAATCAATCTCCAGACTTTATTTCTTTCAAATTGATTTAGTTCATCTTGCATTGCTAAAACCCAGTCTGGATCTTGAAGAGCTTTAGATGGCTTTTTGGGTTCTATACTGCTTAAAAAATTCACATACAAACATTCATTTGATGTGGCTGATCTTGTTCGTACACCTTTTGAAGCATCACCAATAATCTGGTGAATTGGATGACTTGATGTCCATTTGTTCACATTTGGTAATGATTGAACAGATGAAACATTGTTAAATGAATCATAATCATCAACGATTACTTGAGTTTTAGTATCATGATTGATAGCTGAATGTATATCTGAAGTTTCCCTTTCAAGTTGAATATTCTGTACTGGTTCAGAAATGGTATGCATAAGTTCAGAAACAGGAACAATAGGTTCAGAAATTTCTTGAACCTTTTCTGAAATAACTTGTATAGGTACAGAAGTAGAAAGTTCTGAATTTGAGGTAGAGATAGGTGGTCCAAAAGTATTTGATATGGTAGGTTCTGTAGATTCTTGTTCTGAAATACTTCTGAGTAAGGAAGGATTTTGGTAATCTGCAGAAACATTCACAGAAATATCAAATAAGTCTTGACATAATGTACCTAAATTTGATTTAAGTAAAGTTTGAGATTCAGAAGTGTGATTTGTCTTGATGTTTTTTGAATCCAAAATTTCAGAAACCGGGTTAAGCTTGAGTTCTGAACTGTCTTGTTCAGAAGTCACTGTTGGCTCATGAAATCTAATATTTGAAGTCTCAATGATTCTTTGTGTTCCTTTGATAAGTACTCTGTATGCTTTGGATCTTTGAGAATAGCCAACAAAGATACCAGTTGTACCCTTAGGTGCAAATTTATCTACATGCTGTGTATCATTCAGAAGAAAACACCTGCAACAAATTTTAAAAAAAAAATCAATAGAGGGTTTTCTTTGTTTAAAAATTTCATAAGGAGTTTTAAATAGTTTTCTATTCAGAATTGCCCTGTTCTGAGTAAAACATGCAGTTGCAATTGCTTCTGCCCACAGAGATAAAGGTAGTTCAGAATATGCCAGCATGGTCCTTGCAGCTTCTACCAAAGTTCTATTTTTCCTTTCAACAACACCATTCTGTTGGGGAGTTCTGGCAGCGGAAAAATTATGTAATATACCAACAGATTCCAAAAAATTCTGAAGTGTAGAATCTGTAAATTTTGTGCCATTATCACTTCTGATCTTTTGAACTGGTAGTTGAAGAAGAACTGGTATTTTCTTCAGAAAAGGGATGACTCTTTCAGAAGTATCAGATTTGAGTCTTAAGAATTCAACCCAAGTATATCTAGAATATTCATTTACAATAACAAGAATATATTTCTTTCCACCCATTCTTTGAGTCTTCATTGGTCCACACAAATCCATATGTAGCATTTCAAGTGGAGCTTTACATGAGGATAGCATTTTCAAAGGATGGGAGCTTCTTTTGATCTTCCCTAGCTCACATGCAGAACATAAGGAATTCTTTTCAAATCTGATCTTTGGTAGTCCTCTTACAGAGTTGTGTCTTTCTAATTCAGAAATGGCTTTGAAGTTCAGATGTGACATTCTTCTATGCTAAAGCCAACTATCATTTCTCATAGTTGTAGAAATATAACGAACTTCTTGTAATTGACCTTTTGCAGTGAAAGTTGCAGTGTAGATATCTCCATCTCTATAAGCAGTTAACTCATTTGTGTTTGCTGAACTCATAACATGACAATAGTCTATATCAAAATTGACCTTCCAATATTTGTCACAGAATTGACTTATACTGAAGAGATAATGTTTTAGACTTTCCACATAGAAAACCTTCATCACTTTGACATCTCCTTTGGAAAAAGTTCCATATCCTCTCACATAACATTTCATGATAATCAGTTAGAAGTTCGTTGAAAGGTGTCATGTGTCTTGAACATCCAGAATTTAAGACCCACACATGACATATCTGCAAAAACGATTATTGAGTTTTAGGTACCCATTTAAGAATGGGTCCTGTGAGATTAGTCAAAAACTTTGAATTTCTGAACTTTGACTTAATCTTTTGAAAGTCAGAAGTTTGTTCAGAACTTTTGGATTTATCATTCTTAGTATTATTTTTAATTTTATTTTTATTTTTATAGTTATTTGCCAAAGTTGCTTAGAAGTTCTGAATTGATTTCTCAAGATTTTTCTTATTTGTTTTGGAGTTTAGATGAAAATTATGATGTCCATAATTAATACAGTGAATATGATTCTTCAGAATATTTAATAATGCAGTAGATGAACAAGAATCAACACTAATTGATTTGTCAACATAAGTTCTTTTATTCACTTTATTAATCTTTGGTACATCAATTTTCTTTGAACTTGAAAAACTATGTAATTTGTCAGTCTTTGATAGTTTTTCACCTTTCTTTCTCCAAACTAAAGTGGATAGGTGTATTATAGGAACTGTGTCGAAGGACGATTTTCCTAATGCTGATCCCAGGTTTGCTAGTGCGTCCGCTTAAGAGTTTTGTTCTCTGGGAATTTGTTTGACATCGAATGTCTGAAATTTCTCGATCTCGGCTTTAACCTTCTGATAATAGGTTGTCATCCAAGAATCTTTAGTTGCGAATTCTCCGTTTATCTGATTGACAACCAAAAGAGAGTCGCTTTTAGCATTTAATTGCCGGATTCCTTGGTCGTGTGATAATCTCATCCTTGTTATCACGACCTCGTATTCTACTTCGTTGTTCGTTGCCTTGAATTCGCATGACACGGAATATACCATCATGCCCCCTTGTGGCAACTTTAAGACGACACCGAGCCCTGCCCCGCGTATATTAGAGGAACCGTCAACGAACAATGACCAGGGTCGTTCGTCTTGAGTCGCCATGATAAGAGTTTCTTCTAATGTGGGGGTTTCTTCCAAGGCTATCTTCTCGAGTGCTGGACTAAAATCGGCAATGAAGTTCGCCAGGACCTGCAACTTGATGGTTGTCTAGGGTTTGTATGCGATGTCGTAGCTGCTAAGGTAAATGCTCCATTTCGCCAGTCGACCTGTTAATTCGGGTTTTCATAGGACAAACTTCAACGGGTAATTAGTAACGACAAGTGTAGGATGAGTTTCAAAATAATGTCGAAGTTTTTTAGCAGCAACGATTAAGGCTAACAATAGATTTTCGAGGGAGGAGTACCTTTTTTTGCGTCCAACATAGATTTACTTACGTAGTATGTTGGCAGTTGTTGCTTGTCGTCTTCTCGTACCAAGACGACACTTACGGATGTCAGGCTTACCGCCAGATAAAGTTGTATTTCTTCTCCGTCTTCAGGTTTCGAGAGCAATGGAGGCGACGTCATGTATTTTTTAAGATTTTTCCAATGCGTGCTCGTGGTCGTCCGTCCAATTGAACCCTTAAGACATTATAAAATAAATTACATTTATCGGAGGAGCGAGAAATGACCCTGTTTAGCGCGGCGACTCGTCACGTTAGTCGCTGGACTTCTTTGAAATTTCATGGCAACTATATATTGATAATTGCTTTTATCTGGTCTGGGCTTGCCTCGATGACTCTTTGTGTGACATGTGGCCTAAGAATCTTCCGGCGCACACTCCGAATGAGCATTTCGCCGGGTTTAATTTCATTGCATACTTCCGGAGAATATCGAACGATTGCCTCAGGTGACTAATATGGTCCTCTTCTTTTTTAGATTTGACCAGCATGTCATCGATATAGATTTCCATCGTGTCTCCCAAATGCTCTTTAAACATTCGATTGACCAACAGCTGGTATGTCGATCCTGCATTTTTTAAACCAAAAGGCATGACTTTATAACAACAAATACCTTTGTCTGTCCTGAAGGCCGTCTTTTCCTGATTGTGTGTATGCATCAAGATTTGGTTGTAGCCTGAGTATGCGTCCATGAATGTCAGCAATTCATGTCCAGCTGTAGCATCGACCATGGCGTCAATATGTGGTACAGGAAAGGTTCGGACAGGCCTTGTTGAGGTCTGTGAAGTCGATACACACGCGCCACTTTTCGTTTTTTTTCTTAACGACAATGACGTTTGCAAACCAATCTGGATACTTCACTTCTCGTATTTTTCCTGTTTTTAGTAGATTGTCGATTTCATTGTTGATAACCTTATTCCGTCCAGGAGCAACTTTGCGGCGTTTTTGCTTGACAGGTTTGACCGTAGGATCGACGTTGAGCTTATACGATCTGATCCCTGGGTCTATGCCAACCATATCTTTGTGTGACCAAGAGAAACAATCAACGTTGTTTTTTAAGAAGTCCAAGATTTCTTTTTTGATAACGGGGTCCAGTAATGCCCCCACGAATATTGTTCGACCAGGTCGACTCTCATCCAACACAACCTCTTCAAGTTGTAGGTTGTCGACGGAGCCTTCCTGGATATGTAATTGCTATGCTTGCTCCTTTCTGGGTTTCATCGCCGTTTTGTAGCACTCTTTTGCCGGCTTTTGCTCTCTTTTGATTTCCTGGACGCCCCACGTAGTTGGGAATTTGATCGTTTGATGATAAGTCCAGGGTACGACTTTCATGTCGTGGATCCATGGTCTTCCCAAGATAACGCGAACAATCAATGATATTGAATCGCGTTTGTTTTTTGATTCCTTTGGCGTAGACAGGAAGCACGATTTCTCTGATGGTACTGGTCGTGTCGCCGTTGAAGCCAACCAGGATGGTCGACCATCGAATAATTTCGGTCTGATTAATGCCCATGATTTTCAGGGTATTCAGGAAAATGATGTTCGCCGAGCTTCCGCCATCAATAGAGACCCTTTTGGTTGAGCAATTCCCAATGGCCAATTGTAGGATAAGGTCGCCGTGATGCTTCTGGCACGCATTGTGAAGGTCGTGGTCATCGAAAGTGAAAGGCATCGCGTCCAGTTCTTTATCCACTTTGGTTTGATAAAGGATTTCAGGGTCGTCCATTCGATGGGCCGCATACCTCTTTGTCGCGGAATAGGTGAGTCCGCAGATGTCAGATCCACCTGTAATACAATTCACAGCTTTAGTAGTTGACGGAGATGGGGTCTAGAAAGTTTACCTGTGTCGCTGGGCAATATGTCTTTAAATGCCCCTTGGGGATCAACCACGCGACCTCTTTCTTTAGAGGGAGGCAGTCGTCGGTTAGGTGGCCATAGTCTTCGTGGAAGTCACACCACTTGGATTTGTCTTTTTCGTCTTTAGGTTTATCGCTCTTTTTTGGCCATCGGACGATCGACTGGACACCTTTTAATTCTTTTTCGTCTTTAGGTTTATCGCTCTTTTTCAAGTGACTCAGGAATCATGATGAACTGTTGGCTTCTCTTATTTTGTCAAATCTGACGTTCGAGATTTGTTTTGTTTAATCCGCTCTGACGGGAGCCTTAGTTTTGAATTGTTGCTTTTTCACGCTCAACACGCGCTTGTCGTCTGTGAGTTTGTGTCTGAATATGGTGTCGTCTTCTACGCACATGTATGCTAGGGTTCTTGCTCGTACGTCTTCGAACGTTTCTGCGGAATATTTCGTCAGATCAAGATATAGTTCGGACGTAGTATCGAGTCCTCGCTTATAAGCTTCGATCGTTGTTCGGATGTAGCAATTTCATATACCTATCATTTCAGAATTAAAACGGTTGAAATAGTTTATGATGGATTCATCAGATTTTTTAATAACATGATATAAATCTTCCGTTTGTTTTTCCATTTTGCGACTGCTAGCGAACTGATGGAAGGACTGGTTGACTAGTTCGGCGAAGGAGTTGATCAATTTGGGTTTTAGGTTTATCATCCATTATAATGTCACCCTAAAGCTTTTGCACATGCATACTTCTTGATAATACTGCGGGATTGAGACCGTCCACATCAACTATTTGTATTGCGCCGCGTGCTCATTGGGATCGGATAATCCTGCGTACTTGGAGTTCATTGTTGGTATCGCATACTTCTTCGGTTTATCGACAAGGGCTATTGCGTCAGAGAAGGGCGATGCTTGATATCCCGTTGGTGGCTATTGCGTCAGAGAAGGGCGATGCTTGATATCTCGTTTTGTTCCTCCAGTAATTTCAAATGTCGGGCGAATGGGTTGTGTGTCATATTGCCAGATCCTCCTCCTGAAAAAACATTATTATAAGTGATTAATTCAGGATTTCCATTATTATTATAATTATAATTATTGTAACTGTTATAATTATTTTGAAGAGATTCTATGCGAAAGTCGGGATTTCGCGTGTGGTTTTCGGTAAACGGATGATAAAACTGGTGGCTCTGAGAGTATGGAGGTTGATGTAATTCCGCGGATACGTAGGAGCTCTGGCCGATGGTCATATTCTGATCTTGGAATCCAGATGTGTTGCTTGCCATGCTCTGCCCACTAAGCCCGGTTGATATGTTGGATATGTTTGTTTGGCTGAGTCCCGAGCTAATAGTATTCATGGTCGAGGCTGGAGCCCCGGTCGTTGGATGGACTGGTGCTTGCGTGGATGTTTGTATCCTAGTCGTTGGCCCGAACGTCTCTACCGGGGTTATGCGTACTCCAACTGTCGGTTTTTGGCCTAGATTAAATGGTGGCAAGCTGGACGGCACCGTTTGACTCCCTGTCATGGTGTTGTAAAGAGGAACATAAGTTCGTTCAAATCCCGGTGGCCCTTGTAGATTTTCCAACTGGGTGTTGGCTGACAGGCATTTGATCAACATGTATCACTTTGGCAATGGGACTCTCTTTTCTTGATTCAGACACTGGCAGCTTGACTTTCTTAACTATTTGACTGTACCACTGTTTCTAACCAAAAGATTTGTCTATCCAGCAATCAATGTAATTAAAGACTTGCTCATGTTCCACAAATATTTCAGGATACATATATTCAGGGAATAAAGTAAGAGCATGTTCAGCAATCCTATTGGTTTGCAACTGTTCAGCTTCTGATACTTGAGTAGCTTGCATTTTCTCTTCCACAAACTCTATACCTTTGCCTTTATCCTTTTCAGAACTTGTTCTAACATGTTCAGAAATAGGAGCTTCTGTAGGTTTGACTTCTTCTAGTACTTCAAATTCAACTACTTGTTCTTTGGTATGAATATGGAAATCATTAACATTACTTAACAAGTAATCTGCATCTCTTCTTGTGTTTATTTGTTGATGACCAGCATACATGCTTTTTCTTATCAATTCTCTGAAGTTTATTCTTTCTTTGATCAGATACAGAATCTCATCCTTCACTTCTTTAGAGCCAGCAATCCAAGTCATATTATCACAAAACCATTTCAGAGTTGAAAAGGAATATTTTGGAATATCAGAAACAATGAAAGTTCTGTTGTTTAACCCTTCAAGTTCGTAATGAAGACCAAGTTCTGATTTAGTAAACACAGTTGAAATCCCTTCAAAGCTCACATAAGCTGGTTCCACTAGATTTACTTTGTTTAACCATGTTCCAAGGCAAGTTGAATATCATGCTTAATGAAGTTTCTGAGATAAACACCAACAATTCTTCTCAACTCTTGCACCATTTATGTAACCTTAAATTGTAGAAATCAAACTGAGTAAACTCTATCAGAGTTCCATCTCTCCTTTCAGCACCAATCCTGACAACTTTCAAGTGACATTCTAATACTTCTAAAATGCTTGATGGGAATAGGGTTAAATATGTCTTGAACATCATATCGTTGTTGGAAAGATTGAACTTTCAGCACCATCAGCATCTTTCTGAACATCTTCAGAAGATCTTTCAGAAATTTGAGCTTGTAACATAAGTATATCTTCTGAATGAGACACTTTCCTTCTTTTATCTCCCTCGTGATTATCAGGATCCTGATCATCATGTTTTCTTTTTAAAGTGTCAGTTTGAGGCCTACATTCCAAAGCAGATATCCTTTGATCCAAAGTTACTTGAGTATTCTGAATGGAAGATAATTGATTCAAAATTTGATTAATGTCATCCTTTGTGGCTAACTGAGATAAATCTTGTTGAGTAGAAGTAGAAGGCAAAATGTTTTGAGATTTGCCACTGAAGACACAACTTCTGAGAAGGAATTCAAAATAGCCTCTCGAAAGGATTTGAGATAATTTGGAGAAACAGAAACAGTCTCAACTCACTTAGCTTCTGATCTAATAATTTCTCCTGACTTTTCACCCTATCCTCCAACACCTTGGTTGATTTCTCAGAAAGTGCCATTATGTCCTTCTGAATCTTTGCAAATTCAGAAGTACAAAAATCCTTGAATTCAGAGAATTCAGAAGATTGGGTAATAGAACCAGGACCAACAAATGATCCTGTTTGCAGTCCTACAAGAGTAGGCTGGCCTGTTGATGTCACCACATCATGAATCATTATTGATTTAGTGAATGGGGATTTAGAAATGTTCACCCCACCAGGAGTTTCATCCAATCCTTGAAGTCCAGAAATAGGAACATCTATGGATGTTGTTGCAATGTGACTAACACTTTGCTGTTGGATATCTGAAAGATATGTGCTAGTGTGAAGAAATCCCATATCTTGTGGGTCATTTGGCTCAACAGTGAGTGGACACTCAGACTCTATGTGCTCATATGTATGAAGGGGGAACATATATCCTTTTGTTTCAACAATGGGCTCCTCCATGTGGGGACCCGTTGGTAGATGTGCTGTTTGCCCCATGTGTATTATTGAAACACCCTTCTATTGAGAGATGGGTGAGTAGCTGGGGGGGGGGGGGTTAACAAGATTTGCCATGGGCTCACTAGCTAGTTCAATATTACCCACCAAAGAGTGTGAAGTAATAGATTGTGTGGCTGCCCGACTTGTATTAGCTAGTGCACATATTTCTCTTTCTTTTATCTGTGATCTCCCCTCATCAACTTTTTTTCTCGTAGTTCTACCCTGTCTCTCATATACATTTTTCCTCTTAGCATTCTGAGGTTCTTCCCCACCTTCAACGTCCTCCCCTCTCTCACTAGGAAGTCTAGACCCTCACTTTTCTCACCACTGTGGGTTGAACCAGGGGAAGAGACTACAGGTTTAGGTAGTCCCATTGATTCACAATACTCATTCAAAAACCTATTGTTAGAACTTACATAAGCAAGATGTTCTGCTGGTAGTGGTAATGCATTAGGAAATCTAAGTTTGGCACTTGGTGGTCTTAAGCTATCTATAGGGAAAAGTGGAACAATTACCGGTTGATCCAATCTTGGAATAGCTTCAACAGACTTCATGGCTCCTTTGATGAAGATCTGAAAGAACCTTTGAAAAGGAATGTAAGTGTAAGTAGATTTCTTCATGACAATTGTCTTCAATTTTTCAAACATAAGAGAAGCATAATCATAATGCTTGTTGTGAGCTGTCACACCCCGCTAAAGCGGAAACACGAGGTACGACAGTTCAAAGTTTCACAGCAATAGGAATATAAACACCAACCATACATAAATAACTAGAACGTCAAGTTCAAAGTTTAATAGTTTACAACTTGACTTCTTTGTCTTAAATAAGCAAATTACAACAAAACTAACATGTACAAAATCTTGATTGGTGTTCCACAAAAACATACAAAACTTGATTGGTTACCTTCTAATTTCCTGTAAAGCATGATAAAACAAAAGAGTCAACTACTAAGAGTTGGTGAGTTCACAGGTTTTCAAATGCACAAATCATTTTATATGCTAGGTATATAAAAATATAGCGAATCAAATGATCGCATCAACTTTAATATTTTAAATTTTTATGAGCAAAAATACATATTGAGCCACTACTAAGCCTAAACGACATTCTACGCCCCACGAACTACCTCAGTGGTGGACCTGAAGTCCACATGTGTAGAGCATTCTTAATTGATAAAGTGCACCCCTACTTGCCAGTTAGGTGGGTAATCAAATAGCGCTATCCACAAATATCATCGGCTCATTTAGAGTTAAATAGTAGTGTACCACGGGACTTTACATAACTCAACATATCATTTTGTGTAATAAAAAGTTGTTCATCACAATGATTTATATACTTTTCGTTATTCAATATAAATCAATTCAATTTCCTTTTAAACGACATGCTTTACACGCCAAAACGTATAAACATTTAAAACCGTGAATGCTCACCTTATATCAAAGCTTCCAAAAAGATACCCGAGATTTCCGCTTGATGGCCTAACGCTTACCTAACAAAGCAACGTAACCAAATTAACAGTTATATGTCTAACGATTATTATGAGAGTGCTTATAAGTCCTTATATGTCCAACTTGATCTACTATTGTCCAGTCATACATAATGCACATATGCTCTTTAAAGAAATAATTTACACCGAAAATGTAATGTTATAGTCTTTGAATTGATCAAAATTTATGAAATCAAACAGTTTCAGAATTTCATTTTCTGACAGAAACTATAAGTCCTAAAAATGATCAATTTAATGTAATATGCAAAATGACAAAATTTCCCATCTTTTTATATGTGATGAATTACTGAGTTAAGGTTATTACGACCATATTTCATGCATTTTAGACATATAAAAAGGGTTCAAATAATTTATATCAAACAGTGTGTCACAGCAAGCATGACAGATTATACACTGTTAGTAAAACAATCATTTGAGGTGTTCTACTTAATATTTTTCAGAAATTCCAGTAGGATTATAAGTATAACACATAAAGGAAACTTTTGAAATAAGAATCACACATTTTGAATGAGTTGTGAGGGAGATATGACACCACAAAGTTGCGTGCACACTTCTGTCATTAGTTGACAGATAGCACACTTAACTTTAATAATTTGGTTAATGCCTCAAAACAACATATTTTTTAATGAAACCGGATTCATATGAACCTTAAATCATAAAAAACACTCTAGAAGAAGAATTATGCATTATGGACAAATATTCAAAGAGATATTAACATGCAAAATGGGGTTTACCTACTGGTGGTTTCACAGTTTGCACACCTAAAATGTTTTAGGTGTTTGTAGGGTCAAAACTCCATAAAATTTACTCTCAAAGGAAAAATCATCCTTTTTCATTAAGTTTTGGAGGAGATATGGCCATTTGAACATGCATGCACAAATCTGTCAGATTTGGACAGATTGCACACTCATTTTGTTTTGATTAATTGAAACCACAAATCAACACATCTTTGAGTGAAACCAGTGGAATTTGAAAGGTGACTTATTAAATTAAATTCCAGAAGAAAAATCATGTGATTTGGATTAATATTCAAAGAGTTATGGTCGTTCAAAGTAGGGTTTACCTACTGTTGAACTTCCAGATGCACATTCATCTTGCTATGAGCATTTGGGGGGGGGGTTAAAACTCAATGTTTTTGAGTGAGACCACTTGGATTAGAACCCCAAATCACTAAATAAACTTTTAGAAAGAAGATTTATGTTATTTGAACATATTATTTACAAGAAATGGACGATTTATGCACATGCATGAAATCTGTCAGCACCAAAAATCACCCTTTGTTGTTCAAAATCACATAAAATGATTTTCACCTATTTTTTTGAGTTTTATTGTTTGGATCATAGATTACCACCATTATGTAAAAATTTTATATGTTTTTGGTGTATAATCTTTCCATAAAACTCAGAATTTTCAGAGGTTAGAAGAATGTGAATTAGAATGCATGAAAAAGTGGGTTTTTCACCCAAAAATGGTAAAAAAAAGAGAGGGAAGATGCTATTACTTACTTGAGTGACGAAGAGTGCACCAAAAACTTCAATAATCTTGCTATTAGATGTGTAAATTTGCAGAATTTTGGCTGGAGTTCTTGGAGAGAAAAGAGAGGGAGAATTGTGTCCCTTAGTTTTTAGAGAGAGAGAAAAGTTTTTGAAATTTGAAAGTTGCAAATGAGAGAAAAAAAAAACAACATTTATATGTGGAGACAAGGTGGGGGGGGGGGGGGCGCCATGGAGATGGGCCCCACCTAAAGCCAACCATTAAAAAAAAATTATTTTAAGTTCAAAAATATGAAATTAAAAGTCCATTTTCTCAATTTTGGCTTTTTTCCTTCAAAATATGAGCCCAAAAGTGTTTAAATTATATAAATAATAAAAGTTTTATATTTAGCATTCTAGAACTATATATTTTATATAAATTGGGTATAAATTAGAGCATTTGGCACTATGTAGGACGTTTTAGACAGTTACGGGTCGGAATTGGACTTTCTAAGCAACTACCGGAAACCCTAGAAATTTTTCGGCCATTTAAGCCAACTAACTCTTATTCTTATATTTAATCTATATTAACACTAACGAACTTAATAAAAGCTTACCTGGAGGTTCAAATTTGACAGTTGTCACAGTCTCCCCCTGTTAAATAAATTTCGTCCCGAAATTTAATGACTGTTACTGTCAATGATCTCCTTCGCAAACAAATGAGGATATTTGCCCTTCATCAAATCTTCTCTTTCCCAAGTATACTCTGGGCAATGATTCGCATTCCAGCGAACTTTGATAATAGGGATCTTACTGCGTTTCAGCTGTTTGACTTCTCGAGCAAGTATCTCAACTGGTTCTTCAATGAAATGCAACCGATCATTAATCTGAATGTCTTCCAGGGGGTAGCACTATTGTTTCATCCGTTAAGAATTTCTTCAAATTTGACATGGAACATGTCGTGGATGGCGTTTAAGTTCTGTGGCAACTTTAGTTTGTATGCTACCGGTCCAATTCTTTCGGTTATTTCAAATGGACCAATGTATCTAGGACCCAGTTTGCCTCTCTTCCGGAAACGTACCAGTGCTTTCCAGGGTGATACCTTCAAAAGCACTCTATCACCTACTTGGAATTCTAATGACTTTCTCCGGTTATCCACATAACTCTTCTAACGATCTCTTGCTGTCTTGAGTCTTTCTTTGATGATTAGATCTTGTCAGTGGTCTCCTAAATAATATCGGGCGTGGTCAGCTGTCTATCGCCGATTTCTAACCAGCTAAGCGGCGATCTACATTTACGTCCGTATAGGGCTTCGTACGGCGCACACTCAATGCTGGTATGGTAGCTATTGTTGTAGGAGAATTCAACAAGGGGTAAGTGTGTATCCCAACTCCCACCAAAATCTATCGCGCATGCACGCAGCATATCCTCTAATGTCTGAATAGTTCTTTCTGATTGTTCATCCGTTTGAGGATGATAGGCAATGCTATAATCCAAACGTGTACCCAATGCCTTTTGAAGAGACTGCCAAAATCGTGACTAAAAACGTGTGTCTCTATCTGAAATAATGGAAATAGGCACACCTAGACGTGTAACTATTTCATCGATGTAAATTTGCGCATGTTTCCCCATACTGAAATCTTCACAAATGGGAATGAAATGAGCTGATTTTGTAAGTCGATCTACTATAACCCATATCGAATCATGTCCTTTGCCAGTCCTGGGTAGCTTGGTTATGAAATCCATAGTTATTTGCTCCCATTTCCACTGGGGAATTATGGGTTGTTGAAGTAGACCAGATGGTTTCTGATGTTCGGCCTTGAGTTAAGCACAAGTTAAGCACTTGCTTACATACTCAACAATATCTTTCTTCATTCTCGGTCACCAATAGTATTGCTTCAGATCCTTAAACATCTTATCCGCTCCTGGGTGAACCGAATATGTGGATCGACGGTCTTCATCCAAGATAGTTGATCATAAATTTCCAACCTTTGGTACCCATACTTTATTCTTAAAATTATGCACTCCATCTGATTGAAATTCATATTCTTTCTCTATGTGATGCAAGGTCTCATGCTTCGAATTTTCTTCTTTCAAAGCTTCCCTTTGTGCTTCATGAATTTGAGTCTTTAGACTTGTTTAAACCATCACTCCCATAACTCGTGCTCTCAGCGGCTTCACTCTTTCTTTTCTGCATAATGCGTCGGCTACTACGTTAGCCTTGCCTGGATGGTACTTTTGTGATCAGTGAAAATGGTGCACTTAGTACCGTAGAGATAGTGTCTCCAGATTTTGAGCGCGAACCACACCGCCCCTAACTCCAAGTCATGGGTGGTGTAATTCTTCTCATGAATCTTTAATTGCTTTGATGCATATGCGATAACTTTCTCCTTTTGCATTAGTACACATGCCATCCCTTGATGTGAAGCATCACAGTAAACTACAAAGTTATCCACTCCCTCAGGTAAAGCCAAAATCGGTGCGTTGCATAACTTATGTTTGAGAGTCTGGAATGCTTCCTCTTGTTTGTCTCCCCAAATAAACTTCTTATCTTTCTGAGTCAGTGTCGTCAGTTGTTGCGTGATCTTGGAGAAATTCTCAATAAATCGTCGTTAATAGCCTACTAACCCAAGAAACTGACGGATCTCAGTTGGTGTCTTCGGGGCTGCCCATTTCTTAATTTCCTCGATCTTAGCTGGATCAACATGTATCCCCTTTTCATTTACTACATGGCCTAGGAAGTGTACTTCTTGGATCCAGAATTCGCATTTGGAGAATTTGGCGTACAAATTTTCATTCTTGAGCAATTCTAGTATCAACCTCAGATGTTGTTCATGCTCTTTCTTATTACGAGAATAGATGAGTGTATCATTTATAAACACGATCACGAATTTGTCTAGGTATGGTCGGCATACTTTATTCATCAAATCCATGAAGACTGTTAGTGCGTTTGTTAGCCCAAAAGGCATAACTAGGAACTCGTAATGCCCATAACGAGTTCTAAACATTGTCTTAGGAATGTCTTCTTCACGAACTCTCATCTGATGATACCCTGATCGACGATCGATCTTTGAGAAATACGTAGCACCTTGAAGTTGATCAAATAAATTATCAATTCGGGGGAGGGGGTGTCTGTTCTTGATAGTCAACTTATTGAGTTCCCTATAATCAATACACATTCGGAAAGATCCATCCTTCTTTTTAACAAATAAGATTGGAGCTCCCCAAGGTGAAGAGCTAGGCCTAATAAATCCTTTATCGAGTAACTCTTGAAGTTGTTCTGACAGTTCTTGCATTTCAGATGGTGCTAATCGGTAGGGTGATTTTGCTACGGGCGTAGCTCCCGGAATTAAATCAATGTGGAATTCAACTTGTCTTGGTGGGGGCAGTCCGGGTAGATCATCAGGGAATACCTCGGGAAAATCCTGAACTATAGGGATATCCCTAATGCGTTTCTCTTCGATCTTCTTATTCACAACGTGAGCTAAAAAGGCGGTGTAGTTTTTTCTTGGGTACTTTCGCATCTTCATGCATGGCATAATTTTAAAATCCCTCCTGGGTTTCTCACCATGTACTTCGAGTGTTTCTCCTTTGGGTAGTGGTATTCGGATAATTTTCTTAGAGCATCAAATTTACGCTTGGTTTTTAGACAACCAATCCATTCCCACGATTATATCAAAACTTCCCAACTTAATCGAGATTAGATCTATACTGAAGTCTCTATTAACCAAGCTTAAAGTGCAGTTCATTATTCCGTCTTTGGCCCTACTTTCTTGATCGTTGGCATATTCAATGACATACTCTTCTTTCAACTTTTGAGGTCTTAGATTTATCTTTGGTCTAAAATCTAATGACACATAACTCTTATCTGCACCGGAATCAAATAATACAGATGCGTGATGATTGTTCAGAAGAAACATACCTGTTACCACATCCGGGTTTTGTCTTGCTTCTTCCGCTCCAATTTCAAATACTCGACCTCGTGCTTGACCTTCTTGGTTCCTTTGATTTGTTTGTTGCGCTTGTATGGTGGCTGGCCTCCAATTCCACCTTGGGCATTTAATCCTGAAATGATCTGGGCTTCCACATTCATTACAAACCCACTTCTGACCAATCCTGCAATCCTTCGCAATATGGCCTTTCCGGTTGCACTTGAGACAAGTAATGCTTTCCCTTGATGATAACTATTACATTTATCACACTTTGGGTACGCCCCTTTTCCTTTCCCTGTTGCCGATGTCTGGATTCCGTAATTTCGCGACTTTTTTTGCTCCTTGCCTGACCTCTTCCCAAACTGTCTTCTTGCAGGTTCATCCACCTTCCTCTTTCCTAATGCCTTGTTGGTTGCAAACATTCCTGTACGATTCGCATTGTTGGTGAGTCGTGTTGCTAAGTTTACTGCTGCTTGAAGTGTCTTTGGATCAACTGAAGTAACGTCCCCTCTAATATCCGGAGACAGACCCCATACATATCGGTCAACTCTATTCTCCTCAGGTGTCACTAAGTGAGGTACTAGTTTGGCCAACTCATGGAAATGGGTAGTATAAGTATCAACGTCGTTTCCTTTCATTTCATGGAAATGGGCAGTATAAGGCTCGTCCTTGAAGAAGACAAGCAGCAAATTCTACCTTGTTTTTCTCGGTACATTTACTAATGTGGCAAACTGACTCCATACCCTCTAGCCAAGTTATAAGTCCAACAGCTCCTTCCGTTCCATGGAACTCTTTTGGATTACAACTTCTAAAATATTCGGTAGGGCTGCCATAAGTTTTTCTAATACTAACCTTGCGACGTCGGGATTTTGTCTCCTTGGAGGCATTGTTCTAAAACACAATTCCAAATTGAGTTTCGATCAGATTTCTATTACAATTTCCGAACTAAATCTACTTACTAAGTTTTAGGCGTATAATATGATATACGTTTAGTACTAATCATCTAATCATACATTTAAACAATATACGAAATTCAGATAACATGCAAAACCTTCATAGATAAAATTTAAACATTTCAACATAAATTTCCAAAATATAGATCCAAAAAGATAACAAATTTTTTACAACTTAAAACAAACAAGTTTCTAATAAGAGTTTTCCGATCCCAAAAAGATTCAAATAAAGAGGTTGACTAGTGCAATTTCAACCAAATCAACACTCCTAGCAAGATCACTAGGGCTCCTAACGCCCAAGCCAAATATGTATACATCATCCGAATTGCCCCTCTAGCATCTAGGGCCACCTCCATAACTCTAGTCGTGAATACATCCTGTGTGTACAGTATCGCCAGGATGTCATCTATGGATTCTCGGTAATGGTCCAGTCTGTGTCGGTGAAGCTCTACTTCATTAACCATTCCGGAGATCCATGCGCGTTCCAACGCGGTCATCCCTTTGGGGCTGCGGTACAGGGACTCCTATTGCCGGAGGAGGAGGAGTCACACTTCGCGACCTGGATCGCGATTGGGATGGTTCTTCCGAAGGTACGGAAGGAACCGTGAAAGTCACCCTTCTGACAGGGAAAACGCGCTTTCGAGCGGTTCTGATCGTCCTTGGTCCTCGAGATGTACCCTCGCAGTAGGTGAAGGTACAAGCATAGAAGTGAGTGATCGAGCAGAGGAATCAGTAGTATCCTCGTCATGACTGTGCTCGGAAGGGTCATACTCCTCATGGGTCGGGTCACTCCTCCTAACTCGACAAGTGATATAACCGGACTCATCTTGGGAATATTCGGACGACGATATGATACTGTGAAATAAAAATAAAAGAAAAATTTTATAAACGTCAGAAACATTTTATAATACTCATGCGAACTCACATAAAATCATATTTTTCGATTTGAAATAAGAAGTTTTCCGATCTATGCTAATTTTTAGTGTAACTAATCCAAGTCCCTTCTTATTCATACCATATTTAGACACAGGTGATCAGGCTTTGCCTAATTATAATATTCTAGAACGATGCTCATTGTAGTTATACTAGTAGTGAGCTTTTAAATTTTGAAATATATCTAAGAAAATAACTTTTGAAATTTTTGGTTATAGTGCATGGTTTTTGTTAGAAAACCGGTGTTCTCTATAACCTAAGGCTCTGATACCAAGTCTGTCACACCTCGCTAAAGCGGAAACACGAGGTACGACAGTTTAAAGTTTCACAGCAATAGGAATATAAACACCAACCATACATAAATAACTATAACGTCAAGTTCAAAGTTTAATAGTTTACAACTCTACTTCTTTGTCTTAAATAAGCAAATTACAAAAAAATTAACATGTGCAAAATCTTGATTGGTGTTCCACAAAAACATACAAAACTTGATCGGTTACCTTCTAATTTCCTGTAAAGCATGATAAAACAAAAGAGTCAACTACAAAGAGTTGATGTGTTAACAGGTTTTCAAATGCACAAATAATTTTATATGCAAGGTATATAAAAATATAGCAAATCAAATGATCGCATCCACTTTTATATTTTAAAGTTTTATGAGCAAAAATACATATTATGATTACACATGATATTAAAGTATTAAGCCACTACTAAGCCTAAACGACATTCTACGCCCCACGAACGACCTCAGCGGTGGACCTAAAGTCCACATGTGTAGAGCATTCTTAATTGATAAAGTGCACCCCTACTTGCCAGTTAGGTGGATACGTCAACCAATTAGCGTTATCCACAAATATCATCGGCTTATTTAGAGTTAAATAGTAGTGAGACCCTCAACATAGAAAACTTTCATAACAGTAACATCCCCCTTTGAAAAAGTTTCATATCCTCTTACATATCCTTTTCCATTGTTTGTAAAGCTAACTGTTCCTCCATATCTTTCATGAAAATCAGTTAGTAGTTCTTTTAAAGGTGTAATGTGTCTTGAACAACCAGAGTCTAAAACCCACACATGACAGATCTGCAAAAACAATTTTTTTTAGGTACCCATTTAAAAATAGGTCCTTTCAGATTAGCTATAACATTTGAAATTATGAATTTGGATTTGACAGAATTAAATTCAGAAGTTTGTTCAAAACTATGTTTGATAGATTTATCCTTTTTATGGTTAAGTTTTCTTGCCAATTTTGCTGGAAAATTCCTAAATGGTTTCTTAAGATCTATCTTGTTGTTGTTGGGTGTTATTTGAAAGTTATGATGTCCACAGTTTATGCAATGAATATGATTCTTAAAAACTTTTAATATCTCATGACATAAGCAAGAATGAACAACATTAGTTTTAGGAATTGAATGCTCTCTTTTATTCAAAGTATTGATTTTCAATACATCATGTTTCTTAAAAGAAAAAATATTATCTATTGTGTCTTTCTTTGATAGCCTTTCACCTTTTTTCTTCCAAACTAGAGTGGGTAGCTCTGTAAAAGATAAAAAATGTGGATTAATAGAAGAAAATCTTTTATCAACATTCTTTTTGAATTTTGAATTTTG
Organism: Silybum marianum; assembly: GCA_036898165.1. Lineage (NCBI taxonomy): Eukaryota > Viridiplantae > Streptophyta > Magnoliopsida > Asterales > Asteraceae > Silybum > Silybum marianum. The sequence continues at coordinate 28,338,610 of CM072533.1, read as the reverse complement.
ATTTGTAGATTTAGAATTAGAAGACTGTCATTTTTCAAAAAACTTGACCCTTGTAACAAAGTCTGAAATTGATAATGATGACTTTTCTGTTGTCAAAGATGTGTCTTTAACATCATTTTTCAAAGGAGTACAATTTGATGCTATGGAAGAATTATTTTTTAGAAGATTTATAACGCTGATATTCATTTTTCAAAAATACACCACCATTAAACATTTCTGAAGGTAATTTTGATTCTTCAGATTTTAATTTCTCTCCCTCAGTCATAGAAGATTTGGATTTGTAAATCATGTAGCCATCATTGTCTATTATTTAAACACTAGGATCATCATCATCATCATCTGTATCTGAAGCATTCATTAAATCTGAAAATTTGTTCTGAAGACTCATCATATCATTTAAAGATTCAATTTCTGAAAATTCTTCATATTTTTCTTCAAGAGTTTCTCTAGAATCTATTTGAGCTTGAGCTTTATCAATAATTTCTGATTTACATTCAGAAGTTGTTTCTGGAGAAACATCAGATTTTAACTCAGAAGATACTTCAGATTTAGTAATTGATTCAGAAGTACTTTCAGAAAGATTTGTTGAAGTAATTAAGACTTCAAATGTGGAATTATTAACTGAATCACAAGAATCAAGAATTTACTTCTGATTAAGAATTATTAACTGAATCACAAGAATCAAGAGGTTTTTCTTCTGAAAACAAAGTCTCTAATTTTATAAAAGGAATTCTTTCAGGCAAAGTATGATCAACAGGTTTATTTGCTGCACCTTTATTATTTTCATTGAAATTTTTCATTTTTGAAACATCATATAAATTTGCAGGTGCCTTTTTTAAAATTTGACTTTCATTATATCCTAAACCTTCTTTGATATGATAAAACTTTGAATTTTGAGCTTGACTTGTTAATATATTCAGAGTTTGTTTAGTTTGACCTCTTTTAAAATTCAGATCTTCTAATTCCTTGATCTTTTGGTATAGATCAAGTGTTTCTTGATTCAAAAAATTCATTTTGACATTTAGAACTTGTTTTTCAGAATTTTTCATTTAAAATATTTTTTTGCATATTATCCATCTTTTCTATCAACAAAGATTTTTCTTTTGAAACATTTTCAAGTATTTCTTCAGCATTCTAGCAATTTTGTTTATAGATTTGATTATTGACCAATATTCTTTTACCTTTTATTCTGTTTCTGAGATTTTCAAATTCAGAAGTCATATAATACCCCAGATTTCGTTACCGACTAATCTCAGTATATGGATTTATATGGGGACTTGAATTCATTACCGACTTGTACCCCATACTAAATTATAATGAAATATCAAATAAGGGGTCATATACGTACAAGACGAAACTTAACTTAACATAAAATGTTAAGTTTCTACCTACTAGGGTATAATGTTGATAGTCTAGACTTGAAGGGTTAAAACCGTATAATGTCTAAACTTGCAATAATTATAAAAGGGAATTAACATAATGAATTATAGAGATATTTTCATTTCATCCTCGTCATCTTCTACATAAGACGGCTTATTCTACTCTCTCTCTAACTCTTAGTTCTTTCTAGAAATTCTCTCAAACTATTGAAGGTTTTGAGCAATCAATCACAAATTCGGAATCTTCTCCTCGAATCCTTCTTAGAGGTATAAAATTCTCTCATTTTTATTAAGTTTGTTTATGTTAGGATTTGTGAGGTTGGTTTACAATTGTTTAGATGATTAATATAAGAATTTGTATTTCAAATTATGGTCAAATACATGTTTTGGACGATTGGATTAGTTAAAATTGATGAAGAATGAAAAGGGTTAAATTATGTATTCAATATGGTTAAGTTGGTTGCATAAGATTAACCGCACACTAAGTGTTCGGTTAAATGTCTAAAAGAGCAAAAATTGTATGATTAAGCTTCGAATGTTAACCATTAAGCTCCTTTGTAGTTTATAGTATGTTAGGCATGTTTTGGAGCATTTAAATTTTGCAAATTATGAAGATTGGATCATAAAAATGAGTTTGGAAAAAAGGTGGAAATTGGAGTTTTGGACAGCCTTATGTCCAGTACTTTGACGATGCATAACTCTCAAACCACATGTCCGAATAAGTTCATATTTTGCAGATGGAAAAGTCTTACCATAGACTACAACTGTTATGAAGAGTCGAGCACCAAATTGCGAGTCTAAGTGACTCAAAACAATGGATTTACAGGGCTGTTTGGGCTGTTTGTTGTGCATACGGATTAATAGATGCTGTTTTGTTTAAGCCATATCTTATAGATGGAGTATCCAAATGAGTTGATTCCAAAGCCAATAGACTCACGAAACTTCATTCTACAACTTTCATTTAAATTATAGAATTTAGATTGACATCTAAGTTGGGTACAAATGGTCAAAAAGAAGAAGTCTAGAAGCTGTTGGAATGGAACCGTATAAGGTTAAATGTTGCGTTTGAGTTCTAAATTCGTATTAGGCTGTTTTTCTTGAAGTCTAAGTTGTTTAGGTTCATTAAGATCTAAGTAATTAGATTTAAGAATATGTATGTTGTGATTTGTTATGTCGTGCAATTAATAACCCGGTATTGAGATGCTTCCATGGTGGCTAAAACAATCATGGCGTCCTCAATGGTATGTTGACTTGACTTGGTACCGGTCAATTAGGGGGCGTATGGATCGATCATCGGAACCGTTATCAGATAATAATTATGGTCGTGGTTAAATTCACGAAGAGGATTGCTTGTGTTGTGCTCGCACCCCTTTCCTCACTGACGCCCAAATGGACTTGAAGATTCAAAAGAATTGCTTAAATAGCAAGAGGAGAGAGAAAGAAAGGAGTGCTAAACGACGGTTTTAACTTTCTGAAAAAGAAATGATGACCTGGCACACGTTCCAAGAAAGGAGTTGGAATGGAAACGTTGCGGTCCGTCGTGTGTCAGAAAAAGGTCTGACATGTCCTTTTATTATTTTTAAAAGATTATAATGATAATTATCCATAAGGAAGGTTAGTCATTATTAATTTAAAAGGATCTTCATCACTGATAATAAAGGATTGTCAGTGAAGGGTTTTAGTTTTCAGAGATTCATTCTTTGATGAGAAAATATATCAAAGAGTGATAAAGATTAGAAGATAATACCTGAGGAGATAACACAGATATCGCTGAATCAGAGTTCAGTGAATGGAGAGTTTGAAGGCTTTATTTATATCCCTTTGTTGTTAGTCACTGAATAAGAAATTATTCAGCGTTCAACATACGAAGTTCGCTGATAAGTAGATTGAATCTAGTTTCATCAAGAGGCTTAGTGAATAGATCAGCGAGCTGATATTCAGTAGGCACAAAATGAAGCTCAACTTCACCATTCATCACATGATCTCTGATAAAGTGATATTGGATCTCAATGTGCTTGGTTTTGGAGTGAAGTAAGTGTTGTTAGCAATCACAATAGATAGGAATTTTAGAGAGCTTGAGATCATAGTCTCTGAGTTGATTTCTCATCCAAAGGATTTGAGTACAACAACTACCAGCGCCTACATATTCAGCTTCAGCGGTGGAGGTGGACACTGAGTTTGTTTTTTACTTGTCCAACTAATTAACTTTCCACCTGGTAGCTGACACCCACCAGTGGTGCTCCTTCTATCTATCTTACATCCTGCAAAATCACTGTCAGAATAACCAATAAGATCAAATCCTGAGCCTTTGGGATACCAAAGACCTAGATTTGGAGTTCCTTTCAGATATCTGAAGATTCGCTTTACAGCGATTAGATGGGATTCCTTCGGTTCAGCTTGATACCGGGCACAGAGACATGTGGAATACATGATATCTGGCCTGCTCGCTGTAAGGTACAGCAGAGATCCAATCATCCATCGATAGGCAGTGACATTGACTAGTTTCCCACTAGGATCTTTGTTCAACGTCAGAGGAGGCGCCATAGGGGTATTCATTGCTGAGCATTGATTCATGTTGAATTTATTCAGCATGTCTTTAACATATTTTCTTTGACAAATAAAGATTCCTTTGTCAGATTGCTTAATCTGCAAACGTAGAAAATATGTTAGTTCACCCATCATACTCATTTTATATTGTTTTTGCATTCTTGCAGCGAAACGAGTACACAGTTTGGGTCTTGTGGAACCAAAGATAACGTCATCAACATATATCTGAGCGAGTATAGTATGACCTTTATATTTTCTTAAAAACAGGGTTTGGTCAAATTTTCCACGAACAAATTTTTCTTTAAGAAGAAATTTAGAAAGGGTATCATACCAAGCTCTAGGAGCTTGTTTTAACCCGTAAAGAGCTTTTTCAAGTTTAAAAACATAACTAGGATGGTTTGGGTCTGAGAAACCAGGGGGTTGTTCAACATAAACTTCCTCGCTGAGTTTTCCATTTAGAAAAGCACTTTTAACATCCACTTGAAAAACTTTGAAGTCTTTATGGGCAACATAAGCTAAAAAGAGTCTTATGGCTTCTAAACGAGCAACAGGTGCAAAGGTCTCATCATAGTCAATTCCTTCTTCCTGTCTATAACCTTGAGCAACAAGTCTAGCCTTATTGTGAATTATAGTCCCGTTTTCATCTAGCTTATTTCTGAAAACCCATTTGGTTCTTACGACAGTTTTATCAGAGGGTCTATGAACAAGATTCCAAACTTTATTTCTACGAACTTCAGTTATTTCTTCTTGCATAGCTGAAACCCAGCTAGGATCAGAGATAGCTTGATCTATCTTTTTAGGTTCAGAGAGAGAAATGAAGTTAACATAAAGACAGATATTACCTGTGCCTCTACTTGCATTGGGATCACCAATAATTTGATTTATTGGATGATTTGCTGGCCATCACTGAGCTGGTGGTTGAGGAGAGAGATCAACGGCAGATTCAACGAATTGTTCTTCAGTTTCTGGAATAGGACTTGTTGTTTCAGCAACAGGTACTTCATTTAGAGGTACTTGTTGTTTCTAGAATAGAACTTGTTCTTCAGATATAGTTTGGTTGTTCATTGAGGAATTTCCAAGAGAGGAGTCAGCAACAGGAATCTGATTTAGAGGAGTAACATTCACCCCTGAAGATGGATGATTGTCACTTGAAGGATTTACAGGTATTTCTGTTGATCAGAACTCCTCTCAGTGATTTGAATATGATTCCTTTACTACTTAGTGAAATTCCATAGTTAAGCTTCTATTTAAATTCAGCGATAGCACACGCTGATTGCTATCAGCGATCGCTGAAGATCAAGGAACTACGAGCTTATCTTTGAAGACCTGAAGATCAGTTATCACACCAGAAGACCATTTAGCGACAGTCGAAGACCCTAGCTGAAGAAAGAGATAATCAACTAAGTGAACTGAAGCGGTTCAGCGATAGCAGCGATTGTCTACTTAAAAGTGTGATGTCTTGTGAAGCCCCAGCGACACTGAAGATTCATCCTTGAAGATTCAGTATCAGCGATCAAATGAAGCTTTTTTAGCAGGATAAAGAATTGCTCTTATCCACGATGCACAAAAGTCAAACCTAGAACCATGTCAGAAAAGGACGTACGACTTGTCTCTTATGTCCCCATCATATCTGATATGGTACTGTTCATATTCGGCCAAAAGCATGGTTGTCTTATTAACAAGGACAAGCTTCCTATCTAAGCTTGACACGTGGCATATACCTTTTGTCTTGATTGAATTATTGTAGACCCTTTTTGGGACCAACAAGTGGTATCAGAGCAGTGTTTGCTTCTTATCTCTTTAAAACATTTTCTCTTAAAAATTATTTTAAAATGTCTAACCCTAATACAAACTATAACGATAATGGATCTTTAGCTAAACCACCTAGATTTAGGCATGATAACTTTCCATTATGGAAGGAAAGAATGTCTCTATTTCTGGAGGGATCTGACCCCAAGATTCCCTACTATCTGGAAAATGGACCATTTGTTCCTACAACTATTGTAGCTAGTGTTCCTGCCACCACTACTAATCCAGCCATTCCTGAGAGGAGTATTGTTAAAACTCCTAACAGATGGACTTAAGAACACAAAAAGAAATTGCTATTGACTCTAAAGCTAGATTAATAATAGCAATGGCTTTGCCTGATGAGGTCTATCATTCTGTCATGAAAATGAGGACTTCAAAAGCCATGTGGGATACATTATGTATCCAATATGAAGGAACTTCTGAAGTTAAAGTAACTAGATGCATAAACCTCGTAAGAAAATATGAGAGTTTTATGTATCAAAAGGGTGAATCTCTTTCTCAAATTCACCAGCGATTTAACTGTCTGCTGATTGATCTCAAATCAGTCGATAGAGTTTATTCAAACGCTGAAATTCTGACAAAGTTCATGGAGGCATTGCCCGATCAATGGGCAGTGTACACTACATGTATAAAACTGTCAAAGAATCTTGAAACCTTGTCCTTAAGTGCATTATATGGCATGCTCTTAAATGAGGAACAATCCCAACTTCTAAGGAAGAACCTAATTAATGAACTCAAAGGTGCTAAAAGTACTTCTTTAGCACTTGTGACTTCTGAGGGAACTTCCTCCAAAAATGCTCCTTCTTCTATTATCACCTCCATTACTGAATTAGGTCAAACTGATTCAGAAGATCAACTCACTGATGCAGACATCTCTGAGTTTGATAACTCTCTAGCCCTTTTAACTAATAACTTTAAAAGATTTGCTAGAAAGAGCAATTTTTGAAAACCCTCCAACCTCTCTGACTCTAAAAAGAAGAAATCGCTGCCTGCTGAGAAAGCCTCAGCGATTTGTTTCAAATGTCAGCGAAAGGGTCATTTCGCAAGTGAATGCAGGTCAAAGAAAGTTGCTACTCCCACTACCTCCCATACCTCTGATCAAAAGGAGAAGTATTTGAAACTGAAAAACAAATACAAAGATATGAAGAAAAACCAGCAAAAAGGCAAAGGCCTTGTAGCTGAAGAAGTTGACTGGGATGCTGAAGATGACTGGGCCAAGACCTCTGAAGAGTCTGGTTCAGATGAAGAAGATCTTGCCTTCATCTGTTTAATGGCAAGAATTGAAGTTGCTGAAGAAGTCACTGAGACTTCTTCCTCTGAGTCTCCTTCTACTCAGGTAACTATTCCCTTTGTCCCTTCACCTTCTGAAACTGATAACTTGTCAGCTCTCGATGCTATGACTGTTGATTTCTATGATGCTTTAAATGGAAAAATTAAGGCCGAGAGAATTAACACTGACTTATCCGAACAATTAAAGAATTTCCATATAAGAATCAAAGAACTCTCCAAAATTGAGGAATCTCTCAAAGACCAAGTTTTTGCAAATCAAACTATAAGCATCGAGAAACAACAAGCTATCGCTGATAAGGAAAAAGTTATTGCTGATCTCAAGTCTGAAAAGGCAACCATCGAAGGATGGTGTAAGGCTTCTGATAAAGTCAATGAGATCATCAATGCTCAAATACCTATGAAAGTAAGAAGTGGGTTATGCTATAAACCTGAAAAAGAAGAATCAAAGAATGATCGTTCCATGCTAAAATTCGGAATTTTTGTCTCTTCTATCCCTGATCCTTCTTCTTCAACCTCTTCTTCCTCCTCTTCAAAAGAGAAGTGTTCTATTCTTAATTCTAAGAAAGTGATCAGAACGAGTTTCTAATCAAGTTCCAAAGAATAAGAAAACTCAATATAGGAACAAGAAATCCTCAGAGAAAATTTCTAAAACTGGGAAGAAGGTCCCTGACTTTTCTCAGAGACCAACTCCCAGAATTAAAATCGATCTCACTCTTACTCCTTAAAAGGTTATTATACCTCCAAGGACCATGAATAAAGGAATTCTTGGACCTATCCCTGAGAAATTTCCTGCTCCCTCTCTGATTTCCAAACCCTTTAAATATAGGAAATGCTATCACTGTGGTGAAACTACCCACATTGCAAGCAAATGTCCTAATGCTACTAGAGCTGATAAAATTGCTCATGGAAAGAAAGTAGCTCAAGCTGATAAATCAGCGAGAGTGAAATCCACCAAGGTTGCAAAACCATCAAAGGTGAAGATATCCACTGAAGAGAGTTCTTCAGCTAGTAGCTCCTCCGCCAATCCTCTATCTAACCAAGCAGGACCCATAGTAGTATGGGTACCTTTAAACAATTAATCTTTTGTTGTATGAAGAGTGCCAAAGGTATCTGGTATCTTGATAGCGGATGCTCAAGGCACATGACAAGCAGAAAATCTCTGCTCTCCGATTACAAAGAAGAAGCTGGTCCATCAGTGACCTTTGGTGGAAATGGCAAAGGATACACTAAAGGTTATGGAATTCTGTCCAACGGAGCCACATCATTTTCTCGTGTCGCTTACATTGAGGGACTAAAGCACAATCACTTAAGCGTTATTCAGTTATGTAACAAAGACTTCAAAGTTCTATTCTTGAAGAATAGATGTGCTGTCACTGACGGAAATGATAAGCTTGCCCTTACAGGCAAAAGAGTTGAAAATGTATATGTCATAAATATGAATAGTTCTCAATCTGAGAACATGTGCTTTATCTCTAAAGCATCCACTGACATAAACTGGTTATGGCATAAAAGACTCTCTCATCTCAACTTTAAGACAATAAATGAATTGTCTCAAAAAGATCTAGTCAAAGACCTCCCAAATCATACATTTACAAAGGAATCTCTCTATTCAGCGTGTGAAAAGGGAAAGCTGACAAAAGCCTCCTTCTGGTCGAAGCAAATTTCTTCAGTGACCGCTCCTCTTCAGCTACTCCATATGGATCTATTTGGACCTGTCAATGTCCAATCTATCTCTAGGAAGAAATATACTTTAGTGATTGTTGATGAATACTACAGACACACATGGGTGTTCTTCCTTCGATCCAAAAGTGATACCCCTGAAATGATAATCTCTTTTATCAAAAAGATGGAAGTTTTGAACAATCTAATTGTTCGTTCCATTAGAAGTGATCATGGCACTGAATTCAAAAACAGTACTCTGGATAACTTCCTTGAAGAAAGAGGCATCTCCCATAACTTCTCCTCAGTAAGAACTCCTCAGCAAAATGGTGTTGCTGAAAAAAGAAATCATACTATCATTGAAGCGGCACGCTCAATGCTCAGTGAATCGCATCTTCCAACTCAGTTCTGGGCTGAAGCAGTTAATACAGCATGCTTCAGTCAAAATCGATCCCTGATTGTTGGTTCCAGATTCCTTTAAACCGATTGTTAATTGAGAGTATAGAATCAAAGTGAAATGCGGAAGCAGATCAATTAACAATTTAAATCAATAGAACAGTAAACAGAATGAAGAACAAAGATTATGAAATGATAACTTTGAATCAAAGTAGACAAAGTTATGAATTACGCACAGTATTCTTCAAAATGTAAATGTATTGATCGACAACTTTTACAAACACAATACAATGCTATTTATACAGATACAAAAACAGAAAGTCAAAATGCTAGCCAATTACAAAGTGCCATGTGTCTAAAAGGGAGCGTCTAACAACAATTAGTTATAACAAGAATAGTGTGTTGACTTTTGTAGACATCTCTTCTTTGACTCATACTTTAATTTCTAACATTCTCCCCCTAAGTATGAAGTCAAAAAAAAACTTTCTTCAGAGAGGATCAACAGCAGCAATGATACTTGAAATATTATTGATAAGCTCTCTGTTCTTCTGAAGTCCATCAAGTCTTTTCTCTACTTTCTTTGCAACTTCTGGATTTGTCGTGTCTAAGCCAGCATAGCACTTGATGATGTAGACTACCTCAGAAGAGTATTTGTGAGCTTCTTTGATGCGAAAGAAGCTCTTTCCATTTGGTCTTTTGAAGATGATTCCCTCTTCTCGGTTCGCAAGAAGTCTACCCACTCGAATTTGCTTATCCCTTCAAGTTCCTCATTTGGTGCGAGATAGCCGGATTATCCATTTTGAAATTTAATCCAACTGGAAGTCGACTCGCCTTTTGTATCTAATGTATGATTTCATACATAGAATAATTCTAGTGTAGGCAACATGGTCTTGTGGATCTTTGCGTTCGTAAAGCCGAGTCTTCATAAATTCTTCCGTAAAAATGAGATCGACCGGATGGATGGACGATGCATCATTATCACATATGTAATAACTCTTGTTGTTTGATCCGACTATCTCGTAGATTGTGTACCAAATGGGTGTATCTTGAAACCGCTTATGTTTCATGGCCGTGATCTTTGTAATTGGAGCGATAGTGAAAACCGTCTTTCGTCTTGTTTATGAGCCATGAAGTTATCTTTAACTTCATTGCTTACATTGTATTGGTTTGCGAAGTTAGGCATCATGAGATAAATCTTACCGATCTGTTGGAGCATACATGTGCCTTTTCTCAACTTCAAGTGTTGGAAGTTCAATGTTTCCAACTTTATTTAATTTTTCTTCAAATTCTCCTCTTCTGATCTCTTTCTGCTTCTGAGCGGCCTCTGCTCTGACTCTTGCTCTTTCTTGACTTCAAAATTCTGTCTCTCGTAGTTCTTCTTCAAGTCTAGCCTTCTCTCTTTCCAGATTCTCTCTTTCAGCCCTCTCTATCTCTATTTGTTCTTCAACGATTAGCCTCTGGCGTATTATCTCTTCTTCTTTTTCTTTTTCAGCTCTGAACACTTCCTCATCCTCCTCTCTGGCCCTTTCTTTTTCAGCTTTAGCTCTTTCCTTTGCAGCTTTAGCTCGTTCTCGTTCTTCGTGAGCTCTGACTATTTCAGCCCTTTCAGCCGGAGAGCTCGGGATTCTGCTTTTTCCCATAAGATCCAGAATGAACTTAGCTAGATCTGGATCTCTGGGTAGAGGCCCAGAATGCGTAGCCAGAGGTGTTGGAGTGAGTGGCACTTGTTTTGAAGAAGAAGGTTGCTGTGATGGTTTTGGAGTTGAAGAGTCAGCAGTGGTCGTGTTTGGTTCTGGTGGTGTTTGTTTGGCTGCTTTAGGCTCAGGACCTTTCTCCCCCTTCTGAGAATCAGGATCCTGATCCTCAGAACGTTTTCTTTTCAGCTCTGCCTTTTTGCAAGCCCTTTCTTCCTTGGCTTTCTTCTTGGCATTAAACGCCTCAGCAATAGAAGAAACCAGAGGCACAAGTTGAGATAGAGTAGATTCTATTGCAGCAAGTTTCTGGTCTGTTGAGGATGTGGAGGGCTTGGAAGAGTACTTTGAAGCGATGGTAGACATTCGCTCAAGAATAATCTTCTGGAAAGAGGCGAGATCAGATTTCTTGACGAGCGTAGACCCAGAGGGATCATCAGAAGGAATGATGGTCTTGATAATCTTCTGTATGTCGGCCACCAGAGAGTTGTAGTCTACAGAGGCACGTAGAGATTCTGGAAGTTGAGAGATTGCTCTGCATTTGCTTGAAGACCATTATTCAAGAGCAAAAATTGTTCAGCAAAATAGGCCTTCTGATCTTCTTGAGAGGTACTCATTTGGCGCTGAAGATCTGCTAAGAGAGAGTTCTGACTTTCAATTTTAAATTGAAGGCTCAGAAGAAGAGAATTGTTAGTAGTCACGGATAATTTTAGATCTTCCACAGATCTCTGAATTTGATCAGCAAATGCTAAGAACGCTGCATTTGTGACGAAATCAGAAGATGTAACCGGTGCATCTCCAACACATGGAGCCCCTTTACCCTCGCGTTCAGAGGGGCCTTCTACACCTGTTTTGACGTTGAGTGTAGAAGGACTTCCAACCAGTCCTTGAGGGCTGTTATACACAGGCTCCTCTTCGGTTGTTCTGACTGTTTCAACATTATCCTCATCATCAGAGGATGAGGTGCTGAAGACAGTATGCTTACCTTGATGAAGTGTAAACACTCCGGTAAGAGGTGCATTCCTAGGTCGTAACCCCTCCGATGGGAATTCATTAGCATCTATCCTAGGAGAGGATGTGGACTCATCCTCGTGCGTATTGGTATGTCGCCACGGAGACATGAACATGTGGTGAAGGGAGTGGCGAGTTCTGGGGCGAATGAACTCTTATATTATCATCATCATCCTTTTGGGAGGATGATGAAGTGGAGGTGCTTTCCCCAGATGAATTTGATTCAGAAGAAGAAGTATCCTCTGAACGGCTGGTTTCTTGGTGGATTGAACTGGGCTGTTCTAAGTCAATGAGTGGAGACGTGGTGACGTCAACCTCAGAAGTTGTGGTTGCCCTTTGGGGAATAGGAGAGGAACACTCATATGTGTCTGCGAGGACATCTTCTCGTACCTTCATTTAATAGAAGGTCGGCATGGGTAGAAGCACTCGGATGTTCACTCCTATTTTTCTCAAGCTCATGCTCACTGCACCCCCGACCACCTACACCGGCTCTAAGTGCTGCGGGGTAGGAATTCTCTGTTTCCGAGAAAACCATAGAGCTTCTATAGATTTGGAGATTAGAAGAGCTAGATGGGATTAGGTTTAGCATGTACCGGATAATTCTCCGGGTGCGCAGTAGCCGATGCTGTCGATGGTTGATCGATGGGAGCTCATTGATGCAATTTTGCAGAATGGCTGAATCAGGGGAGCTTCGATTGCCCCAATTGCAGGATGAGTGATGAGAGATAGAAATCTTGGGAACATGAGTGCTGGTAGTGGCTTTCCCTGACTCTGATGGAGCACCTTAGTGTGCACAGCTGCTTTGATCTCTTGGAAGATGAGACTTGCATAGTCCAAGGGTCGATTGAAGAACATCCCATACATTATAGTCAGAATGTTTCGGCTAGCCTGATCCAGAGAACCGATTTTGCAGGTTAGGCTCTTGTTGAGAATGGAGACGAGTAGATTCCACATTGGGGGCAACTTCTTCCTCTTGAATTCGGACAGCCTTGTAAGAGGTTCATTGTAACCCAGAAGATTGATGAAGGCTAGGAGGGCTTCTGTGGAAGGGTTTTCTTCTAGGGCGGTGATTGGGAATGGTTTGCCCATCCACTTCGATCACTGAAAGGGGAAGATGGAAATATTTGGCAAGTTTTCTTTTGGTGATGGGGATTTGAACAGCAATTTCCACTTGTTCAGGATGGGTGATAGAACCGGCGAGTGTTTCATCAGTTTCGATGATCATTGTTTGCCACAGTTCTTGGACATAGATTTCAGGGATGTTTGGGTTGGTTAGGGTTAAGGCTCTATTCAACTGGTGTTGTTGTAAAAACTCGATCATGATGCGAAATTCTGGTTGATAAGTGTTAGGGTTGAGCAGTACCTGCACATTGTTCGCATTCAATGGCAGTTTCACAATGGGAGTACTATCAGCAGTTGAATCGATGATTCGTTCTTCATCATTGTTGGAAGGACGGGCACAGTTGGAAGCCATTTTGAAATTTCGAATGCTTGACAATAGAAAACTTTGTCTTTGCAAAGAGAATGAACACTGATTTAGGGAATTTTTGCGAGGAAGAAGATGAAGGTTGAAATTGGGGGTTTTATGTGAGAGAGAAACTGTAGAATGGGAAGGGGTTATTAAGTTTGGGGAGAAACAAAAAACGGTTCAATTGAGTTGATGTAAGCACGCGGGTATACACATGCAGTGTTTCGATTGGGGACACGTGTACGACGAGACACATGTATGATGATGATTTAGTAGCAGAGGCTGTTTTTCTTAAAAGCAGAAATAAACAAAAGTAATAAAAAAATCTGTTTAATTAATCAATTAATTTTGAATTAATTGAATAAACACAGATTTTAATCTTAATTTTATTTATTTAAGTTTAAAAATCAGTCAAGTGAAAACAAAAATCACATGAGAGTTTAGTTTCTATAAAAGAATAATAAAGAAGAATTTGCATTAAACATATAGATTTAAACAACCTTGGAGGCAAGAGTTGATTGAATTTATATATTTAATGGAAATTATAAGAAATATCAATTTATAGAAAATTTAGTTGAAAAACATGTCGACTTGATTTATATTTTTAAAAAAATTTGAAATGAATCAAAAAGTCTAAGAGACCTTGGCGGCAAGAGAAACTCAGAGCAGATAGATTCAAATAAAATTTAAGTGAAATAGTAAATCAGAAGACAGCTAACCAGAGTTAGACTTAGACGAATATCTGCTGCATTGTGAAACTCCCCCTTGAATGGTAAACTCCCCTTGAATGGTGAACTCCCCGTAGTAGCTTCTTTACCTCGTTTCTCAATCTGCACTTTATGATTTCTCTTGAAAGAAAAATATTATTATGAAACAGAAAATCAGAGTAACTCAGAGGCTTCTGAAGTGTTCTGAAGAGTTCAGAAAGCATCAGAGACTTCTGATGACTTCTGAAGTATCGTCAGAATAGTTTAGAGACTTCTGGATGCTTCTGAAGAAATCATTGTTACATATTAAGCATTCCCAACTTGCTAATTAAGAAGTTAAAACGTCTCTCATCAAGAGCTTTTGTAAAAATATCAGCAAGTTGATAATCAGTAGAAACAAAATACATTTCGATTGTACCCTTTTCGACATGATCCTTGATGAAATGATACCTGACATCGATATGCTTTGTTTTGGAATGCCGAATCCGGATTTTCCGTAATGGCGATAGCACTTTCGTAATCACGAGAGGATGGGAATCTTATCGTATATCGGACCATAATCTCTCGAGTTGGGTCTTCATCCAAATAACTTGTGAACAACAACTAGCAAGCAACATATTCAGCCTTTCCGCCGTAGATGTGGATACGCAGCTTTTGTTTCTTGGATGTCCAACTTATAAGTCGATTTCCCGTGTTGACAGCTACCTGATGTACTTTTTCTGTCAAGCTTACAACCTGCATGATCAGAATCTGTATACGCCATTAAATCAAATCCAGAATTTTTAGGATACCAAAGACCCAACGATGGTGAACCTTTTAAGTACCTAAAAATTCTTTTTACAGCAGCCAAATGAGACTCTTTAGGATTGGCTTGATAACGAGCACAAAGACAAGTGGCAAACATAATATCGAGTCTACTTGTCGTTAAATATAAAAGAGAACCAATCATTCCTCCGTAGCCGGTAATATCAACGTATTTACCAGATGAGTCAGGTCCTAATTTCATACCAGGAGAGATAGGTGTTTTCATGGATGATGAGTTTTGAAGATGAAACTTTTTAAGCATGTCAGAAACATATTTTGCCTGATTTATAAAGATACCAGAGGTGCTTTGTTTAACTTGAAGTCCTAGGAAGAAAGTTAATTCTCCCATCATACTCATTTCAAATTCATTTCCATCAACTTAGAAAACAAATCAACTTGTTTGATGAGTAGAACCAAATATTATGTCATCCACGTAAATTTGAACTATAGTTAACATACCTTTGCCTCTTTTGATGAACGAGTTGTATCGATTTTACCTTTTTCATATCCTTTGCCGATCGAAATTTCGATAGTCGTTCATACCAGTGCTCTTGGGGCTTGCTTTAGACCATACAAAGCTTTGTCAAGAAGATAAACATATTACGGATATCTTGCATCTTTGAAACCATCAAAGGTTGTTCAACATACACTTCTTCTTTTAGACATCCATTAAGAAATGCACATTTAACATCCATTTGGTAGACTTTGAAGTTTTTGTATGCGAGAGAAAGCCAAGAATAATCTTATTGCTTCTAGTCTTGCAACAGAGCAAAGGTTTCATCATAATCGATACCTTCCTCTTGACAAGAACCTTTAGCCACCAAACGAGCTTTATTTCGACAACAATTCCATCTTCATCCTTTTTGTTCCTAAATACCCATTTTGTGCCAATAGCAACTTTGCCTTTGGTAAAGGAACAAGACGCCAAACTTTATTTCTTTCGAATTGAAGTAGTTCTTCCTGCATAGCATCCACCCAGCTTGGTTCATAAGGCTTCATGTACACGTTTAGGTTCGATCATACTAAGAAAATTAACAAAGAATGCTTCATTTGCGTAGCAGCATCGTGTTCGACCCCTCGAAGGACTACCAATTATAAGATCCGGTGTGTGAGATTTAGTCCATTTCGTCATTACGGGTTGAGAAATTGATTGGGTTGTTTTATTTGACGAAATGATTTCATCCGGAAACACAAAATCTTCTATATTTTCTTACGTATGTCCTTCGGTATCCGTTTTGTCACCCGTCCTTGTGTCTCCCCTCGGATGATGGAACGAAGTAGCTTCGGACTGCGTATATAGGAGTAGTGGGAACTTCGGACAAATAGACGTGACGGATGAAACAAGCGAGGACCGAGAGAGTGATGCCTGAGGCTTGGAGAATATCTGGTATCTGCAAATGTGGAGGTGACATAGCTTCTGACACAACTTCGTCGCCCAGATAATCTTGAAAAATAGCATCAATCTCGGATTCTCTGGAACCTGAAAGATAGTCGAAGTAACGGTATTAAGCTCGAGTTCGAAGTAGAGTGTTCGGAAGTCGGTTGGGTGTTATCATCGAAGTCAATGTTGATGCTTTCCATAACGCTTTTTGTTCGTAAGTTAAAAACTCGGAAAGCTCTTGAATTTAACGAGTAGCCTAAAAATTTAGCTTCATCGGACTTCGGATCAAATTTGCCAAGATTATCTCTCGTCGTTTAAGATAAAACATCCGCAACCAAAGATATGAAAAAATTTTACGTATGGTTTTCTTTTATTAATCGACTCATAAGAGGTTTTGAGATGCCTCTTGACAATAATTGAACGGTTTTGAGTGAAACAAGCAAGAGCAACTCTTCGGCCTAGAAGTGAATTGGGAGACCGTGCCGCGAGCATCGTTCGTCGCTTCAACCAAGGTTCTGTTGCGACGTTCAACTACACCGTTTTGTTGTGGAGTGCGAACAACAGAGAAGTTTTGAGTAATTCCTTGTTCAACAAGATACAATTCAAGCTTGGCGTTCTTGAATTCTGTACCATTATCACTTCGAAGCTGCTGAATCTTCTGATGTAGAAGAACTTGAATTCGGTCATCATATTACGTAGTACCACCGGGACTTCGACTTTTGACGAACGAAAGCAAGCCAAGTATATCTGGAAAATTCATCAATTAGTACCAGAATATACTTTTTACCAGATAGACTCTGAATTGCAATTGGACCACAGAGATCCACATGTAATAATTGCAGAGGTCTAGTACAAGAATGATCACTTTTTGTTTTATGAGATGCTCGTTTAATTTTGCCCATTTCACATGCAGGGCAGAGGTGATCTTTTTGAAAATGAATATCTGGAAGTCCAGATACCAGTTTGTTTTTAACAAGCATCTCAAGATTATTAAAATTTAAGTGAGACATTTTATGATGCCAGAGCCACGCAACTTCACTCTTTTTGGAGATGAGACATAAAGTTTCCTTACCATCCTTAGAGGTAAAATTCATCATATACAAGTTACCTTTCCTGTCTGCTCTCCAAAGTTCTTCACCTGCCTTAGAGAATAAATAACAATGTTTTTCATCAAATACTGCTAGTATTTTAGAATCACAAAGTTGACTTACACTAAGAAGGTTATGTTTCAAGCCAGAAACATGAGCTACCTTTGATAAGGTGATATTACCTTCTTGTAGAGTACCGTAGCCTTTTATTTGACCCTTACCATTATCACCAAAAGTTACTACTCCACCTGATTTGTCCTTGAATTGGGATAGTAAATTTTGGGATCCGACCATGTGCCTCGAGCATCCAGAGTCAAGATACCAGATATGCACACGCTGTTTCTGCAATCAAAAATCAGAATTTCTTAGGTACCCATCGCATAATGGGTCCTTTTATGTTAGCTTTTGGAGTATGCTCGTTTTTTGATTTAACAGAAGGTAAAGACTTTATTTTTGGTTTTTGGTTTTTTTGAGTTTTATTCTTTTTGTGACAAACATACTGTGAATTGGAATGATCAGAGGTTTGCGAGAAAAATTGTTTTAACTTTAAGAACAGTGAAAAACATTCAGAAGACTGAAACATAGAAGATTGAATTGAATTTTCATTGCGAGAATGGTAATTACAATTATTCTTTCTAAAGTCTTTTCTAGTATCAGTTGTTCTAGAGAACCTATCTAGACTAGACTTTTGTTTTAGTTCTGGCTTTTTCTTCTCTGTGTTCTTTCTCTGATCTACTTTTGCAGAAGCTCTGTTATTTACTGAAAAAGGAACATAAGAATTAGAGGATTTCCATTTGCCTTTTTGAATATTAGTAAACTTCGGAAGAGTAGAGTTTAAAATCTTTTGATTTTGGACTTTGTTTTTGAGTTCTGCCTCTTTCTCAAGTTCAAGACATGTTTTGGCTTTGAGACACATATCTAAGAAGTCTGGATGTATAGATACTGATTTTCTCGGTTCTGGAACAGAAACAGAAAGAATAGGTATACCACTTGAAAGTTTAGCACAATCTCTATCAGAAGCTCTGATTTCTTGAGATTTATCAGTATACAAATAATCATCCTTTTTATCAATAATTTCTGAATTATTTGTGATAACTTTTGATGATTTAAAAGAATTTATTTCTAAATTTGAAAGGTAATTTTCAGAGTTATCAAAAAATTCTTCATTATTATTGTCATTCTCCCATGGATACGTAATCTCAGCCAAGCTTTCTTGAGTTTCAGAAAGATGTAAATCTTCAAATGAACAGGGAGAGATCTCTGGATGATTCTCACAAAGAGTTTCATTTCTAAAACACTTATCCAGAGTAGAGAGAATATCGTTTTCAAACATAAGTCGTAGATCTTCCTCTGCCTGACTTGGAACAAAAATATCTGCCTCTGGATTCAAAATTGTATGTTTATTTGAACAAAAATTGAAAATATCATCTTTCTTCTGAACTTTATTTAGATCAACATTTGTTTTACAACAATATTCAATATTTTCGAATTTAAGTTTGCCTTTTTTATGATGGTTTTCATATCTAGATTTTTTAAAAATAGATTTTTCATACAAAATTGGAAACTTTGGCTTCTGTATTTGTCCAACACAAAAAAGATTTCGTATCCGACCTTTTCTTACACGTGTAGGGATCTAGGTCCTCGAAACCAAGTCCGTATCTTCCTACTTGTGTGTTAATTTTGTCATGAACCTTTCCGTGCATCCGGATATGTTATAATCGTAGCTTTTTCCGTTGAAGTTCAATGTGTAAAAATTCTCTCTCTCTCGAAAATAGTTTTTAAGTGCTACGTAGTTGAGTCTATCACTCTCTTTGTCTCTCGATTTCTTTCTCTTTTCCTTCCGTAAGTTTATTGAGATTCAAAATTTCCTTTTTAAGTTTTTCTTCGTAAAGTTTTAAACTCATGGAAATCGTTTCCTTTGCGTATTTAATTCGAGTTTTTCTTCCGTAAGTAAATCCATTTCTCTTTTGAAAATATCTCTTTCCCTTTTGATTGTAGAAAGAGTTTTCTCGGTACTTTTTCGTAATTTCTTTTCGATTGTGAGTTTCAGCTTTTAGTTCCTCAAAATTGTTTGATAACATCACAACCGTTTGTTCAAGCTCGGATGATCCAGAGAAATTACTAACCGGTGACTCGCAGGGTTGATCCTCCGATTCGTTTGTGTTTGCCATTCCACGTAACATGGCTTCATCACCGCCGGATTCATCTTGCACCCGATTTTCTTTTTACGCAAAGTGTGCTCTTTCGGTGACATTGTACCTATATTTGTTTTTTGTAATAAGTCTTATCCTTTTCCGCAGCTCCTCCGCAATCTCTCGAGTAATGTCCGGGCTTGCCACATCCGTAGAGTACATCTTTCTTCCTTTTTAATTCTTCTTCTTTCTTCTCTTCTTCTCGTTTTCTCTACTCTCTGTACTTCTTGTTTAGGAACATAGGGACGATCAAATCGTTTATTTCCTTTCAAAGACCTATTTCCAAAACGATTAGTAAATTGCTTGGTTATTAAAGCCAGAGAGTCAGCAAACGCTTTAATTTCATCATCTGATTCAGAGTCATCTTCCGGAGCGCTCTACGATATGAAGGCCTTTAATTTCTTCTGTCATCACTTCGTCTTCTCGATTCCTTTTGTTTCGAGATCAAAGCCGTAGGACCTCCGATGTTTGTTCTTTTCTCGAACAACTTCTTTTTCATGAGCTTGCAAAGGTGTACCGAATACATCATGCAGCGACCATTGTTCAAGGTCCTGATTGGCTTGTAGTGACATGGATAGATTTGACCATTCAGGGTTTAACCTTTTGAGAAATAGAACATTGTTGTCTTCCTTTGATCTAACAATGTCACATCTCTTGCAGAGATTAATCAGATTGTTGAATCGATGAAATGTTTGTTCCAGAGATTCATCAGTCAGCGCTTGAAAACTATTATATTCATTTAGAGCTTGGGCTCTTCTGTTCTTTTTCATTTTCGCACCACCTTCTAAGAGATTCTCCAAATTGATCCCATAAATCTTTTGCTGTGTCACATGAGTCCAGAGATTGAAAAATCTCATTTGGAATGGCCATTATCAACAGAGACTTAGCTTTCTTAGCTAATTCCACCTTAGCCTTTTCTTCATCAGTCCAGCTGGTACCTCATCTGTATTTGCAGTGGCTGGAATTCTGGGAATAGTAGTGGTGGGAACAAACGGACCGTTTTGAATAATTGGGTATAACTCAGCATCCAATCCCTCATAGAAGTTAACCATTCGAATCTTCCATTGTGGGTATTCATCACGTACAAGAGTTGGAGGTTTAGTCGGGGACCCGTACGTATAAAACAAGGCATTCAAGCTCGAATTTGCCATTTGAGTAGGATAGAAGAGAAAATTTGAAGATTTGAAAGAAATTTAGAACAATTAAATCTCAATTTGATAGAAGAACAGGTCGATAATATCACTGTTTCTTCAGATTACAAAATGAATGATTCAATTTAAGAGAAGATTGTTAACGATTTAACAAAATCTCGTAAAACAGAGTGGATTAATAAACAAATTTTGAATCTGAGAAAATACTGTTCGATCGAAAGGAATTTCTTCAATGGAAGAGATCTAATAATCAATAGATTGATTAGAAGGCTCTGATACCAATTGTTGGTTCCAGATTCCTTTAAACCGATTGTTAATTGAGAGTATAGAATCAAAGTGAAATGCGGAAGCAGATCAATTAACAATTTAAATCAATAGAACAGTAAACAGAATGAAGAACAAAGATTATGAAATGATAACTTTGAATCAAAGTAGACAAAGTTATGAATTACGCACAGTATTCTTCAAAATGTAAATGTATTGATCGACAACTTTTACAAACACAATACAATGCTATTTATACAGATACAAAAACAGAAAGTCAAAATGCTAGCCAATTACAAAGTGTCATGTGTCTAAAAGGGAGCGTCTAACAACAATTAGTTATAACAAGAATAGTGTGTTGACTTTTGTAGACATCTCTTCTTTGACTCATACTTTAATTTCTAACACTGATAGTTAAACGATTTAAGAAGACCTCCTATGAATTATTTCATGGAAGAAGACCTACTCTGAAATATTTCCACATTTTTGGATGTAGATGTTACATTCTGAATGACAGAGATCATTTAGGTAAATTTGATCCAAAAGCTGACGATGGTATATTTCTTGGATATCCTCTGTATCTAAATCCTTCAGAGTCTTCAACAAAAGAAGACAACATGTTGAAGAATCTATGCACGTTAACTTTGATGAATCTCGTCCCATTCATACTTCTCACTCTCATGATGATGATGAAGAGTTGAATGCCTGGATGAGATCTCATTATGGGGAACCTGAAACATACTTCAGCAATCAGACTCAAGCTGAAGCAAGTGATGATGAAATCCCTGTAAACTCAACAAGTAATAATCATCCATCTTCAAGGATGAATGTTACTCCTCTAAATCAGATTCCTGTTGCTGATTCCTCTTTTGGAAACTCCTTTGTGAACAACCAAACCACTTCTGAAAATCAATCTCCTGAATTGATTCTAAATGAAGTACCTGTTGCTGAAACAAGTACTAATCCAGAATCTGAGGAACAGGTCGCTGAATCTATTGTTGATCTCTCTCCTCAACCTCCAGCTCAGCGATGGACTGCAAATCATCCAATAAATCAGATTATTGGTGATCGCACTGCAGGTATCAAAACACGTAGAGGTACAGGTAATATCTGTCTTTATGTTAATTTCATCTCTCTCTCTTTGAACCTAAGAAGATAGATCAAGCTATCTCTGATCCTAGCTGGATTTCAGCTATGCAAGAAGAACTTACTGAATTTTGTAGAAATAAAGTTTGGAATCTTGTTCCTAGACCCTCAGGTTAAACTGTCATAGGAACCAAATGGGTTTTCAGAAATAAGCTAGATGAAAACGGGACTATAATTCGCAATAAGGCTAGACTTGTTGCTCAAGGTTATAGACAGGAAGAAGGAATTGATTATGATGAAAACCTTAGCACCTGTTGCTCGTTTAGAAGCCATAAGACTCTTTTTAGCTTATGCTGCCCATAAAGACTTCAAAGTTTTTCAAATGGATGTTAAAAGTGTTTTTCTAAATGGAAAACTCAGCGAGGAAGTTTATGTTGAACAACCCCCTGGTTTCTCAGACCCTAACCATCTTGGTCATGTTTTTAAGCTTGAAAAAGCTCTTTACGGGTAAAAACAAGCTCCTAGAGCTTGGTATGATACCCTTTCTAAATTTCTTCTTAAACAAAAATTTGTTCGTGGAAAAATTGACCAAACTCTGTTTTTAAGAAAATACAAAGGTCATACTATTCTCGCTTAGATATATGTTGATGACATTATCTTTGGTTCCACAAGACCCAAACTTTGCACTCGTTTCGCTGCAAGGATGCAAAAACAATATAAAATGAGTATGATGGGTGAACTAACATATTTTCTAGGCTTGCAGATTAAGCAATCTGACAAAGGAATTTTTATCTGTCAAAGCAAATATGTTAAGGACATGCTGAATAAATTCGATATGAATCAATGCTCAGTGATGAAGACTCCTATGGCGCCTCCTCTGATATTAAACAAGGATCCCAATGGAAAACCAGTAAATGTCACTGCCTATTGAGGAATGATTGGGTCTCTACTGTATCTTACAGTGAGTAGACCAGACATCATGTACGCTACCTGTCTCTGTGCTCGGTATCAAGCTGAACCGAAAGAATCTCATTTAATCGCTGTAAAGCGAATCTTCAGATATCTGAAAGGAACTCCAAATCTTGGTCTCTGTTACTCCAAAGGCTCAGGATTTGATCTTATTGGTTACTCTGACAGTGACTTTGCAGGTTGTAAGATAGACAGAAAAAGCACCATTGGTGGGTGTCAGCTACTAGGTGGAAAGTTAATAAGTTGGACAAGTAAAAAGCAAAACTCAGTGTCCACTTCCACCGCTGAAGCTGAGTATGTAGCCGCTGGTAGTTGTTGTGCTCAAATCCTTTGGATGAGAAATCAACTAAGAGACTACAATCTCAAGCTCTCTAAGATTCCTATCTACTGTGATAGCACAAGTGCTATTGCAATTGCCAACAACCCTGTACTTCACTCTAAAACCAAGCACATTGAGATCCGATATCACTTTATCAGAGATCATGTGATGAATGGTGAAGTTGAGCTCCATTTTGTTCCTACTGAATATCAGCTCGCTGATCTTTTCACCAAGCCTCTTGATGAAACTAGATTCAATCTACTCATCAGCGAACTTGGTATGTTGAACGCTGAATAACTTATTAATCACTGACCAACAAAGGTCTACGAACAGAGCTTTCAAACTTTCCATTCTCTGAACTCTGATTCAGCGATATCTAGGCCATCTCCCCAGGTATTATCCTCTAATCCTTAAACACTCTTTGATATCTTCTCTCATCAAAGAATGTCTCTCTTAAAATAAAAACTCATCACTGAAAATCCTTTATTATTAGTGATGAAGATTTTTCTAAAATTATAAATGATAAACTTTCCTTATGGATAATTATCATTATAATCTTTTAAAAATAAAGAAAAAGGACATGTCAGACCTTTTTCTGACACACGACGAACCGCGACGTTTCCATTCCAACTTCTTTCTTGGAACGTGCGCCAGGTCATCATTTTCTTTTTCAAAAAGCTAAAACCGTCGTTTAGCACTCCTTTCTTTCTCTCTCCTCCTGCTATTTAAGCATACTATTTGCCTTACTTTGCTCCTTCCGCGTTGATAACTATTCTCAAGGCAAAAGAAATCCTTCGAATCTTCAATGCTTTTCAAGAACACCAAGAACACGCTTGTGTGTCTTTTTCTCCTAAGAACTCAACTAAGGTTTGATCTAAACCTTATATTATGACTGCAAACATCTTGTTTCACCTTTTCTTCTCCTTAACACTCTAAAAATAAAAATAAAGATAATCTGGATCAAAATTAAAAAGTTTTTCCTCTATATAAAAACCCTGTTCTAAGTTCTTTCCTTAGAACAGAAGATTTTTTTTTAAACTTTAATCCATTTACCTTAACTTTTTTATTATTGTTTATAACAAACATTTTGATATTGTTCATCAAAATATTTGTTTTCTTTGATCTTAAATTTGGTATTCTTTATACCAAACTCTGGTTTATACATTTATGTATAAAACCATGATTTACCTCTTTGGTGTTCCTATCTTTCCCACAGCAATGGCATCTGCAAGTAAGACTGCTGCAACCTCCTCTGATGCTGAAGACACTACTTTGGTCGCCGCACCAACATGTCATTTCCCTTTGGAAAGAGCCGTCTTCAAGTCCTGCAACTACATCGCCCTGGTAGAGATCCCTGCAGACTGCCCTCAATTCTCTGAAGGTGCTACCTTCATCAAGGCATGCCCTCTGATGTATGCATTCGTCCACACCCCCGTGGGTGTCTCCTCTCATCTCCAAGCTCTCTGGTACACAGCACACTGTACCACGCTGACAACTGAAAAGGGCACTGTGCTCCCTGCCATTGGGTTCAAGATTCCAAACCTTGGATTTTTCTCTTTCACCGCTGGATTCATCAGGAAGGCTCTTCGTCTCCCTGAACGAGCTAAGAATCAGCAATGGGGTGCTGAACCTACCAAAATGCAAATCGATGCATTTTTGGATACAATCGGCTATGCTTGGGAGAACCCTTCTCTGAAGACAGTGGGCTCAAAGCTCGAGAAGAAAAGACTGCCTGCTCGTTGGCAGTATATCTTCACCCAGGTGATTCAATGCCTTGGGTCGAAGATAGGATCACATGATCAAGCGAGCAAAACACTTTCAAGACTTAGCATACTCTCTCTGCACAGGCCACAACCTCAACTACACTGACTACATTTTCAGCGACATGGTCAGTCGTATCAACGCCGCCACCAGACATCCCATCATCCCCTACTTGCAGCTATAATGGAAGTTGCCTTTGGGTATGAATACCCAAAGGAAGGCGATCACTGCTTCTCTGTCGTAGGGAAAAAGTCCCTGGACATCGAGAAACGTCCAGGTGATGCTCCCTTCACCACCTACATGCTGCAGGTGATTGGGGCACATCTTCCAGTGTCCACCTCGCTGTCCAACCCAACAGCGAGCAACCCAGACACTGCGGGAATTAAGAGGAAGCAACCAACCAATGGTCATAAAAAGACAATCGCAACCAAACTCAAGAAGCCAAAGAAGTTGGTCTCTCAAAAGACCACCCTCTCTGATTTCGGTGTTCTACCAACACCAACTGCAGCCACAACCACTTCAACGGTCTCTACATCCGTTGTCGCTTCATCAGCACTACCTCCATCTTTAGGGACTCCGGTCACTGAGGGTGTAATGCTGAAGCTGGATCAGGTACTACTTCCACAGCCTTCTATTCTACTTCTATCTCTTCTTCTTTGGTCCTCACCTCAGCAAATGATTCAGCGATAGTCGTCCCTATCTCTGATAATGCTGAAATGCACGCAGTCCAAACCTCATTATTGTTTAGGCAATCTGAGTTTTGGAAGGCCAAATTTAAAGGACCTCAGAGTATCTCTCTCAGATACTCTAAGACACTGGTCAGTGATCCTTTAGACACTACCTTTGCAAAAGTAGTCCCTAAGAGTAATCCTCAAGATACTCTCAGGGAGTCAAATAAAATTTTTCATCCTTCTTCTAATCCAGACTCCTTTTGGACATTTTTATCTATGTCATCATCAGGTGTCGCTTCCATTCCTTCTTCAGCGACAACAACCACCACCACCAGCGCTCCTCCCATCAGCAAGGAGAAGGGAAAATCTCCTTAGAACCATCCCTCGGCTGCAAAGCTCAGGGAGATTAAGCAAGAGATGGCTGCTCCAAAGATTCCTACAGTAGTCGACCTACCTCCCGTTTTCCTTCCCAACCCCACATTCCCTGCAATTGACTATCTGGTCAAAGAATGTGCTCTCACAAGGGCTAGGGTGGACAATCTTCAGACTTCTGCGGAGCTGATCTTCAGACGGATCATTGGTACCCCGGCGATCAAGACGAATGTCAGCAACCTGATCTCTGACGTCTTTAGTCTCAAGGAGGATAACAGGGTCCCTCCATCAGACCCTGACAAGCTTGGAGAAGAAGGTCGATGCTCAAGCAACAGTCCTTGAGTCTATTCAAAAGACTCAGTCCGGCATGATGCAGATGCTTACAAAGCTCTCTGAGGCAAGTTCCTCTTCTTACAACGCTGCTGATCGCACCGTGCTTCTAGGTAATGAGGAGAAGCTGAAGGACGTTCAGACTAACGTTCGCACTCTAATGGTGCATTGTCTACCTCCTGATAACATTGAGTGGGTGAGATGTGCCAAATAGTTCGTTGATGAGCTAATCTCTGAACACAATAAGAGGTTCCCTGAAGAGAGAATCTCTCCTTACATTCAGCGGCCTGAAGGTGAGGCTGCTGATGAAGATGATGAAGAAGATGATGATGATGATGAAGAAGATGATGAAGAACCTATCCCTCACTATGGGGGGATGGATGATGATGAAGATGATGACGATATTGGAAGTGCACTAGAGCACTTCAGACTGTCAAGACCAAAGAGTCACTCAACAAGAGCCCTTGGGGGACGGACCGCAACCTTCGAAGGAACAATCCGGTCCCTCAGGCAAAGGAAAGGAAGTGGTAAATCTGGATGCCACTATCCCTATATCTGAGGGGGAGACCACAACTGAGGTATCTCTTCCTCTTATCCCTTTCTCTGCACCTCTCCCTGAAACTCCCATAATCTCCTCTTCACCCACAAAAACTCCCTCTGACAATACTTTTTCCTCCTCTCCCTCCCTCAGTGATCCCCATCCCCCAAAGGACTCAACTTCAAGGAGGGAACCTTCCTCTGAAGAGCAGTTTATGTACATAATTGAAACTGACTCTGAAGAAGAAGAAGGCCTCATTCCCAGGCGTCGCGTTCAAAAGCCAATTATAAGCGAGCCTGAAGAAGTAGAAAGGCGAATAAAGTTATTTAGGGAATTCGAATCAAGAAGTATAAGGGTGCCTGAAGATGAACCCATTGAAGCCATACCAATAAGGATGGTAGATGAATTCTACTTTCTATCAAGAGAAGAGAGAGAACAAGCGTTGGAAGCACAAAGAATCAGGGACGAGGAAATCAAGCAACCTGAGAATGATCTTGCCTTAGCAAGAAAGTTACTCAGAGAAGACTCTACGAAAGACAAAGCGGCTCAAGAACAATTGAAAAAGAGTGAAATGGTCGTTGAAGCTCTCGTTCAGAGAGAACTAGCACAAGAGCACATAAACGTAGATCCAATTCTAGCTCAACAGAAGATCCTATGTGCACTAACCTCTGAAGCCACTCAGCAGAAAGACAAAGAGCTTGATTGGTGCACTGACAGGCTGAAATATCAAAGATCTGAAGCCAAAATCTTTCATGCAACTATCCAAGGGTGACACTCCAACAGAGGTGGTCCAAAGGTATATGTAAGAATGACAAGGACGAACAGGACAGAGAGAGAAGAAGCCAAATTCTTAGGAATTTATGGATACACTGAATGGCTAGAAATCAGAGAAGCCACTCATGGTTCTAAATCCAAATTCAAGGACGTGGTGGACAGTGTGCTGAATCAGTTGCTGCAAAGAATGTCACAACATGTGCAAGTTCCTCCTCTCCCTAAATCTTCCAAAAAGAAAAGATCAAACGTTGAAGGAAGTTCAAGTGCCAGAAATGAGAATGCAACTAAGTTTGATTATCAAAGCATTCTTGGTCATCTTGAGCTCCCTGATATATCAATGCTTTGTACCTCTCTCCCTCAAGACTGAAGATATGCAGAAGACGAAATCATCTCACTACCTGAACCTGGTATGATATTCTTGGATAATGAAGGATTCTTAGGACTCTTCAGAAACCAAGAAATCCATAAGGCCCCATCATCTCTCATAAAGATTATGCTTTGGCGCTACTGGTCAAATACTCCCCTGATGAATCGACAGAAGACGCTTTATGAGAATGAGTTACAAAGAAGAAATGAGAATATCTCTGACTAGTCATAGTTTTCTACTTCCTTTGTAATATTTCTTCAGTGTATAAGTACTTTATCTTTATAATTGTAATTTCATTTCGCTGTAATTCTTCAGATTATAATTAATGAAATTCAAAGTACTTTACTCCATCCTAGTACTGAAAAGATCCCTGAAAATAGTAAAAGGGACAATGAACATAAGAGTTCTATTTTCGTTACACTATCTTTTACTCACTGATCTTTCACTCTGAAAAGTAAATCAATGAATGTACTTTAAGCTTATCTACTTAAAAATTGTGCTTTCATATCCTTATAAATGAAACTCAATTCAGATAAAAGACTAGCTGAAAAAGACTTTACAGATTAGCACTTAGAAAATTTTTTCTTTAATTTCCTAAGTCCCTTACTAGTCTCTTAAAGCAACTTTCCTATGTTGCTTAATCATAATCAAATAGGGGGAGATTGTTGATCAGAACTCCTCTTAGTGATTTGAATATGATTCCTTTACTACTTAGTGAAATTCCATAGTTAAGCTTCTGTTTAAATTCAGCGATAGCACACGCTGATTGCTATCATCGATCGCTGAAGATCAAGGAACTACGAGCTTATCTTTGAAGACCTGAAGATCAGTTATCACACCAGAAGACCATTCAGCGACAGTCGAAGACCCTAGCTGAAGAAAGAGATAATCAGCTAAGTGAACTGAAGCGGTTCAGCGATAGCAGCGATCGTCTACTCAAAAGTGTGATGTCTTGTGAAGCCTCAGCGACACTGAAGATTCATCCTTGAAGATTCAGTATCAGCGATCAAATGAAGCTTCTTTAGCAAGATTAAAGAATTGATCTTATCCTCGATGCACAAAAGTCAAACCTAGAACCATGTCAGAAAAGGACATACGACTTGTCTCTTATGTGCCTATCATATCTGATATGGTACTGTTCATATTCGGCCAAAAGCATGGTTGTCTTATTAACAAGGACAAGCTTCCTATCCAAGCTTGACACGTGGCATATACCTTTTGCCTTGTCTCAAAGACAAACGGGTATAAATAAGATGAAGATATCTTTTTCTTCTTAATGCATGCTTCTGTCTAACTTATACCCTCTTATTTCTTTCTTTCATCTTCTTGTGCATCATACTTCGTGTTTCTTAGTTACAATAGAATAGGTTTTTAACTTGTTCTAATTCCGCTTGTAACTGAAAATTTGTTTATCTTAATGAACTCTTTTAAAAACCAAAAATCTGTGTGTTTGTATTCAACCCCCCCCCCCCTTCTACAAACTGTTCTCTGTTGATTGAACTCTTGTAGACCCTTTTTGGGACCAACAATTTTACCATCACATTCTTCAGCAGGAGGTTGATTGCTGAAATATGTTTCAGGTTCCCCATAATGAGATTTCATCCAGGCATTCAATTCTTCATCATCCTCATGAGAATGAGAAGCATGAATGGGACGAGATTCATCAAAGTTAACATGCATGGATTCTTCAACAAGTTGTCTTCTTTTGTTGAAGACTCTGAAGGATTTAGATACAGAGGAGTATCCAAGAAATATACTGTCGTCAGCTTTTGGATCAAATTTACCCAAATGATCTCTGTCATTCAGAATGTTACATCTACATCCAAAAATGTGGAAATATTTCAGAGTAGGTCTTCTCCCATGAAACAATTCATAGGGGGTCTTCTTAAATCGCTTAACTATCAGCGATCGATTTTGAGTGAAGCACGTTGTACTGACTACTTCGGCCCAGAACTGAGTAGGTATATGCGATTCGCTGAGCATTGAGCGAGCTGCTTCAATGATAGTACGATTTCTTCTTTCAGCAACACCATTTTGCTGAGGAGTTCTCACTGATGAGAAGTTGTGAGAGATGCCTTTTTCTTCAAAGAAGTTTACTAGAGTACTGTTTTTGAATTCAATACCATGATCACTTCTTATGGAACGAACAATTAGATTGTTCAACACTTCCATTCTTTTGATAAAAGAAATTATCATTTCAGGGGTATCACTTTTGGATCGAAGGAAGAACACCCATGTGTATCTGTAGTATTCATCAACAATCACTAAGTATATTTCTTCCCAGAGATAGATTGGACATTGATAGGTCCAAATAGATCCATATGGAGTAGCTGAAGAGGAGCGGTCACTGAAGAAATTTGCTTCGACCAGAAGGAGGCTTTTGTCAGCTTTCCCTTTTCACACGCTGAATAGAGAGATTCCTTTGTAAAGGTATGATTTGGGAGGTCTTTGACTAGATCTTTTTGAGATAATTCATTTATTGTCTTAAAGTTTAGATGAGATAGTCTTTTATGCCATAACCAGTTTATGTCACTGGATGCTTTAGAGATAAAGCACATGTTCTCAGAGTGAGAACTATTCATATTTATGACATATACATTCTCCACTCTTTTGCCTGTAAGGGCAAGCTTATCGTTTCCGTCAGTGACAGCACATCTGTTCTTTAAGAATAGAACTTTGAAGTCTTTGTCACATAACTGACAAACGCTTAAGAGATTGTGCTTTAGTCCCTTAACGTAGGCAACACGAGAGAACGATGTGGCTCCGTTGGATAGAATTCCATAACCTTTAGTGTATCCTTTGCCATTTCCACCAAAGGTCACTGATGGACCAACTTCTTCTTTGTAATAAGAGGGCAGAGATTTTCTGCCAGTCATATGCCTTGAGCATTCGTTATCAAGATACCAGATACCTTTGGCACTTTGCATACAACAAAATATTAATTGTTTAAAGGTACCCATATTACTATGGGTCCTGCTTGGTTAGATAGAGGATTGGCGGAGGAGCTACTAGCTGAAGAACTATCTTTAGTGGATATCTTCACCTTTGATTGGTTTTGCAACCTTGGTGGATTTCACTCTCGCTGATTTATCAGCTTGAGCTACTTTCTTTCCATGAGCTAGTTTATCAGCTCTAGTAGCATTAGGACATTTGCTTGCAATGTGGATAGTTTCACCACAGTGATAGCACTTCCTATATTTAAAGGATTTGGAATTCAGAGAAAAAATAGGAACCTTTTCACGGATAGGACCAAGAATTCCTTTATCCATAGTCCTTGGAGGTATGACAACCTTTTCAGGGGTAGGAGTGAGATCGATCTTAATTCTGGGGGTTGGTCTCTGAGAAAAGTCAGAGACCTTCTTCCCAGATTTAGGATTTTTCTCTGAGGATTTCTTGTTCCTGTTCTGAGTGATCTTATTCTTACGAACTTGGTCAAGAAACTCGTTCTTGATCACCTTCTTAGAATTTATCATAGGCAACTTTTCTTTAGAAGAAGAGAAAGAAGTTGAAGAAGAAGGATCAGGGATGGAAGAGACGAACATTCCAATTTTGAGCATGGAACGATCATTCTCTGATTCTTCCTTTTCAGGGTTATAGCCTAACCCACTTCTTGTTTTCATAGGTATTTGGGCATTGATGATCTCATTGACATTATCAGAAGCCTTACACCATCCTTCGATGGTTGCCTTTTCAGACTTGAGATCAGCGATAGCCTTTTCCCTATCAACGATAGCTTGCTGCTTCTCAATGCTTATGGTTTGATTTGCAAAATCTTGGTCCTTAAGAGTTCCCTCTATTTTAGAAATTTCTTGTATTCTTATGTGGCAATTTTTTAATTGCTCCGAGAGATCAATGTTAATTTTCTCAGGCTTAATCTTTCCATTTAAAGCATTATAAAAATCAACAGACATAGCATCGAGAGCTGACAAGTTATCACTTTCAGAAGGTAAAGAGAGAGTAGTGGTTGTTACCTGAGTAGAAGGGGACTCAGAGGAAGAAGTTTCAGTTGCTTCTCTAGCGTCCTCTATTCTTGCCATTAGACATAGGAAGGCAAGATCTTCTTCATCTGAACCAGACTCTTCAGAGGTCTTGGCCCAGTCATCTTCAGCGTCCCAATCAACTTCTTCAGCGATAAGGCCTTTGCCTTTTTGCTGGTATTTCTTCAGATCCTTGTATTTGTTTTTCAATTTCAAATACTTCTCATTTTTATCAGAGGTCTGGGAGGTGGTGGGAGCCGCAACTTTCTTTGACCTGCATTCACTAGCAAAGTGACCCTTTCGCTGACAGTTGAAGCATATCGCTGAGGCTTTCTCAGCGGGCAACGTTTTTTGCTTTTCAGAATTAGAGAGGTTAGAGGGTTTTCGAAACTTGCTCTTTCTAGCAAATCTTTTAAAATTGTTAGTTAAGAGGGCTAGAGAGTTATCAAACTCAGAGATGTCAGCATCAGTGAGTTGATCTTCTGAATCAGTTTGACCTAATTCAGTGATGGAGGTGATAGTGGAATAAGCGACATTTTTAGGAGGAGTTGCCTTTGAAGTCACAAGTGCCAAAGAAGTACTTTTGGCACCTTTGAGTTCATTAATGAGGTTCTTCCTCAGAAGTTGAGATTGTTCCTCATTTAAGAGTATTCCATATAACGCTCTTAAGG
This sequence comes from Silybum marianum, assembly GCA_036898165.1. NCBI lineage: Eukaryota > Viridiplantae > Streptophyta > Magnoliopsida > Asterales > Asteraceae > Silybum > Silybum marianum. The sequence goes on along the minus strand of CM072533.1, from coordinate 28,305,938 downwards.
ACAAGGTTTTCAAGATTCTTTGACAGCTTTAGACATGTAGTGTACACTGCCCATTGATCGGGTAGTGCCTCCATCAATTTTGTCAGTATTTCAGCGTTTGAATACACTCTGTCGACTGATTTAAGATCAATCAACAAACAGTTAAAACGCTGGTGAATTTGAGAAATAGATTCACCTTCTTGATACATAAAGCTCTCATATTTTCTTACAAGGTTTATGCATCTAGCGACTTTAACCTCAGAAGTTCCTTCATATTGGATACATAGAGTATCCCACATGGCCTTAGAAGTCCTCATTTTCATAACAGAATGATAGACTTCATATGGTAAAGCCATTGCTATTATAGATCTAGCTTTACCATCAATAGCAATTTCTTTCTTATCTTCTTCAGTCCATCTGTTAGGAGTTTTAAATATACTCCTTCCAGGGATGGCTGGAGTAGTAGTGGTGGCAGGAACACTAGCTACTATGGTTGTAGGAACAAATGGTCCATTTTCTAGATAGTAGGGAATCTTTGGGTCAGATCCTTCTAGAAATAGAGACATTCTTTTCTTCCATAATGGAAAGTTATCATGGCTAAATCTTGGAGGTTTAGCTAAAGATCCATTATCATTGTAGTTCGTATTAGGGTTTGACTTTTTAAAATAGTTTTAAGAAAAAAATATTTTAAAGATTTAAGAAGCAAACACTGCTCTGATACCACATGTTGGTCCCAATAAGGGTCTACAAGAGTTCAATAAATAGTAAACAGTTTGTAAAACGGGGGGATTGAATACAAACACACAGATTTTTGTTTTTAAATGAGTTAATTTAACATAAAAAAATTTACAGTTACAAGCGGAATAAGAACAAGTTTAAAACCTATTCTATTGTAACTAAGGAACACTAAGTTTGATGCACAAGAAGAAGGAAGAAAGAAATCAAGAGGGTTTAGGCTAGAAGGAAGCATGCATTAAGATGAAGAAGATATCTCCATCTTATTTATACTCGTTTGCATTTAATGCAAGACAAAAGGTATATGCCACGTGTCAAGCTTGGATAGGAAGCTTGTCCTTGCTAATAAGACAGCCATGTTTTTAGCCGAATATGAACAGTACCGTATCAGATATGATGGGGACATAAGAGACAAACCGTACGTCCTTTTCTGACATGGTTCTAGGTTTGAATTTGGTGCATCGAGGATAAGATCAATCTTTTGTCTTGTTAAGGAAGCTTCATTTGATCGCTGATTCTAAATCTTCAAGTAGGAATCTTCAGTATCGCTGAGGCATCACAAGACATCACACTTTGATTAGATAATCGCTGCTATCGCACTTCATTTCACTTAGCTGATCATCTCTCTCTTCAGCTAAGGTCTTCGACTTTCGCTGAATGGTCTTCTGGTGTGATAGCTGATCTTCATGACTTCAGAGATAAGCTTGCTGTTCCTTGATCTTCAGCGATCGCTGATGGTAATCAGCGTGTGCTATCGCTAAATATTAACAGAAGCTTACACAATGGAATTTCACTAAGTATATAAAATGAATCATATTCAAATCATCGAGAGGAGTTATGATCAACAAAAGGGAATTAACATAATGAATTATAGAGATATTTTCATTTCATCCTCATCATCTTCTATATAAGACAGCTTATTCTACTCTCTCTTTAACTCTTAGTTCTTTCTATAAATTCTCTCAAACTATTGAAGGTTTTGAGCAATCAATCACAAATTCGGAATCTTCTCCTCGAATCCTTCTTAGAGGTATAAAATTCTCTCATTTTTGTTAAGTTTGTTCATGTTAGGATTTGTGAGGTTGGTTTAGACTTGTTTAGCTGATTAATATAAGAATTTGTATTGCAAATTATGGTTAAATACATGTTTTGGACGATTGGATTAGTAAAAATTGATGAAAAAGGAAAAGGGTTAAATTATGTATTCAATAAGGTTAAGTTAGGTGTATAAGAATAACCGCACACTAAGTGTTCGGTTAAATGTCTAAAAGAGCAAAAATTGTATGATTAAGCTTCAAATGTTAACCATTAAGCTCCTTTGTAGTTTTTAGTATGTTAGGCATGTTTTGGAGCATTTAAATGTCGCAAATTATGTAGATTGGATCATAAAAATGAGTTTGGAAAAAAGGTGGAAATTGGAGTTTTGGACAGCCTTATGTCTAGTACTTTGACGATGCATAACTCTCAAACCACACGTCCAAATAAGTTCATATTTTGCACATGGAAAGGTCTTACCATAGACTACAACTGTTATGAAGAGTCGAGAACCCAATTGCGACTCTAAGTGACTCAAAACAGTGGGTTTACAGGGTTGTTTGGGGTGTTTGTTGTGAATACGGCTTAATAGCTACTGTTTTGTTTAAGCCATATCTTATAGATGGAGTATCCAAATGAGTTGATTCTAAAGCCAATAGACAAACAAGAGTTCATTCTACAACTTCCATTTAAATTATAGAATTTAGATTGACATCTAAGTTGGGTAAAAATGGTCAAAAAGAAGAGGTCTAGAAGCTGTTGGAATGAAACCGTATAAGGCTGTTTTTCTTGAAGTCTATGTTTTTTAGGGTCATTAAGATCTAAGTAATTCCATTAAGAATATGTATGTTATGAGTTGTTATGTCGTGCGATTAATAACCCGTTTATGTATTCGTTAGGCACTCGGACGAATCAAGCTTAATCGTGAACTCCATTTGATCATGCGTTAATTCCAATTCGATTAAGGTACGGATATCATACTTCACTTGACACGGGGATAGCCATTTGTATAAGGCTTCCTAATTCGAATACGTTGATTCCAAATCCCCTTTATATTTGTTAATAATATGGAACTTTGTTTCTTTTTGACTATGACTTACATTCTTAATTGGAATATTGATCATTTGACTTATTAAATTGTATCTGTTGTGAACTCGTAATATCAACTCAATATTGGTAGCACCGGTATTGAAATGCTTTCATGGTGGCTAAAACAATCATGGTGTCCTCAATGGTATGTTGACTTGACTAGGTACCGGACAATTAGAGGGCGTATGGATCGATCCCAGGAACCGTTATCGGATAATCATTATGGTCGTGGTTAAATCCACGGAGAGGATTGCTTGTGTTGTGCTCGCACCCCTTTCCTCACTGACCCCCGAATGGACTGATCATCCTTTGGGAACAACGTATCCTCGTGATACGGTTTGGTCTTCGAACTCTTGATATGCCTTCGGGACATTTTTTGCTCAACTTTCTTTTTGTTTATCACTTAATTTTATTGAATCCCTTTTGAACTTGTTATCTCATATACATTGGTTAATTTTTACTATCCATTCACTGAGCATTAAGCTCAGCCGATATTTTCTTTTCCCTCGGCACGTACATGACTTAGCAAGGATTTAGGGATGAGAGCTACGGAGATGGAAGAACTAAAGATAATCCATGATGACAAACCTTGTGTTAAGCTTGTGGACCTATTGTGGCATCTTCCTTCTTTAACCACGCGGGACCGGGTGTTTCGAAAATAATTATAATACCCTAGATTTCGTTACCGACTAATCTCAGTATATGGATTTATATGGGGAATTGAATTCATTACCGACTTGTACCCCGGACTAAGTTATAATGAAATATCAAACAAAGGATCATATACGTACAAGAAGAAACTAAACTTAACTTAAAATGTTAAGTTTATACCTACTAGGGTATAATGTTGATAGTCTAGACTTGAAGGGTTAAAACCGTCAAATGTCTAAACTTCCAATAATTATAAAAGGGAATTACAATAATGAATTATAGAGATATTTTCCTTTCATCGTCATCATCTTCTACAAAAGACGGCTTATTCTACTCTCTCTCTCTCTCTAACTCTTAGTTCTTTCTAGAAATTCTCTCAAACTATTGAAGGTTTTGAGGAATCAATCATAAATTCGAAATCTTCTCCTCGAATCCTTCTTAGAGGTAAAAAAATTTCTCATTTTTATTAAGTTTGTTCATGTTAGGATTTGTGAGGTTGGTTTAGAATTGTTTAGATGATTAATATAAGAATTTGTATTGCAAATTATGGTCAAATACATGTTTTGAAGAACGAAAAAGGTTAAATTATGTATTCAATAAGATTAAGTTGGGTGTCTAAGATTAACCGTACACTAAGTGTTCGGTTAAATGTCTAAAAGAGCAAAAATTGTATGATTAAGCTTCGAATGTTAACCATTAAGCTCCTTTGTAGTTTTTAGTATGTTAGGCATGTTTTGGAGCATTTAAATGTCGCAAATCATGAATATTGGATCATAAAAATGAGTTTGTAAAAAAGGTGGAAATTGGAGTTTTGGACAACCTTATGTCCAGTACTTTGACGATGCATAACTCTCAAACCACACGTCCAAATAAGTTCATATTTTGCACATGGAAAGGTCTTACCATAGACTACAACTGTTATGAAGAGTCGAGAACCCAATTGCGACTCTAAGAGCATCTCCAAGAGATTCTCCAAAATTTCTCCAAAATGGAGAAACAAAAACTAAAATCTCCAAAAACAATTACACTCATCTCCAACTAATTCCCCATTTTAGAGAACCAAACAATTATAATAATATTAAAATATTGTAATCATTTAATAAAATATTATTTCTATCTATTTATAATTATTTTCAAAAAATTTCATTGGTAGTTTCATGTGGTAATCATTAATGGAGTAATCATCATATTTGGAGAAAATAATCTTCTCCCTCCTCATTTGAAATTATTTGAAATTTTGTTTGTTTCATTTCTCGTTTCAGTGTTGAATTTAAGTCATGTTTTAGAGAATTGGTTTAAGGATTATAAAAAGGTGCATTTTTGAGATAATAGAAGGTAGGTTAACACCTTTCCTAATTTTGTTAATTCAAGTGTTCAGTTTGAAAGTATTTTAACCGTTAAGACCTAGGGTGGAATAGGTGAACCCCATTATTTATCTTGTTAGGTTGCAAGCCTGAGGCAATAGGATAAACAGTAAATCATGTGGTGAAGAATATTTCGAATACTGGTTCATTAGTATGGTCGGTAAATTATGTTCCGGATAATAGTTCGAATGATTATAGATCTGTAATAATTTTGATCTTCGGTTGGTTTTATTTCATTCCGTGATTGAGTTTTTAAAAATGATTTTGGGAGTTGTTTTAAAGGATCCATGATGGATTATTTAGAAATATTTTATTTGTTATTGCGATTAAAATTATTCTTATGGTCATCGTTTTTGAAGTTATTATGGGAAGATTGTATTATCCTGCCCTTTTCGGATCGTAGTTTTAGTGTTTATATATTTTTTTGGTTTGGAAAAGTGGTTTAAGGGAGTTACGTGTTTACCTAGTACTTCCCTTAGATTTAAGAATTTAAGCCTTGAAATGGCTTTATATTATAGTGTTGTAATTAGTTGGAGATTTTTTCAGTCATGTGAGGAGAAATTGATGTTGATGAACTTCCTCTATGACCTGGTTTAAGTGAGTTAAATAATTAAGACTTTATGATTAGCATTTTTATGCCAAGTGAAAAGTGTAAGAAATTGATGCGATAGCGAGTTTACCGTTATGTTTAACAATAGTTTTTACCGGTAGGAATTATGGTTGTGTTGCCCTTGGGATGAACGAGATTTAAAGATTGTGTTACATCTTGACTCGAGAAATTATGTTTCGATAAGACTTTATTTGAGATTGATAGTGATGTGTCGTTTGGTGTCTAGAAAGTATCACATGTTGAATATCTAAAGAGTGTCATGAAGATTTCGCAGTATGATCATTGTGGTATGGTTGAGATTATGATGTGGAATGTTAAGGTAAGTGTGTAAGTCTTCGATTGGTTATCGAGATTTACGGTTATGTAAAGTCATGGTATTAGTTTTTGTTAATAAGGTGTGTTATGATATGAGTTTTAGTTAGACATTTCAAGATGATAAGTTAACGCTGGAAACTGAAATTTATTTAGGTATCGATTTTTATAGGTAATTGTATGATTATTTTGGATGAGTTATTTTATTCCAATCGGTCAATGTTGAGAATTTGAAATGGTTAGTGAAGTTGTTTAGTATTTGCGTAAGATTTTGATTGGAATCTTGAAAAAAAAATTCCTTGTGTGTAAAGAAATACAATATAGGTTTTGGTGGAGTGTTTAGCTAGGTTTAATAGTTCAAATGTAGATGATTTTGGTATTTGATCTTGTTTCAAGTTTGATTAAATAATGATTATTTTCGTAGAATTAATATGTTCTATTAATGTTGGTTTGGTTTATTATCGTCCTTTAAGAAGGTATAAAGCTTTGATGAATTGGATTTAGCATCAGTGAATTAATCGTCAATGGGGTATTAAGAATGCAATACTACTTGTGTGGAATTTTAAATTTGTGAGGATTGGGAGATTTTGAGAATATCATGTTTGTCCGTTAAGAAATTTTTTGATGCACTTTAAAGACCGTAAGTCTTGAAATGATCTAAGCGAGTAATGTTAGTGCATGTTTTGAATCTTTCAGAGTTTAGTGTATTCAGTAAGTTAAAGATGGATAATACGGTGATTATTTCTTGATATTGATCGAGTTTGAGATTATTAAGATACTTGGCTGTTTTGTGAGTTTAATTAGAGTCGCGCAGCAAAAGCGAGACAATCGGGAAGCATTTGGTTGTTATCTGTAAGGTTGTACCGGTAGGAGCACATGAGTTATTTTTTATGGATGAAAATGTCATGTACAATGGTGGATGATTTGATACTTAAATAATGTCCACAACTATTTCCAGGTATATAATTTCTAGATTCTAACTCGATTTCAGGGACGAAATCTTCTTTTTAGAGAGGAGGAATTATAATACCCCAGATTTCGTTACCTACTAATCTCAGTATATGGATTTATATGGGGAATTGAATTCATTATCGACTTGTACCCCGGACTAAATTTTAATGAAATACCAAACAAGGGGTCATATACGTACAAGACGAAACTAAACTTAACTTAAAATGTTAAGTTTATACATACTAGGGTATAATGTTGATAGTCTAGACTTGAAGGGTTAAAACCGTCAATTGTCTAAACTTCCAATAATTATAAAAGGGGATTAACATAATGAATTATAGAGATATTTTTATTTCATTCTCATCATCTTCTACATAAGACGACTTATTCTACTCTCTCTCTCTCTCTCTCTAACTCGTAGTTCTTTCTAGAAATTCTCTCAATCTACTGAAGGTTTTGAGCAATCAATCACAAATACATGTTTTGGATGATTGGATTAGTTAAAATTGATGAAGAATGAAAAGGGTTAAATTATGTATTCAATAAGGTTAAGTTGGGTGTATAAGATTAACCGCACACTAAGTGTTCGGTTAAATGTCTAAAAGAGCAAAAATTGTATGATTAAGCTTCGAATGTTAACCATTAAGCTCCTTTGTAGTTTTTAGTATGTTAGGCATGTTTTGGAGCATTTAAATGTTGCAAATTATGAAGATTGGATCATAAATATGAGTTTGGAAAAAAGGTGGAAATTGGAGTTTTGGACAGCCTTATATCCAGTACTTTGACGATGCATAATTCTCAAACCACATGTCCAAATAAGTTCATATTTTGCAGATGGAAAGGTCTTACCATAGAACCCAATTGCGACTCTAAGTGAGTCAAAACAGTGGGTTTACAGGGCTGTTTGGGCTGTTTGTTGCGCATACGGCTTAATAGATGTTGTTTTGTTTAAGCCATATCTTATAGATGGAGTATCCAAATGAGTTGATTCCAAAGCCAATAGACTCACAAGAGTTCATTCTACAACTTTCATTTAAACTATAGAATTTAGATTGACATCTAAGTTGGGTAAAAATGGTGAAAAAGAAGAGGTCTAGAAGCTGTTGGAATGGAACCGTATATAGTTAAATGTTGCGTTTGAGTTATTAATTCGTGTAAGGGTGTTTTTCTTGAAGTCTAAGTTGTTTAGGGTCATTACGATCTAAGTAATTCCATTAAGAATATGTATGTTATGAGTTGTTATGTCGTGCGATTAATAACCCGTTTATGCATTCGTTAGACACGTGGATGAATCAAGCTTAATCGTGAACTCCATTTGATCGTGCGTTAATTCCAATTCGATTAAGGTATGGATATCATACTTCACTTGACACGGGGATAGCCATTTGTATAAGGCTTCCTAATCCGAATACGTTGATTCCAAATCCCCTTTATATTTGTTAATAATATGGAACTTTGTTTCTTTTTTACTATGACTTACATTCTTATTTCGAATATTGATTATCTGACTTATTAAATTGTATCTGTTGTGAATAGGAAATATAGAATCAATATTGGGAGCACCGGTATTGAGATGCTTCCATGGTGGCTAAAACAATTATGGCGTCCTCAATGGTATGTTGACTTGACTTGGTACCGGTCAAGTAGTTCAGAGGAGATACAATTTTACATTTTGTTTTGCATGTTGCATGTTGTTTTCAGAATTGTTAGAATTTAATGAAGAACTTGTTTCAGAGTTTAATTCAGAAGAAGAAGTTTGTACCTCAGACTCATGTGCAAGACTATTTCCTAGAGTCATGAAGAACATGTAGCAGTTTGAAGCATAATGAGCAACTTCTTCATCATATTCTCCATCACTCCAATTCAACCAATCTCCTTCCTATTTTGTTACTAGAGCTGGATTCATTTCCTTCTTCTTTGCAATTAAATGCTTCTTTTCATAGTAACCAACATTTTTGACTTTAGACATTTTGCACTGTCTTGCAAAATAGCCAGGTTTTCCACAGTTAAAACATCTAGTTGGTTCTGTTGTATCTTCTTGAACAGTATCTTGACTTAAGATTTTCTTTGTTCCATCTTTAGATTTGGATTTATTTTTGTATTTTTGATTATATCTTTGATTGAATTGTCTTGTCATGAAAGCAATATTATCAGAAATCCTTATCAATTCTTCATCTCATTTATCTCCATCACAAAGAGCAAATTCTGAGATTTCACAAACTTTGTTCTTTGATGATATGGTCATTGAGTTGTTTAACTTCTTGTTTAACAAGGCTACAGTTTCATTTGTCTTTTTCTGTTCATTCTGTCTAATTTTGATTTTGTCTTCTTGTTGAAACAAGATTCCATACACATCATGGATAGTTTTTCTAGACAGATTTTTGGTAACCATGTTCTCAGAAAAGCTAGACCATTCATTGCCCAAGTTATTCAGAAACTTTTTGTTGATTTCTGAATTGGATTTTTGAAAACCATTTCTTCTTAAATCATTCAGAAAATTATTGAATCTATGATAAGTCTCTCTGATAGATTCACCCTTTTTATATCTAAAATTTTCATATGTTCCAACACAAATATTAAGTCTCAGGGCTTGAGCTTTAGTACTCCCCTGCATCTGAGTCTCTACCTCATCCGACATTGCTTTAGCAAAAGTTAGACTATCAACTCTGATAGGACCCAAACAATCAAGATATCAATATATGGAAAGATTAGAACAGAAATATGATAGCCAAATGTCATATGTATTGATTGGATGAACAGTATTACAAAATATGTCTTTACAAGGCTTATGGAAACATTAGTCTAACAATCTAATAAACTATCTATTTATACATGAAATAGAAAAACTAAAGTAACTGTATATTCATAATAGACAAGTTCAGAACAGGTTCTGAACTCCTTCAGATCTTCTTCAGAAGTGTCTTCAGAAGTGTCTTCAGAACTTCTTCAGAATATCTTCAGAACTTCTGAAGGTTGCACTTCAAAAGTTATGCCTTAGGCTTTTCTTTATCTTTTCCTCAGATCTTTACATCTTCAGAACCCAGTACCTTTTGAAACTATTATGATATCTCTATCAATCTCCCCCTTAGCTTCAAAAGTTCAGATCATACTTCCAGAAATTCAGAATTTCTCTAACATCTTTTTCAGAATTAAACTTCTGTATTCTAGCAAGGATTCAGCAATTCTAATCATCTCTTTTGCAAGCTTCTTGTGCTTCTCCCAATCTTCATTGCTCAGATTCGTTGGTCTTCTATTCTGTCTTTTTACCAAACGATATCTAATAGCCATGAGAGTTCCATTGCAACATTTATGGAGTTCTTCAAATCTCACAAATAATTGTTCTTGAAAGCATTTGCAAACGAAGCCTGGAGGTTGAATTACTAAGGTACTCTTCTTCAGATTCTGAATATCTGGTAAGCTCAGATTTGGTTCGCTCAAGTGTACTTGTTTCTTGTTCAGAACATAAGCAACCTGAAAATCAGTCTTTGCAGCCCATATAAATTCTCTGTACAAACCATCTCTGAGAATTGGAAATGATTTTCTGAACATGGTGATTGAATCATGAAAAGGATAAAGGCTTCTGTAAACTCTGAGTAGATCTCTGAGATACACATTCTAGAAATCAGCTTTAGAGAAGGTAGAAATCTCACCATTTTGTCTTTCAACAGTAAAGAATGCATACTTGTAATTTTGTCTTGTCTTCAAGTCATCATTAATTACTTTGACCACTGGACTTTCCTTTCTTGCTTCATTAATTGGAATCCTTATCTTTCTAATGATATCTGAGTACCATTGTTTCCAACCAAAAGACTTTTGAATCCAGCAATCAATATAGTTGAACTTTTGTTCATATTCCATGAACATTTCTGGATGGAAATATTCAATAAACATGGTGAAAGCACTTTCTTCTATTCTCTGTACCTGTAGTTGTTCCTCTTCAGATATTTGCTCTACAGGAACCGTCTTTTCAGAAATGACTTCTTTTCCTTTCTCTTTATCCTTTTGACTTACTTCAGAACTTTCAATATTCAGAGAAAACTTCAGAATTTCCTCCAAGTCTTGTTTCTTTGAATGAATCTGGAAATCATAAGTATCACTAAGTAGATAATCAGCTCCTCTGATCTTGTTTTCTCTTTTGTGACCAGCTAGATAACTCTTCCTTACAATTTCTCTGAAATGAATTCTTTCTTTGATCAGATATATGATTTCTTCTTTGACATCTGAATCTTCCACATAATCCTTTGCATAACTAAGAAACCAATTCAGAGTTGAGTTAGAGTATTTTGGAATATCTGAAGTCAAAAAGGTTTTATTCCATCCACTGTATATCTGAACCCAATATCCGGACTAGTGAACACTGTAGTTATTGTTGTATCTTCAAGATTTACAGGTTCCAACAGATTCACTTTAGATAAACCAAATTCCAGAGCTAATTTAAAGTCATGCTTGATGATGTTCTTTATGTAGATTCCCAGAATTCTTCTAACTTCAAAAACAAGTTCAACTTCACTTCTAGCAACACAGAACTGAAGAACTGTCAGTTTATCTTGCAATCTTAGTTTATACAGATCATACTGAGTAAATTCACATAAATATCCATTTCTTCTTTCTGTTCCAAATCTGTATATTACTAAATCATCTTCAATAGTCTTTGACAGACATCTAATCTTCTTTATAAGAGTGGAATCATTCAGATTCTAAACACCATGCTTCTGAATAAAATTTCTAACTTGAGAGATTTGATCTTCAGACCACTCATCATTTACAAAATCTTCCAAAGTTGCAAACCTCAGACTGTTTTTATACATATGGAAGTAAATTACTTCAGGAAACTCTAAGCTGATTTCTCCAAAAAGAAACATATCTTCCTTTTCATAGACTTTATCTAGAATAGGTTCTTCAAGAAGAGGAATATCAATTTTGGGAATAGTGATGCAGGATCTGACTCTTACTTCAAATTTTCAGAGTAGACCATTAAAATTTCATCTGCAATTTCAGTTCCTCCCATATGACTTAGATCAAGTTCTAGTTCAACTCTTTCATCTGGTTGGTCAAGAAAATCTCTGAAGACTGAAAACCTGTTGTCCAAAAGTCTACACTCCAGACTTCTTGGATTGTTCAGAAAGACATGCATCCAGCAAAATTGACTTAGTATATTCCATAATTCTCCAGAAGCTCTTCTGTATTCATCACTCAAAAGTTGTTGTGGTTTCCAAATTACCAAATCTTTTATCTCATTAGCTTTAGAACTTTCTCCCATATTAGCTCCAGACATGTCTTCTTCAAACATAATAACATCATAAAGATCACTAGGCTCACTAATGACATCTTCAAATGCAAGGTATTCCCTTAGCATCTCTTCATTTGAATCAGGAATAATATTTGTATTGTCTGAGCTTAAGTTACCTTCAGAATCAAAGGATAACTTCTCTGTTTCATACCCTTTCTCTACTATATCTTCAGAAGAATGAATATTTGCCTCTTGTCCTTCATGTTCTGCAAATAAGATATCTTCTATTGCTTCAGAAACTCTATTAGATGCTTCACCAACATTCTGAGCATCTTCAGAAGTTTTCTCAGAACTTTGTTCTTGAACATTTTCAACATTCTCTGTTTCAGATACTCTCTGTCTTTTCTCCCCCTCTTGATTATCAGGATCCTGATCATCAAGACTTCTTTTAGAAGTATCTGATTGAGGCCTGCACTCTAGAATAGATAACCTTGTGCTTAAATCTGTCTGAGAACTCTGAATAGAAGAAAGCTGAATCAAAATCTGAGTAATGTCATCCTGTGTTGCAAAAGTAGAAGAATCGGGTTGAGTAGATGAAGAAGAAGTTTGAGAAGCTTTCAGAGAAGAAACGGATGAAGCAACTTCAGAAAAAGCTGTTAGAAGTGCTTGTTTGAAATTATTCAGATCATTAGAAGATTGGAGTTGAAAATCATTCAACCTATTCACCATACTCACCCCTTGTTGATCCAACCCATCCTCCATCACCTTTTTAGTTGTATCCGTCAATTCCTTGATGTCCTTCTGAATCTTTGCAAATTCAGAAGTACAAAAATCTTTGAATTCTATGAATTCAGAAGATGTGGGTAAGGTTCCAAGAGCAACAGATGGTCTTGTTTGCAGTCCTTCAGAAGAAGGCTGGTCTGTATGTGCCATAGAGACATCATGAACCACATGTGATTCTGTGAATGGGGCTTTTGTTATGTTCACCCAACCAGGTCTTCCAACTAATCCTTGATATACAGAAATAGGAATATCTATAGTTTTTGATGCAAAATGACAAACACCTTGCTTAGTGACATCTGGAAGATGTGTGCTAGTGTGAATAGATTCCACATTAAGTGGTTCAGTAGGCTCAATGTTGAGTGGGCCCTCAGACTCAATGTGTTCAAAATTGTTAAGGGGGGACATATATCCTTCATTTTCAACAAAAGGAACCTTCAATTGGGGTCTTAATGGATTATAAGCTGCTTGCCCCATATGTGTTGACGAAACACCCTTCTGTTGAGAGATGGGTGAGTGGCTGGGGGGGATAACCAAATTTGCCATGGGCTCACTGGCCTTTTCAGTATCATCCACCAAAGAATGTGGAATAATAGAAGATGTGGGTGCCCGGCTAGTAACAGGTGGTTCACAGGTTTGTTTTTCTTTTACATGTATTCTCCCCTCTTCAATTTTTTTTCTTACTCTCCTACCCATCTTCTCAATTTCATTTTTCCTCTTTACTCTTTGAGGTAGTTCTCCCCCTTGAACAACCTCCCCTCTCTTTCTAACAAGTCTAGACTCCCTTGCATTATCACCACTCTGGTTTGAAAATCAGGGGAAGGGACTACTGGTTGAGGTAATCCCATAGATTCTAAATACTCACTCACAATCCTATTTGGTGTACTTACAAGATCAAGTAAGTGAGAAGGAAGTGGAACTGCGTTTTGAAATGTAAGCTTTGCATTTGGTGGTCTTAAACTATCCATAGAAAAGATAGGAACATGTACCTCATGTGCTAAAAAAGGGATTGTTGGTGTTGATCATAGCTCCTTTTAAATTATTTGAATATGATTCCTTTATATACTTAGTGAAATTCCATTGTATAAGCTTCTGTTCATATTCAGCGATAGCACACGCTGATAACCATCAGCGATCGCTGAAGATCAAGGAACAACAAGCTTATCTCTGAAGATCTAAAGATCAGCTATCACACCAGAAGACCTTTCAGCGAAAGTCAAAGACCCTAGCTGAAGAAAGAGATAATCAGCTAAGTGAACTGAAAGCGGTTCAGCGATAGTAGCGATTATCTACTCAAAGTGTGACCCTTTAGGGACCAACAATTGGCACTGCTTTCATTGCTCCTTTGATGAATGTTTGAAAGAATCTCTGAAATGGTATGTAGTAGAATGTGGACTTCTTCAAAACAACAGATTTGAGTTCTTCAAAAATAAGAGAAGCATTATCATAATGGTTGTTGAATGCAACTCCATGAAAGATGATCCTCCCATTTGCTGAAGATTGATCCAAACTTGAACTTTTCCCAGATAGACAAGTGTTCAGAATTGAGAATAAACAGTACCATATCGGAGGTAAACACTTTCTTCTAAAAGAGCTTAAAGCATTTAGATTTTCAGAGTATCCCAAACTCATGAAATCTGAGATCATTTCTGTTGAAGATGGAATTGGATCATAAGAGGTTTTCCCAAGAACCTCATCTGGTTTTGCCAGAAAGTGAAGATATCTAATATCATCCACAGAGATACATACCTTGTAAGCATGGACATAGGAGACAATTTCATCTTCAGATTCATCAACCTCATCATAGTACCACAATTGTTGAAGGTAAGAAGTAGGAATCGAGAATTTCCTAGAGAGTAGAGTACGGAGTGGATGTTTCTTCAGAATTTCGATCAAAATCATTTGATCATCAGTGAATTCTGTCGATTTAAAGTTCAAAGCACAATTATTTTTCTTGATTTCTAGTAGTTTCTCAGCAGGGACATAAAGTTTTGACATATCACTACTTTCAGCACGAGTCTGGGATTCACTATCACCAGCATTTGATCCAGAAACAACTTCAATAGGTTCAACTTGTGTTTCCCCAATTTTATCAGTTCTCGGGTTAGGGTTAGGGTTAGGGTTTGAAGGTCCGGCTTGATTAGTAGCAGTTGTGGCTGTGTCTTGGACCATTTGATCTTCATTGAGTGGAATTTCCATTGTTCCAACAACCAATTTTTGAGGTACCATCACTCGATGATCCATTGCTGTCATTAAGGCTCGAGGAAGTAGAAACCATAGCTTTTGAAGTAGACATTATATTTAAAGAATAAGGATTCGAAATGGAATGAAGATCAATGAAAACAGATAGAATTCTCAGAGTAAAATCACTAAAAAATGAAGACGATGAAGAATTCATTGATTTATAAGACTGGATAAGCGCTGATGGACACGTGGCCAAAAAGTGAATGTGATTAGAGTAGTAATCATCATTTAATTGGATAAATGAACCGTTTAATCGACGTGCTTAAGAAATATCCAATGAAACTAAAAAACATGGCACACGCTTAAGTGATACTTAAGAAATATCAACGGGAAGTTAAGTTCTGAGAACAAGTTCAAAAACTTCAGAAATTGTTCAGAACTTCTGAGAATAAGTTCAGAAGTCTGAAAGAAAGAACTCAGAAGAACCTTAGAACTCTTAAGTTTAGTTTAGAACTAAACTTGTATCACTTTAGAAGACCAAAAATTATTTAAAATACAAACTTCTGAAAAATATAAATCATTTTGAGAATTCAGAAGTAGGTTTGAACAATTGAAAAATAATACCCATTTTGTGCCAATGATAGATTTACTTTTTGGTTTTGGAATCAATCTCCAGACCTTGTTTCTTTCAAATTGATTTAACTCATCCTGCATGGCTAAAATCCAGTCTGGATCTTGAAGTGCTTCATATGGCTTTTTGGGTTCCATGCTACTTAAGAAATTTACATACAGACACTCATTTGATGTTGCAGATCTTGTTTGAACACCTTTTGATGCATCTCCAATAATTTGATGCACTGGATGACTGGATGTCCATTTGTTCACATTTGGCAATGGTTGAACAAATGAAACATTGTTCAGAGAATCATAATCATCAATAATTGCTTGAGTTTCAGTATCATGATTGATAACTGAATGTAAATCTGAAGTCTCCCCCTCAAATGGAAAATTCTGAATTGGTTCAGAACTTTGATGTACATGCTCAGAAGTATCTTGAACTGGTTCAGAAGTAGCTTGAACTGGTTCAGAAGTTGGATGTACATTTTCAGAAGTTGGAAGTTCTGAGTTTGAGGTTGAGATTTGTGGTGCTGATTTACTTGAAATTTGTATTTCTGAAATGTCTTGATCATTTGTGCTTCTGATGAGAGAAGAATTTTCATAATCTGCAGAAACATTTACAGAAATATCTAATAAGTCTTGACATAAATTGTCTAAATTTTTTTTAAGTAAAGTGTGAGAATCAGAAGTAGAGTTTGTCTGATTATGTTCTGATTCCAAACTTTCAGAAGTTTGTTTATGTGCGAGTTCTGAACTGTCTTGTTCAGAAGTCAATGTTGGCTCATGAAATCTGACATTTGTAGTCTCAATGATCCTTTGAGTTCCTTTAATGAGTACTCTGTAAGCTTTGGATCTTTGAGAATAGCCAACAAAGATACCAGCTACACCATTTGGTGCGAATTTGTCGAGATGTTGAATATTATTCTTTAGAAAACACCTGCAACCAAAGATTTTAAAATAATCGATAGAGGGTTTTCTTTATTTTATCATTTTATAAGGAGTTTTAAGACACTTTCTGTTTAGAATGGTCCTGTTCTGAGTAAAACATGCAATAGCAATAGTTTCTGCCCAAAGAGAAAGAGGAAGTTCTGAATATGCGAGCATGGTTCTTGCAGCCTCTACCAAAGTTCGATTCTTTCTTTCAACCACCCCATTCTGTTGAGGAGTTCTTGCAGCGGAAAAATTATGTGAAATACCAACAGATTCCAAAAAATTCTGAAGTGTAGAATTTGTAAATTCTGTTCCATTGCCACTTCTGATCTTTTGGATAGGAAGTTGAAGAAGAACTTGAATTTTCTTGAAAAAGGGTATCAGTCTTTCAGAAGTATCAGATTTGAGTCTCAGAAATTCAATCCATGTGTATCTTGTGTATTCATCTACTATGACAAGAATATATTTCTTTCCCCCCATGCATTGAGTCTTCATTGGTCAACACAAATCCATATGTAGCATTTCTAGTGGAGCTTTGCATGAAGATAACATTTTCAGAGGATGAGAACTTCTTTTGATCTTCCCTAGTTCACATGCAGAACAAAGAGAGTTCTTTTCAAATCTCGTCTTTGGTAGTCCTCTTACAGATTGATGTTTGCCTAATTCAGAAATGGCTTTGAAGTTCATATGTGACATTCTTCTGTGCCAAAGCCAACTATTATTTCTCATTGTTGTAGACATATAACATACACCTTGTAGTTGACCAGTTGTAGTGAATGTTGCTGTGTAGATATCTCCAACTCTATAAGCAGGTAATTCATTGTTGTTTGCTGTCCTCAGAACATGACAGGGATCTATGTCAAAATTAACGTTCCAGTATTTGTCACAGAATTGACTAATACTGAAAAGATTATGTCTTAGTCCCTCAACATTGAAAACTTTCATTACTGTCACATCTCCTTTAATGAAAGTGCCATATCCTCTTACATATCCCTTTGCACTGTTTCCAAAGCTAACTGTTCCTCTATATCTTTCATTATAATCAGTTAGTAATTCTTTGAATGGTGTCATGTGTCTTGAACATCCAGAATCTAAGACCCACACATGACATATCTGCAAAAGAGATTATTGAGTTTTAGGTACCCATTTCAGAATGGGTCCTTGAGATTAGTAAGAATTTTTGAAGTTCTGAACTTTGTCTTTAGATTTTTCAATTCAGAAGTTTGTTCAGAACTTTGAAATTTATCTTTCTTAAGGGTTTTCTGAACTTCAGAGAGAGAATTTGAGAATTGTCCATGTTCAAATTTTTAACTCTGGTGTTGAAGTCGGAAGATGTTACTGAACATGGTGATGAATTCAATGTAGTGTTTGTAATAGTAGGAGAAAAATCTGAAGAAGTAAAATTTTCAGATTTTTGAGATTCTGGTTTTAAAAACACAGGACCAAACATTTTTGAAGGTATCTTTGAAGATTCAGATTTTAGCATTTCTCATTCAGTCATACAAGATTATAATTTGTAAACCAAATAGCCATTTTTATGATCAATTACTTGCACCATATGATCATCATCATCTTCTGAATCAGAAGCATTTATTAGTTCTAAAATTTTATTTTGAGTCATACTAGTTGCAAAAATATTTGAATTTTTTGTTGTTGTAGACTCATCATCAGAATTATCAAAAAATATATTGGGATTTTCATCAACATCTTCTAAAGAGTCAATTTCTGAGAATTCATCATATTTTTCTTCATGTTCTGATTTATTATCAGAAGTATCTTCTGAAATGACTTCAGAATTGAATTCAGAAGTTATCTCAGAAGTAACTTCAGAAATTATCTCTGGTTCAGAAATTAAATTTATTCAGAAATTATCTCTGGTTCAGAAATTAAATTAAAGACTTCAGATTTTTCTTCAGAAATTAAATTTATTCCTTCTGTTTCAGAAATTATCTCTGGTTCACCAGTTTTAAGAGGTGTTTCTTCTGAAAACAAAGTCTCTGATTTTACAAACGGTATGCTTTCAGGCAAAGAATAGTTCACAGGTTTAGAAATGACTCCTCTATTTGATTCATTGAAAATTTTCATTTTAGAATAATCATACAGATTTGCGGGTGCCTTTTTCAGTATTTGACTGTCATTATATCCTAAACCTGCTTTTATGTTGTAAAATTTTGAATTTTGAGCCTGACTGGTTAAAATGTTCAGAGTTTGTTCAGTTTGTCCTCTTTTTAAATTTAAATCTTCTAATTCCTTAATCTTTTTATAAAGATCAATCTCTCTTGATTCAGAAAATTCATTTTAACATTCAGAATTTCTTTTTCAGACTTCTCATTAATAATTTCCTTTTGTAAGTTGTCCATATTTTCCTTTAAAACAAGTTTTTCTTCAGAAACGTTATTAAGAATCTGTTCAGCTTCTTGACAATTTTCTTTATATATTTGACTTTCAACCCTGAACTGATTGACCAAATTTCTTTCACCTTTGATTCTGTTTCTAAGAGTTTCAAAATTGATTTGTCACCAAATTTCTTTCACCTTTGATTATGTTTTGAAATTGATTTTTCATTTCAGAATCTACAGTGTTATGTTCAGAATTATGTTCAGAATTTTCTTCAGAAGAGTAGTTCATTTCAGAATTTAATTCAGAAGATGAAGAAGATACCTCAGTGTCTTGTTTATCTTGTTCTGTATCCATTTGACACATATAGCAGTTAGTTGCATAGTGAGCAACTTCTTCATCATCATCTCCATCAATCCAGTTTAACCAGTCCTCTTCATACTTGGTCACTAAAGCAGGATTGAGCTCCTTTTTCTTAGCTAGCATATGCTTCTTCTCATAGTAGCCTGAATTCTTGACTTTTGGCATCTTGCATTGTCTTGCATAAAGTCCAGGGTTTCCACAGCTGAAGCACCTTGCTGGTTCAGATGTTTCAGATTGACCAGCTTCTTGACCTTTCTTAGGTTCACTTTCAGATCTAGGTTTATTCTGATATTTTTGATTGTATCTTTGAGTAAATTGCCTTGTCATAAAAGCAATATTATCAGAAATCCTTTTCAGCTCCTCATCTGATTCATCCCCATCACAAACTGTTGTCTCTGGGATTTCACACACCTTAGGCTTAGGCTTCTCTTCTCTATAGCATTCTGTCTTTGTACTTTAGAGCTTCCGAGCTTTCTTTCTTTATCTCTTCTGAATCACTTCAGAACTAAGCTTCAGAACCAGGGCTTCTTTTGAAGCTATCTTATGAACTCTATCAGCCTTGTTTTCAAAATTGGAACTTATTTAGCGGTCGTTTACTAAAACGCCTACCGAATTAGCGCGGTGAAAGTATATGTCACACCCTGCTAAAGCGGAAACACGCGGTACGACAGTTCGAAGTTTCACAACAATAGGAATATAAACACCAACCATACATATAATTTAAACGTCTAAGTTTAAAGTTTAGAAGTTTACAACCCGACTACTTTGACTTTAACAAACAAATTACATCAAAATAGATATATATAAATTCTTGCTTGGTGTTCCACAAAAATAAGCTAAGCTTGATCGGTTACCATCTTATTTCCTGTAAAGCATGTTTAACGGAAGTGTCAACTACAAAGAGTTGGTGAGTTCACAGGTTTTCATATGCAAAGAATATTTTTTACGGAAAATAAAATGTTGGCGAAACGAATACTCGCATCAACTTAAGTATTTTAATCTTTATGAGCAATTATGCAAACAACTATTACGCATGATATTTCATTATTGAGCCACTACTAAGCCTAAACGACATTCTACGCCCCATGAATTACCTCAGTGGTGGAACAAAATTCCACATGTGTAGAGCATTCTTAATTGATAAAGTGCACCCCTACTTGCCAGTTAGGTCGATATGTCAACCAAATAGCGCTATCCACAAATATCATCGGCTCAGAACAAATACAGAGTTAAATAGTAGTATACCACGGGGACTACACATAACTCAATATATCAATTGTGTAACATCAATTTGCTCATCTCAATGATTTATATACTTTTCATTTAACAATATAAATCAATTCAACTTTGTTTTAAAACAACAAGCTTTACACCCAAACGTATAAACCATTAAAAAGAGGGACCGTGAATACTCACCTATTAGCAAAAGCTCCGTTTACAACACGATCCACTCACTTACCGGCCTAACGTTTCCCTATCAAAGCGAAATACCCAAATGGTCACTTATTTGTCTAATGTTTACTATGAGAATGCTTATAAGTCCTTAGATGTCCATAAATGTCTAACTTCGTTAACTATAGTCCCGTTTTATATAATGCACACATACCCTTTAAGGTGATAAATTATACCGAAATGTACCAATATAGGCCTTCATGTGATCAAAGTTCATGAAATCAAGAATTTCAGTCTTTCACTTTCTGGCAGAAACTTTAAGTCTTAAAAATGATCAAATTAGGGTAATATCCAAAATGACAAAATTCCGCATCTTTTTATATGTGATACATTACTGAGTTAAGATCATTTTGACCAAATTTCATGCTCTTTGGAGATGTGAAAAGGGTTTAAACAATTTTTACAAAGTAACGGGTCACAACTAGTAAAGCAGATTATACCCTGTTAGTAAAATAACTATTTAAGGAGTTCTACTAAATTTTTTCCAGAAATTCCAATTGGATTAGAAACGTAACACATAAAGGAAACTTCCAAAAAAGGAATCACTCATTTTACTTGTTCAAATGACATAAAGGAAACTTCCAAAAGAGGAACCACTTGGATTAGAACCCCAACTCATTGAATAAACCTTTAGAAAAGATTCATGTCATTTGAACAAGTAATTTTGCAAGAAATAGGTGACACAAGCACAAGTATATATTCTGTTAGCACCGAAGTATTCTTTTCAATGATTAAAATCATCATGCAACATGATTTTGACCTACTTTCTTGAGTTCTAATGTTTGGGTCATAGATTACCACCATTATATGAACATTTTTACATATTTTTGGTGTATAATCTCTCCATAAAACTTAGAAGTTTCGGAGGTTAGAAGAAAGTGGCTTAAAATGCAAGAAAAAGTGAGTTTTTCACTCAAAATTGGCAAGAAAATGGTGGAGGTGATGTTAATACTTACTTGAGTGATGAAATGTATTGAATATCTTCAACAATCTTGCTATTTGCTGGATTTTTTATGATGAATTCGGCTGGAATGGGAATGGGAATGAGGAAGAGAAGAGATGCAAAAGTCCCTTGGTGTTTAGAGAAAGAATGAATTTGAAATAAATTATTTTTAGAAATTTTTTGTTTATATAGGTGGGAAATAGAGGGGGGGGGGGCATCTTGGCTGAAACATAATAAATTAATTTTTTTCTAAATTAAAGGCCCAATCTAATTAAAATGCAAATTTCTCAATTCGTGAGATTTTTTTTCTCAAAACTAATCCCATTTTTGGTTAAATTCTAACAAAAATTAAAGTTTTATATTTGAAACATTAAACTATATATTTTATATATTTTGAATATTATTTAAAGCATTTGGCATTATATAAGACGTTTCAGATAGTTATAGGTCGGAACCGAACTTTCTAAGCATCTATAGAGAAAACTAATAAATTTTTCGGCCAATCTAAACTAAATAACTCTTATTCTAAAATTTTATCTAAAATATCACTAATATAAACTTAATAATGCTAAACTGGGAGCTTAGATTTGACAGTTGTCACAGTATACACTATTATTTGACTTACCGGAGTGAAATCTTAGTCAATTGAAACGATATTGTACGAAATAATTTATATGGCAAAAGCTAACCAGATAAAAGTTGTCACCCTCATTTACCGATGAATAAAAGTCGTCACCGTCACTTATCATTTGGTCCTTGCCATCACTTTGAATAAACATTTAAAAATGACATGTTATTGACACCATTTACCATTTACCCTTTTTTTCAAGAGCCATCTATTCCTAGTAAATAACTTTTTATTATAAACAAATTAAATAGTTATTTTTATTATAAACAAATCTATTCCTTTTAACCACCACCATCATTCATCGACAATATTTATTATCTTTACAATCTTGTTGATTTTTCATTGAAAGAAGAAAAATTATAGCTAAATAGCAAATGCATCCATTTCTTGCTGTCAAATATAAAATAGTCCAAACTTTCTCCTTTCGTCACCTCACCGATGGAATGATGAGTGAAGCCTATCATGTGATAAACAAACAATTAAAGCTTCTTATATTTACCCTCTTTTTTCTTGGACCTAGTTCAGATTCCACCATTTGAATGAGCATCTTTTTAGTTTCAATTTCTGCAACCTATGTGCATTTAACCCAAAAAAAACAAAGGATCAAACTTGAAAAAGATGAGAGCATGGAAAAGGATGCGTCAACTTCTATTATTTAATAATCAAATGCGCAGCATTCAAGTATCATAACTACCTGCACATTTTCATGGGCATCTGTTTCTAACAGTACTGGTTCCAAAATTGTTGATTTTGAACAGCTCATGAGATTGGCTCCTAAGTTTCTTTTTCCATGCTCTATCTTCATCAACAACAGCTTGGGCTAAAATTTCATTAGCTCTGTAATAAGTTTTTGGACATGTAGATCACAAGGAACAATAGGAATATAAACACCAACCATACATATAATTTAAACGTCTGAGTTTAAAGTTTAGAAGTTTACAACCCGACTACTTTGACTTTAACAAACAAATTACATCAAAATAGATATATATAAATTCTTGCTTGGTGTTCCACAAAAATAAGCTAAGCTTGATCGGTTACCATCTTATTTCCTGTAAAGCATGTTTAACGGAAGTGTCAACTACAAAGAGTTGGTAAGTTCACGGTGTTTTCATATGCAAAGAATATTTTTACGGAAAATAAAATGTTGGCGAAACGAATACTCGCATCAACTTAAGTATTTTAATCTTTATGAGCAATTATGCAAACAACTATTACGCATGATATTTCATTATTGAGCCACTACTAAGCCTAAACGACATTCTACGCCTCATGAATTACCTCAGTGGCGGAACAAAATTCCACATGTGTAGAGCATTCTTAATTGATAAAGTGCACCCCTACTTGCCAGTTAGGTCGATATGTCAACCAAATAGCGCTATCCACAAATATCATCGGCTCAGAACAAATACAGAGTTAAATAGTAGTGTACCACGGGGACTTCACATAACTCAATATATCAATTGTGTAACATCAATTTGCTCATCTCAATGATTTATATACTTTTCATTTAACAATATAAATCAATTCAACTTTGTTTTAAAACAACAAGCTTTACACCCAAACGTATAAACCATTAAAAAGAGGGACCGTGAATACTCACCTATTAGCAAAAGCTCCGTTTACAACACGATCCACTCACTTACCGGCCTAACGTTTCCCTATCAAAGCGAAATACCCAAATGGTCACTTATTTGTCTAATGTTTACTATGAGAATGCTTATAAGTCCTTAGATGTCCATAAATGTCTAACTTCGTTAACTATAGTCCCGTTTTATATAATGCACACATACCCTTTAAGGTGATAAATTATACCGAAATGTACCATTATAGGCCTTCATGTGATCAAAGTTCATGAAATCAAGAATTTCAGTCTTTCACTTTACGGCGAAACTTTAAGTCTTAAAAATGATCAAATAAGGGTAATATCCAAAATGACAAAATTCCGCATCTTTTTATATGTGATACATTACTGAGTTAAGATCATTTTGACCAAATTTCATGCTCTTTGGAGATGTGAAAAGGGTTTAAACAATTTTTACAAAGTAACGGGTCACAACTAGTAAAGCAGATTATACCCTGTTAGTAAAATAACTATTTAAGGAGTTCTACTAAATTTTTTCCAGAAATTCCAATTGGATTAGAAACGTAACACATAAAGGAAACTTCCAAAAAAGGAATCGCTCATTTTACTTGTTCAAATGACATAAAGGAAACTTCCAAAAGAGGAACCACTTGGATTAGAACCCCAACTCATTGAATAAACCTTTAGAAAAGATTCATGTCATTTGAACAAGTAATTTTGCAAGAAATAGGTGACACAAGCACAAGTATATATTCTGTTAGCACCGAAGTATTCTTTTCAATGATTAAAATCATCATGCAACATGATTTTGACCTACTTTCTTGAGTTCTAATGTTTGGGTCATAGATTACCACCATTATATGAACATTTTTACATATTTTTGGTGTATAATCTCTCCATAAAACTTAGAAGTTTCGGAGGTTAGAAGAAAGTGGCTTAAAATGCAAGAAAAAGTGAGTTTTTCACTCAAAATTGGCAAGAAAATGGTGGAGGTGATGTTAATACTTACTTGAGTGATGAAATGTATTGAATATCTTCAACAATCTTGCTATTTGCCGGATTTTTTATGATGAATTCGGCTGGAATGGGAATGGGAATGAGGAAGAGAAGAGATGCAAAAGTCCCTTGGTGTTTAGAGAAAGAATGAATTTGAAATGAATTATTTTTAGAAAAATTTTGTTTATATAGGTGGGAAATAGAGGGGGGGGGGCATCTTGGCTGAAACACAATAAATTAATTTTTTTCTAAATTAAAGGCCCAATCTAATTAAAATGCAAATTTCTCAATTCGTGAGATTTTTTTCTCAAAACTAATCCCATTTTTGGTTAAATTCTAACAAAAATTAAAGTTTTATATTTGAAACATTAAACTATATATTTTATATATTTTGAATATTATTTAAAGCATTTGGCATTATATAAGACGTTTCAGATAGTTATAGGTCGGAACCGAACTTTCTAAGCATCTATAGAGAAAACTAATAAATTTTTCGGCCAATCTAAATTAAATAACTCTTATTCTAAAATTTTATCTAAAATATCACTAATATAAACTTAATAATGCTAAACTGGGAGCTTAGATTTGACGATTGTCACAAAGATACACTATTATTTGACTTACCGGAGTGAAATCTTAGTCAATTGAAACGATATTGTACGAAATAATTTATATGGCAAAAGCTAACGGATAAAAGTTGTCACCCTCATTTACCGATGAATAAAAGTCGTCACCGTCACTTATCATTTGGTCCTTGCCATCACTTTGAATAAACATTTAAAAATGACATGTTATTGACACCATTTACCATTTACCCTTTTTTTCAAGAGCCATCTATTCCTAGTAAATAACTTTTTATTATAAACAAATTAAATAGTTATTTTTATTATAAACAAATCTATTCCTTTTAACCACCACCATCATTCATCGACAATATTTATTATCTTTACAATCTTGTTGATTTTTCATTGAAAGAAGAAAAATTATAGCTAAATAGCAAATGCATCCATTTCTTGCTGTCAAATATAAAATAGTCCAAACTTTCTCCTTTCGTCACCTCACCGATGGAATGATGAGTGAAGCCTATCATGTGATAAACAAACAATTAAAGCTTCTTATATTTACCCTCTTTTTTCTTGGACCTAGTTCAGATTCCACCATTTGAATGAGCATCTTTTTAGTTTCAATTTCTGCAACCTATGTGCATTTAACCCAAAAAAAACAAAGGATCAAACTTGAAAAAGATGAGAGCATGGAAAAGGATGCGTCAACTTCTATTATTTAATAATCAAATGCGCAGCATTCAAGTATCATAACTACCTGCACATTTTCATGGGCATCTGTTTCTAACAGTACTGGTTCCAAAATTGTTGATTTTGAACAGCTCATGAGATTGGCTCCTAAGTTTCTTTTTCCATGCTCTATCTTCATCAACAACAGCTTGGGCTAAAATTTCATTAGCTCTGTAATAAGTTTTTGGACATGTAGATCACAAGGAACAATAGGAATATAAACACCAACCATACATATAATTTAAACGTCTGAGTTTAAAGTTTAGAAGTTTACAACCCGACTACTTTGACTTTAACAAACAAATTACATCAAAATAGATATATATAAATTCTTGCTTGGTGTTCCACAAAAATAAGCTAAGCTTGATCGGTTACCATCTTATTTCCTGTAAAGCATGTTTAACGGAAGTGTCAACTACAAAGAGTTGGTAAGTTCACAGGTTTTCATATGCAAAGAATATTTTTTACGGAAAATAAAATGTTGGCGAAACGAATACTCGCATCAACTTAAGTATTTTAATCTTTATGAGCAATTATGCAAACAACTATTACGCATGATATTTCATTATTGAGCCACTACTAAGCCTAAACGACATTCTACGCCTCATGAATTACCTCAGTGGCGGAACAAAATTCCACATGTGTAGAGCATTCTTAATTGATAAAGTGCACCCCTACTTGCCAGTTAGGTCGATATGTCAACCAAATAGCGCTATCCACAAATATCATCGGCTCAGAACAAATACAGAGTTAAATAGTAGTGTACCACGGGGACTTCACATAACTCAATATATCAATTGTGTAACATCAATTTGCTCATCTCAATGATTTATATACTTTTCATTTAACAATATAAATCAATTCAACTTTGTTTTAAAACAACAAGCTTTACACCCAAACGTATAAACCATTAAAAAGAGGGACCGTGAATACTCACCTATTAGCAAAAGCTCCGTTTACAACACGATCCACTCACTTACCGGCCTAACGTTTCCCTATCAAAGCGAAATACCCAAATGGTCACTTATTTGTCTAATGTTTACTATGAGAATGCTTATAAGTCCTTAGATGTCCATAAATGTCTAACTTCGTTAACTATAGTCCCGTTTTATATAATGCACACATACCCTTTAAGGTGATAAATTATACCGAAATGTACCATTATAGGCCTTCATGTGATCAAAGTTCATGAAATCAAGAATTTCAGTCTTTCACTTTCTAGCAGAAACTTTAAGTCTTAAAAATGATCAAATAAGGGTAATATCCAAAATGACAAAATTCCGCATCTTTTTATATGTGATACATTACTGAGTTAAGATCATTTTGACCAAATTTCATGCTCTTTGGAGATGTGAAAAGGGTTTAAACAATTTTTACAAAGTAACGGGTCACAACTAGTAAAGCAGATTATACCCTGTTAGTAAAATAACTATTTAAGGAGTTCTACTAAATTTTTTCCAGAAATTCCAATTGGATTAGAAACGTAACACATAAAGGAAACTTCCAAAAAAGGAATCGCTCATTTTACTTGTTCAAATGACATAAAGGAAACTTCCAAAAGAGGAACCACTTGGATTAGAACCCCAACTCATTGAATAAACCTTTAGAAAAGATTCATGTCATTTGAACAAGTAATTTTGCAAGAAATAGGTGACACAAGCACAAGTATATATTCTGTTAGCACCGAAGTATTCTTTTCAATGATTAAAATCATCATGCAACATGATTTTGACCTACTTTCTTGAGTTCTAATGTTTGGGTCATAGATTACCACCATTATATGAACATTTTTACATATTTTTGGTGTATAATCTCTCCATAAAACTTAGAAGTTTCGGAGGTTAGAAGAAAGTGGCTTAAAATGCAAGAAAAAGTGAGTTTTTCACTCAAAATTGGCAAGAAAATGGTGGAGGTGATGTTAATACTTACTTGAGTGATGAAATGTATTGAATATCTTCAACAATCTTGCTATTTGCTGGATTTTTTATGATGAATTCGGCTGGAATGGGAATGGGAATGAGGAAGAGAAGAGATGCAAAAGTCCCTTGGTGTTTAGAGAAAGAATGAATTTGAAATGAATTATTTTTAGAAAAATTTTGTTTATATAGGTGGGAAATAGAGGGGGGGGGGCATCTTGGCTGAAACACAATAAATTAATTTTTTTCTAAATTAAAGGCCCAATCTAATTAAAATGCAAATTTCTCAATTCGTGAGATTTTTTTTCTCAAAACTAATCCCATTTTTGGTTAAATTCTAACAAAAATTAAAGTTTTATATTTGAAACATTAAACTATATATTTTATATATTTTGAATATTATTTAAAGCATTTGGCATTATATAAGACGTTTCAGATAGTTATAGGTCGGAACCGAACTTTCTAAGCATCTATAGAGAAAACTAATAAATTTTTCGGCCAATCTAAATTAAATAACTCTTATTCTAAAATTTTATCTAAAATATCACTAATATAAACTTAATAATGCTAAACTGGGAGCTTAGATTTGACAGTTGTCACAGTATACACTATTATTTGACTTACCGGAGTGAAATCTTAGTCAATCGAAACGATATTGTACGAAATAATTTATATGGCAAAAGCTAACCAGATAAAAGTTGTCACCCTCATTTACCGATGAATAAAAGTCGTCACCGTCACTTATCATTTGGTCCTTGCCATCACTTTGAATAAACATTTAAAAATGACATGTTATTGACACCATTTACCATTTACCCTTTTTTTCAAGAGCCATCTATTCCTAGTAAATAACTTTTTATTATAAACAAATTAAATAGTTATTTTTATTATAAACAAATCTATTCCTTTTAACCACCACCATCATTCATCGACAATATTTATTATCTTTACAATCTTGTTGATTTTTCATTGAAAGAAGAAAAATTATAGCTAAATAGCAAATGCATCCATTTCTTGCTGTCAAATATAAAATAGTCCAAACTTTCTCCTTTCGTCACCTCACCGATGGAATGATGAGTGAAGCCTATCATGTGATAAACAAACAATTAAAGCTTCTTATATTTACCCTCTTTTTTCTTGGACCCTAGTTCAGATTCCACCATTTGAATGAGCATCTTTTTAGTTTCAATTTCTGCAACCTATGTGCATTTAACCCAAAAAAAACAAAGGATCAAACTTGAAAAAGATGAGAGCATGGAAAAGGATGCGTCAACTTCTATTATTTAATAATCAAATGCGCAGCATTCAAGTATCATAACTACCTGCACATTTTCATGGGCATCTGTTTCTAACAAGATGCGGTTCCAAAATTGTTGATTTTGAACAGCTCATGAGATTGGCTCCTAAGTTTCTTTTTCCATGCTCTATCTTCATCAACAATAGCTTGGGCTAAAATTTCATTAGCTCTGTAATAAGTTTTTGGACATGTAGATCACAAGGAACAATACCACCATTAAATGAGAAATGACCATCAACATTAGATTGGTTTTTTTTTTGGGAATGAGGACGATACCTCAAGCAACATTAGATTGGTTTTACTTGCTCTAGTAGACAGGTCCGTTACTGGAAATCTAGAATCATAATCAAACCAACATATGTCTAGCCAAACTCAATGCTTCATCTAATCTCATGTGACCACACCTGCATATTAAGTGTTAGAAAATATTCTTGTAAAAGTATTAACCAGAATTTTGACCAAGTCTTGGACTTCAGAAGAGGATCCAGAAGTTCAGAAGCGCCCAGAGGTTTGATGACCCTATGGATTTCAATTGGCATACCTCACGCGCTTCTAATGACGTGGCAAGTCACACCACCCGTGCATAACAAATTATGTTAGAAGTACAGGTGGCGTGTCACTCAGTGATAGGCTAACACGTTGACTTTCTATTTGTAATAGTATAAATAGAGTTAGTTAACACTGTATTCAATGTCGATCAATAAAGAAACTTATGCTTATCGTTCAACGTATTGTAATCGTTCATTAGGTTATTCAATACATATCTCTTTGGATCTTCATATTGTTCTTATGATGAATTGCTTACTGTTCTAGTATTTAATCATAGATTAATTTGCTTTTGCTCATATATCATTCACATACTCTGTTGATTAATCGAGTATAAAAGGGATCTGGGTTTCAACAATTGGTATCAGAGCTAGATAATCAATCTATTGATTATTCGATCTCTTCCAGTTTGGAGAATCCCTACTCTACAAGAATTTAATTTCAGTTAATTAAACTACTGCTTTTCATTCTACCCTGTTTTCTAAGAATTTGTTGAGTTCATACTTATTTCTCAAAATCAGTAGTGATTCAAGTTTAATTCTGAAATTCGTAAGCTAATTACTTCGTTTTGATTCCCGTGAAGTTTAATTGTTCAAAATTTTAAACGTATTTCCTGAAAATCGATACTCTGTTTCTCAAAAATGGCGACTCAAAATTTGAATGCCATATACACTTCCGGTTCCTTCACAAAACCTCCTACACTAATCCGAGACGAATATCCTCAAGGGAAAATTCGAATGATCAATTTCTATGAAGGATTAGATGTAGATCTGTACTCTACTATTTTAAATGGTCCTTTCGTACCAATGACCACTATTCCAAGAGTACCTCCTACAACTACTGTTGAAGAAATTCCTGCTCGCCAAGTTCCCAAAGAAAGGGGAAATTGGACTAATGATGATAAGCCCAAAGTTGAAGTTGCCAAAAACGCAAAAAGTCTACTAATCATGGCAATTCCAAATGAGATTTTTCAATCTCTTGACTCCTGTGAAACAGCCAAGGAATTATGGGATCTACTCGCCAATCAATTAGAAGGAGGTGCCAACATGAAGAAGAACAGAAGATCTCAAGCCTTGAATGAGTATAACAGTTTTCAAGCACTTCCAGAAGAGACTCTGGAACAGACTTACCACAGATTCAGCACTCTGATAAATATGTGCAAGAAATGTCATATTATTCGATCCAAGGAGGATAGCAATGTCTTATTTCTCAAACGTCTAAATCCATAGTGGTCAAATCTCTCCATGTCTCTGCAAGCAAATCAGGATCTGGAAATGTGGTCCTTACATGATATGTTTGGTACTTTACAAGCACATGAGACAGAAGTACAACAGAAGAAATCAAGTGTTGTCGGACCTCTGGCTCTCATTTCTGAATCCAGAGGTTCAGGAAGAAGAAGTAAGGAGACAGAGAAGAAAGGGAAGAGCAAGGCATTTAACTCAGAGGTTGGTCCAGAAGATCTTTCTGATTCAGAAGATAATGAGATCAACTCATTTCTTGAATGCTTGGCTCTCATTACCAAGCAGTTCACAAAAAAGTTTGGTAATCGTTCTTTTCAAAGAAGAAGGTTTGAAAACAGAAGTGAACGTCCTAATCAAACCTAAGTACCAAGGCAGGAAATACAGAACTGGCTATATGATCAATCAAGTAGAGATGAAGACATGTTATGTGGAATGGCTAAGGCAGATGACTCACAAGATCAACCTTCTGAAACACCGGTTTGTGCTATCTCTAATTCTTCTGAACTCGAACAAACAATTTTAAATCTAACTGTTGATTTTGAAAATCTAAAACAGAAGCTTCTCGTTGAAAAGAAACTGAGGAAAAATATTGAACAATCTGTTTCCATCATTCAAAAGGAAAGAGGTATTTTTAAAAGGGAAATGGAAATTCTGACTGAAGAGAAACATGAACTCTCTGTCGAAAAGGAAAAGACTTTAAAACTTCATAAATCAACAGAAGCTAAACTCAAAGAAGAGATTAACAATTTTTAAACTTCTAGAAGCTAAAGAAAAAAAAAATAAAGCCAAAAAAGTGACAGATTAAACTCTGCTGCACTTAAAAATTATTTTCAGAAGGAAAGAGAATATCTGCAAATTGAACTTCAAAATAAAGAGCTTTTGATTAAAAATTATATAGATATTCATAAGGTGCATGATAAGTTAAACACACAAGTAGGAAAAACAGGCCTTGGTTGCGAGGATCTGGATCCTTATACGTGTAAAAAAAGATCTACTCTAGACTCTGTCTTCTATATAGGTAAAGGACATAAACCTGTCTTTCTAATTCTAAATGAACAATCGGTTTTTAAGAAATCAAAATACGAGAATGGACATCAAGTTAGAAAATTAAAATACGAAAACACAAAATACTCTTCTGGAAAATTAACTCGGGTTGATCTTAAACTTGTCAAGAAGAAAGAAGCTGTTTTTCATTTTGGTTCATTCACTCATATAACTTTAAATGCAGAAGCTGATGAGTTCATATCTATGCAGGTAGAAGAAGAGCTTAGACTCAATTTTCAAAATGATATTTGATAGAGATCCTAATATAGCTTCAAAAGGTACTGGGTTCTGAAGAGTAAGAAAGATCTAAAGAAAGAAAGACTCAGAACTCAGAAGACAAGCAGATAAAAGCCTAAGGCATAGCTTCTGAAGTGGCAACTTCAGAAGTTCTGGAGATTCTGAAGATACTTCTGAAGAAGTTCTGAAGAAGGTTCTGAAGACACTTCTGAAGAAGTTCTGAAGAAGTTCAGAAGTAGTTCTGAACTTGCTTGTCATTTTTGTACTGTAACTTTAGCATTTCTATTTCATGTATAAATAGATAGTTTGTTAGATAGTTAGAACTAACGTTTTCATAAGCTTGTAAAGACATATTTTGTAATACAGTTCCTCTGATCAATACAATATTCAACATTTGGTGATCTATTTCTTGTTATCTTTCTATATCTTGATTGTTTGGGATCTAACAATTGGTATCAGAGCCAATTCATCTGTTCTTGAAGGTTAGAGAAGAACTTGTCAGATCTGACAGTTCTTGTTGTGTTCTTGATCGAAAAATTCAAGATTCAAATTCAGGTGAATTCTCGATCTTTTTCAAATCAAAGATGTCCAAAGAAATCGTCTCCATTGGATCAGAAACCAAACCACCAACTTTATTTAGGAGAATATTATCAATGGCGAATTAGGATGGTTCAATTATTGGACAATATCGATGAAGCTTTAATGCAATCGATCATAAAAGGCCCTCTGGAGGTCTATGTGGAAATCCCTGCAGTTCCAAGAACTGAATCCACTCCTGAAATACCTGCATCAACAATCAAGAAAAGCCCAGGTATGTACAGTACTGCTGAGAAAGCTCAAGCAAAAATTGACAAAAGGGCATTAACTCTTCTTACTATGGCTATTCCAAATGAAATCTTTAATAGAGTAGATAGTCTAACATCTGCCAAAGCTCTGTGGGATGAGGTGGAAGCCCAGATGCAAGGTAGTACAAAAGCCCAAGCACAACGATTAAATATCTGTGTGGGTACTTATGAGAATTTTAGATATAAAGAAAATGAATCAATTATTGATACATATCATAGATTCAACAATATTGTAAATGATCTGAGAAGAAATAGTGTTCAGAAATCAAACTCAGAGATAAACAATAAATTTATGAACAACTTGGGAAATGAATGGTCAAGTTTTTCTGATAACATGGTTACAAGGAATCTGTCTAGGAAGACTATTCATGATGTATATGGCATCTTGTTCCAACAAGAGGACAAGATCAAAACTAGACAGTATGAGCAGAAAAAAGCAAATGAAACTGTAGCCTTGTTAAGCAAAAAGTACAACAACTCCTTGACCATCTCTACTAAAAACAAAGTTTGTGAAATTCCAGAGACAACTCTGTGTGATGGGGATGAATCAGATGAAGAACTTAAAATAATTTCTGATAATATTGCCTTTATGACAAGGCAATTCACTCAAAGATATAATCAAAAATATCAGAATAAACCAAGGTCTGAAGTTGGACCTAAGAAAGGTCAAGATGCTGGTCAAACTGAGTCATCTGAACCAGCAAGGTGTTTTAATTGTGGTAAGTCTGGTCATTATGCAAGACAGTGCAAAATGCCCAAAGTCAAGAACTCAGGCTGCTATGAGAAGAAGCATCTTCTTGCAAAGAAAAAGGAATAAAATCCAGCTCTAGTAACCAAGTATGAGGAAGAATGGTTAAACTGGAGTGATGGAGATGATGATGAAGAGGTAGCTCATTATGCTTCAAAATGCTACATGTGCCAAATGGATCCAGAAGAAAAACATGCACATGATTCTGAGGTATCTTCTTCATCTTCTGAATTAAATTGTTTTTCTGAACCAAATTCTGAACTAAATTCGGAACAAATTTCTGAAAATTCTGAAGTGCAAAATCAATTTCAGAATATGTTTTCTGAATTTGAAACTCTCAGAAACAGAATCAAAGGTGAAAGAATTTTGGTAAATCAATTTAGAGCTGAAAGCCAAATCTATAAACAAAACTGCCAAGAAGCTGAACAAATTCTTGAAAAAGTTTCTGAAGAAAAGTTATAATTAAAAGAAAAGATGGACAGTTTAAAACAGGATATTATTAATGAAAAATCTGAAAAAAGAAGTTTTAAATGTAAAAATGTACTTTTTGAATCAAGAGACACTTGATCTCTACAAAAAGATTAAGGAATTAGAAGATCTAAACTTTAAAAGAGGTCAAACTGAACAGACTCTGAACATTTTGATAAATCAGGCTCAGAATTCAAAATTGACAATATTAAAGCATGTTTGGGATTTAATGACAGTCAAATTCTGAAAAAGGCACCTACAAATCTCTATGACTATTCTAAAATGAAATTTTTTAATGAAACCAATACATATATCATATCCAAACTTGTTAACTACTCTTTGCCTGAAAGAATTCCCTTTGTCAAATCCGAAACTCTGTTTTCTGAAGAAAAATCTTTTGATTCTGATAAAATTGTGATAATTTCTGAATCAGAAGTAATGAGTAATAATGTTTAAAAACTTTAGAAATTACTTCTGAATCTAAAATTATTTCTGAAGAAAAATATGAACCATATGTTAAATCTGAGAAAACTTCTGAACTGATTTATGAATCATCTTCTGAACAAACTGCTGAATCAGAAGATTATGTTGATAATAAATCAGAACATGAAGAAAAATATGATGAATTCTCAGATATTGAATCTTTACAAAATAATAATGAGAATTCAGAAATTATCTTTGATAATTCTAATGATGAGTCTGAAAATATTTTAAATCAAAATTTTTTTGCCTCTAGTATGACTCAAGATAAGTTCTCAGATTTAATGAATGCATCAGATTCAGAAGATGATGATGGTCATATGGTTCAAGTTATAGATAAAGATGGATATTTGGTATACAAATTACAATCATCTATGATGGACGGGGACATTTTAAAATCTACAGAACCAAAGTTGTCTTCAGAAATGTTTAACACTTTTTTCTGAAACAAGAGTTTCTGAAACTGATATTTCTTCCACACCATCAAATGATACTTCTATTTTTCCAAATACATCTTTAACTTCTAAAAAATATTCAACATCATCATCTGACTTTATACATAGAGTCAAATTCTTTGAAAAATGACAGTCTTCCAATTCAACTTCTAAAGTTCATAATACAGAACATAAATCCAAAGATAAATCTAAAATTGATAAAAAGACTACTTATACTAATCCTCATTTCTTATCTTTTACAGAGCTGTCCTCTTTAGTTTGGATAAAGAAATGTGATAGACTATCAAAGACTGACAAATTAGATAGTTTTTCATTTTCAAAGAAATATGATGTACCTAAACTTAATAAAGTGAATAAAAGAAATTTTGTTGATAAATTCAATAGTGTTGATTCTTGTTCATCTACTACTTTATTAAATATTCTGAAGAATCATATTCACTGTATTAATTGTGGTAATCATAATTTTCAACTAAACTCCAAATCAACAAAGAATAATCTTAAGAAATCAATTCAGAACTTTTCAACTAAATTGGTAAATAAAAATAACAATAAAAATAAAAATAAAAATAAACCTAAGACTGACAAATCTCAAAGTTCTGAACAAACTTCTGAACTGAAAAATCTGAAGTCAAAGTTCAGAATTTCAATTTTTTTTTACTAATCTCAAAGGCCCATTCTAAAATGGGTACCTAAATCTCAATAATCATTTTTGCAGATATGTCATGTGTGGGTCTTAGATTCTGGATGTTCAAGACACATGACACCATTCAAATAAATATTAACTGATTATCATGAGAGATATGGAGGAACAGTTAGCTTTGGAAATAATGCAAAAGGTTATGTGAGAGGTTATGGTACTTTTATCAAAGGAGATGTTACAGTAATGAAGGTTTTCTACATAGAAGGTCTCAAACATAACCTCTTTAGTATTAGTCAATTCTGTGACAAATATTGGAAGGTCGATTTTGATGTAGACTACTGTCATGTTCTAAGTTCAGAAAACAAGAAAGAGTTAACTGCTTATAGAGATGGAGATATCTACACTGCTACCTTTACAGCAACTGGTCAATTGAAAAGAATATGTTACATTTCCAACACAATGAGGAATGATAGTTGGCTTCACTCTGTAAGAGGACTACCAAAGATCAGATTTGATAAGAATTCTTTATGTTCTGCTTGTGAACTAGGGAAGATCAAGAGAAGCTCCCATCCTCTAAAAATGATATCTTCATGCAAAGCTCCACTTGAAATGTTTCATATGGATTTGTGTGGACCAATGAAGACTCAAAGCATGGGTGGAAAGAAGTATATTCGTGTCATTGTAGATGAATATTCAAGATATACTTGGGTTGAATTTCTTAGGCTCAAATCTGATACTTTCGAAAGGCTCATACCTTTTCTGAAGAAAATTCAAGTTCTTCTTCAACTACCAATCCAAAAGATCAGAAGTGATAATGGCACAGAATTTACAAATTCTACAATTCAGAACTTTTTGCAATCTGTTGGTATTTCACATAATTTTTCCGCTGGCAGAACTCCTCAACAGAATGGGGTGGTTGAGAGAAAGAATAGAACTTTGGTAGAAGCTGCAAGGACCATGCCAGCATATTCTGAACTTCCTTTGTCTCTTTAGGCAGAAGCTATAGCAACTGCATGTTTCACTCAGAATAGGACAATTCTTAATAGAAAACTACTTAAAACTCCTTATCAGGTTATTAAACAAAGAGAACCCTCTATTGATTACTGATAGAGATATCATAATAGCTTCAAAAGGCACTGGGTTCTGAAGACATAAAGATCTGAAGAATGAAGATTCAGAACTCAGAAGAAAAGACAAAAGCCTAAGGCATAACTTCTGAAGTGTAAACTTCAGAAGTTCTGAAGATATTCTGAAGAGGTTCTAAAGAAGTTATGAAGACACTTCTGAAGACACTTCTGAAGAAGATCTGAAGGAGTTCAGAACCTGTTCTGAACTTGTCTGTCATAAATGTACAGTTACTTTAGTCTTTCTATTACTTGAATAAATAGATTGTTTGTTAGATTGTTATAACTAACGTTTCCATAAGCCTTGTAAAGACATATTTTTGTAATACTGTTCATCTTATCAATACATACGACATTTGGCTATCATATTACTGTTCTAATCTTTCCATATATTGATATCTTGATTGTTTGGGTCCTAACAATTGGTATCAGAGCCAATTCATCTGTTCTTGAAAGATTTGGGAAAGAAATTGTCAGATCTGACAGTTCTTAGTGTTCTTGATCTACATAATTCAAATTCAACTCAGGTGAATTCTCGATCTTCTAACAATCAAAGATGTCTAAAGAAATAGTCTCAATCGGATATGAAACGAAACCACCAACTCTCTTCTTGGGAGAATATCATAAATGGAGAATCAGGATGATTCAATTCTTGGATAACATAGATGAAGACTTAATGCAATCAATCACAAATTTCCCACTAGAGTTATTTGTTGAGATTCCAGCTGTTCCCAGAACTGAATCCACTCCTGAAATCCCTGCATCAAGAATTAAAAAGAGTCCTGGAATGTATAATCCAGCAGAAAAGGCTCAAATGAAAGTTGATACAAGAGCGTTAACTTTACTCACCATGGCAATTCCTAATGAAATATTCCATAGGGTTGTTAGTTTAACTTCAGCCAAAGCCATGTGGAATGAAGTAGAAGCCCAGATGCAAGGAAGCACAAAGGCTCAAGCACAGAGATTAAATATCTGTGTAGGAACATATGAAAACTTCAGATACAAAGAAAATGAATCTATCACTGATACATATCATAGATTCAACAACATTCTGAATGATCTAAGAAGAAATGGCGTTCAGAAATCAAATTCTGAGATAAATAACAAATTTCTGAACAATCTGGGAAATGAATGGTCAAGTTTTTCAGATAATATGGTAACTAGGAACTTGTCCAGAAAGACTGTTCATGATGTCTATGGCATCTTATTCCAACAAGAGGACAAGATCAAAGTTAGGCAACATGAAAGAAAGAAGGCAAATGAAACGGTTGCCCTTCTGAGCAAGAACTACAATAATTCTTTGACCATGAATGCTAAGAAAGTTTGTGAGATTTCAGAGACAACTGTTTGTGATGGGGATGAATCAGATGAGGAGCTGAAAAGGATTTCTGATAATATTGCTTTTATGACAAGGCAATTTAAACAAAGATACAATCAAAAATATCAGAATAAACCTAAATCTGATGTTGGACCTAAGAAAGGTCAAGAAGCTGGTCAATCTGAAACATCTGAACCAGCATGGTGCTTCAACTGTGGAAAGCCTGGACATTATGCAAGACAATGCCAGATGCCAAAAGTCAAGAATTCAGGCTACTATGAGAAGAAGCATCTGTTAGCTAAGAAAAAGGAGCTTAATCCTGCTCTAGAGACCAAGTATAAAGAGGACTGGTTAAACTGGAGTGATGGAGATGATGATGAAGAAGTTGCTAACTATGCGACCAATTACTATATGTGTCAAATGGATCCAGAAAAGGACAAACAAGACAATGAGGTATCTTCTTCATCTTCTGAATTAAATTCTGAAATAAACTACTCTTCTGAACATAACACTGTAAATTCTGAAATGAAAAATCAATTTCAAAACATGTTTTCTGAATTTGAAACACACAGAAACAAAATCAAAGGTGAAAGAATTTGGTCAATCAATTCAGGGCTGAAAGTCAAATATATAAAGAAAATTGTCAAGCAGCTGAACAGATTCTTGAAAAAGTTTATGAATAAAAACTTGTTTTAAAAGAAAAAATAGATAATTTACAAAAGGAAGTAATTAATGAGAAATCTGAAAAGAAAATTCTAAATGTTAAGATGAATTTTCTGAATCAAGAGAGACTTGATCTTTATAAAAAGATCAAGTAATTAGAAGATTTAAATTTTAAAAGAGGACAAACTGAACAAACTCTGAACATTTTAACTAGTCAGACTCAGAACTCAAAATTTTACAATATAAAAGCAGGTTTAGGATATAATGACAGTCAAATATTGAAAAAGGCACCTGCAAACTTGTATGATTATTCTAAAATGAAAAATTTCAATGAATTAAATACAGGTGTCATCTCTAAACCTGTGAGCGGAGACTTTGTTTTCAGAAGAAACACCATTTGTAAAATCAAAGACTTTGTTTTCAGAAGAAACACCTCTTAAAACTGGTGAACCAGAGATAATCTCTGAAATAGAAGAAATAAATATAAGTTCAAATATTTGTGAATCTTCTGAATCTTCTGAATCAAATATTATTTCTGAAGAAAAATCTGAAGTAATTGTTAATTTCTGAAGTTACTTCTGAGATAACTTCTGAATTCAATTCTGAAGTAATTTCAGAAGATACTTCTGATAATAAATCAGAACATGAAGAAAAATATGATGAATTCTCAGAAATTGACTCTTTAGAAGATGTTGATGAGAATCCCAATATATTTTTTGATAATTCTGATGATGAGTCTACAACAACAAAAAATTCAAATATTTTTGCAACTAGTATGACTCAAAATAAATTTTCAGATCTAATAAATGCTTCTGATTCAGAAGATGATGATGATCATATGGTGCAAGTGATTGACAAAAATGGCTATTTGGTTTACATATCACAATCTTGTATGACTGAAGGAGAAATATTAAAATCTGAAGCTTCAAAGATACATTCAGAAATGTTTGGTCCTGTGTTTTTAAAAACAGAATATCAAAATTCAGATTTTTCTCCTACTAATACAAACACTTCATTGACTTCAACACCATGTTCAGTAACATCTTCTGACTTCAACACCAGAGTTAAATATTTTGAACAAGGACAATCCTCAAATTCTCTCTCTGAAATTCAGAAAATTAATTCAAATTCTGAAGATAAACCTAAAGTGAACAAAAGAATTTCTTATACTAATTCTCATTTCTTATCTTTTACAGAGCAATCCACTTTAGTATGGAGAAAGAAAGATGAAAGACTGTCAAAGAATGACAAATTAGATAGTTTTTCATTTTCAAAGAAGAATGATGTACCTAAATCAAAGAAAGTGAATAAAAGAATTTTTGTTGAAAAATCAAATGTTATTGATTCTTATATGTCTAATGCTGTTGTAAATACATTAAAGAATCATATTCACTGTATTAATTGTGGTCATTATAATTTTCATCTTAACTCCAAAACAACCAAGAAACATTTGATGAAATTTATTCAGAAATGTTCAGCTATATTGACAAATTTAATTAAAAGAAAAAATAAAAATAAAATTAAAACTAAGAAAGATAAATCTCAAAGTTCTAAACAAACTTCTGAATTAAAAAATCTGAAGAAAAAGTTCAGAACTTCAAATTTTATTACTAATCTCAAAGGACCCATTCTGAAATGGGTACCTAAAACTCAATAATCTCTTTTGCAGAAATGTCATGTGTGGGGCTTAGATTCTGGATGTTCAAGACACATGACATCTTTGAAAGAACTACTAACTGATAATCATGAAAGATATGGAGGAACAGTTAGCTTTGGAAACAATGCAAAGGGATATGTAAGAGGATATGGCACTTTCATTAATGGAGATGTGAAAGTAATGAAAGTTTTCTATGTTGAGGGACTAAGACATAATCTTTTCAGTATTAGTCAATTCTGTGACAAATACTGGAAGGTTAATTTTGACATAGATTATTGTCATGTTCTGAGTACATCAAACAAAAATGAATTAACTGCTTATAGAGATGGAGATATCTACACAGCAACATTCACTACAACTGGTCAACTACAAGGTGTATGTTATATGTCTACATCAATGAAAAATGATAGTTGGCTTTTGCACAGAAGAATGTCACATCTGAACTTCAAAGCCATTTCTGAACTAGGCAAACATCAATCTGTAAGAGGACTACCAAAGATCAGATTTGAAAAGAACTCTCTTTGTTCTGCATGTGAACTAGGGAAGATCAAAAGAAGTTCTCATCCTCTAAAAATGCTATCTTCATGCAAAGCTCCACTAGAAATGCTACATATGGATTTGTGTGGACCAATGAAGACTCAAAGCATGGGGGGGAAAGAAATACATCCTTGTCATAGTAGATGAATATACAAGATACACTTGGATTGAATTTCTGAGACTCAAATCTGATACTTCTGAACGACTTATACCTTTTCTGAAAAAAATTCAAGTTCTTCTTCAACTCCCAATTCAAAAGATCAGAAGTGATAATGGAACAGAATTCATAAATTCTACACTTCAGAACTTTTTGGAATCTGTTGGAATTTCACAAGAACTCCTCAACAGAATGGGGTGGTTGAAAGAAAGAATAGAACTTTGATAGAGGCTGCAAGAACCATGCTTGCATATTCAGAACTTCCTCTTTCTCTTTGGGCAGAAGCTATTGCTACTGCATGTTTTACTCAGAACAGGACCCATCTAAACAGAAAATTTCTTAAAACTCCCTATGAAATGCTAAAACAAAGAAAACCCTCTATTGATTATTTTAAAATCTTTGGTTGCAGGTGTTTTCTAAAGAATGATACTCAACATCTTGACAAATTTGCACCAAAAGGTGTAGCTGGTATATTTGTTGGCTATTCGCAAAGATCCAAAGCTTATAGAGTACTAATTAAAGGAACTCAAAGGATCATTGAGACTACAAATGTCAGATTTCATGAGCCAACATTGAGTTCTGAACAAAACAGTTCAGAACTCGCACATAAACCAGATATAATGTTTGCGACATGTATTTGTGCTAGATATCAAGCTAATCCTAAGGAATCTCATCTTCTTGCTGCTAAAAGAATCCTTAGATATCTCAAAGGTTCTCCTTCATTGGGACTTTGGTATCCTAAGGATTCTGGTTTTGAGCTAACAACTTTCACAGATGCAGACCATGGTGGTTGCAAATTGGATAGGAAAAGCACATCTGGATCATGTCAATTTTTGGGTGACAGACTTGTAAGTTGGTCTTCAAAGAAACAAAACTGTGTTTCCACTTCTACTGCAGAAGTTGAGCATGTTGCAGCTGCAATCTATTGTTCACAAGTGATCTGGATGCAAACACAACTCAAGGACTATGGTTACACGTACTTTCAAAAAGATTCCTTTGTACTGTGATTCAAAGAGTGTCATAGCTATCACTGCT
The DNA here is from genome assembly GCA_036898165.1 of Silybum marianum. Lineage (NCBI taxonomy): Eukaryota > Viridiplantae > Streptophyta > Magnoliopsida > Asterales > Asteraceae > Silybum > Silybum marianum. The sequence goes on along the minus strand of CM072533.1, from coordinate 28,263,466 downwards.
AATCCTGTTCAACATTCAAAAACAAAGCATATTGATGTAAGATATCATTTTATCAAAGATCATGTGGAAAAAGGTAATATGGAAATGTTTTTTGTTCAGACAGATTATCAATTGGCTGATTTATTTACCAAAGCACATGATGAGAAACGATTTAATTTTCTGGTAAGTAAATTAGGCATGATGAACATGTCTATGTAAGTATTTTAGAAATTATATTCTGAGTTTAATTCTTCTAAATTCTGAATAATTTGAACTTCAGATCATCTAAAGTTCTATATTCAGAAAAAAAATATCTTCTTTCAATACTTTCATTTTTTTCCCATTTCGTTAACATTTTCATTTCTCTAATAAATAGCATTGTTTAAGGGGGAGAATCATAATTGTTTATGATTCAAGGGGGAGTGATGCTAAATTTCAAAATCATGATTACTCCTTTCTATCAAACAGATCTGAGGTGCTGGTTACAAGTCTTGAATTTCAAATCTAAGTAGTATGGACAAACTATTATAACCCTAAATCTAACCCTAACCCTAGTTCTGCTATAATTGGGGAAACTCAAATCAAGCCTATTGAGGTGGTCTCTGAATCAAATGCTGGTGTAAATGAGTCTCAATCTCGTGCTGAGAGCAGTGATGGACATGATTTGTCCAAATTGTATGTTCCTGAAGAAAAATTGCTCGATATCAAAAGGAATAACTGTGCTTTGAACTTCAAATCGACAGATTTTGCTGATGATCAAATGATTTTGATCGAAATTCGAAAGAAACATCCACTACGTGTTTTGCTCTCAAGGAAATTTTCAGTCCCTGCTTCTTACTTGCAACAATGGTGGTATTACACTGAGGTCGATGAAGATGCAAATGATATTTCCTCATACATTCATGGCTACAGGGTATGTGTTTCTATGGAAGATGTTAGAAATATACATTTCCTTCCAAAAGAAGATGAAGTTCTTGGAAAAACTTCATATGATCCAGTTCCGTCATCTTCTGAGATGTATTCAGATTTTATGAGCTTGGGATATTCTGAACAACTCAATGCTTTAAGTTCATTCAGAAGGAAGTGTCTACCCCCAATCTGGTATTGTCTATTTTCTATTTTAAATACTCGCCTCTTTGGAAAAAGTTCTAGTTTAGACCAAGCATCTACAAATGGAAGGATTATATTTCATGGAGTGGTATTCAACAAACTCTTTGACTATGCTTCACTAATCTTTGAAGACTTGAAGACTGTTGTCCTGAAGAAATCCACAAACAACTACATTCCCTTCCAACGATTCTTTCAGACATTTATCAAAGGTGCAATGAAAGTTGTTCCTGTTATTCCTGATCTTGCACATGAGGTACATGTTCCTGTCTTTACCATGGATAGTCTTCGTCCACCAAATGCAAAATTAAAATTTCCAAATGCCATTCCATTACCTGCTTACTTACTTGAACTTGTAAATTCAAAAAATAGGATTGTGAGTAAGTATATGAATTAATGGGACTACCAAAACCAGTAGTCTCTTCCCCTGATTCCCACAAGAGTGGTGAGCATGCTAAGGAGTCAAGACTATCTAGGAAGAGTGGGGAGGCTGTTCAAGGGGGAGAACAACCTCAAAGTCTGAAGAGGAAAAATGTAAATGAGAGTTTGGGTAGAAGGGTGAGAAAAAGAACTGATGAGGGGAGAACACAAGTAAAACATAAAGAAACTTGTGAACCAGATGTTACTAGCCGGGCACCCACATCATTTTTTACTCCACATTCTTTGGTGGGTAATATTGAAAAGGCCAGTGAGCCCATGGCAACACTTGTTAACCCCCCAGCTACTCACCCATCTCTCAACAGAAGGGTGTTTCATTAACACAATTGGGGCAAGCAGCTCATATACCACTAGGACCCCATTTGGAAGATCCTTTTGTTGAAAAAGAAGGACATATGTCCCCCCTTCATTGTTTTGAGCACGTAGAGTCTGAGAGTCCACTCAACCTTGAGCCTCAAGAACCACTTAATGTGGAATTCCTTCACACCAACACACATCTTTCAGATGTAAATAAGCAAAATGTGTGTCACATTGCCTCAACAACTATAGATATTCCTAATATTGGGTATCAAGGATTAGTTGGAAGCCCTGGTGGAGTGAACATCACTAAAGCTCCATTCACAAAGTCTTTTATGATTCATGATGATGTGGCATCTACAGGCTAGCCTTCTTCTGAAGGACTGCAAACAAGACCATCTGTTGGTCTTGGCAATTTACCTACATCTTCTGAATTCTTAGAATTCAAGGATTTTTGTACTTCTGAATTTGAAAAGATTCAGAAGGAATTAAAGGAATTGACGAACAAATCAAACAAGGTGATGGAGGATAGGTTGGAAAAATAGGAGGTAACAATGGTGAATAAATTGAATGATTTTCAAGTATCTTCTTCAAATGATCTCAACTCCTTTAAAGATGCACTTCTGAATGCTTTCTCTGAAGTGATTTTTTCTGTATCTTCTCTTAAAGCATCGCAGCCTTCTTCTTCAAGTTCTCAGCCTAATACATCTGAGTTTGCTACTAAGGATGATATTAATCAAATCTTGAATCAATTATCTTTTATTCAGACTTCTAAGAGAGCATTGAATAACAGATTATCTGCGTTGGAGTGTAGACCTCAGGCAGATACTTACAAAAGGAATCTTGATGATCAGGGTCCTGATAATCAAGAGGGGGAGAAAAGACAAAAAGTATCTGAAGCTGAAAATGTTGAAAATACTCAAGGTCAATCTTCTGAGAAAACTTCTGAAGAAGCTCAGAATATAGGTGAAGGTTCAAACAGAGTTTCAGAATATAGGTGAAGGTTCAAACTTCCATAGATGATATTCTTGCAGAACATGAAGGGCAAGAGGTTGATGTTGCTTCTTCTAAAGAATTTATTGATGAAGGATATGAAACAGAAAAACTATGTTTTGATTATGAAGGAAACTTGAGTTCAGATAAAACAGATGTGATTCCAGATTCTAATGAAGAAATGCTAAGAGAATATCTGGCATTTGAAGATGTAATTGGTGAACCAAGTGATCTTTCAGATGTGATCATGTTTGAAGAAGATGTAAATAATGAATCTGAAGTAAATATGGAAGAAATCTCAGAAGTTAATGAAGTCAGAGATTTAGTGATCTAGAAGCCACAACAAATTTTGAATGAGGTTTATAGTGATTTTTCTGAAGAATTATGGAGTTTGTTGAGAAAATTCTGTTGGGTTCATTTATTTCTTAACAATCCAAGAAATCTGGAGTGTAGATTTTTGGATAACAGATTGTCAATTTTTGAAGACTTTCTGAATCAACTAGATGAGAGATTTGAAATAGAGTTTGATATAAATCATATGGGAGGAATTGAAATTGCAGATGAAATTCTTATTGTCTTTTCAGAAAAATTTGAAGTAAGGTTCAGACCTTGTATTGTTATTCCTGCAATAGATCTTCTAGTACTTGAATAACCTATTTTAGATGAAGTTTTTGAAAAGGACACTGTGTTCATTCCTGGAGAAAGTAGTTTGGAATTTCCTGAAGATACTTATTGTTTTATGTACAGAAGAAGTATGAAATCTGCAACATTGGAAGATTTTCTGAATGATGAATGGTCTGAAGATCCTATTTCTAAAGTGAGAAACTATATTCAGAATCATAGTGTTCAGAACTTTTATGATTCAACTTTAATAAAGAAGATCAGATGCTTATCAAAGTCAATCAAAGATGACTTGTTTATAGTCAGGTTTGGAGCAGAAAGAAGGGATGGCACTTTATCTTAATTTACTCATTTGATCTGTACAAATTAAGACTGCAAGATAAGCTGGTAACTTTAGCTTTTTGTGTCAAAGAAGAATCTGAACTTGTTTAAGAGATTAGACGAATTTTCGGTATCTACATTAGAAATCTGATTATGCATGATTTGCAACTAGCTTTGGAATTCATATTATCCAAAGTGAATTTGCTAGAGCCTGTTTATATTGAAAGATCAGGGCTAAAAAGATTATTCACTAATCCAGACATCGACTTTATGTACTTTGTGGAAGGAGTCACCAAGACATTTATTGCATCTGATATTCCAAAGTATTCAACATCCACTCTCACATGGTTTATGAACTATATGACAGATTTTATTGAAGAATCTGATATCAAAGAAGAGATAATCTATTTGGTCAAAGAAAGAATAAGTTTCAGAGAATTTATAAGAAAGAGATATCTTGCTAGTCATATGAGGGTAAACAAGATCAGAGGAGCTGACTATTTGATGAGTGATGCTTATGCTTTCAAGATTCATACAAAGAAACAAGATATGGAAGAAATTCAGAAGTTCACTCTGAATCTTAAAAGTTCAGAAGTAAGCCCAAGAGAAAAGAAAAAAGAAAAGGAGAAAATTTCTGAGGTTGTTTCTGAAGAGTTTGTTCCTACAAAGCGAGTTTCTGAAGAGGAACAACTACAAGAACAAAGGATTGAAGAAAATGCATTTACCATGTTCCTTGAATATTTTCATCCAGAAATGTTCATGGAATAGGAACAGAAGTTCAATTATATTGATTGCTGGATCAACAAATCCTTTGGCTGGAAGCAATGGTATTCTGAGATAATAAGAAAGTTGAGAATTCCTGTGAGCGAAGTCAGAAAGGAAAGTCCAATTGTTAAGGTGATTACTGCTGATTTGAAGACAATGAAAAATTACAAGTATGCATTTTTTACTGTCGAAAGGAAAGATGGTGAAATATCTACTTTTTCAGAAGCTGACTTTCAGAATGTTCACCTAAGAGATATGCTCAGAGTATACAGGAGTCTTTATCCTTTTCATGATCCGATTACAAAGTTCAGAAAATCATTTCCAGTTCTCAGAGATGGTTTGTATAGAGAATTTATCTGGGCTGCAAAGACTGATTTCCAAGTTACGTATGTACTGAATAAGAAACAAGTTCATCTGAGTAAACCAAACTTAAGTTTACCTGATATTCAGAATTTGAAGAAAAGTACCTTGGTGATTCAACCTCCAGGATTTGTATGCAAGTGCTTTCAAGAATTACTTTTTGTAAGATTTGACGAACTTCACAATTGTTGCAATGGAACTTTAATGGCTATCAGAGATCGTTTGATTAAAAGACAAAACAGAAGACCAAAGAATCTGAATGATGAAGACTGGGAGAAGTATAAGAAACTTGCAAAGGAGATGATCAGAATTGCAGAATCTCTGTTGGAATACAGAAGTCTAATTTTGAAGGATGTTAGACAAATCTTGAATTTTTGGAATTATGATCTGAACTTTTGAAGCTAAGGGGGAGATTGATAGAGATACTAATATAGCTTCAAAAGGTACTGGGTTATGAAGAGTAAGAAAGATTTGAAGAAAGAAAGACTCAGAACTCAGAAGACAAGCAGATAAAGGCCTAAGGCATAACTTCTGAAGTGGCAACTTCAGAAGTTCTGGAGATTCTGAAGATACTTCTGAAGTAGTTCTGAAGAAGGTTCTGAAGACACTTCTGAAGAAGTTCAGAAGAAGTTCAGAAGTAGTTCTGAACTTGCTTGTCATTTTTATACTTTAACTTTAGCATTTCTATTTCATGTATAAATAGATAGTTTGTTAGATAGTTAGAACTAACGTTTTCATAAGCTTGTAGAGACATATTTTGTAATACAGTTCATCTGATCAATACAATATTCAACATTTGGTGATCTATTTCTTGTTATCTTTCTATATCTTGATTATTTGGGATCTAACAATATTCTTAAAACTTTGGATGAGTGCTTTAAATCTGATCAAGCAAAACGTGAACACCAATTTTCTGAAAATCATCCAGAGATTCTCCCTTGTTCCTTCGTCGATTTAAATCTTTGTGACAACAAAGAAAATGATGAGTGTGTTACTTATCCTTGGGAAAATAATGATCAAAATGATGACGATTTCTTTGAAATATCAGAAAAATCAATGTCATGTCTTAACTTCTGTTTGCCTACTAATTATGTAAAGGTTCAACAATGCGTAAAGGACAACAATGCTCCCTTTATGTATACTAATGAATCTCCAGAGATTAGATCAGCTGGAAAGGAAGTTGAAAAACTTTCTAATGGATACCAAATTTCTCTGTATCTCAAACAATACAGAAAAGAGAGTTACTCATACATCCAAATTTCCTTGAGATGTGCATCAAAGCTAAATCATGTCTTGATCTATAAAAGGAAAATAAAACAAAAAAATGAAAATACTCAGAAACAATCTCTGAACCCCCAGCCACAGAAGTTTACTCCAGCACAAAAAGAAAAATGGAAAATTAACTCTTATGCTCATGTTTCAGTAAAACCAAGTGTTCAAGAGAAGTCTCCATAGAAGAAGCAAACTCAGAAAAGTTCAAATGTTCCGAAGCATAAGTCTAGACTAGATAAGGAGTTCAATAGAACAACTGATGCTAGAATAGACAGAATTAAGAAATATTGGAATTATCATTTGAGTAATGAAAATTCAATGAATTATTTTATGTTTCAGAACTCTAAATGTTGTTCTTTATTTCTAAAACTCAAACAATTCTTCTCACGACCTTCTAGTTATTTCTTTGATAATCGTAAACACTCATGTAACATCCACTCTCCTAAATATGCTTACCTAGTGATTTTTAAATATGTATTATACGTTAAAGCATGCTTTATGTGTTAATTGTGTTTTATAAAGAATGAAGAGAATTAGCTAAAATGCTAAGTGTCTTACTGAGCTATAAGTTGAACCCATAATTGGAATCAGATGTAGAGGGTAAGGTTGGTTCTAACACCTCACAAATGACATATAGATAATGTGAATGTTCAAAAATACAAAGTGCATTGCTTAAATAGAAATTGGGTAGATAACTAGAATGCCTAAATGGGAGAAATCTACCCAAAATATGAACGGGTGATCTAAATGGTGATGTAAAGGTTGAAACACCTTTCAATAAGTTAATATGAAGTGTTAGAAGTGTTGGAAGTCGAATAAGTCACGTACATTGCATTTTATCCAAGTTTTACAAAGTACGTTGCTTTTTCGGTAACTCACGTGCACGTCACTCAAACGGTGGGTGTTTTTGGGATGTTAAGCTTTAGAAATAAGTTTTGGACCTATTAGGAGTTGTTGGCGGTGTCGGAAAATTTTTACAAGATTCCGAACCCAAAACCAAAAGCACAAAATTGCAAAGGAAAGCATAACTCGTACGAATATGTAAAACTGCTCTTATTGGGAGATCTTTTCTGGATTTTCTTTATTGGAACTTATAGATTATCTTGTTACCAACGCGTAGGCGAAAACCTCATCGAAAACGGAGTCCCAAGCAAAAAGTTATGGAGTTTTTAGTATTTAGTGGCCAAAGTGGATACCCAGTCGGGTCAAACCCGACCCAACTCGGGTTTTAGTTAATATGACCGAATTTTTGACCTATTTTTCACCCATTTCAGCCACTGATTTGTGTGAGAAATTTCATATGCATTTTTCATCAATTGAGGTTGAATCTAAGTCCATACTAAGGGGATTAACATCAATCTTGAAGGATTAAACAACAAATTGAAGGTAAATCTCGTCTTTGTTCTTGTTCTTAAGGTTGTATCAAGTATGATGGTATTTGGGTGAGATAAGTTTAATGCATGTATAAAATAAATGTAGAAATTTTGAAATGATGCTTATATTATGATTATACTTTAGTTAATTCTTTGATTTCATGATTGATTTGCAAGAAGATGGAAAGAAATGTGGGTTTTCACTGTAAGAACAAATTGACTATTTGCTTTACTAAGTTGGAGTTGATGAAATTTGTAGAAATGGATGAATGAACAATGGTTTCTTGTTGATTGTACCTTTTAATGACAAAACAAAGTTAACATTTGAATTTGGTTAAGATTAGAATGGAATTGGATACTTAATTGGACAAAAGTGTGATTTTTCGAGTTTGAAAGTCATGTTACAGCACTGTTTTAGAAAAATCGTATAAAATCGTTTAAAAATCATAAAAATATGAGGTCAGAGGCATTTGAAAGCTAGGATTGTGTATTTTGTTTTGTATTCAGTCATCGAAATCTAACTCCAAGCTTGAGATGGGTAAAAAGGGTCATCTTTTCTGTGTGTTAAGGCTGATTTTTGACAGCCTCTTGCTGCTGTGTTGTAAATTTTGTAGAAAATTGTAGAAAAATCCTAAAAATCTGTAAAAATAGGCTCTGGAAAGGTATGATAAAGAGCTATACATCATCTTTAGAATCCATTTGATGATTTTGAGTTTAAGATGGGCAAAATAGGTCTGCAAGTAGATGTTGTATTGTAAAAAACAAAGTAGAAAGCTTGAATTAAAAAGAGTCAAGTTTGTGTTATTGTTGTGCTTTGCTAATGGGACTCTATATATGAACTTCAGGTCTAATTTAAGTATATTTTAAGGCCTTGGAAGTGTTTTTTTTCAAACCAGTGAACAGGAGTTGGGATTCGACCTTTCGGTTTGATTAACCAAATTCAATGAGCAACACTGTGAGTTTATGTGGACATATGTGTTACTTTGTGGTTATATATGCATATGTTCTTATTTGTTCTTCCATGAATCATACTAGATCCTAAATATTCCCTTGAATTGACATATTATTAATATTGAGCTTGTGGTGCGTTTTGGGCGCCGATTATCGATATACCATGGAGTCCGGTAAGACAATAGGAGGGGCTGCCATACTCACTGCCCAGTGGGAGTCAGGGGGTGAGTATAGGACTTTGGCACAATCCGGGAGATGAAGGACGGATTCGGTGTCAAGTCTTATGTTTGTGTAGAAGTTAATTGGCATTGAACTTATATGATCTCAAAATATATAATTAATGTTGATTGTATTGATGTTTTCTTCGTGATTCCCTCTTTGAAAGTATGTTTTATATATATGACTTCATATGGTATAACTAAATTGTTTCATTGTTTCTATGTAAACTTGTTCTCGAGCCCTTCTTCGTTTCCTAGTATACGTATATGTATATAATACTTTGTAACCTCATATTTCCTCATGAATTCACTAAGCTTTATAGCTTACATTTTAGTGTTTTTTTTTTAACTTTTCAGGACAAGTTGGAAAAGTTAAGAACAAAATCGAATGATCGATTTAGGGTTTGACGTGTGAAGCCTACTTTTGTTATAGGTATATGTTATGCTTTTGGGTTGTATATAGTTTGAACTTTCCGGGTAGACATGTCCCCGATGTTTATGTCTTGGTTTCTTATGAAATTGTTAAGCCTTAAGCTATGTATTTTGGGTTGTAAATTGTTATCCCGTATTTTGAGGTTTTTGAAACTAAATTAAATTAATGATGGTTCAGTAAGCGTTAGTTTAGTAACCGCGGTGTTACAACTCAAACTTCAGAAATCAAAACAAAAGAAACGATCCGAACAAAACAGACAAACCAGAAGTCTCCGAAAAACTTGTAAAACCCGTAAATTTCTTCTCTCAAAAGGAAAAATCAAATCATAAGTGTAAACCTAACATCAAAATACCCATTATGAAATGGGTATCTAAATCTCTCTGATATTGGTTGCAGAAACAGCGTGTGCACATTTGGTATCTCGACTCTGGATGCTCGAGGCACATGACTAGAACGAAAAACTTACTCTCCAAATTCAAAAATAAAACTTGAGGAGCAGTAACATTTGGTGACGATGGTAAGGGTCAAATAAAAGGCTACAGTACACTTCAAGAAGGTAATGTTACCTTATCCAAAGTAGCTCATGTTTCTAGATTGAAGCATAATCTTTTGTGTGTAAGTCAACTCTGTGATTCTAAAATGTTAGTGGTATTCGATGAAAAACATTGTTACTTATTCTCTAAAGCAGGTGAAAAATTATGGAGAGCTGACAGAAAAGGTAACTTATACATGATGAAATTCACTTCTAAGGATGGTACAGAAACCCTCTGTCTTGTCTCAAAGAAGAGTGAATAGCTTGGCTCTGGCATCATAAATTTTCACACTTAAATTTTCAAAATCTTGAACTACTTGTAAAACATAACCTGGTAAGGGGCCTCCCAGAGGTACACTTCCAAAAGGATCATCTCTTCCCAGCTTGTGAGATGGGAAAAATTAAAAGAGCTTCCCATAAAACAAAGAGTGATCATTCGTGTACAAGGCCTCTGCAAAATGCTTCACGTTGACCTCTATGGTCCTATAGATATTCAGAGCCTTTCTGGTAAAAGTACATCCTTGTGCTAATAGATGAATTTTCCAGGTACACATGACTTGCTTTTGTGCTTCAGAAGTCAGAAGTTCCAATAGTATTAAGGAACATGATGACAACGATACAAGTACTTTTGCAAAAGAAGATACAACAACTCAAAAGTGACAATGGTATTGAATTCAAGAATGCTAAACTTGATGAATACCTTACCAATGAAGGAATCACTCAAAACTTCTCTGGTGTACGTACACCTCAACAAAATGGTGTGGTAGAAAGAAGAAATCGCACTTTAGTCGAAGCAGCAAGAACAATGCTTGCAGCTTCTGGACTAGCCACCAACTTTTGGGCTGAAGACGTAGCAACGGGTGCTTTACTCCAAATCGATCTATTATAGTCAAGTGGCATTTCAAAAGTTCTTATGAACTAATAAATAACAAAGTACCCTCAGTTAAATTTTTCCACATTTGTGGCTGCATGTGCTTTATTTTGAATGATCAAGAGAAGTTTGGGAAGTTTGACAAGAAGTCTGATGAAGCCAAATTCTTGGATTACTCTTTAATTTGAGAACCAAGAGTGTAATGGAAAGCATTAACATAGACTTCGATGATCAAACCCAATTGACTTTTGACTATTCCAATTCAGAACTCAAACTTAACAATGTTACATCTGATTATCTTTTAGGCTCCAGAGAATCCGAGATCGACGCAATATTTGATGAGTTTCTAGGGGAAGAAACACCATCAGAGAGGATATCAAATAATCCAACCTTGAATATTCGAGAGGGACTTCAAGCTTCTGAGATAACTATTTCTGACCCATCTGCGTCTTCTGGTTCAACAAATGAAAGTCCAGGCAACTCCTCGTCCTTTGTGCTTACATTTAAGTGGGAGATACTCCGCTCCACTCCAGAATCAGAAGTTGCCCCAGAACCAATCCAAATCCCAGAGCCCTTGGACACAAAAAATCAAGCACAGCCGATATCTCAAACAAGAATGAAAAGATGGAACAATTCTCACTCTCAAGATTTAATCATTGATAATCCATCTGAAGGGGTCAAAACTAGATCTGCAACTGCCAACGAAGCTTTCTTTGTAAATCTCTTAAGCATGGTAGAACCAAAGAAAGTTCACGAAGCCTTGCAAGACTCAAGTTGGGTGGATGCAATGCAAGAAGAACTTCTACAATTCTACATAAACAAGGTATGGAAATTAGTCCCTCTACCTAAAGATAAAGTTGCAATTGGTACAAAATGGGTGTTCAGAAACAAGAAGGATGAAGATGGGATTGTCATCAGAAATAAAGCAAGACTGGTGGCTAAGGGATATTGTCAAGAAGAGGGCATTGACTAAGATGAAACCTTTGCTCCAGTAGCAAGACTAAAATCAATCAGACCTTTTCTAGCCTTCTCTGCATACAAAGACTTCAAAGTATACCAAATGGATGTCAAATGTGCATTTCTGAATGGGAAACTCACAGAAGAAGTGTATGTTCTACAACCTTCTGGTTTTGAAGATGCAAGACATCCGGATCATGTCTATCTTCTGGAAAAACCTCTGTACGGCTTAAAGCAAGCTCCCAGCCTGGTTGAACGACTATCAAGGTTTCTGATTGATCATTTGTACGAAAACGGTAAATTTGATACTACTTTTTTCATCAAAAGAGGCAAAGGTACGAACTGTTGTTCAAGTCTACGCGGATGACATTATATTTGGTTCAACTGATAAAGCAGAAGTTGAAATATTTTTAAAACTAATGAAAAGTGAATTTGAAATTAGCATGATGGGAGAATTAAACTTCTTCTTAGGGCTTCAAGTCAAACAAACTACATATGGCATTTTTCTAAACCAAGCCAAGTATGTTTCTAACATGTTAAAGATATTCAAACTTCACAATCCCACTACTATGAAAATTCCAATATCTCCTAGTACAAGGCTTGATTCTGATCCCTCAGGGAAATCAGTTGATGTCACGAACTACAAAGATATGATTGGATCACTTCTGTATTTAACACCAAGTAGACTAGATATTATGTTTGCCACATGTCTCTGTGAAAGGTATCAAGCCAATCCAAAAGACCCTCATCTGGCTAGCGTTAAAAGAATTTTTAGATACTTAAAGGGGACAACATCTTTGGGCCTCTGGTATCTCAAAATTTTTGACTTTGATTTGATTGCATACACTGACTCTGATCATGCAGGATGTAAGTTGGATAGAAAGAGCACCTCTGGTAGCTATTAACTTCTGGGAAATATACTAATCAATTGGACATCCAAGAAGCAAAACTGTGTGTCAATTTCTACACCAGAAGCAGAATATGTTGCTGTTGCTAGTTGTTGTTCACAAGTAATCTGTATGAAGACCCAATTCAGAGATTATGGTCTAGTGTATGACAAAATTCCCATCCTATGTGATTCAGATAGTCCAATTGCAATCACTGGAAATCCAGTTCAACATTCTGAGACCAAACACATTGATGTCAGGTATCATTTTATAAAGGATCATGTGGAGAAAGGGACAATTGAGATGTATTTTGTCTCCACTGATTACCATCTTGCTGATTTGTTCACCAAAGCTCTGGATGAAAAAAGATTCAATTTTCTAATCAGCAAGTTGGGAATGTTAAACATGTAATTTATACAGATACTATAAGTATCTTATAAGTTTTTGTATAACTACTTATTTAGCATGTCTTTTATTTTACTTTTACTTAGTCAGTTTCAGAATTTTTAATAAACCAGAGCAGTGCAGAGGTCTCTGGGTGCCTCTGTCAGTCATAAGGATACTTGTTGCTATTACATCTTATGATCCAAGCACAGGTCAGGGGGGGGGGCATTAAATGCAGATATCAAAGGGGAGCATTAAATGCAAAAATCGAGGAGGAACACCGAATCACGCATTATTCAAGTGGGAGAACTCATTTTTCATTCCAAGTCAAGTCTAACCATACTCTGAGATATGTTAGCTGTTTTCTGGATAATTTTTTCCTTGAAAATTTTGCGAATTAGTTATTTCTGGACTAACTCTTGCCGTCAAGGTTATTCAGAAATCTCTAATTCAACAAAAGTTCTTCTAAAATATTATTCACATGACATAAAACTTTCTTTTGGTCTCAAAACGTTTTATTTGACCAACTGACTGATTTTAGATATTTTAATATTACCCAAATAATTTATAAAATCTTTCCTTTAATCCACAATTTTTGTTGATAATTGATTGTCTTATATTTAAATTTTTGGTGAGAATATTCAAAATAACAAAATCGGAACTGAATCTCGTCTAATACCAACGAGAAAAACTTTCGTTAACCCATTCCATTAGCCACGCGTCGATAACCCTGCAACTCCCTCCATGTGTCATCAATCGACGGATTGCATGTCTTCACCCCTAAAATCTGGCGTCAACATTAAGAAACTGATTCCCTTCCCAAGTCAGATAAACCCTTCATATTCAAAACCCCTTGAGTTCAATCATTCAATTCCCACTATATAAACTCGAGAAAATTCTCATTTCTACTTTTCACCATCTTCAATCTCGCGATTACCACTGTGCACTCCATTTTACAAAGATTTGCAAACCTGCAACTTCAAATCCAAAAATCCCCAAATTCGCAAATGGCCACTAAATGAAAATCTGAATGTACAAGATGAAGAAGACCGAGTGATCGATTCCACAGCTGAAAGTGCCCCAATCGTTAAGTTACCCCTGAAACCAAACAATGTGCAGGTTTTACTTGATCCAAATACATACATCAAAGATTATCGAGTGATGATCGAATTTCTGCAAAACCACTCCTTAAACCGAGTCCTAACCTTCACAAACCCAAATGTACATGAAATATACATTCAAGAACTATGGCAAACGATGTATATTTAGGATGAGGAGACTCTTACTGGAAATTTTAGCTACCAAAATGACGATGAACGAGCTGTCGAAGTACCGATCACCAAGAAGAAATAACACGATCTTTTCATCTACAACCCTCCGTCATCGAAGTTGAAGGTCAAAATGTTCCTAATCCTGCTCTTTCACTAATTCCCTCATCTGACAATCTACTGGAGTTTCTACGCTTTCTAAGTTACAACGAACACATCAATAAAATATCAGATTTCAAAAGGAAGAAGTTGCCACCTATGTGGAATGTTCTGGTCTCCATACTAAACAAAAGCTTAACTTGTAAGATTGGTTCTCTGGATCAAGCGAGCACTAACATCCTGACCATGATGTATGGGATGTTTTTCAACCGACCTCTGGACTAATATTCCAAGAGATGTATGCAGCGGTCAATCTGAAGGTTATTCACTAGGCAAATGGCAAAGCTCTTCCAGCCCTAATGTTCCCTCGATTTCTGGCTCTGTTCATCTATCCAGCGATCTCTGGTTTAAAAGTTCCTTCGATTCAGCCATTTTGCAAAATCTCCACGATGAACTCTCACAAACCCACCATCGACAACAACGGCTATCCCACTCAGAGAGAACTATCCAGGTACGTGCTTGATCTGATACCTCCAACCTCTCCAATTCTAATCTCTTATAGAAGCTCTCTAGTATTCTCATAACAGAGAATACCTACCCAGAGCATTTAGAAGCCACAATAGTTGGTGAGGGGTCAAATAAGCCTGAGAATGAAAATAATTCGAGTGAACAACCGAGCGTTTCTAACCATGCTGATAGACTGTTAAGAGAGAGTGAAGAAGATGTCCATAGAGACACAAATGTGCGAATCTAGTCGAGTCCACAGAGCAACCAAACCTGCTGGGGTATATGCCAACACATCTACACTCATTGAAACAAGACTGCTCAGTCCAAACCCTAACCCTTAAACCGACCATGTGGAAGGAATTATTCGTCTTTCCACATCAAGCACAACTAGGGAAACCACCTCCTCCTCATCATTCTCTCAATAGAATGATGATGAAAATATTCGTGTTTCGTCGCCCCAGAACTCGCCACCTCCCACACATGTTGACGTCTCTATGACCAACATTATAGATAGACCAGAAGCAGGTACGTCCATACCTTCTCCTAGAATAGAGGCTGATGAAATCCCATCAGAGGGGTTATGGCAAGAGGATGCACCACTTACTGGAGTCTTCAGACTTTTTCAAGGTAAGCACGTTGTGTTAGACTCCTCATCCTCTGATGATAAGGAACAAGTTGATCCAACTAGAACATCCGAAGAGGTGTCCCTTAATAAGATCCCTCAAAGACAGGATGGAAGTCCCTCCATGCTCAACGTCCAAACAGGCGGGAATGAGGGCATCTCTGAACGCGAGAGACAAGGGGCTCCATGTGTTGGAGATGCACCGGTTACCACTTCTGACTTTGTCACAAATACAACGTTCAAGGCATTTGTTAATCAATTTCAGAGATCTATGGTGGATCAAAAAGAAACCGTTGAAGCCTCTGAATCCAACCTCAGACTAGAGATTATAGCTCAGAATTTCCTAATATGCCAAGTTCAAACCATACAAAAGGTACATTCTAAAGCTTTGGAAGATCTCAAGAAGCTAATCACCGATACAGCAAAAGCTCAGCAGAATTATGCCACAGATCATTTCAACAGATTGGATACTGAAATCCAAGCTAATGCAGAAGCCATGTTTCATATTCCAGATGATATCCCTCCAATAGAAGTTTCCATCTCTGCCTCACAGTATGGGTCATTTGTTGCTGACATCCAGAAGTTAATTGCAGTCGTCGTTCCATCAGAAGCCTCAACTTCTAGTACCAGAAATTTGACCAAGTCTTGGACTTCTGAAGATGATCCAGAAGTCCAGAAGCGCCCAGAGGTTTGATGACCCTCTGGATTTCAACTGTCATACCTCACGCGCTTCTAATGACGTGGTAAGTCACACCTCCCGTGCGTAACAATTCTGTTAGAAGTACAGGTGACGTGTCACTCAGTGAGAGGCTAGCTCATTGACTTTCTATTTGTAATAGTATAAATTGTGTTAGTTAACACTGTATTCAATATCGATCAATATATCTCTCTTTGGATCTTCATATTGTTCTTATGATGAATTGCTTACTGTTCTAGTATTTAATCATAGAATATTTTGCTTCCACTCATATATCTTTCATATAACCTGTCGATTAATCGAGTATAAAAGGGATCTGGGTTCCAACATTAAGCAAAAAATCAAAGTTATTCAAGTCTAGGATGCTCAAATATTGTACCACGACAGAGACAGCAAGACCATTAAGCTGCATCAAATTCAACCAAGCCAAAATGCTATTTTATATGAGTTTCATGAAAGTTAACATTAAAAGAATATCAAAGGATTGACGCCTCCTGCAGAAGCTTCCTAACTCTGGCATGATAAAAAATTATTTACTTTCATGGCTCTTTTTCTGAGTTTGTGTCATGCTTGCATAACATCCATACTCACTATGATCCCAAGGGAAAGATCAGAAAACTTCTCAAGTCTTGTAAAAAAGTGGCATATTAGCATCAAAGTAGCCACCATTATCATATGTATAATGCCAATCACACCAAGGTGGCATATTTGAACTAAAACTTGTATCATATTCAACGGAATTCCATTCTATTCCCTAAAATAAAACCTAGCATAATAATGGAAATAGAGCTAAAAACTACATTATGATAAAGCAGGAGAAAATGGGGATCCCTTTCGGCATTTGCAGATGTTGGAACCCATATCCCTTTTCGAACAATTAATCGAGATCAAACAAGTAAATATGAGCGCAAGCAAACATATCTATGATAAACAGTAAGATTAGTAAGAACAGAACTAAAGAACAATCGTTAATTCGTATTGAATTACTTGAACAATAATTACAATACACGCAATTTAGCTCTCAAATCTGTATTCTCTCAAAAAAAATTACAATCAACAATGAGCTATTTATACGATTACAATAATGAAAGTCAACTATCTAGCCTATTACATCTTGACACGTAAGCTAACTGAATAACTAACTTAGTTACACATGGAAGATGTGCCTGCCACATCATCAGGGGCGCATGTACTTGCATAATTCTGATTCATACTTCTTCTGAAATGAGGTGTAACAATCTCCCCCTAAGTATGAAATTCAGAATGTTGCATGCGTAGCTTCGTTGTTCTTCCTTAGGCTCTATAGTTGATTTGACAATAAGCACGTACTGTAATTTATCAGAAGGAGGCTGTTTGAGAAATGACTTTGGAGATGGCATCTGTAACTTCTCTGAGCATCATTAGTTTGTCAAGTCTCTTCACAATCTTCTCTTTAACTTCTGTATCTTGATTGTCAACTGCTACAGAAGCAAAACACTTTTCGATATACACAACCACTGTAGAGTATTTGTAAGCATCTTTAATTCTAAAGAAACTTTTTTGGTTCGGCCTTCTGAACACGATTCCTACTTCTGGTTCAGTTATCACTTTCCCAATCCTTAATGCATGTAGATCTTCCAAATCTTCATTTGGAGCAGAGATACACAAATTATCTACTTTGTAGTTCAAACCAGTTTGAAAGTCAACTTTCCTTCTGTATCGAATAAAAGACTTCATACATTCAATGATACGGAAGTAAGCAACTTTGTCTTGATCATCTCTCCCTCTGTTCATTTGGGTCTTCATAAACTTCTCCAGAGTTATAAAATCAGAACGATTGATAGACAATAAATCATTGTCATAGAAGTAGGATGGTTTGTTGTCTTCTCTGACAACCTTGTAAATCATATACCAGATATGCATTTGTTCAAACTGTGCATGCCTGAATGATATTGTTTTGATTGGAACAGTAGAATAAGCCTCCTTCCTTGGTTGCCTCAGATCTTATTCTTTCAGATTTAGCTTTTTGTTCAGCCTCAGATCTTATTCTTTCTTCTTCTGTTCTGGCTGCCTCGGCTCCGCCGCTCGGCTACGTCGTTTCTCTCCGGCTACCTCGCTTTTTGGTTGAGATTGCGTTTTAGTATTGCCAATTATCTCTAGTATAAATTTGGCAGGGGACCCTTGTGAGTAGCTAAAGGAGTAGGCATCATCGGAGTTTGTTTAGAGGGAGGAGGTGCAGAAAGAGAGGAGGTTGAAGCTTTTCCTTTTTCTTGTTCCATCTTCTGATCCATTTCAGTTTTCATCTTCTTAAGATTTTCCATGTTCTTCCCCTTCTGAGAATCAGGGTCCTGATCCTCAGATTATTTTCGTTTCATCTCAGCCGTTTTACATGCCCGAGCTTCTTTGGCTTTCTTCCTGTCTTCAAATGATGCAGATAACTCAGTAACCAGAGAAGATAACATAGAAACAGAGGTCTCTAAAGTTGTGAGCTTTTGATCCATATTCAAGTTGCTGGAGTTGGTTTTAGATGCATATTTGGAGGTCAGAGTGTTGATGCGTTCAATCATTGCCTTTTCAAAATGTGCCATATCAGACTTTCTGACTAAAGAGGAGGCAGAAGCAGAAACATCTTCTGAAGGAAATACTGCCTGTATAAGTTTATGGATGTCAGCAACAAACCAACCGTACTCATCAGCATATATTGTGACTTCTGGAGTAGGAATCTCTGAAGGAATATTAAAGATAGCCTTTTGCATTAGCTTTTATCCCTGCGTCCAAAGCCTGGAATTGAGCAGCAGCATAATTCCTTTGAGCCTCTGCATTTTCAGAGAGAAGCTTACTGATATCCTCCAACGTTTGAGTTTGAGTTGCTTGTTGGGCTTGTATGGTTGTCAGTACTTGTTGTTGAGAAACCAGGGATAATTTTAGATCTTCCACAGATCTCTGAATTTGATCACCAAATGCCTTGAACGTTGCATTGGTGACAAATTCAGAAGAGGTAACCGGTGCATCTCCAACACATGGAGCCCCTTATATCTCGCGTTCAGAGAGGCCCTCTTTCACACCTGTTTCGGCATTGAGTGTGGAGGGACTTCCAACCTGTCGTCGAGGGCTGTTATTCACAGACACCTCTTCGGTGTTCTGAAAGGTTTAGCTTGATCCCGATCATCAGAGGATGGGGAGCTAAACACAATGTGCTTACCTTTATGAAGGGTAAAGACCCCGGTAAATGGTGCATCCTATGGCTGTAACCCCTCTGATAGGATTTCATCAACATCTAAACTAACAGAGGGCATGGACGTACCCTCTGGTTGCCCTATGACATCATTGGTCAAGAACACATCAACGTTCTATGTGGGTGGTGGTGAGTTCTGGGGCAAATGAACTCTTATATTTTCATCATCACCCTGTTGAGAGGATGATGAGGATGAGGTGGATTTCCCTGATGTGCGTGATTCAGAGGAACAAAGAATTCCATCTGAACGGTTTGGCTGTTGGTGATTTGGACTGGGTTGTCCTTTTTCAATGAGTGTAGATGTGTTGACAACTACCTTAGGAGATGTGGGTACCCTTGGGGATCTTGGAGAGATTCGCTCAAATGTGTCTCTATGGACATCTTCTGTACCTTCTTGCATTAAGAGGTCGGGATGGGTAGAAACTCTCTGGTTGTCACTCGAATTATTTTCAATCTCAGGCTCACTTGACCCCTCACTTTCTAATCTTGGCTCTAAATGCTCTAGGGTAGAGACTCTCTGTTCTGAGAATACCATAGAGCATTTATAGGATATGAGAGTAAGAGAGGTTGAAGGAATAAGATCAAACATATACCTGGAGAGATCTCTGGATGCAGGATAATCGTTGTTGTCAATTGTTGGCTTGTGAGTGCTCATTGAAGCTATTTTGCAGAAAGGCTGAAGTAGAGGAGCTTTCAATGCACCAATAGCTGGGAAGGTAAATAGTGAAAGAAAGCGTGGAAACATTAAAGCAGGAAGTGGTTTCCCTTGGATCTGGAGGGAAACTTTTGTTTGAACAACAACTTTCATTTCTTGGAAGATAATGCTTGTGTAGTCCAGAGGTCTGTTAAAGAACATCACATACATGATTGTAAGAACGTTCTTACTGGCTTGATCGAGAGACCCTATTTTGCAGGTGAGACTCTTATTCAGAATGGAGACAAGGACATTCCACATTGGGGGCTGCTTCTATCTTTTGAACTCAGATAGCCTATGGAGGTGTTCATTGTAACCTAAGAAGCGAATAAAGGCCAGTGGAGCTTCTGGTGTGGGATTAGGTTCTAGGTCATGGTTGGGAATTGTTTGACCTTCAGCTTCAATGAATGGTTGAGGAAGTTGAAAATACCTAGCTATTTTCTTGCGAGTGATTGGGATTTGGACCGCAGTTTCAGGTTCAGTGGGGTGTCCAAAGGTTCCAATTAGGGTATTGTCATCCTTGATGAACATAGTTTGCCTGACCTCTTGCACATAAATTTCAGGAACATTTGGATTTGTCAAGGTTAGGGTTCGGTTCAGGGAATAGTTTTGCAGGAACTCAATCATGATCCAGAAATCAGATAGATAAGTGTTGGGATCGAGAAGTGTTAATCATAACTCCTCTCAGTGATTTGAATATGATTCTTTTACCATACTTAGTGAAATTCCTTAGATAAGCTTCTATTCAAATTCAGCGATAAGCATACGCTGATTGCTATCAGCGATCGCTGAAGATCAAGGATCAACAAGCTTATCTCTGAAGACCTGAAGATCAGCTACCACACCAGAAGACCATTCAGCGATAGTCGAAGACCAAAGCTGAAGAAAGAGATAATCAGCTAAGTGACCTGAAGCGGTTCAGCGATAGCAGCGATTATCTACTCAAAGTGTGAAGTCTTGTGAAGCCTCAGCAACACTGAAGTTCATCCTTGAACATTCAGTGTCAGCGATCAAATGAAGCTTCCTCTACAAGATTAAAGTTTGATCTTATCCTCGATGCACAAAAGTCAAACCTAGAACCATGTCAGAAAAGGACATACGACTTGTCTCTTATGTCCCCATCATATCTGATACGGTACTGTTCATATTCGGCCAAAAGCATGGTTGTCTTATTTACAAGGACAAGCTTCCTATCCAAGCTTGACACGTGGCATGTACCTTTTGCTTTGCATTAAATGCAAGCGGGTATAAATAGATGAAGATATCTTCTTCATCTTCATGCGTGCTTCATTCGAGCCTATACCTTCTGTATTCTTTCTTTCATCTTCTTGTGCATCAAGCTGTGTGTTTCTTTAGTTACAATAGAATAGGTTTTCAACTTGTTCTAATTCCGCTTGTAACTGTAAATTTGTTTATTTTCCATAAATTCATTTAAAAACTAAATTCTGTGTGTTTGTATTCAACCCCCCCTTCTACAAACTGTTTACTTATATTTGTTGATCATAACTCCTCTCAGTGATTTGAATATGATTCCTTTACTATACTTAGTGAAATTCCTTAGATATGCTTCTGTTCAAATTCAGCGATAGCATACGCTGATTGCTATCAGCGATCGTTGAAGATCAAGGATCAACAAGCTTGTGTCTGAAGATCTGAAGATCAGCTATCACACCAGAAGACCATTCAGCAACAGTCAAAGACCAAAGCTGAAGAAAGAGATAATCAGCTAAGTGACCTCAAGCGGTTCAGTAAGAGCAGCGATTATCTACTCAATGTGTGAAATCTTGTGAAGCCTCAGCAACATTGAAGTTCATCCTTGAACATTCAGTGTTAGCGATCAAACGAAGCTTCCTCTGCAAGATTAAAGATTGATCTTATCCTCGATGCACAAAAGTCAAACCTAGAACCATGTCAGAAAAGGACGTACGACTTGTCTCTTATGTCCCCATCATATCTGATACGGTACTGTTCATATTCGGCCAAAAGCATGGTTGTCTTATTTACAAGGACAAGCTTCCTATCCAAGCTTGACACGTGGCATGTACCTTTTGTCTTGCATTAAATGCAAGCGGG
The DNA here is from genome assembly GCA_036898165.1 of Silybum marianum. Taxonomy (NCBI): domain Eukaryota; kingdom Viridiplantae; phylum Streptophyta; class Magnoliopsida; order Asterales; family Asteraceae; genus Silybum; species Silybum marianum. Next base: position 28,241,533 of record CM072533.1, on the reverse strand, counting down.
TATAAATAGATGAAGATATCTTCTTCATCTTTATGCATGCTTCCTTCTAGCCTATACCTTCTGCATTTCTTTCTTTCATCTTCTTGTGGATCAAACTGTGTGTTTCTTTAGTTACAATAGAATAGGTTTTTCACTTGTTCTAATTCCGCTTGTAATTGTAAATTTGTTTATTTTCAATAAACTCATTTAAAAACTAAAATATGTGAGTTTGTATTCAACCCCCCCCCCCCCTTCTACAAACTGTTTATTTAATATTTAACTCTTGTAGATCCTTATTGGGATCAACAGGTGGTATCCGAGTAGTGTTGTTATCCTTCTCTTTAAAATATTCTTCTTTAGATCATATTTTAAAATGACAAACCCTAATACAAACTACAACGATAACGGATCTTTAGCTAAACCTCCAAGGTTCAGCCATGATAATTTCCCTTTATGGAAAGAAAGAATGTCACTTTTTCTAGAGGGATCTGATCCTAAGATCACATACTATGTAGAAAACGGACCTTTCGTTCCTACAACCATAGTAGCAGCTGTACCTGCCACTGCTACTACCCTAGCCATCGCTGAAAGGAGTACTGTAAAAACTCTAGATCGATGGACTGAGGAAGACAAGAAAGAAGTTGCTATTGATGCGAAAGCACGATCTATAATAGCAATGTCTTTGCCTGATGAAGTATATCATTCTGTAATGAAAATGAGAACTTCAAAAGCCATGTGGGATACTCTATATATCCAATATGAAGGAACTTCTGAGGTTAAAGTGACTAGATGCATAATCCTTGTAAGAAAATACAAGAGCTTTATGTATCAAAAGGGTGAATCTCTTTCTCAAATTCACCAGCGATTTAACTGTCTGCTGATTGATCTCAAATCAGTTGATAGGGTATATTCAAACGTTGAAATTCTAACAAAATTCATGGAGGCATTGCCCGATCAATGGGCAGGGTACACTACATGCATAAAACTGTCAAAGAATCTTGAAACCTTGTCATTAAGTGCATTATATGGTTTGCTCTTAAATGAGGAACAATCCCAGCTTCTAAGGAAAAACCTTCTTAACGAACTCAAAGGTGCTAAAAGTACTTCTTTAGCACTTGTGACTTCTGAAGGAACTTCTTCTAAAAATGGTTCTTCTTCTACTATCACCTCCATAACTGAATTAGGTCAAACTGATTCAGAAGATGAACTCACTGATGCTGACATCTCTGAGTTTGATAACTCTCTAGCTCTTTTAACCAACAACTTTAAAAGATTTTCTAGAAAAAGCAATTTTCGAAAATCTTCTAACCTCTCTGACTCTGAAAAACAGAAAACGTTGCCTGCTGAAAAAGCCTCAGCGATATGTTTCAATTGTCAGAGAAAGGGCCATTTTGTAAGTGAATGCAGGTCAAAGAAAGTTGCTGCTCCCACTACCTCCCATACCTCTGATAAGCAGGAGAAGTATTTGAAAATGAAAAACAAATACATTGATATGAAGAAAAACCAGCAAAAAGGCAAAGGCCTTGTCGCTGAAGAAGTTGACTGGGATGCTGAAGATGACTGGGCCAAGACCTCTAAAGAGTCTGGTTCAGATGAAGAAGATCTTGCCTTTCTCTGTCTAATGGCAAGAATAGAGGATGCTGAAGAAGTCTCTGAAACTTCTTCCTCTGAGTCTCTGTCTACTCAGGTAAACATTCCCTCTGACTCCTTGCTCTCTGAAAAAGATAACTTGTCGGCTCTCGATGCAATGATTGTTGATTTTTACAATGCTTTGAATGGAAAGATAAAAGCTGAGAAAATTAACACTGACTTATCTGAACAATTAAAAAATTGCCGCATAAGAATCAAAGAACTTTCCAAACTTGAGGATTCTCTCAAAGACCAAGTTTTTGCAAATCAAACAATAAGCATTGAGAAACAACAAGCTATCGCTGATAGGGAAAAGGCTATTGCTGATCTCAAGTCTGAAAAAGCAACCATCGAAGGATGGTGTAAGGCTTCTAATAAAGTCAATGAGATTATCAATGCCCAAATACCTATGAAAGTGAGAAGTGGGTTAGGCTATAACCCTGAAAAGGAAGAATCAGAGAATGATCGTTCCATGCTCAATTTTGGAATGTTTATCTCTTCTATCCCTGATCCTTCTTCTTCAACCTCTTCTTCCACTTCCTCTAAAGAGAAGCTTCCTGTGGATTATTCTAAGAAGGTGATCAAAAACAAGTTTCTTGACCATGTTCCTAAGAATAAGAAAACTCTAGATTAGAACAAGAAATCCTATGAGAAGATTTCTAAATCTGGGAAAAAGGTCCCTGATTATTCTCAGAGACCAACTCCCAAGATTAAAATCGATCTCAATCCTACCCCTTAAAAGGTTGTAATACCTCCAAGGACCATGGATAAAGGAATTCTTGGACCTATCCCTGAGAAACTTCCTGTTCCCTCTCTTATCTCCAAACCTTTTAAGTATAGGAAATGCTTTCACTGTGGTGAAACAACACACATTGCAAGCAAGTGTCCAAATACTACTAGAGCTGATAAACTAGCTCATGGAAAGAAAGTAGCTCAAGCTGATAAATCAGAGAGAGTGAAATCCACCAAAGTTGCTAAACCAACTAAGGTGAAGATATCCACTGAAGAGAGTTCTTCAGCTAGTAGTACATCCGCCAATCCTGTATCTAACCAAGCAGGACCCATAGTAATATGGGTACCTTTAAACAATTAATCTTTTGTTGTATGCAGAGTGCCAAAGGTATCTGGTATCTTGATAGCGGATGCTCGAGGCATATGACTGGCAGAAAATCTCTGCTCTCTGACTACAAAGAAGAAGCTGGTCCATCAGTGACCTTTGGTGGAAATGGCAAAGGATACACTAAAGGTTATGGAATTCTGTCCAATGGAGCCACATCTTTTTCACGTGTTGCTTACGTTGAGGGACTAAAGCACAATCTCTTGAGCGTTAGTCAGTTGTGTGACAAAGACTTCAAGGTTCTATTCCTAAAGAATAGATGTGCTGTCACTGACGGAAATGATAAGCTTTCCCTCTCTGGCAAAAGAGTTGAAAACGTATACATCATAAACATTAATAGTTCTCACTCTGAGAACATGTGCTTTATCTCTAAAGCATCCACTGACATAAACTGGTTATGGCATAAAAGACTTTCTCATCTCAACTTTAAGACAATAAATGAGTTGTCTCAAAAAGACTTAGTCAGAGACCTCCCAAATCACACCTTTACAAAGGAATCTCTTTGTTCAGCGTGTGAAAAGGGAAAGCTGACAAAAGCCTCCTTCAGGTCAAAGCAAGTTTCTTCAATGACCACTCCTATTCAGCTACTCCACATGGATCTATTCGGACCTGTCAATGTCCAATCAATCTCTGGAAAGAAATACACTTTAGTGATTGTTGATGAATACTACAGATACACATGGGTGTTCTTCCTTCGATCCAAAAGTGATACCCCTGAAATGATAATCTCTTTTATCAAAAGAATGGAAGTGTTAAACACCTTACTTGTTCGCTCCATAAGAAGTAACCATGCTGAATTCAAAAATAGTACTTTCGTTAGTTTCTTTGAAGAAAAAGTCATATCTCACAACTTCTCATCAGTAAGAACTCCTCAGCAAAATGGTGTTGCTGAAAGAAGAAATCGAACTATAATCGAAGCAGCTCGCTCAATGCTCAGAGAATCACGTCTTCCAACTCAATTCTGGGCTGAAGCTGTCAATACAGCGTGCTTTACTCAGAATCGATCCCTGATTGTTAAGCGATTCAAGAAGACTTCCTATGAATTATTTCATGGGAGAAGACCTACTCTGAAATATCTTCACATTTTTGGATGTAGGTGTTACATTCTGAATGACAGAGATCATTTGGGTAAATTCGATCCCAAAGCTGATGATGGTATATTTCTTGGATACTCATCTGTATCTAAGTCTTTCAGAGTATTCAACAAAAGAAGACAACACGTTGAAGAATCTATGCATGTCAACTTTGATGAATCTCGTCCCATTCATCCTTCTCATAATCTTGATGATGATGAAGAATTGAATGCTTGGATGGAATCTCATTATGGGGAACCTGAAACATACTTCAGCAATCAAACTCCAGCTGATGTATGTGATGATGAAATCCCTATAAACTCAACAAGTAACAATAATCCATCTTCAGGGATAAATGTAACTCCTTTAACTCAGATTCCTGTTACTGATTCGTCTCTTGGAAATTCCTCTGTGAATAACCAAACCTCCTCTGAAAATCAATCCCCTGAATTGATTCTAAATGAAGTACCGGTTGCTGAAACAAGTCCTATTCCAGAATCTGAAGAACAGGTCGCTGAATCTGCTGTTGATCTCTCTCCTCAACCACCAGCTCAGCGATGGACTGCAAATCATCCAATAAATCAGATTATTGGCGATCCCACTGCAGGTATCAAAACACGTAGAGGTACAAGTAATATCTGTCTTTATGTAAACTTCATTTCTCTCTCTGAACCTAAGAAGATAGATCAAGCTATCTCTGACCCTAGCTGGGTTTCATCGTAAGCTAGATGAAAACGGGACTATAATTCGCAATAAGGCTAGACTTGTTGCTCAAGGTTATAGACAGGAAGAAGGAATGAATTATGATGAAACCTTTGCCCCTGTAGCTCGTTTAGAAGCCATAAGACTCTTTTGAGCTTATGCTGCCCATAAAGACTTCAAAGTTTTTCAAATGGATGTTAAAAGTGCTTTTCTAAATGGAAAACTCAGCGAGGAAGTTTATACTGAACAACCATCTGGTTTCTCAGACCCTAACCACCCTGGTTATGTTTTTAAACTTGAAAAAACTCTTTACGGGTTAAAACAAGCTCCTAGAGCTTAGTATGATACCCTCTCTAAATTTCTTCTTAAAGAAAAATTTGTTCGTGGAAAAATTGACCAAACTCTGTTTTTAAGAAAATATAAAGGTCATACGATTCTCGCTCAGATATATGTTGATGACATTATCTTTGGTTCCACAAGACCCAAATTATGCACTCGTTTCGCTGCAAGAATGCAAAAACAATATAAAATGAGTATGATGGGTGAACTAACATAATTTCTAGGTTTGCAGATTAAGCAACCTGACAAAGGAATTTTTATTTGTCAAAGCAAATATGTTAAAGAAATGCTGAATAAATTTGACATGAATCAATGCTCAGCAATGAAGACTCCTATGGCGCCTCCTCTGACATTAAACAAGGATCCAAATGGGAAACCAGTCAATATCACTGCCTATCGAGCAATGATTGGGTCTCTGCTGTATCTTACAGCGAGTAGACCAGACATCATGTACGCTACCTGTCTCTGTGCTCGGTATCAAGCTGAACCTAAGGAATCCCATCTAATCGCTGTAAAGCGAATCTTCAGATATCTGAAAGGAACTCCAAATCTTGGTCTCTGGTATCCCAAAGGCTCAGGATTTGATCTTATTGGTTTCTCTGACAGTGACTTTGCAGGTTGTAAGATTGATAGGAAAAGCACCACTGGTGGGTGTCAGCTACTAGGTGGAAAGTTAATAAGTTGGACAAGTAAAAAGCAAAAGTCAGTGTCCACTTCCACCGCTGAAGCTGAATACGTAGCAGCTAATAGTTGTTGTGCTCAAATCCTTTGGATGAGAAATCAACTCAGAGACTACGATTTAAAGCTCTCTAAATTTCCTATATACTGTGATAGCACAAGTGCTATAGCAATTGCTAACAACCCTGTACTTCACTCCAAAACCAAGCATATTGAGATCCGATATTACTTTATCAGAGATCATGTGATGAATGGTGAAGTTGAGCTCCATTTTGTTCCTACTGAATATCAGCTCGCTAATCTTTTCACCAAGCCTCTTGATGAAACTAGATTCAATCTACTCATCAGCGAACTTGGTATGTTGAATGCTGAATAATTTATTAATCAGTGATCAACAAAGGATTACAAATAAAGCTTTCAAACTTTTCATTCTCTGAACTCTGATTCAGCGATATCTAGGTCATCTCCTTAGGTATTATCTTCTAATCTCTAAAACTCTTTGATAACTTTTCTCATCAAAGAATGTCTCTCTTAAAATTAAAACTCCTCACTGACAATCCTTTATTATTAGTGATGAAGATTTTTCTAAAAATTATAAATGATAAACCTTCCTTATGGATAATTATCATTATAATCTTTTAAAAAAATTAAAGAAAAGGACACGTCAGACCTTTTTCTGACACACGACGGACCGCGACGTTTGCATTCCAACTCCTTTCTTGGAATGTGCGCCAGGTCATCATTTCTTTTTCAAAAAGCTAAAACCGTCGTTTAGCTATCCTCTCTTTCTCTCTCCTCTTGCTATTTAAGCATTCTTTTTGTCTCACTTTATTCCTTCCGCTTTCATAACTTCTCTAAAGGCAAAGGAAACCTTCGATTCGTCAAGCTTTCTCCAAGAACACCAAGAACATGCACTTGTGCGTTTTTCTTCTTCACACATTTAAGGTTTGATCTAAACCTTATATCAAGAACTGGAAACAACTCGTTTCAACTTTCTATTCTATTTTCTTTCTTAAAATCAATAAAAAAAATTTAAAAAGTGAACAGCTTTTTCACTTTCAAAACCCTGTTCTTAGAACAGAATTTTTTTTTACGTTTTATCATTTTTTTTATATACCATTAATTTTTTTTTGCCAACAAGCATTTTGATATTGTTCATCAAAATACTTGTTTCTTTGCTATTAAATTTGGTACTTTTTATACCAAATCTCTGGTTTATACATTCATGTATTAAAACCATGATTTATCTCTTCGGTGTTGCCATTTTTCCTACAGAAATGGCCTCTGCTTCCAACGTCGCTGAAACTACTGCTGCTAACCAGTTGGTTGTTGCACCAACCTGTCACTTTGAGCTGGAAAAGTCAACCTTCAAGCCATGCAATTACATTGCATTGGTGGACATTCCCTCTGAACGCCCTCAGTTCAAGGATGCTGCAACCTTCCTAAAGGCGTGCCCTCTGATGTATGCCTTCGTCCACAACCCAGTGGCATTGCTTCTCACCTTCAGGCTCTCTGGTACACGGCGCAATCTACCACGCTGAAAACAGACAAGGGCACTGTCCTTCCTGCTATCTCCTTCACAATCCCTGACCTTGGTTTCTTCGCGTTCTCAGCGGGGTTTGTACGCAAGGCGCTAAGACTCCCTCAGCGCAAGAAAAATGAGCAATGGGGTGCTGAACCAACAAATCAGCAGATTGATGCTTTCTTGGATTCCATTGGCTACAAATAGGAGAACCCCTTAGTGAAGACGGTGGGTTCGAAGCTGGAAAAGAAGCGACTCCCTGCTCGCTGGCAGTATGTTTTCACCCAGGTCATTCAGTGCCTAGGGTCAAAAGTTGGCTCCCACGATCAGGCGAGCAAACATTTTCAAGACCTTGCCTTTTCTCTCTGCACGGGTCATCCTCTGAACTACGCTGATTACATCTTCAGCGATATGTGCAGCCGCCTCAACACCTCCACCAGACATCACGTTATCCCTTACCCACGTTTCTTCTCCACCATCCTTGAAGAAGCTTTTGGGGAGAGCTACCCGAAAGTTGGTGACTTCGCCTTCTCTATGGTAGGGAAGAAGTCCCTGTACCTGGAAGAACGTCCAGGTGATGCTCCTCTCACTCCCTATATGCTCCAAATTATAGAAGCACCTCTTTTAGTGACCTCCTCGCTGCCCATCCCCTCAGTGAGTACCCAAGGCACTACTGCTGCAAAGAGGAAAACCCCCACTGATGGTCATATGAAGACCATCGCCTCAAAGAAACCTAAGAAGGTGGTCTCTCAACAGACCATCCTCTCTGATTTTGGTGTACTTCAATCACCACCCTCATCCACAGCCACTCCAACGGTTTCTGCTGCCGTTGAAGCTTCATCAGCACTACCACCACCATCAGTGACTAAGGTCTCTGAAGGTGTTATAGCTGACCGCCGAAGGCTGGATCAGGTATTACTTTCACTGCCCTCTCTACCTCTTCCATCTCTGCTTCTTTGGTCCTCACATCAGCAAGTGACTCAGTGATAGTTGTCCCTATCTCTGATAATGCTGAAATGCACGCAGTCCAAACCTCAAAATTCTTTAGGCAATCTGAGTTTTGGAAAGCCAATTTAAAAGGACCTCAGAGTATCTCTTTCAGATACTCTAAGACACTGGTCAGTGATCCTCAGGACACTGCCTCTACAAAAGTAGTCCCTGAGAGTAATCCTCACGATACGCTCAAGGAAAATAATGCTATTTTACATCCATCATCTGATCCGGATTCTTTTCTCGCCTCTTTGTCAATGTCATCAGCTGCTGCCACTGCTCCTGTCTACTCAGCGACAGCGACCACCACCACCACCACTTCGAAGACAGCAATGAAATCTCCTCAACGCCCTCCCAGTGCCAAAAAGCTCAGGGATGTCAAGATGGAGCACCTTGCCCCCAAGCTTCCTCCCAGGGTCACTGAGCTGCCTCGCGTGTTACTGCCTGCTCCCACATTCCCTTCCATCGACCATCTGGTCAATGAGTGTGCTCTCACCAGAGCCAGGCTGGACATACTGCAAACTTCTACGGAGTTCATCTTCTGGCAGGTCGCTGGCACTCCAGGAATGAAGACAAACGTCAGCAACTTGGTGTCTGATGTTCAGTCTCTGAAGGAAGACCACAAGGACCTTCGCCAATCCCTCACCAACATTGAGCAAAAGGTTGATGCTCAGGCCGCTGTCCTCGAGTCTATTCTAAAGACTCAGTCCGAAATGATGCAGGCTCTCTCAAAGCTCAGTGAGACTGGTCCCTCATTTGCTTCTGCTGATCGGACCATGCTGGAGGACGTGCACACGAATGTGCGCACTATGATGATTCATGTTCTGCCCCATGATAACGTTCAGGGGGAGAAGGTGGCCAAAGAGTTCGCTGATGAACTTATCGGCGAGCATAATCGTCGGTTTCCAGATGAAAGGATCTCTCCCTACATCCAACGACCAGAACCTTCCTCCACTGCAAGAGTTGATGATGATGATGAGGAAGAAGATGATGAAGAAGAAGAGGAACGCATCCCTCACTATGAGGTTGATGATGATGATGATGATGATGACTTGGGATTTGCAATGGAGCATTTCAGATTATCCAGACCAAGCACATCTCAGCTAGAGCCCTTGGGGGACGGAGCTGGACCTTCATCCAGAGTGGTCGATCTAGAGGCCACCATCCCTATATCAGAGGGGGAGACCGCTGATAAGGTATCGCTTCAGCTTATCCCTTATATTAGTCCTCTCTCTGAATCCCCATATATAACCCTTCCTCCTTCAAAACCTCTCTCTGATAAATCTCCTTTCTCTCCTTCCCTCAGTGATCCCTGTCCCCGAAAAAACTCATCCACAAGGAGGGAACCTTCTTCTAAAGAGCAGTTTATGTACATAGTTGAAACTGACTCTGAGAAAGAAGAAGGCCTCATTCCTCGACGTCGCGTTCAGAAGTAGATTATAAGCGAGCCTGAAGAGGAAGAAAGGCGAATAAAATTCCTAAAGGAATTCGAATCCAAAAGAATAAGGGTACCCCATGAAGACCCAATAAACGCTGTACCAATCAGGATGGTAGATGAATTATACTTTTTATCCAAGGAAGAGAGAGAACAAGCTCTGGAAGCTCAGAGGATCAGAGATGAAGAAATAAAGCAAACAGAGAATGATCTTGCTTTAGCAAGGAAGATTCTCAGGGAAGACTCAGCAAGAGACAAAGCAGCAAAAGAACAATTAGAAAAGAGTGAAGGGCTCGCTGCAGCTCTGGCTCAGAAAGAACTTGTACAAGAAAACCTGAATGTAGATCCCATTCTCGCTCAACAGAAGATTCTCACTGCACTAACCACTGAAGCCACAACTCAGAAAGACAAAGAATTGGATTGGTGCACAGAGATGCTGAACTTTCGAAGATCTGATTCCAAAATCATTCACGCAACTATCCAAAGGCGACACTCCAACAGAGGTGGTCTAAAGGTATATGTAAGAATGACAAGGCCATCCAGAACAGAGAGAGAAGAAGCAAAATTCTTAAGGTTATATGGATACATTGAATGGCTCGAAATCAGAGATGCCATTCAGAGTTCCAAATCCAAGTTCAAGAATGTGGTAGAAGATGAGCTGGATCAGTTGCTGCAGAGAATGTTACAACATGTACAAGTTCTCTCTCTCCCTGAATCATCTAAGAAAAGAAGATCAACCTCTGAAGAAGGCCCGAGCTTAAGAAATGAACATAGTGTCAAATTTGATCTTGAAAGCATCATCAGCCATATGACGCTCCCTGATATATCTATGTTGGATACCTCTCTTCCTACGAATCGATCATATGATGAAAGTGAAGTAAAACTGACAAGTGAAAGGGTATAGCGCCTAAAAAACGATTGAGTATTCCCTCCTCAATAAGAAATTAAAAGGCAATTAATTAAAAGAAAATCATTATTTAAAACAGATAATCGTTGATTAAAAAATAATTTTAGAGTAATTAATTCCTTTTAAAGTTTTAAAATCAGACATTTGGATGGAAAACATATTTGTACCAAATGAAAGTTTAATATTCGAAGCCAAGTATTTATTTGAGAAATTAAAATAGAATAAGAAAGTTTTAAGTAACCTTGAAGGAAAGAGATAAATAAAATAGGCTTATTAAAGAAAATTTTAGAAAAAAAATACAAAGGTATAGAATATCTGGTCATAGAAAATAATTTTTGACCACAAATGTCAAATAACATCTTTTCAAAAGAATTTAAGTTGAATCTGAAGCGTCTTTGTAACATTGACGGCAAGAGTTAGTTAGAAGAAACAAATTCAAAGAAAATTGTTAATTGAAGAGAGGTTCAGAAGACAGCTAACATAAGTTAGACTTGTTAAGCTCTCTCTCGAACATGTAAGATTTGCCCCCCCCCCCCTCAAAAATTGCATTCTGCTCTACTATTTAAAAAAAACTCATTTTGCTCCTCAAAAAAATTCAATCTGCTCCCCCTCGAAGATTGCATTCTGCTCCCCCTTGCAAGTGTAAGATGTGCACCTTTTCTGTTAACACTTGGATCAAAAAAAATGTAAAAAGTGGTCGGGGAAGAACAGAGGTGTCCAGAGGCGTCCAGAGGCTTTTAAGTACCTCTGAAAGAAACCGTCAGAAGCGACCAGAGGCTTCTGGACGGTTCTGATTTGTTCGAACAGAAAATAAGGCAAGACAAAACTAGACAGAAATAAGTAATTTGACAGAATTCTAAGAGGATCAAAGAATTAAGTAAAATTACATATTTAACATGCCCAACTTGCTGACAAGGAAATTGAAACATGTTTCATCCAAAGCTTTTGTGAAAATATCAGCAAGTTGAAAGTCAGTAGAGACAAAATACATTTTGATTGTGCCTTTCTCTACATGATCTTTGATGAAATGATACCTGACATCGATGTGTTTTGTTTTTTAATGCTGAACTGAATTTTCAGTAATGCCAATACCACTCTCTGAGTCACACAGGATTGGGATTTTGTCGTATATTAGATCGTAATCTCTGAGCTGAGTTTTCATCTAGATAACTTGTGAACAACAACTGGAAGCATCGACATACTCAGCTTCTGCTATAAATGTTGACACACACTTCTGCTTCTTAGAAGTCCAACATACAAGTCTGTTATCCAGAAGTTGAGAGCTTCCAGAGGTACTTTTTTGATCCAACTTGCAACCAGCATTATCAGAATCTGTATATGCCATTGAATCAAATCCAGAATTCTTTGGATACCAGAGACCTAGAGATGGAGATCCCTTGAGATATCTAAAAATTCGTTTAACAACAGCCAAATGTGATTCTTTAGGATTCGCTTGATAGCTAGCACAGAGGCAAGTGGCAAACATAATATCTGGTCTACTTGCAGTCAGATACAGAAGTTATCCAATCATACCTCTATAACCCGTAACATCACTGAGTTCCCAGAAGGATCAGGGCCTAGTTTCGTGCTAGTAGAAATAGGAGTTTTCATTGGTGAGAAATTTTGAAGATGAAGTTTCTTAAGCATGTCAGAAACATACTTAGCTTGATTTATGAAAATGCCAGAGGCATTTTGTTTAACCTGGAGTCCTAGAAAGAACGTTAGTTCTCCCATCATACTCATTTCAAATTCTTGTTCCATCAATTTAGAAAATAGATCAATTTTCGTTTGATGGTAGAACCAAAGATTATGTCATCCACATAAGTTTGAACAATAGTTAGCATACCTTTGCCTCTTTTGATGAACAGAGTAGTATCGATTTTACCTTTATCATAACCTTTACTGATCAGAAACGTAGATAGGCGTTCGTACCATGCTCTAGGTGCTTGTTTTAAACCGTATAAAGCTTTGTCGAGAAGATAGACATACTCAGGATGTTTAGCATCTTTAAAGCCAGCAGGTTGTTCGACATACACTTCTTTGAGATACCCATTCAGAAATGCATATTTAACATCCATTTGATAGACTTTAAAGTTTTTGTAAGCAGAGAAAGCCAGAAATAGTCGTATCGCCTCAAGTCTTGCTACAGGGGCAAAGGTTTCATCGTAATTGATTGCTTCTTCTTGGCAATACCCCTTAGCAACCAGTCGAGGTTTGTTTCTGATAACTATGCCGTCTTCATCTTTCTTGTTTCTGAAGACCCACTTAGTACCAATAGCTACTTTGTTCTTTGGTTAAGGAACTAGGTTCCAGACTTTGTTTCGTTCAAATTGTAGCAGTTCTTCTTGCATAGCGGTTACCCATCTAGGTTCTTCCAAGGCTTCATGAACATGTTTTGGTTCGATCATGCTAAGAAAATTTACAAAGAAAGCTTCATTTGTAGTAGCAGATCTTGTCTTAACACCTTCAGATGGACTCCCAATTATGAGATCTGGAGTGTGAGACTTAGTCCATCTCGTCATCCGAGATTGTTATATTGGTTGAGTGTGAACTTCTGTTTTAGAGGATGGAAGCACCTATTCTGGAAGAAATTCGGAAACAGGAGGATCTTTGTACTCCCTCTCTAATGAAGGCATAGGAATGACTTCTGGACAGTCACTTGATGAAACAGGGATGACAGAAGGCTCTGAAGTGCTCTCAGCTGGGGATTCAGGACCAGAAAGTGTAATTCCAGAAGGTTGAAGAACTTCAGCAATACTCAAACATTGAGGGGTTTTGGAAGTATCTCTTCGCCCATAAAATCTTGAAAAATAGCATCTATTTCAGATTCTCTAGTACTTGAAAGATATTCGGAAGTTACTGTGTTAAGTTTAAGTTCAGAAGTAGAATACTCAGAGTTAATTGAGTTTGATCATTAAAATCAATGTTAATGCTCAACATAACAGTCTTAATAGGTAAGTTAAAAACTCGAAAAGCTCTTGATTTAACGAATATCCTAAGAATTTAGCTTCATCTGATGTCTTGTCAAACTTGCCAAGTTTTTCTCTATCATTTAAAATGAAACACCTACATCCAAAAAAGTGAAAGAATTTAACACAGGGTTTTCGATTATTAATTAGCTCATAAGAGGTTTTGAGATGCCTCTTGACAATTATCGAACGATTCTGGGTAAAACATGCAGTGCTATAGCTTCAGCCCAGAAATGGATTGGAAGTCTAGAAGCTGCAAGCATCGTTCTGGCAGCTTCAACCAAAGTTCTGTTGCGCCGCTCTACTACACCATTTTGTTGAGGAGTTCGTACAACAGAGAAGGTATGCTTCAAGTTTGGCATTCTTGAACTCAGTACCATTGTCACTCTTTAGCTGTTGAATCTTTTGGTGTAAAAGAACTTGGATTCTGGTCATCATATTTTGCAATACAATAGGTACTTCTAATTTCTGTCTTACAAATGCAAGCCATGTATACCTGGAAAATTCATCAATAAGTACCAGTATATACTTTTTACCAGATAGACTTTGTGTTGCAATAAGACCACAGAGATCAACATGTAATAATTGGAAAGGTCTAGTACAAGAATGATCACTTTTTGTTTTATGAGATGCTCATTTTATTTTTCCCATTTCACATGCGGGGCAGAGGTGATCTTTTTAAAAGTGGACTTCTGGAAAACCAGTTACCAAATTATGTTTAACAAGCATCTCAAGATTATCAAAATTTAAGTGAGACATTTTGTGATGCCATACCAATGCAATTTCACTCTTTTTGGAGATAAGACAGAGGGTTTCTTTCCGTCCTTTGATGTGAAGTTCATCATATTCAAATTACCTTTTCTGTATGCTCTCCAGAGTTCTTCTCCTGCCTTAGAAAATAATTAACAATGCTTTTCATCAAATACAACAAGTATTTTAGAATCACAGAGTTGACTTACGCTCAGCAGATTATGTTTCAGTCCAGAAACATGAGCTACTTTTGATAAGGTAATGTTACCTTCTTGTAAAGTACCTAGCCTTTTATTTGACCCTTACCATTGTCTCCAAACGTTACAGCTCCACCACATTTATCTTTGAATTGGGAGAGTAAGTTTTTCAATCCAGTCATGTGCCTCGAGCATCCAGAGTCAAGATATCAGATGTGCACACGCTGCTTCTGCAATCACAATCAGAGTGTTTTAGGTACCCATCTCATAATGGGTCCTTTAATGTTAGTTTTAGTCTTTTCACACTTTTTATCGTGCAGATGATTTGATATTGCAGGATTTAAAGGTTTGGTCTTTTTGTTTGCTGTATTATTGGAGGAACTGAAAATGTTTTCTCTGTTCTGTTGGAGGAACAGAAAATGTTGGTATTCCACTTGGATGTTTTTCAATATTCAGACCAGAGCCTCTGATTTCCAGAGGTTCATTAGTAAATAAGAAAGGAGCTTCCTCATTCTTAGTTACTTCTGGGACCTTTTTGTACTCAGAAGGTAGTTGATTTTCTAAAGTTGAGAGATAATTTTCTGAGTTAAAGAAATCATCACCTTGATCATCATTTTCCCAAGGATATGTAATCCTTTCAAAATAATCTTGAGATTCAGAAGGATTTAGGTCTATAAAAGAACATGGGACTATCTCTGGATTGTTTTCTGAAGAGTGTTCCTGAACATTTTCAAGTTCAAGTTTAAAGCATTTATCCAGAGTAGATATAATATCTTCTTCGAAGCTTAGACGTAGCTCTTCTTCTGCTTGTGAAGGAATAAATACATCCGCCTTTGGATTCAAAGTCATATGAACGCTTGAGCCAAATTTGAAAATGTCGCCTTTCTTCTGAATTTTGTTTAGATCAACACTTGTTTTTCCAGATGAATATTTGATGACAACCATTTTCAAGGTTTGATCTTTTAAAAATAGATGGTTCATATAATATTGGAAACACAGGCTTCTATTCTTGTCCTAGACAGAAAATAGATTCCAGAGTTGATCTTTTCTCACACGTGTTGGGATCCAGATCCTCGAAACCAAGTCCAGGTCTTCCTACTTGTGTATTTATCTTGTCATGAACTTTCTGAGCATCCAGATATGTTTTGATCTATAGCTTTGTCTTTTGAAGTTCAATATGTAAAAATTCCCTTTCCTTCTGAAAATAGTTTTTAAGTGCAACAGAATTTAATCTGTCACTTTCCTTAGCACTAATCTCTTTTTCTTTGTTTTCCAAAAGTTTGTTTAACTTCAATTTCTCTTATTTGAACTTAACTTCTGTATTTTTTAAGTTTTTGGAAATCGTCTCAATTTCAACATGGAGTTCAAATTTTTCATCAGTTAAAAGATCCACTTCTCTTTTATAAATTTCTCTCTCTCTTTGAGTTTCAGAGAGAGTTTTTTCAATATGTTTTCGCAGTTTCTTTTCAACTGTAAGCTTTTGCTTAAGTTCTTCAAAAAATTTAGATATTTCCAGAATGGTGTTTTGAAGTTCAGATGTGTCAGAGAGGGTACATACAGGTGTTTTAGAAGGCTGATCTTCTGATTAATTTGTTCTGGCCATTTCGCAGAACATGGCTTCATCACCACTTGAATCATCTCCAAGCCAGTTTTCTTTTTCTGCAAAGTGAGCTCTTTCATCAACATTGTACTTGTATTTATTCTTGTAAAACATATTGCCTTTGTTCAGAGGTCCTCTGCAATTCTTTGAATACTGCCCTGGCTTACCACATCTGTAGGACACATCCTTCTTTTTCTTCAACTCTTCTTCCTTCTTCTCTGCCTCGGTCTTCTCAGATCTCTGTATCTCTTGACGAGGTGCATGATTAGGAGTAGGGCGATCAATCCTTTTGCTTCCTTGGAAAGATCTATTACCAAACCTTTTCGTGAATTGTTTGGTAATAAGTGACAGTGAATCAGCAAAAACTTTGATTTCCTCATCAGAGTCAGAATCATCTTTTGGAATTGCTTCTGACATAAGAGCCTTACTATTTCCTTTCTTCTCGACATCCTTACTTCTTCTGACTGATCCTCTGGTTTGAGAAATTATAGCCAGAGGTCCACCAATAGTGTTTTTCTTCTGAACAACCTCTTTCTCGTGAGCTTGTAGAGTACCAAAAACATTGTGTAGGGACCAATGTTCCAGATCCTGACTGGCTTGCAGAGGCATCGAGAGATTTGACCATTCAGGGTTTAATCGTTTGAGAAATAAGACATTATTGTCTTCTTTAGATCTGATGATGTCACATCTTTTACATAGATTTATCAGAGTGTTAAATCTACGAAAAGTCTGTTCCAGAGATTCTTCGGGAATGGCCTGGAAACTGTTATACTCATTCAGAGCTTGGGCTCTTCTGTTTTCCTTCATTTCTGCACCGCCTTCCAGAATGTTTTCCAGTTGATCCCATAACTCCTTGGCACTATCACAGGAATCCAGAGATTGAAAAATCTCATTTGGAATTCCCATGATTAAGAGACTTTTTGCCTTTCTGGACAATTCAACCTATGCATTCTCTGCATCAGTCCAACTATCCCGTGACTTTGGAACATTCCTTGCAGGGACCTCATCAGTAACAGCTGTAGCAGGAACCCTAGAAATAGTTGTCATTGGAATGAACGACCATTTTGAACAATAGGATACAGTTCAACGTCCAATCCTTCATAGAAGTTGATCATACGGATCTTCCATTGTGGATATTCATCATGTATTAGAGTAGGAGGTTTAGTCAGAGAACCAGAAGTATATACTGCGTTCAGATTAGAATTAGCCATATTACCAGAAACAGAGATTTGAAAATTACTGAAGATTTATTGAAATTTGAAGCAAAATTAATTTCAAAATGATCGAAATAAGACTATATTCTTACTAATCTCAGATTTAAGCAGAAATTACCACAGATTTAGAGAAAATTGTAATGAATGATAAACAACAATGTGCACAATTCAGCTCTCAAATTTTGTATTTCAAATCAATACTATTACAAACTAAGATTGAGCTATTTATACCATTACAATATTGAAAGTCAACTTCCTAGCCTATTACAACTAGACACGTTAGCAAGTGAATAACAAACTAAGTTACACACGGAGGGTGTGCCTGCCACGTTATCGGATGCGCATGAACTTACTTAATTCTGATTCATACTTCTTCTGAAATGGGGTCTAACACTAGATAGAACAGGAAAGACAGAAGGTTCTGATGGGCTCTCAGCAGGTGATTCAGGACCAGAAAGTGTAATTCCAGAAGCTTGAAGAACTTCAGGAATACTTAATGATGGATTGGTTGGTCTTTGCTCTGAAAATATTTCTTCGCCCATGAAATCTTGAAAAATAGTATCTATTTCAATTTCTCTGGTATCTGAAAGATAGTTAGATGTTACTGTGTTGAGTTTAAGTTCAGAAGTAGAATACTCAGAAGTAATTGAGTTTAATCGTCAAAATCGATGTTAATGCTTTCCATTACAGTCTTAGTCCGTAAATTAAAAACTCTAAAAGCTCTTGAATTTAACGAGTATCCTAAGAATTTAACGAGTATCCTAAGAATTTAGCTTCATCTAAAAGTTTTTCTCTGTCATTTAAAATAAAACACCTGCATCCAAAAATGTGAAAGAATTTGACACAGGGTTTTCGATTATTAATAAGCTCATAAGAGGTTTTGAGATGCCTCTTGACAATAATGGAACGATTATGGGTGAAACACGCAGTGGCTACAGCTTCAGCCCAGAAATGGATGGGAAGTCCAGAAGTTGCAAGCATCGTTCTGGCAACTTCCACCAATGTTCTGTTGCGTCGTTCTACTACGCCATTTTGTTGAGGAGTTCGCACAACAGAAAAGTTCTATGTCATTCCAGTTTCAACAAGGTATGCTTCAAGCTTGGCATTGTTGAACTCAGTACCATTGTCACTTCTTAGCTGCTGAATCTTTTGGTGTAAAAGTACTTGGATTCTGGTCATCATATATCGGCCCTTCTGATTTCTATCTAACGAATGCGAGCCATGTATACCTGTAAAATTCATCAATAAGTACCAGTATATACTTTTTACCAGATAAACTTTGAATTGTAATGGGACCACAGAGGTTGACATGTAACAATTGCAAAGGTCTAGTACAAGAATGATCACTTTTTGTTTTATGAGATGTTCGTTTTATTTTGCCCATTTCACATGCAGGGCAGAGGTGATCTTTTTGAAAGTGAACTTCTGGAAGTCCTGTTACCAAATTGTGTTTGACAAGCATCTCAAGGTTATCAAAATTTAAGTGAGACATTTTATGATGCCATAACCATGCCACTTCGCTCTTTTTGGAGATAAGACAGAGGGTTTCTTTACCGTCCTTTGATGTGAAGTTCATCATATACAAATTACCTTTTTGTCTGCTCTCCAGAGTTCTTCACCTGCCTTAGAAAACAAGTAACAATGCTTTTCATCAAATACTGTTAGGTCTATTATTTAATTGTTACAAAATAAGGAAAAGATATGCTTGATTGTAAAAGGAAGTTTATAATCCTTAAACTCTGTGTTTCCTTAATTAGCATAGGCCTAGCAATATAAATAGGAGTCTAGGGTTTACTTTCATACTAGTCGATTCATATTAAAGAGAGAGTCGAAACTGTGATATCATTGTAATAGATTATACATTCAAGAGATATACGACTACGTAAGTTCTTTAACATCTTTATTGTCGTATTACTTTACTATTAACGTTTATCTGTCATTGTGCTTGTTCATCTGGGATCAACAAGTGGTATCAGAGCTAACCGACATATTAGCTTCCGATCACATTCGTTCGGAACTTGCTCCAAACCCCGCTGAGCCTTCAACGTCCAAATCCACTATGTCAAATTTGGATGACTTATTCGAGTACTTCTACTCGGATTACTTTGGACCATCCACTGATACTTCTCTCCAGATTCCCCCGCCTACCTTGGAGATTGCCGAGACCACGAATCTTTCCGGACCGCCTATTACACCGGAAACCGTCTCAACTGTTGCATCTCCAAGCACATCTATAACCACTCCTCCCAATCTAACTGTTTCAACGGATGCTCCTCTCGTTCCACCTGAACCTCAACCGGCTGTTCAACCAAATCCTACGGAACCAACATCCTCTCCCCCATCATCCACTTCGACCCATACGGATGTCACAAGTTCCACAAGATCATCAACCGTGGCACCAACCTTGGAATCGCTTCAAGATCTTCCGTTAGGCTCATATGATGATGACACCCCTGATCCAAATGCATTTCAACCGCTTCCTCATACAACCAAATGGACCCGTTCTCATCCCGTTGATCAGATTATTGGCAATCCAACCAGACCAGTCACTACACGAGCCGCCTCGGCCAACGATTGTATGTTCTCTTCGTTCATAAGCAAGATTGAACCCACATCCATTCATGAAGCAATGAATGATCCTGATTGGATTGTGTCGATGCAAGAAGGACTCAATCAATTTGAAAGCTTGAAAGTTTGGCGCCTTGTTCCCCGTCCTCGAAACAAAACCATTATCGGCATGAAATGGATATTCAAGAACAAGCAAGATGAAGATGGAGTCGTTATACGCAACAAAGCTAGACTTGTCGCAAAAGGATACCGCCAACAAGAAGGGATTGACTCCGATGAAACATTTGCACCCGTAGTCCGCATTGAAGCAATTCGGATGTTCTTGGCTTACGCGGCACACAAGAACTTTGTGGTGTTTCAAATGGACGTCAAAACGGCCTTCTTAAACGGTGTTCTGCGTGAAGAAGTCTATGTCTCTCAACCCGACGGGTTCATCGACTCCTCCAAACCAACTCATGTCTACATTCTTGACAAGGCTCTTTATGGCTTGAAGCAAGCCCCCCGCGCATGGTACGATAGGTTGTCTACCTATTTAGTGAAGAATGGCTACTCCAAAGGTAAGATCGATCCAACTCTTTTTATTAAAAATGAAAAAGGTGACATTATGCTCATACAACTCTACGTGGACGACATCATCTTCGGTTCGACTAACCCACAACAATGCAAAGAGTTCTCCGAACTCATGATTGCAAAATTTAACATGAGCATGATGGGAATGATGAACTTTTTCTACGGGAATATTCATCAACCAATCAAAATACATCTCGGATATGTTGTTTAAATACAACGTGACGTCATGTTATCCGATTGGTACACCCATGTCCCCGGGTTCAAAACTACACGCTGATCCTTCGGGAAAAGATGTAGATTCAAAAAATTACCGGGGCATGGTTGGTTCTCTCATGTATCTTACGGCTAGTCATCCGGACATAATGTTTGCCACCTGTCTATGCACGAGATATCAAGCATCTCCCAAGGAATCACACCTTAGTGCTATCAAACGGATATTCCGGTATTTAAAAGGTACACCTAATCTTGGCCTATGGTATCCAAAGGATACGGGTTTCGAGCTAACTGCCTTTTCAGATTCGGATCACGCCGGATGCATGCTCGATCGCAAAAGCACGTCGGGCCACATTGAATTCCTCGGAGACAAAATGGTCAGCTGGTCCTCCAAGAAGCGAGCTTGCGTCTCCACGTCTACCGCGGAAGCCGAATACATCGCTGCCGCAAGCTGATGTTCTCAAGTACTGTGGATGCGCACTCAACTCAAAGACTATGGCTTCTGGTTCAACAAGATACCCATCTATTGTGATTCCAAAAACGCCATAGTCATTTCAAGCAACCCGGTTCAACACACGAAGACAAAGCACATCGACGTTCGATATCACTTCATCAAGGATCACGTCGAAAGAGGTACAAGTGAACTATATTTTGTCAATACGGAAGTTCAGCTTGCTGGCCTGTTTACCAAGGCACTGGATGAGAAACGATTCCAGTTCCTAGTATCCAAGTTGGGAATGCTCAATCTTAAAACCTGATTATCTCAAATCAGTCTGTCTCAAAATGCTCAAAACGTCTATCCAAGCGTTTATGCACATTCACTCTACAAGTCAATCTGCATCACACTTGGGTTCTCATTTTTTGGATTTGACCTTTATCTTACAGTTCCGTATTTTCAATTTTTCTTTCATTATCTATCTACCTCGCTGTGTGTATAACCATGGTTTAACTTTCGAGGGGGAGCAACAAAGTACGTCTTCTATCCATCCACATTCCTAGGGGGAGCACACATTTTTATGCACACATTAAGGGGGAGCCTTATTCTTTAACAAAAAAAAATATTTAATTTTTACAAGTGAGGTTCTCGGCCCCTAAGCGCCCGACAACATTGGATTGTCGACCTCCCCAATCGACAACTCGATAACGGGAATTTTTCTCTTGGTCCAATCACCATGTGCCACGTGTCATCACCCGATGACCTCTATTTAAAGAAATTGGGCCCCACTCTCACAGAACCTTTTCCCACAAGTTTTGAATTTCCCTCTTTCTCTCTGAAAACCCTTCAAGTTCTTGGCCATCCAAGATCCGAATCTCAAAACTTCGAGTTTTTCAGATCTGAAAGCATAACCAGGTACGTAATTCTCCCCTTATCGTCTTTAATTCTTGCACTTACTGTTTTTACCCATTGCATGATACCTTAAATCGACTTGAACAATTTGGTTTTTCAATAAAACCCTTGGGTTTCCAGGTTTGACTGTTTATCAGTAGATTTGGTGGCCATTTAGTATGGTTAAATCTGAGCACTTAGACTTGTCATTGAACTGCTTTGCATTTTTATCGAGTCCCTCCATGGGCCCTTGTGTTTTTATCGACCCTAGTTAATCATGCATAGAACACCTTCGTTCTCATAAAGGACTTTTATCGACCCTTATGAATCGATAAACATCTGTTATCGACTCACAAAATATCGATGAAAATCACTAAGGGATTTTATTGAAACCCTTAGGAGTCGATAACATTTGTTATCGATTCACAAAGGATCGATGACAAACACTAAGGGATTTCATCGAACCCTTAGGACTCGATAACATTTGTTATCGACTACCAAAGGATCGATGAAAATCACTAAGGGATTTTATCGAACCCTTAGGGTTCGATAACATTTGGTTTCGACTAATAAAGGATCGATGAATGAGGGAGTTGCGGTACCTCAAAGGATCGATAACCTGTGTTTTCTCGATTCCCAATGACTCCACATCTATCTCACAGATTCATAGGTTTGTTCTTTCAATTTCTTTTAACAAGTCTTGTTGTCGCCCCAGTTTACTCGACAAACCTTTGTTCTCGATCCCATGGCACTCGATAATATTTGTTATCGGCCCAATGGGACTCGACAACAAGACTTCGCAATTTTTTTTCCACTATCACTTCATAAACTAACTGTTCATCTGTTTGACTAACTGTCGTATTTCAGTACACATGGCAGCCATGAATGATCCAAACTCAACCGAACCTAGCATCAACGCTCAACCGAACCTAGCATCAACGCGGTTAACCGGGATGAACTCTTGATGCCAAAAGCACACCTGCGGAAGATCAAACCAAACAACCATCGACTCGATTTTGGCATCACCATCGAACACTAAGTAATCATCGACATCCTTCAACGCCATCCGCTTCGTTATGCCTTTGCATTGGACCAACGGGCACCCCTTTTCTATCTGCAGCAATTCTGGTACACGTTGACATACCATCCGGACGACGGTGACCACCATTTTACTACCCAAATTGATAACTATGTCACCCGCTTAACATCATCTAGGATTCGACGCATCCTCCGCCTGCCGGTTGCCACAGCCGAACACCCGTACGACGCCTTTGCAACTGACCAACAGCTGTGTGCCGACATCCTAGCCCTTGGGTACAACTCCCCCGAACCACTCACAAGCCCCGACTAGTTCAAACGGATGTACCTACCTCAGATTTGGTTTACGCTATTCACCATCGTCAATCGATGTCTGACTAGCAAGCACACTGGCATGGACAAGGACAGCACTGCGGTCCTACGTATATTTCACGGCATCGCTTTCAACCGTCATTATGACTACGCGATACTCATCTGGACGGACTTTGTAGAGCTAGTAGAAGACAAGTCTAACTACCGCCATCCCTAGGCCCACCGGATGTCTTCCAAACCTGCATCCCTAGGCCCACCGGATCACCATTAGGACCGACCAACTCCCTGAAGTTTCTCCGGCTCAATGACAACCAGTTTAACTTCATCATGCCGATCCCTGAAGCTTTACTTGCCTATGCTGATCAGACTGCACCGAGTGTGATAGCTTATAGGGAGAGACTCGGCTTAATGGCTCAACCACCTCCGGTTGTGCCTGCCCAACATCCAATCCATGAGGAACATTTTGTGCAGGAAGAGGGTCCTAGAATAGATGAGCAGGTTCAAGATCATGGGGATCCTGACCAGGGTGATGAGCGTATTGTAAGGGGAAACGAAGGAGGCGGTGCACCTGATCAGCCAATCCCAACAACAGCTGCCCCATCCATCCCCATACCACCACCCACTGACCCACGAGCTGCTTCTACTTCCACAT
Organism: Silybum marianum; assembly: GCA_036898165.1. Classification (NCBI taxonomy): domain Eukaryota; kingdom Viridiplantae; phylum Streptophyta; class Magnoliopsida; order Asterales; family Asteraceae; genus Silybum; species Silybum marianum. The sequence goes on along the minus strand of CM072533.1, from coordinate 28,217,752 downwards.
CTACTCCGCGCGTCAAAATGCTCGCTAGCCGTAATCGTGTTCGCCCCCGACCTTCATCGTCTGATGAAGATGACTCTGATTCTCAACCCCTATCCCGCCGTCAGCGAATCGCTACTATCGCAGAACAAGCTCTAAGTCGCATTGGTCCACAACCAACCCTATCCGATTCTACATCGGGCACCGAAGACCAACCAGATGCAACGACTGATGATCCTGATGAGCCAACTGAGCCCTTTGACTTTGAAACCGATCAAGCATCTGCCTCACTGTCCGACATATTCACCGAGCCCTATACTGGAGAGATAAGGAGAGAGGAGGGAATATTAGTTGAAAAAGAAAGCATGAGCATGAGCGATGGAAAGAGAAAAACAATAGAGAGCGCGAGACCAGATTCCCCCATCCAGGTAACCGCGTCAGCTAGCCCTACTCATTCGTTGGGTATGACTAGTAGACAAGACGCTGTGGACCTAGCAGCGCAAATGCACGCCCCCCTAGCCACTCTGAAGGCTCCCAACAACCAACAATTTCAAATATACTTGTGAGTCTAGCACCTTATCTAGCTCCCCTCCATTCGGGAGGCATAGCTATCGAAACAAGAGGCAGTAGCTCATCTGCTTCGACTTCATTTATGTGCACATCGAGTCTAGAGCCCGCTAGGGGACACGAGTCTATACACACTGATAGCCTTCGTGGCCCAGCCGGAACTCCCATAGTGATGTCCATTCCAGACATTCCACGAGGATTGGAAGGAAATCCTACCAGCGCTACATCTATGCCAACGCTGAACGTAGGTTATGCAGTTGATTCAACTGTATTGTCAATGGGTAATCTAAGTGATCCCGGTGTTTCCCTTACAGGTACCGCAACTCCCTCATTCACCATCCCCCCCGAGTCTGAATCGATCATCGTCGCACACTTACAAAAGGCAAAAGACTCCCTCGTTGCTCATGCTGCTCTAATGACAGCCGAGAGGGAAGCCTTCGTACGAGAAATTTGTGACACCGCGCGCCTTAAAGATCCGACTCCCCATCAAGCCGGCCCTTCGCATCCAAGCTCATGCCGTCCAAGCTCTAGCTGCTCTCCTCCGCCACCTTCACCCCTCAAAGATCGACCCCATTCACCACATCGATATGAGTACAACACCGATGAACTCATGTCAATGTTGTATGCTAACCTACTCGCCGAATCCAATGCAACCGGCCAACCGGAGGATTCGCTTGAGGGTCTTCTTCGCCGAAATCTTCAGATCCCCACCGTCACTCGTTATGAGTTTGACGTCTTCCGCGCTCACATCGACCAACAGCTCACCGATATGAAGACCGCCCAACAGCGCCAAACAGATAACATCTTGGGTGCTATTACTGCTCTACGCACCGAAATACAAGAGTCCTGTCGCCCGGCCGTTTCTGCGCCTGCTTCCAGACCTCACCAGGACGACCCGGACTCCGCTCCAACTCGTCCTGAGGGGGAGACATGCCGGCTTGCAAGATCACGACCCAGAGCTGCAGCTGCATCAACTTCAACACCACCCAATCAAACTACCCAACATCGACAACGTGCTACAACAACTCAAGAAGACGATACGCCAATGGTTGAAAAGCCTGCGGATATCGAATTCGAGAGTACAGCTGCCGAACCTGCCGAACCAAATCAAAATGTAGAAAGAGTCGACGTTCAAGGTCTGCGAACACCAGTAAGAAACTGGTTCAGAGATCCGTATGAACCACTACTCCAAGAGCAAGACTATGTGAACTTAAAGCATACGGCAAGGAACTATGCTTTGAGGGAACAAAACGAACCAAGACTGCTGCCTCATCAAATTCGGTGGCAAAGGATGCTAACTAAAAGCAAGTCGAAGTGGGTAAATCAGCAAATTTGTGTGCCATATCTTGAGGAAACAATGGAAAAGATCTTTTGGAAAGAAGCGAAACCTGATGATTTGGCACACATTCATCTCGTGATGGAAATGGATCCTGCTCAGGTTAGAGAGTATCTCCATATCCTGAAGATGAGAGCTTTACCTCCAGCTGAAGTGGTCTCGAGGCACAGGATTATTGGGATTCTGAAGATTGACACAGATAGAATTTACCAAGTCGAATACCCAGTTTTCACAGTCCAAAGAGAAGACGGTAAAGCGTATTCCTTCTCTGAAGCCGATTTTGCAAACCTTGATATAATGGACTTTGAAACCATCTACAACGACTTGAGAGACAAGCGAAACCGAAACGAACACGAGCAAAGGGCACTAAGGGCAGTGATAAGGCATGTTCAGAAAGAGCTACGGTACAGCTATCTGCACGATCTTCAACGTGGGATAGAAAGCGAGAAAAAGAAGATACATATTCCTAAGCCTGATCAATCATTACCTGTACCAAGCAGCACTCTAGTTACTACCATCATCACTTATCCTGTTCATGGAGTTGTTTGGATGCACGCCTCTCGAGAAAAGCGGTTTCTTAGATTTCATGAAGTGGCTGCATATTCTGATGGTACATTGTGGGGAGTCCGAAACAGACTTGCGTCAGAATTGGCTACGGATAGGAAGAACGGGACAAGGATGAGTAACGACCGAAGAAACTCTCTCATAGAAGCTATCAGAATAATCGATGAAAGAATTCTCTATCGACAAACCCTCCGAAGATTTGAAGGCATGTTTGAGCTGAAAAGGTGAAGACTGATTTTGCCACAAAAGGGGAGATTGTTAGGTCTATTATTTAATTGTGACAAAATAAGGAAAAGATATACTTGATTGTAAAAGGAAGTTTATAATTCCTTAAACTCTGTGTTTCCTTAATTAGCATAGGCCTAGCAATATAAATAGGAGTCTAGGGTTTACTTTCATACTAGTCGATTCATATTAGAGAGAGAGCCGAAACTGTGTTATCATTATAATCGATTATACATTCAAGAGATATACGACTACGTAAGTTCTTTAACATCTTTATTGTCGTATTACTTTACTATTAACATTATCTGTCATTGTGCTTGTTCATCTGGGATCAACAAACACAACAAGTATTTTAGAATCACAAAGTTGACTTACACTCAGTAGGTTATGTTTCAGTCCAGAAACATGAGCTACTTTTGATAAGGTAATATTACCTTCTTGTAATGTACCATAGCCTTTTATTTGACCCTTACCATTGTCTCCAAACATTACAGCTCCACCACATTTATCTTTAAATTGGGAAAGTAAGTTTTTCGATCCAGTCATGTGCCTCGACCATCCAGAGTCAAGATACCAGATGTGCACACGCTGCTTCTGCAATCACAATCAGAGTTTTTTAGGTACCCATTTCATAATGGTTCCTTTAATCTTAGTTTTAGATTGTTCACTCTTTTTATCTTGCACATGATTTGATGTACCAGGATTTAAAGGTTTGGTCTTTTTATTTGCTGTATGTTTGTTTTTCTTTGGTTTAGTCCTGAAGTGTGAGAAATTATCATAAAGACGATCACAAGGCCTCGAGAAAAAATCCTTTAATTTTAAGAATAAAGAAAAACATTCAGAATTCTGAGACATAAAAGATTGCGTTGAATTTTCATTAGAATAATGATAATTACAATTCTTCTTATTTCTGTCTATACTAGTATCAGTAGTTCTATTGAACTTCTTAGCTAGGCTAGACTTATGCTTAGAATCATAAGTGTTCTTCTGTTGAGGCTACCTCTAATAAACCTTCTCAGGAGTTTTCTGAATTACTGAAACAGAAGTAGAAAGATTAGATTTCCATTTACCTTTTTGAGCAGAAGTAAACTTTGGATAACATGATTGCGATGATTTTTGCTGAACAGAACATTTCTTTTTAAGACTTTCTTCGTTCTCAAGTTCAAGACAAGATTTGGCCTTAAGACACATCCTAATGAAGTCTGGATGAATGGACACCAGTTTTCTCTGTCCTGTTGGAGGAACAGAGAGTATTGGTATTCCACTTGGATGTTTTTCAGCATTCAGACCAGAGGCCCTGATTTCTAGAGGTTCATTAGTAAATAAGAAAGGAGCTTCCTCATTCTTAGTTACTTAGGGAACCTTTTTGTACTCAGAAGGTAGTTGATTTTATAAATTTGAGAGATATTTTTCTGAGTTAAAGAAATCATGACCTTGATCATCATTTTCCCATGGATATGTAATCTTTTCAAAACACTCTCCTTATTCAGAAAGATTTAGGTCTACAAAAGGACAAGGGAATATCTCTGGATTGTTTTCTAAAGAGATTTTCTGAACATTTTCAAGTTCGAGTTTAAAGCATTTATCCAAAGTGGAGAGAATTTCTTTTTCAAAGCTGAGACGTAGCTCTTTTCTGCTTGTGAAGGAATAAATACATCCGCCTTTGGATTCAAAGTGATATGAACGTTTGAGCCAAATTTGAAAATGTCACTTTTCTTCTGAATTTTATTCAGATCAACATTTGTTTTTCCAGACGAATATTCGATGTTTTTAAACATGAGTTTTCGTTGATGACGACCATTTTCAATTTTTGAATTTTTAAAAATAGACTGTTCATATAAAATTGGAAACACAGGCTTCTGTTCTTGTCCTAGACAGAAAACATATTTCAAAGTAGATCTTTTCTCACACGTGTAGGGATCCAGATCCTCGAAACCAAGTCCAGATCTTCCTACTTGTGTATTTATCTTGTCATGAACTTTCTAAGCATCTATATATGTTTTGATCTGTAGCTTTGTCTTTTGTAGTTCAATATGTAAAAACTCTCTTTCCTTTTGAAAATAATATTTAAGTGCAACAGAATTTAATCTGTCACTTTCCTTAGCACTAATCTCCTTTTCTTTGTTTTCCAAAAGTTTGTTTAAGTTCAATTTCTCTTCCTTGAACTTGACTTCTGTATTTTTTAAATTTTTGGAAATCTTCTCATTTTCAGCATTCAGTTCCAATTTTCTTCAGTTAAAAGATCCATTTCTCTTTTGTAAATTTCTCTCTCTCTTTAAGTTACAAAGAGAGTTTTTTCAATCCTTTTTCGCAGTTTCTTTTTTACTGTAAGCTTTTGCTTAAGTTCTTCAAAATTATTTGATAATTGCATAATGGTGTTTCAAGTTCAGATGTGTCAGAGAGAGTACATACAGGTGTTTCAGATGGCTGATCTTCTGATTCATTTGTTTTGTCCATTCCACAGAACAATCAGAGTTTTCTGCAAAGTGAGCTCTTTCATCGACATTATACTTGTATTTATTCTTGTAGTACATTTTGTCTTTGTTCAGAGTTTCCCTGCAATCCTTTGAATAGTGCCCTGGCTTGCCACATCTATAGCACACATCCCTCTTTTTCTTTAACTCTTCTTCCTTCTTCTCTGCCTCTGTCTTCTCAGATCTCTGTATCTCTTGACGAGGTGCATAATTAGGAGTAGGGCGATCAAACCTTTTGCCTCCTTGGAAGGATCTATTACCAAACCTCTTTGTGAATTGTTTGGTAATAAGTGCCAGCGAATCAGCAAAAGCTTTGATTTCATCATCAGAGTCAGAATCATCCTATGGAGTTGCTTCTGACATGAGAGCCTTACTCTTTCCTTTCTTCTCGACTTCCTTACTCCTTCTGACTGATCCTCTGGATTCAGAAATTAGAGCCAGAGGTCCACCGATAAGGGTTTTCTTCTGAACAACCTCTTTCTCATGAGCTTGTAGAATACCAAATACATCATGTAAAGACCATTGTTCCAGATCCTGATTGGCTTGCAGAGACATCGAGAGATTTGACCATTCCGGATTTAATCGTTTGAGGAATAAGACGTTATTGTCTTCCTTAGATCTGATGATATCACATCTTTTGCATAGATTTACCATAATGTTAAATCTATGAAAAGTCTGTTCCAGAGATTCTTTAGGAATAGCCTGGAAACTGTTTGGAGTTTGGGCTCTTCTATTTTTCTTCATTTTTGCACCTCCTTCCAGAATGTTTTCCAATTGATCCCATAGCTCTTTGGCAGTATCACAGGAATCTACAGATTGGAAAATCTCATTTGGAGTTTCCATGATTAAGATACTCTTTGCCTTTCTGGACAATTCCACCTTTGCCTTCTCTGCATCAGTCCAACTATCCCTTGATTTTGGAACAGGCTTTGCAAGGACCTCATTAGTAACCGCAGTAGCAGGAACCCTTGGAATAGTTGTCATTGGAACGAACGGACCATTTTGAACATACAGTTCAACGTCCAATCCTTCATAGAAGATGATCATACGGATCTTCCATTGTGGATATTCATCACGTATTAGAGTAGGAGGTTTGGTCAGAGAACCAGAAATATATACGACATTCGGATTAGAATTAGCCATATTACCAAAAACAGGGATTTGAGAATTAGTGAAAATTTGTTGAAATTTGGAGCAAATAAATTTCAAATTGATCGAAATAAGACTATATTCTTACTAATCTCAGGCTTAAGCAAAAATTACCACAGATATAGAGAAGATTGTAATGAAATTAACAAAATCTCGTAGAACAGGGTAGAATGAAGAACAGGAGCTTAAAACTGAAAAATACTGTAAATATAAAAGGGATTTCTCCAAATGGAAGAGATCTAATAATCAATTGATTGATTATCAGGCCCTGATACCAATTGTTGGAACCCAGATCCCTTTTTTAACAATTAATCGATAGATCAAACAAGTAAATATGAGCGAAAGTAAACAAATCTATGATAAACAGTAAGATTAGTAAGAACAGAATTGAAGAACAATCGTTAATTCAAATTCAATTACTTGAACGATAATTACAATAAACACAATTTAGCTCTCAAATCTGTATTTTCGCAAAAAAAAATTACAATCAACAATGAGCTATTTATACGATTACAATAATGAAAGTCACTATCTAGCCTATTACATCTTGACACGTAAGCTAAGTGAATAACTAACTTAGTTACTCATGGAAGATGTGCCTGCCACATCATCAAGGGCACATGTACTTGCATAATTCTGATTCATATATCTTCTGAAATGAGATCTAACAGCAGAATACCATCACATTTAGAGTAAGTTGTTCTAAAGCTGAAAACCTAAAAATTGAAACATTAAATTTAGAGTAAACTCTAATTTTGGTCCTCGAGGTTTAGTGAAATGCTTGAAAGTGGGACCTGGACTTCAATAGGTCTAGTAATCATCCTTTTGGTTTTCATTTTTTTTTTCGGAAAGTGGTCCCTGATCACTCTATCTGTTAAAATATTTGGTTAAATAAACGGTGTTTTGGTCTTTTCTTTTCTTATTCTAATTGTGCTTTAAAAATTCAAGAAAATATTATATATACAACTATAATATAATAATATACATACATACAAACAATACATATCACATTCATTCAAAACCCACTCCCCCTAAAAGTGGTCTTCATTACCGGAACACCTTCCCTCCTAAGAAGTCTTCATCGTCTTTTGTTGACCTATGAATCCCAAACCCTTAAAACCGGATATGTGGGTTTCTTCTAGTTCAGAAACGAAAAAGAGGTGCAAGGACGTAAAGGATGTGTATTTCTTCTAGTTCAAGCATATGGACGAAATCTAAACAGAAGACGGATTTGTGGATTTCTTCCAGTTTAGTGACAAAAGGGAAGTTTATGTGGGTTTCTTCAAGAGTTCATAGACGAAAAGGAGGTGCAAAAGACGAGAAGCACATGTGGGTTTCTTCAAGTTTAGAGACGAAAAGGAGGTTTTTGTGGGTTTCTTCAAGTTTAGAGACGAAAAGGAGGCGCATAAGACGAAAAGGATATGTAGGTTTCTTCTAGTTCAAATACGGACGAAATCTGAACTTCTCTCTCTTCGATTTCTTTCTTCAAGTTCGAGCATAGCGACAAAACTGAGTTGCTCTCTCTTCGATTTCTTTCTTCGTTCAAGCACAGGGACGAAACATTAGTATTTTTGAACGAAGTTTGATACAAATTCGTTATGGGTTTGTGTGATTTAAGTTCTTTTAGTGATCCACAACCAAACTACATTCTCTCATTTCAAGAATTCATCGTCTATGTCTGATTTTGATGTTTTTAGCGACGTAATTCTAGTGAACCTTTGTGTCTTTAAATTCTTTAATTCAATTATAAATTAATGTGCAACCTACCCTGGGAGAAAATATGAAAACTGTTGCGGGGTTCACCGGTGATGGTGACCGGAGTTAGTGTTTGTGTACGTATATAGAAATTATGTATGTACAATTGTATAATATTATATGATATAATATTTTTTATTTTTTAAACATAAATTAGAGAAATAGGTAAGAAGACAAAAATGCCCTCCATTTAACCGATATTCTCTAACGGAGTTAGTGATAGGGACCATTTTAGAGCAAAATGAAAGCCACAAGGACGATTACTAGACTTATTAAAGTACAGGTCCCATTTTCAGACGTTTCACCAAACTTTAAGGACCAAAGTTAGAGTTTACTCTTAAATTTAGGGTTAAATATGATCTAATATTGTAATAGATACAAGTTTCCTTTCCTTGATTGATTCAATATGGGTTTTGATGGAATCTTTTAGGTTTTAGGCTGAAATAATTGAAGATCCGTATAAGAAATCTAGAAACGAGAGAGGAGAAGATGAATTTTATAGTGTTTGACTGTTAGCAGGTCTGATTTGAGTTTTTATTTGGATTTCTGAAAAAGGATTCAATGGGATGTAATTGAGGCTAAAACGTTAATACGAGAAGCAAACGAGAGGAGGGATGCGTTTACAGGTTTTAGAACAACTAAGATAACATACCTGGAATCAGGATTTAGAGTTCGGTCCTCAGCTTTCAGAAACTCAAAACATAGAAAGGAAGGAGGGTTGGAGGAGCATAAAGCGTTTCATAGATGGTAGAGGATTCGACGAATCTCATAGCATTCTTGAGGAGATAAACTTGATTCTGATTTGAATTTGAAATGGAAATCGAAATAAGGAAAGTAAAGCTGTTGCTGGAGTATATCAGACCAAATTCAGTGGTGTGTTTTGGGTTAAAGTAACTGAGGACAAATTATGCAGCAGATGCTTGTACGTTGTGTTTATTGGGTTGCAATTCATAGTTTTTCAAAATCTATGCATAAAATGATAGTACGTTGTGTTTTATGGTTTGTAATTAAGAGTTTTAACACAAATGCATTATAAGGTAGTATAGATATATATATATATATATATATATCAAGATGGAGGTTCAAAAACGAACGTCCTTACTTTACGAGAATGCAAGAACATTATGAGCCTCCAAGTTATTTATTACATAACTTAAAGTAAAAGAAAATAAAGTTATTAGTTAAGTATATTCATGTGCCATCGTATTATCTATAATTTTGGTCCCTATGATTTACATGAATTAATGATTACGGTCCTGAAATTTCGTTTTAATAAGGTCCCTCCTATAAACACCATTAATTAGAGTAGTGTTAGTGATAGGTAGTTTTGTCCATTAATCTTTCCTCTCCATCTACTTTCATTCTCATAAAACATCTTGTCCCTCCATCAACTTTCATTTTAATAATAAATGTAGTCCTTCCTCTACTTTCACATTGATATATAAAATTAAGAGTAATTTATATGATTGGTCCCTGTTGTAAAACCCTGAATTTCATGTCTCTCGACCTCTTTAATAAATGCAAGTTGAGTATTTCAATAAGTAGGGTGTTAACGTCTTTTGGGAAAATCTGACGCAAAATTGCAACCTGAAATTGCAACCTGACCATGGTCAGGTAACAGCCTAGGTAGCAATGCGTGTACCGCAAGTGATCTTGCAAAAATGCGACCTGACCATGGTCAGGTAGCAGCCCTGGTAGCAGTTCGTGTACCGTAAGTGATCTTGCAAATTGCAACCTAACCATGGTCAGGTAGTAGCCCAGGTAGTAGTTCGCGGCTGGAGTATAAAAATGAGACTTAAGCTAAAATATCACTTATACCAGATATCAGATTTATTTCTTAGCAATTACTCTTGAGACCAAACCCTAAATGGCGACCTTTGGAGCATTTATTGCTCAGTTTTTCTCCACCCAAACCATTTATTGCTCGCCGTTGTTGAAGATTAAAGGTTCCAAGCTTCAAGTGTTCAAGTGTACCACCTACTTCATCCTCTTCATCATTTTTGGAAGATTTTCTAGGGTTTTCCTAATCCTAGCTTAGTGAGTTCAAATCCAAACTTCATACACTCAAATACTTGTTATAAATGTTGTATTTTACTGATTCTAATCTATGATTTCAAGTATTTATGTATTTGGGTCAAAATGAGAAATTTGGGTATTTTGTTGTAGGTGATGAAATGAGCATCACTAATGGTTTAAAATACTAGAAAATGTTTTAAGATGAAGTTATCTTTGGTTTTGGGTACCAAAATGGTTGGACCAAATTTTCGGTAAAATGCACATTTCAAGAGAAATGGTTATTTAAAGGTTTTCAGTGTTTGGAAAACCATCAATACGTCTTGTTTGATGTATTTAATTTATAGACTAGCCAGTTATGGATCCATAGGCATAAAAGTCTAAATTTATTTATCGTGAAGGATAGTCTAAGTTATCCTTTAAATTGGAAATTGCATTGTGGAATTTGCGTGCTATTTCCCGACTATTCTTTCACTCATTCAGAATTTTGCATTGTGGATATTAGGATCCAAAGAATCCTATGAATTTGGATCCTATGTTTGAAATGTTTTGTAAAGAAAAGAACTTCAGAATCTGAAGATGAGTAGTTCAGAAGTTCTGAACTAGTGCTAGAAAGATAAATAAAGTCACCTTCAGAAGTGCAAAATATATATTCAGAAGTTCTGAAGAAGTTCTGAAGTGAAAGTTCAGAAGTTCTGAAGACAATTCAGAAGTGGTTCTGAAGAGCAAAGTTCAGAATTATGTTCAGAATGTTGTTCAGAAGAGTAGTTTATTTCAAAATTTAATTCAGAAGATGAAGAAGATACCTTAGTGTCTTGTTTGTCCTTTTCTGGATCCATTTGAGACATATAGCGATTTGTTGCATAGTGAGCAACTTCTTCATCATCATCTCCATCACTCCGGTTTAACCAGTCCTCTTCATACTTGGTCACTAAAGCAGGATTGAGCTCCTTTTTCTTAGCTAACAGATGCTTCTTCTCATAGTAGCCTGAATTCTTGACTTTTGGCATCTTGCATTGTCTTGCATAATGTCCAGGCTTTCCACAGTTGAAGCATCTTGTTGGTTCAGATGTTTCAGATTGACCAGCTTCTTGACCTTTCATAGGTCCACTTTCAGATCTAGGTTTATTCTGAAATTTTTTATTGTATCTTTGGGTAAATTGCCTTGTCATAAAAGCAATATTATCAGAAATCCTTTTTAGGTCCTCATCTGATTCATCCCTATCACAAACTGTTGTCTCTGGGATCTCATACACCTTCTTAGCAGAAATAGTCAGAGAATTATTATACTTCTTGCTTAACAAGGCTACTGTTTCATTTACCTTCTTTTGTTCATTTTGTCTAGTTTTGATTTTGTCTACTTGTTGAAACAGAATACCATAGACATCATGAATGGATTTTCTTAATAAATTTCTAGTAACCATGTTATCTGAGAAGCTTGACCATTCATTACCCAAGTTGTTCAGAAATTTGTTATTTATCTCAGAATTTGATTTCTGAACACCATTTCTTCTAAGATCATTCAGAATATTGTTGAATCTATTATAAGTCTCTGTAATAGATTCATTCTCTTTATACCTAAAGTTCTCATAAGTACCCACACAGATATTCAATCTTTGTGCTTGGGCTTTTGTACTACCCTGCATTTGAGCTTCAACTTCATCCCACATGGCTATAGCAGATGTTAGGCTATCTACTCTATTGAATATCTCATTAGGAATAGCCATTGTAAGAAGAGTTAATGCCCTTTAGTCAACTTTAGCTTGAGCTTTCTCAGTAGTGCTATACATACCTGGGCTTTTCTTAATTCTTGAAGCCGGTATTTCAGGAGTATATTCAGTTCTAGGAACTGCTGGAATTTCAATAAAGACCTCTAGTGACCCATTTGTGATTGATTGCATTTAAGCTTCATCTATGTTGTCCAAAAATTGAATCATCCTGATTCTCCATTGATGGTATTCTCCCAAGAAAAGAGTTGGTGGTTTCGTTTCAGATCCAATTGAGACAATTTCTTTAGACATCTTTAATTGTTTAGAAGATCGAGAATTCACCTAATTTGAATTTGAAATTTATCGATCAAGAACACCAAGAACTGTCAGATCTGACATTTACTTTCACAAATCTTCAAGAACAGATGAATTCACCTTGATTTCTTTGAAAAACATTAGTAGTGTTGCTGGTCTTCAAGAACTCCCCCTTGAATAAATCCAAGCTCCCCCTTGAATATAGCTCTTATCTTTACTTTCAACTTTAATTTCAGAATCAATGTGCAGTAACCCCGACTGAGTGCACTAACTTCAACTTGAAACTGTAGATATGTCATGACAATCCATTATGCAACTGCAGTTTTTAACAAAGAATCTGATTGTCTTTGACCCATTAGTTGAATAAGCATTCAGCTCAAGAACTTCTTCTGATAATCTCAAGAAATGGGGAATCAACACAAAGCTTGGTTGACCAAACCACCTTTTGACAATAAAGCTTTGGGAGAAAGATGACATTAAGAACATTGCTTCTTGATCAGCAAAGTCAAACTAGAAAAATTAGCCGATTTCTAGAATACTTCCAGAATAATGAATAACCAAATCCAGATCCAATCTTCACACCAGATGAATGATTATCAGCACTCAAATCTCTAACACAGAATAAAGTCACCAGAATACTGATTATAGACACTCAAACTTCTGCTTGATCAGAACAGAAAGATGATTGAAGATACTCAACAGTCTAGTATCTTGAGTGTTTCTTGCAGAACAATGATTGCAAGCACTCTATAGTCTAAGTGATCAATTCAGAACACAGATTGCAAGCACTCAGCGGTCTTGCCTCAAGAATAAATCTTCAGAGAAATGATTGTTGAAACTCAAACTTCTAATCTTCAAATCAAAAACTAAATCAATCATCCAAAATTCTAAAAACTTTTCAAATCTGACTCTTTAGATAGCATACATACAACTTTGACCAATATAGTCAAACTTTGAACAATTGCTGACCAGCTTGAAGAAATTAAGCTTTGATGAAATTGTAGGCCCATGATAAAAAAATATCTATACAAACTAAGAGGATGTCTTGAGCATAGACAATTAAGCACTTATTGTCTGACAATAAGTTATACTGAACTGTGTTGTCATATGCCTTATGCGGAAGCCTTCAATCTTCAAAAATTCAGAAGTATGACAACAAGATAATATTGTAAAGTGATGAAAATCAATGATTTATATATGATTCGTGAACCTTCGAGAATGCACATTTCTCCCCTTACCCAGATGCATCAATTCTGAACAATTTCTGAAGTATAGAGCAATTCTGAACTAACTTCTGAAGGTTCTGAGCTTACTTCTGAAAGATCTGAGCTTACTTCTGAAGGTTCTGAACTAACTTCTGAAGGTTTAGTACAGTTCTGAACATAATACAGAACTTCTGAATTATAGTCTGTCCATTCATTGCAGTTCAGAAATTTTATAAAAATACTTCAGAAGTTCAGAATACACTTCAGAAGTTCAATAATATACTTCAGAAATCTGATAATATACTTCAGAAGTTCAATAATAGTCTTCAGAAGTTCGATAAACCATCTTCTGAAGTCTGATAAACCATCTTCTGAAGTCCGATAAACCAATTGAATTGTTCGATCCAAAAATCTTAGATACCTCAAGATTTGTCAACTAAGCACCAAATTGATGATCAAACCATGTTCATAAACATATATCGAGTACTCCTCTTGAACAAATTTGATTGAATCACACCAATTTACCAAAGATTTATAGAATTTGTCAAGAACAGTTCGTTCGAAAAAAAAAACCCTAGAAACTCTCAGATTTGGCAAATTAGCTCAATAATCCTTGAAATTGATGATTGTAATTGATTCCATATGAATACACGATGATCATAGAATCAATTTGATATGAAAGAACAGCAAATTTCGCATCAATTCATCAAACTTCAATCAAAAAACTTATTGTTCATCGTAGAGAGAAAAACTTCACTGATTTCATCAATTTCTTCAAATCTGCTACAATCGATTGATCGTATCGAAGATAAATTGCTTCGATTAAGCTCTGATACCAATTGTTAATCCCATATTACAACAGATCTGATAGAGAATGCTCAATGAATCCTCATTTTATAAGAACTGTAGAAAGCTTTACAGAGAAACACACACTTACACCTTTAAACGACTCTCATGTGTGGTGTTCTATTAATGTTCAACTTGCTAACTGTCAAACAGACTCTCTATATATACTACAAAGGTAAAGTTATAGTTACATGTATTTAAATCACAGCCCAATGACATTAAGACACGTCATCAAAAACTCTATTCAGAAGTTCTTCAGAACTTTTGAAATGTCTTCAGAATTCTGAACTTTGCTCTTCAGAACCACTTCTGAATTGTCTTCAGAACTTCTGAACTTTCACTTCAAAACTTCTTCAGAACTTCTGAATATATAGTTTGCACTTCTGAAGATGACTTTATTTATCTTTCTAGCACTAGTTCAGAACTTCAGAACTACTCATCTTTAGATTCTGAAGTTCTTTTCTTTACAAAACATTTCAAACATAGGATCCAAATTCATAGGATTCTTTGGATCCTAACAGTGGAATTTGCTTGCGATTCTTGAGGTGAGGGCATGTGCACAACTGGCTATCGTACTGGAATTTGGTAGATGTCTTGAATATGCATTATGGAATTTACGTCCTATTCTTTGTGCCGCCCGTAACATTGGTTTGTGGTCTACCTTCGTGTCCCACTACAACTAATGGTAATTTTGGGTCTCCCCTGATAGTTTAAAAAAAGACCCTTGCTCATCAAGAGTAAGCTTTCAAGTAAAGTTAAATTGGATAAAGTGTGCCGCATCTTTATTTAAAATATTTTACTGCTTTATCCATTTAACTGTCTGTTCTCACAAGGAATAAGTCTAACACTTGATCTTAAATGTTGTTTAGCAGATAATTGGGCTAAGGGGGCTTCTTAGAGAGGAGCGGTGTGGCGTGTCGGTGAAGACACTATTTTTGGGGAATACACTTTAGTGTGTAATTATTGGAGATATTAGAATCATTTATTTTGGAGATATTAGCAACACCCGAGCATAATCTATTGTTTTATTTATATAGATTAATAGGTTGTTGTTTTAGTATATGTATCATATTGTAAACTCTCATACTCATTCCCCACTTATTGGATGATCTTTTATTTAATTCCGCAATTACATTTGGTTTAAATTTGCTCTAAATTTTAGGGTGTTACACCTGTGGTTTACAAAAAATCACACTATTCGTCCCAATAAGTGAAACAATTATGGAACACGTCCCCATGGTATACATTTTCACACGTATTGGGTCCCTCTATCCTAACACTGATAAAAAATTCTATTAAATAGGTTACATGAGAGGGTATTTTAGTTTTTTAACCAGATTTCTCATTTTACGTCTTAATTTGTTTAAAAGTAAAAGTCATCCACTAAAAACAATACATGTATCCAACCCAACCTACCCCTTATTGGATATCTCAACAACGTCTTTGTCCTATCTCCGACCATCTCAATATTATTTCTGTCGAAGAACATAAAACGAGTGAAAAGCTGAAAATTCAACATACAATCAATAGTCGGTGATTATTTAAGAACACAAAAGCATGAACTATTTCATCAACCCAAAACATGACTTAAACATTAACTCATTTTATCCACAAAAACGAGAAATTATGAAGATTATAATTTGTTCAAACTATTTTGTAAAAGACACAAGATAAACAACAAATTTGTACAAACTAATCTTAAGGTTGTGTAACTAAATCTTTACATCTGAATCAACAACCTCCTTAAGAAATCAATGTAGATGTACATCAATGGAGAAGAAGAAATGGATCTATAGAATCGGGGTTTCTCTCTGTTCGAACTCCCACAAATTTAGAATAAACTGGTTTCAAAATTGAACTTGGATGGAGAACGGGGTTTCATCAAGGGGGCGAATAGAGAGATAGGAGGAGAAGGATGGTGTTTCCTAAGGAATTCGTTGACCAAAATGTTAGGGGAGGCCTGAGATTGAGATAGAAGGAGGGTTAAAAAGAGTGGTGGGGAAATTTATCGATTTAGCAGAAGAAAGGGACGATGGCGGCGAGAGTGTAACACTCGAATTTTTGGGTAAGAAAATATTTTGATCTCGAGAGGTTTTAGATGTATAACTTTATTTATGTTTTTAGATATTATATATATGGATACACATATATATATAGTTACTATATAATAGAAGAATTTAGAGGAAGGGTCTCCTTTGTAGGTTTTAAATTTTAGAGGGAGGTATTGTGCCTAAACTAAATGAAAGATTGGTGGGTGAGTGGATGATGACTAAGCATTTTGGTCCTTTTGAAAAAATTTTAAATAGAAGAGAATATGGGTGTGGTGGTGCTTAGGCCCGCCTGGTAAAACCATCTCGGCTCCTCATCCTCTTCAGACTCTTTATCCCTTCTCAATTTTTTATCTCCATTTTTTTCTTTTCTGCAAGTCTCTCTCTCTCTTTACCAGTTCTCTCTCTTTAGAAACATAAATACCATTTCTTATTTTCTTCCATTTGTTGCTTACTTTCGTAGATCCGATTTTAAGAACTTGGTGGAGTATTTTAAAAGAGATCTAAGCTAAAGCTTCAAGAGTTTGGTTAGGAGTTTCAAGATCTTAAAGGGGTAAGTTCTTATAGAATTTTTTCAATATTAAAGGTTGTAGATGTAAATCTAAATTTGAGGTTATCTCTCGTATTATTGGGTTTGCTGGAAAACTAGATGAAGTTTTAGTGTGGGAACCTTGTGGATCTAAAGTCTTTATCAAAGAAGGTCAAGTTGGAGTAAACCCTAGATCTAGCCATATTTAGCAAGACGAGTTCAAGTTACTTTGTGGAAACTATGTACATGCCAAAATATGTATTTCAAGTATTATTTTGTTTTTTTAAATATTTATCAAATGTGTTGGGTATTTGGTGAAATTTACATATTTGTTGTTTTTTTGGTTAACATATCTTTAAAACGAATATATTTGAGATGCTTGAGTATTTTGTTAAATAAATCATAAATGTGAATTATTTTAATGTTTTATCTCATAAATGTAAAGTGTCTTGGTATTTATGCATTTTATATAGTTTGTTTGAAAAATACATATTATTATATTATGGGACATTTTAGAAATATAAAATGTAATGTGTTTTTTTGGAAAAAGTTTGGTTCCAACCAATGAGGGTATTTGATTAAATTATATTTTTATAACATATGTTTGCATAAATATGAGATAAATGCATTTTATCACTTTTAGTGACTTTTATTCATTAATCATATTAAATGTCGAGTCTTTTGATTTAAATGAGTCTTGGGGACATTTGTCCGACTTAATTTGTTCTTATTTAAGCTTTAATAATTATATACATTTATAGCATATCTATTTATAAAATTTACATGCTCTAAGTGCGTTAGTCATTCATTTACTGTCGTGTAATTTTATCACTAGAATGTAATGGATCCATTGGCATATAAGTCGGTCTTAAAATCGGGATTGTCGTCCCCTTCGGTAAATATGTAGGTTACCCGAGGGTCATACATTATTGTATTATTGGTCGTTGCCAATAACCATTGATCCTTACTTGAGTGGTTACTAGGATCATCGGGGGCCATACATTGTCGTATTATTAGTCGTTGCCAATAACCATTGATCCTTAGCACGAGCTCTTGACTGGAATCTTCAGGGCCATACATTGTAGTATTATTGGTCGTTGTGAATAGCCATTGATGATTAGCACGTGCTCTTCGGAGGCCATACATTGTTGTATTATTGGTCGTTGCCGGTCTTGCTTACGAGCTTCCTCCTCAATACGAAGACGAGTAATCAAACTTTCTAAAGAAAATTCTTTTGTTTTGTGTCGGAGAGTATTTTTAAAATCCTTCCACGATGGGGGTAATTTGTCAATTATAACAGCGACTTGAAATTGTTCATCAAGTGACATGCCTTCATAAATTATCTCGTGAGCAATTTTTTGAAGTCCATGAGATTGTGCTTCCACAGATTTGTCGTCGGTCATTTGAAATTTGAGATAACGACTCATGGTGTATTTTTTTGATCCGGCCTCTTCGGTGTCATATTTTTTTTGCAATGCGTCCCAAATGTCCTTTGCACTTTTATTCTCCACATTGTAGTAGTCATATAGATCATCGGACAAACCATTTAAAATGTATTTTTTGCACAAAAAATCATTTTCGATCCATTTTTCCTTTTCGGAAACTTGTTTCTTTTTATCATCTTCATCTTCCGTTTCGGATATCATGGGTAGATTGTCACCGTGGCAACCTTTTACATAGTAAGAAAAAAGAACATTTTTTGTTTCCATCTTCTAAAGTGAGCACCCTCAAAACGAAAAGACTTGTTAATATCAACGGTACCAAGAACATCATCCGTCGTCATGGCAGAAATGAAAATCGTCTTAAAATTGTTGTGGCACAATTGAAATAAAAACGAATTTACCGTATGATTTTCAGGGTTGAGTCGCGGACTAGGTCGCTCTCTTTAAGACGTTCGCGGCACTGCCCGGATTTGTGCAAGCAGACTATCAACCGCGCTTTCTCCAGGATAAAACAGCCCAGCAAATCTGTCTCGACTCTCTTGTGCAGTCAAGAAAACCGGAAAATACTTGCACCCTTCGATACTTTCTCGGACTCAAAGATTTAATATGTGTATACTCTTGAATAACAGAATGAAGTTATGGGTTGCTTCACTCTGTTTTTCTCTGAAAGAAACAGTAGTATGTATCTCTATGTATACGCACTTCAAAGAGATGCTTTTCCTAGTTTTCATCATTAAAATAAATATAAATTTAAAATACAAAAATAAGTGGAGCTAGTTTTGAGGATGACTCCACGTAAAGTGGAGTACCAATTCAAAGTCTAAATCTACAATTCAAATTCAATCTTTTATAAATTTAATTACCTATTTTTAATACTTCATAAAAAAATTTAAAATGGATTTTATCCATTTAAAGTTTCAACAAACAATCATGACGGAAAGGTCGGAGTTTAATTCTATATGTGGAACAATGAATCTGGTTTATTTTGCCTACTTCATAAACGCTCTTTTACAGGCTTATGCAGCTGCAGGCACTGTGAGACAAAATTACGCAAATATCCTATTGATGCTTCTACGCCTTCGTCAAGCTTGAGACAATCTGTTGCTGGTGGTTAAGGGATTCAGTAAGGCTGTAAACGAACCGAACGTTCAACAAACTGTTCGGCGAGAAATTCGTTTATTTAATAAACAAACATGAACATATTTTTTTGTTAGTTTAGTTAAATGAACGAACGTGAACAATGTTCTCGTTCGTTTAGTTACGTTCGTGAACGTTCGTTCATTTATGTTCGATTGTATACATAAATATATGTATACATAAATAAACGTTTGTATACGTAAAGTCATTAGTTACATTAAATTCTTAGAATTTCATTTTTATTGCTCATAAATTTACCCGATGTTTTATATTATTAAGTTATTTTTTAAAAATAAAATGATGAGTAATGGTGGTTGCTCCTTATTCATTTGTGTTCGTTCGTTTAAGTTCATTAATGTCTGCTCGTTTAAAGTCGTTTATGTTCATTTGCGTTCGTTTATCATCTTAACAAACGAACATAAACGAACACGAACAAGCATGAACACAAAAAATTGTTCATTTAGCGTTCGTGTTCGTTCGGTTCGTTTACAACCCTATTATTCAATTGATATATAAACTTAAGGTTAGCATGGTCTATTGACCAAATATTTGAAAAAAAATCACAAAGTTACATGATTTTCGTACTCATAAGCAGTGTTCTTAGTTTTATGTTAAGATCAAAATCCATATGGCTGCAACTTCAGTAAAGTTTGCAATTTCACCTTTATCTCTCTTTGTCGGCTTCTAAAAAAGCAAATATCAATTTGAAATCCCTTTTTTCACAAGAAAGTAGGCTAAGTAGAAATATATATATATATATATATACTAGCAGTGTACCCGCGCAATGCAGCGGGATGTATAAGTTTCATTAAAATTTATTCATTTTAAAATCTCAAATTATTTTAAGATGTCATTATGCTACAACATTTGTACGTATGCTAGATTCAAATATTCATCCATAGTAAATGTTGATGATAGCAACTTGTGCAACCATCCCTAACAAAACAAATAGTTTACGTGGGTCCCAATAAGATGCAATGAGATACACATGATCAATCCTTATATTAAGCGAGATTCATGGATAAGTTTGAGATTAAAGGTAATCAAGGGTCCGGATTCCTTCTTACGTTTCTCACACGATCCCACACTTTAAGTGAAATGCATATAAAGCTCACACTTTTGTTCTTGTATTACGGATGGAAGCAAATAAGATTCAGAGGGACTGTGCAGTCCCTTTGAAAATCTAATCTTCTCGTGGTCAATAAACAATTCCTTTCTAAGGTAAATCGTTAAGAAAAAAATGACAAAATAAATACACTATTAAGCATGCTAAGCTAATTTAATAAAAGATAAACATGTCACAAGTTAGGGTATTCTTAAGTGAAATTTTTGGCCGACCGAAGAAAACCATATACCAATTGCCACAAAACAATGTTTGTATTTTAAGTAGTAATGTTTTTAGAAAAAACAAACCACCCCAATATCCCAATATTTCGGGTTTAAAATGCAAGCATGCCTGACATCTACTACAAGGAATAGAATCGTTGTTTACACAAAAACTCGACTTAAAAAAAACATTGGAAAATTGATCTCATATTAAAATTAACTCGTTGATCTCAAGCTAAAATGAAACTACACAACAACCCGTAACTGTAACAATTCTAAACTTAGCAAGTTTATTCTTTATTTCAAAACAAAGACATTAATGATTCCATTTGTCAAACTTAGCAAGTTTATTCTTTATTTCAAAACAAAGACATTAATGATTCCAATTGTCTGGTAGTAGTCGATAATTATTGAAGCAAAGTATGGGCTTCATTAGCCTCAAGACGTATTTTTATTTTTGAAACTGCAACATGTAATCACCACTAAAATTAAAATGTTACAAAACCACACAAAACAACCACCATTTACAAATTAAAGGATGGTGGCCCAAATTGACAGCAAAGAAACCCACCACAAATCGATAACCGTGGCACTAAACAATAAGTAGAACCACCAGCCAGAGCAGCAAACCTGCAGAATACCAACCCCAATCTCACTTCACAGTAGCAGTCTAATCCTGTTCCTTCTCTATCGCACTTTTACGCAGATCTTGGGTTCGTCAACCAGCTGCCCAAGTCCATTGCCAACCCACTGTCCCTCGAGATGTATGCAGACCAACCTCTTCCCCAATAAACAGAACGGAAGTTTCTCAAGACCCCAGCTTCTGCAAAATGGTTGAAAGAAAAATATAAATATAAAGAACAACATATTATAAAACAGAACAATGAAAAGAACCTCGAATTCTTGAAATCCTCAACCCTATGGACCTTGAGTTCAAAAACGTGTATGGTTCGCATAAAAATACAATAACTATTATAGTGAATCGTAAACGATAAAAACATATAATAAAGATGGATTGAACATATTATAAAAAGCTATCCGAACATATATTTTTCTAGTTAGCAACATGAACAGCCACAAAGCTCAAAACAATCTCATTCAACTTTTATCAAGTTTAGATGGGCTACAAATTTGTCATTTGTTATCATACATTTAAACCATTTGACAGTACTTGAATATCAATAGCAGCCTTTAGATCAAGAAAATGAAGCTATGACGCTATTTATTGGTCTCAAAAAGAGAAAAGAAACCTGGATGTAATAATGAAACAAAAAAAAACCCTCAACAAACTACCATATCCTTTTGTTATAATGTAAAATCAATAAGCTGTAGAGTTCATGTAGTAGTTAAACATCAAGTTAAAAATCTCAAGCAAAATAATGTTCAAACTAACATCCAGGTAAAGAAATCATAAGATACACTTTATAAGTCATTTCCCCGCTTACCGGGTAAGATTCCGTTATTACTAAGTAACCTAATTAAGAACTTGCCTTATAGGGTCTTATTACTCTAATTAAGAACTTACTAAGATTCCAACATATAGGTCCAAGGAGGGTGGGAAATAACCAGATCTTGCCTCTATCCAAAGGGTAAGTTGCAAAATAAAAATAAAAAACAAACATAGCAGAAATATTAAGAAAGTGGGAAGTAGTCAAACTGTATATTATTATTACAAACAGGGAGAAGACAAGTGGCTCACATATTTTCAGTAACTTTTTGATGATGTGGGTGTTTTCTTCTTAAAATCCTGTACTGATGAATAGCTTCAAATAGTCATTTCCCATCTTACTGAGGATCGGGCCTAAAAAAATATCTTCGTGAAGCAAAAAGAACATGCCCAAACCATAAGATGCTATCACAAGCATAAATCATAAAAAAAACCCATAAATATATACTTAAATTGAACTTGACAAAGATAGTAATTTAAAGATTGATTAATCAAAGAAATGATATCCACGTTACAAACAAAAAAACTAAAAAAAACTTTTAGTTTAAAATTAGTACGAAATATTATTGATCAAACAACTGATATGTTGCAATGCAAAGATTCTGAACATCCAATAAAAGCAAAAGAGGATCTAATAATAAATTAGATAGACAATAAGATATCACCACAAATGCACAATTTAAGAAATGACAATATAAATCGGTTAAAAAAATCTCACCATAGGACCACAATGTAAGATAGACATCGGCTCTTGGCTCGTCAATCCGTTTGATGCATAACAAGTGCTCAAGGGCAGTAAAGATGGAGCTGTCAGTTCGAGGTGGAAGATCGCAACAGCGGAGTTGTTTAAGGAAGCTGCAATACCTTCATGTTTTTATGTTTTTACGTCCATTTGAAATACCTTCATGTTTTTATGAGCAGCATAGGCAAGAAAGATTCGTATGGCCTCTAATCTGGCAACTGGAGCAAAGGTTTCATCATAATCAATTCCTTCTTGTTGACAATACCCCTTAGCTACAAGCCTTGCCTTGTTTCTTACAACAATTCCATTTTCATCCTTTTTATTTCTGAACACCCTTTTTGTGACAATGACAGATTTACCTTTTGGCTTTGGTATCAATCTCCAGACTTTGTTTCTTTCAAATTGATTTAACTCATCCTGCATGGCTAAAATCCAGTCTGGATCCTAAAGTGCCTCATATGGCTTTTTGGGTTCCATACTGCTTAAAAAATTAACATACAGACATTCATTTTATGTTGCAGATCTTGTTTGAACACCTTTTGATGCATCTCCAATTATTTAATGAACTAGATGACTAGATGTCCATTTGTTCACATTTGGCAATGGTTGTACAGATGAAACATTATTCAGAGAATCATAATCATCAGTAATTGCTTGAGTTTCAGTATCATGATTGATGGCTGAATGTAAATCTGAAGACTCCCTCTCAAATGGAAAAATCTGAATTGGTTCAAAACTGTGAGGTTCATGGTCAGAAATAGTTTGAACCGGTTCAGAAACAACTTGAATTGGTTCAGAAATTGCATTTTCAGAAGCTGGAAGTTCTGAATTTGAGGTAGAGAGTTGTGGTGTTGATGTATTTGAAATCTGTATTTCTGAAATGTCTTGATCATTTGAATTTCTGAGTAGAGAAGGATTTTGGTAATCTGCAGAGACATTTACAGAAATATCAAATAAGTCTTGACATAAAGTATCTAAATTGGATTTAAGTAAAGTTTGAGATGCAGAAGTAGAGTTTGTGTGATTATGTTCTGAGTCGAAACTTTCAGAAGTTGGTTTATGTGCGAGTTCTGAACTGTTTGGTTCAGAAGTCATTGTTGGCTCATGAAATCTAACATTTGTAGTCTCAATGATTCTTTGAGTTCCTTTAATGAGTACTCTATAAGCTTTGGATCTTTGAGAGTAGCCAACAAAGATACCAGCTACACCTTTTGGTGCAAATTTGTCAAGATGTGGAGTATCATTCTTTAGAAAACACCTGCAACCAAAGATTTTAAAATAATCAATAGAGGGTTTTCTTTGTTTTAACAATTCATAAGGAGTTTTAAGAAATTTTCTGTTAAGAATGGTTCTGTTCTGAGTAAAACATGCAGTAGCAATTGCTTCTGCCCAAAGAGACAGAGGAAGTTTTGAATATGCAAGCATGGTTCTTGCAGCCTCTACCAAAGTTCTATTCTTTCTTTCAACTACCCCATTTTGTTGAGGAGTTCTTGCAGCGGAAAAATTATGAGAAATACCAACAGATTCCAAAAAAATTTGAAGTGTAGAATTAGTAAATTCTGTTCCATTGTCACTTCTGATCTTTTGAATTGGGAGTTGAAGAAGAACTTGAATTTTCTTCAGAAAGGGTATCAGTCTTTCAGAAGTATCAGATTTGAGTCTCAGAAATTCAATCCATGTATATCGTGTATATTCATCTACTATAACAAGAATGTATTTCTTTCCCCCCATGCTTTGAGTTTTCATTGGGCCACACAAATCCATATGTAGCATTTCAAGTGGAGCTTTGCATGAAGATAGCATTTTCAGAGGATGAGAACTTCTTTTGATCTTCCCTAGTTCACATGCAGAACAAAGAGAATTCTTTTCAAATCTGATCTTTGGTAGTCCTCTTATAGATTGATGTTTGCCTAGTTCAGAAATGGCTTTGAAGTTCAGATGTGACATTCTTCTGTGCCAAAGCCAACTATCATTTTTCATTGATGTAGACATATAACATACACCTTGTAGTTGACTAGTTGCAGTGAATGTTGCGATGTAGATATCTCCATCTCTATAAGCAGTTAACTCATTCTTGTTTATTGTACTCAGAACATGACAATAATCTATGTCAAAATTAACCTTCCAGTATTTGTGACAGAATTGACTAATACTGAAAAGATTATGTCTTAGTCCCTCAACATAGAAAACTTTCTTTACTTTCACATCTCCTTTAATGAAAGTGCCATATCCTCTGACATATCCCTTTGCATTGTTTCCAAAACTAACTGTTCCTCCATATCTTTCATGATAATCAGTTAGTAGTTCTTTGAAAGGTGTCATGTGTCTTGAACATCCAGAATCTAAGACCCACACATGACGTATCTGCAAAAGAGATTATTGAGTTTTAGGTACCCATTTCAGAATGGGTCCTTTGTGATTAGTATTAAAATTTGAAGTTCTGAACTTTTTCTTCAAATGTTTCAACTCAGAAGTTTGTTCAGAACTTTGAGATTTATCTTTATTTCTATTTCTTTGTTTACTTGAATTTGTCAAAGTAGCCAAACATTTCTGAAAAGATTTCATCAAATTTCTTTTGTTTGTTTTGGAGTTAAGAAGAAAATTATGATGACCACAATTAATACAGTGAATATGATTTTTTAATGTATTTACAACAGTATTAGACATATAAGAATCAATAACATTTGATTTTTCAACAAAAATTCTTTTATTCACTTTCTTTGTTTTAGGTACATCATTCTTCTTTATAAATGAAAAACTCTCTAATTTGTCAATCTTTGACAGTCTTTCATCTTTCTTTCTCCATTCTAAAGTGAATAGCTCTGTAAAAGATAAGAAATGAGGATTAGTATAAGAAATTCTTTTGTTCACTTTAGTTTTATCTTCAGATTTTGTGTTAATTTTCTGAACTTCAGAGAGAGAGTTTGAGGATTGGCCTTGTTCAAAAATTTTAACTCTGGTGTTAAAGTCATAAGATGTTACTGAACATGGTGTTGAATTTGATGATATGTTTGTATTAGTAGGAGAACAATCTGAATTCTGATATTCTGGTTTTAAAAACACAGAACCAAACAATTCTGAAGGTGTCTTTGAAACTTCAGATTTTAATTTTTCTCCTTCAGTCATACATGATTGAGATTTATAAACCAAATAGCCATTTTTATCAATGACTTGCACCATTTGATCATCATCATCTTCTGAATCAGAAGAATTTATTAGATCTGAAAACTTATTATGAGTCATACTTGTTGCAAAAATATTTGAATTTTTTGTTGTTGTATACTCATTATCAGAATTATCAAAAAATATATTGGAATTCTCATCAATATCTTCAGAGGATTCAATATCTGAGAATTCATCATATTTTTCTTTATGTTCTGATGTATTATCAGAAGTATCTTCTGAAATGTTTTCACAATTGGATTCAGAAGTAACTTCAGAAATAATTTCAGACTTAACAATTACTTCTGATTTTTCTTCAGAAATAATATTTGATTCAGAACATTTACAAATATTTGGAGTTATATTCATTTCTTCTGTTTCAGAGATACTTTCTGGTTCACCAGTTTTAAGAGGTGTTTCTTCTGAAAACAAAGTCTCTGATTTTATAAAAGGAATTCTTTCAGGCAAAGAATGGTTTACAGGTTTGGAAATGATGCCAGTATTTGATTCATTGAAAATTTTCATTTTAGAATAATCATACAAGTTTGCAGGTGCCTTTTTTAGAATTTGACTGTGATTATATCCTAAGCCTGCTTTTATATTGTAAAATTTTGAGTTCTGAGCTTGACTAGTTAAAATATTCAGAGTTTGTTCAGTTTGTCCTCTTTTAAAATTTAAATCTTCCAATTCCTTAATTTTTTTATAAAGATCAAGTCTCTCTTGATTCAGAAAATTCATCTTAACATTTAGAATTTCCTTTTCAGATTCTTCATTTATAACTTCTTTTTGTAAACTATCCATTTTTTCTTTTAAAACAAGTTTTTCTTCAGAAATTTTTTCAAGAATTTGTTCAGCTGCTTGACAATTTTCTTTATATATTTGACTTTCAGCTCTGAATTGATTGACCAAAATTCTTTCACCTTTAATTCTGTTTCTAAGTGTTTCAAATTCAGAAAACATATTTTGAAATTGATTTGTCATTTCTGAATCTTTTAGTATTATTTCAGAATTATGTTCAGAATTTTGTTCAGAAGATGAAGAAGATACCTCAGTGTCTTGTTTGTCCTTTTCTGGATCCATTTGACACATGTAGCAATTGGTTGCATAGTGAGCAACTTCTTCATCATCATCTCCATCACTCCAGTTTAACCAGTCTTCTTCATATTTGGTTACTAGAGTAGGATTAAGCACTTTTTTCTTTGCTAATAGATGCTTCTTCTCATAATAACCTGAATTCTTGACTTTTGGTATCTTGCATTGTCTAGCATAATGTCCAGGCTTTCCACAGTTGAAGCATCTTGCTGGTTCAGATGTTTCAGATTGACCAGCCTCTTGACCCTTCTTAGGTCCAATTTCAAATCTAGGTTTATTCTGATATTTTTGATTGTATCTTTGTTTGAATTGCCTTGTCATGAAAGCAATATTATCAGAAATCCTTTTAAGCTCTTCATCTGATTCATTCCCGTCACACACTGTCATCTCTGGGATCTCACAAACTTTCTTGGTAGCAATGGTCAAAGAATTATTGTAGTTCTTGCTCAGAAGGGCAACTGTTTCTTGTGTCTTCTTTTGTTCATTTTGTCTAACTTTGATCTTGTCCTCTTGTTGGAACAAGATGCCATAGACATCATGAATTGTCTTTCTAGATAAGTTCCTAGTTACCATATTATCTGAAAAACTTGACCATTCATTTCCCAGATTGTTCAGAAATTTGTTGTTTATCTCAGAATTTGATTTCTGAACACCATTTCTTCTTAGATCATTCAGAATGTTATTGAATCTATGATATGTATCAGTGATAGATTCATTTTCTTTATACCTGAAATTTTCATATGTTCATACACAGATATTTAATCTCTGTGCTTGAGCCTTTGTACTTCCTTGCATCTGAGCTTCTACTTCATCCCACATGGCTTTTGCTGAGGTTAAACTATCAACCCTATTGAATATTTCATTGGGAATTGCCACGGTGAGTAAAGTTAATGCTCTTCTATCAACTTTCATTTGAGCCTTTTCAGCTGGATTCAGGGGTGGATTCAGTTCTAGGAACTGCTGGAATCTCAACAAATACCTCTAGTGGGCCATTTGTGATAGATTGCATTAAGGCTTCATCTATGTTATCCAAGAATTGAATCATTCTAATTCTCCATTGATGATATTCCCCTAAGAAGAGAGTTGGTTGTTTCGTTTCAGATCCGATTGAGACTATTTCTTTAAACATCTTTGATTGTTAGAAGATCGAGAATTCACCTGTATTGAATTTGAATTTTGTAGATCAAGAACACCAAGAACTGTCAGATCTGACAAGTTCTTTCACAAATCTTCTTCAAGAACAGATGAATTGGCTCTGATACCAATTGTTAGGACCCAAACAATCAGGATATCAATATATGAAAAGATTAGAACAGTAATATGATAGCCAAATGTAATATGTATTGATAGAATGAACAGTATTACAAAATATCTCTTTACAAGGCTTATGGGAAACGTTAGTTCTAACAATCTAACTAACTATCTATTTATACATACAATAGAAAGACTAAAGTGACACAACAGTCATAACAGACAAGTTCAGAATTGGTTCTGAACTCCTTCAGAACTTCTTCAGAAGTATCTTCAGAACTTCTTCAGAACCTCTTCAGAAGTATCTTCAGAACTTCTTCAGATCTTTTTCTCTTTTAAGAACCCAGTTCCTTTTGAAGCTATTATGATATTTCTATAATCCATTGTGCTCCTTTTCACCTATACACAAAAAAAGCAAGAATCAATGAGAAACCATGAAGAGAGAAAGTAAGGATAGATAAGGATTCAGATGACAGACGATGGAGAACACTCGACAATCGACAGTAGGACGAAACTTATCAGATCGTCAACAATTTCAACATCAAATCGAGAAATAGAAGGTATAACCTGATTTGCAACAAATAAAATAGAAGAAGAAACCTAATAAAATAGAAGAAGAAACCTAATACGAACAAAAGCGATAACCTGATTTGCAACTGGAGCGTAACCATGGAGAGAGCAATGAATGAAAGCGGGTCTTGACTCTTGAGGATTTGAATCCTGGTGATTAACAAGGATGATGCCTCTGAAAAATCAATAGCCACTTGAGCGTCTGAATCGAGAGAAGCATGGTATCAAAACGCTTTGGGAAGATAAAACCTTGGAAGTCGAATCACTAAACCCTAGAAGACACCGTAAAAAGTAAGGCTGGATGAAGTTGTACCTTATGCATAAACAACTTGTGATTAAGACTTTTAAGACTTTATGCATTAGTATGTTGTACTTTGTGCTTCTTTTATTGTTTTTAAGACTTTAAGTAAATTTGGTTTATAAAGTAGTATTGATATATATATATATACACACTATTAGAGTAAACTACAAAAATGGTCCCTGTGATATACCACTTCCTTTGAAACGAGTCCTTATGGTTCACTAACTAAAGTGATGGTCCCGAACGTTTCAGTTTTGCTTCGAAAGTGGTCCCTGCTTGTTAACTCCGTTAAAAAATTTAGTTAAATGAAGGGGCCACTTTCGAAACAAAAGTGAAACGTTAGGGACCACCACAGAGACCCTTTTTGTAGTTTACTCTATACTATTATATAAAAGGTGTTAAACGATTTCTTAACACTTTTTAAGAGGTACCAAAAACTATGCCTAATGTACAACACTATAAAGCATGCAATCCTCTGTCAATTTAAGATAAAATTAATTTTAATTTTTAAGTTACATTTTAGACCCTTAGATTTTGTTATCTACTTGACTTTATATCCCTTCTTTTTATAATCTTCATTTCATAACCTTTTCATTTTAACATATAAAATCTTATATCAACTAATCTGTATTTAAAAATATATTATATTTTGTAGTAAATTATACCGTTGCAATTGTCTCTTGAATACGATCGAAATGAGTCTAATATCAAGTATTTTACGATTTATAAATCTTATAAAAAATGATAAATATGTATTAACGTATTTTATAAAATTTTCAATTAATATCTTAACTTTTAAGTTTTTATTTTACTTTGAGCCCCCTCATCTATCTATATCTATACCATCTATATCTATATCTATATCAATATCTATACTATCACAAGTCTATTGCAGTTAAGTTTGGAATTTTAAAACTTACCATTATCAAAGCACTATGTATAAGCACCACCCCATCATTCCCTCTCTTTCCGGCTTCCCATCCCCATTTATCTCCCACGATTCTAAGTTATTCTCTGAGTTCCTCTCTACATGAATCTCCCTTACCTCTTTCGATCATACCAGCGAATCAACAATCGACGAAAAGAGAAACGGGTTCTCTGGCTCTCGCTTGCTTTCAATTTTGGGATGAAATCAGCCCATCAGGATGCTCTCTGCTCCGATGATCAACTATTCCACTTCATCTCTCCTCCAAGTTGTATCTTCATCGCTTAATTTTGTTCGATTTCTACTTATTTGTAGGTGATTTCATCTACAACTTTATCTCTCCTCTGCAGAAACCTAGAGGTGAATACTGCTTTCTTATTTTTGCTAAACTTGAGAACATGATGATGATAAACACGGGTTTAATCATTCTTCCACGAATGTTCTGATTCAGGCTTGAATTTATATCCATTTCTTGACCTTAACACGGGTCTAAATGTTGGTCAAGTTCATTGCTCTGAAAATTTATTTTAATTTTTTCAAATCATTCATTGAGAATTTTGACTTTTTTGTGGGTTTCTGAAGGATGTTTATGTTTTTGTAGGTTTCTTCAAATTAGCGCAGATGAGAAAAGTTAGTCCCAAAGGAGTCTACAAGCATTCAAGGATATAGAAACAATTTGTAGAAGGGGGGGGGGGTGAATACAAACAGTCAGATTTTCGTTTTTAAATGAGTTTATATTGAATAAACAAATTTACAGTTACAAGCGGAATTAGAACAAGTAAACCTATTGTATTGTAACTTAAGAAATCACACAGATTGATGCACAAGGAAATGAGAAAGAAAAGAGACAGAGGTTTTAGGAAATAGAAAGTAGCATGCATAAAGATGAAGAAGATATCTTCATCTTATTTATACTCGTTTGCATTTAAAGCAAGACAAAAGGTATATGCCACATGTCAAGCATTCATAGGAAGCTTGTTGTTTGTTAAAAAAGCAACCATGCTTTTGGCCGTATATGAACAGTACCATATCAGATATGATGGGGACATATGAGACAATTCGTACGTCCTTCTCTGACATAGTATAAGATTTGACTTTTCTGCATTGAGGATAAGATCAACATTAATCTTGTTTGAGAAGCTTCACTTGATCACTGAACTTGAAACTTCAAGGATGAACTTTCAGAGTATCGCTGAGGCTTGACAAGACTTCACACTTTGGTTAAGATAACCATTGCTACCACTGACCCGCTTCAGATCATTAGCTGATTATCTCTTTCTTCAGCTTGGTCTTCGACTTTCGCTGAATGTTCTTTTGGTGTGATGGTTGATCTTCAGATCTTTAGAGGTAGACTTGAGGCTTCTGATTTTCAGCGATCGGTGATAACACTCAGCGTATGCTATCGCTGAATTTAAGTATAAGTTTACAAATGGAATTTCACTAAGTATACAGAGGAATCATATTCAAATCACTGAGAGGAGTTATGATCAACAATCTCCCCCTATTTGATTATGATTAAGTAACATGGGAAAATTACTTGAAGGGATTAGTTGGGACTTAAGAAATATTGAAGTAAAAATTTCTAAGTACTAATCTGTGAGATCTTTTTCAGCTAATCTATTATAGCCATTGAGTTTCATTTATAAAGATATGAAAGAACAATTTTTACAAGTAAAGGCCTTAAGTACATTCACTGATTTAAATTTCAGAAAGAAATATCAGTGAGAAAGGAGGTATGTAAAGAAGTTAGAACTCTTATGTTTAGTGTCCCATTAACTGTTTTTCAGGGATCTTTTCAGTACACAATTGGAGTAGAGTACTTCATTTGAAATTTCATTAACAATAATCTGAAGAAATTACATGAAAAATGAAATTACAAATTTACAGGAAGAGAGAAGTACAATACATTGAAGAGTAATACAAAGGAAAAGACGACTATATATCAATTAGAGAGTTTTTCGTGTCTTCTTCGTATTTCATTTTCATAGAGCCTCTTCTGTCGATTCATTAGCGGATCATCTGACCAGCAATAGTGATGCATGATCTTTATGAAGGCTGATGGAGCCTTGCTGACTTCTTTGATTCTAAAGAACCCTAAGAATCCATCATTATCCAAAAAAACCATACCAGGTTCAGGGAAGCTGATGACTTAATTTTCTTCATATCTTCAATCTTGAGGGAGAGAGGAGTTCAGCATTGAGATGTTAGGGATTTCCAGATGGCCGAGAATGCTTTCGTAGTTGAATTTGGTTTCATGTTCACTTTTAGAAGATGAACCTCCTTCAACATTTGGTCTTCTTCTTCTTGTAGGCTTAGGGAGTGGAGGAACTTGCACATGCTGTGACATCCTCTGAAGTAGCTGATCCAATGTTTTTTCAACCACATCTTTAAACTTTGATTTGGAACCCTGAATGGCATCTCTGACTTCTAGCCATTCAGAGCATCCATAGAATTTAAAGAACTTGGCCTCTTCTTTTTCAACGTTCGCATGCCTGTACATTCGAACAAATACCTTCAGTCCATGCCTTTTGGAAGGACATCCTTCGATAGTTGCTCGAATGATTTTTGAGTCAGACCGACGAAAATTGAATCGCTCAGTGTACCAGAGTAGTTCTTTTTCTCTATGGCTTGGTTCTTCATTAGTTAGAGTATTTCGGATCCTCTTATGAGCGAGGATGGGATTCACATTTAGATTTTCTTCGTTCAGCTCTCTTTGTGCCAGAGCTTCAGCGACTCTTTGACTTTTCTCGATCAGCTCTTTAGTCGCCTTATCTTTGGCAGCATCCTCCCTGAGTATTTTCCTTGCAAGCTCTAGATCACTCTCTGTTTGCTTCATCTTTTCATCCCTTATTCTCTGAGCTTCAAGTGCTTGTGCTCTTTCCTCTTTTGATAGGAAGTAGAAATCATCCACCATGCTGTTAGGCATGGGATTTTCTGGTTCAGCAGAGGGCATCTTTATTCCTTTGGCTTCAAGTTCTTTTAAGAAGTTTATTCGCCTTTCTTCCTCTTTAGGCTCGCTTATTAGAGGTCTTTGTACGCGGCGTCTGGGAATGAGGCCTTCTTCATCTTCAGAGTCAGAGTCGGATATGTACATAAACTGCTCCTCTGATGAAGGTTCCTTCCAAAAAGTGGAGTCCTTTGGGGGACTAGACTCACTGAGAATGGGAGATAGAGAGAGAGGTTGGTCAGAACCAAAATTTGGAGGGGAGAAAGATGGATAGGTTGGGAGTTCAGATATGGGAGTATAAGGGATAAGGGGAAGAGTTACTTCTACAGCGGTCTCCCACTCAGATATTAGAATTGTGGCATCAATATCTACCACTTCATGTCCTTTGCCTGATTGGTTGGACGGATCCTGAGAAGGAGGTGGTCCGTCCCCGAAGGGCTCTCTGTAGACTACTTCAGGCATGAAGTTGCCTGGTCTACTATTTTTGAAGTGCTCAAGAGCACCAGGAGGGATGTCATCATCATCATCATCATTTCCCCCATAGTGAGGGATATCATCGTTGTCTTCTTCATCGTCTTCTTCCTCCTCATCATCTTCCTCATCCACTTCTTTTTCAGCGATAGAGGAAGTAGGCTCTCGTTAAATGCGGAGATATCGTAGTTTCAGTAAATCTGTCATTTGCCTCTCCGATAATCTCGTCAACGATTTCTTTGGCACATCTCTCCCCCTCGATGTTGTCAGCGGGTAGAACATGCACCACCAGGGTACGCACATTGGACCCAATGTCCCTTAGAGAATTGGTGAGCGCAGTATAGGTCTGAACGACCTGGTTCAGTGAAGTCCGATCAGCAGCAGTGAAGGAAGAGCTAGCTTCTTGCATTTCGGTCAGCATTTGCATCATGTCGAACTGAGTCTTCTGAATAGACTCGAGCACCTGGTTTTGTGCTTCTACCTTCTTCTCCAGCTTGGCAAGAGCTTGCTCATGAGCCAGGTTATCAACCTTGATTGCCTGAATGTCAGTGTAGACATTGTTGATGGTGGCCTTCATCCCTAGAGTACCAGCGACAGCCTGGAAAATGTACTCAGCGGACGTCTGAAGGCTGTCTACCCTAGCCCTTGCGAGAGCACATTCATTCACCAAGAAGTCAATTGTAGGGAATGTGGGGCTAGGAAGAACGACTTGGGAATCTTCATAGCGAAAGGAGGAAGCTTTGAGGAAGACTTCTCCTGCTTTATTCGACGCAGTTCAGCAGCCATCTTTGGAGGCTGAGGAGATTTTCCCTTGCTGATATTGGAGGGAGCAGCAGCAGCAGCAACCTTGGAGGTAGTGACGGTGGTTGCTGATGTAGAGAGAGGAGGTGCAATACCTGATGACAACATAGACAGAGCAGCCAAGAAGAGCTCTGGGTTAGAGGAAGGATGACAAGACATGTTATTTACCTTGAGAGTATCATGAGGATTACTCTCAGGGACAACGTGTACTAAGGTAGCGTCATGTGGATCACTAGCCTGTGTCTTAGTATGTCTGTGAGAGACATGTTGAGGTCCTATTGTACTGGCTTTCCAAAGTTCAGATTGTCGAAACAATACTGAAGTTTGGACAGCGTACGATTCAACATCTTCAGAGATAGGGACAACTATCTCTGAATCATATGTTTGTGTGAGGACCAAAGAAAAGATGGTGGAAGAAGAAGAGAAGGTTGTGAATGTAGTACCTGATCCAGCTTCAGCGGAGCTGGCTATAACACGTTAAGTGATCGGAGTCGCTGAAAGTGGTGGTAGTGCTCAAGAAACGGTAACGGATGCAGAGACTGTTGTCGTGGTTGTGGCTATAGAGGACGTTGGTATTACGCCTGGATCAGAAAGGAAAGTCTTTTGAGAGACTCCCTTCTTTTGTTTCTTTGCCGCTGGCTTATGAGCGATGGTCTTTCTATGACCATCGGTTGGTTCCTTTCTTTTGGAGGGAGTGGAGGTGTCTGGGATACTCACTGATGGGTCGTTCGGTGAGACAGACACATTTGTGGCTGCATTAATGAGTTGCAGCATGTAGGGACTGAAAGGAGCATCATCTGGGTGGACATCAATATCCAGAGACTTCTTACCGACCATATAGAAGATTTTGTTGGCGACCTTTGGAGATTCATCCTTGAAGGCAACCTCCAAGATGGTTGCAAAGAACCTAGTGTAAGGAATGAATTGGTTCCTCTTACCAGCTTTTACCATGTTGTACATGTCGTTGAATATGTAGTCTGCATAGTTCAGCTTGTAGTTAGTGTAGAGAGCGAAGCCAAGGTCCTGGAAGTGCTTGCTGGCTTGGTCATGAGAGCCAATCTTGGACCCCGAGCACTGAATCACTTGGGTGAAGATGTATTGCCAGCGACCTAGAAGGTGCTTCTTTTCCATCTTTGATCCCACAGATTTGACTTCAGGGTTCTCCCAAACATAGCCAATAGAGTCCAAGAAGTCCTCTATCTGTTCCTTGGTGGGATCAGGGGCCCAGGTCTCGTTCTTACCTCTGGAAGGAAGGCGGAGGGCATTCCTTAGAATGCTTGAGGTGAAAGCGAAGTCGCCGAGAGCAGGGATAGTGAAGCGGATAGTAGGGAGCTTCTTGCCCTTATCAGTGGTGAGGGTTGTGTAGTGAGCAGTGTACCATAGAGCTTGAAGATGCCCAGTGATTCCCACGGGATTGTGCACTATTGGGTCACCGATGATTTGGTGATGAACCACCTTCCTTTATATGATTGAATTTTTACAGGTTCTTTTGAAGGTCTGAAATATGCTTCAAGTATTGAAAAGTCAAAGACTATTCAATCAAGGGTTGTACATCAAAAAGTGGAATTTTGGATGTACCAACTAACTTCAATATTCAGATCATTTTGCCAAAGTCAAGATTGGGTCACCAATATAGTGGGTCACCGATGGTACACTTAAAAGTCATCAAAAGTACTAAGGACATCAAACAAGATGAGATCATCAAGTTTGAAGGCATGGTCACCGACACTATAATCTTGGTCACCGAAATTGCAGGTATATTTTTTAAGGCTGTGATATCAAGTCACAAGTTCAAGGGTGTACACTTTCAACCCTTAGTGAAAAATGAAGTTTATGAAGAAAAGTCTACACTTATCATTTCCAGCCTTACAAGGTATCCACCGATGTGATACATAGTTTGATGTATCACTTAGCAATTTCAAAGAGATAAGTTCTTGACTCACATCAAATGCAAGACACGTGAGCAGCAAGAACTTGGGCATCAAGCCTTAAATAAAGACATTCTCTTTTATTCTTATAAAAGGAATATTTGTCTTTTAGCTAAAAGGTTTGATGGGACTTCACAGAGCATGAAAAAAAGAAGATAAAGTTATCTGACATTACGTGCTACAAGGAATGGTTCATCCATTATTCTAGTACAAAGGGAGTGGTCTCTTCCTTTGTCCAGCAGATACACTTCCAGCTAATGAAACCTTGACAGCTGTCCACATGCATCCCATGCATGGGCACTATAAAAGGAGATAAAGTCCTTCCCAGAAATCTCACGCTTTGAACAAATCTTCTGTGTGATAGTTTGTTTGACTCCGGCAAAGCTGTGTGAAATAACAGTCTTGTTTAACTTCCTTAGTGTATAAGTTAATTACTGTTATCTGTGTGTTTAGTTTGATAGAATAGTGTGTCTGTTCTTTTCCGCATCAAACTACCTGTGTATAAATTTTTGTTATTTATATTAAAAAATTTAAAAAGAGTATATTCTGTGTGTTTTATATTCAACCCCTCTTCCACAAAACCCTCACTTAGTTAGCCATCTCTCCTTGGGTACTAACAAGTGGTATCAGAGCAGTTGGTTTAAATCAATAAACCAGATCTGTGATGGCTACTACCTCAAATGTTGATGGTACCTTGAAGACCTCTTCCAGTAATACATATGATTTAGGATCCTTGGCCAAACCTCCATGGTTCAACCCAAGTAACTTTGGGTTATGGAAAAATCGCATGTTATTATTCTTAGAAGGGATCGATTGCAGGTATCCCAACATTCTCAGTGAGGGACCTATTGTTCCTAAAATATGGGCTCGCTTTGGCCCTCAAAAGGACGCTGAAGGAAAGGACATAGAGTTAGATGATGAAAGAAGTGAGAAAACTTGTAGATATATCATCAAACCTTCAAACAAATTTAGTGAAGATGATAAACGCCTAGTTGCTTTAGACACTAAAGTCAAATCTGCTCTTGATGTATCCCTTCCTGATGAAGTGTATCATTCTCTTCTTAACCTTCCCACTACTAAAGAAATGTGGGATACTTTGAGTGTCTTATATGAAGGCACCAAAGAAGTCAAGAAATCTAACCGGATCTGTCTTGTTAGAAAGTATGAACTCTTCTCCCATGAAAAAGGAGAATCTCTCTCTACCTACTTCAATCGTTTTAACTGTCTTCTCAATGATCTCAAAGTTCTTGGACGAGTTTATGATAATGAAGAAGTTCTCTGCAAGTTCATGGATTGTCTCCCAGACTTCTGGGAAATTATCTGTACTTGCATCAAGCAAACCAAGGACTTAGAAACTTTAACTGCTCTCTATGGAGCTCTTCTCCACTATGAGAAAATCTCTTATAATCAAATCCTCTTCTGTTGCTTTGATAGGTGATTCAAAGTCTTCTTGTGTTCCTAGAATCACCTATCCTTCTTCTGATTCTGAAAAAGATATTAAGGAAGACTCTTCTCATCTGTCAGATGCATACTATAGTGCTGCTGATGATGAAGGAGAAGAATCAGCCATTGACATACTTTCTGTTAGTATGGCAATGATTGCTGGAAACCTTAAGAATAAAAGATTTTCTTCAAACCGCTCTAAATTTAATAGAAAACCTTTTTCTCAAAAATCCTCTTCTGATAAAGCAAATGAAGAATGCTTCAATTGTGGAAAGAAAGGTCATTTTGCTTCTGAGTGCAGATCAAAAGTTTCCTCTTCTCTCAAACCTTCTTCTTCTTATGGCCATGACTTCTCAAAATCAGCTTCTAGGAAGCATGAAGAGAGAAATAGCCAATCCTCTAAAGAAAATTCTGAATCAAAAGAAACCTCCAGATATAAGAAGTACAAAGCCAAATGCAAGAGGGAAAAAGAAAGAAACCAAAGTAAAAGTGAGTATGTCACAAAAATGCCTCATGGCCAAAATCGATGAGCTGGAAGACATGGAAAAGTCACTCTACACTACCCTTGTATCTGCTGAGGGATCCACTTCAGGAACAAAGCCTCAAGTACATCCTTTTACCTTTCTCTCTGATGATCAAAAATCTGATGCCTTTGATTCTTTAACTGTTGACTTCTGTGACTTAAAGATTCAAAAGAAAAAGGCTGACATGCATATAAAATGTCTAAATGATCAACTTCTCTCTTGCTTTTCTAAACTAAAAGATTTTGATAAAATGAAAATTGATCTAGAAAACCTAAGGTATTTAAACGACAGCCTTTCTGAGGAAAAATTAAAAATCTCTTCCACTCTTGAAAAGGAACAAGAGGTTCTGTCTAAATGGACTAAATCCTCTAAGAATCTTGAAAGGATTCTTCAAGATCAAATCACTAGCAAGGATAAGTCTGGCCTTGGTTATGGAAAAGATGATCCTCAACCTCTCAACCTTCCACTTCCTTCTTCTGAGTGTCAAGGTTTTCCTGCTGGTTTCCTTTCCGATGACGATGATGATCTCTTCGGTTACTCATCTGAGGATTCTACCTCCGTTCACTCTATAGATCTACTTGACATGCTCAAAGTAGAATCTAGTTCTAAGAAGTTTGGAGTCTTTGTTAAAGTTAAAGAAGTCTCTCCCGAGTCTTCAAAAGTTTCAACTCTTCCAAGCTCTTCTTCTTCTCCCAAAAGTTTCAACTCTTTAAGTCTTCATGAGTCAAGGTACTCCCAGGAGCAGCCATCAAGTGTTGCTGAGTATCCCTCTCCAAAAAGATTTCCTTCTCAAAAGAAAAAATTTTCTAAATCAAAATTTTCATCTAAAAGGAAATCTCAAATAGTTACTGATTTTATTCCTCGGTCAGTGAACTTGAAGAAGTCAAGAAATCCTGGTAAAGGTATCCTTGGACCAAGACCAGGTGTCGGTCACCCCTCCTCTTCTCAGTCATCAACCTCTGTCCAAAGTTTTGATGATATGGATTTTAAAAGGGCCTTTTCTTTAAAGAAGTGCTATAATTGTGGCAATACTCTTCATCTTGCTAAAAATTGCCCAAAAGGTTTGGATCTTCGCAAAAATAAAATGCCTTCTAATCCCAAAGGACCCACCTCAAAATGGGTACCAAAAGTCTAAATTTGTTTCTGGGTGCAGGTACCAAACAATGATCACATATGGTACATGGACAGCGGGTGTTCAAGACACATGACTGGAAACAAACTTCTTCTCTCTAACTTCTCAAAAGAAAAGGGACCCACTGTTTCCTTTGGAGGAAATGGAAAAGGGGTCACCAAAGGATATGGTACCATATCAAATGGAACCATCACTTTCTCTAGAGTAGCCCATGTTGAAGGGCTAATGTACAATCTTCTAAGCATCAGCCAAATATGTGATTTGGGCTATAAGGTCATGTTCCAGCTGTGTGTGTGCTTGGTCTTTGATGTACAGAATAAGATTGTACTAGCAGGAACCCGACTGAATGACGTATACATAAGCAACATGAAGGAAAGTGCAATAGGAGAAGCTGTGTGTCTCCTCTCTCAAGAACTAGCCAAACAAAGTTGGCTGTGGCATAAAAGGTTCTCTCATCTAAACTTTAAAACCTTGAACAAACTTTCCAACAAGGAACTGGTTGTTGGAATGCCAAAAATAGTTTTTGAAAAAGAAAAGCTGTGTGGAGCATGTGAAAAAGGAAAACTCACTAGAACTTCCTTTAAAACAAAACAATGCTCATCTATCTCTCAACCTCTTCAAATGCTTCACATGGATCTGTGCGGTCCAGTAAGCACACCCAGTCTGGGTGGTAAAAAGTATATGCTAGTAATCTTCGATGAATTCTCTAGATATACTTGGGTGTTCTTCCTAAAACACAAGAGTGATGCTGCTGAAGAAATCATCAGGTTTACAAGAAAGATTGAAAATATGAATGGTAAACTGGTGAAGTCGTTCAGAAGTGATAATGGCACGGAATTCAAAAATGCTGCTCTGGAAGATTTCTTTGACCTAAAAGGAATCTCTCAGAACTTCTCTGCTGTTCATACTCCTCAACAAAATGGTGTTGTTGAAAGAAAGAACCGGACGCTGTGTGAAGCTGCAAGGTCAATGCTGAGTGAATCCAAGTTGCCAACCTATTTTTGGGCAGAAGCAGTTAACACTGCATGCTTTACTCAAAATAGGTCTATCATAGTCAAAAGGCATGACAAGACTCCTTATGAAGTTTTCCATGGTAGAAAACCAGCAGTGGACTTCTTCCATGTGTTTGGCTGTGCTTGTCACATGCTAAATGACAGGGAACAACTTGGAAAATTTGATCCTAAGTCTGATGATGGAATTTTCATGGGCTATTCTCTCTCCTCAAGAGCCTTCAGAATCTTCAACCTAAGAAGGCAATGCATAGATGAATCCATGCATGTAAAGTTTGATGAATTTGAAACATCTTCATTATCTTGTAATGAAGAAGAACTAAACCTATGGATAAATTCATGTATTGGTGAAATTCCATCTTCCTCTCAACCCAATCCTCCAGATAGCAACCCTTCTCAGCCTCCCATAAACACTACCTTACCTTCAGAACCCTCTCTTTCTTCTCCACCTCCTGAAACTAACTCTACAGAAAATCTTACCCACCAAAACACTATATCTCCCACTAACCTACCTTCACCATCTCAAATTCCTACCTCATCCTCTTCTCTACCTCCTACCTTACCTCCTGCACTAAAGTGGACCATGGATCATCCAATAGATCAAGTCATAGGTGATCCACAAATTGGTGTAAAAACAAGATGAGGCATAAGCAATCTGTGCTTATATGTCAACTTTGTTTCTATTGTTGAGCCTAAGCTGATAAATGAAGCCCTAGCTGATCCTAGCTGGGTAATTGCCATGCAAGAAGAACTCTCACAATTTGAGAGAAACAAAGTCTGGAAGTTAGTTCCTCGTCCATCCAACAAAACTATTATTGGAACAAAATGGGTGTTTCGAAACAAGATGGACGAAGAAGGAACTGTCATAAGGAACAAAGCAAGGCTGGTTGCTCAAGGATATCGGCAAGAGGGAAGGAATAGATTATGATGAAACTTTTGCTCCTGTTGCCAGATTGGAAGCTATCCGAATATTTCTTGCTCATGCAGCTTACAAGAATTTTCGGGTATTCCAAATGGATGTCTAAAGTGCCTTCTTGAATGGTGAATTAGCTGAAGAAGTGTATGTGAAGCAACCTCCTGGGTTTGAAGATCCAGTCCATCAATATCATGTGTATCGCTGGATAAAGCTTTGTATGGACTGAAGCAAGCTCCTCGTGCCTGGTATGACACTCTCTCAGAATATCTACTTAGAAATAAGTATATACGAGGCAAGGTTGACAACACACTCTTCTTCAAGAAATCACAAGGTAGTATCATTCTTGTTCAAATCTATGTTGATGATATTATTTTTTGAGCCACCGATGAATCCTTGTGTGATGAGTTTAGCTCCCTCATGCAAAAAGAATATGAAATGAGCATGATGGGGGAGTTAACTTTCTTTCTTGGTTTGCAAGTAAAAAAGTATCCAGAAGGTATTTTCATAAATCAAAGTAAATACATTAAGGATCTTCTGAAAAAGTTTCAATTTGATACTTGCTCTACCATGAAAACTCCTATGGCTCCTCCTCTTAGACTCTTTTCTGATCCTGATGGCATTTCTGTTAATATTACAAATTATAGAGCCATGATAGGATCTCTTCTCTATCTTACTACAAGTAGACCTGATATTATGTTTGCTACTTGTCTGTGTTCCCGATACCAAGCAAATCCGAAAGAATCACATCTGGCTGCTGTGAAAAGGATTTTTCGGTATCTAAAAGGTACCATAAATCTGGGTCTTTGGTATCCCAAAGACTCAGGTTTCGATCTCATCGGGTACTCTGATTCTGATTTTGCAGGTTCAAAAATAGACATAAAGAGTACAACTGGAAGTTGTCAGTTACTTGGTGGAAAGCTTGTGAGCTGGTCAAGTAAGAAACAACATTCGGTGTCTACCTCTCTTCTTTGAAGCGAGAATATTTCTTTGGAAGTTGTTGTGCACAAATATTGTGGATGAAAAATCAGCTGTGTGATTACAATCAGATTTTCTCAAAGATCCCAATACTGTGTGACAACTCAAGTGCAATTGCCATTGCCAACAACCCTGTGCTTCATTCAAGATCTAAGCACATTGATATCAGGTATCATTTTATAAGAGATCATGTCTCTAAAGGTGATGTGGAACTTCATTTCATTCCCACTGATTATCAATTAGCTGATTTGTTCACAAAGCCCCTTGATGAAGCAAGGTTCAGGTTCCTCATCGGCGAATTAGGTATGATAAATATAGACTAACATATACATATATATTTATATATTATGTGTATGTATATATGATATACATTTATGTATATTATATATATATATGGTATATATTTATATATTTATATGTTTTATATACTTTTATATATTATATGTATATATATTATATACATTTATGTATATTATATATTTATATATATTATATATTTATATATAGTAAGTCATATATTATAATAAATAATAAAATATATATATATATATATATATATAATGTCGGTGACAGGGTCACCGACGTATCTCTCTCTCTCCTCTATAAGCTTCAAAATCCTAACCCTAAAACTATACACATCACCATCTTCCACCAGCCACCGACGATTGCTAGTTGTTTCCGACGTTACGTCACTTATCGAGGCTGACGTCATCAACCGATGTCACCGAATTCATCACTGACGTCACCTTCCGACGAAGAACCATCGTTACCCTAGCCACCGACGTTTTACCCTCTCATCCACCGACGTTTAAACTAGTCACCGAGGTAACCGTTGAAACCTTTCACTTTCTTAACCCCTTAAAGAAAACCCTTGACTTACCACTCTTGGTGAACAAGATTCTTTGTTCTTATCCCTAATGACATTTTCAACATCATTAATGTCATAGAACATGCGCCGAATTCAACCCTAAAACCCTTAAAATTCTGACCTTTCAATCACCAAAAGTAATCATTATTTTTGAAAATTGAAATCCCTCTCATATATAACCTCCTTCCCCACTTCCTTACCACCTTTCTCGCATCCACTATCTCTCATCTTCTAAATCTTCAAACCTGCAACTTCTCATCCTCTTCAATGGCATCTCCTTCAAAATCCTCAGAAGAACAAACAATGACATTTGGATCTCTCTCTTTTCCTGCATGCAACTACTTTGGACACATTGGAACTGACAATGCTCATCCTGAGTATAATGATGTATGTTGGTTTCTTCAAAGGTGTCCTCTACAATATGCAATCACAGCTAAACCAAAAATGAGTAAGTTTCTTCTTGGAAACTTTTGGTTGACATGCACATTTGATGCTTCATCAGATCAAATTCTAGCATCTGTTCTCAGTAATGATGAACATGATGTGGTTTTCAATGTGGAAGATGTTCGAAGCATTCTCAAGCTTCCTTCCTATGATTCCTATGAACCTTTTCCCCTTGGAAATGAACACCAAATGGTGGTTGATGTGTTGAACTATTTGGAAGAAAACAAGGGCTCAAAGTCAAAGGGTCCAGGTACTTTACTGCGCAAGAATATGGGAAACATATGGAACTTTCTTTTTGCTCATCTGATTCTGTGCCTAAGCAAAAAGACAGGTGGCCCGGATCAGTCACCTTCCCAAGTGACTGAATCGGCACATGCTCTAATTTTTCAAAGGAGGATAGACTTTGCAAGCTATTTCTTTAATGAAATGATCTCTTCCTTCTCTACCATCCGACGTCCTCAGGTACCTTTTCAGCGCCTTTTATCCCTTATCATTAATGCTAAATTGGCTGATAAACTTGAGAAAAGGGATGACATCATATATGATCTCCCTCTTCATCAAGTGGGAAATCAGATTATGAAAAAGGATGTCTTAGCATTAGACAACCCTCTCCGACCTTCTATGGTTGAGTTTGCAAGGAATGCAACTCTATCTTCGGGAGAAAATGAACCCCGTCTCCAAAGGACCTCAGGTATGTCTTCTATCTCTTCTACACCTAGAGTAACTGATGTGCCCAAATCTCGTAAGAGATCCAAAGCGTCAGGCACATCTACCTCCACACCCACCGATGCTACGAAGCGAAAAGAACCTTTGGCTTCTACCCAAGCATCTAAGTCCCAAAAGCGGAGACACTCTAAAAGCCCCCCAAAGACTTCCTCAAAGAAGTATAAGGGAACCCAAAGGGTCTCACCTCACAAGCCACCTACTAACTCCCAAAAGTTAGTAAGTGTTGAAAAGATTCCTACCCGACCCAAGGACCAGTTAACCCAACCTAGCTCCTCCATGCCCTCCCAAAAGGACATGGTTGTAAAAAGGGTCATCCCTATTA
Source organism: Silybum marianum (assembly GCA_036898165.1). Classification (NCBI taxonomy): domain Eukaryota; kingdom Viridiplantae; phylum Streptophyta; class Magnoliopsida; order Asterales; family Asteraceae; genus Silybum; species Silybum marianum. Next base: position 28,173,139 of record CM072533.1, on the reverse strand, counting down.
TTCCTTCATCAACTTTCTCTCTAATTGATGAAGATGACTTGGAATCTCCCATCCAAGGTACCTCTTCTCCATCCCGTGAGCTCTCTCAGCTCCCTTTCCCTACTCCACATGAGAGTGCATCACAACCAGGTGCATTTGATGGAGCATCCCAATTTACTGATTTTCTATTTTCTGACGCTACACCTTGGACACATACGTCTCCCTACGTACCAAGGTTGTGGAGGAACCCATTACTGAGGAATCCCCTCATAGACACTCTCCTAAACGTGTCTCCCCCACATCTGCTAAATCCCCCCCCAAGTAAACCTACAGGTTTGGTGGATTATTCTTCCTCTAGTGATGATGATGTTGATCAACTGCCAAAGCCTCAACCATCTGCTCCTATGTCCTCTAAACAAGGAGATGATCTTCTTCAAGCTTTCACAAGTTTCACTCGTGACACTGTTAGCCGGGTGAAAGTTTTGGAAGACCAAGCAGCCAAAGACTTGGAAAGAATGGCTTCTCTTTATTCTACTCAACAAAACATTATGGAGTCTCTTGCCACTATTCTCACAAATATTGACAAGATTCCAATCTCTTCTCCAACTATTGAACTTGATGTGGATGGTTCTTTCTTCCAAGAACAGGACAGATTTGTTCTTCAAAGGATTGAAAGAAAAATTGATACCATGGCTTCTGACATAGAAAGAATCAAGACTTTTCTCTCTTCAGTGGGTTTCAAGGGTTCAACCACTGAGGGGGAGAAAAATAAGAAGGCCACTGCATCCACCTCCACAGCCGCCAATCCAGTCACCACCACCATCCCAGCCACCGACGTGGCTCTCACAGCCACCGATGGTGGTGTGGTCACCGAGGTGACTCCTCACGTGGTCACTGACCCCCTGGTCACCGAGTTACCCGAAGCAGCTGTTGAGGGGGAGAGTATCAGTGCTCAACCCCTTGAAACTGAAGAAGAAAAGAAGAGAAAAGAGAAGGCCAAATGGAAGAAGCCTGTTTCTTTTGAAGAACAACAGGAAGAGAAAAAGAGAAAGAAAATAATGAGAAGTCCTCAAGCAGATACTCTCAGACTTCAGCCTGCCCCTACACTGACCGATCTTCTTGGGGTAATTTTATCTGAAGCTGAAAAAGAAGAAGCCATTAGAGCACAACTTGAGTATGATCAGACAAATGTACTCAAGTTGGCTCAAGATGAGGCTACTCATGCAATGGTAAAGGATGCACTTCAAGCTCAAAAAGATGAGCTTGAAAGTATTAAGAAGAAATCTGAAGCTGCAAAGATGCTTGATGAAGCCAAGAAGGCAAAGGAAGTGGAGTGGTTTAAAAGGATATTAAAGAACAGGAAGGATGATTCCAAGATTATCAGTGCCACCATCCAACCTCCAACCAAAAATTCTCCCAAGTTACTTGTCACCCTTAAGAGAGCTGACACTTTCTCAAAGGTATATGAAGCTGAATGGCTGGAAGTTCTTGGGATGACTGAATGGATGGATGTTGGTAAGTGCATCTCCAAGAGTAAAAGCAAGTACAAGGAGCTGGTACTTAATATTCTCAAAAACTTTTCATTAAGATGCTCAACATCCAAAAGGAGAATGATATTCTTGTGACATATCTTGAAGCACAACAAATGTACTTCATACAACAGGGTCTTAAAGGAGAGGTCATCACAGCTCCTAAAAACAAAAAGATGGGACACTTTGTTATGCTTCATGAAAGAGGCATCCAGATAAATGCTTCGAGTATAGATCTTTCCATTCCTACTCCTATTGCTTACTCGGAGCAAACCATGCTGACTACTCCTGAGCTTGGGGTTTTCTTTGAAGATATCTTTGGAAACATCGGTTTCTTCAGAGCTTCTGATATCCCAAGGGCTCATAGCTCCTTCCTCTCTGCTATTCTAGGAGTACCTCCGGTTGAAGACCATGGAATCACTAGGCTTATCTTGGATGAGCTAAAAAGAAGAGAACCCACTCCTTGAATATTCTTCATATAGTGTGAACTTTATTTTTCAAAGTTGTGTGTTGATTAATAAAAGTTCATACTCTTCTTCCTTAAATTCTTGTTAATATCTTTATTTTTTCTTGCACATACTTATACTTATACTTATACTTATATTGTACATACTCAGTTAAAAAACAAAAAAACAAAAAAAAAAAAATCTGAGTCAAAAGAACCCAAAAGAAATAGAAAGGGTCAAAAAGAATTCTTTTCTAACTTACAGGTATCATCATCAAATAGGGGAGATTGTTGGGTCACCGATGATTTGGTGATGAACCACCTTACTTTATATGATTGAAATTTTACAGGTTCTTTTGAAGGTCTGAAATATGCTTCAAGTATTGAAAAGTCAAAGACTATTCAATCAAGGGTTGTACATCAAAAAGTGGAATTTTGGATGTACCAACTAACTTCAATATTCAGATCATTTTGCCAAACTCAAGATTGAGTCACCAATATATTGGGTCACCGATGGTACACTTAAAAGTCATCAAAAGTACTAAGGACATCAAACAAGATGAGGTCATCAAGTTTGAAGTCATGGTCACCGACACTATAATCTTGGTCACCAAAATTGCAGGTATATTTTTTAAGGCTGTGATATCAAGTCACAAGTTCAAGGGTGTACACTTTCAACACTTAGTGAAAAATCAAGTTTATGAAGAAAAGTCTACATTTATCATTTCCAGCCTTACAAGGTATCCACCGATGTGATACATAGTTTGATGTATCACTTAGCAATTTCAAAGAGATAAGTTTGAAATTGGGCATCAAGCCTTAAATAAAGACATTCTCTTTTATTCTTATAAAAGGAATATTTGTCTTTTAGCTAAAAGGTTTGATGGGACTTCACAGAGCATGAAGAAAAGAAGATAAAGTTATCTGACATTACGTGCTACAAGGAATGGTTCATCCATTATTTTAGTACAAAGGGAGTGGTCTCTTCCTTTGTCCAGCAGATACACTTCCAGCTAATGAAACCTTGACAGCTGTCCACATGCATCCCATGCATGGGCACTATAAAAGGAGATGAAGTCCTTCCCAGAAATCTCACGCTTTCAACAAATCTTCTGTGTGATAGTTTGTTTGACTCCGGCAAAGCTGTGTGCAATAACAGTCTTGTTTAACTTCCTTAGTGTATAAGTTAAATACTGTTATCTGTGTGTTTAGTTTGATAGAATAGTGTGTCTGTTCTTTTCCGCATCAAACTACCTGTGTGTAAATTTTTGATATTTATATTAAAAAATTTAAAAAGAGTATATTCTGTGTGTTTTACATTCAACCCCCCCTTCTACAAAACTCTCACTTAGTTAGCCATCTCTCCTTGGGGACTAACATGCACAAAGGCATACATCAGAGGACAGGCTTTGATGAAGTTGGCACCGTCGTTGAAGTATGATTTGTCAGCTGGGATATCCACCAGAGCAAGGTAATTGTAGGCCTTGAAAGTTGCTTGTTCCAAGCTGAATGTGCTGGCAGGGGCTTTGGTGAGACCAATTGGTGCTTGGTTAGCAGCCTGAGTGTTCTTGCTTGAAGATGCCATGTCTGTTTCAAAGATGGGAACACCAAATAGGAAAAAAATGGTTTAATACAAAGGTAATAAACCAGAATAGGTTTTTGGTACAAAGATTACCAAGAAAAACAAGTGTTTTGATGAATAAAGATCAAAATACTTGTTAGTACCACAATTTTTAGAAAAGGAAAAACAAATTTGGTAATAAAAAATACCTAAAATGGTCTTCTGTTCTAAGACGAATCCAGAACGGGTTTTGAGAAATAAAAAAAGTTTTTATCACATTTGTTTTTGACTTAAAACAGGATTTGATTTTATAGAAGTTATAAAGTTAAAGATGCGATAAACGATATTGGTGTTTTAAGTAGAGAACAGGGTTAGGTCAAACTTTAAACGTTAAAAACAACGAAAAACGCACAATTGCGTGTTCTTGGTATTCTTGAGGAAAGCTTGAAGATTCAAGGAGGATTCTTGATTTTTGAGAGTAATGAGCGCGTAAAGAATCAAATGAAGAATTTAATTGCTTAAATAGCAAGAGGAGAGAGAAAAGGATAGCTAAACGACGGTTTTAGCTTTTTGAAAAGTAATGATGACCTAGCGCACGTTCCTAGAAAAGAGTAGAAAAGGAAACGTCGTGGTCTGTCATGTGTCAGATAAAGGTCTGACGTGTCCTTTTCTTATTTGAAAAAAGTTGAAAATTATTATCATTTAAAAATGTTAATCATTATCCTTCAATTCTTCATCAATAGACAATAAAGGATTGTCAGTGATGGGTGTTTAGTTTGAAGACATTTCCTGAAAAAAATATTCAGAGAATGTAGAGATTTAGAAGTTCATACCTGAGTGAGAATGATCAAGTTTCGCTGAATCAGAGTTCAGAGAATGGAGAATTATTCAGCGTTTAACATACCAAGTTCGCTGATGAGTAGATTGAATCTAGCTTTATCCAGAGGTTTGGTGAAAAGATCAGCAAACTGATATTCAGTTGGTACCATATGAAGTTCCACTTCTCCATTCATCACATGATCTCTGATAAAGTGATATCGAATCTCAATGTGCTTGGTTTTTGACTGAAGTACAGGGTTATTTGCAATTGCAATAGCACTAGTGCTATCACTATAAATAGGGATTTTAGAAAGTGTGAGATCATAATCTCTTAGTTGATTTCTCATCCATAGGATTTGAGCACAACAGCTACCAGCGGCTACGTGTTCAGCTTCAGCGGTAGATGTGGACACGGAGTTCTGCTTCTTGCTTGTCCAACTTATCAACTTACCACCTAATAGCTGACATCCGCCAGTGGTGTTCTTTCTATCAATCTTGCATCCTGCAAAATCAGTATCAGAGTAACCGATTAGATAGAACCCTTAGCCTTTGGGATACCAAAGACCCAGATTAGAAGTTCCTTTCAGATATCTGAAGATTCGCTTTATAGCGATGAGGTGAGATTCCTTTGGTTCAGCTTGATACCGAGCACAGAGAGATGTAGAATACATGATATCCGGTCTACTCGGTGTAAGATATAACGGAGATCCAATCATCCCACGATAGGCAGTGATATTGACAGGTTTCCCATTTGGGTCCTTATTCAACGTCAAAGGAGGTGCCATCGGGGTCTTCATGGCTGGACATTGATTCATATCAAACTTGTTCAGCATTTCTTTAACATATTTACTTTGACAAATGAAAATTCCTTTGTCAGATTCTTTAAGCTGCAAACCTAGAAAATATGTTAGTTCACCCATCATACTCATTTTGTATTCTTTCTTCATTCTGTTTGCAAAACGAGTGCATAATTTGAGTCTTGTGGAGCCAAAAATAATGTCATCAACATATATTTGAGCAAGAATAGTATGACCTTTATATTTTATTAAAAATAGAGTTTGGTCAATTTTTCCATGAACACATTTTTCTTTAAGAAGGAATTTTGAGAGAGTATCATACCAAGCTCTAGGAGCTTGTTTTAACCCGTAAAGAGCTTTTTTGAAGTTTGAACCCAGGAGGTTGTTCAACATAAACTTCCTCGCTGAGTTTACCATTTAGAAAAGCACTTTTAACATCCATTTGAAAAACTTTAAAGTCTTTATAGGCAGCATAAGCTTAAAAGAGTGTTATGGCTTCTAGTCTAGCAACAGGAGCAAAGGTCTCATCATAGTCAATACCTTTTTCCTATTTGTATCCCTGAGCAACAAGTCTAGCCTTATTGAGAATTACAGTGCCATTTTCATCCAGCTTATTTCTAAAAACCCATTTGGTTCCTATTACAGTTTTATTAGAGGGACGAGGAACGAGATTCCAAACTTTGTTTCTACGAAAATGAGTTAGTTCTTCTTGCATGGCAGAGACCCAGCTAGGATCAGAGATAGCTTGATCTATCTTGTTTGGTTCAAAGAGAGAAATAAAATTAACATAGAGACATATATTACCTGTACCTCTACTAGTCTTGATACCTGCATTTGGATCACCAATGATTTGATTTACTGGATGATTTATAGTCCATCACTGAGTTGGAGGTTGAGGTGATTGATCAATAATAGATTCAGCGATTTGCTCTCTTTCAGGGATGTCGTTGATCGTTTCAGCGACTGGAACTTCATTTAAGATCAATTCTGGAGGAGATTCAGAGGATTGATCAGTAGAAGATGAAACCTGGTTATTCACTAAAGAATTTCCTAAAGCAGTATCAGATAGACGAATCTGATTGAGAGGAGTGACGTTTATCCCTGATGTTGATGGATCGTTGCTTGACGTAGGAAGATCAGGGATCCCATCATCATTTGCTTCAGCAGTAGGTTGGTTGCTGAAATAATTTTCAGATTGCCCATAATGAGATTTCATCCATTCATATAACTCCTCATCTTCTTCAGGGATAGGAGTAGAATTAGTTGGACAAGATTCATCAAAGTTGACGTGCATAGATTCTTCAACATGTTGTCTTCTCTTGTTGAAGATTCTGTAAGACTTGGATACACAAGAGTATCCAAGGAATATCCCATCATCAGCTTTTGGATCAAACTTGCCCAAATGATCTTTGTCATTCAGAATATAACACCTACATCCGAAGATGTGTAGGTATTTCAGAGAGGGTCTTCTTCCATGAAATAGTTCATAGGAGCTCTTCTTGAATCGCTTCACTATAATGGATCGATTTTGAGTAAAGCACGTTGTATTGACTGCTTTAGCCCAGAATTGAGTAGGCAGATGCGATTCGCTGAGCATTGAGCGAGCTGCTTCAATGATTGTTCGATTTATTCTTTCGGCAACACCGTTTTGCTGAGGTGTTCTCACTGATGAGAAGTTGTGAGAGATTCCTTTTTCTTCAAAGAAATTAACCAAGGTATTGTTTTTGAACTCAGTACCATGATCCCTTCTCATGGAATGCACAATAAGATTATTAAGGACCTCCATTCTCTTGATGAAGGCTATAATAACATCAGGTGTATCACTTTTGAATCGAAGAAAGAATACGCATGTGTATCTGGAATATTCATCAACTATCATAAGAGTGTACTTCATTCCAGATAGAGATTGGACATTGACAGGTCCAAATAGATCCATATGGAGAAGTTGAAGAGGTGAGGTCACTGAAGAAACTTGTTTAGATCTGAACGAGGCTTTTGTCAATTTTCCCTTTTCACACGCTGAGCAAAGAGATTCCTTTGCAAAGGTATGATTAGGGAGATCCCTAACAAGTTTTTTCGAGACAATTCATTGATTGTCTTAAAGTTTAGGTGAGAGAGTCTTTTGTGCCATAACCAGTTTATGTCTGAGGAAGCTCTGGAAATGAAACGCATGTTTTCAGAGTGAGAGCTATTCATATTAATGACATACACATTTTCAACTCTTTTGCCTGTTAAGGCAAGTTTGTATTGTACCGAAAAGATAGGACCATTTTACAACCGTTGTGTAGGGGCGATCTTGGGAGCGATCTTGGGCGACGGCATATAGGGTTTTCGATCTTGTTCTGCTTTTGCTACGGTCCTGTGATCGGATGTTGATCGGTCGGTTTCTACGACGTGGCAAGCTTAGGGTGGGATCATGATTCGTGTTTTTGAGGTTGGTTTTTGTGTTTGGCGTTCTCAATCGGATCCTCTTGTGTTCTATTGTTTTTCGTGTTTCTTTTATCTTTGTAGGTGCATTGGTAATCGAACTAGGGCTTCAGCTTCTCGTGTTATCGAAAACTTCGTTGCTCACCCTACGGCTGTTAGGGACTCTCGATTGCTTAGTGTTACTTGCAGCATCAAAGCTTCGTTAATCCGTAAAGAACATAGTAGGGTTTCGGGTGTACGGCGCTAGGGTTTCTTGAAGTTTTATCGGCTCGCTGAGAGAGGCTCCTCGGGTCAGATTTGCCGGGTGACCTTGTCGATCCTTCTCGGGTTGTCGAGTCAATCTTCTCGGATGGATTGGTGGTCCAAGTTTTTGTCGGGTGAACTTTTTCATCGGGTGAATTTTATCGATCCATTCTTGTCGGGTGCTCTTGTCGGGTCTTGCGTTTGTCGGGCGAGTTTTTCGGGTAACCCTGTCTTGGGCTTATCGGGTAACTTGTCGGGTGACAAGGGACTTATCGGGTGGAGTTTTCTCGGGTGGCAAGGATATCGGGCCCCTGGTTTTTTGTCGGACCAAGCTTGTGGGGTCAAGTTTATCGGGTCATATTGGGTGTGCTGAGGGCTTTTGTCGAGTCACCCCTAGCGACATCCGTGTTTCTCGGGTGTGCCTTGCAGGGTGTCACTTGGCATGGCTTCTATTGACGTGCATGTGCATGGGGTGGGTGACCTATCTGATGTCATTGTTCCTGTGGTGGACGTCAGCCCTTCTGCAACAGCGGTAAAAATGGACTATGCAATGGTGGTAGGTACGGCTGCCAAACGGGAGTTGGATTTCTTCCCTTTAGAAAACAAGGAATTAATGGCAATTGATCTACCATTATCTGTAACTGAGCCTATGGTGCAAACGTATAAGATTACGCTTTGCGGGTATTTTCTAGGCCCTCGGGTGCACTTTCCTACTGTGCAACGTTCTGTTTCCCAAGCCTGGGGAAAATTTGTCTTCAAGGATGCTATGATGCATAATAACGGGCTTTATTTTTTCCTATTTAATGATGAAGGAGGGTGCTCTAATGTTGTTGAACAGGGGCCATTGATGGTGAGAGGGGTTCCGATGTTCGTGAAACCGTGGGACCTAACCAAGGGGTTCCACAAACCGGAACACACCACATGTCCTCTATGGGTTAAAATCCAATATTCCTCTTGTGGCTTTTAACAGAGAAGGTGTTAGCAGGATTGCTAGTGTTTTTAGGGTTCCAAAGCGGATAGATGCTTGTATGGCAGATATGTGTGAAAAGGCTTGGGCAGACCTAGCTTCGCAAAGGTGCTTGTGGATGTATGGGCGGTAGGTAAGCTGAAAAGGGAGATTGAAGTTAGAATTCCGAGCCTGACAGGGAGTAAGGCTGAATCAATAAAGGTTCAGGTTGAATACTTATGGGAGCCAACTCAGTGTGAAAAATGAAAAAATTTTGGCCAAAAAATCTCCTCGTGTGCCAAGGCGGCGCTTGAAAGAAATACTACTCAGAAGGAGAAGAGAAAGGTGGATGAAGGGGGTTGGACTAGGGTGGAGAGGAAACAATGGAAGCCAAAGGGACATGGAAGGGGGAACTCAAATAACCCAAACTCCAAGGATATGGGACAAAGCTCGAATCAAACCCAAAGTCAAGACAAGGTGGTTGGAGTTCGGCCTGATGAGCCTGAGATGGTACACAATCAGGACTTTGGGTCGACTGATGCTGAAACATCGGAGGATCCTAATGTGGTGAAACACCAGCCTGACAAGGGAGAGAGTCAAATATCACCTCAAATGGGAATAATTGACCTAGGGGTACAAGCAATGAAGAACAATAAAGGTGGTTCAGACCGCGGAAAAAAGCCAGTTCAAATTTCGACTGTGAATCCCACAAACCCTACTAAACAAATCAAGGGAATTCTAATGAATCCAAACTCCTCCAACCGGTTCTCTGCTCTGACTAGTAAATGTGCTACTGGTGATTTAAAAGGTAGTTGGAGAAGAAGGTCCTGTTGGTAACAAGGTACAAGGAGTGCCAGTATCGGGTGTGATTTCTGTTTCCCATGATTAAGATGGCTTGCTGGAATGTCCGGAGCCTTAATGCCCCGGCAAAACAACGGGAGGTAAAATCTATGGTCCACACGAATGGGTTAGTCTTTTGCTCTATTCTTGAAACACACTTAATTCGGAAAAATGTTTCAGATGTTTGTTCTAAAGTATTTGGGCGTTGGGATTGGGTGTCTAACACTAACAATTGTGACAATGTCACAAGAATTGTTTGTGCTTGGGACCCCAATATTTTGAATGTTATGGTGCTTGAATCTCACCTCCAATTTATGCATTGTAAGATACTTATCCGGGGAGAAAGTGCACCGATTTTCCTTACTATTTCTTACGGGGCCACTAGTGGATCTAGTAGAAAAGAACTATGTTCAGGTATCCGTAAGTTTAAGGTCCTCATGGGAGACAAATCATGGCTGATAATGGGGGACTTCAACTCTATGTTATTCCCTCATGATGGTTATGGAGGGGCTTCTAAAAGGAATGTTGAAATGGATGACTTTAATTCTTACATTGAGGATGTCGACTTGTATGACTTGCCATATTCGGGATGTCAATATACTTGGTATCAAAAGCCAAAAGGTGATGGTGGCATTATGAGAAAATTGGACCGTATTCTTGTAAACAATGCCTTTACAAATGGGTTTCAGGATTCTTCTGCCGTCTTTCTTCCTAGAGGTCTTTCTGATCATTGTTCCGGCGTTGTAAGCTTCAAAGGGGGCAGCAAGAGGCAGGTAAAGGGTTACAAGTTTGATAATATTGTTGCTTCTCACCCCTCTTTTATCCAGGTGGTGGCCGACACTTGGAATGTCCTTGTTCAGGGGTCCTTTATGTATCAGGTCTTGAAAAAGCAGAAACTGTTAAAGTCGCGTTTAAGAAAGCTGCGATCTATGAGTGGTGATCTTGGAAGCATTTGAAGGCCCTGAAAGATGAATTAGACTTAATTCAAGTGGCATGTGAATTGGATCCTTCAAATTCAAAGCTTCATGAGGATCTTACTCATATTCATCTGGCCTATCAGCAAGCCCTCCATATGGAGGAAGAGCTGTTGAAGTAGAAAGCTAAAGTAAAATGGTTGAATGAGGGTGATGGCAATACTAAGTTTTTCCATCATGCAGTTCGGGAGAGGAAGGCTTCATCTAGAGTGTCTATGGTTATCAATGCACAAGGGGTTTGTACTTATGATGAGGAGGTGCCAAAGACGTTCATTGCCTATTTTGCCTCAATCCTTGGGGAAGTGGATACCAACCTGCAGCCATATATGGAGGAAGACTTATTTGATCTTAAGCTTACCTTATCTGAATCCTAGTTTATGATTCGGCCTATAGAAGATGGAGATATTCTTGCTGCTTTTAAACATATTGGGAATGATAAAGCTCCTGGTTCAGATGGGTTTTCATCCATGTTTTATAAAGTGGCCTGGCCTATGATTGGTAATGAGGTTATGAGGGCAATTCATAACTTTTTCTACTCTGGTCGGCTTGACAGGGAATTAAACCATACTCTCTTATGCCTTATCCCAAAGACCCCTAATGCTAGTAGGGTTTCGGAATTCCGGCCGATTGCCTGTTGTTCGATTTTGTACAAGTGCATCGGTAAGATTATCTCGGATCGAATGAAGCCGAACCTGGATTTCTTAATAAATCCTGCACAGTCGGCCTTCATTCCTGGGCGGAGAATTTCGTATAATATCCTAATGGCACATGAACTTGAGGCTAGATACCACTTAAGCTCGGGTCCCGAAGATGTGCCTTTAAAATTGATATCCGGAAAGACTATGATATGGTAAACTGGGAGTTTGTAATTTGCATGCTTAAAGGCCTTGGGTTCCATCCGGCTCTGATTAAATGGATCCAGGTAATGATTGCCACTCCTTCTTACTCTATTGCTTTTCAGGGAGAAACACATGGTTTTTTTACATGTGAGCGAGGAATAAGGCAAGGGGACCCCATGTCTCCATACCTCTTCACGATCATTATGGAAGGCTTCTCGCTTACTCTTAAACGTTGTATTGAAGAGGCTGATGACTTTCGGTATCATAAGGGATGTGAGGACTTCTGAATTACTCATTTATGCTTTGCAGATGACCTTTTTGTCTTTACAAATGGCGATCTTCTGTCAGTTGAAGTCATTAAGAGGGCTCTTCACTTATTCCAGATGAAGTCTGGCCTGGCACCCAATCTTGAAAAGAGTGATATCTTTTTTGGAAATGTCCCTGAAGATGTAAAGGAGACGATTCGCAATACCTTACCGTTTCGACAAGGGGTATTTCCTATCTGTTATCTCGGAGTGCCTCTATCTCCTGTTCAGCTACCTACGACTGATTTTAATGGCCTTGTGGAAAGGGTTAAAGGCCGATTGAATAACTGGAAGGACAAATTCCTTTCTTATGTGGAAGAAGGCAACTTATTTTATCTGTTCCTCAGTCGCTTCAAGTTTATTGGAAGTCGGTCTTTGTTTTCCCTGCAGGAATTATTTTTTCTCTTGAGTCTCTGTTCAGGGATTTCTTATGGGCCCAAGGGGACAGTTCCCGCGGAAAAGGCAGAGTAGCTTGGGAGGAGATCTGCAGACCGGAAAGGAATGGAGGTATCAGTCTCAAAAAACTTGCTTTATGGAATCGTTGCCTGGTCACGAGACATGTTTGGGACATTGTGAGGAAAACGAATTCTCTTTGGGTAAGATGGGTAAGTAGATGTTAAGTGCATTTTATGCATTTAATTCCGTATATTTTAGTTACTCTTTTTATGCATTTTTATACTTAGTTTAGTCATCTCATGCATTTTTTATCGTTCCCTCTCTTCTTCTCTTCATTCACGGGTGGAATACTTTTTGGAATGGTTTTTACATTTTCGGTATACTTTTGTGCAGGTTTTACATGGAGTTGAATATGACACGATATATGGACTAAGAGGATCGATGGGCATGGCCAAGGAAGCGATGAAAGAAGGGATTCTTGAAGATGAAGACTTGGTTGAAAAATCCAAGATTTTAAAACTAAACTTTCTGCTGCATTTTCATGGGCAAGAGAAATATCTCATGACCATGCAAATCTGCTGGACCTATTTTTATTGGGCTTTTCCGTCGGGATTTTTGTTTAGACTTCTAAATACTTGTTTTAGGTTTAATTAGGGGGCGATTATTATTTTTTTAGGGAACGATACCTGCGTTTTTTTCACCTCTAGTTTTTTGGATCGTGATTGATTTCTACGGGGAAGAAGATTGCGCTCAAGCTTAAGCCATTGGAATCCGATTGACAATCGTTTCTCCATACGATTACTAGTATCTTCTTCCCTATTTCTTTGATTTACTTAATTTCTTTGTGTTTTGTTTAAACGATTTCTATTAATCGAGTGGTTATTGAGTTTTAGTTCTTATTTTCTTTCAACCTTTGTTTAGTTGTTTCAAAGTTTCGACTTTCTGCACCTTCTCTACTCTCTTCCCTACTCTCCCTTTTTAATTTTCTTCATTCTCTACTCTCTTTTAAATTTTCGGCATATTAGGATTGTTAATTTTCTGCACTTAGGTAAAATTCTGCACATGTCTACTTGGTTAATTGTTCTTTGTTTTTGTTGATTAGTCAATGTTGATAGTTAGTAGATCGAGTCTAATGTAGTTATCTTAATAGTTGGTTTCATCTCTTCTTCTATAATTGTTTTAGGTTATAAATAATTACATTCTTCTTGGTTTTAAATTTAGAGTTTGTTTTATTGGGTAATTGTCACTTAGGATAGAGGTTTTGATATCGATCACTTGTTCTCAAAACGAATGTTGAATTATAATCCATTTGGATTCTAACGAAAGTTGGAATCGATCTAATTGGTTTTTAATAAAATGTTTGGTTAATATAATTAGCTTTTAACGAAAAACGAAAGTTGATCTTTTTTGCTTGTGTTAAATTGATCTTTTTAACTCTTAACGTTTCTTCCGAATGCACATGTATTGCGAAAGTAAAAACATGTCGTCGGTTAGAAAAGCTTTTCCACCTCGAAAGAGGGGTAAAGTAGTTTTATAAAATGAATTCTCACCATTACCGAAGTCCGTAGTTAACGTTACCCAGTTTCCTTTAGATTAGTTGTCTTCTATTTTGTTTAGTTTCTCTTTTAGTTCCTTCTCTCTTTCCCTTTTCCCTTAATCTCGTTTAATTTATGTCTAATTAGTTAAATAATCAAAACAATGATTTGATTCGCATAACTAGGCCATAGTCATTAAGTAGTTAGTGTTTAGACCGTCACCTCCCTGAGATCGACCCGTATGCTACACAATCCGTACGCTTGCGGTATTAAATTTAAAACCCATCAAGTTTTTGGCACCGCTGTCGGGGAAGCGACTAGCCTTAGCCTTAGCATTAGCTTACTTTTTGATTTACTAGTCTATGTTTCACTTCCCCATTTCTATTTTCTATTTTACTTTTTGTACTTCATTAACCGTGACTAATCTTGTCTATTTTCTTTGTGTAATCCAGTTAACTAACTTGTATGCACCGGAGATCACAGGGGTTAGATCATCTTTTGTTCGATCCCGAGATTGAAGCTACTGCAAGAAGATTAAACGTGGAGAGAAGAAGAAACTGTAGACAAGAAGTTATGGCGGATGAACGTACTCTGAAATACTTCGCAGAGCCGACCTATGGCAACACTTTATCCATTGCTCGCCCCACTATCACTCCCACAACTTTGAGTTGAAGACGAATCTGGCTACGTTTGTGCAACAAGATCAATTCTCAGGATCCTTATCTGAAAATCCAAATGATCATTTGGACTCATCCTTGGAGAAATGTGATATGATCAAAATTCATGATGTGAGTACTGATGCCATCCGTCTGCGACTCTTTCCGTTCGCTCTTCGGGACAAAGCAAAGGATTGGCTTAAGAGCCACGGTTCTAATACTTTCACTACTTGGGACGCTCTGTCGAAGGCTTTCTTAACTCGCTTCTTCCCACCGGCCAAAACAACGAAATTAAGGAGTGACATCACCACTTTCATGCAACATGAATTTGAGTCACTCTATGAGGCGTAGGAGAGGTACAAATATCTCCAGCGGCAAAGTCCTCATCACGGAGTCCCTGAATGGCTCCTCATTCAGACATTCTGCAACGGGTTAAATCAAGATGTTTGGATTTCTATTGATGCGGCTGTTGGTGGGTCTATTGTCAACAAGACCCCCGCTGCAGCCAAAGCTCTTATTGAAGACATGGCATCCAACAACATCTTGTACCCAACTGATAGGTCGTCCCAAAAGAAAGGAGGAAAGTTAGATGTTGATGTTGTTGCCCTTTTGACTAGTAAGTTTGACTCCTTGTCAACCAACCTATCGAACCAAATCAGCACTATTGGGGAGAGTCAAGCCAATTCTGAAGCACCGGTACTTTCCTGTGAGATGTGTGGCAACCTAGGCCACGTGTTTGCCAATTGTAAGTTGGGCAATAATATCACCATGGAGCAAGCCAATGCCATATTCAACCAATCACGGCCCTAAGGCCAAGGAAACAACCCCTTCTCTCAGACCTATAATTCGGGGTGGCGTCAACACCCGAATTTCTCATGGAAGAATAACCAACCGCAACTTGGTCAATCATCCAACCAAGCTAATCAGAGGCCGCCTCAGCCGCCCCAAATGCAATTCTCTCAACCTCAACAACCCCAAATGCAATTCTCTCAGCCTCAACAGTCGCACATTATGATTCCACCGCCTCATATGCCTACTTTAGCCCCGATTCCGCAAAAGTCAAACCTTGAGTCTTTGCTAGAACGTTTTGTGCAAGCTCAAGGTGAGAAGAATGATCAGATCTTTTCTAGGATTGATGCTAACACTGCTCATAACAAGATGATGGAGACTCAAATATCCCAAATCAGTCAACAAATGGGTACTCTTCTCAAGCAAGGTAATCACCTTTCCCCTCAATCGGAACAAAACCGAGGCGTCACATCAATGCAGTCACTTTGAGGAGTGGAAAAATGTTATACGATATGGGTACAACAATGAGAGAAAATAAAGCTAAGGTACCGGAAGCTATGACTGAAGTTCCTCCGAAAGATGAAGCAAAGAAGAATGTTGATTCTTCCTCTACACCTCGAATCCATACTCCGGTATTCCCTTACCCTCAAAGGTTGGCCAAAGCATCACTTGAAGTCAAATTCCGAAAGTTCATGGATACTATCAAGCAACTTTAAGTGACCCTTCCGTTCTTGGATGCAATTCTGGAAATCCCATCTTATGCAAAGTTTCTGAAAGATATCCTCTCACCAAAGAAAAAGACACGAGTGTTACTATCCGAAGAGTGCAGCGCCTTGCTCACTAATACACTCCCGAAAAAGATGAAAGATCAGCGTAGCTTCTCTATTCCTTGTTTTGTTGGTGGGGTGATGATTCAACGAGCCCTTTGTGACTTGGGGGCAAGCGTCAGTCTTATGCCCTTGGCCATTGCAAGGAAATTTCATACGGGGGAGCTTAAACCTACTGATATTTCACTGCAACTCGCTGACCGATCCATCCGATACCCAGTGGTTATGCTAGAAGACGTCCCACTTCAAGTGGGTAACTTGATCATTATCATGGATATGGCCGAAGACTCCAACATTCCGATCATTATTGACCGTCCATTTCTTGCTACGGCGGGTGCCATGATCGATGTCAGAAACGGAAAACTATCATTGAACGTGGGAGAAGAAACTGTGGAGTTCGTGCTTAAAAAGTCAATGGGATTACCACTTACTATGGATGATCGCCACATTGTTGATGCCTTGGAAAGTTTGTTCACTGATGATGAGCTAGACGAGGAGGAGATGAGTAAAGAGGTGGACGATGATTTGAAGTCCATTGCCAAAAGTTTTGATGAGAGCAACTACTACACCAAGAAGATATGAACCGAGTCAATTGTCTTACCCAAAGAAGAAGGAGCGAAGCATGCATCGCCACCTAAGGTAGATCTCAAACCCCTTCCTTCTAATTTGAAATATGCTTTTCTTGGTAGCAATAATGCTTACCCGGTAATCATTAACGCCTCCTTAAGTGATAATGAATTGAATAAATTGCTTAAAGTCCTTAGGAAGTATAAAACAGTTATTGGATATTCAATTGATGACCTGAAAGGGATTAGCCCATCTTTTTGTATGCATAGAATTCTTCTTGAAGATGAAAATGCGTCAAGTGTCGAACACCAACTTAGGATTAATCCTAATATTAAAGAAGTTGTTCAAAAAGAGGTCATGAAACTACTAAAGGCTGGAATAATCTACCCTATCTCCGATAGTGCGTGGGTTAGCCCGGTCCAAGTGCTCCCTAAAAAGGGAGGAATGACCGTTGTCAAAAACGATAAAAACGAGCTTGTTTCCACCCGCACGGTCACCGGGTGGCGCATGTGCATACATTATCGAAAGTTAAATCTTGCTACCAGAAAACACCATTTTCATGGTTACTCGGGTTTCTTTCAAATCCCTGTCCACCCGAATGACCAAGAGAAAACAACATTCACATGTCCTTATGGAACGTTCGCCTATCAATGGAGGTCTTTATGATGGCCATTTTCTCTGATGTATGATGGCCATTTTCTCTGATTTTATTGAATGCACCATGGAGGTCTTTATGGACGAATTCTCTGTCCATGGCGCTGATTTTGACAGCTGCCTTTCAAATCTCACTGAAATCCTCCATCGGTTCCTAGAAGTAAATCTTGTGCTTAATTGGGAGAAATACCATTTTATGGTAAATGAGGGTGTAGTCTTGGGTCATGTAGCATCTAATCGTGGTATTGAGGTTGATAAGGCCAAAGTAGAAGTCATCGAGGGATTGCCACCCCCGACAAATGTCAAAGGGGTGTGTAGTTTCCTTGGGCATGCCGGCTTCTACCGGCGTTTTATCAAAGACTTTTCTAAAATTGCTAGGCCCTTGACTGAACTTTTAGCGAAAGACGCCCCTTTTGTTTTCACTAGAACTTGTCTTGAACCGTTTAGCACATTCAAGGCAGCGCTAATCTCGGCACCCATCATTCAACCGCCAGATTGGACGCTTCCATTTTAGTTGATGTGTGATACTAGTGACTTCTCCGTAGGAGCCGTCTTAGGTCAAAGGAAGAACGGAAAACTTCACGCCATCTACTATGCTAGTAAAACTCTTGATCCGGCCCAAATGAATTACACCACCACTGAGAAAGAGTTGCTAGCTATAGTTTTCTCAATCGAGAAATTCCGGTCATATCTTGTAGGTTCTAAGGTCATAGTCCATACGGATCACGCGGCCCTGAAATATCTCATGAACAAAAAGGATGCCAATCCGCGTTTGATCCGTTGGATACTCTTGTTACAAGAGTTTGACAAAAAGGGTACTGAAAACTCAGTGGCCGACCATCTGTCTCGTCTCCACCTTGCTCCTAATCCCCTTTCTTCCCCTATTGATGATTCTATCCCCGATGATCATCTCTTCGCCGTTTCCTCTAAGCCAACCCCTTGGTTTGCGGACATCGTGAACTTTATAGCGTGTAAGATTGCTCCTCATAGTCTATCTTCTTATCAGTGCAAAAAGTTTTTCAAAGATGTCATGTATTTTTATTGGGACGATCCATACCTTTTCAAATCTTGTACTGATGGTATCATTCGACGTTGCATTCCCGATGATGAAACCGCATCCGTTATATCGCATTGTCATTCCTTACCTTATGGCGGTCATGCCGGCTCAAGTAAGACAGTTGGAAAAATCCTTCATGTAACACCCCGCCTTACCACGACACAATATTGTCCGCTTTGGCCTAAGCCGCACGGATTTGTTTCTGGCGACCTGGCGAGGACTTCCCAGGGGGTCACCCATCCTGGTACTACTCCCACCCAAGCACGCTTAACCACAGAGTTCCAAGAACCTGCCTTGCGTGTGGCCCCAAAACGCGTTGTGTTTAGGAAGGCCAAGATTTACTTATGAACCCAGCATCACTCCTGTCCACGGCCGATATGGGATCTGCCTAAGATGTTACAAACACCCCCCCTTAGGGACTCATCGTCCTCGATGAGGGTTGCCCCATATCCCGAACGGCACAAGAGCGGCTCTGATACCATTTGTAACACCCCGCCTTACCACAACACAATATTGTCCTCTTTGGCCTAAGCCGCACGGATTTGTTTCTGGCGACCTGGCGAGGACTTCATAGGGGGTCACCCATCCTGGTACTACTCCCACCCAAGCACGCTTAACCACAGAGTTCCAAGAACCTGCCTTGCGTGTGGCCCCAAAAAGCGTTGTGTTTAGGAAGGCCAAGATTTACTTATGAACCCAGCATCACTCCTGTCCACGGCCGATATGGGATCTGCCTAAGATGTTACAAACACCCCCCCCCCTTAGGGACTCATCGTCCTCGATGAGGTTTGCCCCATATCCCGAACGGCACAAGAGCGGCTCTGATACCATCTGTAACACCCCGCCTTACCATGACACAATATTGTCCTCTTTGGCCTAAGCCGCACGGATTTGTTTCTGGCGACCTGGCGAGGACTTCCCAGGGGGTCACCCATCCTGGTACTATTCCCACCCAAGCACGCTTAACCACAGAGTTCCAAGAACCTGCCTTGCGTGTGGCCCCAAAACGCGTTGTGTTTAGGAAGGCCAAGATTTACTTATGAACCCAGCATCACTCCTGTCCACGGCCGATATGGGATCTGCCTAAGATGTTACAAAAAGATGAAATGATGTCCAAGTACCCTTCTCTATTCTCGCAACTATGATTTCGGAGACGAAATCTTCAAAAGGAGGAGGTATTTGTAACATCCAACTTTCTAAACTTTCTTATATATAGTGTTTAAAAGAAAATGTTGTGTATTACTTGGATAATATACTATTTTGAGTAAAATGACATGTTAGATTTTGCTAAGTGTAAGTAATAGAGTATATAAGAGGGCCCATAGGTAGGATGATTTTTGGGACAAGTGACTATTACCAACACCTCAGAATTAAGATGATTAGGTGATGTAAAGGTTCAAATTACAAAGTACATGGCCTAAATGGAAATTGGGTAGGTAACTAGAATGCCTAAATAGGAAAAATCTACCCAAAACTTGAACGGATGATCTAAATGGTGATGTAAAAGTTGGAACACCTTTGAATAAGTTAATGTGAAGTGTTAGAATTGACGGAGATCGAAAAAGTCGTGTAGATTGCACTTTATGCAAACTTTACAAAATACGTTGCTATTTCGGTAACCTACGTGCGCAAAACTCAAATGGTAGGTGTTTGATGGGATTTTAAGCTTTGGAAGTAAGTTTTGGACCTATTAGAAGTTGTTGAAGGTGTCGGAAAATTTTTATGGGATTCCGAGCTCAAAATCACGAACACAAAATTACAAAGGAAAGCATAAAACCTACAAATGTGTAAAACTGCTTTTATTGGAAGATTTTTACTGGAATATTTTTATTGGAAGTTATAGGTAATCTTATTACGAACGCGTATGCGAAAACCTCATCGAAAACGGAGTTCCGAGCTAAAAGTTATGATATTTTTAGTGTTTAATGGTCAAAATGGGTCAAAACCGGGTCAAACCCGACCCAAACCGGATTTAAAGGGGGAAAGGACAAAAATCAACTCATTTCCCCCCAAATCAGTTTTAGAACTCCTACACACACTCAAGGTGCGATTTTCACACACTTAAGCCCAAACACACCCAATTCTTGAAGAATCAAAGCTCAAATTGTTGCTTCTTGATATATATGTGAAGACCATTCAAGGTATACTCTTAATACTATGTTTAATCTTTTTAATTAGTGTTATTAAGGATATTAGGGCTTGCATGTTTGATATTAATGGATAATTTTGTAAGATTAAGGTTATATGATGGTTAATATCTTGTTATTTTGAAAGAAACTTGGAATAATTGTTTGTGTTGGTAAGAAAGTCATGAGGTTAAACATTGTTAGTGATGTTAATGATGATTAATTTAGGAAATCATGTTTATATGCTATTAATAATAGAGTTTCTGAGATTTTATGATGAGTATGTAATATAAGAGATGAAAACAAGAAAATGATATTGAAATACAAGAGAATTGGTCTCTATACTAGATAATATGAGTGAATTGGTCATGAAGTGTATGGTTGCAGCTTTATTTTTTAAAATTCATAGAAAATTGAAGAAAAATCGTATGAATGTGAGATTAGTGTCCTTGGAAAGATAACAAAATGAACTACAATTCATCTTCAGGCCTGAAAATGTGAAATTGAAGTTAAGATGGGTAAAAACAGCAACAAGTACTGTGCTGTTAAGCTGAGTTTTGACAGCTTTGAGCTACTGTGTTGTATAATGCATAGTAAATCACAGAAAAATCAAAAAAATGTGAGGTCAGTTGCATTACAAAGATATGCTAGTATACTTTATTTCATCTTCAGAAGTCAGTGTCTAATTTTGAGTTTAAATGAGGTAAAACAGGGGCTGAATAGAGGGTTATGCAAGAGAAATTGAAAGTAGGATAGTCAAAGTTTAAAAGTGTATAACTTGAGATTGGTTTATAGATTGATAATGATATTTTTAGTCCAGGGGTTATATTAAGGATATTTGAAGCTTATGAAGGTCTAATTCTATTGTTGGTTAGAATTGGATATTGCCGCGTTCGGTTGTTTACATTGAAGCACCGTGAGTTTATATCGAACGTACACTTATGTGTAATATATGTATATGCTTTCTTACTGTAATTTAGTTTAATTTTCATATTTTACTGAGTATGTTGAGTCCTCTAGGCTAGTATTGGTATTCGTTGTTCATTTCGTGTTATCATTTGAGTCCGGATCCGAGACTGTTTTATTTGGCCTTTTGGTAAACCATGATCTACGGGTATCACTTCGGGTGATATCTTGTAGCATGGAGTTTGACCACGTATCCCAAGGAGAGGGTGGTTGGGTGTGGCATATTGGTTTTTCGTACTCACGTATCCCGATTGGTAAGGAGCCGGGTGTGAGTACTTTGCACGGGCCCTATAGACGAAGAGAGGGTGTGGTGCACATGTATACCCTATTCGAGATAATGATATTTCTGTTTTGATATGTTTGTTATGCTTTAGTTGATGCTGACATGATATATTGATCGTTCGGTTTGTAGTTAAACTACTCTTTCTGTTTTGTTCCGGTTAATATATGTATTTTACATCATATTTATACGCTTCGATATAACCTCACTAAGCTTTGTCGCTTATTCTATTAGAACAATTTTTTTTTATTTTCAGGAAGAATGGTAATGGGGAAAGGTAAAGATAAAGCGGTGTAGATTCAGTAGAAGGTTTCAAGATCCCGGACGACATTTTGGTACTTGTCATGTAAATATTTCGTCATGGGTTGTAATTATGTAGTTTTTGAAGTCGGATAGTTATAAATATTTTGTCCCGACTTTTAGTACAAAAATCGTTGGTTCTAAGTTTCGTTAAACTTTTGGATTGACATGTTTATTTTGTTCGGTTGAACCGAACTTCACTTTTTGGTGAAAATCTAGAACTTATATCCCATATTTGTTTTGAAGATTATATTTAAAAAAAAATGTTTTGGGTTTATAGTAATGAGCTTAGTGTAACTCCGATGTTACACTTCAATGCGGATTTTATTGGCCTTTTATGTTCAAAGACGTCAATGCTTTCGTGAAATCTTGTGACCATTGCCAACGAACCGGCAATATCTCACGCCGTCAAGAGATGCCCCTCAATTTCATCCTTGAAGTTGAACTGTTTGATCTGTGGGGCATCGATTTCATGGGACCTTTCCCGTCGAGCCATTCCAACAAGTATATCCTCGTAGCCGTAGATTACGTGTCAAAGTGGGTTGAAGCTATCGCTACTCCCACTAATGATGCCTGTGTTGTCGCTAATTTTTTTAAACGCTTCATCTTCCCTCGGTTCGGTGTACCGACGATTGTCATTAGTGATGGAGGGAAGCATTTCATTGAATCCAAATTCGAAGCCCTCCTTAAGAAATATGGCGTTCAACACCGGGTTGGACTCGCCTACCACCCCCAAACGAGTGGGCAAGTCGAGATCTCGAACCGTGAAATCAAGACAATCCTTGAGAAAACGGTTGCCTCTTCTAGAGTAGATTGGTCTTTGAAGCTTGATGATGCGCTCTGGGCCTATCGAACCGCCTTTAAGACTCTTATTGGGACATCTCCTTATAGGTTAGTCTATGGCAAAGCGTGTCATCTCCCGGTCGAACTCGAGCATAGAGCACTTTGGGCTATTAAGGCCCTTAATTTCGACTACAAAGATGCGAGTGAGCGACGTCTTTTGCAACTCAATGAGTTAGATGAACTCCGACTCGACTCGTGTGAAAATGCATGAATATACAAAGAACGTACCAAAAAGTGGCACGATCAATGGAATGTGCGACGAGAGTTCCGAGAAGGCGACCTTGTTCTCCTTTTCAATTCACGTCTTAAACTCTTTCCGGGCAAACTCCGTTCGCGTTGGTCGGGTCCTTTTTATAGTTGTTCGTGTATTCCCCTATGGAGCCGTGGAAGTGTCGGGTGATTCTGCAACTTTGAAAGTTAATGGGAAGCGATTAAAGCTTTACCACTCTGACGCACAGGTCGTGGGATGCGTCTCGGGTAACTTCCCTCTTCTCTCAAGGCTCGATGATTCTTAGAGTCAATTTTTTTTTGGTTCAAAATTCTCTCTTTATTTTTTTTTGTTATTTTTTTTCAGTCTGTGTATAGCTTTTCTTTTGATTTTCATCTTATTTTTAGCTTCTGCCCAATTAACTTGGCATGATAAATTCTTCTTGAGCATGATTTCTACTTAGAATGCTTCTGCCCAAAATACTTGGACATGATAAATTCTTCTTGAGCATGATTTCTACTTAGAATGCTTCTGCCCAAAATACTTGGGCATGATAAATTCTTCTTGAGCATGATTTCTTCTTAGAATGCTTCTGCCCAAAATACTTGGGCATAACAAATTCTTCTTGAGCATGATTTTTTCTAGAATGTTTCAGCCCAAAATACTTGGGCATGATATTTATTTCTTGACCATGTTTTGTTTTCTTTTTTGTACTTATCTTTAAAAAAAGTTAAAAAAATTGATAATTTTTTAGGAAAGTAAAAATTAGGGTTTCTACTTCTTTTTTTTTCTTTTACCGTATCATTCCATTCCATCATCATCACCGTCGCACCAAATCACCATCATCTTTAACCACCAAAATCCGGCCACCACTGCCACCGGCAACCACATCCCCGTCGACCGCCCCACCCACTTCCACCAGCGTCTCTCTCTCTATCTCCTTCTCCCTCTCGATCGCCGCTGTCTTCTAGGGTTTTGACACCAAATCACCATCATCTCTAACCACCAAGAACAACCACCAGCCGCCGCTGTCTTCTAGGGTTTCGACCAGAAACCGTCGCCACCTCCTACCCCCTTCCACCAGCGCCTCTCTCTCTATCTTCTTCTCCCTCTCGATCGCTTTCTAACCACCAAAAACCACCACCAGCCGCCGCCGTCACCTAGGGTTTCCATCAAAACCGTAATCGCCACCTGTCGTCTTCTTCTTCTCTTCTCGGTTTCGACCAGAAACCACCAGGACCACTCGGGTTCTCTCTTTTTCGAACCAGCAACAAGGAGGTGCCCTTTTTCGGTCTTCATTATTCTGTTTGGTCTCTAATTCATACTTCAAGGTCTCTTTGGTAGAAAATATATTTGAATAACTCTCCTCGTACAGACATATCACAGCAAGCTTAAGCTCATATTGGGTACATTCTTTCCTTGTAATTGCAATTCTTGATCAGTTTATATGTGAGTTAGTGTTTGAATAAATGATCATCTTTCATAATTTTGTTTGGGCCGCCATGTCTGAGCAGACAGTAGGTTGATTTTAACTGTTTCATTTAGTGATCAAACTTACATGATAACAGTGCATTCTTGAAATAGCTTGTGAGTTGTGTCAATTACGTGCTTAACTTGTTCTTTGGGTCACATTTGTTTCATTAGATCGGGCCGCCACCACTCGGCGGACATAGGTTGTGACTACACACACTTCTTTTGCACACATAACCATCTCTTTGCACACACCTATATTACGCACACATGGCCTCCACAAGTCGCTCAAAGCGTCAACGCTCTGGTCAGACGCAACGGGATGAGGTTGTTCAACCTACCACTATCCCCGCCGCCAATGTAGTTGCAACCCCTGGACTAGACACCTACGGGATCCAGTTCAGTTTTACTGAGCAAGTTTCTCGTTTCAAGAACTTGCAAGGGCGCACAATTTTATCGACCAGGTTCTGTCACATGGAGACTCTCCGTACATTAGGGATTCATCAAGGTGTCACCTCTCTTTTTGTGAAGCTCGGGTGGGAAGGGTTCTTGAACATCAATGCCTACACCTACTGAGCCTTGACACTCGAGTTTTTATCCACTATGGAAATTGACTCGGTAGGCGGTATAAATTTCTGCCTGCTCAACACCGATAGACACCTTGATAGAACTGATCTCTACGAAATCTTTGACTTCTCTCAATTCACCGCCGGAGAGTTAGGACCTAGAGACCGGGCAGCATCCTACTTTGACCATGACATATTCTGGCGGAAATCTCTGGTTTAAGAGATAACTACGATGCTCGTCTTTCCAAAGCATCTATGGCTAGGCATCCCGTCCTACGAATTGCACACCGCATCTTATCCAACACTTTTTGTGCTCGGCCAGATGTCGGTACCCTCACCCGTCAAGAGCTCTACTTACTTTATTGCATGGCTCACGCTCGAAATATTTCTCGCCAACACAAACCACATGGGCCCAAATTCATCTAACACAAATTCTCTAGAGCCCAAGAGTCCACTTCAGGGGACATTTGCTTCGGCGGCCTCATAACTTTGATTGCCACTCGACCACCACTTTCACTTGAGATCCCCAGTACACAGACTCCTGTCGGGACTTCCTTTTTGCTAGACATTGCACATCTTCACACTCGTGTACACATGATTGAGCCGATTTCCCCAAATATACCAACTTATTTTTGGTTGATCGGTGCACAACGCGGGCATCACTCAGTGACACTACCTTCCGACCTCACTGATGTCACGGCACACACAGATTGGAGTTTTCCTGATACCTAACTCGTTCCTCACTCACCACATGACCTCCCACCCCAACACGAGCAAATTCTTCTCCCCCACCAACTCGTTGACCGATTCAACAGTTGGACCTCGGAATCAAGGGAAGGGAGAAGAGTCATCACCAAAACTCTTAGTGAATTGAATCAGACAACAAATGCCATTATCGATGAGAATGCCAAGCTTAAAGATAAGCTTCATGAGGTACGTAGCACCCAAGAGAACCATGATCAGATTCTACTCAACATACAGCGAGATGTTGAGCGCATTAAACTCAATCAACACCGATTCCAAGAGCACTACTTCAGGCAAGATTAACCTTCCTCCTCCTCCTCCCCCGTGATTTTTCTTTTTCTTTCCATTCACTCTGACATGAGCATTAAGGACAATGCTCCTCTTAGCTTGTGAGTGGATGTTTTTCCTTTTTTTCTCTTCTTTCTTTTTCTTTTTGCATATAGTTTAACTCCATTTTGCATTTCACTTTTCTAGATTGCATAAAAAAAAATAAAAAAAAATCCAAAAAGATTTTTCATTACTCTCTGCTGTGTAAGAATTGTAGTACACCACGTCTCACTTTGTACCTCTGAGTTGCTTGTTTTACTCAATACACATCAACTATTTGCCATAATGTTAGATGATTATTTTATAGGAATAATGATATCATAGTTGTCACTTACACACACCGTTAAGCATATTGTTTCACGTAGCCTTTTAGGACTAGTTCGCATGCCATAGTCCCCCTACATTACACATTGTGACTATTATGGATGGAACCTTGTGAGATTTTGGGCCTTAATAGATGACGCATACATAATCAATCTCATCTCTCATTTTTTGTGTTTACCTCCTGTCAAGGTGTATTTCTAGGTTTTTGACTCATTTCTCGTCTGATTTTTTTTATAATTTTTGCATAGGGGCCATCTTTTCTTAAAATCATCCCTATACACAAAATCACAAAAATACTGTCCCTCGTGCAACCACTTTGAGCCTAAACACTTACCTTTTTTTTAACACCATACACACCTAAATCACCTAAAAATGCACATTTAGCTCTCTTTTCCGGAAATTGAAAACGAATTAAAGCATGAAGTTTGAGTAGGATACACAAGCATAGCTTGTGAGTTGATAGAACTCCATAAACAAGCATAGCTTGTGAGTTCAAGAAAAAAAAACAAAGATACATGAAAAAAAATGTATATATGCATATTCATTTATATAGTTGGTCTTTCAAGGAATAAGTTGATATCCGTTTGAGATTGTAGGAGAGAACTCTTGTGCACACAAAAACTTGTTCAAACCCCATTAACCAAACCTAATCCCCGCCTTAACCCTTAACCCTTAACCATACCAAAAGTCCTCATTTTATGCAATTTTTATGAAAATTATTAGACTTGAGAATTGTTTCAAACGCGATAAGAATGCATTGCATATTTCTCGAATGGGAAAGAATTGAGCGTATACACGTCCTTATACACATTTGAGAGCATAGAGCGACACCGTGAGTTACCATCGATGTAGATCACCATCCCCTCCCTTAGCAGCTATGGTATGTGTATGAAATCTTTTTAGGTTGCGATTTTTTTGCGATATGCTTGATTTGTGTTTGTCGGTTAGACGCTTTGGTATTCATACGTTCCTATTTACTTTGTTTTAATCCAACTCATGGCATTTAGTTGTATATGTACTATGTAGGCTTAATGCTCGATTACACCTTGTGAGATTGTGGGATAACTCGTTTTTGACATCTCCGGAGACCTTTGTTTTTCTTTTATTTAATATTTTCCTTTTTTTTCGAACACTTTCTACTTTTTTCTTGGGGACAAGAAACTTTAGCTTGTGAGTGGTTTGTTAAGTGCATTTTATGCACTTAATTCCGTATATTTTAGTTACTCTTTTTATGCATTTTTATACTTAGTTTAGTCATCTCATGCATTTTTTATCGTTCCCTCTCTTCTTCTCTTCATTCACGGGTGGAATACTTTTTGGAATGGTTTTTACGTTTTCGGTATACTTTTGTGCAGGTTTTACATGGAGTTGAATATGACACGATATATGGACTAAGAGGATCGATGGGCATGGCCAAGGAAGTGATGAAAGAAGGAATTCTTGAAGATGAAGACTTAGCTGAAAAATCCAAGATTTGAAAACTAAACTTTCTGCTGCATTTTCATGGGCAAGAGTAATATCTCATGACCATGAAAATCTGTTGGACCTATTTTTATTGGGCTTTTCTGTCGGGCTTTTTGTTTAGACTTTTAAATACTTTTTTTAGGTTTAATTAGAGGCTCTTATTATTTTTTTAGGGAACGATACCTGCGTTTTTTTACCTCTAGTTTTGTGGATCGTGATTGATTTCTACAGGGAAGAAGATTGCGCTCAAGCTTAAGCCATTGGAATCCGATTGACAATCATTTATCCATACGATTACTAGTATCCTCTTCCCTATTTCTTCGATTTACTTAATTTCTTTGTGTTTTGTTTAAACGATTTCTATTAATCGAGTGGTTATTGAATTTTAGTTCTTAATTTCTTTCAACCTTTGTTTAGTTGTTTCAAAGTTTCGATTTTCTGCACCTTCTCTACTCTCTTCCCTACTCTCCCTTTTTAATTTTTTGCATTCTCTACTCTCTTTTAAATTTTCTGCATATTAGGATTGTTAATTTTCTGCACCTTATTAATTTTTTGCACCTTATTAATTTTCTGCACTTAGGTAAAATTCTGCACATGTCTACTTGGTTAATTGTTCTTCGTTTTTGTTGATTAGTCAATGTTGATAGTTAGTAGATCGAGTCTAATGTAGTTATCTTAATAGTTGGTTTCATCTCTTCTTCTATAATTGTTTTAGGTTATAAATAATTACATTGTTCTTGGTTTTAAATTTATAATTTGTTTTATTGGGTAATTGTCACTTAGGATAGAGGTTTTGGTTTCCATCACATGTTCTCAAAACGAATGTTGAATTAAAATCCATTTCGATTCTAACGAAAGTTGGAATCGATCTAATTGGTTTTTAATAAAACGTTTGGTTAATATAATTAGCTTTTAACGAAAAACGAATGTTGTTCTTTTTGCTTGTGTTAAATTGATCGATGACAACGGCTCTAACATGTAAATAGTTAGGGACGTTGATTGGCAAATATTGTAGTTTTAACTCTTAACGTTTCTTCCCAATGCACATGTATTGCGAAAGTAAATACATGTCGTCGGTTAGAAAAGTTTTTCCACCTCGAAAGAGGGGTAAAGTAATTTTATAAAATGAATTCTCACCATTACCGAAGTCCGTAGTTAACGTTACCCAGTTTCCTTTAGATTAGTTGTCTTCTATTTTGTTTAGTTTCTCTTTTAGTTCCTTCTCTCTTTCCCTTTTCCCTTATTCTCGTTTAATTTATGTCTAATTAGTTAAATAATCAAAACAATGATTTGATTCGCATAACTAGGCCATAGTCATTAAGTAGTTAGTGTTTAGACCGTCACCTCCCTGAGATCGACCCGTATGCTACACAATCTGTAGCTTGCGGTATTAAATTTAAAACCCATCAGTAGACATTATATCCAAGGAATTAACTTTTGGAACCTTAAGAAAAAGGATTGGTGGTCGTGGATATTCCGAAACATGCTTAGGATTCGGGACCAGATAAGGAGTTTCTTGTTGGTCCAAATTGGTGATGGGTTGTCCACTAATGCTTGGGAGGATAAATGGCTTCTTGTTGGCCATTTGAGCTCTCTAATTTCTTATGGGCACATCTATGCCATGGGTTTTCATGCTCATGACTCTGTCAGTGAGTTTATTCAGAAGATTGGCAATGCTTGGCCAAATGAACTCCTTATTAGGGTCCCGCAACTGGCTAATATTCCTGTCCCTGTCCTCTCGCCTGAGGAGGATAAAATGTCGTGGATGGACCGGGATAATGTGCATATGGAGTTCTCTATTCATAATGCCTGGGCCTCTATGGTTCCAGATTATGATACTCTCATATGGCCAAAGGTGGTGTGGAACAAAGCCTATATCCCTAAACATGCGTTATGTACTTGGTTAGCTTGTAGGATGCGGCTTCCAACTCAAGATCGAATTCTAAACTGGAAACAGGATCCCCCAGACATGAAATGCCTCTTATGTCATCAATGCCTGGAAACTCATAATCACTTATTCTTCCAGTGTGACTTTTCGAAAGGGGTTTGGAACTTGATGAAAAGGGAAGTTTCCTTGCAGCATATTCCAGAGGGATGGGCTGATATTATGGACCGTATCAACAATGGTCAATATACTGCTTGGTTAACCGTGCAAAAAGTTGCTTTCTCTGCAACTGTCTATTATATTTGGCAGGAACGGAATAGCAGGTTTTTTGAAAACTACAATAGGAGTATTGAGAAGTTGTTCAATGAAGCCAGAGGAGTGATAATCCAAAGAATGGCTTGGAAAAGGAAGGGCAGGTACAGAGTGACTGCAAATGGGGATACAATTTAAAGAGATTGCTGAAGCTTTTCTTTGGAGGTGCAATTGGTTCTATGCTCGCTGCTTGGTCTTTTCTATTTGTCTTTGTTTGTTCTGGTTGCTTGTGGATTGGTTTGTTCTTTCCATGTCGGGCAGTTTTCTTAATTTTTCTATGATGTAACCACTTCTGTTTATACATTTTTCTTGTCTTTAATGGAAGTGCTTGGGTTTCCCACTAAAAAAAGGCAAGTTTGTCATTCGAATCAGTGACAGCACATCTATTCTTTTGAAATAGAACTTTGAAGTCTTTGTCACATAGCTGACTAACGCTCAATAGATTGTGCTTTAGTCCTTCAACGTAAGCGACTCGAGTAAATGATGTGGCTACATTGGATAGAATACCATAAACTTTAGTGTATCCTTTGCCATTTTCACCAATGTTTACTGCGGGACCAACTTCATCCTTGTATTCAGAGAGCAGAGATTTTCTGCCAGTCATGTGCCTTGAGCATCCGCTATCAAGATACTAGATACCTTTGGCACCCTGCATACAACAACAGGATTAATTTTTCATAGGTACCCATATTACTATGGATCCTGCTTTGTTAATAGAAGGAGTGGCTGAAGAGCTACTAGCTGAAGAGTTCTCTTCAGTGGATATCTTAGCCTTGGAAGATTTCCCAACCTTGGTGGATTTCACTCTCGCTGATTTATCAGTTTGATCTACTTTCTTTCCATGAGCTAATTTTTCAGTTTAGTAGCATTAGGACATTTGCTGGCAATGTGGGTATTTTCACTACAGTGATAGCATTTCCTATATTTGTGAGTAGGTTTGGAATTGAAAGAATTCAGAGTGCGAGAAGAAATATTTTCAGGAGTAGAGCCTAGAATTCCTTTGTCCGATGTTCTTGGGGGTATAACAATCTTTTCAAGGACAGGTGTAAGATCGATCTTAATTCTGGGAGTTGATCGCTGAATATATCCAAGGATTTTCTTCCCAGCATTAGGATGACTTATAGAAGGAACAGAGGAGTTCTTTTTCTGTTTCTGAGAGTTTTTGATTTTAGGAACGTGGTCATGAACTTTGTTCTTGATCATTTTTTTAGAATCATCAGATTTAAGAACAGTCAAATTTTCAGAAGAAGAAGGATCAGGGATTGAAGAGACGAACATTCCGAATTTCAACATGGAACGATCAGTCTCTGATTCTTCTTTATCAGGGTTATATCCTAACCCACTTTTGACTTTAAGAGGAATTTGAGCATTGATGATCTCGCTGACTTTATCAGAGGCCTTGCACTATCCTTCGATGGTAGCCTTTTCAGCCTTAAGACCAACGATGGTCTTTTCCTTTTCAGTGATAGCTTGTTGTCTCTCAGTACTAATTGTCTGATTTACAAAGAATTGATCTTTTAGGGAATCTTCAATCTTTATTAGTTCTTTCATTTTTAAATGACAAATTTTTAATGGTTCAGAAAGATCAATATTAATTTGTTCAGCTTTAATCTTTCCATTTAGAGCATTGTAAAAATCAACGGTCATAACATCGATAGCGGACAAGTTATCACTTTCAGGTATAGAGAAGTTTATAGGAATGTTTACCTGAGTTGAAGGAGACTCTGAGCTGGAAGTTTCAGAGACTTCTTCAGCCTCTTCAATTCTTGCCATTAGACAAAGGAAGGCAAGATCTTCTTCATCGGAGCCTGATTCATCAGATGTTTTTGCCCAATCTTTTTCTTGATCCCAGTCAACTTCTTCAGCAATTAGACCTTTGCCCTTTTGCTGGTTCTTTTTCAGATCTCTGTATTTATTTTTTTAATTTAAAGTACTTTTCCTTTTTATCAGAGTTCTGAGAGGTGGTGGGAGCAGCTACTTCCTTAGATCTACATTCGCTACCAAAGTGACCCTTTCGCTGACAGTTATAGCATATGGCAGATGCTTTTTCAGCGGGAAGAGCTTTTGACATATCAGAGTCAGTGATAGCAGGAGTTTTTCGAAAGTTGCTCTTTCTAGCCAATCTTTTAAAGTTGTTTGTTAGAAGTGCTAGAGAGTTATCAAACTCAAAGATGTCAGCATTAGTGAGTTCTTATGAATTATTTTGATTTAATTCAGTGACAGAGGTGATATATGGAAGAAGAAACTAGTTTTGATAGTTCTACCTCTGAAGTCACCAGTGCCAAAGAAGTACTTTTGGCACCCTTGATATCATTTACGAGGTTTTAGGAAATAGAAAGTAGCATGTATAAAGATGAAGAAGATATCTTCATCTTATTTATACCCGTTTGCATTTAATGCAAGACAAAAGGTATATGCCACGTGTTAAGCATTCATAGGAAGCTTGTCCTTTGATCAAAAAGCAACAATGCTTTTGGCCGTATATGAACAGTACCATATCAGATATGATGGGGACATATGAGACAATTCGTACATCCTTCTCTAACATAGTATAAGGTTTGACTTTTGTGCATCGAGGATAAGATCAACATTAATCTTGTTTGAGAAGCTTCACTTGATCGCTAAACTTGAAACTTCAAGGATGAACTCTCAGAGTATCGCTGAGGCTTGACAAGACTTCACACTTTGGTTTAGATAACCATTGCTATCACTGAACCGCTTCAGATCATTAGCTGATTATCTCTTTCTTCAGTTTGGTCTTCGACTTTCGCTGAATGTTCTTTTGGTGTGATGGTTGATCTTCAGATCTTCAGAGGTAGACTTGAGGCTTCTGATTTTTAGCAATCGCTGATAACACTCAGCGTATGCTATCGCTGAATTTAAGCATAAGTTTACAAATGGAATTTCACTAAGTATACAGAGAAATCATATTCAAATCACAGAGAGGAGTTATGATCAACAATCTCCCCCTATTTGATTATGTTTAAGTAACATGGGAAAATTACTTGAAGGGATTAGTAGGGACTTAAGAAATATTGAAGTCAAAATTTCTAAGTACTAATCTGTGAGATCTTTTTCAGCTAATCTATTATAGCCATTGAGTTTCATTTATAAGGATATGAAAGCACAATTTTTACAAGTAAAGGCCTTAAGTACATTCACTGATTTAAATTTCAGAGAGAAATATCAGTGAGTAAGGAGGTATGTAAAGAAGTTAGAACTCTTATGTTCAGTGTCCCATTTACTGTTTTTCAGGGATCTTTTCAGTACACAATTGGAGTAGAGTACTTCATTTGAAATTTCATTAACAATAATCTGAAGAAATTAAAACTCTTATGTTCAGTTGATTTCACTGTGTGTAAAAGAAGGTATCTTCTCCCTTGGGTTTATCCAAAATAATAGATTCCAGATAAATGTAGTTCTAAGATCATGGAGGTCTTGGGATCTTGGAACTACTTTTATTTGGAATTTTTTACTTCCTTGCTTAAATTGTGAATACTTACTATTTGATCATCAATAGTCTTTTTTTATTAGTGATAAGAGTGATCTTAAATGACTATTGCAACTATGCAAGTGGTCGAAGAGTGCTGATTTCAAAAAAGAATTTTTGCATATTTGACATTTAAACTGTTTATCAGGGTACATAATTTGTCATGGTCTCTTATTACCATAGCTAAAAGGATGCAATGATGTTATGATAAGATAGTGCATTTGTTAGTTTATAATCATGTGTTCTTTTGGTTAATATGTTATGGTCTCTTATTTTGATCCCTTGAAACCGTTAAAAGCATCAAAAATATAGGATTGTTATGGTGGTAAATCTACAATTTTTGTTACCAATTAAATGGAGGGTTCATGGTGGTAAATCTACTATTTTTGTTACTGAATAAGCTTTTGATAAACGGTCCCTTAGTATCCCCCAAAGCTTCTATTATTAGTAGGGTTTTATAAAATTCGAGGGAATTTTTATACTCCCTCCGTCCCAATTTAAATGTCCACATTTCTATTTATATTTGTCCCAAAATAAGTGTCCACTTTCGAAAGTAAATAACAAAATTATCATATTTACCCTTAATTAATGCACAAATATTTAACAGTTGTGAGTGGGGGAGAAATTAAATAGGGGTAAATATGTCATTTAGTTTACCAAAAAGTGTAATTATTACGCATGTTTAAAATTGTGTGTCATTTCAATTGTGGACACTTAAATTGGGACAGAGGGAGTAGTTATGAGCAACTAACATCAATGGAACAGAATCATTCATTTAGAAAAGTAATTTTATTAAATTTTCACATGTTCACATAATAGAAAAATGAATTTGTCTTTGATATTCAAAAGAACAGCTTAAACTTCCGTTTAATCATTACGTAGACAGCATAGTTATATTTTAATTTTATTTTGTACTACAAAACCCATTGTCATAGTTTATCTGCACCCTGTTTTTTGAGCCTTTACATCCTTGTATAAATTCATGAATATCTTATTTATGTAGGGCACTAAAAGAAAACTGGTTATCAAAGTTACCATGCACAACTGGTCTTGAATCTGTGCTACACAAATATGCAATTGATGTCACTTTTAGCTTAAATTGTTTTTTACATCCGACGTAATTGTATATCAGTCCTTTGCATCGAGATCTATGCAAATAGGTGGATATCATTAAATAAGGGCATAGGTTGGCATTCCCTGTAGCACTATGACAGTT
Organism: Silybum marianum; assembly: GCA_036898165.1. Lineage (NCBI taxonomy): Eukaryota > Viridiplantae > Streptophyta > Magnoliopsida > Asterales > Asteraceae > Silybum > Silybum marianum. The sequence continues at coordinate 28,138,433 of CM072533.1, read as the reverse complement.
TGTTTTATACTATGCTGTGAAAACACAATGACCAAAATGAAAAAGAGCCAACCGCAATAACCACATGCTACACTTGATGTTGTGTGTAAAGAAATCATTCAGTCGATAGAACTGTTTTCATCTCAAATTTGATTGAAAGCCATCCTCATAGTTGATTGAAACCCAACTTCAAATATGATTCATGTTCATGGGTTTTGAGTAATTTTTGCTTCATATTATCATTTTGTGATTATTTCTTTGATAATGGTGATCCATTGCATTTGGTTTCATGTTATTTTAAACAATGGTTTCCTTACTGCATGGATGGAACAACACTTGATGAGAAGATTCTTTATGTTATCTTAATTCTTCACTTACTGTTCTTGTTTGCTGCAAATTCGTGCAATGCCTTGGAATCTTACTTGGTAAGAGTGGTTGCAAGGACCAAGAGTTATTGATAACTCTTACCTGCTTAGCGCTTACTAGATAAAATATTGCATACTATGTCCTTCCTAGCTATTGATAAGAATCTTACTTGATAAGTTAAATAATAATGTAGATTCTCACTAGTAAACACTTACCAGGTAAACATTTGGGTAAACGGCTATTAAATCTTTCTAGGGGGAATTAATCAGAAGCACAAGTGGTTTAATACATAAAACATAATCATATTTAGATGATTTACAAGTGCAGGATTCAGAATTTGGATACTAGGGTTGAGTTCTGGTGAGAAGTAAAGTTATGGTGAGAAGGGCAAGAAGGGATTTCCACCGTTGGATGCACATTAGGATGAGGCACACCGAGATAAGATAGATACATTGATATGCACCAGACCAATCCACGTATCAAACACGGTTCATGAGTAGCTTTGATATTAAAAGTGATCAAGGATCAAGATCCCAAACCTTGGATACTATATTCATATTTGTACAATTATTTCTATGAATGGTTGACTTCATTGTTTCATTGATATAAACACTAGGAAAATTTTTAGGATTCCCACCATGTCATAGATGTAGCATTAGGCCTAATGTGAATTGGATTTTGAGATATACTTTGCGTAGGCCATATTTTTGACAAAATAAATCTTGGTTTTTCTTCGTAATTTTTTATTATTGTGAATAAAAAATTACTTTGGAGTATGGGTTAAACTTATTGTTTGTTGAATATCTTGTATGACACTATACCATGTCAGATCAAGAAATTGATGAACTTGTTAGCTAGAAAGATATATTTAAGCCAAGTTACCTTGGTTATTCATTTCAGCAAAAACAACAGAGGTTTGTATTTCATCTATTGCAAACATCCACTTGGAATTTTTCATCCAATAAGGATCAGAGGTTTGTATGTTAGGTAATAAGAGGTTTGTATTTCATCTATTGCAAGAGGATAAGAGGTTTGTATGTCCAGTAAGTGATGGTGTTTGTTCCACTGTCCCTTGCAGGTGAAAATTGGAGCTCATCGTCCAATACTATTCCTAACATGAAGTAAAGTAGCATAAACCTATGGAGATGTCATTTTTTTCATTCTAATGTCCTGCTTGGGGTTTCAATTGTTTAGCTCATATTTTTATGAAGATATCTCATGGAATGATTGAGAACATCTCAAGAAAACCTTTTTAAGTTACTAATATGATATTTTTTTGTAAAAGGTTTGTCTTATAGAATGTTATTGCCTTTTATATTATGTATAATGTTTGTCTTTTGTATCCTATATAAAAATTGTTGGTTAATACTATTCCAAAAATTTATATAAGCATGGAATATGTTCAATATACGAAGTTGTTGGGGATGTCTTTTTTTCTTGAGATATGATTGATTTAAACTGATATATATACACACACATATATATATATATGGTGTTATTTGTTGGTTACTCTGTCTCTAAAAGAAACGCTATTTTTCTTAAATTGTGAGATATGGTTTTTTAATATATTTGAAGTTGCAAGATTGCTAATTAACAATCAACTTGTGACCCATCTGAACTTCCCAAGGAGGTGGTATTATTGCCTTACGAGATGTTTTGGATGCTTTGTGTACAGTTGTGGATTTCAAAGTTGGTACTAACTTTTGTCGACACCAATTGAACAAGACCAGTTGGCCAGTTTTCTCCAAGATAAATTACTATTAAACAATCAATTTTTGTTCTGTTTTTGGTAAATTATTTTGGTTGATGGTGTAGTTTAAACTAAAATAGGATACAAGGGAATGTAATTAGAGAGGAGGTTTTTTGGCCCCTTTGATTTAATCTACCAAATAGTAGTTAGGCGAGACTACATTTCTTGAAAATTCACATTTACATTACATGAATTTAAAGATGATCTTCTGATACAAAGTGTTAAAGGATAGCCAAACATGGCCATTAGAAGAGTTCAATCCCCCCGATCCAAGAGTCAAGAAAATTCTCTGAGGCATGCAACCAACTGGTTGGCTAAACTTCAACCAGCTGGGTCGAACCGGGTTTTTATATATTGGTTAATTCTTTCTATTTACAAATCATTGGATGTAAACTTGTTTTTCGACGATCGTTTTTGCTATATGTAGATATGTACAATAGTTGATAGAGATACTAATATAGCTTCAAAAGGTACTGGGTTCTGATGAGTAAGAAAGATCTGAAGAAAGAAAAACTCAGAACTCAGAAGACAAGCAGATAAAAGCCTAAGGCATAACTTCTGAAGTGGCAACTTCAGAAGTTCTGAAGATTCTGAAGATACTTCTGAAGAAGGTTCTGAAGAAGTTCAGAAGTAGTTCTGAACATGGTTGTCATTTTTGTACTGTAACTTTAGCATTTCTATTTCATGTATAAATAGATAGTTTGTTAGATAGTTAGAACTAACGTCTTCATAAGCTTGTAAAGACACATTTTGTAATACAGTTCATCTAATCAATACAATATACAACATTCAGTGATCTATTTCTTGTTATCTTTCTATATCTTGATTGTTTGGGATCTAACAATTGGTATCAGAGCCAATTCATCTGTTCTTGAAGGTTAGAGAAGAACTTGTCAGATCTAACAGTTCTTGTTGTGTTCTTGATCGAAAAATTCAAGATTCAAATTCAGGTGAATTCTCGATCTTTTTCAAATCAAAGATGTCGAAAGAAATTGTCTCCATTAGATCAGAAACCAAACCACCAACTTTGTTTTTAGGAGAATATCATCAATGGCGAATCAGGATGGTTCAATTCTTAGACAATATCGATGAAGCTTTAATGAAATCAATCATAAATGGCCCTCTGGAGGTCTACGTGGAAATCCCTGTAGTTCCAAGAACTGAATCCACTCCTGAAATACCTGCATCAAGAATCAAGAAAAGCCCAGGAATGTACAGTACTGCTGAGAAAGCTCAAGCAAAAATTGACAAAAGGGCATTAACTCTTCTTACTATGGCTATTCCAAATGAAATCTTTAATAGGGTAGATAGTCTAACATCTGCCAAAGATATTTGGGACGAAGTAGAAGCCCAGATGCAAGGTAGTACAAAAGCCCAAGCACAACGTCTAAATATCTGTGTGGGTACTTATGAGAATTTCATATATAAAAAAAATGAATCAATTACTGATACAGATCATAGATTCAACAATATTCTGAATGATCTGAGAAGAAATGGTGTTCAGAAATCAAACTCAGAGATAAACAATACATTTCTAAACAACTTGGGAAATGAATGGTCAAGCTTTTCTGATAACATGGTTACACGGAATCTGTCTAGGAAGACTATTCATGATGTATATGGCATCTTGTTCCAACAAGAGGACAAGATCAAAACTAGACACAATGAGCAGAAAAAGGATTTAAAAGAATTTAAATCAGATGAAAAACTTTAAAGAATTTCTGATAATATTGCTTTTATGACAAGGCAATTCACTCAAAGATATAATCAAAAATATCAGAATAAACCAAGGTCTGAAGTTGGACCTAAGAAAAGTCAAGATGCTGGTCAAAATGAGTCATCTGAACCAGCAAGGTGTTTCAATTGTGTTAAGCCTGGTCATTATGCAAAACAGTACAAAATGCCTAAAGTCAAGAACTCATGCTACTATGAGAAGAAGCATCTTCTTGCAAAGAAAAAGGAACAAAATCCAGCTCTAGTAACCAAGTATGAGGAAGACTGGTTAAACTGGAGTGATGGAGATGATGATGAAGAGGTAGCTCATTATGCTTCAAAATGCTACATGTGCCAAATGGATCCAGAAGAAAAACATGCACATGATTCTGAGGTATCTTCTTCATCTTCTGAATTAATTCTTTTTCTGAACCAAATTCTGAACCAAATTTTGAACAAATTTCTGAAAATTCTGAAGTGCAAAATCAATTCCAGAATATGTTTTCTGAATTTGAAACTCTCAGAAACAGAATCAAAGGTGAAAGAATTTTGGTAAATCAATTTAGAGCTGAAAGTCAAATCTATAAACAAAACTGCCGAAAAGGTGAACAAATTCTTGAAAAAGTTTCTGAAGAAAAGCTTCAATTAAAAGAAAAACTAGACAGCTTAAAGAAAGATATTATTAATGAGAAATCTGAAAAAGAAGTTTTAAATATAAAAATGAACTTTCTGAACCAAGAAAGACTTGATCTTTACAAAAAGATTAAGGAATTAGAAGATCTGAACTTTAAAAGAGGTCAAACTGAACAAACTCTGAACATTTTGACAAATCTGGCTCAGAATTCAAAATTTTACAATATTAAAGCAGGTTTGGGATATAATGATAGTCAAATACTGAAAAAGGCACCTGCAAATCTTTATGACTATTCTAAAATGAAAATTTTTAATGAAACCAACACAGGTATTATATCCAAACCTGTTAACTACTCTTTGCCTGAAAGAATTCCCTTTGTCAAATCAGAAACTCTGTTTTCTGAAGAAAAATCCTTTGATTATGATAAAACTGAGATAATTTCTGAATCAGAAGTAATAAGTAATAATGTTTTAAAACCTTTTGAAATTACTTCTGAATCTAAAATTATTTCTGAAGAAAAATCTGAATCATCTGTTAAATCTGAGAAAACTACTGAACAAATTTCTGAATTATCTTCTGAACAATCTGTTGAATCAGAAGAAAATGTTGATCTTAAATCAGAACATGAAGAAAAATATGATGAATTCTCAGATATTGAATCTTTACAAAATAATAATGAGAATTCAGAAATTATTTTTGATAATTCTGATGATGAGTCTGAAAATATTTTAAATCAAAAAAATTTTGCTTCTAGCATGACTCAAGATAAGTTCTCAGATTTAATGAATGCATCAGATTCAGATGATGATCATTATCATATGGTTCAGGTTATAGATAAAGATGGATATTTGGTGTACAAATTACAATCATCTATGATTGATGGGGATATCTTAAAATCTGAAGCACCAAAGTTGTCTTCAGAAATGTTTAACCCTGTTTTTCTGAAACAAGAGTTTCTAAAAACTGAAATGTCTTCCACATCATCAAATGATACTTCTATTTCTCCAAATACATCTTTAGCTTCTAAAAAATCTTCAACATCATCATCTGATTTTATACATAGAGTCAAATTATTTGAAAAATGACAGTCTTCCAATTCAAGTTTTGAAGTTCATAATACAGAACATAAACCCAAAGATAAATCTAAAATTGATAAAAAGACTACTTATACTAATCCTCATTTCTTATCTTTTAAAGAGCTGTCCTCTTTAGTTTGGAGAAAGAAAGGTGAAAGACTATCAAGGACTGACAAATTAGAAAGTTTTTCATTTTCAAAGAAACATGATGTACCCAAACTTAATAAAGTGAATAAAAAAAATTTGTTCATAAATCCAATAGTGTTGATTATTGTTCTTCTACTGTTTTATTAAATATTTTGAAGAATCATATTCAGTGTATTAATTGTGGTAATCATAATTTTCAACTAAACTCCAAATCAAAGAAGAATAATTTTAAGAAATCAATTCAGAATTTTTCAGCTACATTGGCAAATAAAAATAAAAATAAAAAGCAAAATAAAAATAAACCTAAGACGGACAAATCTCAAAGTTCTGAACAAACTTCTGAAATGAAAAATCTGAAGTCAAAGTTCAGAACTTCAAATTTTTTTACTAATCTCAAAGTACCCATTCTCAAATGAGTACCTAAATCTCAATAATCATTTTTGCAGATATGTCATGTGTGGGTCTTAGATTCTGGATGTTCAAGACACATGACACCATTCAAAGAACTACTAACTGATTATCATGAGAGATATGGAGGAACAGTTAGCTTTGGAAATAATGCAGAAGATTATGTGAGAGGTTATGGTACTTTTATCAAAGGAGATGTTACAGTAATGAAAGTTTTCTATGTTGAAGGTCTTAAACATAACCTCTTCAGTATTAGTCAATTCTGGGACAAATATTGGAAGGTCAATTTTGATATAGACTACTGTCATGTTCTGAGTTCAGAAAACAAGAAAGAGTTAACTGCCTATAGAGATGGAGACATCTACAATGCTACCTTTACAACAACTGGTCAATTAAAAGGGGTATGTTACATTTCTAACACAATGAGGAATGATAGTTGGCTTTGGCACAGAAGAATGTCACATCTGAGTTTCAAAGCTATTCCTTATGTTCTTCTTGTGAACTAGGGAAGATCAAGAGAAGCTCCCATCCTCTGAAAATGCTATCTTCATGCAAAGCTCCACTTGAAATGCTTCACATGGATTTGTGTGCACCAATGAAGACTCAAAGTATGGGTGGAAAGAAGTTTATTCTTGTCATTGTAGATGAATATTCAAGATATACTTGGGTTGAATTTCTTAGACTCAAATCTGACACTTCTGAAAGGCTCATACCTTTTCTGAAGAAATTCAAGTTCTTCTTCAACTACCAATCCAAAAGATCAGAAGTGATAATGGCACAGAATTTACAAATTCTACACTTCAGAACTTTTTGGAATCTGTTGGTATCTCACATAACTTTTCCGCTGCAAGAACTCCTCAACAGAATGGAGTAGTTGAGAGACATAATAGAACTTTGGTAGGAGTTGCAAGGACCATGCTTGCTTATTCTGAACTTCCTTTGTCTCTCTGGGCAGAAGCTATAGCTACTGCATGTTTCACTCAGAACAGGACAATTCTTAACAGAAAACTACTTAAAACTCCTTATGAGATTATTAAACAAAGAAAACCCTTTATTGATTACATTAAAAAATTTGGTTGCAGGTGTTTTCTAGAAATGATACACAACATTTAGATAAATTTGCACCAAAAAGTGTAGCTGGTATCTTTGTTGGCTACTCTCAAAGGTCTAAGGCATATAGAGTATTAATCAAAGGAACTCAAAGGATCATTGAAACTACTAATATTCGATTTCATGAGCCAACATTGACTTTTGAACAAGACAGTTCAGAACTCACACTTAACCCTATTTCTGAAAGCTTGGATTCAGAACATAGCAAGACAAATCAAACTTTTGAATCTTAAACTTTACTTAAATCAAACTTTGATATCTTATGTCAAGACTTATTTGATATTTCTGTTAATGTCTCTGCAGATTATCAGAATCCTCTCTCCTCAGAAGCATAACAGAACAAGAAATTTCAGAAATTCAAATATCAAACATCACAGCACCACCAGTCCCAACCTCAAATTCAGAAATTCCTATTTCTGAATCTGTACACATGCCTTCTGAACAGTTTATAATATTCCTGTTTCTGAAACTGTGCCTATAACTTCTGAACCAGTACAGAATACACCATTTGAGGAGGAGAATTCAGATCTACATTCAGTTATCAACCATGATACTGAAACACAAGCAATTATTGATGATTATGATTCTTTCAACAATGTATCATCTGTTCAACCATTACCAAATGCGAACAAATGAACATCTAATCATCCTATTCATCAAATCATTGCTGATGCATCAAAAGGTGTTCAAACAAGATCAGCAACAGCTAATGAGTGTTTGTATGTGAATTTCTTAAGCAGCATGGAACCCAAGAAGCCAGTTGAAGCTCTTCAAGATCCAGATTGGATTTTAGCTATGCAAGATTAATTCCTAAACCAAAAGGTAAATCAATTTGAAAGGAACAAAGTCTGAAGATTAATTCCTAAACCAAAAGGTAAATCAATAATTGGCAAAAAATGGGTATTCAAAAATAAAAAGGATGAAAATGGAATTGTTGTGAGAAACAAAAGCAAGGCTTGTTGCTAAGAGGTATTGTCAACAAGAAGGAATTGATTATGATGAAACGTTTGCCCCTGTTGCAAGACTTGAAGTTATCAGAATATTTCTGGCATATGCAGCTCATAAAGATATGAAGGTATTTCAAATAGATGTCAAGTGTGCATTTCTGAATGATATTCTACATGAAGAAGTGTATGTTGAACAACCAGAAGGATTTGTTAGCAAAGAATTCCCAAAACATGTCTATATTTTGGACAAAGCCTTATATGGACTTAAACAAGCACCAAGAGCATGGTATGACACTCTCACAACTTTTCTTCTGAACTCCAAATTCAAAAGAGGTACTGTTGATACCACTTTATTTCTGAAAAAGGAAGGTGATGATATGATATTAATACAAATATATGTAGATGATATTATATTCGCTGCTACTAATCCAAAATTTTGTAGAAATTTTGAGAAAATTATGCAAACTGAATTTGAAACGAGTATGATGGGAGAGTTAACATTTTTTCTTGGTCTTCAAGTTAAACAACTTCCCACTGGCATATTCATTAATCAATCTAAGTATGTCTTTGACTTACTTAAGAAGTTTGACATGTCTGACTGTTCTAGTATTCAAACTCCAATGGCCACTGCAACAAAATTATCTCCTGATCTAAATGGCATATCTGTTGATCTTTGTTTTACTTAACAGCTAGTAGACCAGATATAATGTATGCTACATGTATTTGTGCTAGATATCAAGCTAATCCTAAGGAATCTCATCTTCTTGCTGCTAAAAGAATCCTTAGATATCTCAAAGCTTCTCCTTAATTGGGACTTTGGTATCCTAAGGATTCTGGTTTTGAACTAACAAATTTCACAGATGCAGACCATGGTGGTTGCAAATTGGACAGGAAAAGCACATCTGGATCATGTCAATTTTTGGGTGACAGACTTGTAAGTTGGTCTTCAAAGAAACAAAATTGTGTTTCCACTTCTACTACAGAAGCTGAGTATGTTGCAGCTGCAATCTGTTGTTCACAAGTGATCTGGATGCAAACACAACTCAAGGACTATGGTTACTCTTTCAAAAAGATTCATTTATATTGTGACTCAAAGAGTGTCATAGCTATCACAGCTAATCCTGTTCAACATTCAAAAACAAAGCATATTGATGTAAGATATCATTTTATCAAAGATCATGTGGAAAAAGGTAATATTGAAATGTTTTTTGTTCAGACAGATTATCAATTGGCTGATTTATTTACCAAAGCACTTGATGAGAAACGATTTAATTTTATGGTAAGTAAATTAGGCATGATGAATATGTCTATGTAAGTATTTAGAAATTATATTCTGAGATTAATTTTTCCAAATTCTGAATATTTTGAACTTCAGATTTTCTAAAAAGTTCTGTTTTTCAGAAATTCCGTTTTTCTAAATTTCAGAAGTTATAATTTCTTCTTCAAAGATGATTATTTCTCAAATACTTTCATTTTTTTCTCATTTCTCTAACAATTTTTTTTCTCTGATAAATAGCATTGTTAAAAGTGGAGATCATACCTGTTTATGATTCAAGGGGGAGTGTTGCTAGAAATTCTAAATCTTAAATACTCCTTTCTATCAATCAGATCTGAGATGCTGTTAAAAGTCTTGAATTTCAAATCTAAGTAGTATGGACAAGCTACTATAAATAAAATATTTTTGTTATTGTTCAAACCTACTTCTGAACAGTTAAAACGATTTATATGTTTCAGAAGTATGTCTTTTTAAACGATTTTTGTCATTTCGAAGGAATTTAAGTTTGGTTCTGAACTTTTCGTGCAAGTTCTGAAGTATTTCTGAAAGTTTTATTCGACTTCTGAATTTCTTCTCAGAAGTTCTGAATTTCTTCTGATGTTTTTGAACTTGTTCTCAGAACTTTACTTCCCGTTATTCATTTTAAGCGTGTGCCACGTGTTTTAATTTCATTGGAAAATCCTTAACCCACGTCGATTAAGCGGTTCATTAATCCAAATAAATGATGATTACTCTTTTAATCTCGTTTAATTTTTGGCCACGTGTCCATCTATGCTTATTTAGTCATATAACACAGATGGAATCACCTTCTTCTTCATTTTCTAGTGCTTTTTCCCTCCAAAATCTCTTTGTGCTTATTCATTTTCAATCAAGTGTGTATCCTTGTTCACTTCCAGTGACTCATCTAGTGAAGCATCATTCAAAATTGTTCCTAACAAAATAGTGATTGGATCCATGGAGATCCCTCTGAATGATGATCAAGTAGTACAAGACACTGCCACAACTGCTATTGATGATGCCCGTCCTTCAAATCCAATTTCCAAACCTAACCCTAACCCTAGTTCTGCCACAATTGGGGAAACTCAATTCAAACCCATTGCTAGTGAAAGTGAGTCTCAATCTCGTGCTGAGAGCAGTGATGGCCCTGATTTGTCCAAGTTGTATGTTCCTGAAAAAAAATTGATCGAAATCAAAAGGAATAACTGTGCTCTGAACTTCAAATCGACAGATTTTGCTGACGATCAACTGGTTTTGATAGAAATTCTGAAGAAACATCCACTTCGTGTCTTGCTCTCGAGGAAATTTTCAGTTCCCGCTTCTTACTTACAACAATGGTGGTATTATACTGAGGTCGATGATGCTGCAGATGATATTTCCTCATATATTTATGGCTACAGGGTTTAGGTTTCTGTGGAAGATGTCAGAAGTATACATCATCATCCAAAGGCAGATGAAGTTCTTGGGAAAACTTCATATGATCAAATTCCATCATCTTCTGAGATGATTTTAGATTTTATGCGCTTGGGATATTCTGAACAACTAAATGCCTTAAGTTCATTCAGAAGGAAGTGTCTACCCCCAATTTGGTATTGCCTATTCTCCATTTTAAACACTTGCCTCTCTGGAAAAAGTTCTAGCTTAGACCAAGAATCTACAAATGGAAGGATTATATTTCATGGAGTGGTTTTCAACAAACACTATGACTATGGTTCACTAATATTTGAAGATCTGAAGATTGTTGTTCTGAAGAAATCCACATACAACTACATTCCCTTCCAACGATTCTTTCAAACATTTATCGAAGGTGCAATGAAGGTTGTTCCTGTTATTCCTGATCTTCCCCATGAGGTACATGTTCCTATTTTTACCATGGATAATCTTCGACCACCAAGTGCAAAATCAAAATTTCCTAATGACATTCCATTACCTGCTTACCTACTTGAACTTGTAAGTTCAGAAAATAGGATTGTGAGTGAGTATTATGAATCAGTGGGACTACCAAAACCAGTAGTCTCTTCCCCTAATTCCCTCAAGAGTGGTGAGCATGATAAGAAGTCTAGATTATCTAGGAAGAGTGGGGAGGTTGTTCAAGGGGGAGAACAACCTCAAAGTATTAAGAGGAAAAATGTAAATGAGAGATTGGGTAGAAGGGTGAGAAAAAGAATTGATGAGGGGAGAACACAAATACAAAATAAAGAAACTTGTGAACCAAATGTTACTAGCCGAGCACCCACATCATCTATTACTCCACATTCTTTGGTGGGTAATATTGAAAAGGCCAGTGAGCCCATGGCAACACTTGTTAACCCCCCCCCCCCCCCAGCCACTCATCCATCTCTCAACAGAAGGGTGTTTCATCAACACAATTGGGGCAAGCAGCTCATATACCATTAGGACCCCATTTGGAGGATCCTTTTGTTTGAAAAGAAGGACATATGTCCCCCCTTCACTGTTTCGAGCACATAGAGTCTGAGAGTCCACTCAATCTTGAGCCTACAGAACCACTAAATATGGAATTTCTTCACACCAGCACACATCTTTCAGATGTAACTAAGCAAAGTGTGTGTCACATTGCTTCAACAACTATAGATATTCCTAATATTGGGTATCAAGGATTAGTTGGGAGCCATGGTGGAGTGAACATTACTAAAGCTCCATTCACAGAGTCATTTATGATTCATGATGCTGTGGCATCTACAGGCCAGCCTTCTTCTGAAGGACTGCAAACAAGACCATATGTTGGTCTTGGCAATTTACCCACATCTTCTGAATTTTTAGAATTCAAGGATTTTTATACCTCTGAATTTGAAAAGATTCAGAAGGACTTAAAGGAATCGACGAACAAATCAAACAAGGTGATGGAGGATAGGTTGGAAAAACAGGAGGTGACAATGGTGAACAAATTGAATGATTTTCATGTTTCTTCTTCAAATGATATCAACATAATTAAAGATGCACTTCTGAATGCTTTCTCTGAAGTGATTACTTCTGTATCTTCTCTAAAAGCATCTCAGCCTTCTTCTTCAAGCTCTCAATCTCATACTTCTGAATTTGCTACTAAAGATGACATTAATCAAATTCTGAATCAATTATCTGATATTCAGACTTCTCAGATAGCATTAAATAACAGATTATCTGCTTTGGAGTGTAGACCTCAGGCAGATACTTCCAAAAGGAATTTTGATGATCAGGGTACTGATAATCAAGAGGGGGAGAAAAGACAGAAAGTATCTGAACCTGCAAATGTTGAAAATTCTCAAGGTCAATCTTTTGAAAAAAAATCTGAAGAAGTTCAGAATATAGAAGGTTCAAATAGAGTTTCAGAAGCCATAGAAGATATTCTTGCAGAACATGATGATCAAGAGGTTGATGTTGTCCATTCTGAAGAATTTATTGATGAAGGTTATGAAACAGAAAAACTGTCTTTTGATTCTGAAGGAAACTTGAGTTCAGATAAAACAGATGTAATTCCAGATTCCAATGAAGAAATGTTAAGAGAATATTTTGCATTTGAAGATGTAATTGGTGAAGCAAGTGATCTCTCAGATGTGATCATGTTTGAAGAAAAATCTGATGTCAACATGGAAGAAACCTCATAAGTGAATGAAGTCAGAGATCTGGTAACTTGGAAGCCACAACAAAATCTGAATGAGGTTTAGAGTGAAATTTCTGAAGAATTATGGGGTTTATTAAGAAAATTTTGTTGAGTTCGTGTATTTCTGAACAGTCCAAGAAATCTGGAATGTAGATTTTTGGATAATAGATTGTCAATTTTTGAAGACTTTCTGAACCAACTAGATGAAAGATTTGAAATAGAATTTGATCTGAATCACATGGAAGGAGTTGAAATTGTAGATGAAATTCTGATTGTCTTCTCAGAAAAGTTTGAAGTTAGGTTCAGACCTTGCATTGTTATTCCTGAAATAGATCTTCCAGCACTTGAAGAACCTGTTTTGGATCAAGTTTTTGAAAAGGAAAATGTGTTTATTCCTGGAGAAAGTAGCTTGATGTTTCCTGAAGACATTTATTGCTTTATGTACAGAAGAAGCATGAAATTTGCAACATTGGAAGACTTTCTGAATGATGAATGGACTGAAGTTCATATTGCTCAAGTGAAAAACTATATTCAGAATCATGGTGTTCAGAACTTCGATGATTCAACTTTAATAAAGAAGATCAGATGTTTATGAAAGTCAATACAAGATGATTTATTCATAAGCAGATTTGGAGCAGAAAGAAGGGATGGTACTTTATGTGAGTTTACTCAGTTCGATATGTACAAGCTAAGATTGTAAGATAAGCTAGAACCTTTATCTTTTTGTGTTAACACAGGTGAATCTGAACTAGTCTCAGAGATTAGAAGAATCTTGGGAATTTACATAAGGAATCTCATTAAGCATGACTTTCAGTTGGCTTTAGAATACAGAGACTAAACAAAGTAAACTTGTTAAAGCCTGTTTTTATTGAAAGGTCAGGGCTGAAAAGATTATTCACTAGTCTAGATATTGGCTTTATATACTTTGTGGAAGGAGTCACTAAGACATTCATTGCATCTAACATTACAAAGTATTCTACATCTACTCTCAATTGGTTTCTGAACTATATGGCAGATTTTATTGAAGAATCTGATATCAAAGAAGAAATAGTCTATTTGATCAAAGAAAGAATATATTTCAGAGAATTTGTAAGAAAGAGTTATCTGGCTGGTCACAAGAAAGTAAACAAAATCAGAGGAGCTGACTATTTGCTAAGTGATGCTTATGATTTCAAGATCCATACAAAGAAGCAAGACATGGAAGAAATTCAGAAGTTCACTCTGAATCTTGAAAGTTCAGAAGTAAGTCCAAAGGAAAAGGAAAAAGAAAAGGAGAAAATTTGTGAAAATATTTCTGAAGAGTTGGTTCCTATATAGCAAATTTCTGAAGAGGAACAACTACAAGAACAACGGATTGAAGAGAGTGCATTTACTATGTTTCTTGAATATTTTCATCCAGAAATGTTCATGGAACATGAACAGAAGTTTAATTATATTGATTGTTGGATCAACAAATCCTTTGGATGGAAACAATGGTATTCTGATATCATAAGAAACCTAAGGATTCCTATTAATGAAGCAAGAAAAGAAAGTCCTGTCATCAAAGTGATTAATGCAGAATTAAAGACAAGAAAAAATTATAGTTGTGCATTTTTTACTGTGGAAAGAAGAAATGGTGAGATATCTACTTTTTCAGAAGCTGACTTTCAGAATGTCTACTTAAGAGATATGCTCAGAGTGTACAGGAGTCTTTATCCGTTTCATGATTCCATTACAAAGTTCTAAAAATCATTTCCAATTCTCAGAGATGTTTTGTATAGAGAATTCATCTGGGCTGCAAAGACTGATTTTCAAGTTGCATATGTGCTGAATAAGAAGCAAGTTCATCTGAGTAAACCAAACTTAAGTCTACCAGATATTCAAAATCTGAAGAAAAGTACTCTGGTAATTCAACCCCCAGGTTTTGTATGCAAGTGCTTTCAAGAATTACTCTTTGTGAGATTTGAAGAACTCCACAAATGCTGCAATGGAACTTTAATGGCTATCAGAGATCGTTTGGTTAAAAGACAAAGCGGAAGACCAAAGAATCTGAATGATGAAAAATGGGAGTAATAATTGGTATCAGAGCTTAATTGAAGCAATTTATCTTCGATACGATCAATCGATTGCAGGAGATTTGAAGAAATTGATGAAATCAGTGAAGTTTTTCACTCTACGATGAACAGTAAGTATTTTTGATTGAATGTTGATGAAATTGATGCAAAATTGGATGTTCTTTCATGACAAATCGATTCTATGATCATTGTGTATTCATCTGGAATCAATCTCAGTCATCAATTTCAAGAATTATTGAGCAATCTATCAGATCTGTTGTAATATGGAACTAACAATCAACAATTGTAGCTAAAACATGTCTCCATCAACAATTGTATGTAAACAGAAACATGAATAAAGAAATGAATCAAACACAACAGATTACCTTTGGAATTAAAGCCACCAAATAGAAAATTAATCAGTGTCTTTAGTGGATTTATGTACACGTATAGAAGAGCAAGATTTACGCACATATATGAACAAAATATGACAAGGAATGAAGCCAATTGATGTTAAACAAGAAAAACCCACCAAGAGGTTTTAAGGGGAGAGGAGATCTTGAGGATATATAGAGGCAGAGAAGGAGGAGAAAGTACACTCCAAGTATGAATGGCATCATGCAACCAACAGCAACCATACTTGGTTATGATCTATAAAACTGTTAGTCCCTGTTTAGAATGGTATCTAAGAGAGAGTTTGTAGAAGGGGGGTTGAATACAAACACACAAAATTTACTCTTTTTAAATTTTTTAATATAAATATTAAAAATTTACACACAGAAGTTTGTTGCGGAAAAAACAGACACACTATTCTAACAAACTTAAACACATGAAATTAACTTATACACTAAGGAAGTTAATTTAACAGTAATTAACTTGTACACTAAGTAAGTTAATATAACACTATTAGACCACACATGATTGCCGGAATCAAACAAATGAACACATAGAGGATTTGTTGAAAGCGTGAGATTTATGGGAAGGACTTCATCTCCTTTTATAGTGCCCATGCATGGGATGCATGTGGACAACTATCAAGGATTCATTAGCTGGAAGTATATCTGATGGACAAAAGAAGAGGCCACTCCCTTTGTACTAGGATAATGGATGAACCATTCTTTATAGCACACAATGTTAGATAATTTTTATCTCCTTTTCTTCATGCTCTATGAAGTCCCATCAAACCTTTTAGCTAAAAGACAAACATCCTTTTTACAAGAATAAAAGAGAATGTCTTTATTTAAGGTTTGGTTCCCAAGTTCTTGCTGCCCACGTATCTTGCATTTATTGTGAGTCAAGAACTTATCTCTGAAAATTGCTAAGTGATATATGGAACCATGTATCACATCGGTTAGTGCCTTGTAAGGTTGGAATTGCTAAGTGTACACATTGCTTGGCGATCTTCATTTTTTACTAAGTGTTGGCAAGTGTACATCCTTGTATTGGTGACTTGTTATCACAACCTTAAGTAAAGCATCTTCAATTTTCGGTGGCTACATACACTAAATCGGTGACCCAATGCATACCATTGGTGACCTTATCTGTCATATTAGTTACCTCATCAAAGATCGGTGACCCAATCTATCAGGTTGGTGACCTGACTAGTGACTCAATCTGTCAGGTCGGTGACCAATCTACTGGTGATTTCGGCAAGTGATCTGAATCTTAATGTTAGTTGATACATCAAAAATTGCACATTTTGATGTACAACCCTTGATTGGATAGTTTTTGATTCTCCAATACTTGAATCATATTTCAGACCTTCAAGAGAATCTGTAAAGATAAATCAAATAATAGAGAAGGTTCATAACCAAATCATCGGTGACCCAACAAAAATATTATAAGAAAAAGGATCGAAATTGATTATTTGGGGCAAAAACATATAGAACGTAATGAAGAATTAATGAAGTTGTGTTCATAATACGTGGTTCTCAACATTTACTCTATTACATCCCACTGAACCATAAAACAATCAGCTGTAAGGGTGGTTGATACATCTAAGACAGTTTTCTAATCCTCAAGATCTAAAATTACATGGCAAAATGCTATTTATATGCCAAAAGATTGAAATGTCTTTTACAAGAAATACCGATAGACAATTATAGAGCTTTATATGCCATTTCTCCAACAAAAAAAAAAACCAGAGTTCCAACTTCCAAACAGCCACACAAAAAGAGCATCAACACAGTACCTAGCACAAACTTTGCGAGGATGATGATATAAGGGAGAAATGTCAGATAACACTGAGCGTTAGAGTCATAAACCCTAAAACAATTTATTAAAATCTAAAAATACTAAAATTCAAAGAAACAAACCTGGGGAAGCAATTTCATAGTGAATACAAATCTAAAAAATACTTTGAGGAACATAAAAAGATAGGTATAACATTCATAAGAAAGAGTCTGGGGAAGCAATTTCAAACCCAGATTAGTAAGAAGAGAGACATCACATTCACACGATCATGAACTGACAAGAACAATCCACGAGATTCATGGTTGAAAGCATAAAGGAAATCAACACACAGAAAAAATTATTCGAAGCCTAACCTCAAAGTTGTGACCTATAAAAGTGAAGATGAAAACCAAAAAGAAATTACCTCAATTGTAATCAGTAGAGGAGAGAATATGATTGCTGAATGGATTCATCTGAATCGCTATTTTTTGGGAAAATGAAGAGACTTTTAAGAGATCTTTAGAGATTTGAGGTCTGCAAAGGAAAAGTGGTAGAATATATCAAAGATTGAATCGTCATTGAGAGGAGTTAATATGATTGTCGAATGGATTCATCTGAATCGCCATTTTTTGGTGAAATGAAGAGACTTTTAAGAGATTTAAGAAGTTATGCATTGTTGGGTTGTACAATATGCTTAAACGAGTTGTTTGTAAAAGAAATTTGTTTTATTAAGTAGTTTAGAATAGACATAGATATATGGGAAATTTCAAATACAAACCACGTCAATTCGTACAAACTATACAAAACAGATGATTCATTGTTTAATTGAATAATTTTTTCATGAAAATGTTTAATATGATGAAATTGTTTCATATAATTTTTTTCTTCATTAAATATTTTTGTCTCAACATGAAATGAAATTGTTTCATTAAATTCTCATTTTGATGAAACGTGTTTTACATATTCATGATTAATCAACCCCATGTATTTTTAATGAATTTTTTTCCATATATTATTGACAACTCAACCCTCATAATTAAGAAAAAGTAAAAAAGAATTGATGTGGTTTGTAACGGAAATCAACCCTATATATATACATTGGGTTGATTTCCATTACAAACCACATCAATTCGTACAACATCAATTATATATATATATATGTATATATAGGGGAGGTTTCAATTGCAAACCCGACAATTCAACCAAACTTAGCAAACCAATCATAATCGTCCATCTAGTGTAATAAATATTTGTTTTATTTTGTATCCGAACTCAAAACCATGATGATAACTTATCATCTTCCATATCTATATCAACCATAATTAATGAATTATGATAATTGTTCATAAATTTTTCAAGTGTTTCTTTATATAGTAGTTTGTAAAGTTTTTTTAAATTGTCGGATTTGCAATTGAAAGTTCTTATATATATATATATGTATATATATATATATATATATATATATATACAGGCGGGTTCAAATGAGAACTCAAATTTGGTTGTGAACGTGAGGACAAATGAGAGCGGGTCACGTGTCATATTCAGACCGAATAATCAAAGACATATTCAGATTGAATATAGTATTTATTCGGTCTGAATAACGCTTATTCAGAATGAATAAATACTATATTCAATCTAAATATTTCCTTGATTATTCATCCTGAATAATCTACATTCAGACACGTGTCGGACTTTCATTTGTCATCACGTTCATAACCAAAGTTGAGTTCGTGTTTGAACTTTCCTCTCTCTCTCTCTCTCTTTCTCTCTCTCTCTTACTCTCTCTCTCTCTCTCTCTTTGTCTCTACATATATATATATATATAGATAGATAGATATAAGGTCAGGTTCAAGGGAAAACGCCAAAAAAAACTGAAGAACACCCTAGAAGCCCTCCATCTGAACAAATGCATATATATGCATTGATGCATAGAAAAAAAGAGCTTCAATAGCTTGTATGCATTTGTGCATATGCACTAATGCATATATATGCATTGATGCATAGAAAACAAATACCCTCCAGATGGCGGGCTCTCAGGATGTTCTTCAGTTTTCTTTTTTTTTGCGTTTTTCCCTGAACCTCCCTCTAAGTAACACCCGGAATTTTTAGAAAGTTAATTTAAAGTTTATAATTCCATTATTTAAGCATTTGGTTAAGTTTGGAGATTTTTGGTCAAAATGAGGAATTTGGGGATTTTGATCTTGGATATAAAATGAGTAGTCACTTACTTTTGTATTCGTCACCAAAGATGGTATGATCGGGTCTCCCCCAATTACTTTTAAAAGAACCTTGGTCACCAAGAGTAAGCTTTCAAATTAAGTTAAACGGTATAAAGTCCTACACTCTTTTAATTAAATATTTTACGGCTTTTTCCATTTAACTGTCGGTTCTCACTAAGCGTAAGCCTAACACTTGTTCTTAAATGCCATGTTTATTAGGTGATAGTGTTAACAGGGATCCCTAGAGCATAGTGGAGCGTTCTGTCGGTAGAGGCACCTTTTTGGCTTACACTTCCAAGTGTAAATATTGGAGATACTAGCAAAGTTATTTTGAGGATATGAGTGACACCCGAACATAATCTATATTCTGGATTTTGTATATATTAATAGGTTGTCATTTAGTATTCGTATATCGATGTAAACTCCATTACTTTCCCCATCTTATAGGTGATCCTCTTATATTTTAGTTGTATTCTGCATTTAAATTTTCGTTTAAATTTGCTCTAATTTTTAGGGTGTTACAAAGTTGGTATCAGAGCTCTAGTTTAAGCGAACTAGGTACGAACTTAAGATGCCTAGACTTAAGCTGAGACTTTAAGTATTAAATTGTGAGTATGGGTAGACACTCTTGAGATAGGAGAGCTTTAAAGTCGACGGAAATGCACTAACCATGAAATGTGACTTTGGTAATAAGAATTCTTATATGTATGATATATTCAAAATAACACGTAGCTAATGCTATTTTGGGTATACTGTTATGTGAGTATGCTTACTTTACTTTGGTTACGTTGATTGGTGAATGTGTTATACGTACTAATGTTAGCCTTGTCTTACTCTTATTATATGTTTGTGACGGACTGAGATGGTTAATATGTGTACTAGATCGCGAAACAAAGCTGAGGGCGAGAATAACAGTATTTCGACTTCGGATCCGCAAGTGACAGCGGAGGTCACTCAACCACCTCTGATCCCTCTTATTCCAACAAGAGATGTGCCCAGAATAGATCGTTTGCCTGAAGTCAACCTTGATCCAGGCGATCCTTAAATGGTGGAAGCGGGCTCACAAGATGAGTTCAGACTCAGTATATTGCAGGCGGTTACTTCCGTTATAGCGCAACAACATGAAACGTTTCTCACGATGTTCGGGGAAAGGGATGCTAGTAACCGAAGGCATGAGGCAACTGCTGAGAACATAGTAGTGGGCTTCAGGGGAAAAAAGTCAGGTCCCATTACTGAAGAGATACCTGTGATGGAAGTGAGAAGAATGGGAAAGGGTTGTTCGTACGAGACCTTTTTTATGCTCCAAACCATCCGAGTCTTCGGATCAGATAATCTGGTGGTTTGTATGAATTGGTTACGGGAGATCGAGCAAGCGTTTGGCTTGAGTGAATGTGAAGAGAAGCAAAGGGTAAAGTTTGCTTCACAGATACTTAGGCGCGAGGCATTAGCGTTGTGGAACATCACCACGACTAATCATGGGCCAGTCATAGCCTCCATGCTTACTTAGGAAATTTTGAAAGCAAAAGTTTTGGAAGAATATTGCCATGAGAGAGCTATATGTCGTATCGTGGTTGAATTTTGGGCTCTCAAGAAAGGGAAGAAGACTGTGAAAGAGTACTTGTTTCATGTTCTTTTGATTCCGATGCTACTTTTCCTTTTGTGTCTTCTACTTTCCACCCAAGATTTCATGCACCTTTTTATCTTTTTAGAAGATGCTTACATTGTTGAAATAGCCGATGGTAAACAAGTCTTAGTTCGGGATATTCTCAAAGATTGCACATTAGAGATCGAAGGGAATAAGTTTGGGGTAAATCTCATGCCTATAGCAAATAGGAGGATTTGATGTGATAATAGGAATGGATTGGTTGGCCGAGAATCACGCGAAAATTGTACGCCCCAATAAATTGATTCGGAATCCGTTATCGGATGGCGGTATAGTGGTAGTCCACGGGGAAAGAAAGAAAGGTGAAATAGCATTGTTGACCTTGGAAAAGGCACGTAAGTGCTTAACCAAAGGATGAACTTCGTATTTAGCATATGTTCTAGATGCTAAGTTAGAAAAGAAAAAGCTAGAAGATGTTTGAGTTGTTAATGAGTTTCCGGATGTCTTTCCCGAAGACTTGCCCAGTTTGCCACCCGATAGACAAGTAGAGTTTCGTATAGATCTTGTACCGAGAGGTGCTCCAATAGCTAGAGCACTTTACCAGTTAGCACCATCCGAAATGCAAGAAATGATGTCACAACTACAAGACCTCTTAGAGAAAGGTTTTGTGAGACCAAGCTCATCGCCATAGGGAGCACCAGTTTTATTCGTGAAGAAGAAAGCTGGCACAATCAGGATGTGTATTGATTATAGAGAACTAAGTAAAGAAACCGTAAAGAACAAATACCCACTCCCAAGGATAGATGGTCTCTTTGATCAACTTCAAGGAGCGTGTTGTTTCTCAAAGATCGATCTCCGTTCGGGTTATCACCAGGTAAGAGTGAAGGAAGATGATGTGGCAAAGACAGCGTTTAGGACGCGCTATGGCCACTACGAATTTCTAGTTCTACCCTTTGGTTTGATGAATGCACCGGCGGTGTTTATGGATTTTATGAATCGGGTATGTAGGCCTTTCCTTGACAAGTCAGTGATTGTATTTATTGATGACATACTCGTCTACTCTAAGGACGAGTTGGACCACGAGCAACACCTCCGAGAAGTTCTTGAAGTTTTGAGAGAGGAGAATTTGTACGCTAAATTCTACAAATGTGACTTTTGGTTGAAGGAAGTCCAATTCTTGAGGAATATTGTCACTCAAGAAGGGGTAAAAGTGGACCCCTCCAAGATTGAAGCAATGATGAATTGGGAGCCTCCCAAAATCCCATCAGAAATCCGGAGCTTTTTAGGCTTGGTGGGTTATTATAGAAGATTTATTCAAGATTTCTCCAAGGTTGCTTCTTCCTTGACGGCTTTGAGAAGGAAAAATGTGAAGTTGTGTGGACCGAAAAACAAGAGAATGCTTTTCGGACTCTTCAAAAGAATCGGCACTATAGTTGGATGGAATGAGGGAAACTTCAAAGTTGTTTGGTTTTAGAGGTAGGAACACGATTGGAGTACTTTCAGCCGTTGTGGATTCAACCATTTCATTAGACTTGGCAAAAACTAACACGACACACTAACCCGACACGAACTCGACACAAATTAAACGGGTTGGGGTAATACATTTCAACCCGTCTAAGTAAACGGGTTGACACGACACGACACGAAAATTAAACGGGTAAGGTCAAGGTCAAAATTTTCAACCCGAAAATGACCCGAATAACCCGTTTATATTAGGCCCCTTTGGCCCTTAGGCAAATAAGTCAACAACTCACAGTTTATAGTTTTTTTTTTAACAAAATATATACTAAATAATAATAAAAAGTGATTGTACATTCCATGTAGACCTAGCAAAAACTGGCACAACATGCTAACTAGACACGAACTCGACACGAATGAAACGGATTTGGGTAATATATTTCAACCAGTTTAAGTAAACGGGTTGACACGAAAATGACACGAAAATTAAACGGGTTGACACGACACGACACGAAAATTAAACGGGTCGGGTTAGGGTTAGGCACTCTCAACCCGTTTAACTTTGAACTCGACACGAAACGTTTGGCAGGTCTACATTTGATCTTGGACATTCATGTTTGCAAGATTTTCGTGTTGAGCAGCCATTTGTCGAACTAGGGTTTTGAGAGTTGTAGGTTTTAGAGCAAGAGAGCTTAGACCACAAGGGATTTAGATAACAGATACGGTAAAAAAATTAATGAAGTTGAAAATCGAGTTTAAATAATGTGATTGTGGAAAGGTACTCGATTGGGTAAACACGGAGCATTGTGTTTGACGTGGGCTAAAAAACGTTTCAGCATGCGTTCCATAGGGTTTAGACGCGTGTTCGGCGGTTCAGATTTAGGAGCAATAAGAATTGGACCCGTGGACGTTTGTCAGGAAGAGAAACCGTCATGGCAAAAGAATTTTGAATTAACTGACGGTCACTGTTCAATTTCTCACTCACAAGCGACGTTCTTTTCCAGAGAGTTTTTCTCACAAAGAATCAGAATCAAAGAAAATTTGAAAAATAATTCTAGCTGGTCATATGAAAACCGTTTTAGGACTAGAAGAAGGTTTTAAGATAATATTCCAGAGAAAGAAGTAAGTCAGAGACTTCTGTGTAACCTTGGTGGCAAGAGTTAGTACAGAAGGTATGACTACTTACGTTCTCATGGAATACATCTTTGCAGAAAGTTATGTAGACATACCAGAGGCTTCTGTATAACTTTGGAGGCAAGAGTTAACACAGAGGCTCTGGATGACTTCTTAACTTTCATAAATA
Source organism: Silybum marianum (assembly GCA_036898165.1). Taxonomy (NCBI): domain Eukaryota; kingdom Viridiplantae; phylum Streptophyta; class Magnoliopsida; order Asterales; family Asteraceae; genus Silybum; species Silybum marianum. The sequence goes on along the minus strand of CM072533.1, from coordinate 28,114,644 downwards.
ATTTCTGAGACTTCTTAACATGTGATTCTTTTGGAGAAGTTCAATGTTTATCAAGATCCAGAGTTGCTTAGGTCACCAAAAGCTTTAAAATCTATCAACTGGTCATGTAAAAACAGTTTAGGGACCAGAAGAAAGTTTTAAATTAAATCAAAAATATTTCAAAGAAAGATATAGACATGTCAGAGACTTCTGTATAACCTTGACGGCAAGAGTTAGTACAGAAGGAAATGACATGTGTATAGTTTCCCAAGAAATATGTATGCAGAAGGTTAACAAGATAAGCCAGAGGTTTTTGTATATTCTTGATGGCAAGAATTAGTACAGAAGTTCTGGATGACTCATGAACGTGCAACTTTGAACGATAGAAAGAATGATAGACATGTCAGAGACTTCTGATTCATCTTAGCCGCAAGAGTTAATCCAGAGGATCTGGATGTTTATCTTGATTTGATGAAAACACTTTTATTTTTCAATAAACCAGAAATTGCTCCCCCTTGAAGTGTGCATGTAAGTTTGCTCCCCCTTGACTTGTGCACCATATCAGCTCCCCCTCAAACTGTACTTGGATTAAAAGATTCGTAAATACTGTATTCATAGTTTTAGATGTAGAGACTTTTCTAGAATGGACAGAAGCTTCTGGTATGCTTGTTGTGCAAGTTTGGATACAGAAGATGAAAGAAAGAGAGAACAGTGGGAACAAAGTATATTTCAGTGGGAACAAAGTATATTTCAATTGCACCTTTTTCCACATTATCCTTTATGAAATGATATCTGACATCAATGCACCTGGTTTTTGAGTGTTGAACTGGATTCTCTGTGATGGCTATTGCACTTTTTGAATCGCATAGGATGGGCATTTTATGGTACAAAAGGCCATAATCTTTGAGTTGGGTTTTCATTCAGATTACTTGTGAACAACAACTAGCAGCAGCAACATATTCTGATTTTGCTGTGGAAGTTGCCACATAGTTTTGCTTTTTGGATGTCCAACTTATTAGCTTACTGCCAAGAAGTTTACAGCTTCCAGAAGTGCTCTTTCTGTCTAATTTGCATCCTGCAAGATTTGAGTTAGTGTATGCAATTAAATCAAAGCTAGAATGCTTTGGATACCAGAGACCCAATGAAGGTGTCCCTTTTAGGCATCTAAAGATTCTTTTTACAACAGCCAAATGTGATTCTTTGGGGTTGGCTTGATATCTAGAACAAAGGCATGTAGCAAACATTATATCTGGTCTACTTCCAGTTAAGTACAGAAACCAACCAATCATACCTCTGTAATTTCTGACATCCACTTGATTCCTAGAGGGATCAGAGTCAAGTTTATTACTTGGTGACATAGGAGTTTTCATAGTTGTGGAATTATGAAAGTTTGTATTTCTTTAAAATGTCATAGATATACTTGGCTTAATTTATGAAAATGTCAGTGGTAGTCTGGTTGACTTGGAGCCCTAGAAAGAAGGTTAGTTCTTCCATCATGCTCATTTCAAATTCACTTTCCATCAATTTTGAAAATAAATCAACTTCTGCTTGATCAGTAGATCCAAATATAATATCATCCACATAAATTTGAACCAGAGTTAACTCACCTTTCCAACGCTTGATGAACAGGGTTGTGTCGATTTTACCTTTCTCATATTCATTTGTGATCAGAAACTTCGAAAGTCGATCATACCATGCTCTTGGGGCTTGTTTCAATCCATAGAGAGCTTTATCTAAAAAATAAACGTAGTCTAGATGACTTGAACTTTCGAAACCACGAGGTTGTTGGACGTATACTTCTTCATTCAGTTTGCCATTAAGAAAGGCGGATTTTACATGCATTTGATAAACTTTAAAAGTCTTTGTACGCAGAGAAGGCTATGAACAATTGAATTGCTTCAAGTCTTGCTACTAGAGCAAAAGTTTCATCATAATCAATCCCTTCTTCTTGACAATATCTTTTTGCAACTAGTCTGCCTTTGTTTCTGACAACTATTCCATCTTCATCCTTTTTGTTTCTAAAGACCCATTTGGTGCCAATTGCAGTTTTGTCTTTTGGTAAAGATACAAGTTTCCATAACTTATTCCTTTCAAACTGAAGGAGTTCTTCCTGCATTGCATCAATCCAACTAGGATCTTGTAAAGCTTCATGTACTCGTTTAGGTTCTACCATACTCAAAAAGTTGACAAAGAAGGCTTCATTTGCAGTGGCAGGCCTGGTTTTGACACCATCAGAGGGATCACCAATTATCTGATCAGAAGAGTGATATTTTGTCCATCTCTTCATTCGAGTTTGGGAGATGGGAGGGGATACAATTTTCGTTTCATTTAGTGTTATAGCTTCTGGTGCTATGAATTGTTCAATTTCTGATGCAATATTCTGAATAAGAGAGGAGCCCAGTTTCTCCCCCTCAAATGAAGGCACATAGAGGAATTTGGATCAAAAACAAAGTTCTCTACATCTGGATAAGGCAGAGTTTCCTCTGGGCTTGCATTTGAATTTGAGGGTACAGGAATGGACACAATAGATTGCTCCTCATCTGAAACTGTGTGAGAACCAGAGGGACCAGAAATGTTAATATCAGAAGATCGAGGTTCCTCTGGTGTTCTGAGCATTTCACCACTATCTACATTTAAAGAGGATATTATTTCTCCAAAGAAGTCTTCAAATAGATTATCTAGTTTAGATTCTTTTGACTTAGAGAGGTAGTCAGAAGTATCATTGTTGAGCTTGAGTTGTAAATCGGATTAATCAGAAGTCAACTGTGCCTGATCATCAAAGTCCACAATGATGCTTTCCATGACCGTCCTGGTTCTGAGATTGTATGTTAGGATCTGAAGAATCCTATGAATTTGGATCCTATGTTTTGAAATGTTTTGTAAACTCATTATTCAGACGTCAGAGTTTAGACTTCACTGTTCAAAAGTTTAAAGACAAAGTTCTGAAGTTCTGAAGACGAAGTTCAGAAGTTCTAAAGACAAAGTTCTGAAGTTCTGAAGACAAAGTTCTGAAGCTCTGAAGATAGTTCTGAAGTTCTGAAGAACAAAGTTCTGAAGTTCTTCAGAACTTCTGAACTCCGCTCTTCAGAACTTCAGAACTTTGTTCTTCAGAACTTCTGAACTTTGTCTTCATCAGATTTCTTGTCGAACTTACCAAGTTTATCTCGACCATTTAAAATGTAGCACCTGTAGCCAAAGATGTTTAAGAATTAGATATTAGGTTTCCTTCCATTTATAAGCTCATAAGAGGTTTTGAGATGAGTCTTTACTATTATATATCTGTTTTGAGTAAAACATGCAGTGGAGACAGCCTCAGCCCTAAAGTGTGTGGGTAGTCCAGAAGCTTCAAGCATTGTTCTTGCGGCCTCGACTAGAGTATGATTTCTTCTTTCCACCACACCATTTTGTTTAGGAGTTCGTGCAGCTGAGAAGTTTTGAGATATTCCTTCATGAGTCAAGTACTCTTCAAGTCTAGAATTCTTGAATTCTGTACCATTATCACTTCTTAGCTTTTGAATTTTGTTTTGCAGAAGCACTTGAATCCTCTTCATCATGTTTATTAATATTGTTGGGACTTCTGACTTTTGTCTAACAAAGGCAAACCAAGTATATCTAGAGAATTCATCAATTAGCACAAGTATGTACTTTTTACCGGATAGACTTTGCACAGCAATGGGACCACAGAGGTCAACATGTAAGATATGCAGAGGTCTGGGACACGAATGATCACTCTTTGTCTTATGGGAATCGGGAATAAGGGGGGACATACTGGACGTAACCACTCCCTTGGTTGGGGGCTGTGCCGCCCCGCCTTTCGATCGATACACAGTTGAGGAGGCCGATAGAATGGATTGCTACCTATGCCTAGATCGCGGATAAATGGAAATTTTATTGTGAATTTCCCATTAACTTCTCTAGAACCAATAGGCACCCCTACAAAACAAAGGGGGCTCATCACCAGGTCCAATAGACGTGAGCTATCCTGCCAGACAGAGTTCTTCCCAGCAAGTGGGAGCCTGCTGGCAAAGAGAATGTTAGTGAGTCTTAGCCAAAGAGCTTTTAAATGGCCTTCTGTTTTTTGATCAAAAAGTAATCTTTAATTTACTATCCAATCCATTTCATGAATAAAATGTGACCAATTATCCAACCTACTCTCGGATCTCATAGAATACCGCCGATTATAGCCCGTTGATTTCTCTTTTTATTTTTCCCATCTCACATGTGCAGAGGCCCTCAACCAGGTTATGTTTCACAAGCAACTCAAGATTTTGAAAATTAAGATGAGATAGCTTATGATGCTAGAGCCAAGCTACTTCACTCTTCTTTGAAATGAGACAGAGAGTTTCTGTACCATTTTTAGAAGTGAAGTTCATCATGTACAAGTTACCTTTTCTGTTGGCTCTTAATAACTCTTTTCCTGACTTTCATCTTAGCATCACAGAAAACTTTCATCTTAGCATCACAGAGTTGACTTACACTCAGAAGATTATGCTTTAATCCGGAAACATGAGCCACCTTTGATTAAGTTACATTTCCTTCTTGTAAAGTATCATAACCTTTTATTTACCCTTGCCATCATCTCCAAACGTTACAACTCCAGCAGATTTATCTTTGAATGTAGAGAGTAAGTTTCTTGTTCCAGTCATGTGCCTCTAGCATCTAGAGTCAAGATACCAGATATGCACACGTTGTTTCTGCAATACAGAATTTGAGAATTTTAGGTACCCATTTCATAACGGGTCCTCTAATGTTATGCTTAGTATTAACGTTTCATTGCGGTTTTGTTTTATGCGGATTTCCAGGTTTTTCCAGAAGCTTCTGGTTTGCCTGGTTTAGTCTTGGGTTTCTGTCTCTTCTGACTTCTGAAGTTAGTGCGTTGCTTAAGTCAGAAGGAAAACAGTGTGGACTAGAGAAGAATTGTTTTAGTTTAAGGAAAAGAGAGAAGCATTCAGAGTTCTGAGACATAAAAGATTTCATTGAATTTTCATTTCTTGAATGATAATTACAAGATTTCTTATTTCTGTCTATTCGAGCATCAGTTGTTCGATTGAACTTCTTATCTAGCCTAGACTAATTCTCCTGAACTTGTGAGTACACTCCTTTTGGACATTTGGAGATTTTACTGAAACAGACGAGTAATAATGATTATCATTATGCCATTTTTCTTTCTGTTCCCTTGTAAACTTAGTTTGTTCTTCAAAGGAAGTTCTGATTCATACTTTCACATAGAAATAAATTCTAACTGCGACACGTGTTATTCAGTCTAAATAATGAAAGGCATTCTGTAAGAATAATGAAGGTGAAGTTCATACATTATTTTGAGTATGAATAGCATGCATTCAGGGTGAGTAACACAACATTCTGTCTGAATGGGATACATGTCACGCTCTTCTTTGTCCTCACGTTCACAATCAAATTTGAGTCCGCATTTGAACTTGCCCCTATATATATATATATATATATATATATATATGGGAAATTTCAAATAAAAACCACGTCAATTCCTACAATCCGTACAAACCGCGTGATTCCTTATTTAATTGAATAATTTTTTTTCATGAAACTGTTTAATATGATGAAATTGTTTCATATAATTTTTTTCTTCATGAAATTATTTTGTTTCAACATGAAAATGGAACCTATTTGTGAGAATACGAGAGTGGTCATTCATGTACAAAATTATATATGATTTTGTACTAAATCACCCAAAAGTCTGGGCGATTTTTCCATGCCACTTAATTAGCCCCAAAATTCATCCGCTACCCGTTAGTGCAAAATCGTATGATTTTAGATGTTGTTTCACATATGTTTGTGTTCATATAGTGAAACAAATAAGTGAATCAACATTTTTTTTCACATGTAATGTTTTTTTCATATGAACACAAATATATGTGAAACAATATCTTAAATCATAACATTTGATGAAAAAAGTTATTTTTATATTAGTTTCCACGAGTTTCTACCCTTTCTCTGGTTCTAAATGAAGTTGTTTATATAGAGGGTAATTGCAGGAAGAACGAATTAGTCCGCATTTGAACTTACCCCCTATATATATATATATATATATATATATATATATATATATATAGGGTTAGGTTCAAATGTGAACTCAATTTTGGTTGTGAATGTGAGGACGAATCTCAGCCACACATCTTCGGTTATGGTGGACCCGATCACGGAGGATTGACGCGATTCATGGGAGGGTGGAGATTATTAAAGGAGGGGAACCAGGTCAAAGCCGCCTTTATTGACCGGATAAGTGGCTAAGATTCGTCCTTACGTTGACAACCAAAAATGAGTTCACATTTGAACTTTCCTCTATATATATATATATATATAGGATAGATTTCAAATACAAACCACGTCAATTCCTACAATCCGTACAAACCGCGTGATTCCTTGTTTAATTGAATAATTTTTTTTATTAAAGTATTTAATATGATGAAATTGTTTCATATAATTTTTTTCTTCATGAAACTATTTTGTCTCAACATGAAAATGAAATTGATTCATGAAATTCCCATTTTGATGTAACGTGTTTCACATATTCATGATGAATCAACCCTCATGTATTCTTCATTAATTTTTTTCACATATTATTGACTAATGAACCCTCATAATTCAGAAAAAGTGAAAAAATTAAAAAAAAAATGATTGGTTGAATGCGGTTTGTACCAATTGACGTGGTTTATAACAGATATCAACCATATATATATATATACATACATAAAGAAAGAGAGAGAGAGAGAGAGAGAGAGAGAGAGAGAGAGACATAAAGGGAGGGAGGGAGGATCAAACGAGAATGGAACCTATTCGCGAGAATACGAGAGTGGTCATTCACGTACAAAATTATATATGATTTTGTACTAAATCACCCAAAAGTCTGGGCGATTTTTCCATGCCACTTAATTGGCCCCAAAAGACATCCACTACTCGTTAGAGCAAAATCGTATGATTTAAGATGTTGTTTCACATATGTTTGTGTTCATATAGTGAAACAAATAAGTGAATCAACGTTTTTTTTCACATGTAATGTTTTTTTCATATGAACACAAATATATGTGAAACAATATCTTAAATCATAACATTTGATGAAGAAAGTTATTTTTATATTAGTTTCCACGAGTTTCTACCCTTTGTCTGGTTCTAAATGAAGTTGCTTTTATAGAGGGCAATTGGAGGAAGAACGAATTAGTCCGCATTTGAACTTTCCCCTATATATATATATAGAGAGAGAGAGAGAGAGGAGAGATTTCAAATACAAACCAAGTCAATTCCTACAATCCGTACAAACCGCGTGATTCCTTGTTTAGTTGAATAATTTTTTTTCATGAAACTGTTTAATATGATGAAATTGTTTCATATAATTTTTTTTATGAAATTATTTTGTTTTAACATGAAAATGAAATTGTATCATGAAATTCTTATTTTGTTGTAACGTGTTTCACATATTCATGATTAATCAACCCTCGTGTATTCTTCATGAATTTTTTTCACATATTATTGACTAATGAACCCTCATAATTAAGAAAAAGTGAAAAAAATTAAAAAAAATTGATTGGTTGAATGTGGTTTGTATGAATTGACGTGGTTTATAACAGATATCAACCCTATGTATATATATATATACACACACACACATAAAGAAAGAGAGAGAGAGAGAGACAGACAGACAGACATAGAGGGAGGAAGGGAGGATCAAACGAGAATGGAACCTATTCGCGAGAATACGAGAGTGGTCATACATGTACAAAATTATATATGATTTTATACTAAATCACCCAAAAGTCTGGGCAATTTTTCCATGCCACTTAACTTGCCCCAAAAGTTACCCACTACCCGTTAGTGCAAAATCGTATGATTTAAGATGTTGTTTCACATATGTTTGTGTTCATATAGTGAAAGAAATAAGTGAATCAACGTTTTTTTTCACATGTAATGTTTTTTTCATATGAACACAAATATATGTGAAACAGTATCTTAAAATTAAGAACAAATCTCATCCACATATCAATGGATAATTTAGAAAATTTATAATTTTGGTAACTTTTATTTAAAATTTTAATGAACGGGTATTTTAGGTATTTTAAAACTCTTTCTGCTCTCCTCCCACCTTCTACCGACCACCGACCATTGGTGAATTTTATTCCGGCGAATACCAATTAAAAGATATACAATGTGGTTAAAAAATGATAAATAGAAACGACTCTCAGTGTGATACATAAATACATATAAGATGCATTGTGATAACCACTATGATACCCATTGTGTTATCCATTGTGATACCCACTAAGATACCCAAAATACATACAACAACACCTGTAAAGCAACACTACCTGATACATTGTGTTACACTTCAGAAAAAAAAAACAAGAATACTGATAGAACCGAAATAACTGAGATTCAGAGACGATTACAAGAAAAAAAAAATATAATTTTGGGTTCGGGAGCCAGATCTATCCAAAACAAAAAAAAAAGGATCACAGAAAATCGCCGCCTCTCTATTCCTTCCCACACTATTTATTCATTATGATTTACCAGAATTCTTGAATTTATCAAAAATACTAGAATTAACAAAAATTTCCGCCTTCTAGAATACACCTTTGAATTGGTGGCTTATCAATACTCCCCCCCGATTCACCTTGTCCTCAAGGTGAAATGCAGGGAACTGCTGACATAATCATCAAAAGATTTCTCGTGTATCTTCAAATCTCGGTAATCCTCGCCACTTAATAAGTACTTCGATCTTCTTGTTGCCCTGTTACCGTATTCCTTTCAAAAATTTAGGCTCTACTTGAAGTTCCCAATTCTCTTTTAGTGCTGGTGGTAAGGGCGTAGGAGTGACATTATTTCCGACGGCCTCTTTTAACTGAGACACGTGGAAAAAGGGTGGATGCTATTATCATTGGGAAACTGAAAAACGATACGTGACTTTCCCAATGCGTTCGGTAATTGCAAAGGGTCCATAAAACCGAGGTGCTAATTTCACATTTCGATGAGCAAATAAGACGTTTGCCTATACTGTCGCGTCTTTAAATACACCCATTAACCAACCGATTACTCTACATCACGTCGGTGCTTATCAGCTGAAGCTTTCATATGTTGTTGAGCTCGGAGAAGATGGGCTTTAAGTTCTGTCAGCCTACGATCTTTATCTAATAGCATCTAATCAACAGAGGAATTAGTGATAGCCATATCCACATAAGGTGTTAGCTTAGGTGGGTCACGACCATATAATATTTTGAACGGGGTGGTGTTCGAGGCGGTATGGAAAGACGTATTGTAAGAGTATTCAGTCCAAGGCATCCAGATCGTCCACTTTATAGGTTATGCCCCTACAAAACATCGTAGATAAGCCGCGATGCCACGATTGACCACCCAGTTTGCCTATCACTTTGAGGGTGGTAAGTAGTGCTGAATCGAAGTTTGGTTCCCTGTAAATGCCATAATTCTTGCCAAAAGTGATTGAGAAATATTTTATCTCGATTCAATACAATACATTTGGGGACTCAGTCTAGCCGTACAATTTCTTTCACAAAAACTCCCGCCACTTTCGGAGCAGTGAATGGGTGTTTCAGCGCAATAAAGTGGTTGAATTTACTCAAAAGATCTACCACCACCAACAGTGAATTATAGCCTTCAGAAACAGGTAATCCTTCCACAAAATCCATGGAAATATCCTCCCATACCTGCTGAGGAATATCCAAGGGTTGTAGTAATCCAACCGATGTTAGAGTAGAGGTTTTGTTACGTTGACAAGTTGCACAAGCAACCATGTATTTACGTACGTTTGCATTCATACCTTCCCACCAAAATTTAGTCTTGATTCGCTGTAACGTTTTGAGAACACCCGCATGACCTCTAGTAGCCCCATAATGGAATTCCGCAAGGATTTGAGATATTATAGGGGACTGTCGGGGAATAACTATCTTCCAATGCCTCAGTAGTAAGTTGTCCCGCAGTTGGAAAGGACCTGGATCTGCACCTCCCGACTTGAGTTCTGTAATTTGTTCTTTTCACTTAGGGTCGTTGTTCACTTGTTCAATAGGTTGTGTAGTTTCCCAACCATGAAATGTGATTAATTCCATTAAAGTTGGTGTATGGACCCTCCTCAATAACGCATCGGCTGCCGAATTTTCTTCGCCCGACTTAAATTGGATTGAGAACTCGAAAGCAATTAGTTTCACTAACCACTTTTGATAGCCCAAGGAAACCTCATGTTGTTCCAACAAGTATTTAAGACTCCTTTGGTCTGTTTCGACAATGAAACTCTTTCCCATCAAATAGTGCTTCCATTTATTGACTGCCAACACTATCGCCATCAACTCTCTTTCATACACCTACTTGAATTTTCCGCCTGGTGGTAAGGTCTGGCTGAAATAAGCTGCTGGTTTTAGTTGTTGCATTAAGACCGCGCCTAACCCGATTCCAGAAGCGTCCATTCGATTGTGAATTCCTTTTTGAAATGTGGTAGAGCTAAAACCGGAAGTCGTATCATTGCTTATTTCAGTTGTTGGAATGCCTTCTTAGCTTCAGAATTCCACTCGAAATTATTATTTTTAAGTAACTGAGTCAATGGCAGAGCAATTCCCCCATAACCTTTTACAAAGCATCGCTAATAATCTGTGAGTCCCAAAACCCCACAAAGTTCTTTGATGTTCGAGGTGTGGGCCACTCTTTCATTGCTTTAACTTTCCCATTCTCAACTTCAACTCCTTTATTCGATATCACATGCCCAAGATATCCTACCCGATCATGCCCAAAGACACACTTTTTTTGGTTTGCCACCAGCTGGTTGTCGCGGAGTATTTGGAGAGCCATCGCTAAATGTCGCACGTGTTCTTCCTCATTTCGACTATAGATGAGGATGTCGTCGAAGAAAATAAGTATGAACTTCCGAAGGTGTTTGCGAAATAACTCATGCATGAGTGCTTGAAATGTAGCGGGGGCATTGGTTATGCCGAAAGGCATTTTGTTGAATTCATAATGTCCATTATGCATTCGAAAAGCGGTCTTTTCGATGTACTTATCCTTCATTTGTATTTGGTGATAACTAGATTTAAGATCCAAATTTGAAAATATTTGCTCCCCATGCAATTCATCGATTAATTCTTCAACTAGGGGAATCGTAAATTTGTTGGCAATTGTGGCTTGGTTAAGTGTCCAGTAATCCATACAAAATCGCCAACTTCCGTCTATCTTCATGACTAGCATTACAGGGCTAGCGTACGGGCTTACACTCGGTCGAATGACTTGGGTCGAGACCATTTCTTGCACAAGTTTCTCTATTTCATTTTTTCTTCTCATGACTTGGGCGGTAGATAGCATAAAGGTTCGAAGACATCTTTAAGTTCCACAAGTGCCTTCTTCAATATTAAACTGGGCAACTGATTTATTTCCATTTCATCTGTGTGGAAGGAATAAAAATCAGCAAAAAGACGTCTTCTATAGTGTGCCAACTTTTGTGGAGCGATTTTAAAGAAATCACAGACCTTTGTAAACCTGCTCCCCTCGAATAGTCACCTTCGAACTGTCTACCTTGAATTTCATTTGTAATGCCTTCCGATTTACCCTCATGTCGCCTAAGGTTTCCAACCGTTGCATCTCGAGGATAACATCAGTGCTTCCCAACTCTAAAGGAAGGAAGTTCGTATTAATTCATATTTCAGGAAGTAAAATTCGATGCCTCGGCAAACTTTACTGCCTTTCACCACCGAACCCCGAGCCCGCTTTTTACTCAGAATCCCGAAGTGTCTTCCACCAGTAATTGGAGTCGTGCGACCAACTCCTTGGAAATAAAATTATGAGATTCCCTGCAATCAACGAGAACAATCACCTCCTCCCTGTGAATGAGTCCCCTGATTTTCATCGTTCTCGGAGATGATAACCCTACCATTGAATTCAGGGATAACTCAATGGCGAGTCCAGTTCAGTTTCCCCTTCTGTAATTTCTTGGTGATAGGGCTCTCATTCAGTCGCTTCTATTCCCGTGGGTTCATCTTGTAGTAGGAGGACATGCAACTCTTTGTTCTTACACCTATGACCCAGACAGTACTTCTCATCACACCAAAAACAAAGACCCTTGGCACGTTTGTCTTGAGGTTCTGTCTCAGTTAACTTATTTGTTGCTCCCGATTCAGACCGTATCGTTGGTGTGGTGACAGTCTCTATCCCATTCCCCAACATCAATGGAACACTAGTCACATTTTTGTTGTTAGTCGGAGTTGTTTTAAATGACGAATTGGAAAAATTAGGGGCAGGCTTATGTGCAGCACTATAGCCTCGATTCCCACCGGATAATTTGGTATTCCTATTGTCCACTAACTGGGCTATTTCCATGATCTGAGCCAGACCTGAGGTCTCAACAGTCGTACTTCAGCCTGGATGTTGGGTCTAAATTGCATTCTAATACCTTCTCAGGGAGGTCCGAAAAGGATGAAGCTAGAATTTCGAAAAAGTGACGAAATTCTCGAAGAGTACCTGTTTGACGGAGGGCTAGGAGTTGATTCAGAGGGAACCTCTGTTAGTGATTCGGAATCGATTGATAATTTGGAGCTTCAAGACATCCCGAATTAAAATTGGACGTCCGCTATCTGCCTACTGAAACCATGCTAGAGCCTCACCCTCCATACAAGTCCCTACAGTTGCAACTTTCTCTTTCTCCTTGAAATGTTGAAGAGCGAAGTTACGCTCGGCCCGAAATATCCATCCATCAGGATCGATTTCGTTAAACATCGGTAGTTCCACCCGAAGCAATCTCCAATATGCTGGCGAGAATCCCTAATTTGGAGGTTTACCGGTTCCTTCCATATCTAAGTGGACGAATAACTGGGATTAAGACCTTATTAGGGTTGCGATTCTGGAGCACCTCCCGAATCAGAATCTTGAAACGAACCTTCGGTTTGAGTTGAATAGTCGGATCCCGTTTGGAAAAACGAAATGAGTTTCCCCATAATTGCTTGAATTCCCTTGTCTAGATCGTCAACTTGTTTGGTGTTCCTTGCCTCACGATAGCAAAGCGCTTTCACATCGGCGATTATCGATTGAACCGATTCTTCCAGCACTTCTCTATGCTCTCGTTAAGGTTTTGGTGCCATGGTCGATCAGGAACGAAGGCTCTGATATTAATTTGATAGATTAGAACAGTTGTTTCGTATTGAAATTACTGAGATTCGAAAATGATTACAAGAAAAAAAGATAATTCTGCGTTCGAGAGCCAGATCTTTCCTAAAGAAAAAAAATCACAGAAAATTGTTGCTTCTCTATTCTTTTCCATACTCTATTTATTCAGTCTGATTTACCAAAATTATTGAATTTACCAAAAATACTAGAATTACCAAAATTATTGCCTTCTAGAATACACTTTTGAAATTGGTGGCTTATCAAATACATTGTGATACACACTCTGATACTATCGAGAAATTGTGTTGTGATTTGTGAAAAACGGTCGGCCACAACATATTGGAGATTCAAATTAGAAACATATTCATCTATAGGGTTTTATAGTTTGTCAAGTTTTACCAATTTACCATTTATGTTATTTTGGTAAATAACATTAATTATTTAAAATAATTGGTCCACATTAGTTTTTACAATTACCACAAACTATCTAGTTCTTATTCGATTAGGCCCTATATATAGGGGTGAGTTTAAATGAAAACTCATTTTTCATTGTAAACATGAGGACAAATCTTGGTCATTGATTAAATTGGATAAATAATCAGTGGTTGAAACAGAATATGCTTATTTAAGAAATGATTAGGGGGGAAATGGAAATTTGATCATTCGCCTATCATCTTTGATTTTATATTTTCTTTTCAATTAATTGTTTTTACATCTTTGAAAAACCGAGTTTCGGTTGTGTACGTGAGGACAAAGGAGAGCGCAACACGTATCACATGCCCCCCCAATGGTTATTCACCATCAATGGATCATGATCGTGTGTTATTCATATTGAATGTTGCATTGTTCATTATAAATAGTTTATGAACTTCACCTTTGTTATTCATACTGAATTCCCTTCGTTATTCATTGTTAGGTCTGGAAATATTGTATCCCAGATCACAAATATTGAAGACATGAAGGGCTAAAGTGTAAAGTCATTAAATAGGAAAGGTTTAAGGAATAGGAAGGATTGTAAATCAGGCAAGTGTATAATGCCTATCTTTGTTATTCATTTGCTTCCAAGACTGATTTACCTTATTTTGTCAAATCAATCAATCGGAAAATCAGTTTAAGCGCCACAAATCAAATATCTCACAAAAGATTTTTGTTTCATATATCACGGAGATTTAGCATATCATCTATCTATTCTACAGTCGGAAGATTTAGATATTGAAACAAGAAAACACACCTCCGGTCTTCGAACTTCATATTCTATGCACATCGAGTCTAATTTTGAGCCGAAATATATACAATTATTTTTTCTACACTTACACGAGTCTTTGTGATTCAAATTGCATATCTTTGTGTGTATGTCGGAACAGTTTGAGAAGTTAATTTTATAACTTACTTATGTGATAAATAGAAGTCCTATCAGTGCCAATCTACTGCCAACACTGAATATAGGCCACTTAATTAAATTTAATTTTGATTTAAGTGATAATAGTTGCTATTTGTGCTTCTATGTTAGTTCTTACCCACTATTCCACATTCACGCTTCCACTTAATGTCTTTGATTATTCATAATAATTCAGATTTTCCTTATCATTCTGATGGGGAGAAAAGCTATATCAAATACACATGCTAATATTGTTGGTGATTGGTGCAAAAACAGATAAATAAAATACATATAAACGCAGCGGAAAACAATCACCAAAAGGAATCAACGTATTGCCAATATGATTAAACGAATAATACAAATAACGGTATACCTTTGTAGCGTGATTTGTAGGCAAAACGGATTCTCTTGTGCGGCCTTTTGAAACAAAGTATTCAATAGAGAATACCTCTAGAGAAGTCCACACTACACGTCCTTGATCACCACCGGATGCTAGTCCTCCTTAGTAACGGATCTTGAAGCCTCGATTAATCAAGAATCGAGCTTGAAGATGAAAACGAGAAAACCCTATAAAGGTCTAGAGTGGGGGCCGATTTTAGGAGAGGAGAGGCTAGAATTAGGGTTAGCCTCATTAGGTTAATTAATATATATATATATATATAAATAAACCCTAGAGCTCCTTGGGCCTTTAAATGAATCCTCTACTAAATCTTTATGGGCCTGAGATTTAAATAAGTATAATGGGCTAGCTATTAACTTTAATATAAATGCATTAAGTCAAACTTAATTACCCATTTAATTACCCCATGTTACTTAGGTTAATTATTTAATGTAAATACAATAATTACATTAAAATGGTATCTCAGTGTATATGTGTGTGACCCTATAGGCTCACGTGTGTCTAGTCATATAATTATTTATTATGACACGAGCATATTCCAACAGCTCCCACTTGCGCATGTCATAATAACAACTAATCATACAAGCAAAGGTTAGCGTCTAGCAACACGCCAATGCCTCTAGAGACACATGGTCTCATTTTAAATGGTTTATTAAATCAGTCATCCCTTTGTTTCAGATACCTTGTTGAATATTAGACATGGATCATATGTCATTCTAATTCTTCAACGATTCTGTTCTCGATCTGTATGTTGAAATAGATTACCAAATTAATCAAGCATCATCTTAATTATATTTGGGTACGGCCGTACAAACATCTATTGAATTCATCAAGGGGCCCAGTAGTACCTAATTCCATTACATGTAGAGGAACAAATCCTATTTTGACTGCACGTGTCTGTCATGTGCTTCACATCACTCCTGAAGATGGTTTTTATAACAGCCTTACTCAGAACAGTGTTTAACCATATCAAAGACCGACATTCCACCCACACAAAACCTGCCTGCATCTCAAGTCCAAGGACGAGTGATCTAACCATTTGCGAGATTCACTGGTGACGCCGATCCATGCAGTGAACTCTCGTAGGTTGGGTCAGTCCAATGTTCATCACCAATGAACAACATGTGAGTTTGTTGGCATCATTATTAACGTTCATTAACCAATCAATGTCACCAATACGCTCACATTTGCCTTAATTCGATGATACTCCCATATCATCAACTGACAATGGACAAATTAGAACAAATAAATTATTGATGGATTAAACATGCAAATATAGAACACAGTTGATATGAATGAAAACGATCATACCAAGTACATCAATTCATTGTGAAATAAAAACTGTTCAACATTCCAATTATTCAAATACTAAAACAAATCTACCTAAGACTATTAGCTGATCGAAGTCCAATGTTCCTAGCATGCTCGACATGTTTGTTACAAGACATTGGTTTCGTAAAGGGATCAGCTAAATTGTCATTTGTGTGAACTTTGATAAGATTAATTTCACCCATTTCGATAACCTCTCGAATGTAGTCAAATTTCCTGCAAAAGTGTTTGGCACCCTTTTGAACTCCAGGTTCGTTGGCTATGATAATGGCACCAGAATTATCGCAGCACATATCCATGGGTCTTTCATTACTGGGAACAACTCCAAGCCCAGAAAAGAATTTTCGTATCCAAAAAGCCTCCATTGCAGCTTAGGAAGCAGCTATGTATTCGGCTTTTGTAGAAGACAATGCAGTAGTGCTTTACTTAGCACTCTTTCAGTCAACAGCACCTCCGTTCATGATGAAAACGTATCCAGTCAGAGATCGAGTGTCATCTCGATCAGTTTCGAAACCAGCATCAGTGTAGCAAGTAACATTGAGCTCTCTTTCAATATCACCACCATAAACAAGGAACATATCTTTAGTATTTCTAAGATACATTAATATGTTCTTAACAGCAGTCCAGTGACTTTCTCCTGGATTCTGTTGATATCTACTCGTAAGGTTCTGAGAGAATGCTACATCAGGTCTAGTGCACCTCAAGTTTACATTGTGTTGCATTGGAAGACTTCCACGTTTGGAAGCATCCATTCTAAATCGTTTTAGAATTTTGTCAATGTATGCACTTTGACTTAAACCAATTAACCGCTTCGATCTTGTTGATCATAACTCCTCTCGATGATTTGAATATGATTCCTTTTGTATACTTAGTGAAATTCCATTATATAAGCTTCTGTTAATGTTCAGCGATAGCATACGCTGATTACCATCAGCGATCGCTGAAGATCAAGAAACAACAAGCTTATCTCTGAAGAACTGAAGATCAGCTATCACACCAGAAGACCATTCAACGAAAGTCGAAGACCCTAGCTGAAGAAAGAGATAATCAACTAAGTGAACTGAAGCGGTTCAGCGATAGCAGCGATTATCTAATCAAAATGTGAAGTCTTGTGAAGCCTCAGCGATACTGAAGTTCATCCTTGAAGATTCAGAATCAGCGATCAAATGAAGCTTCCTTTACAAGATTAAAGATTGATCTTATCCTCAATGCACAAAAGTCAAACCTAATACCTTGTCAGAAAAGGACGTACGATTTGTCTTTTATGTCCGCATCATATCTGATATGTACTGTTCATATTCGGCCAAAAACATGGCTGTCTTATTAGCAAGCACAAAGCTTCCTATCCAAGCTTGACACGTGGCATATGCCTTTTGTCTTGCATTTAATGTAAACGGGTATAAATAAGATGAAGATATCTTCTTCATCTCAATGCATGCTTCCTTCTAACCTAAACTCTCTGTATTTCTTTCTTCCTTCTTCTTGTGCATCTAACTTAGTGTTTCTTAGTTACAATAGAATAGGTTTTAAACTTGTTCTTTTTCCGCTTGTAACTTTAAATTTGTTTATGATATATAAACTAATTTAAAAACCAAAATCTGTGTGTTTGTATTCAACCCCCCCCCCCCTTCTACAAATTGTTTGCTTATTATTGCACTCTTGTAGACCCTTTAGGGACCAACAAGTGGTATCAGAGTGGTGTTTGCTTATTTTATCTTTAAAATATTTTTCTTATAAACTATTTTAAAATGTCAAACCCTAATACGAACTAAAATGATAATGGATCTTTAGCTAAACCTCCAAGATTTAGCCATGATAATTTTCCATTATGGAAGGAAAGAATGTCTCTGCTTCTAGAAGGATCTGACCCAAAGATCCCCTAATATCTAGAAAATGGACCATTTGTTCCTACAACTATTGTAGTTGGTGTTCCTGCCACCACTACTACTCCAGCCATCCCTGAGAGGAGTATCATTAAAACTCCTAATCGATGGACTGAAGAAGATAAGAAAGAAATTGCTATTGATTCAAAAGCTAGATCTATAATAGCAATGTCTTTACCAGATGAAGTCTATCATTCTGTTATGAAGATGAGGACTTCTAAGGCCATGTGGGATACTCTATCTATCCAATATGAAGGAACCTCTAAAGTACAAGTTACGAGGTGCATAAACCTTGTAAGACAATATGAGAGTTTCAGGTATCATAAAGGTGAATCTCTTTCTCAAATTCACCAGCGTTTCAACTGTTTGTTGATTGATCTTAAATCAGTAAACAGAGTGTACTCTGACCAAATTCATGGAGGCACTACCCGATCAATGGGCAGTGTACACTACATGTTTAAAGTTGTCAAAGAATCTTGAAGACAATTCCCGCTGAGAAAGCCTCAGCTATATGCTTCAACTGTCAGCGAAAAGGTCACTTCGCAAGTGAATGTAGATCAAAGAAAGTTGCAGCTCCTACCACCTCCCAGACCTCTAATAAAAAGGAGAAGTATTTGAAATTGAAAAACAAATACAAGGATCTGAAGAAATACCAGCAAAAAGGTAAAGGCCTTATCGCTGAAGAAGTTGATTGGGACGCTGAAGACGACTGGGCCAAGACCTCTGAAGAGTCTGGCTCTGATGAAGAAGATCTTGCCTTCTTATGTCCAATGGCAAGAATAGAGGACGTTGGAGAAGCTACTGAAAACTCTTCCTCTGAGTCCCCTTCTACTCAGGTAACCATTCCCTCTATCTCTTTACTCTCTGAAAGTGATAACTTGTCAGCCCTCGATGCTATTACTGTTGATTTTTATAATGCTTTAAATGGAAAGATTAAGGCCGAGAAAACTAACACTGATTTATCTGAGCAATTAAAAAATTGCCATATAAGAATCAAAGAACTTTCTAAACTTGAAGAAACTCTCAAGGACCAAGTCTTTGCAAATCAAATCATAAGCATTGAGAAGCAGCAAGCTATTGCTGATAAGGAAAAGGCTATCGCTGATCTTAAGTCTGAAAAGGCAGCCATCGAAGGATGGTGTAAAGCTTCTGAAAAAGTAAATAAGATCATCAATGCCCAAATACCTATAAAAGTAAGAAGTGGGTTAGGCTTTAACCCTGAAAAGGAAGAATCATAGAATGATCGTTCCATGCTCAAATTTGGAATGTTTGTTTCCTCTATCCCTGATCCTTTTTCTTCAACTTCTTCCTCTTCTATTAAAGAGAAGTTTCCTGTGATAAATTCTAAGCAGGTGATCAAGAACGAGTTTCTTGACCAAATTCCTAAGAATAAAATCGCTCAGAATTGGAACAAGAAATCCTCAGAGAGAAATTCTAAATCTGGGAAAAAGGGCTCTGACTTTTCTCAAAGACCAACCCCCAAAATTAAAATAGATCTCACTCCTACCCCTGAAAAGGTTGTCATACCTCCAAGGACTATGGATAAAGAAATTCTTGGTCCTATCCCTGAAAAAGTTCCTCCTTCCTCTCCGAATTCCAAACCCTTTAAATATAGGAAGTGCTATCACTGTGGTGAAACTACCCACATTGCAAGTAAATGTCCTAACGCTACTAGAGCTGATAAACTAGCTCATGGAAAGAAAGTAGCTCAAGCTAATAAATCAGCGAGAGTGAAATCCACCAAGGTTGCAAAACCCACAAAGGTGAAGATATCCACTGAAGAGAGTTCTTTAGCTAGTAGCTCCTCCGCTAATCCTTTATCTAACCAAGCAGGACCCATAGTAGTATGGGTACCTTTAAACAATTAATCTTTTGTTGTATGCAGAGTCCCAAAGGTATCTGATATCTTGATAGCGGATGCTCAGGGCATATGACTGTCAGAAAATCTCTGCTCTCTGATTACAAAGAAGAAGTTGGTCCATCAGTGACCTTTGGTGGAAACGGCAAAGGATACACTAAAGGTTATGGAATTCTATCCAACGGAGCAACATCGTTTTCTCATGTTGCCTACGTTGAGGGACTAAAGCACAATCTTTTGAGCGTTAGTCAGTTATGTGACAAAGACTTCAAAGTTCTATTTTTAAAGAATAGATGTGATGTCACTGACGGAAATGATAAGCTTGCCCTAACAGGGAAAAGAGTGGAAAATGTGTATGTCATAAATATGAATAGTTCTCACTCTGAGAACATGTGCTTTATCTCTAAAGCATCCACTGACATAAACTGGTTATGGCATAAAAGACTCCCTCACCTTAACTTTAAGACAATAAATGAATTGTCTCAAAAAGATCTAGTCAGAGACCTCGCAAATCATACCTTTACAAAGGAATCTCTTTGTTCAGCGTGTGAAAAGGGAAAGCTGACAAAAGCCTCCTTCAGGTCAAAGCAAATTTCTTCAGTGACCGCTCCTCTTCAGCTACTCCATATGGATCTATTTGGACCTGTCAATGTCCAATCTATTTCTGGAAAGAATTATACTTTGGTGATTGTTGATGAATACTCTAGATACACATGGGTGTTCTTCCTTCGATCCAAAAGTGATACCCCTGAAATGATAATTTCTTTTATCAAAAGGATGGAAGTTCTAAACAATCTAATTGTTCGTTCCATAAGAAGTGATCATGTTACTGAATTTAAAAACAGCACTCTGGTGAACTTCTTTGAAGAAAAAGGCATCTCTCACAACTTTTCCTCAGTAAGAACTCCTCAGTAAAACGGTGTGGCTGAAAGAAGAAATCGAACTATCATTGAAGTGGCTCGCTCAATGCTCAGTGAATCGCATCTACCTACTCAGTTCTGGGCTGAAGCAGTCAACACAGCGTGCTTCACTCAAAATCGATCCTTGATAGT
The DNA here is from genome assembly GCA_036898165.1 of Silybum marianum. NCBI lineage: Eukaryota > Viridiplantae > Streptophyta > Magnoliopsida > Asterales > Asteraceae > Silybum > Silybum marianum. Next base: position 28,093,643 of record CM072533.1, on the reverse strand, counting down.
TAAGCGATTTAAGAAGACCCCCTATGAATTGTTTAATGGAAGAAGACCAACTCTGAAATATTTCCATATTTTTGGATGTAGATGTTACATTCTGAATGACGGAGATCATTTGGGTAAGTTTGATCCAAAAGCTGACGATGGTATATTTCTTGGATACTCCTCTGTATCTAAGTCTTTCAGAGTCTTCAACAAAAGAAGACAACATGTTGAAGAATCCATGCATATTAACTGTTAGGACCCAAACAATCAAGATATCAATATATGAAAGATTTTAACAGGAATGTGATAGCCAAATGTAATATGTATTGATTAAATGTACAATATTACAGAATATATCTTCGCAATGCTTATGAAAACGTTAGTTCTAACTATCTAAAAAACTATCTATTTATATATGAAATAGAAAGACTAAAGTAACAGTACATTCATAACAGACAAGTTCAGAACAGGTTCTGAACTCCTTCAGATCTTCTTCAGAAGTGTCTTCAGAACTTCTTCAGAACCTCTTCAGAATGACTTCAGAACTTCTGAAGTTGGCACTTCAGAAGTTATGCCTTAGGCTTTTCTTTAGAGCTTTATATCTTCAGAACTCAGTCCCTTTTGAAGCTATTTTGATATCTTTATCAATCTCCCCCTTAGCTTCAAAAGTTCAAATCATACTTCCAAAAATTCAGAATTTCTCTAACATCTTTCAGAATCAAACTTCTGTATTCTAGCAAGTATTCAGCAATTCTGATCATCTCTTTAGCAAGTTTCTTGTGCTTCTCCCAATCTTCATTGCTCAGATTCTTTGGTCTTTTATTCTGTCTTTTTACCAAACGATCTCTGATAGCCATGAGAGTTCCATTGCAACACTTATGAAATTCTTCAAATCTCACAAATAAAAGTTCTTGGAAGCATTTGCAAACAAAGCCTGGAGGTTGAATTACTAAAGTACTTTTCTTCAGATTCTGAGTATCTGGAAAGCTTAGATTTGGTTTGCTCAAGTGTATTTGTTTCTTGTTCAGAACATAAGCAACCTGAAAATCATTCTTTGTAGCCCATATAAACTCTCTGTACAAGCCATCTCTGAGAATTGGAAATGATTTTCTGAACTTGGTGATTGAATGATGAAAAAGATAAAGGCTTCTGTAAACTCTGAGTAGATCTCTGAGATAAACATTCTGAAAATCAGCTTCAGAAAAGGTAGAAATTTCACCATTTTGCCTTTCAACAGTGAAGAATGCATATTTGTAATTTTGTCTTGTCTTCAAGTCAGCATTAATTACTTTGACCACAGGACTATCCTTCCTTGCTTCATTGATTGGAATCCTTATCTTTCTAATGATATCTGAGTACCATTGTTTCCAACCAAAGGACTTTTGAATCCAGCAATCAATATAGTTGAACTTTTGTTCATATTCCATGAACATTTCTGGATGGAAATATTCAAGAAACATGGTGAAAGCACTTTCTTCTATTCTTTGCACTTGTAGTTGTTCCTCTTCAGATATTTTTTCTTCAGGAACCAACTTTTCAGAAATATTTTCAAAAACTTCCTCCTTTTCTTTTTCCTTTTCTTTTTGACTTACTTCTGAACTTTCAAGATTCAGAGTGTACTTCTAAATTTCTTCCATGTCTTGCCTCTTTGTATGGATCTTGAAGTCATAAGCATCACTTAGTAAATAATCTGCTCCTCTTATCTTGTTTACTTTCTTGTGACAAGCTAGATAACTCTTTCTCACAAATTCTCTAAAATTTATTCTTTCTTTGATCAGATAGATAATTTCTTCTTTGATGTCAGATTCTTCAATAAAATATGTCATGTAGTTCAGAAACCATTTAAGAGAGGATGTAGAATACTTTGGAATATTAGATGCAACAAATGTCTTAGTGATTCCTTCCACAAGATACATGAAACTAATATCTGGATTAGTGAACAATATTTTCAACCCAAACCTTTCAATATATACAGTTCCAACAGATTTACTGTATTAAGTCTGTATTCCAAAGCCAATTGAAAATCATGCTTAATGAGATTTCTTATATATATTCCCAAGATTCTTCTAATCTCTGAGACTAACTCCGATTCACCTGTGTTAACACAAAAAGACAAAATTGCCAACTTATCTTGTAGTCTTAGCTTGTAAACATCAAACTGAGTGAACTCACATAAGGTACCATCTCTTCTTTCTGCTCCAAATCTGAATATAGTTAAATCATTCTGAATTGATTTTGATATGCATCTGATCTTCTTTATTAAAGTTGAATCATGAAAATTCTGAACACCATGATTCTGAATAAAGTTTCTCACTTGAACAATATGATCTTCAGACCATTCATCATTCAGAAAATCTTCCAACTTTGCAAACTTCATGCTTCTTTTGTACATGAAGCAATAAATATCTTCAAGAAATATCAAGCTGCTTTCTCCAGGAATAAACACATTTTCTTTTTCAAAAACTTGATCCATTATAGGTTCTTCAAGTACTGGAAGATCTATTTCAGGAATGATAATACAAGGTCTGAACCTAACTTCAAATTTTCTTGAGAAAACAATTAGAATTTCATCTACAATTTCAACTCCTTCCGTATGACTTAGATCAAATTCCAGTTCAACTCTTTCATCTGGTTGATCAAGAAAATTTCTGAAGACAGAAAACCTGTTGTCCAAAAGTCTACACTCCAGACTTCTTGGATAGTTCAGAAAGACATGCACCCAACAGAATTGGCTTAATATTTTCCATAGCTCTTCAGAAGCTCTTCTGTATTCATCACTCAGGAATTGTTGAGGCTTCCAAATCACCAAATCCTTTATTTCATTTACATCAGAACTTTCTCCCATATTAACTCCAGATATATCTTCTTCAAACATAATGACATTAGAAAGATCACTAGGCTCACCAATAACATCTTCAAATGCAAGATATTCCCTTAGCATTTCTTCATTTGAATAAGGAATAATGTCTGTATTATCTGAGCTTAAGTTACCTTCAGAATCAAAGGATATCTTCTCTATTTCATACCCTTCCTCTACTGTATCTTCAGAAGAATGAACAGTTGCCTCTTGCCCTTCATGTTCTGCAAATAAAATATCTTCTATTGCTTCAGAAACTCTATTAGATGCTTCACCAATATTCTGAGCATCTTCAGAAGTTTTCTCAGAGCTTTGTTTTTGAACATTCTCAACATTCTCTGTTTCAGATACTCTTTGTCTTTCCCCCCCCCCCCTCTTGATGATCAGGATCCTGATCATCAAGACTCCTTTTAATAGTATCTGATTGAGGCCTGCACTCCAGAACAGATAACCTTGTGCTTAAATCTGTCTGAGAATTCTGAATAGAAGAAAGCTGACTTAAAATCTGAGAAATATCATCCTTTGTTGCAAAGATAGAAGAATCTGGTTGAGCAGATGAAGAAGAAGTCTGAGAAGCCTTCAGAGAAGAAACTGATGAGGCCACTTCAGAAAAAGCAGTCAGAAGTGCTTGTTTAAAAGAATTCAGATCAGTAGAAGATTGAAGTTGAAAATCATTCAACTTATTCACCATACTTACACCTTGTTGATCCAACCTATCCTCCATCACCTTTTTTGTTGTATCCGTCAATTCCTTGATGTCCTTCTGAATCTTTGCAAATTCAGAAGTACAGAAATCTTTGAATTCTATGAATTCAGAAGATGTTTGCAGTCCTTCAGAAGAAGGCTGGCCTATATGTGCCACAGAGACATCATGAACCACATTTGATTCTGTTAATGGGGCTTTTGTGATGTTCACCCCACCAGGTCTTCCAACTAATCCTTGATAACCAGCAGTAGGAATATCTATAGTTGTTGATGCAATGTGACAAACACTTTGCTTAGTGACATCAAAAAGATGTGTGCTAGTGTGAATGGATTCCATATTAAATGGTTCAATAGGCTTAATATTGAGTGGACCCTCAGACTCAATGTGGTCAAAATGATGAAGGGGGGACATATGTCCTTCATTTTCAACAAAAGGTACCTCCAAGTGGGGTCCTAATGGATTATAAGCTGCTTGCCCCATAAGTGTTGATGAAACACCCTTCTGTTGAAAGATGGGTGAGTGGCTGGAGGGGTTAAACAAGTTTTCCATGGGTGAGTGGCTGGAGGGGTTAAACAAGTTTGCCATGGGCTCACTGGCCTTTTCAATATCAACCACCAAAGAGTGTGGAATGATAGAAGATGTAGGTGCCCGGCTGGTAACAGGTGGTTCACAGGTTTGTTTTTCTTTTACCTGTGTTCTCCCCTCATCAATTCTTTTTCTTACCCTTCTACCCTGTCTCTCATTTTCATTTTTCCTCTTTACTCTTTGAGGTTGTTCTCCCCCTTGAACATCCTCCCCACTCTGTCTATTAATTCTAGACTCCCTTGCATTAGCACCACTCTGGTTTGAATCAGGGGAAGGGACTACTGGTTGAGGTAATCCCATAGATTCTAAATGCTCACTCCCCATCCTATTTGGTGTACTTACATGATTAAGTAAATGAGAAGGAAGTGGAACTGCATTTGGAAATGTAAGTTTTGCATTTGGTGGTCTTAAACTATCCATAGTAAAGATAGGAACATGTACCTCATGGACTAGAACAGGGATTGCAGATACTGCTTTCATTGCTTCTTTGATGAGTGTTTGAAAGAATCTTTGAAATGGTATGTAGTTGAATGTGGACTTCTTCAAAATTGCAGATTTGAGTTCATCAAAAATGAGACTAGCATAATCATAGTGTTTGTTGAAGGCAACTCCATGAAAAATAATCCTCCCATTGGCTGAAGCTTGATCCAAACTTGAACTTTTCCCTGATAAGCAAGTGTTCAGAATTGAGAATAAACAGTACCATATTGGAGGTAAACATTTCCTTCTAAAGGAACTTAAAGCGTTTAAATTTTCAGAATATCCTAAACTCATGAAATCTGAGATCATTTCTGTTGAAGAAGGAATTGGATCATAAGAGGTTTTCCCAAGAACTTCATCTGACTTTGGCAAGAAGTGAAGACATCTAATATCATCCACAGAGATACACACCTTGTAAGCATGAACATAGGAGACAATTTCATATTCAGATTCATCAACCTCAGCATAGTACCAGAATTGTTGTAGATAAGAAGCAGGAACAGAAAATTTCCTAGAAAGTAGAGTACGGAGTGGATGTTTCTTCAGAATGTCAATCAAAATTCTTTGATCATCAATGAAGTCCTTCGACTTAAAGTTCATTGCACAGTTATTTTTCTTGATGTCAAGGAGTTTTTCAGCAGGAACATAGAGTTTTGACATATCACTGCTTTCAACACGAGTCTGAGATTCACTATCACCAGCATTTGATTCAGAAATAATTTCAATAGGTTCGATTTGTGTTTCCCCAATTTTATCAGTTCTCGGGCTAGAGTTAGGGTTAGGGTTGGAAGGTCCAGCTTGATGAATAGCAGTTGTGGCTGTGTCTTGAAGCATTTGATCTTCAGGAAGTGGAACTTCCAATGTTCCCACAACCAGTTTCTGAGGTACAATCTTGAATGAACCATCACTCGATGATCCATTGTTGTCATTTTGACTCGAAGAAGTATAAACCATAGCTTTTGAAGTAGACATGATAGTTGAAAAACAAGGATTCGAAACAGAATGAAGATCAATGAAAACAGATAGATTTTGCAGAAGAAAATCGCTAAAAAATGAAGATGATGAAGAATCCATTGATTTATAAGATTGGATAAGCGTTGGTGGACACGTGGCCAAAAAGTAAATGTGATTAGAGTAGTAATCATCATTTTTTTGGATAAATGAACCGGTTAAATGACATTATTAAGAAATATCCAATGAAATTAAAACACGTGGCACATGCTTAAGTGAAAATATCAACGGGAAGTTAAGTTCTGAGAACAAGTTCAAAAACTTCAGAAATTGTTTAGAACTTCTGAGAATAAGTTCAGAAGTCTGAAAGAAGGAATTCAGAAGAATCACAAAATGTGGAAGTGTAGTTCAGAACTAAACTTGGATCATCTTATAAGACCAAAAATCATTTAAAAATACAAACTTCTGAAAAATATAAAACATTTTGATAATTCAGAATTAGGTTTGAACAAACAGAAAACTGATTTTATCTAAGGAAGCTTGTTCATACTTCTTAGATATAAAGGACAAGACTTTATTTCAGCAATACAGAGTTGTTTTGTAGGAAAGAATAGTGTAGAATTTTGAAATTAATACCACTCCCCCTTGAATCATTAGCACTTATGATTCTCCCCTTAATCATTGCAATGTTATCAAAGAAACAAGAAAATATTAGAGAAATGAGAAGAGAGAGAAAAAAATGAAAAGTATTAAAATACAATCAACCTAGATACAGAAGGAATATACTTCTGAGTTTTAAAAGAAGCAAAGATCTGAATGTTGAACTTCAGAATATGCAGAATATTTCTGAAGAGCAGAATTTGAGATAAAAACCTCAGAATATAACTTCTAGAGTATAGTTGATGTATAATACTTACATAGACATATTCATCATGCCCAATTTACTTACCAAGAAGTTAAATCGTTTTTCATCAAGTGCTTTGGTAAATAAATCAGCCAACTGATAATCTGGCTGAACAAAAAACATTTCAATATTACCTTTTTCCACATGATCTTTGATAAAATGATATCTTACATCAATGTGCTTGGTCTTTAAATGCTGAACAGGATTGGCAGTGATGGCTATGGCACTCTTTGAATCACAATACAGAGGAATCTTTTTGAAAGTATAACCATAGTCTTTAAGTTGAACTTGCATCCAGATCACTTGTGAGCAACATATTGCAGCTGCCACATACTCAGCCTCTACTGTAGAAGTAGAAACACAATTTTGTTTCTTTGAAGACCAACTTACCAGTCTATCACCCAGAAATTGACATGATCCAGAAGTGCTTTTCCTGTCTAATTTGCATCCACCATGATCTGCATCTGTAAATGCTGTTAGTTCAAAACTAGAATCCTTAGAATAACAAAGTCCCAATGAAAGAGAACCTTTTAGGTATCTAAGTATTCTTTTTGCAGCTAGAAGGTGTGATTCCTTAGGATTAGCTTGATATCTGGCACAAATACATGTAGCAAACTTTATATCTAGTCTACTAGCAGTTAAGTAAAGCAAAGATCCAATTATGCCTCTGTACTTTTTCTGATCAACAGATTTTCCATTCAGATCAGGTTCTAACTTAGTTGCAGTGGCCATTGGAGTTTGAATATTTGAACAATCAGTCATGTCAAACTTCTTAAGTAAATCTGAGACATACTTAGATTGATTAATGAATATGCCAGTGGGAAGTTGTTTAACTGGAAGACCAAGGAAAATGTCAACTCTCCCATCATACTCATTTCAAATTCTGTTTGCATGATTTTCTCAAAATTTCTACAAAATTTTGGATTAGTAGAAGCAAATATAATATCATCTACATAGATTTGTATCAAAATCATATCATCACCCTCCTTTTTCAGAAATAAAGTTGTATCAACAGTACCTCTTTTGAATTTAGAATTCAGAAGAAAAGTTGTAAGAGTATCATACCATGCTCTTGGTGCTTGTTTAAGTCCATATAAGGCTTTGTCTAAAATGTAGACATGATCTGGGAACTCTTTGCTTACAAAGCCTTCTGGTTGTTCAACATACACTTCTTCATGTAAAATACCATTCAGAAATGGACATTTCACATTCATTTGAAATACCTTCGTGTTTTTATGAGCATCATATGCAAGAAAGATTCTAATGGCCTCTAATCTAGCAACAAGAGCAAATGTTTCATCATAATCAATCCCTTCTTGGTGACAATAACCCTTAGCTACAAGTCTTGCCTTGTTTCTTACAACAATACCATTTTCATCCTTTTTATTTCTGAATACCCATTTTGTGCCAATGATGGATTTACCTTTTGGTTTTGGTATCAATCTCCAGACCTTGTTTCTTTCAAACTGATTTAACTCATCCTGCATGGCTAAAATCCAGTCTGGATCTTGAAGAGCTTCATATGGCTTTTTGGGTTCCATGCTACTTAAGAAATTTACATACAGACATTCATTTGCTGTTGCAGACCTTGTTTGAATACCTTTCGATGCATCTCCAATAATTTGATGCACAGGATGACTGGATGTCCATTTGTTCACATTTGGCAATGGTTGAACAAACGAAACATTGTTTAGAGAATCATAATCATCAACAATTGCTTGAGTTTCAGTATCATGATTGATAACTGAATGTAAATCTGAAGTATCCCCCTCAAATGAAACATTTTGAATTTGTTCAGAACTTTGATGTACATGCTCAGAAGTATCTGGAACTGGTTCAGAAACAACTTGAACGGGATCAGAAACAACTTGAACTGGTTCAGAAACAACTTGAACTGGTTTAGAAATAGTTTGAACTGGTACAGAAACAACTTGAACTGGTTCAGAAATAACTTGAACTAGTTCAGAAATAACTTGAACCGGTTTAGAAATAGCTTGAACTGATTCAGAAATTGGATGTACATATGTAGAAGTTGGAAGTTCTGAATTTGAGGTTGAGATTTGTGGTGCTGATGTACTTGAAATTTGTATTTCTGAAATGTCTTGATTTTTTTAAGCTTTTTCGGAGAGAAGGATTTTGATAATCTGCAGAAACATTTACAGAAATATGAAATAAGTCTTGACATAGAATGTGTAAACTTTCAGAAGATGAGTTTGTCTGATTATGTTCTGAGTCTAAACTTTCAGAAATTGAGTTATGTGCGAGTTCTGAACTGTCTTGTTCAGAAGTCAATGTTGGCTCATGAAATCTGACATTTGTAGTCTCAATGATTCTTTGTGTTCCTTTAATGAGTACTCTATAAGCTTTGGATCTTTGAGAATAGCCAACAAAGATACCAGCTACACCTTTTGGTGCAAATTTGTCAAGATGCTGAGTATCATTCTTTAGAAAACATCTGCAACCAAAGATTTTAAAATAATCAATAGAGGGTTTTCTTTGTTTTAACATTTCATAAGGAGTTTTAAGAAATTTTCTGTTTAGAATTGTCCTGTTCTGAGTAAAACATGCAGTAGCAATTGCTTCTGCCCAAAGAGAGAGAGGAAGTTCTGAATATGCAAGCATGGTTCTTGCAGCCTCTACCAAAATTCTATTCTTTCTTTCAACTACCCCATTTTGTTGAGGAGTTCTTGCAGCGGAAAAATTATGTGAAATACCAACAGATTCCAAAAAATGCCGAAGTGCAGAACTGGTAAATTCTGTTCAATTATCACTTCTGATCTTTTGAATTGGGAGTTGAAGAAGAACTTGAATTTTCTTCAGAAAGGGTATCAGTCTTTCAGAAGTTTCAGACGTGAGTCTCAGAAATTCAATCCATGCATATCTTGTGTATTCATCTATTATGACAAGAATGTATTTCATTCCCCCCATGCTTTGAGTTTTCATTCGTCCACATAAATCCATATGTAGCATTTCAAGTGGAGCTTTGCATGAAGATAGCATTTTCAGAGGATGAGAACTTCTTTTGATCTTCCCTAGTTCACATGCAGAACAAAGAGAGTTGTTGTCAAATCTAATCTTTGGTAGTCCTCTTACAGATTGATGATTGCCTAATTCAGAAATGGCTTTGAAGTTCAGATGTGACATTCTTCTGTGCCAAAGCCAACTATCATTTCTCATTGTTGTAGACATATAACATACACCTTGTAATTGACCTGTTGTAGTGAATGTTGCTGTGTAGATATCTCCATCTCTATAAGTAGTTAATTCTTTTTTGTTTGCTGTACACAGAACATGACAATGATCTATGTCAAAATTAACTTTCCAATATTTTTCACAGAATTGACTAATACTGAAAAGATTATGTCTTAGTCCCTCAACATAGAAAACTTTCAATTCTGTTACATCTCCTTTAATGAAAGTTCCATATCCTCTGACATATCCCTTTGCATTGTTTCCAAAGCTAACTGTTCCTCCATATCTTTGATGATAATCAGTTAGTAGTTCTTTGAAAGGTGTCATGTGTCTTGAACATCCAGAATCTAAGACCCACACATGACATATCTACAAAAGAGATTATTGAGTTTTAGGTACCCATTTCAGAATGGGTCCTTTGAGATTAGTAAGAATATTTGAAGTTCTGAACTTTTTCTTCAGATTTTTCAATTCAGAAGTTTGTTCAGAATTTTGAGATTTATCTTTCTTAGTTTTATTTTTATTTTTATTGTTTTGTTTAGTTGAATTTGTTAATATAGCTGAACATTTCTGAATAGATTTCATCAAATTTTTCTTGTTTGTATTGGAGTTAAGATGAAAATTATGATGACCACAATTAATACAGTGAATGTGATTCTTTAATGTATTTACCACATCAATAGATATATAAGAATCAATAACATTTGATTTTTCAACAAAAGTTCTTTTATTCATTTTCTTTGATTTAGGTACATCATTCTTCTTTAAAAATGAAAAACTATCTAATTTGTCATTCTTTTACAGTCTTTCATGTTTCTTTCTCCATACTAAAGTGGATAGCTCTGTAAAAGATAAGAAATGAGGATTAGTGCAAGAAATTCTTTTGTTCACTTTAAGTTTATTTTCAGAATTTGAATTAATTTGTTGAACTTCAGAGAGAGAATTTGAGGATTGTCCTTTTTCAAAAAATTTAATTCTGGTGTTGAAGTCAGAAGATGTTATTGAACATGGTGTTGAAATCAATGAAATGTTTGTAGTAGTAGGAGAAAAATCTGAATTCTGATATTCTGGTTTTAAAAACACAGGACCAAACATTTCTGAAGGTATCTTTGAAGTTTCTGATTTTAGTATTTTTCCTTCACTCATACAAGATTTTGATTTGTAAACCAAATAGCCATTTTTATCAATGACTTGCACCATATGATCATCATCATCTTCTGAATCAGAAGCATTTATTAGTTCTGAAAATTTATTGTGAGTCATACTCTTTGCAAAAATATTTGAATTTGTTGTTGTTGTGGACTCATCATCAGAATGATCAAAAAATATATTGGGATTCTCATCAACATCTTCTAAAGATTCAATTTCTGAGAATTCGTCATATTTTTCTTCATGTTCTGATTTATTATCAGAAGTATCTTCTGAAATGCCTTCAGAATTATATTCAGAAATTATCTCAGAAGTAACTTCATAAATTATTTCAGTTTTAACAATTACTTCAGATTTTTCTTCAGAAATAATATTTGATTCAAAAGATTTACAAATGTTTGAACTTGTATTTATTTCTTCTGTTTTAGAAGTTATTTCTGGTTCACCAGATTTAAGATGTGTTTCTTCTGAAAACAAAGTTTCTGATTTTACAAAAGGTATTCTTTCAGGCAAAGAATAATTCACAGGTTTAGAAATGACATCTGTATTTGATTCATTGAAAATTTTCATTTTAGAATAATCATACAGATTTGCATGTGCCTTTTTCAGTATATGACTGTCATTATACCCTAAACCTACTTTTATGTTATAAAATTTTGAATTTTGAGTCTGACTAGTTAAAATATTCAGAGTTTGTTCAGTTTGTCCTCTTTTAAAATTTAAATCTTCTAATTCTTTAATCTTTTTATAAAGATCAAGTCTCTCTTGATTCAGAAAATTCATTTTAACATTCAGAATTTCTTTTTCAGACTTCTCATTTATAATTTCCTTTGTAAGTTGTCCATTTTTTCTTTTAAAACAAGTTTTTCTTCAGAAACCTTTTTAAGAATCTGTTGAGCTTCTTGACAATTTTCTTTATATATTTGACTTTCAGCTCTGAATTGATTGACCAAAATTATTTCACCTTTGATTCTGTTTCTGAGAGTTTCAAATTCAGAAAACATGTTTTGAAATTGATTTTTCATTTCAGAATCTTCAGTGTTATGTTCAGAATTTTGTTCAGAAGAGTAGTTTATTTCAGAATTTAATTCAGAAGATGAAGAAGATACCTCTGTGTCTTGTTTGTCTTTTTCTGGATCCATTTGACACCTATAGCAGTTTGTTGCATAGTGAGCAACTTCCTCATCATCATCTCCATCACTCCAGTTTAACCAGTCCTCTTCATACTTGGTTACTAAAGCAGGATTAAGTTCTTTTTTCTTGGCTAACAGATGCTTCTTCTCATAGTAGCCTGAATTCTTCACTTTTGGCATCTTGCATTGTCTTGCATAATGTCCAGGCTTTCCACAGTTAAAGCATCTTGTTGGTTCAGATGTTTCAGATTGACCAGCTTCTTGACCTTTCTTAGGTCCATTTTCAGATCTAGGTTTATTATGATATTTTTTATTGTATCTTTGTGTAAATTGTCTTGTCATAAAAGCAATATTATCAGAAATCCTTTTTAGCTCCTCATCTTATTCATCCCCATCACAAACTGTTGTCTCTGGGATCTCACACACCTTTTTGGCAGAAATAGTTAGAGAATTATTATACTTCTTGCTTAACAAGGCTACAGTTTCATTTACCTTCTTTTGTTCATTTTGTCTAGTTTTGATTTTGTCTTCTTGTTGAAACAGAATACCATAGACATCATGAATGAATTTTCTTGATAAATTTCTAGTAACCATGTTATCAAATAAGCTTGACCATTCATTACCCAAGTTATTCAGAAATTTGTTGTTTATCTCAGAATTTGATTTCTGAACACCATTTCTTCTCAAATCATTCAGAATATTGTTGAATCTATGATAAGTCTCTGTAATAGATTCATTCTCTTTATATCTGAAGTTTTCATAAGTACCCACACAGATATTTAGTCTTTGTGCTTGAGCTTTTGTACTACCCTGCATTTGAGCTTCAACTTCATCCTACATGGCTTTAGCAGATGTTAAGTTATCTACTCTATTGAATATCTCATTAGGAATAGCCATTGTAAGAAGAGTTAATGCTCTTTTGTCAACTTTAGCTTGGGCTTTTTCAGTGGTGCTATACATACCTAGGCTTTTCTTGATTCTTGACGCTGGTATTTCAGGAGTTGATTCAGTTCTAGGAACTGCTGGAATTTCAATAAAGACCTCTATTGGACCATTTGTGATTGATTGCATTAAACCTTCATCTATGTTGTCCAGGAATTGAATCATTCTGATTCTCCATGGATGGCATTCTCCCAAGAAAAGAGTTGGTGGTTTCGTTTCAGATCCGATTGAGACAATTTCTTTAGACATCTTTGATTGTTAGAAGATCGAGAATTCACCTGATTTGAATTTGAGATTTATCGATCAAGAACACCAAGAACTGTCAGATCTGACAATTCTTTCACAAATCTTCAAGAACAGATGAATTGGCTCTGATACCAATTGTTAGGACCCAAACAATCAAGATATCAATATATGAAAGATTTTAACAGGAATGTGATAGCCAAATGTAATATGTATTGATTAAATGTACAGTATTACAGAATATATCTTTACAATGCTAATGAAAACGTTAGTTCTAACTATCTAACAAACTAACTATTTATACATGAAATAGAAAGACTAAAGTAACAGTACATTCATAACAGACAAGTTCAGAACAGGTTCTGAACTCCTTCAGATCTTCTTCAGAAGTGTCTTCAGAACTTCTTCAGAACCTCTTCAGAATGTCTTCAGAACTTCTGAAGTTGGCACTTCAGAAGTTATGCCTTAGGATTTCATTAGATCTTTATATCTTCAGAACCCAGTCCCTTTTGAAGCTCTTTCGATATCTCTATCATTAACTTTGATGAATCTAGTCCCATTCATACTTCTCATACTCATGATGATGATGAAGAATTGAATGCTTGGATGAGATCTCATTATGGGGAACCTGAAACGTATTCCAGCAATCAACCTCCTGCTGAAGCATGTGATGACGAAATCCCTGTAAATCCTTCAAATGACAAACATCCATCTTCAGGGATGAATGTTACTCCCTTAAATCAGATTCCTATTGCTGATTTCTCTCTTGGAAATTCCTTTGTGAACAACCAAACTACGTCTGAAAATCAATCTCCTGAATTGATTCTAAATGAAGTACCTGTTGCTGAAACAACAAGTCCTATTCTAGAAACTGAAGAACAAGTCGCTGAATCTGTTGTTGATCTTGATCTCTCTCCTCAACCTCCAGCTCAGCGATGGACTGCAAATCATCCAATAAATCAAATTAATGGTGATCCCAATGCAGGTATCAAAACACGTAGAGGTACAGGTAATATCTTTCTTTATGTTAACTTCATTTCTCTCTCTGGACCTAAGAAGATAGATCAAGCTATCTCTGATCCTAGCTGGGTTTCACCTATGCAAGAAGAACTAACTGAATTTCGCAGGAATAAAGTTTGGAATCTTGTTCCTAGACCCTCTGATAAAACTATCATAGGAACCAAATGGGTTTTCAGAAATAAGCTAGATGAAAACGGGACTATAATTCGCAATAAGGCTAGACTTGTTGCTCAAGGTTATAGACAGGAAGAAGGGATTGACTATGATGAGACCTTTGCACCTGTAGCTCGCTTAGAAGCCATAAGACTCTTTTTAGCTTATGTTGCCCATATAGACTTCAAAGTTTTTCAAATGGATGTTAAAAGTGCTTTTCTAAATGGAAAACTCAGCGAGGAAGTTTATGTTGAACAACCCCCTGGTTTCTCAGACCCTAACCATCCTGGATATGTTTTCAAACTGGAAAAGTCTCTTTACGGGTTAAAACAAGCTCCTAGAGCTTGCTATGATACCCTTTATAAATTTCTTCTTAAAGAAAAATTTGTTCGTGGAAAAATTGACCAAACCCTGTTTTTAAGAAAATATAAAGGTCATACCATTCTCGCTCAGATATATGTCGATGACATTATCTTTGGTTCCACAAGACCCAAATTGTGTACTCTTTTCGTTGCAAGAATGCAAAAGCAATATAAAATGAGTATGATGGGTGAACTAACGTATTTTCTAGGTTTGCAGATAAAGCGATCTGACAAAGGAATCTTTATTTGTCAAAGCAAATATGTTAAAGACATGTTGAATAAAGTCGACATGAATCAATGCTCAGCGATGAAGACCCCTATGGCGCCTCCTCTGACTTTGAACAAGGATCCCAATGGGAAACCAGTCAATCTCACTGCCTATCAAGGGATGATTGGATCTGTGTTGTATCTTACAGCGAGTAGACCTGACATCATGTATTCTACATGTCTCTGCGCTCAATATCAAGCTGAACCGAAGGAATCCCATATAATCGTTGTAAAGCGAATCTTCAGATACCTGAAAGGAACTCCAAATCTAGGTCTTTGGTATCCCAAAGGCTCAGGATTTGATCTTATTGATTATTCTGACAGTGACTTTGCAGGTTGTAATATAGATAGAAAGAGCACCACTGGTGGGTGTCAGCTACTAGGTGGAAAGTTAATTAGTTGGACAAGCAAAAAGCAAAACTCAGTGTCCACCTCCACCGCTGAAGCGGAATATGTAGCCGCTGGTAGTTGTTGTGCTCAAATCCTTTGGATGAGAAATCAACTCAGAGACTACGATCTCAAGCTCTCTAAAATTCCTATTTATTGTGATAGTACTAGTGCTATTGCCATTACTAACAATCCTGTACTTCACACCAAAACCAAGCACATTGAGATCCGATATCACTTTATCAGAGATCATGTGATGAATGGTGACGTTGAGCTTCATTTTGTACCTAATGAATATCAGCTCGCTGATCTTTTCACCAAGCCTCTTGATGAAACTAGATTCAATCTACTTATCAGCGAACTTGGTATGTTGAACGCTGAATAATTTTTATTCAGTGACTTACAACAAGTGATACAAATAAAGCCTTCAAACTTTCCATTCGCTGAACTCTGATTCAGCGATATCTGGGCCATCTCCCCAGGTATTATCTTCTAACCTTTATCACTCTTTGATGTCTTTTCTCATCAAAGAATGAGTCTCTGAAAATAAAACGCCTCACTGACAATCCTTTATTGTCATTGATGAAGATTTTAAATTAATAATGATACTTTCCTTATGGATAATTATCATTATAATATTTTAAAAATAAGAAAAGGACACGTCAGACCTTTTTCTGACACACGACGGATTGCGACGTTTCCCTTCCAACTTCTTTCTTGGAACGTGTGCCAGGTTATCATTTCTTTTTCAAAAAGTTAAAACCGTCGTTTAGCACTCCTTTCTTTCTCTCTCCTCATGCTATTTAAGCAATTCTTTTGCCTCATTTGCATCTTTATGCTTTCATAACTCTCCAAAAGGCAAAAGAACCTTCGAAACTTCAAGCTTTCTCAAGAATACCAAGAACACGCACTTGTGCATTTTTCTTCTCGAAACACCTAAGGTTTGATCTAAACCTTTACTTAAAACTGGAAACATCTTGTTTCATATCTTCTTATCTTTAATCTTCTTAAAATGCAATAAAAACATATTTTAGGAAGAAAATAAATTTAATCTGGATTAAAACTCAAAAAAAAATCTTCTATTTTCAAAAACCCTGTTCTAAGTTCTTTCCTTAGAACAGAAGACTTTCTTCTTAAAGTTTTATCCATTTTTATTTATCTTCTATTTTTTCTAAAAAAAAATTATGTTATTGTTTTTACCACAAGCATTTTGATCTTGTTCATCAAAATACTTGTTTCTTTTAATCTTACATTTGGTATTCTTTATACCAAACTCTGGTTTATACATTTATGTATAAAACCATGATTTATCTCTTTGGTGTTCCCATTTTTCCTACAGAAATGGCCTCTGCAAGTAAGACTGCTGATACCTCTACTGCTACAACAGTTGACAACACTTTCGTCGTTGCACCAACCTGCCACTTCCCAATGAAGAAACTTGTCTTCAAATCATGCAATTATATTGCATTGGTTAACATACCCGCTGATCGCCCTCACTTCAATGAAGGATCTATCTTCATCAAGGCATGCCCGCTGACGTAGGCGTTTGTCCACAACCCAGTGGGCATCTCCTCACATCTTCATGCTCTGTGGTACACGGCTCACTGTACCACGCTCACCACGGACAAGGGGACCGTGCTCTCTGCTATTGACTACAAGGTTCCAGACCTTGGATACTTCTCCTGCACTGCTGGATTTGTGAGGAAGGCTCTTCGTCTCCCAGCACACGCCATAAATGCACAATGGGGCGCTGAACCTACCAAGATGCAGATCGACACTTTCTGGGACTCTATTGGATATGCCAGGGAGAATCCATCGCTGAAAACGGTGGGCTCAAAGGTAAAAAAGAAGATATTGCCTGCTCGCTGGCAATACATCTTTACCCAGGTGATCCAATGCCTTGGGTCAAAGATTGGCTCGCATGACCAAGTGAGCAAGCACTTTCAGGATCTCGCCTTCTCTCTCTTTAGCAATATGGTCAATCGCATCAACGCTACTACCAGATACCCCGTCATCCCATACCCATGGTTCTTCGCAACAATCTTGGAAGTTGCCTTCGGGGAGGAATACCCGAAGATCGGTGACCACTCCTTCTCTGTGGTGGGGAAGAAGTCCCTGGACATAGAGGAACGTCCAGGTGATGCTCCTTTCATGCCTTACATGCTGAAAGTGATTGGAGCCCCTCTTTCAGTGTCTACCTCGCTGCCCATCCCAACAGCGAGTATCCAGAACACTGCTGCTGCTAAGAGGAAACAACCAACTGATGGTCATACAAATACCATCACTACCAAACTCAAGAAGCCAAAGAAGATGATCTCTCAAAAGACCACCCTCTCTGATTTCGGTGTACTACCAACACCAACAGCAGCCGCAGCCACTTCAACGGTCTCTTCATCCGTTGTTGCTTCATCAGCACTACCTCCACCATCAGGGACTTCGGTCACTGAGGGTGTTATAGCCAGCTCTGCTGAAGCTGGACCAGGTACTACTCTCATAGCCTTCTTAACTTCTATCTCCTCTCCTTTGGTCCTCACCTCAGCACATGACTCAGCGATAGTTGTCCCTATCCCTGATAATGCTGAAATGCACGCAGTCCAAACCTCAATATTGTTTAGACAATCTGAGTTTTGGAAGGCCAATTTAAAAGGACCCTAGAGTGTCTCTCTCAGACACCCTAAGACACTGGTTGGTGATCCTCAAGACACTACCTCTGCAAATGTAGTCCCTAAGAGTAATCCTCATGATACTCTCAAGAAGAAAAATAAAAATTTTCATCCGTATTCTAATCCAGATGCATTTTTGGCGTCTTTATCTATGTTATCATCAGGTGTCGCTCCTCTCTTCACTTCAGCGACAGCGACAACCACCAGCGCTCCTCCTCTCAGCAAGGAAATGGGGAAGTATCCTCAGGTCCATCCCAGTGCTGCAAAGCTCCGAGAGGCCAAGACAGAGATGGCAGCTCCCAAGCTTCCCATTCTAGTCACTGAACTCCCTCCCATTGTCCTTCCCAGTCCTACATTCCCTGCTATTGACTATCTGGTCAGGGAATGTGCTCTAACAAGAGTAAGGGTTGACAATCTTCAGACTTCAACTGAATTCATCTTCAGACGCATCGTTGGGACTCCAGCGATCAAGACCAACGTCAGCAACCTTGTCTTTGACATCTTCTCTCTAAAGGAAGACAACCGGGTCCTTGGCCAGAACCTGTCCAACTTAGAGCAGAAGGTTGTTGCTCAGGCAAACATCCTTGAGTCTATTCAAAAGACTCAATCCGATATGATGCAGATGCTCACCAAGCTCTCTGAGACTAATTCCTCCTTCACTGCTGCTGATCGGACTACGCTTCAGGAAAATGATAAGAAGCTCAAGGACATTCAGTCCAATGTTCGCACTCTGATGGTGCATTGTCTACCACCTGATAACATCGAGGGGGAGAGATGTGCCAAAGAGTTTGCAGATGAACTCATTGCGGAGCACAACCGGACGTTCCCTGGTAAAAAGATTTCTCCGTACATCCAGCGAACGGGATCTTCCCTCCCTGAAGGGTTCGCTGCTGAAGCTGAAGAAGATGATGATGATGCTGAGGAAGATGATGAAGAAGAAGAAGAAGAAGATCCTATCCCTCATTATGGGGGAACGAATGATGATGAAGATGACGATGACATTGGAAGTGCCGTAGAGCATTTCAGAATGTCTAGGCCTGGAGTCTTTCATCAAGAGCCTTTGGGGGACGGACAACATCCCTCTCAGGGACAATTCGGTCCCTCAGGCAAAGGAAAAGAAGTGGTAAATCTGGATGCCACTATCCCATTATCTGAGGGGGAGACCACAAATGAGGTATCTTTTCCTCTTATCCCTTATATTACACCTCTCTCTAAAACCCCCACACCTCCTTCACCTACAAAAACACTCTCTAATAAATCTTTTTCCTCCTCTCCTTCCCTCAGTGATCCCCGTCCCCCAAAGAATTCCACTTCATGGAAGGAACCTTCTTCCGAAGAGCAGTTTATGTACATAATAGAAACTGACTCTAAAGAAGAAGAGGGCCTTATTCCAAGGTGTCGCGTTCAAAAGCCGATCATAAGCGAGCCTAAAGAAGAATAAAGGCGAATAAAATTCCTTAGGGAATCTGAAGCAAGAAGAATAAGGGTGCCTCAAGTTGAACCCATAGACGCTGTACCAATAAGGATGGTAGATGAATTCTACTTCCTGTCTAGCGAAGAGAGAGAACAAGCATTGGAAGCACAACATATCAAGGATGAGAAGACAAAGCAAACTGAGAATGATCTTGCTTTAGCAAGGAAATTGCTCAGGGAAGACTCTGCTAAAGACAGGGCAGCCAAAGAATAATTGAAAAAGAGTGAAAGGGTCGCTGAAGCTCTTGTACAGAAAGAACTTCCACAGGAAAACTTGAACGTAGATCCAATCCTTGCTCAACAGAAGATTCTAAGTGCACTATCCGCTGAAGCCACAAATCAGAAAGACAAAGAGCTTGACTGGTGCACTGATAGACTGAAATTTCGAAGATCTGAGGCCAAAATCATTCATGCAACTATTCAAGGGCGACACTCCAACAGAGGTGGTCCAAAGGTATATGTAAGAATGACAAGGACAAACAGAACTGAAAGAAAAGAAGCCAAGTCCTTAAGGATTTATGGATACACTGAATGGTTGGAAGTCAGAGACGCCATTCAGGGTTCCAAATCCAAATTCAAGGATGTGGTGGAAAGAGTACTGGATCAGTTGCTGCAAAGGATGTCACAACACGTGCAAGTTCCCCCTCTCCCTGAGTCATCAAAGAAGAAAAGATCAAATGCTGAATGTGGTTCAAGCTCTAAAAATGAGCATGAAACCAAATTTGATTACCATAGCCTTTTTGGTCATCTTGAAATCCCTGATATTTCAACGCTACATACCTCTCTTCCTCAAGATCGAAGATACGAAGAAGATGAAATCATCTCACTACCTGAACCTAGTATGGTATTCTTGGATAATGAAGGGTTCTTAGGACTCTTCAGAAACCAAGAAATTTGCAAGGCCCCATCCTCTCTCATAAAGATCATGCTATGGCGCTGCTGGTCAGATACTCCTCTGATGAATCGACAGAAAAAGCTTTATGAGAATGAGCTACAAAGAAGAAACGAGAACATCTCTGATTGGTCATAGGTTTCTATTTCCTTTGTAATATTCCTTCAGTGTACAAGTACTTTACTTTTATTATTGTAATTTCATTTTCCTGTAATTTCTTCAGATTATATTTAATGAAATTCAATCAGAGTACTTTACTCCATCTATGTACTGAAAAGATCCCTTGAAAACAGTAAAAGAGACAATGAACATAAGAGTTCGATTTTTCTTCAAACTATACTTTACTCATTGATTCTTCACTTTGATAAATTAATCAGTGAATGTACTTTATGCTTATTTACTTGTAAAAATTGTGCTTTCATATCCTTATAAATGAAAATCAATTCAGATAGTAGACTAGCTGAAAAAGATTATACAGATTAGCACTTAGGAAATTTACTTCAAATTTTTCTTAAGTCCTTACTAGTCTCTTAAAGCAATTTTCTTATGTTGCTTAATCATAATCAAATAAGGGGAGATTGTTGATCATAACTCCTCTCGATGATTTGAATATGATTCCTTTTGTATACTTAGTGAAATTCCATTATATAAGCTTTTGTTAATGTTCAGCGATAGCATACGCTGATTACCATCAGCGATCGCTGAAGATCAAGAAACAACAAGCTTATCTATGAAGAACTGAAGATCAGCTATCACACCAGAAGACCATTCAGCGAAAGTCGAAGACCCTAGCTGAAGAAAGAGATAATCAGCTAAGTGAACTGAAGCGGTTCAACGATAGCAGCGATTATCTAATCAAAATGTGAAGTCTTGTGAAGCCTCAGTGATACTGAAGTTTATACTTGAAGATTCAGAATCAGCGATCAAATGAAGCTTCCTTTACAAGATTAAAGATTGATCTTATCCTCGATGCACAAAAGTCAAACCTAATACCTTGTCAGAAAAGGACGTACGAATTGTCTCTTATGTCCCCATCATATCTGATATGGTACTGTTCATATTCGGCCAAAAACATGACTGTCTTATTAGCAAGCACAAGCTTCCTATCAAAGCTTGACACGTGGCATATACCTTTTGTCTTGCATTAAATGCAAACGGGTATAAATAAGATGAAGATATCTTCTTCATCTCAATGCATACTTCCTTCTAACCTAAACCCTCTGTATATCTTTCTTCCTTCTTCTTGTGCATCAAACTTAGTGTTTCTTAGTTACAATAGAATATGTTTTAAAGTTGTTCTTTTTCCGCTTGTAACTGCAAATTTGTTTATGATATATAAACTAATTTAAAAACCAAAATCTGTGTGTTTGTATTCAACCCCCCCTCCCCCATCTACAAACTGTTTACTTATTATTAAACTCTTGTAGACCTTTTAGGGACCAACAGATCTATCCCTATAGATCTTGATTCCTAGGATGTACGCCGCTTCGCCTAAATCTTTCATGGCAAAACATTTTCCAAGCCAGGATTTGACATCTTGTAGCATTGGAATGTTATTCCCCATGAGTAAGATGTCATCAACATATAAGATTAGAAAAACGACGATGCTCCCACTAGCTCTCATATATATACACATGGCTCATCAAGGTTTTGAGTGAAGCCATACGTTTTGATTTCCTCATCAAACCTTTTATTCCAGCTTCTGGATGCTTGCTTTAGTCCATAAATGGATCTTTGAAGCTTGCATACTTTCTCAGGATGTTTCGGACTCACAAAACCCTCAGGTTGCACCATATAAACATCTTCATTATGGTGACCATTGAAGAAGGCGGTTTTGACATCCATTTGCCAAATCTCATAGTCATAGTATGTTGCTATGGCTATAAGAATCCTAATAGCTTTAATGTCAGCAACAGGCGAGAAGGTTTCTTCATAGTCAACCCCGTAGGTTTGAGTGTAACATTTTGCTACTAGACGGGCTTTGTAGGTGTGTACAATTCCATCCATGTCGGTCTTTTTCTTGAAGATCCATTTGCTCCCAACAGTCTTGCCGTTCGGAGGAAGTTCAACAAAGTTCCACACTTGATTGTCTTTCATGGATTGCATTTCAGCATTCATAGCTTCAAGCCATTTATCGGATTCTGGATCCAACAATGCAGCTTGATAGTTAGAGGGCTCACCATGATCCCCCAAATTTTGCTCCTCGGCATCGATATAATAGCTATATCGTTTAGGTGCTTGAGGTGTCCTTGCGGATCTACGAATGGGAATTACATCATTTTGTGGTTCAACATCTGCATGTTCAGCCTCAACATGATGTTCGCTAGTATTACCATGAGGTTGTGCATCTTCGTCTTGAATCTCGTCAAGGTTTACAGTGCTCCCACTTGCTTCTTGTAAAATGAGACTGTGCTCAAGAAACTCAGCATACCGAGCAACAAATATTTTGTTTTCGGGTGGGTAGTAGAAATAGTAACCCATCGTATTCTTTGGGTATCCTACAAAGATACACTTGATAGATCTAGGCTCAAGTTTGTTTGGTGTGTCTGTTTCACGAGAGCCTAACAACCCCATACTTTCAAGTAAGACAGATTAGGGACTTTCCCGTGCCATATTTCATATGGTGTCTTATCAACCTTCTTGGTCGGAACCATATTGAGTATGCGAGCAACAGACTCTAGAGCACAGCTCCAAAAGGACAATGGCAAAGTGGTTAGACTCATCACGGATTGAACCATGTCTAACAAAGTTCGATTTCTCCTTTCAGATACACCATTATGTTGTGGGGTGTATAGAGGAGTAAATTGTGAGACAATCCCACACTTAGTAAGATGGTCTAAAAACTCTTGACTCATGTACTCTCCTCCTCGATCAGATCGGAGAGCTTTAATAGTCTTGCCGAGTTGATTTTCTACTTCATTTTGAAAGGTTTTGAATGTTTCAAAGGCTTCATGTTTATGTTTAATCAAGTAAACATAACCATAGCGACTGAAATCATCAGTGAAAGTAATGAAGTACTTAGCACCTTCCCTAGACACAGTTCTAAATGGGCCACATACATCAGTATGTACGAGTCCAAGTAGATCTTTTGCTCTTTCACCTACATGGGAGAAAGTTTTTCTTGTCATCTTCCCAAATATGCAAGAGAGACATTTTTCAAACGACTCATCGTCGGTTGACTTTAGAAGCCCATCATGTTGCAGCTTCATTATGCGCTTCTTACTTATGTGGCAAAGACGGCAGTGCCATAGGTAAGTTGAGTCCAAATTTCTTTTGAATTTCTTAGTGCTACATGTATATAGAGAACTATCGTTTGTAACAAGATTATGCATGTCAATTTCATAAATGTCATCACGAGGAATAGCATTAAAATAAAATATATTATCCTTAGAAACCGAAATACCATAATCCGTAAAAACATGAATAAAACCGTTTTTCTTCAAACAAGAAAGCGAAACAATACCCCTAGTAATAGTAGTTGCATAATGACAATTGTCTAAAACAATAATCAATCCATTAGGGAGGATAAGATCAAAGCTCCCTATAGCTTCAACAGTTGCACGCATTCCATTGCCTACGTACAGGTCCAAAGCTCCTTTGTTTAGCTTTCTACTTCCCTTAGTCCCTGCACATTGTTACAAATGTGAGTTCCACAACTGGTGTCATAAACCCAGGATTTACTAGGAAAAGCATAGAATTCTATAGTGAAGATACCTGATGTGATAGTCGTGGTAGCTTTGTTCTTCTTCAACTCTGCCAGGTAAGTAGGACAGTTCCTCCTCCAGTGGCCTACCACTCCACAGTGATGGCAGGTGGCATCCTTTGCAGGGTGCTCCTTCTTAGCAGGTGGGGGGATCTTGGGTTTGGGTTTAACATATTTACCCTTGCCTCGACCCTTGCCCAGTGCTTGCAGTTTAGGTTTCTGGATTTTACCTTCCCTGATTGCTAGAACAGCAGGGGCTTTCTTGGGCATCCCTTGTTCTGCAAGCTTCAGCATAGCATGCAGCTCAGAGATTGTCTTCCCCATGCTTTGCATGTTATAGTTCATAACAAACTGGGTATAGTCCTTGGAGAGTGAGGTAAGAATCAAGCTCACTCCAAGAACTTGTGGCATGGGGTAACCAAGACGCTCCATTTGGTCAAGATAACCCTTCATCTTCAAGACGTAAGAGCTAACTGACTGGCCATCCTTTTGTTTACAAGCATGGAATGCTTTGACTGTTTCAAACAGTTCCTGCTCTGCTTGTTGTTGAAACATAGTTTTCAACTCTCGTAGCATTTCAAAAGCTGTGAGTTCCTCCAAGTTCTTTTGGATCTCAGGGGTCATGCTCACTAGCATAAGAGCAGCTACTTCTTGTTGTTCGTTAAACCTACCGGTGTAGGCTGCACGAATTGCAGTAGTAGCAGTGGCAGGAGGTGCCTCAGGTAAGGCCTCTTCCAGATGGATCAACTTATTTTCAGCTCTGAGGACAATCCTCAAATTTCGATAGCAGTCGATAAAGTTGATACCTGTCAGTTTCTCTTTTTCAAGAGCTCCTTGGGCCTTTAAATGAATCCTCTACTAAATCTTTATGGGCCTGGGATTTAATTAAGTATAATGGGCTATCTATTAACTTTAATATAAATCCATTAAGTCAAACTTTGTTAGGTTTAATATTTTATTGTGTCAAAATAAGGAATGGATGTGCTTAAATGTAAAAGGATGTTTATAATTCCTTAAACTCTTTCCTTCCTTAATTAGATTAAACCTTTCAATATAAATAGGAGTCTAGGTTTTCCTTATGTTTTGGTCGATTACCATGTAGCTGATTTCTGATTTTGTTTCTTGTAGTCGATAACATTCAATCAAGAGATATACGACTATGTAAGTTCATTCATATCATCTTTGTCGTATTACTTTATTACTTAACGTTTGTTTTATCATTGTCTTGTCAATCTGGGATCTACAAGTGGTATCAGAGCCTACGATCAGAGTTTTTACGACTTTCTGAGGATACCCACGAAACAGAAGGTATTTTTCTCGATTTCTGCAATTTTTGCTGTTCTTTGAGTTTTTGTCGATTCCCTCGTGTTCATGCTTTACCCGACAAAACTTCAAACTGTTTTTTATCGATTCACTCATATCTGGAAAAAAAAAATCTTTTTTTTCTCGATCTTATATATGTTTCTGTGTGTTTATCGATTATTGCTTCTGAGTTTCTCTCGATTTAATCATCTATTGCATAATTTTTTATCGAATCCCTCTACTGTTCATTGATTTTTTATCGATTCATTGACAAATTCTTGAATTTTTATCGACTATCATATAAAATATTTAATCTGTTTTGTTAAAGTTACTTTAGTTTATTTTGTTTACTTTTGAATCTCTTTACTTAAGAAAACTCAGGAACTAGTGACTCCTGCAGCTTTTCTTATAAAAGAATTCCCTAGTAAAATCATAAACTCTCGAAATCTTGATTTTTTTTGATTTACAAATAAGAAACTCGAGAACTTAGACATATTTGTCCATAAAAAGACTAGTTCTTTTTAGTCAAGAACCCTTTGTTCTTGTTTTCTAGTTTATCAATCACAGAAAACTCAGATTAAATTATTTTATTTTTAGTCGAGTCCTATTGAATCGAGAAGAATTTTAATCGAGCTACTAGAATTCGATAAAATATTTTTTGATCGACCCTTCATCTGATCGAGTCATATAATTTTATCGAATAGTGTTTAATCGAGAAAAACAAGGATTATCGAATCAAATCCTTTCTAAACAATTTTTATCGAGACTCTTTCACTCGATAACAATTTATTATCGAGCCTCCTTCACTCGATAACAATTTACATCGAGTCTCTGTCCTTCGACAATATTTTTTTATCGAGCCTCCTTCACACGATAACAATTTTTATCGAGCCTCTTTCACTCGATAACAATTTATATCGAGTCTGACACACTCCAGAAAAGTTCTTATCTGTCAGACCCCTATCGATAACTTTATTATCGATCCTTTGTCAATCGATAAAAACCTACTGTTTCACGAGACTACTCAGAAATTTTTAAAAACTCACCGATCGAGGTCAACTAGTAAGTACAATGACTACCCGTGAAGCCATGGCTATTGGTTCAGACACCAAACCTCCTATTCTCTTTCCGGGTGAATATTCTCAATGGAAGGATAAATTCCTTGACTTTATTGAATGCAATGACTATGCTGATGAGATCATGCGTTCAATCAAAGAAGGTCCTCCTCCAACTTTCTATCAGGATTTTCCGGCTATGCCAAACAATACTCCTCCCGTGGCCGCATGAAGGGAAGTAAAACAGAAAAATGCATGGGATGCAAACGAGAAGAGAATAATGAAAGGTGACCAATTAGCACGATCTTATCTACTTATGAGCCTCCCAAATGACATCTACATGAGCATCGATAGCCACAAGAAAAAGGCTAAAGAAATGTGGGAGGTAATCGAAAAATTCATGCTTGGAACCAAAATCGGCACACAACTTAAGATCACTAATTGCATCTCCCAATATGAAGAATTCAAGGGCAAAGACGGAGAAAGTCTTACGAACACTTATACTCGTTTCATACAACTGGTGAACGAGCTACGCAAGAATGAAATTCGTAAGACTAAGATCGAGAATAACGTCAAATTCGTTAGCAATCTTCAACCGGAGTGGCGCCGATTTGCTAATCAAATCAACCACAGCAAATATCTTGCTGAACTCGATCTGCATGAAGTATATGAAACTCTTCAACAAAACGAAGAGGAGGTCCTTGAACTGATGGGGCTGAACACTAAGAAGAACCCGGATCCAATCGCTTTGGTGGCAAAAGACTCTTCTTCAAATCCTCAAGAAATGTTTCCTGAATTAGAAGAAGAGGACTTTGATTATGATCCTGAAATTGCCAAACTTCAACAACAGCTGGCCTTCCTTACGATATCTTTTCAACAAAAGTTCTCACGTCGCTCGAATCCCAATCAACAAAGATATGCATCGGGATCCAAAAATCATGAGCGAAAGGCCCTGTTTGAACCCAAGCCAAGAAGATAAGAACCGCGCTCAACACCCAAACCCGAAGATAAGTTCAAAGGTGAGATGAGCCTATGCTATAACTGCAGAAAATCCGGCCACTACGCACGAGAATGCAAGAAGCCGATAGTCCAATATTCCAACTACTTCACATACAAATTAATGTTGGCAAAACAAAGAGAGGCCGGCAAAGTTCTTTTAGCTGCAGATGAACAATGGCTCAACCAAAATCATGATGATGATATGGAAAAGGATACCCAAGCACATTTCAGCTTGATGGCTTATTCCGATGACAATCCTTCACACGCTTCCGACTACACGCCCGAGGTAAGCCCTTCTGACTATGATGCTTTTGTATCTCAAATGAATGATCTGATGTACAAATTAAATGAATTACAATCTAAGTCGAAAACCGAGAAACTCTTGGTTTCCAACCTAGAAGCACGCCTTGAAAATAATCATAATCAACTTCTTCTTATTCAAACCGAAATGGTAACCTCTAAGAGTATAGCTCACAATATTGAAACAGAGAAAATGATTTTTCAAGAAGAAAATGATTTATTAAAACAACAAAATTCTGATCTCACACTTCAACTTAACAAATCTAAGGGTGAGACTGCAGAATTTTCAGCCAAGTTTGACTTTGTTAGTTTTCAAAGACAAGACCTCTTAGAAAAACTCAAAGATTTGGAATTAAAACTGTACAAAATTGGTCAAACTGAACATACAATTCACTTAAATGCTCCGAAAGACTTGATTTCTAAAGTCGGGTTAGGATTTGATAACCCGAAACATTTAGAAAAGCCAATCTATAATACTCCGACAATTTATAAATTCGAATATCTGAACCTTGATCTGGATTATCAAATTCAATTTATGAAGTCGGATCCTAATGTCGAACAAAGAGAAGATTGGAAGAGACAAAACAAAGATTTTTATCAAATCTCTTTCTGCTATCCTCAAATAGTTGAAGAGGAATCATCAAAAGAATCTCTTCCAAACGACTACTTTCCATCCTATTCTGCCGAGGAACTTCACAATACCATTCCTGAATGTAAACCCTACATTCCCACTCTATTTTTGGAAAAGAAAATTATTCAACTTGAAAAGGTGTTGGAATTTCAGCGTTCTCTGGCGGAAAAGGAAAAGGAATCATTTTTAAAAAAAATACAACAACTTGAAAACGAGACTTTACAATTCACCAAAAATCATGAAAATGATACTATTTCAAATATCTCCACATGTAAAGCCTTCGTAAGAAATTATTTAGATGATTGCGAAGAGTTGTTTAAACGTGATCCAAATTACATTCCCCCAAAACAAAAATGTTCCTTTTCCTACGACCAAATCAATGATGAATTAGATGCCCTTTCTAATCATTCTTCAGTTGAATCAGACGAGTGTTTAAAAGACATGTGTGTTGATTATGATTATGGTTATTTTCCTAGCATGCAAAATTCGTATAATTCTCATCATAACTTTTATCCATCATCATCTATTTATAAATGGGTTCCTAAACAACACATGACTAACTCCTCTAAGTCTCACTTCAAGTGGGTACCCAAAGGTGCAATGTCAACTAACCCCAATGGACCCATTTACAAATGGGTACCTAAATCTGTCTAATTTTGTGCAGATCGGCCATGTGTGGTTCTTAGATTCTGGTTGCTCCAAACACATGACCGGACAAAAGGAGCTGCTTGCCAATTACACTGAGAAGAAGGGCGGATTTGTTAAATTTGGCAACAATCATTTGGCACCAATCAAAGGATATGGTGATATCATCCACAACAAGATCACCATCTCTGACTTTTCATATGTTCAAGGCCTGAGTCACAACTTATTGAGCATTGGAAAATTCTGCGACAAACAACTTGAAGTTAATTTCCGACCCGAAAGATGTTGTGTACGCACTTTTGATGGCAAAGAGTTATTAGCTAGCACGCGCAAGTCCAATCTTTACACCATCAATCTTTTCCAGGTGACCGCACCATCAAGCGTTTGTTTGCACTCAAATGTATCTAGTCCGAAGACGTGGTTATGGCATCGACGTCTATCTCACTTGAACTTGAAGAACATTAATCGCCTCTCCATTCAAGGACTAGTCACCGGTCTTCCCGCCATTAAATTCAACAAACCATATATATGCGACGCATGCGAGATGGGAAAGATGAAGAATGTCTCTCACAAACCCAAGGTGGTTCATAACACAACTCGACCTCTTCAACTCATTCATATGGATTTGTGTGGCCCGATGCAGACTCAAAGTATACATGGAAAGAAGTACGTTCTAGTGATGGTGGACGATTTCTCTCGCTTCACGTGGGTAAAATTCCTTCACTCCAAGGATGAAACTCCCGACACCGTCATCTCATTTCTCAAAGCCATACAAGTCAAACAAGAACTTACTGCTCAAACCATCCGCACCGACAATGGAACCGAATTCAAAAATCGTACCCTTGACGGTTATCTCGATTCGGTTGGAATAACCCACACGTTTTCTGCGGCTAGCACTCCGCAACAAAATGGTGTGGTCGAACGCCGAAATCGCACTCTAGTTGAAGCGGCTCGCACTATGCTCACTTTCTCCAAGCTTCCCCTCTATCTTTGGGCCGAAGCTATCAATACTGCGTGCTACACTCAACATCGGTCTATCATCAACAAGCGCTTCAACAAGACACCGTATCATTTGGTCTACAATCGGGTTCCCTCCATCAATTATCTTCGAACCTTTGGCGTTCGCTGCTTCGTTCTTAATGAAAAAGATGATCGTGGAAAACTCAAGTCAAAGGCCGATGAAGCTTATTTTCTCGGCTACTCTCCAAATGCGTCAGCATATCAGGTTTACATGAAACACGCACGTTGCGTCACTGAAAGTGTCAATGTTCAATTTGATCCTAAAGCCGAAATGGCTCCTGAACACGACAGTTCTGGACCCGCTCTAACTGGTATATTAGCTTCCGATCACATCCATTCGGAACCTGTCCCAAACCCCGATCAACCTTCAACGTCCAAATCTAATCTGGATGACCTATTCGAGTACTTCTAATTGGATTACCTTGGATCTTCCACTGATACTTCC
Source organism: Silybum marianum (assembly GCA_036898165.1). NCBI lineage: Eukaryota > Viridiplantae > Streptophyta > Magnoliopsida > Asterales > Asteraceae > Silybum > Silybum marianum. The sequence goes on along the minus strand of CM072533.1, from coordinate 28,063,205 downwards.
ATTCAGATTCCCCCACTTACATTGGAGATTGCCGAGACCACTGCACTTTTCGGCCCACAAAATACAACGGAAACCGTCTCAACTGCTGCAACTCCAAGCTCGTCTACATCCTCTCCTCCCACACCAACAGTTGCTCCTCCCATGTCAACTGAATCTCAACCGGATGCTCAACCAACTCCTACAGAACCAACATCCTCTCCCCCACCATCCACTTCGGCCCCTAAGGATGTCACAAGTGCTACAAGATCCTCTGTCGTGGCTCCAACCTTGGAATCACTTCAAGATCTTCCGTTAGGCTCATATGAAGATGACACCCCGGATCCAAATGCATTTCAACCGCTTTCTCGTACAACCAAATGGACCCGTTTTCATCCCGTTGATCAGATTATTGGCGATCCAACCAAACCAGTCACTACACGAGCCGCCTGGGCCAACGATTGTATGTTCTCTTTATTCCTAAGCAAGATTGAACCCACATCCATTCACGAAGCAATGAATGATCCTGATTGGATTGTGGCCATGCAAGAAGAACTCGATTAGTTTGAAAGCTTGAAAGTTTGGCGCCTTGTTCCCCGTCCTCGAAACAAAACCATTATCGGCACGAAATGGATTTTCAAGAATAAGCAAGATAAAGATGAAGTCGTCATACGCAACAAAGCTCGAGTTATCGCAAAAGGATACCGCCAACAAGAAGGGATTGATTATGACGAAACATTTGCACCCATAGCCCGTATTGAAGCAATTCGAATGTTCTTGGCATACGCGGCACACAAGAACTTTGTGGTTTTCCAAATGGACGTCACAACGGCCTTCTTAAACGGTGTTCTGCGTGAAGAAGTCTATGTCTCTCAACCCGACGGGTTTTTCGACTCCTCCAAACCAAATCATGTCTACATTCTGGACAAGGCCCTCTATGGCTTAAAGCAAGCCCCGCGCGCATGGTACAATAGCTTGTCTGCCTATTTAGAGAAAAATGGATACTCCAAAGGTAAAATCGATCCAACTCTTTTCATTAAAAAGGAGAATGGTGACATTATGCTCATTCAAGTCTACGTGGATGACATTATTTTCAGTTCGACTAACCCTCAACAATGCAAGAAGTTCTCCGAACTCATGATTGCAGAATTTAACATGAGCATGATGGGAATGATGAATTTTTTCCTTGGTCTTCAAATAAAACAATTTTCTACGGGAATATTCATCAACCAATCGAAGTACATCTCGGACATGTTGAGCAAATACAACATGACGTCATGTTCACCGATTGGTACTCCCATGTCTCCGGGTTCAAAACTACACGCTGATCTCTTGGGAAAAGCAGTGGACTCTAAAAATTACCGAGGCATGGTTGGTTCCCTAATGTACGTTACGGCTAGTCGTCCGGACATAATGTTTGCCACATGCCTATGCACGAGATATCAAGCATCTCCTAAGGAATCACACCTTAGTGCTATCAAACGTATTTTCCGATATCTAAAAGGTACTACTGATCTTGGCCTATGGTATCCTAAGGATACGGGTTTCGAACTAACTGCTTTTTCAGATTCGGATCACGCCGGATGCATGCTTGATCGCAAAAGCACTTCGGGTCACATTCAATTCTAAGGAGATAAGTTGGTAAGTTGGTCCTCCAAGAAGCAAGCTTACGTCTCCACCTCTACCGCGGAAGCCAAGTACATCGCTGCCGCAAGCTGCTGCTCTCAAGTACTTTGGATGCGCAAACAACTCAAAGACTATGGATTCTGGTTCAATAAGATTCCCATCTACTGTGATTCCAAAAGCGCCATAGCCATCTCAAGCAACCCTGTGCAACACACGAAGACAAAGCACATCGACGTTCGATATCACTTCATCAAAGAACACGTAGAAAGAGGTACAATTGAATTATATTTTGTAAATACGGAACTACAGCTTGCCAACCTGTTTACCAAGGCACTGGGTGAGAAACGCTTCCAGTTCCTAGTATCCAAGTTGGGAATACTCAATCATAAAACCTGATTCTCACTAATCAGTCGGTTTCAAAAGACTCAAAACGTCTATCCACGGGTTATGCACATTCACCTTACACGTCAATCTGCATCACTCTTGGACTCTCTTTTTCTGATTTTTAAACTTTTCTTACGTTTCTGTATTTCCAAAATTACTTCAATTTTCTTTTCTTCGGTCTGCTTCGTTCTGCATATCACTATGGTTCAACTTTCGAGGGGGAGCAACAAGGTACGTCCTCTATCCTTTCACGTTCCTAGGGGGAGCACACATTTTTATGCACACATTAAGGGGGAGCCTTATTCTTTATTCAAAAAAAAATTAGTGAGGTTCTCGGCCCCTAAGGGCCCGACAACAGTGGATTGTCGACCTCACTTGGCTCGACAACCTCCCCAATCGACATCTTGATAAAGGGAAGATTTTTCTCGGCCCAATCTCCATCTGCCACGTGTCATCACCCGATGACCACTATTTAAAGAAATCGGGCCCCACATTGATAGATACTTTTCAAACAAGTTTTTGAATTTCCCTCTTTCTCTATGAAAAAACCCTTCGAGTTCTTGACCATCCAAGACCAGAATTCCAAATCTTCGAATTTTTCAGATCTGAAAGCTTCACCAAGTTTGTATTTCTCCCCTTAACATCTTTAATTCTTGCACTTACTGTTTTTATCCATTGCATGTTTCCTTAATGCGACGTGAACAGTTCGGTTTTTCATAAAACCCTTGGGTTTCCGAGTTTGACTGTTCAACAGTCGATTTTGTGGCTTTTTAGTATGATTAGACCTAAGTGCTTAATTAAATTTGTTCCCTATCACTAATCGCACCTAGCCATAGGATTTTGCCTTAGTGTTAGGCCTTGTTTTTGGAACTGAGCACCTAGGTTCTTCTCTGAGTTAGTATGAGTTTTTATCGACTCCTTCTATATACTTTGAGTTTTTGTCGACCAAAGTTGGAAGGCCAAGAACACCTTCGTCCTCACTAAGGGTTTTTATCGAACCCCTAGGACTCGATAACTTTTGTTATCGACTCACATAGGATCGATGTAAATCACCAAGTGTTTTTAACGAACCTTTAGGACTCGATAACATTTGTTATCGACTCACATAGGATCGATGAAAATCACTAAGTGTTTTCATCGAACCCTTAGATCTCGACAACAGTTGTTATCGATTCTTAAAGGATCGATGAAAATCACTAAGTTTTTTTTTTGTAGAATCCCTTTGATTCGATAACTTGGTCTTCAAATTTCAAAGTCTTTTCATCGAGTGCTTAAGGATCGATAACATGCTATATAAATGTTCAAGTGTTTTTTTTTATTGAGTCAAATTGGATCGATAACATGATTTAAGGATTTTAATCGAGTCTCAATGGATCGATAACCTGTTCTTCACGATTTCCTAAGTAAATTCATCGACCCTTTAGGACTCGACATAAGTTGTTAAGTTTTTTTTCTCACTCGATAACCTGTGTTTCTCGATTCCCAATGACTCGACATCTATCTTACAGATACACAGGTTTGTTCTTTTAATTTATTAACAAGTCTTTTTGTCGCCTAACTTCACTCGACATCTGTTGATTCTCGATCCCATTGCCCTCGATAACAATTATTATCGGCTCAATGGGACTCGACAAAAAGACTTAGCAGTTTTTTTTGTTTTTTGTTCTTCCTAGCACTGACTGTTCATCTGTTTTGCCTAACTGTTTTATTTCATCACACATGGCAGCAATGAATGATCCTAACCTCTCTGATGATGAACACCCGATTCCTTCCGAACGTTCAACAGAACCCAGCATCAACGCGGTACACCGGGATGAAATCCTGATGCCAAAAGCACATCTTCGGAAAATCAAACCAAACAACCACCGTCTCAATTTTGGCATCACAATCGAACACCAAGTAATCATCGACATCCTTCAACGCCATCTTCTTCATTATGCCTTTGCATTGTACCATCGGGTACCCCTTTTCTATCTCCAGCAATTCTAGTACACGTTGACATACCATCCGGATGACGGTGACCACCATTTTACTGCCCAAATTGATGACTATGTCACCCGCTTAACTCCATCTCGGGTTCGACGCATCCTCCGCCTACCAGTCGCCACAGCCGAACACCCGTACGACGCCTTTGCAACCGACCAACAGCTTTGTGCCGACATCCTAGCCCTTAGGTACGACTCCCCCGAACCATTCACAAGCCCCGGCCAGTTCAAACGAATGTACCTACCTCAGATCTGGTTTACGCTCTTCACCATCGTCAATCGATGTCTGACTAGCAAGCACACTGGCATGGATAAGGCCAGCACTGCGGTCTTACGTATATTTCACGGCATCGCTTTCAACCGTCATTATGACTATGCAATGCTCCTCTGGACGGATTTTGTGGAGCTAGTAGAAGACAAGTCCAACTCTCGCGATCGTGCCTTCGTACCATTCCAACGGTTTCTTCAACTTTTTATCCATGCCATGCTATCTTCCACACCTGCCATCCCTAGACGCAGCGGATCACCATTAGGACCGACCAACTCCCTAAAGTTTCTCCGGCTCAATGATCACCAGTTTAACTTCATCATGCCAATCCCTGAAGCTCTTCTAGCCTATGTTGATCAGACTACACCGAGTGTGATAGCTTATAGGGAGAGACACGGCTTAATGGCTCAACCACCTCCGGTTGTGCCTGCCCAACCTCCAATCCATGAGGAACATCTTGTGCAGGAAGAGGGTCCTAGAATAGATGAGCAGGTTCAGGATCATGGGGATCCTGAACAGGGTGATGAGTGTATTGTAAGGGGAAACGACGAGGGCGGTGCACCTGATCAGCCAATCCCAACAACTGCTGCCCCATCCATCCCCATACCACCACCCACTAACCCACGAGCTGCTTCTACTTCCAGATCTACTCCGCGTGTCAAAATGCTCGTTAGCCGTAACCGAGTCCGCTCCCGAGCTTCATCGTCTGATGAAGATACATCTGATTCTCATCCCTTATCCCGCCGACAACGAACCGCAACTATTGAAGAACAAGATCTAAGTCATATTGGTCCCCAACCAACCATATCTGATTCTACATCGAACACCGATGACCAACCAGCTGCAACGACTGGTGAAACAGATGAGCCAAATGACCCCTTTGATTTTGAAACCGATCAACCATCTGCCTCCTTCTCTGACATATTCACCGAGCCCTATTCTGGAGAGATAAGGAGAGAGGAGGGAGTATTAGTTGAAAAAGAAAGCGTGAGCGTGAGCGATGGGAAGAGAAAAACTATAGAGAGCGCGAGACCAGATTCCCCCATCCAGGTAACCGCGTCAACTAGCCCTACTCATTCGTTAGGTATGACTAGTAGACAAGACGCTGTGGACCTAGCAGCGCAAATGCACGCCCCCCCCCCCCCTAGCCACTCTGAAGGCTCCCAACAGCCAACAGTTTCAAATATACTTGTGAGTCTAGCACCTTATCTAGCTCCCCTCCATTCGGGAGGCACAGCTATTGAAACAAGAGGCAGTAGCTCACCTGCTTCGACTTTGTTTGTATGCACATCGAGTCTAGAGCCCGCTAGGGGACACGAGTCTGTACACACTGAGTGCCTCCGTGGCCCAGCCGGAACTCCCATAGTGATGTCCATTCCGGACATTCCACGAGGATTGGTAGGAAATCCTACCAGTGCTACACCTTTGCCAACACTGAACGTAGGTCATACAGTTGATTCAATTGTATTGTCAACGGGTAATCTAAGTGATCCCGGTGTTTCCCATACAGGTACCGCGACTCCCACATTCACCATCCCCCCCGAGTATGAATCGATCATCGCCGCACACTTACAAAGGGCAAAAGACTCCCTAGCTGCTCATGCTGCTCTAATGATAGCCGAGAGGGAAGCCTTCGTAAGAGAAATCCGTGAAGCCGCCCGCCTGAAGCAACCGGTTCCCCAACAAACAAGCTCTTCACGACCAAGTTCCAGATCCCACCATGAGGATCGGCCTTCATCCCCACGCCGATATGAGTACAATAACGACGAGCTCATGTCGATGCTATATGCCAACCTCCTAGTCGAAGCAACTGCAACCGGTCAACCGGAAGATTCACTTATGGGTCTTCTAAGAAGAAATCTGGAAATCCCCACCGTCACTCGCCATGAGTTTGACGTGTTCCGAGCCGACATCGAGCGACAGCTAAGTGACCTAAAGACTGCTCAACAGCACCAAACTGATGACATTCTGGGTGCTATCACTGCTCTGCGCACAGAGATTCAAGAGTCTTGCCGCCCAGCAATTTCTGTGCCTACTCCTCGACCTCAACAGGACGACCCGGGCTCTGCTCCAGCTCGTCTGAGGGGGAGACACGTCGGGCCTCAAGATCACAAGCCCGAACAGCCGCTGCTACATCTTCAAGACCATCCACTCAAATAACCCAACACCGACAGCGCGCACCAACAACTCAAGAAGCCGATATGCCAACGGTTGAAAAGCCTGCGGCCGATATCGAATTCGAGAGTACAGCTGAACCTGCCGCACCGGAACCAAGTGAAGAAAGAGTCGACGTTCAAGGTCTACGGAATTCAGTGAGAAACTGGTTTAGAGATCCATATGAACCAGTACTTCAAGAACAAGACTACGTGAAACTAAAGCATACGGCTAGGAATTATGCTTTGGGGGATCAAAATGAACCAAGACTGTTGCCTCATCATATTCGATGGCAAAGGATGCTGACAGAATGCAAGTCAAAATGGGTAAATCAGCAAATACGTGTGTCATACCTTGAAGAAACAATGGAAAAGATCTTCAGAAAGAAAAAGAGGACTGAAGATTTAGCACACATTCATCTAGTGATGGAAATGGACCAAGCTCAAGTCAAAGAGTATGTCCATATCTTGAAGATGAGAGCTAAAAATCCGGCTGAAGTTATTTCAAGACACAGAATAGTTGGGATTCTGAAGATCGATACGGACAGAGTATTTCAAGTCAAATATCCTACATTTACAGTCCAAAGAGAAGATGGTAAGGCGTATTCCTTCTCTGAAGCAGATTTTGCAAGGCTAGATATCATGGACTTCGAGACCTTATACAATGAATTGAGAGAAAAGAAGAACAGAAATGAGCACAAGCAAAGGGCACTAAGAGCAGTGGTTAGGCATATACAGAAGGAATTGAGGTACAGCTATCTTCATGACCTACAGCGTGAGATAGAAAGCGAACAAAAGAAGATCTACATTTCAAAACCTGACCAGTCGATTCCTGTAAAGGGCAACATTGATGTTATGACTGTCCTTACCTATCCAGCTCATGGAGTTGTCTGGATGCACGCTAAAGGAGAAAAGATGTTTCTCAGGTTTAATGAAGTGGCTGCATATTCAAATGGAACATTATGGGGAATCCGGAACAGACTTGCATCAGAATTGGCTACTAACAGGAAACGTACTTTAAGGATGAGCAATGTGCGATGAAATTCTCTACTAGAAGTTGTCAGATTAATCGACGAAAGAATCCTTTACCGACAGACACTTAGAAGATTCGAAGGCATGATCGAGCTCAAGAAGTGAAGACTCATTTTGCCACAAAGGGGGAGATTGTTAGGTTTAATATTTTATTGTGTCAAAATAAGGAATGGATATGCTTAAATGTAAAAGAAAGTTTATAATTCCTTAAACTCTTTCCTTCCTTAATTAGATTAAACCTTTTAATATAAATAGGAGTATTTATTAATAACATTCAATCAATAACATTCAATCAAGAGATATACGACTACGTAAGTTCAAGAGATATAGCTGATTTCTGATTTTGTTTCTTGTAATCAATAACATTCAATCAAGAGATATACGACTACGTAAGTTCATTCATATCATCTTTGTCGTATTACTTTATTACTTAACATTTGTTTTATCATTGTGCTTGTCAATCTGGGATCTACAAACTTAATTACCCATTTAATTACCCCATGTTACTTAGGTTAATTATTTAATGTAAATACAATAATTACATTAAAATGGTATCTCAGTGTATATGTGTGTGACCCTATAGGCTCACGTGTGTCTAGTCATATAATTATTTATTATGACACGAGCATATTCCAACAAATATGAGGGGGAGAAAGATAACTGTTCTGCTTATTGATTCATCTTAAACACTTAGAAAATTCCCAAAATGTTTGAAGACTTGTCGACTCCCTTTGACTCGACATGTTTTCTTATCGCGTCCCAAAGCATCGACAAATTTGTCGACTCCCTTTGACTCGACGTGTTTTCTTATCGTGTCCCAAAGCATCGACATCTTTGATTAAGGCGTTATGTCGCGTTCCTCACACTCGATATGATTCTTATCGACTCGCCTGACCCGACAAATTAAAAGTTATCGCATCATACTACAAGTTCTATACAATGAAATATACCCTACAACATTACGGCTCCTTCGACATTCTGTTATTGAACTTCATGCTAATGTTAAGGGGGAGCTATGAAGCTTATCAAGTAATCATACTAGTAGCGGGAGCGAAAGATACGAGACGAAGATTTATTGACAAAATTTCATCGTCTTCAAAAGTGCTAATTTGCTGAAGTGTAATCTCGAATACAAAGGGGGAGATTGTTAGGTCTAAAAATATTGTATCCGAGATCACAAATATTGAATACAAGAAGGGCTAAAGTGAAATTCATTAAATAGGAAAGGTTTAAGGAATAGGAAGGATTGTAAATAAGGCAAGTGTATAATGTCTATCTTATTAGTTTCCTTATTGTGGCAAAAGTCCTATCATATAAATAGAGGGTTAAGGTTAGCATTAAACTAGATCGTTAATTCATATCATTCTAAGAGAGCTTATTAGAGAGAAATCTATGTAACCGTTAATTCTACAAGTGAGATATACGACATAAGTGTTCTTATCAATATATTCAAGGTGTTCTGCATATTGTTCGTGTTAATATTACATTGTTACCTAATATTCTGGAATCCACATTCATACTGAATGAGACACGTATTACACTCTACCTTGTCTTCACGTTCGCGATGAAAAATGAGTTTGCATTTGAACTTTTCTCTCTATATATATGTTAATGTGAATACAATAACTCTTCAATATTCATACATCAATATGATACATGTTAATCATCATGAATATTTATATGTTCACATGTATACAACAACTTTCCAACATTCATCATTAGTATGATATTCGTCATGAATATACATTTTCACTGTAATATTCATTATCAATATACATACTATTCATCGTGAATATAGATACTATTCGTCATGAATATTAATGTACGATTTTGTGTATACGATAACTTTCTAGTGTTTATATTAGTATGATGTGTATCATAAATATTAAATTTCACCATAATATTCATTATCCATATATATATTATTCATCATAAATATACATACCAAAGTTTCAACTCTATATAACTTAGTTTTTCTTTCTTTTTCTTTATTGGGTTCTCGATTGATATGGATGAGTTCCCGATTCGTCTCGATAGATTTCCTTATCCATCTCTATAAAAGTTAAAACTGGTGGGTTATGGTTTTACACAGACAAATATACAATAAATTAATCAATAGGTTCTCAACCAGTCTTGAAGAAAAATGAAGGTGTTATGTTATGATTTTAACACACAACCGCAAACCAAATCAATGGATGGGTTATTGATTTGTCTTGATTGGTCTCGATTGGTGTCGATCAATCTTGATGTGTTCTTGACTGGTCTCGATGGGTTCTTGATCCGTCTCGAGAAAAGATGAAAGTGGTTGACTATGATTTTACACACAAAAACAAATAATAAATAAATTGATAGGTTCTCGATGGAAATGAAGGTGGCAGATTATGGTTTAACACATATAAACATATACCAAGTAAATAAATGGATTTTCGACCTTTCTTGAACGGTCTCAATGCGTTCTCGATCGGTCTCTATAACTTTCCGCTGGTTTCGATGGGTTCTCGATCGGTCTGTATGGGTGTTGGGTTACAATAATAAACGTTGTGCCTTACGGCGTTGAAGAAAATGTTGAAGAGGTGATGATGTCGAATTACAGACTTATGGTGTCAACTTGTTATGCACACTTGAACGTACATAAATATTCATAATGAATATAAAACATATACACATTTTCACGTTAACAAAACTTTTGAAACGGGAAAAAAAACTATTTCCAGATAGATGTCATATGAAAAGTAAAAAAAAACTCGTTTTTTTGGTGTAGTTTATTTGATTTAAATATTGGTAATTTTTAAGATAGTTTATTTCAAATTTTAAGGGGTAAAAATTTTAATTAAAAAAGAAAACTAAAGTCAAAAAATGGTAAGAGAGAGAATGAAATTAACTCCTTTTTTAGCCTCAGTCACCTTAATTAATAATTTTACTTAAAAACTCTATTTAGTGTGAGTTGTTGGATCAAATAAGATGGAGGGTCGAGATTGGTCATCATGTTCATAATGAAAATTAAGTTTGCAATTGAACTTTTCTCTCTTTGTATATATAACGAGATGAAGTTTATTTCTTTTGTGAGAGTACTGCCAACTAGAGATGTAAATTGACCGGATTCGGGCTGGATCGGATCGGGCTTTGACCGGATTCGGGCCGGAACACTATTCCGGAAAACCGGATCGGGCTTCGGGCAAGGCCTCGGGGGTAAAACGCTGGTCCGATTAGGCTATCCTAAAACCGGATTTTGAAACCGATCCCAAAACCGGACCCAAATCGGATTTGCTGATTTTGATATTTTTTTTTACAATTTTAATTTTAAAAATATATCGCATTGGGTCACTCAAATACACTTTAAAAATACATTTTATTATAATTGGATGCATGTTACGAAGCGACCATCGTGATTCTTGAAAATAATAAGTAGGTAATAACAAAAATAAAAAGAGAAATAGATGAGAACTAGGAAGCGATGTTATAAACCGAAATCGTAAACGAGTCGAAAACACGAATTATAGAGAGATTTGTGATCGTTTTTTGCTTTGTGAGTTTGGTGTCTAAACTCATTCAACATATATGATATTTATAGTGTTTTGGGGTGAAAAAAAATCCAAAAAAAGGGGTACAAAAAGCTCATCAAACGGTCATATAACATCTATAAAAACGGTAATTTTTGGAAAAATACCGGATCGGGCCGAAAACCGGATTTGGGCCGGGCCATGAAGAAACACTAAAAATCCAAACCGTCCGCGGGCCTAAAACCGGTTTTTGACCGGATCGGATCGGATCGGGCCTTGACCGGATTCGGATCGGATCGGACCGGGATTGACATCTCTACTGCCAACTAGTTGCATATCCAATGTTTTAGAATGATTAAAAACAAACTAGGATGATAATAAAATATGATGTATATCTGAGGTGTGTTTATGCTCTTATTTACATATTTGTTGGCTATTTATTTGATTTTGGACGTGTCCATTGTACATGGTTCTAAATAATTTGTTATGGCGTGTTATGGAGCCAAGACTTGGGTTTACCGTCATGTTAACCCCATGGCTCCACTCTAAGACTTGGTTTGCACTATAACGCGTTATGACATGTTCGGATGCCTTATTTTGTAAGGTGTGGGACTACTTTGATATATAATATGAGCAATAAATGATAATTATGTATAAGGACTAGGAATTAAATAAACATAAAAACGAAACTTAAAAACGGAAATCTTAAATATGTAAATATGTACTCAAATTCCCGTACAAAAAAGTTGAATACGAATTCTTTAAAAATTGAAAAAAGTAGTGAGTAGGACCTAAATATGTACTCTCGGTATAATTTTCTATAAGCTCTGTATATTTGGTATTAATGGTTCTTTTTTATTTTTAGTTTTATTAATTTATATGAATTTAATTTGTTCGAATGTATGATTCAAAACACTAACACATACAAAAGGGGATGCATGCGCGCACGCATGTACTGTCTTAGGGCACGCCTTGGAAAACATCGTGGTCTCGCCGTAACTCGTAAGGCTTGAGGATTTACCTCGTCGCCACACCTCACGTCGTTTAGAACCTTGCCATTGTATATAAATCGTCTCAATATGAAAAAATAAAGAAATTTTCCGTTGCACACCAAAAACCAGGTGATATTCAATAATATTACACGCTTGATACTTAGAAAATCAGGTATGATAATGAATAATCTTAATCAGTTCATTTTTTAAGATAACACCAAGTACGTTAACGAATAATCATATCCAATTTGTTGGTTCGGTTTAACTTGATACAATCTGACTGAAAAATCCAATCAAATTCAAATTTTAATTTGTTAGGCCAACACAAACTAAATATGAATTTCTAAGTTTCTTTGGCTCTTGTTTTCGTTATTTGGTTTAGAACCAAAAATTGAACACCTCTCATTTTACATGTATTTGAGTAGGCTTTGGAGTCGTATTTTCAATCAAGGATTAGAAACGGCTAAAAACCGGTCTCAATCCCATAATTACTTTTTGTAATCGGTCCCGGTCGGTCACGACCAAAAGCCCATGGCCCGGTCTATGTGTTTTATAACTAGTACCTAAAGTCGTTCCCGAGCCAAGCCAAACCAGTCCCAATTTTTTTTCCTTAAAATCAATTTTGAATGTAAAAATAATCGAAGGATTTTTTTGGACTATCATATTGAAATACAGTTTAAAATTTCTAACTTGATCATTAAAATACATTTTAAAATCTTTTTTACATCAAAATGTTATAGATGTTATTATAATTACGATTTTTGAGATTTAATATTGTAATACTTAAAAAAACTTAAAAACGTCAAAAGAACTTGAAAAACTTAAAAAAAAATTAAGTTTCTGATAAAGACAAGTTTAAAAATCTTGTAAAAATCTTGAAAAACTTAATATATAATTTATAAAAACTTATTTTCTTTATATCAATCCTATGTGTTGTGTTGGGCTGGGCCGGGCTGGGCTATAAAGAAAATGATTTTTTAGAACGGATAGAAACGCATGAAATCTCTATTCCTTTTGTCATTTTACTTGTTCTTGATTTGAATAAAATAAAATGAAAATAATATAAAATGATATTACTTATATCATTGTAGAATAAAAATAATATAACTAATATGATAATAGAATTATAAATATAGCATTAAGAATATTTTTGTTTATATATGGAATTAAAAAAGGGTCAAATTTAACGAAGTGAAATTAATTTTACTTATTTTTTTAGCAGCAACAAAAACTCAATTAAAGAATAAATCAAATACAAGAAGATGATTCGCAAGAAGCGGAAACCAAGAACTAAAGCAGCAAGAAACACTACAAAAACACACAAATCTAAGAACAACAAGCTAACGAAACAAGAATACCGAAAGGTAACGAGCAACGGTCATAGTAAAGAAACCCGATCAAAGGCCACGAGAAGGAGCAAGAGACAAAAAAAAGACCCCTGGAAGGCAACAATTGATGAAGATCAGAACAAGAACCTTTGATCATCTACCTTGACTGTTTAACCAATCAATCCATAAAATCTGAAATAATTTGACCTTGTAGAGATCCAGGCAAACGATGCTAATTGTATTTCAAAGACCAATTCTTATTTTCAGTAGTGAATAATCAAAATCTTCACTTTAAAAAACTTTATATTATTCAAGTACCGGTGGGAAAATTCATGTTTTCCAAATAGGAAATGGTAACAAATATATTGACATTTTGACTCTAAAAATAAGAGGAGAATAAAATTGGTTTTATTTTGAAGTAATTTATTATTTATTTAGGGTTGACTTAACTAGTAATAAGACTTGAACTAGTAATAAGGCTTGGTTATTTGAGGATTTTTTTAGACACTGTTTGATAAACTCGTTGATAAACTAGTTGATAGTTGATACTTAATAAGCAGGGTCGTTCCTGGGGAAGAGCAGGACGGACGTACGCCCAGGGCCCCACAGGAAATAGGGCCCCAATTTTTTCCCCGTATGTAATATATAGTAATAGTTCAAAAAAGTTAGTAAATAAAATGTACACAATTGTTTTAGTATCTAATATGATCCAACAAGATTTAGCATTATATTAAAGACCCAAACATGTATTAATCAATGACATTGGAAAGAAAATAGGTAAAAAGTTAATCAATTGTTCATTTTATAGTATTGTTTATTGTTTCTCTAATTTTTTTTATTTAATACTAAAATCTAAAACTATTTTGCCTATAAAACATTGATATATTTTTCATCATTCATCTCTTACCTAATCTTTTGATTTTTCCATCCACGTGAATTCTATATTCGTATTGTATATAGAGTTCTTGTTATTAACTAAAAAAGCTCGTACCTTTTAAATTTTTACCAACCATATCTATACAAGAGGATCCAACTTGTATCTATATTTTGCATTTCGAAGCTACTTTTGTCTATTCATATATTATTGATTTTCTTATTACCTAATATTTAGTAAACTAATTTTAAGTACACTTCTATCTCTAAAACAAGAATAAAATCTAAAGTTATAACCAAGATGTGCTTTTAATTCTAAGATTGATGGTTCCTAAAAAATTTGTTTGAAGCCTAAAAGTTTAAAACTGTGATGAAAATATTAACACGAGTTGACATGGAAACCCAATTGATTTACAGTGATTTCCATAAAGTGTTACTCTAAATATTGAACATTGTGACCCTAAATGATGTCAATATATATGAAGGTATATCATAGAATGTGTTTGACGGTGGAGCGGATTTACGATGATATGTAAAATGATATGGTACTTAATATTAATTTATATGTAACTATTGACTGATTTTACGTATAGGAATACTCATAAAAACGGTTTATACACAATTATAGTATTTCATGAATTCAATTTTCGTCACTGAGTTTATCAGAGCTGATTTCTTACGGTCACAATTTGTCGGGATTAGTTTAGGCATAGACTGGGAGCTGGGACACCTTTCTAAAAAATATATTGATATTTTTTTCATAGTTATTGAGGGCCCATTTTTACATCTCGATCAGGGCCTATAAAATATCAGGAAGACAGGAACGGGCCTGCTGACAAACTACCTGATGAACAAATCATGTTTTGCAAAACTAAACATGTAAAATGACCAAAAAAGCATCTTAAAAATTAGTGAATTCCAGTATTTGATAATGCAAATAAAACAAATATTTAATAATATAATATATTAATACAAACAAGATATTAAAGAAAAATTTAAAAAAAAGTATAATATATTAGTTAAAAGAATTTTAAATTGATTACTATATATATTATAAATTTTGAATTTGTTAGAATAAACTTTAGAAAAACAAATCTAGATCAATTTATAATTTAAACAACCATAACATATAATATGAATAAAAATAAAATTGATCAATCTCACGTATTTTAATTAATTAGTAATTTTTTAAAAATTATATTTAATAATTAAATTTAATATTTTATTTATTTAAAACAATTTTATAGTCTATGAAATAAAATAAATATAACTTTAATTTTTATGTAATTTACATAAACATTATTATAATTGTTATATTTGTTTTGTTGATAGTTAAATATATTGAATATTAATTAAAATAATAATATAAAAATGATTTATGTTATTAATAATAATAAATGTAAATGATTAATATATAATATTGATGTATAAGGTATAATGTATAGTAAAAGTTTATCATTAATTTCAACTAATATAATTACCATTAATTAATATTTATTAATAGTAGTGATAATTGCTGTTTTTATTTATTAATAATTAGTTTTTATTTAATTATATTAATAAATAATGATTAATATTATAAGGGCTATAATTGAAAATTTAACAAAAACCTTCTCACAAACTACTCCAACTAGCGTCCCAATAAGTTAGTTTATGTTCATTCAAACATATACCCAAAAAAATAAGGTAGTTTATGTTTACCAAACAATGCCTTAGAGGTCACCAGTTCGAATTTTACAAGACCGCTGGGACTTTATTAGTTATATTTTAGGACCTCAGGAATACACGAGATGCACATAAATTGACTCGACAACCATTAAAATTAATATTAATTGATCTATATTTTAAATAAAAATAAATAACCTTAAAAGCCATGGGCGTTTATTAATAAATTTAAAAAAGTTGTAGTCATAGTTATGGAAAAATTAAGTAATCGCTTTGGACTTTTGTTGATTTACGGTCCGATAATTTATTTGGATAAGAAGTTATCACCATCAATTCAATCAATTGCAGAACTTACTTTTAAAAACATCAATATATATTAAAACATGTTTGGTTTAGTGGTAAGGTAACATTTTAAGAAGGTCACTGGATGGTATTCCTGGCTATCCAGGTTCGAATCTCCGCGGTTGTATATGACGATATCCAGATCTTGGCCTAAACTCTATGTTAGGTATGGTCGTCGAAGATTAGTCAAGTGCCCGAATGAATCCCAGATACTCCGGGAACATGTGTATGTTATTATCGTTAAAAAAAAGAATATCAATATATGAGTCTATGAGGGCAATTTTGGTTCATAGTTAGACTGAAGCTAGTGTGATGATTTTATTGGAAAAGATTTATTCATAATATTAAATAAAATATTTGAAAACAATGTAAGATATAAGAAGCCATTTATATCATTATCTATGTTATATTATAAAACATTTGATAAAACCTTTTAAAAATAATTTTTTATGCATAAATAATTGTTTATTGATACATATTATTTAGAATTCAAGATTACAAATAATTATGCATCAATACAACTTATTAAAGTTTCATGTTTAAACTCGTATAACTAACTACTGATAAACATAATCAAAATGCAAACTAAACATCTCATTTTAAATATGAAAAATCTAAAATATAATTAAGATGATCATTGAATTGTAATAAAATTCTTAATTATCATCTTTATAAAAAATTACATTATTAAACGAAAAATAATTTGCTTTATTATTAAATCTAAATAAAATTATAATTAAAAATGAATTGAAGAAATTACAAGAAAAACGAAAACTTTTAAAATATTAATTTGATAATAATATCGATATATCTTATTTAATTTTTTATGATATCTTCAAATTTATATTTTATTCAAATACAAAAACATTATCGTTTTTTGAAAACCAAATAAAACGGTATTATAACGTAGAAACATTATCGCTTTCTCAAACCCTAATAAAGCTGTATTATAACATCTACAAAGACAAAAAACAAAACATTAAAATCGAGATACATCTCGCTGCATTGCGCGAAAAATAAATTAAATAAATTACAGAAAAAACAAGAAGTTTTAAATTGTTAATTTGATACTAATATCGATATATCTTATTTAATTTTTTATGATATCTTCAAATTTATATTTTATTCAAATACAAAAACATTATCATTTTCTTAAAATAAAATAAAATCATATTATAACATCGACAGAGACAGAATAAAACGAAACATTAAGATTGAGATGCATCTCGTTGCATTACGTTAGTACCCTTCTAGTATTTCTTTTTAAAATATATAATATTTATTATTTAAATTGT
Organism: Silybum marianum; assembly: GCA_036898165.1. Classification (NCBI taxonomy): domain Eukaryota; kingdom Viridiplantae; phylum Streptophyta; class Magnoliopsida; order Asterales; family Asteraceae; genus Silybum; species Silybum marianum. The sequence continues at coordinate 28,045,786 of CM072533.1, read as the reverse complement.
GTAAAAATGTGAAAAGAATGATCATTTGCTATAGTGATCAAGAAATATAATCATCATCATTAAAATAAATAGATCCTAAGATAGTTTCTATCCTATTTTAATGTATTTTTCTCTAGATCTAATTACAAAGTTGCATCATACTCATTGCTTCGATCGACTCTTGATTTGTTGATTCGATCTTATTCGATCTGCTAATTTAACGATCCGATCTTAAATTAATTTTTATGATAGAATAAATGATGAGAAATAGGTTTAGATGAATGTAGGTCCTTGCAATTCATGATGATACCAAGTGTTCACGTGCATGGTTCGTGTGGGGGGTGTCGGTCAAAAGCCATGAAAAAAAGGGTGGGGTAATTGGCTCAATCATTTTAACAACACAAAAAGGTGTTATGCTTTGATTTTATTAAGGGCATTTTTAGATCTATGTCTTAAAATTGATTATCTAATTATTATGATTTGATATTTGTGATAGTCAGTTTTTAATATTTAAATGGATAAATTATGGTACTAATTATTTACGAGACATATAATCGGTCATTAATTAAACAATTTTATATCATCGAGAATATTTTGAAGTAGTGACACTATTTGATCAAAAACCCGTAGACACATTGTTGTATTTGTAATGAAAATAATTAACAAGTAGTATGATAAAACGGTTAATTTATCTTTGATTTGAGAGAGTTTTAGATTGGTTTCACAAGATTGTTATTTTTGGTATTTGTAAGATTGTATTTTTTTTTGTGATTTTTATATACTTGTTTCTTAAAAGATTAAAAAATTTACAAAACACTTAAATAAATAATTATCTTATTATTAAAAACCCAATCAACAAAACTAGATACAAAAATTATCCGCTAAAAAAAAATTGATTTTCATCCACAAAAATTCACTCTTTCATTTTCACACACACACACTTTCACAAACACATTCACACACACACACATACACTTTCACAAACACATTCACACACATACACACACACACACACTTTCACAAACACATTCACACACACACACACTCATACGCAGACACACATTCACACACATAGATACACATACACACACTTTCATTTTCACACACAAGCACAGACACACACACACACAAACACATTCATTTTCACACCACACACATTCACACACACACACATACACACACTTTCATTTTCACATACACACTTACAAACACACACACTTTCACACACACACAAAGACACTTTCATTTTGTCTCACACACACAGACACCCAGATTTTCATTTTCACCCACACACACACACACACCCCTACACACATTCACATGCACACACTTTCACACACACACACAACCCTACACACACTCACAGACTTTCTAATTTGAAAAGAAATGGAAAATGAAAACTGATAGAAAATGTACAACTGAACGCGTTTTCTAATTTTCTAAAAATGAAAAATGAAAACTCCACCATTTCAACTAAACGCGTTTTGAAAAATTTTCATAGAAAACTGAGAATGAAAACTCAACTCCATTTTCTGAAAACGTTTTCTAAGAAAATGAAAACAGTTTTCGCTAACTAAACGCACCCTTAGGGTGCGTTTAGTTATATTAAAAATTTCAATTTTCTCTAGAAAAATTTTCCACATAAAATGAAAATTTGAAAAACGCGTTTAATTCGTTTAGTTTTTAAAAAATTTCCAAAAAATGAAAATTCTCATTTTCTAAAATTACATTGAATTTAGAAAATTACTTTTACCACTTTCCAATTTTTTGTTTTCTAAAAACCTTTCCACATTCACACACACACACACACACACTCTCTCTCTTTCAAAGACACGCACACACACACACACACACACACACACACAGACACACACATCACACACTTCCATTTTCACACACACACTTTCCCAGATACACACACACACTTTGACACATACATACACACACGCACACTCTTTCACAGACACGCACACACACACACACTTTGGCACATACACACACACATACACTCTTTCACAGACACGCACAGACACACACACACTTTCATTTTCAGACATACTCTTTCACACACATACACACACACATACTTTCTCTCTCTCTCTCTCATACACACACACATTTTTTCATACACACACACTTTCATTTACACACAGACACACCCACACACACTTTTTAATTTGAAAAAAAAAGGAAAACGGAAAATGAAAAGTAATAGAAAATGTACAACCAAACACGTTTTATAATTTTCTAACAATGAAAATGAAAACTCCACTATTTCAACTAAACGCGTTTTCTAAAATTTTCATAGAAAACTGAGAATGAAAACTGAACTCCATTTCTGAAAACGTTTTCTAGGAAAAGGAAAACAGTTTTCGCTAACTAAACGCACCTCAATGGTTCCGGTGAAATCCGATGTTTTCAAAAATATACCAACAGATTACCCATGAATTTCCTGGGTAATCTGTCACAGATTTGATTTACCAACCAACAAATTAACCACCAACTTTTGTGACGGTTTTGTGACGAAACACCCTTTAGCAACGAATTTCCCAGAAAAATGGTCGTAGGTTAAAGTATTCAATTTTAGTAGTCGGTCCGTTCTGTTATAGCTTACTATCTGATTTAGGTTATTATCATATAATCACTTCTAAAACCCATATCCCGCTAATTAAATGCTATTAAATTTTATTTGTAGATCAGTTTATTTTTATCAAAAAATATTATTTTAAGTTCAGTAATATTTTAGTTTCTTAAAGCCTTGAAAGTTATAAATATATCTAATTAGAAAAACTTACATGAAAATAAAACCAAGTTTGATTTCATTTTATTTATGAAAAACAACTATTAAAACTTCAGTGTATAATGTATTTGGGGACCATATTCATAATTTTCACCAATGTTTTAAATTCCTGATCCGGACGGTTGAGTCGTGATCCGGAAAAGAAAGCGGGTTAATTATGGCTGGGTTTTTGGCAATTTCTGACCCAAATTAACTCTACAAGGTTTAATAAAAGAACCGGCGGAACCATTGGAATGAACCGTTAAAAAACAGGATTGACCCGTTTTAAAACTCCAAGGTCTCAAAATCCATGATTTGGTTCGATCGTTATGTTTTTTTTTATGTATTTGGATTGATGAAAAACTTATGGTTGTGTGTGTCTTTTAATGTTTTTGATTTGATATTAAACTTGTTGTTATGTGTATTTTTAATGTTTGAACTTGTGGAGATCAAATTCTTGGTTTATATATATATATATATAGACAGACAAACAGACAGACAGATAGATAGATAGATAGAGAGAGAGAGAGAGAGAGAGAGAGAAGTTCAAATGCAAACTCAAATTTGGTTGTGAACGTGAGAACAAATGAGAGCGCGACACGTGTCTGGATGTAGATTATTCAGGCTGAATAATCAAATAAATATTCAGACTGAATATAGTATTAATTCATTCTGAATAATGTTTATTCGGACTCAATAAACATTATTTGGTCTAAATAAACATTATTCAGACCAAATAAAAATACTATATTCAGTCTGAATATTTATTTGATTATTCAGTCTGAATATGACACACGTCGCGCTCTCATTTGTCCTCACGTTTACAACCAAATTTTAGTTTTCATTTGAACCCGCCCATATATATATATATATATATATATATATATAGAGAGAGAGAGAGAGAGAGAGAGAGGGGGCGCAACACGTGTCTGAATGTAGATTATTCAGACCGAATAGTCAAAGAAATATTCAAAATGAATATAGTATTTACTCTGTTTGAATATGAAACGTGTCACGCTATCATTTGTTCTCACGTATATATATATATATATATATAGGGTTGATTTTCGTTACAAACCGTATAAACCGCGTTCAACCAATCATTTTTTTTTCATTTTTTCTTAATTATAAGGGTTATAAGTCAATAATATATGAAATTTTTTTATTAAGAATACATAAGGGTAGATTAATCATGAATATGTGAAACACATTTCATCAAAATGAGAATTTTATGAAACAATTTCATTTCATGTTGAAACAAAATAATTTCATGAAGAAAAAAATTATATGAATTTTTTTTATCATATTAAACAATATCATTAAACAATTTTATTCAATTAAATAATGAATCACACGGTTTTTACGAATCGACGTGGTTTGTATTTGAAATTTCCCCTATGTATATATATATATATGTGTGTGTGTGTGTGTGTGTGTGTGTGTGTGTGTGTATATATAGGGGCAGATTCAAATGAGAACTCAAATTTGGTTCTGAATGTGAGGACAAATGAGAGCGCGACACGTGTCATATTCAGACTGAATAATCAAAGAAATATTCAGACGGAATAAAACTGATTATATTGTTTATTCAGTCTGAATAAACACTATATTCACTTTTATTCGGTCTGAATATTTCTTTGATTATTCGGTCTAAATAATCTACATTCAGACACGTGTTGCGCTCTCATTTGCCCTCACGTTCACAACCAAATTTGAGATCTCATTTGAACTTTCCTCTCTCTCTCTCCTCTCTCTCTCTCTCTCTCGCTATATATATATATATATATATATATATATATCGGGGCATAATCAAATGAGAACCCTATAAAGGTTGATAACCATGAGATCCACTCCTAACCATAAATAAAAAGGGTAATTTGGCAAATTAACAAATTTAATAATTAATAATATTAGTATTTATTTTTCTGTTACAAATCAGATAAAGCTTAAAAAGATATATTTATGAAATTATCTACCGAATCATATCAAAACAAATTGGAAAAACTATTCATTCAATCGATTCCCTTCATAATCCGGATTTAAAATACTTGAAGATATGTGGTACCTTTTATGAATGTGTATGGTACATATTCTTATGATATATTTTTTGATCCACATATTTTGAATGTGTGCAACCTTTTATGAAGATATGTGTGTGCTACCTTTTATTCGTCTTAAAAGGTACCCAGAGTAACAAAATATTTGAAGATATGTGTTACCTTTTATGAATGTGTATGATATTCTTATGAAGGGAGAGGGTTTTTGATTATCATAATAGGTTTTTGATTATCATAATAGGTATCATGATAGGGTTTTTGAATGTGTATGATACATATTCGTATGAATGTGTATGGTACGTATTCTTGATTATCATAATAGGTATCACAAAAGTTATTGATTATCATAATAGATATAATCACCATAGTTTACGGAATAAGTTTGAGAAGAGGGAGGAGGGAGGAGAGAGGAGAGAGGGGAGAGATTTATAAAAAGACTTATTTACCCTTAAATATTTATTTATAATTTTTTTTAAATAATAGATAATTACCAAAATTAATATTTTTAATAATAGCCATTGATTATTAATAATGCATGGTTTAGATTGGATCTCATGGTTATCAAGATTAACATAGATCTCGCTTGAAGATCCCCCCATACATACATATATATATATATATATATATAAAGGTTCAAATGAGAACTTTATAAATTTAAAGGAATAAAGGAACACCTTGTGGACCACATATGATGTGGGTCCCACATAATATTAAATCATTTCTTATTTAATATGATTTAATATTAAATCAGAAATGATTTAATATTATGTGGGACCCACATCATATGTGGTCCACAATATGTTCCTTTGTTCCTTTAAATGAGGGTGTTCTTGTATGATCCCTCCCCTATATATATATATATATATATATATATATATATATATATATATATAAGGGTGGGTTCAAATGCAAACTCAAATTTGGTTGTGAACATGAGAACGTGACACATGTCAAATTCAGACTGAATAATGAAAGAAAAAATTTAGACTGAATGTGGTATTGTTCAGACAGAATATTCAGACTAAATAACACTAGTAGTAATATTCTGTCCGAATATAACCACATTCAATCGGAATTTTTTCTTTCATTATTCAGTCCGAATGTGACACGTGTCGCGCTCTCATTTGTCCCCGCGTTCATAACCAAATTTGAGTTCACATGTGAACTTTCCTCTCTCTCTCTCTCTCTCTCTATATATATATATATATATAGGGGTTAAATCAAATAAAACCAAAAAATGTTGAAAACCGTGAGAACTGATCTAAGCCTTAATTTATTTTCTATCATATGGTTTTAATTAAAAGTTATTTTTAGTAAAAAAGGGCATAATCGTCAATTTGGTAACAAGATTCACTAGATGAAACATACATATTCACTCACCATATGAAACACACAGAGTCACCATAGGAAACACATACTAATTCACCACATTACATCCAAATATAGTTGATCGTTTTTTATAGAACACATATTAATTAAACAGATTCACCATACAAATCCAGAATACATACTAATTTACCAGATTCACCATATAAATCCAGGTGTAGTCAACGATGGATTAGAAAAGTCAAATAAGACAGTTGTAAGAAAATTACTATTACACCCTTCTCTTTTTCTTATTATTACAAAAATGTGACCATGATTAATAACATTTGATTAAAATCTTTAATGGTTGAGATTAGTCGTCACAGTCTTTAACTTTTTTATGGTTTTTATTTGATTACCTTCATATATATATATATATATGTGGAGGTTGGTTCATTTACAAACTGAATGAAGGTACAAACTATACAAACTGTTTCAAATCAATATAAAAATAATTTTTTTAATCAAATCCTATGATTTAAGATATTATTACACATATATTTCTTTCATAATGTAAAAGTTTCACATGTATTTGTTTTCATAAGTTAAAAGTTTCTCATATTTTTTTATGAAAAAGTTTCACATGTATTTGATTCATAATGTAAAAGTTTCACATGTAATTTTTTCACAAGGTGAAACAAATATAAGTACAATAATATCTTAAATCATAGCATTTGATGAAAAAAAATAATGAAAAAGTTATTTTTATATTGATTTGAAGCAATTTGTATAGTTTGTACCTTTCATTCAGTTTGTAAATGAGCCAACCTCTCTCTCTCTCTCTCTATATATATATATATATATATAGGGAGGGAGAGAGAGAGAGAGAGGTTCAAATGAGAACTTTGTACATTTAAAGGAACACCCTTAGGACCACATATGATGTGGGTCCAACACAATATAAAACATATCTGATTCAATGGTGGACCCCATTGAATCAAATATGATTTCATATTGTATGGGACCCACATTATATGTGGTCCTAAATGTGTTACTTTATTCCATTAAATGAGGGGTGTTTTTGTATGATCTCTCCCCTATATATATATATAGATATAGAGGGAGGTTCATGCGAGGATGGTAACAATTTACGAGAATGCGAGGACAATCCTCAGCCAATCATTTTGGTACATGAAAATTTTCATGTACAAAAACACATATGATTCATACAAAATCATATGTGATTTTGTACAAAATCATAAATGATGCGGGCGACTTTCCATGCGACTTAAGTGGCCCTAAAAATCGCCCGCTATAGTTAGTTTAAAATCATATGTGATCTTTTACATGAAAAAAGCTCATCGCATTCTCGTAAATTGTTACCGTCCTCGTATGAACCAGCCCCTATATATATACACATAGGGTGGGTTCAAATGAGAACTCAAATTTGGTTGTGAACGTGAGGACAAATGAGATCGCAACACATGTCATATTCACATTGAATAATCAAAGAAATTGTTAGGTATAAATATATTGTATCCGAGATTAAAATATCGAAGACGAGAAAGTCAAAACTTGAAGTCAACATGAGCTTAGATTATAGTTTACTCTTGTAATGGAGTAGGGTATAAATAACCATGTCTAGTGTATTTTGTACTTAGATTTCATGGTCAAATTCATACATTGTATTAGAGAGAGAGAGTTTGTAGAGAGAGAATATTCATCAATACATATGACATATTGAAGATCATTGATTGTATTTAGGAATGGCAACGGGCGGGCCGATTATTGGAATCCCCGTCCCCGAAACCGATAAGGAAAACCGTCCCTGTCCCGTTCCCCCCCGGGGAGCTTATCGGGGATCCCCGTCGGGTCCCCGCGGTTTCCCGAATTTCGTTGGGGAACCCGTTAAGGAAAGAAATCACCGTTACCCGTTGGTTTTACCCAAAACCAAACCCGAAATTGAAACCGAACCCGAACCAGAATAGAAAAAACGAAAAAATTTAAAACAAATATATATTATTTAAGTCTTGTATATAGTTAACTCATTTTATGTTTTTGAATATTATATATATTATACATTATATATAGAGGGAGGTATCATGTGAGTCGTTAACAATTTAAGAAAATACGAGGACAATCCTCAACCAATCATTTGTGTAATTAAATTTATGGAAAAAAAATTTAATGTACAAAATAACATGTGATTTTGTACTAACATCAAAAAATGGACATGAGTGACTTTTGTCGTAGGCTAAGTCGCGGCTAATCATATATGATTTCGTACATGAATCATATATGATTTTGTACATGAATTTTTTTCCTTAAATTTAATTACCCAAATGATTGGCTGAGGACCGTCCTTATATTTTCTTAAATTGTTACCGTTCTTGCATGAACCTCTTTCATTAAATATATTATAACATATAAATATATATATATATACACACACATACTATCAGGCCGTGCCGGGCCGGTGAGTATTGTCCCCGTCCCCGTTAAGATCCCCGATAACATCCCCGATCCGTCCCCATTAAGATGTCCCCGAACCCGACCCAAATTATTCGGTTTTCAGTTTTCACCGTCGGTTTTGTTTTTTTTGCCATCCCTACTTGTATTGTTGATATTTGTTGTTAGATTCATCGTTTTCTAATATAAATAGGACTTACAATTGATATCAGAGCAGGAATCATTTGATTTGAAGAAATTTGAAGTCTTTTAAGTTTTCTTGATTGTATAATTTTTGATCATTTTTGATCAATTTAATGGGTGAACTGGATCAAGATTAGGACCATTAGATTCGATTTTGATAGGGGAATACTCGTTTGGAATCAATTTTGGAAATAGAACAGATTAGATAAGGATTTAGATCAAATTCCTAAGTTTTTGGGTTTTGTGAAAAAGTTACTATTTTTGTTTGTGAATCATAGATTCAGGCCGAATTTAGATTTGATGTTTGAATCCAAAGTGTCCAGAAAGTGATTTCGAGCAACCCTACAAAATTCCAACTCAATCAGATGTGTTTTGAAGGTTAATTTGAAGATTTTGAGGTTTTTTTTCGACTTTGAAGAAGTTACTGTTCATCTTCATCAGCCTCGCACAAGGCTATATTCATAAGCCTCGCACGAAGGCTATCTTCAAGCACTCATAGGCTTCGCACAACAAAGGCATTCACAGCCCTCGCATGAAACTTTCAAGTGAACAATAACCCTCACACAAAGCTTATGTGAAGGTATCCGAGCCTCGCACGTTTCATTCGAGCCTCACACAAACTTCGCATCCGAGCCTCGCACAATCATCATCCGAGCTTCGCATACATTGATCCGAGCCTCACATAGCTTACCTTCGCATGAGCCTTCACATTCTTTATGATTTAAAAAAAAGTCTGGAAAGTTACAGAATTTCCCTTTCAAATTTTGACTTTTTGGATTATATTTTAAATTTTATCTTCAAAAAAATATTTCAAATTTTGAAAAAAAACTTTCTCGGGGTTTGAATTTACGGTTGATTTTTTCACGAGAGTTGACTTTGACTTGTCAAAATTGATTTTTCCGCACTTGTTTGATAGTAAAAGTTATTCAAATCTCCTAAAAATTATTTGATTAACAATCATTCGTATCTGATAACGATGTCTACTACTTATTTGAATTCTGAGGTATCCTCTCTACAAGCACAAGTTGCAAGTGAAAAGAAAGATATTTATAAGCTCAAAATCAACTGACTTGCAAATATTGAGCTGGTTAACTCTTTGCGAAATAATTGCACTAAAATGAAGGCGTTAAATGCTCAACTCTTTGAACTTCAAGCAGATCCAACTACTAACACATTTCAAGATTTCAACAAAAAGAGGAATATTGAGATGATAATGAAAAATGTTGATCTTCAGATAAGGATTACTGATTTAGAGCATGATAAATGGATTTATTCTGAGTATGGGATTGTAAAAAAAATGAGTATAAATCTGATTTAGAAAAGCAGTTTGAGAAAGAGAATTTTTTTTATAGATATAAAAATCTAATTGGAGAATGAAAAGAAAAGTCTTGAAAGCAAATTTAAGTCTTGTGAGTTGACAAATATGAAGGTCTGAAAACAAATTGCTGATTTTGAATAGGTACTTGTCATTGGACGAAGTAAATTTGAAGATGAAAAAGAGAAGTCTGATAAGAAGTATATGAATTCTTTGAGCTCACAAAGAAGATTTATATAATTCATACAACATTGGAAGCGGAAAGAAAGACTGCGGCTTCTGACAAGAAGATTCTTATTGTTTAAACCTAGATCCCATTTTACACTCAATACAAGTTGATTACAGTATATAAAAAGAACAGTAAGCGGAAGCAATTAAGTAATCAACAAGTAAACTAGAATCGATTAGTTGAAAAGGATTAAATAGATTCAAATCACTCAATAGATACTGGTACTTCACTCAGGAATCAATAAGTTACAATATAGATCAATACAAGATATCACTCTAGCTCTCTCCAATTCAACCAACATTTAACTATAAAGTACACTTCACTATTTATACTAGTCCTAAGTACAATAGTCATACAACTAGCCTATTACAACATGACAAGTAGGAGGAATCTTCTAACAGAATTTGTTAGGTGGTTATCAAAGTCATTCGCCACATGCAGTAATAGATCATGAGTATCCAAAGACGGCTCTGCCTCTGGATGTCTTTTTGAGTGTCTTCTGGAATCCTTGAGAGCTACTTCTGGATAGATAGACTTTGTCTTCAGGAAAGTCTTCTTCATACTTTTTACATCAGAAATAGTATTAATGATAGATCCCAAACAATCAAGATATAGAAAGATAACAAAAAATAGATCACCAAATGTTGTATATTATATTGATCAGATGAACTATATTACAAAATATGTCTTTACAAGCTTATGAAAACGTTAGTTATATCTATCTAACAAACTATCTATTTATACATGAAATAGAAATGCTACAGATACAGTACAAAAATGACAAGCATGTTCAGAACACCTTCTGAACTTCTTCAGAACTACTTCAGAACTTCTTCAGAAGTGTCTTCAGAACCTTCTTCAGAACTTCTTCAGCAGTATCTTCAGAATCTTCAGAACTTCTGAATGCCTTAGGCTTTTCTCTGCTTGTCTTCTGAGTTCCGAGTCTTTCTTTCTTCAGATCTTTCTTACTCTTCAGAACCCAGTACCTTTTGAACCTATATTAGTATCTCTATCAATCTCCCCCTTAGTTTCAAAAGTTCAAATCACAATTCCAAAAATTCAAGATTTGTCTAACATCCTTCAAAATTAAACTTTTGTATTCCAACAGAGATTCTGCAATTCTAATCATCTCCTTTGCAATCTTTTTATACTTCTCCTAATCTTCATCATTCATATTCTTTGGTCTTTTGTTTTGTCTTTTAACCAAACGATATCTGATAGCCATTAAAGTTCCATTGCAACATTTGTGGAGTTCTTCAAATCTCACAAAGAGTAATTCTTGAAAGCATTTGCAAACAAAACATGGAGGTTGAATCACCAAAGTACTTTTCTTCAGATTCTAAATATCAGGTAAACTTAAGTTTGGTTTACTCAGATGAACTTGTTTCTTATTCAGCACATATGCAACTTGGAAATCAGTCTATGTAGCCCAGATAAATTCTCTATACAAACCATCTCTGAGAACTGGAAATGATTTTCTGAACTTTGTAATTGAATCATGAAAAGGATAAAGACTCCTGTATACTCTGAGCATATCTCTTAGGTGAACATTCTGAAAGTCAGCTTCTGAAAAAGTAGATATCTCACCATTTCTTCTTTCCACGGTGAAAAATGCACAATTATAGTTTTTCCTTGTCTTCTTTCCTGCAGTCTTAACTTGTAAATATCAAACTGAGTAAATTCACATAAAGTACCATCCCTTCTTTATGCTCCAAACCTGGGTATAAACAAGTCATCTTTGATTGACTTTGATAAGATTTTGATCTTCTTTATTAAGGTTGAATCATGAAAATTCTGAACACCATGATTCTGAATATAGTTTCTCACTTTAGAAATATGATCTTCAGACTATTCATCATTCAGAAAATCTTCCAGAGTTGCAAACTTCAGACTTTTTTTGTACATGTAGTAATAAGAATCTTCAGGAAATACCAAATAACTTTCTCCAGGAATGAACACAATGTCCTTTTCAAAAATTTGATCCAAAACAGGTTCTTCAAGTACTGGAAGATCTAATGCAGGAATAACAATACAAGGTCTGAACCTTACTTCAAATTTTTCTGAAAAGATAATAAGGATTTCATCATCAATTTCAATTCCTCCCATATGATTTAGATCAAACTCTATTTCAAATCTCTCATCTTGTTGATTCAGAAAGTCTTTAAAAATTGACAATCTGTTATCTAAAAATCTACACTCCAGATTTCTTGGATTGTTCAGAAATAAATGAACCCAATAGAATTTTCTCAACAAACTCCATAATTATTCAGAAATATCACTATAAAACTCATTCAGAATTTGTTGTGGCTTCCAGATCACTAAATCTCTGACTTCATTAACTTCTGAGATTTCTTCCATATTAACTTCAGATTCATTATTTACATCTTCTTCAAACATGATCACATCTGAAAGATCACTTGGTTCACCAATTACATCTTCAAATGCAAGATATTCTCTTAGCATTTCTTCATTAGAGTCTGGAATCACATCTGTTTTATCTGAACTCAAGTTTCCTTCACAATCAAAAGACAGTTTTTCTGTTTCATATCCTTCATCAATAAATTCTTCAGAAGAAGCAACATCAACCTCTTGCCCTTCATGTTCTGCAAGAATATCTTCTATGGCTTCTGAAACTCTGTTTGAACCTTCACCTATATTCTGAGCTTCTTCAGAAGTTTTCTCAGAAGATTGACCTTGAGTATTTTCAACATTTTCAGCTTCAGATACTTTTTGTCTTTTCTCCCCCTCTTAATTATCAGGACCCTGATCATCAAGATTCCTTTTGTAAGTATCTGCCTGAGGTCTACACTCCAATGCAGATAATCTGTTATTCAATGTTGTCTGAGAAGTCTGAATAGAAGATAATTGATTCAAGATTTGATTAATATCATCCTTAGTAGCAAATTCAGAAGTATGAGGCTGAGAACTTGAAGAAGAAGGCTGCGATGCTTTAAGAGAAGATACAGAAGAAATCACTTCAGAGAAAGCATTCAGAAGTGCATCTTTAAAGGAGTTGAGATCATTTGAAGAAGATACTTGAAAATCATTCAATTTATTCACCATTGTTACCTCCTGTTTTTCCAACCTATCCTCCATCACCTTTTTTGATTTATTCGTCAATTCCTTTAAATCCTTCTGAATCATTTCAAATTCAGAAGTACAAAAATCTTTGAATTCTGTGAATTCAGAAGATGAGGGAAAATATCCAAGACCAACAGATGGTCTTGTTTGCAGTCCTTCAGAAGAAGGCTGGCCTGTAGATGCCACATCATCATGAATCATAAAAGACTCTGTGAATGGAGCTTTAGTGAGGTTCACTCCACCAGGGCTTCCAACTAATCCTTGATACCCAATATTAGGAATATCTATAGTTGTTGAGGCAATGTGACACACACTTTGCTTATTTACATCCGAAAGATGTGTGCTGGTGTGAAAGAATTCCACATTTTATGGTGCATTAGGCTCAACATTGAGTGGACTCTCAGACTCTATGTGCTCAAAACAGTGAAGGAGGGACATATGTCCTTCTATTTCAACAAAAGGATCCTCCAAATGGGGTCCTAATGGTATATGAGCTGCTTGCCCCAATTGTGTTAATGAAACACCCTTCTGTTGAGAGATGGGTGAGTGGTTAGGGGGGTTAACAAGTATTGCCATGGGCTCCCTGGCCTTTTCAATATTACCCACCAAAGAATGTGGAGTAATAGATGACGTGGGTGCCCGGCTAGTAACATCTGGTTCACAAGTTTCTTTATTTTTTTAATTGTGTTCTCCCCTCATCAGTTCTTTTTCTCACCCTTCTACCCAAACTCTCATTTACATTTATCCTCTTTAGACTTTGAGGTTGTTCTCCCCCTTGAACAACCTTCCCACTCTTCCTAGATAGTCTAGACTCCTTAGCATGCTCACCACTCTTGTGGGAATCAGAGGAAGAGACCACTGGTTTTGGTAGTCCCATTGATTCATAATACTCACTCACAAACCTATTTTTTAAATTTACAAGTTCAAGTAAATAAGCAGGTAATGGAATGGCATTTGGAAATGTTAATTTTTCATTTGGTGGTCGAAGACTATCCACGGTAAAGATAGGAACATGTACCTCATGTGCAAGATCAGGGATAACAGGAACAGCTTTCATTGCACCTTTGATAAATATCTGAAAGAATCGTTGGAAGGGAATGTAGTTGTATGTAGATTTCTTCAGAACAACAGTCTTCAGGTCTTCAAAGATTAGTGAAGCATAGTCATAGTGTTTGTTGAATACTACTCCATGAAATATAATCCTTCCATTTGTAGATGCTTGGTCTAAACTAGAACTTTTTCCAGAGAGGCAAGTGTTTAAGATAGAGAATAGACAATACCAGATTGGGGGTAGACACTTCCTTCTGAATGAACTTGGAGCATTGAGTTGTTCAGAATATCCCAAGCTCATAAAATCTGAAATCATCTCAGAAGATGATGGAACTGGATCATATGAAGTTTTCCCAAGAACTTCATCTTCTTTTGGAAGGAAATGTATATTTCTGACATCTTCCACAGAAACACATACCCTGTAGCCATGAATGTATGAGGAAATATCATCTGCAGCGTCATCGACCTCAGTGTAATACCACCATTGCTGCAAGTAAGAAGCAGGGACTAAAAATTTCCTTGAGAGCAAAGCACGAAGTGGATGTTTCTTCAGAATTTCGATCAAAATCATTTGATCATCAGCAAACTCTGTCGATTTGAAGTTCAGAGCACAGTTATTCCTTTTGATATCGAGCAAATTTTCTTCAGGAACATACAATTTGGACAAATCAGGTCCATCACTGCTGTCAGCACGAGATTGAGACTCACTTTCACCAACATTTGATTCAGAGACCACCTCAATAGGCTTGATTTGAGTTTCCCCAATTATAGCAGAACTAGGGTTAGGGTTAGGTTTAGGGTTAGGGATTGGATTCGAAGGTCCGGCTTCACCAATAACAGTTGTGGATGTGTCTTGTACTACTTGATCATCATTCAAAGGGATCTCCATTGATCCAATCACTATTTTCTTAGGCACAATTTTGAATGATGCATCACTGGATGAGTCATTGTTGTTGCTGAAACTTGAAGAAGCAGAAACCATCACATTCGAAGTCAACATTACTGGAAATGAATAAGAATACGCACTAGATTGCAAATGAATAAGCACAGAGAGGTTTTGGAGGGAAAAATCATTAGAAAATGAAGAAGACGATGATTCCATCTATTTTATATGACTGAATAAGCGTAGATGGACATGTTATTTATCAGAGAAATGAAACTGTTAGAGAAATGGGAAAAAAAATGAAAGTATTTGAAAGATAATCAACTTTGAAGAAGAAATTAGAACTTTAGATGATCTGAAGTTCAAATTATTCAGAATTTAGAAAAATTAAACTCAGAATATAATTTCTAAATACTTACATAGACATATTCATCATGCCCAATTTACTTACCAGAAAATTAAATCGTTTCTCATCTAGTGCTTTGGTAAATAAATCAGCCAATTGATAATCTGTCTGAACAAAAAACATTTCAATATTACCTTTTTCCACATGATCTTTGATAAAATGATATCTTACGTCAATATGCTTTGTCTTTGAATGTTGAACAGGATTAGCAGTGATAGCTATGGCACACTTTGAATCACAATACAAAGGAATCTTTTTGAAAGTGTAACCATAGTCCTTGAGCTGTGTTTGCATCCAGATCACTTGTGAACAATAGATTGCAGCTGCAACATACTCAGCTTCTGCAGTAGAAGTGGAAACACAGTTTTGTTTCTTTGAAGACCAGCTTACAAGTCTGTCACCCAAAAATTGACATGATCCAGATGTGCTTTTCCTGTCCAATTTGCAACCACCATGGTCTACATCTGTGAAAGCTGTTAGCTCAAAACCAGAATCCTTAGGATACCAAAGTCCCAATGAAGGTGAACCTTTGAGATATCTAAGGATTCTTTTAGCAGCAAGAAGATGAGATTCCTTAGGATTAGCTTGATATCTAGCACAAAAACATGTAGCAAACATTATATCTGGTCTACTAGATGTTAAGTAAAGCAAACATCCAATGATGCCCCTATATTTTTTCTGATCAACAAATATTCCATTCAGATCAGGTGATAATTTTGTTGCAGTGGCCATTGGAGTTTGAATACTGGAACAGTCAGACATGTCAAACTTCTTAAGTAAGTCAGAGACATACTTAGATTGATTAATGAATATGCCAGTGGGAAGTTGTTTAACTTGAAGTCCAAGAAAAAATGTTAACTCTCCCATCATACTAATTTCAAATTATGTTTGTATAATTTTCTCAAAATTTCTACAAAATTTTGGATTAATAGAAGCAAATATAATATCATCTACATATATTTGTATTAAAATCATATCATCACCTTCCTTTTTTAGAAATAAAGTGGTATCAACAGTACCTCTTTTGAATTTTGAGTTCAGAAAAAAAGTTGTGAGAGTGTCATACCATGCTCTTGGTGTCCATATAAGGCTTTGTCCAAAATATATACATGATCTGGAAATTCTTTGCTAACAAATCTTTCTGGTTGTTCAATATACACTTCTTCATGTAGAATACCATTCAGAATGCACACTTGACATCCATTTGGAACACCTTCATATTTTTATGAGCAGCATATGCAAGAAACATTCTGATAGCTTCAAGTCTTGCAATAGGGGAAAAAGTTTCATCATAATCAATTCCTTCTTGTTGACAATACCCCTTAGCAACAAGCCTTGCTTTGTTTCTCACAACAATTCCATTTTCATCCTTTTTATTTCTGAATACCCATTTTGTGCCAATTATTGATTTACCTTTTGGTTTAGGAATCAATCTCCAGACTTTGTTTCTTTCAAATTGATTTAGCTCATCTTGCATAGCTAGAATCCAGTTTGGATCTTGAAGGGCTTCAACTGGCTTCTTGGGTTCCATGCTGCTTAAGAAATTCACATACAAACACTCATTCGCTGTTGCTGATCTTGTTTGAACACCTTTTGATGCATCACCAATGATTTGATGAATAGGATGATTGGATGTCCATTTGTTCACATTTGGTAATGGTTGAATAGACGAGACATTGTTGAAAGAATCATAATCATCAATAATTGCTTGAGTTTCAGTATCATGGTTGATAATTGAATGTAGATCTGAATTCTCTTCCTCAAATGGAATATTCTGTACTGGTTCAGAAATTGTAGGCACAGGTTCAGAAACAGGAATATTTTGAACTGTTTCAGAAGTCATGTGTACAGATTGAGAAATAGGAATTTCTGAATTTGAGGTTGAGATTAATGGGGCTGAGTTATTTGATATTGGAATTTCTGAAATATCATGTACTGTTGTGCTTCTTAGGAGAGACGAATTCTGATAATCTGAAGAGACATTAAAAGAAATATCAAATAAGTCTTGACATAAGATATCTAAGTTTGATTTAAGTAAAGTTTGAGATTCAGAAGTTTGATTTGTCTTGCTATGTTCTGAATCCAAGCTTTCAAAAATAGGGTTAAGTGTGAGTTTTGAACTGTCTTGTTCAGAAGTCAAAGTTGGCTCATGAAATCGAATATTAGTAATCTCAATGATCCTTTGAGTTCCTTTGATTAGTACTCTGTAAGCCTTGGACCTTTGAGAGTAGCCAACAAAGATACCAGCTACACCTTTTGGTGCAAATTTATCTAAATGTTGTGTATCATTTATGAGAAAACACCTGCAACCAAAATTTTTAAAGTAATCAATAGAGGGTTTTATTTGTTTAATAATCTCATAAAGAGTTTTAAGTAGTTTTCTGTTAAGAATTGTCCTGTTCTGAGTGAAACATGCAGTAGCTATAGCTTCTGCCCAAAGAGATAAAGGAAGTTTAGAATATGCTAACATGGTCCTTGCAGCTTCTACCAAAGTTCTATTCTTTCTCTCAACCACCCCATTCTGTTGAGGAGTTCTGGCAGCGGAAAAATTATGTGAAATACCAACAGATTCCAAAAAGTTCTGAATTGTAGAATTTGTAAATTCTGTGCCATTATCACTTCTGATCTTTTGGATTGGTAGTTGAAGAAAAACTTGAATTTTCTTCAGAAAAGGAATGAGCCTTTCAGAAGTATCAGATTTGAGTCTAAGAAATTCAACCCAAGTATATCTTGAATATTCATCTACAATGACAAGAATATACTTCTTTCCACCCATGCTTTGAGTCTTCATTGGTCCACACAAATCCATATGAAGCATTTCAAGTGGAGCTTTGCATGAAGATATCATTTTCAGAGGATGAGAGCTTCTCTTGATCTTCCCTAGTTCACAAGCAGAACATAAGGAATTCTTATCAAATCTGATCTTTGGTAGTCCTCTTACAGAGTGATGTTTTTCCAGTTCAGAAATGGCTTTGAAGTTCAGATGTGAAATTCTTCTGTGCCAAAACCAACTATCATTCCTCATTGTGTTGGAAATGTAACATACCCCTTTTAATTGACCAGTTGCTGTAAAGGTAGCAGTGTAGATATCTCCATCTCTATAAACAGTTAACTCTTTCTTGTTTTCTGAACTTAGAACATGACAGTAGTCTATATCAAAATTGACTTTCCAACATTTGTCACAAAATTGACTAATATTGAAGAGGTTATGTTTGAGACCTTTAACATAGAAAACCTTCATTACTGTAACATCTCCTTTGATAAAAGTACCATAACCTCTCACATAACCTTTTGCATTATTTCCAAAGCTAACTGTTCCTCCATATCTCTCATGATAATCAGTTAGTAGTTTTTTGAATGGTGTCATGTGTCTTGAACATCCAGAACCTAAGACCCACACATGACATATCTGCAAAAATGATTATTGAGATTTAGGTACCCATTTTAGAATGGGTCCTTTGAGATTAGTAAAAAAATTTGAAATTCTGAACTTTGACTTCAGATTTTTCAGTTCAGAAGTTTGTTCAGAACTTTGAGATTTGTCAGTCTTAGATTTATTTTTATTTTTCTTTTTATTTTTATTTTTATTTGCCAATTTAGCTGAAAAGTTCGGAATTGATTTCTTAAGATTCTTCTTCTTTGATTTGGAGTTTAGCTGAAAATTATGATTACCACAATTAATACAGTGAATATGATTCTTCAGAATATTTAATAAAACAGTAAAAGAACAAGAATCAACACTATTGGGTTTATCAACAAAATTTCTTTTATTCACTTTATTAAGTTTGGCTACATCATGTTTCTTTGAAAATGAAAAACTATCTAATTTGTCAGTCTTTGATAGTCTTTCACCTTTCTTTCTCCAAACTAAAGAGGACAACTCTGTAAAAGATAAGAAATGAGGATTAGTATAAGTAGTCTTTTTATCAGTTTTAGATTTATCTTTGGATTTATGTTCTTTATTATGAACTTTAGAAGTTGAATTGGAAGACTGTCATTTTTCAAAGAATTTGACTCTATGTATAAAGTCAGATGATGATGTTGAAGTTTTTTCAGAAGTTAGAGATGTATTTGGAGAAATAGAAGCATCATTTAATGATGTGGAAGAAATTTCAGTTTTCAGAAACTCTTGTTTCAGAAAAACAGTGTTAAACATTTCTGAAGACAACTTTGGTTCTGTAGATTTTAAAATGTCCCCATCTATCATAGATGATTGTAATTTGTATACCAAATATCCATCTTTATCTATAACTTGAACCATATGATCATCATCATCTTCTAAATCTGATGCATTCATTAAATCTGAGAACTTATCTTGAGTCATGCTAGAAGTAAAAAAAATTTGATTTAAATTTTTTTCAGACTCATCATCAGAATTATCAAAGATAATTTCTGAATTCTCATTATTATTTTGTACAGATTCAATATATGAGAATTCATCATATTTTTCTTCATGTTCTGGTTTATTGTCAACATTATCTTCTGATTCAGAAGTTTGTTCAGAAGATGATTCAGAAATCGGTTCAGAAGTTTTCTCAGATTTAACAGATGGTTCAGAATTTTCTTCAAAAATAGTTTTAGATTCAGAAGTAATTTCAAAAGGTTTTGAAACATTATTACTCATTACTTCTGATTCAGAAGTTATCTCAATTTTATCAGAATCAAAAGATTTTTCTTCAGAAAACAGAGTTTCTGATTTGACAAAGGGAATTCTTTCAGGCAAAGAGTAGTTAACAGGTTTGGATATGATACCTGTGTTGGTTTCATTAAAAAATTTCATTTTAGAATAGTCATAAAGATTTGCAGGTGCCTTTTTCAAAATTTGACTGCCATTATATCCCAAACCTGCTTTAATATTGTGAAATTTTGAATTCTGAGCCTGATTTGTCAAAATGTTTAGAGTCTGTTCAGTTTGACCTCTTTTAAAGTTCAGATCTTCTAATTCCTTAATATTTTTATAAAGATCAAGTCTTTCTTGATTCAGAAAGTTCATTTTTACATTCAAAACTTCTTTTTCAGATTTCTCATTAATAATATCTTTCTTTAAACTGTCCATCTTTTCTTTTAATTGTAACTTTTCTTCAGAAACTTTTTCAAGAATTTGTTCAGCTTCTTGGCAGTTTTGTTTATAGATTTGGCTTTCAACCCTAAATTGATTTACCAAAATTCTTTCACCTTTGATTCTGTTTCTGAGAGTTTCAAATTCAGAAAACATATTATGAAATTGATTTTGCACTTCAGTATTTTCAGAAATTTGTTCAGAATTTGGTTCAGAAAAAGAATTTAATTCAGAAGATGAAGAAGATACCTCAGAATCATGCGCATGTTTTTCTTCTGAATCTATTTGGCACATAGCATTTTGAAGCATAATGAGCTACCTCTTCATCATCATCTCCATCACTCCAGTTTAACCAGTCTTCCTCATACTTGGTTACTAGAGCTGGATTTTGTTCCTTTTTCTTTGCAAGAAGATGCTTCTTCTCATAGTAGCCTGAGTTGTTGGCTTTTTGCATTTTGCACTGTCTTGCATAATGACCAGGCGTACCACAATTAAAACACCTTGCTGATTCAGATGAGTCAGTTTGACCAGCATCTTGACCTTTCTTAGGTCCAACTTCAGACCTTGGTTTATTCTGATATTTTTGATTATATCTTTGAGTGAATTACCTTGTCATAAAAGCAATATTATCATAAATTCTTTTAATTTCTTCATCTGATTCATCCCCATCACATAGAGCTGTCTCTGGAATTTCACAAACTTTGTTTTTAGTAGAGATGGTCAAGGAGTTGTTGTACTTTTTGCTTAACAAGGCTACCGTTTCATTTGCCTTTTTCTGCTCATAATGTCTAGTTTTGATCTTGTCCTCTCGTTGGAACAAGATACCATATACATCATGAATAGTCTTCCTAGACAGATTCCTTGTAACCATGTTATCAGAAAAGCTTGACCATTCATTTCCCAAGTTGTTCAAAAATTTATTGTTTATCTCTGAGTTTGATTCTGAACACCATTTCTTCTCAGATCATTCAGAATATTGTTAAATCTATGATATGTATCAGTAATTGATTCATTTTCTTTATATCTAAAATTCTCATAAGTACCCACACAGATATTTAATCGTTGTGCTTGGGCTATTGTGCTACCTTGCATCTGGAACTCCACCTCATCCCACATAGCTTTGGCAGATGTTAGACTATCTACCCTATTAAAGATTTCATTTGGAATAGCCATAGTAAGAAGAGTTAATGCCCATTTGTCAATTTTTGCTTGAGCTTTTTTAGCAGTACTGTACATACCTGGGCTTTTCTTGATTCTTGATGCAGGTATTTCAGGAGTGGATTCAGTTCTTGGAACTGCAGGGATTTCCACATAGACCTCCAGAGGGCCATTTATGATCGATTGCATTAAAGCTTCATCGATATTGTCCAAGAATTGAACCATCCTGATTCGCCATTGATGATATTCTCCTAAAAACAAAGTTGGTGGTTTGGTTTCTGATCCAATTGAGACTTCTTTCGACATCTTTGATTTGAAAAAGATCGAGAATTCAGCTGAATTTGAATCTTGAATTTTTCGATCAAGAACACAACAAGAACTGTCAGATCTGACAAGTTCTTCTCTAACCTTCAAGAACAGATGAATTGACTCTGATACCAATTGATAGATCCCAAACAATCAAGATATAGAAAGATAACAAGAAATAGATCACCAAATGTTGTATATTGTATTAATCAGATGAACTGTATTACAAAATATGTCTTTACATGCTTATGAAAATGTTAGTTATAACTATCTAACAAACTATCTATATATACATGAAATAGAAATGCTAAAGATACAGTACAAAAATGACAAGCATGTTCAGAACACCTTCTGAACTTCTTCAGAACTACTTCTGAACTTCTTTAGGAGTGTCTTCAGAACCTTCTTCAGAAGTATCTTCAGAATCTTCAGAACTTCTGAAGTTGCCACTTCAGAAGTTATGCCTTAGGCTTTTCTCTGTTTGTCTTCTGAGTTCTGAGTCTTTCTTTCTTCAGATCTTTCTTACTCTTCAGAACCAGTACCTTTTGAAGCTATATTAGTATCTCTATCAATTAACAATCTCCCTCTAAGTATGAAAGAAGAGCTTTACAAACATTTAAATGAAGACAAAAGTAAATTCTTTAATACATTACTGAATTTGAAATTACAGAAGTGAAAGTACAAGTAATGATTAAAATAAAGCATCTGGATGACCTAAGACAATGGTATTAAAAAAACTAGTAATGTCTGTCATATTGAAACTGTAGGGTTTTAGACCGAGTTCACAATAAACATGCATCAGAAAAAACAATAATCGGTAAAACCCTAGATAGCCCGGATCCGTTACTAACAACTTTAAGGATTAAACACAACCATAAAGAGTTTAGAACAATACCTCATTAGAGATCAAGATAGATCCCCTCTAGTGGCATCCACGTGAATGTGATTGCAATCACAAATGGTTGTTAGCCCAAAACCCGAAGAACACAAGAAGAAAAATCGATTTCTTCTTGTGGTTTATGTGTGTGCGCCGATTTCAAGAGAGGAGAGGGAGGAGAGAAAGTTTTTAGGTTTCTCAATTGGGTTATGTCTTAAATGAGGCAACATGCCTCTAAATACTTTCTTCTCCATTCTCGGACCCAGCTTATTTAAGCCCGCAAGGCTTTATTGACTTAATTAAAATTTTCCATATCTTAATTAATTAATTAATCATTAACTTAATAATTAATTAACCAATTGGGCTCAAGTAAACTTTACTTAACCCTTTGGGCTTTTAGATAAAACATTATCCTTAGACCCACTGGACTTTTAATTATAATTATTAACATAATAACTATTCCAATTTGACTATTAACTTAATAATTAAATTATATAATTAACATAATTATATTTCACACACTTTATTATTCTACTAGAATAATAATCCCACATTTTACAACTTGTAACTTGATCGGGTTATAACCAACTTGGTTAATTCGTGATCCACACACTCTTATGCGTGTGACCCTCTAGGTTCATCTTACGTCAGCAGTGTTTTCATATGATGTGGGCACATAAGATTCTACAGTCTCTCACTTGCACACGCCACATAAAACACAGACAGTGGTTATGTGTCTAGCAACGCGCCACCACCCCAAAGTCAAATGAATGAACGCTCTTCAGCTTCAGGTTCTATTGCCAACAGTCAATGTGATGATTAGTGTATTCCTTATCCCTTCGCTTCACGATATCTCAATTGAACTCAAGGCATAGATCTGACTCATCCTTGGTTGTTCAATTATTGTGTTTCTCGATGCCGACATTTAATGAGAGAACAAGTACTATTGATTCAATCAATCTACTTGTGTACGGCCATACATTTCTCATTTAATATCATCGAGGGGCCCAAGAGAATTCTCTCATACAACATAGATCATATTGCACTCAACATATCCCTTATAATCACCCGGTTAAAGGTGACGTTAGACATATATCAGGGTACAACACTCCTTATGCTCGTGGTTCCAATATACATCTCAGGTCAAAGGATAAATAAATAACTATCATCTTCAAGACTCACTTTATGACGCGATCTATGAAGTGATCTTGAAAGCGGGTCTTCCAACACTTGAACCTACAAGTGCAAGCACTTTGGTCGCAACATACTGGCCCAACTTGACCTTAACCAAAATTCACTATGATCTTAAATCATCACCAGTCCCCTAGTGATAAGTGACCATGGATAATTTCAAACTATATGATATAGTTTCGGATTTGAACATTTTAATACAAAACACGATGAAATTAATGTAATCACTTGTAACATCCGAAAATTTGGTAAAGAAAGCTTTTAACATTACCCTTGATTGATTTAAAATACTTTAATATTTACGTATACATATATGTCTTATATGTTTTTTTATATATGTAATATAACTCATGCGTTTATATATATAAATAGATAAATTTTATGTGTTTATATATATACACGATATTATAAATGTGTATTATATTATACATACATGGATAATAAGTAGTTATACATATACATATATATATTGATTAAATAAGCAATGTCACATTATAAATACATCATACATGTATATTTTTGGAAGTGGAAATGCCTAAATAAATATGTTACTATAATATAAGGGGTATCTTGTATTGTATAAATAGGATGAGGGAGGATTAGTGTATTTAAAATAGAAGTTTGGAAGATGTATGAATATGCAAACCGTGTGTATGTATGGAACAACAATTGGAAGCATAATCTAAAACAAACAGTGGGGTACGCGGGTAACCATCCGGCTTTAAGCCGCATGGAAGCCGCCCGAAATTTTGAAAAGGCTCACGTGGGTTTGCAGGCCTCATAGTCTCGCATTATCATCCATACTCATCTTGTTGACCAACACAAATCGTCTTCTTTTACTGCTTTACTTCACCTCCATATTCCTCTTTCTCATTTTCTTTTATTTTTACATTTTCAAATATCTCCTTCACCAACCCTCATCTCCCATATCTCCCTACCAAACTAAACATTTTGGATATTATTTATGATGGAGTTATCTTGAAGAATTTAAAGAGTCAATCTATTTATACCCTCCAAGTATTGAAGTTTAGTGTCCAAAGATCAAGTTCATCTCTTCATTTCTACAGTTTCAAGATTTTAAGGTTTTTCCTAAATCCTACAATGTGAGTTTATTTTAATATTTAAACTTTATACATGTCAAATGCTCTATTTTAATCTCCTGAAATGTTTGTTTTTATTTAAGGACATTTTTGTGGGTTTTACCTAATTTTGGGTCTTTTGAAAGTATTTACTTATTGTTATGGTTTTGACCATTTTAAGTATTTTGGTTAGTTTTAGATCTATAACCAAATTTTGTTTAGATCTAAATTTTGGAAGTTATGTTTGATATATTTTAGGTTAATTAAAGAGTTAGATAAAGGCTCTAGTGTTGGATCCTTGTGGATATAAAATCTTCTTCAAAGGAGGCTCAAAGTGGGCTCAAAGTGGGGTAAAATCTAGATTTTATATAAATCTAGCAAAGTGAGTTTTAGTTACTTTTACTAAACTATATACATGTCGAAATAATTGTTTTGGGATAAACTTGTTCTTATGAAATGATTTCTTACTAGATAAAAATATGAGAATGATATTTTGGGTATTTTAGACCACAAAATCCATGGAAAAACTTTATAAAAGTTTTATGGCATATTTGAGTCACCAAAGAGCATTATTTGCTAAAAAGAATCATTTTGAGGAATTTGGAAAATGGAGTTCGTTTATTGGATTAAATTTGATGAAAGTATAAATTGAGACTAAAAGAAATGATTTTCTTGGCTTTACATATAAAGCCTAGTAATTATTAATTTGGTTGAAACCAAGTGCATTTTGGAAATCATATACAAATTATAAACTTGGGGTTATCATTTGCAAACTCTTGGATTCCAAAGGTATTAATGTTTGATAAACCATCCCCTCAACTTTTGAGGGATTTGAGAAGTATAATGTATTGGATAACGGGTTTTATAACGACCCCAATTTGAAATAGTCAAAGATCTTACAAGGCTTTAGACTAAAGTCTTAACCGAACAATTTTGGGTATTGTCCGGATTTTATGACTCGAAATGTAGAATTAAATATATCAATCGTACATGGTAAATGATTATCTTGAGAGCATTTGTCTTATTTTCGGAGTCAAGTAAAATTAGTCTGCATTGCATTTGGATCCATAGGCATGTGAGTCAGTCGGTTGTCGAAGAAATCGAGTCCCTCGTTAAGGGTCTTGAGCCGTTAGGCTTTGGTTTACGGTATTTCAAGGATTACCCCAAATGGGAATGCCCTTGCGACCGTGGGTATTATAGAGATGGACCCAATTGGAATGCCTCTGCGACCCTGGGTATTACGATAATGATACTCGTTGGAGAATGCTGTCGCGACCCATATTTTAGATGTTGATGCCTCTCTTAGACCACACAGGTATTCTGGGAATGAACTTGGTTTAGAGTCGGGTCCCATTATCATCGGTTCTTAGTGTGCGTCTAGTGTATACATGTAGGTCTTGGGTCTGGGTGTTTTGGAGATGAATCCATATGGGTCGGGGTCCGGTACCTTAGGTATTACGGTGGGTACTCGTTGATGGGTCATACACCGGGACCGTGATCTTAAGACACTACTCCTTAATGTCGAATCCCGGCTTACTTCGTGTATGCCACATAGACGGAAACGGGCCTCCCCCGTCACCGAAAGGTGTTATTTGAGTATTGAGTCCATCATTACTTTCGGTAATTTCGGGGTACTTGGAATAATCGCATTTTATAAGATACTTGGAGTAAATCGTATTTATTATTAGTCAAAAAATAAAGGGGCATGGTTGTTGAAATTCAAAGAGGTATTTCTTGTGTAAGCTTTATATTTTGAAAAGCAATGGTTTTTGGAAAATACATTCTTTCATTTGCGTATAATGTTGTATAAAAGAACATTTACGACAAGAAAGATGTTTCGGTTTCCATCACTTTTATTTATGGGAATAACTACTTTAACTCACTAGGCGTAAGCCTAACATTTTTTCTTATTGACATGTATATCAGGTATTCTTAGATTCCAAGGTCGTATTGGAGCTTGAGAGATTTCGTTAAGATGGCGTAGGAGCATCCTTGGTTTTGAATATAGCGGACTTGGATGATTTTAGTAGCACCCGACTATTCCTAAATCTTTTTGTGGATTAATTAGTTTAATTAGAATCTCTGATGTAAACCTTGTACCTTTTGAAGGAACTTATGTAGTTGGTTTGTAGACCGATCCGTAATTGAAAGTTTTCGAAAGTTTAAATTTGCTCTAATTTTTAGGGTGTTACATCACTCATACCCAGTATGCCAAAACAGATAGAATTTCATTACTTCATGTTCCAAAAGGTCATATTAAATTTACAGATCATGTCAAACACTTAAAAGAACTCAAACCTATTGAGCTAGTATGACAATCATGCTTCTCTGACTCATAGGTTTAGTGAATGTATCTGCCGGATTATTTTCCGAACGAACTTTGCAAATCTTCACATCCTCCCGATTGATCATCTCTCGGATTATGTGATATTTCCTCAACATATGCTTAGACCATTGGTGCGACCTAGGTTCCTTCGCTTGTGCTATGGCACCGTCGTTATCACAATAGATCTCGATGGGGCCATCCATGCTAGGAACTACTCCTATGTCCGTTATGAATTTTCTCATCCACACGGCCTCCTTCCCAGTATCCGAAGCTGCCAGGCATTCTGACTCTGTAGTCGAGTCTGTTATAGTGCCTTGCTTGAAGCTCTTCCAACTCATAGCACCACCATTGAGTGTAAACACAAAAGCCGATTGTGACCTATAGTCGTCACGGTCGGTTTGGAAGCCAGCATCTGAGTATCCTCAGACACACAGATCTCCTCCTTCACCACTGTATAGCAGGAACATAACCTTATTTTTTCTCAAGTACTTGAGGATATTCTTTACTGCTACCCAGTGAGCATCACCAGGGTTCGACTGGTATCTACTAGTCATGCTCAAGGCATAAGATACGTTAGGTCGAGTACATATCATGGCGTACATTATAGATCCAATAGCTGAAGCATAGGTAACACCCTTCATGCAATCTATATCTTCCTTCCCCGAAGGACATTGAGACTTACTTAGTTGTTCCTCGTGTACCATTGGCAAGTTCCCTTTCTTAGACCTCTCCATATTGAAGCGTTTCAAGACTTTGTCAATATATGTACTTTGTCTTAATCTAATTAAGCGCCTCGATCTATCCCAATAGATCTTCATTCCAAGGATAAAGGCGGCTTCTCCTAGATCTTTCATTGAGAAACACTTCCCTAGCCACACCTTTTAGTGTCAGGATTTCGTTTCCAATGATTAGTATGTCATCAACATACAGAACTAGGAAGACAACAATGCTCCCACTAGCTTTCTTGTATGCACAAGGTTCATCTTCGTTTTTGATAAAACCAAATTCTTTGATTTTCTCGTGAAAACGAAGATTCCAACTTCTAGACGCTTGCATTAGTCCATAAATGGATCTAAGCAACTTGCACACTCTATTAGGATGTCTTGGATCGTCAAAACCTTCTGGTTGTACCATGTACATGTCCTCGCGTAGCGTTCCATTAAGGAATGCGATTTGGACATCCATTTTCCATATCTCATAATCATGATATGCAACTATGGCAATCAAAATCCTAATGGATTTAATCATGGCTACCGAAGAGAAGGTTTCATCATAGTCCACACCATGAGTTTGAGTAAAACCCTTCGCTACCAACATACCCTTGTATGTGTGCACGATCCCATCTATGTCGATGTTCTTCTTGAAAACCCATTTGCTCCCTACGACTTTGCAGCTATTGGGTGCATCCACCAGATCCCAGACTTGGTTGTCCTCCATGGATTGAATTTATGCTTTCATAGCATCATGCCACTTGTCAGACTCTGCACCTGACATAGCCTGCCGGTAGTTTCACGGTTCATCATCAACCGTATCGTCATAGCCAATTAGAAACCCTAGGATTCTATCCGGCTCTTGACGAATCCTCCTGACCTTCAGATCGTTTGTCTCTCATTGGTATCCTCAACATCTTGTTGATCGCTAGTGTCAACCTGTGCATCTGTGGGTGTTTCCTGAACTTCCTCAAGTTCCACCCTGTCCCCATTGCTTGGTTGTAGAAATAATACTCAATAGTCTCCTTGGGATATCCTACAAAGATGCACTTTTCAGATCTGGGATCCAGCTTCCTAGAAGCTTCTCGCTTAACATAAGCATCGCAACCCCAGACTCTCACGTAAGATAGATTTGGGATCTTCCCAGTCCAGATCTCATATGGAGTCTTGTCGACCTTCTTGGTTGGTACATTGTTCAGTATTTTGGCGGCTGCTTCCAAAGCATATCCCCAAAAACGCATAGGCAACTTGGTATGAATCATCATAGACCTAACCATATATAACAAGGTATGGTTCCTCCTTTCGGACACACCATTATGTTGTTGTATTCTTGGTGGAGTAATTTGGGATACTATCCCATACTTGCTAAGATGTTCAATGAATTCATGGCTCAGATATTCACCACCTCGATCAGATCGAAGAGCTTTTATCTTCTTGCCTAGTTGGTTCTCTTCCTCATTCTGAAACTCTTTAAAAACTTCAAAGCATTCAGAATTGTTCTTCATTAGATAAACATATCCATATCTACTGTAATCATCAGTAAATGTAATGAAGTAGTAGCAACCGTTTTTTGTGGCTGGGTTGAAGGGCCCACACACATCAGTATGTATCACTCCTAACAACTCATTTGCCCTTTCGGGCTTTCCTTTAAAATGAGCCTTAGTCATCTTCCCTAATAACTATGATTCACATTTATCAAAAGAATCATCCGGTGATTCCAAGATCCCGTCCACTTGGAGCTTGGCAATGCAAGCTCTTGTTTATATGGCTAAGACGACAGTGCCACAAATATGTTTGACTTAATTCTTGTTTAAGTCTTTTAGCATTCATATTATATATCGATTTAGAATTGAAATTACCATGAATATCTATTTCACAAATGCCATTAACTGGCCTGGCAATAATATATAATATACCATGCAAACATGCAACAATAGATCCATCATCAAGGAATTTAAACATAAATCCATCTTGTCTCAAACGTGCAACTGAAACAATGTTTCTAACGATACTAGGAACGTAAAGACAATCATTTAGTTTCAAGTCTAGACCATTTGGAAGGGTCATATCATATTTCCCTTTGAGATACAACATCAACTCTTACCCCATTGCTCATCTTGAGCTCCAACTGGCCTGGTCGTAATTGCCTTTCACTTCTTAGTCCCTGTGGAGAAGCACATATGCGAGCTCCACATCCGGTATCCAATACCCAGGAATCATAATCAGAAGTGAATAAATTGATAGTAAACATACCTGAAGGTCCGACTATCATAACTTTCTCCTTCTTTGCCTGAAGAACTGGATGGTTCCTTTTGGATGAAACTGAGATTCCAAGCATTGATGTCCGAGGGATCCTGTTTCCAGTTTAGGATACGATCTTGAGTGGGGAGGCTTTCTTTACACGCTCACCAAACGCATAATGTATGCTTGGGAATATAGGCTTTATTCCAAACCACCCTTGACCAAGAAACAGATGCATATTCCGGTTCCATAGAGATCCAAGTATTGTGAATTGAAAAGTCCACTGGAATATTACTCCGGGTAATCCAGGTAACTTTATCTTCTGATTGAGATATCGTTAGAACTGGAATATTAGCCAATTGTGGAAGTCGAGATAAAAGGTCATTTGGCCATGCACTACCAATCATCTGAATAACCTCGCTAACAGTATTATTAGCCGTAAACCCCATAGAATGAATATTTCGATAGGCTATTAGAGAACTAAGATGACCAATTGGAAGCCATTTATCCTCCCATGCATTAGTAGATGTTCCATCCCCAATTTGAGTGAAGAAGAATTGCCTTATACTAGGCCGAATCTTTAACATATTACGGAAGATCCAAGACCACCAATCTTTCTTTTTTAGCGTCCAAAAATTCACTTCTTGGATATAATGTCTCCGCACCCATCTTACCCATAGGAGTTCTGTTTGCTCACTATATCCAAGATGTGCTTTGTGACCAAACAATGGTTCCACAAAGCTAGCTTCTTAAAACCGAGACCCCCGCACTTCTCAGGTTGACAGACCTCCTCCCAGGCTACACGACATTTTCCACGGGAACTATCACCTTGGGCCCATAAGAAGTCCCTAAAAAGAGACTCAAGCTCATAAATAATACTTGTAGGAAAGATAAAGACTGACATCCAATACACTTGGAGGGACTGCAAGACCGATTTGATAAGTTGCCTTCTTCCCCCATAAGAAAGAAATTTGTTTTTCCAATTTGTTAAACGGCCTTTAATCCTTTCTACCAGTCCATTAAAATCTGCCATATGCAATCTAACAGGCGACAGAGGCACTCCTAGGTATCTGATAGGAAATATCCCCTATCGAAAAGGTAGAGTATTTCGAATTGTCACCTTAACATCATCTGG
This sequence comes from Silybum marianum, assembly GCA_036898165.1. Taxonomy (NCBI): domain Eukaryota; kingdom Viridiplantae; phylum Streptophyta; class Magnoliopsida; order Asterales; family Asteraceae; genus Silybum; species Silybum marianum. Next base: position 28,013,968 of record CM072533.1, on the reverse strand, counting down.
AACATTCCCGAAGAAGATATCACTTTTTTCAAGGTTGGGAGCCAGTCCTGATTTCAACTGAAATAAATCTAGGGCGCTCTTTATTACTTCCACAGATAACACAATTGTGAAACTAAACTCAGTTGCCTCCTCTATACATCGGTTGAGAATAAGTAAAAATCCCTCCATAATGATTGTAAAAAGATAAGGAGATATAGGGTCTCCTTGTCTTATACCCCTCTTTCCTACAAAAAAAACCCGTGAGTTTCACCATTTAAAGCAATAGAATAAGAAGGGGTAGATATCATTACCTTGATCCATTTGATATAAGACAGATGGAACCCAAGACCAATAAGCATACAAATAACAAACTCCCAATTCACCATATCATAGGCTTTCTGGATATCAATTTTAAAAGCACATCTTGGTGCTCCTGAATTCAAGTGATACCCCGCCACAAGTTCATGTGCCATTAAAATATTATCCGAGATCCTCCTAACAGGGATGAACGCCGATTGAGCAGGGTTTATTAGAAAATTCAGATTAGGTTTCATATGATCAGAAATAATCTTACTAATGCATTTGTATAAAACTGAACAACAAGCAATTGGTCGAAGATCCGAAACCCTATGGCGTTAACCACCTTTGGAATTAGACATAAGACTGTATGGTTCCATTCCCTATCAAGCCTCCTTGAATTGAAGAAGTTATGAATTGCCCTCATAACCTTATTACCAATAATAGGCCAAGCAGCTTTATAAAACTTGGCAGAAAATCCATCAGATCCTGGTGCCTTATCATTTCCAATCTGCTTAAGGGCGTAAAAGATATCTCCGTCTTCTATGGGTCGAATCATGAACAAGGATTCAGTTAAAGATAGTTTTCGATCAAACAAGTCTGAATCCATATATGGTTTGACATTAGTGTCCATTTCACCAAGGATAGAAGAGAAGTAATCAATAAGAGTCTTTGGCACGTCTTCATCATAAGCACATACACCATAGGTATCGATAACCATAGATACTCTAGAAGAGGATTTTTTCTCCCGAACTGCTTGATGGAAAATTTTGGTGTTTCCATCTCCCTCATTCAACCATTTTATCTTAGCTCTCTGTTTAAGTAATTCTTCCTCCATCCGAAGAGCTTGCTGGTAGGCCAAATGAATATGAGCAAGGTCATCATGTAGATCTGAATTTGAAAGATCAGATTCACACGCCAACTGTATTGAGTCCATCTCAACTTTGAGTGCCACAGTGTTCTTTCCAAGATTACCCATCATCATAAGGAGTTTTCGTAAGTGCGGCTTTAGAGCTTTCTGCTTCTTTAAAACCTGGTACATAAATGATCCCGGAATAGGGACATTCCATGTTTCGGCCACCACCTGAAGAAACCGGGGATGGGAAGCGACAATGTTACCAAATTTGTACACTTTACCTGCCTTTGTTTGCCACCTTTCAATTTAACCATTCTTGGACAATGACCTGAGAGACCTCTCAGGAGAAAAAGAGCAGAACTTTCTTGGAATCGAGTTGTAAAGGTGTTATTTACAACAATCTGGTCCAGCTTCCGCATAATACCTCCCTCACCCTTCGGCTTTTGATACCACGTATAATGGCATCTCGTGTGCACTAAATAATACGCATCCACATCTTCAAGGCACGAATGAAAATCATCCATATCACCATTTCTTCGAGAAGACCCCCTATACCCATCGTGAGGAAATAACATGGAGTTAAAATCCCCCATAATCAGCCATGGTTTATCCCTCATGAGTACTTTAAATTTACGAATGGCCGACCATAATTTTCTTCTGCTAGTACCACAAGTAGCTGAAAGATCTATATGCTCATGAATCATTATTAGGATGATATTTCTAATAATATATGATCCTAAAGGATCACACCAATAACAACTTGATATAAATAGATTATTTATAAGAATTTGATTATTGATAAATATTTATAACTCTTATAATTAAATTGAAAATTATTTGTTTTATGAAAATGACAATTTTCAATGTCAAGTATCAACTATATCATAAGGTATGATTTATTAAGTCATGTACATCATTTTGAACTAGTAAGACTTTTGTCTTTTAGTTAGACATGCTTCTATTATTTAAATAGGAAAGACATGCTTTAGAAGGATGTCTTGACACTATGATTAAGTATCGGTAGGATGTCTTGACACTATGATTAAGGATTAGTTGAGGTATGGTTCTTTAAATACTCTCAAACTTGTTAAAAAAAAGATCTAGAGAAGGATTGATACTTGCATACTCTCTTTAAGTCAAAACTTGGTTTTGTCTTAAAGCTTAAGAGTTTAGGACTAGCATCCTTTCAAGTTGGTAATTGTTGGTGAACATCTTTGGAGGAGTTCTACTCTTGCACTCTTGCCATCTTCTTCAACGATCTAGCCTCCCAAGAGGAACCAAAAGCTACAAAGGTTGTTATTCTTTTCTTCCTATGGTTGCATAATCTTTCCATACATGTAAAATGATCCTTGGTGGGTATAAACTTGTTTTATGTTGTTCAAATCTTTATTGCTTCCGTTGCTATCTATGTGTTTTAGAAACCAAATTTTTTGAACAAAACCCAATAATTGGTATCAGAGCCATTTTACTTGCATGGTTAGATTTTAGATTATTTGGATAATCTTAGTTTTTGGAAAACATGGATAACTTTCTTTTATAAGAATATGTTCATACATGTTTTTTATGATAACTTGATAATTGTTATTATTATTATTTTTTTGTGACCAAAAGTTTACATGCATTTTTGGTCATAAAAGTTGTCTTAGAAAAACAAAGAGTTGTTTTATGTTTATATGTATTTTTGAGTGCATAAACAAGCCATGGATCATTTGTGATGTTGTTTGTGTTGATTATTCAAAATGGTTGTAATATTTTTTTATTCATATGGTATGTAATAATTTAATAGTTAGTTTTTCTTCTTGTTTAATTTTGTAAGTAATAGATTAGTTTTAGACTAGTTTATCTTTATATAAAATGTAACAAGATTGAAGATGGTGGCCATTTTGAAGATCCAAACTAACCCCATGGTTTTGTGAAGTTTTACAACTTCCATGGATTTTTCAACAACTTGTTACAAGGAGTTGTCTAAGCAAGTGGGAGCTTGAAGAACATCATTTAGAAGATTTGGTTCCATTTGTCCCTTTAGGAATGGACTTGGTATTTTGTGATGACTCACAAAATGTCACTAGTTTATGGCTTGGTTTATGCACATATGCATGCTCGTGATGTTTATTTCATGTTAATATTATGCTTGGTTGATAAAATAGGATTTTACATGCTAAATAATATTTTGAACATAAATATCATCACATATTTCAAAATATGACTTTTAAACTTAAGATGTATAAATTGAGACTTCAAAATAAAATAGTTTTGTTTTGAAAGCCCTATTACGACAAATTTTGAAATAATAATATTAATAAGTTTGAAATGGTGATTTTGAAACTTATCCAAACTCTAAGTCTTTATAATAAAAGGAAGTTTTATTAAAAGGTTATAAATGGTTCTATAACGCTCAAACGTCGAACTTAATATAAGATATTAATTTTAAAATATGATTGCGTCGAAATATATAAAACTAGATTTATAAAAGAACCTAAAAATAACGTGATTTTATGAAAATGATACCATGGCTTATTGGATGCATGCAATAACGATGATATCACATGTTTTAAACTAGAATTATAAAACATTTAAATCCCTTTTAAAAAGGCAAGTCTATGCCATCCAATTATAGGAACATTCTCACATCATTTGTATAAGCTTGTGGGAAGAAGGATACCTAACCGCTTGTATTATCTCTTGATGGCTGAAGTGTATTCGTGATTCCTATAACTAGTTATGGGCCGATTACAGAAGTTTCTTTAATTGGATGACTTGATCGGGAATCTTTTGCGATAAAGGTTACCTAAGCATAAGAGGCCCGAGGCATAGATGGGATCAAACATGTCGATTAACAAAAGTTGTTTAGGATCCCATATAACTAGGAATTACATTTTGATGTAATTAGTAAATTGTCACTTACCTTGTTGAAATAAATAAATGGGAAAAAGGATACCTAACTATTTATTTGTTTTGCAACTTGGATCCTATACTTTAATAATTAATGTTTTAGAAACATAAGGGTATTAATTTTAAAGAATTAAATACTAAATAAAACTTTGTTAAAATTTTGTAGATGGCCCCACCTGCATCTGTCCCACATCACTCTCACATAATATCCCTACGATCTGTCCTAGAAAAGGCAAAACTTGATCATTCCAACTTTTTGGATTGGCATTGCAATCTAAGAATAGTCCTTAAACAAGAAAAGAAGGACTACATTCTTGAGGGCCCTATTCCCGAGGAACCCCACACCACTCCTAAGGTTGCACATGACTTATGGTTGAAGCATTGTGATGATTCAATCGATGTGTCATGCCTCATGCTTGCTATGATGATCCCGGACCTCCGGAAGGATCCGGAACATCAATCGCTTATGATATGATCACACACTTGAAAGAAATGTTCGATAAGCAAGCAAGAACCGAGCGCTTTGAAATCGTTCGAGGCTTGCACGGTTGCAAGATGGAAGAAACTAGGAATGTGAGCACACATGTTCTCAAGATGAAGAGCTATCTGGATCATTTGGAGAGACTTGGCTCTCCATATCCACTTGATTTGGCAACAGATGTGATCCTAAACTCTTTGCCAAAATCATATGATACCTTCATCATGAACTACAACATGAATGGTTGGGATAAACCTATCTCAGAGTTTCACTCGATGCTTAAAACTATTTGAGAAGAACATTCCCAGGAAATCATCTCAAGTGCTCATGATAAGGGAGGGGCAAATCAAGAAGCCTAAAGGCAAGAACTCCAAAGGCAAGCCATATGTTGGCAAAGGCAAAAGGAAAATGTTTCCCCAAGCCCAACAGCCTAAGAAGAAGGAGAAAGTGGCAAAAGAAGATGCATGCTTTGAGTGTGGAGTCATTGGTCACTGGAAAAGGAACTGTCCTACTTATCTTGCGGGGTTGAAAGCTAAGAAGGCCGGAGGCACTTCAGGTATATATATTTTCATGATTGAAATGGGAATCTTTACTTTTTCATCTAACACTTGGGTATTTGATACTGGGTGTGGAACTCATATTTGTAATTCGTTACAGGGGTTCAGAAGGAGTAAGCAGCTAAAGGCAGGCGACATGGTATTACACATGGGCAATGGAGCAAAAGTTGCAGTCCAAGCACTTGGAAATTTTGATTTGTGTTTACCTAATGGCCTGTATTTAAAATTAGACAATGTATGTTTGATTTCTAGTCTGACTAGGAATATTATTTCAGTTGCGCGTTTAAAACAATCTGGTTTCACTTATCAATTTGTTGATGATAATATTCACTCCTTTATGAATGGAATGTTCTATTTTGAGGCTAGGCCTATTAATGGAATTTATGAATTAAATCTTGATTGTTCTTCAAACAATAATTCTATTTATCATGCAAACACCAAAAGGGTCAAATATGATTTAAACCAAACCTATCTATGGCATTGTCGACTTGGCCATATAAACAAGAAGCGCATATCCCAACTTCAAAATAATGGACTTTTGAAGGCAAGTGATGATGAATCATTTGATATATGCGAATCTTGCTTATGTGGAAAGATGACAAAATCCCCTGTCTCTGGTTCTAATGAAAGGGCAAGTGATTTGTTAGGAATCATACATACTGATGTATGTGGTCCTTTCAAAACTATGTCTAGATATGGTGAGAGATACTACATCACCTTTATCTTGACGACTTTAGTCGTTATGGTTATGTTTTCTTAATGAAACATAAGCATGAAGCATTTGAAAAGTTCAAATTGTTTCAAAGTGAAGCTGAAAATCAACTCAACAAGACCATTAAAATCCTTCGTTCAGATAGAGGAGGCGAGTACCTAAGCCAAGAGTTTCAAGATCATCTTAGGAGTCGTGGGATTGTCTCACAACTCACTCCACCCAGAACACCACAACATAATGGTGTATCTGAGCGGAGGAACCGAACTTTATTAGATATGGTTCGATCTATGATGAGTAGAAGTACTCTTCCTTTATCGTTTTGGAGCTATGCCCTACTCACTGCTGCTCGTATTTTGAATATGGCTCCAACTAAGAAAGTAGATAAAACACCATATGAGATCTGGAATGGAAAAGCTCCATCCTTATCTTACTTGAGGGTTTGGGGATGTGAAACTTATGCAAGACAAGAAACTTCAAGTAAACTTGAACCAAGATCTACTAAATGCATTTTTATAGGATACCTTAAAGATTGTTTAGGTTATTACTTCTACATTCCCAGCGAGAATAATATCTTTATTTCTCGAAAAGCTGATTTCTTAGAAAGCAAGTTTCTAATGGATGAATCAAGAGAGAGGCGCGTGGAACTTGAAGAAGATCATGAACCACTGCCAGATGCATCACAAGTTGGCACTGGTTCTCAACAAGAAATTGTTGAACCTGAAAAATTAGTTGTTCATGATTCTAACGAAACACAGAGCGTTCGTAGATCTGATAGAGTTCGTCAAGAACCTAAGAAATATGGATTTCTCATTGACGAATGCTTCTTGATAGATTCTGATGAACCCATCAACTACCAGACTGCTGTATCAGATTCTGAATCTGACAAATGGCTTGAAGCCATGAACGCAGAGATGCAATCCATGCATGAGAACCAAGTATGGGACTTGGTTGATCTTCCTCCCCATAGTAAGACTGTAGGGAGTAAGTGGGTTTCAAGAAGAAAACTGACATGGATGGTAATCTACACACTTTTAAAGCAAGACTTGTTGCAAAAGGTTTCACTCAAACTCATAGTATTGACTATGACGAAACTTTTTCTCCAGTCGCTATGATTAAATCTATTAGGATACTATTTGCCATAGCTGCATACTATGACTATGAGATATGGCAAATGGATGTCAAAACCGCTTTTCTTAATGGACACTTACAAGAAGATGTCTATATGGTTCAGACTGATGGTTTTGTCAATCAAAAGCATCCTAATAAAGTGTGTAAGCTTAAAAGATCCATTTATGGATTGAAGCAAGCATCTCGAACATGGAATATTCGTTTCGATGATGAAATCACAAAGTATGGTGTCATCAAGAACGAAGTTGACACTTGTGTTTACAAGAAAACTAGTGGGAGCACAGTAACGTTCCTAGTCTTATATGTAGATGACATACTAACATGGGAAATGACATTCTGACCTTGCAAGGTGTAAAGTCTTGGCTCGGAAAGTGTTTCTCAATGAGAGATCTAGGAGAGGCTGCATACATTCTTGGAATAAAGATCTATAGAGATAGATCAAGGCGATTAATAGGTTTAAGTCAAAGTGCATACATTGACAAAGTCTTGAAACGGTTCAAGATGGAACACTCTAAGCGAGGATTCGTACCAATAGCACATGGCACGATTTTGAGTTCATCTCAAAGTCCTAGCACAAAAGTTGAGCTAGAGAAGATGAGTGGCATTCCATATGCTTCGGCTATTGGATCCATCATGTATGCCATGCTATGCACTAGACTTGATGTATCGTGTGCTTTGAGTATGAGGAGCAGATACCAACAAAATCCAGGAGATAGTCATTGGATGGCTGTGAAGAACATTTTGAAGTACTTACGAAGAACTAAAGATATGTTCCTCGTCTATGGAGGTATGGAAGAAGATCTTAGTGTAAAGTGTTACACAGATGCTTCTTTCCAAACAGATCGAGATGATTGTAAGTCACAATCGGGATACGTCTTCATTATCAATGGAGGTGCAGTTTCTTGGAAGAGTTCCAAGCAGAGTGTTGTAGCACAGTCCACTACAGAATCAGAATATATTGCCGCTTCAAAAGCTGCAAAGGAGGCTGCTTGGATGAAAAAGTTCATTAAAGATCTAGGGGTTGTTCCTTCCATTCAGGATCCTCTAGAAATCTTTTGTGACAATGAGGGTTCCATTGCATTAGTCAAGGAACCCAGATCACATCAAAGAACCAGGCACATTCACCGGATATTCAACTACATTCGGGATGAAGTTGGAAGTGGTGACATTTGTATTCGCAAAGTACACACTGATCAAAACTTGGCGGACCCATTCACGAAGCCCCTTCCACAAGCTAAACATGAGGATCATGCTAGAGCCATAGGACTTCGCTATTCTAGTGATTGGATTTGATCTTCTTTTAGTATTGAGTAATTGAACATTGTAAGTAACAACTATTTTAATGATTGTGATATATGGAATATGATCTTTTCATTAAATATTTGTTGTGTTCTATATTAACATGTTTAATCCTCGAATAATGTAGTTATTCTAAATGTCCATAGTCAATCATTGTTGTGGGAGCAACAATGAAGTAAGACTAATATGAATTGCATTGGTTGACAAAGCATTGCAACCAAGTTCGTAGGTACTTGTTAAAGAACAAGTATTGGACTTGACCCATTTCAAGATCACTTCATGGATCGCTATCATAAGTGATACTTGATAAAGGTATTATCTTTATATCCTTAGACCTAAGATACATATTTGGGACTTGAGTGTGGCGAATGCTATACTTTGATATGGTTAAATGCTGTTCTTTAACCAGACAGTTATAAAGGCCATTATTAGGTATAGTATGAACTACGCAAGAGGCGTATGTAGTCAAGATGGGATTTGTTCCTCTTATGTGTTGAGAGTTAGACATCTAAGGCGCCTTATCAAAAGTTGAACACTAAATGAGATTGATTGCGATCCATATCTCATATTCAACATGATGTCTGAGACAAAGGGATAATCGATAACTTACCTTGTACATCAATTGGAGCTTTGAGCTTATTGGGAATTAGATGTTGTTGAATGGCACTTCGTCGTATGTTATTGGGGGCAGTGAAATGTTGCTAGACATTCACCACTGTCTATGTCAATATATATTGAGTCTTGAGCAAGTGGGAGATTGAAAGATCTATATGCTCAAGAATCATTATTAGGATGATATTGCTAATAATATATGATCCTAAAGGGTCACACCAATAACAACTTGATATAAATAGATTATTTATAAGAATTTGATTATTGATAAATATTTATAACTCTTATAATTAAATTGAAAATTATTTGTTTTATGAAAATGACAATTTTCAATGTCAAGTATCAACTATATCATAAAGTAGGATTTATTAAGTCATGTACATCATTTTAAACTAGTAAGACTTTTGTCTTTTAGTTAGACATGCTTCTATTATTTAAATAGGAAAGACATGCTTTAGAAGGATGTCTTGACACTATGATTAAGCATGGGTAGGATGTCTTGACACTATGATTAAGGATTAGTTGAGGTATGGTTCTTTAAATACTCTCAAACTTGTTAAAAAAAAGATCTAGAGAAGGATTGATACTTGCATACTCTCTTTAAGTCAAAACTTGGTTTTGTCTTAAAGCTTAAGAGTTTAGGACTAGCATCCTTTCAAGTTGGTAATTGTTGGTGAACATCTTTGGAGGAGTTCTACTCTTGCACTCTTGCCATCTTCTTCAACGATCTAGCCTCCCAAGAGGAACCAAAAGCTACTTGGTGGGTATAAACTTGTTTTTATGTTGTTCAAATCTTTATTGCTTCCGTTGCTATCTATGTGTTTTAGAAACCAAATTTTTTGAACAAAACCCAACAGTAGCTCCATATGAAATAGTAAGAAAAAAAGGATCATCCTCTCCCCGAATACGAATTTCACAATGCATGAATTGAAAATGAGATTCAAGCACCATGACATTCATAATTTTAGGGTCCCATGCACATACAATTCTAGTCACATTATCACACCATCCTGTATTAGATACCCACTCCCAGCGACCAAAGACTTTTGAACAGACCTCATTTACATTTTTCTGAATGAAATGCTTTTCAATAATGGAGCAAAATGATAAACCATTAATGTGAATTTACCTCCCTCTTCTTTATAGAGGCCGAAATGCCTCTAATGTTCCAACATGCCAACTTAATCATGAGAACGATGATTCCCCATTCTAGACCTCACACCTACATTTACATCACTTGCGTTGCTCAAAACCATGCCTTCCTCTCCATAAACTTTAGAAACCTATTCAACTATTTCCATATCATCACCATCGTCTTCATCGCTCGCTTCTCGGCTATTTAGAGGTGAGAAACGATTGTTGGAGGTGGAGGACTTTAAAACTCCCTGTTTTCGTTTAGTATAGAGCTTATAGGATTGAACCACCGAATGTATCATAGACCGATCACCTTTGACTGCAGGTTTTTCATTTTCTGTGCTTTCCCTTCCACCCGGGGTTCTACATGCATTCAATGTGCAATATTTACCTTCTAGAATATATTTTTCATTCCCTTGGTTCCCTTCCGTTAAGCTTTTAGCACCTACGAATTGATCCCCGATACCTTTACTAGACATCACTGAACCAGAACCCGTATTGCATGGTTCCTCAATTCTAATCGATTTTGAACCAGTACCCTCTGTTATATGATTAGTGCCTGACTTTTGTGCAGTCTGTTTTGTTTCCACTATTTTAGTTCCACTTGTACTTGGCCCACTATTCAATTACTTTCGCCATTGTATGTGCTCCACTCGGGTATACCCATCTACCTCAGTCTTATTATTCTTCTCTTTGTCATCCTGTTGCTTTGCAATAGTCGCTTTAACACAACTTCCAATTTTGTGTCCAAAAACACAACAATGCGAGCATTGTACTGGCTCCCATAGGTATTCCACTCGAACCATGACACTTTTTCTTCTTTTTCCCCATCCAAGCTCGGGATTATAACCTTCACCTCTCTTTTGAGTTCTCCAAGTGCCCAGACGTCAACCAGTACTTTAGCAAACCAGGCCTCCCCCACATCTTATCAAACATAGATGTCGTACAAGCATCCGTTTGCCTTGGGACCCCAAAAGCACTAGCAATTCGGCCAATAACTTCCTTGTCTGTGAAGGCCTTTTGAAGGCTTCCATGGGAATACAAAAAGAGGAACCTCCGTAATCATATAAGGCCCATTTTCAAGAACCATTCTCATTCATCATGCCATCCACAAAGCCAAATTTTCCCCATATAGTTTTTGCCGCCCTCAAGACAACCGGAAAGTGAATTCGAGGGCCCAAAAATAACCATAAATGGTAGAAAGAAACGCCTTACTCACCTCTTTAGTTAGTTCAACCAGGATCTGTACTCCAAAGGAAAGAAATGGAGCGAATTTAGAACCGGTGCACCCATCGCCCCTCTATAACTCATATCTTTGTTCACCAAAGTCTGGGTGCCGTTTGCTCCCTCCTGGGAACCCCTAGGGCCCAGTCTCAAGAACACAGACTCATTTGTACTGTTTTTTGGTTTACCATTTTCAAGGTTGTTACTTTGCATGCTTTTTCTTACGTCAGCCTCACCAACCCCATGTATGCTAGAATGGTATGATCATGCGCTGCATGGATGATTAACGCATTTCCGAAGATTATAGATGAAGCCTTTGTGAGACGGGGGACGTGTATTTTGGATTTGGTTAATCAAGGGTTTCTTTGTCGGGATTGAATGACATTTGGTTGTAACTCACATATTTCACTTTTTCCCTCTCAAAATGGTTTTAGAAAAAAGAATTAAATGGTCTTTTAAATTTTTTTGACCAAATAGGAGTTTTTAAGAACATTTCTTATAGAAGAAATGTCTTGCTGAGTATTTTAAGGGTATGTCGTGTCCTTTTGTACAACCTTGATGGCAAGAGTAAATACAAAAATAACGAATAACCTTTGCAATACCTCAAAATGTCATTTGGGAAAACCTTTAAAATCATCCAGTTGGTCAGATAAAACATCTGGAGACCAGAGGAAAGTTTTATGTCTGCTGAATAACCTTTCAGAGAAAACTTTAATAAATCAGGAACTTCTGGATAACCTTGGCAGCAAGAGCTAACAAATAACAAAGTGATTTGAATAAAATTTTCGAAGAAAAATGTATCCAGAAGACAGCTAATGCACTCCAGAGACTTTTAAAAGTATCCAGGTGTGGAATGTATTAGACTTATTTAAAAAATGTGAATACAGAAGTTCAGAGCAAACTACCTTGCTTTAGATTGATTAATCCCCCCCCCTCTTGAAGTATGCATAAAAATGAGCTCCCCCAAAATTTATGCATTTATTGCTCCCCCTTGAACCTTGCTTGGATCATGAAATGTAAGAGTAACAAGTATTGCTTGTCATACAGAAGTGTTCAGAAGCTTCTGTACCCTTCTGGATTAGAATAGTGAATAGAGAAATGTACAATTAAATGAAACTCAAAAGTAAAGACATGCTAAGTACATAACTATACAAAAACTATAGAGAAGTATAGGTTTTGTATTTATTACATATTTAGCATGCCCGACTTGCTGATTAAAAAATTAAATCTTTTCTCATCCAGAGCCTTTATAAAAATGTCAGCAAGATAATCAGTGGAAACAAAATACATCTCAATTGTGCCTTTTTCCACATGATTCTTTATGAAATGATACCTCACATCAATGTGCTTTGTCTTTGAGTGGTGCACCGGATTTTCTGTGATAGCTATTGCACTTTCTGAATCACAGAGGATGGGAATCTTGTCATATACAAGACCACAATCTCTGAGTAGGGTTTTCATCCATATTACTTGTGAACAACAACTAGCAGCAGCAACATATTTTGCTTCCATTGTAGAGGTTGACAAAGTTTTGCTTCTTTGATGTCCAACTTATTATTCGATTCCTCAGAAGTAGACAGCTACTAGAGGTACTCTTTCTGTCTAACTTACAACCTGCGTGATCAGATTCAGTATATCCAAGTAAATCGAAGCTAGAGTTCTTAGGAAACCAAAGGCCAAAGAGGGTGTTCCCTTTAGATATCTAAAGAATCTTTTCGCAGTAGCCAAATGGGATTCCTTTGGGTTGGCTTGGTATCTAGCACAAATACATGTGGCAAACATTATATCTGGTCTACTTGCAGTTAAATACAGAAGAGATCCAATCATACCCCTGTAGTTCTTGATATCTACCAAATTTCCAGAGGGATCAGTGTCAAGCTTTGTGTTTGGTGAGATTGGTGTTTTCATGGTAGTGGAATTTTGAAGTTTATATTTCTTTAGAATGTCAGAAACATACTTGGCTTGGTTTATGAAAATTCCAGAGGTAGTCTGTTTGACTTGGAGCCTTAGGAAGAAAGTTAATTGTCCCATCTGCTTGATTTGTAGAACCAAAAATAATGTCATCCACATAAATTTGAACTACTGTTAACACATCTTTGCACCTTTTGATGAACAGAGTTGTATCGATTTTACCTTTCTCATACTTATTGACAATCATAAACTTTGATAAGCGTTCATACGATGCTTTGGGAGCTTGCTTCAAACCATACCAAGCTTTATCCAGAAGATAAACATATTCTGGATGAGCTGCATTTTCAAAGCCAGGGGATTGTTGAACGTATACTTCTTCTATAAGTTTGCCATTCAGGAAGGCACATTTGATATCCATTTGATATACTTTGAAATCTTTGTATGCTAGAAGGACAAAAACAATCTAATTGCTTCTAACCTTGCTACTGGGAAAAAGTTTCATCGAAGTTAATGCCTTCTTCTTGACAATAACCCTTAGCTACTAGCCTTGCTTTGTTTCAGATCACAATTCCGTCTTCATCCTTCTTATTTCTGAAGACCCATTTAGTGTCGATTGTTGTTTTGTCTTTAGGTAATGGTACAAGCTTCCACACTTTGTTTCGGTCAAATTGTAGAAGCTCTTCTAGCATTGCATCAATCCAGCTGGGTTCTTACAGAGCTTCATGAACTTTCTATGGTTCGACCATGCTCAAAAAATTTACAAAGAAAGCCTCGTTAGTAGTGGCAGATCTTGTTTTGACACCAACAGAGGGATCGCCAATGATTTGGTCGGAAGTACGAGACTTTGTCCATCTTTTCATTCTTGTTTGGGGAAGAAGTGGAGGTTCAACTTCAATTTCTGAATTGAGTTGATTTTCTTCTGGAATCGGAACAGCTTCTGGAGTAGAACCTAATGTCTCCCCCTCAAATGAAGGCACAGAGGAATTTGAGATTGGAGTGCGGCACTCTGTATCAGGAGATAGAGATTCCTTTGGACTTGCATTTGAACTTGATGACCCAGATGGTCCTGAGATGGTGATTCCAGAAGCTTGCAGTACTTCTGAGATATTGATTTGAGGATTTCTGACTATATTTTCAGATGCAATTTCTTCTCCAAGAAAGTCATTGAAGATAGTATCTATTTCATATTTTCTGGGGCTTGAGAGATAGTCAAAAGTTACATTGTTAAACTTGAGTTCTGAATCAGAATAATCAGAAGTCATTTGTGTTTGATCTTCAAAATCGACGTTGATGCTTTCCATGGCTGTCTTGGTTCTAAGATTGTATACTCTGAAGGCTTTTGAGGTCAGGGAGTATCCCAAAAATTTAGATTCATCAGATTTCTTATCGAATTTTCCAAGTTTGTCACGGTCATTTAGAATGAAACACCTGCAGCCAAAAATGTGTAGATATTTAACTGTAGGTTTTCTATTATTAATAAGCTATTAAGAGGTTTTGAAATGCCTCTTGACAATTATGGATCGGTTTTGCGTAAGGCATGTAGTTGCAACAACTTCTGCCCAGAAGTGAGTAGGTAAACCAGAGGCTGCAAGCAATGTTCTTACTGCATCTACGAGTGTACGATTTCTTCTTTCTACGACACCATTTTGTTGAGAGGTGCGTACAACCGAGAAGTTTTGAGAAATTCCTTCATTTGTTAGATACTCATCAAGTTTGGTATTCTTGAATTCAGTGCCATTGTCACTTCTTAACTGCTGGATTTTCTTATCTAGAAGCACTTGCATCCTCTTCATCATGTTGATTAATACTATTGGGACTTCTGACTTTTGTCGTAAAAAAGCAAGCCAGTGTACCTGGAATATTCATCGGTTAGCACCAAGATATACTTTTTACTAGAAAGACTCTGCACAACAATTGGACCACACAGGTCAACATGTAGCATTTGCAGAGGTGTCATGCATGAATAATCACTCTTAGTTTTATGGGAAGCTCTTTTACTTTTGCCCATTTCACAAGCAGGGCAGAGATGATCCTTCTGGAAGTGAACCTCTGGGAGGCCCTCTACCAAGTTATGTTTTACAAGCATTTCAAGATTTTGGAAATTCAAATGTGAAAGCTTATGATGCCAGAGCCAAGCAATCTCACTCTTCTTAGAGATTAGATAGAGAGTTTATGTACCATCTTTAGAGGTAAAGTTCATCATATACAAGTTACATTTTCTATCGGCTCTCCATAGTTCTTGAACTGCTTTAAAAAGTATGTAACGGTGTTTTCAATCAAAAATAACTAACATTTGTGCATCAGACAGTTGACTTACACTCAGAAGATTGTGTTTCAATCCTGAAACATGAGCCACTTTTGATAGGGTAATGTTACCTTCTTCTAGAATATCATAGCCTTTTATTTGACCCTTACCATTATCACCGAACGTTACAGCTCCACCAGAATTATCTTTGAACATAGAGAGTAAGTTTCTCGTTCCAGTGATGTGCCTCGAGCATCTAGAGTCAAGATACCAGACGTGCACACGCTGTTTCTTTGTGGATTTTTCTTTTTATTTAGAAAGTTTTGCCGACTTTCCAGAGACTTCTGGTTTATTTGTTTTAGATATAGAGTGCTTTTTCTTCTGTGTTTTGAAATTCCATTGTCTATTGAAATCAGCAGTAAAGTTATGTGGACTTGAGAAGAATTGTTTTAGTTTAAGAAATAGAGAGAAACATTCAAAGTTTTAAGACATAAAGGAATTCATTGAATTTTCATTTCTGAAATGATAATTACAATCTTTCTTCTTGTTGTCTATTCTAACATCAGTCGTTCTAAAGAACTTCTTATCTAGCCTAGACTTATGCGACGAAATTGGTAAATTCTTCTCTGTTGATTTCTTCTTGGGTGTCCACACTCTTTGGCTATATTGTTGATTTACTGAAACAGAGGAGCCAAAATCATTAATCTTCCATTTTGCTTTCTGATCTCTGGAAAACTTAATATCCTTCTGGGTTTTAAAATTTGAGATTTTTGCTCAAGTGTTACTTTCTTTTTGATTCCCGCTTCTTTCTCAAGTTCTAGACAAGTCTTAGCTGTAATGCACATACCCAGAAAATCTAGATGAATGGGAAACTCTTTTCTCTGTTTCTTGGAAGAAACAGGGTTCAGAGGTATTTCATTCGATAGTTTTTCAACTTTTGATCCAGCAGCCCTTACTTCTGGTAGTTCATCTGTATACATAAAAAGAGCATTGCTATCCTTGATACAAATTTCTACCCGATCAGAAGTACCGGGCATACGATTTTCAAAACTAGATAATAATTTATTTGATAAATCAAAGAAATCATCATCATTCTGATTTCATTTTCCTAGTGATATACAACTTCTTTTTCAATGTCTATTTGTTGAGAAAGACTTAAATCAACAAAGGGACAGGGAGTTATCTCTGGATTGTTTTCAGTAGGTAAAAATTGTGTTCTGCATTTAAACATTCATCCGGAGTTTGAAGAATGTCATTTTGAAATTTGAGTTTTAGTTCTTCTTCTGCAGTTGTGGGTATGAACTCATCAACATCTCGATTTAAAGTTATTTGAGTGAATGAACCAAAATGAAAATGTCGTTCTTCTTCTGAGTGAGATTAAGATTCACTTGCCTTATTTTTTTAGAAGCGTACTTGATATTTTTATATTTGAATTTTCGAACTTGATGTCCATTCTCATATTTTCATCTTTTAAACACTGATTGTTCATATATAATAGGAAAAATAGGATGGGCAAAATACAGAATCTAAGATAGATCTCTTTTTACAAGTGTAAGGGTCCAAATCCTCAAACCTAATGCTTGTCTTCCCGACTCGTGTATTGATCTGTTCGTCCACCTTCTGAGCGTCTTGATACTTTTTAATCAAGAGCTCCTTCCTCTGAATATCAATGTGCAGAAATTCCCTTTCCTTTTGAAAAAAGTTTTTAAGTGCTATAGAATTTAATCTGTCACTTTCGTTCGCTTCATTCTCTTTATTTTTAACTAGCAGAAGTTTATTTAGTTCATTGATTTTATCCTTTAAAGAATTTTCAGAGGATGTTTTGAGATCAGAAATCTTTTGATTTTCCACAAAAAGTTCTGTTTTTTTCTTCTCTAAGGATTTCCATTTCACGCTTGAAAATATTTGTCTCTTTCAACAAGAGAAATGATTTTTCAAGATCTTTTCTCATTTTCTTCTCATACAGAAGTTTCTTTTTCAGAGTTTCAAAGTCAGAAGACAGGTTTAAGACAGTTTTCTCAAGTTCAGAGGTTTCAGAAGTAGAACAAACCGGAGTTTCAGAAGGTTGATCTTTTGTATCACTAGTCCTTATGATTCCACAGATCATGACTTCAGCATCACTTGACTGGACTGATAACCAGTTTTCTTGCTCAGCATAGTGTGCTCTCTCATCAACGTTATATTTGTATTTGTTTTTGTAATACGCATTGTCTTTAACGAGAGCACCCTTGCAATCTTTTGAGTAGTGACCCGGCTTGCCACACCTGTAACAGACATCCTTCTTCTTCTTCTTCTTCTTCTTCTTCTTCTTCTTCTTCTTCTTCTTTCAGTTCAGCCTCTGTCTTTCCAATCTTTTTGACTTCTGGTCTTCGTGTGTATGTTGGAGTAGGACGTTCATTCCTGTTATCATATCTTCTGTTGCTTTGAAATGAACGATTAACAAACTTTCTGGTGAATTGTTTGGTAATAAGAGCCAAAGATTCAGCAAAGGTGTTGATATCATCATTTTCTGATCCAGAAAGACCAACTTCTGAACCAACTTCAGAGATTAAGGCTTTGCTCTTTCCTTCTTCTCAGTTTCTATATTTTTCCTCCCTGGCCCTCTGGATTCAAAGATGAGAGCCAAGGGACCACCAACACTTGTTTTCTTCAATGCCACTTCATTTTCATGTGTTTGATGGATTCTAAACACATCATGTAAAGACCATGTTTCCAGATCTTGGCTAGCCTATAATGACATGGACAGATTTGACCATCCAGTATTCAGACGTTTTAAGAACAGAACATTGTTATCTTCTTGTGAGCTAATAATGTCACATCTTTTACATTGGTTAATCAATGTATTGAACCGATGAAATGTCTGCTCAAGAGATTCTTCTGGAAGAGCTTGAAAGTTGTTGTATTCATTCGGTGCTTGAGTTCTTCTATTCTTCTTCATTTTTAACCCTCCTTCAAGCTGGTTTGCCAACTGATCCCATAGATCTTTGGCAGAAACACATTGATCACGATATTGGAATACATCATTTGGAAGAGCCATAATTAGAAGTCTCTTTGCCCTTTGATTGATTTCATTCTTCTTCTTGTCATCATCAGTCCAGTCTTTTCTTTCCTTGAGGACCTGCTTTGCTGGAATTTCTTCAGTAGTAGCAGTTGCCGATACCCTAGGAATTATGGTAACAGGGATGAAGGGGAAATTTAGAATAGAAGCATATAGATCAAGATCTAAACCTTCTAGAAAGTTAATCATACAAGGTTTTCATTGGAGATATTCATCCCTCAATAGAGTGGGTGGTTTGGTCAAAGAGCCAGAAGTGTAAATGGCGTTCAAATTTTGATTTACCATGTTTTTCAGAAAAACAGAGTATCAAATGCGCAGAAAATACGATTGATATTTAGAATAATTAAGCTTCATTGAGATCGAAATTACGTAGATATCTTACTAATTTCATATTTAAACTAGAAATTGCCACTGATTTTGAAAAAAATTGTACGAGATCAAAAAATTCTCAGAAAACAGGGTAGAATAAAAAACAGTAGTTTAAACTGAAATTAAATTCTAGCTGAGTAGGGATATCTCCAAACTAGACAAGATCGAATAATCAATAGATTGATTATCTAGTTCTGATACCAATTGTTGGAACCCAGATCCCTAAATTACTCAGAAAAACAGTTGATCAATAAGAATAGTAAGAGTATAAAGCGGAAGCACTTAATCAACTGTAATAGAATTGATTGCGATGATTGAAGAACAGTAATGAAGAACAATTATGTAGAACACTCGTAATTCGTATTTTACTCTAGTATGTTGATCATTACAATACACAAATTATGTTGTCTAATTCTCTCCCATTAATCGATCATCATGACAGTAAAGGCTATCTCTATATATACTATTACAAAGAAAAAGTCAAAGAGCTAGCCTATTACATAAAGCCACGTCACTTGTACTAGTAACAAATTCAGTTATGCACGAGAGGTGTGACATGCCACGTCATTAGAAGCGCGTGTGATGTGTAAGTTGAAATCCAGAGGATGCCCAATCCTCTGGACGCTTCTCGACAAAGAGTTGAACTTCTGGATGTCATCTTCTGGATGCTTTAACTTGTTACTTCAAGGAGTATTCTGGTTCATACTTCCATAAAATATTCTAACAAGGGCGATTATGTATGCTGAATACACAATTGAAAGAGAATATGGAGATCTCTACGCGTTCAATGAGAATGACCTTCTGTCACTAAATCCTGCAAATCAGTCTCTACGACCGGATCCAGTCTGCTTCGCAGGTAGGCCCACTTAGGTTAGAGGGGCATTGTCCCTCAGTTCTTACCAACCCCCGGTGTGTAATCGACATGTTGTTAGCTTCAACTCGTTCGAATAAGGATCCCGGGTGACAAAAGGGGGGAGAAGGTTGTTCGACTGAAGCCAGATTATTTGCTGCCACTTGTAAGATATCTGGAGGCGAGAATAAACGCAAGTCAAGAGCACAAAATTTCCTTCCAGAGATTACAGAGGATCATGGAAGTATTTGTATAATATCGTGCAAGGGTTGACTTTCAGACTGGTATGGAACGAAACAGAGAAAATTTATGCATTACAGCTCCAAATGAGGACTTGGAAGGAGTTGATAAGTTAAGAGTAGGTACGATCTTAACTGAGCCAGAGAACGGAATTGTATTCAGAAGACCTCAAGGCAAGAGGTTCTTCATAATCAAAGAAGGATTCAAATATTCAACACATATCTTGAAGTTGATTCATGGGTTGGTTGCACAGAAGATGGATGATCCTGAAGCCAAAATCAGGAAAATTGCATTTGAAATGGATACGTCATCAAGGGGAAGCCAAAATCAAAATCATTAGCAATCATCCAGAAACTCCTTATTAGTCTTTCTTTACTACATGTTAATTTGTTCTGTATTCATACTTAGGGGAAGATTGTTAGAATACCATGTTATGTAAAAGTATGAACATAATTTTCTCAAGAGACAAAGTGTCTTTCTCCAGAAGATCTTTCTTTAGAAGATAGCCTTGACTAGAAGATCACATCAGAAGCTGTCTCCAGAACTAGAAGATGAAGTATCTTCTGATTACTCTAACAAGGATCCTTCTCGTGATATCTGACATGGCACTAGGCATGACTTAAGTGTGTAGCAAACTCTAACAAACTCTGTTAGAGACTGTATCTACGTGTCAGTCTGTGATAGGGTAGCTCGTTGACTTTCATTTATATAATAGTATAAACATAGTGAACTACCCTTGTATTAAAGAGTCGATCCTTTTGGAGAGAATATGATAGATTGATTTGTATTTCCAGTACTGTAATCTTTTGACACTCTAAGTGAAATACAAATTTCCATTCTTCTATATGAATCTGTTCACCCAATTCAGTTTATAATTGCTAGTTTGATTGTTTATTATAGATTGCTTCCGCTTATTATCTGTTCTATACATTATAATCAACATCATTTTGAGTATAAAAAGGAATCTGGTTTTTAACATTGTTCACTTTGAAATTTCGTTTGTGTGATTAAGTGAATTTGATATGGTATGTTTTATTCATTAAAGTATACATGTTAACAAATTTTTCGTACAGGATTAAAAATTTTGATCGATAATGCAATCAATATTATGATTTATTTATTTTTTAAATAAGGAAGTTTACTAAATAATAAATGTTAGTATTTAATATAAAATTAACAACAATTTTGTTATAATGAAAACATGCTTGTTCATGTGGTTGTTCCATATAGAATAGTACACCAAATGGATAGTAAACCATAAATATATGATGATCAATATTATTAAAATCATTCATTGATTCAGAGAAAAACACCATTCTAAAGACCAAATATTGTTTAGAAGATTTATTATACCCCACAAAACCATACCAATAAGTTGGTAAATCCTAGTAAAAAACATAAGAAATAAAAAAGGTCATCACAAAGTTTTGTTTGTGATAGTAACTCAGATCTCGATATAATCAATTATGGATTTGATCCCATCTTGTGTTGGACGCATCCTTGTGCATTTGCGAATGTATCGAAGCATCTATTATATGATACTTGTTTACCTCGATCATCATCGTATGGCTTAACATGTTGCATTTGTGTTGTATTATCTTAGCCACGTATTTCTTCTTCAGATTTTATCACAGAAAATATTGATAATAATTTCAATTACCCGGACGTTAATTATCATGATTTTATGTCTATCGTAAATGAATCAGTATCATTTGACGGTATCTGGCACGAACCGGATGTTGAAGGTGATGAATCCAATGATTTTAAATCATTGAACGATAGTTTGCAATAATTGGACGTAGAAGTTGATGAGTATTTCCAATCATCAGACGAAGAAGGTATGTTTTCAATTATAAATTGGTGAGGGTTATCCGTGACGTGTCATCATTATTTTTTATTTATTTAATATGGTAATGTTTTACAATGTAGATGAGGTATTTTCTTTGATTCAAGTTTCGTCGAAGGGAAGGAATTATGGGTGCCAAATGTCTCCGATGATATTAGGCCGAATATAGGTCAATCTTTTGCAAAACATGAGTTGGCGGAAGATTTTTATAGGAATTATGTTGATTTTGCGAGATTTGAAGTAAGATTACCTAATAGGAAAATAAACGATGAGAGTGTATGTTAGGTATAAGTCAAAGCTTGAAGATAAGAAAGTCAACATTATGCTTAATTGTAGTTTAATCTTCGTAATTAAGTAGGGGTATAAATATCCATGTTAATGTACTTTGACGGGAACACTTGAGAGATTGGTCACTTTCATATTTTGTATAGAACTATAGAGAGAGAGAGAGAGAGAGCTTGTACAGAGAGAATATATCAATATACATTTGAGATTTGAAGATGCATTGATATGATTTTTGATTTTGTTGTTAGATTCATCGTTAGTAGATAATTACATAGTTAACAGTGTCGTAACACATAGGTACTTTCTTTGCAATAAACAGGGTATTCCAAAAAATACGACTTTTGACAGTTTACAATTTGTGGCTGGGACTCGTAAGATAAGGAATACCAATTTTAAGAGATGTGGTTGTAGAGCAAGCTTTAAGGTGAAGTTTGACCTTAAAGAGAGTCTGCTGGAAAATATCACCCTAGCTTTACCACAGGTTTTAATGAATTTAAATAAAACAATTTTTAATTGTAATCTAAGTTTAAATCATTATAATAAGGTAGTTGTCATTCCTTACCATCACCTCAAGCGTGAAAAAGTAACGCCTAATCGATTCATTGCTCCTGTATCCCTCATCGTAGTTTAGTATACCTGCCCATCCGTTTATCACATTTACCATGGAACAAATCTTTGATATTGCAAGGCTTTCAAGCTCTATTCGTAATATGCTTGGCATCTCATTCGACCGGTAAACAGTATCACTGCAATATTGGTGCATCTCAAATTTAAGTTAGTTTTATATGCTAATGTTAGCAGGTTCAAAGATTAAAAAATTTTAGATAGTAATAAAACTTACTATTTTGATCCAATCCCTGACACAGCCCAATCATGGATTCTCTTTTCCTCTTTACTAATGTTGAAGTCAATCGATCGTACTATATATGGTGAGTGTTTACCTAGCCCCACTGTTCATCGTGTCATCCTACCAATTAGAATGTCACTCTCAGCCGGTTCACCTCGTAAATCACATGACAAATCTCTACGTACATTTGGGTTAATTTCATCTTCATTATTCACCTTTCTTTTCCATTTTGTGTCCGTATCTACATTAAAAGTGTCCGCTCCTGAAACCATCTAAAATGGTTCAGCATCCTTCATCGGACTTATACCCAGATTGATTGGATCGAAATCTAGTTGTCCTATACGTGGTAAAAACTTCATTACAGATGACCTTTGTTTCGCCCTTTCAGCCGTTTCAACAATAGCTTTCTGAAAGCCAGGACTACATGTTTGGGCGAAAATCTCAAACCATCGACCGTTGACTAAAATGTTCGACCGATGACTTTCCACGACTCCCAAACATCGGCCAAGACTTAGGGGAACAATGGTCGAGCATAACTCTCGACAGTAGGGTAAAACACGCGACTAAAGGTATTTTACAACCTGCGGATATTAACCAAAGCATCATGAGGCAGCAATCGAGCGAAACTTACAGGAAAAATCTTCAACGTACAATGAACCCGCGAAACGCTTTAATCCCGACCTTCAACGGCCGGATCATTACGGTCTGAATCGTTATCCATTTTTCGAAGGACCGTTGGACGGTTACATTTCAACGCCATCAAGAGAATTTATGAGGGAAATCAATATATACCAAACAATACAAGGCAACAGTGACTATATATACGATGTCAAGATCACCGAGGAGGGGACATGAACCGATCTCCGCACTCTCGAAACAAACGAATACTCAATAGCTTCCTAAATTTCATACACTAGTCTAGCTTTTACATATTTTTTAACTTGTAATCGTACGACCATATCTCTAAAGGATGACTCTTCTGCTTGGGGTCACTTTTCAATAGTGCATCAACGATACTCACCTATCGTCCGCGGTTTTTTCTCTTGTCCAAGGGTTTTTTCCGCGTCACCAAATCTTTTGTCTTTGTTTTTCTTTTCATTTTGCTTACGTTCGTCGGGAGAATCCTTCCTTTGATCAATCAGGTCCACAAGCACCTTAAGTTGACTTTTGTTAAATTAATTTTTGGCATCAACACTACCCCCAAACTTCTTCAGTAATTTTTTCTCTTACATTTAATGATGTGCATTGAGATGTTGATAAGGCTATGGGACAAGTAATTGGTGTTGATGGTTCTATTATTTTCGTTATGATGAACACGCATGCCAAATCTGTCTCAAGTGTCTTAAGTTGATTACTTAGTGGATAATTGCTCTTCTCTTCTGTTATAAGCCTGTTGGTTTCCATCTGTAGATCTTTTATTTCCTTGATGTTGCTGTTGATTAACATGGTATACTCCTAGAATAAGGAAAAAATTAGTTCAATTTTGTTACTGGAAAAGGATACAATTTAAATCGATTTCACCTAGTTATTAATTTCCCTCAAGTGATCCACTGTTCAATTTGCGGTACGGTTCATTACATGTTTCATTGCTTGGAAATCTATCTTGGTTTATTTCCCTATTACAATTTAATTTCAAAGGCAGCTTGCCAAACCCTCCATCTTCTACTTCCGTTATTTCCCGCCTTTTAAGTAATCCCATGTTCCAAACAGCCAGTACTGGTGTCCTGTCTTCTACCACCACCTTATTGCTTAATGTCGAGTGAAGGTAATCAGGTATAGCAGCTAAAGTTAATTTGATTAAGTCCTTAGTTTAATGAAACCTTAAAAATATATACAAACATAATAATATAGTTAAAATTGTGAATTACCATCAAGTACGTTAGTGGCCCCGTGTAGAAGCAAATATCATCATCACGGTCCCATTTTTCTTTGCTGCTTTTCATCTTTTCATAAATCAACTTGCACCAATCAATATTGCTCAGCATCTCTTCATCCCTTATCCTTGCTAGAAAAACATGAACGCACTCCCCCATAGCTATGCATTCAGCCATTAGACTTACAAACAATACAATAAAATTTAGTTTGAAATAAAACCCAAATTCTTTAGTTTCAACAATCATATTCATGACTTCAGTTGGCCACGTCCTAGTTTTCTCATATTGCTGCCTCCAAGTCATCTTGATGTTTCTGCCCTCATCTAGTTCGTCCTCCGATAACAAGTCCACTCCTCCTATTAGTAATCCAAGTATATCATGAATTGGCATGATTGTTATTTTGGAATAATACCAGTTCCCACATGCAAAACCATGTCATTTGTGTCCAAACTATCAACAACATAGTATCGTAGCTTTGATGGTATTCCATCTAATGTCATATCTAGTAATGATTCCAACCTTATTAACCTTACAAATGACTTATGTTCTTCACTAAGTTTTTCAATGTGTCGTGGAAGGTTCAGGTTGAAGTTCTCATTCTAAGGACTTTGAACCTTCTTACGCCCTCGTCCAATGATACCTCTCTCTTTGCAAGTTTTGCACCCCTGTGTTCATATATTTTGTTTATAATTGATGATGCTTTTCTAGTTAGACGCCTAGATGAACCAGGTACACTTTCTGTAAATGAATACAAAGCTTATTGGTTACATAGTTTTGTTATAATTCATTGAATTTTATTCCATGTAAACATATATTTACATAAAATAAAATGACTATCACCTTCATGTTCCGCGATCACTCCATCACTTTTTGTTTATTGTCATTCATGGAAAGGTTCTGCAACAGTGTCTCAACTCCTGTTCAGAAATGCATCTATAAGTAGTATATTACGTTCATACAATGTATGACACAAATAATAATTTCATACCCGATACTATTGGAGTTTGTGATGCTTCACCAACAGCTGCAAAGCCACAATTATGACGATGATTGTTAGATAAAATTAGCCCCTAATTTTATGAATGTTTTATAAAGAATTGTATTTTAGGTTTTTAGGGAGTTTATGGGTTTGGGCTTTTCACTTGTAATGGGCACATATGAATATATATATGGTGTCTTAGCTCATTTATCATTCGAGTTTGGAGAACTTACACACACATACACAGTGAGCTTTAATGAGAGTCGTGTAAATTTCTTGTTCTACAAGATCTCCAATTCCCTCCATTGCAATTAAATCATATGACTTGAGATTATCATTATAATTGTTATTCATGTTTTATCATCTCTAATTTTATATGGAATTACTTCAATTGTTGCAAGTTATGGGATCTAACATTTGTTATAAGAGCCAATTGAAGAAACTTTTGTTCAACTCGGTCATTTTTAGAAATAATTGAATTTTTCACAATTGATTTTGATGTTTTGGTGCTTAGATTAATTCAATAAAATGAGCCTAAACTCAAATATCATTCTGTGATTTATTTTCTTTTTGGGCTTACTTGATATCCAATCTTCCATTTGGATGAGATTTGGATAATACTTGATAGAAGATTTTATTGGTTGTACACACAATTTGATTCTGCACTGTAGGTGTTTGATGAAATGCCTACGGGAAGAATTTAAATCCATCTTTATTGACTTTGATCAGATTTATTAGATGGGTGTGTGTATCTTTGGTCCCCCTCCTTTATTGGTCTAATATAATAGCACTAAGTAGGTGGTTGGTCTATGATCCTACCTTTTTGTGTGATTTTGTTCTTTGCATTTTATGCATCTTGGTAGTAAGGTTGTTGATCTTTGATCTGACCTTTTTCTCATCCAAGATAGGATTCTCTTTTCTTTCATTTGGGTTTGATTAACAAATAATCTATAATCCAGATTGGTTTAAGAGGAAGAAAATTCAAAGCTAATTTGTTAAAAATTGATTATGCACAAAAGGTGTTTGATAAAATGTTTATGAGCGAGTTGGTTTCTTAAATTGATTTGATGAAAAATCATTTTTGATGTCAACAACCAAAGTTTTGAAATCAACACCTTGATTGTAATTTGGTTGTGTAAAACGAAAATCATTTTTTACAGCGATGATAAAAAATCAGGATGCAGACATATTTGCGATGTTGTAGTAAACAGATCATAACTCACTCAGCACAGCAGCAATTCAGACGATCAAAATGGCCCTGGATAGAAAACAAAGGGATCTAAAATTTTCATGTTTTGAGTTTTCATTGATTCAATCTGTAGAAGGGCCAGAAGTATCGTTGAAGTTGAATAGTGTGCTGAAGTAAAGCTATTGTGCATCGAGCAGAATCTGCGTCGATACTTAAAAACCAGAGCTTCACTATACCAAGGACTAAAGCTCTATATCAAAGGACCAGAGCCTTTGTACCATACATACAGAGCCTCTGTATCAAAGGACTAGAGATCTGTATCGGATCAATATATGCCCTCGATCAGAAGCTAACACGTTCAACCAGAAGCTATAGGACAGATATGCGCGACTGTACTAAATTGAACATATCTCATGCGTCTGAGCTCCAAAGAAGGTGAATCTAGATTCTATGGAAAGATAACACACTGATCTATAATGTTTATTTTTGAGTTTTCTCAAACTTCAAATATTTCACAACCAGAAGCATCGTAGAAGTTAGTGTAATGTTGTTGGACAGAAACCTTATGTGCTGGTTCGTGTTTCAAAAAGACTAGAGGGGGAACAAGAGATATACCAGAGCGACCAAGACGGACTAGAATCTAATTTTATATAGAGCTTTGTATAGGTGAGCCAGAGGCTTTGGTTGTAAGGACCAGAGCTCTCTGCATGGAGCTCTTAATGGTGCTCTGTATGGTGCTCTACATACGCACTCCGTGTGATCAAAACTCCGTACAAGCGCTCGCAGACAAGAGATCGGGGAGACCGGACCTTGCGATGGATCAGGGGTGGACCAGAGGTGGAAAATCAGAGTTAAATAGTCCAGAGCTCGCATCGAACCGAAGCCGTATCCTGATTTTCTTTTCTCTCGGTTTTCTGACAACATTGCGCTGTTTCAGAAACTTGTGCACAACTTTTTACTCGAAGCTCCAAACTACATGAGTCCAGTTGCATTGATACGATAAAACCCAGATGCATGATTTGGAAGTTTTGATTTTTCTCAACCTTCATGAGCTGTTATGTCTTATTCACTGTCAAAATCTGCTAAATGATGCTGGACCGAAAGCGTTGTTTTTCACTCCAAAGAAGAATGAGAATTTCTAAAGTTTTCTTGAGGTTTTTCGCTTCAATAGCAGAAGCAAAGAAGTCTCATTTATGATGATCCCTCTAAACAAGTGCAAGCTTATCGCCAAATGTCTCTTCTATTACGAAGACCACCTGGGCGCGAAGCTTATCTAGGGGATGTTTTGTCCGTTCTTCATGGATTCGAGCTACATTTGTGATAAATTTCTTGTCACCCTCTCCTGTATCCTTTAAGTCTATAGCTCGGAGCTGAACGATTGCTCAATGAGTTTTGAAGAGTCAAATTTTCTGTTTTGACGACTGTTTTGACAACTGTTTTGCGCAGCTGAGGGGGAACTTGTACAACTCACTCAATTCTCATCCAAAATGGTTGAATCTAGGGCTGTAAACGAACCAAACGTTCACCAAACCGTTCGTGAACCGTTCGGCGGAAGTTCGTTTATGTTCGTTTATTTAATAAACGAACATGAACACATTTTTTTGTTCGTTTAGTTACATGAACAAACATGAACAATGGTCTCGTTCGTTCGTTTACATTCGTGAATGTTCGTTTACATTCGTTCCTTTATGTTCGTTTACATTCGTTCGTTTATGTCCGTTTACGTTTTTTTATATATATAAAAATATTTATATATTATGACATTAATATGTAAAATCAGTAATTAAATTAAATTTTTAGAATTTCTTTTTTACGGCTCCTAAGTTTACCCAGTTTTTTAATTTTGTTATGTTACTTATTAGGAACAATATAATAAGTAAGGGTGGTTTTATTCTATATTTGTGTTTGTTCGTTTATGTTCATCTATGTTCGTTTACCTTCGTTTATCTTCACTCACTTTCATTTATGTTTGTTCGTTTAACAGCTTAACAAACGAACATGAACAAAAAATTTTCTTAATGAACACAAAAAATTTCGTTCGTTTACCGTTCGTGTTTGTTCGTTTGTTTGGTTAAGTTAAACGAAAGAACACGAACACAAAAAATGTCGTTCGTTTACCATTCGTGTTCGTTCGTTTGTTCGGTTAAGTTAAATAAACGAACAGGAACAAGCCTCCGTTCGTGTTCGTTCGGTTCGTTTACAGCCCTACTTGAATCAAAACTTGTTGAAAATCTATGAGGCTGTAGTTCAGTGTGCATGTTTTATCTTTTCTCTCAATCAGGCTCCTTGATGGTCAAAAACATCGATGAAGTTGAGTCATCAAAGTTGGACAAAAAGTTCAAATTGTCTCGATTTTTCAAGAATATGAGCCTACATTTGAGGGGGAGCTTGTAACGCCTTGTAGACTTAAAGAGTGGCACATAAGATCTTCTAAAGAAATCAAGGGTGAGTTTATATGATGATGCTTTATTTATAAAACATTAATAAAATTAGGGGCTAATTTTATCTAACAATTACATAATTGAATGTTAGATCCCAAAACTTGTAACAATTGAATAAACTCCATATAAAATTAGAGATGAGAAAGCATGATGAATAATTATAATGATAATCTCAAGTCATATTATTTAATTGCAATGGAGGGAATTAGAGATCTTGTAGAACAAGAAATTTACATGACTCTCATCAAAGCTCACTGTGTACGTGTGTGTAAATTTTCCAGACCAAATGACAAAGGAGCTAAGACACCATATATATAGGTGGTGTCTATTACAAGTGAAAAGCTTAAGCCCATAAACTTCCTAAAAGCTCAAAATACAATTTGTTATAAAACATTTATAAAATTAGGAACTAATTTTATCTAACAATGTTAGTATAAATTCAATTCACAAAAATCAATTTACAATTTGTTAACCATACACGAAATTCATAGATTATAGTAGACTGTTCATTGTTATTTTACTTGCCAGTTCATTCATGAAACAAGTATAACAGTGTATTCATGAACCATTCATTTATATTCGTGAAACATAGACATTTTATTCATGTACTATACAAATATATTCATGAAACAAAGCCTGTTTATTCATGTATATACAAATTTATTCATGAAAACTTATCTTCTTTAATCATGAACAAATTGCCTTTGTATTCATGTACATAACTGTGATAATTAATTAAACATCATTCGTGAATAAGAATAAACCTGATGAACAAAATACATTCAATACATTATTCAATGTAAACAAGGTAGGTAGCGATCCTTTAGGTATATAGCTTAATTCTAGGAATGGATTAGGTATGTGTATTATAGCTTAATTATATGAATGACTTGGTTTATAGATAGCTAGGATATGTCTGCTACGATTTCTTCCTTGTACAATTTTCTTATATAAAGAGAATGAAACCCACAAGGGAATATACAGGCAAACTATTATTATTTTCTCTCTTTTATCTTTTCTCTTGGTATCAGAGCCAGATCCAATCTGGTCTCCTTCATCAACTCTTCTACCATTGCCACCTCCATCACCTGCAAACTGACCCGCACCAACTTCCTATTATGGAAGGCACAAGTCGTTCCCATCTTACGAGGTGTCCAACTCTTCGGGTATCTCGATGGCACCACACCCATCCCTGCCACCATGGTGACTGAGGGAACCGGCTCCGATGCAAAGCAGGTTCCTAACCCTGGCCGCGATACATGGGTCGTCCAAGACCAGGCCATTATTGGTGGTTTGTTGTCCTCCATAACGGAGGATGTTCTTTTTCAAATCACCCGTTGCATCGACACATCCGGCCAGTTGTGGACATCGCTACACACCATGTTCTCCGTGCAACATCACGGGAACTCCATCCAGATCCGTACGCAGCTCTCAACCACAAGGAAGGGTGACATGAGCGCGTCAGAGTACTACCAGAAGATGAAGGGATTTGCCGATACTATGGCAAACAATGGGCATCCCATGACAAATGAAGAGGTAATCGGCTATATACTAGCCGGTCTAGGGCCGGGCCATGGTGATCTCTTCACCGCGATCACTGTGCAAAGAAATCAGCGTGCGGTGACTCTTCCGGAGTTCTACTCATATCTAATTGCCCATGAAGCCCAAGCCGCCTCGATGAGCGGTACGACGGAATTCATTTCGTCCGCCAACAATGTCATGCGCCAGGACTCCAACACTTCTCATCGCAACCATGGCAACAACGGGTACAACCACCGGAATAACTACCGTAATGGTAGCGGTGGTGGTCGCGGACGCGGCCGAGGCCATAGTAGAAACAACAGTGGCCCTCACTGTCAAGTGCGTGGTATTTCGGGCCACACCGCATTGAACTGCCGTAACAGGTTCAATCACGCGTACCGAGCAGAGGAATATCGTGGCGGCAACAGCGCGACCACGGGAGGCTACAATACTGACACAAACTGGTATATTGATACCGGTGCAATAGATCACTTAACAAGTGATCTTGATCGGCTGTCCATCCAGGAACGTTACCATGGCAAAGATCAGGTGCAGGTAGCCAACGGAGCAGGTTTTCATATTTCCCATATTGGTCATTCTATGATTCCCGGTTTAGTTCGTTCTCTTACTCTTAAAAATGTCTTGCATGTTCCTAGTATCAATAAGCATCTCCTTTCTGCCCATTAACTTGTTTTTGATAACAATGTCTTCATTGAATTTCATGCTGATGTTTTCTTTGTTAAGGACAAGTTCACGAAGAAAACTCTTCTACTCGGTAAAAGCAAAGGAAGTCTTTATCCGGTGCCGATCCGTCGTTCCTCCTCCACAACTCCTCATCATGTTTCGTCCAGTATTAAGGTGTCTTCATCACAATGGCATCGACGTCTTGGTCACTCTACTTCAACAATTGTTAGGACTATCTTAAAGTCAAATAAATTAGGTTGTTTTTTTATAATAAGTCATCTGTTTGTAATGCATGTCAGCGTACAAAGAGTCATCAACTTCCGTATAATAATTCTGCTCGTGTTACCTCATCACCACTTGAGCTTGTTCACACCGATGTTTGGGGGCCTGCTCAAGTGTCTAGTGGAGGATTTAAATATTATGTCAATTTCTTGGATGATTACAATCGCTATACTTGGATCTATCTTATCAAAAATAAATCTGATGTTGAACAGACCTTTTATAATTTCCAAAATCATGTCGAACGCCTTTTAAATTCTATAATACGCACCGTCCAATCTGATTGGGGAGGTGAGTACCACCGACTCCATAAATATTTTCAACAGAAAGATATTTCTCACCGTGTGTCATGTCCTCATACGTCGCAACAAAATGAAATGGCCGAACGGAAACATCAGCATATCGTTGAAACAGGTTTGGCACTTTTGGCACATTCCTCTCTTCCTCTTTGATTTTGGGATGAGGCTTTCTTGACAGCTTGTTATCTCATTAATCGCATGCCTACTCTGTAACACCCCCGTCCCGCGTGGCAAGAGGACGGTGTGCCATAATGGAAAGATAACAACAAAACTAACATAAACGGGAAAACCAGAGCTACTACGATTAACCATCAAAATAAAAGTGTGGGGTAGACTAAAGTTAAGACGACATAGTTATAATTACAATGTATATATAACCAAAAACTATTATAATATCGAAGGTCGTCTTCAAAGTAGTCATACTCCTTCGCTCTCAATCCCCCATAAGCCCACCTACGATCCTGTACCTGCCGAGGAGAAAACAAACCTCGGCTGAGCCAAATGCTCAGTGAGTGGATAATAAAAATAACAAAGATCGCAAGTGTATAATCGAATTAATTAACGATAATAATCATATGAAATCTGAAAACCGGGATATGAAATGAATAATTGATAATTAACATGAAATGTTCTTAATAAATGAATCAAAACAATATCATCAAGTCAAGAACAAAGAATATATAATTAAAATCAAATGGGTTCGAGGGTTGTACGGACCACTCGAACAATGTAAAATGAGTATAGGGCAATACACTCAAATTCCTTCCGATAAACGGCTCCCGATAACGGTTCCTAGGATCGATCCATTCGCCCTCAAATTGGCCGGTACCGGGCCATACCCACTTATTGACATTGGGGTTCGAATAACGAGGACGCCATGACAATTATAGCCGACATGGAGGCGTCACGACATCGTTGTCCCCGATGTCGTGCCTTAAATCACAAAACATCCAAATTACGTAAAAATATGTCAATTCATATATAAATAGTAATCTTATAAATATATGACTTTTAGTTATCATATATCAAAGTAGAATTCCGAAAACGGTTCAAATCCGATAATGGTTCAACAATAAAAAGGATCAAATCCAAAAGGGATTTATTTCAAATTCAATTAACCAATAATGAATACAACAAAGACCAAAACTATGTTAATAGCTTCAAATAAGAATCATCATAGACAACGGATATCGATTAGTAAAGGAGATGTCAAACTCGCAATATCCATTATGATCTCATGAATTGAAAATAAAAGATCTTAATAGAGGCTTAGATGATGACCAAGAAGGATATTACCTGTATAGAATTCTAGTGACTAAAGAGAGTCACAAGACCGGATATCCGTACCTTAGATGGTAATCGATGTGCTAATCATGTAGTTCCTATCCCGTTGTTAATGCCACCTTTTCACTCCAACATTGACCCTAAACAAGTTTACAATAGATTGAGAATGATTGGAACAAGATTTGCGGATGGTACAACTCCCTAAAACTCAAAGTACAAACAAATAATGCTACAATTCCCCTGCACCGGACAGCTTTGAACCATTGTGTTCATGACCCTTTTTAACAAGCTTAAAGGTCAATCTAGGTCTTAAGGTCTAAACAAAACTTGTAGAACTGTTTCTTATTGTTCCAATAGCTTTGGATTCAAGTCATTTGGAGCAAATACCAATTCTATATGATTTTTATAAAAACAGTGTGCAATTCTCGTTTTTGCACAGTAACAGCTACAAAAACTCACTGTTTTGAGCCTTG
Source organism: Silybum marianum (assembly GCA_036898165.1). Taxonomy (NCBI): domain Eukaryota; kingdom Viridiplantae; phylum Streptophyta; class Magnoliopsida; order Asterales; family Asteraceae; genus Silybum; species Silybum marianum. Next base: position 27,980,126 of record CM072533.1, on the reverse strand, counting down.
TAAACTTGGAATCAGCTCTGGACTTAAACTACAAAGTTGTAGTATACTCAGATACCTTTCCAACGATATATCGTACACCTCAATCGGATAAACGAGTGATTTTCTACGAATTTCTGAACAAACTGCAACTACTAATAACTTTTACACAGTTTCAAATAATCCCTTTTTGATGAATTTGCTACTATTCACAGCACAAAAACAGTCCATTTTTCTTTAAACTTTGGTACTAAACCATGGTGAAACAATATAAAACTCTTCCAAACCATAAATCAATGATTGAAACTTATTTCCTCACTTAGTTAACCAATATAAACAAGAAACTAACATCAATTTACAAGGATTTAACTTATTAATCAAAAAACCCATAAACCCTAACATGAATCTTCCAATCTTTAACACAAAACATCAAATTGGTACTCAAAACTTGAAATCATAGATCCATACCTTGATTCTTCACTTCATCTTCAACATTTAAGCCTTCATTCTTCAACAATTCATCATCTACCTAATTATAAGAGGAGATGTAAGTGTATTTGGGTTTTTAGGTGAAGAACCTTCTACAAGGTTTAGAGAGAGAGAGATAATTTGCAAATGAAGTATTTTGGAATGAAATAAGGGTATATATATTTAGTAATAGAATCCTCATTTGACAACAATGACCCTTCATCAATGCCTAAATCACTATTGGTCCCTATATGGACTTTTCTTAACATTTTTAGTCCAAAACACAACTATATCTTAAACAAATGTATAAGCAAATAAAACCACCAAATTTGTTGTAAACGAAAATACTAAGATTACCCGGTAACGAAATCTAGGGTGTTATAATCCCCCCCCCCCTCTAAAAAGAAGATTTCGTCCCCGAAATCAAGTTAAGGTCTAGAAATTATGCACCTTGAAATAGATGAGGATATTCTTTACAAATTGAATCTTCGGTTTCCCATGTAGCTTCTCGTTCTGAATGATTTTTCCATAACACTTTGACAAACGGGATTACTCTTCGTCGCATCACTCTCTCTTCACGATCAATAATTGCTTCCGGTTCTTCAATGTATGAAAGATCACTTTCAATTTTATCATACGGATAATCAATCACGTGAAGAGGGTGGTATTTGTACCCGCGAAGTGACGATACATGAAAAACATTATATATATGCGATAATTGTGGCGGTAAGGCTAGACGATAAGCAACTTCTCCAACACGTTCTAAAACTTCGAATGGACCGATATATCGAGGGCTAAGCTTGCCTTTGATTCCAAATCTTCGGACACCTTTGAACGGTGAGACTTTCAAAAATACATGTTAACCTTAATGAAATTCAAGAGGCCTGCGGTGTTTATCAGCATAGCTTTTCTGGCGCGATTGATCCTCTTTCATTTTCTGGCGGGCAATATTGACTTTTTCGGTAGTTATACGAACTAAGTCGGGTCCTTCGATGACTTTTTCTCCGACTTCATTCCAACATGTTGGCGCACGACATTTTCGTCCGTATAAAGCCTCGTACGGAGCCATCCCGACACTAGACTGCCAACTGTTATTATACGAGTATTCCACTAGATAGAGAAATTCGTCCCAACTACCAGACCACTCCAAAACACACGCCCGTAACATATCTTCGAGTGTCTGAATTGTTCGCTCGGTTTGCCCGTCAGTTTGAGGATAAAAGGCAGAACTCATAGTCAATCTCGAACCCCAAGCTTTATTCAGTCCAGTCCAAAATCGTGAAGTGAACCGTGGGTCTCTATCAGAGGTAATAGAAACCGGTGTACCGTGTAATCTCACGATTTCTCGTTGGAAGATTTCAGCAAGTTTATCGACTGAATACGTTTCCCTAAACGGAAGAAAGTGAGCAGATTTTGTCAGACGATCCACTACAACCCAAATCGCGTCATGTCGCCTTGGCGTTTTTGGTAGCCCGGTTAAGAAATCCATGGAAATGTGTTCCCACTTCCATACAGGGATCTCTAATAGCTGTAATAAACCACTGGCCTGCTGATGTTCAATTTTGACTTGTTGACAGGTTAAACAACTTGCCACATATTTGGCGATATCTCGTTTCATTCCGTTCCACCAAAAGTATTGTTTCAGGTCTTTATACATCTTGGTAGAGCCGGGATGAATTGAGAAAGGCGAGTTGTGAGCCTCATTCATGACTATGTTTTTGAGATCATCAACATCAGGTACACAAAGTCGATCTCGGAACCAGATAACACCATCATTGTCAACCCGAAATTCAGATTTTGGATCGTCTTCTAACTTTTGCACAACTGCCCATAGTTCACCATCTTCATCTTGTGATTCTTTAATTCGAGAAATCAAGGTCGGTTCAACCGTACAAGCAGATAACAAACCAACATCTCCCTGAAGATAGAGTTCAATGCCCGACCTTTCTAGATCCGTAGAAATTTTAGATGGAACCATTATACAAGACATATTACCGACATTTTTACGACTTAAGGCATCAGCAACAACATTCGCTTTGCCTGGATGGTATTGAATTCGAACATCATAGTCTTTGAGAAGTTCGAGCCATCGTCGTTGCCGCATGTTCAACTCTTTCTGGGTGAATATATACTTTAAGCTCTTGTGATCTGTAAAGATGTCACAAGTCTCTCCATACAAATAATGGCGCCATATTTTCAAGGCAAAGATCACGGCTGCCAACTCCAGATCGTGTGTCGGATAGTTTGCCTCATAAGGTTTCAATTGACGAGAGGCATATGCAATAACCTTTCCGTGCTGCATCAAAACACATCCAAGGCCATTTCGCGAGGCATCACTATAGACTTGAAAACCTCCTGACCCGGATGGTAAGGCTAAAACAAGAGCTGACACCAATTTATGCTTGAGTTCTTCAAAACTGCATTCCTGATCATTACCCCCATTCAAATTTAACCCCTTTTCGAAGGATTCGAGTTAATGGTAGGGCGATTTTCAAGAAACCTTCAACAAATCGCCTGTAATATCCTGCTAGACCCAGAAAACCACGAACTTCCGAAACATTGGTTGGTTGTGGCCAATTGGTAACGGCCTCTACCTTAGCAAGATCGACTTGAACACCTTCTGCGGATATGATATGCCCCAAGAAAACAACTTTGTCGAGCCAAAACTCGCATTTAGAGAACTTTGCGTATAAGCTTTTGTCTCGAAGAATTCTCAAAGCTATTCGCAAATGGTTTTCGTGATCTTCCTTTGTTTTAGAATATACCAGGATGTCGTCAATAAAAACGATAATGAACTCATCGAGGTAATCCTTGAAAATACGATTCATCAGATCCATGAAGACTGCAGGTGCGTTTGTTAACCCGAATGGCATGACAACAAATTGAAAATGTCCATAACGGGTACGGAAAGCAGTCTTTGGGATATCATGTTCTCGAATTTGTAGCTGATGATATCCCGACCTTAGATCGATCATAGAGAAATATCGAGCATCTTGTAATTGATCGAATGAGTCATCAATACGAGGTAAAGGATATTTATTTCGAATGGTAACGCGGTTTAGTTCTCTATAATCAATACAGAGTCTCACGGAACCGTCTTTCTTTTTAACAAAGAGAACAGGTGCACCCCACGGAGATACACTGGGGCGGATAAAACCTTTGCTCAATAGGTCTTCAATTTGCTTTTTAAGCTCTTTCATTTCCAAAGGGGCCATACGATATGGAGCTTTCGAAATTGGGGAAGCTCCCGAAACTAAATCAATAGAAAATTGGACTTCGCGTTCCGGAGCAATGCCGGGGAGTTCATCTGGGAAAACATCTAGAAATTCATTAACAATATGAATATTTTCAGGTTTATGCTGTACCTCACCCGGATCTTGAAGTGCAGCTAAGAAGCCTTCACAACTTTGCCAGATCAAAGTTTTAGCTTCGACAACTGATATAACGCGGGTTCCCGGCTTAGGCGAGACTCCCTGGAATACACATTCTGGATTGACTTTATCTCCAAATATCACTTGCTTTGAATCGCAATCGATCACAACCCGATACTCAGATAGCCAATCCATACCCACAATTATATCAAAATGGTTCATCTGCATCGGAAACAAAGTGATGTTCCGAATTTGATCTCCAATAAATAAGGGACAATCTTTATATTGTGCAACAATACAAACAGAACTTCCCATAGGGGTAGAGATAAGCAAAGGGAACTCTAGTGTCTGTTTATATTGCTTAAGATTATGTTCAAGATGTTCTGCAACTATGGAATGAGTTGCCCCTGTATCGAATAAAACATATATGCTCATATCATGAATAAGAAGATAACCAGAAACCATACCAGTAGTGGGTTTGTCTTCTGATAATGCAAATACTCGACCTCCAGCAGTTGATTGCTTTCCCTTTTCTTTAGTCTGATTCGTCCTTGAAGCTTTAGCTGCTAGGTCTACTTTACAATCTTTAGCTATATGACCCCGTTGACCACATCTAAAACATGAACCGGTCCTCCAATAGCACGGACCCGGTCGGTGTGGCAGATTACATTCTTTACAAACAGTTAAGGGAGTGGCGACTGAAGGATTTGAACTTGCAATACTCTGAGATGAACCTAAAAATCTGCTACCACTGAATCTTCTTTTATCTGAATTACCTGACTTGAACTTGTTGAAACTGCTTGATGACCCGTCCTGCTTTCGCTTTTTATCTTTATCAACCTTGAACTGAATGCTTTCAAGTCGTTCCCTTTCTATATTTCGTACGGCATCAGCAACCTCGGCAACTGTAGTAAATTTCTGATTGATCAGCTTTGACCTGTACTTCCCATTGAGTGACCATTTAAATTTCAAAGTCTAATCTGATGCAGTACCTGCATGGTTACCCGCATAATTGGCCAAACGTAGAAATCTGGCCATATAGTCGGGGATAGACTCATCATCTCGCTGACGAATAGAATGATATTCCCGACTGTACACCTCTTTATCAGAATCAGAAAAAATATTGTTGATAAAAGAGCGCCTTGAATTCTTCCCAAGTTAGAGAACCGATATCAACCACCCCAATATGAGCCTGTTTCCATGCATGCCACCAACGATATGCGTCACCTTCCAATTTGTAGACTGCCAATTCAACGCATATATGACTCGGGAAACCCAAAACTCGAAATATCTTTTCCATATGTATGATCCAGTCTTCGGCATCGACTGGAGCAGCTGCAGAAATAAACACTCGAGGTTTCTGTTTGTGAAATCGTTCAAGCCATAGATGAATCTCTTGAGACATACCCCCAGTGGCGGTTCCTTGACCTTGAGTCTCTAGCGGTTGATTCACAAGGTTTGGGTTAGGAACCTCATTAGAGTTACGGAGTGCTTCCACCGTTTGTGCAACCAAACCTGGTAGCATCTCAGACATAATTTGATGGATTGTTGCCGTAATATTTGGGTCAACTGGTTGGGTTGGCGGAGCATTAGATACATTTTCTGGCTCATTTTGATTTCTCCTGGGCCTTCCCCGACCCCGTCTAGGTCCTTCCAATCTTGGTGGCATCTTGAGTTACTACATTTGCCACATAATTTTCATTAGAGCCAACATTGGATATAAAGACAGTAATTAAATTATAGGAATAATAAAGGATACAATTAAACAATTAAGGAGGGAAACCTAAGTTACCCGATCCTAAAACTACCCATTCCTCACAAATCAAACTTAGTTGTACTACAAGATCATAACCTATAGCTCTGATACCATAACTTGTAACACCCCCGTCCTGCGTGGCAAGAGGACGGTGTGCCACAATGGAAAGATAACAACAAAACTAACATAAACGGGAAAACCATAGCTACTACGATTAACCATCAAAATAAAAGTGTGGGTAGACTAAAGTTAAGACGACATAGTTATAATTACAATGTATACATAACCAAAAACTATTATAATATCGAAGGTCGTCTTCAAAGTAGTCATACTCCTTCGCTCTCGGTCCCCCATAAGCCCACCTACGATCCTGTACCTGCCGAGGAGAAAACAAACCTCGGCTGAGCCAAATGCTCAGTGAGCGGATAATAAAAATAACAAAGATCGCTAGTGTATAATCGAATTAATTAACGATAATAATCATATGAAATCTGAAAACCGGGATATGAAATGAATAATTGATAATTAACATGAAATGTTCTTAATAAATGAATCAAAATAATATCATCAAGTCAAGAACAAAGAATATATAATTAAAATCAAATGGGTTCGAGGGTTGTACGGACCACTCGAACAATGGAAAATGAGTATAGGGCAATACACTCAAATTCCTTCCGATAAACGGCTCCCGATAACGGCTCCCGATAACGGTTCCTAGGATCGATCCATTCGCCCTCAAATTGGCCGGTACCGGGCCATACCCACTTATTGACATTGGGGTTCGAATAACGAGGACGCCATGACAATTATAGCCGACATGGAGGCGTCACGACATCGTTGTCCCCGATGTCGTGCCTTAAATCACAAAACATCCAAATTACGTAAAAATATGTCAATTCATATATAAATAGTAATCTTATAAATATATGACTTTTAGTTATCATATATCAAAGTAGAATTCCGAAAACGGTTCAAATCCGATAATGGTTCAACAATAAAAAGGATCAAATCCAAAAGGGATTTATTTCAAATTTAATTAACCAATAATGAATACAACAAAGACCAAAACTATGTTAATAGCTTCAAATAAGAATCATCATAGACAACGGATATCGATTAGTAAAGGAGATGTCAAACTCGCAATATCCATTATGATCTCATGAATTGAAAATAAAAGATCTTAATAGAGGCTTAGATGATGACCAAGAAGGATATTACCTGTATAGAATTCTAGTGACTAAAGAGAGTCACAAGACCGGATATCCGTACCTTAGATGGTAATCGATGTGCTAATCATGTAGTTCCTATCCCGTTGTTAATGCCACCTTTTCACTCCAACATTGACCCTAAACAAGTTTACAATAGATTGAGAATGATTGGAACAAGATTTGCGGATGGTACAACTCCCTAAAACTCAAAGTACAAACAAATAATGCTACAATTCCCCTGCACCGGACAGCTTTGAACCATTGTGTTCATGACCCTTTTTAACAAGCTTAAAGGTCAATCTAGGTCTTAAGGTCTAAACAAAACTTGTAGAACTGTTTCTTATTGTTCCAATAGCTTTGGATTCAAGTCATTTGGAGCAAATACCAATTCTATATGATTTTTATAAAAACAGTGTGCAATTCTCGTTTTTGCACAGTAACAGCTACAAAAACTCACTGTTTTGAGCCTTGTAAACTTGGAATCAGCTCTGGACTTAAACTACAAAGTTGTAGTATACTCAGATACCTTTCCAACGATATATCGTACACCTCAATCGGATAAACGAGTGATTTTCTACGAATTTCTGAACAAACTGCAACTACTAAAAACTTTTACACAGTTTCAAATAATCCCTTTTTGATGAATTTGCTACTATTCACAGCACCAAAACAGTCCATTTTTCTTTAAACTTTGGTACTAAACCATGGTGAAACAATATAAAACTCTTCCAAACCATAAATCAATGATTGAAACTTATTTTCTCACTTAGTTAACCAATATAAACAAGAAACTAACATCAATTTACAAGGATTTAACATATTAATCAAAACCCCGTAAACCCTGACATGAATCTTCCAATCTTTAACACAAAACATCAAATTGGTACTCAAAACTTGAAATCATAGATCCATACCTTGATTCTTCACTTCATCTTCAACATTTAAGCCTTCATTCTTCAACAATTCATCATCTACCTAATTATAAGAGGAGATGTAAGTGTATTTGGGTTTTTAGGTGAAGAACCGTCTACAAGGTTTAGAGAGAGAGAGATAGTTTGCAAATGAAGTATTTTGGAATGAAATAAGGGTATATATATTTAGTAATAGAATCCTCATTGGACAACAATGACCCTTCATCAATGCCTAAATCACTATTGGTCCCTATATGGACTTTTCTTAACATTTTTAGTCCAAAACACAACTATATCTTAAACAAATGTATAAGCAAGTAAAACAACCAAATTTGTTGTAAACGAAAATACTAAGATTACCCGGTAATGAAATCTAGGGTACTCGTATGCTAAATAACTCTACGTCCATCACACGCCTCCTCAATATAACTCCTGATTATTTCTTTCTTCGTACTTTCGGATGTGCATGCTGGCCAAGCCTTCGCAAATATAACTCCCATAAACTTGATTTTTGGTCCAAATTATGCGTTTTCCTAGGATATAGTTCCATGCACAAGGGGTATAAGTGCTTGGATAAAGGTACTGGTCGGGTATACATATCATGGGATGTGATCTTTGATGAATCCCGATTCCCCGTTGCAACTCCATCTTGTTCTGCCACACTGTCTCATATGTCTGGAGTCGTTTCTTTTCCCCAATCTGAACCGGCAATTATAAATGATCATTTGCGGAATTATGACTTATCACTCCTTTTGTCTAACACCTCTAATGCAGCTGCAGCACCATCGCAATCAGCACCCATGCCCACTCCTGTGATCGCCGTCCCGAGACCATGCATGATCAACGTCCAGGGCACATGCATACCTGAACCTGCACCAATGCACCATGCACAGGAGCAACCTCACCTCCTGCCACCGGTGAATTTATTCACGCACTTGATGCTGCAAGCAACGACGTTGTTTATTCGGTAGTTGAAGGCGATAATGTTGACGACGTTGCTGATTCGGTAGTTGAAAGCGATAATGTTGATCCGGTTGTTCCTACTCCGCCTCCGCCTGGTGTCACTACCCGTGCTCGTGTCGGGAAATCTTTTCCCAGGAAGTTCACCGACAACATAATTCGGTATGATCCGAACAAAAGCGCCTTCTTTGCCGAGCCTACTTCTTATCGAATGGCCCTTTTTGACCCTGCGTGGCATAAAGCCATGGAAGCTGAGTTCGATGCACTTCAGAAAAACAACACGTGGGCTCTTGTCCCGCGTCCGACTGGTGTTAACATTGTCGGTTGTAAGTGGGTCTTCAAACTTAAACAGCATCCGGACGGCTCCATTGACAAGCACAAGGCGCTTTTGGCCGCCCGTGGTTTTACTCAACAATATGGCGTGGATTATCACGACACCTTTAGTCCGGTTGTAAAGCCAGCAACAGTTCGTTGGATTCTTAGCCTGGCAGTTTCCCAAGGATGGCATCTTCGGCAGATTGATGTCAGGAACGACTTTCTTCATGGTTTCTTGGATGAGGAAGTTTATATGCAGCAACTTCCAGGGTTTGAAGATTCTCAACGACCTCATTATGTGTGCAAACTCCAAAAGGCCCTTTATGGCCTAAAACAGTCCCCCCGTGCATGGTTTTCCCGTCTTAGTGACAGACTACATCAGCTTGGTTTTCAGTCTTCCAAGGCCTACACCTCTCTTTTCTTATTTCGTCACGGGGACATTACTATTTACATGCTTGTGTATGTGGATGACATAGTGATCGCTGGCTCTTCTAAACAAGCTGTTGATCAGCTCTTGCACACCCTATCTTCTTCCTTTCCGATCAAGGATCTTGGACGACTGAATTATTTCTTGGGTATTGAAGTCGTCCACAATTCAGGGGGAATCACCTTGATGCAGCACAAATATGCATCTGATCTTCTTCAGCGTGCTCGCATGGAGAATTGTAAGAGCGTTGCAACCCCCATGTCTATTACGGACAAACTTGCTCGTGATTATGGAACACCTCTGGGTGATGATGATGCTTTCAAATATAGAAGCATAGTCGGGGGTTTGCAGTATCTTACGTTAACAAGGCTAGACATTTCTTTTTCTGTTAACAAGGTATGTCGATACCTTTCAAAACCCACTGATGTCCATTGGGAGGCAGTCAAGCGCATCTTAAGATACATAAAGGGCACGACAACTACAGGACTTCGCATTCGACAATCCAGCTCTATACTCTTGAGTGTGTTTACGGATGCTGATTGGGCGGGTTGCATGGACGACCGCAGGTCTACCAGATGATTTGCAGTGTTCCTAGGCCCTAATCTGATTTCATGGAGCTTACGTAAGCAGCCCACGGTGTCCCGATCCAGCACAGAAGCTGAGTATAAGGCATTGGCTAATGGTACAGCAGAAGCATCGTGGGTGCAATCCTTACTTAAGGAATTGGGTGTTTGCCAGCCACGACCGCCTGTATTATGGTGTGATAATCTGGGTGCTACCTATTTAACAGCCAATCCAGTTTTCCATGCACGAACGAAGCATATAGAAGTGGATTTTCACTTTGTCAGAGAGAAGGTGGCATTGGGTGCTCTTGACGTCCGATTTGTATCCTCTAGTGATCAGGTAACTGATGGGTTTACCAAGCCAGCAACTCGCAACATGCTAGATCGTCTACGATACAATCTAAACCTTGTCGTGGTTAAGATTGAGGGGGAATGTAAACAAGGTAGGTAGCGATCCTTTAGGTATATAACTTAATTCTAAGAATGGATTAGGCATGTGTATTATAGCATAGCTTAATTATAGGAGTGACTTGGTTTATAGATGGCTAGGATATGTCTGTTACGATTTCTTCCTGGTACAATTGTCTTATATAAAGAGAATGAAACCCACAAGGGAATATACGGCAAATTATTATTCTTTTCTCTCTTTTATCTTTTCTCTTTCAATACTATAAAATCTATTATCTATAATAACCTTAGGTAAATCAAGTTTCAGAGATGTACTGTTTATAATAAATGTATACATAGTTAGTGTATACTAATTTCATATAATGTTTGAAATTTCTTGATCCTTCATGATATTATACTCTTTGTAAACGGATTTTCCTAACATAAGTGATTTATTGCATACATAATCGATTATCTATGTACATAAAGTTCATGCATTACCAGTGTCGATAGTAACATGATCGTTACCATTCATTGTGTACTCTGTTATTTTATTCAGACTGAATAATCATTATTCAGACTGTATTATATTCAATCGGAATAGTTCTTTGATTATTCAGTCTAAATATGATACGTGTCGCCCTCTTATTTGTCCTCACGTTCACAATAAAATTTAAGTTTTCTTTTGAACCCGTCCATACATACATATATATATATATATCATATGTGTATGCAGAAAAATAAAAAATACAAAAAAAAAATTTAAACCGGATTGACCCGATGTTTGAACCCATTGACCCGTGACTCGGTCTCCATACCAGTTGAACTGAAAAACCCGGTTTTAAAACATTGATTTTCACAGTAGGAAAAAAATGGTTTCCATTTTAGTTCTTAAAAGAAGAGTTCTGAAAATTATTTTTCCTAAAATAAATATTCTAAAAACATGGCAATAAAGGCAAAAAGTAATTATATTTTAATGTAATTAATTCATTTGTTTAATCAAACGATGAATATTATTCTGAAAAAAGGTTAGGTTGAGCCGTTGAGGCATGGGGTTTTGGATCGCTATGACACAATCACCATTTTTCTGCAAAGCTGCACCCCTTTAATTATCCAAATTTTTATAGTATTTTTGAATAAAATTAAACTGGTAAAAAAATTAATTATAAACAAACTCAACATTTTACCGGTCAGTTTGTTTATATATGGTATCTATGGCGTTAGATTTTCGGTCAATTTAGGGGGTGTTTGAGATTGTTTATTTAAAACAACTATAACTTTTCTACAAAAGTGTTTTTCAGCTTTTGATAAGTTAGAAGAGACTTACTTCTTAAAAATCTCCTTATCACCGGTTTGACACCGGTATAAATTGTTTTTCCAAACACTAAAAAGTGCTTATTACCGGTGTCACACCGGAATAAGTCAATAAGTTGTTTTTATAAGCAATCCCAAACACCCTCTAAATCAGTAAGTTGATATTATAGTCACGTTCGAATTAAATGTACTCACTTAAATGATATCATCAAGAAAATCGTACCTTCAAAAATAAAATGTCACAATTCTGTAAGAAGGTATAAGATCGTGTGAGAAATTAAGTTAATGTGAGAAGCGTAAGAAAGGATATTAATCATGATCACCTTTAATCTTAATCTCATCCATGAATCACGTTTGACACAGAGATTGATCTGGTACATCTTGGTGCACATTCTCTCGTGCATCTCATCCTAATATGCATCCAATGGTGGAAATCTATTTTTACGCTTCTCACCTTAACTCTTCTTCTCATCGGAACCCAACCCTCTATAAGAATTATAAAAAAATTATGAAACGTCACGTTTGTCACTACTTTTTTATAAATCAAATTTACAAATATATATTTGGGGTTGTGTTTTCGTGAAATCATTCTGGTTTGTTGAAACCTTTGAGACCAATTGTGAAGGTATGAAAACACATTGAAGCTTTATAGAAAAAATATTGTGAAGATACAAAAATGAACATTCTTATGGTCCGTTTGGTTTGCGGGATTGTTTTTTAGGGATTTGGATTTTATGGGAGGATTTGGATTTGGAGGGATTTGAATCGGAATGAATTTGAAAATTATAGTTGTGTTTGGTTTGTAGGATTTGGAACGGAATTGGATTTCCGTTATTTATAAATAATTTATATAAAAATAATTAAATTACATTTTTATTAATCAATTATTACAAAACAAATGTTTTTAACATTTTTAAAACATTATTTCATACAAATCCTACGAAATCCCGTGAAATCACGACCATCCGCCAAGGATTTCAAAATCCAATATTAATGGGATTTTAAATGGATCCATGGATTTTAAATCCTTACCATGAAGCAAACCAAACACCGAAATGAATTGGATTTGAAATCCAAATCCCTTCAAATCCCATGAACCAAACGCGAATGTAATGGATTTGGAGGGATTTGGATTTAAAATCCAATCTATTCCTGTGTTTGGTTTGCCTAATGGTAATAATTTAAAATCCTAGCAATCAATTGAAATCCTACAAACATACGATTTTAAAATCCTTGGGAGATGTTCGGGATTTCACGGAATTTTACGGAATTCCATAGGATTGTATGAAATAATGTTTTAAAAAATGTTAAAAATTTTAGTTTTGTAATAACTGATTAATAAAAACGTAATTTAATTATTTTTTAATTTTTTTTAAATTATTTATAAATAATAGAAATCTAATTCCATTTCCAAATCCTACAAACCAAAAATATAAAAAGATTTTAAGTCCATTCCAATACAAATCCTTCCAAATCCAAATTCCTCCATGAAATCCAAATCTTTCAAAAACAATCATGCAAACCAAACACAACTTAGGGCCCGTTTGGTTGGAGGGATTTGAAGAGATTTGGAGGGATTGAGATTTCAAAACCAAACGTGCCCTTCAAATCCCTCCAACCAAACGGGCCCTTAGTGTTTTTGTAATAAAGATTTGGTGTTTCATTACACCCTCATATTGCTTTATTACGAAGATTCAGTGTTATTTTTGTAAACTTACATAAACAAGTTGGTTTGCATTTTCCCAAGTTTATATATTTGTTGTTACATTTAAATCATGCAAAATTCTCTTTTAAAATGGAAGAAATAACAATTAATAAATTTTGAGAGTAAATTGCATTGACAAGAAGCACATGTTCATTCAATTCTTATATTGAAAAGCTTACTTTTAAAATAGGTGTTTTATAGCATGAAAGTATTCATTTAGATATCTAATATTGACTTGATAGGGGTGAAACTTGATATATTTTTTAAAATTACTACTTAAGATACTCTTTTTAAATTATAAATTAAATAAATATATTTTTAACTATAAAATCCTTAAAGACCACTTCATCAATAGGGTTTTCTTCTTCTAATTTTTGGTAAATTTACATAATTATTTTACAAAGAAATAATAAATAGAGAAGTAGGGTATGAGATATGAGTGGGCATTTTCATATTTATTTTCATGTATCACAAGGAGTGGGGAAGAGGCCCTTTTCAATATATCTTTTTGTTGTCTTATGGTGGGTGGGGGTGACCCCTACCCCACAATTATTGCCAATAGGCCACGTTGGGTTCATACACCTTAAACCAACACATACCAATTAGGAGACATTATCCCATAAACAAAAAAAGCTTTTAATTATTTTTGGACCGGGTTGGATTTTGCGAGTTGTTCCCACCACTGCTGGATGTGATTCCAAGAGCCCGGGCTATTACCCTGAACCAGGGCTTGCTGTAGGACTCCTCTGCCCCTTTGACTCAATGGGTAAGGGGCTGTTGGATGGTGAAGTCTATATTTAAGTATCAAAAAATACTAATTTATATGACTTAAAATGTGTCGTTTTGTAAGGCCTTGTTTATTTTTTCATTTTAAGTTTTTAATCACCACTTATGTCTGATTCATTTAGACGTTTCATAACCATTTCAGAACTGAAATCAGACTTTAGACTTCAGCAGTCTTAAAAAACAAACGCCACCTAAGTGTCTTAATAATACTGGTTCGTTATTATGGGAGAAAAAAATCTCAATGCCTTAAAAAAGACAATGGATAAGGCTTAGATTCGAAATCAGTACTTTACTTATGGATTTTTCACTTTTTTATGCTAGAAGAATTCATTAGAAACTTTATTTACATGACTGATGATGGTGTTTTAGAAACTAAATTGACAATAAATTGATGATCAAGAACAAGGCTGGTTGGAAAGCCTCAAAATGATTGTGATAAAGAATAATCTTGGAATAAGAAGTTTCATTCGTGATGAAAAGAATTCGGATCTTCCACTTAAATATGGTTCTTTCACGACCGCTTAATTCAGGGACGGATCAAAGATTTTTTTTATACGGTGGCAGCATATAATATAGACAAAAAATATTTATCAAAAACATGGTTTTTATCGACGTTTCTTCATGTTTTTACTAAGGTTCAATATTGCTCGATGTGTTTTTAGCTTAATTCCACCGGTTCGAAAGATTTTTTAAGTTTTTTTGTTTGATTTCGATAGATTTATAAGTTTTTTTTATCCATTTCAAATGACTTTTTTTAGGTCTTTTGGTTGATTTCAAAAGTTTTTTTGGGTTGATTTCAAGAGTTTTTTTTGTTGATTACGAGGGACAGTTGCACCTGTTTGAACTTCTTAATATCATACGGTAGAACATTCTAAAATGATACAGTTGCACCGTTCACAAACTCAAAAAATTTACCCTTCGATAAAAAAATAATATAATGACATGTACTACCGTATGCCACCACACCGGTCCGACCCTGACTTAATTCTCAGGTAAATTACTAGGGGCCTTTAATATAAAGCTCCTCGGTGGGGGGTCATTCCACTATATCTCTCCTTCGTCTTATGCTAGTAGGTTGGTCAAAAATTACTAAATATTTACTATGTATGTATGTATGTATATATCATATATGTATGTATGACTTCACTATGGGCTTTGTATTTTTTGTTCGGTCTTAGTATTTTACGAGAGAAATCCCATCCCTCTCTTTCCTTTTACGCCCCCATGAGCTTTAGTAAACTTCCATCAAACGCAGGTATTGGTCCTAATCAATTTCAATTGCTTGAAAATAGGTTTTTTTGTATTAAATTTAATTATTCATTCCACTTTTAAATGAACAACTATTTATGAAAATATAAAAATAAAAAATAAACATTTTTTTAAGACAAACAATCGCTTTGCCACTGAGTGTGTCAGATATGTCTTTTACATTAGCAATTGACAGCCTGTGTAGGTCGATTTACGTGTCCGAAAAATACACATTTTGCTCCAATATCATTAAAACATTATAAAAAAAAGGAATATTTATACTTTAAATTTTGGAATAAATGGTTTATATTTTGCACAGTGTGAGGTTTATATTGTATTTATGAAAATAAAAACACATCATAGTTCAATTATCATTTTGTAAAAGTATAATGAACATATTTTTAAAAGTCATGTCAAAAAATAAATTATTATATACATATTTTTCAAATTATAGACCCCCAAGATGTTTAATGGGTGTCTGAATTTACGTTTTCAAAGTGATTATTATCATGTCATCATAAATTAAAATTAATTAATTAGATGTAATAAATGTCATGTTTGTAATCATAAGATTAAGCTTATTCAAAAAGTCTTGTTTGATATAACTTAAAAGTTATTTTTTCAAAAGCTACTTCAACTAGTTTATTGGGGGTATTTTCAATCTTTTTTAATTATACTCGATATATTTTACATATATGTCTATTATATTTTTCTTTTAAGTCATTTTAAATAGTGATGTATTTTATCAGCTAATTTTTACCTAACATCTTTATCTTATCAGCTAACAACTAGTTTGTCGATCAACATATAGTTTTTCAACTAACAACAAACTTCTCAACTAGCTTGTCAATAATAAGTAAAGGGGTTAAATTTAGAGATAATTAGGCAACTTCACATATATATATATATATATATATATAAAGTTTTGTTCTAGCAACTCTGTACACATTTATCAAAATTTGATCACTTTATCCAGTTAATCAAACCATCACAACTCGATTTATCAAATACAAGACAACTGATTATTACAATTTAAGATCAATACTCCTCAAAGAAGCCATTAATTATATTGCAATTATTGTGTTTACCCCCAAAGTGAAAAACACACCTTTTGGGGTCATTTTGTCTTGTGTCCAATGTGAAGTTGCTTTCTAAACCCATTGCACTATGCCCATTGCTTGGGGGGAGGGGGTTGGTGTGGCATCAATAATGCTGGGTGTCGGTGAAGTCCAATAAGAGTACCACCAAAGCATACCAAAAAAACAAGTAAAATGTAACATCTCCTTTCTCCTACTTCCAACCTACCTCCTTAAATTTAATTATATTTCCTTTATAGATACCCAGCTCCTATTAATAAAAATGGTAATTTTATCTTATTTAAACAAATTAAAAAAATCTAATCATATAAGATTTGAAATTTACAGTTCAACCATGTAGAATTAGGGATAGGTAAAGCTCTACCGGAAAGAACATGACACCGTGAGTAGATCGGAACTGGCTGAATTTGGCTAGATGTGGATCTAGATTCACTCAACAAAATTGGGTTTATAGGAAAAATATGTAAGTGTCATAATAGAATTTTTCATAGGACCAAACCATAAATCGTTTTATCTAAAGTGTTATAATGAGTTTATATGATGCTTTTAAGTGTTTTAACAAGTTTTAGGATACTTTAAAAAAATGTAGTGTTAGCTATTTTATATGGCCCTATTTGAAAAATATTATTTAAACACAAATGTCCTAAATAAAGATGGTTTATTGAACACTTCTCAAAAATGTCTTATAAAACACTTAATACAATATGTTGTTTTAAAAATATTTTAAAAAACTTGTTAAAACATAAAATAAAAAAAAATCATACGATAAACCAATTATTACACTTTTATATATGGCATACGCTTTATGGTTTATTTCAATTAGAGAGAGATCTCATCAAGCTTAGAATAAGTATATGGGAACTATAAATTAAGTGATATGAGAGTAAACAAAATCAAGCTACAATCAAGTGATATAGGAGTTATAAATTTTACATTAATTGGATATGTATTGTTGTATAAGTTAAGAGTTTTAAATTTTATAAATATTTTTGTAACTTTTCTTGCAAACTCACTTCTCAATATACAAACATATTGTTTATACTTCTTAAAAATTTAAGTCTTATAAAACATTCTATCTATACATTTAGACATTTTATGCGTCATATAAATCCATTCTTATTGTAGTGATTTTCATAAACCAATATTTAGGCGTCCCATAAAGTATGTATCCAATTTTAGGGGTCGTTTACCAGAACTTACCCGGATAAGTGGTTACTAGCAAAATTTAACACTATCACTTATTTACCGGGTAAGTTTTAGTCTACCAATATGGTATCGTATATAACAATTTACCCGGTAAGCATTAACCATGTTAAGAGTCGTCGCCCTCACTTACCGGGTAAGATTCCCGGTCATTGCCTTTGTTTTTACCGGGTAAGATTTTTGGTTCTTGCGATATTCATCGGATAAGGTGATATGACTTGGTAAGCGTTCACCCGAACGTTCCCTTATTGTAGTGATCTTCATAAACCAATATTTAGGCATCCCATAAAGTATGTTGTACCAGAAGTAATGTAGCTCTAAAGTCAAACATGATTTGACCCTTCTCGTATGATCCTCGATATAAAATAATTGAAACCAAATAACTCATCCGAACCAAACGAATTTTGCGATAAACAGTTTCGAGTTATTCGGTTTTCGGGCTAAACGTCAGTTATCTAAACAATTCATTTTTATACAAATAAAATCAAACACATACTATACTATTATTATTTTATATATATTTTTTGCTATATAATATCTTTTACTTGATGGTATGTTCTATGGTAGATTATGTGTTTAGCTTGATGATTCTTCACATGAAGAAATAATGTAACAAGTCACTTGTTGAGTATGAATATCTATTATGATTATATTTTAGAAGAAAAAAAATTGAATTTGGGAAAATTATTGAAGCAAGTGTTCAACGAAAAATATGAACTTTTATTCATTTTAACTAGTTACCGAACTAAATAACTCAAAACCGATTAAACAATACATTATTTGGTTTGGTTATCGGTGAGTTTTAAATACGTTAAAAACCGATTAACTCGAACCGAGTAAACTGTAAACCAATAAACCAACCAAATAACACCCATATACATACATATATAGGGTCTTTCTTTCAATAACTTTCTAATCCGTGAGATCCAATTTAAATCACAAAAAATTAATCAAAAAACAAAATGTAATATAACCAAAAAACATCTATTTCTCTGATCTTCTCCCTCCTCTTTTCTCCATCATCTCCCCTCTCTCCATTATATACATGTACACACACAATTGAATATGTACATAAAGTGAACACATTGTGAACACTTTCTTACAAATGTTATTATAGTTCGTGACCACATTGTGAACACACTTTAAATCTACCAGATCTGATATAGTTTGTAAACATATTGTGAACACCAACTGAATCGATAAAACTAAATCTAAATCTATCACTTATAAACACCATGTGAAGCTTGTGAATACCCTGCTAAAAATATTTTTTAAACTTTTTTATATTGTGTTCAAATATGCTCGTTTTATGTGCATATTTAATTGTACGTGTGGGTATGTTACTTGGGGTGCTCACGAATTGGGTTAGTCGGGTCGAAGGCACTTTAACAACCTAACCCAATCTTTGTGGTTTGAAAAATCTCAACCCAAACCAATTAAAATTGCAACCCAACCCAACCCAAACCGTGCAGGTTAGGTTGGGTTGGTCGGTTTAAAACTTTTATGCATCATTTCACCATTTAACTAAGTGATTCTGCCTAATCAAACTAAAATCAAAATGGAAATATTAAAAAAAGGCTAGCAATAACCATTGAGATTTGTTCGACAAAGATTGTACAAGAATAAAAAGAAATAATTAAAAATAAAAACGAATACAAATAAAGCAGCAACAAACTCATGAGAAGCAACAAACAATATAATTATGCAAAGCAATAGAAAATATACCTGTCTATCAGACTATGAGTATGATGAACAAACAAACAAACAAAGCATCAGAATCTCTATCAGACAGAGTATAACAAATGAGCAAAGAAACAAACTCATAATAACATATTATCGAAACGAGATCAAGGTTTGATCGAACTTGGTTTAATCTGAAATCATAAATTAATAATTGTTGAAGTCGAATTCATTCGAAATGCATAATAGTTTTACGGGGGCTTAAAGATACTGTCAAGCATATCCTTATCTTCTTTGTGGATGCTCAAACTAAAAGTATATGGAAAAGCGTAAGGATGGACTTTTTTTCGTACTAAGTTTTCTCTCAACACCGTTGTTGGGTCACCGATGATTTGGTGATGACCCATTAGTTTCTTCCTTAGTATATATATCTTGTGTTTTAGGTTCTTTGAAGAAGTCTGGCATTTGCTCAACAAGTTCAGCGAATCGAAGACGAAATGCAAAATAGTTTTATGGGGGCTTAAAGATACTGTCAAGCATATCCTTATCCTCTTTATGGATGCTCAAACTAAAAGTATATGGAAAAGCGTAGGGATGGACTTGTTTTCGTACTAAGTTTTCTCTCAACACCGTTGTTGGGTCACCGATGATTTGGTGATGACCCATTAGTTTCTTCCTTAGTATATATATCTTGTGTTTTAGGTTCTTTGAAGAAGTCTGGCATTTGCTCAACAAGTTCAGCGAATCGAAGACTAGCTGATAAAATGAAACATATCAACATTGTGGAAATGATGATATGCTCACCGATTTGAATCCAGACTTGAAGTTGAATCCGAAACATATGGTCGCCGAAATGCTTAGACCAAAATCGGCTACTAGCCGAATACATGGCACTAGCCGAATATATTCTTTCTGATATTTGGCTAGTATGCTTTATCTGGTTACTTCGGACGACATTTATGAAGATACACCTTTTGTCACAATAAATACAAGAACGTGTGCATCAAGCTTTTATTTCAAACATTCTCCTTAAAATTCAGAAAAGGATTGTTTATCTTATTGCAAAAATGCTTGACGTGACAACTGAAGACATGGAGAAAAGATGGACAGTGACATCTTCTTTATGTACAATGAGGAATGGCACCAACATTTTTCTAATAGTCTAAGGAATGGTGCTATCTTTTGTCCAATGAATATACGACAAGCAAATGGTATTGTGACAAGTGCCCACATGCATTTAATGCATGGGCACTATAAAAGGAGAAGAGGAGCTTCCATTCAAAATACGCTTTCAACAAGATATCTTCTAAGTGCTTAAGCTGATTCAGTAGTGAGAAACAATTTAAAATAGCTTTCTTTGTGTTTAGTTATATTTCTGTTTACTAAGTGATTTCTAAGTGTTTAGATTGTTAGAATAGATTTCATCTGTTCTTTCCGCAACAATTTGTTTTCTAAGTGTAATTCTTGATATTTAAAATTAAAGAATAAAAAGTGAAAAAACTCTGTGTATTTGTATTCAACCCCCCTTCTACAAATCCTTTATTTAAATTGCCATTACCTTGTTTGGGACCAACAAATGGTATCAGAGAAAATTGTTTTAATCTATAAAACTAGATCTGTAATGGCTTCCCCTTCTTCTTCCTCCTCAAATTCTGGTGTTACTCTACAAAATCCCTTCACTGGGTCATACGATTCAGGCTCCATAGCCAAACCATCAAAGTTTAATCCTAACAACTTTGCTCTGTGGAAAAATCGTATGACACTATTTTTGGAAGATACTAATAGCAGGTACCCAACTATTCTCAGTGAAGGACCCATTGTTCCTAGGGTCTGGGCTCGTTTTGGCCTACAAAAAGATGCTGAAGGTAAAGATATTGAATCTGACGAAGAAAACTCTAAAGCAACTTGTAGATACATTATCAAAACTCCAAATAAATATACTGTAATAACCAAAAATTTAAAAATTTAAAATTTAAAATTGGAAGTGGAATGTTTATTATGCAGTGATGGTAGATTAAGTATAAAATCAATGTTTAAGGGAAGCAACAGACGTGAAACCTCCATCATATTTATGGTCATTGATTTCTATCCCTTTGAACCGTCATCATTCTTGAGTATATAAAGGTTGGGATCAGTAGGTTGCGTAAGGAAACAAACAAGTCAGTGAGAGTAAAATTGTGGTAAGCATAGGCATCGACGGGAACGAGAACAAAGGTCGGCGGTTCCATACATCGCAGCTAGTCGACACCAAACGGTAAGCTTTTCATACCCATCGTTTATGAAATACGTCTTATAGATAGGCACCCTAGTCATTCGATCATTCGGGTGGGTTCCGGTCGGGGAATGGTGGTCAACGGTCACCGTTCGCATCTCTACTGCTTTCACAGCGGTGATCCCGGTGACAACGATTATCAAACTATTACCCTGTGTCGGTTCAAAAATGCAGAATGTGTGGTTCGTATGTGTATTCGGTCAATATATTTATATAACGAATGACCCGACGTTTAGCCGTTGTATTGAATCAAATGGTACCTTGAGAAGTAGTTGTGTTTAGAGGCTTCTTTGGAAAAGTATCCTTTCTAATTAGGTTTTGTTGTTGGTCTCTGGTATTTGATCATAGAAAGAAAAGAAAAAGAAGAAGGGAGATGAAGGAACAGTAAGTTCATATATGGGAGATGGTGTATGTAAGCTATGTTAGAATGGTATCTACATATATATGTATATATATAACATTTATATTCGTGCATGCAAAATGGATGGTTGGTATATAAATATATAAGTTGAAATTAGTAACCTTGTAACCAACTAATTAACCAAGGATGCATACACGAAGATGATGTATATATATATATATATATATATATATTCCTTCTTGGCGTATATGTGTAAATATATATGGATTTCATATATGTTGGTTTGTATTTATATATTATATACATACAGTTGTTGGTTTTATATATATATATATATATATTGTATATAGGCCTATGTATATATATTTATATATTTACTTAAGTTAGATCAAATCCGTAAGGAAAAGATGTCGGTTTATGGATCATTAAAATAGGTAGCGTTAAGGGGGTCACTCGATCATCTCTAGGGGTGCTATATTTTATATTATAATTAAAGTTACGGCCTTGGATTTGTAGGGGAGACGCTAGACACTTCAAAGACCGGTTTGGAAAACGACTTGGACAGTGAGTTTTACGTGAATTTTTAAATGGTTGCATGCTTTAAAATTTATTTGCAAGCTTGCTTTGAATTTATCGATAATTGGATTTTTATATATAACATGCATGCAAATAATATGCGATATTTTTAATACGTGTTTGAATAATTGTGTGGCAATGGGAATGTACTATGGTATTTATAATGAGATGAGCATGATGTGTGAGCTTGTCTAAGCCGTAAGAGCGGACACGCTGTGTGAGTTCGCCAGTTAAGCTGTGTGAGGTAGACATTCCTTATAATGCCATTGTTTGTGTTTTATATTGTTTTGATCGCATGCATGATAAACTATGAGGCTTTGTGAAATTTATTTTGTATATGCAAAACCGTGAATTCACTGGGCCTTAGGCTCACCCAACTCCTTTTTCAAAATAATATGCAACCAGGTCGTCTCATACTCGGGAGTAGTAGCAAGGGGAAGGAGAAAGCTTAGAACCTGTTTAGCATGGAATAAAGGCATGTCGAGACGACATTCGGGATTTCTTTTATGTTCTCGTGTTTAGACGTTTATTTCTTAAAGTTCTATTTATATTGGAAATTTTGTTGCGTTGAATTATTCTAGACTCGTGATATTTTTGATATTTGAATGATTTATTTAAGTTAAATTTTTGGGACGTTACAAGTGGTATCAGAGCGTTAGTTTAAGAGAAATAGGTTATTTATTTTAGCCTAAGCTTAAACTAAGTGAGGTTATATGATTTAAATAATGTTATAGTTTGGCTTAAATTACTTCTAAGTTTGACATTGTGCCGAAAGATGATAGATTATTATTGTGGTTTTGTAGGACCATGGTTTACACCAAGAGAACTAGGCACATTGGCCGTCGTGGGGGTAGGGCCAGAACTCGTGCGGTAGCTACTGGATTAGCACCAAGAGGTGGAGTTGGGGATCGCGATCGCACGAGCTCTAGCCGCACTAGGAGTTTGAGGAGCAGTTCTAGAGGGAGCGTGAACGTTCTGAGGGTTGAGTCATCCCAAAGCACATCTATAGATTACTCTACCTATGATCCATCGGAAGAACCCTCTGAGGAATACACCCCACGTACGCCTACTCGTGAGGATTTGAATGACACCATAGCGAATCTGAACAATGAGTGATGATCTGAAAAAGGAATTGTCTAAGGTCCAAGAGGAAAAGGACAAAACGGAAGAGTTGTTGAACAACTTACAAGTAGAACATGCTGATCTAGGTGCGGAGTGGAGCTTGGTGTTAAATGAAAATGATGAACTTTGGGAAAGAAACCATAACATGGCATGGAAGTGTGTGGAGCTAGAGTGGGAAAAGAGGATTGTCGCTCAACCTTGGAGGGTGCGATTGGGAGATCGAGCTCGCTATTATAAGGGAGCGACTTCAGAATATATAGGTTTGATCAAAGGATATTTGTCAAGTTGGGCACACCAATACCATCATGGTCCAAGCTTGGGATTTATCTGGAAGTACCGGCCAAATAACAATTATGAAGAATTTGTGAAGATGGCCCACTACCCCATGGACATGCCATAAGTGAAAGGGAGAAGAATACAGTCTTGATTTAAGTATTTTGTTTTGTTAGGATGTTTTGGTTGTTATCCAGTCGTGAACTTGGTTTCTTTTAGTTTTTTTTTTGGGTTATGTATGAGCCGGTTTGGCATATTTATCAAAGACTTATGTATCCACTCATCGTTTGAATAAATTATATTTTCATGTTTAATCTTGTTGTTTAAATATGAAAATTGTTGGATAATTGGTTTATGATTGGGTATAGTTGTGCTTATAAATGTGAATTTTTATCGCATACAGTAATCATGTCTCGTCGGTCAGGAAGGACAACGTCGGTTACACCCAATACGGCAGACCCTCCTCTAATAGGGGCTACCCCGAATGTGCAAGAGACCCAACCCGTGTCTGTTGCGGCTGCAAGGACCGCTAGCACGCGAGGGCGAGGTCGCGGAAGAGGTAGGGGACGAGGTAGAGCCACGACTAATAAACCTGAGCCCTCTGTGCAAGCAAGCTCCGCCTCAGGAAGAGGTCGAGGAAGGGGGCGAGGACGTGCCCGTGCAACTGAGGCAACCCCTGGGGACCTCATCGCTCAAGAGGTGGCAAAAGCCTTGCAAGCTGCCTTGCCTGCGCTTATAGCCCAGGTGCGAGAGTTAGAGTTGAATAATCATGAAGACAGGGTGATAAGTAAAAGAAGGGAGGATATTAGTGACTCGAACAATAGGGAACATATGCATGAAAGGTCAAGACCGGCGAGTCCTATCAGCATGGGCTCGAGACAGAAAGGTTGTTCCTATAAGACCTTTTTGGCTTCTAAGCCCCAACCTTTTCAAGCTGACAGTGACCCAGTGGTAGCCTTGTAGTGGATAAGAGAGACAGAGGTAATTTTTAAAATCAGCAAATGTGCGGAAGATGATAAAGTGACATATGCATCTTCCATGCTCAAATCAGAAGCTTCTTTCTGGTGGCAATTGGTGACTAATTTAAAGGGTGATGAGGTTGTGGCAAGAATGACTTGGGAAGAGTTTAAAGGGATGTTTAATGAGAAGTTCTGTCCCCGCACTGCAGTAAAGCAACTGGAAGAGGAGTTTCTAAGGTTGGAGCAGGGAATAATGACAGTCAGGGAGTACACAACAGTTTTTTCTAAGAAGGCTAGATTTGCTGAGCACTATGTTTCAACGGAGGAAAGGCGCGCTGAGCGGTATAAATGGGGGCTCAAATCATCCATTCGTGAATTTGTTCTCACAATAAACCCAAAAACTTTCCAGGCTGCAGTAAACGCAGCTGAGATTAGAGAGAAGGAACTGAATCGTCAGGAGGCGGAAAAAGGCAATTATAAAAGAAAATGGGAAGGTCCGAGTAATGAAGCGAAAAAGTCGAAGTTTTTGGGATCTGAAAGGAAGACATGGCAAGGACAGATTGCCAAACCATGCCCTAAATGCAACCGTGTGCATAAACGGGAATGCATGATTAGGCCGAGAGTGTGTTATTGATGTGGGAAGCCAGGGCACCTGTCTCAAGATTGCAAGGTGGAAAGGAGAGAACGACTATGTTTTATCTGTAAGTCGCCCAACCATATACAAGCAAATTGCCCTCAGCAAAAGAGCGGGTACACCGCCGGGCAAGGTGAAAGTCGATATGGTAAAGTGGAGGAAAAACGATCTGAAGCATCGAAGGCAAAGGGAAGAGTCTTCCACATGACAGCAAAAGAGGCTGAAGAGACACCCGACGTGGTGACAGGTACCTTTCTGGTCAACTCTGTGAATGCTAGAGTATTGTTTGATTCTGGTGCAAATCGCTTTTTTGTATCTACCACATTCTGTGATTACTTGCATAGAGTGCCAAAACCTTTAAGCTCTGCCTTAGAGGTAGAAACTGTCGATGATCATCTAGTAATGATTATAGAGGAGTATGATGACTGCAATATTGAGATAGACGGTCGTTCGTTTCCGTTAAAACTACTCCCTATGACCTTAGGGGAATTTGATATAATAGTTGGGATGGATTGGTTAGCTAAAAACCAGGCAAGAATTTTGTGCAACAAAAAGATAGTCCAAATTGAATCGCCTGATGGTGAAACCATAGTTATATATGGAGACCGAAGAACTGGGAAATCTAGTATGATTTCTTTAGCAAAAGCAAGACGGTGTGTAAGAAAGGGGTGTCATAGTTATCTAGCATATGTAATAGATGCTAAGAAAAAGGAAAAAGGTATGGAAGACATTATTGTGGTAAGAGACTTTCCTGAAGTCTTCCCGGATGATCTAACAAGTTTACCACCGGAGAGACAGGTGGAGTTTCAGATTGATCTAGTACTTGGAGCCGCACCTATTGCTCGGGCACCTTACCGCCAAGCACCGTCAGAAATGAAGGAGCTAATGTCTCAATTGCAGGAGCTGTTAGACAAAGGTTTTATACGCCCTAGCACCTCACCTTGGGGAGCACCTATGTTATTCGTTAAGAAAAAGGATGGTACGATGCGAATGTGCATCGACTACTGCGAGCTTAACAAGGTAACCATAAAGAATAGATACCCTCTTCCAAGGATAGATGATATTTTTGATCAACTTCAGGGTGCCAGTTATTTCTCGAAGATCGACCTGCGATCGGGTTACCATCAGTTAAAGGTTCAAGGGGAGGATGTGCCTAAGACAGCCTTTAGAACTAGGTATGGGCATTATGAATTTTTGGTAATGCCGTTCGGGTTGACAAATGCACCTGCAGCATTCATGGACCTAATGAATAGGGTATGTAAACCCTACTTGGATAAGTTCGTCATTGTATTCATTGACGATATTCTGATCTATTCACGCAACGAGATTGAGCACGCGCAACATCTTCGGGCAGTTTTAGGTTTGCTAAAACGGGAAAAGTTGTATGCAAAGTTTTCGAAGTGCGAGTTCTGGCTCCGAGAAGTTCAATTTATTGGACACGTTGTGACCCAAGAAGGAATTAAAGTGGACCCGACCAAGGTAGATGCTATAAAGAAATGGGAGCCACCAAGAAACCTATCTGAGGTACGAAGTTTCTTGGAACTAGCAGGTTATTACCGAAGGTTTATTCAGGATTTTTCTCGGATAGCGACGCCCTTGACGTCGCTGACAAAGAAAGGTGTAAAGTTTGAATGGAAGCCTGCTCAAGAAGAGGCGTTTGGAATACTGAAGGAAAAGTTAAGCACTGCACCGTTATTAACTTTGCCGGAAGGAACCGAAGGGTTTGTAGTGTACAGTGATGCCTCTAAACTAGGACTTGGTTGTGTACTGATGCAACAAGGGAAAGTTATTGCATACGCATCTCGTCAATTGAAGGAACACGAGAAAAGGTATCCAACTCACGACTTGGAATTGGCAGCGGTGGTGTTTGCCTTAAAAATCTAGAGGCACTACTTATATGGGGTGAAGTGTCAAATCTATATTGATCACAAGAGCTTAAAGTACTTGTTTGATCAGAAGGAACTGAACATGAGACAACAAAGGTGGATGAAGCTGTTAAAGGATTATGACTATGAAATTTTGTATCATCCCGAAAAGGCAAATGTGGTGGCTGACGCATTAAGCCGCAAAGAAAGGATTGATCGCATGAGGATTAAAGCAATGCGATTAGAGGTTACTCCAAGTTGGACTGAGGAACTTAAGAAATTTTAAGAAGAAGCCTTAGTAGAAGGAAATTTGAAGGGTGAGGGAATGTTGGGGAACGTTTCATCTCTTGAAGATAATAATCAGGGGTTAAAGTGCTTCAAGGGTAGAATTTGGATCCCTAGATTAGGTAACTTTCGTAACCAAGTGTTAGATGAAGCCCATAAATCTCGGTATTCTATACACCCGGGTAATAACAAAATGTATCGAGATCTTCGTCAGTTATACTGGTGGCCAGGGATGAAGAAAGACATAGCTCATTATGTCGAAAGGTGTTTGAAATGTCTACAAGTAAAAGTTGAACATCAACGATCGTATGGTCAACTGCCACCTTTAGAAATCCCGATGTGGAAGTGGGACCACATCACAATGGATTTTGTGATGAAGTTGCCAAGAACGCCAAAAGGTTATGATGCAATATGGGTAATCGTTGATAGACTCACTAAGTCAGCACATTTTTTTACCAATTAAAGAAACATATTCGTTGAAAAGGCTAGCTAAGCTCTATATAGACGAGATTGTGACTCGTCATGGTGTTCCATTATCAATAATGTCTGATAGGGATAGCAGGTTTACCTCCACGTTTTGGCAAAGCTTTCAAAGAGAGTTGGGGTCACGAGTAAAGCTAAGTACAGCCTACCACCCGCAAACAGATGGTCAAAGTGAGAGGACCATTCAAACTCTAGAAGATATGTTGCGGGCATGTGCTATCGACTTTTCAGGGTCATGGGAAGGTCATCTTCCATTAATAGAATTTTCTTATAATAATAGCTATCATGATAGCATCCAAGTCGCACCTTATGAAGCCTTGTATGGAAGGAAATGTCGGACGCCATTGTGTTGGAATGAAGTGGGCGAAAAACAATTGGCTGGTCTGAGATCATTCAGCAGACTAGCGATAAGATAAACCAAATAAGGGAAAGGTTAAAGATAGCTCAAGACAGGAAGAAAAGCTACGCTAATAAAAGAAGGAAACCGATAGAGTTCCAGGTTGGCGACAAAGTTATGCTTAAGATCTCACCATGGAAAGGCGTGGTTCGTTTTGGAAAGAGAAGGAAACTAAGCCCCCGCTACATTGGGCCTTACAAGGTAATTGAAAGAGTAGGTGAGGTTGCCTATAAGTTAGAGCTACCTGAGGAACTTCAAGGCATCCATAGCACGTTCCACGTGTCTAACCTAAGGAAGTGCTTGGCAGAAGGAAGTGTCGAGGTAACTCTTAAGGATGTAAAGGTGGACAAAAATCTGAACTATATTGAAGAACCAGAAGCCATCATTGATAGAAAAGTAAAGAAATTAAGAAACAAGGAGATCGCACTTGTGAAAGTTCAATGGAGACATCGTAGAGGGCCGTAAGCAACTTGGGAACTTGAGAAAGAAATGAGGACGAAATACCCTCATTTATTCGTATAACGCAAATTTCGAGGACGAAATTTTGTTAAGGGGGAAAGTTTGTAATAACCAAAAATTTAAAAATTTAAAATTTAAAATTGGAAGTGGAATGTTTATTATGCAGTGATGGTAGATTTAGTATAAAATCAATGTTTAAGGGAAGCAATAGACGTGAAACCTCCATCATATTTTTGGTCATTGATTTCTATCCCTTTGAACCGTCATCATTCTTGAGTATATAAAGGTTGGGATCAGTAGGTTGCGAAAGGAAACAAACAAGTCAGTGAGAGTAAAATTGTGGTAAACATAGGCATCGACGGGAACGAGAACGAGGGTCGACGGTTCCATACATCGCAGCTAGTCGACACCAAACGGTAAGCTTTTCATACCCATCGTTTATGAAATACGTCCTATAGATAGGCACCCTAATCATTCGATCATTCGGGTGGGTTCCGGTAGGGGAATGCTGGTCAACGGTCACCGTTCGCATCTCTACTGCTTTCACAGCGGTGATCCCGGTGACACCGATTATCAAACTGTTACCCTGTGTCGGTTCAAAAATGCAGAATTTGTGGTTCGTATGTGTATTCGGTCAATATATTTATATAACGAATGACCCGACGTTTAGCCGTTGTATTGAATCAAATGGTACCTTGAGAAGTAGTTGTGTTTAGAGGCTTCTTTGGAAAAGTATCCTTTCTAATTAGGTTTTGTTGTTGGTCTCTAGTATTTGATCATAGAAAAAAAAGAAAAAGAAGAAGGGAGATGAAGGAACAGTAAGTTCATATATGGGAGATGGTGTATGTAAGCTATGTTAGAATGGTATCTACATATATATGTATATATATAACATTTATATTCGTGCATGCAAAATGGATGGTTGGTATATAAAGATATAAGTTGAAATTAGTAACCTTGTAACCAACTAATTAACCAATGATGCATACACGAAGATGATGTATATATATATATATATATATATATATATATATTCCTTCTTGGCGTATATGTGCAAAGATATATGGATTTCATATATGTTGGTTTGTATTTATATATTATATATATACAGTTGATGGTTTTATATATAATATATATACATATATATATATTGTATATAGGCCTATGTATATATATTTATATATATATATATACTTAAATTAGATCAAATCCGTAAGGAAGAGATGTCGGTTTATGGATCATTAAAATAGGTAGCGTTAAGGGGATCACTCGATCATCTCTAGGGGTGCTGTATTTTATATTATAATTAAAGTTACGGCCTTGGATTTGTAGGGGAGACGCTAGCCACTTCAAAGACCGGTTAGGACAACGACTTGGACAGTGAGTTTTACGTGAATTTTTAAATGGTTGCATGCTTTAAAATTTATTTGCAAGCTTGCTTTGAATTTATCGATAATTGAATTTTTATATATATCATGCATGCAAATAATATGCGATATTTTTTAACGTGTTTGAATAATTGCATGGCAATGGGAATGTACTATGGTATTTATAATGAGACGAGCATGTTGTGTGAGCTTGTCTAAGCCGTAAGAGCGGACACGCTGTGTGAGTTCGCTAGTTAAGCTGTGTGAGGTAGACATTCCCTATAATGCCATTGTTTGTGTTTTATATTGTTTTGATCGCATGCATGATAAACTATGAGGCTTTGTGAAATTTATTTTGTATATGCAAAACCGTGAATTCACTGGGCCCTAGGCTCACCCAACTCCTTTTTCAAAAGAATATGCGACCAGGTCGTCTCATACTCGGGAGTAGTAGCAAGGGGAAGGAGAAAGCTTAGAACCTGTTTAGCATGGAATAAAGGCATGTCGAGACGACATTCGGGATTTCTTTTATGTTCTCGTGTTTAGACGTTTATTTCTTAAAGTTTTATTTATATTGGAAATTTTGTTGCGTTGAATTATTCTAGACTCGTGATATTTTTGCTATTTGAACGATTTATTTAAGTTAAATTTTTGGGACGTTACATAATTATAAACAGACCAAAACCCAACGTAAATCTCTCATAAAATATTAAAACTTATTCTATTGCTCTTGTAAGTGATTCTAAGAAATCTTCGTGTGTTCCAAGAATCACTTATCCAACTTCTAAATCTGAAAATGAGACCAAAGATGACTCATCTCACTTATCGGAGGCTTACTATAATGCAACCAATGATGAAGTTAAAGAGTCAGCAATAGACATACTTTATGATAGTATGGTTATGATAGCTGGTAATCTCAAAAATAGAAGATTCTCTTCTAATCGGCCAAGGTTTAATAGAAAATATTCTTCTGACAAAGCAAATGATGAATGCTATAATTGTGGGAAGAAAGATCATTTTGCTTCTGAGTTTAGATCTAAAAATTCTTCTAAATTCGAATCTCTCTCCTCTGGCAATGATTCCTCAAAATCGACTTCAAGAAAGTCTGATGAGAGGAGTAGCCGATCTCCCAAGAAGAGTCATATCTCTTCACAATCAAAAGAGTTGGCTGAGTATAAGATATACAAGGCTAAATATAGAAGAGAGAAAGAAAGAAACCAAGGCAAAGGAAAGACCTTTATCGCCGAAACCCATACCTGGGAAGATGAGCCTTAATTTGAAAGTGAAAGTGAATATGTCACTAAATGCATGATCGCTATGATCGATGAAATAGAAGAAATGGAGAGATCAGCCTACTCCACAATGTTAGTCTCCAGAGAAGAATCTCTTCTTCCAGATCACAATCTCAGGTACATCCGTTCCTCTCTTTCTCTGATGATCAAAAGATAGATGCTTTTGACTCTTTAACTGTTGATTTTTGTAATCTAAAAGAATCAAAGAAGAAAGCTGATCCTCACATAAAGTCTTTGAATGATCAACTTCAAATTTGTTTTTCAAAACTAAAAGATTTTGATACAATGAAAGCTGACTTAGAAAACCTTAGGTATATAAATGATAGTCTTGCTAAAGAGAAAACCAAGATTTCTAGCAAACTTCAAAAAGAACAAGAAGTTCTTTTCAAATGGACAAACTCTTCCAAAAATATTGAAAAGATTCTTCAAGATCAAATATCTTGTGATAGCAAAACAGGCCTAGGTTTTAGAAAGAATGACCCTGAACCTTCATCTCCTCAAGGTTATCCTGCTGGTTACTTATCCTCATCTTCAGACTTCATAGATTATCAGTCTGATGACTCCATCTCAATTCATTCTCTTGATCTTATGAAAATTCTTAAATTTGGTACCTTTGTGAAAGCCGAAGAATCTATTTCTTCTGAGGTAGCCGAAACCAAAGGACAGGACTCCAATGAGCCAGCCGAACCTATTCACAATCTTATTAAATCTTTAAATCTTGAAGAGTCTAAGTCTTTCATTTCCAAACAAGGTCTACTTCATCTGATATAACAAAATTTCCTGTTTTTTCAAAACTTACTTCCAAAGAAAGTGTTCTCAGCCTAGATCTCAAGATCAAAATACAGACTTCATTCCGTGGGCTGTAAACATGAAGAAAATCAAGACTTCTGCTTCCTCCTCTTTCTTTGTCCTATCTTTTGAAAAGGGAATCCTTGGCCCAAGGTCTGGGATCGGTGCCTCTTCCCAGCCGAATCCCTCCAAAGAAACTTTCGGCCCATCCAGCTCTCAAAAAGTGTTTGAGTATAGAAAATGCTACAACTGTGGTGATACTTTCCACCTTGCAAAAGATTGTCCAAATGACTACATTTTTCGAAAGAACAAAAAGGAAAATGCCTCTAACCTCAAAAGACCCACTTCAAAATGGGTACTAAGAAACTTATCTGTTCATGATTGCAGGTACCAAATAAAGATCATATCTGGTACATGGATAGTGGGTGCTCAAAACACATGACAGAGAACAAATATCTTCTCTCAAATTTCTCAATAGAAAAGGGACCAATCGTAACATTTGGAGGACATGGCAAAGGAATCACAAGAGGATATGGTACCATATCAAATGGAACCATAACCTTTTGAAGAGTTGCTCATGTTGAAGGACTGATGTACAATCTCTTAAGCATCAACCAATTATGTGATCTGGGATACATAGTCACTTTTCAACTTGTGTTTGTTTGCTTTTTGATATGCAAAATAAAGTGGTGCTTGCTGGTACCCGAAAGAATGATGTTTATATAATAAACGTGAAGGAAAGTGCCATTGGTGAAGGTATGTATCTTCTTTCTAAAGAAATGCCCAAACAAAGTTGGTTGTGGCACAAACGTCTTTCTCATCTAAACTTCAAAACTTTAAACAAACTCTCTAACAAGGATTTGGTCATTGTAATGCCAAAAATGTTCGTTTGAAAAAGTGAAACTTTGTGGAGCTTGTGTAAAAGAAAAGCACACCAAATCTTCCTTCAAAACCAAACAATGTTCTTCCATCTCTCAACCTCTACACATGCTTCACATGGATCTATGTGGATTAGTCAGCACTCCAAGTCTTGGTGGCAAAAGATACATGTTGGTCATAGTAGATGAATTCACTCGCTATATTTAGGTTCTCTTTCTCAATGGTCAACTTGTCAGATCTATCAGAAGTGACAATGACACTAAATTTAGAAACAGTGTTCTAGAAGACTTCTTCAACAACAAGGGAATTTCTCATGATTTCTAATTTGTTCGTACTCCTCAACAAAATGGTGTTGTTGAAAGGAAGAATCGTACTGTATGTGAAGTTGCTCGATCTATTCTAAGTGAATCAAAACTTCCAACCTACTTTTGGGCTGAAGCTATCATCATTGCATGTTTTTACCCAAAATAGATCTATTATTGTTAACAAGCACAACAAGAAAGCCTATGAAGTATTTCATGGCCGAAAACCAAAAGTTGATTTTCTTCGTGTGTTTGGCTGCGTTTACTATGTGCTAAATGATAGAGAAAATCTTGGAAAGTTTGATCCAAAATCAAAGGAAGAAATATTCATGGGATATTCCTTGGTATCCAAGGGCATACAGAATCTTCAACCTCTGACAGTGTATTGATGAGTCAATACATGTCAAATTTGATGATTTCCAAACTTCATCTTTCTTAAGTAATAAAGAAGAGTTAACAGTGGATAGACTCTTGTGTAGGAGATATGCCTCATTCAACTTCATCTCCCATGTCACCATCCGAAATTTGTCGTTCTCCTGAAAATGGTGATGCTCCATCTCTATCTCCATCTCCTCAAAACACTTCCTTATCTTCTGAACCTGTTAAAACTCATTCATCTTTTGAAATTGTTTCTTTAGAAGATTACCCTCAACCTTTAAACACCATCTCATCATCAGCCGATCATCATTCTTCATACCCATCTATTCCTCCTCCTATGCCTCCAGCTTTAAAATGGACCATTGATCATCCAATTGATCAAATTATCGGCGACCCACGGGTTGGAGTACGAACCAGAAGAGGAATCAACAACCTCGGTCCATATCTGAATTTCCTAATGGTCATTGAACCCAAACAGATTGAAGAAGCACTAGACGATCCTAGCTGGGTATCGGCCATGCAGAATGAACTCTCTCACTTTGAGAGAAATAATGTCTGGATATTGGTTCCTCGTCCTTCTGACAAAACAATTATTGGAACTAAGTGGGTGTTTAGAAACAAGATGGATGAGGAAGGCACTGTTATCCGAAACAAATCAAGGTTAGTTGGTCAAGGACATCGTCAAGAAGAAGAAATTGATTATGATGAAATCTTTGCACCTGTCGCTCGTTTGCAGGCTATCCGAACCTTCCTTGCTCATGCTACATACAAAAACTTTTGGGTATTCCAAATGGATGTGAAAAGTGTTTTTCTTAATGGAGAGATAGCCGAAGAAGTCTATGTGAAACAACCTCCTGGGTTTGAAGATCTGATTCATCCATACCATGTCTATCGGCTAGACAAAGCCTTGTATGGATTGAAACAAGCTCCTCATGCCTGGTACGATACACTTTCCGATTTTCTATTGGAAAATGAGTATACCCGAGGTAAAATTGACAACACTCTCTTCTTCAGAAAGTCTAAAGGTAATATCATTCTTGTTCAAATCTATGTAGAGGATATTATTTTTGGTGCCACCGATGAATCTATGTGTGTTGAGTTTAGCTCTCTCATGAAAAGAAAATATGACATGAGTATGATGGGTGAGCTCACTTTCTTTCTTGGTTTACATGTTAAACAATCTCCAGAAGAAATTTTTATAAATCAAAGTAAATACATCAAAGACCTTTTGAGAAAGTTTTAGTTTGACACTTGTACTCCAATGAAAACTCCTATAGCTCCTCCTCTTAAACTTCATTCTGACCCTGATGGTGTTATCAGTCAATGTTACCAATTATCGAGGTATGATAGGTTCTCTTCTTTATCTTACTGCTAGTAGACCAGATATTATAATGAACCAGATGTGGTGTTCGATACCAATGATGTTCGTAACATTCTTCATCTACCTACCTACTCCACCTATGAATCCTTTCCTATGGGAAATTAGAATCAACAGGTAGTTTCTACCCTCAATTACTTTGAAGATGTGAAAAAATCCAAGGGTTCTAGAACACTCTTGAAGAAAAACATCGCAAATGTATGAAATTTCTTCTTTTCCCATCTCATTCACTTCCTCTGTAAGAAGACAGGAGGTTTTGATCAATCTCCTTGATATCTCACTGAATTGTCTCATGCATTGATATTACAAAGGAAGATTAATTTTTCTCACCTTTTCTTCAAGGAAATGGTCTCTTCTTTCTCCCCCATTCGGAGAAACTAGGTACCGTACCAACGCTATCATTAATGAAAAGCTACCCGATAAACTTAAGGGTAATAATTGTTGATGCCAAAAATTATCTTAACAAAAGTCAACTTAAGGAGTTTGTGGAACTGATCGGTCAAAGACTGTATTCTCAAGACAACCACAGTTAGATAATAAAAACTAAAGACAAGATTTGGTGACGTGGAAAAACTCTTAGACAAGGGGAAAAAACCGCGGACGATAGAAGCTACTGTCGCTGCACTATGAAGAATATCACGTCAAACAGGGACGTCGTCCTTTAGAGTGATAATCGTATGATTACAAGAGAAATATAAAGTAACACAATTATAATGTATGAAATCTAGAGAGCTTTTGTATATTTCTTGATTCAAGAACGTAGGAAAATGTCAGTCGGGGTTCTTTATTGATTCGAGCGTTGATTTTATAGTTGGAGTTTTTTGTAACGGTCGTCTATCATTGATTGCCTTCGTAAATATATTTAATGACGTTGGTTGTAATTGTCCAACGGTCCTATATAAAACATAACGCTTATCCAACGGTTAGTTCGTTAATCATAAGATAAATAACGTATTTTATGTCGAAGTCGTGTGTCGAACGGGTGATCATCGTTTGTTCGTCGTACGACTTGAACATCCGTCATGAGTTTCGTTCGACCATTGACTCCGAAGCCATGGTCAATATTTATAAGTCATGAAATATCTTTGGTCGAACGTTTTGGTCAATGGTCGTGAGTTTAGGATATTTTGATCTAAACAGTTTGCCCCTAAATTCAAATTTTAAGCGGAAATCTTGAAATTTGAATTTCGAAGGACACGTGTCGTTGATTCGGTGAAACATAACGTTAGGTAACTGAATCGTTTCGTTTGAAACGAAGTCAGCTAGAAAACGATAGGATTTGCTGAGTCATAATGACATGTCGTGGTTGATCGATTGGAAGACGATGAGGTAATGTGATATCATGCGTGTTTATAGACACGCGTGGCTAGCTGTCATGGACAGATGGTGTCTATCTGATGATAGTAAGCCAAAAGGCGTGGACAGGTGTCACCACAGGGAGACGAGGCGACGGTTCGGTGCAGATTTGCGATTATAAAAGGAAACGATCGCTTTCCTTTTCATTTTTCCCGGTTTCTTTGATTTTTTAGGCAAGAAAATCTTTTAAACCTTTCCAACCCGCAACAGAATTTTCCTCCCGTTTTCGAGGTTTTAGGGCGACCTTTAAGGTACGGTTCTTTTCCCTTTATGCATCAGAAGTCCATAGCTAGGAAACCGGTTAGGGGCTGGGAAGAATTCTCGTTTTCTGAGGCCCTTAGCTCTATAGACAACTGTAGGGAGATGGTAGACCCAAAAACCACCATTGCCTCTACGGACGATCTGGGACTTCTAAAGACCTCTCCGGATTATCGGACGACATTCACCATGAGAGTCCCGGCGAACTAAGGTTGGCGGAATGTCCCGAGGGATACTTCGTTTTATACGAGTATCCTTTTAAAATAGTGTTTGAGTTGCCCTATTCCCGCCTTTCCTGGGAATTTCTGGAGAGGTTCGACTTGTTGCCGGGGCAGATGATGCCCCAATTTTGGAGGATCATGGCGACGATCGAACGTTTAACGTCCGATTGGGAATCACCCTTCACCATCCATGAGTTGCAGGTGGCTTATATGGTGAAGGCTGAGGCGAACAATCGCTATAGCCCATTTAGTCGCTTCCGTAAGTGTATTTCTAGTTTGAAATGGGATGTGATTTAAGTCACTGAACTTGAAACAATTGATCGATCACTAACAAAACTCAGATTTAAACTAGAAATATCACTAGTTTAAAAACAATAGTTTAAAACGAGAAAATTCTAGTTGAGTGGGTATTTCTCCATACCGGATTAGATCGAATAATCAATAGATTGAATATCAAGCTCTAATACCAATTGTTTGAGCCCAGATCCCCATTTATACTCAAATGATGTTGATTATGAAAGTAAAATAAACAGTAAGCGGAAGCAAATACTATCAACAATCAAGCTAGATGTTAGACCTAAGAAGTATGAACCATAAGATGGAAGTATGATATGACGTAGCACACTCTTACCTCATGCATCTCCGTTTACAACTGAATTCTGTTATACGCTCCTACCTGTAGACGTGTCAGTTTGTAACTGGTTAGATTGTTGACTTTATATTCATTGTAATAGTATAAATAGATCAAGTCTTTGAATGTAAAGTTGTCGATTGGAAAACATACTTTTGGAGATCATATTGTGCATTTTATTCCTGTATTCTGTAATCGATCTTCAAGGTTATCAATACAATCTCAGTCTGTTCTTCATCTCTTATTACTTACTGTTTGTTTGATAGTTACTGTTGTTAATTGATTTGAATTGCTTCCGCTTATACTTTGATTTTCAAATCTCTCAATTAACTATTTAGAAAGGGATCTGGGTTCCAACACTAAAACATAAATAGTAATGGAAGAGAATAACAACATGAATTCAATAATCTGTATTTCACTCAAGGTGCCAAAGATAATAATACAGGAAAATTCAGATTATGCTCTCAAGTTCTCTCCAAGACGATCGACCCTCAATACAGTGATTGCATTGTCTATTTATACGATTACAAATAAGAAAGTCAATCAGCTAGCCTATCACGTATTGGCACATAAGCAAGCTCTCTAACAGGATTAGTTATGCAAGGAAAGGGTGACCTGCCACGTCATTTAAATATGCGCGTAATACTTTGAGGAATATCCAGAAGATGCTTAACTTCTGGATCATCTATGTGCTTCTGAAGTAGACTTCTGTAGAGACTATCTTCTGGAGAACCTTGCTTCTGGAGAGACAAACTTTGTTCTTTAAGAGATGTTCTAATTCTTACTTTTACAACACAAATAACTTCTAACAATATCCCCCTAAGTATGAATATAGAACAAATAACTAAGTATAAGAAAATAACAAAGTTGAAAGTTTTCATTACATTTCAGAAAGAATTACAAAAGGAAAAGTACATTTCAAGACTAAAATGGAGCTTATGGATGCCCACTGATAACTCTAAGAAATTTTCTTGTGATTTCTCTTAGCTTGAATACTCCTTCGATGTACATCTCCATGTCAAAAGCTGCTCTTTTGATGACAATATTCACATCATTTTTTTCGCAACAATTAGCCCTCTGATCAGATTCAACATATCTTCAGAATATTTAAAGGCTTCTGTTAACCTGAAGAACCTCTTGCCTAGAGGTCTTCTGAAGACAACACCCCTTTCCTACTCAGGTTCCAGTATTGGATCACCAACCTTCTTCGTTTCAATTCCCTCTAACCCTTCATTTGGCGTGATTATGGATAAGCGTTCAACATGCCTTTCAAAGCCAATTCGAAAGTCCACCTTGGTTCCATGTAAGTCAGAATCATGCCTTTCAAAGCCAATTCGAATTCAACAAAAGCTTCCATGCAAGTCAGAATCCTTAGATAGGCAATATGGTCATCTAGAGTTCTGTCTCTTATATGTTTCATGTATCTTCCAAAGGGAATTAGGTCAGAAGGATTTCAAGACAAGAGATCATTGACACAGAAGTTGTATGTTTGCCCATTTTCTCTTTCTGCTCTGTAAACCGTGTACATTATATCTGTGTCTTCAAAATACTTGGTTCTCAACCCAAGTATTCTTGTGATTAGAGAAGAGGCAAACACATTTCTTCTTGGTTGTCTAAGTCTTGCAAATCTAGCCTTGGTTTGCTCATCCGCGCCTTCAACAAAATCAGGCACCATGATTAATGTCCTTTCTTCTCTCTCTGGATATAAGTGGCTAAAAAGTATTTCTCTGCTTCTAGAGATTTGAGCACCGACCACTCTTTCACGTTGTTCTGGGTCCATAGAACTCCACTGCAGATCAGCCCTTCTTTTGTTGGTTTGTTCAACAATGGCTTGATCATCAGATTGATCAACCATTGAGACTTTTGAAGTATTCACTTTTGGAGTTGGAGCTGTTTGTGAATTTGAGGTAGAAGTTGATGGCCGACCATGAGCTCTTGGTCGTGTGGTTGTATTCCTTGGTCTTCTGGGAATAGGAAGGATTGGTTGACTTCTGTTTCGTTCAAGGCCAAGAATGAAATTTGCCATTTCTAGATCTGCTGATAAGGGACGCATGGCAAGTGGAGTTACAACAATTGGAGTTTGAGTAGAGGCTTGAGTAGAAGGATTCTCTTGTTGTTTCTCTTGCTCTGTAGGTTGTTGCTCTAAAGATTGTGGCGGCTGAGATGATGAAGGTTGACCTTGAGCTTGTTTAGAAGAGGATCCCACCTTCTGTCTTTTCTCCCCCTTCTGAGGATCAGAGGCTTCTGGAATCCTGATCCTCTGATCTTTTTCGTTTGAGCTCAGCTTTCTTGCAAGCTCTTTCTTCTTTTGTTTTCTTCCTTAATATTGATGTTGAGAAATAGATTAAACGGTTGTCTTGATAGCATTTACAGAAGGGTCTAAGGCAGAGACCTTATGGGTAAGCTCAGATGCCGGTGCAGTATTTATATTTCAAACAAACTTGACATTCACATCATTAAATTTATCCAGTAGAGCTTTCTAAAAATTTGCCAAGTCGGCTTTAGAGACAAAACTAGATGAAGAAGAGCCTTCTTGAGGAACAACAATATCTAACATCCTCTTCATATCTGCAGCAAAAACTTTGAATTCCTCTAAAGTAATGGTATTTGTTGGAGTAGGAATTTCAGAAGGGATCTTGGATATGGCTTATGTATTGGCTTTAAGATTACTCTCCAACTTCTGTAATTGTTCGATCGCCAAGTCTCTTTGAGCATCATGTGCAGAGATGAGGAATTTCTGAAATTGATCAAGTTTATTGGTATGTTCTTTTTGTGCGACTCGTATATCACAAAGAGAAAAGTTCACTGCTGTGAGTTCTACATTTAGATTTGCCTCTGTTTGCTGGATTGTAAGTTTAAGATCATTCAAGGATCCCTTTATTTGATCAGCGAATGCTTGAAACACAACATTCGTGACAAATTCACAACACATGTGGCCGCTTGTCTCTCGCGTTCAAAGAGGCCCTTATTTACACCTGTTTTGGCTTTGAGTGTAGAGGGACTTCCATCCTGACATTGAGGGCTCTGTTGAGCTACCTCTTCGGATGTTATAATCTCATTGACTTGGTCTCCAACGTTAGAGGTTGGAGAGTCAATGTAGATGTGGGCACCTTGATGCATATCAAGTACAGAGGTCCTATGTGCGCGCTGTTGCCATAACCCCTCTGACGGGATTTCATTGGCATTTGGATCAAGAGGTTCCATGGACATGACAACCTCCATCCAGTCTATATCATCAGTCACAGAGACATTGATGTTATGCTGGGAAAGAGGCGAGTTCTGGGGCAATAAACTCTTATATTATCATCATCATCCTTTTGGGAGGAAGAAGATGAACTAGTATCTCCGGAAGTGATTGATTCAGAAGCATTTAAGATAGTTTTTGATCGGTTGGTTTCTTGGTTAGGGTTCGGACCGTGCGTACGTCCTTTTTCAATATATCCTGATGCTTGAACATCAGTTCTAGCAGGTGTGGGTGCTCGGGGTGGACTCGGCCGGATTCAC
This sequence comes from Silybum marianum, assembly GCA_036898165.1. Classification (NCBI taxonomy): domain Eukaryota; kingdom Viridiplantae; phylum Streptophyta; class Magnoliopsida; order Asterales; family Asteraceae; genus Silybum; species Silybum marianum. The sequence continues at coordinate 27,938,710 of CM072533.1, read as the reverse complement.
TCGTTTATGTCTATTTGGACATCTTCTGTACTTTCTCTTAACAGTCTCTCGGCATGGTTAGAAGCACTCTGGTTGTCACCCTTATTGTTTTCATCCTCATCCTCACTCGACTCCTCACTAACTAATCTGGTTTCTAAAAGCTCTGGGGTAGGTGATCTCTGTTCTGAGATCACCAGAGAGTCCCTATAGTTTTGGAGAGTAGAAGAGGTGGGAGGGATAAGGTCAAATATGTACCTGGAGAGTTCTCGTGCTGTTTGGTATCCATTCTTGTGGATCGTTGGTCGATGGGTTTTCATGGCATGGATTTTACAGAAAGGTTGAACACATGGAATTTTCCATTTAGAGATTTCTCCTTGAATGAATAGGGCGAAAAATCGTTGGAACATCAACGCTGGGAGTGTATTGCCCTTTTGTTGGAGAAGAACCTTGGTGTGAACGGCACTGTAGATTTCTCTAAACAGGAGATCAACAAAATCCAGAGGTTTGTTGAAGAGCATTCCCTAAATCATTGTGATAATATTGGTACTGGCTTGATCCATCGAGCCGAGTTTGCAAGTAAGGCTCTTGTTCAGGATGGAAACGAGAACATTCCACATAAGGGGTAAACATTGTCTCTTAAATTCAGAGACCCTGATTATGTCTTGGTTGTACCCTAGTAATTTCAGAAAATCAACCAGAATATCGGATGTTGGATTTGGCTCAAGTGAATCGATGGGTAAGGTTTGTGGTTCAAGAAGATGGAAGATTTTAACAATCTTTTGCCTTGTTATTTGCACTTCTACAACATGTTCATCGTCGTTTGGAGGATTGAAACTGCCAAAGAGGGTAAAGTCATTCTTAGGAAATATGTGTTTGCAGGAAATATCATAGACATACTAGCGACTTCTGTATAACCTTGGAGACAAGAATTAGTTTAGAAGTTCTAAATGACTATGATACTTTTGAAAAGTTATTTGAAGCAGTATTTCAGTTGAGATTTGTTCCATAAGATTGTGGAACATAAGAAAACTTTAAAATCAATCTATTGGTCAAATGAAAACGTTTTGGGACCAATAGAAAGTTTGAACAAATTTAAATGACTTTACAGAGAAAATTATAGACATGTTAGAAGCTTCTGTATAACCTTGACGGCAAGAGCTAGTACAGAAGAGAGTGCCATGGATAATTTTCAGAGAAAGATTCATTCAGCAGGTTTCCAAGACTATCCAGAGGCTTTTGTATAACCTAGAGTGCAATAGGTAGTACAGAAGTTCTGAATGGCAATTTGACTTGCAAAAGTTGTAACCCAGAAAGATCGATAGACATACCAGAGACTTCTGGATAACCTTGACAGCAAGAGTTAGACCAGAGGTTCTGGATGTTTATCTTTTCAAAAAATTCTTTGTATAGAAACCGAAATTTCTCCCCCTTGAAGTATGCATTAAAGTTTTCTCCCCCTTGACTCGTGCATGATTATCTACTCCCCCTTAAACTGTGCTTGCTCCCCCTTAAACTGTGTTGGGATCAAAAATTCGTAAGAGCAATAGACAGAGTTTAAAGTGCAGAGGCCTTTTTAGAGCAGACAGAAGCTTCTGGTATGCTTGCGATGGAGAAATGAGTTCAGAAGATGACAGATACAAAGTTTTTAAGTAAAGACATGTTTAATAAAAATGATCCAGAAGAACAATTTAACAATAGATTCCGGTCTTTTATCACATATTAGGCATGCCCAACTTGCTGATTAGAAAATTTAATCTGTTTTCATCTAGAGCTCCTGTAAAGATATCAGCAAGTTGGAAATCAGTAGAAACAAAGTACATTTCTATTGTACCTTTTACTACGTGATCCTTTATGAAATGATACCTGACATCAATGTGCTTGATCTTTAAATGTTGTACTGCATTCTCTGTGATGGCTATTGCACTCTCTGAATCACACATGATGGGAATTTTTATCATAAACAAGGCCATAATCTCTAAGTTGAGTCTTCATCTAGATTTCTTTTGAACAACAACTAGCAGCAACAACATATTCTGCTTCTGCTGTGGAAGTTGACACACAGTTTTGCTTCTTAGACGTCCAACTGATTAGCCTGTTTCCCAGAAGTTGACAGCTTCTAGAGGTGCTTTTCCTGTCTAATTTACATCATGCATGATCTGAATCAGTATATCCAATCAAATCAAAGCCATAATGCTTTGGATAACAGAGACCCAGAGAGGGTGTCCCTTTTAGGTATCTAAAGATTCTTTTCACAACAGCCATATGAGATTCTCTGGGATTGGCTTGATATACGGAGACATGCGGCAAAAATTATATCTAGTCTGCTTGCAGTTAAGTACAGAAGAGATCCAATCATACCTCTATAATTCTTGACATCTACTTGTTTTTCCAGAAGGATCAGAGTCAAGTTTCATATTTGGTGAGATTGGAGTTTTCATGGTTGTGGAGTTGTGAAGTTTATATTTATTTAAAATGTCAGAGACATACTTGGCTTGATTTATGAAAATGCCAGTTGTAGTCTGTTTGACTTGAAGCCCTAGGAAGAAGTTTAGTTCTCCCATCATGCTCATCTCAAATTCACTTTCCATCAATTTTGAAAACAATTCAACTTCTGCTTGGTTAGTAGAACCATATATAATGTCATCCACATAAATTTGAACCGTACTTAACTCACCTTTGCAACGTTTGATGAACATAGTAGTGTCATTTTTACCTTTCTCATATTCATTTTCAATCAAAAATCTGGATAGACGTTCATACCAGGCTCTTGGAGCTTGTTTTAGTCCATACAGACCTTTGGCTAAGAGATAGACATAGTTTGGATGACTTGCGCATTCAAAACCAGGGGGTTGCTGGACATATACTTCTTCTTTCAATTTGCCATTCAGAAAGGCACATTTGACATCCATTTGATACACCTTGAAATCTTTGTATGCAAAGAAAGCTAGAAACAATCGAATTGCTTCAAGCCTTGCTTCTGGAGCAAAGGTTTCATGATATTCAATGCATTCTTCTTGACAATATCCCTTTGCGACAAGTCTGGCTTTGTTTCTGAGAACAATTCCATCTTCATACTTCTTGTTTCTGAAGACCCACTTTGTAGCAATTGTTGTGTTGTCTTTTGGTAAAGGTACAAGCTTCCATACCTTATTTCTTTCAAAATGATGAAGTTATTTCTGCATTGCATCAATCTAACTAGGATCATGCAGGGCTTCATGAATTTCTTTGGTTCGATCATGCTTAGAAAATGGACAAAGAAGGCTTCATTTGCTGTGGCAGATCTGGTTTTTACACCATCAGAAGGATCACCATTTGTTTGGCCAGAAGAATGGTTTTTTGTCCATCGTTTCCTTCAAGTTTGGAAGATAGGAGGGGATACAATTTATGTTTCATGTAATGGAATAGCTTCTGGTGCAGGGTTCTATATTGGAGAGGAGCCAAGTTTCTCCCCCTCAAATGAAGGCACGGAGGAAAGTGGATCAAGAACAAAGCTCTCTGCATCAGGATGAGACAGAGTGTCCTCTGGGCTTTCATTTGAAGTAGATGGTGAAGGAATGCAGATGCTACTCCATATCTCTACATCAGAAGTGGAATGTGAAACAGAGGGACTAAAGATGATTGATTCAGAAGGGTGAGGTTCCTCTGTTGGTCTTCTCCAAGAAAGTCTTCGAATATAGCGTCGATCTCAAATCCTCTGGTACTGGAAAGATAGTCAGAAGTTACATTATTAAGCTTGAGTTCGGAATCTGAATAATTAGAAGTCAATTGTGCCTGATCATCAAAGTGTACATTGATGCTTTTCATAACCGTCTTGGTTCTGATATTCTAAACTCTGAAAGCCTTTGAGGTCAGAGAATATCCCAAGAATTTGGCTTCATCAGATTTCTTATCGAATTTTCCAAGTTTTTCTCGATCATTGAGAATGTAGCACCTGCAGCCAAAGATATCTAAGAATTTAACAACAGGTTTTCTATTTGATAAGATCATAAGAAGTTTTAAGATGTCTCTTGACAATGATAGATCTGTTTTGTGTAAAACAAGCAGTTGAGACAGCCTCAGCCCAGAAGTGTGTGGGTAGTCCAGAAGCTGCAAGCATCGTTATTACGGCTTTAACCAAAGTGCGATTTCTTCTTTCCACCACACCATTTTGTTGAGGAGTTCGTGCAGCTGAGAAGTTTTACGATATTCCTTCATTATTTAGATACTCATCAAGTTTGGCATTCTTGAATTCAGTACCATTGTCACTTCTCAATTTTGCATTGCAGAAGCACTTGAATCTTTTTCATCATGTTAATCAATACAACTGGGACTTCTGATTTCTGTTTTACAAAGGCAAGCCAAGTATACCGTGAAAATTCATCAATAAGCACAAGTATATACTTTTTACCAGACAGACTTTGCACCACAATGGGACCACAGAGGTCAACATGTAGCATATGTAGAGGTCTGGGACAAGAATGATCACTCTTTGTCTTATGGGAAGCTCTTTTGATTTTACCCATATCACACGTTGGACAAAGATGATCCTTCTGAAAGTGAACCTCTGGGAGGCCCTCAACTAGGTTATGCTTCACCAGCAACTCAAGAGTTAGAAAGGTATGATGAGAAAGCTTATGATGCCAGAGCCAAGCTACTTCACTCTTTTTGGAGATGAGACAGAGAGTTTCTGTTCCATATTTAGAAGTGAAATTCATCATATAAAGGTTACCTTTTTTGTTGGCTCTCCATAACTCTTTTCCTGCCTGAGAAAGTAAGTAAAAATGCTTTTTATCGAAGAGAACTTTCATCTTAGCATCACAAAGTTGACTTACACTCAAGCATCTAGAGTCAAGATACCAAGCATCCAGCCATGTGCCTCGAGCATCCAGAGTCAAGATACCAGATGTGCACACGTTGTTTATGCAATACAGAATTAAAGAGTGTTGGTCCCAAAGGAGTCTACAAGAGTTCAAAGGGTATAAAAGCAGTTTGTAGAGGGGGGGGGGTGTTGAATACACACAGATAGATTTTTATGTTTTTAAATAACTTTATATTGAATAAACAAATTTACAGTTACAAGCGGAATTAGAACAAGTTAAATAACCTATTCTATTGTAACTTAAGAAACACACAGTTTTGATGCACAAGAAATTAGAAAGAAATGAAGCAGAGGTTCAAGGAGAGTAAGTAGCATGCATGAGGATGAAGAAGATATCTTCATCCTATTTATACCCGTTTGCATATTATGCAAGACAAAAGGTATATTGCCACGGGTCAAGCTTTCATAGGAAGTTTGTCCTTTGTCCAAAAAGCAGCTATGCTTTGGCCGAATATGAACAGTACCATATCAGATTTGATGGGGACATAAGAGACAAGCCGTACGTCCTTTTCTGACATAGTATAAGGTTTTGACTTTGGTGCATCGAGGATAAGATCAAGTTTAATCTTTTTTGAAATCTTCACTTGATCGCTGAACTTGAAACTTCAAGGATGAACTTTCGAAGTGTCGCTGAGACTTCACAAGACTTCACACTGGTTTAGATAATCCTTGCTTTCACTGAACCTCTTCAGATCACTAGCTGATTATCTCTTTCTTCAGCTTGGTGTTCGACTTTCGCTGAATGTTCTTCTGGTGTGATAGCTGATCTTCAGCTCCTCAGAGATAGACTTAAGGTTCCTGAGATTTCAGCGATCACTGATGGCAATCAACGTATGCTATCGCTGAAATGAACTTGAGTCTATAAAAGGGATTTTCACTGAGTATATAAAAGAATCATATTCAAATCACTGAGAGGAGTTATGATCAACAATCTCCCCCTATTTGATTATGATTAAGCAATAAAAGAAAATTTCTTGAAGAGATTTATAGGGACTTAAAAATTTCTAAGTAAAAGTTTTAAGAACAAATCTGTGAGATCTTTTTCAGCAATTCTATTTGAACTATTGAGTTTCATTTATAAGGTTATGAAATCTCAAGTTACAAGTAAAGGCTTTAAGTAATTCACTGATTTACTTTTCAGAGTGAAAACAATCAGTGAGTTAAATTTGTAAGAAAGAATATAACTCTTATGGTCATTGTCCCATTTACTATTTTGAGGGATCTTTTCAGCACACAAGTGGAGTAGAGTACTTCATTTGAATTTCATTATCAATAATCTGAAGAATTACAGGGAAAAATGAAATTACAAATATAAAGTAAAAGTACATTATGCAGAAGCATTATAACAAAGGAAATGGAAAAGCTAATCAGAGATACGCTCATGTCTTCTTTGTAATTCCTTTTCATAGATCATCTTCTGCCTATTCATTAGAGGGGAGTCTGACCAATAGTAGTGATGCATGATCTTGATGAAAGCTGAAGGAGCCTTGCTTACTTCTGAGTTTCTGAAAAGTCCTAAGATCCCTTCATTATCCAAATAAACCATACCTGGTTTAGGGAGTGTGTTGATCCAGTGCTTGTTCTACCACGTCTTTGAATTTTGATTTGGAACCCTGAGTGGCATCTCTGATTTCCAGCCATTCAGAGTATCCAAAGAACTTTAAGAACTTTGCTTCTTCTTTTTCACATCTCGTTTGTCTGTACATGCGTACGTACACCTTCAGACCATATGTTTTGGAATATCGTCCTTCAATAGTCGCACGAACGATTTTGGAGTCAGACCTTCGATAGTTGAATCTTTCAGAGCACCAGCGCAGTTCTTCTTTTCTGTGACGGGTTTCTTCTTCAGAGATGGCACTAAGAATCTTCTCTTGAGCAAAAATTGGATCTACGTCGATGTTCTCTCTGACTAGTTCCTTCTGCACCAGAGCTTCAGCAAGTTGTTTACTTTTCTCGTTCAACTTTCTTTTTGCTTCTTCTCTGGCAGAGTCTTCCCTGAGAATCTTACTTGCGAGCTCGAGATCATTTTGAGTCTGCTTCATCTTCTCATCCCTGAGTCTCTATGCTTCCAGAGCTTAAGCTCTCTCTTCCTTTGAAAGAAAATAAAATTCATTCACCATGCTGATGGGTACAGGATTTTCACGTTCAGTGAAGGGCTTCTTTATTATTTTTGCATCAAGCTCCTTTAAAAAGTTTATTCGCCTTTGTTCTTCCTCAGGCTCGCTTATTGGAGGTCTCTATGCGCGCCGTCTTGGAATAAGGCCTTCTTCAGAGTCAGAGTTAGAGTCAGTTATATACACAAACTGATCTTCAGATGAAGGTTCCTTCCATGAAGTAGAGTCCTTTGGGGGATTAGACTCACTGAGAACGGGAGAAGGTGAGAGAGTTTGTCAGAGCCAAAATTTGGAGGAGGGAAGGATGGATATGTAGGGGGTTCAGAAGCTGGAGAGATATAAGTAACAAGGGGAAGGGTTACCTCTACAGTGGTCTCCACCTCAGATAAGAATGGTGGCATCAAGATCCACCACCTGCTATCCTTTGCCTGATTGGCTGAACGGCTCCCGAGAAGGAGTGTGCCCGTCCCCCAAAGGCTCTGAGTAGTGGATCTCAGGCATGAAGTTGCCTGGTCAACTTCTCTTGAAATGATCTAGGGCACCTGGAGGGAAGTCATCATCGTCATCATCATCAATCCCCTTTTAGATGGGAATTGTTTCATCTTCTTCATCATCATCATCTTCTTCTTCCTCATCGTCTTCATCATCAGCAGCGAAGACTGAGGGTTCTTGCTGATGGATGTAGGGAGATATCGGTGTGCCTGGCATGCGTTTATTAGCTTGACCGATTATCTCATCAGTGATCTCCTTTGCACATCTCTCCCCCTCGATGTTGTCAGCGGGGAGGACGTGCACAACGATAGTCTTGACATTCGAACCAATATCCTTGAGCGAGTCAGAGTGCAGGGACTGATTCGTTAGAACATCGCCCAAGGTCTTCCTTTCGTCAGAGGTGAAGGAGGGGCCAGCACCAGATATCATGGTAAGCTTGTCCATAATATCGGCTTGAGTCTTTTTGAATAGACTCAAGCACTAGGCTTTGGGCTTTGAGAGCAGAGGCAACTGCATCGATGGCCTGAGAGTTTCCCCAGGTATCAGCCTTGAGTCCCTGGATGTCGACGAGGATATTGCTCACCGTGGTCTTCTTTCCAGGTGTTCCAGCGACTGTCTGTTTGAGCACACTCATTGACAAGAAAGTCAATGGCAGGGAAGGTAGGGTGTGGAAGACTGATTTTCGGAATCTCCGCTGAAAAGGGAGGAAGCTTGGCAGCGATCTTCTCCTGTTTGACCCTTCGAGCTTCTTCAAGGGACATTGGGCGCTGAGCGGAGATGGTGGTTGCTGACGTCTGTGGAGCCGTACCTGGTGCAGCTTCAGCGGAGCTGACTCTTAACACTTTCAGTGACCGAAGTCGCTGAAAGTGGGGGTAGCACTGAAGAAGCGACAACGGACTCAAATGCCATTGTCGTAGCAGAGGTTGGTAGAGACGTTGGTAGTACGCCAGAAGCAGAGAGGCCAGTCTTTTGAGAGACCGTCTTTTTGGCTTTGTTTGAAGAGGGTTTTTGGGCGATGATCTTTTTGTGACCATCGCTTGGTTCCTTTCGTTTGGTTCCTTTCGCTTGGGAGGAATGGTTGTGTCGGGGGCACTCACTGATGGCTTTGGCAGTGAGGTAGGCACAGGAGCAGCAGCTGCTATCAGTCGCAGCATGTAGGAAGTGTAGGGGGCATCATCTGGACGAATCTCTAACTCCAGAGATTTCTTCCCCACTGGAGAGAAGCTTTGGTTGCCAACAGTGGGGTATTCCTCCTTGAAAGCAAATTCCAAGATAGTAGAGAAAAATCTTGGATAGGGAATGAATTGATTTCTCTTCGCTGCATTGACCCTGTTGTACATGTCGCTGAAGATGTAGTCAGCGTAGTTCAGCTTGTACCCTGTTCAGAGAGCAAATCCGATGTCCTGGAAATTCTTGCTTGCCTAGTCATGAGAACCAGTCTTGGAGCTCAGGCATTGAATGATCGGAGTGGAGAGGTATTGCCAGCGAGCAGGGAGCCTCTTCTTTTCTAACTTAGAACCCACCATCTTGTGTTCAGGGTTCTCCCAGATGTAACCAATTGAGTCCAGGAAGGAGTCAATTTGCTAAACTGTGGGCTCAGGGGCCCAAGATTCAGTCTTCAGCTTGGAGGGGAGGCGGAGAGCATGCCTTAGAAAGCCAGCAGTGAAGGAGAAGTATCCCAGAGAGGGGATAGAGAAGCCAATGGCAGGGATCTTCTTACCTTTGTTAGTAGTGACAGTGGTACACTGAGCAGAGTACCAAAGAGCCTGTAGGTGTGCAGTGATTCCTACAGGGTTGTGTACAAAATCATATACCAGAGGGCATACTTTGATGAATGTAGCTCCATCATTGAAGTAGGCCTTGTCAGCTGGAATGTCGACCAGTGCTAGGTAGTTGCAGGCCTTGAAAGTAGCTTGTTCCATGCTGAAATTGCTTGTAGGGGCCTTCTCGATCATGTTGGTGCTTGATGATGCCATTTCTGTTTCAAAGATTGGGACACCAAAGAGGAAAATCATGGTTTAATACAAGAGTAATAAACCAGAGCAGGTTTTGGTACAAGAATTACCAAAATGTGTAGAAGAAAAACAAGTATTTTGATGAGCAAAGACCAAAATACTTGTGTTTTTTACACAAAATAGACTAGTTTTGTTTGCTTTAAAAAAAACTTGTTGATTAAAAAAATACCAATAGTTTGGTCTTCTTGTGTTTTTAACACAAAATAGACTAGTTTTGTTTGCTTTAAAAAAAAACTTGTTGATTAATAAAATACCAATAGTTTGGTCTTCTGTTCTAAGTTTGAACCCAGAACAGGTTTTGGTCAAAAAAAACTTTGAATCTTTTTAACTCATTTGTTAAAAGGGTAATGTTATTTAAGCAGAATTATAAGAAGAGATGAGAAGGTTTCGTCATTGTGTTTAACACACAGGAGAGGATTAGATCAAACCTTGAAAGTATGCTTGAAGGTCGAGAGAAAGTTCTTGAAGAATGCTTGAAGGTCGAGAGAAAGTTCTTGAAGAATGCTTGAAGGTCGAGAGAAAGTTCTTGCTTTTAGAGTAATTTGAACGCGTAAAGAATGAAATGAATAAGAATTTTGCTTAAATAGCAAGAGGAGAGAGAAACGGATAACTAAACGACGGTTTTAGCTTTTAGAAAAAGAAATGACGACCTGCGCACGTCCCTAGATAGGAGTGGAAAGGAAACGTTGTGGTCCGTCGTGTGTCAGATAAAGGTCTGACGTGTCCTTTTCTTATTTGAAAAAACATGTGATTATCATTTAATAAATAAATGTTAATCATTATCCTTAAATCCTCATCAATGTACAATAAACGATTGTTACTGATGGGTTTTTGTTTTTGAAAACGTACTCTCTGAAAAGAAACGTTAGAGAGTGGAGATAAGAAGTCATACCTGAGAAATGTCAAGTATCACTGAATCAGAGAAATGTCAAGGGAGAAGTTATTCAGCATTTAACATGCCAAGCTCACTGATGAGTAGATTAAATCTAGTCTCATCAAGAGGCTTTGTGAATAAATCAGCGAGCTGATATTCAGTTGGCACGAAATGAAGTTCGAGTTCACCTTTCATCACATGATCTCTGATAAAGTGATATCGAATCTCAATGTGCTTGGTTTTAGAGTGTAGAACCATATTGTTTGCAATTGCAATAGCACTTGTACTATCACAATATATTGGGATCTTGGAAAGATTTAAGTCATAATCCCTGAGTTGATTTCGCATCCAAAGGATTTGAGCACAACAGCTACCAGCGGCAACGTATTCAGCTTCAGCGGTGGAGGTGGACACAGAGTTTTGCTTTTTACTAGTCCAACTAACCAACTTACCACCCATGATATCGGGTCGGCTCGCTGTAAGATATAGCAGAGATCCGATCATTCCACGATAGGCAGTGACATTGATAGGTTTTCCATTATAGTCCTTGTTAAACGTCAGAGGAGGTGCCATGGGAGTCTTCCTCGCTGAGCATTGATTCATATCAAATTTGTTCAGCATGTCCTTAACATATTTACTTGGCAAATAAAGATAACTTTGTTAGATTGCTTAATCTGCAAACCTAGAAAATATGTTAGTTCACCCATCATACTCATCTTATATTCTTTTTTCATTCGATTTGCAAAACCAGTACAGAGTTTGTGTCTTGTGGAACCAAATACAATATCATCGACATAAATTTGGACAAGAATAATATGACCTTTATGTTTTCTTAAAAACAGAGTTTGATGAATTTTTCCACGAGTAAGTTTTTCTTTAAGGAGAAATTTAGAGAGGGTATCATACCAAGCTCTAGGAGCCTGTTTTAACCCATAGAGAGCCTTTTTAAGTTTGAAAACATGACCAGGGTGACTAGGGTCAGCGAAACCAGGAGGTTGTTCAACATAAATTCCTCGCTGAGTTTTCCATTTAAAAAAGCACTTTTAAAATCCATTTGAAAAACTTTGAAGTCTTTGTGGGCAGCATAAGCTAAGAAGAGTCTCATGGCTTCTAGTCTAGCTACAAGAGCAAAGGTCTCATCATAGTCAATTCCTTCTTCCTGTCTGTAACCCTGAGCAACAAGTCTAGCCTTATTGCGAATTACAGTGCCATTTTCATCTAGCTTATTTCTAAAGACCCATTTGGTTCCTATCACTGTTTTTCCAGAAGGACGAGGGACAAGGTTCCAAACATTGTCTCTTTGAAATTCAGAGAGTTCTTCTTGCATGGTAGAGACCCAGCTAGGATCAGAAATAGCTTGATCGATCTTTTTAGGTTCAGAGAGGGAAATAAAATTTACATAAAGACGGATATTACCTGAACCTCTACAAGTTTTGATACCTGCATTAGGATCACCAATAATTTGATTTATTGGATGACTTGCAGTCCATCTCTGAGCGAGAGGTTGAGGAGATTGATCAATAATAGATTCAACAACTTCTTCTCTTTCAGGGATACTTGTTGTTGGTTCAGCAACAGGGACTTCATCATTTAAGATCAATTATGGAGATGCAGATGAAGCTTGGTTGTTTACTGAAGAGTTTCCTTGAGAGGTATCAGATGGATGAATCTGATTAAGAGGAGTGACATTGATTCCTGAGGATGAATCAGTATTTGGAATAGGAAAATCAGGGAGACAATCATCATTCATTTCAGCATTTGGTTGACTTCTGAAATAAGTTTCAGGTTCTCCATAATGTGATTTCATCCATTCATTTAGCTCATCATCTTCTTCAGGGATAGGAGGCGAGTTGATTGGACGTGATTCATCAAAGTTGACGTACATAGATTCTTCAACATGTTGTCTTCGCTTGTTGAAGATTCTGAAGGATTTAGACACTGAAGAGTATCCAAGAAAAATTCCTTCATCAGCTTTTGGATCGAACTTTCCCAAATGATCTTTGTCATTTAGAATGTAGCATTTGCATCCAAAGATGTGAAGATCCTTTGGAGTAGGTCTTCTTCCCTGAAATAATTCATACGGGGTTTTCTTGAATCGCTTCACAATCAGGAATCGATTCTGAGTAAAGCATGTTGTATTGACTGCTTCGGCCCAAAATTGAGTAGGAAGGCGTGATTCGTTGAGCATTGAGCGAGCTTCTTCAATGATAGTTCGGTTTGCCCCACATCCCTTAGGGACTCATCGTCCTCGATGAGATTTTCCCCACATCCCGAACGGCACATGAGCGGCTCTGATACCATTTGTAACACCTGGCCTTACCACGACACAATATTATCCGCTTTGGCCTAAACCGCACGGATTTGTTTCTGGCGACCTGGCGAGGACTTTCCAGGGGGTCACCCATCCTGGTACTACTCCCACCCAAGCACGCTTAACCACAGAGTTCCAAGAACCTAATTTGCGTGTGGCTCCAAAACGCGTTGTGTTTAGGAAGGCCAAGGTTTACTTATGAACCCAACATCACTCCTGTCCACGGCTGATATGGGATCTGCCTAAGGTGATACAAATAAGTTCTAACAAAGGTTCCCTCGAACTTCATCAGGGAGGGACCTGTGGACCGCCAAAAGCTTTTTGGCGTCCTTGAAAATTTCAACGTTTTCAAGGATGGCTACGAGGGGGTGTATCTGGCCGACGCCCACACCACGCTCACAGAGCACCTCTTTTAGGTAAATTTTAAGTCTTATGGTTGTGCGTCGTGTGTTTTCGTGCGTCGTGTGTTTTCTTGCGTCGTGCGACTTATGTTTTTAGTATTTTAATTCTAGCGATCGTGCAACGTGCGTTTACGTACGATCGTGCGGTCTTGCGACTTTATGCCTCTAGTCATACTGACGTTTATTTATTAATTTTCAAGCCTTTCAGGCGTCTCTTAGCATGCAAGCTAAGGTCGACAAGGCGTCCCAGGTCGTAAAAATGGCCTTGGCCGTAGAGAAAAAGGCGCTTGAGCGCGAGACCGCTGCACTGGCCAAGGAGGAGGCCGCGGCGGCGAAGGCTGATGAACATGAGAAGAGAGTTAGCATCGAGCTCAGGGGTCGTCAAAAGGAGACCCTGGACTGGATGGCGGCTTTGGAAGCCGAGGCGGTGGCGTCGAGGGAGGCTTCTGCTAAGGAGGCCGAGGACCTGAGATCCCAGTTGGGCGAGGCCCAAGGAAAAATCATCGATCTTAGAGACCAACTGGAGGCACTCGACTCCTTTGGGTAGGCAAAGGTCCAGGCGGCAATCGACCGTCGCCAAGTGAGAGGGCATAATCCTTTGAAGGATGCCCAACTGATCGTCGATCAGTTCCTTTCTATCGTTGGTGATAGCGACGCAGATTTGGACTCTGATGACGAGAAAGAGGGCGTTCCTGCCGTCAACCCTCTCGCGCCATAGTCTTTTTCCGTTTTCAGTTTTTAAGGCTTCTTAGGGCGACTTTTCGTAGTTGTGCCTTTTTTTGTAATGCCCTTTGTATCAATGAAACTTATATTTCAATTGCCTTTCGTCGAATGCTTTAATTGATCATATGTCATTCGTTAAAACAAATGACTTAAGATATAATGCTAACACAGACGTATGACTGGTATGAATTTAATCACAAGTCATTATCGATCAAGACTTAGAAAATATGGGAACTTTCTGGCGATTGATTCACATCATGTAAATTTTGGATCGTTCGTGTCATCTATAGATGACATATTTTGATCGATGTTCAAAAAATCGAATTCGAAGTCTCAAACGATTAAGTCTTTGATCTGCATAAGGCAAATCGTGCGTTCTTGTAGACCGTGTGTTCCTGCAATAGAGAGAACATTAGGGGTGGTCGTTGGTTTGATTAACGACCCTCCGACGATCAAGTTTGTAATGTTCCAAGGGAGAAAAGTAGAGATACTTGCGTAAAATAATTAAAAGAAATATTTTTTTCAAATGTACCGCATTCCAGCTATGTAGGATATCTTGATTGTCTAATGTTTGTAAGTGATAGGCCCCTTTTCCAATGACCGCGGATATACGTTCAGTTCCTGGGTGCTTTGGAAGACACGTCGTAAGATGAAATCTCCTATCTGGAAAACTTTTGCTCTAACATTTTTATTAAAATGTCGTGCGACAGACTGCTATTGTGACGCCATCCGGATGTAGGCACTTCCTCTAAGTTCTTCGAGTGCATGTACGTCATAACCGAGATCTACCAAATTATGTTCGACGGAGGTATGCCGAGCGATGGCATGTATATCTCGATTGGTAAGCCGGCTTCGCATCCATACACCAATGAAAATGGCGTTTGTCCAGTCGAGGTACGAGGAGTCATATGATTGGCCCATAAGACGGAGGACAATTCTTCTACCCAGCGTCCTTTTGCAGCCTTGAGTCTTTTCTTGATTAAATTAATAATCGTTTTGTTGCTCGATTCTGCAAGTCCATTGGAATGAGGATAACGAGGTGTAGATGTCGTAAGTTTAATTTTTCGTTCTTCACATAATCGTCTTGTTCTATCACTTATGAATTGAGACACGTTGTAACATACGATCTCAGAAGGAATGCCAAATCTGTAGATAATGTTAGTCTGGATAAAAGATGTGACCTCCTTATCTAGTACCTGAGAAAAGGCGGCGACTTTTATCCATTTTGAAAAATAATATGTAAGAACTACCAAATATACCTTTTGTCCTGGTGCTGGCGGTAATTTGCCGACAATATCCATACCCCATCGCATGAAAGGCCACGTGACTAGCGACGAATGTAAAAATTCAGAGGGTTGATGAATCATACCTGAGTGTCGCTGGCATGGGCAAATTTTTGCACGTGCGGTATGGCATCTTGTCGTAGGGTAGACCAATAATAGCCTTGTCGTGAAACTCTGTTTGCTAGACTTCGTCCTCCTTAATGGTTTCCACACTCTCCATCATGCATTTCTTGGAGGACGTTTTGGATTTATCTTGGAACGAGGCATCGTAGGTTCAACCCGGTAGAAGAACGTCGATAAATCTTTCTTGCGATCATAACGTTTCTGGAGGCTTTGAATCGAATTTATTGGGCTTTCATTTTATCTTTCGAGAGTCGATCATCCAATAGATATTCTCGGATTTCCTTCGTCCAGTCGTTCGATTCATCTAGGACTAACGTTTGATCGTGTATATCGTTTTCCATCGATGGATTCATCAGATGAATCATTGGTACGACATCGAAGGATGATTTTGCTAAAGCAGATCCCAAGTTCGCAAGTGCGTCTGCTTGAGCATTTTGATCTCTGGGGATTTGTTGGATGTCGAAGGATTTGAACTTTTTCAAATGATCTTTAGCGATCTGCCAATATGCTGTCATTTTTTAATCTTTTATCGTGAATTCCCCATTCATCTGATTAACATCGAGCAGAGAATTGCTTCGGACATGTAGATTTTCTGCTCCCAGATCGTACGCTAGATCCATGCCTATGATTAAAGCTTCGTATTCCGTCTTGTTATTTGTGGCTTTGAAGTCACAAGATATGGAATAGACCGTTGTGCCCGTCAGTGGCGATTTCAAGAGGACGCCTAGTCATAGGCGCCAAAACCTTGATAGAGGATTTTACAACCCTCTAAATCTACTACAAGTGTACGGTGTCAAACAAGTAATAAAGTACAAGTACGAGAATCGATCCAAGGAACTATGAGACCAAGTACCACAATGTCACCACAACTACTAACCGAACTGTTGAAAAGATGATTTTGTTTGTAATTAATTAATCTATTTATCTAGAGACAAAAGAAACAAGCCACAAAACAAAGGTTCGAACAAAAGTTTAACTAACACGAAGATTTACATTGAAAAATTAAGGAAGGCTAGGGGTTGGATTTCATTTGGAATCCACTAACAACAACAAGATACACATCTATTAGTCATAAAACAAGATAGACAAAGGTTATTTCTCAAATACTCACTACTCTTTCTCAAGCAATTGCAAGAATATATCATGAAATGCATATTATGTCTCTCGACTAACAACATAAACAATCAACTCATTAAGCATAGAAATAAATAAGACAACACTATGGTTTACTTGGTATATCTCTATCCAATATCTCACCATAGGTTCAAATATCTTCAATCTAGTTATAAAACCAATTTCTCAAGAGGAAATACAACCATAACATACCAAGATGGCCTATCTAGCAACATATGTAAACATAAGATATAAGAACTTATCCAACAAGATAAATAACTCAATAAATGCACATCATATAAATACTAGTAAGAATCCAAAATCCATCATCCCCCAAACTTCAAATTGTTTAGCTCATGTTACTAGTATAAAGAAAATAGCATAAAAAAATAAAGATAATAACACCCCAACATCTTGTTTCCCAAACAAAAGGTACAATGGAATGAAAACTTCCGCAATAAATGATACCAACTACCAATCTTGAGCTTCCTTTGTTACTTCCACTTTCAAAATCAATGCAAAGTCTTCTTTCCAGCTTGAAAACTCTAAAATCGCCTTCGGAATAGGTATAGCCTCCACAAATCCCCATATAACCCTAGCTGGTAGGTTTTAGGGGCTTTTTATAGTGCCAGGCCCCGTAAGCGATCATGACAGGCGATTATGCCATGTCATGATCGCGGGGCATGATCGCCCGTGTCACCCACCAACATCAGGTTTGCTTCCAACTCACGGTACAACTTATGCGACCTTGCCAGGAGATTATGACATGTCATAATTTCAGGGCATCATAGCAAGAGGTCCAAAACTTGGTTTTCTTCGCTCGTTAATTCCGTTCAACTCCTTATGCATCCGGGATGTCAAAAATGCGCATAAGTAGGCACTTTTCTCCCTTTTTTCCATCTTGTATACCTACACATCACTTACCTATAATATTAGTCCAAAAAGTCAACTTTTACTTCCAGACAAGCCGCAAAACTAATTTTGGGGTTGAATAATCCGTAAGATAACGAAGTTATCAAAAGGATTTGAACTTTTTCACACGATCTTTAGCGATCTGTGTGAATCCCAGAATATGCATCAAGTACAAGAATAATGATAATATGCGAAGAACACGATATAAAGAATGAATATGTCGGATATCTCACTTGTGAATATCAATACAACTTTAAGAACAACTTATCGGCTCGCTCTCTCTTACGATTTATCTAAGATCGCACCACTAGACAATGACCTTAAGACTCCTATTTATATGAAAGGGTTACACGATATAAGAAAATAAAGAGAATGGCATTATACACTTGTCATATTTACAATAAAGCATATTTTCCTTATTTTGACACAATTAATTTAAACCCTAACAATCTCCCCCTTTGGGGCAAAATAAGTCTTCAACGTTTGAGCTCGAACATGCCTTCGAATCTTCTAAGGGTTTGGCGATAGACAATGCGTTTGTCAATCAACTCTATCGCATTCAACAAACTTTCTCTTTCATTTGCCTTTGATTGCTTCTTCTTTTCTCTTTTCTGATTAGCACATACTTCTGCAGCTAGTCTGTTTAGAATTCCCAATAACACTCCACCAGAATAGGAAGCTATTTCACCGAATCTTAAGAACCTCATTTCTCCATTAGTCTTCATGTAAACAACTCCGTGTGCTGGTCGTGTCAACACTTGAGTAACTCTCATATTCTTCAGACCAGGGATACTTTGATTAGGTTTTGGTATATACACCTTCTTTTATTTACTTTCAATCGCTCTTTGGAAACCATGAAGGTAACTATATTCGAGTTCTTTCTGAACATGCCTTGTAACTGCTCTTAATGCTCTTTGTTCATCTTCAGATCTTCTTGTTTTGTCTTTAACCTCCGTGTATAGCATTTCGATATTCAACACATCTAGTCTCGCAAAATCTGCCTCAGAGAAACAGTAGACCTTTCCATCAAATCTTCTAACTTTAATTGTCGGAAATTCTACTTGAAAGGCTTTATCACATCCGATCTCCATGATAGGTACGATCTTGTGTCTTGAAACAACTTCTTTAGGATCCTTTGCTTTAGTCTTCAGTATGCTCACATATTCAGTCACTTGTAGTGGATCTATTTCCATGATCAGATGTATATGATACTGGTCCTCTGGTTTCTTCTTTTCCACAAAGATCTTTTGCATGGTTTCTTCTAGATACGGAGTCCTGACATGTGGATTTACTCATTGGTTGTTTGAAAGAATTCTTTCCCAATGAATTTGGTGAGGCAGCAACGGTGTTTGATTAATATTCATTGGTAGAAACTTCTTTTTTGTGTCCATTAGATTCACACAATCTTCTTCTTTCAACACACACGGATCTCGAAACCAGTTTCTCACGGAGTCTCTCAGATTCTGAGCATTAACCACTTCTTTAATTTCTGGTTCCGGTTCAACAACATGTGATCCACTTCCAATTTCAAAATTTGTCGTAGGTTTTCAACCGTTGGTTGGCTTGCTTGTTGTTGCGTGGAAGATGGAGCAGGTTGTTGTTGTCGAGACGGCGGAGCTGTAGAAGATGGACTGGTTGTTGTTGGAGCAGATGGTCGGGAATGAGCTTGAGCTCTTGTAATCTTGCGGCGTGTCTCTCCCTCAGGGCGATTAGGACCAGAGGTCGGATCGGCTTGATTAGGTCGACAAGATAGATGGATTTTCAGTACGAAGAGCAGTAATGGCCCCAAGAATGTCTTCAGCGTATTGTTTTTGTTTAGTCAACATCTCAAGGAGCTTCATCTCCATATCAGCTCTAAAAAGATCAAACTCATGGCGAGTGACATGGGAAATCACAAGATTTCGGCGAAGAAGACCCATTTGTTCGTCTTCAGGCATACCACGAGCGGTAGCTTCAGCAAGCAGATTTGCATATAACATAGACATGAGCTCATCATTTTTATACTGATATCTTTAAGGTGATAGAGGAAGATTATAAGGATCTGGATTTGGTTTGGAATCTCGAGGTCGTAGAGGTGGAGATCAAATTGAGCTTGGATGGGAAGAGCTGGCTTCAGTTGGATCTGGTTGTTGGGAGCGAGAAGTTTTAATCATCTCTTGAACAAATTCTTGCATTGGAGCAGTCATGCGAACTTCGTGAGCATTTAAAGAATCCTGAGCTCATTTGTACTGCGCATTAATTTAAGCTTGAGTCTCGGGGTTTACTGTGAAGGTACCTGAAAGGGAAACACCGGGATCACCTAGATTACCCGTTGACATCACAGTTGAATCAACTGTGTGACCTATGTTCAGCATTGGCAATGTTGTAGGGCTTGTAGGATTTCCTTCCAATCCTCGTGGAATGTCCGGAATGGACATCACTATGGAACTTCCGACTGGGCCATGAAGGCTCTCAGTGTGTAAAGATACGTGTTCCCTATAGGGCTCTATAGTCGATGCGCGCAGAATTGAAGTCGAAGTAGGTGAGATACTAACTCTTGGTTCAATAGTTATGCCTCCCGAAAGGAGGGGAACTAGAGTAGGAGCTAGAATCACAAGTATATCTGAAACCGTAGGCTGTTGTGAGCTTACGGAGTGGCTATGAGGAGTGTACACTTGCGTTGTTGGGCTGACAACGTCTTGTCCAATGTTGGCACCCAACGGATGAGAGTTGTTGGAACCCAGATCCCTTTTTATACAGTTAATTGATAGATTTGTGAATCAAAGTATAAGCGGAAGCAATTCAAATCAATTAACCACAGTAATTAAGTAACAAACAAATAGTAAGTAAAGAAGATGAAGAACAGATCGGGTTTGTATTGATAACCTTGAAGATCGATTACAAATACTGGAATTAGACGCGCAATATGTTATCCAAAATTATGCTCTAGATTGACATTTTTTACATTCAAATGACAGATCTATTTATACTATTACATTGAATTTAAAGTCAACATTCTAACCAGTTATAGACTGACACATCAGCAGGTAGGAGCGTATAACAAACTTCAGTTGTAAAAGGAGACACACAAAGTAAGAGTATGCCACGTCATCATACTTCCATCTTATGGTTCATACTTCTTAGGTCTAACAATCTCCCCCTAAGTATGAAACCAGAGGTTTGGAATATGATCCTCGTTCTGTCTGTCTTAGAATGGATCAACTGTTGAAATGATCTTTGAGGTGCTGTCGATAATTCCTCTGAGCTTTAAGAGACCATCGAGTCTTTTTACCATCCTCTCAGTTACTTCAGGATCATGATTGTTGACATCAACAGAGATGTAACATTTTGCAATGTATACAACCTTTGATGAATATTTATGTGCTTCTTTGATTCTAAAGAAACTCTTTCTGTCTGGCCTTTTGAAGATAACCCCTTCCTCTGGTTTAATCAGTACTCTGCCAATTCTTAGAGTATTGATACCTTCTAAATCTTCATTAGGAGCAGAGATTGCTAGGTTATCAACATTGTAATTGATCCCAATTTGAAAATCTACCTGTCTCTTGTATCTGATGAGGGACTTCATGCATTGAATGATCCGAGAGTAGGCAATTTGATCTTGGTTATCACTTCTTTTGGTCATTTGAATTTTCTTAAAATTTTCCAGAAAGATGAGATCAGAAGGAAAGATGGACAACAAATCATTATCACAGAAGTAATAAGTCTTAGGGGACGTTTGGTTCGCAGAATGGAATTGGATGGAATGGAATCTGTCAAAGGAATTTGACTTTGAAGGAATTGGAATGTTGTCAGGTTTGACCAGCTGTTTGGTTGGCATAATTGGAATAGAATCTGTTGAAAGAATTGGAATCCCTCTGTTTGGTTCACAGAATGTAGCTTTGAAATGGGAATGAAATTCCAGTAAATGACTAAAATACCCTTTTTATTAAGTTTAATTTTTTAAACTAAAATTAGTTTAATAAAATAATTATTAAACTGCAGAAAAAATCAAATTTTTTTACAGCAAAAATAACTAAAAACTGCAGAAAAAAGCAAAAAACTACAGCAAGAGATCATATGTTAGGGCAAAACATATTTTAGTTGTTGCAGGAGACGATGCAGAACCTAACTGCTAGGGGTGAGGAAAAACAAAACCGAAACTTAAAAAAAAAACGAGAAACCGAAAAGCCAAAAACTAAAAAACCCCCCGAAATACAGAACCGGAATCGAAAACCCGAAAATTGAGAAAAAAAACCTCGAAAAAACTGAACCGAACCGAAATCAAAAAACCCCCCGAAAAAACCGAACCGAAAATCCAAGTGAATGGGTGTCGACTTCAATTTTAAGAGATTAGGGTTTAGTTGTTTTTTTAGGATGAGGGTATTTTAGGTATTAGGAATATATCAAATTCAATTCCATAGAAATCCCATGGATAACCCAAGGAATCTCAAATGCCCCTTTTTTGGAATTCTTTGGAATTTAACAAATTTCAATTCTTGAAAATAGTGAACCAAACAAAGGAATTGGAATCTGATCAATGGAATCAGATTCCAATTCCACCAGATTCCATTCCATTCCGACGAACCAAACGCCCCCTTATTGTCTTCTTTGATTACTTCATATATTGTATACCAATCTCTGTCTGTTCAAATGGTGTATGCTTGATGGCAGAAATTCTCTTGATTGGCACAGTAGTGTAGACATCCTTTCTGGTTTGCCTATGACTCATAAATTTATCTTTTTCAGCATCACTGACATTATAGCCATTTGAGAAATTAGGCAGCATAAGATAGATCTTTTGATTTGTAGGAGCATATATGTATCTTTTTGTTACTTCCAGAATTGGGAGATCAAGTTTTCCATGTCTCTGTAGTTTTTCTCTATATTCAGCTTCTCGACTTGATGATTCTTCAGCATTTGCTTTTTCAGCTTTTTCTCTTTCCATTTCTGTTTGTGCTCTTGCCTTTTCTGCATAGGCTCTTTTTGCTTCAGCTCTCGCATGGAGTTCAGCTTCTATTCTTTCTTCTTCTTTTCTTTTGTTTAAGGCCTTGACTTTAGCTTTTGAGGCTTCAGCTTTAGCCTTGGCAACTTTAGCTTTGATAATGTACGCTTCAACATCTGGAGGATAGGGAACACTTTTGTTATTGCCAATGACATCCAAAAGAAATTGAGCCATTTCTGGATCCTTAGGAAGGGTACCGGAATGTGTGGCTAGAGGTCTTGGAATCAGAGGTGTTTGTTTTGAAGATGGTGGTGCAGGCGGAGAAGAGGCAGAAGCTTTGCCTTTATCTTGAAAAGCTTTGTCTTTATCTTGAGAATAAGTATCAACGCCCATAGCAGTCTTAGCCTTCTTGGTTTCTGGCATTTTCTCCCCCTTCTGAGAATCAGGATCCTGATCCTCAGATCTTTTCCTTTTAAGTTCAGACTTTTTGCACGCCCTTTCTTCCTTAGCCTTCTGTTTGGTGGCAAATGTAGCAGAGAGAGAGCTTACCATAGAAGATAATTGAGAAATAGAGGTCTCGAGAGCTGTGTGCTTCTGATCCACATTTAACGTGCTGACAGTGGTTTTCGAGACATATTTGGAAGTCAGAGCGTTGATTCTTTCGAGCATGGCTTTCTGAAAGATTGCCATGTCGGACTTCTTCACTAGGGATGAGCCAGAAGTGTCTTCAGAGGGTTGTACATGTACTGCCTTAATGATCTTCTTAAGATCTGCCACTAAAGACCCATATTCATCAACAGAGATTGTAACCTCTGGAGTTGGAATTTCATCAGGGATAAAGAAAATGGCGTCAGAGTTGGCCTTGATGCCTCCGTTCAGAGAGTTAAAATGATCAGAAGCTGTTGAACGTTGAGCTTCTGCATTTGTAGTGATAATATTTCTGAGCGCCTCCAGAGCTTGAGTATGCTGAGTTTGTTCATTTTGGATGGCAAGAAGAATGGTATTGTGAGAATCCAAGGATATTTTTAGATCTTCCACAGATCTCTGAAGTTTATCACCAAATGCCTGAAACGTTGCATTGGTGACGAACTCAGAATGTGTAACCGGTGCATCTCCAACACATGCAGCCCCTTTACTCTCGCGTTCAGAGAGGCCCTCTTTCACACCTGTGTTGACGTTGAGTGTGGAGGGACTTCCAACCTGTCTTCGAGGGATGTTATTAACAGGCAACTCTTCGGTTGTTCTAATTGTCTCAACAGAGTCCGCATCATCAGAGGATGAGGTGCTGAAGACAATGTGCTTACCTTGATGAAGTGTAAACACTCCGGTAAGTGGTGCGTCCTATTGCTGTAACCCCTCTGATGGGATATCCTCAGCTTCTAAACTATCAGAAGATATGGACTTATCTTCTGAGATTCCTATGACATTGTTGGTCACAGAGAAAGCAACATTTGGTGTTGGTAGTGGCGAGTTCTGGGGCGAAAGAACTTTTATATTATTATAATCATTCTTTTGAGAGAATGATGAAGAGGATGTGGTTTCCCCAGTAGTTCTTGATGTAGAGGATTGAGAATTATCCTCCGATCGGGTGGTTTCTGGGTGGTTTGGACTGAGTGGTCCTTGGTCAATGAGAGTAGATGTGTTGGCATCTACCTCAGCAAATGTGGTGACCTTTTGGAAAGAAGGAGAGATGCACTCAAATGTGTTTCTATGGACATCTTCAGTACCCTCTTGCATTAAGAGGTCAGCATGGGTAGAAACACTTGGTTGTTCACTCTGATTCTTTTCAAGCTCAGCCTCACGTGACCCCTCACATGCTACATATGGCTCTAAGTGCTCTGGGGTAGGTATTCTCTGTTCTGAGAATACCATAGAGCGGTTATAAGATAATAGATAGAGAGAGGATGAGGGAATAAGGTTTAGCATATACCTGGAGAGTTCCCTTGGAGATGAGTAACCATTGCTGTCTATAGTTGGTTTGTGGGAGCTCATGGATGCTATCTTGCAAAATGGTTGAAAGAGGAGCTTTGAGAGCACCAATCGCTGGGTAGGTGAACAGGGACAGAAATCTGGGAAACATCAAAGCAGGTAGAGCTTTCCCTTGGTTCTAGAAGGATACTTTAATGTGAACAGCGGATTTGATCTCTTAAAAGATGAGGCTAGCATAGTCCAGGGGTCGGTTAAAGTACATTCCATACATGATTGTAAGGATGTTTTTGCTGGCTTGGTCTAGGGATCCAATTTTGCATGTAATGCTTTTGTTGAGAATGGAGATAAGCATGTTCCACATTGGGGGCAGTTTCTTGCGTTTAAATTCAGAGAGTTTAGATAGATGCTCATTATACCCCAAGAATTGAATAAAAGAGAGCAGGGCTTCAGATGTTGGAATTTGGTCTAGGGTAGGGTTTGGCAAAATCTCACCATTATTTTCAAGTGTTGGTGAAGGCAAGTGAAAATACCTAGCGATCTTCTTCTTTGGGATGGGTATTTCCACAACATTTCCAGGTTCATTGGGATGACTGAAATTCCCACGCAGTGTATCTTCATTTGCTATGTACATTGATTGCCACACTTCTTGGACATAAAGTTTAGGAACATTTGGATTTGTCAAGGTTAGGGCTCGGTTTAGTTGATGTTGTTGAAGAAATTAGACCATGATCCTGAATTCGGCCAGATATGTGTTGGGGTCGAGGAGAACCTGCACATTGTTTGCCTTCAAAGGCAATTTGACGATTGGAGCACTATCAGACATGGAATCAACAAGACGACCTTCGTCATCATTGAGATTTGGGTTTCCAAGTCGGGAAGCCATTGATGGAAGATTAGGAATTCTTGAGAAAGTTTGAAAGTAGGGAAGCAAGTACAGTAAAAATCGCGAGGAAGACGATGAAGTACTGTATTTGGGGTTTATATATGAGAGGAAGTTTGAATGTAATTTGGAATGAGAAGGGTTTTGAATTTGGGGAAAAAGAAAAACGATTCGGTTATGCTGATGTAAGCACGCAGGCGTGTAGTCATGCAGTCACACGATGAAGGACACGTGTAAAGCATAAAATCGTGCAAATGATGACTTAGCACAAGGTTTGATGAGTCACTGAATGGTTTATCTTCGTTAATCCGTTTGAGTATCCTCGAGAAAAAAAATTAAAAATAAATTAATAAGAAAAATTAGTAATTAATCAATAAAAATATCATTTTAATTGATTAAAACAACTTTTGAGATTAATAAATCTTTTTAATGAATTTAAAATCAGACATTTGGTTAAATAAATCAGTTTAGATCCAAATGAAAGTTTAATATTTATTGACAGATGTTTCTTAAGAAATTAAAAAATACTAAGAAAATTTTAAAGTAAACTTGAAGGCAAGAGTTAATTAAAATAGACTTATTGATATTAAAATTTCAGAAGAAAAATAAGTCAACAAATAATAGGTCAAAAAAAATTTGACCCAAAAATGTCAAAGGAACAATTTTTCAAGAAAAGATTAAATTAAATCTGAAAATTCTGAATAACCTTGACGGCAAGAGTTAATCAGAAGAAGCAGATGTAAAACAAACTTTTAAAGAAAGAAAAAGTTCAGAAGACAACTAATAGAAGTTAGACTTAATTTTCCTCCCCATTGAAACAAACTCGGAGCTCCCCCTCAGAAGTTGTATCATTCTCCCCCTTTGCTTTTTAAGTAATGCTTCCTTTCTGTTATCACTTGGATATAAAAGAATAAAAATGCTTAACAAGAAACAGAGGTGGTCAGAGACTTATGGGTGCTTCTGGATGAAATCATCAAAAGTGATCAGAGGCTTCTAGGTGCTTCTGGATGAAATCATCAGAAGTGATCAGAGGCTTCTTAACAGCTCTGAGACAATTAAGAATAAAAGATAAAAGCAAACGAAAACAGAGAAAAATAATTTACATATTTACCATCCCCGACTTGCTGATTGAAAAATTAAAACGCTTCTCATCCAGAGATTTCGTAAAAATATCAGCAAGTTGATAATCAGTAGAGACAAAATACATTTCTATTGTCCCCTTCTCTACGTGATCTTTGATAAAATGATACCTGACATCAATGTGCTTTGTTTTGGAGTGCTGAATCACATAGGATGGGAATCTTATCATATATCAGACCATAGTCTCTGAGTTGAGTCTTCATCTAAATAACTTGTGAGCAGCAACTAGCAGCAGCAACGTATTCAGCCTCTGCAGTAGATGTTGAGACACAATTTTGTTTCTTGGATGTCCAGCTGATAAGTCTATTTCCCAAAAGTTGACAGCTACCAGAGGTACTTTTTCTGTCCAGCTTACATCCTGCATGATCAGAATCTGTATATGCCATTAAATCAAACCCAAAGTTTTTAAGATACCAGAGACCCAATGAAGGAGTTCCCTTTAAGTATCTAGAAATTCTTTTGACAACAGCCAAATGAGATTCTTTTGGATTTGCTTGATATCGAGCACATAGGCAGGTGGCAAACATAATATCAGGCCTACTAACAGTTAAATACAGAAAAGAACCTATCATACCTCTGTAGCCCGTAACATCTACTGATTTTCCAGAAGAATCGGGGACCTAGTTTCATACTGGGAGAGATAGGTGTTTTCATAGGTGATGAATTGTGAAAGTGAAATTTCTTTAGCATGTCAGAAACATACTTTGCTTGGTTAATAAAAATACCAGCGACATTTTGTTTGACCTGAAGTCCGAGAAAGAATGTTAGTTCTCCCATCATACTCATTTCAAATTCCATTTCCATCAATGCAGAAAACAAATCTACTTCAGTTTGATGTGTAGAGCCAAATATTATGTCATCCACATAAATTTGAACAATAGTTAATATACCTTTGCCTCTTTTGATGAACAGTGTGGTATCAATCTTACCTTTCTCATAACCTTTGCTGATCAAAAATTTGGATAAGCGTTCGTACCAGGCTCTGGGTGCTTGCTTTAAACCATATTAAGCTTTGTCGAGAAGATAGACGTATTATGGATGTCTTGCATCTTTAAAACCAGCAGGTTGTTCAACGTACACCTCTTCTTTGAGATAACCATTCAGAAATGCACATTTAACATCCATTTGATAGACTTTAAAGTTTTTGTATGCAGAGAAAGCCAGAAATAGTTGTATTGCTTCAAGTCTTGCAACAGGGGCAAATGTTCTGTCATAATCAATGTCTTCTTCTTGACAATACCCCTTAGCCACCAGACGAGCCTTATTTCTGATCACTATCCCATCTTCGTCTTTTTTATTTCTGAAGACCCACTTAGTACCAATAGCAATTTTTCCTTTTGGTAAAAGTACGAAGTTCCAAACCTTGTTACGTTCAAATTGAAGTAATTCTTCTTGCATAGCTTCCACCCAGCTTGGTTCTATCAAGGCTTCATGAACGTGCTTTGGTTCGATCATACTAAGAAAGTTGACATAGAATGCTTCATTAGCAGTAGTTAATCTTGTTTTAATACCCTCAGATGGACTACCAATGATGAGATCTGGAGTGTGTGATTTAGTCCATCTTGTCATCCTTGTTTGTTGTACATGTTGAGCCTGAACTTCTGTTTCAGAAGATTGAATAACTTCATCTGGATTTGTTGATTGTGAATTATTAGTACTTGAAGTCTCCCCCTCAGATGAAGGTACAGAAGTAGCTTCTGAACTGTCATGTGATGAAATTGGAAGAGCAGAAGTGATAGGGGAACTTGCTTTAGAAACAGTAGGACCAGAGAGAGTTATGCCAGAGGCGTGAAGAACTTCAGGAATACTTAAGGATGGGGTATTGGGTATTTGTTCTGAAAATATCTCTTCGCCCAGAAAATCTTGAAAAATGGCATCGATCTCGGATTCTCTGGAGCCTGAAAGATAATCAGAAGTCACTGTATTAAGTTTGAGTTTTGAAGTAGAATACTCAGAAGTTAGTTGGGTTTGATCCTCAAAATCAATGTGAATGCTTTCCATAAATCTTAGTACGTAAATTAAAAACTCGAAAAGATCTAGAGTTTAACGAATATCCTAAGAATTTAGCTTCATCTGATTTTGGATCAAATTTACCAAGTTTGTCTCTGTCATTTAAGATAAAACACCTGCAACCAAAAATATGAAAAAAACTTGACAGATGGTTTTCTTTTGTTGATAAGCTCATAAGAGGTTTTGAGATGCCTCTTGACAATTATGGAACGATTCTGAGTGAAACAAGCAGTGGCTACAGCTTCTGCCCAGAAATGAATGGGAAGACCAGAAGCTGCAAGCATCGTTCTGGCTGCTTCTACCAAGGTTTGGTTGCGACGTTCAACGACACCATTCTGTTGAGGAGTGCGTACAACAGAGAAATTTTGTGTGATTCCATTTTCAACAAAGTATGCTTCAATCTTGGCATTCTTGAATTCAGTACCATTGTCGCTTCAGAGCTGTTGAATCTTCTGGTGTAGAAGAACTTGGATTCTGGTCATCATATTCTGTAAAACAATCGGCACCTCTGACTTTTGTCTTACAAATGCGAGCCAAGTATACCTGGAAAATTCATCAATAAGTAGCAGAATATACTTTTTACCAGAGAGACTCTGAATTGCAATGGGACCACAGAGATCAACATGTAACAATTGCAGAGGTCGAGTGCAAGAATGATCACTTTTTGTTTTATAGGATGCGTGTTTAATTTTGCCCATTTCACATGCAAGGCAGAGGTGATCTTTTTTAAAATGGACTTCTGGAAGACCAGTTACTAAATTTTGTTTGACAAGCATTTCAAGATTATCAAAGTTTAAGTGAGACATTTTATGATGCCATAACCATGCAATTTCACTCTTTTTGGAGATAAGACAGAGAGTTTCTTTACCATCCTTGGATGTGAAATTCATCATATATAGATTACCTTTTCTGTCAGCTCTCCAGAGTTCCTCACCTGCCTTAGAAAATAGGTAACAATGTTTTTCATCAAATACAACAAGTATTTTAGAATCACAAAGTTGACTTACACTCAGCAAGTTATGTTTCAATCCAGAAACATGAACTACTTTAGATAAGGTAATATTACCTTCTTGTAAAGTACCGTAGCCATTTATTTGACCCTTACAATTATCACCAAACGTTACAGCTCCACCACATTTATCTTTGAATTGGGAGAGTAAGTTTTTTGATCCAGTCATGTGTCTCGAGCATCCAGAGTCAAGATACCAGATGTGCACACGCTTCTTCTGCAATCACAATCAGAATTTTTTAGGTACCCATGTCATTATGGGTGCTTTAATGTTAGTTTTGGGTTTGTCAAGTTTTTTAACTTGCTCTTGATTTGATTTAGCAGGAGGTAGAGGGTTATTATTTGCAGTTTTTATCTTATTATTTTTCTTTGGTTTATTTTTGAATTGCGAGAAGTTTGCATTTGACTGATCAGAGATCCGCAAGAAAAATTGTTTTAATTTTAAGAACAGAGAAAAACATTCAGAATCCTGAGACAGAAAAGATTGCATTGAATTTTCATTAAGATAATGATAACTAAAATTTTTCATAATACTGTCTTTTCTAGTATTAGTAGTTTTATTGAACTTCCTATCTAGACTAGACTTATTTTCAGAATCTGAAATGTTCTTCAGCGGACGCTTCCTCTGATTTACCTTCTTAGGAGCTTTGGAAGTTACTGAAACAGGGGCAGAGAGATTAGATTTCCATTTTCCCTTTTGAACATAAGTAAACTTTGGAAGATTGGGTTTTGGAGATTGTTTAGCATTCAATTTTTTTTTGAGATTTTCTTCTTTCTCAAGTTCAAGACAGGATTTGGCTTCAATACACATCCCTATGAAGTCTGGATGAATAGATACAGATTTTCTCTATCCTATTGAAGAAGCAAAGAGTATCGGTATGCCACTGAAATGTTTTTCAACATTTTTATCAGAGGCTCTGATTTCCAGAGGTTCATTATTATATAAGAAAGGGGCATCCTTATTTTTGATGACCTTTGGAGACTTAGTGTAAATAGGTGGAGATTGATTTTCTAAATTAGAAAAGTACTTTTCAGAATTATCAAAGAAATCTTCACCTTGATCATCAGTCTCCCAAGGATATGTGATTACTTCCAAATTATCTTGAGATTCAGAAAGATGTAAGTCTACTAAAGAACAAGGAAATATCTCTGGATTGCTTTCTGAAAAAATTTGCAGAACATTTTCATGTTCAAGTTTAAAGCATTTATCCAGAGTTGAGATAATATCATTTTCAAAGCTAAGTCGTAACTCTTCTTCTACTTGTGTAGGAATAAAGACATCAGCTTCTGGATTCAAAGTTATATGAGCATTCAAGCCAAATTTGAAAATGTCATCCTTCTTCTGAATTTTATTCACATCAACGTTTGTTTTTCCAGATGAATATACAATATTTTTGAACTTGAGTTTTCATTGATGATGACAATTTTCATGTTTTGATCGTTTGAAGGTTGATTGTGCATATAAAGTTGGAAACAATGGCTTCTGTTCTTGTCCCATACAGAAAACAGAATCTAAGGTAGATCTTTTTTCACACGTGTAGGGATCTAAATCGTCGAAACCAAGTCCAGATCTCCCTACTTGTGTATTAATTTTGTCGTGAACTTTTTGAGCATCCAAATATGTTTTGATCTGTAGCTTTTTGTTTTGAAGTTCAACATGCAAAAATTCTCTCTCTTTTTGAAAATAATTTTTAAGTGCTACAAAATTTAATCAGTCACTTTCTTTAGCTTGAATCTCCTTATCTTTTTCTTCCAAAAGTTTTTTAAAATTTAAGTTCTCCTTTTTGAGCTTAACTTCAGTATTTTTTAAAGTCGTGGAAATCTTTTCCTTTTCAGTGCTTAGTTCCATTTTTTCTTCTGTCAAAATATCCATCTCCCTTTTATAAATATCTCTTTCCCTTTGTGTTGTAGAAAGAGTATTTTCAATACCTTTTCGTAATTTCTTTTCAATTGTGAGCTTTTCTTTTAGTTCTTCAAAATTGTTTGATAAAAGCACAATTGTGGATTTTCAAGTTCAGATGATTCAGAGAAAGTACTAACCGGTGATTCAGAAGGTTGATCTTCTGACTCATTTGTCTTTGCCATCCCACAAAACATGGCCTCATCACCGCTAGACTCATTTCCTAGCCAGTTTTCTTTCTCAGCATAGTGAGCTCTTTCGGTGACATTGTACTTGTATTTGTTCTTGTAGTACGTCTTGTCTTTATCCAGAGTTCCTCTGCAATCCTTAGAGTAATGTCCTGGCTTGCCACATCTATAGCATACATCCTTCTTCTTCATCTCATCTTCTTTCTTCTCTGCTTCAGATTTCTCAGTTCTCTGAATCTCTTGTTTGGGAGAATAAGTAGTAGATCGATCAGATCTTTTGTTTCCCTGGAATGATCTATTCCCAAACCTATTAGTGAATTGTTTGGTAATAAGAGCCAAAGAATCAGCAAAGGCTTTGATTTCATTATCAGAGTCAGAATCACTCTCTGGAATAGCCTCTGATATGAAGGCCTTGCTTTTTCCTCTCCTTTCTTCATTTCTTCTTCTGGTCGTTCCCTTAGATTCAGAGATCAAAGTCAGAGGTCCACCTATAGTTGTTTTCTTCTGAACAACCTCTTTCTCATGGGCTTGTAATGTACCAAAAACATCATGCAGAGACCATTGCTCAAGGTCTTAATTTGCTTGAAGGGACATTGAAAGATTTGACCACTCTGGATTCAACCGTTTAAGAAATAGGACGTTGTTGTCTTCCTTTGATCGAATAATATCACATCTTTAGCATAGATTTATTAAGTAATTAAATCTATGATAGGTCTGTTCCAGAGACTCTTCAGGATTGGCTTGGAAGCTATTATACTCATTTAGAGCCTGAGCTCTTCTGTTTTTCTTCATCTTAGCACCGCCTTCCAGAAGGTTTTCTAACTGGTCCCATAGTTCTTTGGCAGTATCACAGGAATCCAGAGATTGAAAAATCTCATTTGGAATAGCCATGATTAGAAGAGTTTTTGCCTTTTTAGCGAGTTCTACTTTGGCCTTTTCCTCGTCAGACCAATTTTCCCTCAGCTTTGGAACTTTTCGAGCTGGGACTTCATCAGTATTGGTAGTGGCGGGAACCCTTGGAATTGTAGTCAGTGGTACGAATGGACCATTTTGGACAATAGGATAGAGTTCTATATCCAATCCTTCATAGAAATTTATCATTCGAATCTTCCATTGTAGATATTCACCACGAACAAGAGTAGGAGGTTTGGTCAGTGAACCAGAGGTGTAAACAGCATTCAAATTTGAATTTTCCATTTTTAACAGAGAACAAAGAATCAAGAGAGAAAAAATTTTGAAGATTATATGAAATCTAGAACAATTAAATTTCAATGGAATTGAAAAACAGGTCGATATCTTTCAAAATTAACCACAATTACCACTATTTTGGAGAAAATTGATATGAGATTAACAAATTCTCGTAGAACAGGGTAGAATTATGAACAGTAGTATAAAACTGAAAGTTATTGTACTATAGAAAGGGGATTTCTCCAAATAAAAGAGATCTAATAATCAATAGATTGATTAGATGGCTCTGATACCAATTATTGGAACCTAGATCCCTTTCTAAATAGTTAATTGATAGATTTGTGAATCAAAGTATAAGCGGAAGCAATTCAAATCAATTAACCACAGTAATTATGTAACAAACAAACAGTAAGTAAAGAAGATGAAGAACAGATCGAGTCTGTATTGATAACCTTGAAGATCGATTACAAATACTGGAATTAGACACGCAATATGTTTTGCAAAAGTATGCTCTAGATCGACATTTTTTACATTCAAAGGACAGATCTATTTATACTATTACATTGAATTTAAAGTCAACATTCTAACCAGTTACAGACAGACACATCAGCAGGTAGGAGCATATAGCAAACTTCAGTTGTAAAAGGAGACACACGAAGTAAGAGTATGCCACATCATCATACTTCCATCTTATGGTTCATACTTCTTAGGTCTAATAAGAGTCAACAACGGACTCGGTTACCTGGGCAGAGGTGACAAGTATCTCATGCTCAGTAATATTTTGTTCCTCGTCACTCATGCTTACATTCTCATTTTCGACTGAGTCTCCCTCCGCGCTCCTTATATCTCCAAAATTCGGCTCAAAGAATGGGTCAGATTGTGGTATAGTGAAAGGCTCAAAATCAAAATTATAGAGGCCAGCGTCATCGAAAGCAGTAGTGTAGGATGAAGAATCTTGAATGGATGGCTGAGAACCAATTCTTTGTAGTGCTGCTACGGTAGTAGATATCCTTCGTTGGCGTTGTAGTGGTTGATCATCGGAGTTTGTGTCGGAGTCGGATGAAGATGGTCGAAAACGAACACGACGACGACTTACCAGGAATTTCATTCGGGGTTGACGCTGCGTAGATTGATAATTTCATTCGTGGTTGACGTTGTGTAGATTGATAGGAAGAAGCCGTTGATGTACCGGTTGGAGGTGGAATGGGGATAGTGGGTGCAGAAGTGGTAATGCCAGGCTGATCATATGCACCACCCTCGTCCTGTCCCCTCACAACATTTATTCTCTCAACTCCCTGTTCAGGATCCCCGTGATCCTGAACCTGCTCATCTAATCTAATACCCTCGCCTCTCATTTGATGTTCCTCACAAATTGCCTCTTGGGCAGGCTGTCCCGGTTGTTGGGGATCCATTAAGCCGATACTCTCCCAATAGGCTATCACACTTGGTGCATTCTGATCGGCGAGGGATAGTAAGGCTTCAGGTAGAGGCATAGTGAAAGGAAAAGAACGTTTGCTCAACTTTAAGTACTTCTGAACGTATGATCGTCCGAGGGGTGTGCCATTGCGTCTTGGAATCTCAGCACGTGAATTCATTGTACGATGGATAGCTATTTGAAAGAAGCGTTGGAATGGAATAAAATCACGGGCTCGATCGTTTCCTTTATCGGATGCAAATGTAACGAGATCGGTCCATACGAGATTGGCATAGTCGTAGTAATGACTGTATATGAACCCATGAAAGATACGTAGAATGGCCATGCTAGCCCGATCTATTCCCGTGTGTTTTCCTGTAAGACAGTGGTTGATTAAGGAAAACACAATGAAATATATTGGTAGAAGAAACATGCGCTTGAACAGGCCAGGGGAGGTGAGATCGTCGTCATATCTTATAGCACGGAAGTCACGACATAGTTCCTCCTCGCTGGGTGGTTCTTCAAATTTGGCAAGGCCGGGAACAGAGTCTTCAGCAGGAAGGTGTAGAATACGGCGGAGTCGTCTCGGTGTGATTTTGGTTACAAATTCATCAATTTGAGCAGTGAAATGATGGTTTCCTTCCCCCGGATGATACTCCATGGTGTGCAAGAGTTGTTGTAAATAGAAGACCGAAACTCTGTGTTCAAGAATGAAATCGAACCGGAGTGGATGGTGTCGTAGAATCTCTAAAAGACCGGAACTCTTTTTCACACGATCTTTAGCGATCTGCCAATATGCTATCATTTTTTGAATCTTTTGTCGTGAATTCCCCGTTCATCTAATTAACGACGAACAGAGAATCGCTTCTGACATGTAGATTTTCTGCTCCTATATCGTACGCTAGATCCATGCCTACGATTAAAGCTTTGTATTCCATCTCGTTGTTTGTGTCTTTGAAGTCACAAGATATGGAATAGATCGTTGTGCCCCCCCCCCCTGTGGCGATTTCAAGATGACGCCTAGTCCTAACCCTCGTATATTAGAAGACCCGTCGACATGTAGTATCCATGGTCGCTCGTCTTGAGTCACCACAGTAAATGCTTCTTCGATCTCCAGTTTTTCTAGTTCGGGGCTGAAATCTGCAATAAAATCAACGAGAACTTGTGATTTCATCGCAGTTCGAGGTATAAATGTTAGGATCCAAAGATTCCTATGAATTTGGATCCTATGTTTGAAATGTTTTGTAAAGTCATCGTTCAGATATTCAGACTTCAGAGGTCACAGTTCAGAAGTCTGAAATTCAAAATAGAAGTTCTGAGGTTCTGAAGATAACTTCTGAAGACAGAAAAGTTCCAAAGATAACT
The DNA here is from genome assembly GCA_036898165.1 of Silybum marianum. Taxonomy (NCBI): domain Eukaryota; kingdom Viridiplantae; phylum Streptophyta; class Magnoliopsida; order Asterales; family Asteraceae; genus Silybum; species Silybum marianum. The sequence goes on along the minus strand of CM072533.1, from coordinate 27,903,568 downwards.
TCTGAAGAGAAGTTCTGATTATGAAGACAACTTTTGAAGAAGTTCTGAAGGCAGTTCAGAAGTTCTGAGGAACTTCTGAATAGAGTTTTTGATGACGTGTCTTAATGTAATTGGGTTGTGATTTAAATACATGTAGCTTTAGCTTTTCTCTTGTAGTATAAATAGTTTATTATGAGCTCCTAGCTCATTGAAAAAAGAGAGAGTTATTCTATGAGAGTCGATTAGGGTGTAAGTGTGTGTTTTCTGTAAGTGTTCTTATATTCAATATATCAATAAAGGATGACTTAAGCAATTCTATATCAGATCTGTTGTAATATAGGACTAACAATAAAGTTTATATCGTAGCTACTAAGTTAAATACTCCATTTTGCCGATTGTTCTGTTAACTCGGGTTTTCTTAACACGGATTTTAAGGGGGAAATTAGTAATAACATTGATAACATGCGACTCAAAATAATGTCGGAGCTTTTTAGCTGCTGGAACTAGCGATAAAAGCAATTTTTCCATCGACGTGTACCTTCGTTCTGCGTCGAGCAAAAACTTACTTACGTAATAAATCGGGAGTTGTTGTCTATCCTTTTATCTATTGAGAACGGCGCTTACTGAGTTTGAGCTAACCGCAAGATATAATTGACGTTCCTCTCTGTCTTTGGGTTTCTATAGTAGAGGTGGTGACGCTATGTACTTTTTTAATGCTTCCAAAGCCTTTTCATGGTCGTCCGACCAATCAAAGCCTTTGTTTTTCCTGAGAACATTGTAAGATAAATGGCATTTATCGGAGGATTTAGAAATCAATCTGTTGAGTACGGCTACTCGTCCAGTAAGCCTTTGGAATTCTTTGAAATTTCGAGGCGATTTTATTTCGCTGATCGCCTTGATTTGATCAGGACTAGCTTCGATCCCTCGATGGGTAACCATATGTCCCAGGAATCTTCCCTCACGTTCGAAGGAACATTTACTCAGATTAAGTTTCATTTGGTATTTCCTGAGTACGTCGAAGGACTGTTGTATGTGTCGTACATGATCAATCGCACATTTGGATTTCACTAACATGTCATCGATGTATACCTCCATTATGTCTCCTAGACGTTGTTTGAACATCCGATTGACGAGCCGTTGGTACGTCGAACCTGCATTTTTAAGACCAAAAGGCATTACTTCATAACAATAGATACCTTTGTCAGTCATGAAAGTTGTTTTCTCTTGATCGCTCGGATGCATGAGAATTTGGTTATATCCGGAGTATGCATCCATAAAACTCAATAGCTTATGTCCTGCGGTTGCGTCAACCATCGCATCGATATGTGGAAAAGGGAATGGATCTTTCGGGCAAGCTTTATTGAGATCAGTGAAGTCTATGCAGACTCGCCATTTTCTTTTTTTCTTTTTAACGACTATGACATTTGCTAACCAGTCCGGGTATTTTACCTCCCGAATTTTTCCAGTTTTCAGCAAGTTGTCGAGTTCGTAATTGATTACTTTATTCCATAATGGCGCGAACTTTATTCCATGATTTCGGGGTCAATTCCGACCATATCTTCGTGCGACCAGGCGAAAAAATCGGCATTTTGTCGAAGGAATTCGATCAGTTCTTGTTTGTCGACTGGATCGAGCGATGCCCCCACATAAACCATTCGATCAGGGTGATTCAGGTCAAGTATGATTTCTTGGAGTTGTAGATCCTCGGTCGAATCCTCCTGGTTCTGTAATTGCTAGATGCGCTCTTTCCGAGGTTTCATTGCCATCTTGTAACATTCACGTGCTACTTTATATTCACTTTTTATTTCTTAAATTTCCCACGGAGTCGGGAATTTGATCACTTGGTGATATGTCGAGGGGACAGCCTTCATATCGTGAATCCAGGGTCTTCCCAGGATCACGTTGTATGCTTATGAACAATATATAACGTTGAACCATGTCGACTTGTTGAGTCCTTTTGCATAAATAGGAAGTATAATTTCCCCGACGGTGTGAGTAGCATCTCCGTTGAAGCATACTAAGATCGTCGAACATCGTACAATCTCACCTTCATCTATTCCCATTGCTTTAAGCCTACCAAGGAAAATTATGTTGGCCAAACTGCCGCCATCAATGAGTATCCTCTTCGTGGAACAGTTTCCGATTGTCAACTGAACAATAAGACCATCATGATGTTTTTGATATAGATCTTCCAGTTTGTGGTCATCGAACGTGATCGGCGTACTCTCGAAGTCTACGTCTGATTTTTGCTTGTGTGCTCGAGTAATTGTGGAATTATCCAATCGTTGGACAACATGTCTTTTTGCTGTTGAGTAAGTGAATCCACAGTCGTCCGATCCACCTGTCACACAATTCGCGGTCTTAGTAGTGTTCAGAGATGGGGGTTTAGGGACATTACCTGTGTTGTCGTTAGACAACAAATCTCGAAGCTTCCCTTTAGACACGACCCATGTGACTTCTTTTCTTAATGTCATGCAATCGTCTGTTATATGACCGTGATTATCGTGGAAATCGCACCATTTCGTCGTGTCTTTTTTCTCATTTGGTCGATAACTTTTCTTAGGTCATCGCACGATTATTGGGACTTCTTTCAAAGCCTTAATTAGATCACCAGTCATCCCTTTGAATTCATAAGACGAAATCTTAGGATGTTGTGGATATCGAGAGGATGACATCTCTTTCTTTTTATTGAACCGAATGATCGATATTTGTTTTGGTGGGTCCGATCTGGGAGTCGATCGAGTCTAAAAGTCTGGTTTTTTAATGCTGAGTGGACACTTATCGTCGGTATGTTTTCGTCGGAAAGAATCATCATCTTCCACCCTCATGTAGGCTAACGTCCGTGCTCGTACGTCTTCGAACGTTTCTGCAGGATATTTTGTTAAGTCCAAATATAGGTCAGACGTACTGCTGGAAGAATTGGTTAGCGAGATCTGCGAAGGAATTTATTGATTTCGGTTACAAGTTTATCAGCCATAGCAGAGCGGCCCCAATGAGCGTCGCTCCAAAGCTTTTACACGTGCAAACTTCTTGATATGGCAAGGGTATCGACACTGTCCACATTTACTGCTTGTATTGTGCGACATGCTCATTTGGGCCCGTCAGTCCTCAGTATTTCGGGGTGAATGTGGGTATATTATACTTCTTAGGAACGTCGATCAAGGCGATTGCGTCGGAGAAAGGTGTTGTTTGAAATCCAGTGGGTGGCTAGAAATCTACAAGCACTGTTGCTCCGGGTAGCTTGGACAATAAAGCCAATACTTTTTCGCTTTGTTCCTCCAGGTGTTTTATGCGTCGTGCGACTGGTTCCACGACAGGAATGCTAAATGTGCTTTGTCGCTCGACCTCTGGATCAGTCGTATTGTCAGTGGATGCATTTTGCACGTAGACGGATGGTTGAGGTCTCGTAGTGTAAGTTTGAGCGAAGGTCATCCCGATCGAGAGAGACATTGTAGGAACTCCCACAATATAAGGTACGCCGGAATTTAGGTTATTGGGGTTTTGATACTGGTTGGTAGGTGGAACCCATGACCCAGTATGATTGTACTGGAGCTGTGAATTAGCATGCTGCGGTTGGGGATTATTGAATTGAAATGATGATTATCAAATTGAGTTTGATGGTTGTTATACTACGCCCATGAGGGTATTGGGCCAGGTTGAGGTCGCGGTAGTGGATTGGAATTTTCATAGGGAATTCTTTGTGCTTCCAACTGCTGGATTCGCAGTTGTGCAGCCTGCAATTCTGCTCGTAACGCTACCTCTGCAGGATTAGCTCCATGATATGCCATTGAGAAAAACAAATAGAAAATTGTTAGTAATGACTACGTTTGTCGGAGAATTCCTTTGATCGGGTCGCACGATGGTGCCAAATTGTTGATGCCAAAAATTAACTTAACAAAAGTAAACTTAAGGAGTTTGTGGAATTGACCGGTCAAAGGTTGTATTCTCACGACAACCACAGTTTAGATAATAAAAACTAAAGACAAAAGATTTGGTGACGCAGAAAAACCCTTAGACAAGGAAAAAAAACGGCAGATGATAGAAGCTACCGTCGCTGCACTATGAAGAATATTACATCAAACAGGAACGTCGTCCTTTAGAGCGATAATCGTACGATTACAAGAGAAATATAAAGTAACACAGTAATATCGCATGAAATCTAGAGAGCTTTTGTATTTTTCTTGATTCGAGAGCGTAGGAAAATGTCAGTCGGGTTCTTTGTTGATTCGAGTGTTGATTTTTCTAGTTGGAGTTGTTTGTAACGGTCGTCTATCATTGTGTTGGAACCCAGATCCCCAATTACTCTATATTCAGTACATTTAATTAAGAAAATTAACAGAGTAAGCGGAAGAACAATCTACTGTATTCAACAATAAGGTAATCAACAACGATAAACATTAAACAATTCAATTCAATGTAGAAAGATGTTGAAGATCCAATGTATTCAATAAAGTGATGATTACAATATTGAAGAACAATTTGTCTCTCAAAATAGGAATTCTCACCTCTCTACTCTCAAAACCCTTCCCTTCCAATACAAGAAATGAAATCTATTTATACTACAGTGAGAGAGAAAGTCAAAGCATCAGCTAATGAGGAAAAGACACGTCAGGGAATATTGTAACAAATTCTGTTGAGCATAAGTCGCATGACTGTCCACGTCAGCAAGCACGTGAGCTGAAATAACCGCTGATTCACAGAGGTCCACAGAGGTTGTCCAAGCCTCTGGGATCATCTGTGTTCTTAACACTTAGAGAAATTCACGGTTCTGGCATCTTCTGGATAAGCTTTTACAAAAACATTTAAGATTTCTGATTACATACTTTTACATCATGAAATATTCTAACAATCTCCCCTTTAGTATGAATCAGAAAACAAAAGAAATTACAATAAAATTACAGAAATGAAATCAAAAAGGAGCATCTGGATGAAGCTTTATAATCTTTTGAAAAATATCCACTAGCTTCCTCATCTTTTGTAAGCTTTCGAGTTTGAGACAGATTTTTCTTGCCAGAACTCTTTCACCTTGTTCAACTGTCTGTTCATCCTTTAACAAAGACGTATAACCCCTGATGAGCTCAACGACTTCTGCGGAATATTTATGGGCTTCACTAACTCTGAAGAAGCACTTATGTGATTGTCTCCTGAACACGACCCCCTCTTCTGGTGTAGTTAGAATTTTTCCAACAGGAAACATATCTACCTCTTCTCTTTGAGTATTTGGTGCAGAAATAGCTAAGTTATGAATATCCATATCCAGACCCACTTGAAACTCTATTTGTGCTCTGTGCCTTAGAAAATTTTCAATGCACCTGATGATCCTGTTGAAAGCTACTTTATCGTGTGAATGCTTTCTTTCATTCATGTTCAGCTTCATTTTTCTACCCAGAGGTATTAAATCACTGGGATTTATTGACAGTAGGTCGTTGTCACAGAAGTACTGGCTCTGATTATCTTCTCTTAATACTTCATAGATTGTGTACATGATTTCCGTCCCTAGAAATTGTACATGCTTTGCTCCAGATATCTTCTTTATTGGGGACTTTGAGTAGGCTTCTTCTTTAAACAAGCGATGAGCCATGAACTTATCCTTCACTTCATCTGTAACTCTATAGTCATTTGCAAAGTTTGGCAGCATTAAGAACACCTTTATATCGATGAGTGCATATCGATGAGCCTGTTCCACCTCAATCGTTGTCTTCCTCTTGAAACTTCTCACTTTATCTATTTCCGCAGCCAAATTCTCCTTTCTTTGCTCAGAGGCGCACTCTGCAGGAGCCTTGTCTTTAGGTTCTGTTCTAGTGGGAATGGGTGTTAATTTTGGCTCTGGTGCTGATTCTGGTTCTGGGGTAGGAATGGGAGTTGAAGTGGTTGGTATATTGGGAGTGGGAGTTGGATTTGGAGTGGGAGTGGGAGTTGGATTTGGAGTGGGAGTTGGATTTGGAGTGGGAGTTGGATTTGGAGTGGGAGTGGGATTTGGAGTGTGAGTGGGAGTTGGTTTTGTTGTTGAGGGCTTCTGTGAAGATTGCATCTGTGTATTACTCATCAGGTTAATTAAAAACTTTGCCATATCTGGGTCCTTGGGCAAGGGTCCTTTGAATTGGGAAGTGGTGTTGGATTCAGAGGGACTTCTTTCGCAGATTCCTTCCCTTTTTCTTGCATAGGGGCTCAGAGACTGGATCTTGTGGAGCAGAGGTGGATGTAGGGGCTTCTGGCTTCTGTTTCTTTGAATTCTCCCCCTTCTGAGAATCAGGATCCTAATCCTCAGACCTTTTTCGCTTAAGCTCGGCCCGTTTGCAAGCTCTTTCCTCTTTACTTTTATTTCTCTGGGCTTGAACAGTTGAGATTTGTTCGGCAACGTTGGTAAGTTTGGACACAGAGGTATCAAGATCTGATACCTTCTGGGAAAATGTAGTATTTGTCTTGTTGGTTTTTCAATTAACGAGCGTTGTAAGGCAGCAACATCTCACTGTCGAACCAGAGCTTGAGATTGTGATTCTGGGAGGAGGGATTGGCAGAGCTTCTGTATATTCTTCTGCAAATACGTAAAATCAGATGCAGAGATGGTTACCTCTGGAGTATGAATCTCTGTAGTAATGTTGCTCAGAGCCTCTGTATTGGATTGAAGAGTTCGTGCCATCTTCTGTAGCTCCTCCTCTGTTTTCTTTGAGCTTTCCTCTGTGTTCTCCTTGACAAATCTATTTATTTCAACCAGAGCTTTAGCTTGATCATCACTCTGAGTTTGGACCAAATTTCTGAGTTTCGTAGTCATTGTGACTTGCTCCGTTAAAGTAGCCTGCAGAGATGAGATAAGGAGCTTTGGGCTTTAAGCTCCGTGTTAACCTTCTGTTCATGAGTAACAAGGGCTTATTTTAGATCCGCCACAGATCCCTTGACATTATCAACAAATGCTTGGAACGCAGCATTTGTGACATAGTCTTGGGTGGTAACCGGTGCATCTCCAACACATGGAGCCCCGTTTCCCTCGCGTCCAGAGGGGCCTTCATTCATGCCTGTTTTGACGTTTAGCGTGGAAGGACTTCCACCCTGTCCTCGAGAGCCCTTGTTAGAGGAACTCTCTTTGGGTGTTCTGACTACTACGGCTTCGTCCTCATCATCAGAGGATGAGGAGTCGAAAGTAGTGTGCTTACCTTGAGCAATGGTGAAAACGTCGGTAAGTGGTGCATCCTCTGGCTGTAACCCCTCTGATGGGATTTCATGAGCCTCTATACTACCAGAGGGTATGGACGTACCCTCTGGGATCCCTATTTCTGTGTTGGCCACGAAGGCTTCAACATGTGTAGTTCTGGACGAGATCTGGGGCGAAGGATCTCTTATTGCTTCATCATCATCCTTTTGAGAGGATGAAGATGGAAGGGATTCCCCGGAAGTGCTTGAGACAGAGATTATAGGACCCTCTACTCGGTTAGGTTCTGGGCGGTTTGGACTGGGTTGTTCTTTTTCAATGAATGTCGATGTGTTGGCATCGACTTCAGCAGATGTGGTTACCCTGGTTGGACTCGGAGAGGTTCTCATAAATGTGTCCCTGTGGACATCTTCTGTGGCTGCTCTTAAAAGAGCATCCGGATGGGTAGAATCTCTCTGGTTGTCACTCGAATTCTTTTCAAGCTCATCCTCACCAGACCCCTCACTTCCTACTTCTGGCTCTAAATGCTCAGGGGTAGGTATTCTTGGTTCTGAGTATACCAGTGAGCTTCTATAAGAGATTAGATTGGGGAGGGTAGAGGGAATAAGGTCTAGCATGTACCTTGATAGTTCGCGATGATGTGGGTAACCAGCAGGATCCACAGTTGGTTTGTGGGTATTCATAGTGTGAATTTTGCACAGAGGAGGGACGATTGGTGCTTGAAGCTTTAGAACTGCAGCATGTGCAAAAACTGATAGAAATCTTGGATAGCATAGGTGAGTGAGATCATTTCCTGCTTCTTGGGCTTGTACCTTCTTTAACACTGCGGCTCTGAACTCATTGTAGAGGAGAGAAACGTAGTCGATATTGAGGTTAAAGTACAACCCGTACATGATTGTGAGGATGTTCCTATTTGCTTGGTCCATCGAGGTGGTTTTGCAAGTGAGGCTTCGGTTCAGGATGGACACAAGCACATTCCACATGGGGGAATATGTTTCCTCTTGAATGTGGACAAGGCTGTAATGGGTGAATTGTAACCCAAAAATGAGATAAATGCTAGGAGAGCATCCGTTGAGGGAAGAGCAGTTAGGTTAGGGTTTGGAACCACTTCGCCGTTGATTTTAATCTCTGGAGGAGGAAGACTAAAAAATTGAGCGAACTTGCACTTGGTAAAAGGTATTGCCACGGCGTCATCCGTGTTAAAGGGGTGGCCAAAACTTCCAATCATTTCCTGGGTTTCGTCGTTGATGCACAGGGTATGCCATATTTCTTGAATGTATAATTCGGGGATATTTGAGTCTGCTAGAGTTAGGGCTTTGTTGATGGGATGATGTTGCAGGAACTCGATCATAACTCTGTAGGCAGCTGGATAAGTAGCAGGATCCAATAGAACTTGGGCATTGTTTGTTTTGCTTGGAAGACGAGTGAAAACGAAGTTTTCGGCGGTGGATTCAACAATCTGATGATCATTGTCGTTGGCTTCTTGGTTTGCAATAAGAGTTTGATCGGCCATTGATGGGGTTTGGATTTTGGAAAGAAGTTGCAGGTTTGATTTTGCCAGGAGAGTTTGAGAAGATGATGAGAGTAAAAGGTTTGGCGGTTTTGAAATTTTGGGGTTTTATGGAAGGTTTTGAATGCGAAGGGTTTATGCTGGATTAATTCAAATTAACGGCATAATTAGCTGACATCATTGGGATTAAGCGTGGGATGTGACGTGAGCAGCTTTAACTTCGCAGTCATGCGATGGATAGATTATGGACACGTGGAAAGGCGATTAAACGTGTGACTGGGGATAAATGACGCATGGAAGGTAGGTTTCTCAAAGGTTTTCTCGATTGGTGTTAATCGATTGGGTTTTCAAAAAGAATTAAAATCGATCAATTGAAATATTAAAATAAATCAATTAAAAGTTTTAATTAAAATCGATCATTTAGTCAGGATAAAAGATGTGTAAGTGACTAAATGATGGTTTTGTATTTAATAAGTAATTTTTAAAGAACAAATTTAATTGATTCAAGATATTAATGATGAACCTTGAAGGCAAGAGTTAATTCATAAATTCTTGAGTCAAGAAAATTTCTAAGTTAAAAAGAACTTAAGAAATAGCTCCCTATCACAGAGTTTGAAAAGTATTTGAGCTCTGGATATTTGGAGACTTTGAATCTCATAAATCAGAGCTCCCCCTTGAATGATGGTTTATTCTGTTGCTCCCCATTGAGTTCTGCAATGATAAGCTCCCCCTAGAACTATGCTTGGATCAAAAAGTAAGAATATCGAGCACTCTATCTGCACAGAGGCACACAGAGGCTTCTGTGGGTTTCTGGATGGTGCAATCAGGGCCTATCAGAGACCTCTGGGTGATTCTGGGTTATTGAAAAGAAAGACAAGGATAGAAAAGAAAAAGACATGTGAAACATATAACCACGCAAATATTAAAGATTTGAAGTAGTTATATATTTAACATGCCCAACTTGCTGATTAGAAAATTAAATCTCTTCTCATCCAGAGCTTTTGTAAACAGATCAGCAAGTTGGTAATCAGTGGAGACAAAATACATTTCAATAGTCCCTTTCTCCACATGATCCTTTATAAAGTGATACCTGACATCTATGTGCTTGGTTTTTGAGTGCATCACTGAGTTTTCAGTTATTGCTATGGCACTCTCTGAGTCACAGAGGATGGGAATCTTATCATATAACAAGCCATAGTCTCTAAGTTGGGTTTTCATCCAGATCACTTGTGAGCAACAACTTGCAGCGGCTACATACTCTGCTTCTGCTGTAGAGGTTGAAACACGGTTCTGCTTTCTGGAAGTCCAACTTATTAGACGATTTCCCAGAAGTTGACAGCTACCAGAGGTGCTTTTTCTATCCAACTTACATCCTGCATGATCTGAGTCAGTGTATGCAATAAGATCAAATGACGAAGTCTTTGGATACCAGAGGCCCAAAGAGGGTGATCCTTTGAGGTATCTGAAGATTCTTTTTACTGCAGCCAAGTGAGATTCTTTTGGATTGGCTTGAAACCTAGCACAGAGACAAGTGGCAAACATAATATCTGGTCTACTAGCTGTCAAGTACAGAAGTGATCCAATCATTCCTCTATAACTCTTAACATCTACTGGTTTCCCAGAGAGATCAGAATCTAGTTTGGTGCTGGGAGAGATTGGTGTTTTCATGGAAGTGACATTTTGGAATTTAAACTTTTTGAGCATATCAGAAACATATTTGGCTTGATTTATGAAAATTCCAGATGGGGTCTGTTTTACTTGAAGTCCTAGAAAATAGTTTAACTCCCCCATCATGAACATTTCAAATTCACTTTCCATTAGTTTTGAAAACAACTCTACATCTGATTGAATAGTGGAACCAAATATGATATCATCCACATAGATTTGTACAACAGTTAACGTACCTTTGCCTCTTTTGATGAACAAGGTGGTGTCAACTTTTCCTTTTTCATAGTTGTGTGTGATCAAAAATTTTGACAGACGTTCATACCATGCTCTAGGGGCTTGTTTCAGACCATACAGAGCCTTGTCCAGAAGGTAAACATAGTCTGGATGTCGTGCATCTTCAAAGCCTGGAGGTTGTTGCACATACACCTCTTCTTTGAGATTTCCATTAAGAAAGGCACACTTTACATCCATTTGATATACTTTGAAATCCCTGTATGTTGAGAATGACAAAAATAACCTAATTGCCTTCAATCTTGCAACTGGAGCAAATGTCTCATCATAATCAATTCCCTCTTCTTGGCAGTATCCTTTTGCCACCAATCTTGCCTTGTTTCTAATCACTATCCCATCTTCATCTCTTTTGTTTCTGAAAACCCACTTTGTGCCAATTCTTTGTCACATTCTCTGGTAATGGCACGAGTTTCCAAACTTTATTTTTCTCAAACTGGAGCAACTCCTCTTGCATTGCATCAATCCAGCTTGGATCTCCTAATGCTTCATCAACCTTCTTGGGTTCTATCATGCTTAGAAAGTTTACATAAAAAGATTCATTTGCCGTTGCAGATCTAGTTTTTACTCCTCCAGAGGGATCACCAATTATTTGTGATGGAGGATGATCACTTGTCCACTTTTTCATTCTTATCTGTGGAATTTGAGTGGCTTGAATCTCAGTTTCTGGTTGAGCTTCCTCTGGAATTAAACTTGGTATTTCTGTTGAACTTGAAGTTGATGGTTCTGTGTAAGGTTCAACTTCTGGGATCTGTTCGGGTTCATCTATTTGCACAGAATCGTGGATTGGTTCCTCTTGAAGATCAGAGGTTGGTGCAGATGATACTTCTTCTGTGTCTTGAGATTCGGGAGTGGCCGGGACCGTAATTAATTACCCGCAGGTTTGAAGGACTTCTGGAATATTCAATGTTGTTCTTCTGGGAAGAGATTCAGATTGGATTTCTTCTCCGAGGAAATCGTTGAAAATTGTATTAATCTCTGTTTCTCTGCTACCTGAAAGATAGTCAGAGGTAACATTGTTAAGATTGAGTTCTGAGTTGGAGAAATCAGAAGTCAGTTGATCATCAAAATCAACATTTATGCTTTCCATGACCATTTTTGTTCTTAAGTTGAAAACTCTGAAAGCTCTTGAATTTAAAGAATATCCTAAAAATTTAGCGTCATCAGATTTCTTATCAAACTTGCCAAGTTTATCACGGTCATTTAGAAGAAAGCATTTACATCCAAAAACATGCAAAAAATATGTTGTTGGTTTTCTGTTGTTAATCAACTCATATGATGTTTTCATATGCCTCTTTACTATGATAGATCTGTTTTGGGTGAAACATGTTGTAGCTACGCTTTCCGCCCGTGTGAGTGGGCATTTCGATGCCGCCGCATTGTTCGTCGCCTCCACCAAGGTGCGATTTCTTCTCTCTACAACTCCATTTTGTTGAGGAGTTCTAACTACAGAGAAGTTTTGGGATATTCCTTGGTGTATCATGAACTCTTCCAGTTTAGCATTTTTGAATTATGTGCCATTGTCACTTCTGAGGTTCTGAATTTTGCAATCAAGTCTGACTTGAAGTCTTTTCATCATGTTAATTAGGATAATTGGCACATCAGATTTTAACCGAATGAAAGCGAGCCAAGTATACCTGGAAAATTCATCAATTAGCACAAGGATATACTTTTTCCCAGATAGAGATTGTACAGAAATTGGACCACAGAGATCCACATAGAGTAGTTGTAATGGTCTTATGCAAGAATGATCACTCTTTGTTTTGTGGGAAGTTCTTTTGATTTTTCCCATTTCACAAGCAGGACAGAGATGATCTTTTTGAAAGCGAATGTTTGGGAGCCCTTCAACTAGACCATGTTTGACAAGAAGTTCAAGGTTCTGAAAATTTAGATGAGACAATTTATGATGCCACAACCAAGCAACTTCACTCTTTTTGGAAATGAGACATAGAGTTTCTTTTCCATCCTTGGAAGTAAAGTTCATCATGTATAAGTTACCTTTCCTGTCTGCTCTCCACAGTTCTTCACCTGCCTTGGATAACAAGTAGCAATGTTTTTCATCAAACAGAACTAACATTTTTGCATCACAGAGTTGACTGACACTTAGTAAATTATGCTTAAGACCAGAGACATGGGCTACTCTTGATAAAGTAACATTACCTTCCTGTAGTGTTCCATATCCCTTAATTTGACCCTTACCATCATCTCCAAATGTTACAGCTCCACCAGATTTGTCTTTGAATTTGGAGAGTAAGTTTCGGGTTCTAGTCATGTGCCTCGAGCATCCAGAGTCAAGATACCAGATGTGCACACGCTGGGTCTACACATAGAATCAGAGCGATTTAGGAACCCATTTCATAATGGGTACCTTAATGTTAGCTATTGGATTCATTTCAGAGTTTCTCTGTGGAAAAGATGGTTTTTTAAAATGTTCAGATCCTCTGGGTTTAGTTTAAGAGAATTCTGGTTTTTGAAATCTTTGCTTCTGGTTGTTATAGTAACTTTTCTTGGGCTTATCAGAGAAATAGCCATATGATTTAGAGAATAATTGTTTTAACTTTAAGAACAAATAAAAGCATTCAGAGTCCTGAGACAAAAAAGAATTCATGGAATTTTCATTTCTGGAATGATAATTACAATAGTTCTTATTTGAATCTATTCTAGCATCGAAATTTTTAAATTCCTTATCTAGTCTAGATTTATTTCTCTGAACTCTTGAATTTATCTCCGTTGGCTTTCTCTGATTCTCTTTAACTTGAGCTTTCGAATGATTCACTGAAACATGAGAAGCAGATGAATTAGAATTCCATTTAGCTTTTTGTTCGGTTGAGAACTTTGGCTTCTGAGAAGTTTGACCAGAGAATTTGAAGTTGGAGTTTTGCTTGAAAACTGGTGTTCTTTTTGCCTTTTCTTTTTCAAGCTCAAGACTTGTTTTAGCTTGAATACACATCCCAAGGAAATCTGGATGAATAGGAAACTTTTTTCTTTGTATCCTTGGGGGTACAGAAGAATTTGGTATACCATTAGAAAGTTTAGAAGCACGGGCACTCCGACTTCTGTGAATTCACATGGTTTTGTTAAAGAATCATTTTGAATCGTGAATTCTTTTTCAGAAGTATTGATCTCTTGATTTACAAATTTCAGCAAGAGAGCTTCAGAAGATTCAAAGAAATCAGAGTACTGATCATTGTTTTCCCAGGGATAGAATTCGTGTTTATCTTTGTCTTGACTTTCTGAAAGATTTAGGTCAATGAAGAAACAGGGAGTTATCTCTGGAGGTTTTGAAAGGATGGTATCAGGTTTTGAATTTTCATTGAGGAATCATTCATTCATTGTTTGAAGAATGTCTTGTTCAAAGATTGATTCAAATTCTGACAACATGCTATTTTCCAGAGTTTCAATGATGTCCTTTTCAAACATAGATCTTAAATTCTCTTCTGCATGTATGGGTATAAATGCACCAGCTTCTGGGTTTAAAGTTAATTGAGAGAAGGATCCAAACATAAAGATATTGTTCTTCTTCTGGACTTGCTTTAGATTGACTTGAGCTTTTGGTCCAGAGGAGTATCTTATATTTTTGAATTTTAACCTTCTGGGACTATGTCCATTCTCATACTTGGAGCGTTTAAAAGCTGATTTTTGGTATATGATGGGAAAATCAGATTTTTGTTCCTTACCCATGCAAAATACAGAAGTTAATGTGGATCTCTTTTTACACGAGTAGGGATCCAGATCCTCGAAACCAAGGCCTGTTTTCCCTACTTGTGTATTGATCTTATCATGCACTTTTTGAGCTTCTAAATAATTTTTAATTTGAAGCTTGTTTTTCTCAAGTTCTATGTGCATGACCTCCCTTTCTTTTACCCAGTAATTAGAAATAGCGACAGAGTTTAATCTATCACTTTCTTTATCTTTAATTTCTCTGTCCTTTTCCTTCAGAAGTTGTTTAAAATTTGCGATCTCTTCTTTGACCAGAATCTCTGTGGATTTGTGTTTTTGTAAAATGTTTTCAATATCCACAGAGAGTTCTTGTTTTTCTTTTATTGCTATGTTCATTTCTTTCTGGTAAATATCTCTTTCCCTTTCTGTTTTGGAAAGAGATATATCAAGCTCTTTTCGAACTTTCTTTTCATCTACAAGCTTCTGTTTTAGTTTTTCAAATTCAAAAGTTAAGTTTAAAACTGTGTTTTCAAGTTCAGAGGAAGTAGAAGTGATGCAAACCGGAGTCTCAGAGGGCTGATTATCTGAGTCTGTCATAGCCATTCCACAGAGGATGTCTTCTTCTCCACTAGATTTGTCAGATATCCAGTTCTCTTGCTCAGCAAACTTTGCCCTTTCTGTGCGATTGTATTTGTACTTATTTTTGTAATAAGCCTTATCTTTTACTATAGTGCCCTTGCATTCCTTTGCAAAATGCCCCGGTTTTCCACATCTGTAACACACGTTCTTCTTTCCTTCCTCTTCCTTCTCTCCTTCTACCTTCTCTGCCTTCTGAGCTTCCTGCCTCTGGTTGTTCTCAGTCCTTGGCGCATATGGGGTGTATGTCCTGTTGTTGCCTCTGTTCCCTTGAAATGACTTACTTCCAAATCTTACCTTAAACTCGTCCGGTTATAAGTGCCAAAGATTCAGCGAAGGCACTTATATCTTCATTTTCTGAGTCAGATGGTTCTGAGTTGACCTCTGAGACAAATGCCTTCTTTCCTTTCTTTGCATTTTCTCTGTTTTTCTTCCCAGATCCTTTGGCTTCTGACATCAGGGCCAGAGGACCTCCAACAGTTGTTTTCTTCAGTAGAACCTCCTTCTCATGGGCTTGCAGAGTACCATACACATCATGCAGTGACCATTCCTCAAGATCTTGATTGGCTTGAAGTGACATGATTAGATTTGACCATTCTGGATTGAGCCTTTTTAGAAACAGAACATTGTTTTCTTCATTTGAGCGAGCAATTTCACATCTCTTGCACATGTTAATCAGGGTATTAAACCTATGATAGGTTTGCTCGAGAGTTTCGTCAGGTAGTGCTTGAAATGCGTTATACTCGTTTAGGGCTTGTGATCGTCTGTTCTTTTTCATCTTCGAGCCTCCTTCGAATTGATTTGCTAGCTGATCTCATAATTCCTTAGCCGTCTCGCATGAATCAAGGGATATGAAGATGTTATTTGGAAGAGCCATGATCAGTAGCCTTTTTGCTTTGTTAGCAATCTCGATTTTCTCCTTGTCGTCATCGTTCCACTTTCCCCTTTCTTTGGGAACCAATTTTTCAGGAACTTCATCACTTTCAGTGGTAGTTGGGATCCTTGGGAGTTTGACCATGGGTACATAAGGACCGTTTAAGATGGTGTCATATAGATCAGTGTCCATCCCTTCCAAAAAATTCACCATCCTCACTTTCCATTGAGGATATTCTTCCCTGATCAACGTTGGGGGCTTGGTTAAAGAACCAGCAGAGAACATGGAGGTCATACCTTGATTAGCCATTTTCAGCAGAAATTTGGATGAAGGAGTTTGATATTTGACGATTAATTGAAATCGAAAACGTTAAAAAAAATTGGAGAGATTTATGAGATGATTTAGATCTAAGATAACCACTGATTTGAGACTTTTGTACTGAATTTCACAAAATCTCGAAAGGGTAGAGTGAAGAACAGTAATCTAAATCGCGAGAAACAAACTAAATAGAGTAGGAATTCTCCAAAATCGGATGAGATCGACTAATCAAAAGCTTGATTAGAAGGCTCTGATACCAATTGTTGGAACCCAGATCCCCAATTACTCTATATTCAGTAGATTTAATTAAGAAAATTAACAGAGTAAACGGAAGAACAATCTACTGTATTCAACAATAAGGTAATCAACAACGATAAACATTAAACAATTCAATTCAATGTAGAAAGATGTTGAAGATCCAATGTATTCAATAAACTGATGATTACAATATTGAAGAACAATTTCTCTCTCAAAATAGGAATTATCACCTCTCTACTCTCAAAACCCTTCCCTTCCAATACAAGAAATGAAATCTATTTATACTACAGTGAGAGAGAAAGTCAAAGCATCAGCTAATGAGGAAAAGACATGTCAGGGAATATTGTAACAAATTCTGTTGAGCATAAGTCGCATGACTGTCCACGTCAGCAAGCACGTGAGCTGAAATAACCGCTGATTCACAGAGGTCCACAGAGGTTGTCCAAGCCTCTGGGATCATCTGTGTTCTTAACACTTAGAGAAATTCACGGTTCTGGCATCTTCTGGATAAGTTTTTACAAAAACACTTAAGATTCTTGATTACATACTTTTACATCATGAAATATTCTAACACATTGCTTGCCTTCGTGAATGTCTTTAATGATGTTGGTTGTAATTGTCCAACGGTCATGTATAAAACATAACGGTTATCCAATGGTTAGTTTGTTAATCATAAGATAAATGACGTCTTTTATGTCGAAGTCGTATATCGAACGTGTGATCATCATTTGTTCATCATACGACTTGAACATCCGTCATGAGTTTCGTTCGACCGTTGACTCTGAAGCCATGGTCAATATTTATGAGTCATGAACTATCTTTGGTCGAACGCTTTGGTCAATGGTCGTGAGTTTAGGAGATTTTGTCCCAAACAATAATGCAATAGCATATGATCTTAAGGTTCATCAAATCGTCAAGCAGGTTCTTCAGAAGAAACCTTAGCCACCGATAATCCTTTAAGGGCAGACATAATAGCCTTTGCTAGGATGCCACCCTGGCTTGGGGTGCAAATGAGGCATCCATTCGGGAACCTGAAGGGTCAAAAACACCCAACCACTCACCGATTCCCAACAATCGGCGAGTGCTGAAATAATCCCTAGTGGACCCAGGGAAATTGCTAGCACCCCACCATCCTCCTCCATGCCCTCTCAAAAGAACATGGTTGACTACTTCGATATCCGACCCAGATCTCTCCCCGATCCAACCTTTTCTTTAGTTGATGAGGATGACTTGGATCTCTTTCCGATCCAAGGCCCCTCTTCTCCACCACCGGAGTTTCTACAACTCACACGCCAGTCTCCGAATGTAGATACATCAACCTAAGGTGTATCCGAAGGAGCCACCCATTTTGCTAATTTTCTTTACTCTCACACCTACCTCTTGGAAGTATTCTAACCCAAGGTCCATTCAAGGTATAGTTGAAGAGCCCCAAGAAGAGGTCTCCACTCTCGAAAGACATACAACTCAAAATGTCTCCCTCCCACCTCTTCACACTTCGGAGACGCCGAAGTCCCCTTCTTTGGACAAGGCGAATCCAACGCCCCCCATCAATATTTCGGACTCCCTGAAATTCACCCCAAAAAAGGAAGTCTCCTTTGGTGATCTACTCTTCATCCTCCTCGCCATCTCCTTCTCTGAAGGATGGTGACCGACCACCACCAAAGATTCCAGTCTCGGCTCCCCCCGCCACTGATGCGGCCGAAATATTACTAGATGCATTCGGATCCTTTGCTGGAGAAATAGCTCATCGGGTAGAACTCTTGGAAGAACAGGCAATTCGGCAAATGGAAACTCGGGAGAAAATGGATGCTCTAATCCATGCAACAAATGAATTATTTGCCATACTAAAAGATGCCGCCGAAGAACTATCCATCACAAATCCAGCAATGGTGACTTGTCTGGACCTTATACACATGGATGTCTCTGATATCGGTGAGGGAGTTAGCCAACATAACACTAATGTTACTTCTGCCATTTCGGCTCTTACCACCTCCCACGCGACACTCAAAAAATCCATGGATTCTCTTAAACATGAGTCCAACAAACGAGCATCCGACATTGCTTCTCTTGCTACAGATCAGAAGGTAATTTTGGAATCTCTTCGATCCTTACATACGAAGATTGACAAAAATCCTACTTCCCCTCCAACTCTTGAGCTTGATGCAGGTGAAGCTCTGTTTCATAGGCCAGATCGTGCCTCCTTAAAGAATGTAGAGAAGAAGATTGGGGATCTCTCCTCTGATGTTGAGAAAATTAAAACTTTTCTTTCCTCTTTTGGTCTTCGGAGTTCGACCATTGAGGAGGAGAAAACTATAGATCCAATCATCGATGCTCCTGTCACCAATGTTGATACTCCTATATCCGACGCACCTGTAACCGAGCCAACCCAAGACAAACTAGTGCAACAACAGATTTATGTCGCCGACTCAACTGTGCCTGTCACCGAAACCACCATTGTTGTCGATAATGTCATATAACTTGCCGATGAACCTATAGTTTCGGGTAACACTGGATTAACTATCGATGAGGAAAATGAAAGAATAGATGCACCAAGTCATGGGGAGGGAACCAGGGTCCGAACTCCTGACGACATTAATGATCAATCCTTGGAAAAGATTGATGAGGCTGAAGCATGTCTGAGGGGGAGAAAAGAAAAGATAAAGGCAAGAAACCAATGACATACGCTCAAGACCAGGCCGTTATGCAAAGAAACAAAGCTGAGAGAATTCGAAGACAAAGGGGACCGGATGTTGATTCTCTCAAACTAACATCTGCCTCTCATCCGAAGTGCTCTTCTGACAGACCTGCCGATCTTCTACTCTCCGATGCTGATAGGGAAACGGCCTTGCTAGCTCAACTTCAACATGATCAAGAAAGAGATCTTCTGAAAAAGATGGCCCAGGAAGAAGCTTCTCAAGCCAAGGTCGCCGATCCTCTACAAGCTCAAAAGGACGAATTAAAGCATCTTCAAGAATCGGCAGTTGAAAGAATTATGAGGTTGAATGGCTTAGAAAACGGATGACAACTCGGCGAAATGACTCGCCGATAACTGGAGGTGCTATTCAGACACTGAAAACCAAGCACGATTCCATTTTGATCCAAATTAAAAGGCAAAAAAGTTTCATCTGGTCGAGAAAATGGAATGGCTTGCAACTTTTGGTGCCTCTGAGTGAGCCGAGCTCTGCTACTTTCTATCCTTTAGCAAAAGCAAGCTGCTAATGCATGTGCTCAAAGAACTACCGAGCACATTTCTAACTTGGTGAGAATTCAGAAGGAGCACAAAATAAAGATCACTCTTGAAGAAGAAAAGAGACTGAATTTCCTTCAGAAATCTTTTCCTAAGGGACCAGCTCATAAACCACCAAGAAACAAGAAGAAAGGTCACTTTGCTACCCTAGCCGATGAAGGAAAGGTCATAAACTTGGCAGGTATTCATATCTCAATCCCTGTCTCAATTGCTCAACCAGAACGAACGATCATTTCGGTTTCTAACTTGGGAATATTCTTTGAAGACTCCTATGGAACCATCCAGTTCTTTAGGATAAGTGATACCTCAAGAGTCGACACTTCCTTTCTCCAAGAAATCATCGGTGTAGTACCAAATACGGATGACGGCAAACTAATCTACACTCCAATCAGAAACGAGCTTTATAGTCGGCTTTCTCCTTCAGAAAGATATCCTTTTTCACCCGAAGAGTTTTTGTTTCTGTACCTTTCAACTTTCTTAATCATGTATTTTTTTTGTGATGATTAATGAAAGTTCCTTTTAAGTTATCTGATGTGTTATATGTTTGCAAAAAAAATTCTGCACATATTTACTTTTATGTTTTTATACTGTATATACTTTACACTGTAAAATCGGATACATAAATAAAAAAAATGTATCTATGTGAAAAGAACCCAAAAAGAAACAGAAAGGGTCAAAAGTATTTATGAGTTTCTTTTACACTTTCTAACCAAGATATCGGTCTCATCATTGGGAGATTGTTGGATCACCGATGATTTGATGATGACCCCTCAATTTCTTCCTTAGTATATATATCTTGTGTTTTAGGTTCTTTGAAGAAGTCTGGCATTGCTCAACAAGTTCAGCGAATCGAAGACTAGTTGATACAAAGGAAACGTATCAACATTGTCGAAATGAAGATATGCTCACCGATTTGAATCCAGACTTGAAGCGGAATCCGAAACACATGGTCGCCGAAATGCTTAGACCAAAATCGGCTACTAGCCGAATACATGGCACTAGCCGAATATATCCTTTGATATATTCAGCTAGTATGCTTTATTTGGTTACATCGGATGACATTTATGAAGATACACCCTTTGTCACTATAAATAGAAGAACGTGTGCATCAAGCTTTTATTTCAAACATTTTCCTTAAACTTCAAAAAACGATTGTTTGTCTTATTGCAAAAAGGCTTGATGTGACAACTGAATACATGGAGAAAAGATGAACAATGACATCTCCTTTATGTACTATGAGGAATGGCACCAACCTTTTTCTAATAGTTTAAAGAATGGTACTATCTTTTGTCCAATGAATATACGGCAAGCAAATGGTATTGTGACAAGTGTCCACATGCATTTAATGCATGGGCACTATAAAAGGATAAGAGGAGCTTCCATGCCAAATACGCTTTCAACAAGATATCTTCTAAGTGCTTAAGTTGATTCAGCAGTGAGAAACAGTTTAAAATAGTTTTCTTTGTGTTTAGTTATATTTCTGTTTACTAAGTGATTTCTAAGTGTTTGGATTGTTAGAATAGATTTCATTTATTCTTTCCGCAACAATCTGTTTTCTAAGTGTAATTCTAGATATTAAATATTAAAGAATTTAAAAAGTGAAAAAAACTCTATGTATGTTTATTCAACCTCTCTTCTACAAATCCTTTACTTAAATTGACATTACCTTGTTTGGGACCAACAACCGTGTACTAACGAAATAGCATCTCTCTATGTTTATGAAATTTATGTTATATCGGTCAATGAGACTGGGATTTTGAGGTTCTGAAGTTGAATTGCAATATCAATTCATGTATATCATATGCATCTTATAATACTCATTTTTTTCTACTTGTTTAGGTAGCAGGAAGAAAACGGGTCGATATTGAAAAGTTTGTAATCAGTGTCTATATTGTGGTAATTTAAAACACAAAATATGCCTGAAATATTTACTTAGTTAAAATTTGATTAAAATCACAGGTGACAAGAGTGAATCAAAATCGAAAATCTAGAATCAAAATTGAATCAATTAACTTACCCCTCAAGGAGATGAAAGAAGATGACGCTGGGAAGGTGACTAGGAGTTTGGCAATTGGATAGGCAGTGCCAAATGTAGTCTTATCTACCCGAATTAGTATTCTTATGTTCTCCCGAGGGATATCATGCAACTTCTTCATTACATCGATTCGAATATCATATCTCACCGTATTGTGTGGGTATACAACTAGTATTTAAAAGAAAGATTTCTAGCTCCTTGCTAGTTTTAATAAAATTGCTTTCGTTCAAAAAAAATATTTAAAAGAGAGGAAATGAACAAATGATCAAAGGACTCCCAGGTTTAACGAGTTAACAAAATATTTTCTAACATAATTAGAGACAGGGGTCCAATACGTAGTAAAATATAAACCACAAAGCTCTTTACATAGTTATTTATTTTAGAGACGTGTAAAATTGATAATAGATAAACCATAAGGATCAAACATGTAATTCACTCTATCTTTTTATTAATGTATGCTATATGAACATTTTATCTAATAGACGGATATAGTTTACTTAATTTTTCCTCTTTTCATTGCATATGTAAATACATTGATCTATTATCTACATATTTTCAAAAAACCTTATGTAAGAATCTATAATTTAGTTAATATTTACTTAGAAGTTATTTATTCTTGGAAATGTAGTTTTCAAATTGGGGTGTATAAAAACCCGACTAACCCGACCAATCCGACCATCCAACCTAAATAACCAAACCCAACCTAATCCAATCCAAAGCAACTCGCTATTTAACCAAGTTGTAAAATCTTCATATCGTAGATATTGGGTTGAAATTAGGTTAAAATCATTAGAACTTAACCAATCCGATGACCTAATGCCATTTTATAAAATAGATTTAATATGATTATTAAGTTCTTAACTAATATGTGTACATTAGATAGAGCAAAATATAATTAACTCTATTCATAATTTCGACATAATTTCAACATAATTTCAACCACAATTTTAATTTTTTTATTTAAATGAATCTTCAACTTTATTTTTGGAGTATGTTAGACTTATTTATATATTATCATTTTGATTTTACTTCATTTAAAAACATCGTTTAGCTAGATTGTAATTTCATGTATCAAAGTTTCAAGTTGACCAACCAACCCACATGATTTAGGTTGGGTTGGATTGTGTTGAAATTTTCAAATCACAAATATTGGTTTGGATTGTTCAAATATATCTAGCTCGACCAACCCAACCCATGCACAACCATAATCTCATTGATACATTTAGGTAACATTTGTTTTTTAAATGGTGCCGAAGTCTTAAGTATTATTTCACTTATGATTGATAGAAGGTGTTGTTGAAGTCTAAAATTTGAATCAATAAGATTGTTTGTTTTTATAAACTGATAAATGTCTACCATGACGCAACAGTTTTTCCATAAAAACTTAGTTGCCCAGCGCTGTAAAGAGAAGACTATTGGCGGTAGATTTCTATTCATTAAAGGCCCTTGTATGGCAAGGGGAAACTGAAAGTGCGCTCTTGCGCACCAGCACCCGGAATTAGCAAGCCATCCAAGGGGCCAAGGCCGTACGCCACTTAACAACCTAAACACCCTCCTACCTAATCGCAACCGAAAACCCCAACGCAATCAATTTGTTTAATTAATATAATTTCACTTACTAATTCGTTATCATTACGAAATTTACATCTAAGTTGTATAATTAGCATTTATTTAAACGAAAGTATGTCATTAACATTATTTGACACATTTACATCCTATTAAAATAACATTAATTGATATAGGTAAGGGTCAATTCGGTAAGGATCAATTGACAGAAATGATCAATTAAGGTTAATCGATTGAGAAATGTCGTTGCCGAAGGTTTGGAGAACAATAATAGGCAAATGAAGAGGTTAGTTTACCTCTTACCAGATAGAGGATAATAAAACATACATGCCCATGAAAATTGAAAAAAAAAACAGTCTGCATGACCATATCTTTTAATGAATTAAACATAAGAGACTTATAAAAGTTTTTCCTTCAAAAACAAGCAAAGGCTTAATTTTGCCTATGTCATGTTAAAATTGAATATTAAAGTTATTTTTTAAACGGTTAATTTTTAGTTTCAAAATTATCTCAACTAAAATAGAAAGTGATTAAAGTATTGAAAATACATTCAGTTATTTATAAAAAAATTCCATGGTAAGAATATAATTATGTTATGATAAATTTTTAATATATATTTGAAGGGTAAAACCCGCAAAGTTTCAACAAACTAGAATGTACTTTAAAAGCAAATATATCAATATGTCTATTGATAGATATCAGAAGATAGCTTCAAAAGAAGACTAGGTTCTAAAGACAACATAGTTGAGATATTCTGAACTAGTTCTGAAAAGAGAAAGGTTCAGAACTCAGAAGACAAGCAGAGCAAAGCCTAAGGCATAACTTCTGAAGTGACTACTTCAGAAGTTCTGAAGATTCTGAAGAAGTTCTGAGGAAGTTCTGAAGATGGTTCTGACGATACTTCTGAAGAGGTTTTGAAGAATGATTCTGAAGAAGTTCAGAAGTAGTTCTGAACTTGCTTGTCATTTTTGTACTGTAACTTTAGCATTCTTGTATGTATATAAATAGATAGTTTGTTAGACAGTTATAACTAGCGTTCATAAAGCTTGTAAAGATACATACTTTGTAATGTTGTTCATTGATCAATACAATATACAACTTCGTTGACATAATTCTTGTTCTAATTCTTGATTCTTTCTATATTCTTGATATTTTGGGATCTAACATCTATATATTACATATTTATATTTTTTATAATCATGTTAATAAAGTTAACTTTTATTCAGTTTAACTAATTTACCTAAAAGGAAAAAAAATGGTTGATATCTTTAACTGAATTATATTTCGATAAATAAGACCCATATAATTAGTAGAGAGATATTCATGCGAGGACGGTAATAATTTACGAGAATTCAAGGACAATCCTTAGCCAATCATTTGTACATGAAATATTTTTCATGTACAAAATTATATGTGATTTTGTACAAAATTATATATGATCTGGGTGACTTTCCATGCGAGTTAAGTAGTCCCAAAAGTCGGCCGCTACCCATTAGTGCAAAATCACATATGATTTTGTACAAGAAAAAAAAAATTCTCGTATTCTCGTAAATAATTAGCGTTCTCGTAAGAACCCGGTTCATAATTAGTATGGTTATAATAATATAAAATAAATTAGAGTAAACTTCACTTTTGGTCCCTGAGGTATAGTGATTTATTTGAAAGTGATACATGAATTTCAATAAGTCAAGATTTTGTCCTCCAAGTTGAATTTTGCTTTGAAAGTGGGACCTGATCACTAACGTCGTTAAAAATGTCCATTAGAGTTAATGGTAAAATTGTCCAACCATGTTTTCCCTCTATTTTTTCATATTGTTTTTTTCTCTTTATTTTTGTAAGAAATGTCAAACTCTAGGGACCAACTACTTAATTAACTCATATATGAGTTTACACAGGGACAACCTTACCACCAGTGACCTTCTTTCCACAATACTGCCAAACTCCCCTTCCCCTCCGGTGACCCTCTTTTCCTTCCCTTCACAAACGAAACACCCGTACACAAAATCACAAGGATGAGATCTCACACACATACATACCCTCTTCCCCTTCCCTCCTTTTTTGCGTCATCGCCATTTTTTCCGGGCTTCCGGCATCACATACACAAACCTTAAAACTAAGTGAGCAATGTTTAAATGGGAAACATACAACCGAAAGTAAACACTTATAATCCCAACATATCAATAAAAATGGCCAAAGAAATTCTCGCTTTAAGATCTTGTAAATGGAATCGTCCTTCAACAACCAAAACTCCATTTATAAGAGAGGGGAAAGTTCAAATGCAAACTTAAACTTGGTTGTGAACATTAGAACAAATGAGATTTCTTCAAAGTGATGATTTAATATTATGTGGGACCCACATCATATGTGGTCCACATTGTGTCCCTTTGTTCCCTTAAAAATCAAAAGTTCTCATTTGAACCTCCCTCTATATATATATATATATATAGGGACGGGTTCAAATGAGAACTCAAATTTGGTTGTGAACGTGAGGACAAATGAAAGTGCGACACGTGTCCCATTCAAAGAAGTATTATAATATATATTCAG
The DNA here is from genome assembly GCA_036898165.1 of Silybum marianum. NCBI lineage: Eukaryota > Viridiplantae > Streptophyta > Magnoliopsida > Asterales > Asteraceae > Silybum > Silybum marianum. The sequence goes on along the minus strand of CM072533.1, from coordinate 27,877,835 downwards.
TCTGAATATACAAAGGAATATTCAGTCTGAATATTCCTTTGTATATTCAGACTGAATATATACTAGACTGAATATTCCTTTGTATGTTTAGACTGAATATATACTATATTCAATCTGAATATTCCTTTGTATATTCAGTCTGAATATTGTTTATTTTGACACGTGTCACGCTCTCATTTGTTCTCACGTTCACAACCAAATTTGAGTTCGCATTTGAACTTTCCTTCTCTCTCTATATATATACATATATATATATATGAGTGAATTATAGTATTGGTCCCCGCACTTTGATGGCTTTTTGCAACAATAACACCGTGGTTCGTAGCCACGTGCTCTAATCCTCTGAGCAAAAAAAAGTGCAAAAAGAGAGACAAAACATGGTTGGATGATTTTATCCTTGACTCTAACGAAGATTTTTAATGGTGTTAGTGGTCAGGTCCCACTTTCAAAGGAAAATTCCAACCTAGAGAACAAAATCTTTACATACTGAAGTTCAAGTCCCACTTTTAAAGAAATCACTATACCCCAGGGACCAAAAGTGAAGTTTACTCAATAAATTATATCACAATGAAACATGAATTATAAAAAAAGTCAATGTCATTTAAGTCAAAATTGGAATATGAAATTAGTTCAAAAAGTTCATTCGCCCGCTCATCTCAAACGAAAAAGAAAAATAAACAATCCCCTCCAGTTCGAGGCTCCGACCGGCAACCACAAACCACCCATCTTCAGCATCTTAGCGACTGTTACTCTTTGGTTCTTCCTCGGGCTCTCTCTCAATCTCTCGACTCAAGACTTAACGTTTAAAATTTTGCCTTAACTTTGTTGTTTATGATTTTGCCCTAAAAACAAATAACAAATTTACAATGTTAAATTATTAAGTGTTTAAGTGATTATAGTTTAATAGTTACATGATTATTAGTTTATTACATGATTTATTTGTTTGCCCTAACCTTAATGTGTTTTATTGTTTCCCTAACTTATATAATTACATGATTTATTTGTTTGCCCTAATCTAAATGCTAATTTTTTATATATTTATTGTTTTGACTAGTGTTGATATACCCTAAGGCCTAAATTTTGTATATTTATTGTTTTGATTAGTGTTGATATGGACAAATATTTAAAAAGAAAGGCTTCATCGGAACTGGGTGCAAGTACTCCAACCCCTATAAACTAGATCAACCGCCAAAAATTATCATTTGAAATCAACCAAAAACCATAAAAAATTTCTCGAAATCAACCAACAACCTCAGAAATATCTTTCGAAATCAACCGAAAAACTTAAAAAGTCCCCTAACGAGGAATTCGGCTAAAAAATCCCTCGAAATCAATCGAAAAATACATCAAACAGCTTTCCAGACATTTGATCCAATTTAAGGGTGCACCCGCTCGGGAAAAATCCTAGGTCCGCCACTACCTTTAGGATGGAACCCCTCCTCGTTTCTCCCACAACGTAACTCCTTCCATTTTCTCTAGTGAAACCATGTTCCCTTTCTTCCTTCATATTCAATGCGAATATGTGGAAGATGCAGACCAAATTTTAGATGAAGATCTAGATTTAGTTGGGGTGGAGCTGTTCTTGAGACAGGGATTTGATTTTTAGGGATGTTGATAGAGATACTAATATAGCTTCAAAAGGTACTAGGTTCTGAAGAGTAAGAAAGATCTGAAGAAAGAAAGACTCAAAACTCAGAAGACAAGCAGAGAAAAGCCTAAGGCATAACTTCTGAAGTGGCAACTTCAGAAGTTCTGAAGATTCTGAAGATACTTCTAAAGAAGTTCTGAAGAAGGTTCTGAAGACACTTCTGAAGAAGTTCAGAAGTAGTTCTGAAGAAGTTCAGAAGGTGTTCTAAACAAGCTTGTCATTTTTGTACTGTATCTTTAGCATTTCTATTTCATGTATAAATAGATAGTTTGTTAGATTGTTAAAACTAACGTTTTCATAAGCTTGTAAAGACATATTTTGTAATACAGTTCATCTGATCAATACAATATACAACATTTGGTGATCTATTTCTTGTTATCTTTCTATATCTTCATTGTTTGGGATCTATCAGATGTATTTTGGCTTTGATTTTGATGTACTTGAATCGATTTTAGTTATTGTAACACCCTGAATTTTATGTCTCCTGAATCTATTTTATATATATACATGCTGGGTATTTCGTTAAGCTAAGGGTTAAAGTGATTTTTGGGCTTTAGATGGAAATTGCGACCATGGCATGTGCGACCTAGCCATGGCATCGGCGCAGCATAAGGTCGCAATTTATCTACCGTAGGTCGAGCAAGAGAAGTGCGACCATGGCAAGTGTGACCTTGCCACGGCATCGTGGTTCCAAGTCGTAATTAATGTACCGTAAGTCAGCTCGGGAATGTGCGACCAGAGCACTGCGACCTTACCACTCACCCGCGTCGCACTTTTAGGTCGCATTTCGGGCATGATGTATAAAAACGGGTTTTTAGGTGAGTTATCATTTATTACAAATCAGATACCTTTCTCTTAGGAATTACTCTGAAGTGGAACCCTAGAGGGGCGATTTTCAGGAGCAATAACTCCTCTTCAACAACCATTCTTCATCAAGCATTTACTAGGAGCACAAGTTAAGGAATCAAGATCTAGGGTTCAAACCTTAGGTGTTTTTCATCTCCTCTCTAGAGTCCAAGTAGTGTTGGGAGCACTTTAGGGTTTCTTCAAGCCCTAGTATTGTGATCGTGCTAGTGGGGCTTCAAGGGAATGAGTGGAGCTAGATGCCGGTAGAGGCATCCTTTTGGAGTACATCTTCGTGTGTACAGATAGAGTTGCATAGAAGGTTTATTTTGAGGAATTAGAGACACCCGAACTTAATCTGTATTTGCTAATTGTATAGATTAATAGGTTGTCATCTAGTATCCGTGTGGTTTTGTAAACTATTTTACTCCACCCCATTTCTATGGGTGATGTCTATTCATTCAATATTTCCGCATTATATTTGGTTTAAATTAACTACCAATTTTAGAGGTGTTATAAGTTGATATCAGAGCTCTAGTTTAAGTGAACTAGGTGTAACCTTCAGACGCCTAGACTTAAGTCGAGACTGTAAGTATTGAATTGTGAGAATGGGTAGACACTCTTGAGATAAGAGAGCTTTAGAATCGACGGAAATGCGCTAATCATGAAATGTGACTTTGGTAATAGGGATTCTTGTGTGTATGATATATCCAAGATATCACGTACCTAATGCTATTTTGGGTGCATTGTATTCTGAGTATGCTTATTTTACTATTGTTGCGATGATTGGTGAACGTGTTATACGTATTTATGTTAGCTTTGTCTTACTCTTGACAGACTAAGATGGTAAACACGCGTACTAGATCACAAGTTGAGGCGAACGGCGCAATTCATAGCACAAGGGATGTCACTCAACCACCTCTGATCCCGGTTATCTCAACCATACCTATACCCAGAATAAATCGCATACCGGAAGTTAACCTCGATCCGGGAAATCCGCTAATGGTGGTGGCGGGTTCTCAAGATGAACTACAAGTCCGTTTGTTACAAGCGGTAAATTCTGTTATTGCTCGACAACATGAAACAATGAAAAAAATATTTGAAGAACGCGATGTCAGTGCCCGAAGGCACGAGGCCACTGTTGAGAACATCATTGTGGGTTCTGGGGAAAATGGAACCGGGCAGGCTACTGAAGAGACACCTGCAACTGTAGTGAGACGAGCAGGAAGAAGTTGCTCGTACAAGGACATCATGTGTACCAAACCGCCCGAGTTTTTTGGTTCGGATGATCCGGTGAAGTGCATCCGGTGGTTGCGAGAAATCGAGCAAGCATTTAGCTCGAGTGATTGTGAAAAGAGGCAAAAGGTGAAGTTTGCCTCGCAAATGCTAAGGGGCGAGGCCCTGATATGGTGGGACGTTACCACGGTTACCCTTGGGTCCGTGCTGACATGGGAGATGTTCAAGGCGAAGATCTTGGAAGAATATTGCAATGAAAGAGCTGTCGACCGAATTGTGGACGAGTTTCGGGCTCTCAAGAAGGGGAGCAAGACTGTGAGAGAGTACACTCGGTTGTTTGTAGAGCAGCTGAGTTTGGTGGGGCATGTGGCCCTGAACGAGAAAGAAAAGATAAAAGCCTATATCAAAGGTTTTCCGTCATCCATGATGGAGATGATTCGTGTTTCAAAGCCCTCTACTTTAAGAGAGGCGATCGAAGAAGCCCAACATAATGAGGATGCTTAGAACTTGGGCAAAGAAGAAGGGATGGCAGTTGGGGAAAATAGGAAATGGGAAGGACAAGCGGCGCTTTCCAAGAAGTCGAACTACAACTACAACAACACCAACAACAACAACAACAGGAGGGCGGATTCTAAGAAGGAAGCTAGTTGGTGCTCCAAATGCCGGAGCAAACACTTTGGAGCGTGCAACTCATTTTCCGGCAACTGTCATAAGTGTGGGAAGACTGGGCACCTCAATAGGGACTGCCAAACCAAAGCACCCATATGCTTTGAGTGCAAAGAGTCCAGTCACTACAGGAACGGCTGCCCGAAGTTGAAGCTCGTGGGTTCTCAAGTAAAGGCTTCTAGTACTCCGAAGGCGGTGGGGAGAGCTTTCAAGATGACGGTAGATGAGGCGAAAGCATAGACGGACGTGGTGTCGGGTACGTTCCTTGTTAATTCCGTACCCGCTCATGTTCTTTTGATTCCGGTGCTACTTTTTCTTTTGTGTCCACTTCTTTCTACCCAAGCCTTCTAGTACTGCTTAGTACTTTGGAGGATGCCTATATTGTTGAAATAGCCGATGGTAAACAAATTCTAGTTCGGGACATTCTTAAGGGTTGCGTCTTAGAGATCGAAGGGAATAAGTTTGGAGTGAACCTCATGCCTATGTCGATATAAGGGTTTGATGTGGTGATTGGAATGGATTGGTTGGCCGAGAACCAAGTCGAAATTTTGTGTTCTAAGAAGTTAATACGGCTTCCGTTGTCGAAGGGAGGTGTAGTAGTAGTTTATGGGGAGAAAAGAAAGGGTGAAGTTGCATTGTTGACCTTAGCAAAGGCACGCAGATGCCTAGCCAAAGGATGCCATTCTTTTCTAGCATACGTTTTAGATGCAAAACTGGAAAAGAAGAAGCTTGAAGATGTTCGGGTTGTTGATGAGTTTCCGGATTTATTTTCCGAAGGCTTGCCCGGTTTGCCACCCAATAGGCAAGTGGAATTTCGAATAGACCTAGTGTCGGGGGTCGCTCCAATTGCAAGAGCGCCCTACCGTTTGGCACCATCGGAGATGCAAGAGATGATGACGCAATTGCAAGACCTTCTAGAGAAGGGTTTCGTGAGACCAACTTGTCACCGTGGGGAGCTCCGGTCTTATTTGTAAAGAAAAAAGATGGCATGATGATGATGTGCATCGATTAGAGGGAATTGAATAAGGCAACCGTGAAGAACAAGTACCTACTCCCGAGAATTGATGACCTCTTTGATCAACTACAAGGAGCGGGATGTTTCTCAAAGATCGACTTGCGTTCGGGTTATCACCAAGTGAAGGTGAAGGAGGATGATGTGTCAAAAACGGCATTTAGGACACGGTATGGACATTACAAATTCTTGGTGATGCCGTTTGGGTTAACAAACGCGCCGGCGTTGTTTTTGGATTTAATGAATCATGTGTGTCGACCATTTCTGGACCAATCAGTAATAGTGTTTATTGACGATATCCTTGTTCACTCTAAGAACGAGTTAGACCATGAGCAACACCTCCAAGAGGTTCTCAAAGTGTTAAGGAAGTAAAAGTTTTACACTAAATTCTCAAAGTGTAACTTCTGGTTGAAGGAAGTTCAATTCTTAGGTCATGTTGTCACGAAAGACGGAGTAAAGGTAGATCCATCCAAGATCGAGGCAATGATGAATTGGGAACCGCTTAGGAGTCCGTCCGAGATCCGAAGCTTCTTAGGACTGGTGGGTTATTATAGAAGATTTATTCAACACTTCTCAAAGGTTGCATCTTCTCTGACATCATTGACAAGGAAGAACGTGAAGTTCATTTGGACCGACAAGCAAGAAGAGGCTTTCTGAACTCTTCAAAAGAAATTGTGTGAGGCACCGATTTTATCCTTGCCGGAAGGATCTGAAGATTTTGTGGTGTATAGTGATGCGTCAAAGATGGGGTTGGGATGCGTGCTAATGCAAAGGGGAAAAGTGATTGCTTATGCATCGAGGCACCTTAAGGAGCACGAAAAGAATTACTCAACCCATGATTTGGAACTAGCGGCGGTGGTATTTACATTGAAATTATGGCGACATTATATTTATGGAACTAAGTGTACACTCTACACCGATCACAAGAGTTTGAAGCATATTTTCGATCAAAAGGAACTAAACATGAGGCAACGACGTTGGCTAGAGTTGCTTAAGGATTATGATTGTGAGTTGTTATACCATCCGGGTAAGGCAAATGTAGTAGCAGATGCTTTAAGTAGGAAGGAGTATGGTAGCGGGCCGTGCTGACGAGAATTGACATAGTGTCAAGTTTGATTGACCGAATCAAGACTTCCCAAGCGGAAGCACTACTCAAGGAAAACTTAAAGAACGAAGTCATGGTGAAGCAACACTTGTTGTTAACAAAAGATACTCGTGGTTTGAAACTATTTTGAGGGCGTGTTTGGGTGCCCAAGATTAGGGGCAACCGAGAACTACTATTGGAAGATGCTCATAAGTCTAAGTACTCCATACATCCGGGTAGTACCAAGATGTATAGAGATCTGAAGTTAACTTATTGGTGGCCCGTCATGAAGTTGGATGTGGCTAGATATGTGGAGAGATGTGTGACTTGTTTGCAAGTCAAGGCGGAACACCAACGACCATATAGAAGTCTTCAATCGCTGGAAATTCCAGAATGGAAATGGGAACACCTCACTATGGACTTTGTGACGAAGCTACCAAAGACCTTGAAGGGTCACGACACCATATGGTAGTGGTGGATAGATTGACTAAGAGTTCTCACTTCTTACCAATGCGAGAAGTCGGCCCAGTTGACAAATTGGCTAAGTTGTATGTGGATGAGATAGTTGCAAGGCATGGCGTGCCTTTGACTATCGTGTTAGATCGTGATAGTCGGTTCACTTCTCACTTTTGGAATGGTTTACAAGAAGGGTTAGGCACCAAGATAAACTTAAGTACGGCATTCCACCCCCAAACAGATGGTCAAAGTGAAAGGAGTATTCAGACTCTTGAGGACATGCTTAGGTCATGTGTTATTGATTTCGGTGGAAATTGGGATTCGCATCTACTGGTGGTAGAATTTGCCTACAACAACAGTTACCATTCTAGTATTGGAATGGCACCTTTCAAGGCACTTTATGGACGAAAATATAGGATATCGGTATGTTGGTTGGAAGCAAGCGAGAAGCAATTCTCCAGACCCGAGATTGTGCAAGAGACGGCTGACAAAGTGAAGATTATTCGAGAACGATTAAAGGCGGCGCCAAGACTGTCAGAAGAGTTATGCCGATAAGAAGAGAAGACCCATGGAATTTCAAGTAGGTGAACGAGTTATGCTCAAGGTATCTCCTTGTAAGGGTATCATTCGGTTCGGAAAACGCAGAAATCTTAGTACACGTTTCCTTGGACCAGTTAAAATCCTTGATAAAGTGGGGCGTCAAGCCTATAAATTGGAATTGCCACCCGAGATGGCCGGAATTCACAACACATTCCATATTTTTTACTTAAGGAATTGTTTGGCGAAAGAAGAGAGTGTGATTCCTCTCACGGAAATTCGAGTTGATAACAACAACCGATGTGTGGAAGAACCGGAGGCAATCTTAGAAAGCAAGTCTAAAAAGTTACGCTACAAACAAATCGTCATGGTTGAAGTTCAATGGAAGCATCATAAAGGATCTAACTTGACGTTGGAAGCGCAGGAGAATATGAAGAAAAGATACCCGAATTTTGTTTTGTTAGGATTTAGATTTCGAGGAAAAAATCAATTCCAAGGTTGGAGGATTATAACACCCTGAATTTTATGTCTCCCGAATCTATTTTATATATATACATGTTGGGTATTTCGTTAAGCTAAGTGTTAAAGTGATTTTTGGCCTTTAGATGGAAATTGCGACCATGGCAGGTGCGACCTAGCCATGGCATCGGCGCAGCATAAGGTCGCAATTTATCTACCGTAGGTCGAGCAAGAGAAGTGCGACCATGGCAGGTGTGACCTTTCCATGGCATCGTGGTCCCAAGTCGTAATTAATGTACCGTAGGTCAGCTCGGGAATGTGCGACCAGAGCACTGCGACCTGACCACTCACCCGCGTCGCACTTTTAGGTCGCATTTCGGGCCTGATGTATAAAAACGGGTTTTTAGCTGAGTTATCATTTATTACAAACCAGATACCTTTCTCTTAGCATTTACTCTGAAGTGGAACCCTAGAGGGGTGATTTTCAGGAGCAATAACTCCTCTTCAACAATCATTCTTCATCAAGCATTTACTAGGAGCTCAAGTTAAGGAATCAAGATCTAGGGTTCAAACCTTAGGTGTTCTTCATCTCCTCTCTAGAGTCCAGGTAGTGTTGGGAGAATTTTAGGGTTTCTTCAAGCCCTAGTGTTGTGATCGTGCTAGTGGGGCTTCAAGGGACTGAGTAGAGCTAGATGCCGGTAGAGGCATCCTTTTTGGAGTACATCTTCGTGTGTACAGATGGAGTTGCATAGAAGGTTTATTTTGAGGAATTAGAGACACCCGAACTTAATCTGTATTTGCTAATTGTATAGATTAATAGGTTGTCATCTAGTATCCGTTTGGTTTTGTAAACTCTTTTACTCCTCCCCATTTCTATGGATGATGTCTATTCATTCAATATTTCCACATTATATTTGGTTTAAATTAACTCCCAATTTTAGGGGTGTTATAGTTATTTAAGATTTCTATTCACACTTTTATGTTTTAATTTAATTAATGGATTGATTTTTTTGATGTTCTTGAGATTTGTTGTTGATTTTGTGTTGGGATTTGTGACCGAGTGATGGAGGGTGGTGGACGATGTCACAATAGTGGATGCTAGTGGCGGGTGGTGGTGGCAGGTGGGACCTGGTGATTAACAGAGTTGGATTTGAAAAGAAAGTAAGAGATAGTTAGTGAAAATGTCACATGAAGTGACTAATAGGATCGGATTTAAACATCATACAAACACAAAATAAGGACCATTGATATACTTAATGCATCTTAGAACATCTCCAACAACTTTTCTATAATTTTTCTAAAATAGAAAATGGAAAACCAAATCTCTAAAAATATTTCCTCCAACTCCAACAAGTTTTCTGTTTTAGATAATCCATCATTACTTATTAAAATATTCAACATATTTAATAAAATATTATTTCTCTCTTTTACACATTTAACTTTAATAATTTTGATTGGTTTATATATTAAAATAATGTTTCTCTTTCATAGTTTAGGCATTTTACAGATATCTTTCCAATTCTCTAAAGTAGCAAAAAATATAGCAATGCTGTTGAAGTAGGGGTAGCAAAAAGTGATCCAACCCGCTAACCCAATCCGAACCCAACCCAGAATTAGTAGGTTGGATTGAGATTTTCAACCCATTTAAGTTAAATGGGTCAACTCTCCTAACCCATTTAAATAAATGGGTTGGGTTGAAATGTTCGATCTATTTACAACCCGTTTTCAACTCATTTAAAACATGTTTTCAACCAATTTAAAATGTATATATTTTATATTTATTTTTAATTATAATGTCTAATATTATCTATGAAAAATTGAAAAATTGAAACTCTCTCAGTTTTGTTAAGTGTGAAACACTAATAAAATAATATCCAAACCACCTCAAAGTCTCCCTCTCGGCTTTCTCACAATCTCTCTTCCCGTCTTCCCCACTAAGGCTCCAACAGAAATTAAAGCAACTTAAGTAGACGTTTAGATATTTGAACAATTTATTGCATTTATGGTTGTGTTTTATTCAAATTTTGAACTATTTATTTTTGTTTGTGTTTATGTTTATGTTTATGTTTTATTCATAAAACTAAATAGTCTAATTGATAACTCTCATTTTAAGTGTTATTTCTACTTCTTTAGAGTGTATTTTTTATTCCTTTTAGTATGTGTTTTTCCTTTTTGTGTTTGTGTTTCCCCTTTTTATTTATTTATTTTCATTTGGAGTTTTTGAGGACAAGAGTTTGTATTTTGATTAGTGTATGTGTCGTTTTGGAGCTAGTACGTAGTAGTGGCGAGTCACCACTGTGGTGAGCAACGTCTGGAGCTGCTGGAGCTGCAGAAAACCCTTCTGGATTTATTGCCAAATATGTATTAAAAGATGCAGGATTCAGCTTGGTCATGGGCTGGAGATATCATGAAAATAAAGAACAAAGTTGACAAAGGGAACATGACAAAATAGAGAAAGAGGACACCATTGAGAGATCTCTTTCCTTTCTCAAGTCTCTTTCATGGAGAAGAAGACAACCATGATACATCACTTTCTCCTCTTAAGTCCCTTTCAATCATCTCTCCTTCTCTAACTATAAAAGAGAGCTCTTGGGACTTTATTTGATGCATCCATCAATCTTGAGAGCATTCAGCTGATAATTCAAAATCTATCTTTTTATTTTCTTGTAATTTAAATTTTTGTAATTTACTTTCCCGTCAGCCACAGTGGTCACTGACCACTGTGGCCAGTTACGATTAATGCAATTTCTGTTTTCGTATTTCTACTTCTGCAATATTTCTTTACTTATGTATTGTAGCTAAACCCCCCCTTTGGGTGTGGGTGTAAGACGAACCCGAGAGTCCAAAATGTAACACTTAGGTGTTACTATTTTTTGCTAACTCTTCGGTTTGGTCATTCGAGTCAAAGTTTCAACTCAACGCGGACAAGCTGATCACTTTAAGTGTTAATATTAGATCTTAGACCTCGAGAGGGGCGGATCTGAAATACTGCTTGAATGATGCAATGAGGTTTGAGAAAATATTCAATAATCGCATAGAGATATGGATTTTTGCATAATCGTACTAAGGTTCAGATGTGGGTCGAGTGGGTGTGTCATAGAGATATGCGCATCCCTCCACACCTGGTGGAGCTAAGATCTTCGAGATCTACTTATGTACGATTGGCAAACCGAAGGTTAGCATTTGTGGCGACTTTATAATAAAACAGTTTTCGCAACCTATATGACGTAGCTTCGAGAGGAGGAAATTATATGGGACTACATTGTGACCGGCTTTATTAACCATTTAAGTTATTAAAATACTCTTGGGGAAAAACTTACATCCATACCCGCTTTTATTTAATTGTTATTTATAAAGTTATTAAATTTCCAACAACAACAAATCATTTTTATAAACTCTAAACTTTGCACCGGAAGCTCGTAAAGAAATCTCCGATTCTTAGTCGGCCAGTCCTTGGACGATCTTGGTTTTTATCATTATATTACTTGAAAATTGAACGCAATAGTGGTATGCACTTGCACTATTATTGTGACACATTTCACGTGTATTATTTTGCTATCACTAATCCTTTTTATTTTATTTAAAATTAAATGTGCGAACCAAGATTCAACCCATTTAATTAACAGGTTGGGTTGAAAAAATAATAAACAGATCAACTTGTTGTCAACCTATTTAAGTAGCATGTTGGGTTGGGTTGAGATTTCCTACATGTTTAATAAACGGGCTGAACCTGAACCCAACTCAACCTGACCCATTGTCACCCCTATGTTGGAGGCTTGAAGCATTTTAGAAAACAAAATCTTTTTTTTCCTATTTTAACGATGCTGTTGGAGATGCTTTTAGAAACCGAATCCAAAATCTAAACATAACACCAATGCCAAATTTGTAATGTACTCTTAATAAAACAAATTTGTATTGTACCCTTAATAAAATAAAGTTCAGGAAATATTTTATTTATAAAGTTATATATATACATATATATATAGAAAGAGGTTCATGCGAGGACGCTAACAATTTACGAGAATGCGAGAACAAACCTCAGCCAATCATTTTATACATGAAATTTTTCATGTACAAAATCATATATGATTCATGTACAAAATCACATATGATTCACGTACAAAATCATATATGATTAGCCGCGACTTGCCCATGAAAAAAGTCGCGCGTGTCCTTTTTGATGCTTACAAAATCACATATAATTTTGTACACTAAAAATTTCATGTACAAAATGATTGGCCGAGGATTGTCCTCGTATTCTCGTAAATTGGTACTGTCCTCGTATGAACTCGCCCCTCTCTCTCTATATATATATATATTTCTTTTTTGTTTGCAAATCTATAACATGTTCTTATAGTTGCATCAAATAGACTATACATATCTTTTAATTTCATCAAAGACAATACGGTCGTCAATTTTTAAAAAATATGTTCAATGAAATAGGAATCGAAGTAAAGCACTTTCTATTTTGACATGATGTATCATTATATAAATATATATGAATTTTTATTAAAAATATTAAACTTATTTTTTCAAAACCAACTTTAAAGAGTCAACAACATTGGGATATTATACCTTTCAATTAGGCAAAATGTTGAAGACTAAGCATGTGCAAATTGGACCCATAAGATCATGAGGACAAATTTCAAACTTGTCTCATTATTTTTTCGGATTTCAATTATTTGTGCAACACAAAGTAATGTTTGTTATTAAATATTTGTTAGGATTCTTTGTGTTAATATTGAATGCCACTTAAATTTAGAAAAAGATCATCTTAGATATTTGTTATTAAAAGAGAGAATAATATTTTTCTAAACAAATGTGGTAATATGGACAGATCAAATATAATCCAACTCACTTGATGGTTTTTAGGGTTTCTGACCATCTAAATAATTTGGGTACAAACTATGTACTAAGGACGCGTTTGGTTCGCGGGATTTGGAGGGATTTGGAGGAATTTGGATTTCAAATCCAATCCATTCCGATATTTGGTTTGCCTGATGGTAAGGATTCAAAATCCATGGATTCATTTAAAATCCCATGAACATTAGATTTTGAAATCCTTGGCGGAAGCTCGGGATTTCACGGGATTTCGTAGGATTTCTATGAAATAATGTTCTAAAAATGTTAAAAACATTTGTTTTGTAATAATTGATTAATAAAAATGTAATTTAATTATTTTTATATAAATTATTTATCAATAATGGAAATCTAATTCCATTCCAAATCCTACAAACCAAACACACCTATGATTTTCAAATCCATTCCAATCCAAATCCCTCGAAATCCAAATCCTTCCATGAAATCCAAATCCCTCAAAAACAATCCCGCAAACCAAATGGACCCTAAGTGTGTTTGTGGTGCGGTTTGATGCGATTTGGGATTAAACCGATGTGATTTAAGTATTTTCCCAAACTGCATATCACACCTCGTAAACCTCAAACCTTACCGCAAAATGCGGTTTGGTACGGTCTGTATCATCGTAATTTATGTCTACAATCCAATAATTATAAGTTTAAAAATGCATTATAAATCATCGAAAAATTATAGTACTCCAAAAAAAATAAAGAGTTTAAATATATCCGATTCCCAAATACGTATTGCATAATCAAACATAGTCTAATAAAAAATGGGAAAAGTCTAAAAAAACCCAACGATCTATCTGATTTTGAATGATTAAGTCCTTAAACTATTTTTTTGAATGAAAAAACACTTAAACTTTCTGAAACCGGTTAAATACATCCTTGTAACCTGTAAAAACAAGTTTATGTTATAAAAATTTGGAAAAAGTCTAGAAAAACCCACCAAACTATCTGTTTTTTAATGATTAAGTCCTTAAATTGTTTTTAACAAATAAATCCCGATTTTTTCCTAAATCTTTTTACCAAATTAATTTTTGAACTTTCTTTTGAACAAATAAATTCCAAATTTTTATTGAAAAAAAATAAAATCATGAACTTGATTTTGATTTTGAACAAATAATGCGGATTTTTTTTGAGCAAAATCATAAACAAAAATATATAATTTTTCTCACAGACAACAAAGTACGATAAATCATACCATTTTCAATACTAAATACAAAACATATAAAAGTTTTGCATAAAGCATAAATTAAATTTTTCATCAACTTAATTTTTTATCTATAAATTTTTTTATGTATAAATTTTTTTATTATCTATTTATGTTTTAGACTTGACTTTTATTTTATATATTTCATAATTAGTAATGGAAATGCTATAATTTTTCTCCATTTAATTGGTTTATCGTACTTTTTTGTCGGTAAGAGAAATTATATATATTAAGGATGAGCTGAACGGACCGAAATTCCGATCCAAACCGGTACCGGTACCGAATGTGACTATCGGTTCGGGATTCGGTATTGGGTTTTTTCATTTTCAGGATTCGGTACCTTCGGTATCGGTACTAGTCCCGGTAAATCCCGAACCGAACCGAGGAATTTAAAAAGTCATTTTTCAATTTGAATTGGTAACAAACCCTTCCCGTTTTTATAGAAAATCCACTTAAATATATTACAATTTTCGGTTTTTGTATTTTCTACTCAAATACCGATTTTTTTCTTGCAATTCTTCATATTTCGGTTCTTGCAATTCTCCAAAATCGGTTCTGTAATTTATCCAAAACCCGGTTCTTGCATAATCAGCTCCTCCAATCCGGTTCCGCTTAAGTGATTTTGGTTTTTGTTATTGTGTATAATGGTCAACGGTGAAAAACGGTAGTCGTCTCAAAAAATGGTACCAAACGGTTCTAGTCCCGAAAATTCCGGTACCGAACTTCTCTTATCGGTTCGGTATTCGGTATTGATTTTTTCCACTCCCGGTTTCGGTACTACCCGGTATCGGTACCGGTCCGGTACCGAGCTCATCCCTAATATATATTTTTGCTTATGATTTTGTTAAAAAAAATCCACATTTATTTGTTCAAAATTAAGTTCATGATTTTATTACTTTAAAAAAAGTTTGAGATTTATTTGTTAAAATAAAGTTCAAAAATTAATTGGATAAAAAGATTTAGGAAAAAACTTTGGGATTTATTTGTTAAAAAATATCAAGGACTTAATCATTTAAAATCAGATAGTTTGTTGTGTTTTTCTAGGCTTTTTCCAAATTTTTATAACATTAACCTGTTTTTACAGGTTACAAGGGGCATTTAACCGGTTTCAGAAAGTTTAAGGGTTTTTTTATGCAAAAAAATAGTTTAAGGACTTAATCATTCAAAACCAAATAGTTCGTTGGGTTTTTTCAGACTTTTTCCTAAAAAAATTCAAGCTAAATTGGACGTGTCCAACTAATTTGTTAATATTGGCAATTGCCATATTGGATCAAACTCAAAGTTCAAAATACAAAGTTCAAAAATATTACATAAACAATAATTTATTCTATATATATATGTGTGTGTGTGTGTAACAACCGAAAACTTAAATTATAGATAACTCTAAGTCTTGCTCAAAAATAGCAAACATTATTACTAAGTCGGTCCCAAAATTCAACTCGATCTCAAGTGTTTGCAGCGGAACAAACAGTAAGCTACTGAGATTTATTACATAACTTGAATGGAAAACTAGGCAACTATCTAACTAAGAGTAGCGCCTTCACTTCATGTTCCTACGTTCATACTTTCCCCTTACCCTTGCTAGAGCTCTCTACCATATACTTCCCTGAAAATGTTTTCAGTTTTATAAAAGTAAGGGTTAGACCAAAGGCCTAGTGAATTCCCTGAAAACCACACTTAAATAGTGCATGACAGTTATAACATTCGTAAGAGATTAGTCGTGAAACAATAACTCACGCACACCACACTATAAATACAAATATTTGTTGCAACGGTAGAACACGTTAATAGTCACTCACACTTGTGACAAGATGTTCGGGATCACACTTGCCTATAGTTAAGATTATATGAAAAGAATTTATATCCCTTGGTCGGGTACACACTTCCCGAGAATTTATATCCCTTGGTCAAGATATGGCTACACTCTTGTGTGTGCCCAAAATATTTTTCCAAAATTTTGACTCAACAAGTGCAAATTGGAGCAACATGAAATAATTTTCGTAAATTATTTTTTAAAATAATTGTCGTGCATGCATCCGGTCGGAACCCGAAGTCTGAAAACCATGCCCACCAAGTTTATTTACCACAAGACCGACATTTGAAAGCTTCATATCTTAAGACCATCATCCACAACTAAATCCATAGATTTACAAGTATCTTCCCGGAATAAAGATGATTAAACAAGCCTATGGTTCATAACTATCCATTATCTCCGACTTCAAAACGATCGACATTATATATTCGCCGTACTTAGTTGTCATCCAAAATGGCAATGCTATAGACACCAATTCTTTCAACGGTTAATTCATGAGAATCATTTACCACCCTATCGGTCATCACGACAATGCGACTCAAGCACACACATAACTGTAAATTCATATTATCACCGACTAAATGATAATACAAATTTACCTCACATGCGGATCCTTGTTACCATCATCATAATTCTCGATATTCTAGTACATCTATTAACCTCAAAACATTCTATCTTAAAGTGTCTAATTGTGAAATCTCACATTCGATCACTTAACAATACCCTAGTTTGAGTCTATCTAAATTCAATACCTAAATCTTTCAAACTTATGCTCTGATACCAACTTGTAACACCCTCAAGTTTGGAAATAGCGACTAATTTCAAATTTTCAATATTACATCAATTGAAGAATAAATCCTTTCCTATGAATCTATACTTGAATTTCCTCCCATAACAATTCTACAAAAACCTTGACAAAAGAAAGACCAACTCTTATAATAAGACATAATTACGGTCGGGTGTTACTAAACCCACAAAAAGAGTCGTTATCTCCTAATACGGACAACGTCACCAAATAGCTACATCTTCATCATACCACTCTCTAGCACTCAAGTCAACACGTGTCGCTAGTACCAACCCCAACAATAAACCTGATGCACACGCCGACAAATAAAAAGGGTTATGCTTAACACCTAGTGAGCTCAAGAGTTTATAACATATTTATAAATGATAGCAACTGAAAGGCTGCTTGGTTTAAATAACAAAGCTCTCAAATAGAATGACTTCAATTTAAAAGCAACATCTTTCCCAAACTCATCATCTCCATAACAAAGTTTTAAACCAAAATATCGTTAGTAACGAAAGCTTTAAATAGAAATACTCATTCAAATACGAACTCTACACCCTTTACTTACCTAAAACGTGAATAAGTATAAAAGCTCTAAATACCGAAATACAGATAAGTCTCAGTTATCCAACAATATAATTTATGGATAATACTTAATATTCTAAAAACGTCATCGAAAACAATGAATATATACCCTAAATAACTTCTTTCGGCAATTAGTGGCGAAACAGAAAAGTAGACCACACCTCTAAATTTGTTCATTAAGATCAACCACTCTAGGTCTATAGTTTAATGCGTTAACAAGCTCAACAACCTTATGTCTATTACTCGTATAGGTCCCAAGCTCAACAACTCCATGTATATCGCTCACGAGGGTACCAAGCTCAACAACTCCATGTCTATCGCTCATAAGGGAACCGATCTCAACAATTCCATGTCTATCGCTCATACGGGTACCGAGTTCAACAACTCCATGTCTATTGCTCATATGGGTATCAAGCTCAACAACTCCATGTCTATCGCCTATTTAGGTACCAACCTCAAAACAAGGAATTATGATCCCAATTTTCAAATAACAACTCGACTCATATGCCTATGGATCCATCACATTATATTCTAAAATTACACGACAATAAATAAATGACTAACGCACCCAAAACGTGTAATATATCAAATAAATATGCGATAACTGCATATAACTCTAAAAGCCCGACATAAAACAACTTAAATCGGACAAATGTCCCCAGGACTCTTTTAGCCGAAACTGGAGCAAAAACTCTATATCTCAACACTTATGTGACTACTCAAAACATTGGTTGAGATAAACCATTTTCCAAAATGAAATCATATTCATACATTTCGAAAATGTCGCATAATGCAATAACATGGATTTTCCAATTGTTTATAAATCCAGTTCCCTCAAAATGCGCATGACACCAAATAATTTTTCATTTATAAAATAAAACATTAAAACATCTCATAATTATGTTTTATTTATCAAAATGTCGAGAACCCAAATACGAGCATCTTACAATATTTATAAAACCATTTATACCAAATGATTCACATATTATCAAAATACTCACACAATCGACAAATAGCAAGTAAAACATGATAATACTTTAAAATGGACATTTTTGGCACGTAGACCGTTTTCACAAAGCAACTTGACCCACCTTGCTAGATTTAGGCTAAATCTAAGTTTACCCCAAAAACATCATTTGAATAAACGTTTAGATCTGCAAGATTCCTTCACTAGAAATCATCTCTAGTTCATAAGCAACATAAATATAACAATAATAATTCCCAAAAATCAGATCCCTGAAAACCCTAGTCAAAATCTCAAATCTTCCAAAAATGGTTAAAAACTCTAAAATACCGAAATTGCTTCAAGAACAGAGTTCTAGAGAACCAAAAAAAGGGTTTTGACAAGAAATAAGGTCTAAAAGAGTTAGAATGACTTACAAATTCGATTTGAAGAAAAACCCAAAGTTTGGTCAACAATGGTGGAAGAGAGGATGAAGAAGATGAAGATGAAACCTTTCCAAAATGCTCTATGAGCATCCAACAAGTTTACTCTATTGATTTAGTCCTGAAGAGCTCTCAAAACAGGAATGTAGGAAGAAAATTCAGCTAAAACGAAGCTAAGATGAAGAAGATATGAAAGAATGAAGAAGTGACCTATCTTATGAAGCTACCAGCGCCAAACAGTGAGTTACGCGGCCTAGGCTGCGACCTCAAGTCGTGTGCTGAGGGGAAAGGCGGAGTAAAGCTTCAGTAAAAAGATTAACAGGTTGCACCTGCCAGGGTTCGAAACCCTTACCTGTACCAGCTAGCAACAAAGCCTTATCACTACGTTGCACCCTTGTTTTGTTATAAAACATCACCATTAATTCTTTTATTTCTTCTTTCTTATTCAGCTTTCTTTGATCAACTTCGACATTGTTTTCGCCATAGATGCAACTCGATTTTGTAAAAACTCAGAACACAAAGGTTGTAGGTTCTTCTCTTGTCTTTCCGTAGAATCTTGAATAATATGAATCGGAGAGTCGATGAGCGAGATATGATCAAAACGAAAAAACCTCACTAATATGCCAAATACCCCTTTTTGGCTATTTTTCGTCCCAAAGTGTTCCGAACCAAAAATCCAGGTGTTACACTAGATCAACCCCAAAATGAAAACTAAAACTTTCACAAAACAGTATGTTAGGAGGTTTGTCCCGCGACCTAGGCAGCGCAGCTACCCGCGGGACTCACTGTCCGACCTGTACATTTGTGCTCGAATTCCTTTATCCCAAAACTCATCTTTCCTTATACACAACTGCTGAACTAGGCTAGGGTTTGCATAAAAACTAATATTAACCCCATTCCAAATACACATCTTTCTCAAAACCAAGAGATTCAAAGATTTCATCTCTTAATAGAAATATTTCAGTTCAAACATGAGATTTTTAACTTAAATCCAAGCAATCCTTGTAGAAATCGAAAGGTTAAAGATTGAGTCATTTCTAAATAGCATCTATCTACCATTACCATCAAGAAACTGTTTTTCATCTTATCATGAGAGAATAAATCAATAGGTAGAACCCTAGTTTTTTTGAAATAACCTTGAAGAAGAGGGATGAACACTTAGAGAATGAAGAATATACCTGAAAATGAATCTTGACTCCTTGCTTCTTCCAAAGTCCCCAAGAATCTCTTCTTCCTTCCCTTCTTTCTCTCTAAATCTCACCAAGGGAACACACACACACACACACACACCATTTCAGCTAATTTTCTTCCCAAATGAAGAAGGGTCCTAACCCTTATTGGCCCCAAGTTCCGCTTTAAGTCCCTGAGAATTTAATATTAGGACCCAGCCACACCCTCTAACAATAATTAATGAACTTAACCAGTTTTGGGGTTATTACAAGGGGTGAGAATCGGAACCGGGTACCCGCCTGTGAAACCTGAACCGCTTCGGAACTGCCGGTTCCAGAAACAGAACCGATGTGATTGGTTTCTGTTCTGGTTCCTAAAATACGGAACCTATCAGAATCGGTTTCGGTTCTCATTTTTTTGGAACTGTTACCCGCTGGCTACCCGCTATCCGCCACTTTTAAATAAAAAAATATTTTATATATTTATAAATAATAAATAAAAACTCAAACTAACTAGTTTGTTTATGTAATAATTATTTTTTATCGAACTCGTTTTGACCATTTGTTGTATTTATTACTTTGAGCCGGTATTTTGTAGTTTATATTTACATTTTTATCGTATGTAATGTAAAAATTTCTAAAAATAAAGTTTAAGCCGGGTACCCGGTACCAGAATCGGTTCCAAAATATAAGGAACCGATGTTAACGGTTCCGATTATGGATTTCCAGGAACCGTCGGTTCCGGTTCCGGTTCCATGGAAAATGGTTGGGTACCCAGTTATGCTCACCCATAGTTATTACAACTCACCCTCCCTTAAAAGAATTCCGTCCCTGTAATTCATCAAGCGAAAAGTTGACGGTATTTGGCCTTCATCTCCAACTCAGGTTCCCACATCGCATCTTGTCCTTTATGAAATCTCCAATGCACTTTTACAGTAAAATCTCTTTGTTCCTTAGTTTCCTAATTTTGTGATCCATTATCGCCTTCGGCTCCTCTGCATAATCTAACCTCTCATCCACTTGAACAACATGCAATGGTACCGACATAACCGCATCCGCTAAACATTTGCGCAAAATAGATACGTGGAACGTGTTATGGATACCTCGAAGCATTTTAGGTAAATCTAACTTATACGCCACCTCACCCACTCATGCTATTATCGTGAACGATCTGATATATCGAGGGCTCAACTTCCCTCTCTTCCCAAATCGCACCACTCTTTTCCATGGCGAAATCTTAAACATAACATTGTCACCCACTTAAAATTCAATCGGTTTTCTCCTTTTATTCGCATACGCCTTTTGACGGTTTTGAGCCACCTTCAATATCTCACGAATCTGCCCGATCTTATCAGCGGTGAGTTGGACAATTTCTGGACCGACAAGTTGCTTCTCTCCCACTCCATTCTAACACAAAGGGGTCCTACACTTGCGACCGTACAATGCTTCATATGGCGCTTCTTGAATGCTCACATGATAGCTATTGTTGTAAGAAAACGCGATTAGTGGCAAGTGCGTCTCCCAAGAACCACCAAAATCAATAACACACACTCTAAAAATATCTTCCAAGGTTTGAATTTTCCGTTCACTCTGTCCGTCTGTTTGAGGATGATAAGCAGTGCTTAACTTTATTTGCGATCCTAACTCCATAGGGAAACTTTCCCAAAACGATGACATCAATCGGCTATCACGATACGATACTATAGAAGACGGCACACCGTCTCTAGTTACAATCTCGCCAATGTATAACTTAGTTAGCTTCTCCAATGGGTACGTCTCTTTGATCGACAAGAAGTGAGCCGATTTGGTCAAACGATCCACTATCACCCAAATAGCGTCGAAACCTTTCGGTGTCCTAGGCAACTTAGTAACAAAGTCCATTGTAATGTCATCTCACTGTCACACCGGAATATGCAAGGGTTGAAGTTTCCCATATGGCCTTTGGTGTTCCGCCTTGACTTCACATGTCAACCATCAATCCACGAAGTAAGTTATATTCTTCTTCATCCCCGGCCACCAATAATACTGTCGCAAATCCCAATACACCTTGTTGGTGCCCGGATGCACCAAATACCGCGACCTACGTGCTTATTCTAACACTTTCTCACATAAACCACTAAGTTTAGGGACCCATACACGATCACCTAAAAATTTCATACTACTACTTTTACACACTAACAACGACACACTCCCCACCATTCTTTCATTGTTCAAATTTACTTCCAAAAGTGCTTCGTCTTGAAACTTCCTAATATCGTCTATGATAGTAGGTGACACTTCAGCTCGAAAGACTACTGCCTTAGTTGGCTCTCCCCTTTCCTTTCGACTTAAGGCATTGACTACCACAGTTGTCTTTTCTGGATGATAAAGGATCTCGCAGTCATAATCATTCAACCGCTCCACCCACCTTCTCTGTGTCATATTCAATTCCTTTTGATCAAACAAGGGCTTGAGACTCTTGTGATCGTATAAATCTGAACTTTCCCGCCATAAAGATAGTGTCTCCATGTCTTTAGCACGAAAATTACCGCCTCTAACTCCATGTCATGAGTAGGGTAGTTTCTCTCATGATCTTTCAGCTGTCGAGAGGCATATGCGATGACTTTTCCATGTTGCATGAGCATGCACCCCAAACCCAGTTTGGAGGCATCACTATAGATTACAAACCCTCCATACCCGTCTGGTAACGACAAGTTTGGCGCACTACTCAGCTTTTCTTCTAACAAATTTAAACCCGATTCTTGTGCATCAGTCCACACGAACTTGACGGTTTTCTTGGTCAAGGAGGTCAACGGTGTTGCAATCCGCGAAAAGTCCTGAATAAACTTCCGATAGTACCCCGCTAAACCCAAAAACCTTCTCACTTCTGACGGTGTCCTCAGCTGCTCCCAACTCTTGATAGCTTCGATTATTGCTGGCTCCACTTTGATTCCACCATCTAATACCACGTGTCCCAAAAATTGAACTTCCCGTAACCAAAACTCACACTTTGAAAATTTCGCATAAAGCTTCTCATGCTTTAGCAACTCCAACACTAAACGAAGATCTGCTTCATGCTCATTTTCCGTCTGAGAATAGATCAAAATATCGTCGATAAAGAAAATAAAACACTTATCTATCAACGGGCCACATACTCGATTAATCAAATCCACAAACGCCTCCGGAGCGTTCATTAAACCAAAAGGCATAACTAAAAACTCATAATGACCATATCTCGTTCGGAAAGTCGTTTTAGGTACATCTTCCTCCCTTACTTTCAACTGATGATAACCAGAACGTAGCTCTATCTTTGAGAAATAACTTGCTCCTTGAAGTTGATCAAATAAATCATCTATCGTAGGTAACATATATTTATTCTTAATCGTTGCATTGTTTAACTTGCGGTAATCTATGCACATTATCATGGATCCATCTTTTTTCACGAACAGTATCGGCGCTCCCCACGGTGATGTACTCGGGTGAATAAAACACTTATCAAACAATTCTTGAAGTTGAATCATCATCTTTTTCATTCCGCTAGTGTTAATCGATATGGAGTACGGGTTATTAGTGCGACTCTAGGTACCTAATCGATTCTAAATTCTACTTGACGATCTGGGGGTAGTCTGACTAGATTATCGGGGAATACGTCGGGATACTCTTTTACCACGTGTACCTCTTCCACTCCTCTCTTTTCTTTGTTGGTATTAATTATATAGAAAGAGACTCTCGAGTCTCTGTACATCTAGCTTGTCCCCCGCGATAGTTCTATGGCACTATATTATGTCACAATCGCCCGGATGGGGCAGAGGCACTATAATCTGTGATTTTCAGCCTTGTTTATTCGTTCTTTCACCTACCATTTCTCTTTCCTTGTTCTCTCAACCCACCATCATTTACTCCATTTTCTTGGGCATTTACTCCACTCCATCAAGCATTTAAGAAGGTTAAATCATCTTCCAAGCTAAGGATTAAAGCCCAGACTTTAAGATCTAAGTGTTTTTTTAAAGTATATAATATCTAAGTGTTCATCTCCTTTTCAAGACTTTTGGTGGTTTCTATGTTTTCTCCCAAAACTTAACATTATGAGTTAATCCTACACTTTTACAAAACCATATACATGTTAAAATGATACAAGTTACTTCCTCTATGTTTATATTTAAGGTTCTTACACATATTGATGATTTTGACTAATTAGGTTAACTTTGGAAAATTGAGGATTTTACATATTTCATCAAAACATGTATGCAGAATGGTTTTAAACACTTGAATGGTGTATAGTCAAAGTATTGATGAACTTGAAGCTCAAATGTATTATACACAAACATGTGGGATTTTCTTAGAACATTGGGGCCTCGTTATTTAATAAGGATTTGTGTATAAAGCCGTTTGGTTTTGGGCAAAGGTTAATATGTTTAAATTGACGTATTTATATTTATGAATAGAATATAATGGATGCATGGATACATAGGCATAAAAGTCAGTATTAAATTGGCTTGGTCTCCCCCTTTGGTAACTAGAAATACGCATAGGATCATCGAGGGCCATAACCTGATTCCTGCTTGAAGATTCCTCCTTGAAGATTCAGAATCAGCGATCAAATGAAGCTTCCTTAACAAGACAAAAGATTGATCTTATCCTCGATGCACAAAAGTCAAACCTAGAACCATGTCAGAAAAGGACGTACGCTTTGTCTCTTATGTCCCCATCATATCTGATACGGTACTGTTCGTATTCGGCTAAAAACATGGCTGTCTTATTAGCAAGGACAAGCTTCCTATCTAAGCTTGACACGTGGCATATACCTTTTGTCTTGCATTAAATGCAAACGGGTATAAATAACATGGAGATATCTTCTTCATCTTAATGCATGCTTCCTTCTAGCCTAAACCCTCTTGATTTCTTTCTTCCTTCTTCTTGTGCATCAAACTTAATGTTTCTAAGTTGCAATAGAATAGGTTTTAAACTTGTTCTTATTCCGCTTGTAACTGTAAATTTGTTTATGTTAAATAAACTCATTTAAAAACCAAAATCTGTGTGTTTGTATTCAACCCCCCCCCCTTCTACAAACTGTTAACTATTTATTGAACTCTTGTAGACCCTTATTGGGGTCAACAAGTGGTATCAGAGCAGTGTTTGCTTCTTAAATCTTTAAAATATTTTTTCTTAAAACTATTTTAAAATGTCAAACCCTAATACGAACTACAATGATAATGGATCTTTAGCTAAACCTCCAAGATTTAGCCATGATAACTTTCCATTATGGAAGGAAAAAATGTCTCTATTTCTAGAAGGATCTGACCCGAAGATTCCCTACTATCTAGAAAATGGACCATTTGTTCCTACAACCATAGTAGCTAGTGTTCCTGCCACCACTACTACTCCAGCCATCCCTGAAAGGAGTATCGTTAAAACTCCTAACAGATGGACTGAAGAAGATAAGAAAGAAATTGCTATTGATTCTAAAGCTAGATCTATAATAGCAATGGCTTTACCAGATGAAGTCTATCATTCTGTTATGAAAATGAGGACTTCTAAGGCCATGTGGGATACTCTATGTATCCAATATGAAGGAACTTCTGAGGTAAAAGTCACTAGATGCATAAACCTTGTAAGAAAATATGAGAGCTTTATGTATCAAAAAGGTGAATCTCTTTCTCAAATTCACCAGCGTTTCAACTGTTTGTTGATTGATCTTAAATCAGTCGACAGAGTGTATTCAAACGTTGAAATACTGACAAAATTCATGGAGGCACTACTCGATCAATGGGCAGTGTACACTACATGTCTAAAGCTGTCAAAGAATCTTGAAACCTTGTCCTTAAGTGTGTTATATTGAGTGCTCTTAAATGAGGAACAATCTCAACTTTTGAGGAAGAACCTCATTAATGAACTCAAAGGTGCCAAAAGTACTTCTTTGGTACTTGTGACTTCAGAGGCAACTCCTCCTAAAAATGTCTCTTCTTCTACTATCACCTCCATCACTGAATTAGGTCAAACTGATTCAGAAGATCAACTTACTGATGCTGACATCTCTGAGTTTGATAACTCTCTAGCCCTCTTAACTAACAATTTTAAAAGATTCGCTAGAAAGAGCAACTTTCGAAAACCCTCTAACCTCTCTGACTCTGAAAAGCAAAAAACGTTGTCCGCTGAGAAAGCCTCAGCGATATGCTTCAACTGTCAGCGAAAGGGTCACTTTGCTAGTGAATGCAGGTCAAAGAAAGTTGCAGCTCCCACCACCTCTCAGACCTCTGATAAAAAGGAGAAGTATTTGAAATTGAAAAACAAATACAAGGATCTGAAGAAACACCAGCAAAAAGGCAAAGGCCTTATCGCTGAAGAAGTTGATTGGGACGCTGAAGATGACTAAGCCAAGACCTCTGAAGAGTCTGGTTCAGATGAAGAAGATCTTGCCTTCCTCTGTCTAATGGCAAGAATAGAGGACGCTGAAGAAGCAACTGAAACTTCTTCCTCTGAGTCCCCTTCTGCTCGGGTAACAACCACTACTCTCTCTTTACCTTCTGAAAGTGATAACTTGTCAGCTCTCGATGCTATGACTGTTGATTTTTATAAGGCTTTAAATGGAAAGACTAAGGCTGAGAAAATTAACACTGATCTCTCCGAGCAATTAAAAAGTTGCCACATAAGAATCAAAGAACTTTCTAAAATAGAGGAAACTCTTAAGGACCAAGTCTTTGCAAATCAAACCATAAGCATTGAGAAGCAGCAAGCTATCGCTGATCTCAAGTCTGAAAAGGCAACCATCGAAGGATGGTGTAAGGCTTCTGATAAAGTCAATGAGATCATCAATGCCCAAATACCTATGAAAACAAGAAGTGGGTTAGGCTATAACCCTGAAAAGGAAGAATCAGAGAATGATCGTTCCATGCTCAAATTTGGAATGTTCGTCTCTTCCATCCCTGATCCTTCTTCTTCAACTTCTTTCTCTTCTTCTAAAGAAAAGTTGCCTGTGATAAATTCTAAGAAGGTGATCAAGAACGAGTTTCTTGACCAAGTTCCTAAGAATAAAATCACTCAGAACAGGAACAAGAAATCCTCAGAGAAAAATCCTAAATCTGGGAAGAAGGTCTCTGACTTTTCTCAGAGACCAACCCCCAGAATTAAGATCGATCTCACTCATACCCCTGAAAAGGTTGTCATACCTCCAAGGACTATGGATAAAGGAATTCTTGGTCCTGTCCCTGAAAAGGTTCCTATTTTCTCTCTGAATTCCAAATCCTTTAAATATAGGAAGTGCTATCACTGTGGTGAAACTACCCACATTGCAAGTAAATGTCCTAATGCTACTAGAGCTGATAAACTAGCTCATGGAAAGAAAGTAGCTCAAGCTGATAAATCAGCGAGAGTGAAACCCACAAAGTTTGTAAAACCACCAAAGATGAAGATATCCACTAAAGAGAGTTCTTCAGCTAGTAGCTCCTCCGCCAATCCTCTATCTAACCAAGCAGGACCCGTAGTAATATGGGCACCTTTAAACAATTAATCTTTTGTTGTATGCAGAGTGCCAAAGGTATCTGGTATCTTGATAGCGGATGCTCAAGGCATATGACTGGAAGAAAATCTCTGCTCTCTGATTACAAAGAAGAAGATGGTCCATCAGTGACCTTTGGTGGAAATGGCAAAGGATACACTAAAGGTTATGGAATTCTATCCAACGGAGCCACATCGTTCTCTCGTGTTGCCTACGTTGAGGGACTAAAGCACAATCTCTTGAGCGTTAGTCAGTTATGTGACAAAGCCTTCAAAGTTCAATTCTTAAAGAATAGATGTGTTGTCACAGACGGAAATGATAAGCTTGCCCTTACAGGCAAAAGAGTGGAAAATGTATATGTCATAAATATGAATAGTTCTCACTCTGAGAACCTGTGCTTTATCTCTAAAGCATCCAGTGACATAAACTGGTTATGGCATAAAAGACTCTCTCATCTAAACTTTAAGACAATAAATGAATTGTCTCAAAAAGATCTAGTCAGAGACCTCCCAAATCATACCTTTACAAAGGAATCTCTCTGTTCAGCGTGTGAAAAGGGAAAGCTAACAAAAGCCTCCTTCAGGTCGAAAAAAATTTCTTCAGTGGCCGCTCCTCTTCAGCTACTCCATATGGATCTATTTGGACCTGTTAATGTCCAATCTATCTCTGGGAAGAATATACTTTAGTGATTGTTGATGAATACTCTAGATACACATGGGTGTTCTTCCTTCGATCCAAAAGTGATACCCCTGAAATGATAATTTCTTTTATCAAAAGAATGGAAGTGTTGAACAATCTAATTGTTCGTTCCATAAGAAGTGATCATGGTACTGAATTCAAAAACAGTACTCTGGTATACTTCTTTGAAGAAAAAGGCATCTCTCACAACTTCTCATCAGTGAGAACTCCTCAGCAAAATGGTGTTGCTGAAAGAAGAAATCGTACTATCATTGAAGCAGCTCGCTCAATGCTCAGCGAATCGCATCTACCTACTCAGTTCTGGGCCGAAGTAGTCAGTACAGCGTGCTTCACTCAAAATCGATCGTTGATAGTTAAGCGATTTAAGAAGACCCCCTATGAATTGTTTCATGGGAGAAGACCTACTCTGAAATATTTCCACATTTTTGGATGTAGATGTTACATTCTGAATGACAGAGATCATTTGGGTAAATTTGATCCAAAAGCTGACGATGGTATATTTCTTGGATACTCCTCTGTATCTAAATCCTTCAGAGTCTTCAACAAAAGAAGACAACATGTTGAAGAATCCATGCATGTTAACTTTGATGAATCTCGTCCCATTCATGCTTCTCATTCTCATGAGGATGATGAAGAATTGAATGCCTGGATGAAATCTCATTATGGGGAACCTGAAACATATTTCAGCAATCAACCTCCTGCTGAAGAATGTGATGATGAAATCCCTGTAAATCCTTCAAGTGACAATCATCCATCTTCAGGGATGAATGTTACTCCTCTAAATCAGATTTCTGTTGCTGACTCCTCTCTTGGAAATTCCTCAGTGAACAACCAAACTATATCTGAAAATCAATCCCCTGAATTGATTCTAAATGAAGTACTTGTTACTGAAACAACAAGTCCTATTCCAGAAACTGAAGAACAAGTCGTTGAATCTGTCGTTGATCTCTCTCCTCAACCACCAGCTCAGCGATGGACTGCAAATCATCCAATAAATCAAATTATGGGTGATCCCAATGCAGGTATCAAAACACGTAGAGGCACATGTAATATCTGTCTTTATGTTAACTTCATTTCTCTCTCTGAACCTAAAAAGATAGATCAAGCTATCTCTGATCCTAGCTGGGTTTCAGCTATGCAAGAAGAACTAACTGAATTTCGTAGAAATAAAGTTTGGAATCTTGTTCCTAGACCCTCTAATAAAACTGTCATAGGAACCAAATGGATTTTCAGAAATAAGCTAGATGAAAACGGGACTATAATTCGCAATAAGGCTAGACTTGTTGCTCCAGGTTATAGACAGGAAGAAGGAATTGACTATGATGAGACCTTTGCACCTGTTGCTCGTTTAGAAGCAATAAGACTCTTTTTAGCTTATGCTGCCCATAAAGACTTCAAAGTTTTTCAAATGAATGTTAAAAGTGCTTTTCTAAATGGAAAACTCAGCGAGGAAGTTTATGTTGAACAACCCCATGGTTTCTCCGACCCTAACCATCCTGGTTATGTTTTTAAACTTGAAAAAGCTCTTTACGGGTTAAAACAAGCTCCTAGAGCTTGGTATGATACCCTTTCTAAATTTCTTCTTAAAGAAAAATTTATTCGTGGAAAAATTGACCAAACCCTGTTTTTAAGAAAATATAAAGGTCATACTATACTCGCTCAGATATATGTTGATGACATTATCTTTGGTTCCACAAGACCCAAACTGTGTACTCGTTTTGCTGCAAGAATGCAAAAACAATATAAAATGAGTATGATGGGTGAACTAACATATTTTCTAGGTTTGCACATTAAGCAATCTGACAAAGGAATCTTTATTTGTCAAAGCAAATATGTTAAAGACATGCTGAATAAATTCGACATGAATCAATGCTCAGCAATGAAGACCCCTATGGCGCCTCCTCTGACGTTGAACAAAGATCCCAATGGGAAACCAGTCAATGTCACTGCCTATCGAGGGATGATTGGATCTCTGCTGTACCTTGCAGTGAGCAGGCCAGATATCATGTATTCCACATGTCTCTGTGCTCGGTATCAAGCTGAACCGAAGGAATCCCATCTAATCGCTGTAAAGCGAATCTTCAGATATCTTAAAGGAACTCCAAATCTAGGTCTTTGGTATCCCAAAGGCTTAGGATTTGATCTTATTGGTTATTCTGATAGTGATTTTGCAGGCTGTAAGATAGATAGAAAGAGCACCACTGGTGGGTGTCAGCTACTAGGTGGAAAGTTAATTAGTTGGACAAGTAAAAAGCAAAACTCAGTGTCCACCTCCACCACTGAAACTGAATATGTAGCCGCTGGTAGTTGTTGTGCTCAAATCCTTTGGATGAGAAATCAACTCAGAGACTATGATCTCAAGCTCTCTAAAATTCCTATCTATTGTGATAGTACTAGTGCTATTGCAATTGCTAACAACCCTGTACTTCACTCCAAAACCAAGCACATTGAGATCCGATATCACTTTATCATAGATCATGTGATGAATGGTGAAGTTGAGCTTCATTTTGTGCCCAGTGAATATTAGCTCGCTGATCTTTTCACCAAGCCTCTTGATGAAACTAGATGCAATCTACTTATCAACGAACTTGGTATGTTGAACGCTGAATAATTTCTTATTCAGTGACTAACAACAAGGGATACAAATAAAGCCTTCAAACTCTCCATTCACTGAACTCTGATTCAGCGATATCTGTGTTATCTTCTCAGGTATTATCTTCTAATCTTTATCACTCTTTGATATCTTTTCTCATCAAAGAATGAATTTCTGAAAACTAAAACCCTTCACTGACAATCCTTTATCATCAGTGATGAAGATCTTTTTAAATTAATAATGATTAACCTTCCTTAAGGATATTTATCATTATAATCTTTTAAAAATAATAAAAGGACACGTCAGACCTTTTTCTGACACACGACGGACCGCGACGTTTCCATTCCAACTCCTTTCTTAAACGTGCGCCAGGTCATCATTTCTTTTTCAAAAAGCTAAAACCGTCGTTTAGCACTCCTTTCTTTCTCTCTCCTCTTGCTATTTAAGCAATTCTTTTGCCTTACTTGATTCCTTCCGCTTTCATAACTCTCCAAAAAGGCAAAATAACCTTTGAATCTTCAAGTTTTCACCAAGAACACCAAGAACACGCTTTTGTGTTTTTCCTTCTCGAAATCAACTAAGGTTTGATCTAAACCTTTACTTAAGACTGGAAACTTCTTGTTTAACATTCTCTTCTTAAATCTTCTAATATGGTGTAAAAACATGTTTTAAAAAGAAAATAAAACTAATCTGGATTAAACTTTAAAAAAGTTTTCTATTATCAAAAATCTTGTTCTAAGTTCTTTCCTTAGAACAGAAGACTTTATTCTTAAAAGTTTTATCCATTTTTATTTATCTTCTCATTTTTTAATCTTTTTTTATTGCTTTTATAACAAGCATTTTGATCTTGTTCATCAAAATACTTGTTTCTTTGAATCTTTCATTTGGTACTCTTTATACCAAAATCTGGTTTATACATTCATGTATAAAACCATGATTTATCTCTTTGGTGTTTCCATTTTTACTACAGAAATGGCCTCTGCAAGTAAGACCGCTGCAACCTATGCTGCTGAAGACAACACTTTGGTCGCTGCACCAACCTGCCACTTTCCCATGGAAAAGGCCGTCTTCAAGTCATGCAATTACATTGCATTGGTGGACATCCCTGCTGACCGCCCTCACTTCACTGAAGGAGCTACCTTCATCAAAGCGTGCCCGCTGATATACGCTTTCGTCCACAACCCAGTGGGCATCTCCTCTCATCTCCAAGCTCTCTGGTACACGGCTCACTGTACCACGCTGATGACGGACAAGGGAACCGAGCTCCCTGCTATTGGTTTTAAGATTCCAGATCTTGGTTTCTTTTCATTCACTGCTGGGTTTGTCAGGAAGGCTCTTCATCTCCCTGTACGCGCAAAGAATCAACAATGGGGCGCTGAACCCACCCGCAAATCGACACATTCTTGGATTCTATTGGATATGCTTGGGAGAATCCTTCTATGAAGACAGTAGGCTCCAAGGTAGAAAAGAAAAGGCTACCTGCTCGCTGGCAATATATCTTCACCCAGGTGATCCAATGCATTGGGTCGAAGATCGGCTCGCATGACCAAGCGAGCAAGCACTTTCAAGATCTTGCCTATTCTCTCTGCACTGGCCACAACCTCAACTACGCTGACTACATCTTCGGCGACATGGTCAGTCGCATCAGTGCCGCAACCAGACACCCCGTCATCCCCTACCCTCGCTTCTTCGCAACCATTATGGAGGTTGCCTTTGGGGAAGAATACCCGAAGGTCGGCGATCACTTCTTCTCCGTAGTGGGGAAGAAGTCCCTGGACATTGAAGAACGTCCAGGTGATGCTCCTTTCACGCCCTATATGCTAAAAGTGATTGGGGCCCCTCTCTCTGTGTCTACCTCGCTGCCCAACCCAACAGCGAGCATCCCGGACACTGCTGCTGCTGCTGCTACCAAGAGGAAACAACCTTCTGATGGTCATAAAAAGACCATCGCATCCAAGAAGCCAAAGAATTTGGTCTCTCAAAAGACCACCCTCTCTGATTTCGGTGTACTACCAACACCAACTGCAGCCGCAACCACTTCAACGGTTTTTGCATTCGTTGTTGCTTCATCAGCACTACCTCCATCTTCAGGGACTCCGGTCACTGAGGGTGTTATAGCCAGCTCTGCTGAAGCTGGATCAGGTACTACTTTCACGGCCTTCTCATCTTCTTCTATCTCCTCTTCTTTGGTCCTCACCTCAGCACATGACTCAGCGATAGTTGTCCCTATCCCTGACAATGCTGAAATGCACGCAGTCCTAACCTCAATATTGTTTAGGCAATCTGAGCTTTGGAAGGCCAATTTAAAAGGACCTCAGAGTGTCTCTTTCAGATACTCTAAGACACTGGTCAGTGATCCTCAAGACACTACCTCTGCAAATGTAGTCCCTGAGAGTGATCCTCATGACACTCTCAAGGAGAAAAATAAATTTTTTCATCCATCATCTGATCCAGATGTATTTTTGGCTACTTTGTTTATGTCATCATCAGGTTTCGCTCCTCTTTTCTCCTCAGCGACAGCGACAACCACCACCAGTGCTCCTCCCATCAGCAAGGACATGGGAAAGTCTCCTCAAGGCCATCCCAGTGCTGCAAAGCTCAGAAAGGTCAAGATCGAGATGGTTGCTCCCAAGCTTCCCACTCCAGTCACTGAGCTACCTCCAATTGTTCTTCCCAACCCTACATTCCCTGCAGTTGACTATTTGGTCAGGGAATGTGCTCTCACTAGGGCCAGGGTGGACAACCTTCAGACATCTGCTGAACTAATCTTTAAACGCATCATTGGTACACCAGCGATCCTGACCAACCAACGTCAGCAACCTGTCAGTGACGTTTTCTCCCTGAAGGAAGACAACAGGGCCCTTCATCAGACCCTCTCCAGCTTGGAGCAAAAGGTCGCTGCTCAGACGACCGTCCTTGAGTCTATTCAAAAGACTCAATCTGACATGATGCGGATACTCACCAAGCTCTCTGAGGCTAGTTCCTTCTTCACTGCTGCTGATCGGACTACGCTTTAGGAAAATGAAACGAAGCTCAAGGACGTTCAGACCAATGTTCGCACTCTGATGGTGCATTGTCTACCTCCTGATAACATCGAGGGGGTGAGATGTGCCAAAAAGTTTGCAGATGAACTCATCTCGGAGCATAACATGAGGTTCCCTGGAGAGAATATTTCTCCCTACATCCAGCAGACGGGATCATCCCTCCCTGAAGAAGAAGAAGAAGAAGAAGAAGAAGAAGAAGAAGAAGAAGAAGAAGAAGACCCTATCCCTCATTATGGGGGAATGGATGATGATGACGACGATGACATTGGAAGTGCCTTAGAGCACTTCAGATTGTCAAGGCCTGGAGTCGCTCATCAAGAGCCGTTGGGGGACGGACCACATCCCTCTCAGGGACATTCTGGTCCCTCAGGCAAAGGAAAAGAAGTGGTAGATCTGGATGCCACTATCCCAATATCTGAGGGGGAGACCACTCATGAGGTATCTCTTCCTCTTATCCCTTATATAACACCTCTCTCTGAAACCCCCACACCTCCTTCACCTACAAAAACTCTCTCTGACAATTCTTTTTCCTCCTCTCCTTCCCTCAGTGATCCCCGTCCCCCAAAGGACTCAACTTCATGGAAGGAACCTTCCTCTGAAGAGCAGTTTATGTATATAATAGAAACTGACTCTGAAGAAGAAGAGGGCCTCATTCCCAGGCGTCGCGTTCAAAAGCCAATAATAAGCGAGCCTGAAGAAGAAGAAAAGCGAATAAAATTCCTTAGGGAATTCGAAGCTAGAAGAATAAGGATGCCTCAAATTGAACCCATTGACGCTGTACCAATAAGGATGGTAGATGAATTCTACTTTCTGTCGAGCGAAGAAAGAGAACAAGCATTGGAAGCACAACGAATCAGGAATGAGGAAATAGCAAACTGAGAATGATCTTGCTTTAGAAAGAAAATTGCTCAGGGAAGACTCTGCAAAAGACAAGGCGGCCAAGGAACAACTGAAAAAGAGTGAAAGGGTCGCTGAAGCTCTTGTACAGAGAGAACTTGCACAAGAAAATTTGAATGTAGATCCAGTCCTTGCTCAACAGAAGATTCTTAGTGCACTGTCCGTTGAAGCCACAATGCAGAAAGACAAGGAGCTTGACCGGTGCACTGACAGACTGAAATTTCGAAGATCTGAAGCCAAAATCATTCATGCAACTATCCAAGGGCGACACTCCAACAGAGGTGGTCCAAAGGTACATGTAAGAATGACAAGGACGAACAAAACAGAGAGAGAAGAAGCCAAATTCTTAAGGATTTATGGATACACTGAATGGTTAGAAATCAGAGACGCCATTCAGGGTTCCAAATCCAAATTCAAGGATGTGGTGGACAGAGTACTGGATCAGTTGCTGCAAAGGATGTCACAACATGTGCAAGTTCCCCCTTTCCCTGAATCATCTAAGAAGATAAGATCAACTGCTGAAGGTAGTTCAAGTTCTAAGAATGAGCATGAAACTAAGTTTGATTATCAAAGCATTCTTGGTCATCTTGAGCTCCCTGATATATCAATGCTCTGTACCTCTCTCCCTCAAGACCGAAGATACGAAGAAGATGAAATCATCTCACTGCCTGAACCTGGTACGGTATTCTTGGATAATGAAGGGTTCTTAGGACTCTTCAGAAACCAAGAGATTCGCAAGGCCCCATCCTCTCTCATAATGATCATGCTTTGGCGCTGCTGGTCAGATACCCCTCTGATGAATCGACAGAAGACGCTTTATGAGAATGAGTTACAAAGACGAAACGAGAATATCTCTGACTAGTTATAGATTTCTATTTCCTTTGTAATATTCCTTCAGTGTATAAGTACTTTACTTTTATTATTGTAATTTCATTTCCCTGTAATTTCTTCAGGTTATAGTTAATGAAATTCAGTCAGAGTACTTTACTCCATCCTAGTACTGAAAAGATCCCTGAAGACAGTAAAAGGGACAATGAACATAAGAGTTCTATTTTCTTTAAACTATCTTTACTCATTGATTCTTCACTTTGAAGAATTCATCAGTGAATGTACTTTATGCCTATTTACTTGTAAAAATTGTGCTTTCATATCCTTATAAATGAAACTCAATTCAGATAAGTAGACTAGCTGAAAAAGACTTTACAGATTAGTACTTAGAAATTTTACTTTAAATGTTTCCTAAGTCCTTACTAGTCTCTTAAAGCAATTTTCTTATGTTGTTTAATCATAATCAAATAGGGGGAGATTGTTGATCATAACTCCGCTCGATGATTTGAATATGATTCCTTTTGTATACTTAGTGAAATTCCATTGTATAAGCTTTTGTTAATATTCAGCGATAGCACACGCTGATTACCATCAGCGATCGTTGAAGATCAAGAAACAGCAGGCTTATCTCTGAAGTCCTGAAGATCAGCTATCACACCAGAAGACCATTCAGCGAAAGTCGAAGACCTTAGCTGAAGAGAGAGATAATCATCTAAGTGAACTGAAGCGGTTCAGCGATAGCAGCGATTATCTAATCAAAAGTGTGATGTCTTGTGAAGCCTCAGCGATACTGAAGATTCCTCCTTGAAGATTCAGAATCAACGATCAAATGAAGCTTCCTTAATAAGACAAAAGATTGATCTTATCCTCGATGCACAAAAGTCAAACCTAGAACCATGTCAGAAAAGGACGTACGCTTTGTCTCTTATGTCCCCATCATATCTGATACGGTACTGTTCGTATTCGGCTAAAAACATGGCTGTCTTATTAGCAAGGACAAGCTTCCTATCCAAGCTTGACACGTGACATATACCTTTTGTCTTGCATTAAATGCAAACAAATATAAATAAGATGGAGATATATTCTTCATCTTAATGCATGCTTTCTTCTAGCCTAAACTCTCTTGATTTCTTTCTTCCTTCTTCTTGTGCATCAAACTTAGTGTTTCTTAGTTGCAATAGAATAGATTTTAAATTTGTTCTTATTCCGCTTGTAACTGTAAATTTGTTTATGTTAAATAAACTCATTTAAAACCAAAATATGTGTGTTTGTATTCACCCCCCCTCTTCTACAAACTGTTTACTATTTATTGAACTCTTCTAGACCCTTATTGGGACCAACATAAATATCTTTGCTTAAAGCTTTGTTTCTATTTTAAAGTTTTATAGCTTTATTCGTTAACTGTTTGTTATTACTAGGCCTAAGCCTAACATTTTGTTTTCCTCAAATGACATGTATATCAGGTTCCCTAAGCGGCGGGCTCCAAAGGGTTGAGCGGAGCGATGTTCTTGAGGCTCTTTTGTTATATATAACCTTTGATGTTTTGGGCGTTACGTATTATGTATTGACAGGAACTTTTGGAGTATGATAGTGACATTCGTCTTTAATCTAGACATAAAATTATTTAGATTAGTAGGTTGTTATTTATCTTCTCAACTTTTGGTTTGTAAACACTATACCATTTCCCATTGTTGGGTGATTATATTTCGTTAGGTTCCATTTCCGTCCAAATATTTCAGTTTAAATTATCTCATAAGTTTTGTGTTTGTAAATTCTGTTCACATTGGTCTATGCCACATGCCAATGTACCAGTTGTCATTTATATTTGATTTGACATGGTATATTTCATTAAAGGAGGGGTTATAGTAACTATTGACCCGTGTGCCTTTAACATACAGGATACCCCCCTATAGCTCTCCTTATAGCATAACTCTATATCGATTTATCTAAGGTGCAACTTATTATCATAAAAACATAGAATTCTCTTATAAATTATTGAAACAAAAAATGACATATAACTTTATTTATTTAAGTCGTTACCAATACAAAAACCAAAAAAATCTTACTCTCAAAATCATTAAGAAGTCCGTCAAAAACCAAAATTCTTATACAATTCACCACTGTCAAACTCATTACTAATACATAATTTTTTACAGAAAACCTAATTTTATAGGAACCACCACTATAAATTTCACATTCTTTTCTCTGCTACCATGCTCCTTGTTTATCATCTCATACCTACTAACAACATCTCCGCACACCCCAAAAATGATTACAAAGTGAGTCCATTAATAAAAAAATTTGAAAAAAAATATTTTAAAAAAGAAATAATATTTTAATAGATGAATTGAATATTTTAATATTATAATCAATGTTGGTTTACCTAAAATAAGG
The DNA here is from genome assembly GCA_036898165.1 of Silybum marianum. NCBI lineage: Eukaryota > Viridiplantae > Streptophyta > Magnoliopsida > Asterales > Asteraceae > Silybum > Silybum marianum. The sequence continues at coordinate 27,840,156 of CM072533.1, read as the reverse complement.
AATCTATTGAAGATGAATGTAATTTTTTATTAAGATTTTAACTTTTAGTTCTACATTTTAAAGAAATTTTGAAGAATCTCTTGGAGATGCTGTAAGTTTCTTCAACAACCCACCCTGTTATTTCTATTGATTTCTCATATATTAGTGAATCAAACCAAGAAATAAAGGATAGTTTGATCCCTACACACAAACTATGAAACTTAGGAAAATATACAATCAAGAAACAATAGCCAAAGACCGATTTTTCAAGATGTACACACCATACCCGTCCTACGATACCCCCACGGCCCCACCTTGTCGTTCTTTTATGTAAAGAGATGAATTGTAATAACTAATATAAAAGAGAGAGAAATCAATTCTATGGTTACAAATCATATATAATTCACTTATAAACAACAATTAGATTCTAAAAAACGATCATTAAAATAAAAACGATTTATATAAATAAGAATCAAATTGCTTTGAATACGGATTAAAGAAAAACCATTCAACTAAAAGTATATACTTAGCTAACACTCAAGGGACTATTTCTCTAATTAATCTTAACCTTTTACACGTTTAATTTAAATATTTTATGTATTTATAGTATTTATTGGAGGAAACATGCTTATAATGGACAAAATCATGAAGTTTGAGTATTTTACCATTTATTATGTGTGGGATTCGAGTACCCCCCCCAATAAACTAAACATATTTAGTAGAACCCTTCACGTTTCCCACTTGTGCTTTTTACAGACCAGTAGTCATTCTCACACTGTACCAAATGTCTGAAATAAAATTGGTAGATAGAAGATGACCCAATAGTCAAAAGATCAAGAAATACTACCGTTGAATGTGAGAGTTTGGAGAGAGAAGAAGCAAAAAATGGGTTGATGGAGGATATTTCGCTGTTGGGGTGAAGGGTTGCAACCGCAGATCAGAATCCAGAACCCCATTTGCAAGATTTCATCTTTGTGTAAGGTAGTTGATCTTGGTTGTTCAAAAACATTGATTTTGAGAATCAAGTTTTCATTTTTTTTTGGCTTTTTTCTTCTTGAATTTATACTTCCTATCGTTTTCTTTCTTTCTTGTTTTCTAATGCCAATCGAACTCATCTGGGTTTTGGTAAATGGGTTTGCGTAAATCTTCTCTCAATCAAGTCATTTGCACAAAATGGCTATGTTTTTGTCTTCCCCTTTTGAAATAATTTTGGTTTTAATCAGTTTCACAAGTAAATGGGTTTGTGTAAATCTTCTCAACAGTTTTTCCAAATCAAGTTGTTTGCACAAAACGGCGCTATGTCTGTCTTTCTCTTTTAAATTATTTTTGACTTAATCAGTTTCTCCTGAACCCACTTTGGGTCCTATTCTTGATACCCAGTTTTGATAAGCTATTGAAAAAGGGTAAATGGGAATCTTTTTGTTATAAATCCCATTTTCACAAAAATGTGTTGTTCTCTGCTTCTCTTTGTGCTCCCTTTGTTGAAATACCTTGACTGATTTTGGGTTACTACTTAGATGTGAATGCTAGAGTTTTGTCAGCAAAATCTTGTTTTTTCTACACATTTTCTTGAAAAAAGTATGTTATCTAATAGTTTCAATCGGCCACTTGATAAATCATTGTGTAATTGATATATTTTTTTCCAGATTTAGAGGTCTCATAGCTATTCCCTTGGTCTTTCTTGGAGATAACTCAATTGAGGGGTTGATTTTTCCTATAAAATCCCAATTTCTGCTTGATTTAGAAGGTAATTTCATGTATTGATATAACCCTAATTTCACTGTTTTGGGTTTTGTCTAAATTTACTTTTGTTTGTTCTCAATGACTGCTGATTGTAGGTGCAAAGAGTTGGAGATAAGGAGATAAAGTAGCTTCTTTTTTTAGAAAATAAAAAAAAGAAAAGAAAAAAGAAAAGAAAAAAAAAGAAGAAAATTTGATCTCTTTTGGGATTTTCAGATCCATATCAGTTGAGTTTTTGTTTGTTGGTGGAAGTCATGGCTTGCATGTTAAATTCTGATTCAAGGCGCTTGTACTCTTGGTGGTGGGACAGTCACATTAGCCCCAAGAATTCAAAATGGCTTCAAGAGAATCTTACAGGTATCATTTATGCTCTTATCTGTTTTCTAAATAGAAATTTTTTCTATGAATCATTGGTTGCTCATGATATACATTGTTGAGAGTAATTGAAAAGATAAATTTATAATTTTTTTACTTCTTTGAATCACCTTCCCCATGACAAACTGCAGTTTATGAGAATACGTGGGACCCCATCAGATTAGTCTCCAAAAATTGCATTTGAGGACCGAGGAGTGAAAGGGTCCGAGTCTAGCATATACGAGACTCCAACTGTTTGGGTGTTATGCAGTCCCATTACCTATTAATATTTTTTGAAACAAAGGTTAATACGGATAATGCAAAATTAAAATCTTTATATATTGACAAAGAAGAAATTGAATTTGCCTTGTACTTGAGAAAGGGAGTTGGATCATGGATGCATGTTCTGTGATGGAGGTGAACTTACTAGTTACTACACTGGACCCACAAGATTTTTGTTCTCATAATTTACTAATATATATATATATATATATACACAGAGAGAGAGATAGAGATTCGCGGGAAAACTCCCAAAAATGTAAAAAACTGAGCACCCTAATAACCATTTATATGTATGGTATGCACATGTGCATACAAGTAATATTGCAAGTTTACATTGATCAAAGAACAGAGGCAATGTAGCAGACCAGATAGTCCTTTTGTTGTTTACATCGCATTTCTTCTTGGGATAATTTTCTGTTAAGAGTTGTTATCGTTATCATTATCGTCATCAATATCATTAGTTAGCCATTGTTCCATAATTCAATCATTCTATCTCATGCAGCAAATTTTTAGAACAAAGATTGTTGCATCTTTTATTGCTGAATACAACTGAAAACTCTACAAATGCATGGTTAGCTAAAGATTTGCATATCAATCTTTTCTTTTCTCAAGCTCTTTAGGGTTCAAATTATCAAACTCTAGTTTGATAATGTTTTCTGGTCCCTAGACTTCTGCCCCTTGCAGTTTTTCATTCATTTTAGTTTGTGGGGTGGTAATAAAGTGAACACAATATATGCACTAACTCACACAAACCAATCCAAATCATTCAATGAGTTTGATTTTAATTTTTGTTCATACTGTTTCACATGTTTGTTCTTGTATGTGTTTATGTGTGTGTGTGTTTCTATGTGAAATGAATATTGATGTTTCTTTTCACATGCAAAACAAACCTGAAAGTTTCATATATGAAACAACACAAGAAAACCGGTTTGTAGGTTTGTAACAATTATTGGCTTTGTATTTGATATGCCCTTGTATACTTTATGCAACACATTTGTACTTCTTTTAGATTAGTATTTTAATTTTATAGTAAGATGTGGGAATCTTACATATATCTATGCCTAATAGTGTTTTTGAACTTGTTCATTAAACCGTTTAAAGCCTTTGCGTTTGTGTAAGAGTTTTTCTAGAATTACTAGAATTTGTTTCACTTTCACTGACATCCAAATATCACACCATTTTCTGATCTTGATTAATCTACGAGTTATGATCGTTGACTGACATCTGGACTATCATTTATTTAAACAGACATGGATGCCAAAGTCAAATCTATGATCAAGCTCATTGAAGAAGATGCGGATTCCTTTGCACGAAGGGCGGAAATGTACTATAAGAAGCGTCCCGAGCTCATGAAACTAGTCGAGGAGTTCTACCGAGCATACCGTGCATTAGCTGAAAGATACGATTATGCAACTGGTGAGCTTCGTCATGCCCAACGGACTTTGCAAGCAGCGTTTCCCAACCAAGAACATTTAAATCCGGCCGAAGATTCGTCATCTTCAATCACCACGTCTGACTTCTCTCGTGAACTTCTGGCTCTCCTTGATCCTGATGATCTGCAAAAGAAGTTTCTAGAAGGAAAGATTCAGAATATCGATGAGAATGATGAAATCAAGGCCAAAATTTTCATAGAATCTGAGCGTGCTGATAAAGCGGAAAGTGAAATTCAGAACTTAAAGACGGCTCTGGCTGATATACTTTCTGAAAAGGAATCTCTTCTCGTTAAGTATCAAGAGAGTTTGGAGAGGTTTTCTAGTGCGGATGGGGAACTTAATCGTGTTCTAGAGAGTTCCAAGAAACTAGATGAAAAAGCAAGCGAAGCAGAAAAAGAAGTCCGTATGTTGAAAGAAGCTCTTAGTTTAATGCAGGTTGAAAAGGAAGCTGGTTTGACCAAGCAAATGGAGTATCTGGAAACAATTTCGGATTTGGAGGAAAAGATCTCACATGCCCAAGAAGAAACAAAGGGAATGGGAAAACGGGCAGTTGAAGCAGAAACTGAAGCTCGACATCTGATGAACAAACTTGCTATACTAGAATCCGAAAATGATGCAGGTCTTCTGAACTACGGAAAGTGTCTGGATCGTATATCTGTTTTGGAGAAGAAGATTCTAGAAATGGAAGACGAAGCCAAAATGTTTTCTAAACAAGCTGCTAGAGCTCAGGAGGAAGTTGATAAACTCAGAAAGGATCTTTCCCAGTTATACGAGGAAAAAGAAGCTCTACGTGTTTTATATGCAGAATGCTTGGAGAAATCATATAATCTTGAACTTGATCTTTCTTCCGCCCAAAAGGACGTTCAACGTCTTAATGCTGAAATTCTTGCAAGAACTAAAAGCCTTCAAAATGCTGAAGAGATTTGCGTTCGTTTAGAGATGTCAAATCAATCTCTGAAGCTGGAAGCAAGTGATTTGGCCAAAAAAATCATGTTGAAAGATGAAGAATTATGTGAAAAGCACGAGGATTTGGAGAAACTTCGAAGCTGTGCAAAAAATGAGCACACGCATTACGTGCAAGTCGAAGCTGCTCTCCAGACTTTGCAGACTTTATACACCCGATCTCAAGAAGAGCAGAGAGCTCTTGCACTTGAGCTTAAAAACGGGCTTCAAATGGTGAAAGATTTGGAGATTTGCAAATCGGGTTTAGAAGAAGAAATGAAACAAGTTAAAGATGACAATAAGAGCTTAAATGAACTAAATGCATCTTCAGCTGTATCGATTAAGAATTCAGAAGTTGAAATCCTGGGATTGAAGCAAATGAAGGAGAGACTTGAAGATGAGGTAGCACTGCAATTGGGTCAATGTAGTGCTATGCAGCAAGAAATATGTGGTTTGAAAGAAGAAATCAGGGAATTGAATACGAGCCACCAGGCTTTGATGAGTCAACTCGAGTTGGTTGGTTTAAATCCAGAATCTTTCGGGTCATCAATAAAAAACGTTAAGGAACTTCTTGAGAAGAATACCGCTTTAGAGAGCTCGTTGTTTGATATAAACTGTGAACTAGAAGGATCAAGAAACAAAGTTGAGGAGCTGCAGAGTTCGTGCGAGTTATTACATGGAGAAAAAACCGCTCTTTTTCTTGAAAAAACCCTTCTTTTGTCTCAGTTACACATTATTACTGTTAATATGCAGAAACTCATGGATCAAAGCATTGTTCTTGAGAACTCTCTCTCTAGTGCAAATGGCGAACTTGAACATCTGAGAGAAAAATCTAAGGGATTAGAAGAGCTCAGCGAGTTTCTCAACGATGAAAAGTCTAATCTTGTAGCAGAGAGAAGCATGTTGGCATCTCAATTGGAAAGTGTCCAGAAAAGACTAGAAACTCTCGAGAAACGGTTTACACAGTTTGAAGAACGATATGGTGGTCTTGAGAAGGAAAAAGAAATGGGAAACTCTCAAATCCAAGAATTGATGTGTTCTTTAAGAATGGAGAAGCAAGAACGAGAGAGTTTTATGACCAAAAACCAAGAACGGTTAGATGATTTGGAGAATCATATTCAACGTCTTCATCAAGACAACAAGTGGAGGAAAGAAGAGTTTCAGGAAGAACTTGATAAAGCTGTCATTGCGCAGTTTGAGAATTTCATCTTACACAAATTTATACAAGACGTAGAAGAAAAGAACTACTCTTTATTGGTCGAGCGTGAGAAACACGTTGAAGCATCCAAATTGGCTGATAATCTGATTTCCGAGCTGGAGACTGAAATTCTTGAACAACAGGTTGAAGAAGAGCTCTTGTTAGTTGAAGTTGAAAATTTGAGGTTGGGGATTTATCAAGTATTTCTGGCTCTCGAGATTGGTTCAAAAGTTGGATTTAAAGATGGGTATGAAACTTCAAAGATATCTGTTGAAGAGATTATTAGTAATATCAAGGATATCAAGTGTGCTCTCTTGAAAGAAGAAGAAGAAAAGCAGCGGTTATTGGTTGAAAACAAAATCGTTTTAACTCTGCTCCAACAACTCAAATCGGAGTTTCAAGAATCGGAGTTGCACAAAACTTCCCTGATTAACGAGTATGAAATCATGAAGGATGATTTTAAAAAGGCCAAGAAAGAGAAACTTGAACTTATTGAAGTCAACAGGCAGTTGATAGTTGAGGTCAATAATGGAGAAAACGAAGCAAAAATACTTGAGAGGGAAGTAGAGGGTCTTCAAGCAAGAAACGATGAATTACGACATGCGTGTATTGATCTACAAGATGAATATGCTCAAGAACATGATGAAAACCGAGCCTTGAAGAAAGATTTCTTGAATCTGAAGGAAGAAAATGATTGTCTGGTTCTAGAATCGTTAGCTCTTGGTAACGCTTCAACTGTTTTCAGTAGTTTTAGTGCCGAGAAAGCTGCAGAGCTACGGTTGCTGTCTGATGATCTGGAAAGCCTTCATCGGTTCAACAGTGATCTTGAAAACGAGCTTATTGTGTTAAGAGAGAAGTTGGAGGTAACAGAAAAGGAAAACTTTGTTATGAAACGTACGATTGAGCAGCTGGAAGTCAAATTAGATGCTTTGGAGAAGGAGACGGTCAAACTATCGAATCTGGAAAAGGAGATGGAGTGCTTGCGTGTAGTGAATGGAAATCTTGGATTGGAATTGGATATGTTACATGAAGAGCTCGATGAACGAAGAAATATAGAAGAGAATTTGGCTTCAGAGCTGCAAGAAAGAGAGAATGAGTTTGAATTGTGGGATGCTGAGGCTACTTCCTTCATTTTTGATCTTCAAATCTCAAACACGCGTGATATTCTCTTTGAAAATAAAGTTCACGAGTTGGCTGGAGTTTGTGAGAGTCTTGAAGGCGAAACTGCTTCAAAAGATGTGGAGATTGAAGAGATGAAACGAAAGGAAAGCATGATGGAGAGTGAAATCGAAGGATTAAGGGCCCAGTTGCGTGCATATACTCCGGTTATTGGTTCTTTGAAGGAGAATATAGCATCTCTCGAGCATAACGTTTTCAATATGGCGAATCTTATTGTATCTGACAACCGGAAATCAGAGGTACCACTCTTTCTTTCTCCTTCTTCCTGTATCCTATTGGGTTATACTTATGTTTGATAAGTTAGTTGTTAGTTGATAAACTAGTCATGTTTGGTTAAAAAACTTGCTGATTAGCTAAATAACAATGTAAAATAATCTTGAACAATTAATTGGAAAAATACAAGGGGGGCGTAACCAAATGGGCTTTTTCAATTAGCTCAAAAAATAAGTTAGCTTATGGTTGCCAAACATGGCCTTGGTACAACCTGATTTGTTGTACATCCAAGGAATATCTCTTTTTCTGCTTTGTTGTTTTAGGAATTGACTTTTCCTTAAAGAAACATTAATTTATTTATGGGTCATTTTGAATTTGACTAGAATTGTACTTCATCTACATATCCTCTACAAGATAGCGCAAAATAAGTGTCCACTTTTAGAAGTGTCTATTTTTCAATTCTACCTTTAATTATGAGACGGAGAAAATCATTACTCCTATTATTAAAGGTAAAATGGTCATTTAGTTAATTAAAAAGTGTAAACTATGTGCCTTTTTCACCAGAGGGAGTAGTAATTTAAGCAAGGGGTTTTGATGTTTCCTAGAATAAACAGCATCTAGTTTCTTACTAGGCTTGCTAATAGTTGATTCTGTATGAATGATGTTATAATATATTTTGTTTTTCCATGAATTTGTTCATTAGTTACTACTCACTAATGTCATCTTAGAACTCACTGAAGCATAGTAGCTTTTTGGATTATAGTTTTGTTGGATAATATATGTAATGATCAGAAAATGTTGGCCCAACTGAACCTATAAAATCGTTTGTTTGAATGTACATGGTACAGGATGTGGAAGTGGCAGTAGTTCATCCCTATCATCATCATCAAACTGATCCAGAGTTAACAGGAAGTCCAAAATCCCTTGAACCAAATGGGATTGCAGATTTGATCGAGTTTCAGTCGAGGATAACAGCACTCGAAAAAGTAATCGTCCAAGATATAAGCAAGATTGCTAAGCGGGAAACTGATATCAAACCAAAATTAGAGACCGAAGAGTTGAAATCTCAATTGAGGTATAATGAAGACCAAAAACGGACCAAAGCAGAAAAGTTGCGTGGGAAACGTTATCTAACTTTAGATAATCTCAACCTCACAAAGACTAAACCAGAAATGTCAGAAGTAAGGAAAGGGGTTCCAATAAGAGACATCCCACTTGATCAAGCATCAGATGGGTCATCGTCTGCAAATAGTAGGAGCAGAAGCCGAAGAGGGTATTTGCGGACCGATGATATGATTATTGAGCAACTGCAAATGGCGCACAGAATCCATGAAAACGAAAAGAAATCGAAAAAGCTGCCATATGAGCCACAGATAGAGGATTTTGGTGTTGACAAGTTGGAAGTAGTACCTCATCAAGAAGGGACAAAAGGAAAGCTTTTGCAGAGACTGGCTTCTGATGCTCAAAAACTGGCAAATCTTGAAACAACAGTGAAAGATCTGACAAAAAGATTGGAAACTGGAAAAAAGAGCAAAAAACCCAATTCGGTTGATTTTGAAACCGTGAAAGAACAACTAGAAGAAGCCGAAGAAACCATTTTGCAGCTGGTGAATGTGAATGTGGAATCAACAGCGAGCGTTGAAAAGAACCCGTCTTTATCAGCTTGGGTGGAGCAAGAAGATGCGTGGAAAGTGTCGGAAAGAATCAGAAGGGTGCAATTGGAGGTCCAGAAGATCCAATATGTGCTGCTGAAACTAGATAATGAAAAGAAAAGCAAAGGGAAGAGCAGGTTTTCAAGAACAAAAAGCAGAACGAGCGTGATTTTGAGGGATTTTATTCATCATGGGAAAAGCGGAAGAAGCAGCAGCAGCAGCAGCAGTGGAAGAAGGCGTCGACTTTGTGGCTGTTTTACGCCATCTGCGACTAAAGGAGACCGAATCAGAATGTAGGTTTAACTTTGTGACTGCATGTTTTATTTTATGTTATGGATCTTGAAATGTTTCTTTGCAGGTCTAGAATCTAGAGTAATGGCCAAGAACACACTATCTTATTTGGTTTATATTTTCAAGAAACCATCATCATCTTATTTGACTTCTAGTTAACTAGTTTTGTGTATTGGGAATTTGGGATCGAAACTGGAGAATAATTGTAAGGTTTGATTATGCAAGTTCTATTGTCCATTTGTATTTTGATCTTGATCAGGTGGCCAAACGTAGCGTTTTTTTTTAAATTAGTTGTGTGGTGATATAAGATAACGTAATTCGTTAATGGACAATTAGTAAAATGCAATCTCCTCGGACCTCCTAACCATTGTGCTAGTTCTTTACCTCAATAAAAAATCTACTTAGAATACAAATTATTTCTTATTCATACTCTGATTCTATATCGTTTTGATTAATTAACAAAGGGACATCCATATGTTTCTTTTTATATTTTTTGTTACAATAATAATGTTATAATGTTGAGTTCAAATTTACAAAAGTAGTTAGTAATATTAAACGTGATTATGTTGTGTATATATGCAAAATTAATCTTTCCATAGCTTATAAAAATTGTTTTGCAATGTATTTTATTAACATAATAAATTAATAATCCAATTCAATTAAGTGGATGCCAAATAGATGTATCATATTTACATGATTTGTTGAATTAATGACCACTTTTAGTCGAGGTCGTAACATCTATGTTGCTTACAAATATGACTGTTAATATAATTATAATCATGGACAAAAAAACTCCTTTTCCCTATTAAGCACAATGCCTTGAAATTGCCAAGCGCTTCAAATCATAAAAGGAAAACAAAAACCAAAAACCAAGTATTAAGAAACCAAGAATCATATAAAATATAACAAATCTCATTATTCAAAGTTCAGTTCAAACTACATCCAACTGATACAACTCAAAGGTATCGAAAAAGTCTAACATAAGTAAAAAATCCTTAGGGAAAATGTCGATGAATAACTTTAGGTACATGTTAACGAAGAAGATATAAGTAATGAATTATGACCAAACTTCATAACAATTGAGTTTAACTCGAGAAAGAAGAAACATAAAATAATTAAGATATATGGTTGTTTTAAATGGAATTCATGAGATGCACTAGGGGTGTAAATGATACGAGACGGCTCGCGAGTTACTCGAGATCGACTCGAGTTTTGATCCTCCAAACACCTAAAACATTTTGGGTGTGCAAACTGTGAAACCACCAGTAGGTAAATCCAACTTTGCATGTTAATATCTCTCTGAATATTTTTCCATAATGCATAATTCTTCTTCTAGAGTTTTATTTTATGAGTTAGGGTTCATATGAATCCAGTTTCATTCAAAAAGATGAAGTTTTGAGGCATTAACCAATTTATTAAAGTTAAGTGTGCATGCTACTTTGTGGGTGCCATATCTCCTTCATAACTCATCCAAAATGAGTGATTCTTATGTCAAAAGTTTCCTTTATGAGCTATGCTTATAATCCAACTTGAATTTCTGAAAAATATTAAGTAGAACTCCTCAAATGATTGCTTTACTAACAGTGTGTAATTTGCCATGCTTGCTGTGACACACTGTTTGATATAAATTATTTGAACCCTTTTTATATGTCTAAAATGCATGAAATTTGGTCACAATGACCTTAACTCAGTAATGCATCATATATAAAAAGATGGGAAATTTTATTATTTTGTATGTTACATTAAATTGATCATTTTTGGGACTTATAGTTTCTGCCAGGAAATGAAACTATGAAACTATTTGATTTCATAAATTAGGATCAACTAAAAGAAAATACATTATATTTTCAGTATAAATTATTTCCTTAAAGAATATATGTGCATTATGTATAACGGGACAATAGTAGATCAAGTTGGACATATAAGGACTTATAAGCGCACTCATAGTAACCATTAGGCATATAAGTGACCGTTTTGGGTATTTCTCTTTGATAGGGAAACATTAGGCCGGCGAGTAGGTGCGGATCATGCTTTGTTGATTGGAGCTTTTTGCAATAAGGTGAGTATTCACGGCCCCTCTTATTAAATGTTTATACGTTTTGGGGTGTAAAGCATGTTGTTTTAAAGGAATTTGAATTGATTTATATTGATTAATGAAAAACATATAAATCATTATGATGAGCAAATTTATATTACACAAAATGATATGTTGAGTTATGTAAAGTCCCCGTGGTACACTACTATTTAACTCTAAATGAGCCGATGATATTTTTGGATAACCCTATTTGACTGACATACTCACCTAACTGGCAAGTAGAGGTGCACTTTATCAATTAAGAATGCTCTACCCATGTGGACTTTAGGTCCACCGCTGAGGTAGTTCATGGGGCGTAGAATGTCGAGTAGGCTTAGTAGTGGCTCAATATTTTAAATACCATGTGTAAAGATAATTTGTATATTTGCTCATAAAGGTTAAAAAGTTAAAGTTGATGCGATCATCCGATTCGCTGTTTTTATACCTTGCATATAAAATGTTTTGTGCATTTGAAAACCTGTGAACTCACCAACTCTTTGTAGTTGACCCTTCTGTTTTGACATGCTTTACAGGGAAATAAGAAGTTAACCGATCAGGCTTAGCTTATTTTTGTGGAACACCAATCAAGACTTTATATATCTATTTTGATGTAATTTTTTTTGTTAAAGTTAAAGTAGTCGAGTTGTAAACTTTTAAACTTTAAACTGTGATGTTTTAAATATATGTATGGTTGGTGTTTATATTCCTTTTTTTGTGAAACCTAGAACTGTCGTACCTCGTGTTTCCGCTTTAGCAGGGTGCGACAGACTCGATTTCGGCTCTGATACCACTTGTTAGGTCCGATTCAACAAGATCAATAGAGGAATCTTATGCAAATCATCGAGTTGTATGTTTTATTGATGAAAGCATTAAAGAACTACAAACGCGAATGTTACTAAACGACTATCATTAACGAATCCTCTACCCTAGACTCCGTTATATACTAGGTTTCTATTACATGGTAAGCCCAAACCCATAAGGTATCTAACACAATATGGAATATTATAATAAATCCTTTCCTACTTTATAAAAGTTTCCTAATTTAGGATATTTGATCCTAACAACAGACCGTTTCACGATGGCTTGCACTCAATCAAAGAATTAATGGATTTGGTAGAGTGCTAGTCACAACACTAGAACCAAGTTAGGTGAGCTTGAAGGAATCAGTTAAAGCCCTTAGTTGCAAGGTAGCCGATGCAGCGGGAATGGGATATTGAGCATGCAAGAAGAGCAAGTATAGTAAAAGTAGCCTCATAGGCCAAACAATAAAAATGTTTCGATGGTAATTTACCCGTTGAAACTCAAATTAACTGTGCTAATCATGATTACTTTTGCGTTCTTTTTCTGACACGTGTCTAATAATGAAAAATCGATTCATATCCAAGTCGATATATTGTTCATTTCGATTTACTTTTCAAAATCTTCTGTGATTCTCGTCTTTCCCTCTAAGCAAATAACATTTGAACTTACTGATTTGGAAATTTCTTCACAACATTTCTGCAATCGATCATGTCTAAGATAAACTCTCAAGTTCAAAAACCGATTTTAACTACACAATCGTGCTTAAGTAGCGGTGATAATTCCACCAATGAGGGATCATATAAAATTGTTGCAAAGTCAATAATGGTAGGTGATATTGAAGTTACTTTGGTAATGATCCTAATTTGGAATACACTGCAACAAATCAGTCAAACCCAACTTCTAAAAACCCTAACCTTGTTGCTAAAATTGGGGGAAATCGTAATGAGGCGATTAATGTTGTTTCTGAATCGATAGCTGAACTACAGGAGTCCCAAGGAGATATTGAGGATGCATGAACCAACAAGCCAACTCAAACAGCTACGCAATTGAGGGCATCTGCTCCAACCCCAAGTAAAATTCATGTTCCTACTGACAGGTTGGTTGAAACCAAAAGGAATAATTGTGCCTTGAACCTATGATATGATGGCTTCAAAGATGATCAAATGATTTTGATTGAAATTCTAAAGAAACATCCCTTGAGGAAAATGTTTACTCGTCAAACATTGTTCCTATTGAATATCTTCGACAATGGTGATATTTTATATCTTATGAGCCTGAACATAATGTCATTAGTTCTTATGTTGGTGAATATCCATTTTCCCTGTCCATTGCTGAATTAAGAATGCTGTTGTAGCTACCTGAGAAGAATGGAGTGCTTGGCAAGACAGATTTTGATCCCATTTCTAAACCCTCATAGATGATAGCAGATTTTATGCTCCTTGGATACTCAGAGAAGTAGCTATACTGACCTCATTCAAAAGGAAGTATCTTCCTCCAATTGGGTATGCTCTTTTCTCTATCATCAATACTTGTTTATCAAGGAAGAATTCAAGTGATGATCAAGCTTCTACAAATGTGAGAATTATTTTTCATGGACTAGCATTTAATATGCATTATGACTATGCATTCCTACTGTTTGAAGAGATTAGGGGTTACATTTCCAACAAGCCCAAAAACATTCCATAACAAATATTTTTTCAAATGTGTGTAAAGGGAGCGATGTATGTAGAAGACATGATTCCTCCAAAAGATGATGCTCCTCAGGTGCCTAAGTTCATTATGGATAATCTCAGACCACCAATAACTTCACTTTCTAGCTTTCCAAATTCTCTACCACTACATGAAGAACTCAGAAGTTACTTAAGGTATGATAATCAGGTTTTGATTGAGTACTCTAAGTCAATGAGACTACTAGAACCGGTAGCCTCTTCCCCTGACTTAAACCAGAGTAGTGTGCAAGGAGAGGGGTCTAGATTAAATAGGGAGAGTGGGGAGAATGTTCAAGGGGTGGTGAACATCCTCATAGTGCAAAGAGGAAAAATGGAAATGAGAGAAGGGGTAGACATGTGAGAAACAAATTGATGAGAGGAGAACATGGTTAAAAGAACAAGAGAACCGTATACTAGCCAATACAAGCCGGGAACCCACATCTACTTTTATTCCATATTCTTTGGTGGATAACATTGAAAAATCCAGTGAGCCCATGGAAACTCTTGTTTCAACCCCACATGTCTACTCATCTTTCTCTGAATAAAAGGATGTTTCATTAACACCCATGGGGCAAGCAGGTAATGAACCATTGAGTCCCCAATTAGAGGATGTCAATGTTGAAAAAGAAGGATCTATGTCCCCCTTCATCAAACTTCAATGCACATTGAATCTGAAAGTCCATCTCAATTTGAGCCTAAAAGGACTGAAACAGTCATTCTTTCTCTCACAAGCGCAAGTCCTATGGAATTCCCATCATAGTTTGTTTGTCAGACTGTAACGGCATTAATAGACATAATATTATCAGGTGTTCAAGGATTTGATGGAAGACCTGGTGAGGTGAACATACCTAAAGCCTCATTCCAGGATGCCTCTGTGGTTCATGATGTGGTGACATTTACAGGCATTTTGACTTATCAGGTAGCTAACTAGAAAATCTGTTCTACCAGGATCTTCACCCACAATAACTTCAAATTTCAATGAACTCCAAACTTATTGTACCCACAATAACTTCTAATTTCAATGAACTCCAAACTTATTGACGGCCAAATCTATAAAAGGTATGGAGGATAGGGTGGAGAGTCAGGAAAAGGCGATGAAGAAGAGATCTGATGATTTTGATAAAAGCTCAGTAACATCTAATGACCTTATTTCTTTCAAGGAGTGCATTCTGAAGAATCTTTCAGATGTAACTAAATCTATTTCTAATATGAAGACTTCTATTCCATCTACTTCAATACACAAGAAAATTTTCAATTGGCTACCAAAGATGATATTCAGAAGATCTTTGCAAGTTAACAGATGTACAAGTTGTACAATCTGCTGTTGAACAACCGATTGTTGCTCTGTAGTGCAAGTCTCAAGATGGAAATCTTAAGAGAAAACATGATGATCAGGATCCTGATGATCATGAGGAAGAGAAAAAGAGAAAAATTTCTGAAGATGTTTCAATGGTAGAGATTGCAAGTACACAACTTTTTGAATGAACTTCTGAAGATGTTGATGTTCAGAAGACTTCTGAAGAAGTAGAAGCAAGTGATAATGTTGATTGTGATACAAATAAAGGTTGTTCTGATGAAAAAGGAGGTTGTTCTGAAGAAGAATGGTATGAAAATGAAAAGCTAGATCTGAATAATTCATATGATTCCAAACTGACAAATGATACTGAAGTCCTCCCATATTCAAATGAAGAAATGGTTGCTAAGTACCTAGCTAATGAAGAAGAGTTTAGTGAACCAAGTAATCTAAGTGATATTATCAGATTTGAAGATGAAGAAGAAATTAATGAAATCAAACCAGATGTTGTAGTTGATAGAAGAGTAGAAGGAGATCTTATGAATTTGTTTTACTGGCTGAAGAACTTGACTATTCTGAATTTAGGCTTTCTGAATTATACATGGAATCCGGATGTTAAATACATGTATGGTGAGTTATCTATTCTTATAAATTTTTATCATCAGCAAGTGCAAGAAAAAGAAATGTTGATGTCTTTTGATCATTTATCAGATATTCAGTTCAGTGAAGAGACATTAAAAGAGAAGTTTGATTTGATGATTGTTTATTACAGAGAACTCATTGTCATTCCAAGATTTGTTCCACTAGTAATTGAAGCACTAATTCTTGATAAAATAATCGAGAAATAAGTTTTCTTTCATGAAGACGGATGAAAAGACTGTGTTTTCTGAAGAAACTTATTGGTACATGTTTATAAGAAATCTTGATAGCTGCTATATGGAGCATCTGTTTGATGGAAATTGGTCAAGAGGTTATGCAATTATCTTTAGAGAATTTTATCAATAGTATATATTGAGAAGTTTGCATGATGATAATGTGATCAACAAAGTTCATTACTTCAAAAAGAAAACTTTGAATTCTATTGAGTTTATAGAATTTGGTGTGGAGAGAAAAGATGGAACTAATATGGAAATTACAAGTGTTGGTCTCTACAGTCTCAAATTGGAAGATACACTGTTTCTACAAGAACTTTGTAAGAAGATAGATGATGTTGTTTTTGAAATTGAGCAGAAGGTATTTAACTACAAGATAATTGCATCATCTATCTACTATCTTCTATAGGTTTTGCCCTCTGAACTTGTGGTTGATCCTAAACTATTGATCTACATTTCCTTGCCTCTTTTCCACCTAAATAAAGTCGTCTACATCCTTTCCATCACCTTTATTCACCTGAGTTGGTTTAGATGCTTTGATACACCTGTTTGTCCTATGGCCAACCACACAACAGTGACCACATTGTGTCGGTTCCGATAAGTATTCCACCTTAATGGTCATGTTTTCATCCTGTGCTCCCTTTAAATCTGACACAATCACATCTACTTTACGTCTAAGGTCTCCCACCGCCCAGACATCTACAAGCACCTTAGCAAAACCTGGTCTGCCCTAAGATTTTTCACACATTGTCATCGCCCAGACATCTACAAGCAGTTTCCACCAAGGTATGATTTCAACGTTTCCGCTTGATGTTGACGTTGTCTTGAACAATGTCTACGTATCCCATGATTGGACAATTTCGCCGTATAAGTTCTTGCAACATCATCTATCTACAGAATTTTATAAAACTTTGCCGTGTAAGTATCACACAGTTTCTAGAAGTGAGGAGGGGGGGGGGGTGTGGAATACAAACATACAAACTTTAAGTTTTGCCATGGGATTTGATTGAGTGAGCATGGTTCATGTAGCTTCGACCAAGGTACGAAAACTGATTGTTCCCAAATCTCACGTTTCCGCTAAATTTGGAGATGTAGTTCATGAGTAGATTCCGTTTTCCGGCCATGTGTTTGGATCATCCTGAATCTAATTACCACACATGACCGTCCTACAAAAACATATATGCAGTTTTAGGTACCCATTTGTAAATGGTCCTGCAGGATTAGGTCTAACACCTGACTTTGGAATCCATCTGTGAATGGGTCCACGTCGTTGAGGTTTGGAATGTGAAGAACGGTTAGATTTGAAAACATGATATGTACCAAACCAATCAGATGTAGAACTATGGGGCACAAAATCATTCAAACCACAAGTAGAGCAACAAATAGTCTCATGAGAAAGCTGAATTAATTGCTGAAATTAATAAAGTCGTAAAGGAAAAACCACACTTTGTTTAACAAAATTGTTTGAATGAAAAACATCATGATAATTATTGTTTGTCCTAATATGCGGAAAGTATTAAATGACTTAGGCTACTCGTTCGTATTCCTAGACTTCTTCTTCTCTACCCAAATTTGTTTGACTCGAACATCTTTTCTTTGAAAACGGTTATCTGAAACATCATTAAATTTGCAGTCAGAAGAACTGGAATAGTAAGGATGATGAGCTTTAGAATTACCAGTGTGTCGGTGTTTTTGTGAATGGTTTGGATTGTTCTTTTGGAAAACAAGTTTGTTCACAGAAACTGGTGGGGGAGTGGATGTGGAACATTCCCTTGTGCATGAACACTGATTCAAATATTGCTGTGTTGCAAAGAACATCTGAGTGACCTGGAAGGATTGGAGAAAAGTATAACAAGTTTAAGTCATCGTCAAAACAATCATCAGAGTTCGCAAAGGTTGAGAACTCACGCCCTTTATCAGATGTAGGAGTCTCATAGTGTTTAGTTGAGGAACATATTTTTTTTTGTTAATACTGTTTTGATCGTTAGTCGATAGATCACCTAAAAAAGCCTTACAAGAAGACGCTTCCGAGTGTGTTGAGGAAATTTCAGACTGAGCATTTTTACCTCTTAGAAGAATATCATATTTCTTTTGCAAAGTAGACGATGAACATTCCTGTTGTAGAACATTCGTCGCTAGACCAACAAGTTTACTGGTTACATGACGAATTTCTGTCTCAACATCTTCTTTTTCACAATCAGGAAGTGGGTCTGACTTGTATGAAGTAATAGGTATTTGTGATTGATTTTCTTTGAAAATAGATATTACAATTTCTCTTTCAAGTTCAAAACCGTTAATAGCTATTTTGTAATCAGTTTCTAGCTGAATTATACGGTTTTCTAAAATCAATAGGGGAATGTATAGTTTAAATTCAACCGGTTTTGCTTGAATTTCAGCGTTGGAATAGTTACGAAAGTAATAATTAGAGAGAGTGGGTTTAGATTCCTTCCTACTATAACTCACATTGAAATTAGCATATACGAAAGTAACTTGACCATTGTCAGTTCTAGCTCGCTTAATGACCAATCAGGTGATAATGTGATATCACCTGGTGCAACTGTGATTCCATGAACTCGATTTGAAAATCCGGACCAAGGTCTGGATATTCAAACTTGTATAAGGTAGGGATGTCAGCTATGGCCTTTTCGAGATATCGAGGATTTTCGGCACCTAGACCTTCCTTGGAGTTGTAGGACTTGAACTCCTTGGGTTTGTTCAAATGAATGGTTTGATCGGTTTGACCTCGTTTGATAAATTGAAGTTCAAGATCCTTGACCTTGTCTAACAGATCTTCCCGTTAAACATTTAAAAAATCGATTTTAGTCGAAAACTTTTCATTTTCACGTTCATACTTAGCTAATTTAGATGACTTATTTGTCAAAGTGGTATTAGAGTCAGCAGGTCATTCGTTTTCCTTTTGTAAACCTTTGGCCCAACTCGCGTTCTTAGCGCTTTCAGTGTTTACTTGTGGAAGTTCGTTATAATTATTAGCAAGTCGGGCCTCTAAAGTAGTGACAAGATTCTTTTCTATTTTTAGTTTATTAGGTAATCATCCATTTTGAGCATCATAGTTTGCAACGATTAAGTAAGGCCATATTAGAAGAACAACTAACCTCAGAGCTTGAGGAATCAATGATCTAAACAAAATAAGTAAAGCGGAAACAATTTTAGATCAAACAGTTTATAAATGGAAAATCGATTAATCAAAATGAAGAGCAATATGAAGATAGAAGCGTAATCATATGATTACTTGTGGCCATATATCATACATAATTGGAATGATGAGGGTATTTGGAGATGGAGAGTTTCAAAGAAACAACTCACATTCACAATTACAAATGGGGAAGGGGATTCCTATTTATACCCTAAAATTAGGAATGACAAAGCTAATGGGTTTTATATGAACTATAAACAAACAACGCAAGGGAATGTAGAAGCTCCACGTGTAAAGGTGGAATGTCAACTTCTAGCTCAGGTGTCGGGCTATGATAGGCAGATAAACCACTTGAAGATCTGACTAGGATTGAAGCAAGACTAGAGGGACAGAGAGGACCAGCGACTCTGCATGTATAGTACATAGGCTCTGTATATATAGTGTAGAGGCTCTGCATCTTTGGATTAGAGCTCTACATCTCCGGAAACTTAAACATTCATCACTCTATATTTCATCTCTTGATCTTTGGATACGGGCTCTGGTTCCTCGGTAACGACCTGTTGTTCTCTGTGACGATCTCTGGTCTTTCATACTTTAAGCATTTGTTTTCTTTTTTACACTTTCAACACAAAAATTAGGACTAACAGTGTTGATCCTTGATCGTCAGAGTCAGAGTCCTCTTCGTCAGAACGCTTTGTCATGATGAAAATGTGCGCTTGTATGTCTTCCACTGTCTCGAACCGATGCACCCAATAGTCATCTTCTTCCAGCAGTTCTTCTCCGTCTTCTTCAGCCTTGATAAGAAGCATCTTGATCTGGGTTTATCGAATTGGTTCTTCGAACCCAGACACATCCGATACCTATCAGATTTTGCAGTACAACAGATCATTATCGGATTCTCACTGCCACTATCGGAAATCACTATTTCTTCTCACTATCGGATCTTTGTGATATCTGACCACTATAGGGAAATAGGTATATTCGAACTCTATCGGATTTGACCTACATCCGATACTTATCAGACTCTTCCAATATCCGATACCTATCGGATTTCTTCCTAACCCGATCAATATCGAACTTATCTTCCATCCTCAAACTTATCCGGTCACTATCAGATTTTTACCATTTCCGATCCTTATTGGATTTTTTCCTCATATCCGATAACTATTGGATTTTACACTCTTGACCGATCATTATTGAATTCTTCTTTGTTTAACTGGACTGTCACACTTTTGCATGAAGTCAGAATTCTTATTTGGATCAAATCACAAATGTCTCACAATCAACCAGTGCCAATGACTGCTCACGATGCATTATCCATCGGAACTGATACAAAACTTCCGAGGAGAGTATGCGCAATGGAGACACCGCTTTCTTGACTTTGTTGAACGACACACTGTAAAGATTATAAGTTGTTGAAAGTATAGGGTCTTCCTTGTAACTTTTGTTCCTAGTATGAATAGTTTTTTGAATTTAATTTAATCATAGATTGGAATAGACTTTATTTTTTGTCAAACAATTGAATATAAAACATTTGACACATCAAATACATGTGACTTTTGGATCAATTGGTGTTTGGTTTCTTTGTGAGATTTTCATCTTAGAATGAGTTAGCTACATTTGACACTTACAATTGGTATCAGAGCAGTCATATTTGAAGAGAAATTCATAAAAATTTGGTAAGAAATTTGAGTTTTTGTGAATTTTTGCGAAAAATAGGATTTTGATCAATTTTGATCGATTTAGTGGGTGAATTGGATTGAGATTAGGCCAAATATATTTTTTTATGATAGGGGGATTAGTGTATGAAAGAAATTAGGAATTGAAATCGATTTAGATAGGTTTTGATTTATAATTCGAAGTTAGTGGGTTTTTGGAAAAAGTCTATTGTGGTCGAATCCAAAGTGGACTTAAAAGGTTAATTTGGATTAGAAGATTGAAGGATAGTTGTTCATAATGTGTTCGTGAACAACCCTGCGAAGTTTCACTCGCTTCGGGGTTGATTTGAATAGAAATAGACCAATTTTTGGGTTATTCGACTATATTGGAAATTGACAAGTTCATATCCCTCGGATGAAGTTGATGGCCCTCGGATCATAGTGATATTCATCAGTTTCGCATAAACAAAATTCATCACCTTCGATTGATGCTACCTGTTAAGTACTAAGAATTTTGTGCTTATTAGACTTCTTTTATCTTCGTTTAAGTAGGTTATTTTACACTTTATCCCAAATTTGAGTCATTTCCTGTTCTTTTGACATTCCTTTACTATTGGAGCTAGAGTAAATGAGTTGATGCTGGAAGAATGCTGCAACACTGGAATGAAGACTACTGGGCTAACAAAGGCATTTTGGCGTTAACTGTTGACTTGGTCGTTGACCAGTTGACTTTTGACCATCAAGAAAATATATCAGCTGGTCTTAGTTTATTAATTCTAGAATTTTCTATTTGTCTTATTAGTAAACTTGGTAATGTGTATTTTGATTAACTTTGGGGTATTAACCTTTGGAAATTACGCTTTGTACTTTTTGTTGACTACTTTATGTTGTATGTTGTTGAATGCCAACTTTCCTCATCCATTCTTAATAGTATAGATAGAAGGTGAGTGTTGGTTTGGAAGAGGATCTCTAACCTTAGTTGAAGTTGAAAACATTTTGGAAATTAATGGAAGGAAACTTTTAAGTAATTCATTCTCTTGTTCTTCATTTCTTTCTTGATTTTTACTATTTGTTGTCTTTAATTATTGTCTTTACTTATTATCATTTACATACAAGTCTTACATTATTGCCTTTTATTTATTGCAATTTAAATTATAGCTCTTTATTTCCTTGCTCTTTCTTTTCTAGTGATTTAATTACTTGCATTTTACTTTCTTGTACTTTATTCGTGCATTTCTTTTATTGTAATTTATTTTCTTGCAATACTTACATGTCTTTAATTTATGTAATTTACATTCTAAGTTATTTATTTTCCGTGATGAGTGACTAAGTTCTTTAACTAGGGTGTGTGACAAATAGGGGCGAGTTTTGTAAACAAAACATAAGGGAATTCTTTTATGCAACAATACTTTTCATCATTTCTTTTCAAGTTTCATAAAAACAACAACACTTCCTGACGGGTTGATCATCTTAAGGTGTTATGGGAATCCGCTCACGTCAACTTGAATGATATGGGAATCCGCTCGAGAGAGTGATTTTTAACAAAAGGATCTTTTTGTTTCTCCATATATTTTGAAGACACTATTTGTATATTCAATGGTCTGAATACTTCATAGAGATATGATTAAAAAGTTATAATCAATGCATTAGTGAAGTCCGAGAGGAATAGTTTCAAAATAAGTGATAGAACTAATTGTTGCTAAAACTGATGTTGTAGCATTCTTCCAACATTGGACAGTTTGACAGCCTTACTTCCCTAATGTTTGTGTTTGCAATCTCACCCTAAGTGATCACACCCTAGCTGCTTATAAACTGTTAAAACACCAAAAATCAGATCAACCAATTAAACCTCCAAATTCGTCATCTGAATTCATTTCCTTCATTGGACTATTAACTAAACTTTAATTACAATCATTGTGGACGATTCTCGGTACTTTGTACCATTTTATTACTTGAAAGACGATAGTAGGGTTGAAAGTATACTTGATTTTAATCTTATTTGTCACGTATCAAAAGGTATATAAATAACCTATCAAGTTTTTTGCGCCGCTGCCGGGGATTGTCAAGCTAAAGTTTTGTTTTTAGTAAGATAAAAGGCATGAATTTTCCTACACCGATTGAGTTGTAGGGAGTAGTGTATGCCAATGATACACCGAGGGGAATTTCTTGAATTTGATCCTGAAATAGAAAGAACATTCCGTGAAGGAAGGAGGGCACAAAGAGCATTATTTGCTCTACCCCCTCTTGATTAAATTCTAGGACAGCTAGACCCCATTTTCCGGCCATCCATTTTGAACCAAAACTAATAATGTTTCATATGTTACAAACAAATGGACAATTTGCCGGATTAGCAACAGAAGACCCACATTCCATCTGAAATCCTTTTTGGAAGTCAGTGATTGCTTCAAGATCCAGGGAGTACCACATGATGCTCTGAGACTCACTTAATTTCCATTCTCATTACGGGATCGAGCAAGAGAATGGTTCAATTCATTAGCCCCAGGTTCGGTGACATCATGGAACGATATGGCTGAGAAATTTTTACGAAAATATTTTCCTCCCACCAGAAATGCTATGTCCCAAAACGAAATTTGTCTTTTCAAACAAGGGGACGATGAAGCTATCCCTGATGCATGGGAAAGGTTTAAGGATCTATTAAAAAATGCCCTCATCATGGCATTCCCTACTATATTCAACTCGAGACATTTTACAATGGGTTTAAATGCCACTGCAAGACAAATGCTCGATGCGACTGCAGGAGGGGCCTTTACATCCAAAACCTTCAATGAAGGATTTACAATGCTTGAAATTTTTTCAGAAAACAATGGACACTGGGCTGATCCACAGGCTGTAACTCAAAAGAAAAATGTTGGAATTCATGATTTAGATGCATACACTGCTATTACAGCTCAGCTTCCTTCCATGGCTAATATTCTTAAAAA
Source organism: Silybum marianum (assembly GCA_036898165.1). Lineage (NCBI taxonomy): Eukaryota > Viridiplantae > Streptophyta > Magnoliopsida > Asterales > Asteraceae > Silybum > Silybum marianum. Next base: position 27,816,389 of record CM072533.1, on the reverse strand, counting down.
TATTACTTCTGGCCAAGGAGCACAGTATTATCAGCTGTAACTACACCTAGTCCAGTGTTATCAGTGCAATGTGTTTGTTGTGGAGGGGAACATTATTGTGAACATTGTCCTAAAAACACAGAATCTGTGAATTATGTTCATAATAAGTGTGCTCCCTACTCCAACAATTACAATGCAGTTGGAAACAGCACCCGAACTTTTCTTGGACCAGTCCATGTTTAAATCCGCCTGCACCTAAACAACAAGGAAATTTTCCAAACCATTCAAGCATCAAATTCTCAGCAACCACAGAACTTTCAGAATCAACATCCATATCAAGCCACGCAATCTCCACCTCCACATAGCCCTTCATCATTGGAAGATACATTGAAAATGTTCATAACCCACACTCATCAGTAATGGCCCAACAGAATGCCACAATAGCTCAGACTCAGGCATCAAGCAGAAACCTAGAAACCCAAGTCAGTCAGATTGCCTTAAGTCAGAACAACAGAGCCAGTGGAACCTTACCAAGTAACACAGAAGTTTCTCGGGAGTTAGGAAAAGAACATGTTAAGGCAATCACCTTAAAAAGTGTCAAAGACTTAACAGGACCAGTCCAAAAAGATAATGTGCCTAAAAGCAATGTTGAAATCTTGGAACCTGTTAAGGCTAACAAGCCTATAGATGACAAAACTTCTGAGGTCATCACTTCCGTCCCATCAAAGCCTGATAGTTCATCACCATCTTTAGTAGACCCTACTCAGGCAACTAAAGTGACCCCAGCTCAAGAAAAAGGCACAAAAACCCAAGGAATACTGGACCCATCTTGCTCAACACCTCCAAGCAAAACTGTAATTAAACCTGTTCCTCCTTACGTACCTTACCCCCAAAGGCTAAGGAATCAAAAGGAAGAACATGAATTTAAGAAATTCTTGGAGGTATTTAAACAATTTCATATTAACATACCCTTGTTGAAGCAATTGAGCAAATGCCCAGTTATGCCAAGTTCCTAAAAGACATCTGTTAGATCCCAAACAATCAAGATATAGAAAGATAACAAGAAATAGATCACCGAATGTTGTATATTGTATTGATCAGATGAACTGTATTACAAAATATGTCTTTACAAGCTTATGAAAACGTTAGTTCTAACTATCTAACAAACTATCTATTTATACATGAATTAGAAATGCTAAAGTTACAGTGCAAAGATGACAAGCATGTTAAGAACTACTTCTGAACTTCTTCAGAACTACTTCTGAAGTGTCTTCCGAACCTTCTTCAGAACTTCTTCAGAAGTATCTTCAGAATCTTCAGAACTTCTGAAGTTGTCACTTCAGAAGTTATGCCTTAGGCTTTTATCTGCTTGTCTTCTGAGTTCTGAGTCTTTCTTTCTTCAGATCTTTCTTACTTTTCAGAACCCAGTAGCTTTTGAAGCTATATTAGTATCTCTATCAACATCATCGGTAAGAAAAAAGAAACTCACTAAATTTGAAACCGTCAATCTTACGGAAGGATGTAATGCCCTATTCACCGACAAGATTCCACCTAAACTAAAAGATCTAGGGAGTTTCACTTTTCCATGTTCTATTGGAGGAAAAGAAGTTGTGTGACTTAGGTTCTAGCATCAACCTCATGCCCTTATCAGTTTACAACACCTTAGGACTAGGAGAGGCAAGACCCACCACCGTCAGACTCTTATTAGCCGATAAGACTGTTGCCTATCCTAAAGGAAAGATAGAGGATGTGTTAGTACAGGTTTATAAATTCATATTTCCGGCAGACTTTATCATTCTAGACTTTGATGCAGACAAAGATATTCCTATTATTTTAGGAAGACCTTTTTTAGCCACCAGAAGAACTTTAATATATTTCCGAAAGGGAGAGCTAATTATGAGACTTCATGATCAAAAAGTCACATTTAATGTTTTCAATTCTTTGAAATACCGTGATTACTTGGAAGAATGCTCAATGATAGATGAAATTGAGTCAGCTTGTTATGAGGAGGGAGTGAGAAAGGCCTGTAAGTTAGAGGAAGAGTATGATGAAATAGAAAGAGAGATTGTTGAGGAGTTAGGAATAAATGAGAATGATATTGTCCCAATAGATTGTGCAGCAATTGAGTTGTTGGAAAGTACTGACCTGTTAGATCTCTCACAAACACATACATTCAAAGGAAGGTAAACCAATACAGTGAGGATCTATTGAGCAAAGAAGAAGGTGAGATGATGAAAACTGAGTTAGTGGATAAAGGATGGAGGAAAATCAAGAAAGAGATAAATGAGGCGAAGGTTAAGAATATCAAGCTATTTGTGGAGAAGGTCAGAAGTAGAGTGATGGCCAGGGAGCTCAGAATGCAGAATGCAATACCATCCACCAGTTCACATCCTACTATGAAGTAGTAGGACAAGTTTAATCATTCTCTTTTAGCTCCAATTTTCATATCTTTTGTGTTTGGGATTAAGTTTGATAATTTTTAGATTTGTTTGTTTGCACTTTGTACACAAAATCAGTATTTTAGCATGCACATAAAGCCACAATAACTCATTTAGTCTTGCTTACACAAATCAACAGTTTAGTTCATGCTAGAACTAACTTTTTCATGCTTGGGTCACATTTTGGTCTATGCCTTGGATTTAGATAAAAGTTAGGCCCATGTTTCTATTCTTTCTATATAACACAGTGCCAACTTTTGAAACCCCATCCATACACAATGTGGACATTGTCCATTACAAGTTTGGGGGGAAGGGTTAAATAGCATGACCACTTGAAATAAACCATAATAAAGTGAACCACGTGTTTATGTGAAGTTCAAAAAACACAAAAAAGCCCCATAGGGGCAGCGTGACAACTATCAAGTCGGGAACTTTCAGGTTAGCATCTATTAATCTTTTAAGTAGAAATAAATAAGAAAATATTTTATGAATTGGAGCTATTTAGTATAAATTGGCCTAAATTCACTAGAATTTCCGATAATTTCTTAGAAAACCCGGTTTCGACACATAACTATATGAAACGTCTTATATAATGCCAAATGCTTTAATTTGTATCCAAATTATATAAAATATGAAGTTTTAATGTTACAAGTATAAGACTTTTATTTTTATAGAATTTAACCAGGGCTTGCATTTTGAGGAAAAATGTCACAAATTGAGAAAAAAGACATTTTTAAACATTGGGCTTTTGTTTTTTAATTTTTTTTAAAGTTTGGGAAGGCCCATGGCTGCGCCCCTCTCTTCCCCGCATATACATTTCTTTGTTTTTCTAAAAATCTCATTTTCAAACTCAAATTCAAACTCATTTCTCTCTCTCTCTAAAAACCAAGAGACATTTCATCATCTCTCTTTTCCCTCTCTTTTCTCTCTAGAACTCCAGCAAATTCTTATACATTTCACCATCAAAATCAAAATTTTTTCTCTCTACTTGTGATTTTGGCTTCATTTTGTGCACTTTTGTGCCATTTTCTTCATATTTTTGTACCAAATGTATTTCTAAATAAAAGATGGTTTCTTATGGTTCTGGAAGTGAGATTTAATACCAAAAATATGATAAATGTTCATCAAATGGTAAAAATCCATTAACTTTCATCATGAACTCAAGAATAAAGTGGAAAAACCTTCAAATGAGCATTTTTCTTTCATGCATTGAATCTGAGTTTTTGAATATTGTGCATGCATAATCAATTGTATAGTTTGAGTATTTCATTATGCTAAACACAAAATTTAATGGTGGGGATAGCCTCTTTGCAAATGAACCACCATCCTTATGTGTTTTCATGCTCAAAAATCAACATTTTATGCTTTTAAGTTGCTGTCAAGAAAATGGGTTTGTTTTGGACGACCATTTATGGTCATTTACATGTTCAAAATAGTTTAAATTTTCTTTTGGGGTCCATTCTTTCAGATGGGAACATAATCCACTTGGTTTCATATGAAAATGATGAGTTTTAAGCTCTCAAACCCTATAAACAAGTTTGGAACCCATATGTTGGGTAAGACAGATTCATATATCAACTTATTGTGCTTATAACTCTTTGTATATTTATTCAAAATGCGTGCTTTTTTCTTCTGAAGTTTAGCTTAAAGAGTTATCTTTTGTATGCAAGTGGAATAACTAAAAAATATGGAGTTTTGACCCTCCAAACACCCAAAACATTTTAGGTGTGCAAAAGTGAATTCACCAGTAGGTAAACTCTACTTTGCATGACCATATGCGTGATTTTTTTTCTGGAGTCGTATTTTATGCGTTAGGGTTCTTATGAATCTGGTATCACTTAAACATAATGAGTTTTGAGGTGCTAACCAATTTAAATAAGTTAAGTGTGCAATCTATCAACTAACGACAAATGTGTGCACGCAACATTAAGGTACCCTAACTTCCTCATAACTCATCCAAAATGAGTGATTCTTCTTTTAAAAGCTGTCTTTATGTGTTATAATATTAACCTAATTTAAATTTCTGAAAAACACTAAGTAGAACTCCTCACATGACTGTTTTACTAAGAGTGTGTCAATTGCTTGAAAAGCTGTGACACTTTGTTTTGTAAAAATTATTTGAACCCTTTTCAGATTTCCAAAAAGTATGAAAATTGTTCAAAATAACCTTAACCCAATGGTGTATCACATATAAAACTATTAGGAAATTTGTCGTTTTGGAAAGTACTTTAAAATTTGATCATTTTATGAACCTAAAGTTTCTGCCAGAAAGTGAGAATCTGAAATCTTTGATTTCATGAAACCTAATCACTTAAAGGCCTATAATGGTACACATACATATACATTTTTGGTACTAGTTGTGAACCCGCACAATGCGGCGGGGTGAAAAATCTGAATAAATGTAAGCAAGAATGTATTGCACGATTTGTATTAAGTATATTCAAGACGATACTTACATAAAAAGGTTGAAACAAAAAATTGATCTAGGCTTTTGTCACTCCAAGGACTTGAGTTTTAAAGTTATCCACTAAATTATGTTTATGGACAATTAGAGGATGTGAACCCAAACATTTACCCAAGAAGCACTTATCGGTAGGGGTGGAAATTCTTGACACGACACTAACCCGACACAATAAATCAATAGATTTTTTTGATACGAAGGGATGTACCATAATTTTTTTCCAAAGTAAAAAGATATTACAAATAAGTTGAATATTCCAAACCCAATTATAAAATATATTCCCAAAAAAAGGTTTGAGAAAGACAACATTTATGTAATTCCTAACCGCAAATATAAACCTATCAAATCTCCCAAGTAGGAGCCTAATTATAAAAAGCCAAATATTGCATCTTTTGTAGAAGCAAAACCATCTTGCAGGAGCCAAACCATCTAAAAACTCCCAAGCAGGAACCATCTTGTAGAAGTCAAATATTGGAGCTTAATTATAACCATCTTGTAGAAGTCAAATATTGGAGCTTAATTATAACCATCTTGTAGTCAAATATTGGAGCTTAATTATAACCATCTTGTAGAAGTCAAATATTGCAACTTTTAACCAAGAATATGTCTCAATGAGTCATTGGTTATATCATGAAGAGTTTCTATCATATGTGAGGATGTTTGTTGTTTTCACATAACATTAGAAGGAAGTTCCAAACCATGCCAAGTTTTTGAATAAAAATACACTTTAGAAAACAACAGTGAATGGTAGTACATACCACCAACCACTACTTATTCTCTTTGCTAGGTTTCCTGTGGAATACATGACAACACACAATTTGATATCAACTCAGTTTGCAAAAAACTAACTTATCTTCATCCCTACTGCATCAGCTGAATGACAATAATTAAACCTCAAACAATTAAACAACCATAAAAAAAAACTAAAGTTAATGCTCCATCCATAATAAACAATTAAACAACCATAAAATTCAAACATCAGAAACCATGCTCCAAATGTTTTTATAGACATAACAAACTCAGTCTACCCAAATATGATCAAAATAATTTCCATCACCAAATACATTAAAATATTAAATGAAAGAACAATGACATGATAAGAGTTTGAGAGTGATGGAGTAAAAAAAACCTAGCTATAGATTAATATCAAAGGATAAACCAACTCCTAGAACAATGCTATGCACAATTATAATCTGAAATCAAAAGAGTGAGATTGTTCCTCTGTAGTTGCATAATCAGAGTGTTTATCCTTGTATGAGTCTTCATCCAGACTGTCCAGTTCTGATTTGGCTTCCTCAAATGCCTACTCATATGGCAAAAACAGAGCAAATAACCACATAATTTGAATGAAGCACTGTCAGGTTTGTGCAGATTAAGAAAGCAACAAGAATTCTGCAGATTCTGAATGTTAAACATGGTTTGTACCTAAATCGATCAAACTTAAAACATGTACCCGAATAAAGAGTATGAATCAAATTCAAAAATAAATAGATCAAATCGATGAACTACAGATGGCAATAAAAAGAAAGTAAACATCTACCAGAATCGTATTGAGGGAGACTGAATACACAGTGTTGTGTTAAAGTTCAACCTGATTCATGTTGCAGATCGGCAACTCCATGCTTTCTTGATGAATTTGAAAGAAGCAAACGCCATGGATGAGTAACTAAAACCTTATTGATTTCAAGAACCCAAGTCTTTTTTGGGTTCTATTGTTCAAACATCGTCGACAAGCAAAGGTTTCTTAAACAAATCTTGGATGGTGACTATTGGTGAGTTTGGACAATGAGATGTGGTAAGTCTATGAATCAAATCCAAAAATAAATTCGTCAAACAGATGAACTACAAAGGAGAACCAAAAGACATCGATAAAAAGAATGGATAAATGGAAAGTAAACCTCTACCTGAATCGAGAGAATATGAACTGCTCAAAAAGTAAACATCTAACCTGAGTATGAATCATTGAAAAAGGTAAACATCAACCTGAAAGAAATCGATAAACAGAGAAAAAGAATCGATATAAAGCGAGTATGAATAATCAAAAAGAAATCGATAAACAAAGAGTATGAATCGATCAAAAAGTAAACATCTAACCTGAATCCAGAGCAGCGATGAGCACGATTAAAAACCCCTGCATCGAGTTTACTATTCAAAATCTACAAAAACATATAATTATAATTTTATATATAATTTTTTAAGAACCTTTTAAATAAATACCCATAAAACATCTATTCAGGGCAATCTTGTAAAGATACGCTCCTCATCTAACATGACAGTCACCATTTGTTTGTTTGCTTGAACAATTAATACCATTCAAAAAAGACGTCCCTATTTCATTCAATACACCACCAATATAAGCACCACACGCCATCCCATCATCGTTCAAATTACTCTGTATTTCAATTGTTATCCTCCCACTTTGTTAAAAAGTTTCCTTCGGCTATTGTGAAATAACAGGAAAAGAGGCAAACCTTCAGCTTTCTTAGAGAACCATTAATTTCTTCAGATAACAACACTTGAACAGGTGCAAAATAGAAATGAAAACACTTACAATGGGATTAGGGGCATAACATTGCTTGCAGATGATTCATCATGGCATCATCATCGATGGGACTCTGACTCATTCTCAGTCAGCCATATCCACAAACTCATGCTACAAGAAACTTTTTCTAACTACATCTCGCATATGTTTGTATAATAACACTCAAAGTGAATGATAATTACAAATAAAAACCGAAACTTCATCAAATCAGAAACATAAACTGCAATATCAAACCCTGAACTCGTCCATTGTGGTGATTGATGAGCAATCTGGTCGTTTTCTCGCTGATGGGTCTTGGGTATACGATGACCGTCCAAATTCAAATGATGTGCGGCAGATTTAGGGTTTTTCTCGAAGAAGGGAATAGGGTATTTGCGTCGGCGTTCAGGGAGACGGGGGGCGGTCGCCGGTGTCATCGTTCTAAGCGAGATGGATGGGAGGTGGGAGCCAGGGGGATTTGAGTTGCAGAAGATTAAAGGGCTAGGGTTTTAACCCCCCTCGTAAATTGATCGACCTCCAGAGGCGGGAAATGAATCTTGGGAGCTGGAATAGGCATTTTGGGAAGATAAATGGTGCAGTCGAAAAAGCAGTTCAAGTTGTACATCTGCATAACATAATTGTAATTTAGAGTCTTGCTTTGTAAGGTTGTACTTAATGCTTGAAAGATTGTTTTTAAGACTTTAAGACTTTATGCTTTAAAAAGTAGTACCTTATGCATGTAAGATTGTTTTTAAGACTTTTCCTAAATTTCATTTATAAGGTAGTATAGGTTATCTATCACAGTAATATAATAATTAAAATTATAAGTGCATTATATATGACGGGACTAATAGTTAATCAAGTTTGGACATTCAAGGACTTATAATACATTCATCTCATGAGTAACCCTAAGACAAGAAAGTGACCAATTGAGTGTTTTATTTTGATAGGAAGACTTTAGGCCGGCAAGTGAACGTTCTCGTGCATCTAAGCAGAGTTTATTGCTATAAAGTAAGTATTCATAGCCCCTCTTTTAATGTGTTTTATACGTTTTGGGGTGAAAAGCATGATTAAATGAAGTTTTTGAGCTAATTACATCATCGAATGCGAAATATTATGAAATTGATGATATGGGCACTAAGGCATGTACACTAATATCTTTGTATTTGAGTAAAATGTCCTGGAAAAATTTGTAAACTAATATTAACTCAAGTGAGGAGCCGAGAGTAATTGTGGATAGCGCTATTTGGACTAACAATCCCACCTAAAAACTGACAAGTTTGGGTGCGGATAGCAATCCCACCTAAAAACTTACAAGTAGGGGTGCACTTTGCTTATAATAAAGGTTCTACATATGTGGGGTTTTAGTCCCACCGCTAAGGTAGAATTATAAACAGTTTTTGTGATCGAATGGTTTAGTGGTGGCTCAAAACTTACTTAAAATTAGGGGACAATATGCCTTGTGACATTTTGAAATTTACAGATTCATTAAGTGCCATAAAAGTTATCTTGCTCAAAATTCATTTATGCAAAAGATGTTTATAGTATTGAAAACCTGTGAACTCACCAACTCTTTGTAGTTGACCTTGTTTTATCATGTCTTTTAGGGGTAAGAAAGAAAAACTGAAATGTTTTGTTATGTGGGCGCATCGACATCAATAAAGTTTTATTTGAAACAGTTTCGTTTGAATACTTTGCTTACTTTATTTTGTTAAAAACTTTGGATTTGTATGATGTAATTTTGAATTTAATATGTTATGTATTTGAATGGATGATTGGTGTTGTTTTGTCCTATTGTTATAAATCGTGAGCTATCACGCCTCGTGTTTCCGCTTTAGCAGGGTGTGACAGACTGGGTATCAGATCCATAGGTTATATAGAACACCAGTTTTTCTATAAAAAAACCAAATACTATAACCAAAAGTTTTCAAAAACTATTTTCCTAAATTAACTTTAATTTTAAAAGCTTACTACTGGTATAATTGGAATAAGTGTTGACTTAGCATATTATAATTAGGCAAAACCTGATCACCTATGTCTAATTTAGTATGTACAGGGAGAGACTTGGACCGGTTATATTGGAGGTTAGCTAAAATAAAAACTTCTTGCCCATACACCCCCTCTAAGTATTCTACTGACGAACCTGGATGCACCACTAGCCATCCTAGAAGAGACCCACCTGTCCATGAGGAGCATGACTCGTCTGAAAAGAGTGATGCAGCTACCCAAGAGACCTCCGCCCGATCTCCTGCTTTGGTGTTAGCTCCACTCGCTGCAGAGGGTCCATCTCGAGGGCCTAGGATGTTAGGATCCAAAGAATCCTATGAATTTGGATCCTATGTTTGAAATGTTTTGTAAAGAAAAGAACTTCAGAATATGAAGATGAATAGTTCAGAAGTTCTGAACTAGTGCTAGAAAGATAAATAAAGTCATCTTCAGAAGTGCAAAAGATATATTCAGGAGTTCTGAAGAAGTTCTGAATATGTTCTAAGGTAAAAGTTTAAGTTTTTTTTTTAGCGGGAAACCCAGGCACTTCCATTAAAACAATAAAAGGAACAAAAGCAGAATTGGTTACATCAAAGATAAATAAGAAAAACAGCCCGACTTGGAAAGACAAAACCAAGCCACGACCAACCAGAACAAACAAAGACAAATAGTAAAGACAAAGAAACAGGTAAAGACCCCGATGCACCTCCAAAGAGACCACTCAACCAGCACCTTAAATTGTATCTCCATGAGTAATTCTGCACCTACTTTTTCTCTTCCAAGCCATTCTCTGGATTATCACACCTCTAGCTTCATTGAACAGCTTCTCAATGCTCCTGCTACAATTTTCAAACAGCCTCTTATTCCGCTCCTGCCAAATATGATAGACAGTTGCAGAGAAAGCAATCTTTTGCATGGTTGACCAAGCAGTATATTGACCATTATTGATACGGTCCATAATATTAGCCCATGTCTCTGGAATATGCTGCAAGACGCTTCCCTCTTCATCAAGTTCCAAACCCCTTTTGAAAAGTCACACTGTAAGAATAAGTGATTATGGGTTTCCAGGCATTGGTGACACAAGAGACATTTCATGTCCGGGGGGTTTTGTTTCCAGTTCAGAATACGATCTTGAGTTGGAAGCCGCAACCTACAAGCCAACCAAGTACATAAAGCATGTTTGGGAATATAGGCTTTATTCCACACCATCTTTGGCCACAAGAGAATATCATAATATGGAACCATAGAGGCCCAAGCATTATGAATAGAGAACTCCAAATGCACATTTTGACGGTCACTCCACATCATTTTATCCCCCCCATCCGAGAGGGCAAGGACAGGAATATTAGCCAGCTGCGGGATCCTAGAAAGGAATTCAATTGGCCAGGCATTGCCAATCTTCTGAATGAACTCACTGACAGAGTCATTTGCATGAAAGCCCTGGGCATGGATGTGTCGGTAGGAAATAAGAGAGCTCAAATGGCCAACAGGAAGCCATTTATCCTCCCACGCATTGGTTGACAAGCCATCACCAATTTGAACGATGAAGAAACGCCTGATGTGGTCCCAAAACCTTAGCAAGCTGCGGAATATCCACGACCACCAGTCCTTCTTCTTCAGGTTCCAGAAATTAATTCCCTGGATATAGTGGGTAGAAACCCATCTTACCCAAAGAGAATTCCTTTTCCTCAAAATGTCCCAGACCTGCTTCATGACCAGACACCGATTCCACAATGCAAGATTTTTGAGACCGAGACCTCCATTCCTTTCCGGTTTGCAGATCTCCTCCCAAGAGACTTTGCATTTACCACGAGAACTGTCCCCTTGGGCCCATAAGAAATCCCTAAAGAGAGATTCAAGAGCATAAATGACTCCAGCAGGGAGGACAAAGATCGACATCCAATAAACCTGGAGAAACTGAAGAACAGATAGGATAAGTTGCCGTCTTCCACCATATGATAGAAATTTGTTCTTCCAATTATTCAAACGACCTTTAACTCTTTCCACAAGACCATTAAAATCAGCCGTAGGCAGCCGCACAGGAGAGAGAGGCACACCGAGGTACCGGATAGGAAACACTCCTTGCTGAAACGGCAATGTATTGCGGATCGTCACCTTAACATCTTCTGGGACATTGCCAAAAAAGATGTCACTCTTTTCGAGATTGGGTGCCAGGCCAGACTTCAACTGGAATAAGTGAAGAGCCCTCTTAATAACTTCAACTGACAGAAGATCGCCATTGGTAAAGACAAAGAGGTCATCAGCAAAGCATAAGTGAGTAATTTGGAAGTCCGCACACCCTTTATGGTACCGGAAGTCAGCAGCCTCTTCAATATAGCGCTTAAGAATAAGAGAGAAGCCTTCCATAATTATCATGAAGAGGTATGGAGACATAGGATCCCCTTGTCTTCCCCGCTTACTTGTAAAAAAACCATGTGTTTCTCCTTAAAAAGCAACAGAGTAAGAGGGAGTGGCAATCATTACCTTGATCCATTTAATCAGAGCCGGATGGAACCCAAGGCCTTTAAGCATGCAAATTACAAACTCCCGGTACACCATATCATAGGCCTTCCGAATATCAATCTTAAAGGCGCATCTTGGAGGACCCGAGCTAAGGTGGTATCCGGCTACAAGCTCATGTGCCATCAGTATATTATCCGAGATCCTCCTCCCGGGAATGAAGGCCGACTGCGCAGGATTTATTAACAAATCCAGTTTCGGCTTCATTCTATCAGAGATAATCTTACTGATACACTTGTAAAAACCGAACAACAGGCAATCGGTCGGAAATCCGAAACCCTACTAGCATTTGGAGTCTTTGGGATAAGGCATAAGAGCGTGTGGTTTAATTCCCTGTCCAGCCGACCAGAATAGAAAAAGTTATGAATAGCCCTCATAACCTCATTACCAATCACAGGTCAGGCCGCTTTATAGAATTTGGACGAAAACCCATCTGACCCAGGAGCTTTATCATTCCCAATCTGTTTAAAAGCTGCAAGAATATCTCCATCTTCTATAGGCCGAATCATAAAGAAGGATTCAGATAAGGTAAGCTTACGCTCAAACAAGTCTTCCTCCATAAAAGGCTGCAGGCTGGTATCCATTTCTCCAAGGATTGAGGCAAAATAGTCAATGAATGTCTTTGGGACCTCCTCATCATAAGTACAAACCCCTTGAGCATTGATAACCATAGACACTCTAGCAGAAGCCTTCCTTTCCCAAACCGCATGATGGAAGAACTTAGTTTCGCCATCGCCCTCATTCAACCATTTTACTTTAGCTCTGTGTTTCAACCGCTCATCCTCCATACGGAGGGTTTGCTGATAGGCTAGGTGGATATGAGCAAGATCCTCGTAAAGCTCTGAGTTTGAAGGATCCGATTCACATACCATTTGAATTATGTCCAAATCCTCTTTCAGGGCCTTTAAGTTCTGAAGTGAAAGTTTAGAAGTTCTAATGACAATTCAGAAGTGGTTCTGAAGAGCAGAGTTCAGAATCTGAAGATAGTTCAGAAGTTCTGAAGAACTTCTGAATAGAGTTTTTGATGACGTGTCTTAATGTAATTGGGCTATGATTTAATTATATGTAACTGTAGCTTTCCCTTTATAGTATATATAGAGAGTTTGTTAGACAGTTAGTAGAAGAACATTAATAGAACACCATACATGAGAGTCGATTAAGGTGTAAGTGTGTGTTTTCTGTAAAGCTCTCTGTATTAAGTATATCCATAAAATGAGAATTCATTGAACAATCTATCAGATCTGTTGTAATATGGGATTAACATAGGATAAGAAGGACCGCTCGAAAGAGCGTTTCCCCTCCTAGGAGGGTGACTTTCACGGTCCCCTCCGGACCTTCGGATGAGCCGTCTCAGTCCCGATCTCGGTCGCGAAGCGTGACCCCTCCTTCCCAGCGGTTAGAGTCCCCTTGGGGCGCCCAGAGGGCATGACCGCCATGGAGAGCGCATGGGTCTTGGGCATGGCAAATGAAGTACAGATTCACAAATATAGGTTGGACCATTATCGGCATTCCCTGGACGACATAATGAAGATCCTAAATTCGCAGGATTAATTTACGGATAGAGTTTTTGAGGTCACCCTTGATACGAGGAGGACGATTAGAAGGCTGCACTAGTATTTGGCTACGGTGATAGGAGTTCTAGTTGTGATGCTACAACTACACCTCTGGATGATGACACACTAGAGGACCTCTCTTTCTATGAATCTTTTGGGATGAACACTTTCTTTTGAGGCTTCTACTTGTTTAAAGTTATAAACAATTTAATGTCTTTTGGACTACTCCTCTGGATGATGATGCACTAGAGGACCTCTCTTTCTATGAAGCATTTGGGATGAACACTTTCTTTTGAGGCTTCTACTTGTTTAAAGTTATAAACAATTTAATGTCTTTTGGGATTGTATTTTGAAACTTATGTTTGGAATGCTTGGTTTTATTTATGGAAAGTTATGCATGCTATTAGATTATCATATATTACTTTGATATATGTTTTTATGATTAGTACTAGACGTATGTTTTATGATATGCATAACTTAGTAAGTAGACTTAGTACGGAAATAGTAATAGAAATTTGACGAAAACCCAATTTGAAATGTGTTTTAGAACAATGCCTCCAAGGAGAGAAAATCCCGAAGTCGCACGGCTTGTATCTGAACAGCTCATGCCAGCACTTCCAAATATTATTAGCCAAGTAGCAGCAGTCCTAAACACTAATCAAAGTAATAACCGAGGATATGAAGATGGAGAATGTACATATAAATCCTTTAGAAATTGTAATTCTAAGGAATTTCATGGAACTGATGGAGCCGTTGGATTATTGACCTGGGTAGAGAGCATGGAGTCTGTTCTCCACATTAGCAAATGTAACAGAGGAAAAGAAAATGGAGTTTGCTGCCTGTCTATTACAAGGACGAGCATTAACTTGGTGGAGCACACAAGTACAAACCCGAGGCCGAGAACTTGTCAACAGTCTTACGTGGGAGGATTTCAAGAGGATGTTGAAAGACGAATACTGCCCAAGGAGCGAGATTCAAAAGTTGGAAGCAGAGTTATGGGATCATTAGATGAAAGGTAATGGTATAGATTCTTATACTGCTTGTTTTCACGAATTAGCCAAGATGGTACCACATCTGGTAACACCCGAAGAAAACCGAGTTGATAGATATGTTTGGGGTTTATATCCTGAAATACGTGGAGATGTCACTTCGGCAAACCCGCAAACACTTCAAGAAGCAGTGAATTCGGCAACCAGACTCACCAAAAATGCTAATCATTCGGAGATGTTTGCAAAAGACAAGACTCAAGGTAAGAGAAAGATGGAGGAAACCACGATAAGGCAATCTGGAGGAAGAATGGGTAAAAATCTGAAGATAACAGGGAACTTTGGGATTCAGACTCAACCAACAGAGAAAGAGAAAAGAACATACCCTAAGTGCGATAAATGGAAAAAACAACATGTTGGAAGATGCATTATTTGTCAGAAATGCAATAGAGGAGGTCATTTCGCCAAGGATTGTAAGAGTGTAGGAAGAGGAACGCCTGTCCAAGATGGAACCAAAGACCGAACACTAATCAAGTACGACCATCCAGTCAAGGAAATCAAGGAGATCAGGCAAGAGGTCGAGTGTTCGAGATTGGAGCTGAAGAAGCAAGGCAAAATCTGGATGTAGTCACAGGAATGTTTCTTCTAAACGATCATTATGCATCTGTACTATTTGATTCTCGAGCAGATAGGAGTCAAAGAAGTATATGTCATTAAATATGCCAACGGACAAGAAAGTAGGGCCAAAGACGTAATAATGAACTACACCTTAAACTTGGCCAGTAGGCATTTTAATATAGATCTAAGTCCAATTAAATTAGGAAGTTTCGACATAATAGTGGGCATGGATTGGTTGTCCAAGAATCGAGCTGAAATATGTGGTTCCGAGAAGATCATTCGAGTTCCACTACCCGAAGGAGGAATACTCGAAGTACACAGAGAGAAACCCAGAAGGAGTATTAAAATGGTGTCGTGTATGAAGATCTGAAAGTATTTGAGAAAGGACTGCATTGCATTTTTAGCTCACATTGTGAATAAGGAGACCGAAGAGAAACGCATTCAGGATATCCGTATAGTTCGGAATTTTTCTGAGGTACTTCCAGATGAGCTACCCGGACTACCCCCACCAAGACAAGTTGAATTCCAAATTGATTTAATTCCGGGAGCCGTGCCCGTAGCAAAATCACCTTATCGTCTGGCACCGTCGGAAATGCAAGAATTATCAGAGCAACTTCAAGAGCTGCTCGATAAAGGATTCATTAGGCCTAGCTCTTCAGCTTGGGGAGCTCCAGTCCTTTTTGTTAAAAAGAAGGATGGATCTTTCTGAATGGGCATCGACTATAGAGAACTCAATAGGTTGACTATTATGAACCGATACCCCCTTCCTCGAATTGATGACTTGTTTGATCAACTCCAAGGTGCTACAAACTTCTCAAAGATCGATCTACGAACGGGTTTTCATCAAATGAGAGTTCGTGAAGAAGATGTCCCCAAGACAACATTTAGGACTCGTTATGGTCATTATGAATTCCTAGTTATGCCCTTTGGATTAATAAACGCACCAGTAGTCTTCATGGAGTTGATGAATAGAGTATGTCGACCATACCTAGTCAAGTTGGTGATCGTGTTTATAGATGATATACTCATTTATTCTCGAGACAAGAAGGAGCATGAGCAGCATTTAAAGTTGATAATAGAATTACTCAGGAACGAAAAGTTGTACGCCAAATTCTCCAAATGTGAATTCTGGATTCGCGAAGTGCACTTTCTTAGCCACGTTAGTAAATGAAAATGGAATTCATGTTGATCCAGCTAAAATCGAGGGCATTAAGAAATGGGAAGCCCCGAAGACACCAACTGAGATCCGTCAATTTCTTGGGTTGGCAGGCTATTACCGGCAATTTATCGAGAATTTCTCCAAGATCGCGCAACCACTGACGACACTAACTCAAAAGGATAAGAAGTTTATTTGGGATGAGAAACAAGAGGAAGCATTTCAGACACTCAAACACAAGTTATGCAACGCACCGATTTTGGCTCTGGTAGAGGGAGTGGATGACTTTGTAGTTTACTGTGATGCTTCACATCAAGGATTGGGATGAGTACTGATGCAAAAAGACAAAGTTATCGCATATGCATCAAGGCAACTTAAGGTTCACGAGAAGAACTATACCACTCATGATTTGGAGCTAGGAGCCATAGTATTCGCACTCAAGATTTGGAGACACTATCTGTACGGCACTAAATGCACTGTCTTCACCGAGCACAAAAGCCTCCAACACATTCTTGACCAGAAAATGCTCAATATGAGGCAAAGAAGATGGGTTGAGTTGCTTGGTGATTATGATTGCGAAATAAAGTACCATCCTGGCAAGGCTAACGTTGTAGCCGATGCATTAAGTAGAAAGGAAAGAGTGAAACCATCAAGAGTACGACCTATGGGAATGTTGGCTCAGAAAATTTAAAACCTCAAATTCTTGAAGCTCAAGTCGAAGTGTTGAAGATGGAGAATCTAAGGAACGAGACCCTACACCACTTGAAGATAGAGTTTGGGTACCAAAGGTTAGTAATCTACGAACAACCATTTTGGATGAAGCCTATCGGTCAAGATATTCGGTTCACCCAGGAGCGGATAAGATGTACAAGGATTTGAAGGAATACTATTGGTGGGCAGGAATGAAGAAAGATATTGCTTTGTACGTAATCAAGTGCTTAACTTGTGCTAAAGTTAAGGCCGAACATCAAAATCCATCCGGTCTACTTCAACAATCCGAAATTCTCCAATGGAAATAGGAACAACTAACCATGGATTTCGTTACCAAGCTACCCAGAACTGGAAAGGGACACGATTCCATATGGGTTATAGTATACCGACCTACAAAATCAGCTCATTTCATTCCTATTTGGGAAGATTACAGTCTGGAAAGGCTTGCGCAAATTTACATCAATGAAATAGTTACACGTCATGGAGTGCCAATTTCCATTATCTCAGATAGAGATACTCGTTTTACGTCACGATTTTGGCAATCACTTCAAAAAGCATTGGGCACGCGGTTTGATTATACTACTGCCTATCTTCCTAAAACGGATGGTCAGTCGGAAAGAACTATTCAAACGCTAGAAGATATGTTGCGTGCATGTGCGATAGATTTTGGTGGGAGATGGGATACCCACCTGCCACTTGTTGAATTTTCCTATAACAACAGCTACCACACCAGCATCCAGTGTGTCTCGTACGAAGCCTTATACGGACGCAAATGTAGATCACCACTTAGGTGGTTGGAAATCGGAGATAGACAACTGACCACGCTCGACATCATCCAGGAAACCAATGACAAGATCTCAATCATCAAGGAAAGGCTTAAGACAGCAAGAGATCATCAGAAGAGTTATGTAGATAATCGGAGAAAGCCATTGGAATTTCAAGTGGGCGATAAAGTGCTTCTAAAAGTATCGCCATGGAAAGGACTAGAACGCTTCAGGAAAAGAGGCAAGTCGGGTCCTAGATATATTGGCCCATTTGAAATACTCGAAAGACTTGGGCCAGTGGCTTATAAACTAAAGTTACACAGGAATTAAGCGCCATCCATGACACGTTCCATGTAACAAATTTGAAGAAATGCCTAATGGATGAAACATTGGTGCTACCCGTGGAAGACGTTCAAATTAACGATCGGTTACACTTCGTTGAAGAACCAATCGAAATACTTGACCGGGAAGTCAAACGGTTGAGGCGCAGTAAAATTTCTATCATAAAAGTTCGTTGGAATTCGAAGCATGGCCCCAGACTATATTTGGGAACGAGAAGATTTCATGAACCATAAGTATCCTCACCTTTTCGCGAATGCCCCTAAGAAAGCCAGTTCTTGAATTCCGGGACGAAATTTTTTTAACAGGGGGAAACTGTGACAACTGTCAAGTCGGAAACTTTCAGGTTAGCATCTATTAAGCTTTTAATTAGAAATAAATTAGAAAATATTTTTTGAATAGGAGCTATTTAGTATAGATTGGCCAAAATTCACTAAAATTTCCGATCACTACTTAGAATGCCCGGTTCCGACCCTAACTATATGAAACGTCTTATATAATGCCAAATGCTTTAATTTGTATCCAAATTATTTAAAATATGAAGTTTTAATGTTACAAGTATAAGACTTTTATTTTTATAGAATTTAACCAAAAATGGGCTTGCATTTTGAGGAAAAATGTCACAAATTGAAAAAAATATATATTTTTAAACATTGGGTTTTTATTTTTAATTTTTTTGTAAGTTTGGGAAGGGCCAAAGGCCGGCCCCCTCCCTCTTCCCCCCATATACATTTTTTTCTAAAAATCTCTTTTTCAAACTCATCTCTCTCTCTCTAACAACCAAGAGACATTTTCATCATCTCTCTTTTCCCTCTCTTTTTTCTCTAGAACTCCAGAAAATTCTTATACATTTCACCATCAAAATCAAGTTTTATCAAGAGGATTGAAGCTTTAAACATCATCAATACAAGGTATGAAAATCTACTTGTGATTTTGGCTCATTTTGGGCACTTTTGTGCCATTTTCTTCATACTTTTGTACCAAATGTATTTCTAAATAAAAGATGGTTTCTTATGGTTCTAGAAGTGAGATTTTATACCAAGAATATGATAAATGTTCCTCAAATGGTAAAAATCCATGAACTTTCATCATGAACACAAAATAAAGTGGAAAAACCTTCAAATGAGCATTTTTCTTTCATGCATTGAATCTGAGTTTTTGAATATTGTGCATGCATAATCAGTTGTATATTTTGAATATTTAATTATGCTAAACACAAAATTTAGTGGTGGGGATAGCCTTTTTACAAATGAACCACCATCCTTATGTGTTTTCATGCTCAAAAATCCACATTTTATGCTTTTAAGTGCTGTCAAGAAAATGGGTTAGTTTTGGACGACCATTTATGGTCATTTACATGTTCAAAATAGTTTATATTTCTTTTGGGGTCCATATTATTTGAGATGAGAACATAATCCACTTGGTTTCATATGAAAAGGATGAGTTTTAAGCTCTCAAACCCTTGAAACAAGTTTGGAACCCATCTGTTGGGTTGGACAGATTCATATATCAACTTGTTGTTCTTATAACTCTTTGTAGATTTATCCAAAATGCTTGATTTTTCTTCTAGAGTTTATCTTAAAAAGTTATATTTTGCAAGCAAGTGGAATCACTCAAAAATATGGAGTTTTGACCCTCCAAACACCCAAAACATTTTACGTGTGCAATAGTGAATCCACTAGTAGGTAAACCCTACTTTGCATCACCATATCTCTTTGGTTATTTATCCAAAATGCATGATTTTTCTTCTGGAGTCTTCTGTTATGAGTTAGGGTTCTTATGAATCTGGTCTCACTCAAACATAAGGAAATTTGAGGTGTTAACCAATTTAAATAAGTTAAGTGTGCAATCTGTCAACTAATGACAAATGTGTGCATGCAACTTAAAGGTACCATAACTAACGACAAATGTGTGCAGTCGCTACTCAAGAGGTTGTTACTTCCATACATGAATCAAAAGACATAAGGATGGATGAGGGAATGTTAGTCGAAAAAGAAAATGTAAGCTTGAGAATAAGGGAAGGAAAAGAAAATGGTGAGAGTGAGATAAGGTCAACAAAATAAATATCTGACCATTCCCAAACCCTTTGAAGTCGAGCAACCACATCTGCTACTATGATGTATCCGTTGAGATCCAGTATTGAAACATCCATTCTTCGCCTAACAATGCAAATGCACACCTATTGGTCTCAAAGGAGTCTACAAGAGTTCAATGGATATAGAAACAATTTGTAGAAGGGGGGAGGGGGTTGAATACACAAGCTTTTTACGTTTTTATATAAGTTTATACTGAATAAACAAATTTACTGCTGTGAGCAGAATTAGAGCAAGTATAAAAACTATTCTATTACAACTAAGAAATCACGAAGATGATGCACAAGGATGAGTAAGAAAGTAGTAGAGGTTTGGAGAATAGAACGTAGCATCTATGAAGATGAAGAAGAGTTCTTTATCTATTTATAACCGTTGCATTAAATGCAAAGCAAAAGGTATTTGCCACTGTTGGTCCCTAAGAAGTCTATAATAGTTCTTCAATATAGAAACAGTTTGTAGAAGGGGGTGGGGGTTGAATACAAACACACAGATTTGAAGTTTTTAAATAAGTTTATATTGCATAAACAAATTACAGTTACAAGCGGAATTAGAACAAGTTTTAACTTATTCTATTGTAACTAAGAAATCACTAAGATTGATGCACAAGAAGGAAGTAAGATAGAATAAATAAGGTTTAAGAGAGAAAGTGGCATGCACACAGATGAAGAGGATATCTGTTAGAATATTTCATGATGTAAAAGTATGTAATCAGAAATCTTAAGTGTTTTTGTAAAAGCTTATCCAGAAGATGCCAGAGCCATGAAATTCTCTTAAGTGTTAAGAACACAGATGATCCCAGAGGCTTGGACAACCTCTGTGGACCTCTGTGAATCAGCGGTTATTTCAGCTCACGTGCTTGCTGACGTGGACAGTCATGCGACTTATGCTCAACAGAATTTGTTACAATATTCCCTGACGTGTCTTTTCCTCATTAGCTAATGCTTTGACTTTCTCTCTCACTGTAGTATAAATAGATTTCATTTCTTGTATTGGATGAGTGGGTTTTGAGAGAAGAGAGGTGAGAATTCCAATTTTGAGAGAGAAATTGTTCTTCCATTGAATACATTGGATCTTCAACATCTTTCTACATTGAATTGAATTGTTTGTAGATTGTTCTTCTGCTTACTCTGTTAATTTTCTTAATTAAATCTACTGAATATAGAGTATTTGGGAATCTGGGTTCCAACAATTGGTATTAGAGCCTTCTAATCAAGCTTTTGATTAGTCGATCTCATCCGATTTTGGAGAATTCCTACTCTATTTTGTATGTTTCTCGCGATTCTTCACTCTACCCTGTTTTTCGAGATTTTGTGAAATTCAGTATAAAATTCTCAAATCAGTGGTTATCTTAGATCTAAATCATCTCATAAATCTCTCCAGTTTTTTTTAACGTTTTCGATTTCAATTAATCGTCAAATATTAAACTCCTTCATCCAAATTTCTGCTGAAAATGGCTAATCAAGGTATGACCTCCATGTTCTCTGCTGGTTCTTTAACCAAGCCCACAACGTTGATCAGGGAAGAATATCCTCAATGGAAAGTGAGGATGGTGAATTTTTTGGAAGGGATGGACACTGATCTATATGACACCATCTTAAACGGTCCTTTTGTACCCATGGTCAAACTCCCAAGGATCCCAGCAACCACTGAAAGTGATGAAGTTCCTAAAAAATTGGTTCCTAAAGAAAGGGGAAAGTGGAATGATGACGACAAGGAGAAAATCGAGATTGCTAACAAAGTAAAAAGGCTACTGATCATGGCTCTTCCAAATGACATCTTCATATCCCTTCATTCCTACGAGACGGCTAAGGAATTATGGGATCAACTAGCAAATCAATTCGAAGGAGGCTCAAAGATGAAAAAGAACAGATGAGCACAAGCCCTAAACGAGTATAACGCATTTCAAGCACTACCTGATGAAACTCTCGAGCAAACCTATCACAGGTTTAATACCCTGATTAACATATGCAAGAGATGTGAAATTGCTCGCTCAAATGAAGAAAACAATGTTCTGTTTCTAAAAAGGCTCAATCCAGAATGGTCAAATCTAACCATGTCACTTCAAGCCAATCAAGATCTTGAGGAATGGTCACTGCATCATGTGTATGGTACTCTGCAAGCCCATGAGAAGGAGGTTCTACTGAAGAAAACAACTGTTGGAGGTCCTCTGGCCCTGATGTCAGAAGCCAAAGGATCTGGGAAGAAAAACAGAGAAAATGCAAAGAAAGGAAAGAAGGCATTTGTCTCAGAGGTCAACTCAGAACCATCTGACTCAGAAGATGAAGATATAAGTGCCTTCGCTGAATCTTTGGCACTTATAACCAGACAGTATAACAGAAGATTTGGAAGTAGGTCATTTCAAGGGAACAGAGGCAACAACAGGACATACACCCCATATGCGCCAAGGAGTGAGAACAACCAGAGGCAGGAAGCTCAGAAGGCAGAGAAGGTAGAAGGAGAGATGGAAGAGGAAGGAAAGAAGAACGTGTGTTACAGATGTGGAAAACCGGGGCATTTTGCAAAGGAATGCAAGGGAACTATAGTAAATGATAAGGCTTATTACAAAAATAAGTACAAATACAATCGCACAGAAAGGGCAAAGTTTGCTGAGCAAGAGAACTGGATATCTGACAAATCCAGTGGAGAAGAAGACATCCTCTATGGAATGGCTATGACAGACTCAGAAGATCAGCCCTCTGAGACTCTTGTTTGCATCACTTCTACTTCCTCTGAACTTGAAAACACAGTTTTAAACTTAACTTTTGAATTTGAAAAACTAAAACAGAAGCTTGTAGATGAAAAGAAAGTTCGAAAAGAGCTTGAAATATCTCTTTCCAAAACAGAAAGGGCAAGAGATATTTACCAGAAAGAAATGAACATAGCAATAAACGAAAAACAAGAACTCTCTGTGGATATTGAAAACATTTTACAAAAACACAAATCCACAGAGATTATGTTCAAAGAAGAGATTGCAAATTTTAAACAACTTCTGAAGGAAAAGGACAGAGAAATAAAAGATAAAGAAAGTGATAGATTAAACTCTGTCGCTATTTCTAAAGAAAGGGAGGTCATGCACATAGAACTTGAGAAAAACAAGCTTCAAATTAAAAATTATTTAGAGGCTCAAAAAGTGCATGATAAGATCAATACACAAGTAGGGAAAACAGGCCTTGGTTTCGAGGATCTGGATCCCTACACGTGTAAAAAGAGATCCACATTAACTTCTGTATTTTGCATGGGTAAGGAACAAAAATCTGATTTTCCCATCATATACCAAAAATCAGCTTTTAAACGCTCCAAGTATGAGAATGGACATAGTCCTAGAAGGTTAAAATTCAAAAACATAAGATACTCCTCTGGACCAAAAGCTCAAGTCAATCTAAAGCAAGTCCAGAAGAAGAACAATATCTTTATGTTTGGATCCTTCTCTCAATTAACTTTAAACCCAGAAGCTGATGCATTTATACCCAGGCATGCAGAAGAGAATTTAAGATCTATGTTTGAAAAGGACATCATTGAAACTCTGGAAAATAGCATGTTGTCAGAATTTGAATCAATCTTTGAACAAGACATTCTTCAAACAATGAATGAATGCTTCCTCAATGAAAATTCAAAAACTGACACTATCCTTTCAAAACCTCCAGAGATAACTCCCTGTTTCTTCATTGACCTAAATCTTTCAGAAAGTCAAGACAAGGATAAACACGAATTCTATCCCTGGGAAAACAATGATCAGGACTCTGATTTCTTTGAATCTTCTGAAGCTCTCTTGCTGAAATTTGTAAATCAAGAGATCAATACTTCTGAAAAAGAATTCACGATTCAAAATGATTCTTTAACAAAACCATGTGAATTCACAGAAGTCAGAGCTGCGGGCCTAGAAGCTTCTAAACTTTCTAATGGTATACCAAATTCTTCTGTACCCCCAAGGATACAAAGAAAAAAGTTTCCTATTCATCTAGATTTCCTTGGGATGTGTATTCAAGCTAAAACAAGTCTTGAGCTTGAAAAAGAAAAGGCAAAAAGAACACCAGTTTTCAAGCAAAACTCCAACTTCAAATTCTCTGGTCAAACTTCTCAGAAGCCAAAGTTCTCAACCGAACAAAAAGCTAAATGAAATTCTAATTCATCTGCTTCTCATGTTTCAGTGAATCATTCGAAAGCTCAAGTTAAAGGGAATCAGAGAAAGCCAATGGCGATAAATTCAAGAGTTCAGAGAAATAAATCTAGACTAGATAAGGAATTTAAAATTTTCGATGCTAGAATAGATTCAAATAAGAACTATTGTATTTATCATTCCAGAAATGAAAATTCCATGAATTCTTTTTTGTCTCAGGACTCTGAATGCTTTTATTTGTTCTTAAAGTTAAAACAATTATTCTCTAAATGATATGGCTATTTCTCTAATAAGCCCAAGAAAAGTTACTATAATAACCAGAAACAAAGATTTCAAAAACCAGAATTCTCTGAAACAAAACCCAGAGGATCTGAAAATTTTAAAAATCCATTGTTTCCACAGAGAAACTTTGAAATGAATCCAATAGCTAACATTAAGGTACCCATTATGAAATGGGTTCCTAAATCTCTTTGATTCTATGTGCAGACCTAGCGTGTGCACATCTGGTATCTTGACTCTGGATGCTCGAGGCACATGACTGGAACCCGAAACTTACTCTCCAAATTCAAAGACAAATCTGGTGGAGCTGTAACTTTTGGAGATGATGGTAAGGGTCAAATTAAGGGATATAGAACACTACAGGAAGGTAATGTTACTTTATCAAGAGTAGCCCATGTCTCTGGTATTAAGCATAATTTACTAAGTGTCAGTCAACTCTGTGATGCAAAAATGTTAGTTATGTTTGATGAAAAACATTGCTACTTGTTATCCAAGGCAGGTGAAGAACTGTGGAGAGCAGACAGGAAAGGTAACTTATACATGATGAACTTTACTTCCAATGATGGAAAAGAAACTCTATGTCTCATTTCCAAAAAGAGTGAAGTTGCTTGGTTGTGGCATCATAAATTGTCTCATCTAAATTTTCAGAACCTTGAACTTCTTGTCAAACATGGTCTAGTTGAAGGGCTCCCAAACATTCGCTTTCAAAAAGATCATCTCTGTCATGCTTGTGAAATGGGAAAAATCAAAAGAGTTTCCCACAAAACAAAGAGTGATCATTCTTGCATAAGACCCTTACAACTACTCCATGTGGATCTATGTGGTCCAATTTCTGTACAATCTCTATCTGGGAAAAAGTATATCCTTGTGCTAATTGATGAATTTTCCAGGTATACTTGGCTCGCTTTCATTCGATTAAAATCTGATGTGCCAATTATTCTAATTAACATGATGAAAAGACTTCAAGTCAGACTTGATTGCAAAATTCAGAACCTCAGAAGTGACAATGGCACAGAATTCAAAAATGCTAAACTGGAAAAGTTCATGATACACCAAGGAATCTCCCAAAACTTCTCTGCAGTTAGAACTCCTCAACAAAATGAAGTTGTAGAGAGAAGAAATCGCACATTGGTGGAGGCAGCCAGAACAATGCTGGCAGCATCAGAAATGCCCACTCACTTCTGGGCAGAAGCAGTAGCTACAGCATGTTTCACCCAAAACAGATCTATCATAGTAAAGAGGCATATGAAAACATCATATGAGTTGATTAACAACGGAAAACCAACAATAGATTTTTTGCATATTTTTGGATGTAAATGCTTTCTTCTAAATGACCGTGATAAATTTGGCAAGTTTGATAATAAATCTGATGAAGCTAACTTTTTAGGATATTCTTTAAATTCAAGAGCTTTCAGAGTTTTCAACTTAAGAACAAAAATGGTCATGGAAAGCATAAATGTTGATTTTAATGATCAACTGACTTCTGATTTCTCCAACTCAGAACTCAATCTTAACAATGTTACCTCTGACTATTTTTCAGGTAGCAGAGAAACAGAGATCAATACAATATTCAACGATTTCCTCGGAGAAGAAATCCCATCTGAATCTCTTACCAGAAGCACAACATTAAATATTCCAGAAGTCCTTCAAACCTCTGGGGTAATTAATTCTGGTGCCACTCATGAATCTCAAGACACAGAAGAAGTATCATCTGCACCAACCTCTGATCTTCAAGAGGAACCAATCCAAGATTCTGTGCAAATAGATGAACCCGAACAGATCCCCGAAGCTGAACCTTACACAGAACCATCAACTTCAAGTTTAACAGAAATACCAAGTTTAATTCCAGAGGAAGCTCAACCAGAAACTGTGATTCAAGCCACTCAAATTCCACAGATAAGAATGAAAAAGTGGACAAGTGATCATCCTCCATCACAAATCATTGGTGATCCCTCTGGAGGAGTAAAAACTAGATCTGCAACGACAAATGAATCTTTTTATGTAAACTTTCTAAGCATGATAGAACCCAAGAAGGTTGATGAAGCATTAGGAGATCCAAGCTGGATTGATGCAATGCAAGAGGAGTTGCTCCAGTTTGAGAAAAATAAAGTTTGGAAACTCGTGCCATTACCAGAGAATGTGACAGCAATTGGCACAAAGTGGGTTTTCTGAAACAAAAGAGATGAAGACGGGATAGTAATTAGAAACAAGGCAAGATTGGTGGCAAAAGGATACTGCCAAGAAGAGGGAATTGATTATGGTGAGACATTTGCTCCAGTTGCAAGATTGGAGGCAATTAGGTTATTTTTGGCATTCTCAGCATACAGGGATTTCAAAGTATATCAAATGGATGTAAAGTGTGCCTTTCTTAATGGAAATCTCAAAGAAAAGGTGTATGTGCAACAACCTCCAGGCTTTGAAAATGCACGACATCGAGACTACGTTTACCTTCTGGACAAGGCTCTGTATGGTCTGAAACAAGCCCCCAGAGCATGGTATGAACGTTTGTCAAAATTTTTGATCACACACAACTATGAAAAAGGTAAAGTTGATACCACCCTGTTCATCAAAAGAGGCAAAGGTACGTTAACTGTTGTACAAGTCTATGTGGATGATATCATATTTGGTTCCACTGATCAATCAGAAGTAAAGTTGTTTTCAAAACTAATGGAAAGTGAATTTGAAATGAGCATGATGGGGGAGTTAAACTATTTTCTAGGACTTCAAGTAAAACATACCCCATCTGGAATTTTCATAAATCAAGCCAAATATGTTTCTGATATGCTCAAAAAGTTTAAATTCCAAAATGTCACTTCCATGAAAACACCATCTCTCCCAGCACCAAACTAGATTCTGATCTCTCTGGGAAACCAGTAGATGTTAAGAGTTATAGACGAATGATTGGATCACTTTTGTACTTGACAGCTAGTAGACCAGATATTATGTTTGCCACTTGTCTCTGTGCTAGGTTTCAAGCCAATCCAAAAGAATCTCACATGGCTGTAGTAAAAAGAATCTTCAGATACCTCAAAGGATCACCCTCTTTGGGTCTCTGGTATCCAAAGACTTCGTCATTTGATCTCATTGCATACACTGACTCAGATCATGCAGGATGTAAGTTGGATAGAAAAAGCACCTCTGGTAGCTGTCAACTTCTGGGAAATCGTCTAAGAAGTTGGACTTCCAGAAAGCAGAACTGTGTTTCAACCTCTACAGCAGAAGCAGAGTATGTAGCCGCTGCAAGTTGTTGCTCACAAGTGATCTGGATGAAAACCCAACTTAGAGACTATGGCTTGTAATATGATAAGATTCCCATCCTCTGTGACTCAGAGAGTGCCATAGCAATAACTGAAAACTCAGTGATGCACTAAAAAACCAAGCACATAGATGTCTGGTATCATTTTATAAAGGATCATGTGGAGAAAGGGACTATTGAAATGTATTTTGTCTCCACTGATTACCAACTTACTGATCTGTTTACAAAAGCTCTGGATGAGAAGAGATTTAATTTTCTAATTAGCAAGTTGGGCATGTTAAATATATAACTACTTCAAATCTTCAAGATTTGCATGGTTATATGTTTCACATGTCTTTTTCTTTTCTATCCTTGTCTTTATTTTCAATAACCCAGAATCACCCAGAGGTCTCTGATAGGCTCTGATTGCACCATCCAGAACCCCACAGAAGCCTTTGTGTGCCTCTGTGCAGAAAGAATAAACCATCATTCAAGGGGGAGCTTATCATTGCAGAACTCAAGGGGGAGCAACATAATAAACCATCATTCAAGGGGGAGCTCTGATCTATGAGATTCAAAGTCTCCAAATATCCAGAGCTCAAATATTTTTCAAACTCTGTGATAGGGAGCTATT
Source organism: Silybum marianum (assembly GCA_036898165.1). NCBI lineage: Eukaryota > Viridiplantae > Streptophyta > Magnoliopsida > Asterales > Asteraceae > Silybum > Silybum marianum. The sequence continues at coordinate 27,787,999 of CM072533.1, read as the reverse complement.
TCTTAAGTTCTTTTTAACTTAGAAATTTTCTTGACTCAAGAATTTATGAATTAACTCTTGCTTTCAAGGTTCATCATAATATTTTGAATCACTTAAATTTGTTCTTTAAAAATTACTTATTAAATACAAAACCATCATTTGGTCACTTACACATCTTTTATCTTGACTAAATGATCGATTTTAATTAAAACTTTTAATTGATTTATTTTAATATTTCAATTGATCGATTTTAATTCATTTTGAAAACCCAATCGATTAACACCAATCGAGAAAACCTTTGAGAAACCTACCTTCCATGCGTCATTTATCCCCAGTCACACGTTTAATCGCCTTTCCACGTGTCCATAATCTATCCATCGCATGACTGCAAAATTAAAGCTGCTCACGTCACATCCCACGCTTAATACCAATGACGTCAGCTAATTATGCCGTTAATTTGAATTAATCGAACATAAACCCTTCGCATTCAAAACCTTCCATAAAACCCCAAAATTTCAAAACCGCCAAACGTTTTACTCTCATCATCTTCTCAAACTCTCCTGGCAAAATCAAACCTGCAACTTGTTTCCAAAATCCAAACTCCATCAATGGCCGATCAAACTCTTATTGCAAACCAAGAAGCCAACGACAATGATCATCAGATTGTCGAAACCACCGTCGAAAACTTCATTTTCACTCGTCTTCCAATCAAACCAAACAATGCCCAAGTTCTATTGGATCCTGCTACTTATTCAGCTGCCTACAGGGTTATGATCGAGTTCCTACAACATCATCCCATCAACAAAGCCCTAACTCTACCAGACTCAAATATCCCCGAATTATACATTCAAGAAATATGGCATACCCTGTGCATCAACGACGAAACCCAGGAAATGATTGGAAGTTTTGGCCACCCCTTTAACACGGATGACGCCGTGGCAATACCTTTTACCAAGCGCAACTTCGCTCAATTTTTTAGCCTTCCTCCAGAGATTAAAATCAACGGCGAAGTGGTTCCAAACCCTAACCTAACTGCTCTTCCCTCAACGGACGCTCTCCTAGCATTTATCTCATTTTTGGGTTACAATACACCCATTACAGCCCTGTCCACATTCAAGAGGAAACATATTCCCCAATGTGGAATGTGCTTGTGTCCATCCTGAACCGAAGCCTCACTTGCAAAACCACCTCGATTGACCAAGCAAACAGAAACATTCTCACAATCATGTACGGGTTGTACTTTAACCTCAATATCGACTACGTTTCTCTCCTCTACAATGAGTTCAGAACCGCAGTGTTAAAGAAGGTACAAGCCCAAGAAGAAGGAAATGATCTCACTCACCTATGCTATCCAAGATTTCTATCAGTTTTTGCACATGCTGCAGTTCTAAAGCTTCAAGCACCAATCGTCCCTCCTCTATGCAAAATTCACACTATGAATACCCACAAACCAACCGTGGATCCTGCTGGTTACCCACATCATCGCGAACTATCAAGGTACATGCTAGACCTTATTCCTTCTACCCTCCCCAATCTAATCTCTTATAGAAGCTCACTGGTATACTCAGAACCGAGAATACCTACCCCTGAGCATTTAGAGCCAGAAGTAGGAAGTGAGGGGTCTGGTGAGGATGAGCTTGAAAAGAATTCGAGTGACAACCAGAGAGATTCTACCCATCCGGATGCTCTTTTAAGAGCAGCCACAGAAGATGTCCACAGTGACACATTTGTAAGAACCTCTCCGAGTCCAACTAGGGTAACCACATCTGCTGAAGTCGATGCCAACACATCGACATTCATTGAAAAAGGACAACCAGTCCAAACCGCCCAGAACCTAACCGAGTAGAGGGTCTTATAATCTCTGTCTCAAGCACTTCCGGGGAATCCCTTCCATCTTCATCCTCTCAAAAGGATGATGATGAAGCAATAAGAGATCCATCGCCCCAGATATCGTCCAGAACTACACATGTTGAAGCCTTCGTGGACAACACAGAAATAGGGATCCCAGAGGGTACGTGCATACCCTCTGGTAGTATAGAGGCTCATGAAATCCCATCAGAGGGGTTACAGCCAGAGGATGCACCACTTACCCACTCCCAAAATACCAACCACTTCAACTCCCATTCCTACCTCAGAACCAGAATCAGCACCAGAGCCAAAATCAACATCCATTCCCACTAGAACAGAACCTAAAGACAAGGTTCCTACAGAGTGCGCCTCTGAGCAAAGAAAAGAGAATTTGGCTGCGGAAATAGATAAAGTGAGAAGTTTCAAGAGGAAGACAACGATTGAGGTGGAACAGGCTCTTCGATATGCACTCATTGATATTAAGGTGTTCTTAATGCTGCCAAACTTTGCAAATGACTCTAGAGTTACATATGAAGTGAAGGATAAGTTCATGGCTCATCGCTTGTTTAAAGAAGAAGCCTACTCAAAGTCCCCAATAAAGAAGATATCTGGAGCAAAGCATGTACAATTTCTAGGGACGGAAATAATGTACACAATCTATGAAGTATTGAGAGAAGATAATCAGAGCCAGTACTTCTGTGACAACGACCTACTGTCAATAAATCCCAGTGATTTAATACCTCTGGGTAGAAAAATGAAGTTGAACATGAATGAAAGAAAGCATTCACACGATAAAGTAGCTTTCAACAGGATCATCAGGTGGGTCTGGATATGGATATTCACAACTTAGCTATTTCTGCACCAAATACTCACAGAGAAGAGGTAGATATGTTTCTTGTTGGAAAAATTCTAACTACCCCAGAAGAGGAGGTCGTGTTCAGGAGACAATCACAGAAGTGCTTCTTCAGAGTTAGTGAAGCCCATAAATATTCCACAGAAGTTGTTGAGCTCATCAGAGGTTATACGTCATTGTTAAAGGATGAACAGACAGTTGAACAAGGTGAAAGAGTTCTGGCAAGAAAAATTTGTCTCAAACTCGAAAGCTTGCAGAAGATGAGGAAGCTAATGGATATTTTTCAAAAGATTATAAAGCTTCATCCAGATGCTCCTTTTTTATTTCATTTCTGTAATTTTATTGTAATTTCTTTTGTTTTCTGATTCATACTTACGGGGAGATTGTTAGAATATTTCATGATGTAAAAGTATGTAATCAGAAATCTTAAGTGTTTTTGTAAAAGCTTATCCAGAAGATGCCAGAGCCGTGAAATTCTCTTAAGTGTTAAGAACACAGATGATCCCAGAGGCTTGGACAACCTCTGTGGACCTCTGTGAATCAGCGGTTATTTTAGCTCATATGCTTGCTGACGTGAACAGTCATGCGACTTATGCTCAACAGAATTTGTTACAATATTCCCTAACGTGTCTTTCCTCATTAGCTAATGCTTTGACTTTCTCTCTCACTGTAGTATAAATAGATTTCATTTCTTGTATTGGATGAGTGGGTTTTGAGAGAAGAGAGGTGAGAATTCCAATTTTGAGAGAGAAATTGTTCTTCAATATTGTAATCATCAGTTTATTGAATAAATTGGATCTTCAACATCTTTCTACATTGAATTGAATTGTTTAATGTTTATCGTTGTTGATTACCTTATTGTTGAATACAGTAGATTGTTCTTCCGCTTACTCTGTTATTTTTCTTAATTAAATCTACTGAATATAGAGTATTTGGGAATCTGGGTTCCAACAATATCTTCATCTTATTTTTACCCGATTGCATTTAATGCAAGACAAAAGGTACATGCCATGTGACAAGCATCCATAGGAGATTTGTCCTTTGCTCAGAATACAGCCATGTTTTTGGCTGCATTTGAATAGTACTGTATCAGATATGATGGGGACATAAGAGACAATTCGTACGTCATTCTCTGACACAATATAGGGTTTCTCTTTTGTGCATCGAGGATAAGGTCAACGTTAATCTTGTATGAGAAGCTTCACTTGATCGCTGAGACTGAAACTTCAAGGATGAACTTTCAGTATCGTTGAGGCTTCACAAGACTTCACACTTTGGATAGATAATCTTTTGTGCATCGAGGATAAGATCATCTTTTATCTTGCTGTATGGCCCTCACTTTGATCGCTGAACAAGAGACTTCAAGGATGAAAATTTTATGTATCACTGGTGCTTTTGCAAGATCTCACACTTTAGGTAGACGGACGTTGCTATCACTGAACCGCTTTAGATCACGAGCTATCCATTTCTTTCTTCAGTTATGCCTTCGAAAATCGTTGAATGGCTTTTGGTGTAAGAGTTGGTCTTCAGATCTTCAGGGATAGGATATTGTTCCTGATCATCAGCGATTACTGAACACAGTCAGTGTGTGCTATCACTAATTTCTGAACACCATCCTATAAATGGAATATTCACGTAGTGTAATAGGAATCATATTCAAATCAATGAAAGGAGTTTGGATCAACAATCTCCCCCTATTTGATTATGATTATGCAATATAGGAAAATTGCTAAAAGAATAGTAATGACTTAGAAAATTTAAAAAGTTAAGGTTTCTAAGTTCTAATCTGTGAGATATTTTTCAGCTAGTCTGATAGAGTTAATAAAATAGCTTCAAAAGGAACTGGGTTCTGAAGATGGTAAAGATCTGAAGATAGAAAGATTCAGAACTCAGAAGACAAGGAAAGAAAAACCTAAGGCATAACTTCTGAAGTGGCAACTTCAGAAGTTCTGAAGATTCTGAAGATACTTCTGAAGAAGTTATGAAGATGTTTCTGAAGACACTTCTGAAGAAGTTCAGAGGTTATTCTGAACATGTCTGTCATTTTTTTATGTATATAAATAGAGAGTTTGTTAGATAGTTAGAGATGTTACGAAGAGAGAGCTTGTAAAGACATATTTTGTAATACAGTTCATCTGATCAATACAATATACAACATCCATTGTTATAACTCTTGTTCTTATACATATATCTTTCTATATCTTGATTGTTTGGGATCTAACAATTGGTATCAGAGCTTATTCATCTGTTCTTGAAACAAGTTCTTGATCGATAAATTCAAGATTCAATTTCAAGTGAATTCACGATCAAAATCAAATCAAGATGTCTAATGAAATCGTATCCATCAGATCTAAAACAAAACCACCAACCTTGTTTTTGGGCGAGTATCATCAATGGAGAATCAGAATGATCCAGTTCTTGGACAACATCGATGAAGCTTTAATGCAATCAATCATAAATGGCCCTCTGGAGGTCTGTGTGGAAATTCCTACTGTCCCAAGAACTGAATCTACTCCTGAGATTCCGACCTCGAGAATCAAGAAAAGTCCAGGTATGTATAGTGCTGCTAAGAAGAGTCAAGCCAAAATCGACAGAAGGGCATTAACTCTACTCACTATGGCTATTCCAAATGAAATTTTCAACAGGGTAGATAGTCTAACATATGCCAAAGCTATGTGGGATGAGGTTGAAGCTCAAATGCAAGGAAGCACTTGATAGGTATATCAGAATAGCTTCAAAAGAGACTGGGTTCTGAAGATATGCAGATCTGAAGATAGAAGCTCAGAACTCAGAGAAAGTCAGAAAACACCTAAGGCATAACTTCTGAAGTGTCAACTTCAGAAGTTCTGAAGGTTCTGAACATGTTTCTGAAGATACTTCTGAAGGTGCTTCTGAAGAAGTTCTGAAGAAGTTCAGAACTATTTCTGAACATGTCTGTCACAAATGTACTGTCTGTTTAGCATTTTCTCTCTTGTATAAATAGTTGTTAGATAGTCTGTTAGAACTAACGTTTCATAATCTTGTAATACAGTATAGTAATATCTTTCATTTGATCAATACATATGACATTTGGCTATCAGATCTAATTCCATATTCTACTTTCTTCATTATATTGATTGTTAAGGGTCCTAAGAATTGGTATCAGAGCCAATTCATCTGTTCTTGAAGAAGATTTGTTGTCAGATCTGACAGTTCTTCTTGATCTACAAAATTCAAATTCAATACAGGTGAATTCTCGATCTTCTAACAATCAAAGATGTCTAAAGAAATAGTCTCAATCGGATCTGAAACGAAACCACCAACTCTCTTCTTAGGGGAATATCATCAATGGAGAATTAGAATGATACAATTCTTGGATAACATAGATGAAGCTTTAATGCAATCTATTATAAATGGTCCACTAGAAGTATTTGTTGAAATTCCAGCAGTTCCAAGAACTGAATCCATTCCTGAGATCCCTGCTTCAAGAATTAAAAATAGTCCAGGGATGTACAATGCAACAGAGAAAGCCCAAGTCAAAGTTGACAAAAGAGCTTTAACTCTGCTCACAATGGCAATTCCTAATGAAATTTTTAATAGGGTTGATAGTCTTTCATCAGCCAAAGCCATGTGGGATGAAGTAGAGGCTCAAATGCAGGGGAGTACCAAAGCACAGGCACAAAGGCTAAACATACGTGTAGGTACTTATGAAAATTTCAGATACAAAGATAATGAATCTATTACTGATACATATAATAGATTCAATAACATTCTGAACGATCTAAGGAGAAATGGAGTTCAGAAATCAAATTCTGAAGTTAACAATAAATTTCTGAATAATTTGGGTACTGAATGGTCAAGCTTCTCTGACAACATGGTCACTAGAAATCTTTCTAGAAAGACAATTCATGATGTCTATGGGATTTTATTTCAACAAGAAGATAAAATCAAAGTTAGACAACATGAACAAAAAAAGGCAAATGAAGTTGCTCTGTTAAGCAAGAAGTTTAACAATTCTATGACCATGTCAACAAAGAAGACTGTTGATATTCCTGAGGTTAAGGTTTGTGATGGTGATGAATCGGATGAAGAACTCAAGAGAATTTCTGATAATATTGCATTCTTGTCAAGACAGTTCACACATAGATATAATCAAAAATATCAGAACAAAGCAAGAATTGAAACTGGACCTAAGAAAGGTCAAGAAACTGGTCAAACTGAAAAAACTGAACCAACAAGATTCTTCAATTGTGGCAAACCTGGGCACTATGCAAGACAGTGCAAGATGCCTAAAGTAAAAAACTCAGGTTACTATGAGAAGAAACATGCATTAGCAAAGAAGAAAGAAATCAACCCTGCTCTAATTACCAAGTATGAGGAAGACTGGTTGAATTGGAGTGATGGAGAAGAAGATGAAGAAGTGGCACACTATGCAACAAACTGCTACATGTGTCAGATGAATTCTAAAGAAAAACAACAAGCTGACACAGAGGTATTATCTTCATCTTCTGAATCAAAGTCTGAAAATAATTTCTCCTCTGAACTAAATTCTGAATTAAATTATGAACATAATCATGATTCTGAAACAAAAATTCAAGTTCAAAACATGTTTTCTGAATTTGAAATATTAAGGAACAGAATCAAGGGTGAAAGAATGTTAGTGAATCAATTTAGAGCTGAAAGTCAGATCTATAAAGAAAATTGTCAAGAAGCTGAACAAAATCTTGAAAAGATTTCTGAAGAAAAAGTTTCTTTAAAAAAAAATTTGGACAATTTACAAAAAGAGATAGTTAATGAGAAATCTGAAAAAGAGATCTTAAGTGTTAAAATGAACTTTCTGAATCAAGAAAGAATTGATCTGTACAAGAAGATTAAAGAACTTGAAGATTTAAATTTCAAAAGAGGACAAACTGAGCAAACTCTGAATATTTTAACAAACCAGGCTCAGAATTCAAAATTTTATGATATTAAAGCTGGTCTGGGATATAATGATAATCAAATTCTGAAAAAGGCACCTGCAAATTTATATGATTTCTCAAAAATGAAAATTTTTAATGAAACAAATGTAGGTGTTATCCCTAAACCAGTGAATTTTTCTCTGCCTGAAAGGATACCTTTTATTAAATCAGAGACTTTGTTTTCAGAAGAAGTTCCTCTAAAGTCTGATGAATCAAAAATTAAATCTGAAGATTGTTCAGAAATAAATTCAGAGATAAATTCTGAATTCAATTCTGAAGTTACTTCAGAAAATATTTCTAAGAATATATCAAAATCTGAAGAAAAGTATGATGAATTTTCAGAAGCTGACTCCTCAGAAGATGCTGATGAAAATTCCAAAATATTTTTTGATGATTCTGATAATGAGTCTACTACTATAAAAGATTCAAGTATTTTTGCACAAAGTATTACTCCCAATAAATTTTCAGAACTTATGAATGCTTCTGACTCAGAAGATGAAGATGATCAAATGATGCAAGTTATTGACAAAGATGGTAATGTTGTGTATAAACTACAATCTTCTATGACTGAAGGAGATAAACTAAAATCTATATTTGGCACATCTTCTGACTTTAACACCAGAGTTAAAAATTTTGAGCAAGGTCAATCTTCAAAATCTGCTTCAAACATTCAGAAAATTAACTCAATTGATTCAGAGATAAAATCTAAAAAGCATAAAAGAATCTCTTATACTAATCCTCATTTTTTGTCTGTTTCAGAGTTGTCCACTCTAGTTTGGAGAAAAAAAGGAGAGAGACTATCAAATTCAGACAAATTAGATAGTTTTCCTGCTTTACAAAAATGTGTTGTACCAAAGATTAAAACAGTGAATAAAAAGCCTTTTGTTGATAAATCAAATGTTATTAACTCCTCTATGTCTTCTGCGATTGTTAATACATTAAAGAAACATATTCACTGTATTACTTGTGGTCATCATAATTTTCATATAATCTCCAAGACTAACAAAAAGAATTTGATAAATTCTATTCAAAAATGTTCAGCTATATTAACAAATAAGCTTAAAAATAAAATTAAAAAGAAAAAGCAAAACAAAGTTAAAAGTTCTGAATCAAATTCTGAATTGAAAAATTTAAAGGCTAAGTTCAGAACTTCTAAATTTTCAACTAATATCAAAGGACCCATTCAGGAATGGGTACCTAAATCTCAATAATCTCTTTTGCGATATGTCATGTGTGGGTCTTAGATTCCGGATGCTCAAGACACATGACTCCTTTCAAAGAACTCCTAACTGATTATCATGAAAGATATGGAGGAACAGTTAGTTTTGGAAATAATGCAAAGGGATTTGTGAGAGGATATGGCACATTCAAAAAGGGAGAAGTGACAGTAATGAAGGTTTTTTATGTTGAAGGTTTAAAACATAATCTTTTCAGTATTAGTCAATTCTGTGACAAAAATTGGAAAGTGAATTTTGACATAGATTACTGTCATGTTCTGAGTACAACAAATAAAAATGAATTAACTGCCTACAGAGATGGAGATATCTACACAGCAACTTTTACTGCCTCAGGTCAACTGCAAGGTGTATGTTACATGTCTACATCAATGAGAAATGATAGCTGGCTTTGGCATAGAAGAATGTCACATCTGAATTTCAAAACCATTTCTGAACTAGACAAACATCACTCAGTTAGAGGTCTACCCAAGATCAGATTTGAAAAGAACACTCTTTGCTCTGCTTGTGAACTAGGGAAAATAAAGAGAAGTTCCCATCCTCTAAAAATGTTATCTTCATGCAAAGCTCCTTTAGAAATGTTACACATGGACTTGTGTGGACCAATGAAGACACAAAGCATGGGAGGAAAGAAATACATCCTGGTTATAGTTGATGAATATACAAGATATACATGGATTGAATTTCTTAGACTCAAATCTGAAACCTCTGAAAAGTTGATACCTTTGCTGAAGAAAGTTCAAGTTCTTCTTCAACTACCAATTCAAAAGATCAGAAGTGACAATGGAACAGAATTTACTAATTCTACACTTCAGAATTTTTTGGAATCTGTTGGTATTTCTCATAATTTTTCCGCTGCAAGAACTCCTCAGCAAAATGGGGTAGTTGAAAGAAAGAATAGAACTTTGGTAGAGGCTGCAAGAAATATGCTTGCATATTCAGAACTTCCTCTGTCTCTTTGGGCAGAAGCTATTGCTACTGCATGTTTTACTCAGAACATAACCATTCTTAACAGAAAATTTCTTAAAACTCCTTATGAATTGTTAAAACAAAGAAAACCCTCTATTGATTATTTTAAAAAATTTGGTTGCAGGTGTTTTCTAAAGAATGATACTCCACAGCATATAGACAAATTTGCACCAAAAGGTGTTGCTGGGATATTTGTTGGCTACTCTCAAAGATCTAAAGCATATAGAGTCCTTATCAAGGGAACACAAAGGATCATTGAGACTACAAATGTCAGATTTCATGAGCCAACATTTACTTCTGAACAAAACAGTTCAGAACTCGTACATAACCTAGTTTCTGAAAGTTTGGACTCCGAAAACAATAAGAAATCTTTTTCTAAATCTCAAAAGACAAATCCAGATGAATTGTGTAAAGACTTATTTGACATTTCTGTAAATGTTTCTGCTGATTATCAGAATCCTTCTCTTCTCAGAAGTTCTAATGATTCAAACATTTCAGAAATACAAACTCCAAGCACTTCAGCTCCACCCCTCTCAACCTCAAATACAGAACATTCAACTACTGAACATATACATTCAACTTCTGAACCAATTCCTATTCATTCAGAACAAATTCATATAAATTCTGAACAAGTTCAACCAACTTCTGAACCCGATTCAGAAATTCCAATTCTTTCAGAATTTATTCCTTCTGAATTTGAGAATGTACATAATGTTCCTTTTGAGGGGGAGACTTCAGATTTACATTCATTGATCAATCATGATACTGACACTCAAGCAATTATTGATGACTATGACTCTTTGAATAATGTCTCATCTGTTCAACCACTACCAAATGTGAACAAATGGACATCAAATCATCCAGTACATCAAATAATTGGAGATCCATCAAAAGGTGTACAAACAAGATCTGCAACAGCAAATGAATGTCTGTATGTGAATTTCTTAAGCAATATAGAACCCAAAAAGACATATGAGGCACTTCAGGATCCAGACTGGATTCTAGCTATGCAAGAAGAGTTAAATCAGTTTGAAAGGAACAAAGTCTGGAGATTGATACCAAAGCCTAAAGGAAAATCAATCATTGGCACTAAATGGGTCTTCAGAAACAAAAAAGATGAAAATGGTATTGTTGTAAGAAATAAGGCAAGGCTTGTAGCAAAGGGGTATTGCCAACAAGAAGGCATTGATTATGATGAAACATTTGCTCCTGTTGCTAGACTAGAAGCAATTCGAATATTCCTTGCTTATGCTGCTCACAAGAACATGAAGGTCTACCAAATGGACATTAAATGTGCATTTTTGAATGGTATTCTTCATGAAGAAGTTTATGTTGAGCAACCAGAAGGATTTGTAAGAAAAGAATTTCCAAATCATGCTTATATTTTGGATAAAGCCTTATATGGTCTCAAGCAAGCACCAAGAGCATGATATGATACTTTTACAACTTTTCTTCTGAATTCCAAATTCAAAAGAGGTACTGTTGATACTACCTTATTTCTGAAAAAGGAAGGTGATGATCTGATATTAATACAAATATATGTGGATGATATTATATTTGCTTCTACTAATCCAAAATTTTGTAGAAATTTTGAGAAAATCATGCAAACAGAATTTGAAATGAGTATGATGGGAGAGTTGACATTTTTCCTTGGTCTTCAAGTTAAACAACTTCCCACTGGCATATTCATTAATCAATCTAAGTATGTCTCTGACTTACTTAAGAAGTTTGACATGACTGATTGTTCAAGTATTCAAACTCCAATGGCCACTGCAACTAAGCTAGAACCTGATTTAAATGGCAATTCTGTTGATCAGAAAAAGTACAGAGGCATAATTGGATCTTTGCTTTACTTAACTGCTAGTAGACCAGATATAATGTTTGCTACATGTATTTGTGCCAGATATCAAGCTAATCCTAAGGAATCTCACCTTCTAGCTGCAAAAAGAATACTTAGATACCTAAAAGGTTCTCCTTCATTTGGACTTTGGTATTCTAAGGATTCTAATTTTGAGTTAACAGCATTTACAGATGCAGATCATGGTGGTTGCAAATTAGACAGGAAAAGCACTTCTGGATCATGTCAGTTTCTGGGTGATAGACTAGTTAGCTGGTCTTCAAAGAAACAAAATTGTGTTTCTACCTCTACAGCAGAAGCTGAATATGTAGCAGCTGCAATATGTTGCTCACAAGTAATCTGGATGCAAATTCAACTAAAAGACTATGGTTACACTTTCAAAAAAATTCCTTTATATTGTGATTCAAAGAGTGCCATAGCCATCACTGCCAATCCTGTTCAGCATTCAAAAACCAAGCACATTGATGTAAGATATCATTTGATCAAAGATCATGTGGAAAAAGGTAATATTGAAATGTTTTTTGTTCAGACAGATTATCAGTTAGCTGATTTATTTACCAAAGCACTTAATGAAAAACAATTTAATTTTTTGGTAAGTAAATTGGGCATGATGAATATGTCTATGTGAGTATGAACCACAATATTTTTTTTGTAGGTTATATTCTCAATTTTTTTTTCATTTCTCTAACACTTGTATCTTTTTGTGTTAAAATGTGCATTATTCAAGGGGGAGAATCATATTTGTTTTTGGTTCAAAAGGAGGTGTTTCTAGAAAGTTGAAACCCAGTCTTACACACCAACACTAAGAAAACTGAACAAACTTCTTAGATAAAATTGTTTTCATTGTTCAAACCTACTTCTAAACTTTCAAAAAAAAAAAGATTTATATTGTTCAGAAGTTTGTAGTTTTAAATGATTTTTGGATGATTAAAGACATGAATGTTTAGTTCTGAACTAAATGTTCTAGTTCTGACGTTCTTCTGAACTATTCTTTTCTTCAAAACTTCTGAACTTCTTCTCAGAAGTTATGACCTACTTCTGAAGTTTTTGAATTTTTTCTCAGAACTTCTTTTTCCGTTGGATTTTTTCATTTACGCGTGTGCCACTTGTTTTAATCTCATTGGCCAAACCTTAAACACACATCGCTTAAACGGTTCACCTATCCAAAATAAATGATGATTAGTTGTCTAATCTCGAGTGCTTTTTGGCCACGTGTTATTAGAACGTATAATTTGAACGTCTAAATTCATTCTTTCTTCACCTTCTTTATTTTTTTTTTCCCGATTTCTGTGTTCTATACTCATCAATCTCATTCGACTTTCTGTTTCTAATCAACAATTTCTAATCAACAATGTCGTCTTCGAATGTCTTGGCTTCTACTTCTTCAAGTATCAATGGTAGCAATGGATCTTCAGGAAAACAAAAATTAATGGTGGGACAGATTGAAATTCCTCTGAATGATGATCAATCAATCCAGGATACAGCTACAAATGTGATTTCTCAAGCCGGACCTTCAAACCCTAACTCTAGCCCTAACTTGCGAACTGGTAAATTTGGGGAAACTGAAAAGGCACCCATAGAGGTTGCTTCTGGATCAAATGCTGTTTCTAGTGAATCTCAAACTCCAACTGAAGGTAGTGATTTCTCAAAATTGTATGTTCTGAGATAAATTACTTGAAATCAAAAAGAACAACTGTGCCCTAAACTTTAAGTCTACAGATTTCAATGAGGATCAAATGATTTTGATTGAAATTCTGAAACATCATCCCTTAAGAACCCTTCTCTCAAGAAAATTCTCTCTTCCTGCTTCTTACCTACAACAGTGGTGGTTTTATGCTGAGGTAGATGAATCTGAAGATGTGATAGTGTCCTATGTTCATTCTTCAAAGGTTTGTGTTTCTGTGGATGATATAAGAAATCTTCATTACTTATCCAAAGCAGATGAAGTTCTTGGGAAAACTTCATATGATCCTATTCCGACTTCTTCATAAATGATTTCAGATTTTATGAGTCTGGGTTACTCTGAACACTTGAATGCTTTAAGCTCATTCAGAAGAAAATGTTTGCCTCCTATCTGGTATTGCCTGTTTTCTATTATGAATACATGTTTATCTGGGAAAAGCTCAAGTCTGGATCAAGCATCAACAAATGGGAGAATTATTTTTCATGGTGTTGCTTTCAATAAGCACTATGATTATGCTTCTCTTATCTTTGAAGAAATGAAGACTGCCATCTCAAAGAAATCCACTTTCAACTACATTCCTTTTCAACGATTCTTCCAATCCCTTATCAAAGGAGGAATGAAAGCAGAACCCGCTATTCCTACACTGCCACATGAGGTACATGTTCCTATCTTCTCTATGGATAGCCTAAGATCACCTAACCCAAAGGCTCAATTTCCAAATGTTATTCCACTGCCATCACATCTTACTGAACTTGTGAAACTTCCAAATAGGATTGTGAGTGAGTATTTAGAATCAATGGGATTACCTGAAACAGTGATCCCTTCCCCTGATTCCAACCAGAGTGGTGAGAATGTGAGGGTGTCTAGAATTCATAAGAAGAGTGGGGAGACTGTTCAAGGGGGAGAACAGTCTCATGGTGTGAAGAGGAAAAATGTGAATGAGAGAGTGGGTAGAAGAGTAAGAAAAAGAACTGAGGAGGGGAGAACACAGATAAAAGACAAACAAATCTGTGAACCAACTGTTACAAAACTTCAGAAATAAAGCTCAAGCTCAAATGTTGAATATCTGTGTTGGAACATATGAAAACTTCAGAAATAAAGAAGGTGAATCTATTACTGATACATACAACAGATTCAATAACATTCTGAATGACCTTAGAAGAAATGGTGTTCAAAAATCCAACTCAGAAATCAACAATAAATTTCTTAATAACCTGGGTAATGAGTGGTCTAGTTTTTCTGATAATATGGTCACAAGAAACTTGTCCAGAAAAACCATACATGAAGTTTATGGAATTTTGTTCCAACAAGAGGACAAAATAAAGACAAGACAAACTGAGCTGAAAAAGGCAAATGATATTGTGGCTTTACTTAGCAAGAAACTAAATAATTCAATGACCATCTCATCAAAAAACATGGTGAGTGAAGTTTCTGAAGTCTCCTTGTGTGATGGAGATGAATCTGATGAAGAATTGAAGAGAATTTATGAGAATATAGCCTTTTTGACTGGACAGTATAATCAAAGGTATACTCAGAAACATAAGAACAAGTCCAGACCTGAAGATGGACAAATGAAACACCAAGATGTTGTTCAACAAGATTCTTCTGAACCAGCAAGGTGCTTTAATTGTGGTAAAGCTAGTCATTTTGCAAGACAGTGCAAAATACCTAAGGTAAAAAATGCAGTTTATTATGAGAAGAAGCATCTTCTAGCTAAGAAGAAGGAACTAAGTCCACCTCTGGTGACCAAGTATGAGGAAGACTGGTTAAACTGGAGTCATGGAGATGATGATAAAGAAATAGCTCATTATGCTTCAAATTGCTATATGTGCCAATTGGATCTAAAAGACAAACATACACATGATTCTGAGGTATTTTCTTTATCTTCTAAATTAAATTTTGAATCAAATTCTTCTTCTGACCAAAGTTCTGAACTAAATTCTGAATCTAAGTCTGAACTAAATTCTAAATCTAATTCTGGAGATTCTGAAATGAAAAATCAATTTCAGGATATGTACTCTGAATTTGAAAATCTCAGAAATAGAATAAAAGGGGAAAGAACTTTGGTTAATCAATTCATAGCTGAAAGCCAAATTTATAAACTAAATTGCCAAGAAGCTGAACAAATTCTGGAAAAAGTGTCTGAAGAAAAGCTAATACTAAAAGAAAAAATGGACATTCTGCAAAAGGATATAGAAAATGAAAAATCTGAAAAAGAAATTCTAAATGTGACAATGAACTCTCTGAATCAAGAGAGACTTGATCTTTAAAAAAAGATTAAGGAGTTAGAAGATCTGAACTTTAAAAGAGGATAAACAGAACAGACTCTGAATATTTTAACAAATCAGGCTCAAAATTCAAAATTTTACAACATCAAGGCAGGTTTGGGATATAATGATAGTCAAATTCTGAAAAAGGCACCTGCAAATCTTTATGACTATTCAAAAATGATTTTTTTTAATGAAACCAATACAGGTGTCATATCCAAACATGTTAATCTCTCTTTGCCTGAAAGAATCCCTTTTGTAAAATCAGAGAATCTATTTTTTGATGAAAAATATCTCAATTCTGGTAAAACAGAGCAAATTTCTGATGTAGAAGTAATGCATAAAAATATTATAAATATTTCTGAACTTACTTTTGAATCAGAAATTTTTTCTGTAGAAAAATCTGAACCATCTATTAAACCTGAGAAACTATCTGAAAGTTCATATGCTCTAAAAAGATAATTCTGAAAATAAATCAGAACATGAAGAAAAATATGATGACTTCTCCGATATTGAATCTACAAAAAATAATAATGAGAATTCAGAAATTATTTTTGATAATTCTGATGATGAGTCTGAAAATATTTTAAATCAAAAATCTTTTGCATCTAGCATGACTCAAAATAAGTTTTCAGATTTAATGAATGCTTCAGATTCAGAAGATGATGATGATCATATGGTACAAGTTATTGATAAAGATGGATATTTGATGTATAAATTACAATCAAATATGACTGAAGGAGAAAGTTTAAAATCAAAAGCACCAAAAGTTTCTGTTGAAAAATTTAACACTGTTTTTCTGAAACCTGAATTTCTAAAAACTACAACTACTTCATCAAAAGATACTCTAATATCCACACAAACACCTATATCTTCAATATCATCATCTGATTTTACAACCAGAATTAAAAGATTTGAAAAAGGACAATCTTCAAATACAACTTCTAAAGGTCAGAATTCAAATCCTAAATCTGAAGTTCATCATTCAAAATTCAAAGTTGGTAACAAAGCTTCTTATTCTAATCATCGTTTCTTATTTTTTTCAGAGCGATCCACTTTAGTATGGAGAAGAAAAGATGAAAGACTATCAAAGAATGTTAAACTAGATAGTATTTCAAATTCAAAGAAACATGATGTACCACATGTCAAAAAAATGAATAAAAGATTCAATTCAATTGCAAAATCAAATATTGTTGATTCTGATACTTGGACTGATATATTCAAACTTCTGAAAAATCATATTCAATGTATTAATTGTGGTCATCATAATTTCATTCTCAATACTAAAACAAACAAAACAAAACTTGAGACATCAATTCAAAAATTTTCAGCTAAATTGGCAAAGAAAAAGATAAATAAAAATAAAAACAAACTTAACAAAGATAAATCACAAAGTTCTGAACAAACTTCTGAGATTAAATTTCAGAAGTCAAAATTCAGAACCTCAAATTTTTTATTTAAACTGAAAGGACCCATTTTTAAATGGGTACCTAAATCTCAATAATCTTTTTTGCAGATTTGTCATGTGTGGGTTTTAGATTCTGGATGTTCAAGACACATGACACCATTCAAAGAATTACTAACTGATTATCATGAGAGATATGGAGGAACAGTTAGCTTTTGTAATAATGCAAAAGGATATGTGAGAGGCTATGGAACTTTTTCAAATGGAGATGTCAAAGTTATGAAAGTTTTCTATGTTGAAGGTCTAAAACATAATCTCTTCAGTATAAGTCAATTCTGTGACAAGTATTGGAAGGTCAGTTTTGATATAGACTACTGTCATGTTCTAAGTTCTGAAAACAAGAAAGAGTTAACTGCTTATAGAGATGGAGATATCTATACTGCTACTTTCACAGCAAATGGTCAATTAGAAGGAGTTTGTTATATTTCGACAACTATGAAGAATGATAGTTGGCTTTGGCATAGAAGAATCTCACATCTGAATTTCAAAGCCATTTCTGAACTGGAAAAATACAACTCTGTAAGAGGACTACCAAAGATCAGATTTGAGAAGAATTCCTTGTGTTCTGCTTGTGAACTAGGAAAGATAAAAAGAAGCTCCCATCCTCTGAAAATGCTGTCTTCATGCAAAGCTCCACTTGAAATGCTTCATATGGATTTATGTGGACCAATGAAGACTCAAAGCATGGGTGGAAAAAAGTATATTCTTGTTATTGTGGATGAATATTCAAGATATACTTGGGTTGAATTCTTAAGACTTAAATCTGATACATCAGAAAAACTCATTCCTTTTCTGAAGAAAATTCAAGTTCTTCTTCAACTACCAGTTCAAAAGATCAGAAGTGACAATGGCAGAGAATTTACTAATTCTACACTTCAGAATTTTTTGGAATCTGTTAGTATTACACATAATTTTTCCACTGGTAGAACTCCCGAACAGAATGGTTTTGTTGAAAGGAAAAACAGAACTTTGGTAGAAGCTGCAAGGACCATGCTAGCATATTCAGAACTTCCTTTATCTCTCTGGGTAGAAGCAATTGCAACTGCATGTTTTACTCATAACAGAACAATTCTGAATAGAAAACTACTTAAAACTCCGTATGAAACTATTAAGCAAAGAAAACCCTCTATTGATTATTTTAGAAAATTTGGTTGTAGGTGTTTTCTTCTGAATGATACGCAGCATTTGGATAAATTAGCACCTAAGGGTACAGCTGGTATCTTTGTTGGCTATTTTCAGAGATCCAAATCTTACAGAATGCTAATCAAAGGAACTCAAAGGATCATTGAGACATCAAATATTAGATTTCATGAACCAACATTGATTTCTGAACAAGACAGTTCAGACCTCACACTTAATCCAGTTTCTGAAAGTTTGGATTCAGAAATTAGCAAGACAAAACACACTTTTGAATCTCAAAACTTACTTAAATCAAATTTAGATTCGTTATGTCACGATTTATTTGATATTTCTGTTAATGTTTCTACAGATTATCAAAATCCGTCTCTCCTCAGAAGCACAAGATAACAAGAAATTTCAGAAATTCAAATATTAAATATCTCAGCACCACCAGTCTCAACCTCAAATTCAGAAATTCCTATTTCTGAATCTGTACAAGTTACTTCTGAAACAGCTCAAATAATTTCTGAATCTATTATTCCTCTTTCTGAACCTGTGACTAAAACTTCTGAACTGGTACAAATTATTTCTGAACCAGCACAGAATATTCAATTTGAGGGGGAGACTTCAGATCTACATTCAGTTATCAATCATGATACTGAAACACAAGCAATCATTGATGATTATGATTCTTTCAACAATGTTTCATCTGTTCAACCATTGCCAAATGTGAACAAATGGACATCAAGTCATCCAATTCACTAGATTATTGGTGATGCATCGAAAGGTGTACAAACAAGATCAGCAACAGCCCATGAGTGTCTGTACGTAAATTTCTTAAGTAACATGGAACCCAAAAAGCCAGTTGAATCTCTTCAAGATCTAGACTGGATTTTATCCATGCAATATGAGCTAAATCAATTTGAAAGAAACAAAGTCTGGAGATGGATTCCTAAACCAAAAGATAAATAAATAATTGGCACAAAATAGGTATTCAGAAATAAAAAGGATGAAAATGGAGTTGTTGTGAGAAACAAAGCAAGGCTTGTTGCAAAGGGGTATTGTCAACAAGAAGGGATTGATTATGATGAAACCTTTACCCCTGTTGCTAGACTAGAAGCCATTAGGATGTTTCTTGCATATGTTGCTCATAAAAACATGAAGTGTTCCAAATGGATGTCAAGTGTGCATTTCTGAATGGTATTCTCCATGAAGAAGTGAATGTTGAACAACCAAAAGGTTTTATTAACAATGACTTTCCAGATCATGTTTATATATTGGACAAAGCCTTATATGGACTTAAACAAGCACCAAGAGCATGGTATGATACTCTCACAACTTTTCTTCTGAACTCCAAATTCAAAAGAGGTACTGTTGATACAACTTTATTTCTGAAAAAGGAAGGTAATGATATGATATTAATACAAATATATGTAGATGATAATGTATTTGCTTCTACAAATCCAAAATTTTGCAGAAATTTTGAGAAAATCATGCAAAATAAATTTGAAATGAGTATGATGGGAGAGTTAACATTTTTTCTTGGTCTTCAAGTAAAACAACTACCCACTGGCATATTCATTAATCAATCTAAGTATATCTCTGATTTACTTAAGAAGTTTGACATGAATGACTGTTCTAGTATTCAAACTCCAATGGCCACTGCAACTAAATTGTCACCTGATCTGAATGGCAAATCTGTTGATCAGAAAAAATATAAGGGCATCATTGGATCTTTGCTTTACTTGACAGCTAGTAGACCTGATATAAATTTTGCTACATGTATTTGTGCTAGATATCAAGCTAATCCTAAGGAATCTCATCTTCTTGCTGCTAAAAGAATTCTTAGATATCTCAAAGGTTCTCCTTCATTGGGACTATGGTATCCAAAGGATTCTGGTTTTGAACTAACAACTTTCACAGATGCAGACCATGGTGGTTGTAAACTAGACATGAAAAGCACATCTGGATCATGTCAATTTTTGGCAGATAGACTTGTGAGTTGGTCTTCAAAGAAACAGAATTGTGTTTCCACCTCAACTGCAGAAGCTGAGTATGTTGTTGCTGCAATTTGTTGCTCACAAGTGATTTGGATGCAAACACAACTCAAGGATTATGGTTACACTTTCAGAAAGATTCCTCTGTATTGTGATTCCAAAAGTGCCATAGCTATCACTGCTAATTCTGTTCAACACTCAAAAACTAAACACATTGATGTCAGATATCACTTTATCAAAGATCATGTGGAAAAAGGTAATATTGAAATGTTTTTTGTTCAGACTGATTATCAACTTGCTGATTTATTTACCAAAGCACTTGATGAAAAACGTTTTAATTTTTTGTAAGTAAATTAGGCATGATGAATATGTCTATGTAAGTACTTACATCAATTCAAATATCCAAATTTTATGTTCTGAGTTCATTTCTTTAAAATTCTGAGAAATCTTATCTTCAGAGTTTCTATAGTTAAGCTTTCAGAACTTTATTATTTTTCACTGAGAGACATATTTTTTTATAACCAAATTGATTGCTATCCAATACTTACAATTATCTTTCATTTCTCTATCTTTTATTTCTAACAAATTTGATGCCTAGCATTGTTGAAGGGGGAGAATCATAATCGTTCTTGTTTCAAGGATGAGTCAAACTCAAATTCAAATCTTTAGTTCTTCTCAAGATCTGAAATGGTGAAAAAACAAAGTAAATTTTTCACATCTTTAGTTCAAACCTACTTCTGAATTATTCAAATGTTTTCATTCTTTCAGAAGTTTGTAATTTTAAATGAGGTTTGTGTTTATGAAGGATTCCAAGTCAAGTTCTAAACTTATTTCGAACGTTCTGAAGTATTTCTGAATCATCTCATTCAAACTTCTGAACTTATTCTCAGAAGTTCTGAATTTCTTCTGAAATTTTTTGAACTTGTTCTCAGAATTTTTCTTCCCATTATAAAGACTAATCGTGTGCCACGTATTTTTTTTCATCGGCTAATTCTTAAACACGTCGATTAAACGGTTCATTTATCCAAATAAATGACATTTACTTTTTGGCCACGTGTCCATCCACGATTATCCAGTCATATTAATTCGATGGATTCATTATCTTCTTCACTTTTCACTAATTTTTCCCTCCGAAACATCTCTTTGTTTATTGATCTTCAAACCATTTCGAATACTTGTTCATTTCCAGTAATGTCAACTTCCAATGTTATGGTTTCTGCATCATCAAGTTTCAGTGATAATGATGGTTCTTCGAGTAACACTTCATTCAAAATTGTTCCTCAGAAAATAGTGATAGGATCAACGGAAATTCCTTTGAATGATGATCAAGTGGTCCAAGACACGACCACAACTGCTTTTAATGAAGCTGGACCTTCAAATCCTATTCCTGTTCAAAACCCTAACCCTAACCCTACCCCGAGTACTGATAACTTTGGGGAAACTCAAATGAAGCCTATTGAGGTCATTTCTGAATCCAATACTGGTGATACTGAGTCTAAATCTCGTGATGAAAGCAGTGATGGACCTGATATGTCCAAATTATATGTTCCAGAGGCGAAGGTACTCGAAATCAAGAAAAATAATTGTGCTCTGAACTTCAAATCGACAGATTTTGCTGCTGATCAAATGATTTTGATCGAAATTCTGAAGAAACATCCCCTCCGTGCTCTACTCTCAAGAAAATTTTCAGTCCCTGCTTCTTACTTGCAACAGTGGTGGTACTATGTTGAAGTTGATGAAACTGACAATGACATTTCCTCTTATGTTCATGGCTACAGGGTATGTATTTCTGTGGAAGACATAAGAAGTATTTCCAAAAGCAGATGAAGTTCTTGGGAAAACTTCATATGATCCAATTCCATCATCCTCTGAGATGATTTCAGATCTTATGAGCTTGGGCTATTCTGAACAACTCAATGCTTTAAGTTCATTCAGAAGGAAGTGTTTACCCCCAATTTGTATTGTTTATTTTCAATCTTAAACACTTGTCTTTCTGGAAAAAGTTCTAGTCTAGATCAAGCTTCAACAAATGGAAGACTCATTTTTCATGGAGTTGCATTCAACAAGCATTATGATTATGCTTTATTAATCTTTGAAGATCTGAAATCTG
The DNA here is from genome assembly GCA_036898165.1 of Silybum marianum. Classification (NCBI taxonomy): domain Eukaryota; kingdom Viridiplantae; phylum Streptophyta; class Magnoliopsida; order Asterales; family Asteraceae; genus Silybum; species Silybum marianum. The sequence continues at coordinate 27,765,678 of CM072533.1, read as the reverse complement.
CTGTTCAGAAGAAATCAACATACAACTATATTCCTTTTCAAAGATTTTTCCAAACCTTTGTCAAAGGTGCAATGAAGTTGTTTCTGTCATTCCTGATCTTACTCATGAGGTACATGTTCCTATTTTTCCAATGGATAGTTTACGTCCACCCAATGCTAAGCTGGTATTTCCAAATGCTATGCTTTTACCTGCTTACTTACTTGAACTTGTAAGTAAAAACAATAGGATTCTGAATGAGTACTATGAATCAATGGGACTACCTAAACCTGTAGTCTCTTCCCCTGATTCAAACCAGAGTGGTGAGTATGGTAAGGTGTCTAGAATATCTAAGAAGAGTGGGGAGACTGTTCAAGGGGGAGAACAGTCTCAAGGTGTAAAGAGGAAAAATGAAATTGAGAGACTGGGTAGAAAGGTGAGACAAAGAATTGATGAGGGGAGAACACAAGTAAAAAATAAAGAGACTTGTGCACCAACTATTCCAATCTGGGCACCCACATCATCTATTACTCCACATTCTTTGGTGGCTAATATTGAAAAGGCCAGTGAGCCCATGGCAAATCTTTTTCACCCCCTAGCCACTCATCCATCTCTCAACGGAAGGATGTTTCATTAACACAATTGGGGCAAGCAGCTAATCTTCCATTAGAACTCCAATTGAAAGTTGCTTTTGTTGAAAAAGGTGGACATATGTCCCCCCTTCACTGTTTCGAGCACATAGAGTCTGAGAGTCCAGTCAACCTTGAGCCTCAAGAACCACTTAATGTGGAATTTATTCACACCAACACACATCTTTCAGATGTAAATAAGCAAAGTGTTTGTCACATTGCCTCAACAACTATAGATATTCCTAATATTGGGTATCAAGTATTAGTTGGAAGCCCTGGTGGAGTGAACATCACTAAAGCTCCATTCACAGAATTGTTTATGATTCATGATGCTGTGGCATCTACAGGCCAGCCTTCTTCTAAAGGACTGCAAACAAGACCATCTGTTGGTCTTGGTAATTTACCCACATCCTCTGAGTTCTTAGAATTCAAGGATTTCTGTACTTTTGAATTTGCACAGATTCAGAAGGACATAAAGGAATTGACGAATAACACAAAGAAGGTGATGGAGGATAGGTTGGACAAACAGGAGGACTCTATGGTGAATAAGTTAAATGACTTTCAGTTGTCAACTTCTGGTGATCTTAAATCTTTCAAAGAAGCTATTCTGAATGCTTTCTCAGAAGTGGTCTCTGCAGTATCTGCTCTAAAATTATCTCAGCCTTCTTCTTCTACTACTCAGCCTGAAGTATCTCAATTTGCATCAAAGGATGATGTCAATCAAATTTTGGCTCAGTTATCTTCTCTTCAGACTTCTCAGAAAAACTTAGATACCAAAGTATCTATTTTAGAGTGCAGACCATAGGCAGATACTTTGAAACGTAGTCTTAATGATCAGGATCCTGATAATCAAGAGGGGGAGAAAAGACAAAGAGTACCTGAAGATGCTGAAATTCCACAAGGTCAATCTTCTGAGAAGACTTCTGAAGAAGCTCAGAATAATGATGAAGATGCAAATAGAATGTCTAGAGCTATAGAAGATATTTTTATTGCTGAAAATGAAGGACAAGAGGCTGATATTGCTTCTTCTGAAAAATTTATTGATGAAGGTTATGAAACAGAAAAACTGTCTTTTGATTCTGAAGGAAACTTGAGTTCAGATAAAACAGATGTGATTCCATACTCGAATGAAGAAATGTTAAGAGAATATCTAGCAGTTGAAGATGTGATAGGTGAACCAAGTGATCTATCAGATGTAATTATGTTTGAAGAAGATGCGGACAGATATGATGAATCTGAAGTAAATTTGGAAGAAAATCTGGAGGTGAATGAAAATAGAGACTTGGTGATTTGGAAACCAATACAACTTCTGAATGTTGTTTATAGAGAAATATCTGAAGATTTATGGAGTTTGTTAAGTCAATTCTGTTAGGTACATTTATTTCTGAATAATCCAAGAAATCCGGAGTGTAGATTTTTGGATGACAGATTGACTATCTTCAAAGAATTTCTGAATCAACCAGATGAAAGATTTGATATAGAGATTGATTTATGCCACATGGTGGATTTTGAAATTTCAGATGAAATTCTTATGATTTTCTCTGAAAGGGTTGCAGTCAGATTCAAAGCATGTATTGATGTTCCTGGTATTGATCTGCTTGAAGAACCAATCATGGATCAAGTTTATAACAGAGAGATTCTTTTCAGTTCTGAAGACAGGCAGATTATATTTCCAGAAGATACTTATTGTTTTATATACAGAAGAAGTATGAAATCTGCAACACTGGAAGATTTTCTGAATGATGAATGGTCTGAGGATCATATTTCAAAGGTAAGAAGTTATCTTCAAAAGCATGGAATTCAGAATTTACATGATTCAACTTTGATAAAAAGGATCAGATGTTTAACCAAGACTATTGAAGATGACTTGTTCATAGTCAAATTTGGAGCTGAGAGAAGGGATGGTACTTTATCTGAATTTACCCAATTTGATGTGTACAAGTTAAGACTGCAAGACAAGCTGGTAACTTTAGCTTTTTGTGTTAACAAAGAAGAATTTGAACTTGTTTCAGAGATTAGAAGAATTTTTGGTATCTATATCAGAAATCTGATTATGCATGATTTTCAACTGGCTTTGGAATTCAGATTATCTAAAGTGAATTTGTTAGAGCCTGTTTGTATTGAGAGATCAGGGCTAAGAAGATTATTCACTAATCCAGACATCGGTTTTATGTACATGGTGGAAGGAGTCACCAAGACATTCATTGCATCTGATATTCCAAAGTATTCAACTTCCACTCTCAAATGGTTTCTGAACTATATGGTAGATTTTGTTGAAGAATCTGATATCAAACAAGAGAATTTATAAGAAAGAGTTTTCTTGCAGGGCAAAAGAGAGTGAATAAAATCAGAGGTGCTGATTATCTTCTAAGTAACACTTATGACTTTCAGATTCATACGAAGAAACAAGATATGAAAGAAATTCTGAAGTTCTCTCTGAATCCTGAAAGTTCAGAAGCTAGTCCAGAAAAAAAGGAGAAAGGAAAAAAAAGGTTTCTGAAGTTGTTTCTGAAGAGATTGTTCCTACAAAACAAGTTTATGAAATAGAACAACAACAAGAGCAAATAATTGAAGAGAGTGCATTCACCATGTTTCTTGAATATTTCCATCCAGAAATGTTCATGAAATATGAACAGAAGTTCAACTATATTGATTGCTGGATCAGGAAGTCTTTTGGTTGGAAGCAATGGTATTGTGATATAATTAGAAAGCTGAGAATTGAAGACAATGAATAATTACAAGTATGCATTTTTCTCAGAAGCTGACTTCCAAAATGTCTATCTAAGAGATATGCTCAGGGTGTACAGGAGTCTTTATCCTTTCCATGATTCAATTGCAAAATTCAGAAAATCTTTTCCTGTTCTCAGAGATGGTTTATATAGAGAGTTCATCTGGGCTGCAAAAACTGACTTTCAAGTTGCTTATGTATTGAATAAGTAGAAAGTTCATCTGACTAAACAAAATCTCAGCTTACCAGATATTCAGAATCTGAAGAAAAGTACTTTGGTTCTTCAACCTCCAGGATTTGTTTGTAATTGCTTTGAAGAACTACTTTTTATAAGATTTGAAGAACTTCATAAATGCTGCAATGGAACTCTGATGGCTATAAGAGATCATTTGGTAAAAAGACAAAATAGAAGACAAAGAATCTGAATGATGATGACTGGGAAAAGCACAGGAAGCTTGCAAAGGAGATGATCAAAATTATTGAAACTCTGCTGGAGTACAGAAATCTCATCTTAAAAGATGTTAGACAAGTCATAAATTTTTGGAGTTATGATCTGAACTTTTGAAGCTAAGGGGGAGATTGATAGAGTTAATAAAATAGCTTCAAAAGAAACTGGGTTCTGAAGATGGTAAAGATCTGAAGATAGAAAGATTCAGAACTCAGAAGACAAGGAAAGAAAAGCTTAAGGCATAACTTCTGAAGTGGCAACTTCAGAAGTTCTGAAGATTTTGAAGATACTTCTGAAGAAGTTCTGATGACACTTCTGAAGAAGTTCTGAAGAAGTTCAGAAGTAATTCTAAACACGTCTGTCATATTTTGTACTGTAAATTTAGCATTTCTTTTATGTATATAAATAGAGAGTTTGTTAAATAGTTAGAAATGCAACGAAGAAAGAGCTTGTAATGACATATTTTGTAATACAGTTCATCTAATCAATAAAATATACAACATTCAGTGTTATAATTCTTGTTCTTATACATATATCTTTCTATATCTTGATTATTTGGGATCTAACATAGTCTATTTATTTACATTGAGTTTCATTTATAAGGATATGAAAAATATAATTTTTACAAGTAGAGGCTATAAAGTACATTTACTGATTGATTACAAAGTGTAATGCCAGTGAGTATGTAGATTTATAAAAAAGTTAGAACTCATATGTTCATTGTCCCATTTACTATTTTCAGGGATCTTTTCAGTACAAAAATGGAGTAGAGTACTTCATTGTATTTCATTAATCATAAGGATTTGAAGAATTACATTGTAAAACGAGATTGCAATTTGTAAGTGTAAAGTACAATACACTAAAGAAAATTGCAAAGTAATTTGAAAAACAACACAGACTAGTCAGAGAGTTTTTCTTTTCTTCTTCGTAATTCTTTCTCATAGATTTCTTTTTTAATGCATTTTCACCATAGGTGAATAAGAAGTTATAGTACATGATCTTGAGGAGTTTTGAAGGAGCCTTTTTGATCTCCTTATTCCTGAGAAACCTTGTTTGTCCGTCGGTACCCAGAAAGACCATTCCTGCGCCTTTAAATTGAGATTTGGAATTTTTAATGGCATCTCTAATTTCTAGCCATTCAGAGAATCCATAGAACTTTAGGAATTGAGGTTATTCCTCTTCGCTTCTGTCACCTCTGAACATAGTTACAGTTATCTTTAGACATCTTTTTCGATTGCGTCCTAGGATAGTTGCATGGGTTATTGTTGCAAAGCGAAGACGAAAATCAACTTTCTCTATTCAGGGCTTGTAGAATCTTTTCTTGTGCTACCACAAGATTAACTCTTAGGTTATCTCTAGTCAGTTCCTTCTCAGCGAGTCTTGCAGCTACTCGCTCACTCTTTTCTTCTTCTTGTCTATGATGTTTTAGCCTTATTGTTTCTTCCTTTGCAATTCACTGAGCGAATTTGAGACTTTATTGAGTTTGCCTTATTTCTTGGTCTCTTAGTCGTTGAGCTTCCTGGGCTTGTGCTCGTTCTTCAACAGATAAGAAAGAAAATTCGTCATAGACGTTTATTAGGACGGGAGCTTCAAGACCAAAGGTACGAAGATGAATTTTTACTCTGGCCAACTCAAGATCTCTTATGAAGTTTGCTCGTCTCTGTTCTTCTTCTGGTTCAGAGATCGTTTGAGTATTTACATGCCTGTGAATTAGGCCTTCTTCCTCTTCAGATTCGGATACGGATATGTAAACGAACTGATCTTCAGTAGAAGGTTCCCTAAAAAATGGAGAGTTCTTTGGGGGACAGGGATCACTGAGAATAGGAGAATCAGAGAGATGTTCGTCAGAGCCGAAGTTTGGTGGGGAGAAGGAGGGATAAGTTTGATTTTCGGAGGAAGGAATATAAGTAACTAGAGGAAGACATACCTCTGTAAAGTGCTCCCCCTTAGAAGATGTTGAATTGGGATCGAGATCCATCACTTGCTTATTCTTCCTTAAGGGATCAGACTTCTCCTTTCTAGAAGGTGGCCTGTCCCCCAAGGGGTCTCTGAAAAATATTCCCGACAGAGAAGCATCTGGAATATTTTGAGCGAAGAATCTTGAGTAGCCTTCTATATCATCGTCACCATTTTTAGAAACATGTCTTCGACTTCTTCATCATTTTCTTCTTCTTCTTCTTCTTCTTCGTCTTCATCGCCATCTTCAGGTTCAGGGATTGGAACCTGTTGAGGTGGTTGCTGATTGTAGAGAGGTAAGGGTTTACCGGTATCATAGTGTTTACTTCACTTATTAGCTCATCAGTGAGCTCTCTAGCGAATTTCTTCCCCTCTTTATTATTAACAGGGAAATTGTGGACATTCAAACCCATGTCGGCAAGCGTCTTTGCCTATGATGTCTGAGTCTGAGCAACTACGCTCAAATTTCCTCTATCAACTTCAGTGAATGAGGGAGCTCTAACAACAAGACTTTGAACGAGATGCAGAAGTTCAACTTCTGTCTTCTGCATCTCAGCTATAGTCTTCGCCTGTAATTCATACGCCTTGGCAAGACGATCAATGGCCCATTCTTTGGCAAAGTTATCATCCTTCACTGTTTAAAGATTAGTGTAGATGTTGTTGATGGTCGCCTACATGCCAAGGACACCATTGACCGCTTTGTAAAGAATCTCAGAGACCACTTGCAACGTATCCACCCTGTGTCTTATGAGAGCACATTCATTTACCAGAAAATCCATGACAGGACACGATGGAGGAGGTAGAGTGATCTTTGTTATTTCAACGATAAAGGGAGGAAGCTTAGTTAGAATCTTCTCTGTCTTCACTTTCTTCGGATCATCAGCTTTCCGGATCGTTGGAGAAGAAGTGGGGTTGCTGGTAGGAGCAATAGAGACAGACTGTCTGTTGAAAGGAATGACAGATTTACTATTATAGCTTCAAAAGGTACTGGGTTCTGAAGAGTAAGAAAGATATGAAAAAAGAAAGACTCAGAACTCAGAAGACAAGCAAATAAAAGCCTAAGGCATCACTTCTGAAGTGGCAACTTCAGAAGTTCTGAAGATTCTGAAGATACTTCTGAAGAAGTTTAGAGGTAGTTCTGAACATGCTTGTCATTTTTGTACTGTAACTTTAGCATTTCTATTTCATGTATAAATAGATAGTTTGTTAGATAATTAGAACGAACGTTTTTCATAAGCTTGTAAAGACATATTTTGTAATACAGTTCATCTGATCAATACAATATACAACATTTGGAGATCTATTTCTTGTTAACTTTCTATATCTTGATTGTTTGGGATCTAACAATTGGTATCAGAGCTAATTCATCTGTTCTTGAAGGTTAGAGAACAACTTGTCAGATCTGACAGTTCTTGTTGTGTTCTTGATCGAAAAATTCAAGATTCAAATTTAGGTGAATTCTCGATCTTTTTCAAATCAAAGATGTCGAAAGAAATCGTGTCCATTGGATCAGAAACCAAACCACCAACTTTGTTTTTAGGAGAATATCATCAATGGCGAATCAGGATGGTTCAATTCTTGGACACTATCGATGAAGCTTTAATGGAATCGATCATAAATGGCCCTCTGGAGGTCTATGTAGAAATCCCTGCAGTTCCAAGAACTGAATCCACTCCTGAAATACCTGCATCAAAAATCAAGAAAAGCCCAGGTATGTACAGTACTGCTGAGAAAGCTCAAGAAAAAGTTGACAAAAGGGCATTAACTCTTCTTACTATGGCTATTCCAAATGAAATCTTTAATAAGGTAGATAGTCTATCATCTGCCAAAGCTATGTGGGATGAGGTAGAAGCCCAGATGCAAGGTAGTACATAAGTCCAAGCACAACGATTAAATATCTGTGTGGGTACTTATGAGAATTTTAGATATAAAGGAAATGAATCAATTACTGATACAAATCATAGATTCAACAATATTCTGAATGATCTGAGAAGAAATGGTGTTCAGAAATCAAACTCAGAGATAAACAATAAATTTCTGAACAACTTGGGAAATGAATGGTCAAGCTTTTCTGATAACATGGTTACAAGGAATCTGTCTAGGAAGATTATTCATGATGTATATGGCATCTTGTTCCAACAAGAGGACAAGATCAAAACTAAACAGTATGAGCAGAAAAAGGCAAATGAAACTGTAGCCTTGTTAAGCAAAAAGTACAACAACTCCTTGACCATTTCTACTAAAACAAAGTTTGTGAAATTCCAGAGACAACTCTATGTGATGGGGATGAATCAGATGAAGAACTTAAAAGAATTTCTGATAATATTGCTTTTATGACAAGGCAATTCACTCAAAGATATAATCAAAAATTTCAGAATAAACCAAGGTCTGAAGTTGGACCTAAGAAAAGTCAAGATGCTAGTCAAACTGAGTCATCTGAACCAGCATGGTGTTTTAATTGTGGTAAGCCTGGTCATTATGCAAGACAGTGCAAAATGCCCAAACTCAAGAACTCTGGCTACTATGAGAAGAAGCATCTTCTTGCAAAGAAAAAGGAACAAAATCCAGCTCTAGTAACCAAGTATGAGGAAAACTGGTTAAACTGGAGTGATGGAGATGATGATGAAGAGGTAGCTCGTTATGCTTCAAACTGCTACATGTGCCAAATGGATCCAAAAGACAAACATGCACATGACTCTGAGGTATCTTCTTCAGCTTCTGAATTAAATTCTGTTTATGAATCAAATTCTGAACCAAATTCTGAACAAATTTCTGAAAATTCTGAAGTGCAAAATCAATTTCAGAATTTGTTTTCTGAATTTGAAACTCTCAGAAACAGAATCAAAGGTGAAAGAATTTTGGTAAATCAATTTAGAGCTGAAAGCCAAATCTATAAACAAAACTGTCAAGAAGCTGAACAAATTTTTGAAAAAGTTTCTGAAGAAAAGTTACAATTAAAAAAAAAGATGGACAGTTTAAAGAAAGATATTATTAATGAGAAATCTGAAAAAGAAGTTTTAAATGTAAAAATGAACTTTCTGAACCAAGAAAGACTTGATCTTTACAAAAAGATTAATATTTAGAAGATCTGAACTTTAAAAGAGGTCAAACTGAACAGACTCTGAACATTTTGACAAATCAGGATCAGAATTCAAAATTTTACAATATAAAAGCAGGTTTGGGATATAATGACAGTCAAATTCTGAAAAATGCACCTGCAAATCTTTATGACTATTCTAAAATGAAAATTTTTAATGAAACCAACACAGGTATCATATCCAAACCTGTTAACTACTCTTCGCCTGAAAGAATTCCCTTTGTCAAATTAGAAACTCTGTTTTCTGAAGAATTTTTTTTTAATTCTGATAAAATTGAGATAATTTCTGAATCGGAAGTAATGAGTAATAATGTTTTAAAATCTTTTGAAATTACTTCTGAATCTAAAATTATTTCTGAAGAAATGTGACAACTATCAAAATTCGAGCTTTCAGGTTAGCTTCTATTAAGTTTATTAGTGTTTATATAGTTTTATTTTAAGAATAGGAGTTAGTTGGTTTAGAATCGCCGAAAAATCCCTAGCATTTCCGGTAGTCGCTTAAAATGTCCAGTTCCGACCCGTAACTGTCTGAAACGTCCAATATAGTGCCAAATGCTCTAATTTATTCCCAATTTATATAAAATATATAGTTTTAGTATTTTAATTATAAAACTTTTATTTTTATTAGAAATTAACCAAAAGGGGCTAACAATGATTAAGAAAAAGGCCAAAATTGAGAAAATGGACTTCAAATCTCACATTTTTGGGCTTATTAGAATTTTTAATAAAACAATTGTTGGGTTTTGGGTGGGGCCCATCCCATGGCCGCCCCCCCCCCCATATGTTTTCACATATAAATGTTGTTTTTTTTTTCTCTCATTTGCAACATTCAAAATTTCAAAAACTCTTCTCTCTCTCTCTCTCTAGAAACTAAGGGACATAATCTCTTCACTCTTCTCCCTCTCTTTTCTATCCAGAAACTCCAGCCCTTTTCTTCATCAAAAACTCTTCATAGTGCAAGATTATTGAAGATAGTCAACACATTTCATCATCCAAGTAAGTGCAAACTTCATCTTCTTCATTTTTCTTAACATTTTTGGGGAAAAACCCACTTTTTCATGCATTTTAAGTGTTTTCTTCTAACTTCTGTAAATTTTGAGTTTTATTGAAAGGTTATACACCCAAAAAACATATGAAAATGTTTACATAATGGTGATAATCAATGACCCCAAACAATAAAACTCAAGAAATAGGTGAAAAATCATGATTTTATGTGTTTTTGAGTAAAAATGGTGATTTTTGGTGCTGACATATTTATTGCATGTGCATAAATAGTCCATTTCTTGCAAATAATATGTTCAAATATCATGAATCTTCTTTCTACAAGTTTATATAGTGAGTTGGGGTTCTAATCCAAGTGGTCTCACTCAAAAACATTAAATTTTGACCCCCCAAATGCTCATAACAAATCATGTGTGCAACTGGAAGTTCAACAGTGAGTTTATATAGTGAGTTGGGATTGTATTTTGAATTTTTTTTATGTAAAATTGTTATGGTTTATTATGGAGTTATGCATGATAATTATTTACCGCATGATTGTTCCTGTATGAGTTTATTTGATTATTGTTGAAAGAATGTTATAAGATACGCATAACTTAGTATGTAGACTATATGTGACCATAGTATTAGAATCTACCAAGACTCCATTTAAAATGGTGTTTTAGAACAATGCCTCCAAGGAGAGAGAACCCAGAAGTTGCACGACTGGTATCCGAACAACTCATGGTTGCACTTCCAAACATTGTTAGCCAAGTAGCAGCTGGCCTAAATTCCAATCAAAATAACAATCATGGACCGGGAGATAGGGAATGTACATATGAATCTTTCAGTGGTTGTAACCCTAAAGAATTCCATGGAACTGAAGGAGCCGTCGGTTTACTGACCTGGTTAGAGAGCATGGAGTCTGTTCTCCACATTAGCAAGTGTACAGAAGGAAGGAAGGTAGAGTATGCTGCTTGTCTTTTACAAGGGCGAGCATTAACTTGGTGGAACACTCAAGTACAGACACGAGGGAGGGAAGTAGCAAACAATCTTACATGGGAAGACTTTAAAAAATGTGAAGGAAGAATATTGTCCGAGAAGTGAAGTTCAGAAAATAAAAGCAGAATTATGGAACCATGAAATGAAAGGAAACGACATTGATACTTATACTGCCCGTTTCCATGAATTGGCCAAGCTAGTACCACATTTAGTAACACCTGACGAGAATAGAGTTGACCGATATGTATGGGGTCTGTCTCCGGAAATTAGAGGGGATGTTACTTCAGCTGATCCAAAGACACTTCAAGCAGCAGTAAACGTAGCAACCCGACTTACCAACAATGCGAACCGTACAGGAACATTTGCAACCAACAAGGCATTGGGAAAGAGGAAGGTGGATGAACCTGCAAGAAGAAAGTTTGGGAAGAGGTCGGGTAAGGATCAAAGAACATCAGGAAATTATGGAATGCAGGCATCGACAACAGAGAAAGGAAAAGGGTCATACCCGAAATGTGATAAATGTAATAATCATCATCAGGGAAGATGCATTACTTGTCTCAAGTGTAATAGGAAAGGACATGTTGCAAAGGATTGTCGAATGGGTGAGAAGCGGGTGTGTTATGAATGTGGAAACCCGGATCACTTCAGGAATAAATGTCCAAAAAGGAATTGGAGGCCAGATACCAAAAAAGCGCAACCGACAAACCAAGGAAACCTAGGAGGACCGGCCAGAGGTCGAGTGTTCGAGATTGTAGCTGAAGAAGCAAGGCAGAATCCAGATGTTACAGGTACGTTTCTCCTGAATAATCATGATGCATCTATACTATTTGACTCTGGAGCAGATAGAAGTTTTGTGTCATTATATTTTAGACAAAAGATAAATCCGAGGCCTCAAAAGTTGAAAGAATCATACGTAATTGAATATGCCAACGGTCAAGAATGTAGGGTCAATGATGTAATAATGAACTGCACTATAAACTTCGCTAGTAGGGATTTCCGTATAGATTTAATCCCGATTAAACTAGGAAGTTTTGACATACTTGTGGGCATGGATTGGTTATCCAAAAACCGAGCCGAAATTTGTTGCTCCGAAAAGATCATTCGAATTCCGTTACCCGAAGGGGGAAAACTCGAAGTACACGGAGAGAAACCCAGGAGGGGTATTAAAATAGTGACGCGTATGAAGATGCGAAAGTATTTGAGAAAGGATTGCATTGCTTTTCTAGCTCACATCTTGGATAAGAAGGCCGAAGAAAAACGCATTCAAGATATTCCTATAGTTCGGAATTTTTCTGAAGTATCCCCGGACGAGTTGCCTGGAATACCCCCACCAAGACAAGTGGAGTTTCACATAGAATAAATTCCTGGAGCCGTGCCAGTGGCGAAAGCACCATATCGATTAGCACCATCAGAGATGCAAGAGCTGTCGGAACAACTTCAGGAATTACTCGACATAGGATTTATCAGACCTAGCTCTTCACCTTGGGGAGCCCCAATTTTATTTGTTAAGAAAAAAGATGGATCTTTTCGAATGTGTATCGATTACATGGAACTCAACAAGTTGACTATTAAGAACCGATACCCCCTTCCCCGGATTGATGATTTGTTTGACCAAGTTCAAGGTGCAACGTACTTCTCGAAGATCGATCTTAGGTATGGATATCATCAAATGAGAGTGCGAGAAGAAGATTTCCCCAAGACGGCCTATAGGACTCGATACGTTCACTACGAGTTCCTAGTCATGCCATTTGGTCTAACAAACGCACCAGCAGTTTTCATGGATTTGATGAATAGAGTATGTCGACCGTATCTCGACAAGTTCGTGATTGTGTTTATAGACGATATAATTATTTATTCTCGAGACAAAAAGGAGCATGAGCAACATTTGAAGCTGATACTGGAATTGCTCAGAAACGAAAAGTTGTATGCCTAATTCTCTAAATGCGAATTTTGGATTCGCGAAGTGCACTTTCTTGGCCACGTGGTGAATGAAAAAGGAATCCAAGTTGATCCAACTAAGATTGAAGCCATTAAGAAATGGGAAGCCCCAAAGACACCAACGGAGATCCGTCAATTTCTGGGATTGGCAGGTTATTACAGGCGATTCATCGAGAATTTCTCTAAAATTGCGCAACCACTAACAACTCTAACCCAAAAAGATAAAAAGTTTATTTGGGGAGAAAAACAAGAAGAAGGCTTCCAGACACTCAAACACAAGTTATGCAACGCACTGATTCTGGCTCTACCCGAAGGAGTAGATAACTTTGTAGTCTACTGTGATGCTTCACATCAGGGAATGGGCTGCGTGTTAATGCAAAAAGACAAGGTTATTGCATACGCATCAAGACAACTGAAGATTCACGAGAAGAATTACACTACTCATGATTTGGAGCTAGGAGCGGTGGTATTCGCACTCAAGATCTGGAGACATCATCTCTACGGGACTAAGTGTACTATATTCATAGATCACAAGAGCCTTCAACATATTCTTGACCAGAAAATGTTAAACATGAGGCAAAGAAGATGGGTTGAACTACTTAGTGACTACGACTGTGAAATAAAGTACCATCCAGGCAAAGCTAATGTAGTAGCCTACGCGTTAAGCCAAAAGGAAAGAGTAAAACCAACAAGAGCACATGCTATGGGAATGATGGTCCAGACGAGTTTAAAAACTCAAATACTGGAAGCACAAGGTGAAGCTTTGAAAGAAGAGAATTTGAAGAATGAAACCTTGCAGCACCTAGAGAAGGAATTTGAAATGCAAACAGATGGGGTACATTACATTAAGAATAAAGTATGGGTACCGAAAGTTGGTGATCTACCATCAATCATTTTGGACGAAGCCCATCGATCCAGATATTCAATTCACCCAGGAACAGATAAAATGTATAAGGATTTGAAAGAATATTATTGGTGGCCAGGGATGAAGAAAGATATTGCTTTGTACGTAAGTAAGTGCTTAACATGTGCTCAAGTCAAGGCCGCACATCAGAAACCATCTGGTCTACTTCAACAACCCGAAATACCACAATGGAAATGGGAGCAAATAACAACGGATTTCGTGACTAAGCTACCCAGAACTGGAAAGGGGCACGATACTATATGGGTTATAGTAGATCGACTTACCAAATCGGCTCATTTCATTCCCATTCGCGAAGATTTCAGCATGGAAAGGCGTGCACAAATCTACATTAATGAAATAGTTACTCGTCATGGTGTGCCTATTTCCATTATTTCGGACAGAGATACACGATTTACATCGCGATTTTGGCAATCTCTTCAAAAGGCTTTGGGTACGCGTTTGGATTATAGCACTGCCTATCATCCTCAAACAAATGGTCAATCAGAAAGAACTATTCAAACGTTAGAGGATATGTTGCGTGCATGTGCAATAGATTTTGGTGGGAGTTGGGATACCCACCTGCCACTAGTTGAATTCTCTTATAACAACAGCTATCACACCAGCATACAATGTGCACCATACGAAGCTCTATACGGACGTAAGTGCAGATCACCGCTTAGCTAGGTAGAAATCGGATATAGACAGTTGACAACGCCCGATATTATTCAGGAAACCACTGATAAGATCCCGACCAACAAAGAAAGACTCAAGACAACAAGAGATCGTCAGAAGAGTTATGCGGATAATCGAAGAAAGCCGTTGGAGTTTCAAGTGGGAGATAAAGTGCTATTAAAAGTGTCCCCATGGAAGGAACTGGTACGCTTCAGGAAGAGAGGCAAGCTGGGTCCAAGATACATTGGTCCATTCGAAATACTCGAAAGAATCGGACCAGTGGCGTACAAGTTGAAGTTACCACCGAATCTAAGCGCCATCCACGACACATTTCATGTGTCGAATCTAAAGAAATGCCTAGCCGATGAAACGTTGATGTTACCCCTGGACAACGTTCAGATTAACGATCGGTGACACTTCGTCGAGGAACCAATCGAGATACTGGACCAAGAAGTTAAACGGCTGAGGCGCAGTAAAATCCCTATTATTAAAGTTCGTTGGAATGCGAAACATGGTCCAGAGTATACATGGGAACGAGAAGATTTGATGAAGCATAAGTATCCCAGCTTATTTGCGAACACCCCGGAGAAGGCTAGTTCTTAAGGGGGGGGGGGGGAGACTGTGACAACTGTCAAAATTCGAGCTTTCAGGTTAGCTTCTATTAAGTTTATTAGTGTTTATATAGTTTAATTTTAAGAATAGAAGTTAGTTGGTTTAGAATGGCCGAAAAATCCCTAGCATTTCCAATAGTCGCTTAAAATATCCGGTTCCGACCCGTAACTGTCTGAAACATCCAACACAGTGCCAAATGCTCTAATTTATACCCAATTTATATAAAATATATAGTTTTAGTATTTTAATTATAAAACTTTTATTTTTATTAGAAATTAACCAAAAGAGGCTAACAATTATTGAGAAAAAGGCCAAAATTGAGAAAATGGACTTGAAATCTCACATTTTTGGGCTTAATAGAATTTTTAATAAAAGAATTGTTGGGTTTTGCGTGAGGCTAACAATTGTGAGTTTTGACCCCCCAAATGCTCATAACAAATCATATGTGCAACTGGAAGTTCAACAGTAGGAAAACCCTACTTTGAACGACCATAACTCTTTGAATATTCTTCCAAATCACTTGATTTTTCTTCTGGAAGTTAATTTAATGAGTTACCTTTCAAATGCCACTGATTTCATTAAAAAATATAGTGGTTTGAGGTTCCAACTAATTGAAACAAAATGAGTGTGCAAACTTTCAGCCAATGACAGATTTGTGCATGCATGTTCAAATGGCCATATCTCTTTCAAAACTCAATGAAAAAGGATGATTTTTCTTTTGAGAGTTAGTTTTATAAGTTATATTCAGTTTGCAAGTGGAATCACTTAAAAATATGGAGTTTTGACCCTCCAAACACTTAAAATATTTTAGGTGTGCAATCTGTGAAACCACCAGTAGGTAAACCCTACTTTGCATGCATGATGTACACATGCTAATATCTCCTTGAATATTTGTCCCTAATGCATGATTCTTCTTCTAAAACTCTCTTTATTGAGTTAGGGTTCATATGAATCCAGTTTCACTCAAAACTATGAAGGTATGAGGCATTAACCAATTTATTCAAATTTGCTATGCAATCTGTCAAGAAATGATAGAATAGTACATACCACTTGGAAGTGTCATATATTCTTCATAACTTCTTCAAAATCAGTGATTCTTATCTCAAAAGTTTCCTTTATGAGTTATGATTCCAATACAACTGGAAATTCTAGAAAACACTGAGTAGAACTCCTCAAATGAATGATTTACTAACATGGTGTAATCTACAATTACTAGTTTTGACCCTTTGCATTGCATAAATTATTTGAATCATTTTTACATGTCCAAAATGCATTAAATTTTGTCACAATCACCATAATCTAGTACTATATCACATATAAAAATATGGGAAACTATGTCATTTTGGAAGTCTCTACATTTTGATCATTTTGAAGTACTACAAGTTTCTGTGCAGAAGTGAAATTCTGGAATTTCTTGATTTTAACAATTATTGATCATTTGATGGATTATAACACAACTTACGGTATAAATTACTATATTAACGAGCATATGTGCATTATGTATAATTGGACTATAGACAATCAACATTGAATGTATGTGGGCAGTTATAAGCTTAAGACTTATTCACCTCCATAAGTAGTTTTAAACCCATAAGTGAATCGTTAGGCCTTTAGGTGGGGATCGGATCGTGCTTTTGAGTAGCGGAGCTTGCAAAGGTGAGTATTCACGGCCCCTCTTTTTAAATGTTTATACGTTTGGGGTGTAAGGCATGTTGTTTTAATGGAAATTGAATTGATTTATATTGATTTAACAAAAAGTATATAAATCATTGTGATGAGCAACTTTTTATTACACAAAATGATATGTTGAGTTATGTAAAGTCCCCGTGGTACACTACTATTTAACTCTAAATGAGCCGATGATATTTGTGGATAGCGCTATTTGGTTGACATACCCACCTAACTGGAAAGTAGGGGTGCACTTTATCAATTAAGAATGCTCTACACATGTGGACTTTAGGTCCACCGCTGAGGTAGTTCGTGGGGCGTAGAATGTCGAGTAGGTTTAGTAATGGCTCAATATTTATATATCATGTGTAATGGTAACTTTTATTTTTGCTCAGGAAATTTTAAAACATTAAAGTTGATGCGAACTTCTGCTTCGCTATTTCTATACCTTGCATATAAAATGTTTTGTGCATATGAAAAACCTGTGAACTCACCAAGTTTTTGTAGTTGACACTTTGTTTTAACATGCTTATAGGAAGATAAGAAGGTAACCGATCAGGCTTAGTTTATTTTTGTGGAACACCAATCAAGACTTTATATATATCTATTTATTTCGATGTAATTTGTTTGTTAAGACAAAGTTGTCAAATTGTAAACTTTTAAACTTTAAACGTTGATGTTTTAATTATGTATGTATGGTTGGTGTTTATATTCCTACTGCTGTGAACTTGAACTGTCTTACCCCGTGTTTCCGCTTTAGCGGGGTGTGACAAGAAAAATCTGAATCATCTGTTAAATCTGAGAAAACTTCTGAACCAATTTCTGAATTATCTTCTGAACAAATTTTTTAATTCAGAAGATAATGTTGATAATAAATCAAAACATGAAGAAAAATATGATGAATACTCAGATATTTAATCTTTACAAATTAATAATGAGAATTCAGAAATTATCTTTGATAATTCTGATGATGAGTCTGAAAATATTTTAAATCAATTTTTTTTTGCTTCTAGCATGACTCAAGATAAGTTCTCAGATTTAATGAATGCATCAGATTCATATTCAGAAGATGATGATAACCATATGGTTCAAGTTATAGATAAAGATGGATATGTGGTATATAAATTACAAACATCTATAATGGATGGGGACATTTTAAAATCTACAGAACCAAAGTTGTCTTCAGAAATGTTTAACCCTGTTGAAACAAGAGTTTATAAAAACTGAAATTTCTTCCACATCATCAAATGATACTTCTATTTCTCCAAATACATCTTTAACTTCTGAAAAATCTTCAACATCATCATCTGACTTTATACATAGAGTCAAATTCTTTGAAAAAAGACAGTCTTCCAATTCAATTTCTGAAGTTCATAATACAGAACATAAACCCAAAGATAAATCTAAAATTGATAAAAAGACTACTTATACTACTCCTCATTTCTTATCTTTTACAGAGTTGTCCTCTTTAGTTTGGAGAAAGAAAGGTGAAAGACTATCAAAGATTGACAAATTAGATAATTTTTCATTTTCAAAGAAACATGATGTACCCAAACTTAATAAAGTGAATAAAAGAAATTTTGTTGATAAATTCAATAGTGTTGATTCTTGTTCTTCTACTGATTTATTAAATATTCTGAAAAATCATATTCACTGTATTAATTGTGGTAATCATAATTTTCAACTAAACTCCAAATCAAAGAAGAATAATCTTAAGAAATCAATTCAGAACTTTTCTGCTAAATTGGCAAATAAAAAGAAAAATAAAAATAAACCTAAGACTGACAAATCTCAAAGTTCTGAACAAACTTCTGAACTGATAAATCTAAAGTCAAAGTTCAGAACTTTAATTTTTTTACTAATCTCAAAGGACCCATTCTCAAATGGGTACCTAAATCTCAATAATCATTTTTGCAGATATGTCATGTGTGGGTCTTAGATTCTGGATGTTCAAGACACATGACACCATTCAAAGAACTACTAACTTTGTAAAATATATGGAGGAACAGTTAACTTTGTAAATAATGCAAAAGGATATGTGAGAGGTTATGGTACTTTTTTCAAAGGAGAAGTTACAGTAATGAAAGTTTTCTATGTTGAAGGTCTTAAACATAACCTCTTCAGTATCAGTCAATTATGTGACAAATATTGGAAAGTAAATTTTGATATAGATTACTGTCATGTTCTAAGTTCAGAAAACAAGAAAGAGTTAACTGCCTATAGAGATGGAGATATCTACACTGCTACCTTTACAGCAACGGGTCAATTAAAAGGATTATGTTACATTTCCAGCACAATGAGGAATGATAGTTGGCTTTGGCACAGAAGAATGTCACATCTGAACTTCAAAGCCATTTCTAAACTGGAAAAACATCACTCTGTAAGAGGACTACCAAAGAACAGATTTGATAAGAATTCCTTATGTTTTGCTTGTGAACTAGGGAAGATCAAGAGAAGCTCCCATCCTCTGAAAATGCTATCTTCATGCAAAGCTCCACTTGAAATGCTTCACATGGATTTGTGTGGACCAATGAAGACTCAAAGCATGGGTGGAAAGAATAATATTTTGGTCATTGTAGATGAATATTCAAGATATAGTTAGGTTGAATTTCTTAGACTCAAATCTGATACTTCTGTAAGGCTCATACCTTTTCTGAAGAAAATTCAAGTTCTTCTTCAACTACCAATCCAAAAGATCAGAAGTGATAATGGCACAGAATTTACAAATTCTACAATTCAGAACTTTTTGGAATCTGTTGGTATTTCACATAACTTTTCCGCTGCCAGAACTCCTCAACAGAATGGGGTGGTTGAGAGAAAGAATAGAACTTTGGTAGAAGCTGCAAGGACCATGCTCGCATATTTTGAACTTCCTTTGTCTCTTTGGGCAGAAGCTATAGCTACTGCATGTTTCACTCAGAACGGGACAATTCTTAACAGAAAACTACTTAAAACTCCTAATGAGATTATTAAACAAAGAAAACCCTCTATTGGTTACTTTAAAATTTTTGGTTGCAGATGTTTTCTCAGAAATGATACACAACGTTTAGATAAATTTGCACCAAAAGGTGTAGTTGGTATCTTTGTTGGCTACTTTCAAAGATCCAAGGCTTACAGAGTATTATTCAAAGAAACTCAAAGGATCATTGAGACTACTAATATTCAATTTCATGAACCAACATTGAGTTCTGAACAAGACAGTTCAGAACTCACACTTAACCCTATTTCTGAAAACTTGGATTCAGAACATAGCAAGACAAATCAAACTTCTGAATCTCAAACTTTACTTAAATCAAACATAGATATCTTATGTCAAGACTTATTTGATATTTCTGTTAATGTCTCTACAGATTATCAGAATCCATCTCTCCTCAAAGGCACAACAGATCAAGAAATTTCAGACATTCAAATATCAAATATCTCAGCACCACCAGTCTCAACCTCAAATTCTGAAATTCCTATTTCTGAACCTGTACACATGACTTCTGAAACACTTCAGAATATTCTTGTTTTGGAACATGTGCCTACAACTTCTGAACCAGTACAGAATGTTTCATTTGAAGAACAAAATTCAGATCTACATTCAGTTATCAACCATGATACTGAAACTCAAGAAATTATTGCTGATGATGGTTCTTTCAACAATTTCTCATCTGTTCAACCATTACCAAATGTGAACAAATGGACATCCAATCATCCCATTCATCAAATCATTGGTGATGCAACAAAAGGTGTTCAAACAAGATCAACAACAACCAATGAGTGTTTGTATGTAAATTTGTTAAGCAACATGGAACCCAAGAAGCCAGTTGAAGCTCTTCAAGATCCAGACTGGATTCTAGCTATGCAAGATGAGCTAAATCAATTTGAAAGAAACAAAGTCTGGAGATTGATTCCTAAACCAAAAGGTAAATCAATAATTGGCACAAAATGGGTATTCAGAAATAAAAAGGATGAAAATGGAATTGTTGTGAGAAACAAAGCAAGGCTTGTTGCTAAGGGTATTGTCAACAAGAAGGAATTGATTGTGATGAAATTTTTGCCCCTGTTGCAAGACTTGAAGCTATCAGAATGTTTCTTGCATATGTTGCTCATAAAAATATGAAGGTGTTCCAAATGGATGTCAAGTGTGCAATTCTGAATGGTATTCTACATGAAGAAGTGTATGTTGAACAACCAGAAGGCTTTGTTAGCAAAGAATTTCCAGATTATGTCTATATTTTGGACAAAGCCTTATATGGAATTAAACAAGCACCAAGAGCATGGTATGACACTCTCACAACTTTTCTTCTGAAAACTCCAAATTCAAAAGAGGTACTGTTGATACCACTTTATTTATGAAAAAGGAAGGTGATGATATGATATTAATACAAATATATGTAGATGATATTATATTTGCTTCTACTAATCCAAAATTTTGTAGAAATTTTGAGAAAATTATGCAAACTGAATTTTAAATGAGTATGATGGGAGAGTTAACATTTTTCTTGGTCTTCAAGTTAACCAACTACCCACTGGTATACTCATTAATCAATCTAAGTATATCTCTGATTTTCTTAAGAAGTTTGACATGACTGACTGTTCTAGTTACAAACTCCAATGGCCACTTCAACAAAATTAGAACCTGATTTGAATGGAAAATCTGTTGATCAGAAAAAGTACAAAGGCATTATTGGATCTTCGCTTTACTTAACAGCTAGTAGACCAAATATAATGTTTGCTACATGTATTTGTGCTAGATATCAAGCTAATCCTTAGATATCTCAAAGGTTCTCCTTGATTGGAACTTTGGTATCCTAAGGATTCTGGTATTGAGCTAACAACTTTCACAGATGCAGACCATGGTGGTTGCAAATTAGACAGGAAAAGCACATCTGGATCATGTCAATTTTTGGGTGACAGACTTGTAAGCTGGTCTTCAAAGAAACAAAACTGTGTTTCCACTTCTACTGCAGAAGCTAAATATGTTGCAGCTGCAATATGTTGTTCACAAGTGATCTGGATGCAAACACAACTCAAGGACTATGGTTATAGTTTCAAAAAGATTCCTTTGTATTGTGATTCTAAGAGTGCCATAGCTATCACTGCTAATCCTGTTCAACATTCAAAGACAAAGCATATTGATGTAAGACGATATCATTTTATCAAAGATCATGTGGAAAAAGGTAATATTCAAATGTTTTTTGTTCAGACAGATTATCAATTGGCTGATTTATTTACCAAAGCACTTGATGAAAAACGATTTAGTTTTTTGGTAAATAAATTGGGCATGATGAATATGTCTATGTAAGTATTTAGAAATTATATTCTGAGTTTAATTTTTTTTTTCTCTCAATTCTGAATAATTTTAACTTCAGATCATCTAAAGTTCTATTTTCAGAATTTTTTTTTTCTAAACTCAGAAGTTCTAATTTCTTTTTCAAAGTTGATTATTTTTCAATTACTTTCATTTTTTTTCTTTCCCCATTTCTCTCACATTTTCATTTCTCTAATAAAATAGCATTGTTTAAGGGGGAGAATCATAATTGTTTATGATTCAAGGGGGGAGTGATGCTAAATTTCAAAATCATGATTACTTCTTTCTATCAAACAGATCTGAGGTGCTGGTTATAAGTCTTGAATTTCAAATCTAAGTAGTATGGACAAACTACTATAGATAAAATATCTTTGTTATTGTCCGAACCTACTTCTAAATAGTTAAAACGATTTATATGTTTCAGAGGTATGTAATTTTAAATGATTTTTTTCATTTTGAAGGCATATACATTTGGTTCTGAACTTTCCTTGCAAATTCTGAAGTGTTTCTGAATGTCTTCATTTCGACTTCTGAATTTTTTCTTAGAAGTTCTGAATTTCTTTAGAAGTTGTTGAACTTGTTCTCAGAACTTTACTTCCCGTTATTATTTATAAGCGTGTGCCACGTGTTTTAATTTCATTGGAAAACTCTTAATCCACGTCGATTAAACGGTTCATTAATCCAAATAAATGATGATTACTCCTTTAATCTCGTTTCATTTCTGGCCACGTGTCCATCTACGCTTATTCAGTCATATAAATTAGATGGAATCATCGTCTTCTTCATTTTCTAGTGATTTTTCCCTCCAAAACCTTCTCTGTGCTTATTCATTTGCAATTTAGTACGTATCCTTATTCATTTCCAGTGATGTCGTCTTCGAATGTGATGGTTTCTGCTTTTTTAAGTTTCAGCAACAACAATGACTCATCCATTGATGCATCATTCAAAATTGTGCCTAAGAAAATAGTGATTGGATCAATGGAAATCCCTTTGAATGATGATCAAGTAGAAAAATACACATCCACAACTGTTATCGGTGAAGTCGGACCTTCAAATCCAATTTTTAACCCTAAACCTAACCCTAACCCTACTTCTGCAATAATTGGGGAAACTCAAATCAAGCCTATTGAGGTGGTCTCTGAATCAAATGCTGGTGAAAGCGAGTCTCAATCTCGTGCTGAGAGTAGTGATGGACCTGATTTGTCCAAATTGTATGTTCCTGAAGAAAAATTGCTCGATATCAAATGGAATAATTGTGCTCTGAACTTCAAATCGACAGATTTTGCTGATGATCAAATGATTTTGATAGAAATTCTGAAGAAACATCCACTTCGTGTTTTGCTCTCAAGAAAATTTTCAGTTCCTGCTTCTTACTTGCAACGATGGTGGTATTACGCCGAGGTCGATGAAGCTGCAGATGATATTTCCTCATACATTCATGGCTACAAGGTATGTGTTTCTGTGGAAGATGTTATAAATATACATTTCCTTCCAAAAGCAGATGAAGTTCTTGGGAAAACTTCATATGATCCAATTCCATCATCTTCTGAGATGATTTCAGATTTTATGAGCTTGGGATATTCTGAATAACTAAATGCCTTAAGTTCATTCAGAAGGAAGTGTCTACCCCCAATCTGGTATTGTCTATTCTCTATCTTAAACACTTGCCTCTCTGGAAAAAGTTCTAGTTTAGACCAAGCATCTACAAATGGAAGGATTATATTTCATGGAGTGGTATTCAACAAACACTATGACTATGCTTCACTAATCTTTGAAGACCTGAAGACTGCTGTTCTGAAGAAATCCACATACAACTACATTCCCTTACAACGATTCCTTCAGACATTTATCAAAGGTGCAATGAAAGTTGTTCCTGTTATTCCTGATCTTGCACATGAGGTACATGTTCCTATCTTTACCATGGATAGTCTTCGTCCACCAAATGCAAAGCTAAAATTTCCAAATGCCATTCCATTATCTGCTTACTTACTAGAACTTGTAAATTCAAAAAATAGGATTGTGAGTGAGTATTATGAATCAATGGGACTACCAAAACCAGTAGTCTCTTCCCCTGATTCCCACAAGAGTGGTGAGCATGCTAAGGAGTCTAGACTATTTAGGAAGAGTGGGGAGGCTGTTCAAGGGGGAGAACAACCTCAAAGTCTGAAGAGGAAAAATGTAAATGAGAATTTGGGTAGAAGGGTGAGAAAAAGAACTGATGAGGGGAGAACACAAGTAAAAAATAAAGAAACTTGTGAACCAGATGTTACTAGCCGGGCACCCACATCATCTATTACTCCACATTCTTTGGTGGGTAATATTGAAAAGGCCAGTGAGCCCATGGCAACACTTGTTAACCCCCCCCCCCCCCCAACCACTCACCCATCTCTCAATAGAAGGGTGTTTCATTAACACAATTGAGGCAAGCAGCTCATATACCATTAGGACCCCATTTGGAGGATCCTTTTGTTGAAAAAGAAGGACATATGTCCCCCCCTTCATTGTTTTGAGCACATAGAGTCTGAGAGTCCACTCAACCTTGAGCCTCAAGAACCACTTCATGTGGAATTTCTTCACACCAGCACACATCTTTCAGATGTAAATAAGCAAAGTGTGTGTCACATTGCCTCAACAACTATAGATATTCCTAATATTGGGTATCAAGGATTAGTTGGAAGCCCTATTGGAGTGAACATCACTAAATCTCCATTCACAGAGTCTTTTATGATTCATGATGTTGTGGCATCTACAGGCCAGCCTTCTTCTAAAGGACTGCAGTCTGTTGGTCTTGGCAATTTACCCACATCTTCTGAATTTTTAGAATTCAAGGATTTTTGTACTTCTGAATTTGAAAAGATTCAGAGGGAATTAAAGGAATTGACGAACAAATCAAACAAGGTGATGGAGGATAGGTTGGAAAAACAGGAGGTAACAATGGTGAACAAATTGAATGATTTTCAAGTTTCTCCTTCAAATGATCTCAACTCCTTTAAAGATACACTTATGAATGCTTTCTCTGAAGTGATTTCTTCTGTATCTTCTTTTAAAGCATCTCAGCTTTCTTCTTCAAGTTCTCAGTCCCATACTTCTGAATTTGCTACTAAGGATGATATTAATAAAATTTTGAATCAATTATCTGCTATTCAGACTTCTTAGACAACATTAAATAACAGATTATCTGCGTTGGAGTGTAGACCTCAGGCAAATACTTACAAAAGGAATCTTGATGATCAGGGTCCTGATAATCAAGAGGGGGAGAAAAGACAGAAAGTATCTGAAGCTAAAAATGTTGAAAATTCTCAAGATCAATCTTCTGAGAAAGCTTAGAATATAGGTGAAGGTTCAAATAGAGTTTCAGAAGCCATAGAAGATATTCTTGCAGAACATGAAGGTCAAGAGGTTGATGCTGCCTCTTCTGAAGAATTTATTGATGAAGGTCATGAAACAGAAAAACTGTATTTTGATTCTGAAGGAAACTTGAGTTCAGATAAAACAGATGTGATTCCAGATTCTAATGAAGAAATGCTAAGAGAATATCTTGCATTTGAAGATGTAATTGGTGAACCAAGTGATCTTCTGATGTGATCATGTTTGAAGAAGAATCTGAAGTTAATATGGAAGAAATCTCAGAAGTTAGGAAGTCAGAGATTTAGTAATCTAGAAGCCACAACAAATTCTGAATGAGGTTTATAGTGATATTTCTGTAGAATTATGGACTTTGTTGAGAACATTCTGTTGGGTTCATTTATTTCTGAACAATCCAAGAAATCTGGAGTGTAGAGTTTTGGATAACAGATTGTCAATTTTTGAAAACTTTCTGAATTAACCAGATGAAAGATTTGAAATAGAGTTGATCTAAATCGTATGGGAGGAATTGAAATTGTAGATGAAATCCTTATTGTCTTTTCAGAAAAATTTGAAGTAAGGTTTAGACCTTGTATTGTTATTCCTGCAATAGATCTTCCAGTACATGAAGAACCTGTTTTGGATCAAGTTTTTGAAAAGGACACTGTGTTCATTCCTGGAGAAAGTAGTTTGGAATTTCCTGAAGACACTTATTGTTTTATGTACAGAAGAAGTATGAAATCTGCAACATTGGAAGATTTTCTGAATGATGAATGGTCTGAAGATCATATTTCTAAAGTGAGAAACTATATTCAGAATCATGGTGTTCAGAACTTTCATGATTCAACTTTAATAAAGAAGATCAGATGCTTATCAAAGTCAATCAAAGATGACTTGTTAATAGTCAGGTTTGGAGTAGAAAGAAGGGATGGCACTTTATCTGAATTTACTCAATTTGATCTGTACAAATTAAGATTGCAAGATAAGCTGGTAACTTTAGCTTTTTGTGTCAACAAAGACGAATCTGAACTTCTTTCAGAGATTAGACGAATTTTGGGTATCTACATTAGAAATCTGATTATGCATGATTTTCAACTATCCTTGGAATTCAGTTATCCAAAGTAAATTTGCTAGAGCCTGTTTATATTGAAAGATCAGGGCTAGAAAGATTATTCACTATTCCAGACATCGAATTTATATACTTTGTGGAAGGAGTCACCAAGACATTTATTGCATCTGATATTCCAATGTATTCAACATCCACTCTCAAATGGTTTCTGAAATATATGACAGATTTTATTGAAGAATCTGATATCAAAGAAGAGATAATCTATTTGATCAAAGAAAGAATAAGTTTCAGAGAATTTACAAGAAAGAGTTATCTTGCTGGTCATAAGAGGGTAAACAAAATCAGAGGAGCTGACTATTTGCTGACTGATGCTTATGATTTCAAAATTCATACAAAGAAACAAGATATGGAAGAAATTTAGAAGTTCACTGTGAATCTTGAAAGTTCAGAAGTAAGCCTAAGAAAAAAGAAAAAAGAAAAAAGAAAAAAGAAAAAGAGAAAATTTCTGAGGTTGTTTCTGAAGAGTTGGTACCTACAAAGCAAGTTTCTGAACATGAACAACTACAAGAACAAACGATTGAAGAAAGTACACTTACCATGTTCCTTGAATATTTTCATCCAGAAATGTTCATGGAATATGAACAGAAGTTCAATTATATTGATTGTTGGATCAACAAATCCTTTGGGTGGAAGCAATGGTATTCTGAGATAATAAAAAAGTTGAGAATTCTTGTGAGTGAAGTCAGAAAGGAAAGTCCAATTGTTAAGGTGATTACTGCTGATTTGAAGACAATGAAAAATTACAAGTATGCATTTTTCATTCTTGAAAGGAAAGATGGTGAAATATCTACTTTTTCAGAAGCTGACTTTCAGAATGTTCACCTAAGAGATATGCTCAGAGTATACAAAAGTCTTTATCCTTTTCATGATTCCATTACAAAGTTCAGAAAATCATTTCCAGTTCTCAGAGATGGTTTGTATAGAGAATTTATCTGGGCTGCAAAGACTGATTTCCAAGTTGCGTATGTACTGAATAAGAAACAAGTTCATCTGAGTAAACCAAACTTAAGTTTACCTAATATTCAGAATTTGAAGAAAAACACTTTGGTGATTCAACCTCCAGGATTTGTATGCAAGTGCTTTCAAGAATTACTTTTTGTAAGATTTGAAGAACTTCACAAATGTTGCAATGGAACTTTAATGGCTATCAGAGATCGTTTGGGAGAAGTATAAAAAACTGAAGACCAAAGAAACTGAATGATGAAGATTGGGAGAAGTATAAAAAACTTGCAAAGGAGATGATTAGAATTGCAGAATCTCTGTTGGAATACAGAAGTCTAATTTTGAAGGATGTTAGACAAATTCTGAATTTTTGGAATTATGATATGAACTTTTGAAACTAAGGGGGAGATTGATAGAGATACTATCATAGCTTCAAAAGGTACTGGGTTCTGAAGAGTAAGAAAGATATGAAGATAGAAAGAATCAGAACTCAGAAGACAAGCAAATAAAAGCCTAAGGCATAACTTCTGAAGTGGCAACTTCAGAAGTTCAGAAGATTCTGAAGATACTTCTGAAGAAGTTCTGAAGACACTTCTGAAGAAGTTCTGAAGAAGTTCAGAAGTAGTTCTGAACATGCTTGTCATTTTTGTACTGTAACTTTAGCATTTCTATTTCATGTATAAATATATAGTTTGTTAGATAGTTAGAACGAACGTTTTTCATAAGCTTGTAAAGACATATTTTGTAATACAGTTCATCTGATCAATCCAATATACAACATTTGGAGATCTATTTCTTGTTAACTTTCTATATCTTGATTGTTTGGGATCTAACAAGGAACAACGACTGATGCAGTAGTGGTCGTTGTTGTCGAGAAGATGGGAGCAGCAGCAGCATCTGGTGATAATATAGATAGAGCAGCCATAAAGAGCTTAGGGTTAGAAGATATATGATCGGAGGTAGTATTATAACTAAGGGTTCCTTGAAAGTATCGTGAGGACTACTCTCAGGGATGGTAAATGCTACTATATTGTCGTGAGGGTCACTGATCTGTATTTGAGAATGTTTAAGACAAACATTTTCAGGTCCTGTGTACGTGGCTTTCCATAGTTCAGATTATCGAAACAAAACTGACTTTTGGATAGCACGTTGATCAACCTCATCTGAGAGAGGGACAACTATCTCTGAATCATGAGTTGATGTACAGACCAAAGAAGAATAGATAGAAGAAGAAGAGAAGGTTGTGCATGTAATACCTGATGCAGCTTCAGCATAGCTTCCTACTACGTCCTTAGGGACCGTGGTCGCTGAAGAAGAAGGTAGAGCTGATGTAGAGGCAACAGAGACAAAAACCGTTGACGTAGTTGTGGGTAGAGGAGACGTTGGTAGTACGCCTGAATCAGAGAGGATGGTCTTTTGAGAGACTGTCGTCTTTTCTTACTTATTGCCTTGTGACCAATGGTCTCTTTATGTAATGGAACTTTTAAAAAGGGAGAGGTTACTGTGATGAAGGTTTTCTATGTGGAAGGACTCAAACATAATCTGTTTAGCATAAGTCAATTATGTGATAAATATTGGACTGTTCATTTTGATATTGATTTCTGCCATGTTCTAAACTCTGAGAAGCATGAAAAGTTAACAGCTTATAGGGATGGTGACATTTACACTGCTACGTTTATAGGAGATGGTCAACTCAAAGGAATTTGCTATATTTCAACAGATATGAAGGAAATGAGTTGGTTATGGCACAAAAAAATGTCACATCTGAACTTAAAATCAATTTATGAGCTAGACAAGCAACATCCATGGAACAGAATTTACAAATTCAAAACTTCATAAATTTTTGGATTCTGTTGGAATATCACACAATTTTTCCGCTGCAAGAACTCCAGAACAGAATGGGGTAGTTGAAAGAAAGAATAAAACATTGGTAGAAGCTGCAAGAACCATGCTTGCTTATTCAAATCTTACTTTATCTTTTTGGGCAGAAGCGGTTGCCACAACATGTTTTACTAAGAACAAGACAATACTAAACAGAAAACATCTTAAAACTCCTTATGAATTAATTAGAAACAGAAAACCTTCCGTTGATTATTTTAAAAAAATTGATTGTAGGTGTTTTTTGTTAAACGGCAGAGAGAATCTAGGCAAATTTGATCACAAAGGCCTAGTTGGAGTATTTGTTGGTTATTTACAGAGATCAAAAGCCTAAAGAATTCTGATGAAGAAAACAAGAAGAATCATTGAAAGCACCAATGTCAGATTCAAAGAGCCAACAATGACATATGACCAAGACAGTTCAGAACTCAAGCTAAATCAGAATTTTGAACAAATTGATTCAGAAAAGGGCATTAATGATAAATCTACTTCTAATGACTCTGATACCAATTGTTAGATCACTAAGATCAAGATATAGAAACAATAAGAAATATAGAAGAAGATTGGAGCAATGTAGTCGGATGTATTATTGATATGAACAAGATTACAAACAGTATGTGTATCGATAGTACAAGTAGTTACAAGACATACCTATAGTATCTATACACGTGTAAGGCATTAGTTCAGAACCATTTCGGAACTGTCTTCAGAAGTTCTTCAGAACATGTTTAGAATCTTCAGAACTTCTGAAGTTCCCACTTCAGAAGTTATACCTTAGGCTTTTCTTCACTTCCTCAGACTTCTTAACAAGTACTTCTGAACTTTACATCATTTGTCTTCTCAGCACCAGTTCAGAAGATCTGAACAGTTAAGCTTCAGAACCCAGTCTCCTTTGGAACCCATCTTGTTTACCTCAACAAGGTTAATCACTGATGGGTTTTTTCAGTGATTTGGACACAGAGCCTGCCTTATAGGTAGGAGTTGGTGCAGAAGTAATAACAGGGACAGCGTCCCTGATGAGATATAACATATAGGGGAGATAGGGGCATCTCCTGGTTGTTCATCAATTTCCAGGGACTTCTTCCCTACCTAGGAGAAGGTCTGATTCCCGGTTGTAGGGTATCCCTCATAGCTGTTTTCCAAGATTGTTGCTATGAATCTTGGAAAAGGGATAGTCTTCTCCCTCTTAGGTGACTAAACCTGTTGTACAGGTCGCTGAAGATGTATTCAGCAAAATTCAGCTTCCGACCATGGCAAAGATAGAAAGCCATTTCTAAACACGGCTTACTGGCTTGATCCTGAGACCCAGTTTTAGTGCATAAGCACTGAATCACCTGTGCGAAGATGTATTGCCACCTAGCTGGCATTCTCTTCTTCTCAGTTTTGGTGATAGTTGATAGATATCAGAACTAGCTTCAAAAGAAGACTGGGTTCTGAAGTGGAAGGTTCAGAACTCAGAAGACAAACGAAGAAAAGTCTAAGACATAACTTCTGAAGTGGCTACTTCAGAAGTTCTGAAGATTCTAAAGAAGTTCTGAAGATAGTTCTGAAAAAGTTCTTAACATGTTTTACTCAGAACAGGACAATACTAAACAGAAAACATCTTAAAACTCCTTATGAATTAATTAGAAACAGAAAACCTTCCGTTGATTATTTTAAAAAAATTGATTGCAGGTGTTTTTTGTTAAACGGCAGAGAGAATCTAGGCATATTTGATCACAAAGGCCTAGTTGGAGTATTTGTTGGTTATTTACAGAGATCAAAAGCCTAAAGAATTCTGATGAAGAAAACAAGAAGAATCATTGAAAGCACCAATGTCAGATTCAAAGAGCCAACAATGACTTATGAACAAGACAGTTCAGAACTCAAGCTAAATCAGAATTTGGAACAAATTGATTCAGAAAAGGGCATTAATGATAGATCACTAAGATCAAGATATAGAAACAATATAGAAATATAGAACAAGATTGGAGCAATGTAGTCGGAAGTATTATTGATATGGACAAGATTACAAACAGTATGTGTATCGATAGTACAAGTAGTTACAAGACATACCTATAGTATCTATACACGTGTAAGGCATTAGTTCAGAACCATTTCTGAACTGTCTTCAGAACTGTCTTCAGAAGTTCTTCAGAACATGTTTAGAATCTTCAGAACTTCTGAAGTTCCCACTTCAGAAGTTATACCTTAGGCTTTTCTTCACTTCCTCAGACTTCTTAACAAGTACTTCTAAACTTTACATCATTTGTCTTCTCAGCACTAGTTCAGAAGATCTGAACAGTTAAGCTTCAGAACCCAGTCTCCTTTGGAACCCATCTTGTTTACCTCAACAAGGTTAATCACTGATGGGTTTTTTCAGTGATTTGGACATAGAGCCTGCCTGATAGGTAGGAGTTGGTGCAGAAGTAATAACAGGGACAGCGTCCCTGATGAGATATAACATATAGGGGAGGTAGGGGCATCTCCTGGTTGTTCATTAATTTCCAGGGACTTCTTCCCTACCTAGGAGAAGGTCTGATTCCCGGTTGTAGGGTATCCCTCATAGATGTTTTCCAAGATTGTTGCTATGAATCTTGGAAAAGGGATAGTCTTCTCCCTCTTAGGTGACTAAACCTGTTGTACAGTTCGCTGAAGATGTATTCAGCAAAATTCAGCTTCCGACCATGGCAAAGATAGAAAGCCATTTCTAAACACGGCTTACTGGCTTGATCCTGAGACCCAGTTTTAGTGCATAAGCACTGAATCACCTATGCGAAGATGTATTGCCACCTAGCTGGCATTCTCTTCTTCTCAGTTTTGGTGATGGTTGATAGATATAAGAACTAGCTTCAAAAGAAGACTGGGTTCTGAAGTGGAAGGTTCAGAACTCAGAAGACAAACGAAGAAAAGTCTAAGACATAACTTCTGAAGTGGCTACTTCAGAAGTTCTGAAGATTCTAAAGAAGTTCTGAAGTTAGTTCTGAAAAAGTTCTGAACATGTTTTACTCAGAACAGGACAATACTAAACAGAAAACATCTTAAAACTCCAAATGAATTAATTAGAAACAGAAAACCTTCCGTTGATTATTTTAAAAAAATAGATTGCAGGTGTTTTTTGTTAAACGGCAGAGAGAATCTAGGCAAATTTGATCACAAAGGCCTAGTTGGAGTATTTGTTGGTTATTTACAGAGATCAAAAGCCTAAAGAATTCTGATGAAGAAAACAAGAAGAATCATTGAAAGCACCAATGTCAGATTCAAAGAGCCAACAATGACTTATGAACAAGCCAGTTCAGAACTCAAGCTAAATCAGAATTTTGAACAAATTGATTCAGAAAAGGGCATTAATGATAAATCTACTTCTAATGACTCTGATACCAATTGTTAGATCACTAAGATCAAGATATAGAAACAATATAGAAATATAGAACAAGATTGGAGCAATGTAGTCGGATGTATTATTGATATGGACAAGATTACAAACAGTATGTGTATCGATAGTACAAGTAGTTACAAGACATACCTATAGTATCTATACACGTGTAAGGCATTAGTTCAGAACCATTTCTGAACTGTCTTCAGAACTGTCTTCAGAAGTTCTTCAGAACATGTTTAGAATCTTCAGAACTTCTGAAGTTCCCACTTCAGAAGTTATACCTTAGGCTTTTCTTCACTCCCTCAGACTTCTTAACAAGTACTTCTGAACTTTACATCATCTGTCTTCTCAGCACCAGTTCAGAAGATCTGAACAGTTAAGCTTCAGAACCCAGTCTCCTTTGGAACCCATCTTGTTTACCTCAACAAGGTTAATCACTGATGGGTTTTTTCAGTGATTTGGACATAGAGCCTGCCTGATAGGTAGGAGTTGGTGCAGAAGTAATAACAGGGACAGCGTCCCTGATGAGATATAACATATAGGGGAGGTAGGGGCATCTCCTGGTTGTTCATTAATTTCCAGGGACTTCATCCCTACCTAGGAGAAGGTCTGATTCCCGGTTGTAGGGTATCCCTCATAGATGTTTTCCAAGATTGTTGCTATGAATCTTGGAAAAGGGATAGTCTTCTCCCTCTTAGGTGACTAAACCTATTGTACAGTTCGCTGAAGATGTATTCAGCAAAATTCAGCTTCCGACCATGGCAAAGATAGAAAGCCATTTCTAAACACGGCTTACTGGCTTGATCCTGAGACCCAGTTTTAGTGCATAAGCACTGAATCACCTGTGCGAAGATGTATTGCCACCTAGCTGGCATTCTCTTCTTCTCAGTTTTGGTGATGGTTGATAGATATAAGAACTAGCTTCAAAAGAAGACTGGGTTCTGAAGTGGAAGGTTCAGAACTCAGAAGACAAACGAAGAAAAGTCTAAGACATAACTTCTGAAGTGGCTACTTCAGAAGTTCTGAAGATTCTAAAGAAGTTCTGAAGATAGTTCTGAAAAAGTTCTGAACATGTTTTACTCAGAACAGGACAATACTAAACAGAAAACATCTTAAAACTCCTAATGAATTAATTAGAAACAGAAAACCTTCCGTTGATTATTTTAAAAAAATTGATTGCAGGTGTTTTTTGTTAAACGGCAGAGAGAATCTAGGCAAATTTGATCACAAAGGCCTAGTTGGAGTATTTGTTGGTTATTTACAGAGATCAAAAGCCTAAAGAATTCTGATGAAGAAAACAAGAAGAATCATTGAAAGCACCAATGTCAGATTCAAAGAGCCAACAATGACTTATGAACAAGCCAGTTCAGAACTCAAGCTAAATCAGAATTTTGAACAAATTGATTCAGAAAAGGGCATTAATGATAAATCTACTTCTAATGACTCTGATACCAATTGTTAGATCACTAAGATCAAGATATAGAAACAATATAGAAATATAGAACAAGATTGGAGCAATGTAGTCGGATGTATTATTGATATGGACAAGATTACAAACAGTATGTGTATCGATAGTACAAGTAGTTACAAGACATACCTATAGTATCTATACACGTGTAAGGCATTAGTTCAGAACCATTTCTGAACTGTCTTCAGAACTGTCTTCAGAAGTTCTTCAGAACATGTTTAGAATCTTCAAACTTCTGAAGTTCCCACTTCAGAAGTTATACCTTAGGCTTTTCTTCACTTCCTCAGACTTCTTAACAAGTACTTCTGAACTTTACATCATTTGTCTTCTCAGCACCAGTTCAGAAGATCTGAACAGTTAAGCTTCAGAACCCAGTCTCCTTTGGAAGCCATCTTGTTTACCTCAACAAGGTTAATCACTGATGGGTTTTTTCAGTGATTTGGACACAGAGCCTGCCTGATAGGTAGGAGTTGGTGCAGAAGTAATAACAGGGACAGCGTCCCTGATGAGATATAACATATAGGGGAGGTAGGGGCATCTCCTGGTTGTTAATCAATTTCCAGGGACTTCTTCCCTACCTAGGAGAAGGTCTGATTCCCGGTTGTAGGGTATCCCTCATAGATGTTTTCCAAGATTGTTGCTATGAATCTTGGAAAAGGGTTAGTCTTCTCCATCTTAGGTGACTAAACCCTGTTGTACAAGTCGCTGAAGATGTATTCAGCAAAATTCCGCTTCCGACCATGGCAAAGATAGAAAGCCATTTCTAAACACGGCTTACTGGCTTGATCCTGAGACCCAGTTTTAGTGCATAAGCACTGAATCACCTGTGCGAAGATGTATTGCCACCTAGCTGGCATTCTCTTCTTCTCAGTTTTGGTGATGGTTGATAGATATCAGAACTAGCTTCAAAAGAAGACTGGGTTCTGAAGTGGAAGGTTCAGAACTCAGAAGACAAACGAAGAAAAGTCTAAGACATAACTTCTGAAGGGGCTACTTCAGAAGTTCTGAAGATTCTAAAGAAGTTCTGAAGATAGTTCTGAAAAAGTTCTGAACATGTTTTACTCAGAACAGGACAATACTAAACAGAAAAACATCTTAAAACTCCTTATGAATTAATTAGAAACAGAAAACCTTCCGTTGATTATTTTAAAAAAAATTGATTGCAGTTGTTTTTTGTTAAACGGCAGAGAGAATCTAGGCAAATTTGATCACAAAGGCCTAGTTGGAGTATTTGTTGGTTATTTACAGAGATCAAAAGCCTAAAGAATTCTGATGAAGAAAACAAGAAGAATCATTGAAAGCACCAATGTCAGATTCAAAGAGCCAACAATGACTTATGAACAAGACAGTTCAGAACTCAAGCTAAATCAGAATTTTGAACAAATTGATTCAGAAAAGGGCATTAATGATAAATCTACTTCTAATGACTCTGATACCAATTGTTAGATCACTAAGATCAAGATATAGAAACAATATAGAAATATAGAACAAGATTGGAGCAATGTAGTCGGATGTATTATTGATATGGACAAGATTACAAACAGTATGTGTATCGATAGTACAAGTAGTTACAAGACATACCTATAGTATCTATACACGTGTAAGGCATTAGTTCAGAACCATTTCTGAACTGTCTTCAGAACTGTCTTTAGAAGTTCTTCAGAACATGTTTAGAATCTTCAGAACTTCTGAAGTTCCCACTTCAGAAGTTATACCTTAGGCTTTTCTTCACTTCCTCAGACTTCTTAACAAGTACTTCTGAACTTTACATCATTTGTCTTCTCAGCACCAGTTCAGAAGATCTGAACAGTTAAGCTTCAGAACCCAGTCTCCTTTGGAAGCCATCTTGTTTACCTCAACAAGGTTAATCACTGATGGGTTTTTTCAGTGATTTGGACACAGAGCCTGCCTGATAGGTAGGAGTTGGTGCATAAGTAATAACAGGGACAGCGTCCCTGATGAGATATAACATATAGGGGAGTTAGGGGCATCTCCTGGTTGTTCATCAATTTCCAGGGACTTCTTCCCTACCTAGGAGAAGGTCTGATTCCCGGTTGTAGGGTATCCCTCATAGATGTTTTCCAAGATTGTTGCTATGAATCTTGGAAAAGGGATAGTCTTCTCCCTCTTAGGTGACTAAACCCTGTTGTACAGGTCGCTGAAGATGTATTCAGCAAAATTCAGCTTCCGACCATGGCAAAGATAGAAAGCCATTTCTAAACACGGCTGACTGGCTTGATCCTGAGACCCAGTTTTAGTGCATAAGCACTGAATCACCTGTGCGAAGATGTATTGCCACCTAGCTGGCATTCTCTTCTTCTCAGTTTTGGTGATGGTTGATAGATATCAGAACTAGCTTCAAAAGAAGACTGGGTTCTGAAGTGGAAGGTTCAGAACTCAGAAGACAAACGAAGAAAAGTCTAAGACATAACTTCTGAAGGGGCTACTTCAGAAGTTCTGAAGATAGTTCTGAAAAAGTTCTGAACATGTTTTACTCAGAACAGGACAATACTAAACAGAAAACATCTTAAAACTCCTTATGAATTAATTAGAAACAGAAAACCTTCCGTTGATTATTTTAAAAAAATTGATTGCAGTTGTTTTTTGTTAAACGGCAGAGAGAATCTAGGCAAATTTGATCACAAAGGCCTAGTTGGAGTATTTGTTGGTTATTTACAGAGATCAAAAGCTTAAAGAATTCTGCTGAAGAAAACAAGAAGAATCATTGAAAGCACCAATGTCAGATTCAAAGAGCCAACAATGACTTATGAACAAGACAGTTCAGAACTCAAGCTAAATCAGAATTTTGAACAAATTGATTCAGAAAAGGGCATTAATGATAAATCTACTTTTAATGACTCTGATACCAATTGTTAGATCACTAAGATCAAGATATAGAAACAATATAGAAATATAGAACAAGATTGGAGCAATATAGTCGGATGTATTATTGATATGAACAAGATTACAAACAGTATGTGTATCGATAGTACAAGTAGTTACAAGACATACCTATAGTATCTATACACGTGTAAGGTATTAGTTCAGAACCATTTCTGAACTGTCTTCAGAACTGTCTTCAGAAGTTCTTCAGAACATGTTTAGAATCTTCAGAACTTCTGAAGTTCCCACTTCAGAAGTTATACCTTAGGCTTTTCTTCACTTCCTCAGACTTCTTAACAAGTACTTCTGAACTTTACATCATTTTTCTTCTCAGCACCAGTTCAGAAGATCTGAACAGTTAAGCTTCAGAACCCAGTCTCCTTTGGAAGCCATCTTGTTTACCTCAACAAGGTTAATCACTGATGGGTTTTTTCAGTGATTTGGACACAGAGCCTGCCTGATACGTAGGAGTTGGTGCAGAAGTAATAACAGGGACAGCGTCCCTGATGAGATATAACATATAGGGGAGGTAGGGGCATCTCCTGGTTGTTCATCAATTTCCAGGGACTTCTTCCCTACCTAGGAGAAGGTCTGATTCCCGGTTGTAGGGTATCCCTCATAGATGTTTTCCAAGATTGTTGCTATGAATCTTGGAAAAGGGTTAGTCTTCTCCATCTTAGGTGACTAAACCCTGTTGTACAAGTCGCTGAAGATGTATTCAGCAAAATTCAGCTTCCGACCATGGCAAAGATAGAAAGCCATTTCTAAACACGGCTTACTGGCTTGATCCTGAGACCCAGTTTTAGTGCATAAGCACTGAATCACCTGTGCGAAGATGTATTGCCACCTAGCTGGCATTCTCTTCTTCTCAGTTTTGGTGATGGTTGATAGATATCAGAACTAGCTTCAAAAGAAGACTGGGTTCTGAAGTGGAAGGTTCAGAACTCAGAAGACAAACGAAGAAAAGTCTAAGACATAACTTCTGAAGTGGCTACTTCAGAAGTTCTGAAGATTCTAAAGAAGTTCTGAAGATAGTTCTGAAAAAGTTCTGAACATGTTTTACTCAGAACAGGACAATACTAAACAGAAAACATCTTAAAACTCCTTATGAATTAATTAGAAACATAAAACCTTCCGTTGATTATTTTAAAAAAATTGATTGCAGTTGTTTTTTGTTAAACGGCAGAGAGAATCTAGGCAAATTTGATCACAAAGGCCTAGTTGGAGTATTTGTTGGTTATTTACAGAGATCAAAAGCCTAAAGAATTCTGCTGAAGAAAACAAGAAGAATCATTGAAAGCACCAATGTCAGATTCAAAGAGCCAACAATGACTTATGAACAAGACAGTTCAGAACTCAAGCTAAATCAGAATTTGGAACAAATTGATTCAGAAAAGGGAATTAATGATAAATCTACTTCTAATGACTCTGATACCAATTGTTAGATCACTAAGATTAAAATATAGAAACAATATAGAAATATAGAACAAGATTGGAGCAATGTAGTCGGATGTATTATTGATATGAACAAGATTACAAACAGTATGTGTATCGATAGTACAAGTAGTTACAAGACATACCTATAGTATCTATACACGTGTAAGGCATTAGTTCAGAACCATTTCTGAACTGTCTTCAGAACTGTCTTCAGAAGTTCTTCAGAACATGTTTAGAATCTTCAGAACTTCTGAAGTTCCCACTTCAGAACTTATACCTTAGGCTTTTCTTCACTTCCTCAGACTTCTTAACAAGTACTTCTGAACTTTACATCATTTGTCTTCTCAGCACCAGTTCAGAAGATCTGAACAGTTAAGCTTCAGAACCCAGTCTCCTTTGGAAGCCATCTTGTTTACCTCAACAAGGTTAATCGCTGATGGGTTTTTTCAGTGATTTGGACACAGAGCCTGCCTGATAGGTAGGAGTTGGTGCAAAAGTAATAACAGGGACAGCGTCCCTGATGAGATATAACATATAGGGGAGGTAGGGGCTTCTCCTGGTTGTTCATCAATTTCCAGGGACTTCTTCCCTACCTAGGAGAAGGTCTGATTCCCGGTTGTAGGGTATCCCTCATAGATGTTTTCCAAGATTGTTGCTATGAATCTTGGAAAAGGGATAGTCTTCTCCCTCTTAGGTGACTAAACCCTGTTGTACAGGTCGCTGAAGATGTATTCAGCAAAATTCAGCTTCCGACCATGGCAAAGATAGAAAGCCATTTCTAAACACGGCTTACTGGCTTGATCCTGAGACCCAGTTTTAGTGCATAAGCACTGAATCACCTGTGCGAAGATGTATTGCCACCTAGCTGGCATTCTCTTCTTCTCAGTTTTGGTGATGGTTGATAGATATCAGAACTAGCTTCAAAAGAAGACTGGGTTCTGAAGTGGAAGGTTCAGAACTCAGAAGACAAACGAAGAAAAGTCTAAGACATAACTTCTGAAGTGGCTACTTCAGAAGTTCTGAAGATTCTAAAGAAGTTCTGAAGATAGTTCTGAAAAAGTTCTGAACATGTTTTACTCAGAACAGGACAATACTAAACAGAAAACATCTTAAAACTCCTTATGAATTAATTAGAAACAGAAAACCTTCCGTTGATTATTTTAAAAAAATTGATTGCAGTTGTTTTTTGTTAAACGACAGAGAGAATCTAGGAAAATTTGATCACAAAGGCCTAGTTGGACTATTTGTTGGTTATTTACAGAGATCAAAAGCCTAAAGAATTCTGCTGAAGAAAACAAGAAGAATCATTGAAAGCACCAATGTCAGATTCAAAGAGCCAACAATGACTTATGAACAAGACAGTTCAGAACTCAAGCTAAATCAGAATTTGGAACAAATTGATTCAGAAAAGGGAATTAATGATAAATCTACTTCTAATGACTCTGATACCAATTGTTAGATCACTAAGATTAAAATATAGAAACAATATAGAAATATAGAACAAGATTGGAGCAATGTAGTCGGATGTATTATTGATATGAACAAGATTACAAACAGTATGTGTATCGATAGTACAAGTAGTTACAAGACATACCTATAGTATCTATACACGTGTAAGGCATTAGTTCAGAACCATTTCGAATCTGTTTTCGAATCGTCTTCGAAGTTCTTCGTAACATGTTTAGAATCTTCGTAACTTCGAAGTTCCCACTTCGAAGTTATACCTTAGGCTTTTCTTCACTTCCTCGTACTTCTTAACAAGTACTTCTGAACTTTACATCATTTGTCTTCTCAGCACCAGTTCAGAAGATCTGAACAGTTAAGCTTCAGAACCCAGTCTCCTTTGGAAGCCATCTTGTTTACCTCAACAAGGTTAATCGCTGATGGGTTTTTTCAGTGATTTGGACACAGAGCCTGCCTGATAGGTAGGAGTTGGTGCAAAAGTAATAACAGGGACAGCGTCCCTGATGAGATATAACATATAGGGGAGGTAGGGGCTTCTCCTGGTTGTTCATCAATTTCCAGGGACTTCTTCCCTACCTAGGAGAAGGTCTGATTCCCGGTTGTAGGGTATCCCTCATAGATGTTTTCCAAGATTGTTGCTATGAATCTTGGAAAAGGGATAGTCTTCTCCCTCTTAGGTGACTAAACCCTGTTGTACAGGTCGCTGAAGATGTATTCAGCAAAATTCAGCTTCCGACCATGGCAAAGATAGAAAGCCATTTCTAAACACGGCTTACTGGCTTGATCCTGAGACCTAGTTTTAGTGCATAAGCACTGAATCACCTGTGCGAAGATGTATTGCCACCTAGCTGGCATTCTCTTCTTCTCAGTTTTGGTGATGGTTGATAGATATCAGAACTAGCTTCAAAAGAAGACTGGGTTCTGAAGTGGAAGGTTCAGAACTCAGAAGACAAACGAAGAAAAGTCTAAGACATAACTTCTGAAGTGGCTACTTCAGAAGTTCTGAAGATTCTAAAGAAGTTCTGAAGATAGTTCTGAAAAAGTTCTGAACATGTTTTACTCAGAACAGGACAATACTAAACAGAAAACATCTTAAAACTCCTTATGAATTAATTAGAAACAGAAAACCTTCCGTGGATTATTTTTAAAAAATTGATTGCAGGTGTTTTTTGTTAAACGGTAGAGAGAATCTAGGCAAATTTGATCACAAAGGCCTAGTTGGAGTATTTGTTGGTTATTTACAGAGATCAAAAGCCTAAAGAATTCTGATGAAGAAAACAAGAAGAATCATTGAAAGCACCAATGTCATATTCAAAGAGCCAACAATGACTTATGAACAAGCCAGTTCAGAACTCAAGCTAAATCAGAATTTTGAACAAATTGATTCAGAAAAGGGAATTAATGATAAATCTACTTCTAACGACTCTGATACCAATTGTTAGATCACTAAGATCAAGATATAGAAACAATATAGAAATATAGAACAAGATTGGAGCAATGTAGTCGGATGTATTATTGATATGAACAAGATTACAAACAGTATGTGTATCGATAGTACAAGTAGTTACAAGACATACCTATAGTATCTATACACGTGTAAGGCATTAGTTCAGAACCATTTCGTAATCGTCTTCGTAATCGTCTTCGAAGTTCTTCAGAACATGTTTAGAATCTTCAGAACTTCTGAAGTTCCCACTTCAGAAGTTATACCTTAGGCTTTTCTTCACTTCCTCAGACTTCTTAACAAGTACTTCTAAACTTTACATCATTTGTCTTCTCAGCACCGCCCGAAGATCTGAACAGTTAAGCTTCAGAACCCAGTCTCCTTTGGAAGCCATCTTGTTTACCTCAACAAGGTTAATCACTGATGGGCTTTTTCAGTGATTTGGACACAGAGCCTGCCTGATAGGTTGGAGTTGGTGCAGAAGTAATAACAGGGACAGCGTCCCTGATGAGATCTAACATATAGGGGAGGTAGGGGCATCTCCTGGTTGTTCATCAATTTCAGGGACTTCTTCCTTACCTAGGAGAAGGTCTGATTCCCGGTTGTAGGGTATCCCTCATAGATGTTTTCCAAGATTGTTGCTATGAATCTTGGAAAAGGGATAGTCTTCTCCCTCTTAGGTGACTAAACCCTGTTGTACAGGTCGCTGAAGATGTATTCAGCAAAATTCAGCTTCCGACCATGGCAAAGATAGAAAGCCATTTCTAAACACGGCTTACTGGCTTGATCCTGAGACCCAGTTTTAGTGCATAAGCACTGAATCACCTGTGCGAAGATGTATTGCCACCTAGCTGGCATTCTCTTCTTCTCAGTTTTGGTGATGGTTGATAGATATCAGAACTAGCTTCAAAAGAAGACTGGGTTCTGAAGTGGAAGGTTCAGAACTCAGAAGACAAACGAAGAAAAGTCTAAGACATAACTTCTGAAGTGGCTACTTCAGAAGTTCTGAAGATTCTAAAGAAGTTCTGAAGATAGTTCTGAAAAAGTTCTGAACATGTTTTACTCAGAACAGGACAATACTAAACAGAAAACATCTTAAAACTCCTTATGAATTAATTAGAAACATAAAACCTTCCGTTGATTATTTTTAAAAAATTGATTGCAGTTGTTTTTTGTTAAACGGCAGAGAGAATCTAGGCAAATTTGATCACAAAGGCCTAGTTGGAGTATTTGTTGGTTATTTACAGAGATCAAAAGCCTAAAGAATTCTGCTGAAGAAAACAAGAAGAATCATTGAAAGCACCAATGTCAGATTCAAAGAGCCAACAATGACTTATGAACAAGACAAGCTTCGAACTCAAGCTAAATCAGAATTTGGAACAAATTGATTCAGAAAAGGGAATTAATGATAAATCTACTTCTAATGACTCTGATACCAATTGTTAGATCACTAAGATTAAAATATAGAAACAATATAGAAATATAGAACAAGATTGGAGCAATGTAGTCGGATGTATTATTGATATGAACAAGATTACAAACAGTATGTGTATCGATAGTACAAGTAGTTACAAGACATACCTATAGTATCTATACACGTGTAAGGCATTAGTTCAGAACCATTTATGAACTGTCTTCAGAACTGTCTTCAGAAGTTCTTCAGAACATGTTTAGAATCTTCAGAACTTCTGAAGTTCCCACTTCAGAACTTATACCTTAGGCTTTTCTTCACTTCCTCAGACTTCTTAACAAGTACTTCTGAGCTTTACATCATTTGTCTTCTCAGCACCAGTTCAGAAGATCTGAACAGTTAAGCTTCAGAACCCAGTCTCCTTTGGAAGCCATCTTGTTTACCTCAACAAGGTTAATCGCTGATGGGTTTTTTCAGTGATTTGGACACAGAGCCTGCCTGATAGGTAGGAGTTGGTGCAAAAGTAATAACAGGGACAGCGTCCCTGATGAGATATAACATATAGGGGAGGTAGGGGCTTCTCCTGGTTGTTCATCAATTTCCAGGGACTTCTTCCCTACCTAGGAGAAGGTCTGATTCCCGGTTGTAGGGTATCCCTCATAGATGTTTTCCAAGATTGTTGCTATGAATCTTGGAAAAGGGATAGTCTTCTCCCTCT
The DNA here is from genome assembly GCA_036898165.1 of Silybum marianum. Classification (NCBI taxonomy): domain Eukaryota; kingdom Viridiplantae; phylum Streptophyta; class Magnoliopsida; order Asterales; family Asteraceae; genus Silybum; species Silybum marianum. Next base: position 27,722,297 of record CM072533.1, on the reverse strand, counting down.
TAGGTGACTAAACCCTGTTGTACAGGTCGCTGAAGATGTATTCAGCAAAATTCAGCTTCCGACCATGGCAAAGATAGAAAGCCATTTCTAAACACGGCTTACTGGCTTGATCCTGAGACCCAGTTTTAGTGCATAAGCACTGAATCACCTGTGCGAAGATGTATTGCCACCTAGCTGGCATTCTCTTCTTCTCAGTTTTGGTGATGGTTGATAGATATCAGAACTAGCTTCAAAAGAAGACTGGGTTCTGAAGTGGAAGGTTCAGAACTCAGAAGACAAACGAAGAAAAGTCTAAGACATAACTTCTGAAGTGGCTACTTCAGAAGTTCTGAAGATTCTAAAGAAGTTCTGAAGATAGTTCTGAAAAAGTTCTGAACATGTTTTACTCAGAACAGGACAATACTAAACAGAAAACATCTTAAAACTCCTTATGAATTAATTAGAAACAGAAAACCTTCCGTTGATTATTTTAAAAAAATTGATTGCAGTTGTTTTTTGTTAAACGACAGAGAGAATCTAGGCAAATTTGATCACAAAGGCCTAGTTGGAGTATTTGTTGGTTATTTACAGAGATCAAAAGCCTAAAGAATTCTGCTGAAGAAAACAAGAAGAATCATTGAAAGCACCAATGTCAGATTCAAAGAGCCAACAATGACTTATGAACAAGACAGTTCAGAACTCAAGCTAAATCAGAATTTGGAACAAATTGATTCAGAAAAGGGAATTAATGATAAATCTACTTCTAATGACTCTGATACCAATTGTTAGATCACTAAGATTAAAATATAGAAACAATATAGAAATATAGAACAAGATTGGAGCAATGTAGTCGGATGTATTATTGATATGAACAAGATTACAAACAGTATGTGTATCGATAGTACAAGTAGTTACAAGACATACCTATAGTATCTATACACGTGTAAGGCATTAGTTCAGAACCATTTCTGAACTGTCTTCAGAACTGTCTTCAGAAGTTCTTCAGAACATGTTTAGAATCTTCAGAACTTCTGAAGTTCCCACTTCAGAAGTTATACCTTAGGCTTTTCTTCACTTCCTCAGACTTCTTAACAAGTACTTCTGAACTTTACATCATTTGTCTTCTCAGCACCAGTTCAGAAGATCTGAACAGTTAAGCTTCAGAACCCAGTCTCCTTTGGAAGCCATCTTGTTTACCTCAACAAGGTTAATCGCTGATGGGTTTTTTCAGTGATTTGGACACGAGCACACGATAGGTAGGAGTTGGTGCAAAAGTAATAACGGGGACGGCGTCACGATGAGATATAACATATAGGGGAGGTAGGGGCTTCTCCGGTTGTTCATCAATTTCCAGGACTTCTTCCCTACCTAGGAGAAGGTCTGATTCCCGGTTGTAGGGTATCCCTCATAGATGTTTTCCAAGATTGTTGCTATGAATCTTGGAAAAGGGATAGTCTTCTCCCTCTTAGGTGACTAAACCCTGTTGTACAGGTCGCTGAAGATGTATTCAGCAAAATTCAGCTTCCGACCATGGCAAAGATAGAAAGCCATTTCTAAACACGGCTTACTGGCTTGATCCTGAGACCTAGTTTTAGTGCATAAGCACTGAATCACCTGTGCGAAGATGTATTGCCACCTAGCTGGCATTCTCTTCTTCTCAGTTTTGGTGATGGTTGATAGATATCAGAACTAGCTTTAAAAGAAGACTGGGTTCTGAAGTGGAAGGTTCAGAACTCAGAAGAAAAACGAAGAAAAGTCTAAGACATAACTTCTGAAGTGGCTACTTCAGAAGTTCTGAAGATTCTAAAGAAGTTCTGAAGATAGTTCTGAAAAAGTTCTGAACATGTTTTACTCAGAACAGGACAATACTAAACAGAAAACATCTTAAAACTCCTTATGAATTAATTAGAAACAGAAAACCTTCCGTGGATTATTTTTAAAAAATTGATTGCAGGTGTTTTTTGTTAAACGGTAGAGAGAATCTAGGCAAATTTGATCACAAAGGCCTAGTTGGAGTATTTGTTGGTTATTTACAGAGATCAAAAGCCTAAAGAATTCTGATGAAGAAAACAAGAAGAATCATTGAAAGCACCAATGTCATATTCAAAGAGCCAACAATGACTTATGAACAAGCCAGTTCAGAACTCAAGCTAAATCAGAATTTTGAACAAATTGATTCAGAAAAGGGAATTAATGATAAATCTACTTCTAATGACTCTGATACCAATTGTTAGATCACTAAGATCAAGATATAGAAACAATATAGAAATATAGAACAAGATTGGAGCAATGTAGTCGGATGTATTATTGATATGAACAAGATTACAAACAGTATGTGTATCGATAGTACAAGTAGTTACAAGACATACCTATAGTATCTATACACGTGTAAGGCATTAGTTCAGAACCATTTCAGAACTGTCTTCAGAACTGTCTTCAGAAGTTCTTCAGAACATGTTTAGAATCTTCAGAACTTCTGAAGTTCCCACTTCAGAAGTTATACCTTAGGCTTTTCTTCACTTCCTCAGACTTCTTAACAAGTACTTCTAAACTTTACATCATTTGTCTTCTCAGCACCAGTTCAGAAGATCTGAACAGTTAAGCTTCAGAACCCAGTCTCCTTTGGAAGCCATCTTGTTTACCTCAACAAGGTTAATCACTGATGGGCTTTTTCAGTGATTTGGACACAGAGCCTGCCTGATAGGTTGGAGTTGGTGCAGAAGTAATAACAGGGACAGCGTCCCTGATGAGATCTAACATATAGGGGAGGTAGGGGCATCTCCTGGTTGTTCATCAATTTCAGGGACTTCTTCTTTACCTAGGAGAAGGTCTGATTCCCGGTTGTAGGGTATCCCTCATAGATGTTTTCCAAGATTGTTGCTATGAATCTTGGAAAAGGGATAGTCTTCTCCCTCTTAGGTGACTAACCCCTGTTGTACAGGTCGCTGAAGATGTATTCTGCAAAATTCAGCTTCCGACAATGGCAAAGATAGAAAGCCATTTCTAAACACGGCTTACTGGCTTGATCTTGAGACCTAGTTTTAGTGCATAAGCACTGAATCACCTGTGCGAAGATGTATTGCCACCTAGCTGGCATTCTCTTCTTCTCAGTTTTGGTGATGGTTGATAGATATCAGAACTAGCTTCAAAAGAAGACTGGGTTCTGAAGTTGAAGGATCAGAACTCAGAAGACAAACGAAGAAAAGTCTAAGACATAACTTCTGAAGTGGCTACTTCAGAAGTTCTGAAGATTCTAAAGAAGTTCTGAAGATAGTTCTGAAGATAGTTCTGAAAAAGTTCTGAAGAAGTTCAGAAGCAATTCTGAACTTGTCTGTCATAGTTGTACTGTATCTTTAGCACTTCCAATTGTATATAAATAGATAGGTTGTTATATTGTTAGAACTAATGTTGATAGATAGAGCTTGTAAAGATATACTTTTGTAATACTATCTCATTATCAATACGACATACAACTTCAACAATACATTTCTTGTTCTTATTCTTTAAATCTTTCTACATTCTTTATATTTGGGATCTAACAATTGGTATCAGAGCCAATTCATCTGTCCTTGAAGGTTAGAGAAGAACTTGTCAGATCTGACAGTTCTTGGTGTTCTTAATCGATAAATTCAAGATTCAATTTCAGGTGAGTTCTCGATCTACTTCAATTCAACAATGTCGAAAGAAATCGTCTCTGTCGGATCAGAAACTAAACCACCAACTTTGTTTCTGGGTGAGTATCATCAGTGGCGAATTAGGATGATCCAATTCTTGGACAATCTTGATGAAGCCCTGATGCAATCGATCGTGAATGGCCCTCTAGAGGTCTACGTAGAAATTCCTACAGTTCTAAGAATTGATTCAACTCCTGAAATTCTTGCGTCACGAATCAAGAAAAGCCCAGGTATGTATAGTGCTACAGAGAAAGCTCAAGCTAAAGTAGACAGAAGGGCATTAACTCTACTCACAATGGAAATTCCAAACGAAATATTCAATAGGGTAGATAGTTTAACATCTGCTAAAGCCATGTGGGATGAGGTTGAAGCCCAAATGCAAGGTAGTACTAAAGCCCAAGCACAAAGACTGAATATCTGTGTGGGCACTTATGAAAACTTCATATATAAAGAAAATGAATCAATCACTGACACATATCTTTCAATAATATTCTGAATGATCTGAGAAGAAATGGTGTTTAGAAATCAAATTATGAGATAAATAACAAATTTCTGAACAACTTGGGAAAAGAGTGGTCAAGCTTCTCTGATAATATGGTTACTAGAAATCTGTCTAGGAAATCAATCAATGATGTCTATGGCATCATGTTTCAACAGGAGGACAAGATAAAGACTAGACAGTATGAACAGAAAAAGACAAATGAAACTGTAGCCTTATTAAGCAAGAAGTACAATAACAATATGACCATTGCTACTAAATCCAAAGTGTTTGAAATCCCAAAGACAACTCTGTGTGATGTGGATGAATCTGATGAAGAGCTTAAGAGGATTTATGATAATATTGCTTTTATGACAAGGCAATTTACTCATAGATATAATCAAAAATATCAGAACAAACCAAAATCTGAAGTTGGACCTAAGAAAGGTCAAGAAGTTGGTCAATCTGAGACATCTGAACCAGCAAGATGCTTTAAGTGTGGTAAGCCTGGACACTATGCAAGAGAATGCAAGATGCCCAAGGTGAAAAACTCAGGCTACTATGAGAAGAAGCATCTTCTTGCTAAGAAAAAGGAGCTTAATCCAGCTCTGGTGACCAAATATGAAGAATATTGGTTAAACTGGAGTGATGGTGAATATGATGAAGAGGTAGCTCATTATGCTTCAAACTCCTACATGTGCCAAATGGATCCAGAAGATAAACATGCACATGATTCTGACGTATTTTCTTCATCTTCTGAATTAAATTCTTTTTCTGAACCAAATTCTGAACTAAATTCTGAACAAATTTCTGGAGATTCTGAAATGCAAAATCAATTTCAAAACATGTTTTCTGAATTTGAATCTCTCAGAAACAGAATCAAAGGTGAGAGAATTTTGGTAAATCAATTTAGAGCTGAAAACCAAATCTGTAAACAAAACTACCAAGAAGCCGAACAAAGTCTTCAAAAAGTTTCTGAAGAAAAATTGTTGCTAAAAGAAAAAATGGATAGCTTACAGAAAGATATTATAAATGAAAAATCTGAAAAAAGAAGTTTTAAATGTAAAAATGAACTTTCTAAATCAAGAAAGACTTGATCTTTACAAAAAGATTAAGGAATTAGAAAATCTGAATTTTAAAAGAGGTCAAACTGAACAGACTCTAAATATTTTGACAAACCAGGCTCAGAATTCCAAATTTTATAACATAAAGACAGGTTTGGGATATAATGAAAGTCAAATTATGAAAAAGGCACCTACAAATCTTTATGATTATTCTAAAATGAAATTTTTTAATGAAACTAACATAGTTGTCATATCCAAACCTGTTAACTACTCTTTGCCTGAAATAATTCCTTTTGTAAAATCAGAAACTCTGTTTTCTAAAGAAAAATCTTTTAATTCTGGTAAAACAGAAATAGTTTCTGAAATAGAAGTAATGAATAATAATGTTTCAAAAACTTCTGAAATTACTTCTAAATCAAATCTGAATTTTTTTTTTTGACTTACCTTCTGAATAAATTTCTGAATTATCTTCTGAGATAACTTTTGAACAAATTTTTGAATTACCTTCTAAACAAACTTTTGAGTTAATCTCTGAAGTTCTTCCACAAGATAATTCTGATAATAAATCAAAACATGAAGAAACATATGATGAATTCTCAGATATGGAATCTCTGCAAGATAATGATGAGAATTAAGAAATTATTTTTGATAATTCTGATGATGAGTCTGAGAAAATTTCAAATCAAAACTTTTTTGCATCAAGTATGACTCAAGATAAGTTCTCAGATTTAATGAATGCTTCAGATTCAGAAGATGATGATCATCATATGGTTCATATTATTGATAAAGATGGCTATTTGATATATAAATTACAATCTTGTATGATTGAAGGAGAAATTTTAAAATCTGAAGCACCTAAATTGTCTTTAGAAAAGTCTAACACTGTATTTCTGAACACAGAAAATCTGAAAACTGAAAATGAAATTTCTTCTAGCTTATCAAATCTTACTCTGTCACTACAAGAACATCTTTGATTTCAACTAAATCTTTAGTATCATCATCTGATTTTGTAACTAGAGTTAAAGTTTTTGAAAAAGGCCAATCTTCAAATTCAACTTCTAAAGTTCATAATACAAAACTTAAATTTGAAGTTAAATCCAAAGTAATTAAAAGAATTTCTTATACTAATCCTCATATCTTATCTTTTACAGAGCTATCCACTTTAGTTTGAAGAAAGAAAGAAGAAAGACTTTCAAAGAATGACTAAGTAGATAGTTTCTCCATTTCAAAGAAAATTGATGTACCAAAAATTAATAAAGTGAATAAAAGAAATTCTGTTGACAAATCAAAGAGTATTGATTCTTGTACTTCTACTGCTTTCTTAAATATTCTGAAGAATCATATTCACTGTATTAATTGTCGTCATCATAATTTTCATCTGAACTCCAATTCAAACAAGAAAAATCTTGAGAAATCTATTTAGAACTTTTCAACTAAACTGGCAAATAAATACAAAACTAAAAAGAAAAATAAAAATAGTTCTAAAAATGATAAATCCAAAAGTTCTGAGCAAACTTCTGACTTTCCAAAATTCAAGTGAATGTTCAGAACTTCAAAGTTTCTGACTAATCTCACAGGACCCATTCTTAAATGGGTACCTAAATCTCAATAATCATCTTTTGCAGCTATGTCATGTGTGGGTATTAGATACTGGATGTTCAAGACACATGACACCTTTCAAAGAACTTCTAACAGACTATCATGAAAGATATGGAGGAACAGTTAGCTTTGGAAATAATGCAAAAGGCTATGTGAGAGGATATGGAACTTTTTCCAAAGGAGATGTCAAAGTAATGAAGGTTTTCTATGTGGAAGGTCTAAAACATAACCTCTTCAGTATAAGTCAATTTTGTGACAAGTATTGGAAGGAAAATTTTGATATAGACTACTGTCATGTTCTAAGTTCGGCAAACAAAAATGAGTTAACTGCTTATAGAGATGGAGATATCTATACTGCTACTTTCACATCTGATAGTCAATTACAAGGAGTTTGTTATGTTTCCACAACTATGAAGAATGATAGTTGACTTTGGCACAAAAGAATGTCACATCTGAACTTCAAAGCAATTTCTGAATTGGAAAGACATAACTCTGTAAGAGGACTACCAAAAATCAGACATGACAAGAATTCCTTGTATTCTGCTTGTGAACTAGGGGAGATAAAAAGAAGCTCCCATCCTCTGAAAATGCTATCTTCATGCAAAGCTCCACTTGAAATGCTTTTGTGTGGACCAATGAAGACTCAAAGCATGGGGGAAAGAAGTATATTCTTGTCATTGTAGATGAATATTCAAGATATACTTGGGTTGAATTTCTTAGACTCAAATCTGATACTTCTGAAAGGCTCATACCTTTTCTGAAGAAAATTCAAGTTCTCCTTCAACTACCAATCCAAAAGATCAGAAGTGATAATGACACATAATTTACAAATTCTACACTTCAGAACTTTTTGAAATCTGTTGGTATTTCACATAATTTTTCCGCTGCCAGAACTCCTCAACAAAATGGTGTTGTTGAAAGGAAAAATAGAACTTTGGTAGAAGCTGCAAGGACCATGCTAGCATATTCAAAACTTCCTTTATCTCCGTGGGCAGAAGCAATTGCAACTACATGTTTTACTCAGAACAAGACAATTCTAAATAGAAAACTACTTAAAACTCCTTATGGAATTATTAAACAAAGAAAACCCTCTATTGATTTCTTTAAAATCTTTGGTTGCAGGTGTTTTCTTCTGAATGATACTCTGCATCAACACAAATTTGCACCTAAAGGTGTAGCTGGTATCTTTGTTGGCTACTCTCAAAGATCCATAGCTTACAGCTTACTCATCAAAGGAACTCAAAGGATCGTTTAGACAACAAACATTAGATTTCATGAGCCAACAATGACTTATGAACAAGACAGTTCAAAACTCAAGCCTAACCGAGTTTCTAAAGTTTTGGATTCAGAAAACAGCAAGAAAAATCATACTTCTGAATCTAAAACTTTACTTAAAACAAATTTAGATACTTTATGCCAAGACTTATTTGATATTTCTGTGAATGTTTCTGCAATTTATCAAAATCCTTCTTTAATCAGAAGTATTCCAGATCAAGAATCTACAGAACCATCAATATCAAATATTTCTAGACCACCAATCTCAACCTCAAATTCAGAACTTCCTACTTCTAAACCCGTACAAGTTATGTCAGAAACAATTCAAATCATTTCTGAAACTGTTGTCCATGTTTCTGAACCTACACCTATCATTTTTGAACCAGTACAGAATAGTCAATTTGAGGGGGAGACTTCATATCTACATTCAGTTATCAATCATGATATTGAAACACAAGCAATTATTGATGATTATGATTCTTTCAACAATGTTTCATCTATTCAACCATTGCCAAATGTGAACAAATGGACATCAAGTCATCCAATTCACCAAATTATTGATGATGCTTCAAAACGTGTACAAACAAGATCAGCCACAACAAATAAATGTCTGTATGTAAATTTTTTAAGCAGTATGGAACCCAAAAAGCCATATGAAGCTCTTCAAGATCCATACTGGGTTTTAGCTATGCAAAATGAGCTAAATCAATTTGAAAGGAATAAAGTCTTCAGAAATAAAAAGGATGAAATGGAATTGTTGTGAGGAACAAAGCAAGACTTGTAGCTAAGGGGTATTGTCAACAAGAGGGGATTGATTATGATGAAACTTTTGCTCCTGGTGCAAGACTAGAAGCTATCGGAGTCTTTCTTGCATATGGTGCTCACAAAAACATGAAGGTCTTTCAAACGGATGTCAAGTGTGCATTTCTGAATGGAATTCTTCATGAAGAAGTGTATGTTGAACAACCAGAAGAAATTTGAAAGCAAAGAATTTCCAGATCATATTTACATTCTAGACAAAGCCTTATATGGACTTAAACAAGCATCAAGGGCATGGTATGACACTCTCACAACTTTTCTTCTAAATTCCAAGTTCAAAAGAGGTACTGTTGATAAAACTTTATTTCTGAAAAAGGAAGGTGATCATATGATATTAATACAAATATATGTAGATGATATTATATTTGCGTCTACTAATCCTAAATTTTGTAGAAATTTTGAGAAAATTATGCAAACTGAATTTGAAATGAGTATGATGGGAGAGTTAACATTTTTTCTTGGTCTTCAAGTTAAACAACTTCCCACTGGCATATTCATTAATCAATCTAAGTATGTTTCTGACCTACTTAAGAAGTTTAACATGTCTGACTGTTCTAGTATTCAAACTCCAATGGCCACTACAACAAAATTAGAACCTGATTTAAATGGAAAATTTGTTGATCAGAAAAAGTATAAAGGCATCATTGGATCTTTACTTTACTTAACAACTAGTAGACCAGATATAATGTTTGCCACATGTATTTGTGTTAGATATCAAGCTAATCCTAAGGAATCTCATCTTCTTGCTGCTAAAAGAATTCTTAGATATCTCAAAGGTTCTCCTTTATTTGGACTTTGGTATCCAAAGGATTCTGGTTTTGAGCTAACAACTTTCACAGATGCAGATCATGGTGGTTGCAAACTAAACAGAAAAAGTACATCTGGATCATGTCAATTTTTAGGTGATAGACTTGTGAGTTGGTCTTCAACGAATTAGAATTGTGTTTCAACTTCTATTGCAGATGCTGAATATGTTGCTGCTGCAATTTGTTGCTCACAAGTTACTTGGATGCAAACACAGCTAAAAGACTATGGCTACACATTAAAAAAGATTCCTTTATATTGTGATTCAAAGAGTGTCATAGCAATTATTACAAACCCTGTTCAACATTCAAAGACTAAGCACATTGATGTAAGATATCATTTTATCAAGGATCATGTCGAAAAAGGTAATATTGAAATGTTTTGTGTTCAGAATGATTATCAATTGGCTGATTTATTTACCAAAGCACTTGATGAAAAACGTTTTAATTTCTTGGTAAGTAAACTTGGCATGATGAATATGCATGTGTAAGTGTTAAACATCAATTCAAAATTACAAATTATGTTCTGAATCTATTTCATCAAATTTCTTAGAAATCTTAACTTCAGAATTTCTGTAGTTATGTTTTCAGAACTCTTTATTTACAAATTCAGAAACATATTTTTTTATTAATTTCCAATAATTGATTGTCTTATCATACTTCATTTTTTTTTTCATTTCTCTAATTTTTTTATCTCTAACAACTTTGATGCTTATCATGATTTAAGGGGGAGAATCATAATTATTATTGATTCAAAGGGAAGTCATACTCAATTTCAAGTACTCAGTACTCCTTTATCACATTCAAGATCTGAAATGGTGAATAACACATTGTTCTTTACAAATATGAGGAATATGGACAAAATTCTGAAGATAAAATTGTTTTTCATATTGTTCAAACCTACTTCTGAATCATTCAGATGTTTTATATTATTCAGAAATTTGTAGATTTAAATGATTTTTGTGGATTTTGATTGTTAAAAGTCAAGTTCTGAACTTATTTCGAAACTTCTAAAGTGTTTCTGAATTCTTTCATTTAAACTTCTGAACTTATTCTCAGAAGTTCTGAACTTCTTCTGAAGTTTTTGAACTTATTCTCAGAACTTTTCTTCCCGTTAAAAAGACTAAATCGTGTGCCACGGGTTTTAATTTCTTTGGTCAATCCTAAAGCACGTCGATTAAACGGTTCATTTATCAGAATAAGTGATGATTACTACTCTAATCACCATTACTTTCGGCTACGTGTCCATCCATGATTATCCAAACATTTATAATTCATGGATTCATCTTCGTCTTCACTTTATTCCAAACATTTTCTCTCTGTGTTCATTGATCTTCAGTCAAATTCAAACTTTTCCTCATTTTCAACTATGTCGATTTCGAATGTTCAATCTACAAAATCCCGTTTCAGCAACAGTAATGGATCGTCTAGTGATGATTCATTGAAAATTGTTCCTAAGAAGATCATGGTTGGATCAATGGAAATCACTCTCGAAGATGAACAAATCCTGAAGGACACTGCTACTACTGTGATTTCTGAAGCTGGTCCATCAAACCCAAACCCTAACCCTAACCCGTGAACGGACAAAATTGGGGAAACTCAAATTGAGCCTATTGAAGTGGCTTCTGAATCAAATGTTGTTGTTACTGACTCTCATTCTCGTGCCCAAAGCAGTGATGGTCCTGATTTGTCCAAGTTATATGTCCCTGAAGAGAAATTACTTGACATCAAGAAGAATAACTGCGCCCTGAACTTTAAGTCTGATGATTTCAACGAAGATCAAATGATTTTGATTGGAATTCTGAAGAAACATCCCCTTTGATCCTTGTTATCCAGAAATTTTTTGGTACCTACTTCATATCTGCAACAATGGTGGTTTCACGCTGAAATAGATGAAGAAGCAGATGATATTTCCTCCTATATACATGGCTACAGAGTTTGTATCTCTGTTGAAGATGTTAGGAACATTCATTTTCTTCCAAAGGATGATGAAGTTGTTGGGAAAACTTCATATGATCCGATTCCATCATCTTCTGAAAAATGCTCTAAGTTCTTTCAGAAGGAAGTGTTTACCCCCAATTTTGTATTGTCTATTCACCATCTTGAACACTTGCCTGTCTGGATCAAGCGTCAACAAATGGCAGAATCATTTTTCATGGAGTGGCATTCAACAAGCATTATGATTATGCTTCACTCATCTTTGAAGAACTCAAATCTGCAGTTTTGAAGAAGTCTACTTACAACTATATTCCATTTCAGAGATTTTTTCAAACCTTCATCAAAGATGCTATGAAAGCTAATCCTGCCATTCCTGTCTTAGTTCATGAGGTACATGTTCCCCTTTTCACTATGGATAATCTAAGGCCTCCAAGTGCAAAGTTACAGTTTCCATATGCACTACCACTCCCAAATTTTTTACTTGCATATGTAAAACCAACAAATAGGTTCTTTAATGAGTATTGTGAATCAATGGGACTACCAAAACCAGTAGTCTCTTCCCCTGATTCCAACCAGAGTGGTGAGCATTGTAAGGTGTCTAAAATTCCTAGGCAGAGTGGAGAGGCTGTTCAAGGGGGAGAACAACCTCATGGTGTGAAGAGGAAAAATGTAAATGAGAGGTTGGGTAGAAGAGTGAGAAAAATAACTGGAGAGGGGAGAACACAAGTAAAAGATAAAGAAACTTGTGAACCAACTATTCTAAGCCGGGCACCCACATCATCTATTGCTCCACATTCTTTGATGGGCACTATTGAAAAAGTCAGTGAGCCATGACAAATCTTGTTAACCCCTCTAGCTACTCACCGATCTCTCAACAGAAGTGTGTTTCACTAACATATATGGGGCAAGCAGCTAATCTACCATTAGGTTCCCAGTTGGAAGAACCTATTGTTGAAACAGAAGGATATATGTCCCCCTTCATAGTCTAGAGCACAGAGAGTCTGAGAGTCCACTCAACATTGTGCCTTCTGAACCACTAAATGTGGATTTCATTCACACAGGCACACATCTTTCAGATGTACAAAATGCAAGGTGTTTGTCACATTGCTACAACAACCATAGATATACCTACTGTTGGATATCAAGGATTGGTTGGAAGTCCTGGCTGAGTGAACATCACTAAAGCTCCATTTACAGAATCATATGTGATTCATGATGTTGTGACATCTACAGGCCAGCCTTCTTCTGAAGGACTGCAAACAAGACCATCTGTTGGTTTTGGAACTTTTCCCACATCTTCTGAATTCTCATAATTCAAAGATTTCTGTAATTCTGAATTTGAAAAGATTCAGAAGGACATTAAGGACTTGACGAATAATTCAGTCAACAACTTCAAATGATCTTCAATCTTTCAAACAAGCAATTCTGAATGCTTTTTCTGAAGTTGTTCTAATATTTCTTGTGTAAAGGCTTCTATTCCTTCTACTTCATCTATGTCACACCCCGCTAAAGCGGAAACACAGGGTAAGACAGCTCAAGTTCACACCAGTAGGAATATAAACACCAACCGTACATTCATAAATAAAACATCAACATTTATAGTTTAAAAGTTTATAATTCGACAACTTTGTCTTAACAAACAAATTACATCAAACTAAAAAGATACATATAAAATCTTGATTGGTGTTCCTCAAAAATAAACTAAGCTGGATCGGTTACCTTCTTATCTTCCTGTAAAGCATGTTAAAACAAAGTGTCAACTACAAAGAGTTGGTGAGTTCACAGGTTTTTCATATGCACAAAACATTTTATATGCAAGGTATAGAAATAGCGAAGCAGAAGTTCGCATCAATACTAAACATTTCAATTTTTCTTATGAGCAAATACGCAAATTACTTTTATACATGATATTTAATTATTGAGCCACTACTAAGCCTAAACGACATTCTACGCCCCACGAACTACCTCAGCGGTTGACCTAAAGTCCACATGTGTAGATCATTCTTAATTGATAAAGTGCACCCCTACTTGCCAGTTAGGTGGGTATGTCAACCAAATAGCGCTATCCACAAATATCATCGGCTCAAATAAACAGAGTTAAATAGTAATGTAACACGGGGACTTCACATAACTCAACATATCATTTGTAAATTATCAATTTGCTCATCATAACAATTTATATAATTTTCATTCAATCATATAAATCAATTCACTTTCTTTTAAATCGACATGCTTTACACCCCAAAACGCAATAAACATTTAAAAGAGGGGCCGTGAATACTCACCTTTGTGCAAAGCTCCGCTACTCCGAAACACGATATGATCCTCACCCAAAGGCCTACCGATTCCCTAACAAAGAGAAATACCCAAAAACCATCACTTATGGATCAAAAACTACTTATGGAGGTGAATAAGTCTTAAGTTTATAAATGTCCACATGCATCCAACTTGATTGTCTATAGTCCAATTATACATAATGCACCTATGCTCGTTAATATAGTAATTTATACCGTAAGTTGTGTTATAAACCATCAAATGATCAATAATTTTTAAAATCAAGAAATTCCAGAATTTCACTTCTGGACAGAAACTTATAATACTCAAAATGTTCAAAATGTAGAAACTTCCAAAATGACATAGCTTCCCATATTTTTATATGTGATATGGTACTGGGTTATGGTGATTGTGACCAAATTTGATTCATTTTGGACATGTAAAAATGATTCAAATAATTTATGCAATGCAAAGGGTCACGACTGGCATGGCAGATTACACCATGTTAGTAAATCCCTCATTTGAGGAGTTCTACTCAGTATTTTCTAGAATTTCTAGTTGGGTTGGAATCATAACTCATAAAGGAAACTTTTGAGATAAGAATCACTGATTTTGAAGAAGTTATGAAGGAGATATGGCACTACAAAGTTGCATGCACAATTCTGTCATTAGCTGACATATTGCACACTTAACTTTAATAAATTGGTTAATACCTCAAAACTTCATATTTTTTAATAAAACTGGATTCATATGAATCCTAACTCATAAAAGAAGGTTTTAGAGGAAGAATCATGCATTTAAGACAAATAACAAAGGAGATACTAAGACACAAAATAGAGTTTAGCTGTTGGTGGTTTCACAGATTGCACACCTAAAGTATTTTAGGTGTTTGGAGGGTCAAAACTGCATATTTTTAAGTGATTCCACTTGCAAACTGGATATAACTCATAAAAGTAACTCCCAAAAGAAAAATCATCCTTTTTCATTGAGTTTTGAAAGAGATATTGCTATTTGAACATGCATGCACAAATCTGTCATTGTTTGACAGTTTGCACACTCATTTTGTTTTTATCAGTTGGAACCTCAAATCATCATATGTTTTAATGAAATCAGTGGCATTTGAAAGGTAACTCATTAAATTAACTTCCAGAAGAAAAAATCAAGTAATTTGGATGAGTATTCAAAGAGTTATGGTCGTTAAAATTAGGGTTTGCCTACTGTTGAACTTCCAGATGCACATGCATCTTGATATGAGCATTTGGGGGGTCAAAACTCAATGTTTTTGAGTGAGACCACTTGGATTAGAACCCCAACTCACTAAATAAACCTGTAGAAAGAAGATTCATGATTTTTACCCATTTTCTTGAGTTTTATTGTTTGGGTCATAGATTAACACCATTATATGAACATTTTACATTTTTTGGTGTGTAATCTCTCCATAAACTCACAAATGGTGGAGGTTTAGAAGAAGAAGGTTCAAAATACAAGAAATAATGGGGTTTTCACCCAAAAATGGTAAGAAAAAGAATGAGAGGATGTTTGTACTTACTTGGATGATGATATGTGTTGATTGTCTTCAAAAATAGTTGCTCTTAGGTGGATTTTAGATGGGAAAATATGGCTGGAACTCTATTGAGAGAAAGAAAAGAAAGAGAGGGAGAAGAGAGAAGTAAATAAGTCTCTTTGTTTCTAGAGAGAGAGAGATTTGAATTTTTGAGTTTGAAAATGAGCAAAATGAAGAAAAATTGGTTTTTATATATGAATTTTGAGGGGGGGAGATGGATGCCTTACCCGATGCATGGTATGTTTAGAGTAAAATATCTATTATAGCTATAGCCGTCCTTGCTACCCGCTTAGGGGGCGAACTTCCAGTATCTTAGTGCCGTCTGTTAGGAAGCCGATAGCCTCATTCTCTAATTTAGCGGATATCGCATTCAGATAGTTCGAGGGGGCGGCCATGGGATGGGCCCTACCCAAACCAAATTTTTTTTAAAAAAAAATTCATCTTAAGCCCAAAATGATAAAATTAAAAGTTCATTTCTCAATTTTTGGCCTTTTTCCTTCAAGTATGAGTCCAAAATGGTTAAATTCAATTAAAAATAAAAAGTTTTATTTTTGAAACTTTAAAAGTTCATATTTTATAATAGTTGGGTATAAATTAGAGCATTTGGCACTATATAGGACGTTTTAGACAGTTACGGGTCGAAACCGGACATTTTAAGCGACTACCGGAAATGATAAGGATTTTTTCGGCCATTCTAAACCAACTAACTCCTATTCTTAAAATTAAACTATATAAACACTAATAAATTTAATAGAAGCTAACCTGAAAGCTCGAATTGTGACAGTTGTCACAGCCTTCCCCCGTTAAAGAAATTTCGTCCTGAAATTTAAGAAGTGGCTTTCTCCGGGGTGTTCGTGAATAAGCTGGGATACTTTTGCTTCATCAAATCTTCACGTTCCCAGGTATATTCTGAACCATGCTTCGCATTCCAGCGGACTTTAATAATAGGGATTTTGTTGTGCCTCAATCGTTTAACTTCTCGGTGCAGAATCTCGATGGGTTCTTCGATGAAATGTAATCGATCGATAATCTGAACGTCCTCCAGGGGTAACAGCAATGTTTTGTCTGTTAAGCATTTCTTCAGATTCGACACATGAAACGTTTCGTGGAGGGCGCTTAGATTTTGTGGTAACTTCAACTTGTACGCCACTGGTCCGGTTCTTTCAAGTATTTCGAATGGACCAATGTATGTTGGACCCAGCTTGCCTCTCTTCCTGAAGCGTACCAATCCCTTCCATGGGGACACTT
Organism: Silybum marianum; assembly: GCA_036898165.1. Taxonomy (NCBI): domain Eukaryota; kingdom Viridiplantae; phylum Streptophyta; class Magnoliopsida; order Asterales; family Asteraceae; genus Silybum; species Silybum marianum. Next base: position 27,705,582 of record CM072533.1, on the reverse strand, counting down.
TTAATTGCACTTTATCTCCCACTTGAAACTCCAACGGCTTTCTCCGATTATCCGCATAACTCTTCTGACGATCTCTTGCTATCTTGAGTCTTTCTTTGATGGTCGAGATCTTATCAGTGGTTTCCTGAATAATATCGGGCGTTGTCAACTGTCTATCTCCGATTTCTACCCAGCTAAGCGGTGATCTGCACTTACGTCCGTATAGAGCTTCGTATGGTGCACATTGTATGCTGGTGTGATAACTGTTGTTATAAGAGAATTCAACTAGTGGCAGGTGGGTATCCCAACTCCCACCAAAATCCATTGCACATGCACGCAACATATCCTCTAACGTTTGAATAGTTCTTTCCGATTGACCATCTGTTTGAGGATGATAGGCAGTGCTATAATCTAAACGCGTACCCAAAGCCTTTTGAAGAGATTGCCAAAATCGCGATGTAAATCGTGTATCTCTGTCCGAAATAATGGAAATAGGCACACCATGACGTGTAACTATTTCACTAATGTAGATTTGTGCACGCTTTTCCATGCTGAAATCTTCGCAAATGGGAATGAAATGAGCCGATTTGGTAAGTTGATCTACTATAACCCATATAGCATCGTGCCCTTTTCCAGTTCTGGGTAGCTTAGTCACGAAATCCATTGTTATTTGTTCCCATTTCCATTGTGGTATTTCGGGTTGTTGAAGTAAACCAGATGGTTTCTGATGTTCGGCCTTTACCTTAGCACAAGTCAGGCACTTGCTTACGAACACGGCAATATCTTTCTTCATTCCCGGCCACCAATAATACTCCTTCAAATCCTTATACATTTTGTCTGCCCTGGGTGAATCGAATATCTGGATTGATGGGCTTCGTCCAAAATGATTGCTCGTAGATCACCAACTTTCGGTACCCATACCTTATTCTTAAAGTAATGTACCCCATCTGTCTGCATTTCAAATTCCTTCTATAGGTGATGCAAGGTTTCATTTTTCAAATTCCTTTCTTTCAAAGCTTCTCCTTGTGCTTCCAATATTTGAGTTTTTAAACTCGTCTGGACCGTCATTCCCATAGCACGTGCTCTTGTTGGTTTTACTCTTTCCTTTTGGCTTAACGCGTCGGCTACCACATTAACTTTGCCTGGATGGTACTTTATTTCACAGTCGTAGTAACTAAGTAGTTCAACCCATCTTCTTTGCCTCATGTTTAACATTTTCTGGTCAAGAATATGTTGAAGGCTCTTGTGATCTGTGAATATAGTACACTTAGTACCGTAGAGATAATGTCTCCAGATCATGAGTGCGAACACCACCGCTCCTAGCTCCAAATCATGAGTAGTATAATTCTTCTCGTGAATCTTCAGTTGTCTTGATGCGTATGCAATAACCTTGTCTTTTTGCATTAATACGCAGCCCATTCCCTGATGTGAAGCATCACAGTAGACTAATAAGTTATCTACTCCTTCGGGTAGAGCTAGAATCGGTGTGTTGCATAACTTGTGTTTGAGTGTCTGGAAGGCTTCTTCTTGTTTCTCTCCCCAAATAAACTTTTTATCTTTTTGTGTTACAGTTGTTAGTGGTTGCGCGATCTTAGAGAAATTCTCGATAAATCGCCGGTAATAACCTGCCAATCCCAGAAATTGGCGGATCTCGGTCGGTGTCTTCGGGGCTTCCCATTTCTTAATTGCCTCAATCTTAGCTGGATCAACTTGGATTCCCTTTTCATTCACCACATGGCCAAGAAAGTGTACCTCACGAATCCAGAATTCACATTTAGAGAACTTCGCGTACAACCTTTCGTTTCTGAGCAATTCCAATATCAACTTCAAATGTTGCTCATGCTCCTTTTTGTCTCGAGAATAAATGAGTATATGATCTATAAACACGATCACGAATTTGTCTAGGTATGGTCGACATACTCTATTCATCAAATCCATGAAGACTGCCGGAGCGTTTGTTAGACCAAATGGCATGACTAGATACTCGTAGTAACCGTATCGAGTCCTAATAGCCGTCTTGGGGATATCTTCTTCACGCACTCTCATTTGATGATATCCAGACCTAAGATCGATCTTCGAGAAGTACGTTGCACCTTGAAGTTGGTCAAACAGATCATCAATCCGGGGAAGGGGGTATCGGTTCTTAATTGTCAACTTGTTGAGTTCCCTATAATCGATACACATTCGAAAAGATCCATCTTTCTTCTTAACAAATAAAATTGGGGCTCCCCAAGGTGAAGAGCTAGGTCTAATAAATCATTTGTCGAGTAATTTCTGAAGTTGTTCCGACAACTCTTGCATCTCTGATGGTGCTAATCGATATGGTGCTTTCGTGACTGGCGCGACTCCAGGAACTAATTCTATGTGAAACTCCACTTGTCTTGGTGGGGGTACTCCAAACAATTCGTCCGGGAATACCTCAGGAAAATTCCGAACTATAGGAATATCTTGAACGCGTTTTTCTTCAGCCTTCTTATCCTTGATGTGACCTAGAAAATCAATGCAATCCTTTCTCAAATACTTTCGCATCTTCATACATGTCACTACTTTAATACCCCTCCTGGGTTTCTCTCCGTGTACTTCGAGTTTTCCCCCTTCGGGTAACGGAATTCGTACGATCTTTTCGGAGCAACAAATTTCGGCTCGGTTTTTAGATAACCAATCCATGCCCACAACCACGTCAAAAATTCCTAGTTTAATCGGGATTAAATCTATACGAAAATCCCTACTAGCCAAATTTATAGTGCAGTTCATTATTACATCATTGGCCCTACACTCTTGACCGTTGGCATATTCAATTACGTATGATTCTTTCAACTTTTGAGGCCTTAGATTTATCTTTGGTCTAAAATCTAATGACACAAAACTCCTATCTGCTCCAGAATCAAATAGTATAGATGCATCATGATTATTCAGTAGAAACGTACCTGTAACGACATCTGGATTCTGCCTTGCTACTTCAGCTCAAATCTCGAACACTCGACCTCTGGCCAGTCCTCCTTGGTTTCCTTGGTTCGTTGGTTGCGCTTGCCTGGCATCTGACCTCCAATTCCTTTTTGGACATTTATTCCTGAAGTGATCCGGGCTTCCACATTCATAACACACCCGCTTCTCACCCATTCGACAATCCTTTGCAACATGGCCTTTCCTATTACACTTGAGACAAGTAATGCATCTTCCCTGATGATGATTATTACATTTATCACATTTCGGTTACGACCCTTTTCCTTTCTCCATTGCCGATGCCTGAATATCATAATTTCCTGATGTTCTTTGATCCTTACTCGACCTCTTCCCAAACTATCTTCTTGCAGGTTCATCCGTCTTCCTTTTTCCTAATACCTTGTCTGTTCTAAACAATCCAGAACGAGTAGCGTTATTGGTGAGTCTGTTTGCCGAACTCACCGCTTGCTGTAGGGTTTTCGGGTCTGCCGAAGTAACATTTCCTCGTATTACAGGAGATAAACCCCAAACATATCTATCGATTCTGTTTTCTTCAGGTGTTACCAAATGTGGTAACATTTTCGCCAGCTCATGAAAACGGGCCGTATAAGAGTCTATATCATTCCCTTTCATCTCGTGATTCCACAACTCTGCTTCCAGCTTCTGAATTTCACTCCTTGGGCAATATTCTTCCTTCAGCATTCTTTTGAAATCTTCCCATGTAAGACTGTTTGCTGCTTCCCGACCTCTAGTTTGCACTTGAGTGTTCCACCAAGTCAATCCTCGCCCTTGCAATAAACAAGTAGCAACCTATACCTTGTTTCCTTCCGTGCATTTGCTGATGAAGAGGATGGACTCCATACTCTCAATCCAGGCTAATAAACCGACAGCTCCTTCGGTTCCGTGGAATTCTTTAGGATTACAACTCCTAAAGGATTTATACGTACATCCTCTGTCTCCAGATCCCCGGTTGTTATTTTGATTTGCATTTAAACCAGATGCTACTTGGCTAACAATACCTGGTAGCGCTGCCATGAGCTGTTCGGATACCAATCGTGCAACATCGGGATTTTGTCTTCTTGGAGGCATTGATCTAAAACACAATTTTTCAAATTGAGTTTCGATCAGATTTCTACTACTAATTCCGATCTAATTCTACTTTACTAAGCTCAAGCTTATAATATATTGTACGTCTAATATCAATCAACTAGACATAAAATCAAGAAATATACAATGAAACATGGATATCTTTCATAAGCATAACATATAGCATTCATCACAAGTTTCAAAATACAAATCCCAAAAAATAGCAAACTTTTTACAACTTAAAATAAGCAAGACCGAAATAAAAGTGTTTTTAATCCAAAAGCTTTGCCTAAACAGGTTTACTAATGCATCACCAACCAAATCAATATTCCTAATAAGATCACCAGAGTTCCTATCACCCACTCTAGGTAAGTGTGCATCCTCCGAACCGCCAACCTAGCCTCAAGGGCAACCTCCATGACTCTATTCGTAAACTCGTCATGTGTGCGCAAGACCGTTATGATGTCGTCTATGGATTGTCGATAATGGTCCAACATCAGCCGATGAGTATGTACCTCGTTGGCCATACCCGTGACCCAGTAGTTTTCCGCTGCGGTCATTCCTTGTGGTCGGGGCACAGGTACTCCAACTGCGGGTGGAGGAGGAGTCACACTTCGCGACCTGGATCGCGATTGGGATGGTTCTTCCGAAGGTACGGAAGGAACCGTGAAAGTTACTCTTCTGACAGGGAGAACGCGCTTTCGAGCGGTTCTGATTGTCCTCGGTCCTCGCGATGTACCCTCACCAGTAGGTGAAGGTACAGGCATAGTAGGAAGTGATCGAGCAGAGGAATCAGTAGTATCCTCGTCGTGACTGTGCTCGGAAGGGTCGTATTCTTCGTGAGTCGGGTCAGTCCTCCTAACTCGACCAGTGACATAACCAGACTCATCTGGGGAATTTTTGGACGATGACATGATACTGTGGAAATAAAAAAAAATAAAGAAAGATTTTATAAATGTTAGAAACATCTTATAATATTCATGCGAACTCACGCAATTTTTTTTTTTTTGAAATAAGAAGTTTTCCCGATAGTAGTGTAACACATAAAGGAAACTTTTGAGATAAGAATCACTGATTTTGAAGAAGTTATGAAGGAGATATGGCACTACAAAGTTGCATGCACAATTCTGTCATTAGCTGACATATTGCACACTTAACTTTAATAAATTGGTTAATGCCTCAAAACTTCATATTTTTTAATAAAACTGGATTCATATGAATCCTAACTCATAAAAGAAGGTTTTAGAGGAAGAATCACGCATTTAAGACAAATAACAAAGGAGATACTAAGACACAAAATAGAGTTTAGCTGTTGGTGGTTTCACAGATTGCACACCTAAAGTATTTTAGGTGTTTGGAGGGTCAAAACTCCATATTTTTAAGTGATTCCACTTGCAAACTGGATATAACTCACAAAAGTAACTCCCAAAAGAAAAATCATCCTTTTTCATTGAGTTTTGAAAGAAATATTGCTATTTGAACATGCATGCACAAATCTGTCATTGTTTGACAGTTTGCACACTCATTTTGTTTTTATCAGTTGGAACCTCAAATCACCATATTTTTTAATGAAATCAGTGGAATTTGAAAGGTAACTCATTAAATTAACTTCCAGAAGAAAAATCAAGTAATTTGGATTAGTATTCAAAGAGTTATGATCGTTCAAAGTAGGGTTTGCCTACTGTTGAACTTCCAGATGCACATGCATCTTGATATGAGCATTTGGGGGGTCAAAACTCAATGTTTTCGAGTGAGACCACTTGGATTAGAACCCCAACTCACTAAATAAACTTGTAGAAAGAAGATTCATGGCATTTGAACATGTTTATTGCAAGAAATGGACGATTTTTGCACATGCAATAAATCTGTCAGCACCAAAAATCTCCATTGTTGTTCAAAAACACATAAAATTATGATTTTTATCCATTTTCTTGAGTTTTACTGTTTGGGTCATAGATTAACACCATTATATGGACATTTTTACATAAACTCAGAAATGGTGGAGGTTTAGAAGAAGAAGGTTCAAAATACAAGAAATAATGGGGTTTTCACCAAAAATGGTAAGAAAAAGAATGAAAGGATGTTTGTACTTACTTGGATGATGATATGTGTTGATTGTCTTCAAAAATAGTTGCTCTTAGGTGGATTTTAGATGGGAAAATATGGCTGGAACTCTATTGAGAGAAAGAAAAGAAAGAGAGGGAGAAGAGAGAAGTAAATAAGTCTCTTTGTTTCTAGAGAGAGAGAGATTTGAATTTTTGAGTTTGAAAATGAGCAAAATGAAGAAAAATTGGTTTTTATATATGAATTTTGAGGGGGGGGGGGGGGGGCGGCCATGGGATGGGCCCTACCCAAACCAAAATGTTTTTTAAAAAAAAAATTCATCTTAAGCCCAAAATGATAAAATTAAAAGTCCATTTCTCAATTTTTGGCCTTTTCCCTTCAAGTATGAGTCCAAAATGGTTAAATTCAATTAAATATAAAAAGTTTTATTTTTGAAACTTTAAAAGTTCATATTTCATAATAATTGGGTATAAATTAGAGCATTTCGCACTATATAGGACGTTTTAGACAGTTACGGGTCGGAACCGGACATTTTAAGCGACTACCGGAAATGATAGGGATTTTTCGGCCATTCTAAACCAACTAACTCCTATTCTTAAAATTAAACTATATAAACACACCAATAAAATTAATAGAAGCTAAGCTGAAAGCTCGAATTTTAATAGTTGTCACAATCTACTCAGCCAGATTCTTCAGCTTTTGCAACAAAGGATGATATTACTCAAATTCTGAATCAGCTTTCTTCAATACAGAGTTCTCAATCTTCTTTGAATGATAGGCTTTCTTCTTTAGAATGCAAACCTCAAGCAGATACTTCTAAAAGGAGTCTTGATGATCAGGATCCTGATAATCAAGAGGGCGAGAAAAGACAAAGAGTATCTGAAAATGTTGAGATTCAAAAAAATCTGTCTTCTGATAAATCTTCTGAACCAATTCAGAATGTTGGTGAAAATGTTAGCAGAAGTTCTGAAGCTATTGAAGATATATTACATTCTGAAACAGAAGATCAAGAGGCTGAACATGTAACTTCTGAAGAGCAATTTGAAGAAGGATATGAGACTGAAAAGCTGTCTCATGATTCAGAAAAGAATATAAGCTTAGAAGATACATATGTGATTCCAGATTCAAATGAAGAGATGCTGAATGAGTACTTAGCTTTTGAAGAAGCCCTTGGAGAGCCTAGTGATCTTTCAGATGTGATAGCATTTGAAGATGATATAATCATGGAAGAAAGTATTGAAGAAGATGTGAATGAAAACAGAGAAGTGATTATTTGGAAACCTCAGATACTAAACAGTTTGGAAAGTGATGAAGCTTCTAAAAATCTTTGGAGATTAATATGCCAATTCTGTTGGGTTTATCTAATTCTAAACAGTCCAAGGAATCTGGAGTGTAGATTCTTGGATGACAAATTAGCAGTTTTTAAAGAGTTCATAAATCAATCATCTGAGCATTTTGACATAGAGAAAGACCTATGTCATATGCATAATATGGAAGTCTTGGTTGAGATCTTGATGGCATTTTCTGGAAAGTTGGAAGTTAGATTTAGATCCTGCATCAGTATACCTTGGATCAATTTGCCTTTACTTGAAGAACCTGTCATTGATCAAGTATATGAAAAGGAGTATATATATGATTCTTTTGAAGCCAGCCAACTCATCTTTCTTGAAGATACTTATTGTAATCTGTGTAGAAGAAGTTTAAAGCATTCAACACTTGAAGATTTTGTTAGTGATGAATGGTCTGAACACCATATTTCAAAGGTGAAGAAGTTTATTGAAGAGTATGGAATTCAAGATTTACATGATTCTACCTTGATAAAAAAGATCAGACGTGTTTCAAAAACATTTATTGATGATCTTTATGTGGTGAAATTTGGGGCTGAAAGAAGAGATGGTACTCTAACAGAGTTCTCTCTATTTGATTTCTACAAGTTAAGATTACAAGAAAAACTTGCAGTTCTGGCTTACTGTGTTAAAAGAGAAGATTCTGAACTTGTTTCAGAAATTAGAAAAATCTTGGGAGTTTATATCAGAAATCTAATTAAGCATGACTTTCAGTTAGCTTCGGAATTCAGATTACCTAAAGTGAATTTATTAAGCCGGTTAGAATTGAAAGAACTGGGCTAACTAAAGTTATCACAAATCCAGATATAGGCTTCATGTATGAAGTGGAAGGAACTTACATAACTTTCATTGTATCTGATATACCAAAGTACTCCACTTCTACTCTGAATTGGCTTCTGAAGTATGCTGAGTGGTTTGTATTTGATTCTGCTATAAAAGAGGAGATTGTTTATCTGATCAAGGAAAGAATAAATTTTAGAGAAAACCTCAGAAAAAGTTATCTTGCAGGTCACAAAAAGATTAATGAAGTCATAGGTGTTGATTATATGCTAGGTAATGCTTATGACTTTCAGATTCACACCAAGAAACAAGATATGGAGGAAATCTTTAAGCTTCAGAAGATTGTTAGTTCAGAAGAAAACAGTAAAGAAAAAGAGAAAGGAAAAGAAAAGGCTTCTGAACATGTTTCTGAATAGATTGTTCTTGTTACACAAGTTTCTGAATCTGAGCATCTGCAAGAACAAAGAATTGAAGAAAATGCTTTTACAATGTTCCTTGAATACTTTCATTCAGAGATGTTCATGGAGTTTGAACAGAAATTCAATTATATTGATTGCTGGACTAAAAAGTCTTTTGGGTGGAAGCAGTGGTATTCAGATATAATTCGGAAAATCAGAATTCCTATAAATGAAGCAAGGAAAGAAAGTCCAGTTGTAAAAGTAATTACTGTAGATGCAAAGTCATTAATGAATTAAAAGTATGCCTACTTTATTGTGGAAAGAAAGGATGGTCAGATCTCTACATTCTCAGATGCAGATTTTCATAATGTACATCTGAGAGACTTACTAAGAGTCTATAGATGTTTGTATCCCTTTCATGATTCAATTTCCAAATTCAGAAAATCATTCCCAGTTCTCAGAGATGGCCTCTACAGAGAATTTATATGGGCTACAAAAACTGATTTCCAAGTTGCATATGTTCTGAATCAAGAAAAAGTCCTTCTGAGCAGACCAAACTTCAAGTTGCCAAACATTGATAATCTAAAGAGAAGCACACTTGTTAAAACATTGATAATCTAAAGAGAAGCAGAATTGCCAAATTCAGGATTTGTCTGCGAATGTTTTAAAGAACTGTTATTTGTCAGATTTGAAGAACTTCACAAGTGCTGTAATGCAACTTTGATGGCTATAAGAGATAGGCTGGTTAAAAGGCAACACAAAAGGCAAAAGAATCTAAGTGATGAAGATTGGGAAAAATACAGAAGACTTGCTCAGGAAATGCTTAGAATAATTGAATCTATTCTTGAATACAGAAGTCTGATTCTGAAGGATGTTAGACAAATTTTAAACTTCTGGAGTTATGATTTAAACTTTTGAAGCTAAGATGAAGATTGATAGATATCAGAAGTAGCTTCAAAATAAGACTGGGTTCTAAAGTGGAAGGCTCAGAACTCAGAAGACAAACAAAGAAAAGCCTAAGGCATAACTTCTGAAGTGGCTACTTCAGAAGTTCTGAAGATTCTGAAGAGGTTCTGAAGATAGTTCTGAAGACACTTCTGAAGAAGTTTTGAAGAAGTTCAGAAGCAGTTCTGAACTTATCTGTCATAGTTCTACTGTATCTTTAGCACTTCCAATTGTATATAAATATATAGGTTGTTATATTGTTAGGACTAATGTTGATAGATAGAGCTTGTAAAGATATACTTTTGTAATACTGTTTCATTATCAATACAACATACAACTTCAGCAATACGTTTCTTGTTCTTATTCTTTAAATCTTTCTACATTCTTGATATTTGGGATCTAACAATGGTCTTCACAACAGTGTCCCACTTGTAACTGATGAAGTCAAGGAAGGAGATGAGTTCTTCCTTTGTTGGAGCAGAGGTCCATGTCTGATTCTTACCTGTTGAGGGGAGGCGAAGAGCAGTACCAACAACACCAGAGGTAACGGCATATGTTCCTTTTTTAGTGGTGAACTCCACAGCATGGAGTTCAGTTCCCTTTTCTGTGGTTACGGTGGTGGTGTGGGCAGTGAAGCAAAAATGTTGGAGATCAACAATTATTCCAACAGAAGAGTGGGTGAAGGCGTACATCAGAGGGCACTTCATGATAAATTTGGCACCTTCAGCGAACTGTGGCTTGTTAGAGGGAATATCAACCAATGCTATGAAGTTTCTTTCTTTATGATTACTTGTTCAGGGGTGAACTTCGGATCTGGATCCCCAACAAAGTTGGTCACGGGTAGAACTTCATCTTTGACATACTTGAACTTGGAGCTTGAGGATGCCATTGCAGTTTCAAAGATAGGAACACCAAATAGGAAATCATGGTTTAATAAAAGAGATTATAAACCAGATTTTTGGTATGAAGAATACCGAATCGATAAGAAGAACAAGTGTTTTGATGAACAAATCTTTATAACAAGACGTTTTAAGTTTAAATAAAACAGTTTCGAGAATATTTAAAGCACAAATCTTTATAACAAGACGTTATAGAAGATGAATAGAAGTAGTAAACAACATCTAAGTTGTTTGACCATAAAAGATAATAAGAAAGATCAAACCTTAGGAGAAAACTTGAAAACTGATAAAAACGCACAAGTGCGTGTTCTTGATGTTCTTGAAGGTTCGCAGAGAGAATTTGAATTATTTGCTTTGAGAGGATATGAGTGCGTAAAGAATTAAATGGAAGCAAGATTTCCTTTTATAAGGCGAGGAGAGAGAAAAAAGGAAAAAAGGAAAAAAGGAAAAAAATGCTAAACAACGGTTTTAGCTTTTAGAACTGTAATGATGACCATGCGCACGTCCCTAGGGTTTGATTGGATACGAAATGTCAAGGTCTGTCGTGTGTCAAAAAAAGGTCTGACGTGTCATTTTCTTTTGGAAAAATGATAAGATTATAATGTAAATAATAAATGTTAATCATTATCCTTTTAAATCCTCATCATTTAACATTAAAGGAAAGTCAGTGATGGGTTTTCTCTTTAAAGATTCATTCCCTGAATAACAAGACATTTAGAGAGGATAAGGAAAAGAAGTACATACCTTGATGAGATATAGGTATCACTGAAACATAGTTCAGGGGATGATTGGTGAATTTAAAATATATTAGTATCCACTGAATATAGTTAATCACTTAGAATTTTCATTCTTCAGCGTTTAACATACCAAGTTCGTTGATTAACATATTAAATCTAGTCTCATCAAGAGGCTTAGTAAATAGGTCAGCTAGCTGATATTGAGTAGGTATGAAATGAAGTCCAATTTCACCATTCATGGCATGATCTCTGGTAAAGTGATATATGATCTCTATATGCTTGGTCTTTGAGTGAAGAACAGGGTTATTTGAAATAGCAATAGCACTTGTGCTATCGCAGTAAATAGGGATTTTGGATAGCTTAAGGTCATAGTATCTGAGTTAGTTCCTCATCCATAGGAGTTGGGCACAACAACCTCTAGCGGCTACATATTCAGCTTCATCGGTTTATGTGGACACTGAATTTTGCTTTTTACTTGTCCAACTTACCAACTTACAACCTAGTAGTTGACAGCCACTAGTGGTGCTTTTCTTATCAATCTTGCAACCTGCAAAATAACTATCAGAATAACCAGTTAGGTCAAATCCTGAGCCTTCGGGATACCAAAGACCCAGATTAGAAGTTCCTTTCAGATATCTAAATATTCGCTTGATATCTTGCATAGAGACAGGTAGAATACATGATCTCCGGTCGGCTAGTTGTTAGATACAACAGAGAGCCTATCATTCCTCTTTAGGCAGTGACATCGACTGGTTTCCCATCAAGGTCCTTATTCAAAGCCAGAGGAGGTGCCATAGAAGTCTTCATTGCTGAACATTGCATCATTTGGAATTTATTCAGCATGTCTTTAACATATTTTCTTTGACATATAAAGATGCCTTTGTCAGATTGCTTAATCTGCAAGCCTAGAAAATATGTTAGTTCACCCATCATACTCATTTTATATTCTTTCTTCATTCTATCTGCAAAACGAGTACATAGTTTGAGTCTTGTGGATGCAAATATCATATCATCAACATATATTTGAGCAAGAATTGTATGACCTTTATATTTTCTTAGAAAGAGGGTTTGGTCAATTGTTCCACAAACGAATTTCTCTTTGAGACGATATTTATAAAGGGTACCATACCAAGCTCTAGGAGCATGTTTTAACCCGTAAAGAGCCTTTTGAATTTTGAAAATAAAACCAGGGTGTTTAGGATCAATGAACCCATGTGGTTGCACAATATAGACTTCCTCTTTGATTTTACCATTTAAAAAAGCAATTTTAACATCCATTTGAAAAAGTCTAAAGTCTTTATAGGCGGCAGCATAAGCTATGAAATTTCTTATGGCTTCTAGTCTAGAACAATGAGCGAAGGTCTCATCATAATCAATTCCTTCTTCCTGTCTGTATCCCTGAGCAACAAGTCGAGCCTTGTTACGTATAACAGTGTCATTTTCATCTAGCTTGTTACAGTATACTCATTTAGTACCAATAACAGTTTTACCAGATGGACAAGGTACAGGATTCTAAACTTGGTTTCTACGAAACTCAGTTAGCTCTTCTTGCATAGCAGAGACCCAAATTGGATCAATGATAGCATCATCGATCTTCTTAGGTAGGTTAGAGAAATAAAGTTTACAAAAACACAAATATTACTTGTACCCCTATGGGTTTTAATACTTGTGTTTGGATCACCAATAATTTGATCTATTGGGTGATTTGTAGTCCGTTACTAAGCTGGTAGTTGAGGAGTTTGATCAATATGAGATTTAACGACTTGTTCTTGTTTAGGGAGGACTGTGGATGCGTCAGCAATAGGTTCTTCAGCATTCCTTATCATCCCTGGTGGAGATCCAGAGGGTTGTGAATTCCCTTGTGTTGAAAAGGGAGTATGATTGTTTATCGAAGAATCAGCACTGAAAGAATCAAAGAGAAGAATCTAATTTAAGGGAGTAACGTCTATCCCTGATGAGATGGATCATTACTTGTTGTATGAATGAAGTTAGGACCATCATCATCATTATTTGCAGAGACAGGGGGTGTCTAAAAATAATATTCAGGTTCCCCATAATGAAATTTCATCCAATTATTCAGCACCTCGACGTCTTCAGAGATAGGGATAGAATTTGAAGAGCGAGATTCATTAAAGTTAACATGCATGGTTTCTTCAACATGTTGTCTTCTTTTGTTGAAGACTCTTAATGCCTGCGATACTGAGGAGTATCCAAGGAATATACCATCATCTGCCTTTGGATCGAATTTTCCTAAATGATCTTATCATTCAAAATATAACATCTACATCTGAAGATATGTAAATATTTCAGAGAGGATCTTCTTCCATGAAATAATTCATAGGAGGTTTTCTTGAATCGTTTGACTATCAGAGATCGATTCTGAGTGAAACATGCAGTGTTAACTACTTCAGCCCAGAACTGAGTTGGTAGTCGTGATTCACTAAGCATTGAGTGAGCTGCTTTAATGATCGTTCGTTTTTTCGTTCAACAAGATCATTTTGCTGAGGGGTTCTCACATATGAGAAATTATGAGTTATTTCTTTTTCTTCAAAAAAAAGTAATCAGAGTATTGTTTTTGAATTCAGTGTCATGATCACTTCTCATAGAACGAACAAATAAATTGTTCAGGACTTCCATCTTTTGATGAAGGAGATAATTTCATCAGGTGTATCACTTTTGGATCGAAGAAACAATACCCATGTATATCTGGAATATTCATCAACTATCACAAGTGTATTTCTTTCTAGACATGGATTGGCCATTGACTAGTCCAAATAGATCCATGTGAAGATATTGAAGATGGGTGGTTACTGAGGAAACTTGCTTAGATATGAAGGATGCTTTTGTCAGCTTTCCTTTCTCACAAGCTGGACAAAGAGATTCCATTGTAAAAGCATGTTTAGGGAGATATCTAACAAGTTATTTTTGAGATAATTCATTTATCGTCTTAAAGTTCACATGAGATAGCCTCTTCTGCCAGAGCCAGTTAATATTAGAGGAGGCTCTTGAGAGAAAGCACACATTTTCAGAGTGAGAGCTATCTATATTGTTAGGAGATAGATTTGATTGTAGTAAAATAAGGTAAGGATAAATATCAATGTAAATAAGTCAAGTCTATAGTGCCTTAAACTCTACCTTCCTTATAGCATTAGAACTCCTAGCAATATAAATAGAGGTGATGGGTAGATCATTCCATACGATTAGAGAGAGAAGTGTTATTATTATTGTGAGCTTTCATCGTAACCAAATACACAAGTGAGATATTCAACCTACGTTCTTCTCTATATTCTTCATTGTTCTTAGTGCTTTACACTGCTTTAAATCGTACTTGATTGTACTGAATCTAATCGATTTCTGAAGTTTAGGTAAAAATCTCGATTTTCCTCTTGTCATTGTTTTCCTTGCATTCTTGTCGAGTCATTAAGTTTACATAGTAATCGATATCTATTTTTGTTCTGAGTTTTAATCGAGTCCACTCTAATAGCTTAATTCAACATAAGTTCAAAACCAAATTCAATAGATTTTTGTCGATTTCTATTCATTCAAATTATCGATCTAGTCCTTGTTAGTTTAATCGAGTTAGTTTATAATTTTTTGTTTTTCTCGATTCTGTTTGAAGTCTTGTCGCATAACTCTTTTTACTATAACACCCGATAAGTGTTCAAATCTTTACTCACACAACATTCTGTCTTTATTGTTAATTGCAAATTACTCTCGTTTATTTTGTGTTACTTTTGCTATTCTTTATCAACAGAAAACTCAGGATCTTTTGACTCCTGCAGCTTTTCTGGTTAAGGAGTCCTCAAGTAAACCTCATAAACGTCAGAAGGTTTCTGTTGACCTTAATTGTGAAAATCGGAAACACAATGACTTAGTTATCCTTTTCAAAGACTAGATAACTATTGTTACGCTAGATTCTTTTGTCAAGAATCCTTAATCTTTGCTATATGACTTATCGATTATAGAACAAAGAAGAATTTAAACCCTTTTTTCTTATCGAGTCTGTTAAAGCAACTTCGAGTTTAGTCTAATCGAGTTTGTTTCAATCGATATAAATTCTTATCGAGTTTGTTTCAATCGATATTATTTCTTATCGTGTTTGTTTCAACCAATATTATTTCTTATCGAGTCTATCTTATTCGATATAATTTCTTAACGAGTCAAACTCACCCGATCTAAACTTTTATCGAGTCATTCTTAGCCGACATTTTTTTTCTCGCGTCTAACTCATCCGTCATACCACGTTTAGCACCTCATAAATCGATATCGAACCTACTTTTCTAGAAAACATAGATTTTTTTCCTCCAAAATTCAACGTTCGAGATCACATCAAATCAAGTACAAATGACCACATGCAAAGTTATGACCATTGGTTCCGACACAAAACCACCAATTCACTTCCGAGAAGAATACTCACAGTGGAAAGATCGGTTCCTTGACTTTGTTCCTAGGCAGATACTTCTGATCCTCAAAAGGGGTAGAAACGACAGAAGGTAGGATCTTCTTCTGAAAATGCACAAGCTTAACCTTCTGTTCAAGAGAATCCTTCTGCTCTAGCCTCTACTCAAGTTCCAATTGTTGCAACTCTACTTGCAATGTGTCATTTACCTTCAGATCCAGAAGTGGCAAACTTTATTCTTGGTCTTGACCGAAACATAATACAACCAATTCCTATTCCAAGAAGACCAAGAAACACAAACACACGACCAAGAGATCATGGTCAAGCATCCACATCTACCCCTACAATTCAAGCGTCTACCACTCATGTTCTAGAGGCTAATACTTCGGAAAACCCATATTCTATAATTCTAGAAACCCCTCAAGTTCCTAAGGTAAACACACTAGAAGCTCCAACCTCTGAAGTTCAAGAACCTCCTACCTCTGCAACACAAGAAGCCCAAGTTGCCTCATCTAGCCAACAAGTTCAAAGCACTACTAACCAAAGAATGAAAGCTCCAATGGTTGATCAATCTGATGATCAGACCATTGTTGAACGAACCAACAAGAGAAGGGTTGATTTGCAATGGAGTTCTATGGAGCCAGAACAACGTGAAAATATTAACAATACCCAACAGATTTCTGCATCCATAGAAATATATTTTGGCCATCTATATGTTGAAAGTGAAGAAAGGGCTACTATGGTAATGCCTAATTTCACTGATAATTCGGATGCAAATGCTCAAGAAAAGACCAGATTCACAAGGTTTAGGCAAGAAAGAAGGGCAGTATTTGCCTCATCACCAATCAGAAGAATAACTGGAATCAAAACGAAATACTTTGAGAATACTGATCATGTATACCGTATACCAAGTGGAGAGAGCAAATGGCCAAATATGTCATTTCTGTGATGATGACTTATTATCCTTGAATCTTTCAGATTTGATACCTCTTGGGAGGTATATGAAGCAAAGAAAAGAGTTAACTGTAGATGATAAAATAGCCTATTTTAGGATTCAGAGCTGCATGGAGGCATTTGTCAACTGTAGAGCCAAAATTGATTTCCAAATCGAGTTTGAAAGAGTTGTGGATTGATTATGTATCACGGCTCCGAATGAATACTTAGAAGATGTTGAATCAAAGAACGTTGGTGATATTATACTTGTACCAGAACAAGGAATTGTTTTCAGAAGGCCTTTGAGAAAACGAATTTTTCTGATTAAAAGAAGCGTTCAAGAACTCAGAGAGAATGCTAAACGTCATCAGAGGGTTGATAGCTGCAAAGAAGGAAGATGTTAATATGGAAATAAAAAAGGAAGTGTTTGATATGGAAAAACATATAGAAGGAGTAATCAAGTTAAGAGAATTACTGATAAGTTCTACCAAGTTATCAGCGGGCATCCAGATGCTCCATTCTAGTCATATCATGTACTTTCCCTTTTGTAATTTCTTTTGTAATGTAATGAAAACTTTCAACTTTGTTCTTTCTTTATATTTAGCTATTTGTTCTATATTCATACTTAGGGGGAGATTGTTAGAACTTATTTGTCTTGTTAAATTATGACTTAGAACTTCTCTCTGAAAGAACAAAGTATATCTCTACAGAAGCAAGGTTCTCCAGAAGTTAGCGACAAAGAAGAATAGTTCATAAGCTACAAAGATGATCCAAAAGTATGCGTATCTTCTAGATATTACTTAAGGGACTATACATGTGCTTAAATGACGTGGCAGATCACGCTTTACTTGCATAACTAATTCTGTTAGAGAGCTTGCTTATGTGTGAATACGTGATAGGCTAGTTGATTGACTTTCATATTTGTAATCGTGTAAATAGAGAGGGCTATCACTGTATGTTTTTTTAAACGCAAGGGCTATCACTGTATTGAGTGTCGATTGTATTGGAGAGAACTTGAGAGATTAATCTGTTCCTTTATTGTAATCTCTTTGGCACCTTGAGTGAAATACAAATTATCATTTGATTCATATCGTTATTCTCTTCCATTACTGTTTACATTCTAGTTTGATTGTTGATTGTATTTGCTTCTACTTACAGTTTGTTTTACATTCATAATCAACATCATTTGAGTATAAATGGGAATTTGGGTTCCAACAAAGTTAATAAAATTACTAATTTGAGATAATTAATTATGTATTAATTAAATTATTTAGTTTACTAAAATTACTAACTTAAAATACTTAATTAATCATTAATTACGTATTTAATTTAACAAAATTATTAATCTAAATAAATCTATCAAATTTTGCTTAAGCAGCCCAAGCCCATAACCGGCCCACGAGTCCATGGCCCAACGAGTTTTCAACGCACGCTTATAAACCCCATCCGAGTTTACTCCAAATCATTTCTTGATCCTCGCTCACACACCCACACTGGTCAATATCTGGTACCTCTGTTGTTCTCTAAGGAGTCTACAAGAGTTATCGGATATAGAAACAATTTGTAGAAGGAGGGGGGGGGGTTGAATACAAACACACAGACTTTTAGTTGTTAAATGAGTTTATATTGCATAAACAAATTTACAGTTACAAGCGGAATTAGAACAAGTTTTAACCTATTCTATTGTAACTAAGAAATCACTAAGGTTGATCCACAAGAAGGCAGTAAGAAAGAATATAGAAGGTTTAAGAGAGAAAGTAGCATGCACACAGATGAAGAAGATATCTTCATCTTATTTATACCCGTTTGCATTTAATGCAAGACAAAAGGTATATGCCATGTGGCAAGAGACTTGTCCTTTACTTAGAAGACTACCATGTTTTTGGCCGCATTTGAACAGTACCATATCAAATATGATGTGGACATATGAGACAATCCGTACGTCCTACTCTGACACCGTATAGGGTTTGTATTTTGTGCATCGAGGATAAGGTCAACGTTAATCTTGTAGAGAAGCTTCACTTGATCGCTGACACTGAATCTTCAATCATGAACTTTCAGTATCACTGAGGCTTCACAAGACTTCACACTTTGGATAGATAAACTTTGCTATCACTGAACTGCTTCAGGTCACGTAGCTGATTATCTCTTTCTTCAGCTTGGTCTTCGACTTTTGCAGAATGGTCATTTGGTGTGATCACTGATCTTCAGATCTTCAGAGATAAGCTTAAGGTTTCTTGATCTTCAGCGATCGCTGATAGCAGTCAGCATATGCTATCGCTGAATTTGAACTTAAACTTAAACAAGGAATTTCACAAAGTGTAAAAATGAATCATATTCAAATCACTGAGAGGAGTTATGATCAACAATCTCCCCCTATTTGATTATGATTATGTAACATAGGAAAATTGCTTTAAGAGACTAGTAAGGACTTCAACTAGTCTACTATATGAATTGAGTTTCATTTATAAGGATATTAACTCACAATTTTTACAAGTAAAGAAGCATAAAGTACATTCACTGTTTAACCTTTCAGAGTGAAAAGTCAGTGAGTAAAAGTTGTTAAAGAAAATAGAACTCTTATGTTCATTGTCCCATTTACTGTTTTCAGCGACGGATACAAAACACCCATGCTTTAGCACTTGGTGCCGACAAAGTGGTTACGAAACGTATAACTTGTACAAATGTTTCCATC
Source organism: Silybum marianum (assembly GCA_036898165.1). Classification (NCBI taxonomy): domain Eukaryota; kingdom Viridiplantae; phylum Streptophyta; class Magnoliopsida; order Asterales; family Asteraceae; genus Silybum; species Silybum marianum. The sequence continues at coordinate 27,686,378 of CM072533.1, read as the reverse complement.
TTTTCAGTACATAGATGGAGTAAAGTACTTCGCTGAATTTTATTAATAATCAATCTGAAGAATTTACATAAAATGAAATTACAACATTAGAGTAAAGTACTATACACTGAAGAAATATTACAAAGGAAAGGAAAGCTAATGACTAGTCAGTTTAGACTTTCGTGTCTTCTTTGTAACTCCTTTTCATAGATCATCTTCCGTCTGATCATCAGCGGATCATTTGACCAACAGTGACATTACATGATCTTGATGAAAGAGGATGGAGCTTTCTATAATTCTTGGTTTCTGAAGAATCCAAGAAATCTTTCATTATCCATGAAGATCATGCCTGGTTCAGGGAAGGAGATGACGTCATTTTCTTCATATACACGGTCTTTAGGGAGAGAGGTGTTCAACATTGAAATATTAGGGAGCTGCATGTGACAGAGAATGCTTTCAAGATCGAATTTGGTTTCATATTCGTTCGTAGAACTTGAACCTCCTTCAACAGTTGATCTTCTTTTCTTGATTGTCTCAGGGAGAAGAGGAACTTGCACGTATTGAGACATCCTTTACAGCAGCTGATCCAACACTTCTTCCACCACATCCTTGAATTTAGATTTGGAACCCTGAATGGCATCTCTGATTTCTAGCCAATCAGTGTATCCGTAGATCTTTAAGAACTTAGCTTCTTCTTTCTTCGTTCTGGTGGTTCTAGTCATTCGTACATATACCTTCAGATAGTGCACTTAGGATTTTCTCTTGGGCACGACTTGGATCTACGTTCAGCTTTTCTTGTGCATGTTCTCTCTGTGCTAAAGCTTCAGCAACCCTTTCATTTTCTCTGGTTTCTTCTTGGTCGCTTTGTCTTTTGCAGCATCTTCCCTGAGAAGTTTTCTTTCAAGAGCAAGATCACTCTCTGTCTACTTGCTCTTCTCGTCCCTGATTCTTTGAGCGTCAAGTGCCTGAGGTCTCTCTTCCTTTGACAAAAGGTAGAAGTAATCTACCATCCTTATTGATACAGCATTCAGTGGTTCAGCATGTGGTACTTTTATTCTGTTTGCTTCGAGTTCCCTCAGGAAGCTTATTCACCTTTCTTCCTCTTCAGGTTCGCTTATGATAGGTCTCTGATCGCGACACCTTCTGGGAATAAGGTCTTCTTCTTACTCCGAGTCAGTTTCAAATATGTACATAAACTGCTCTTCAGAATAAGGTTCCTTCACAAAAGTGGAGTCCTTTGGGGGACTGGGCTCACTGAGAGAAGGAAAGGGAGAAGGAGATTTGTTAGAGCCAAAATTTGGTGGCGAAAAAGAAGGATATGTGGGTGGTACAGAGATTGGAGCAGAGAAGAGAATGACTGGAAGAGACACCTCAACAGTGGTCTCCCCCTCAGATATAGGGATAATGGCATCAAGATCTGCCACTTCCTTTCCTTTGCCTAAGGGACCGGACTGTCCCTGAGAGGGAGGTTGTCCGTCCACCAAGGGCTCCTGATGAGAGACTTCAGGTATTGACATGTTGAGGGATGTCATCATGAATTCCCCCATAATGAGGGATGTCCTCTTCTTCCTCATCATCTTCATCAGCATCATCATCGTCATAATCATCATCATCATAATCATCATCATCATCTTCTTCTTCTTCCACCATGCCTTCAGCGAGTGGAGGTCCTGTATGCTTGATGTACGGAGAGATCTTGTCAACAGGAAAGGTAGCATTTTGCTCCACAATCATGTCGTCAGTGAACTCTTTGGCACATCTCTCCCCCTTGATGTTGTCAGCGGGGAGACAATGCACTATCAGCGTACGTACATTCGCTTGAATGTCCTTCAGCTTTATCTCGTGAGGACCCTGGTGCTGAAGGACCGAATTCAGCGATGTCCGATCAGCAGTGGAGAAAGAGGAGCCAGCCTCAGAGCGCTTTGAGAGCATCTGCATCATTTCGGATTGAGTCTTTTGAATAGACTCAAGCACCAGACCCTGATCATCCACTTTCTTCTCCAGACGGGCAATGGATTGACCATGTGCCTGATTCTCTTCCTTCAGAGACTGGATGTCAGGGAGAATGTTGTTGACAGAGGTCTTTATCAGAGGGTTCCCAACCATGGTGCGGAAGATGAATTCAGCGGACTTCTTTAAATTTTCTACCCTGCCCTGGTGTGAGCACATTCCTTGACTAGAAAGTCAATTGCAGGGAATGTAGGACTAGGAAGAATGATGGGAGGAAGCTCAGTAGTGCAGGTAGGCAAGTTGGGAGCTATCTTCTCTGATTTGACTTCCCTGAGCTTGGCAGAAGTCAAAGGCTGCCGAGGAGACTACCCTTTGTCCTTGCTGAGAGGAGTCGTGACAGTAGTGGTGGTAGTTGTTGTTGTCGCTGAAATGAAGAGATGAGCGACATCTGGTGACAACAGAGACAGAGCAGTCAAAAAGAGCTCTGGATTAGATGACGGATGAGAAGGGATGTTATAAACCTTGATAGCATCATGAGGATTGCTTTCAGGAACCACATGTGTAGAGGTAGTGTCTTGAGTATCACTAGCCTGTGTCTTAGAATGTCTGAGAGAGACATCCTGAGGTCCTGTGTTACTGTCCTTCCAAAGTTCAGAGTGTCGAAACAACACTGAAGTTTGGACTGCGTGCAATTCAGTATTGACAGAGATAGGGACAACTATCTCTGAATCATGTGCTGTTGTGAGGACCAAAGAAGAGGGGATAGAAGAAGAGTAAAAGGCTGTGACAGCGTTACCTGATACAGCTTCAGCGGAGCTGACTAATACACTTTCAGTGACCGTAGTCACTGAAGGTGGTGGTAGCGCTGAAGAAGCAACAACGGAAGAGAGAACCGTTGAAGTAGCTGGGGCTGCTGATGGTGTTGGTAGTACACCAAAATCAGAGAGGGTCGTCTGTTAAGAGACCACCTTCCTTGGCATCTTTGGTTTGGTTGCGATGGTCTTTTTATGACCATCGCTTGGTTGTTTTCTCTTGGGGGCAGAAGTGTCAGGGATACTCACTAATGGGTTTGTTAGTTAGCTGGACACTGGAGTAGGGACTCCAATTATCTTTAGCATGTATGGTGTAAAGGGAGCATCACCTGGACGTCCCTCAATGTCCATGGATTTCTTTCCCACCATTGAGAAAGAATGGTTAGCCACCATAGGGTACTCATCCCCGAAAGCATGCTCCATTTGTTGTGAAGAATCTGGGGCAGGGGATGACAGGGTGCCTGTTTGCAGCTTTCATCCTATTGTACATGTCGCTGAAGATATAGTCAGCGAAGTTCAGCTTGTATCCTGTGTAGAGAGCAAAGCCCATGTCTTGGAAATGTTTGCTCGCTTGATCATGCAAGCCAGTCTTGGATCCCAGGCACTGAATAACCTGGGTGAAGATGTATTGCCAGCGAGCAGGCAAGCGCTTCTTCTCTAACTTGGAACCGATGGTCTTCAGGGAGGAGTTTTCCCATGCATAAACGATGGAGTCCAGGAAAGAGTCGATCACTTGTTTGGATGGTTCAGCGGCCCATTTTTCATTCTTGCCACGAGCAGGGATGCGAAGAGCATGCCTCAAAAATCCAGCAGTGAAGGCGAAGTGGCCAAGGGTGGGGATGGAGAAACCAATTGTAGGGAGTTCATTTCCTTTGTCAGTGGTGCAGGTGGTACAGTGAGCCGTGTACCACAGGGCTTGCAAATGAGAGGAGATGCCCACTGGGTTGTGAATGAAGGCATACATCAGCGGGCATGCCTTGATGAAGGTTACACCCTCCACAAATTGAGGACGCTCAGCATGGATATCTACCAAAGCAAGGTAGTTGCAGGGTTTGAACGTTGCTTGTTCCAGGAGAAAGTGGCAGACAGGAGCAGCGACAAGAGTTCCAGCAACTGTGGTGGGTTTAGCGATTTGTTCAGCAACTTTGCTTGATGAGGCCATTGATGTAGCATAAATGGGAACACCAAAAATAAAAATTATGGTTTAATACAAAAATGTATAAACTAGAGTTTGGTATAAAGAATACCAAATGTAAGGAGAAAAGAAACAAGTATTTTGATGAACAAGATCAAAATACTTGTGGCAATTAAGATAAAATAAAATGAAAAATAAAGAAGATTTAGAAGATATATGAAAAAATGGATTAAACATTATAAAATAGTCTTCTGTTCTGAGGAAACACTTAGAACAGGGTTTTGGTAATAGAATTCTTTGTTGTTTTAATCCAGATTTTTTAGTTTATAATCCTAAAAGATATTTTTTTTTTGTTTTTTTTTTAAATTTACATTTAAGGAGATGACAGAAGTGAAACAAGATGTTTCCAGTTTACATAAAAGGTTAAATCAAACCTTAATGGAGTTCGAGAAGAAAAACGCACAAGTGCGTGTTCTTGGTGTTCTTAAGTAAACTTGAGGATTGAGGGAAATTCTTTGCCTTTGAGAAAGTATTGAGAGCGTAAAGAAAGAAATAAGGCAAAGATTTGCTTAAATAGTATGAGGAGAGAGAAAGGATAGCTAAACGACGGTTTTAGCTTTTTGAAAAGTAATGATGACCCGACGCACGCCCCTAGAAAGGAGTTGGAAGGCAAACGTCGTGGTCCATCTTGTGTCAGACGCACGCCCCTAGAAAGGTCTGACGTGTCCTTCTCTTATTTTAAAAAAATTCTAATGATAATTATTCATTTGGAAAGTTAATCATTATCTTTTAAAATCTCTATCAAAAACAATAAAGGATTGTTAGTGATGAGTTTTATCTTTCCACATTCATTCCCTGATCAATGAAAAAATCAGGGAACGAAAAGGTTTAGAAGATAATACCTGAGTGAGAAAATACAGATATCGCCGAATCAGAGTTCAGCGAATGGAAAGTTTGAAGGCTTTGTTTGTATCACTATTTGTTGTTCGCTGAGTAATAACTATTCAACGTTCAACATACCAAATTCGCTGATGAGTAGATTGAATCTAGTTTCATCAAGAGGCTTGGTGAAAAAATTAGCGAGCTGATATTCAGTGGGTACAAAGTGAAGCTCAATTTCACCATTTATCACATGATCTCTGATAAAGTAATATCGAATATCAATGTGCTTGGTTTTAGAGTGAAGTACATGATTGTTTGCAATTGCAATAGCACTAGTGCTATCACAATAAATAGGGATTTTGGAGAGCATGAGATCATAGTCTCTGAGTTGATTTCTCATCCAAAGGATTTGAGCACAACAACTTCAAGCAGCAACATATTCAGCTTCAGCGGTGGAGGTGGACACTGAGTTTTGCTTTTTACTTGTCCAACTAATCATTTTCAATTTACCACCTAGTAGCTGACACCCACCAGTGGTGCTCTTTCTATCTATCTTGCAATCTGCAAAATCACTATCAGAATAACCAATTAGATCGAATCCTGAGTCTTTGGGATACCAAAGACCCAGATTGGGAGTTCCTTTCAGATATCTGAAGATTCGTTTTACATCGATGAGATGGGATTCCTTCGGTTCAGCTTGATACCGAACACAGAGACATGTAGAATACATGATATCAGGTCTACTCGCTGTAAGATATAGTAGAGACCCTATCATCCCACCATATGCAGTGACATTGACAGGTTTCCCATTAGGATCCTTGTTCAGAGTCAGATGAGGTGCCATAGCGGTCTTCATCGCTGAGCATTGTTTTATATCAAACTTGTTCAGCATATCTTTAAGGTATTCGCTTTGACAAATAAAAATTCCTTTGTCAGATTATTTTATCTGCAAACCTAGAAAATATGTTAGTTCACCCATCGTACTCATTTTATATTGTTTTTTCATTCTTTCAGCGAAACAAGTACATAATTTGGGTCATGTGAAACCAAAGATAATGTCATCGACATATATTTGAGCGAGTATAGTATAACCTTTAAGTTTTCTTAAAAAGAGAGTTTGGTCAATTTTTCCATGAATGAACTTTTCTTTAAGAAGAAATTTAGAAAGAGTATCATACCAAGCTCTAAGAGCTTGTTTCAACCCGTAAAGAGCTTTTTCAAGTTTGAAAACATAACAAGGGTGGTTAGGGTCTGAAAAAAGTAGGGGGTTGTTCAACACAAACTTCCTCACAGAGTTTTCCAATTATTAAAGCACTTTTAACATCCATTTGAAAAACTTTGAAGTCTTTATGGGCATCATAAGCTAAGAAAAGTCTTATAGCTTTTAAACGAGCTACAGGTGCAAAGGTTTCATCATAGTCAATACCTTCTTCCTGTCTGTATCCTTGAGCGACAAGTCTAGCCTGATTGCAAATAACAGTCCCGTTTTCATCTACCTTATTTCTAAACACCCATTTGGTTCCAATCATTGTTTTACCAGAGAATCTAGAAACAAGATTCCAAACTTTGTTTCTATGAAACTCAGTTAGTTCTTCATGCATTGTTGAAATCCAGCTAGGATCAGAGATAGCTTGATCTATCTTTTTAGGTTCAGAGAGAGAGACAAAATTAACATAGAGACATATATTACCTGTGCCTCTATGTGTTTTGATACCTGTATTAGGATCGCCAATAATATGATTTATTGGATGATTTGCAGTCCATTGCTGAGTTGGTGGTTGAAGAGAGAGATCAACTGCAGATTCAGCGAATTGTTCTTCTTCTTCTTCAGGGACAATACTTGTTGTTTCAGCGACATGTACTTCATCCTTCAAAATCAATTGAGGAGACTCAGAGGATTGATTTTTAGAGGATGAAACTTGATTATTCACTGAGGACTTTCTAAGAGAGACATCAGTAGGAGGAATCTGATTGAGAGGGGTAACACTGATCCCTAAGGATGGATCATTGCTAGTAGGTATTTCAGGGATTCCATCATCACTTGTTTCAGCATAGGGTTGATTATTGAAATAAGTTTCAGGTTCCCTATAGTGAGATTTCATCCATGCATTTAGTTCTTCATCTTCTTCAGAGATAGGAGAAGTGAGGGTAGTACAAGAATCTTCTCTTGTTGAAGATTCTGAAAGATTTAGATACTGAGGAGTATCCAAGAAATATTCCTTCATCAGCCTTTGGATCGAACTTACCCAAATGATCTCTGTCATTCAGAATGTAGCATTTACATCCAAAAATGTGAAGATACTTCAGAGTTGGTCTTCTTGCATGTAATAATTCATAAGGGGTTTTCTTAAATCTCTTCACAATCAGGGATCGATTTTGAGTAAAGCATGCGATATTGACTGCTTCAACCCAGAATTGAGTTGGAAAACGCGATTCGCTGAGCATTGAGCGAGCTGCTTCAATGATAGTTCGATTTCTTCTTTCAGCAACACCATTTTGCTGAGGAGTTCTCACTAAAGGGAAGTTGTGAGAGATACCTTTTTCTTCGAAGAAATTTATCAGCACATTGTTCTTGAATTCAGTACAATGATCACTTCTCATGGAACGAACAGTCAGATTGTTCAGAACTTCCATCCTTTTGATAAAAGAAATTATCACTTCAGGGGTGTCACTTTTGTATCGAAGAAAGAATACCCATGTGTATCTGGAATATTCATCAACAATCACAAGAGTGTATTTCATTCCAGATATAGATTGGACATTGACGGGTCCAAAGAGATCCATATGGAGTAGCTGAAGAGGTGAGGTCACTAAAGAAACTTGTTTTGACCTGAAAGATGCTTTTGTCAGCTTTCCCTTTTCACACGCTGAGCAAAGTTATTCCTTTGCAAAGCTATGATTTGGAAGGTCTCTGACAAGTCCCTTTTTGAGACAATTCATTAATTGTCTTAAAGTTGAGATGAGAGAGTATTTTATGTCATAAACAATTTATATCAGAGGATGCTTTGGATATAAAGCACATGTTCTCAGAGTGAGAACTATTCATATTGATGATATATACATTTTCAACTCTTTTGCATATTAAGGCAAGGTTATCATTGCAGTCAGTGACAACTCATCTATTCCTTAAGAATAGAACTTTGAAATCTTTGTCACATAGCTGACTAACGCTTAGTACATTGTGCTTTAGTCCTTCAAAGTAGGCAACTCGACTATACGAAATGGCTCCGTTGGACAGAGTTCCATAGCCTTTAGTATATCCTTTGCCATTTCCACCAAAGGTCACTGATGGACCAGCTTTTTCTTTGTAGTTAGAGAGCAGAGATGTTCTGCCCATCATATGCCTTGAGCATCCGCTATCGAGATATCAGATACCTTTAGCACTCTGCATACAACAAAGAGATTAATTGTTTGAAGGTACCTATATTACTATGGGTCCTGTCTTGTTAGTGAGAGGAGTGGCAGATGAGCTACTTGCTGAAGAACTCTCTTCAGTGGATATCTTCACCTTTGGTGGTTTTGCAACCTTGGTGGATTTCACTCAAGTAGCATTAGGACATTTACTTGCAATGTGGGTAGTTTCATAGAGACTGAAGGAACTTTGTCAGGGATAGAACCAAGAATTCCTTTATTCATTGTTCTTGGAGGTATGACAACCTCTTTAGGGACAGGAGTGAGGTCAATCTTAATTTTCGGGTTTGACCTCTGAAAGGATTCAGAGGTTCTTCTCCCAGATTTAGGATTGCCCTCTGAGGAAGTAGAGGATTTCTTGTTCTTCTTCTGAACGTTCTTCTTTTTAGGAACTTGGTCAAGAAACTCGTTCTTGATCACTTTCTTAGAATCAAAAGTTTTTAACACAGGAATCTTCTCATTTGAATGAGGTCTCTAAGAGGAAGAGGAAGGATCAGGGATAGAAGAAACGAACATTCCAAATTTAAGCATGGAACAGTCTTTCTCTGATTCTTCCTTTTCAGGGTTAAAGCCTAACCCACGTCTTACTTTCATAGGGATCTGGGCATTGATGATCTCATTTACCTTATCAGAGGCTTTGCACCATCCTTTGGTGGTAGCCTTTTCAGATTTGAGATCAGCGATGGCATTCTCTCTTTCAGCGATAGCTTGCTATTTCTCGATGCTAATCGTTTGATTTACAAAGACTTGGTCCTTTAAGGTTTCTTCAATCTTTGAGAGTTCTTTGATTTTTAGATGACAATTTTTTAATTGTTCAGCTAAATCAGTGTTAATTTTCTCAGCTTTGATTTTTCCATAAAGAGCATTATAAAAATCAACAGTCATAGCAGATAGGTTATCACATTCAGATAATAAGGAGATAGAAGGGCTGGTTACCTGAGTAGAAGGAGACTCAGAGGAAGAAGTTTCAGATACTTCTTCAGCGTCTTCTATTTTTGCCATAAGACATAAGAAGGCAAGATCTTATTCATTTGTGCCTGACTCATCAGAGGTCTTCGCCCAGTCATCTTCAGCATCCCAATCAACTTATTTAGCGATAGGACCTTTGCCTCTTGGCTGTTTTTTCTTCAAATCTCTGTATTTGTTTTTTAATGTCAAATACTTCTCTTTCTTATCAGAGGTCTCGGAGGTGGTAGGAGCTGCAACTTTCTTGGATCTACATTCACTAGCAAAGTGACCCTTTCGCTGACAATTGTAGCATATGGCTGAGGCTTTCTCAGCGGGCATAGTCTTTGATTTATCAGAGTCAGCGAGAATCGATGTTCTTTGAAAGTTGCTCTTTCTGGCGAATCTTTTAAAGTTATCGAACTCAGAGATGTCAGCATCAGTGAGTGGACTTTTGAATCAGTTTCACCTAACTCAGTGATAGAAGTAATAGTGGAAGAGGAAGTATTTTTTAAAGGATTTGCCTTTGAAGACACGAGTGCCAAAGAAGTACTTTTGGCACCCTTGAGTTCATTGATGAGGTTTTTCCTCAACACTTGGGATTGCTCTTCATTTAAAAGCATTCCATACAAAACACTTAAAGAGAGAGTTTCAAGATTCTTTGATAATTTTAGACATGTAGTGTACACTACCCATTCCTCGGGTAGTGCCTCCATGAACTTTGTCAGAATTTCAGCATTAAAATAGTGTCTATTGGCTGTCTTTAGATCAATCAATAGGCAATTAAAACATTGGTGAAGTTGGGAAAGAGTTTCACCTTTATGATGCATTAAGCTTTCATATTGTCTTACTAGATTTATACTTCTAGTGATTTTTACTTTAGAGGTTCCTTCATATTGAATACATAAAGTATCCCACATGGCTTTAGAAGTCCTCATTTTCATTACTGGTAGCTTTTGAGTCAATAGCAACTTCTTTCTTATCTTCTTTAGTCCATCGATCAGGAGTTTTAATGATACTCCGTACACGGATGGCTGGTGTAGTAGTGGTGGCAGGGACACCAGCTACCAGAGTTGTGGGAACAAATGGTCCGTTTTCTATATAATAAGGGATCTTTGGATCTGATCCTTCTAGAAACAATCATTCTTTCCTTCCACAATGAGAAAGTTATAACGGCTAAATATTGGAGGTTTAGCTAAAGACCCATTGTCATTATAGTTTGTATTAGAATTTGACATTTTAAAATAGTTTGGAAAGAAAATATTTTAAAGATAGAAATAACACTGCTCTGATACCACTTGTTAGTCCCTAAGGAGTCTACAAGAACTCTTGGATATAGAAACAGTTTGTAGAAGGGGGGGGGGGGTTGAATACAAACACACATATTTTTAGTTTTTAAATGAGTTTATATTGCATAAACAAATTTATAGTTACAAGCGGAATTAGAACAAGTTTTAACCTATTCTATTGTAACTAAAAAATCACTAAGGTTGATGCACAAGAAGGTAGTAAGAAAGAATATAGAAGGTTTAAGAGAGAAAGTAGCATGCACACAGACGAAGAAGATATCTTCATCTTATTTATACCCGTTTGAATTTAATCTAAAACAAAAAGTATATGCCACGTGGCAAGCATCAATAAGAGAGTTGTCCTTTGCTCAGAATACAGCCATGTTTTTGGCCGCATTTGAACAGTACCATATTAGATATGATGGGGACATAAGAGACAATCCGTACGTCATTCTCTGACACAGTATAGGGTTTGTCTTTTGTGCATCGAGGATAAGGTCAACACTAATCTTGTATGAGAAGCTTCACTTGATCGCTGAGACTGAATCTTCAATGATGAACTTTCAGTATCACTGAGGCTTCACAAGACTTCACACTTTGGATAGATAATCTTGGCTATCGTTGAACCGCTTCAGGTCACGTAGCTGATTGCCTCTTTCTTCAGCTTGGTCTTCGACGTTTGCTGAATGGTCATTTGGTGTGATCGCTGATCTTCAGATCTTTAGAGATAAGCTTAAGGTTCCTTGATTTTCAGCGATCGATGATGGCAGTCAGCGTATGCTATCACGGAATTTGAATTTAAGCTTAAACAAGGAATTTCACTAAGTGAAAAAAGGAATCATATTCAAATCACTGAGAGGAGTTATGATCAACAACCTCACTTGTTCATCGTCCTCGCACATCCATCCCCGATTCTCTCTGTTTTGCATCTCGTCTCACCATCACCGCTGATAGGGAAGTTATTCGATAACTATTCTCGTTATATTTGTTTGATTAATCGATGTTTGGGTTTAAGTTCTTGCAATTAGGGTTTCTACCATTGGTTTCAATTTGGTAATCGATACATAGGTTGTCAATTAGTTTTGCTCGAATAAACATGAACAATCATCGACTATTAGGAATCATAATAAAAAATGTACTTATCTATGGATTAAGGTTTTCGATTGAGACTACGGCTTTTATCGGTTAGGGTTTCAATTATTGAGTTTGTGATTTAGTTTTTATCGATCGAGAATATGTTTTCCTGTGATTCAAAGCTCCGTTGATTTTAGATTTTTGGAATTCCCTCAAACACCGAATTTTTTGATAGATCCCACAAATCCCGATAGTGTAGAATCTTTCCCAAAAACAACTGATTTTCCGATGGAAACTATGATTTTCAACAACTCTTGGATTTCTATTGGTCTCCCGATACATATTGGAATAATCAATAATTATCGGCCTTTTCGATAACTTTCGGTTTTTACTTTTCTTTGATTGTGTCAATTTTCTTTCCCGATAATATTCTGGTGTCCCTATAGTCTGATTTGTTGCATGTTGTTTTTATTGTTGACTTTGGTTTTAGTGTGAGTTCACAAATTTGGTTAACTTTTCATCAACTTTGGTTGTTTGCGTAGACTTCATATATAGTGATAGTCATGCTTTTCAGGTACACATTAGTGAGTCTGTATGGTTTTCGGATTTGTTCGGTTGCACATATTTATCTGTGTTTGTCGATCGATGCTTATTTGTGTTTATAATTTACTGTGATCACATCAATGACATATGATTCGGTTTTTCCTAACTGTTCCATTTTAGATAACATGGCAGCTAAGCATCTAAACGCACTAGCTACTGACGATGTGCTTTACAACGCGCTTATATCTCCCGACGATTGTCTCGAGCTCAAGTCCAACAACTTTCATCTGGACATTGATAAGTTCAGCTATCGTCACGTCTACTTGACTTACCGACTGCAGACGCAAGACCCAGACACAATATACGATGATCCAAATGTACAAGAGGCTAAACTCCCATAGAAGTTCATCTGCTCGGGTACTATTAACCTCTTCCCTAGGTGTCCTCTTTCGAACATAGATATCTCACGCCTATTTGCTACCCCCTGTTCACCATTCTTAATCGATGTCTGGTCCTCCAAAAAAAAAAGGGGATCGACAAGTGCAATTCAAAATTTCTACAATTGTTCCATGGTGTCGCGTACAACTGCCATGTTGACTACACTAGTCTTCTGTTGAACGAGCACGTGCAAAACGTTCTAGAGAAAGGGACAACCAAAGAGCGCATACCCGTTCCCTACATCCAATTTCTTCAATTGTTGATTTACGTCCAGATGAGAGACAACCCCAAATTCCCTCGCCGATCTCACCATGATGTCTGTCCTGGATACGCCATGCACTATCTAGCCAACATACAAGACATCGAAGGACTTCTAGCCTATGCAAACCTCATGCGAGTGTGTTAGCTTATATACTTAGACTATGATTAGCGACTCCAATGGCTTAACCCGCACCGGTTGGACCTCCCTAAGGAGCACGTCCTCCTAGGTGTCGGGGTTCGCGTGTTAGGATTCCTAGAGACCAGGTCCAGGCTACTTGGGGTACCTAGACGGTGTGCGCCAAGATAAATATGATGTGAGGGATCTGGAGCGGGCAGTGTCTTAGTGTCGCAAACTCTTCCTACTTCAACCCTATCGATTGCCACCTCTTACGGCGTCTGCACGAAGTCACGGTACAAAGTACACTCGACGATCTCACAGCTGCGCGTACCACTACTTCCACAACCGAGGGTTCTTCACTTGGTACCAAAGCAGACATTGCAACTACAAACAACAGCTACACTAACGATCACAACGAGTTCAAGGTGTATCCAATCCATATCATCTAGCCACCACCATTTGTTGCATTTTGATCCACTGATCGCAATGCCTCCGACCACTCTAGTCCTTTCTGGCTCGGATGTCCTGTCTAGCTAGGCCGCTTGTTCAGATTCAGGATCCAACCACTCACCACTACCGTCACCTCCCCCCACCGCTGTAGTCCTTTCTCGAGACTGAAAGGAGTAATATTAAAAAATACAGTTCAATTGAGCAAGGGAAGCAGAGAAAGACGTTCTAAAAAGACAAACGACACCCCCTTAGCCACAACAAGTCGGGTAGCCACATCCACTACCATTTCCCATCCGTTGGGACATAGTGTGGAAATATTTAACATCGTGGACCCAACGATGTAAATGCACACCCCCATAGCTAGTCAGTTTTTTCAACAGTCAGTTGTTTCACCTCATGGGGATTGAACACATGATATATTCGACCTCACTTGGAGATTCTGAATATTGAAGCAGAACACACGCCTCCCCATTAGTCAACATCTTTCAGTGCACCATTGACTCTAGCACCAAAGACGCTTCTAGGTACACCATTGTTCGGCACCTCAAGTGCTCAAACTGCGGATCTTCGTACTTCGCCGGACCATCTATAATATGACCACAAGCGGCATCCCTACAAGGATCGGATGGAAATCCCATCAGTGCTAACATTTTTCCAACACTGAACACGGGTCACACCGTTGATTCAACGGTTGTGTCAACTGGTGCTCTTGGTGAGCCAGGTGTTACTAACCCACCATCTATGGTATCTATTCTTGCAGCTCAGTTTATGCTATCGGCCCAAGTCAAAGAATTCAAAAGATTTGTAAAAGGAAAACAAATATCTGAGCATATATTTACTGCATCGCCACCTCCACCACAACCAGCTCCACCTTCGCCTATTTGTCGCCCTGTCTCAATGGACGAACTTAAATCCGAGCTTTTTTGCCCAATTGTTGTCCCAATCTGCTGAAGGTGGTTCAGTTGAAGTTGATCACCATGTTCTTCTACGTCAAGAAAATCAGTCTTCTTATGTTACTCGCACGGAGTTCAATGAATTCAAAATCAAGGTTCGGGGAAACTTCGATCTTGTCCTTGATGTCACCAACTCGACAAGAACCGACCTACGAGAAGCTGTGTCTAGTATTATGGAGCTCTTTCGGATTCATAGCGAATCATGCAAATCTTAGGCTCGCTCCAACAAATGCCGTTGGTATGAGCATGACGATGATGATGATAAGTGCCATGAAGGGAAGAAGAGACAGTGACTAGATGTCGGCGCCTCTACTTCAGCAATCTCTCAGATACCTAAAACTCCCTTGACCAACGTTCAGACTACTCAGGGTGATCGTCAAACAATTTCTAAGGCGATGGAGATTATACCTATAGTTGAAAAGCCTATTGATAAGCCTTTTATATACCCTAATACAAGTGATAATTAAACCAAAAGCAAGTATACTGATAGTCTAATATCGCATTTCAAGTAATACAATGGTTTGGAATACTTGATATCGTCTGCAGTGATTGGTAGTAAAAGCTTTGTAACAGTAATAATAAAGAAATTGTTTCAATTGACGATTTTGAAGACTTATGATTTGTTTGAGTTCACTTTAACAAATTAATAATATAGTAAAGAAGATAGCATGGGAGTAAGAATTATGGTGAGACTTAAACATAAATTCCAGTGGGCAATGTTGTAAAGATGCCACAATAGTGAAAAGTAACAACCAGTTCCATTATCTATTTTGAGTATTCCTTCCGGACTTGTACCCGTATACTACTGTTAGCTATAAACCCATATTCGTATGTGGTATCAAGACCAGTGATAGTGACTTAGTGTTTTCAAAATAGATGGGCTTAGAATATTTCTTTGCTAAATAATCACCTTTCCGAGTAGATTCCATATCATTCAAGTTGGTGTGCATTTAGTGGCTTATTCCTAGCTCCATAACACTTTGAAACTTTGATAAACGACCAACTTGTCAAGAATAATCAATAAGAAAAACATAAGTGGTAACCCTTCCAAGTATACTTCCTATATCATTCGGATAGACGTGCATATCGTAGCTTATTCCTAAGTCCACGACACATTAACACTATCAAAGTGATAAACCCGCAAGAAGTATCCTTTGGGATTATAAAACTTGAATGAAATAATGGAACTTCGTTATCAAAGAATAAGCCCACTTTCCTTTAGTTTAAACTCTCACCTTCTTACAGCCAAACTAAATAAATTTAGCTACTCATTATAAAAATTAAAGTGCAAGAAAAGTAAATAACGAAATGCCAAGACATGAACGTAATTGCGGAAAGTAAATGAGTTGAATATTAAATGATAGGAATGTAAATACCAAGAGAGTAAAGTGCAAGTATGTAAATGACAAGAAAAGTAAATGAATGGTAATGCAATTGCAATGTTGTAAGAACTCAAAGTAAACAACTATATGCTAAAAAAATACTTAAACTTTCCTGCTTAATATTCAAATATAGAAAAATCAGTTTAGAACTGATCCAAGATGCCCCTTACAAATGCACCAAACACCTCTATTTATACCAAAGAGGTGCACAAAAGACAACCCAAAAAGATAGGGTTCACAAAGTCAACTTAGGAAAGCATCTTCGAGTACATAAAGTAAACAACTAATAGACAAAGTACCTAAAGGGATAGTAATAGCTAGGAATCCTGTTGGTCCATAAAGGGTCTACAAGAGTTCAGTATAGAGAGAAAAGTTTGTAGAAGGGGGGGTTGAATACAAACACACACAGATTTTGGTTTTTAAATTAGTTTATTAAAATAAACAAATTTACAGTTACAAGCGGAATTAGAACAAGTTAAAAACCTATTCTATTGTAACTAAGAAACACGAAGTATGATGCACAAGAAGATGAAAGAAAGAATAAAGAGGGTATAGGTTAGATAGAAGCATGCATTAAGATGAAGAAGATATCTCCATCTTATTTATACCCGTTTGCCTTTAATGCAAGACAGAAGGTGCATGGCACGTGTCAAGCTTAGATAGGAAGCTTGTCCTTGTTAATAACACAACCATGCTTTTGGCCGAATATGAACAGTACCATATCAGATATGATGGGGACATAAGAGACAAGTCGTATGTACTTTTCTGACAAGGTTCTAGGTTTGACATTTGTGCATCGAGGATAAGATCAATCTTTAATCTTGCAAAGGAAGCTTCATTTGATCGCTGATATTAAATCTTCAAGGATGAACTTCAGTATCGCTGAGGCTTCACAAGAGTTCAAACTTTGAGTAGACAATCGCTGCTATCGCTGAACCGCTTCAGCTCACTTAGCCGATTATCACTTTCTTCAACTAGAGTCTTCGACTTTCGCTGAATGGTCTTCTGGTGTGATACCCGATCTTCAGGTCTTCAGAGATAAGCTTGTAGTTCCTTGACCTTCAGCGATCGCTGATAGCAATCAGCGTGTGCTATCGCTGAATTTGAACAGAAGCTTAACTATGGAATTTCACTAAGTATATTCAAAGGAATCATATTCAAATCACTGAGAGGAGTTATGATCAACAATCTCCCCCTATTTGATTATGATTAAGCAACATAGGAAAATTGCTTTAAGAGACTAGTAAAGGACTTAGGAAACATTTAAAGAAAAATTTTCTAAGTACTAATCTGTAAAGTCTTTTTCAGCTAGTCTATTATCTGAATTGAGTTTCATTTATAAAGATATGAAAGCACAATTTTTTTTCAAGTAGATAAGCGTAAAGTACATTCACTGATTGAATTTTCAGAGTGAAAGATCAGTGAGTTTAAGATAGTGAAACAAAAATAGAACTCTTATGTTCATTGTCCCTTTTACTATTTTCAGGGATCTTTTCAGTACTAGGATGAAGTAAAGTACTTTGAATTTCATTAATTATAATCTGAAGAATTACAGCGAAATGAAATTACAATGATAAAGGTAAAGTATATTACAAAGGAAATAGAAAACTATGACTGGTCAGAGATATTCTCGTTTCTTCTTTATAGCTCATTCTCATAAAGCGTCTTCTGTCGATTCATCAGAGGAGTATCTGGCCAGCAGCGCCAAAGCATAATCTTTATGAGAGAGGATGGGGCCTTGAGAATTTCTTGGTTTCTGAAGAGTCCTAAGAATCCTTCATTATCCAAGAATATCATACCAGGTTCAGGTAGTGAGATGATTTAATCTTCTTCATATCTTCGGTCTTGAGGGAGAGAGGTACAAAGCATTGATATATCAGGGAGCTCAAGAGGACCAAGAATGCTTTGATGATCAAACTTAGTTTCATGCTGATTCTTAGCACCTGAACTTCCTTCAGCGTTTGATCTTTTCTTTTTAGATGATTCAGGGAGAGGGGGAACTTGCACATGTTGTGACATTCTTTGCAGCAACTGATTCAGCACACTGTCCACCATGTCCTTGAATTTGGATTTGGAACCTTGAGTGGCGTCTCTGATTTCTAGCCATTCAGTGTATCCATAAATTCCTAAGAATTTGGCTTCTTCTCTCTCTGTTCTGTTCGTCCTTGTCATTCTTACATATACCTTTGGACCACCTCTGTTGGAGTGTCGCCCTTGGATAGTTGCATGAATGATTTTGGCTTTAGATCTTCGAAATTTCAGTCCGTCAGTGCACCAGTCAAGCTCTTTGTCTTTCTGCATAGTGGCTTCAGCGGATAGTGCACTTAGAATCTTCTGTTGAGCAAGAATTGGATCTACGTTCAAATTCTCTTGTGCAAGCTCTTTCTGTACAAGTGCTTCAGCGACCCTTTCACTCTTTTTCAGTTGATCTCTGGCCGCTTTATCTCTTGCAGAGTCTTCTCTGAGTAATTTCCTTGCTAAAGCAAGATCATTCTCAGTTTGCTTTATTTCCTCATCCCTGATCCTTTGTGCTTCCAATGCTTGTTCTCTATCTTCTCTAGACAAAAAATAGAGTTCATCTACCATCCTTATTGGTACGGCTTCAATGGGTTCAGCTTCAGGCACCCTTATTCTTCTTGCTTCGAATTCCCTAAGGAATTTTATTCGCCTTTCTTCTTCTTCAGGCTCGCTTATGATCGGCTTTTGAACGCGACGCCTGGGAATAAGGCCTTCTCTTCTTCAGAGTCAGTTTCAATTATGTACATAAACTGCTCTTCAGAGGAAGGTTCCTTCCATGAAGTTGAGTCCTTTGGGGGACGGAGATCACTGAGGGAAGGAGAGGAGGAAATAGTATTGTCAGAGGGAGTTTTTGTTGGTGAAGAAGGGAGTATGGGGGTTTCAGGGAGAGGTGCAGAGAAAGGGATAATGGCATCCAAATCTACCACTTCTTTTCCTTTGCCTGAGGTACCGGATTGTTCCTGAGAAGGTTGCGGTCCGTCCCCCAAGGGCTCTTGATGAGCGACACCAAGTCTTGACAATCTGAAGTGCTCTAAGGCACTTCCAATGTCGTCATCTTCATCATCATCCATCCCCCCATAGTGAGGGATAGGTTCTTCATCATCTTCTTCATCCTCATCTTCTTCTTCATCTTCTTCATCCGCAGTTTCAGTTTCAGGCCGCTGGATGTAAGGAGAGATTCTCTCTTCAGGGAACCTCTTGTTATTCTCCGAGATGAGTTCGTCAGTGAACTCTTTGGCACATCTCTCCCCCTCAATGTTATCAGGAGGTAGACAATGCACCATCAGAGTGCGAACGTTTGTCTGAACGTCCTTCAACTTCTCCTCAGCTTCTTGAAGCGTGGTCCGATCAGCAGCGTTGAAAGACGAGGAGCTTGCCTCAGAGAGCTTTGTGGGCATCTGCATCATATTGGATTGTGTCTTTTGAATAAACTCAAGGACGTTTGCTTGAGCAACAACCTTCTGCTCCAAGTTTGTCAGGGTCTGATGGAAGGCCCTGTTATCTTCCTTCAGGCCGAAAACGTCAGATATCAGGTTGCTGACGTTAGTCTTGATCGCTGGAGTACCAACGATCCTTCTGAAGATAAGCTCGGCCGACGTCTTCAGATTGTCCACCCTAGCCCTTGTGAGAGCACATTCTTTGACCTGATAGTCAATTGCAGGGAATGTAGGGTTGGGAAGGACAATGGGAGGCAACTCGGTGACTGGAGTAGGAAGCTTGGGAGCAGCCATCTCTTGCTTCACGTCTCTGAGCTTTGCGGCAGAGGGATGGCCCTGAGGATACTTTCCCATATTCTTGCTGATGGGAGGAGCACTGGTGGTGGTGGTTGTCGTCGCTGAAGTAGGAACAGAAGCGACACCTGATGATGACATAGATAAAGATGCCAAAAACATATCCGGATTAGAAAAAGGATGAAAAATCTTACTTGTCTCCCTGAGAGTATCTTGAGGATTACTCTTAGGGACTACATTTGCAAAGGTAGTGTCTAGAGGATCACTAACCAGTGTCTTAGAGTATCTGAGCGAGATACTCTGAGGTCCTTTTAATTTGGCCTTCTAAAACTAAGATTGCCTGAACAATAATGAGGTTTGGACTGCGTGCATTTCAGCATCATCAGGGATAGGGACCACTATCGCTGAGTCACTTGCTGAGGTGAGGACCCAAGAAGAGGAGATAGAAGTAGAAGACAAGGCTGTGGAAGTAGTACCTGATCCAGCTTCAGCAGAGCTGGCTAAGACACCCTCAGTGACCGTAGTCGCTGTTGATGGAGGTAGTGCTGAAGAAGCAACAACGGATGTAAAGACCGTTGAGGTGGTTGTGGCTGCAGTTGGTGTTGGTAGAACACTGAAAACAGAGAGGGTGGTCATTTGAGAGACCAACTTCTTTGGCTTCTTTGATTTGGTTGCGATGGTCTTTTTATGACCATCAGTTGGTTGTTTCCTCTTAATGCCAATAGTGTCTGGGTTGCTCGCTGTTGGGTTTGACAGCGAGGTGGACACTGAAAGAGGTGCTCCAATCACCTGCAGCATGTAGGGTGTGAAAGGAGCATCACCTGGACGTTCCTCAATGTCCAGGGACTTCTTCCCTACAATAGAGAAGGAGTGATCGCCGACCTTCGGGTATTCTTCCCCGAAGGCAACTTCCATTATGGTCGCGAAGAAGCGAGGATATTGAATAACAGGATGTCTGGTGGCGGTGTTGATGCGACTGACCATGTCGCTGAAGACGTAATCCGCGTAATTCAGCTTGTGGCTGGTGCAGAGTGAGTAAGCGAGGTCTTGAAAGTGCTTTCTCGCTTGATCATGTGAGCCGATTTTCGACCCCAGGCACTGGATTACCTGAGTGAAGATATACTGTCAGCGAGCATGGAGCCTTTTCTTCTCTAACTTAGAGCCCACCGAGTTCAGAGAGGGATTCTCCCAAGATTATCCAATGGAGTCCACGAATGCATCAATTTGCATCTTGGTAGGTTCAGCATCCCACTGTTGGTTCTTAGGTCGTACAGGAGAAGAATTCCAGCGGTGAAGGAGAAGAAACCTAGTTCTGGAATCTTGAACCCAATAGTAGGGAGTTGGGTTCCCTTGTCAGTTGTCAGCATGGTACAGTGAGTCGTGTACCATAAGGCTTGAAGATGAGAAGAGATGTAGCTTCTTTAGTGAATTGAGGGCGGTCTGCAGGGATTTCTACCAAAGCGATGTAGTTGCAGGACTTGAAGACGGCTCTTTCCAAAGGGAAATGACATGTTGGTGCAGCGACCAGAGTAGTGTCTTCAGCAGCAGAGGAGGTTGCAGATGCCATTGCTGTGGGAAAGATAGGAACACCAAAGAGGTAAATGATGGTTTTATACATAAATGTATAAACCAGAGTTTGGTATAAAGAATACCAAATTTAAAATCAAAGAGAACAAATATTTTGATGAACAATATCAAAATGCTTGTTATAAACAATAATAAAAAGGTTAGGTAAATGGATTATAGTTAAAAAATAGTCTTCTTTTCTAAGGAAAGAACTTAGAACAGGGTTTTTATAAAGGAAAAACTTTTTAATTTTGATCCAGATTTTCTTTATTTTTATTTTTAGAGTTTTAAGGAGAAGAAGAGGTGAAACACGATGTTTCCAGTTATAATACAAGGTTTAGATCAAACCTTAGTTGAGTTCGAGAAGAAAAACACACACAAGCGTGTTCTTGGTGTTCTTGAGAAAACCTTGAAGATTCGAATATTTTTTTTTGCCATGAGGATTGTTATGAAAGCGGAAGGAATAAAGTAAGGCAAAAAGAATGCCTAAATAGCAAGAGGAGAGAGAGAAAGAAAGGAGTGCTAAATGACGGTTTTAGCTTTTTGAAAAAGAAATGATGACCTGGCGCACGTTCCAAGAATGGAGTTGGAATGGAAACGTCGCGGTCCGTCGTGTGTCAGAAAAAGGACTGACGTGTCCTTTTCTTTATTTTTAAAAGATTATAATGATAATTATCCATAAGGAAGGTTTATCATTATTAATTTTAGAAAAATCTTCATCACTAATAGTAAAGGATTGTTAGTGAGGCGTTTTACTATTAAGAGAGACATTCTTTGATGAGGAAAGATATCAAAGAGTGTTAAAGATTAGAAGATAATACCTGAGGAGATGGCCTAGATATCGCTGAATCAGAGTTCAGAGAATGGAAAGTTTGAAAGCTTTATTTGTAATCCTTGTTGGTCGCTGAATAATAAATTATTCAACATTCAACATACCAAGTTCGCTGATGAGTAGATTGAATCTAGTTTCATCAAGAGGCTTGGTGAAAAGACCAGCGAGCTGATATTCAGTAGGAACAAAATGGAGCACAACTTCACCATTCATCACATGATCTCTGATAAAGTGATATCGGATCTCAGTGTGCTTCGTTTTGGAGTGAAGTTCAGGATTGTTGGCAATTGCAATAGCACTTGTGCTATCACAATAGATAGGAATCTTAGAGAGCTTGAGATTGTAGTCTCTTAGTTGATTTCTCATCCAAAGGATTTGAGCACAACAACTACCAGCGGCTACATACTCAGCTTCAGCAGTGGAAGTGGACACTGAGTTTTGCTTTTTACTTGTCCAACTTATTAACTTTCCACCTAGTAGCTGACACCCTCCAGTGGTGCTCTTTCTGTCTATCTTACAATCTGCAAAGTCACTGTCAGAGTAACCAATAAGATCAAATCCTGAGCCTTTGGGATAGCAAAGACCAAGATTTGGAGTTCGTTTCAGGTATCTGAAGATTCGCTTTACAGCGATTAGATGGGATTCCTTTGGTTCAGCTTGATACCGAGCACAGAGACAGGTAGCGTACATGATATCTGGTCTACTTGCTCTAAGATACAGTAGAGACCCAATCATTCCTCGATTGGGAGTGACATTGACTGGTTTCCCATTGGGGTCCTTGTTTGATGTTAGAGGAGGCACCATAGGAGTCTTCATCGCTGAGCATTGATTCATGTCGAATTTATTCAGCATGTCTTTAACATATTTGCTTTGACAAATAAAAATTCATTTGTCAGATTGCTTAATCTGCATGCCGAGAAAATATGTTAGTTCACCCATCATACTCATTTTATATTGTTTTTGCATTCTTGCAGCGAAACGAGTGCAAAGTTTGGGTCTTGTGGAACCAAAGATAATGTCATCAACATATATCTGAGCGAGTATAGTATGACCTTTATATTTTCTTAAAAACAGAGTTTGGTCAATTTTTCCACGAACAAATTTTTCTTTAAGAAGAAATTTAGAAAGGGTATCATACCAAGCTCTAGGAGCTTGTTTTAACACGTAAAGAGCTTTTTCAAGTATAACCAGGTTGGTTAGGGTCTGAGAAACCAGGGGGTTGTTCAACATAAACCTCCTCGCTGAGTTTTCCATTTAGAAAAGCACTTTTAACATCCATTTGAAAAACTTTGAAGTCTTTTTGGGCAGCATAAGCTAAAAAGAGTCTTATGGCTTCTAAACGAGCAACAGGTGCAAAGGTTTCATCATAATCAATATCTTCTTCCTATCTATAACCTTGAGCAACAAGTCTAGCCTTATTGCGAATTATAGTCCCGTTTTCATCTAGCTTATTTCTGAAAACCCATTTGGTTCCTATGACAGTTTTATCAGAGGGTCTAGGAACAAGATTCCAAACTTTATTTCTATGAAATTCAGTCAGTTCTTCTTGCATAGCTGAAACCCAGCTAGGATCAGAGATAGCTTGATCTATCTTCTTAGGTTCAGAGAGAGAAATGAAGTTAACATAAAGACATATATTACCTGTACCTCTATGTGTTTTGATACCTGCAGTGGGATCACCAATAATTTGATTTATTGGATGAATTGCAGTCCATCGCTGAGCTGGTGGTTGTGGAGAGAGATCAACAGCAGATTCAGCGACCTGTTCTTCAGATTCTGGAGTAGGACTTGTTTCAGCAACAGGTACTTCATTTAGAATCGGATTGATTTTCAGAAGTGATTTGGTTGTTCACAGAGGAATTTCCAAGAGAGGAATCAGCAACAGGAATCTGATTTAGAGGAGTAACATTCATCCCTGAAGATGGATGATCATTACTTGTTGGGTTTATAGGGATTTCATCATCATTTGCTTCAGCTGGAGTTTGATTGCTGAAGTATGTTTCAGGTTCTCCATAATGAGATCTCATCCAGGCATTCAATTCTTCATCATCATCAAGAGAGTGAGAAGCATGAATGGGACTAGATTCATCAAAGTTAACGTGCATGGATTCTTTAACATGTTGTCTTCTTTTGTTGAAGACTCTGAAGGATTTAGATATAGAGGAGTATCCAAGAAATATTCCATCGTTAGCTTTTGGATCAAATTTACCTAAGTGATCTCTGTCATTCAGAATGTAACATCTACATCCAAAAGTGTGGAAATATTTCAGAGTAGGTCTTTTCCCATGAAATAATTCATAGGGGGTCTTCTTAAATTGTTTAACTATCAGGGATCAATTTTGAGTGAAGCATTCTGTGTTAACTCCTTCAGCCCAGAACTGAGTTGGAAGATGCGATTCACTGAGCATTGAGTGAGTCGCTTCAATGATAGTACGATTTCTTCTTTAAGCAACACCATTTTGCTGAGGGGTTCTTACTGAGGAGAAGTTGTGAGAGATGACTCTTTCTTCAAAGAAGTTATCCTGAGTACTATTTTTGAATTCAGTGCCATGATCACTTCTTATGGAACGAACAATTAGATTGTTCAAAACTTCCATCTTTTTGATAAAAGAGATTATCATTTCAGGGGTATCACTTTTGGATCGAAGGAAGAACACCCATGTGTATCTGGAGTATTCATCAACAATCACTAATGTGTATTTCTTCCCAGAGATCGATTGGACATTGACAGGTCCGAATAGATCCATGTGGAGTAGTTGAAGAGGAGTGGTCACTGAAGAAACTTGCTTTGACCTGAAGGAGGCTTTTGTCAGCTTTCCCTTCTCACACGCTGAACAAAGAGATTCCTTTGTAAAGGTATGATTTGGGAGGTCTCTGACTAAGTCTTTTTGAGACAATTCATTTATTGTCTTGAAGTTGAGATGAGAGAGTATTTTATGCCATAACCAGTTTATGTCAGTGGATGCTTTAGAGATAAAGCACATGTTCTCAGAGTGAGAACTATTCATATTTATGACATATACATTTTCCACTCTTTTGCCTGTAAGGGCAAGCTTATCATTTCAGTCAGTGACAACACGTCTATTTTTTAAGAATAGAACTTTGAAGTCTTGTCACCTAACTGACTAACGCTCAAGAGATTGTGTTTTAGTCCCTCAACGTAAGCAACACGAGAAAATGATGTGGCTCCGTTGGATAGAATTCCATAACCTTTAGTGTATCCTTTGCCATTTCCACCAAAGGTCACTGATGGACCAGCTTCTTCATTGTAATCAGAGAGAAGATATTTTCTGCCAGTCATGTGCCTTGAGCATCCGCTATCAAGATACCAGATACCTTTGGCACTCTGCATACAACAAAAGATTAATTGTTTAAAGGTACCCATACTACTACGGATCCTGCTTGGTTAGATAGAGAAATGGCGGAGGAGCTACTAGCTGAAGAACTCTCTTCAGTGGATATCTTCACCTTTGATGGTTTTGCAACCTTGGTGGATTTCACTCTCGCTGATTTATCAGCTTGACTACATTCTTTTCATGAGCTAGTTTATCAGCTCTAGTAGCATTAGGACATTTTCTTGCAATGTGGGTAGTTTCACCACAGTGATAGCATTTCCTATATTTAAAGGATTTGGAAATCAGAGAGGGAGAAGGAAATTTCTCAGGGATAGGTCCAAGAATTCCTTTATCCATGGTCCTTGGAGGTATAACAACATTTTCAGGAGTAGGAGTGAGATCGATTTTAATTCTGGGGGTTGGTCTCTGAGAAAAGTCAGGGACCTTCTTCCCAGTTTTAGAAACTTTCTCTGAGGATTTTCTTGTTCCTATCTTGAGTTTTCTTATTATTAGGATCTTGATTAAGAAACTCATTCTTGATCACTTTCTTAGAATTAAGAATAGAAAGCTTATCTTTAGAAGAGGAGGATGAAGAGGCTGAAGAAGAAGGATCAGGGATAGAAGAGACAAACATTCCGAATTTGAGCATGGAACGATCATTCTTTGATTCTTCCTTTTCAGGTTTATAGCCTAACCCACTTCTTACTTTCATAGGTATTTGAGCATTGATGATCTCATTGACTTTATCAGAAGCCTTACACCATCCTTCGATGGTTGCCTTTTCAGACTTGAGATCAGCGATAGCCTTTTCCCTATCAGCGATAGCTTGTTGTTTCTCGATTCTTATAGTTTGATTTGCAAAGACTTGGTCCTTGATAGATTCCTCAATTTTGGAAAGTTCTTTGATTCTTATATGGCAATTTTTTAATTGTTCAGATAAGTCAGTGTTAATTCTCTCAACCTTAATTTTTCCATTCAAAGCATCGTAGAAATCAACAGTCATAGCATCGAGAGCTGACAAGTTATCATCTTCAGAAGGTAAAGAGGCAGAGGGAATAGTTACCTGAGTAGAAGGAGATTCAGAGGAAGAAGTCTCAGTGACTTCTTCAGCGTCTTCAATTCTTGCCTCATAGGTATGGGAGGTAGTGGGAGCAGCAACTTTCTTCGACCTGCATTCACTTGCAAAGTGACCCTTTCGCTGACAATTGAAGCAAATCGCTGAGGCTTTCTCAGCGGGCAGCGTTTTCTGTTTTTCAGAGTCAGAGAGGTTAGAAGGTTTTCGAAAATTGCTCTTTCTAGCAAATCTTTTAAATTATTAGTTAAAAGAGCTAGAGAGTTATCAAACTCAGAGATGTCTGCATCAGTGAGTTGATCTTCTGAATCAGTTTGACCTAATTCAGTAATGGAGGTGATAGTGGAAGAAGAAACATTTTTAGAAGAAGTTCCCTCAGAAGTAACAAGTGCCAAAGCAGTACTTTTGGCACCTTTGAGTTCATTAATTAGGTTCTTCCTTAGAAGCTGGGATTGTTCCTCACTTAAGAGCATACCATATAATGCACCTAGGGACAAGGTTTCAAGATTCTTTGACAATTTTATACATGTAGTGTACACTGCCCATTGATCGGGCAATGCCTCCATGAATTTTGTCAGAATTTCAGCGTTTGAATATACTCTATCGACTGATTTAAGATCAATTAGCAGACAGTTAAACCGCTGGTGAATTTGAGAAAGAGATTCACCCTTTTGATACATAAAACTCTCATATTTTCTTACAAGGTTTATGCATCTAGTTACTTTAACTTCAGAAGTTCCTTCATATTGGATACATAATGTATCCCACATGGCTTTAGAAGTCGTCATTTTCATGACAGAATGATAGACCTCATCAGGTAAAGTCATTGCTATTATTGATCTAGCTTTAGAGTCAATAGCAATTTCTTTCTTGTCTTCTTCAATCCATCTGTTAGGAGTTTTAACAATAACCCTTTCAGGAATGGCTGGAGTAGCAGTGGTGGCAGGAACACTAGCTACTATTGTTGTAGGAACAAATGATCCATTTTCCAGATAGTAGGGAATCTTTGGATCAGATCCCTCCAGAAATAGAGACATTATTTCCTTCCACAATGGAAAATTATCATGGCTAAACCTTGGAGGTTTAGCTAAAGATCCATTATCGTTGTAGTTTGTATTTGGGTTTGACATTTTAAAATAGTTTTAAGAAAAAATATTTTAAAGATTTAAGAAGCAAACACTGCTCTGATAACACTTGTTGGTCCCTAAAGGGTCTACAAGAGTTCAATCAAGAGAGAACAGTTTGTAGAAGGGGGGGTTGAATACAAACACACACAGATTTTGGTTTTTAAATTAGTTTATTATAATAAACAAATTTACAGTTACAAGCGGAATTAGAACAAGTTAAAAACCTATTCTATTCTAACTAAGAAACACGAAGTATGATGCACAAGAAGATGAAAGAAAGAATAAAGAGGGTATAGGTTAGATAGAAGCATGCATTAAGATGAAGAAGATATCTCCATCTTATTTATACCCGTTTGGCCGAATATGAACAGTACCATATTAGATATGATGGGGACATAAGAGACAAGTCGTACGTCCTTTTCTGACATGGTTCTAGGTTTGACTTTTGTGCATCGAGGATAAGATCAATCTTTAATCTTGCAAAGGAAGCTTCATTTGATCGCTGATACTGAATCTTCAAGGATGAACTTCAGTATCGCTGAGGCTTCACAAGACTTCACACTTTGAGTAGACAATCGCTGCTATCGCTGAACCGCTTCAGTTCACTTAGCCGATTATCTCTTTCTTCAGCTAGAGTCTTCGACTTTCGCTGAATGGTCTTCTGGTGTGATAACTGATCTTCAGGTTTTCAGAGATAAGCTTGTAGTTCCTTAACCTTCAGCGATCGCTGATAGCAATCAGCGTATGCTATCGCTGAATTTGAACAGAAGCTTAACTATGGAATTTCACTAAGTATATTCACAGGAATCATATTCAAATCACTGAGAGGAGTTATGATCAACAAATCCACTTTAGAATCTTCATCAAAGATTTCGAGCTATCCAGCAGTTAATAACCATTGGGTAATAACTTTTGATTGAGCCTTGCCTTGCCAACATCATATTGCATCCTGCTGTGGAAATACTCTCGTACAAAACAGATATGCACTTTATCTAAATTAGTACTCCTATGGTATAAAGAGACAAGGCAGCTAAGGATAGTGAGTTTCTCTTGTAATGAATAGAATGGGCCAAACAGGTAAATCACACATTTAGGTCCATAAATATCAAATAGTGAAATTAAGGTAACAAAAAGACTCAATATGGGATGTAGTAAAAACAACTAACCAAAAAGTTACAAAAATAGGTGCTTTGTACACTGAAATCCAATGCACATCACACCCCTAAGCTTAAATTATTGCATGTCCCCAAGTAGACAATAGTCATAAAAAATGACTCACGGTTAAAAAGAAAATTGCATGATCATGGCATTAAGTCCCAACATAATGGAGAGCATACCCAATCTGAAGTTCATAGCCTTTTATAAATATTTGGTGTTTGAGTTGCATCTTTTTCACTTGTATGGACCATAAGCTAGCATCATCCTTCCCATTGTTACATTCAAGAGAGTTTTTTCATTTAGGGACATTTGGGGTTTAAATAGGTTAACTCCATTTTTCCTTTTTCTTGCTTCACAAACATATGATTTTTCTTTTTATGCTTAGTACATGCACATAACCCCGATGGAGTTTTTGTTGTGCTTTTGAACCCCATCCGATTAAGAGCTTTTTCTCCTTTTTCTGTGGATAACCCTCCCCCTTACTTCATTTGGAAAATTGTACACTGAAATCCAATGCACATCACACCCCTAAGCTTAAATTATTGCATGTCCCCAAGCAGACAATAGTCATAAAAAATGACTCAAGGTTAAAAAGAAAATTGCATGATCATGGCATTAAGTGCCAACATAATGGAGAGCATACCCAATCTGAAGTTCATAGCCTTTTATAAATATTCGGTGTTTGAGTTGCATCTTTTGCACTTGTATGGACCATAAGCTAGCATCATCCTTCCCATTGTTACATTCAAGACACTTTTTTCATTTAGGGACATTTGGGGTTTAAACAGGTTAACTCCATTTTTCCTTTTTCTTTCTTCACAAACATATGATTTTTCTTTTTATGCTTAGTAGCATGCACATAACCCCTATGGAGTTTTTATTGTGCTTTTGAATCCCATCCGATTAAGACCTTTTTCTCCTTTTTCTGTGGATAACCCTCCCCCTTACTTCATTTGGAAAATTGTAGGAACCCATATCTCATATTTAATCAATGATCTAAACAAAATATGTAAAGCGGAAGCAATTCTAGATCAAACAGTTTATAAATGGAAGAACAAGTAATCATAATGAAGTACAATATGGAGATAAAACGTACACATATGATTAATCGTGACCATATATCTTACATATTTGGAATGATGAGGGTATTTGGAGATGGAGAGTTTCAAAGAAACAATCTCACATTCACACTTACAAATGGGGAAGGGGATTCCTATTGATAACCTAAAATAAGAAAAGTGAAAGCATCCTTCAATATAAAAGCTCCACGTGTTAAGGTGATATAACCTCTTATAGTTGAGGTATCGGGCTATGATAAGAAGATCAACCACTTGAAGATCTGACGAGGATTGAACCAAGAGCAGAAGAATAGAGAGGACAGAAGATCTGTATAAATGCTTCTCTTGAATCCAGAGGATAGTCGAAGCTCTGGGTACTTCTGGAAAGTACTTGTTCAGAAGATGAACATGTGATCTTCTGACCAGACTTCTGAAGTCTTCACTCAAGACTTCTGAAGTCTTCTTCTGGACTCTCTTCTTCTGAACGATCTCTGATCTTTCATACTTTAAGAATAGGTTTCCCTTTTTACACTTTCAACACTAAAATTAGGGCAAACAATCTTCTCCTAAGTGTTAAAAGGAAAACAATAAAAGGAAAAACCATTGAAAGTCATTGGCCGTCTTCCCATCGAGCTTTGAAAGCTTGGAGTTCCCCTTAGATAAAAAAGTAGCTCCCCCTTGATGTAGTAACCCCATTCCAAATACGATTTTATTCAAGTCCAAGAAATCCTCTGTATGTAGATAAAAAAGAAGCTTATCCAGAAGTTCTGGGTGTGCAACCAGAAGCTCTGGATGAAAGAAATTGAATCTTCAGAGGACAGTATGGACTGAAAAAGTGTTTCAAGCTACGCTCTTTTTCTTAATTCTCAACATTAAAATCAGATTCAATGTGCCATAAACACCACTGATAGCATTAAATACATATTTAACCTGTAGAAACTCAACACAACTGTTAGCCTCAGAATCTCAACCAACCCCATAGTATATTGATTCATCCAAACATGGATTGATAAACTGTGAGTTTCGTGACAATGCCATGCATAATCAGTCTAAAAATAAAGAATCTGTTTGTGAACTATGAGTTGAGTGGACATTCAGCATAAGAGCTTGTTCAAGTTATTTTCCATAGTCGAGGAGCCCAAAATAATATCAACCAGATATATTTGTTCCAAAAATAGAACTCGAAACCACCAAGATTAATTCTGAGAGCCACCATGTGAGATCAAAGGATAAAAATCATGCTTAGTAGTTCTTTGATCATTGACATGATTTCAACAGCCTATCTCTGGTTGCAACAAGAAAACTCTGATGAAGTGGTGGTTCTGAACTGTGCTTCTTGGTTCTTTGATGTTCAGAAGCAATACTGGTTAAGAGCGGGTCCAGAGCTGAGATAAACTGAAGCCGTGGCTGATTTAATGAATGATCTAAACAATATATGTAAAGCGGAAGCAATTATAGATCAAACAGTTTATATATGGAAGAACGATTAATCATAATGAAGAACAATATGAAGATAAAACGTAGACATATGATTAATCGTGACCATATATCTTACATATTTGGAATGATGAGGGTATTTGGAAATGGAGAGTTTCAAAGAAAAAATCTAACATTCACACTTACAAATGGGGAAGGGGATTCCTATTTATAGCCTAAAATAAGAGAAGTCAAAGCATCCTCCAATGTAGAAGCTCCACGTGTTAAGGTGAAATAACCGCTTATAGCTGAGGTGTCGGGCTATGGTAAGAAGATCAACCACTTGAAGATCTGACGAGGATTGTACCAAGAGCAGAAGAACAGAGAGGATAGAAGCTCTGTATAAATGCTTCTCTTGAATCCAGAGGATAGTCGAACCTTTGGGTACTTCTGGAAAGTACTTGTTCAGAAGATGAACATCTGATCTTTTGACCAGACTTCTGAAGTCTTCACTCAAGACTTCTGAAGTCTTCTTCTGGACTTTCTTCTTCTGAACGATCTATGATCTTTCATACTCTAAGAACATGTTTCCCTTATTACACTTTCAACACTATAATTAGGGCTAACAAAAATGTCCTCATTGGCTTAATGGGGGTGTGGTAAGTGTATAGGGATGGAGAGGACAGAAGCTCTGTATAAATGCTTCTCTTGAATCCAGAGGATAGTCGAATCTCTGGGTACTTCTGGAAAGTACTTGTTCAGAAGATGAACATCTGATAACATCTGATCTTTTGACCAGACTTCTGAAGTCTTCACTCAAGACTTCTGAAGTCTTCTTCTAGACTATCTTCTTCTGAACGATCTCTGATCTTTCATACTCTAAGAACATGTTTCCCTTTTTACACTTTCAACACTAAAATGAGGGCCAACAAAAATGTCCTCATTGGCTTAATGGAAGTGTGGTAAGTGTATTGGGATAGGCTTAATAGGCTGACATTTCATGGTTTATGGAATGGCTATGTTTTACCCGAAGTGTGTGTGTGTGTGTGTAAGTGAATATGTGGCCAAGAAGGATTATATATAGTTCTAGAATGAAACAAATGATTAGGACTAAGCAAAAAATTATTTGAGCTATAAATGCACAAGTACCAAGCTCACAACATGCCATCATGCAATAAAATAATATTACTACCTAGTATACAATCCCATGACTCTAAAAACAAAAAAAAAAATAGAAAGTCTAAAGGTGAGCATTATAACATCTTCTACTCCTGGGGAGTAGGGTGTGAACCCTATGCATCAGATATCCTCATATCCCTGCTGTAGCACCACCCACCAGCCATTCTTTCATCCTTGCATTCTCCTGTTTCAACTCCTTTTTCTCTTCCTTCGACCTTTTGATTTTATGGAACAACTTCCCCTTCTTCATTTCCTTATCTGCCTAAATCTCCTCTCTCAACTTCTTCACTACCCTTTTGTTAGGACCCAAACAATCAAGATATCAATATATGAAAAGATTTTGATAGGAATGATAACAGCCAAATGTAATATGTATTGATTGAATGTACAGTATTACAGAATATGTCTTTACTAGGCTTATGAAAACGTTAGTTCTAACAATCTAACTAACCATCTATTTATACATACAATAGAAAGACTAAAGTAACATAGCATTCATAACAGACAAGTTCAGAATAGGTTTTGAACTCCTTCAGATCTTCTTCTTCAGAAGTGTCTTCAGAACCTCTTCAGAAGTGTCTTCAGAACTTTTTCAGATCTTTTTCTCTTAAGAACCCAGTGCCTTTTGAAGCTATTATGATATCTCTATCAATCTCCCCCTTAGCTTCAAAAGTTCAGATCATACTTCCAGAAATTCAGAATTTCTCTTACATCCTTCAGAATTAGTCTTCGGTATTCTAGTAAGGATTCAGCAACTCTAACCATTTCTTTTGCAACTTTCTTGTGCTTCTCCCAATCTTCATTGCTTAGATTCTTTGGTCTTCTATTCTGTCTTTTTACCAAACGATCTCTGATTGCCATGAGAGTTCCATTGCAACATTTGTGGAGTTCTTCAAATCTCACAAATAATAGTTCCTGAAAGCATTTACAAACAAAGCCAGGAGGATGAATTACTAAAGTTCTTTTCTTCGAATTCTGAATATCTGGTTGACTCAGATTTGGTTTGCTCAAGTGTACTTGTTTCTTATTTAGAACATAAGCAACTTGGAAATCAGTCTTTGCAGCCCATATAAATTCTCTGTATAATCCATCTCTAAGCACTGGAAATGATTTTCTTAACTTGGTGATTGAGTCATGGAAGGGATAAAGTCTTCTGTAAACCCTGATTAGATCTCTGAGATATATATTCTGAAAATCAGCTTCAGAGAAGGTAGAAACTTCACCATTTTGTCTTTCCACAGTAAAGAATGCATACTTGTAATTTTGCCTTGTTTTCAAGTCAGCATTAATTACTTTGATCACTGGGCTCTCCTTTCTGGCTTCATTGATTGGAATCCTTAACTTTCTGATGATATCTGAGTACCATTGTTTCCAACCAAAAGATTTATGAATCCAGCAATCAATATAGTTGAACTTTTGTTCATACTCCATAAATATTTCTGGATGAAAATTTCAAGGAACATGGTTAAAGCATTTTCTTCAATCCTTTGTTCTTGGAGATGTTCCTCTTCAGATACTTGTTTTGTAGGAACCAGCTCTTCAGATATAGCTTCAGAAATAATTTCTTTACCTTTCTCTTTTTCTTTTTGACTGAGTTCAGAAGATTCCATATTCAGAGAAAACTTCAGAATTTCCTCCATGTCTTGCTTCTTTGAGTGAATTTGAAAATCATAAGCATCACTTAGTAGATAATCAGCTCCTCTGATCTTGTTTTCTCTTTTATGACCAGCAAGATAACTTCTTTTTACATTCTCTCTGAAGTGAATTCTTTCTTTTATCAGATAAGCAATTTCTTCTTTAATATCTGATTCTCCAACATAATCATTTGAATATTCAAGAAACCAATTCAGAGTTGAATTGGAGTATTTTGGAATATCTGAGGCCAGAAAGGTTTTATTTCCATTCACTATATATCTGAATCCAATGTCTGGACAAGTGAACACTCTAGCTATTGCTGAATTTTCAAGGTTTACAGGTTCCAACAAATTCACCTTTGATAAACCAAATTCCAAAGCTAGTTGAAAGTCATGCTTTATAATGTTTCTTATATAGATTCCCAGAACTCTTCTGACTTCATAAACAAGTTCTGCTTCATTCTTTGCAACACAGAAAGAAAGAACTGTCAATTTGTCTTGCAGTCTTAACTTGTATATGTCATATTGAGTAAACTCACATAAGGATCCATTTCTCCTTTCAGTTCCAAATCTATATATTAACAAATCATCTACAACAGATTTAGAAAAACATTTGATCTTCTTTATGAGAGTTGAATCATTTAGATTCTGAACTCCATACTTCTGAATAAAATTTCTGACTAGAAGTATTTTATCTTCAAACCATTCATCATTAACAAAGTCTTCCAGAGTTGCAAACTTCATACTTTTTCTGTAAATGTAGAGATAAATTTCTTCAGGAAATTCCAAACTTGTTTCTCCAAAACCGAATATATATTCTTTTTCATATACTTGATCTAAAATGGGCTCATCAGTTCCTTCCATATGTTCTAGATCAACTTCAAGTTCAACAACTTCATCTGGTTGATCAAGAAAATCTCTGAATATACAAAATCTGTTATCCAAAAGTCCACACTCCAGACTTCTTGGTTTATTAAAAAATATATGTACCCAACAGAACTGATTCAGAATTTTCCATAATCTTTCAGAAGCACTTCTGAATTCTTCACTCAGAAGTTGTTGAGGCTTCCAAATTACTAAAGCTTTTGTTTCTTCTGAGCTTTCTCCCATATTTACATCAATAACATCCTCTTCAAACATGATCACATCAGAAAGATCACTTGGTTCTCCAATGACATCTTCAAAAGCAAGGTATTCCCTTAGCATTTCTTCATTAGAGTCTGGAATTATATCTGTGTTATCTGAGCTTAGGTTTCCTTCAGAATCAAAATATATCTTTTCTGTTTCATACCCTTCCTCTACTGTATCTTCAGAAGAGTGAACAATTGCCTCTTGACCTTAATGTTCTGCAAACAAAATATCTTCTATTTCTTCAGAAACTCTATTAGATGTTTCACCAATATTCTGAGCATCTTCAGAAGTTTTCTCCAAGCTTTGTTTCTGAACATTTTCAACATCCTTTGTTTCAGATACTCTCTGTCTTTTCTCCCCCTCTTGATTATCAGGATCCTGATCATCAAGACTTCTTTTAAAAGTATCTGATTGATATTTGCATTCTAGAGCAGCTAATCTTGTGTTGAACTCTGTCTGAGAACTTTGAATGGATGAAAGTTGATTGAGAATCTGAGAAATATCATTTTTAGTTGCATAAACTGGTGGAGCAGAAGAAGAAGAAGGTTGAGAAGCTTTCAAAGAAGAAACTGATGAAGCCACTTCAGAAAAGGCTGACAGAAGTGCTTGTTTAAACATATTAAGATCATTGGAAGATTGGAGATGAAAATCATTCAGCCTGTTCACCATACTTTCCCCATGTTGATCCAACCTAACCTCCAACACCTTTTTGGTAGAGTCCGTTATTTCCTTGATGTCCTTCTGAATCTTTGCAAATTCAGAAGTACATAAATCTTTGAATTCTGTGAATTTAGAAGATGTGGGTAAGTTGCCAAGATCAACATATGAACTTGTTTTCAGACCTTCAGAAGAAGGTTGGCCTGTATGAGCCACAAAGGCATCATGAACCACATGTGATTATGTGAATGGGGCTTTTGTGATGTTCACCCCACCAGGACTTCCAACTAATCCTTGATATCCGGAGATAGGAATATCTATAGTTGTTGATGCAATGTGACAAACATTTTGCTTAGGAACATCTGAAAGATGTGTGTTTGTGTGAATGGATGCCACATTAAGTGGTTCAGAAGGCTCAAAGTTGAGTGGACACTCAGACTCAATGTGCTCAAAACTATGAAGGGGGGACATATATCCTTCATTTTCAACAAAAGGAACCTCCAATTGGGGTCCTAATGGATTATAAGCTGCTTGCCCCAATTGTGTTATTGAAACACCCTTCTGTTGAGAGATGGGTGAGTGGCTGGGGGGGTTAACCAAGGTTGCCATGGGCTCACTGCTGTTTCAATATTATCCACCAAAGAATGTGGACTAATAGTAGATGTGGTTGCCCGGCTTGTAACAGGTGGTTCACAGGTTTGTTTTTCTTTTACCTGTGTACTCCCCTCATCAATTTTTTGTCTTACCCTTCTACCCAGTCTCTTAGTTTCATTTTTCCTCTTCACTTGTTGAGGTTGTTCTCCCCCATGAACAGCCTCCCCTCTCTTTCTAGTAAATCTAGACTTTCTTGCATGATCACCACTTTGGTTTGAATCAGGGGAAGGGATTACTAGTTGAGGTAATCCCATAGATTCTAAATGCTCACTCCCAAACCTAGATGATGTACTTACAAGATTAATTAAATGAGAAGGTAGTGGAAGTGCATTTGGAAATTGAAGTTTTGCATTTGGTGGTCTTAAACTGTCCATAGTGAAGATAGGAACATGTACCTCATGAGCTAGAACAGGAATTTTTGAGACAGCCTTCATTGCTCCTTTGATGAGTGTTTGAAAAAATCTCTGAAATGGTATGTAGTTGAATGTGGACTTCTTCAAGATTGCAGATTTGAGTTCATCAAAAATGAGACTTGCATAATCATAGT
Organism: Silybum marianum; assembly: GCA_036898165.1. Lineage (NCBI taxonomy): Eukaryota > Viridiplantae > Streptophyta > Magnoliopsida > Asterales > Asteraceae > Silybum > Silybum marianum. The sequence continues at coordinate 27,649,641 of CM072533.1, read as the reverse complement.
GTTTGTTGAAGGCAACTCCATGAAAGATAATCCTCCCATTTGCAGAAGCTTGATCCAAACTTGAGCTCTTCCCAGATAAGCAGGTATTCAGAATGGAACTGAAGGTTTTCACTAAGGTTTTCAGAGTAACCCAAGCTCATAAAATCTGAGATCATTTCTGATGAAGATGGACTTGAATCATAACAGGTTTTCCCAAGAACCTCATCTGGTTTTGGCAAATAGTGAAGGCTCCTAATATCATCTACGGAGATGCATACCTTGTAGGCATGGACATAGGAGACAATTTCATCATCAGTTTCATCTATCTCAGCATAATACCAGAATTGTTGAAGATAAGAAGCAGGAACAGAGAATTTTCTAGAAAGTAGAGTGCGCAGAGGATGTTTATTCAGAATTTTAATCAACATTTCTTGATCATCAATGAAGTCTTTGGATTTGAAGTTCAGAGCACAGTTATTTCTTTTGATGTCAAGTAATTTCTTAGTAGGTACATAGAGTTTGGACAGATCACCGCTTTCATCATGAGTCTGGGATTCACTTTCAGCAACATTTGATTCAGAAACAACATCAATGGGTGTACCTTGTGTTTCCCCAATTTTAGCAGTTGTCGGGTTAGGGTTAGGGTTAATGATAGGGTTTGAAGATCCGGCTTGATGAGTTGCAGTTGTGGTTGTGTCTTGAAGCATTTGATCATCATTTAGTGGGATTTCCAGTGATCCAATCATTAATTTTTGAGGCACAATCTTGAATGAACCATCACTTGATGATCCATTGTTATCTTTGAAACTCGAGGACGTAGAAATCATGGCATTGGAAGTAGACATGAAGTTGGAAGAACACGGATTGGTAATAGAAAGAGGATCAATAAACACAGAAAGATTTCTCAGAGAAAAGTTGCTAAAAAATGAAGATGATGAGGAAGCCATTGATTTATATGACTGGATAGGCGCTGAAGGACACGTGGCCAAAAAGTAAATGTGATTAGAGTAGTAATCATCATTTATTAGGAGAAATGAACCGTTTAAAGGTCGTGTTTAAGAGAGATCCAATGAAATTAAAACACGTGGCACACGCTTAAGTGAAAAATCAAAGGGAAGCTAAGTTCTGAGAACAAGTTCAAAAACTTCAGAATTTGTTCAGAACTTCTGAGAAAAAGTTCAGAAGTCTGAAAGAAAGAATTCAGAAGAACCGAAGAATTTATAAGTGGAGTTCAGAACTAAACTTGGATCATCTTAGAAGACCAAAAATCATTTAAAAATATAAACTTCTGAAAAATATAAAACATTTTGAGAATTCAGAAGTAGATTTGAACAAATAGAAAACTGATTTTATCTAAGGAAGCTTGTTCATACTTCTTAGATATAAAGTGCAAGACTTTATTTCACCAATGCAGAGTTGTTATGTAGGAAAGAGTAGTGTAGAAATTTGAAATTAATACCACTCCCCCTTGAATCACTAGCAATTTTGATTCTCCCCCTTAATCATTGCAACTTTATCAAAGAAACAAGCAAATATTAGAGAAATGAGAAAAAAAATATGAAAAGTATTAAAGTACAATCTACCTAGAGACAGAAGAAATATACTTCTGAGTTTGAAAAGAAGCAAAGATCTGAATGTTGAACTTCAGAATATGCAAATTAATTCTGAAGAGCAAAGTATTCAGAATTTGATATAAAAACCTCAGAATGTAACTTCTAGAGTATAGGTGATGTGTAATACTTACATAGACATGTTCATCATGCCCAATTTACTTACCAAGAAGTTAAATCGTTTTTCATCAAGTGCTTTGGTAAATAAATCAGCTAATTGATAATCTGTCTGAACAAAAACATTTCAATATTACCTTTTTCCATATGATCTTTGATAAAATGATATCTTACATCAATGTGCTTGGTTTTTGAATGCTGAACAGGATTGGCAGTGATGTCTATGGCACTCTTTGAATCACAATACAAAGGAATCTTTTTGAAAGTGTAACCAAAGTCTTTTAGTTGAATTTGCATCCAGATCACTTGTGAGCAACATATTGCAGCTGCTACATACTCAGCTTCTGCTGTAGAGGTAGAAACACAATACTGTTTCTTTGAAGACCAGCTTACCAGTCTATCACCCAGAAACTGACATGATCCAGAAGTACATTTCCTGTCTATATTGCAACCACCATGATCTGCATCTGTAAATGCTGTTAGTTCAAAAATAGAATCCTTAGAATACCAAAGTCCCAATGAAGGAGAACCTTTTAGGTATCTAAGTATTCTTTTTGCAGCTTGAAGGTGTGATTCCTTAGGATTAGCTTGATATCTGGCACAAATACATGTAGCAAACATTATATCTGGTCTACTAGCAGTTAAGTAAAGCAAAGATCCAATTATGCCTCTGTACTTTTTCTGATCAACAGATTTTCCATTTAGATCAGGTTCTAACTTTGTTGCAGTGGCCATTGGAGTTTGAATACTTGAATAATCAGTCATGTCAAACTTCTTAAGTAAGTCTGAGACATACTTAGATTGATTAATGAATATGCCAGTGGGAAGTTGTTTAACTTGAAGACCAAGGAAAAATGTCAACTCTCCCATCATACTCATTTCAAATTCTGTTTGCATGATTTTCTCAAAATTTCTACAAAATTTTGGATTAGTAGAAGCAAATATAATATCATCTACATAGATTTGTATCAAAATCATATCATCACCCTCCTTTTTCAGAAATAAAGTTGTATCAACAGTACCTCTTTTGAATTTAGAATTCAGAAGAAAAGTTGTAAGAGTATCATACCATGCTCTTGGCGCTTGTTTAAGTCCATATAAGGCTTTGTCTAAAATGTAGACATGATCTGGGAATTCTTTGCTTACAAAGCCTTCTGGTTGTTCAACATACACTTCTTCATGTAAAATACCATTCAGAAATGCACATTTCACATCCATCGGAAATACCTTCATGTTTTTATGAGCAGCATATGCAAGAAAGATTCTAATGGCCTCTAATCTAGCAACAGGGGCAAAGGTTTCATCATAATCAATTCCTTCTTGTTGACAATACCCCTTAGCTACAAGTCTTGCCTTGTTTCTTACAACAATTCCATTTTCATCCTTTTTATTTCTGAACACCCATTTTGTGCCAATGACAGATTTACCTTTTGGCTTTGGTATCAATCTCCAGACCTTGTTTCTTTCAAATTGATTTAACTCATCCTGCATGGCTAAAATCTAGTCTGGATCTTGAAATGCTTCATATGGCTTTTTGGGTTCCATGCTACTTTAGAAATTTACATACAGACATTCATTTGATGTTGCAGATCTTGTTTGAACACCTTTTGATGCATCTCCAATTATTTGATGTACTGGATGACTAAATGTCCATTTGTTCACATTTGGCAATGGTTGAACAGATGAAACATTATTCAGAGAATCATAATCATCAATAATTGCTTGAGTTTCAGTATCATGATTGATAGCTGAATGTAAATCTGAAGACTCCCCCTCAAATGGAGAAATCTGAATTGGTTCAGAACTTTGAGGTTCATGGTCAGAAATATTTTGAACCAGTTCAGAAACAACTTGAATTGGTTCAGAAGTTGCATTTTCAGAAGTTGGAAGTTCTGAATTTGAGGTAGAGAGTTGTGGTGCTGATGTATTTGAAATTTGTATTTCTGAAATGTCTTGATCATTTGTGTTTCTGAGAAGAGAAGGATTTTGATAATCTGTAGAAACATTTACAGAAATATCAAATAAGTCTTGACATAAATTGTCTATATTGGATTTAAGTAAAGTTTGAGATGCAGAAGTAGAGTTTGTCTGAGTATGTTCTGAGTCCAAACTTTCAGAAGTTGGTTTATGTGCGAGTTCTGAACTGTGTTGTTCAGAAGTCATTGTTGGCTCATGAAATCTGACATTTGTAGTCTCAATGATTCTTTGAGTTCCTTTAATGAGTACTCTATAAGCTTTGGATCTTTGAGAATAGCCAACAAAGATACCAGCTACACCTTTTGGTGCAAATTTTTCAAGATGTGGAGTATCATTCTTTAGAAAACACCTACAACCAAAGATTTTAAAATAATCAATAGAGGGCTTTCTTTGTTTTAACAATTCATAAGGAGTTTTAAGAAATTTTTTGTTTAGAATGGTTCTGTTCTGAGTAAAACATGCAGTAGCAATTGCTTTTGCCCAAAGAGAGAGAGGAAGTTCTGAATATGCAAGCATGGTTCTTGCAGCCTCTACCAAAGTTCTATTCTTTCTTTCAACTACCCCATTTTGTTGAGGAGTTCTTGCAGCGTAAAAATTATGTGAAATACCAACAGATTCCAAAAAATTCTGAAGTGTTGAATTAGTAAATTCTGTTCCATTGTCACTTATGATCTTTTGGATTGGGAGTTGAAGAAGAACTTGAATTTTCTTCAGAAAGGGTATCAGTCTTTCAGAAGTATCAGACTTGAGTCTCTGAAATTCAATCCATGTATATCGTGTATATTCATTTACTATGACAAGAATGTATTTCTTTCCCCCATGCTTTGAGTGTTCATTGGGCCACATAAATCCCTATGTAGCATTTCAAGTGGAAATTTGCATGAAGATAGCATTTTCAGAGGATGAGAACTTCTTTTGATCTTCCCTAGTTCACATGCAGAACAAAGAGAGTTCTTTTCAAATCTGATCTTTGTAGTCCTCTTACAGATTGATGTTTGCCTAGTTCAGAAATGGCTTTGAAGTTCAGATGTGACATTCTTCTGTGCCAAAGCCAACTATCATTTTTCATTGATGTAGACATGTAACATACCCCTTGTAGTTGACCAGTTGCAGTGAATGTTGCTGTGTAGATATCCCCATCTCTATAAGCAGTTAATTCATTTTTGTTTGTTGTACTCAGAACATGATAGTAATCTATGTCAAAATTAACCTTCCAGTATTTGTCACAGAATTGACAAATACTGAAAAGATTATGTCTTAGTCCCTCAACATAGAAAAATTTCATTACTTTCACATCTCCTTTAATGAAAGTGCCATATCCTCTTACATATCCCTTTGCATTGTTTTTCAAAGCTAACTGTTCCTCCATATCTTTCATGATAATCAGTTAGTAGATCTTTGAAAGGTGTCATGTGTCTTGAACATCCAGAATCTAAGACCCACACATGACATATCTGCAAAAGAGATTATTGAGTTTTAGGTACCCATTTCAGAATGGGTCCTTTGTGATTAGTAATGAAATTTGAAGTTCTGAACTTTTTTTCAGATGTTTCAATTCAGAAGTTTGTTCAGAACTTTGTTTAGAACTTTGAGATTTATCTTTTTTAGTTTTATTTTTGTTTCTATTTTTTCGTTTAATTGAATTTGTCAATATAGCTGAACATTTCTGAATAGATTTCATCAAATTTTTCTTGTTTGTTTTGGAGTTAAGATGAAAATTATGATGACCACAATTAATACAGTGAATATGATTCTTTAATGTATTTACAACAGTATTAGACATATAAGAATCAATAACATTTGATTTTTCAACAAAAATTCTTTTATTCACTTTCTTTGATTTAGGTACATCATTCTTCTTTAAAAATGAAAAAATCTCTAATTTGTCATTCTTTGACAGTCTTTCATCTTTATTTTCTCCATACTAAAGTGGATAGCTCTGTAAAAGATAAGAAATGAGGATTAGTATAAGAAATTCTTTTGTTCACTTTAGGTTTATCTTCAGAATTGGAGTTAATTTTCTGAACTTCAGAGAGAGAATTTAAGGATTGTCCTTGTTAAAATTTTTTAACTCTGGTGTTGAAGTCAGAAGATGTTACTGAACATGGTGTTGAATTTAATGAAATGTTTGTATTAGTAGGAGAAAAATCTGAATTCTGATATTCTGGTTTTAAAAACACGGGATCAAACAATTTTGAAGGTATCTTTGAAACTTCAGATTTTAATTTTTCTCCTTCAGTCATACTTGATTTAGGTTTATAAACCAAATAGCCATTTTTATCAATGACTTGCACCATTTGATCATCATCATCTTCTGAATCAGAAGCATTTATTAGATCTGAAAATTTATTTTGAGTCATACTTGTTGCAAAATTATTTGAATTTTTTGTTGTTGTAGACTCATTATCAGAATTATCAAAAAATATTTTGGGATTCTCATCAACATCTTCTAAAGATTCAATATCTGAAAATTCATCATATTTTTCTTCATGTTCTGATTTATTATCAGAAGTATCTTTTGAAATGACTTCAGAATTGAATTCAGAAGTTATTACAGAAGTAACTTCAGAAATAATTTCAGACTTAACAATTACTTCTGATTTTTCTTCAGAAATAATATTTGATTCAGAAGATTTACACATATTTGAAATTATACTCATTTCTTCTGTTTCAGAGATTATTTCTGATTCACCAGTTTTAAGAGGTGTTTCTTCTGAAAACAAAGTCTCTGATTTTACAAAAGGAATTCTTTCAGGCAAAGAATAGTTTACAGGTTTGGAAATAACACCTGTTTTTGATTCATTGAAAATTTTCATTTTAGAATAATCATACAAGTTTGCAGGTGCCTTTTTTAAAATTTGAAGAAGACTTTCAGAAGTAATGCTGTGAAGAAAAGCCTAAGTTATAACTTCTGTAGTGACAACTTGATAAGTTCTGAAGATTCTGAACAAGTGTTGAAGTGGTTCTGACGAACTTCTAAAGACAGTTCTAAATATAGTTCTGAAGACAGTCCAGAAGCATAGTCTTACATGTGTATATATACTATTGGTCTGTCATGTAACTACCTATTAGTTTAGTATCTCTTATGGTGTATATATAGAGAGTTAGTTAGTCTGATTAAACTAACGTTCATAGATATACTTTGTACTTTCATGATAAATACTGTTTGTAACACTTGTTCTTATCAATAATATATCCGACTATGTTGCTCCAATCTTGTTCTTTATCTGTTACTCTATCTATATCTTGATCTACGGGAACTGTCAATTCTTATATCCTCTATATCTACGAGAACTTACAAGAAGCCCATCTCTTTTGAAGCAAGTTTCTGGAACTTAACACACTTCCTCCCTAACTAAAAACCTTAACCGTAGAACCAACCCAAACCTTGAGAATAACCCCCAAATCCAACCTCTTGTGGAAAACCAACCTTCGGCTGAAGCCAACCCAAACCTTGAGAATAACCCCCAAATCCATCCTCTTGTGGAAAACCAACCTTCGGCTGAAGCCAACCCAAACTCAGAAATCATGTCGAGGTCGCAGAAAACCAAGAGGGGGAAACCAATGTCGAAACAACAAAATTTCAAACCAATGAACCTATGGCCGATCAAGTAGATGACTTTGTTGATCCACCATTGACTCAGCCTAGAAAAAGTCCAGAGAAGGTATCCTATTCTAATCACTCTACTAAGTTTGTTCGTGGTCATTTGACCTTTTGTGTGACTGATGATGACCGTATCACAGTTAATATTTCGGAAGGGGGTCAAGATTTTTTCCTCATTTGAGCCAAAAGTTTTGCATCAGGCCTAAGTCCCCTTACAGAAGTGACAACTTCAGAAGTTTAGATCTGTTGTGGCCCCTCAAAACAGGAAGTAATTAGGAAAGATATATGCATCAAAAACTAACCCTAGTGAGCAGGATTCACAAAATAAAACGGAAAAGGCTAAATCCAGACTAGTCGATACCATGGCTGTGAGAAAGTCATCCAGGAAGAAGAAGCAAGGTGCGGAAGCATCCGAGCAGCAGCAAGCAAAAAGTACATCCATGCTAGTTTTCATTCCAAGGCCCAATTTACCACATGATGGGTTCACTTCTGCGGCTGTTGTGCTAATGTATGACAATATCAAAGATAAGATGGCCCTTACTGACAATGGTTTTGATGACAACATCATCTCTGAATTCAGTTTCATTAGAGATGTTGTCAACAAACATGGTTGGGCAACATACATGAAGGTACATCCATCCTTTAATATGACGTTAGTGAGAGAATTCTATGCGAAAGCATCACCCCATAGGACCACTATAATGAAGGTCAGGGGTGTGAGAGTGTCCTTTTCTGATGAGGACATCAATGGACTGTTTGGTCTCTCCACCCTATCAGAATACTCATATGACAAAATCTTGAAAAGTCCATCTTTGAGAATGCTCAAAGAGATGGTGAATACTTGGAAAAACCTGTGACTACTTGGGAAGCACATGACAGTCACATTTTGAGGGTCTTAGGGTTGCCAATCTTAACCCTGATGCTAATACCTGGTTCAATTTCATAAGGCATTCCCTTAGGCCACCACTCATGATATCATTGTTAATGTAGAAAGAATGGTCCAGTTATACTGTGTGATGAAGGGATTGTCCATCAATGTGGGGAAAAATATCCAACAGTATATATCATATTGCTCGACCAAAACCCAAGGAAAATTCTACTTTCCTCGGTTAATTCATAATTAGTGTATACGTGATGGAGTTCCCCAATATGAGGAGGAACTGGGGATCAAGAAGAAAGCTGATAAACGGAGCATAGATTTGAAGGTTGTCCATAGGTTGAAGGACAAAAAAGATGTTGGTAAAGAGAAGGTGGACATCAAGAGATTGGTTGAAGATTTAATGGCTCAAAACAGCAGTTTCTTGGACTGCTTGCTCAAACAGAGAAGATTGTTTGGAGATCAGATGGAAGCTTAACAGGTAAAGGTGGTGGAGCTAATCAAGGAAGGAGAACAAAAGAGCAAAGGTGATAGAGATATCATAATAGCTTCAAAAGGCACTGGGTTCTTAAGAGAAAAATATCTGAAGAAGTTCTGAAGACACTTCTGAAGAGGTTCTGAAGAAGTTCTGAAGACACTTCTGAAGAAGATCTGAAGGAGTTCAGAACCTATTCTGAACTTGTCTGTTATGAATGCTATGTTACTTTAGTCTTTCTATTGTATGTATAAATAGATGGTTAGATAGATTGTTAGAACTAACGTTTTTATAAGCCTAGTAAAGACATATTGTGTAATATTGTACATTCAATCAATACATATTACATTTGGCTATTATCATTCTTGTCAAAATCTTCTCATATATTGATATCTTGATTATTTGGGTCCTAACAATTGGTATCAGAGCCAATTCATCTGTTGTTGAAGATTTGGGAAAGAACTTGTCAGATCTGACAGTTCTTGGTGTTCTTGATCTACAAAATTCAAATTCAACTCAGGTGAATTCTCGATCTTCTAACAATCAAAGATGTCTAAAGAAATAATCTCAATCGGATCTGAAACGAAACCACCAACTCTCTTCTTGGGAGAATATGATCAATGGAGAATTAGAATGATTCAATTCTTGGATAACATAGATGAAGCCTTAATGCAATCTATCACAAATGGCCCACTAGAGGTATTTGTTTAGATTCCAGCAGTTCCCAGAACTGAATCCACCCCTGAAATCCCTGCATCAAGAATCAAGAAGAGTCCTGGAATGTACAATCCAGCTGAAAAGGCTCAAATGAAAGTTGATAGAAGAGCATTAACTTTACTCACCATGGCAATTCCTAATGAGATATTCAATAGAGTTGATAGTTTAACTTCCGCAAAAGCCATGTGGGATGAAGTAGAAGCTCAGATGCAAGGAAGTACAAAGGCTCAAGCACAGAGATTAAATATCTGTGTAGGAACATATGAAAATTTCAGATACAAAGAAAATGAATCTATCACTGATACATATCATAGATTCAATAACATTCTGAATGATCTAAGAAGAAATGGTGTTCAGAAATCAAATTCTGAGATAAATAACAAATTTCTGAACAATCTGGGAAATGATTGGTCAAGTTTTTCAGATAATATGGTAACTAGGAACTTGTCTAGAAAGACAATTCATGATGTCTATGGCATCTTGTTCCAACAAGAGGACAAGATCAAAGTTAGACAATATGAACAAAAGAAGACACAAGAAATAGTTGCCCTTCTGAGCAAGAACTACAATAATTCTTTGACCATTGCTACCAAGAAAGTTTGTGAGATCCCAGAGTCAACAGTTTGTGATGGGGATGAATCAGATGAGGAGCTTAAAAGGATTTCTGATAATATTGCTTTCATGACAAGGAAATTCAAACAAAGATACAATCAAAAATATCAGAATAAATCTAGATCTGAAGTTGGACCTAAGAAAGGTCAAGAGGTTGGTCAATCTGAAAAATCTGAACCCGCAAGATGCTTCAACTGTGGAGGGCCTGGACATTATGCAAGACAATGCAAGATGCCAAAAGTCAAGAATTCAGGTTATTATGAGAAGAAGCATCTAGTAGCAAAGAAAAAGGAGCTTAATCCTGCTCTAGTGATCAAGTATGAAGAAGACTGGTTAAACTGGAGTGATGGAGATGATGATGAAGAAGTTGCTCACTATGCAACAAATTGCTACATGTGTCAAATGGATCCAGAAAAGGACAAACAAGACACTGAGGTATCTTCTTCATCTTCTAAACAAAATTCTGAACATAATTCTGAAATTAATACTAAAGATTCAGAAATGACAAATCAATTTCAAAACATGTTTTCTGAATTTGAAACACTTAGAAACAAAATTAAAGGTGAAAGAATTTTAGTCAATCAATTCAGAGCTGAAAGTCAAATATATAAAGAAAATTGTCAAGCAGCTGAACAAATTCTTGAAAAAGTTTCTGAAGATGAATGAAAAATCTAAAAAGGAAATCCTAAATGTTAAGATGAATTTTCTGAATCAAGAGAGAGTTGATCTTTATAAAAAAATTAAGGAATTAGAAGATTTAAACTTTAAAAGAGGACAAGCTGAACAAACTCTGAATATTTTAACTAGTCAGGCTCAGAACTCAAAATTTTACAATATAAAAGCAGGTTTAGGATATAATGACAGTCAAGGTTGGACTTCTAAACTTTACTTGATCATTTATCTGGTTTAGCACCAGTTTAGAAGATCTGAACTATTAAGCTTCAGAACCCAGTCCCTTTTGAAGCTATTTTACTATTCTCAACAAGAACAATATACAAGATATAAGATTGGAGTAGCGAAGTCAGATGTATTATTGATATTGGCAAGATTACAAACAATATGTAATGAAAGTACAATTATGATCACTAAACTATAAACAGGCTAACTAACTTTCTATTTATATACAAAGAGAGATACTATTCTAACATGTAGTTCTATCACAGACCAGTAGTATCTATACAGGTTTGAGCATTACATTAGAACCTCTTCAGAATATGTCTTCAAAATTACTTTAGAAGTTCTTCAGAACTTCTCAGAAATCTTCAGAACTTCTGAAGTTACCACTTTAGAAGTTATGCCTTAGGCTTTTCTTCTAATCTCTCCTTTTAAGAACTCTTCCTTAGACTTCTGATTTTGGACTTTTGAGCTTTACTTAGTCGATTTTCTATTCAACACTAGTTTAGAAGATATGAACTATTAGCTTCAGAACCTAGTCTCTTTTGAAACTATCTTAATATACTCAATAATCTCCTCCTTAGCTTCAAAAGCTCAAATCAATGCTCCAATATCTGAGAATGGGAAGAACTTCATGAAAGATCAATCTTCTGTAAATCTTTTCTATATATATTAACTAATTCTTGGCAAGCTTCTTGTATTAAGACCAATCATTATCATCCATATTCTTTGGTCTTTTCTTTTGTTTCTTTTCAAGTCTTTCTTTTATTACATGCAATGTACCATTGCAACACTTACGCACTTCTTCATATCTGATGAATAGTTTGTGACTTCCCATTCTACACACAATTCCAGGAGGATGAATGACAAGAGTACTAGGATGAATGTTATCAAGTTCTTTTAGCTCAGAATTTGGTATCGTCAGATGTATTTTATCTCTTCTGAACACCTATGCAACTTGAAAATCATTTTTAGCAGCCCAAATGAATTCTCTGAATATTCCATCTTTTAAACAAGCAAATGTGTTTATGAACTTGCTAATTCTGTTATGAAAACTCTTGTACACTTTAATCAAGTCTCTTAACTGAATATTTTGAAAATCGGCTTCTGTAAAAGTAAACTCTTCTCCATTTGCTCTTTAAAATTTGAAGAAAGACTACTTGTAACCACTCTTAGTTCTTTGATTTGAGTCCAAAACTTTCACAACAGGACTGTCACTTCTGACTTGTGAAACAGCCAACTTCAGACTTCTAATAATTCTAGTTTGAATGCAAAATCTTTATTTACCCAACAATCAATGTAATTGAATCTTTCTTCATATTCCATGAACATTTCAGGATGAAAATATTCAAGGAACAAAGTATAAGCATGTTCTTCAATTCTATTTTGTTGCATCTGATCAGCTTCAGTAACTTCCCTTTCTTCCTCTACTCTTTCAATTACTTCCTTTACTTTAAAACTTTCAACCTTTTCTTTTCCTTTTATTGAAACTTCATCTTTCTTTTCAGAAACTGCAACTTCTAAGCTTACATTCTTTTGAACTTCTTCTAAAAATTCAAACTCAATATTTTTCTCTTTAGAATGAATTGTAAAATCATAGACTTGACTCAACAGATAATTAGCATCTCTTATATTGTTGACCTTTGTACGTCCAATAGATAAACTTCTTCTGACAAGGCTTCTGAATTGAATTCTCCCATTTAGAAGATAGATAATTTCTTCCTTCAGTTCCTTAGCATCAAATATCATATCTTTCAAATACTCAGATAACCATTTCAAAGTAGATGTTGAGTATCTTGGAATATCAGAAACTATAAAAGTAACTTCTCATGTACATTCACTAGAAACATTTATCAATTTGTAATAAAAACCAAGATCTGGAGTTGTGAAGATTTTCTTTGTATCAACCATTTCCACATATGCTGGTTTTGTTAAGTTCACCTTCTTCAATCTATTCTCCATGGATAACTGAAAATAATGCTTTATTAGATTTCTTAAATGAATTCCAAGCAATCTTCTTATTTTTGGAACAAGATCAGTATCATTTATGTTTGTATGATGAGTTAACAGAGATTACTTGCCTTGAAGCCTCAAGTTATAAATGTCAAACTATGTAAATTCAATTAGTGTATCATCTCTTCTTTCAGCACCAATTCTAATGACTTTCAGATTTTCTTCAATTATTTTGCTGTCACACCCCGCTAAAGCGGAAACACGAGGTACGACAGTTCAAAGTTTCACAGCAACAGGAATATAAACACCAACCATACATATATAATTAAAACGTCAAAGTTTAAAGTTTAAAATTTACAATCCGACTACTTTGACTTTAACAAACAAATTACATCAAAATAGATATATATATCAAGTCTTGATTGGTGTTTCCACAAAAGTAAGTCAGGCCTGATCGGTTACCTTCTTATCTTCCTGTAAAGCATGTAAAACAGAAGGGTCAACTACAAAGAGTTGCTGAGGTCACAGGTTTTCAAATGCACAAAATTTTTTATATGCAAGGTATAAAAATAGCGAATCGGATGATCGCATCAACTTTATCATTTTAACCTTTATGAGCAAATTTACAAATTACCATTACACATGATATATAAATATTGAGCCACTACTAAGCCTACTCGACATTCTACGCCACACGAACAACCTCAGCGGGGGGCCAAAAGTCCACATGGGTAGAGCACTCTTAATTGATAAAGTGCGCCCCTACTTGCCAGTTAGGTGGGTATGTCAGCCAAATAGCGCTATCCACAAATATCATCGGCTCATTTAGAGTTAAATAGTAGTGTACCACAGGGACTTTACATAACTCAACATATTATTTTTTTGTAACATAAATTCGCTCATCATAATGATTTATATGCTTTTCATTAATCAATATAAATCAATTCAATTTCCTTTAAAACAACATGCTTTGCACCCTAAAACGTATAAACATTTAAAAAGAGGGGTCGTGAATACCCACCTAGTTCGAAGGTTCGAACGTTCAAGGGTTCCTCAAGTGATATGATAGCTCCTAGTCTAGTGCAATAAATATAATGTCAGTAGTGAGTCCTTTGTCCACCTTATATTATTTGAGAAAGTGTGCTGATTGAGAATTTGTACTCGTTTATTTCGGATTTTCGGTAGAATAACGAAATCGTTATTAGTTTTAAAACAATTAGATAAGATTGGTGTGTCAAGTATGCATGCAATAATTATTTAGGTTACTATTCTTTATGCATGGTTAACCATTTAACTTTATTGAGGCATTTTATAAGAAATGAATTATGGAAAAAATTAATGTTTAAATAAAATAAGAAAAAGGAAGTAAGGGATCACACATGCAATCTGGCAGCCTCATTGGCCTGACTTTGGTTCTACTTTTGGTTAGCCTACACGACTCCAAATGTCACGAAATTTTTATATGTTTTAATCCACTGAGTTATGTTTATTCTGACCAATTTTATTTATTTTTTAAAGGTGTTTTGGTACCTCAAACAGTGAGTAACTCTAGGTCGTGACAGATTGAAATGTTGTTGTGCAACCTTTTTCTACAGACTGTTTGGTGATTCAAAACTCAGAATTTTCGAATGAGGTCAGTGGGGTTTGAAATCTAACTCAATTAATTTAATTTTAAAAAAAATAATCATTTCATTTGAATAAAATATGAGAGAGATATGGCCTCTTAAAGTCAGATCATCAAATCTGTCAGCATGCATGACCTAATTTTAGGTTACTTTTGTGTCTTGAATCCATTTTACATTCTTTGTAAGATTTTTGTCCCCATTATGTTTTATTCTTTTGGTTTTATTATGTTCTTACTGAGTTGTAAGAGTAAAAATAATGTATTTTAAGTGACCATTTTTTGCCTACATAATTTAGATACCAAATGGCTATATAAAATGATGGCTTTTGGCCATTTCGAATCTTCTCTTCGTTTCGAGTAAGAACCAAAGTTTAGGCTCGATTTTTGGCACATGCAATGGGTTTCAAAACCCACATGCATGAAGAATTTAATGAAGAAAACAAAAGAATATGGATCTGTATATATAACAATGTTGGTGTATATAACCATACGTCTTGCTTAGTATTTATATATTTATAAGAAACAAAATGCAAGAATATATCAACATCATCATGCAATGAAGGTTTCTGACCGTATCATAGATGCTTGATGATGGATAAAAAATAAAAGAGATAGAAGATTAGAATACAAGTTTTCAATATAATTTCTTAGATTTTTAAACTTTTTGGTTGGTCATTGATGTTCACCATTTTATAACACATATGTGTGTGGTGTTTTCATCTCTTAACATTTAAAAATCAAAAAGATGTTCTTGAAGTTTAAGAACATGCAAGAAGAAGAAGAAAGAGTTGTGTAAAATGAGAGAGTACAAAGTTTTAGAGAGAGAGAGAGTGAATTGTGTAAAATGAAAATGAGAGAGGTAGGCTCCTATTTATACTTGGAAAAATTGAAGAGAATGAGTAGGGAGAGAGAGAGAGAGATGGCTGGTTTTGGGAGAGAGAGAGGCAGAGAGATGGTGGTGTGATTTAAAGTGTAGAGTGTGTAAGTGTATAAAGGGGTAGTATTAGGTGATTTTTATTTGATTTGATTTTATAATTAAACTAAACTGGGCTTCTAGAAGGAGATCAATAATGATTTGATTTTATAAAAAAATCATAAAATATTTTAATTTTATATAATTTGGTCATTAAAGAGGCTAAATATCAGTATTCGGTACCGAAAACGAGCACTTTCTCAATTTTGGTCGAAATTGGTGAAATTTACTAAGTTTCTTAAGGAACTCACATTAATTTAATATTTTTATGATTTTGGCATTATTAAATTCATAACTGACAAAATCAGTAATTTCTGGACTGCCAAAAAAATAGAACCGTCGGCTAAAATTGTTAAATTCATAACGGAAAGTTGGCTAAAATTGTTAAAATTACGGTAAAGGTCCATTATTTCATAATATTTACTTCTCTAAGGCTTCCTAACCTTAATTAATTACACTAGATCCTGCTTGGGCTTAACTGAAAACCTGAAATTAGTTCTAACCTGAAGTGAAAATTTGAGGGTTATCACATTTACTGATCTTGATAATCTTCTTGATTACAGTGGAATCCAACATATTCTGAATACCATACTTTTGAAGAAATTTTTTGACTTGAATAGCATATTCTTCTGACCATTCATCATCAATGAAACTTTCCAGAGTGACATTCTTTAAACTTGATTTGTAAATATTTACATAGGTCTCTTCTGGAAAAACAATCTTCTCATCCATTTCATCACTGAAAATTGTTTCTCTGACAAACAAAATTGATCTATAATTGGAGCTTCAAGTTCTGGAAAAATCAATCTTGGAATTCAATCCATTCCTTATTAAGAACAACATAATATTCACTCAGCTTCATTATCACTTCATGACAGAATGATATGATCAAAATCATTTTGAATTTCAACTTCTTGAGCTTGTTGATTGATGAAATTTCTGAAGACTGATAGATCTCCATACATGAATCTACACTCCAGATTCCATGTAGGATTAAGAACTGAGTTTATAACAAGTAATTTTTCAAACCATTTGAATAATCTGAGAAGACCTTCTTCTTCTCTCCTGTCATTGATACGAACAAAATTTGGTCTCCAGATAATTAAATCTTTGATCTCATTCACCTCCTCTTCATCATCAAAATAGATTACATCAGAAAGATCATCAGGCTCTCCCAAATCCAAGAATTCATTTATCATTTCTTCATTAGAGTATGGAATCACATCAGTTTTATCTAAATCAATTGTACCATCTGAATTAGTTAGATTAACTCTCTCAGTTTCATACCCTTCATCTACATCTTCAGATATAAGAATATCTTCAGAAATAACAACATTTGGTTCTTAAGAAACTGCAACTTCTGTAACTGAAATAACCTCAGGAACAACATATGTTAAAGCTTAAAAAATAACTACATTTTCAACAGCTTCTGTATTCTTCTCAGAAGTAGTCACATTCTGAATATCTTCTAATACTCTAGTCTGAGCTATTTTACCATGTACATCTTCAGAATTAGAAATTCTTCTTCTTTTCTCCCCATCATGATCATCAGGACCCTGATCATCATGCTTTCTCTTAAGAGTTTTAGACCGGGCTTTACATTCCAGAGAAGTAATTCGTTGGACAGGAGTTGCTTCAGTTGTTTGCACAACAGTTAACTTTTCAAGGATCTTCTGAAATCATCCTTTGTAGCAAGATGAGATAAATTATGTGATTCAGCAGTTGATGGTAATCAAGTCTTCAAATTAGAAACTACAGAAACAACTTCTGAGAACGACTTCGGAATGGCTTCCTGGAATGATTTCAATACCAAAGTTAATACAGAGGCTTTTTCTAATACATCAAGCCTAACAATTATTTTCTTCTCCTGTCCATCCAACATAACCTCCATCCCCTTTTGTGATTTGACCATCAATTTCATAATGTCCTTCTTAATCTTTTCAAATTCAGATGTACAAAAATTTTTTAATGTCGAGAATTCAGAAGATGGGATAACTGTAGCAGGAACAACAGATGTTCCTGTTAGCATTCCTACAGAAGTATGATGGTCGGTTGATGTCACCACATCATGAATCATTACTGATTCAGAAAATGGGACTTTAATGATGTTCAACCCTCCAGGACTTCCATCAAATCCTTCACACCCTGTAAAGGAATGTCTATTAATGTTTGGGCAATGTGACTAACATTTTGCTTGTGTAATTCTTGAAGACTTGTGCTAGTGTGAATGAATTGGGCATCTTGAGTTCTATTACCATCAAGATTGATTCGACTATCAGACTCAATGTACATAAAAGTGTGAAGGGGCACATGTATCCTTCTATTTCAACATTAGGTTCCTCTAAATGGGGACCTAATGGTTGATTAGCTGCTTGCCACATAAGTGTTAATAAAACATCCTTCTGTTGAGAGATGGATGAGAGGATGGGGAGGTTAACAAGATTTGCCATGCGCTCACTGGCTATTTCAATGTTGTCCACCAAAGAGTGTGGAATAACAGATTGTGTGGTTGCCCGACTAGTAATAGTTAGGTCACAAATTTGTTTATCTTTTATCTGTGTTCTCCCCTCATCATTTCTTTTTCTCACCCTTCTACCTAAGCTCTCATTTCCATTTTTCCTCTTAACACTTTGAGGTTGTTCAACCCTTTGAACTTCCTCCCCACTTTCTCTAGGTGGAACACTAGACCCCTCACCAATCACACCTCTGGGATTTGAATCATGGGTAGGGACCACTGGTTTTGGTAATCCTACTGATTCACAGTACTCAGTCAATATCCTATTTTAAGGATTCACATGTGCTCTGAGTTCATCTGGCAATGGTATAGCATTTGGAAATTGATCAAGGTTTGAAGTAGGTGGCCTTAGAATGTCCATGGAAAAAAGTGGTACCTTGAGTGCATCATCACGTGGGGAATGTAAACATAGATGCTGATAGAGATACTAATATATAGCTTCAAAAGGTACGGGGTTCTGAAGAATAAGAAAGATTTAAAGAAAGAAAGATTCAGAACTCAGAAGACAAGCAGATAAAAGCCTAAGGCATAACTTCTGAAGTGGCAACTTCAGAAGTTCTGAAGATACTTCTGAAGAAGTTCTGAAGAAGTTCAGAAGTAGTTCTGAACATGCTTATCATTTTTCTACTGTAACTTTAGCACTTCTATTTCATGTATAAATAGATAGTTTGTTAGATAGTTAGAACTGACGTTTTTATAAGCTTATAAAGACATTATTTGTAATACAGTTCATCTGATCAATACAATATACAACATTCGGTGATCTATTTTTTGTCATCTTTCTATATCTTGATTGTTTGGGATCTATCAATTGGTATCAGAGCCAATTTATCTGTTCTTGAAGGTTAAAGAAGAACTTGTCAGATCTGACAGTTCTTGTTGTGTTCTTGATCGAAAAATTCAAGATTCAAATTCAGGTGAATTCTCGATCTTTTTCAAATCAAAGATGTCGAAACAAATCGTCTCCATTGGATCAGAAACCAAACCACCAACTTTGTTTTTAAGAGAATATCATCAATGGCGAATCCATCTTTGGTTCAATTCTTGGACAATATCGATGAAGCTTTAATGCAATCAATCATAAATGGCCCTCTGGAGGTCTATGTGGAAATCCCTGCAGTTCCAAGAACTGAATCCACTCCTGAAATACCTGCATCAAGAATCAAGAAAAGCCCAGGTATGTACAGTACTGTTGAGAAAGCTCAAGAAAAAATTGACAAAAGGGTATTAACTCTTCTTACTATGGCTATTCCAAATGAAATCTTTAATAGGGTAGATAGTCTAACATCTGCCAAAGCTATGTAGGATGAGGTAGAAGCCCAGATGCAAGGTAGTACAAAAGCCCAAGCACAACGATTAAATATCTATGTGGGTACTTATGAGAATTTTAGATATAAAGAAAATGAATCAATTACTGATACATATCATAGATTCAATAATATTCTGAATGATCTGAGAAGAAATGGTGTTCAAAAATCAAACTCAGAGATAAACAATAAATTTCTGAACAACTTGGGAAATGAATGGTCAAGTTTTTCTGATAACATGGTTACAAGGAATTTGTCTAGGAAGACTATTCATGATGTATATGGCATCTTGTTCCAACAAGAGGACAAGATCAAAACTAGACAGTATAAGCAGAAAAAGGCAAATGAAACTGTAGCCTTGTTAAGCAAAAAGTACAACAACTCTTTGACCATTTCTACTAAAAACAAAGTTTGTGAAATTCTAGAGACAACTCTGTGTGATGGGGATGAATCAGATGAAGAACTTAAAAGAATTTATGATAATATTGCTTTTATGACAAGGCAATTCACTCAAAGATATAATAAAAAATATCAGAATAAACCACGGTCTGAAGTTGGACCTAAGAAAAGTCAAGATGCTGGTCAAACTGAGTCATCTGAACCAGCAAGGTGTTTTAATTGTGGTAAGCCTGGTCATTATGCAAGACAGTGCAAAATGCCCAAAGTCAAGAACTGAGGCTATTATGAGAAGAAGCATCTTCTTGCAAATAAAAAGGAACAAAATCCAGCTCTAGTAACCAAGTATGAGGAAGACTGGTTAAACTGGAGTGATGGAGATGATGATGAAGAGGTAGCTCATTATGCTTCAAAACGCTACATGTGCCAAATGGATCCAGAAGAAAAACATGCACATAATTCTGAGGTATCTTCTTCATCTATTGAATTAAAAAAAATCTAAACCAAATTCTGAACAAATTTCTGAAAATTCTGAAGTGCAAAATCAATTTCAGAATATGTTTTCTGAATTTGAAACTCTAAGAAACTGAATAAAAGGTGAAAGAATTTGGGTCAATCAATTTAGTGTTGAAAGCCAAATCTATAAACAAAACTGCCAAGAAGCTGAACAAATTCTTGAAAAAGTTTCTGAAGAAAAGTTACAATTAAAAGAAAAGATGGACAGTTTAAAGAAAGATATTATTAATAAGAAATCTGAAAAAGAAGTTTTAAATGTAAAAATCAACTTTCTGAATCAAGAAAGACTTGATCTTTACAAAAAGATTAAGTAATTAGAAGATCTGAACTTTAAAAGAGGTCAAAATGAACAGACTCTGAACATTTTGACAAATCAGGCTCAAAATTCAAAATTTTACAATATTAGAGCAGGTTTGGGACATAATGATAGTCAAATTCTGAAAAAGGCACCTGCAAATCTTTATGACTATTCTAAAATGAAATTTTTTAATGAAACCAACGCAGGTATCATATCCAAACCTGTTAACTACTCTTTGCCTGAAAGAATTCCCTTTGTAAAATCAGAAACTCTGTTTTCTGAAGAAAAATCTTTTGATTATGATAAAATAGAGATAATTTCTGAATCAGAAGTAATGAGTAATAATGTTTTAAAATCTTTTGAAATTACTTCTGAATCTAAAATTATTTCTGAATAAAAATCTGAACCATCTGTTAAATCTGAGAAAACTTCTGAACCGATTTCTAAATCATCTTCTGAACAAACTGCTAAATCAGAAGATAATGTTGATAATAAATCAGAACATGAAGAAAATATGATAAATTCTCAGATATTGAATCTTTACAAAATAATAATGAGAATTCAGAAATTTTCTTTGATAATTGTGATGATGAGTCTGAAAATATTTTAAATCAAATTTTTTTTGCTTCTAGCATGACTCAAGATAAGTTCTCTGATTTAATGAATGCATCAGACTCAGAAGATGATGATGATCATATGGTTCAAGTTATAGATAGAGATGGATATTTGGTATACAAATTACAAACATCTATGATGGATGGGGACACTTTAAAATCTATAGAACCAAAGTTATCTTTAGAAATGTTTAACCCTATTTGTTCTGAAACAAGAGTTTCTAAAAACTGAAATTTCTTCCACATCATCAAATGATACTTCTATTTCTCCAAATACATCTTTAACTTCTAAAAAATCTTCAACATCATCATTTGACTTTATGCATAGAGTCAAATTCTTTGAAAAATTACAGTCTTCCAATTCAATTTCTAATACAGAACATAAACCCAAAGATAAATCTAAAATTGTTAAAAAGACTACTTATACTAATCCTCATTTATTATCTTTTACAGAGCTATCCTCTTTAGTTTGGAGAAAGAAAGGTGAAAAACTATCAAAGACTAACAAATTAGATAGTTTTTCATTTTCAAAGAAACATGATGTACCAAAAATTAATAAAGTGAATAAAAGAAATTTGGTTGATAAATTCAATAGTGTTGATTCTTGTTCTTCTACTGCTTTATTAAATATTCTGAAGAATCATATTCACTGTATCAATTGTGGTAATCATAATTTTCACCTACACTCCAAATCAAAGAAGAATAATCTTAAGAAATCAATTCAGAACTTTTCAGCTAAATTGGGAAATAAAAAGAAAAAGAAAAATAAAAATAAATCTAAGACTGACAAATCTCAAAGTTCTGAACAAACTTTTGAACTGAAAAATCTGAAGTCAAAGTTCAGAACTTCAATTTTTTTTACTAATCTCAAAGGACCCATTCTCAAATGGGTACCTGAATCTCAATAATCATTTTTTCAGATATGTCATGTGTGGGTCTTAGATTCTGGATGTTCAAGACACATGACACCATTCAAAGAACTACTAACTGATTATCATGAGAGATATGGAGGAACAGTTAGCTTTGGAAATAATGCAAAAGGTTATGTGAGAGGTTATGGTACTTTTATCAAAGGAGAAGTTACAGTACTGAAAGTTTTCTATGTTGAAGGTCTTAAACATAACCTCTTCAGTATCAGTCAATTCTGTGACAAATATTGGAAAGTCAATTTTGATATAGACTACTGTCATGTTCTGAGTTCAAAAAAGAAGAAAGAGTTAACTACCTATAGAGATGGAGATATCTACACTGCTATCTTTACAACAACTGGTCAATTAAAAGGGGTATATTATATTTCCAACACAATGAGGAATGATAGTTGGCTTTGGCACAGAAGAATGTCACATCTGAACTTCAAAGCTATTTCTGAACTGGAAAAACATCACTCTGTCAGAGTACTACCAAGATCAGATTTGATAAGAATTCCTTATGTTCTGCTTGTGAACTAGGGAAGATCAAGAGAAGCTCCCATCCTCTGAAAATGCTATCTTCATCCAAAGCTCCACTTGAAATGCTTCACATGGATTTGTGTGGACCAATGAAGACTCAAAGCATGGGTGGAAAGAAGTATATTCTTATCATTGTAGATAAATATTCAAGATATACTTGGTTGAATTTCTTAGACTCAAATCTGATACTTCTGAAAGGCTCATACCTTTTCTGAAGAAAATTCAAGTTCTTCTTCAACTACCAATCCAAAAGATCAGAAGTGATAATGGCACATAATTTACAAATTGTACAATTCAGAATTTTTTGGAATCTGTTGGTATTTCACATAACTTTTCCGCTGCCAGAACTCCTCAACAGAATGGGGTGGTTGAGAGAAAGAATAGAACTTTGGTAGAAGCTGCAAGGACTATGCTCGCATATTCTGAACTTCCTTTGTCTCTTTGGGCAGAAGCTATAGCTACTGCACGTTTCACTCAGAACAGGACAATTCTTAACAGAAAACTACTTAAAACTCCTTATGTGATTATTAAGCAAAGAAAACCCTCTATTGATTACTTTAAAAATTTTGGTGGCAGGTGTTTTCTCAGAAATGATACACAACATTTAGATAAATTTGCACCAAAAGGTGTAGCTGGCATCTTTGTTGGCTACTCTCAAAGATCCAAGGCTTACAGAGTATTAATCAAAGGAACTAAAAGGATCATTAAGACCACTAATATTCGATTTCATGATCCATCATTGACTTCTGAACAAGACAGTTCGGAACTCACACTTAATCCTATTTCTGAAAGCTTGGATTCAGAACATAGCAAGACAAATCAAACTTCTGAATCTCAAACTTTACTTAAATCAAACTTAGATATTTTATGTCAAGACTTATTTGATATTTCTGTTAATGTCTCTGCAGATTATCAGAATCCATCTCTCCTCAAAAGCACAACAGAACAAGAAATTTCAGATATTCAAATATCAAATATCTCAGCACCATCAGTCTCAACCTTAAATTCCGAAATTCCTATTTCTAAACATGTACACATGACTTCTGAAACAGTTCAGAATATTCCTGTTTGAGGAAGGGAATTCAGATCTCCATTCAGTTATCAACCATGATACTGAAAGTCAAGCAATTATTGATGATTATGATTCTTTCAACAATGTTTCATCTGTTCAACCATTACCAAATGTGAACAAATGGACATCCAATCATCCTATTCATCAAATCATTGGTGATGCATCAAAAGGTGTTCAAACAAGATCGGCAACAGCCAATGAGTGTTTTTATGTGAATTTCTTAAGTAGCATGGAACCCAAGAAGCCAGTTGAAGCCCTTCAATATCCAGACTGGATTCTACTAATACAAATATATGTAGATGATATTATATTTGCTTCTACTAATCCAAAATTTTGTAGAAATTTTAAGAAAATTATGGAAACTGAATTTGAAATGAGTATGATAGGAGAGTTAACATTTTTTCTTGGTCTTCAAGTTAAGCAACTTCCCACTGGCATATTCATTAATCAATCTAAGTATGTCTTTGACTTTATTAAGAAGTTAAACATGTCTGACTGTTCCAGTATTCAAATTCCAATGGCCACTGCAACAAAATTATCACCTGATCTAAATGGCATATCTGTTGATCAGAAAAAATATAGGGGTATCAATTGATCTTTGCTTACTTAACAGCTAATAGACCATATATAATGTTTGCTACATGTATTTGTGTTAGATATCAAGCTAATCCTAAGGAATCTCATCTTCTTGCTGTTAAAAGAATCCTTAGATATCTCAAAGGTTCTCCTTCATTGGGACTTTGGTATCCTAAGGATTCTGGTTTTGAGCTAACAACTTTCACAGATGCAGACCATGGTGGTTGCAAATTGGACAGGAAAAGCACATCTGGCTCATGTCAATTTTTAGGTGACAGACTTGTAAGCTGGTCATCAAAGAAACAAAACTGTGTTTCCACTTCTACTGCAGAAGCTGAATATGTTGCAGCTGCAATTTGTTGTTCACAAGTGATCTGGATGCAAACACAGCTCAAGGACTATGGTTACACTTTCAGAAAGATTCCTTTGTATTGTGATTCTAAAAGTGTCATAGCTATCACTGCTAATCCTGTTCAACATTCAAAGACAAAGCATATTGATGTAAGATATCATTTTATCAAAGATCATGTGGAAAAAGGTAATATTGAAATGTTTTTTGTTCAGACACATTATCAATTGGCTGATTTATTTACCAAAACACTTGATGAGAAACGATTTAATTTTATGGTAAGTAAATTGGGCATAATGAATATGTCTATGTAAGTATTTAGAATTATATTCTGAGTTTAATTTTTCTAAATTCTGAATAATTTGAACTTCAGATCATCTAAAGTTCTATTTTCAGAAATTTCTTCTTTCTAAACTCAGAAGTTCTAATTTCTTCTTCAAAGTTGTCTATCTTTCAAATACTTTCATTTTTCCCCATTTCTCTAACTTTTTCATTTCTCTGATAAATAGCATTGTTTAAGGGGGAGAATCATAATTGTTTATGATTCAAGAGGGAGTGATGCTAAATTTCAAAATCATGAACACTCCTTTCCATTAAACAGACCTGAGGTGCTGGTTACAAGTATTGAATTTCAAATCTAAGTAGTATGGACAAGCTACTATAGATAAAATATCTTTGTTATTGTCCAAACCTACTTCTGAACAGTTAAAATGATTTATATGTTTCAGAAGTATGTACTTTTAAATGATCTTTGTCATTTTGGAGGAATATAAGTTTGGTTCTGAACTTTCCTTGCAAGTTCTGAAGTGCTTCTGAATATCTTCATTTCGACTTCTGAACTTTTTCTCAGAAGTTCTGAATTACTTCTGAAGTTTTTGATCTTGTTCTCAGAACTTTACTTCCCGTTATTGATTTTAAGCGTGTGCCACGTGTTTTAATTTCATTGGAAAACTCTTAATCCACGTTGATTAAACGGTTCATTAATCCAAATAAATGATGATTACTCTTTTAATCTCGTTTCATTTCTGGCCACGTGTCCATCTATGCTTATTCAGTCATATAAATTAGATGGAATCATCTTCTTCCTCATTTTCTAGTGATTTTTCCCTCCAAAACCTCTCTGTGCTTATTCATTTGCAATCTAGTGCGTATCCTTATTCATTACCAGTGATGTCGTGTTCAAATGTGATGGTTTCTACTTCTTCAAGTTTCAGCAAGGACAATGGCTCATCCAGTGATGCATCGTTTAAAATTGTGCCTCAGAAAATAGTGATTGGATCAATGGAGATCCCTTTGAATGATGATCAAGTAGTACAAGACACAGCCACAACTGCTATTGGTGAAGCCGGACCTTCAAATCCAATTTCTAAACCTAACCCTAACCATAGTTCTGCTATAACTGGGGAAACTCAAATCAACCCTATTGGGGTGGTCTCTGAATCCAATGCTGGTGAAAGTGAGTCTCAATCTCGTGCTGAGAGCAGTGATGGACCTGATTTGTCCAAATTGTATGTTCCTGAACAAAAATTGCTCGATATCAAAAGGAATAATTGTGCTCTAAACTTCAAATCGACAGATTTTGCTGATGATCAAATGATTTTGATAGAAATTCTTAAGAAACATCCACTTCGTGTTTTGCTCTCAAGGAAATTTTCAGTTCCTGCTTCTTACTTACAGCAATGGTGGTATTATGCTAAGGTCGATGAAGCTGCAGATGATATTTCCTCATACATTCATGGCTACAGGGTATGTGTTTCCGTGGAAGATGTCAGAAATATACATTTCCTTCCAAAAGAAGATGAAGTTCTTGGGAAAACTTCATATGATCCAATTCCATCATCTTCTGAGACGATTTCAGATTTTATGAGCTTGGGTTATTCTGAACAACTAAATGCCTTAAGTTCATTCAGAAGGAAGTGTCTACCCCCAATCTGGTATTGTCTATTCTCTATCTTAAATACTTGTCTTTCTGGAAAAAGTTCTAGTTTAGACCAAGCATCTACAAATGGAAGGATTATATTTCACGGAACGGTATTCAACAAACACTATGACTATGCTTCACTAATATTTGAAGACCTGAAGAATGCCGTTCTGAAGAAATTCACATACAACTACATTCCCTTCCAACGATTCTTTCAGACATTTATCAAAGGTGCAATGAAAGTTGTTCCTGTTATTCCTGATGTTGCACATGAGGTACATGTTCCTATCTTTACCATGGATAGTCTTCGTCCACCAAATGCAAAATTAAACTTTCCAAATGCCATTCCATTATCTGCTTACTTACTTGAACTTGTAAATTCAAAAAATAGGATTGTGAGTGAGTATTATGAATCAATGGGACTACCAAAACCAGTAGTCTCTTCCCCTGATTCCCACAAGAGTGGTGAGCATGCTAAGGAGTCTACACTATCTAGGAAGAGTGGGGAGGCTGTTCAAGGGGGAGAACAACCTCAAAGTCTGAAGAGGAAAAATGTAAATGAGAGTTTGGGTAGAAGGGTGAGAAAAAGAACTGATGAGGGAAGAACACAAGTAAAAAATAAAGAAACTTTTAAACCAGATGTTATTAGCCGGGCACCCACATCATCTATTACTCCACATTCTATGGTGGGTAATATTGAAAAGGCCAGTGACCCCATGGCAACACTTGTTAATCCCCCCAGCCACTCACCTATCTCTCAACAGAAGGGTGTTTCATTAACACAATTGGGGCAAGCAGCTCATATACCATTAGGACCCCATTTGGAGGATCCTTTTCTTGAAAAAGAAGGACATATGTCCCTCCTTCATTGTTTTGAGCACATAGAGTCTGAGAGTCCACTCAACCTTGAGCCTCAAGAACCACTTCATGTGAAATTTCTTCACACCAACACACATCTTTCAGATGTACATAAGCAAACTGTGTGTCACATTGCCTCAACAACTATAGATATTCCTAATATTGGGTATCAAGGATTAGTTGGAAGCCCTGGTGGAGTGAACATCACTAAGCTCCATTCACAGAGCCTTTTATGATTCATGATGTTGTGGCATCTACAGGCCAGCCTTCTTCTGAAGGACTGCAAACAAGACCATCTGTTGGTCTTGGCAATTTAACCACATCTTCTGAATTTTTAGAATTCAAGGATTTTTGTACTTCTGAATTTGAAAACATTCAGAAGGAATTAAAGGAATTGACGACCAAATTAAACAAGGTGATGGAGGATAGGTTGGAAAAACAGGAGGTAACAATGGTGAACAAATTAAATGCTTTTCAAGTTTCTTCTTCAAATGATCTAAACTCCTTCAAAGATGCACTTCTGAATGCTTTCTCTGAAGTGATTTCCTCTGTATCTTCTCTTAAAGCATCTCAGCCTTCTTCTTCAAGCTCTCAGTCCCATACTTCTGAATTTGCTACTAAGGATGATATTAATCAAAATTTGAATCAATTATCTGCTATTCAGACTTCTCAGACAGCATTGAATAACAGATTATCTGCTTTGGAGTGTAGACCTCAGGTAGATACTTACAAAAGGAATCTTGATGATCAGGGTCCTGATAATCAAGAGGGTGAGAAAAGACAGAAAGTATCTGAAGCTACAAATGTTGAAAATTCTCAAGGTCAATCTTCTGAGAAAGATTCTGAAGAAGCTCAGAATATAGGTGATGGTTCAAACAGAGTTTCAGAAGCCATAGAAGATATTCTTGCAGAACATGAAGGTCAAGAGGTTGATGTTGCCTCTTCTGAAAAATTTATTGATGAAGGTTATGAAACAGAAAAACTATCTTTTGATTCTGAAGGAAACTTGAGTTCAGATAAAACAGATGTAATTCCAGATTCTAATGAAGAAATGCTAAGAGAATATCTTGCATTTGAAGATCTAATTGGTGAACCAAGTGATCTTTCAGATGTGATCATGTTTGAAGAAGAATCTGAAGCTAATATGGAAGAAATCTCAGAAGTTAATGAAGTCAGAGATTTAGTAATCTGGATGCCACAACAAATTCTGAATGAGGTTTATAGTGATATTTATGTAGAATTATGGAGTTTGTTGAGAAAATTCTGTTGGGTTCATTTATTTCTGAACAATCCAAGAAATCTGGAGTGTAGATTTTTGGATAACAGATTGTCAATTTGGAAGACTTCCTGAATCAACCAGATGAGAGATTTGAAATAGAGTTTGATCTAAATCATATGGGAGGAATTGAAATTGTAGATGAAATCCTTATTGTCTTCTTAGAAAAATTTGAAGTAAGGTTCAGACCTTGTATTGCTATTCCTGTAATAGATCTTCCGGTACTTGAAGAACCTGTTTTGGATCAAGTTTTTGAAAAGGAGAATGTTTTGGATCAAGTTTTTGGATCAAGTTTTTGTAGTGCATTTACCATGTTCGTTGACTATTTTCATCCAGAAATGTTCATGGAATGTGAACAGAAGTTCAATTATATTGATTGGTGGATCACCAAATCCTTTGGGTGGAAGCAATGGTATTCTGAGATAATACGAAAGTTGAGAATTCCTGTGAGTGAAGTCAGAAAGGAAAGTCCAATTGTTAAGGTGATTACTGCTGATTTGAAGACAATGAAAAATTACAAGTATGCATTTTTTACTGTGTAAAGGAAAGATGGTGAAAATATCTACTTTTTCAGAAGCTGACTTTCAGAATGTTAATCTAAGAGATATGCTCAGAGTATACAAAAGTCTTTATCCTTTTCATGATTCGATTACAAAGTTCAGAAAATCATTTCCAGTTCTCAGAGATGGTTTGTATAGAGAATTTATCTGGGCTGCAAAGACTGATTTCCAAGTTGCGTATGTACTGAATAAAAAACAAGTTCATCTGAGTAAAACAAACTTAAGTTTACCTAACATTCAGAATTTGAAGAAATGCACTTTGGTGATTCAACCTCCAGGTTTTGTATGCAAGTGCTTTCAAGAATTACTTTTTGTAAGATTTGAAGAACTCCACAAATGTTGCAATGGAACTCTAATGGCTATCAGAGATCGTTTGGTTAAAAGACAAAACAGAAGACCAAAGAATCTGAAAGATGACGATTGGGAGAAGCATAAGAAGCTTGCAAAAGAGATGAACAGAAGCTTGAAGGATGTTAGACAAATTTTGAATTTTTGGAATTATGATCTGAACTTTTGAAGGTAAGGGGGAGATTGATAGAGATACTAATATAGCTTCAAAAGGTACTGGGTTCTGAAGAGTAAGAAAGATCTGAAGAAAGAAAGATTCAGAACGCAGAAGACAAATAGATAAAAGCCTAAGGCATAACTTCTGAAGTGGCAACTTCAGAAGTTCTGAAGATTCTGAAGATACTTCTGAAGAAGTTCTGAAGAAGTTCAGAAGTAGTTCTGAACATGCTTGTCATTTTTGTACTGTAACTTTAGCATTTCTATTTCATGTATAAATATATAGTTTGTTAGATAGTTAGAACTAACGTTTTTATAAGCTTATAAAGACATATTTTGTAATACAGTTCATCTGATATATACAATATACAACATTCGGTGATCTATTTCTTGTTATCTTTCTATATCTTGATTGTTTGGGATCTATCAGATCCTTTAACAAAAAAATATTGGAACATCTAGAATGGAATATAAGTAGGCTTCTTTGTTGTAGTAATTGCTATTCTCAACTCATCAAACAATAAGGATGCATAATCATTTATGTTTATTAAATGTTATTCCATGAAAAATAGTTCTTATGTTTGCTGATGCTTGATCTAAGCTAGAATTCTTCCCAGATAAAAAAGTGTTAATGATAGCGAACAGAGAATACCAAATTGGTGGAAGATCATTCCTTCTAAAAGCATTTAAGATTGGCAAGTTCTCTGAGTAGCCTAACTTCATAAAATCAACAGTCATGTTTGTGGAATTCTTGATGTTGTCATAGTTAGATTCGCCCACTACACCATTTTTTGCAGGCAGTTCAAGATTTTCCTTATATCTCTGACCTTGATGCAAAACAAATAACCTTCCACAAATGAAGTAATAGTTTCACTTTCTTCTTCATATTCCATAACGTACCACCATTGTTGTAGATAAATTTCTGGAACTTGGAAGTGTCAAACAAACATTTTTCTCAAAGGATGCTTTTTGAGAATCTCAATAAGGATTTGTTGGTCTACAGTGAAGTCTTCACATTTTAGATTTAATGCATGATTATTTTTCTTGATCTCCATAATTTTGTGCAAAGGAACCGACATTTTATTTAGAACAGGACCAGTTGCTCGTGAAACTTCATTTGATTGAGCTTGTTGAGAAGATACTGCATCATCAACATCACCAGCATCAACAAGTGACTGATTTCCAGCAGCAATTGATTAAGAACCAACTTCAATTGGTTCGTCTTGATTTTCCCCAATTACAGTAAGTCTAGGGTTAGAGTTTGGGTTTGAACATATAGCATTCAGGTTTCCCTTGGTGGCAGTATCTTCCAAATTGTGATCATTTGGAAGAGCTACTTCGATCGAGCCAATTAGAACATTGTTTCGCGGTTTGAATGGGTTGGTTAAATTGAGAAGAAGACATTGTCGACGAAATTTGATGATCAGAAAGTGTAATTGAATTCAAGAAGTTCAGAATTTCTTTGGGAGGGAAAATTTGCACAATAAATTTGAATAGTAATGACGAAATAGTATTTATCGATTAGGATTGATCGGAGTGGGACACGTGTCAGATAAAGACCAAAAAGTAACTATGTTTAGTAGGTAATGATGAATTAACAACGATTAACCTTGCTACTAAAACGTTTTTAAGACGTGATTAATTTGTGGTCGAATAGAAAAGTATAACACGTGGCACGAGACAAGTTCTGAGAAACAAGTTCAGAACTTCTGAGAAAAGATTTAGAACTTCTGAGAATAAGTTCAGAACTTCGAACTTCTGAGAAAAACTTTCTGATATTTGAAAAACATTTAAGCACACAAACTTCTGAAGTTAGAAAATGATTTTTATAATTCAGAAGTGGTTTAAACAATTAAAAAAAATTGATCACCTTGGAAGTTTGTCCATACTTCTAAGTGATTAAGTTCATTATGAATCAGCACCGGAACAAGTCTATTTCAGAAATAATAATCTATCAAGATTAGTAACAATGATGAAAGATAGTAATATACTCCACCTTGAATCATGCAAAGAAGAAAAATAAAAAACTTCACCTTGAAAAATTCTATATAGAATTGATGATAAGAAAAATACAAATACTTCAGAGATAAGAATATAAGAAAATAGAACTTCAGAATTAATAAATTAAAACTAAATTATATATTCTTATATTTTAACATTAAGTTCTGAACTATAAAGTTCATACTTCTGAGAAACAAAATTCAGAACTTCTGAATTTGGTTTTTTTAGATTTCTGAACTAAATGCATTCATAAGTTAACACTTAGCTCTGCATTATTAAATGAATTATCCAGAAAGATTCATCATGTCCAATTTACTCACTAGAAAGTTAAATCTTTTCTCATCAAGAGCCTTAGTGAATAAATCAGCCAATTGATAATCTGTCTGAACAAAGAACATTTCTATCTTGCCTTTTTCAACGTGTCCTTAATAAAATGATACCTGACATCAATGTGTTTGGTCTTGGAGTGTTGAACAGGATTAGCTGTAATTGTTATGGCACTCTTGGAATCACAATAAAGTGGTATCTTCTTGAATGTGTAGCCATAGTCTTTGAGTTGAATTTGCATCCAGATTACTTGTGGGCAACAATTTGCAGCTGCTACATATTGAGCTTTTGCAGTTGAAGTTGATAGCCAGTTTTGCTTTGTAGAAGACTAGCTGACAAGTCTATCTCCCAAGAATTTACATGATCCAGAAGTGCTTTTTTTGTCTAATTTACATCCACCATGATCTGCATCTGCGAAAGCTGTTAATTCAAATCCAGAATTCTTAGGATACCAAAGACCCAATGAAGGAGATCCTTTAAGGTATCTAAGAATCCTTTTAGCAACAAGAAGGTGAGACTCTTTAGGATTAGCTTGATATCTTGCACAAATGCATGTGGCAAACATAATATCAGGTCTACTAGCTGTAAGATAAAGCAAGGATCTAATTATACCTCTGTACTTCTTTTGATCCACAGATTTACCACTTAAATCTATTTCAAGTTTTGTACCAGTGGCCAATGGAGTTTTAAAACTTGAACAATCAGATATATCATACTTCTTTAAGTCATTAACATATTTAGATTGATTAAACTCAACTCTCTCATCATACTCATTTCCAACTTAGATTGCATGATAGTCTCAAAAATTTTACAAAATTCTGGATTAGTAGAGGCAAATATTATGTCATCTACATAAATTTGTATCAAAATCAAATCATCACCTTCCTTCTTCATAAATAAAGTAGTATCAATTGTACCACTTTTGAATTTGGAATTCAGAAGGAATGTTGTGAGAGTATCATACCATGCTCTTGGAGCATGTTTTAATCCATATAAAGCCTTATCAAGAATGTAGACATGATCTGGAAACTCTTTGTTTACAAAGCCTTCAGGTTGATCTACATACACCTCTTTGTTAGAACTTAGAAATGTAAATCCGAACTTGCTAAGAAGAAACAAGTTGTTATCCTGAACCACGC
This sequence comes from Silybum marianum, assembly GCA_036898165.1. Lineage (NCBI taxonomy): Eukaryota > Viridiplantae > Streptophyta > Magnoliopsida > Asterales > Asteraceae > Silybum > Silybum marianum. Next base: position 27,616,552 of record CM072533.1, on the reverse strand, counting down.
ACTGCAGAAGCAAACTCATTAGTCATTAGTCCAGAAGCACCATCGTCAATCCAGAAGATTGGGCATCTTCTGGATTTTACTTTATGGCCTACACGTGCTTCAATGACGTGGCATGTCATGCTTTTTGTGTGTAAGTGATTCTGTTACTACTATAACTGACTTATCCACCAATGATAGGCTATCTTGTTGACTTTTCCTATGTAATAGCATAAATAGGGATAGCATTCACTATGTAAAGTATCGATTGAACAGGAGAAAAACAGAGAGTGTAATTTGTGTATTGTGATCATCTTCATATCGAGTGAACTACAAATTACAACTGTTCATTATGTCGTTCGTCATTAATTGCTTACAATTCTATACTACTTCTGATTAATTTCTTCGGCTTTACACTCTTTTTATTCGTATCTTAATCAACTGTTCTCGAGTATTTGGGGATATGGGTTCCAACTATTGGTATCAGAACTGCCTAATCAATCTATTGATTATTTGATGTAATCCAGTATGGAGAAATCCCAATCACTTAGAATTGTCTTGATTTTAAGCAACTATGATCAATTCTACCCAGTTTAACGAGTTTTTATTGTTTTTACACAATTTTTCTCACATTCAGTGGTATTTCTAGCTAAAATTTGAGTTTCAGTATTCATCGACATACAAATCCATGGTTTAGTCAAAAGAAATCGTTCTTCAATCTTTTTTTGTCTCTTAAAAACCTTCTACTCTGTTTGTTTCTCTCAAACATGGAAAATCCTAACCAAAATACCATGTATACATCCGGCTCTCTCACAAAACCTCCCACTCTAATAAGGGAAGAATATCCTCAATGGAAAATTCGCATGATCAACTTCCTTGAAGGTCTAGATGTCAATCTATATGCCTCTATACTGAATGCTCCTTTTATTCCAGTTTCCGTTATTCCGAGGGTACCTGCAACTGCTACTATTGAAGAAATTCCAGCAAGGCATGTCCCTAAAGAAAGAGGGAATTGGACTGATGATGACATAAAAAAGACTGAGGTTGACAAAAAGGCAAAGACACTTTTCATAATTGCCCTTCCTAATGATATCTTTCAATCTCTGGATCAATGTGCTTCAGCTAAAGATCGATGGGATTAGTTAGCCAACCAACTTGAGGGAGAATCCAAGATGAAGAAAAATAGAAGAGCTTAGGCACTGAATGAATACAACAGTTCTCAGGCCCTTCCAGAAGAATATCTTGAGCAGACATTTGATAGATTCAACACATTGATCAATCAATGTAAAAGATGTCACATCGTTAGGTATCATGAAGATTGTTGTTTCTTAAACGTCTAAATCCAGAATGGTGAAATTTTTCCATGTCATTACAAGCTAACCAAGATCTGGAACAGTGGTCTTTACACGATGTGTTTGGTACTCTTCAAAGTCATGAGAAGGACGTGGTGCTAAAGAAGACAAGTGTTGGTGGTCCCTTGGCCCTAATCTTTGAAACCAGAGGGTCAGGGAAAAAAACTAAAGATGCTGAGACGATAGGGAATAGCAAGCCCCTAATCCAGAAGCTGATATAGAGGCTGGTCTTTCTGGATCAGAAGATGAGCAAATGAACTCTTTCGCAGAGTCCTTGGTTCTTATTACCAGACAATTTACAAGGAAGTTTGGTAATTTTCCTTCCAGAACAATAAACGATATGACAACAGAAGTGAACGTCCTACTCTAGTCTACACACTAAGACATGAATTATGAAAGTAGAAAAGCCATAAGCTGAGAAGAAGGAAGAAGAGATGAAGAGGAAGAAGGATGTATGCTACAGGTGTGGCAAATCTGGTCATTACTCAAAGGAATGCAAAAACACTCTCATCAAAGATAAAGCTTACTACAAGAATAAGTATAAGTATAACAAAGATGAGAGAGCAAAATATGATGAACATGAAAACTGGCTTTCCGATCAATAAGCGATGCAGAGGCCATGTTCTGTGGAATAGCCATGTCAAGCGATACAGACGATCAACCATCTGAAACCCTGGTTTGTACTACCTCTGAATCCTCTGAATCTTCTACACTTGAGAAAACTATTTTAAACTTAACTCTTGATTTTGAAAATCTGAAACAAAAGCTTCTAAATGAGAAAAATATACGAAAAGACATTAAAAAATCCTTTACTCTGATAGAGAGAGAGAAATATTTTTAAACGATAAATGGATATTTCACAGAAGAAAAACAAGAACTTTCTGAAGAAAATCAAAAGACTTCAAAACTCAAATATTCCATAGAAAGTACTTTAAAAGAACAAATAAATGAGCCTAAAAAGCTTCTGATGGACAAGGATAGAGAAATTGATGCCAAAGAAAGTGACAGATTAAATTCTGTAGCACTTAAAAACTATTTTTAAAAAGGAAAGGGAATTCCTGCACATTGATCTTCAAAAGAAGGAGCTCTTGATAAAAAATTATCGAGATGCTCAAAAGGTGCACGGAAAAATAAATACACAAGTTGGGAAAACAGGCCTTGGTTTCGAGGATCTGGATCCCATTACGTGTAAAAAGAGATCTACTCTAGATTATGTATTCTGTCTGGGTAAAGAACAAAAACCCGATTGTTCAATCATATAGGAACAATCTGTGTTTAAAAGGACAAAGTATGAGAATGGCCATAAAACTCGAAACTCAAATATAAAAACATTAACTATTCTTCTGAAAGGGTTAGTCAAGTTAATTTGAAACAAATTCAGCGGAAGGATATGTTTATTTTTGAGTCATTCTCTTATATCACCTTAAACCTAAAAGCTGATGAGTTCATACCAATTCAATTAGAAGAAGAATTAACATTCAAATTTGAAAATGATATTTTTCAAACTCTGGTTGATTGTTCAACTCAGCAAAGTACAGATCTTAAAACAAAATCTTCGGAAAACTATCCTGAAATAACTCTCTGTTCCTTTAATGATTTAAATCTTACTCAAGAAACATAAAATGATTCATAAGTTGTCTATCCTTGGGAAAACGATGATCAACTTTATGATGATTTCTTTGACATGTCAGACAAATTACTCATTAAATTTGAGAATCGTATGCCTCCTACTTCTGTTCCGTTTAAATGTATAAAGAATAGCAACACTCCCTTCTTATACACTAATGAACCACATGAAGTGCGGGCATTTGGACCATAAGTTAGACGACTTTCAAATGGAATACCCCTCTCCTCTGTTCCTCTTAAAGAACAGAGAAAAGAGGTCTCCATTCATCCAGATTTTCTTGGAATGTGCTTACAAGCTAAGTCATGTCTGGAACTTGAGAAAGAAGCTGAAATCAAGCAGGAAGCTAAACTTGCGCAGCAAAACCTAAAGTCAAAGCCTCAGAAGTTCACTTATGAACATAAAGCAAAAATGGAAGGTTAATGTTCCTAATTCTTCTATTTCAGTAAATCCTTCCAAAGAGACAAGAGAGAAGATGTTCAAGACAAAACCAACAGAGAAGTATCATTCAGTTCCTAAGCATAAGTCTAGGCTAGATTAGAAGTTCTTTCAAACAACTGATGCTAGAATAGACATGAATAAAAACTATTGTAATTATCATTCAAGTAATGAAAATTCAATGGATTCTTTTATGTCCTAGAACTCTGAATGTTTCTCTCTATTTTCCAAACTCAAACAATTCTTCTCTAATCAAAACTATTTTTCTTCTTACTCCTAGAAAAGATCAAATCTTAAATATCTGAAGTCAAATAAGTCTAAGCTAAAACCAGATAAACCAGAAGTTTTCAACAAATCTGTAAAATTTCGGAATACAAAAATAATATTAATACGAATCAGAAACCTAACTATAAAGGACCCATTATGAAATGGGTACCTAAATCTCTATGATTTTGATTGTAGAAACAGTGTGTGCACATCTGGTATCTTGACTCTGGATGCTCGAGGCACATGACTAGATCAAGACACTTACTCTCGATGTTCAAAGATAAACCTGGTGGAGCAGTAACATTTGGAGATAATGGTAAGGGTCAAATAAAAGGCTTTGGTACTCTACAAGAACGTAACATTACCTTTTCAAAAAGTAGCTCATGTTTCTGGATTGAAACGTAATCTTTTAAGTGTGAGTCAACCCTGTGATGCTAAAATGTTAGTTGTTTTGATGAAAAACATTGTTACTTAGTGTCTAAGGCAAAAGAAGAGCTGTGGAGATCCGACAGAAAAGGTAACCTGTAAATGATGAACTTCACTTCTAAAGATGGTACAAAAACCCTCTGTCTTAGCTCCAAGAAGAGTGAAGTAGCTTGACTCTGGCATCATAAACTCTCTCACTTAAACTGTCAAAGCCTCAAATTACTGGTAAAACATACCTTGGTTGAGGGCCTCCTAGAGGTTCACTTCCAGAAGGATCATCTCTGTCCTACTTATGAAATAGGAAAAATCAAAAGAGCCTCCCTTAAAACAAAAAGTGATCATTTTTGTCTAAGGCCTCTGCAAATGCTACCTGTTGACCTCTGTGGTCCCATTGTTGTGTAGAGTGTTTCAGGCAAAAAGTATATACTTGTGCTGATTGATGAATGATAGTTGGCTTTGGCACAGAAGAATGTCACATCTGAACTTCAAAGCCATTTCTGAACTGGAAAGACACAACTCTATAGGACTACCAAAGATTAGATTTGATAAGAATTCCTGATGTTCTGCATGTGAATTAAGCAAAATCAAAAGTAGCTCCCATCCTCTGAAAATGCAATTTGCATGCAATGCTCCACTTGAAATGCTACATATGGATTTGTGTAGACCAATGAAGACTCAAAGCATGGGTGGAAAGAAGTATATTCTTGTAATTGTAGATGAATATTCAAGATATACTTGGGTTGAATTTCTTAGACTCAAATCTGACACTTTTGAAAGGCTCATTCCTTTTCTGAAGAAAATTCGAGTTCTCCTTCAACTACCAATCCAAAAGATCAGAAGTGATAATGGCACAGAATTTACAAATTCTACACTTCAGAACTTTTTGGAATCTGTTGGTATATCACACAACTTTTTCGCTGCCAGAACTCCTCAACAGAATGGTATTGTTGATAGGAAAAATAGAACTTTGGTAGAAGCTGCAAGGACCATGCTAGCATATTCTGAACTCCCTTTGTCTCTGTGGGCAGAAGCAATTGCAACTGCATGTTTTACTCAGAACAAGACTATTCTTAATAGAAAACTACTTAAAACTCCTTATGAAATTATTTAACAAAGAAAACCCTCTATTGATTACTTTAAAATCTTTGGTTGTACGTGTTTTCTTCTGAATGGTACACAACATCTAGACAAAATTTCACCTAAAGGTGTAGCTGGTATCTTTGTTGGCTATTCTCAAAGATCCAAGGCATACAGAGTACTCATCAAAGGAACTCAAAGGATCATTGAGACTTCAAATATCAGATTTCATGAGCCAACAGTGACTTCTGAACAAGACAGTTCAGAACTCAAGCTTAACCAAGTTCCTGAAATTTTGGATTCAGAGAATAACAAGATAGATCACACTTCGAAATCTAAAAATTTACTTAAATCCATTTTAGACACATTATGCCAAGACTTATTTGATATTTCTGTAAATGTTTCTGCAGATTATCAAAATCCTTCTCTTCTCAGAAGTATTCCAGAAAAAGAATCTACAGAACCCACAATATCAAATATTTTCTGGACCACCTATCTCAACCACAAATTCAGATCTTTTTACTTCTGAACCTGTACAAGTCATTTCAGAAACAGTTCAAGTCATTTCTGAACCTGTTGTTCCTGTTTCTGAACCTACCTCTACTATTTCTGAACCAGTAGAGAATATTCAATTTGAGGGGGAGACTTCAAATCTACATTCAGTTATCAATCATGATACTGAACCTCAAGCAATCATTGATGATTATGACTCCTTCAACAATGTCTCATCTGTTCAACCATTGCCAAATGTGAACAAATGGACATCAAGTCATCCAATTCATCAGATTATTGGTGATGCATCAAAGGTGTACAAACAAGGTCAGCCACAACAAATGGGTGTTTGTATGTGAACTTTTTAAGCAGTATGGAACCCAAAAAGCCATATGAAGCCCTTCAAGATCCAGAGTGGGTTTTAGCTATACAAGATGAGCTAAATCAATTTGAAAGAAACAAGTCTGTAGATTGATTCCAAAACCAACAGGTAAATCAATTATTGGCACCAAATGGGTTTTCAGAAATAAAAAGGATGAACATGGGATTGTTGTGAGAAACAAAGTAAGACTTGCAGCTAAGGGGTATTGACAACAAGAGGGATTGATTTTGAGGAAACCTTTGCTCCTGTTGCAAGACTAGAAGCTATCAGAATTTTTCTTTCATATTCTCAAAAAAATATGAAGGTGTTTCAAATGAATGTTAAGTGTGCATTTCTGAATGGAATTCTTCATGAAAAAGTGTATGTTGAACAACCAGAAGCCTTATATGGACTTAAACAAACACCAAGAGCATGGTATGACACTCTCACAACTTTTCTTCTGAACTCCAAGTTCAAAAGAGGTACAGTAGATACCACTTTATTTCTGAAACAGGAAGGTGATGATATGATATTAATACAAGTATATGTAGATGATATTATATTTGCTTCTACTAATCCAAAATTTTGTATAAGTTTTGAGAAAATCATGCAACCTGAATTTGAAATGAGTGTGATGGGAGAGTTAACATTTTTTCTTGGTCTTCAAGTAAAACAACTTCCCACTAGCATATTCATTAATCAATCTAAGTATGTTTCTGACTTACTTAAGAAGTTTGACATGTCTGACTATTCTAGTATTCAAACTCCAATGGCCACTGCAACAAAGTTGGAACCTGATTTGAATGGAAAATCTGTTGATCAGAAAAAGTATAGGGGCATTATTGGATCATGGTGGTTGTAAACTAGACATAAAAGGTACATCTGGATCATGTCAATTTTTAGGAGATGGACTTGTGAGTTGGTCTTCAAAGAAGCAGAATTGTGTTTCAACTTCTACTGCAGAGGCTGAATATGTTGCTGCTGCAATTTGTTGCTATGCAAACACAGCTAAATGACTATGGTTACACATTCAGAAAGATACCTCTGTATTGTGACTCAAAAAGTGTCATAGCAATTAATGCAAATCATGTTCAACACTCAAAGACAAAACATACTGATGTAAGATATCATTTTATCAAAGATAATGTTGAAAAAGGAAATATTGAAATGTTTTTTGTTCAGACTGATTATCAATTGGCTGATTTATTTACCAAAGCGCTTGATGAAAAACCTTTTAACTTTTGGTAAGTAAATTGGCATGATAAATATGTCTATGTAAGTATTAAGCATCAATTAAGAATTAAAAATTATATTCTGAGTTTATTCAATCAAATTTTTGAAAAATCTTAACTTCAGAATTTTTGCAGTTATGTTTTCAGAATTTTATATCTCATTAATCAGAAGAATAAATTTTAATTTCCAAAATTGATTGTCTTACAATACTTGATTTTTTTTCATTTCTCTATCTTTTATTTCTAACAACTTTGATGTTATAGCACTAGGTAAGGGGGAGAATCACAGTTATTCTTGATTCAAGGGGAGTGAGACTCAAATCCAAGTCTTTGGTACTCTCCTATATAATCCAAGATCTGAAATGGTGGGTAAAAGATCAAAACTTACAAATCTGAATAGTATGGACAAACTTCTGAATATAAATCTTTTTCCATATTGTTCAAACCTACTTCTAAATTATTAAAATGGTTTATATTTTTCAGAAGTTTGTAGAGTTAAATGATTTTCGTGGATATGAAGTTTTAAAAGTAAAGTTCTGAACTTATTTCAAAAGTTTTGAAGTGTTTCTGAATCATTTCATTCAAACTTCTGAACTTATTCTCAGAAGTTCTGAACTTCTTCTGAAGTTTTTAAACTTGTTCTCAGAACTTTTCTTCCCGTTGTGAAGACTAATCGTGTGCCACGTGTTTTAATTTTATTGGTCCATTCCTAAACACGTCGATTAAACGGTTCATTTATCTGAATAAATGATGATTACTACTCTAATCACCATTACTATTTGGCCACGTGTCCATCCACGATTATCCAGACATTAATAATCCATGGATTCGTCGTCATCTTCACTTTTTAGCAATTTGTCCCTCCGAAATCTCTCCGTGTTTATTGATCTTCATTCAAACTCAAATCCGTACTCATTTTCAACAATGTCTACTTCCAATGTTCAACCTGCAAAGTTGTGCTTTAGTGACAACAATGGATCATCAAGTGATGCTTCATTCAAAATTGTTCCCAAGAAGATAATGGTTGGATCAATGGAGATCAATCTAGAAGATGAACAAATACTGAAAGACATTGCTACTACTATTATTTCTGAAGCTGGCCCTTCGAATCCAAACCCTAACCCTAACCCTAACCCTAACCCGCGAACTAAAAAAATTAGGGAAACCCAAATTGAGCCCATTGAAGTGGCTTCTGATTCGAATGTTGGTGTTGCTGATTCTCATTCTCGTGCACAAAGTAGTGATGGCCCTGATTTGTCATAGTTGTACGTCCCTGAAAAAAAATACTTGACATCAAGAAGAACAATTGTGCTCTGAACTTTAAGTCTACTGATTTCAATGAATATCAAATGATTTTGATTGAAATTTTGAAGAAACATCACCTTCGATCTCTCTTATCCAGAAAGTTTTTGGTCCCTGCTTCATATCTGCAACAATGGTGGTTTCAGGCTGAAGTCGATGAAGAGGCAGATGATATTTCCTCATATGTTCATGGATACAGGGTATGTATCTCTGTTGAAGATGTTCGAAATATTCATTTTCTTCCCAAGGCAAATGAAGTTGTTGGGAAAACTTCATTTGATCCCATTCCATCTTCTTCTGAGATGATTTCAGACTTTATGAAGTTAGGCTATTCTGAACAATTGAATGCTTTAAGTTCTTCCAGAAGGAAGTGTTTACCCCCAATCTAGTATTGCCTATTTACTACTCTAAACACTTGCCTTTCTCGGAATAGTTCACGCCTGGACCAAGCTTCTACAAATGGTAGGATCATTTTTCATGGTGTTGCATTTAATAAGCACTATGATAATGCTTCACTTATATTTGAAGAACTAAAGTCTGCTGTTTTGAATAAATCTACCTACAACTACATACCTTTTCAGAGATTTTTTCAAACATTTATCAAAGGTGCCATGAAAGTTGTTCCTGCAATTCCTGTTCTAGCTCATGAGGTACATGTTCAACTATTTTCTATGGATAGTCTTAGGCCACCAAATGCAAAATTACAATTTCCAAATGCATTACCATTTACATATTATTTACTTGCATATGTAAATCCAAACAAAAGGATTCTGAATGAGTACTATGAATCTATGGGACTACCAAAACCAGTAATCTCTTCCCCTGATTCCAACAAGAGTGGTGAGCATTGTGAGGTGTCTAGAATCCCTAGGCAGAGTGGGGAGGCTGTTCATGGGGGAGAACAACCTCATGGTGTGAAGAGAAAAAATGTAAATGAGAGGTTGGGTAGAAGAGTAAGAAAAAGAACTAAAGAGGGGAGAACACAGGTAAAAGAAAAATAAACCTGTGACCCAACTGTTCGAAGCCAGGCACCCACATCATCTATTACTTCACAATCTTTGGTGGGTAATATTGAAAAAGCCAGTGAGCCCATGGCAAATCTTGTTAACCCCCCCCCCCCCCCCAGCCACTCACCCATCGCTCAACAGAAGGGTGTTTCAGAAACACACATGGGGCAACCAGCTCATTTACCAATAGGTTCCCATTTGGAAGAACCTATTGTTGAAAAGCAAGAAAGTATGTCCCCCCTTCACAGCTTTGAGCACATTGTGTCAAGAGTCCACTCAATCTAGAGCCTAATGAACCACTCAATGTGGAATTTTTCCACACAAGCACACATCTTTCAGATGTCGCAATGCAAAGTGTTTGTCACATTACTACAACAGCTATAGATATACGTACTGCAGGATATCAAGGATTGGTTGGAAGTCCTTGTGGGGGTGAACATCACTAAAGCCCCATTCACAGAATCTTTTGTGGTTCATGATGTTATGGCATCTACAGGCCAGCCTTCTTCTGAAGGACTGCAAACAAGACCATTTGTTGGTGTTAGACCCTTTCTCACATCCTTTGAATTCTCAAATTCAAGGATTTTTGTACTTCTGAGTTTGCAAAGATTCAGAAGGACATCAAGGATTTGACGGATAAATCTCAAAAGGTGATGGAGGATAGGTTGAATAAGCAGGAGGTAAGAGTGGTGAATAAGTTGAATGATTTTCACCTATCAACTTCAAATGTTCTACAATCTTTCAAGCAGGCAATTCTGAATGCATTTTCTGAAGTTGTTTCAACAGTATCTTCTCTGAAGACTTCTATGTCTTCTACTTCTTCTACGACTTCTCTCAGATTCTGAATCAACTTTCTTCAATTCAGAATTCTCGGTCATCTTTGGATGATAGACTCTCTGTCTTAGAGTGCAGGCCTCAAGCAGATACTTTGAAGAGGAGTCTTGATGATCAGGATCCTGATAATCAAGAGGGGGAGAAGAGACAGAAAGTATCTGAAGATGTTGAGATACCATAAAATCAATCTTCTGAAAAATCTTCTGAAGAAATTCAGAATGTTGTTGGTGAAGATGTTAATAGAGTTTCTGAAGCTATAGAGGACATTTTACATGCTGAAATAGAAGGTCAAGAAGCTGAACATATTACTTCTGAAGAACTAGTTGAAGAAGGATATGAGACTGAAAAAGTGTCTCATGATTCTGAAAGAAATATAAGCTCGAAAGACACAGATATTGTTCCTGATTCTAATGAAGAGATGTTGAATGAATATTTGGCCTTTGAAGAAGCCCTTGGAGAACCTGGTGATCTTTCAGATGTGATAGTGTTTGAAGATGAAATGGAGATGGAGGAAAATGTTGAAGAAGAAGTAAATGAAAATAGAGAAGTGGTGATTTGTAGACCACAAATTCTGAACAGGTTGGATAATGATGAAATATCTAAAAACCTTTGGAGGTTAATATGTCAATTCTGCTGGGTATACTTAATTCTGAATAATCCAACGAATCTGGAGTGTAGATTCTTGGATGAAATTGGCTATCTTCAAATATTTTGTGAACCAACCAACTGAGTACTTTGACAAATAGATGGACCTGTGTCATATGCATGATGTTGAAGTCTCAGATGAAATTCTGATGGTCTTTTTTGAAAAGTTAGAAGTTAGATTCAGACCTTCCATTGTTATTCCTTTGATCAATTTGCCTTTTCTTGAAGAACCTATCATTGATCAGGTATATGAAAGAGAAAATCTGTATGATAATTCTGAAGCTAGTCAACTTATCTTTCCAGAAGATACTTATAGTTATCTGTACAGAAGAAATTTGAAGTATGCAACTCTTAAAGACTTTGTTAATGATGAATGGTCTGAAGATCATATTTCAAAGGTGAAGATGTATGTACAAAAGAATGGAATTCAAGATCTACATGATTCCACTTTGATTAAGAAGATCGGGTGCTTTACTAAAACCTTTGTAGAGGATCTTTTCATTGTGAAGTTTGGACCTGAAAGAAGAGATGGTACTCTAACTGAGTTCTCTCAATTGATTTATATAAGCTGAGGTTACAAGATAAGCTTGCTGTTCTGGCTTTCTGTGTGAAGAGAGAAGATTCTGAACTTGTTTCAGAAATTAGACGTATCTTGGGAATTTATATCAGAAATCTTATAAAGCATGATTTTCAGCTAGCTTTGGAATTCAGGTTACCTAAAGTGAACCTTTTAGAGCCAGTTAGTATTGAAAGAGCTGGGCTAACTAAAGGGTTTACAAATCCAGATATTGGTTTTATGTATGAAGCAGAAGGAACCTACAAGACTTTCATTGTATCTGACATACCAAAGTATTCAAGGAAAAAGTAGAGATAGTCTATCTGATATAAAAGAAGAGATAGTCTATCTGATAAAGGAAAAAATAAACTTCAGAGAGTGTATCTGAAAAAGTTATCTTGCTGGGCATAGAAGAGTGAACAAGATTAAAAGAGCTGATTATATTCTGAGCAATGTATATGACTTTCAGTTTCATACTAAAAAACAAGACATAGAAGAAATTTTAAAGCTTCAGAAGATAGTAGGTTTAGAAGAAACCCTAAAAGAAGTAGAAAAAGGGAAGGAAAAGGCTTCTGAACAGAAATCTGAAGAAATTGCTCCTGTCACTCAAGTTTCTGAATCTGAACATCTGCAAGAGCAAAGACTTGAAGAGAATGCTTTCACTATTTTTCATGAGTATTTTCATCTAGAAATGTTCATGGAGTATGAACAGAAGTTCAATTATATTGATTGTTGGGCAAGAAATCTTTTGGATGGAAGCAATGGTACTCAAATATTATAAGGAAGATCATAATTCCTGTAAATGAAGCTAGGAAAGAAAGCCCAATTGTGAAAGTGATTACTGCAGATGTAAAGACAAGAAATAATTACAAGTATGCATTATTCACTATGGAACGAAAGGATGGTGAGATCTCTACATTCTCAGAAGCAGACTTTCAGAATGTTCACCTTAGAACTAGTTCTGAAAAGAAGACTGGGTTCTTTCAGATAGCATTATTCACTTTCAGAACTTTCAGATAGCTTCAAAAGAAGACTGGGTTCTGAAGGCAACTTAGTTCAGAGGTTCTGACTAGTTCTGAAAAGAGAAAGATGAGTGAAGTAAAGCCTAAGGCATAACTTTTGAAGTGGCTACTTCAGAAGTTCTGAAGATGGTTCTGAAGATACTTCTGAAGAAGTTCTGAAGAAGTTCAGAAGTAGTTTTTAACTTGTCCGTCATTTATGTACTGTATCTTTAGCATTTTTGTTTATGTATGAATAGTTTGTTTGTTAGATAGTTAGAGCTAACGTTGATAGAGCTTGTAAAGATACACATTTTGTAATACTATTCAGTAATCAATACGACATACAACGACATACATTTTGTAATACTATTCAGTAATCAATTCTTCATTGTTGTGGAAATATAGCAAACTCCTTGTAATTGACCATCTGCTGTGAAAGTAGCAGTGTAAATATCTCCATCTCTATAAGTAGTTAATTCATTTTTGTTTGTTGAACTAAGAACATGATAGTAGCCTAATCAAAATCGACCTTCCAATACTTGCCACAAAACTGACTTATACTGAATTGATTTCTCAAGATTTTCTTATTTGTTTTGGAGTTGAGATGAAAATTATGATGACCACAATTAATGCAATGAATATGATTCTTCAGAATATTTAACAAATAAGTACATGAACAAGAATCAACACTATTTATTTTGCAACAAGAGTCATTCTTTTATTCACTGTATTAGTTTGTGGCACAGTAGTTTTCTTAGAAATGGAAACACTATCTTTTATTGAGTTTAGATTTAACTTTAGATTTAAGTTCTGAATTATGAAAATCAGATGTTGAATTGGAAGACTGACCTTTTTCAAACAATTTAACTCTGGTTACAAAGTCAGATGATGATATTGAGGATTTTGCTGAAGCCAAAGATGTATTTGTAGAAATAGGAGTAATATTTGATGATGTAGAAGAAGTTTCAGTTTTTAGAAATTCTTCTTTCAGAAATACAGTATTAAACATCTCTGAAGGCAATTTTTGGTTGTTCAGATTTTAAAATTTCTCCTTCAGTCATAGAAGATTTTGATTTGTATACCAAATAACCATCTTTATCATTGACTTCAACAGTATGATCATCATCATTCTTCTGAATCTGAGTCATGCTTGATGCAAAAAAAATTAGATTTGAAATTTTCTTAGAGTCATCATCAGAATTATCAAAAAGTATTTCTGAAGTCTCATCCTTATCTTGTAAAGATTCAATATTTGAGAATTCATCATATTTTTCTTCATGTTCTGATTTATTATCAAAATTATCTACTGGAACTTCAGAGAATAACTCAAAAGTTCAGAAGATAATTCAGAAGTATGTTCAGAAGTTATCTGAGTTTTAATAATTGGTTCAGATTTTTCTTAAGAAACAATTTTTGATTCAGATGTAAGATCAGAAATATTTTCAGAAATGTTGAAACATTTTTATTTATTACTTCTGTTTCATAAATTATCTCTATTTCATCAGAGTTAAGAGGTTTTTCTTCAGAAAATAAAGTCTTTGATTTTACAAATGGGATTCTTTCAGGCAGAGAGTAATTAACAGATTTGGAAATGACACCTGTGTTAGTTTCGTTGAAAATTTTCATTTTTGAATAATCATAAAGATTTGCAGGTGCCTTTTTCAAAATCTGACTTTCATTATATCCCAAACCCGCTTTTATATTGTAAAATTTTGAACTCTGAGCCTGGTTTGTTAAAATATTCAGAGTCTGTTCAGTTTGACCTCTTTTAAAGTTCAGATCTTCTAATTCCTTAATCTTTTTGTAAAGATCAAGTCTCTCTTGATTCAGAAAGTTCATTTTTACATTCAGAACTTCTTTTCCAGATTTTTCATTTATTATATCTTTTTGTAAACCATCCATCTTTTCTTTTAATAATAATTTTTCTTTAGAAACTTTTTCAAGAATTTGTTCAGCTTCTTGGCAATTTTGTTTAAAAATTTGGCTTTCAGCTCTAAGACTTTCAAGACTTTCAAAGACTTTCTGTTTCTAAGACTTTCAAATTCAGAAAACATATTCTGAAATTGATTTTGCATTTCAGAATCTCCAGAAATTTGTTAAGAATTTGGTTCAGAAGAGGAATTTAATTCAGAAGATGAAGAAAGTAACTCAGAATCATGTGCATGTTTATCTTCAGGATCCATCTGGCACATGTAGCAATTGGAGGCATAGTGAGCTACTTCTTCATCATATTCTCCATCACTCCAGTTTAACCAATCCTCTGCATACTTGGTCATCAGAGCTGGATTAAGCTCCTTTTTCTTAGCAAGAAGATGCTTCTTCTCATAGTAGCCTGAATTCTTCACTCTAGGGATTTTGCACTGTCTTGCATAGTGTCCAGGCTTACCACAATTAAAGCATCTTGTTGGTTCTTGTGTCTCAGTTTGACCAGCATATTGGCCTTTCTTAGGTCCAACTTCAAATTTAGATTTATTCTGATATTTCTGATTATATCTATGAGTAAATTGCCTTGTCATAAAAGCAATATTATCATAAATTCTTTTAAGATCTTCATCTGATTCATCCCCATCACACAGAGTTGTCTCTAGGATTTCACAAACCTTGCTTTTAGCAGAAATGGTCATAAATTTGTTGTACTTCTTGCTTAATAAGGCTACTGTTTCATTTGCCTTTTTCTGTTCGTTCTGCCTAGTCTTGATCTTGTCCTCTTGTTGGAACAGGATGCCATAGACATCATGAATAGACTACCTAGACAGGTTTCTAGTAACCACATTATCCGAGAAGCTTGACCATTCATTACCCAAATTATTCAGAAATTTATTGTTTATCTCTGAGTTTGATTTCTGAACACCATTTCTTCTCAGATCATTCAAAATATTATTGAATCTATGGTAAGTATCTATGATTGATTCATTTTCTTTATATCTGAAATTTTCGTAAGTGCCCACACAGATATTCAACCTTTGGGCTTGAGCTTTTGTGCTACCTTGCATCTGGGCTTCAACCTCATCCCACATAGCCTTGGCAGATGTTAAACTATCTACCCTATTGAATATTTCATTAGGAATGGCCATTTTAAGTAGAGTCAACGCCCTTCTGTCAATCTTGGCTTGATTTTTCTCAACAACACTATACATACCTGGGCTTTTCTTGATTCATGATGCAGGTATTTCAGGGGTAGATTAAGTTCTTGGACCTCCAGGGATTTCTACATAGACCTCCAGAGGGCCATTTACGATCGATTGCAATTGGGCTTCATCGATGTTGTCGAAGAACTGATGATACTCACCCAAAAACAAGGTTGGTGGTTTAGTTTCTGCTCCGATGGAGACGATTTCTTTCGACATTTTTGATTTTGAATAAATCGAGAATTCACCTGATTTTAAATCTTCAATTTATCGATCAAGAACACCAAGAACTATCAGATCTGACAAGTTCTTCTCTAAATTGAACAAAACAGATGAATTAGCTCTGATACCAATTGTTAGATCCCAACTATCAAGAATGTAGAAAGATTAAAGAACACGAACAAGAATTGTATCAATGAAGTTGTTTGTCGTAGTGATTACTAACCAGTATTACAAAATGTGTATCTTTACAAGCTCTATCAACGTTAGCTCTAACTATCTAACAAACAAACTATTTATACACAAACAGAAATGCTAAAGATACAGTACATAAATGACAGACAAGTTCAGAACTACTTCTGAACTTCTTCAGAAGTATCTTCTGAACCATCTTCAGAACTTCTAAAGTAGTCATTTCAGAAGTTATGCCTTAGGCTTTACTTCACTTGTGTTCTGAGTTCTGGATCTCTGTCTTTTTTAGAACTAGTTCAGAACCTCTGAACTAAGTTCTATTCAGAACCCAGTCTTCTTTTGAAGCTATCTTCTGATATCTATCACAGGTATACTTGGCTTGCCTTTGTGCGACAAAAGCAAGAAGTCCCAGTGGTATAATCAAAATGATGAAAGGATACAAGTACATCTGAATAAGAAAATTCAGCAGTAAAGAAGAGACAACGGTACTGAATTCAAGGATACCAAATTTGAGGAGTATCTAACAAATGAAGGAATCTCTCAAAACTTCTCAGTTGTATGCAATCCTCAACTAAATGGTGTGGTAGAAAGAAGAAATCGCACTCTAGGTGAAGCAGCAAGAACTATGCTTGCAACTTCTGGTTTTCCCATACATTTCTGGGTTGAGGCTGGCTCTACTACATGTTTTATACAAAAAAGATCTATAGTTGTCAAAAGATATATCAAAACTTCATACGAGCTTATCTATAATTGAAAACCTACAGTTATATATTTACACATTTTTGGCTGCAGGTTTTTATTCTGAATGACCGTGACAAGTTGGAAAATTCGACAAGAAATCTAATGAAGCTTGATAGAGATATCATAATAGCTTCAAAAGGTACTGGATTCTGAAGATATAAAGATATGAAAAAAAGCCTAAGGCATAACTTCTGAAGTGCCAACTTCAGAAGTTCTGAAGATTTTCTGAAGAGGTTCTGAAGAAGTTCTAAAGACACTTCTGAAGATACTTCTGAAGAAGATCTGAAGGAGTTCAGAACTTGTTCTGAACTTGTCTGTTATGAATGTACTGTTACTTTAGTCTTTCTATTTCATGTATAAATAGATAGTTAGTTAGATAGTTAGAAGTAACGTTTCCATAAGCTTTGTAAAGACATATCTTGTAATACTGTTCATTCAATCAATATATATTACATTTGGCTATCAAATTTCTGTTCTAATCTTCCAATATATTGATATCTTGATTGTTTGGGTCTTAACAATTGGTATCAGAGCCAAGTTCATCTGTTTTTTGAAGATTTGTGAAAGAATTGTCAGATCTGACAGTTCTTGGTGTTCTTGATCAATGAATTTCAAATTCAAATCAGGTGAATTCTCGATCTTTTAACAATCAAAGATGTCTAAATAAATTGTCTCAATCGGATCTGAAACGAAACCACCAACTCTTTTCATGGGAGAATACCATCAATGGAGAATCAGGATGATTCAATTCTTGGACAACATAAATGAAGCTTTAATGCAATCAATCACAAATGACCCACTAGAGGTCTTTATTGAAATTCCAGCAGTTCCTAGGACTGAATCTACTCCTGAAATACCAGTGTCAAGAATTAAGAAAAGCCCAGGTATGTATAGCACTACTGAGAAAGCTCAAGCTAAAGTTGACAAAAGGGTATTAACTCTTCTTACAATGGCTATTCCTAATGAGATATGCAATAGAGTAGATAGCTTAACATCTGCTAAAGCCATGTGGGATGAAGTTGAAGCTCAAATGCTGGGTAGTACAAAAGCCCAAGCACAAAGATTGAATATCTTTGTGGGTACTTATGAGAACTTCAGGTATAAAGAGAATGAATCTATTACAGAGACTTATCATAGATTCAACAATATCCTTAATGATCTGAGAAGAAATGGTGTTCGGAAATCAAATTCTGAAATAAACAACAAATTTCTGACCAACTTGGGTAATGAATGGTCAAGCTTCTCTGATAACATGGTTACTAGAAACTTATCTAGAAAATCTATTCATGATGTCTATGGTATTCTGTTTCAACAAGAAGACAAAATCAAAACTAGACAAAATGAACAAAAGAAGGAAAATGAAACAGTAGCCTTGTTAAGCAAGAAGTATAATAATTCTCTGACTATTTCTGCCAAGAAGGTGTGTGAGATCCCAGAGACAACAGTTTGTGATGGGGATGAATCAGATGAAGAGCTGAAAAGGATTTCATATAATATTGCTTTTATGACAAGGCAATTTACACAAAGATACAATCAAAAATATCAGAATAAACCTAGATCTAAAAGTGGACCTAAGAAAGGTCAAGAAGCTAGTCAATCTGAAACATCTGAACCAGCAAGATGCTTCAACTGTGGAAAACCTGGACATTATACAAGACAATGCAAGATGCCAAAAGTCAAGAATTCAGGCTACTATGAGAAGAAGCATCTCTAGCTAAGAAAAAGGAGCTCAATCCTACTTTAGTGACCAAGTATGAAGAGGACTGGTTAAACTAGAGTGATGGAGATGATGATGAAGAAATTGCTCACTATGCAACAAATTGCTATATGTGTCAAATGGATCCTGAAAAAGACAAACAAGACACTGAGGTAACTTCTTCATCTTCTGAATTAAATTCTGAAATAAATTTCTCTTCTAAACAAAGTTCTGAACATAATTCTGAACATATCACTGTAGATTCTGAAATGAAAAATCAATTTCAAAACATGTTTTCTGAATTTGAAACTCTCAGAAACAGAATCAAAGGTGAATGAATTTTGGTCAATCAATTCAGGGCTGAAAATCAAATATATAAAAAAAATTGTCAAGAAGCTGAACAGATTTTTAAAAAGGTTTCTGAAGAAAAAGTTGTTTTAAAAGAAAAAATGGACAGCTTACAAAAGAAAATTATAAATGAGAAATCTGAAAAAGAAATTCTGAGTATTAAAATGAATTTTCTAAATCAAGAGAGACTTGATCTTTATAAAAAGATTAAGGAATTAGAAGATTTATTTTTTAAAAGAGGACAAACTGAACAAACTCTGAACATTTTAACAAGTCAGACTCAAAATTCAAAATTTTACAACATAAAAGCAGATTTAGAATATAATGACAGTCAAATACTGAAAAACGCATCTGCAAATCTGTATGATTATTCTAAAATGAAAATTTTCAATAAATCAAATACAGATGTCATTTCTAAACCTGTGAACTATTCTCTGCCTGAAAGAATACCATTTGTAAAATCAGAGACTTTGTTTTCAGAAGAAACACCTCTTCAAACTGGTGAACCAAAAATAATTTCTGAAACAGAAGAAATAAATACAAGTTCAAATATTTGTGAATCTTCTTAATCAAATATCATTTCTAAAGAAAAATCTGAAGTAATTGTTAAGACTGAAATAAATTCTGAAGTTACTTCTGAGATAACTTCTGAATTCAATTCTGAAGTCATTTCAGAAGATACTTCTGATAATAAATCAGAACATGAAGAAAAATATGATGAATTCTCAGAAATTGACTCTTTAGAAGATGTTGATGAGAATTCCAATATATTTTTTGATGATGAGTCTACAACAACAAAAAACTCAAATACTTTTGCAAAATGTATGACTCAAAATAAATTTTCAGAACTAATAAATTTTCAGAACTAATGATGACGAACATATGGTGCAAGTCATTGATAAAAATGGCTATTTGGTTTACAAATCACAATCTTGTATGACTAAAGGAGAAATACTAAAAATTGAAGCTTCAAAAATACCTTCAGAAATGTTTGGTTCTGTGTTTTTAAAACCAGAATCTCAGATATCTGAAAATTTTACTTCTTCAAAATTTTCTCCAACTACTACAAACACTTCATTGACTTCATCACCATGTTTAGTAACATCTTCTGACTTCAACACCAGAGTTAAAAACTTTGAAAAAGGACAATCCTCAAATTCTCTCTCTGAAGTTCAGAAAATTAACTCAATTTCTGAGGTTAAGCCTAAAGTGAACAAAAGAATTTCTTATACTAATCCTTATTTCTTATCTTTACAGGGCTATCCACTTTAGTATGGAGAAAGAAAGATGAAAGACTGTCAATGAATGACAAATTAGATAGTTTTTCAATTTTAAATAAAAGTGATGTACCTAAATCAAAGATAGTGAATAAAAGAATCTTTGTTGAAAAATCAAATGTTATTGATTCTTTTATGTCTACTGCTATTGTAAATACTTTAAAGAATCGTATTCACTGTATTAATTGTGGTCATCATAATTTTCATCTTAACTCCAAAACAAACAAAATAAATTTGATGAAATCTATTTAGGAATGTTCAGCTATATTGACAAATTCAATTAAAAGAAAAAATAAAAATAAAAATAGAACTAAGAAAGATAAACCTCAAAGTTCTGAATAAACTTCTGAATTAAAAAATCTGAAAACAAAGTTCAGAACTTCAAATTTTATTACTAATCTCAAAGGACCCATTCGAAAATGGGTACCTAAAACTCAATAATCTCTTTTGCATATATGTCATGTGTGGGTCGTAGATTCTGGATGTTCAAGACACATGACACCTTTCAAAGAACTACTAACTGATTATCATGAAAGATATGGAGGAACAGTTAGTTTTGGAAACAATGCAAAGGGATATGTAAGAGGATATGGCACTTTCATTAAAGGAGATGTGACAGTAATGAAAGTTTTCTATGTTGAGGGATTAAGACATAATATTTTCAGTATTAGTCGATTCTGTGACAAATATTGGAAGGTTAATTTTGACATAGATCACTGTCATGTTTTGAGTACAGCAAACAAAAATGAATTAACTGCTTATAGAGATGGAGATATCTACACAGCAACAATCACTGCAACTGGTCAACTACAAGGTGTATGTTATATATCTATAACAATGAGAAATGATAGTTGGTTTTGGCACAGAAGAATGTCACATCTGAATTTCAAAGCTATTTCTGAACTAGGCAAACATCAGTTTGTAAGAGGACTACCAAAGATCAGATTTGAAAAGAACTCTCTTTGTTTAGCATGTGAACTAGGGAAGATCAATAGAAGTCCTCATCCTCTGAAAATGCTATCTTCATGCATAGCTCCACTAGAAATGCTACATATGGATTTATGTGGACCAATGAAGACTCAAAGCATGGCGGGAAAGAAATACATTCTTGTAATCGTAGATGAATACACAAGATACACATGGATCGAATTTCTAAGACTCAAATCTGATACTTTTGAAATGTGATACCCTTTTTGAAGAAAATTCAAGTTCTTCTTCAACTCCCAATCCAAAAGTTCAGAAGTGACAATGGAACAGAATTTACAAATTCTACACTTCAGAATTTTTTGGAATCTGTTGGTATTACACATAATTTTTCCGCTGCAAGAACTCCTCAACAGAATGGGGTAGTTGAAAGAAAGAATCGAACTTTGGTAGAGGCTGCAAGAACCATGCTGGCATATTCAGAACTTCCTCTTTCTCTTTGGGCAGAAGCTATTGCTACTGCTTGTTTTACTCAGAACAGGACCATTCTAAACATAAAATTTCTTAAAATTCCTTATGAAATGATAAAACAAAGAAAACCGTCTATTGATTATTTTAAAATCTTTGGTTGCAGGTGTTTTTTAAAGAATAATAATCAGCATATTGACAAATTTGCACCAAAAGGTATTCTCAACGATCCAAAGCTTATAGAATACTCATTAAAGGCACTCAAAGGATCATTGAGACTACAAATGTCAGATTTCATGAGCCAACATTGACTTCTGAACAAGACAGTTCAGAACTCGCACATAAACCAATTTCTAAAAGTTTGGCCTCAGAACATAATCAGACAAACTCTACTTTTGAATCTCAAACTTTACTTAAAACAAATTTAGACAATCTATGTCAAGACTTATTTGATATTTCTGTAACTGTTTCTGCGGATTATCAAAATCCTTCTCTCATCAGAAGCTTAAATAATCATGACGTTTCAGAAATACAAATTTCAAGTACATCAACACCACAAATCTGAACCTCGAATTCAGAACCTCCAACTTCTGCAAATGTACATCCAACTTCTGAACCAGTTCAAGTTACTTCTAAACCCTTTCAAGTTACTTCTGAACCAGTTCAAGCTACTTCTAAACCAGTTCAAGTTGTTTCTGAACCAGTTCAAGATACTTCTGTGCGTGTACATAAAGGTTCTGAACCAATTCAGACTTTTCCATTTGAGGGGGAGAGTTCATATTTACATTCAGCTATCCATAATAATACTGAAACTCAAGAAATTACTGATGATTATGATCCTCTGAACAATGTTTCATCTGTTCGACGATTTCCAAATGTGAACAAATGGACATCCAGTCATCCAATGCATCAAATTATTGGAGATGCATCAAAAGGTGTTCAAACAAGATCTGCAACAGCAAATGAGTGTTTATATGTAAATTTCTTAAGTAGCATGGAACCCAAAAAGCCATATGAAGCACTTCAAGATCTAGACTGGATTTTAGCCATGCAGGATGAGTTAAATCAATTTGAAAAGATACAAGGTCTGGAGATTGATACCAAAACCAAAAGGTAAATCTGTCATTGTCACAAAATGGGTTTTCAGAAATAAAAAGGATGAAAATGGTATTGTTGTAAGAAACAAGGCAAGGCTTGTAGCTAAAGGGTATTGTCAACAAGAAGGAATTGATTATGATGAAACCTTTGCTCCTGTTGCTAAATTGGAAGCCATTAGAATATTTCTTGCATATGCTGCTCACAAAAACATGAAGGTGTTTCAAATGGATGTGAAATGTGCATTTCTGAATGGTATTTTACATGAAGAAGTGTATGTTGAACAACTAGAAGGATTTGTAAGCAAAGAGTTTCCAGATCATGTCTATAAGACAAAGCCTTATATGGACTTAAACAAGCACCAAGAGCATGGTATGATACTCTAACAACTTTTCTTGTGAATTCTAAATTCAAAAGAGGTACTATTGATACAACTTTTTTTTCTGAAAAAGGAAGGTGATGATATGTTCTTGATACAAATATATGTAGATGATATTATATTTTCCTCTACAAATCCAAAATTTTGTAGAAATTTTGAGAAAATCATGCAAACTGAATTTGAAATGAGTATGATGGGAGAATTAACATTTTTCCTTGCCCTTCAAGTTAAACAACTTCCCACGGGCATATTCATTAATAAATCAAAGTTTGTCTCAGACTTACTTAAGAAGTTTGACATGACTGATTGTTCAAGTATTCAAACTCGAATGGCCACTACAACTAAGTTAGAACCTGATCTGAATGGAAAATCCGTTGATCAGAAAAAGTACAGAGGCATAATTGGATCTTTGCTTTACTTAACTGCTAGTAGACCAGATATAATGTTTGCTACATGTATTTGTGCAAAATATCAAGCAAATCCTAAGGAATCACACCTTCTAGCTGCAAAAAGAATCCTTAGATATCTAAAAGGTTCTCCTTCATTGGGACTTTGGTATCCTATGGATTCTAGTTTTGAACTAACAGCCTTTACAGATGCAGATCATGGTGGATGCAAATTAGACAGGAAAAGTACTTCTGGATCAAAGAAACAAATATGTGTTTCTACTTCTACAACAGAGGCTGAGTATGTAGCAGCTGCAATATGTTTCTCACAAGTTATCTGGATGCAAATTCAACTTAAAGACTATGGTTACACTTTCAAAAAGGTTCCTTTGTATTGTGATTCAAAGAGTGCCATAGCCATTACTGCCAATCCTGTTCAGCATTCAAAGACCAAGCATATTGATGTAAGATATCATTTTATCAAAGATCATGTGGAAAAATGTAATATTGAAATGTTTTTTGTTTAGAGAGATTATCAGTTAGCTGATTTATTTACCAAAGCACTTGATGAAAAACGATTTAACTTCTTGGTAAGTAAATTGGGCATGATGAATATGTCTATGTAAGTATTACAAATCAACTATATTCTAGAAGTTATATTCTGAAGTTTTTATCTCAAATTCTGAATAGTTTGCTTTTCAGAAATATTCTGAATATTCTGATGTTCAACATTCAGATCTTTGCTTCTTTTCAAACTCAGAAGTATAATCCTTCTTTATCTAGGTTGATTGTATTTTAATACTTATCATATTTTTTTTCATTTCTCTAATATTTTCTTGTTTCTTTGATAAAGTTGCACTGATTAAAGGGGAGAACCATAGTTGTTAATGATTCAAGGGGGAGTGGTATTAATTTCAACATTCTGATCTACTCTTTTCTACAAAATAGAGCTGAAATGATGAAATTAAATCATGAATTTCAGATCTAAGAAGTATGAACAAGCTTCCTTAGATAAAATCATTTTTCTGATTGTTCAAACCTACTTCTGAATTCTCAAAATGTTTTATATTTTTCAGAAGTTTGTAGTTTTAAATGATTTTTGGTCTTCTAGAGTGATACAAGTTTAGTTATGAACTAAACATAAAAGTTCTGAAGTTCTTCTGAATTCTTTCTTTCAGACTTCTGAACTTATTCTCAGAAGTTCTGAACAATTTCTGAAGTTTTTTTGAACTTGTTCTCAGAACTTAACTTCCCGTTGATTTTTTTTAAGTATCACTTAAGCGTGTGCCACGTGTTTTAATGTCAGTGGATATTTCTTAAGCACGACCATTAAATGGATCATTTATATAAAATTAATGATGATTACTATCCTAATCACATTTACTTTTTGGCCACGTGTCCATCAGTGCTTATCCAGACTTATAAATCAATGAATCCTTGTTCTTCGAATATCATGTCTACTTCAAAAGTTATGGTTTCTACTTCATCGAGCTTAAATGCCAGTAATGGATCATCGAGTGATGGTTCATTCAAGATAGTACCTCAAAAATTGATTGTTGGAACAATGGACCACTCAATGAAGATCATATGATTCAAGACACAGCCACAACTTCCACTAATCAAGCCGGACCTTCAAACCCTAACCCTAACCTGAGAACTGCTAAAATTGGGGAAACACAAGTTGAACCTATTGAAGTCGTTTCTGAATCAAATGCTGGTGATAGTGAATCCCAGACTCGTGCTGCATGTAGTGATATGTTCAAACTCTATGTTCCTGCTGAGAAACTGCTAGAAATCAATAAAAATAATTGTGCTTTGAACTTTAAATCGACAGACTTCACTGATGATCAAATGATTTTGATTGAAATTCTGAAGAAACATCCCCTTCGTACTCTACTTTCTATGAAATTCTCTGTTCCTACTGCTTATCTTCAACAGTTTTGGTACTATGCTGAGGTTGATGAATCTGAAGATGAAATTGTCTCCTATGTCCATGCTTACAAGGTCTGTATCTCTATGGATGATATTAGATGTCTTCACTTTCTGGCAAAACCAGATGAGGTTCTTGGGAAAACCTCTTATGATCCAATTCCATCTTCCACAGAAATTATCTCAGATTTTATGAGTTTGGGATACTCTGAAAATTTAAATGCTTTAAGTTCTTTCAGAAGAAAGTGTTTACCGCCAATGGGAGGGTCATCTTTCATGGAAAAGTTCAGGTTTGGATCAAGCTTCAGCAAATGGGAGGATCATCTTTCATGGAGTTGCCTTCAACAAGCATTATGATTATGCTTCTCTTATTTTTGAAGAACTCAAATATGCTATTTTGAAGAAGTCCACATTTAACTACATACCGTTTCAGATATTCTTCCAAACACTCATAAAAGGAGCAATGAAAGAAGTATCTACAATCCCTGTTCTAGCACATGAGGTACATGTTCCTATCTTTACTATGGACAGTTTAAGACCACCAAATGCAAAACTTACATTTCCAAATGCAGTTCCACTTCCTTCTCACTTACTTGATCTTGTAGGTACACCAAATAGGATTGTGAATGAGTAATTAGAATCTATGGGATTACCTCAACCAGTAATCCCTTCCCCTGATTCAAACCAGAGTGGTGATAATGCAAGGGAGTCTAGACTTGTTAGAAAGAGAGGGGAGGCTGTTCAAGGGGGAGAACAACCTCAAAGAGTAAAGAGGAAAAATGAAAATGAGAGAATGGGTAGAAGAGTAAGAAAAAGAATTGAAGAGGGGAGAACACGGGTAAAAGAAATACAAACCTGTGAACCACCTGTTACTAGTCGGACACCCACATCTTCAAATATTCCACATACTTTGGTGTATGGTATTGAAAAAGCAAGTGAGCCCATGGCAAATTTGGTTATCCTCCCCAGCCACTCACCCATCTCTCAACAGAAGGGTGTTTCATCAACACATATGGTGCAAGCAGCTTATAATCCATTAGGGCCCCAATTGGAGGATCATTTTATTGAAAATGAAGAATATATGTCCCCCCTTCATCATTTTGAGCACATTGAGTCTGAGGGTCCACTGAACTTTGAGCCTACTGAACCACTTAATGTGGAATCCATTCACACTAGCACACATCTTCCAGATGTCACTAAGCAAAGTGTTTGTCACATTGCATCAACAACTATAGATATTCCTATTTCTGGATATCAAGGATCAGTTGGAAGACCTGGTGGGGGTGAACATCACAAAAGCTCCATTCACAGAACCAAATGTAGTTCATGATGTGTCTGTGGCACATACAGGCCAGCCTTCTTCTGAAGGACTGCAAACAAGACCATCTGTTGGTCTTGGAACCTTACCCACATCTTCTCAATTTACAGAATTCAAAGATTTATGTACTTCTGAATTTGCAAAGATTCAGAAGGACATCAAGGAATTGACGAATACAACCAAAAAGATGATGGAGGATAAGTTGGATCAACAAGGGGAGAGTATGGTGAATAGGTTGACTGATTTTCAACTCCAATCTTCTAATGATCTGAATTATTTTAAACAATCACTTATGACTGCTTTTTCTGAAGTGGCTTCATCGGTTTCTTCTCTGAAAGCTTCTCAGACTTCTTCTTCTTCTACTCAACCATATTTTTCTACTTATGCAACCAAGGCTGATATTACTCAGATTTTGAATCAGCTTTCTTCTATTCAGAGTTCTCAGACAGATTTAAGCACAAGATTATCTGCTCTAGAGTGCAGGCCTCAGTCAGGCACTTCTAAAAGAAATCTTGATAATCAGGATCCTGATAATCAAGAGGGGGAGAAAAGGCAGAGAGTGTCTGAACCAGAAAATGTTGGAAATGTTCAAGAGCAAAGTTCTAAGAAAACTTCTGAAGATGCTCAGAATGTTGGTGAAGCATCTAATAGACTTTCTGAAGCAATAGATGATATAATATTTGCAGAACATGAAGGGCAAGAAACAAATATTAATTCTTCTGAAGATATAGTAGAGGAAGGGTATGAAACAGAGAAGTTATCCTTTGATTCTGAAGGTAACTTAAGCTCAGACAATACAGACATTATTCCTGATTCAAATGAAGAGATGCTAAGGGAATATCTTGCATTTGAAGATGTCATTGGTGAGCCCAGTGATCTTTCTGATGTTATTATGTTTGAAGAAGATATGTCTGGAGTTAATATGGGAGAAAGTTCTGAAGTCAAAGAAATAAAGGATTTGGTAATTTGGAAGCCTCAACAATCTCTAAGTGATGAATACAAAAGAGCTTCTGAAGAGTTATGGAAAATACTAAGCCAATTCTGTTGGGTGCATGTCTTTCTGAACAATCCAAGAAGTCTGGAGTGTAGACTTTTGGACAACAGGTTTTCTGTCTTCAGAGATTTTATTGATCAACCAGATGAAAGAGTTGAACTAGAATTTGATCTAAGTCATATGGGAGGAACTGAAATTGCAGATGAAATTTTGATGGTCTACTCTGGTAAATTTGAAGTAAGAGTCAGATCCTGCATTACTATTCCCAAAGTTGATATTCCTGTACTTGAAGAACCTATTCTAGATCAAGTCTATGAAAAAGAAGATATATTTCTTTCTGGAGAAATGAGCTTAGAGTTTCCTGAAGTAATTGACTTTCATATGTATAAAACTAGTCTGATTCCTACGTTTTGAAAAATATTTATTTATACTATATTATAGAGAAGGTAAGGTTCTTAAGACCATTTTAGGCATCATGTGTTATTTATCGATCTATATTATTTAAAATTCATATATAAAAATAAATGTTACCTGAATATAGTTTGCAACTCTGGAAGATTTTGTAAATGATGAGTGGTCTGAAGATCAAATATCTCAAGTTAGAAACTTTGTTCCGAAGCATGGAGTTCAGAATCTAAATGATTCCACTCTTATAAAGAAGATTAGATGTCTGTCAAAGACTGTTGAAGAGGATTTAATAATATTCAGATTTGGAGTAGAAAGAAAAAATGGATATTTGTGTGAATTTACTCAGTATGATCTGCACAAATTAAGATTGCAAGACAAATTGACAGTTCTTCAGTTTTGTGTTGCTAGAAGTGAAGTTGATCTTGTCTTTGAAGTTAGAAGAATTCTGGGAATTTACATAAGGAACATCATCAAGCATGACTTTCAATTAGCTTTGGAATTTGGTTTATCTGAAGTAAATTTGTTGGAACCTGTAAATCTTGAAGATACAACAATAACTAGAGTCTTCACCAGTCCAGATATTGGATTCAGATAAATATACAGTGGAAGGAAATAAAATCTTTTTGACTTCAGATACTCCAAAATACTCTAACTCAACTCTGAATTGGTTTCTTAGTTATGCAAATGATTATATTGAAGATTCAGATGTCAAAGAAGAAATCATATATATGATCAAAGAAAGAATTCATTTCATAGAAATTGTAAGGAAGAGTTATCTAGCTGGTCACAAAAGAGAAAACAAAATCAGAAGAGCTGATTATCTACTTAGTGATACTTATGATTTTCAAATTCAATCAAAGAGACAAGACTTGGAGGAAATTCTGAAGTTTTCTCTGAATATTGAAAGTTCTGAACCAAGTCAGAAGGATAAAGAGAAAGGAAAAGAAGTCATTTCTGAAGCTATTTCTGAAAAGTTGGTTCCTGTAGAGCAAATATCTGAAGAGGAACAACTGCAAGTACAAAGAATAGAAGAAAGTGCTTTCACCATGTTACTTGAATATTTTCATCCAGAAATGTTCATGGAATATGAACAAAAATTCAACTATATTGATTGCTGGATTCAAAAGTCCTTTGGTTGGAAACAATGGTACTCAGATATCATTAGAAAAATAAGGATCCCAGTTAATAAAGCAAGAAACAAAAGTCCAGTGGTCAAGGTAATTAATGCTGACTTGAAGACAAGACAAAATTACAAGTATGCATTCTTTACAGTTGAAAGACAAAATGGTGAGATTTCTACTTTTTCTGAAGCTGATTTCCAGAATGTGTATCTCAGAGATCTACTCAGAGTTTACAGAAGCCTTTATCCTTTTCATGATTCAATCACCAAGTTCAGAAAATCATTTCCAATTCTCAGAGATGGCTTATACAGAGAATTTATATGGGCTGCAAAGACTGATTTTCAGGTTGCTTATGTTCTGAAGAAGAAACAAGTACACTTGAGCAAACCAAATCTGAGCCTACCAGACATTCAGAATCTGAAGAAGAGTACCTTACTAATTCAACCTCCAGGCTTTGTTTCCAAATGCTTTCAAGAACTATTATTTGTGAGATTTGAAGAACTCCACAAATGTTGCAATGGAACTCTCATGGCTATTAGAGATCGCTTGGTAAAAAGACAGAATAGAAGACCAAAGAATCTGAGCAATGAAGATTGGGAGAAGCACAAGAAGCTTGCTAAAGAGATTATTAGAATTGTTGTATCCTTGTTGGAATACAGAAATTTAATTCTGAAAGATGTTAGAGAAATACTAAATTTCTGGTAGTATGATCTGAACTTTTGAAGCTAAGGGGGAGATTGATAGAGATATCAGAATAACTTCAAAAGGTACTGGGTTCTGAAGATATAAATATCTGAAAAAAAGCCTAAGGCATAACTTCTGAAGTGCCAACTTCAGAAGTTCTGAAGATTTTCTGAAGAGGTTCTGAAGAAGTTCCTGAAGATACTTCTGAAGAAGATCTGAAGGAGTTCAGAACCTGTTCTGAACTTGTCTGTTATGAATGTACTGTTATTTTAGTCTTTCTATTTCATGTATAAATAGATAGTTAGTTAGATAGTTAGAACTAACGTTTCCATAAGCCTTGTAAAAGACATATCTTGTAATACTGTTCATTCAATCAATACATATTACATTTGGCTATCAAATTTCTATTCTAATCTTTCCATATATTGATATCTTGATTGTTTGGGTCCTAACAAAGCTAAATTCTTGGATATTCTCTAACCTCAAAAGCTTTCAGAGTATACAATCTCAGAACCAAGACAATCATGAAAACCATCAGCGTCGTCTTTGATGATCAAGCGCACATGACTTCTGATTATTCTGATTCAGAACTCAGGCTTAACAATATAAGTTCTGACTATCTCTCTAGCCCCAGAGAATCTGAAATAATGCTATTTTTATTGGCTTTCTTGGAGAAGAAATTGCATCTTAAAATATAGTTAGAAATCCTCAAATCAATATATCAGAAGTACTACAAGCTTCTGGAATCACCATCTCAGGACCTTCTAGATCATCAAGTTCAAATGCATGTCCAGAGGTATCTCTGCCTCCTGATACAGAGTGCCCCACTCCAATCTCAAATTCCTCTATGCCTTCATTTGATGAGGAGACATTAGGTTCTACTCCAGAAGCGGTCCCGATCCCAGAAGAAAACCAACTCAATTCAGAAATTGAAGTTGAACCTTCACAAGTCCCCCAAACAAGAATGAAAAGATGGATAAAACCTCATACTTCAGACCAAATAATTGGTGATCCCTCTATTGGTGTCCAAACTAGATTTGTCACTGCTAACGAAACTTTCTTTGTAAATTTTTGAAGCATGGTGGAACCGAAGAAAGTTCAAGAAGTTCTGCAAGAACCCAGCTGGATATATGCAATGCAAGTAGAGCTTCTTTAATTTGACCGAAACAAAGTGTGGAAGCGTGTACCATTACCAAAAGAAGGCAGTGACTTCGATGAAACTTTTGCTCCAAAAATAAGAAGGATGAAGATGGAACTGTGATCAGAAACAAAGCAAGGCTAGTAGCTAAGGGTTACTGTCAAGAAGAAGGCATTGACTTTGATGAAACTTTTGCTCCAGTAGCAAGGTTAGAAGCAATTAGATTGTTATTGGCCTTCTCTGCACACAAAGATTTTAATGTATATCAACTGGATGTCAAATGTGCCTTCCTGAATGGCCAACTTAAAGAAGAAGTATACGGTCAACAACCCCCTGGCTTTGAAAATGCTGCTCATCCAGAATATGTTTATCTTCTGGATAAAGCTCTGTATGGTTTGAAGCAAGCTCCCAGAGCCTGGTATGAACGCTTATCAAAGTTTCTGATTGTCAATGAGTATGAGAAAGGAGAAATCGATACAACTTTGTTCATCAAAAGGTGCAAAGGTGAGTTAACAGTACTTCAAATTTATATGGATGACATTATTTTTGGTTCTACAAATAATGCAGAAGTTGAACTGTTTTCAGAACTCATGGAAAGTGAATTTGAAATGAGCATGATGGGAGAATTAACTTTCTTCCTAGGGATCCAAGTCAAACAGACTACCTCTGCATTTTCATAAACCAAGCCAAGTATGTGTCTGACATTTTAAAGAAATATAAACTTCAAAATATCACTACCATGAAAACACCAATCTCACCAAAATACAAAGCTTGACGCTGATCCCTCTGGAAATCTGGTAGATGTCAACAACTACAGAGGCATGATTGGATCTCATCTGTATTTAACTGAAAGTAGACTAGATATAATGTTTGCCGCATGTATTTGTGCTAGATATCAAGCCAATCCAAAAAAACCTCATTGGGTCTCTAGTATCAAAGCATTATGGCTTCTATTTAATTGCATATATTGACTCTGATCACGCAGGATCCAAATTTGAATCAGCTTTCTTCTATTCAGAGTTCTCAGACAGATTTAAGCACAATATTATCTGCTCTGGAGTGCAGGCCTCAGTCAGGCACTTCTAAAAGAAATCTTGATAATCAGGATCCTGATAATCAAGAGGGGGAGAAAAGGCAGAGAGTGTCTGAACCAGAAAATGTTGAAAATGTTCAAGAGCAAAGATCTAGGAAAACTTCTGAAGATGCTCAGAATGTTGGTGAAGCATCTAATAGAGTTTCTGAAGAGGCATGATTGGATCTCATCTGTATTTAACTGAAAGTAGACTAGATATAATGTTTGCCGCATGTATTTGTGCTAGATATCAAGCCAATCCAAAAGAACCTCATTGGGTCTCTGGTATCAAAGCATTATGGCTTATATTTAATTGCATATATTGACTCTGATCACGCAGGATCCAAATTTGAATCAGCTTTCTTCTATTCAGAGTTCTCAGACAGATTTAAGCACAATATTATCTGCTCTAGAGTGCAGGCCTCAGTCAGGCACTTCTAAAAGAAATCTTGATAATCAGGATCCTGATAATCAAGAGGGGGAGAAAAGGCAAAGAGTGTCTGAACCAGAAAATGTTGAAAATGTTCAAGAGCATAGTTCTAGGAAAACTTCTGAAGATGCTCAGAATGTTGGTGAAGCATCTAATAGAGTTTCTGAAGCAATAGATGATATAATATTTGCAGAACATGAAGGGCAAGAAACAAATATTCATTCTTCTGAAGATATAGTAGAGGAAGGGTATGAAACAGAGAAGTTATCCTTTGATTCTGAAGGTAACTTAAGCTCAGACAATACAGACATTATTCCTGATTCAAATGAAGAGATGCTAAGGGAATATCTTGCATTTGAAGATGTCATTGGTGAGCCCAGTGATCTTTCTGATGTTATTATGTTTGAAGAAGATATGTCTGGAGTTAATATGGGAGAAAGTTCTGAAGTCAAAGAAATAAAGGATTTGGTAATTTGGAAGCCTCAACAATCTCTAAGTGATGAATACAGAAGAGCTTCTGAAGAGTTATGGAAAATACTAAGCCAATTCTGTTGGGTGCATGTCTTTCTGAACAATCCAAGAAGTCTGGAGTGTAGACTTTTGGACAACCATGTTTTCTGTCTTCAGAGATTTTATTGATCAACCAGATGAAAGAGTTGAACTAGAATTTGATCTAAGTCATATGGGAGGAACTGAAATTGCAGATGAAATTTTGATGGTCTACTCTGGTAAATTTGAAGTAAGATTCAGATCCTGCATTACTATTCCCAAAGTTGATATTCCTCTACTTGAAGAACCTATTCTAGATCAAGTCTATGAAAAAGAAGATATATTTCTTTCTGGAGAAATGAGCTTAGAGTTTCCTAAAGTAATTTACTTTCATATGTATAAAACTAGTCTGATTCCTACGTTTTGAAAAATATTTATTTATACTATATTATAGAGAAGGTAAGGTTCTTAAGACCATTTTAGGCATCATGTGTTATTTATCGATCTATATTATTTAAAATTCATATATAAAAATAAATGTTACATGAATATAGTTTGCAACTCTGGAAGATTTTGTAAATGATGAGTGGTCTGAAGATCAAATATCTCAAGTTAGAAACTTTGTTCCGAAGCATGGAGTTCAGAATCTAAATGATTCCACTCTTATAAAGAAGATTAGATGTCTGTCAAAGACTGTTGAAGAGGATTTAGTAATATTCAGATTTGGAGTAGAAAGAAGAAATGGATATTTGTGTGAATTTACTCAGTATGATCTGCACAAATTAAGATTGCAAGACAAATTAACAGTTCTTCAGTTTTGTGTTGCTAGAAGTGAAGTTGAACTTGTCTTTGAAGTTAGAAGAATTCTGGGAATTTACATAAGGAAGAACATCAAGCATGACTTTCAATTAGCTTTGGAATTTGGTTTATCTGAAGTAAATTTGTCGGAACCTGTAAATCTTGAAGATACAACAATAACTAGAGTCTTCACCAGTCCAGATATTGGATTCAGATATATACAGTGGAAGGAAATAAAACCTTTTTGACTTCAGATATTCCAAAATACTCTAACTCAACTCTGAATTGGTTTCTTAGTTATGCAAAGGATTATATTGAAGATTCAGATGTCAAAGAAGAAATCATATATATGATCAAAGAAAGAATTCATTTCATAGAAATTGTAAGGAAGAGTTATCTAGCTGGTCACAAAAGAGAAAACAAAATCAGAAGAGCTGATTATCTACTTAGTGATACTTATGATTTTCAAATTCAATCAAAGAGGCAAGACTTGGAGGAAATTCTGAAGTTTTCTCTGAATATTGAAAGTTCTGAACCAAGTCAGAAGGATAAAGAGAAAGGAAAAGAAGTCATTTCTGAAGCTATTTCTGAAAAGTTGGTTCCTGTAGAGCAAATATCTGAAGAGGAACAACTGCAAGTACAAAGAATAGAAGAAAGTGCTTTCACCATGTTACTTGAATATTTTCATCCAGAAATGTTCATGGAATATGAACAAAAATTCAACTATATTGATTGCTGGATTCAAAAGTCCTTTGGTTGGAAACAATGGTACTCAGATATCATTAGAAAAATAAGGATCCCAGTTAATAAAGCAAGAAAGAAAAGTCCAGTGGTCAAGGTAATTAATGCTGACTTGAAGACAAGACAAAATTACAAGTATGCATTCTTTACAGTTGAAAGACAAAATGGTGAGATTTCTACTTTTTTTTGAAGCTGATTTCCAGAATGTGTATCTCAGAGATCTACTCAGAGTTTACAGAAGCCTTTATCCTTTTCATGATTCAATCACCAAGTTCAGAAAATCATTTCCAATTCTCAGAGATGGCTTATACAGAGAATTTATATGGGCTGCAAAGACTGATTTTCAGGTCGCTTATGTTCTGAAAAAAAACAAGTACACTTGAGCAAACCAAATCTGAGCCTACCAGACATTCAGAATCTGAAGAAGAGTACCTTACTAATTCAACCTCCAGGCTTTGTTTCCAAATGCTTTCAAGAACTATTATTTGTGAGATTTGAAGAACTCCACAAATGCTGCAATGGAACTCTCATGGCTATTAGAGATCGCTTGGTAAAAAGACAGAATAGAAGACCAAAGAATCTGAGCAATGAAGATTGGGAGAAGAACAAGAAGCTTGCTAAAGAGATTATTAGAATTGCTGTATCCTTGTTGGAATACAGAAATTTAATTCTGAAAGATGTTAGAGAAATACTAAATTTCTGGTAGTATGATCTGAACTTTTGAAGCTAAGGGGGAGATTGATAGAGATATCAGAATAACTTCAAAAGGTACTGGGTTCTGAAGATATAAAGATCTGAAGAAAAGCCTAAGGCATAACTTCTGAAGTGCCAACTTCAGAAGTTCTGAAGATTTTCTGAAGAGGTTCTGAAGAAGTTCTGAAGACACTTCTGAAGAAGATCTGAAGGAGTTCAGAACCTGTTCTGAACTTGTCTGTTATGAATGTACTGTTATTTTAGTCTTTCTATTTCATGTATAAATAGATAGTTAGAACTAACGTTTCCATAAGCCTTGTAAAAGACATATCTTGTAATACTGTTCATTCAATCAATACATATTACATTTGGTTATCAAATTTCTGTTCTAAACTTTCCATATATTGATATCTTGATTGTTTGGGTCCTAACAAAGCTAAATTCTTGGATATTCTCTAACCTCAAAAGCTTTCAGAGTATACAATCCCAGAACCAAGACAGTCATGAAATCCATCAGCGTCGTCTTTGATGATCAAGCACACATGACTTCTGATTATTCTGATTCAGAACTCAGGCTTAACAATATAAGTTCTGACTATCTCTCTAGCCCCAGAGAATCTGAAATAATGCTATTTTTATTGGCTTTCTTGGAGAAGAAATTGCATCTGAAAATATAGTTAGAAATCCTCAAATCAATATATCAGAAGTACTACAAGCTTCTGGAATCACCATCTCAGGACCTTCTAGATCATCAAGTTCAAATGCAAGTCCAGAGGTATCTTTATCTCCTGATACAGAGTGCCCCACTCCAATCTCAAATTCCTCTATGCCTTCATTTGATGAGGAGACATTAGGTTCTACTCCAGAAGCGGTCCCGATCCCAGAAGAAAACCAACTCAATTCAGAAATTGAAGTTGAACCTTCACAAGTCCCCCAAACAAGAATGAAAAGATGGATAAAACCTCATACTTCAGACCAAATAATTGGTGATCCCTCTATTGGTGTCCAAACTAGATTTGCCACTGCTAACGAAACTTTCTTTGTAAATTTTTGAAGCATGGTGGAACAGAAGAAAGTTCAAGAAGTTCTGCAAGAACCCAGCTGGATATATGCAATGCAAGTAGAGCTTCTTTAATTTGACCGAAACAAAGTGTGGAAGCTTGTACCATTACCAAAAGAAGGCAGTGACTTCGATGAAACTTTTGCTCCAAAAATAAGAAGGATGAAGATGGAACTGTGATCAGAAACAAAGCAAGGCTAGTAGCTAAGGGTTACTGTCAAGAAGAAGGCATTGACTTTGATGAAACTTTTGCTCCAGTAGCAAGGTTAGAAGCAATTAGATTGTTATTGGCCTTCTCTGCTCATCCAGAATATGTTTATCTTCTGGATAAAGCTCTGTATGGTTTGAAGCAAGCTCCCAGAGCCTGGTATGAACGCTTATCAAAGTTTCTGATTGTCAATGAGTATGAGAAAGGAGAAATCGATACAACTCTGTTCATCAAAAGGTGCAAAGGTGAGTTAACAGTACTTCAAATTTATATGGATGACATTATTTTTGGTTCTACAAATAATGCAGAAGTTGAACTGTTTTCAGAACTCATGGAAAGTGAATTTGAAATGAGCATGATGGGAGAATTAACTTTCTTCCTAGGGATCCAAGTCAAACAGACTACCTCTGCATTTTCATAAACCAAGCCAAGTATGTGTCTGACATTTTAAAGAAATATAAACTTCAAAATTCCACTACCATGAAAACACCAATCTCACCAAAATACAAAGCTTGACGCTGATCCCTCTGGAAATCTGGTAGATGTCAACCACTACAGAGGCATGATTGGATCTCATCTGTATTTAACTGAAAGTAGACTAGATATAATGTTTGCCGCATGTATTTGTGCTAGATATCAAGCCAATCCAAAAGAACCTCATTGGGTCTCTGGTACCAAAGCATTATGGCTTCTATTTAATTGCATATATTGACTCTGATCACGCAGGATCCAAATTTGATAGGACAAGCACCTCTGGAAGCTGTCAACTTCTGGGAAACACGCTGATAAGTTGGACATCAAGAAGCAAACCTGTGTTTCAACCTCTACAACAGAATAATATGGTGCTGCTGCTAGTTGCTGTTCACAATTCATTTGGATGAAAACGCGAAGTTCTTTTTTTCACGGTGCCTATCTCGATTCTTAAACAACCTCTACCGTCCGGTCGAGCCAGCTTCGCTCCTTTATTCGTACATCTCTTTCTCGAATGGAAATTTCCACAACTTAGAGGCTACGAACTTATATATGACAAAATTCCCATCCTCTGTGATTCAGAAAATGCAATAGTCATCACAAAAAATCCAGTGCAACACTCAAAAACATGGCACATTGATGTCAGGTATCTTTTTATAAAGAATCATTTGGAAAAAGGTACCATTGAAATGTACTTTGTCGCCACTAATTACCAAATTGCTGACATTTTCACAAAGGCTCTGTATGAAAACAGATTCAATTTTCTAATCAGCAAGTTGGGAATGCTAAAACCAAGAACATTGATGTCAGGTATCTTTTTATAAAGAATCATCTGGAAAAAGATACCTATAGTTCTCTATAGTTTTTGTATAGTTATTACTTAGCATGTGTTTACTTTTAAATTTTGTTTTAGTGTACATTTCCCTGCTCGCTATTGTAGTCCTAAGGGGTGCAGAAGCTTCTAAATACCTTTCTCTGTCAAGCAATATTTGTTACTCTTACATTTCATGATCCAAGCATAGTTTAAGGGGGAGCCATAAGTGCATAAATTTAGGGGGTGCTCATATACATGGACACTTCAAGGGGGAGATTTCATCAAATTAAAGAAGACAGTATGCTCTAAACTTTTGTATTAACTTTTATCGTTAAGATTAATCAGAAGTCTCTAGTATGGCTATTCTTGTGCTGGATTCACTATTTTAAAATAAGTCTAATACATTCAAAACCTGGATACTTCTAAAGTCTCAAGAGTGCATTCTAGACACATCTTTCCATGACAATTTTTTTAAATCATTTTGCTCTGGGTTAACTCTTGCCGCCAAGGTTATCCAGAAGTTCCTGATTCACAAATTTTTTCTCTAAAAGGTTATTCATTAGACATAAAACTTTCTTTTGGTCTCCAAATATTTTATCTGACCAGTTGAATGATTTTAATACAAAAAAAAAGTTTTCACATATGATATATTTGAGATATTGAAAAGTTATTCGTTATTTTTGTATTTACTCTTGCCGTCAAGGTTGTACAAAAGGACTCGATATGTCTTTAAAATACTCAGCAAGACATTTCTATTATAAGAGATGTTCTTGAAACACTTATTTGGTATTTTGACCATTTAATTTTTTTTTAAATCATTTTTGAGAGGGAAAAAGTGAAAGACACTTGTAGCAACCAAATGTCGTTCCATCCCAACGAAGGAACCCTTGAGTAACCAAATCCAAAATACATGTGTTGTGACAACTGTCAAATTTGAGCTACCAAGTTAGCTCTTATTAAGTTAATATTAGTGTTATTTTAGATAAGTTATAAGAATAGGATTTAGTTGGTTTAGAATGGCCGAAAAATCCTTAGTATTTCCGGTAGTCGCTTAAAATGTCCGGTTCCGACCCGTAACTGTCTGAAACGTCCATAATACAGTGCCAAATGCTCTAACTTATACCTAATTTATATAAAATATATAGTTTAGAATGCTAAATATAAAACTTTTATTTTTATATAATTTAAACACTTTTGGTCTTATATTTGAAGGAAAAAGGTAAAAATTGAGAAAATGGACTTTTAATTACATTTTTTTTGGGCTTGAAATAAATTTGTAATTTTTTTAATGGACTTGGGTGGAGCCCATATCCATGGCCAGCCACTTCCCCCCCTTGTCCACATATAAAAACCATTTTTTCTCCTCATTTGTTCATTTCCAAGTTCAAAATTTCCTCTCATCTCTCTTTCTCTCTCTAAAACCAAAGGTCATAAATCAAAAACCCTCTTCTTCCATCACTATTTCCAGCCAATTTCAAGGGAAAACGTCATCAAAAATTCAAGATTTTTCAAGAAGTAGAGGCTCCATACATCAATCAAGTAAGCACAAACATCCTTTTACCTTTTTCTTGTCAGTTTTGGGTGAAAAACCCACTTTTCTTGCATTTTTAACCTTATTCTTCTAACCTTTGAATTTTCTTAGTTTATGGAGAGATTACACACCAAAAACTTGTAAAAATGTTCATATAATGGTGGTAATCTATGATCCAAACAATAAAACTCAAGAAAATGGGTAAAACCTGTTCTATGCATGTGCAAACAGATTCTATGCATGTGCAAAAATGTGCAAACAAATTCTATGCATGTCCAAACTCAATAAAACTCAATAAAACAATGTTTTTGAACTACAATGGTGATTTTTGGTGCTGACAGATTCTATGCATGTGCAAAAATCGTCCACTTCTTGCAATAAACATGTTCAAATATCACGAATCTTCTTTCTACAAGTTTATTTAGTGAGTTGGGGTTCTAATCCAAGTGGCATCACTCAACAACATTGAGTTTTGACCCCCCAAATGCTCATAACAAGATGCATGTGCATCTGGAAGTTCAACAGTAGGTGAACCCTACTTTGAACGACCATAACTCTTTGAATATTCTTCCAAATCACTTGATTTTTCTGCTGAAAGTTAATTTAATGCGTTACCTTTCAAATGCCACTGATTTCATTAAAAAATATGGTGATTTGAGGTTCCAATTAATTGAAACAAAATGAGTGTGCAAACTGTCAACCAATGACAGATTTGAGCATGCATGTTCAAATGGCTATATCTTTTTCAAAACTCAATGAAAAAGGATTATTTTTCTTTTGAGAGTTAGGTTTATGAGTTATATTCAGTTTTCAGGTGGAATCACTTAAACATATGGAGTTTTGACCCTCCAAACACTTAAAATACTTTAGGTGTGCAATCTGTGAAACCACCAAAAGCTAAACTCTACTTTGTGTGTTAGTATCTCCTTTGTTATTTGTCTTTAATGCATGATTCTTCTTCTAAAACTTTTTTTTATGAGCTAGGATTCATATGAATCCAGTTTCATTCAAAAATATGAAGTTTTGAGGCATTAACCAATTTTTTAAAGTTAAATGTGCAATCTGTCAGCTAATGACAGATTTGTGCATGCAACTTCGTAGTGCCATATCTCCTTCATAACTTCTTCAAAATCAGTGATTCTTATCTCAAAAGTTTGCTTTATGAGTTATGATTCCAATCCAACTGGAAATTCTAGAAAACACTGAATAGAACTCCTCAAATGAGTGATTTACTAACATGGTGTAATCTGCCATGCCAGTTGTGACCCTTTGCATTGCATAAATTATTTGAATCATTTTTATGTGTCCAAAATGCATCAAATTTAGTCAAAATCACCATACCCAGTACTATATCACATATAAAAATATGGGAAGCTATGTCATATTGGAAGTCTCCACATTTTGATCATTTTGAGTACAACAAGTTTCTGTCCAGAAGTGAAATTCTGGTATTTCTTGATTTTAACAATTATTGATCATTTGATGGTTTATAACACAACTTACGGTATAAATTACTATATTAACGAGCATATGTGCATTATGTATAATTCAACTATAGACAATCAAGTTGGATGTATGTGGACATTTATAAGCTTAAGACTTATTCACCTCCATAAGTAGTTTTAGACCCATAAGTGATGGTTTTGAGCATTTCTCTTTGTTAGGGAATCGTTAGGCCTTTGGGTGGGGATCGGATCGTGCTTTTGAGTAGCGGAGCTTGCAAAGGTGAGTATTCACAGCCCCATTTTTAAAGTATCTTATACGTTTTAGGGTGAAAAGCATGATTAAATGAAATATTTGAGTTATTTGCATTACCGAATGTGAAACATTAAGAAATTATTGTTTTGGGCACTAAGGCATGTACACTAATAGATTGTACTGAGTAAAATGTTCCATAAAAGTTTGTACACTACTATTAACTCAAGTGAGGAGCCGAGGGTATATGTGGATAGCGCTATCGGACGGACAATCCCACCTAAAAACCGAAAAGTAGGGTGTGGATAGCAATCCCACCGGGAAACTACAGGTAGGAGTGCTCTATACTTAAAAGGGAAGGTTCTACACATGTGGACTTTAGGTCCACCGTTGAGGTAGAATTAAAAAGAAGGTTCTACACATGTGGACTTTAGGTCCACCGCTGAGGTAGAACTAAAAAGAAGGTTCTACACATGTGGACTTTAGGTCCACCGTTGAGGTAGAACTAAAAAGAAGGTTCTACACATGTGGACTTTAGGTCCACCGCTGAGGTAGAACTAAAAATATTTTTGTGGTCGAAGGTTTAGTGGTGGCTCATTACTTACTATTAATTAGGGTACAAAAATGCCTTGAATGTTTTAAGATGAAAAGTTATCAAGTGCCATAAAAGTTATTTTGCTCAATATTCATTTACGCAAAAGATGTTTATAATATTGAAAACCTGTGAACTCACCAACTCTTTGTAGTTGACCTTGTTTTATTCATGCTTTTCAGGGGTAAGAAAGGGTAAGTGAAAATGCTTGTGTTTGGGGCGCATCAACATCAACCACGTTTAAATTTGAAATCATTTTGTAGAACATCTTATTTCTTTGATTTTGTTAAACCTTGAACTTGTATGATGTAATGTTCAGTTTTATTTTGTTATGTATTTGATTGGACAATTGGTGTTGTTATCGCTCTATCGCTATGAAATCTTGAACTATCACTCCCTGTGTTTCCGCTTTAGCGGGATGTCACAGACTTGGTATCAGAGCCATAGGTTATAGAGAACACCGGTTTTTCTATAAAACCAAATACTATAACCAAAAATTTTCGAAAACTATTTTCTAAACTAACTGTAATTTTAAAAGCTTACTACTGGTATAATTGGAATAAGTGTCGACTTAGCATATTATAATTAGGCAAAGTCTGATCACCTATGTCTAATTTAATATGTATAAGGGAGACATGGAACAATTATATTGGGAACTTCTTACCCAAATGAAAAGCATGGTCATAAGTTTGAGTTCGCATAAGCATTTTATAAATTGTTATTTACTAAAGTACATTTAGTAATTAAGTTTGTTACTATCGCAGTTCACTATGTCTCACTCATCCACTCCTACTAAGTACTCTACTGACTCCTCAGGCTATGTGACTAGTCAACCTAGGAGAGAACTTTTTGACTACTTTGTTGGTTAAACTAGGAAACTTATTTTGGTGACATGTAACTCACTATTTAGAACTCTAAGACACTTGATGTCTTTTGGTAATTATTTTTGCTGGATATTGAAGATATGTGATTCTAAACCTATGATTTGATGAATCGAGTGTTTTATATGCATAACACCTAGTTAAGCAGACTTAGCGCAAAAATAGTAATAGCAATATGACCCAACCTCAATATGAACCTATGCCTAAAGACAATGCCTTCGATGAGAGAAAACTTCGGGATCGCGCGACTTGTGCCTGAGCAACTCATCGCGGCACCTCCGAACATCGTTAGTCAAGTGGCAGCGGGTCTGAATGCTAATTCGGGAAACAACTGAGGATCTGGAGCAAGTGGAGATAGGGAATGCACATACAAAGCTTTTAGGACCAGCAACCCGAAGGAATTCCATGGATTTGAAGGAGCTGTTGGATTACTGACATGGATTGAGAATATGAAGTCCGTTCTCCACATAAACAAGTGAAGTTTTCTGCCTGTCGGCTACAAGAACGAGCATTGACCTGGTGGAACACCCAAGTGCAAACCCGAGGCCGAGAAGCAGCCAACAGTCTTACTTGGGAGGAATTCAAAAAGATGCTCAAAGAAGAATACTGCCGAGGAGCAAAATCCAGAAGTTGGAAGCGGAGCTATGGAATCATGAGATAAAGGGAAATGACATAGATTCTTAACTGCTCGATTCCATGAACTGGAAAAGATGGTACCACATTTGGTGACGCCCGAGGAAAATCGAGTCGAAATGTATATCTGGGGTTTATTTCCTGAAATACATGGGGACGTTACTTCGGCAAACCCAAAAAAAAAAACCTTCAAGATGCGGTGAATTTGGCAACCAGGCTCACTAACAATACTAATCGTTCGGGGATATTTGCAAGAGACAAAGCTCAAGATAAGAGAAAGATGGAGGAACTTTAGCATAGACATAATCCCAATCATGTTAGGAAGCTTTGATATAATTCTGGGTATGGATTGGTTGTCTAAAAACCGAGCTGAAATTTGCTGCTCCGAAAAGATCATCCGAGTTTCACTACCCGAAGGAGAAGTTCTCGAAGTACATGGAAAGAAACCCAGAAGGAATGTTAAAATAGTGACGTGCATGAAGATGCGAAAATACTTGAGGAAGGACTGCATTGCTTTTCTAGCTCACGTCATGAATAAGGAGATCGAAGAGAAACGCATTCAGGACCTTCCTATAGTTCGGTATTTTCGTGAGGTATTTCCAGATGAGTTACCCGGACTACCCCCAACAAGAAAAGTCGAGTTCCACATTGATTTAATTCCGGGAGTTGCGCCTGTAACAAAATCACCCTATCGACTAGCACCGTCGGAAATGCAGGAATTATCATAGCAACTTCAGGAGCTGCTCGATAAAGGATTCATGATGCCTAGCTCTTCACCTTGGGGAGCTCTAGTCCTATTTGTTAAAAAGAAGGATGGATCTTTCTGTATGTGTAACGATTACAGGGAACTCAACAAGTTGACAATCAAGAACAGATACCCTCTCCCTCAAATCGATGACTTATTCGGTCAACTCCAAAGGGCTATTATTTCTCAAAAATCGATCTTCGGGATATCATCAAATGAGAGTTCGTGAAGAAGACATTCCTAAGACAGCGTTTAGAACTCGTTATGGTCGTTACGAGTTCCTAGTTATGCCTTTCGGGCTAACAAACGCACCGACAGTCTTCATGGATTTAATGAATAGAGTACGTCGACCGTACCTAGACAAGTTCGTGATCGTGTGTATAGATGATATACTCATTTATTCTCGAGACAAGAAGGAGCATGAGCAACATTTTAAGTTGATACTAGAATTGCTCAGAAACGAAAAGCTGTACGCCAAACTCTCCAAATGCGAATTTTGGATTCGCGAAGTACATTTCCTTGGCCACGTAGTAAATGAAAAAGGGATACATGTTGATCCAGCTAAGATCGAGGCCATTAAGAAATGGGAAGCCCCGAAGACACCAACTGAGATCCGCCAATTTCTGGGATTGGCAGGTTACTATTGGCGATTTATAGAAAAAATTTCCAAGATCGCACAACCACTAACGACTCTAACCCAAAAAAAAATAAGAAGTTTATTTGGGAAGAGAAACAAGAGGAAGCATTCCAGACTCTCAAACATAATTATGCAACGCACCTATTTTGGCTTTGCCAGAAGGAGTGGATAATTTTGTAGTCTACTGTGATGCCTCACATCAAGGGATGGGATGTGTACTAATGCAAAAAGATAAAGTCATTGCATATGCGTCGAGACAACTTAAGGTTCACGAGAAGAATTTCACTACCCATGATTTGGAGTTAGGAGCGGTGGTGTTCACACTC
Source organism: Silybum marianum (assembly GCA_036898165.1). Taxonomy (NCBI): domain Eukaryota; kingdom Viridiplantae; phylum Streptophyta; class Magnoliopsida; order Asterales; family Asteraceae; genus Silybum; species Silybum marianum. The sequence goes on along the minus strand of CM072533.1, from coordinate 27,571,701 downwards.
AAAATATGGAGACACGTTTTACATCACGATTTTGGCAGTCTCTTCAAAAGGCATTGGGTACACGTTTGGATTATAGCATTCCATATCATCCTCAAACAGATGGACAGTCAAAAAGAACTATCCAAACGCCAGAGGATATGTTACCGGTATGTGCAATAGATTTCGGTGGGAGTTGGGATACCCACCTGCCACTCGTTGAATTCTCCTACAATAACATCTATCACACCAGCATACAATGTGCACCGTACGAAGCTCTATACGGACGTAAATGTAGATCGCCGCTTAGCTGGGTAGAAATTGGTGATAGACAATTGACTACGCCCGACATTATTCAAGAAACCACTGACAAAATCTCAACCATCAAAGAAAGACTTAAGACAGCAAGAGATCGTCAGAAGAATTATGCAGATAATCGGAGAAAGCCGTTGGAGTTTCTAGTGGGAGATAAAGAACTTCTGAAAGTGTCTCCATGGAAAGGACTGGTACGTTTCAGGAAGAAAGGCAAACTGGGTCCCAGATACATTGTTCCATTCGAAATACTCGAAAGAATTGGACCGGTGACGTACAAATTGAAGTTACCACAGAATTTAAGTGCCATCCACGACACGTTCCATGAGTTGAATCTGAAGAAATGCTTAATGGATGAAACATTGGTTTTACTCCAGGACGACGTTCAGATTAACGATCGGTTACACCTCGTCGAAGAACCAATCGAAATACTAGACCGAGAAGTTAAACGGTTGAGGCGCAGTAAAATCCCTATTATCAAAGTTCACTAGAATGCAAAGCATGGCCCAGAGTATACTTGGCAAAGAGAAGATTTCATGAAGGACAAATATCCACTTGTTTGCAAAGGAATCCATTGGAAGTAGCAGCCATTAAATTTCGGGACGAAATTCTTCTAACAGGGGGAGATTGTGACAACTGTCAAATTTGAGCTACCAAGTTAGCTCTTATTAAGTTTATATTAGTGTTATTTTAGATAAGTTATAAGAATAGGATTTAGTTGGTTTAGAATGGCCGAAAAATCCTTAGCATTTCCGGTAGTCGCTTAAAATGTCCGGTTCCGACCCGTAACTGTCTGAAACGTCCAATACAGTGCCAAATGCTCTAATTTATACCTAATTTATATAAAATATATAGTTTAGAATGCTAAATTGTGACATCCGTCAAATTTAAGCTTCTAGATTAGTATTTATTAAGCCCTTGTTAGTGCTATTTTAGATAAATTATAAGATTAGGAGTTAGTTAGATTACATTGGCCGAAAAATTTCTAGAGCTCCCGGTAGATGCTTAGAATGTCCGGTTCCGACCCGTAACTGTCTGAAACGTCCAATACAGTGCCAAATGCTCTAATTTATACTCAATTTATATAAAATATATATATATATTTTAGTATTTTTATTATAAACTTTTATTTTTATTAGAAAAGAACCAAAATGGGCTAACAAAGTTAAGAAAAATGCCAAAATTGAGAAATTGGACTTCAAATCTCACATTTTGGGCTTAATTTATACAAATAAAAAAATAAAAAAAATTGGTTAGGGTAGTGCCCACCCCCCGGCCGCCCCCCCCCCCCCCTCTTAAAATCCACATATAAAAACCCAAATTTCTTCATTTTGCTCATTTCCAAACTAATGATTCAAATCTCTCTCTCTCTCTAGAAACAAAGGGACTTATTCACTTCTCTCTTCTCCCTCTCTTTCTTTTCTTTCTCTCAAAAGAGTTCCAGCCATTTTTTCATCTAAAATCCACCTAAGAGCAAGTATTTTTGAAGACAATCAACACATATCTTCATCCAAGTAAGTACAAAACTTCATGTTCTTCATTTTCTTGCAAATTTTGGGTGAAAAACCCACTTCATTTTCTTGCAAATTTTGAACTACAATGGTGATTTTTGGTGCTGACAGATTCTATGCATGTGCAAAAATCGTCCACTTCTTGAAATAAACATGTTCAAATATCACGAATCTTCTTTCTACAAATTTATTTAATGAGTTGGGGTTCTAATCCAAGTGGTATCACTCAAAAACATTGAGGTTTGACCCCCCAAATGCTCATAACAAGATGCATGTGCATCTGGAAGTTCAACAGTAGGTATACCCTAATTTGAATGACCATAACTCTTTGAATATTCTTCCAAATCACTTGATTTTTCTTCTGGAGTTAATTTAATGAGTTACCTTTCAAATGCAACTGATTTCAGTAAACAATATGGTGATTTGAGGTTCCAATTAATTGAAATAAAATGAGTGTGCAAACTGTCAACCAATGACAGATTTGAGCATGCATGTTCAAATGGCCATATCTCTTTCAAAACTCAATAAAAAGTATTATTTTTCTTTTGAGAGTTAGGTTTATGAGTTATATTCAGTTTGCAAGTGGAATCACTTAAAAATATGGAGTTTTGACCCTCCAAACACTTAAAATACATTAGGTGTGCAATCTGTGAAACCACCAGCAGCTAAACTCTACTTTGTGTGTTAGTATCTCCTTTGTTATTTGTCTTTAATGCTTGATTCTTCTTCTAAAACTTTCTTTTATGAGCTAGGATTCATATGAATCAAGCTTCATTCAAAAATATGAAGTTTTGAGGCATTAACCAATTTATTAAAGTTAAATGTGCAATCTGTCAGCTAATGACAGAATTGTGCATGCAACTTCGTAGTGCCATATCTCCTTCATAACTTCTTCAAAATCAGTGATTGTTATCTCAAAAGTTGCCTTTATGAGTTGTGATTCCAATCCAACTGGAAATTCTAGAAAACACTGAGTAGAACTCCTCAAATGAGTGATTTACTAACATGGTGTAATCTGCCATGCCAGTTGTGACCCTTTGCATTGCATAAATTATTTGAATCATTTTTATATGTCCAAAATGCATCAAATTTGCTCACAATTACCATAACCCAGTAATATATCACATATAAAAATATGGGAAGCTATGTCATATTGGAAGTCTCCACATTTTGATTATTTTGAGTACAACAAGTTTCTGTCCAGAAGTGAAATTCTGGAATTTCTTGATTTTAACAATTATTGATCATTTGATGGTTTATAACACAACTTACGTTATAAATTACTATATTAACGAGAATATGTGCATTATGTTTAATTGGACTATAGAAAATCAAGTTGGATGTATGTGGACATTTATAAGCTTAAGACTTATTCACCTCTGTTAGTAGTTTTAGACCCATAAGTGATGGTTTTGAGCATTTCTCTTTGTTAGGGAATCGTTAGGCCTTTGGGTGGGGATCGGATCGTGCGTTTGAGTAGCGGAGCTTGCAAAGGTGAGTATTCACAGCCCCATTTTTAAAGTATCTTATACGTTTTGGGGTGAAAAGCATGATTAAATGAAATATTTGAGCTATTTGCATTACCGAATGTGAAACATTATGAAATTATTGTTTCGGGCACTAAGGCATGTACACTAATAGATTGTATTGAGTAAAATGTTCCATAAAAGTTTGTACACTACTATTAACTCAAGTGAGGAGCCGAGGGTATATGTGGATAGCGCTATCGGACGGACAATCCCACCTAAAAACAGAAAAGTAGGGGGTGGATAGCAATCCCACCGGGAAACTACAGGTAAGAGTGCACTATACTTAAAAGGGAAGGTTCTACACATGTGGACTTTAGGTCCACCGCTGAGGTAGAAATAAAAAGAAGGTTCTACACATGTGGACTTTAGGTCCACCGCTGAGGTAGAACTAAAAAGAAGCTTCTACACATGTGGACTTTAGGTCCACCGCTGAGGTAGAACTAAAACGAAGGTTCTACACATGTGGACTTTAGGTCCACCGCTGAGGTAGAACTAAAAAGAAGGTTCTACACATGTGGACTTTAGGTCCACCGCTGAGGTAGAACTAAAACGAAGCTTCTACACATGTGGAATTTAGGTCCACCGCTGAGGTAGAACTAAAAAGAAGGTTCTACACATGTGGACTTTAGGTCCACCGCTAAGGTAGAACTAAAAATATTTTTGTGGTCGAAAGTTTAGTGGTGGCTCATTACTTACTATTAATTAGGGTACAAAAATGCCTTGAATGTTTTAAGATGAAAAGTTATCAAGTGCCATAAAAGTTATTTTGCTCAATATTCATTTACGCAAAAGATGTTTATAATATTGAAAACTTGTGAACTCACCAACTCTTTGTAGTTGACCTTGTTTTATTCATGCTTTTCAGGGGTAAGAAAGGGTAAGTGAAAATGCTTGTGTTTGGGGCGCATCAACATCAACCACGTTTAAATTTGAAATCTTTTTGTAGAACATCTTATTTCTTTGATTTTGTTAAAACTTGAACTTGTATGATGTAATGTTCAGTTTTATTTTGTTATGTATTTGATTGGACAATTGGTGTTGTTATCGCTCTATCGCTATGAAATCTTGAACTATCACTCCCTGTGTTTCGGCTTTAGCGGGGTGTGACATGTGTCCCCAATCACAACAGCTTCATTTAGAATCTTCGGACACGCGTCAATCATCCATGGAGCGCATGATCTTACCAGGCTAGCCTACGCCATCAACCTGAAACGGATTTCATTTCCCAAGTCAGAAAATGCCTCTTCCAATTCAAAACACTCGAGTTTGATTTTCAATCGCACTATAAAAACTCGAATTACCCCACGATTTTCAGTTTTTACCGTTTCCTTGCTCTCGAATTCCCAAGTATTACCTAATATCCCATCGATTGCAAACCTGCTCAAACATTCAAATGGCTGCTGTGAACGAAATCCCCATCCATGCTCAAGTTGAAGAAGAGACTATGATTGATTCTATTGTTGAAAGTACCCCACTAGTGTTCTTACCTTCAAAGCCGAATAATGTTCAAATGTTTCTTAATCCCAAAACCAACATTGCTGAATACCCAGTGATGATCGAGTTTCTTCAACACCATGCCCTGAACCTAGCCCTAACACTCTCAAACGCTAATGTCCCTGAAGTGTTTATCCAAGAAGTATACCAAACAATGTACATCAAGGATGATGATACACATTTGCTGGAAGTTTGGGCATCCCAAACGACGATGAACATGTACTTGAAGTGTTGATTACTAGAAAGAAGATCTCCAGAATGTTTCGTTTACCCCAATATTTTGTTCAAATAGAAGGGAATCTTGTTCCCAACCCTGATCTTGAACAAAACCCTACTTCTGATGTACTACTAGAATTCATAAAATTCTTAGGATACAACAAGCATATTGAAAGGGTCTCTGATGTTAAGAGGCAAAACATACCCCAATGTGGAATGTGCTTCTCTCCATCATCAGCAGGAGCCTCACAAGCAAAATTGGATCCCATGATCAAGCAAGCACAAATGTTGTCAATATGATGTATGGTATGAACTTCAATCGATCCTTGGATTTTGCAGACTTCATTTTTCAAGAGATATATGGAGCCGTCAAGTACAAACTCTCTTTGATGAAGAACAACAGCCCACTACCTATCCTAATGTATCCCAGATTTCTAGTACTCTTCATCCAGCTGGCCATAACACACTTGAGAATTCCCTGTGTTCAACCCTTCTGCAAAATCGCAACCATGAAGTCTCACAAACCCATAATTCACAAGGACGGCTAGACTACTCAGAGAGAACTTTCCAGGTATATGCTCGATCTCATACCTTCAACATCCTCTATCTTTCAGTCTTAAGGAGCTCTCTGGTATTCTCAGAAAAGAGGATACCTACCCAGAGCATTTAGGAACCAGAATAGTTGGTGAGGGGTTGAATGAGCCTGAGTCTGAAAATAATTTGAGTGAACAATCCATACCGAGCGTCTATTAGGAGAAAGTCAAGAAGATGTCCTAAGAGACACAAATGAGAGACACCATCTGAGTCCATCCAGAGCAACCACATCTACTAGGGTTGATGCCAAGACATCAACACCTATTAAAAAAGGACTACAGCTCAGTCCAAACCCTAACCCTCAAACCAACCGTGTGGATGGTGTTCTTTGTCTGTCCACATCAAGCACAACTGGGAAAACCTCCTCGTCATGTTCCTCTCAAAAGGATGATGATGTAAATACAAAAGAGTACATTCGCCCTAGCACTCCCCACAACCTACACACATCGATGTCTTTGTGACCAATGACATATACTGGATAGCAGTTGGTATGTCCAGACCAGCTCCCAATCCAGAAAACAATGAATTCCCATCAGAGGTCTTATGGCAACAGGGCACACAACGTTCCTCCATATTCAATATGTGTAAGGGTACGCACACTGTTATTGAGTCTCCACCCTCTGGTGTTGGAGATCAAGTCAATGCAGTCAGAACATCCCAAGAGGTGTCTCTTAGGACCCCTCAAAGACTGGATGGAAGTCCCTCCACACTCAAAGTCCAAATAGGTGTGAATGAGGGCCCCTCTGGACGCGAGGGAAAAGAGGCTCCATGTGTTGGAGATGCATCGGTTACCCCCCTCCCCCAACCTGATTTTGTCGCAAATGCTGCATTCCAAGCATTTGTTGATCAAATGAAGGGATCTATGGTGACTTCTAGAAGATGCTACATTCCAAACCGTTGAAACATGTACTTCTAATTTCATTTCAAAACAAACCAATGTCAACCTTTCTCTGAATGAAATTAGAGCTAGTCAGAAGGAGTATACACAAACTGTGGAACAGGTGAAGAGAGCTTTGCTTGAAAAGTTAATAATATCAATGCAAAGTTTGTCTCCAAAATCAATACGGCCCCAACAGCAGAGATGGTGACTTCTAGAAGATGCTGCCACAGAAAAACCTCAAGAAGAAAATCATCCTCCTGTGAATCAAGATGTTCCAATAAATCCAACTCCATTAGCAAAGTTTATCAGGAGCCTTGAAAGAACCAAAATAGTAATTCCCAGAAAACCAAGGAACACGCAAACAAGACCTAGCTAAAACATCAACTCAAACATCAACTTCTACCGTCGAGCCAATCATACCAACTAATCCCCAAGAAGAAAACGCCTAAAAGCTAAAATGTCTGAAAATCCAAGTTCTGAAGCTCCTAACTCTGCAAATCCAGAATCAGATCAACCCCCATCAAATGTATCTATCACAGAAGATCAGCCTAGAACAGAAGATGTCACACCCCGCTAAAGCGAAAACACGAGGTACGACAGTTCTAGGTTTCACAACAATAGGAATATAAACATCAACCATACATTCATAAATAAATTAAGCATCAGGGTTTACAGTTTAAAAGTTTATAATTCGACAACTTTGTCTTAACAAACAAATTACATCAAACTAAAAAGATACATATAAAATCTTGATTGGTGTTCCCCAAAAATAAACTAAGTTGGATCGGTTAGCTTCTTAACTTCCTGTAAAGCATGTTAAAACAAAGTGTCAACTACAAAGAGTTGGTGAGTTCACAGGTTTTTCGTATGCACAAAACATTTTATATGCAAGGTATAGAAATAGCAAAGCAGAAGTTCGCATCAATACTAAACATTTCAATTTTTATGAGCAAATATGCAAATTACTTTTACACATGATATTTAATTATTGAGCCACTAATAAACCTAAACGACATTCTACGCCCCACGAACTACCTCAGCGGTGGACCTAAAGTCCACATGTGTAGAGCATTCTTAATTGATAAAGTGCACTCTTACATGCCAGTTAGGTGGGTATGTCAACCAAATAGCGCTATCCACAAATATCATCGGCTCAAATAACAGAGTTAAATAGTAGTGTAACACGGGGACTTCACATAACTCAACATATCATTTGTAAATTATCAATTTGCTCATCATAACAATTTATATAATTTTCATTCAATCATATAAATCAATTCACTTTCTTTTAAATCAACATGCTTTACACCCCAAAACGCAATAAACATTTAAAAGAGGGGTCGTGAATACTCACCTTTGTGCAAAGCTCCGCTACTCCGAAGCACGATATGATCCTCACCCAAAAGCCTACCGATTCCCTAACAAAGAGAAATGCCCAAAAACCATCACTTATGGATCTAAAACTACTTATGGAGGTGAATAAGTCTTAAGCTTATAAATGTCCACATGCATCCAACCTGATTGTCTATAATCCAATTATACATAATGCACCTATGCTCGTTAATATAATAATTTATACCGTAAATTGTGTTATAAACCATCAAATGATCAATAATTGTTAAAACCAAGAAATTCCAGAATTTCACTTCTGGACAGAAACTTGTAGTACTCAAAATGATCAAAATGTAGAGACTTCAAAAATGACATAGCTTCCCATATTTTTATATGTGATATGGTACTGGGTTGTGGTGATTGTGACCAAATTTGACGCATTTTAGACATGTAAAAATGATTCAAATAATTTATGCAATGCAAAGGGTCACAACTGGCATGGCAGATTACACCATGTTAGTAAATCACTCATTTGAGGAGTTCTACTCAGTATTTTCTAGAATTTCCAGTTGGATTGGAATCATAACTCATAAAGGAAACTTTTGAGATAAGAATCACTGATTTTGAAGAAGTTATGAAGGAGATATGGCACTACAAAGTTGCATGCACAATTCTGTCATTAGCTGACAGATTGCACACTTAACTTTAATAAATTAGTTAATGCCTCAAAACTTCATATTTTTGAATGAAACTGGATTGATATGAATCCTAACTCATAAAAGAAAGTTTTAGAAGAAGAATCATGCATTAAAGACAAATAATAAAGAAGATACTAACACACAAGTGTTTTAAGTGTTTCGAGGGTCAAAACTCCATATTTTTAAGTGATTCCACTTGAAATAACTCATAAAACTAACTCTCAAAAGAAAAATCATCCTTTTTCATTGAGTTTTGAAAGATATATGGTCATTTGAACATACATGCACAAATCTGTCATTGGTTGACAGTTTACACACTCATTTTGTTTCAATTAGTTGGAACCTCAAATCACCATATTTTTTAATGAAATCAGTGGCATTTGAAAGGTAACTCATTAAATTAACTTCCAAAAGAAAAATCAAGTAATTTGGATGAGTATTCAAAGAGTTATGGTCGTTCAAAGTAGGATTTGCCTACTGTTGAACTTTCAGATGCACATGCATCTTGATATGAGCATTAGGGGGTCAAAAATCAATGTTTTTGAGTGAGACCACTTGGATTAGAACCCCAACTCACTAAATAAACTTGTAGAAAGAAGATTCAAGATATTAGAATATATTATTTGCATGAAATGAACGATTTATGCACATGCATAAAATTTTCAGCACCAAAAATCACCATTGTTGTTCAAAAACACATAAAATCATGATTTTCCCCTATTTTCTTGTGTTTGATTGTTTGGATCATAGATTATCACCATCATATAACATTTTACATGTTTTTGGTGTATAATCTCTCCATAAAACTTAGAAAATTAAGAGGTTAGAAGAATGATACTTAAAATGCAAGAAATGGTGGATTTTTCACCCAAAAATGGTAAAAAAAGAAAGAGATGATGTTATTACTTACTTGAGCGACGAATGAAGCTCAATATCTTCAAGAAATCTTGCTAATATGATGGATTTTTAATTAGAAAATGACTGGAATTTGTGATGAAGAAGAAGAGAAAGAGAGGGAAAAGAGAGAGGTAATTATGTATTTTACGTTCTAGAGAGAGAGAGAGAGAGGTGTTTGAGTTGCAAAAATGAAGTGTTTGGAGAAAAAAAAGTTTATATATGGGTAGGAGGGGGGGGGGGGGGGGGGGCGGCCGTAAGGTGGGCCCAACCCAAGTTTAATTTTTTATTTATTTATATAAAGTAAGCCCAAAATGTGAGATTTGAAGTCCAATTTCTCAATTTTGGCCTTTTTCTCAACATTGTTAGTCCATTTTGGTTAGTTTCAAATAAAAATAAAAGTTTTATAATAAAAATACTAAAACTATATATTTTATATAAATTGGGTATAAATTAGAGCATTTGACACTGTATTGGACGTTTCAGGCAGTTACGAGTCGGAACCGGACATTTTAAGCGACTACCGGAAATGGTAGAGATTTTTCGGCCATTCTAAACCAACTAACTCCTATTCTTAAAATTAAACTATATAAACACTAATAAACTTAATAGAAGCTAACATGAAAGCTCGAATTTTGACAGTTGTCACAGCCTTCCCCCGTTAAAGAAATTTCGTCCCAAAATTTAAGAAGTGGCCTTCTCCGGGGTGTTCGTGAATAAGCTGGGATAATTTTGCTTCATCGAATCTTCACGTTCCCAGGTATATTCTGGACCATTTTTCGCATTCCAACGGACTTTAATAATAGGTATTTTACTGCGCCTTAACTGTTTAACTTCTCGGTCCAATACCTCAACTGGTTCTTCAACGAAGTTTAATCGATCGTTAATCTAAACGTCGTCTAGGGGTAACATCAATGTTTCATCTGCTAGGCATTTCTTTAGATTCGACACATGAAATGTGTCGTGGATGGCGCTTAGATTCGGAGGTAACTTCAACCTGTACGCCATTGGTCCGATTCTTTCAAGTATTTCGAATGGACCAATATATCTTGGACCCAGGTGGCCTCTCTTCCTGAAGCGTACCAGTCCCTTCCATGGGGACACTTTTAATAGCACTTCATCTCCCACTTGAAACTCCAACGGCTTTCTCCGATTATCCGCATAACTCTTCTGACGATCTCTTGCTGTCTTGAGTCTTTCTTGGTTTTGTTGAGATCTTGTCAGTGGTTTCCTGAATTATATCGGGCGTTGTCAACTGTCTATCTCCGATTTCTACCCAACTAAGCGGTGATCTGCACTTACGTCCGTATAGGGCTTCGTATGGTGCACATTATATGCTGGTTTGATAACTGTTGTTATAAGAGAATTCAACTAGTGGCAGGTGGGTATCCCAACTCCCACCAAAATCTATTGCACATGCACGCAGCATATCCTCTAACGTTTGAATAGTTCTTTCCGATTGACCATCTGTTTGAGGATGATAGGCAGTTCTATAATCTAAACGCGTACCCAAAGCCTTTTGAAGAGATTGCCAAAATCGCGATGTAAATCGTGTATCTCTGTCCGAAATAATGGAAATAGGCACACCATGACGTGTAACTATGTCATTAATGTAGATTTGTGCACGCCTTTCCATGCTGAAATCTTCGCAAATGGGAATGAAATGAGCCGATTTGGTAAGTCGGTCTACTATAACCCATATAGCATCGTGCCCTTTTCCAGTTCTGGGTAGCTTAGTCACGAAATCCATTGTTATTTGCTCCCATTTCCATTGTGGTATTTCGGGTTGCTAAAGTAAACCAGATGGTTTCTGATGTTCGGCCTTTACCTTAGCCCAAGTCAGGCACTTGCTTACGAACACGGCAATATCTTTCTTCATTCCCGGCCACCATATTAGCTTTGCCTGGATGGTACTTTATTTCACAGTCGTAGTCACTAAGTAGTTCAACCCATCTTCTTTGCCTCATGTTTAGCATTTTCTGGTCAAGAATATGTTGAAGGCTCTTGTGATCTATGAATATAGTACACTTAGTACCGTAGAGATAATGTCTCCAGATCTTGAGTGCGAACACGACCGCTCCTAGCTCCAAATCATGAGTAGTATAATTCTTCTCGTGAATCTTCAGTGGTCTTGATGCGTATGTAATAACCTTGTCTTTTTGCATTAACACGCAACCCAATCCCTGATGTGAAGCATCACAGTAGACTACGAAGTTATCTACTCCTTCGGGTAGAGCTAGAATCGGTGCGTTGCATAACTTGTGTTTGAGTGTCTGGAAGGCTTCTTCTTGTTTTTCTCCCCAAATAAACTTTTTATCTTTTTATGTTAGATTTGTTAGTGGTTGCACGATGTGACAACTGTCAAAATTCGAGCTTTCAGGTTAGCTTCTATTAAGTTTATTAGTGTTTATATAGTTTAATTATAAGAATAGGAGTTAGTTGGTTTTGAAGGGCCGAGAAATCCCTAGCATTTCTGGTAATCGCTTAAAATGTCCGGTTCCGACCCATAACTGTCTGAAACGTCCAATACAGTGCCAAAAGCTCTAGTTTATACCCAATTTATATAAATATATAGTTTTAGTATTTTTATTATAAAACTTTTATTTTATTAAGATTTTAACCAAAATGGGCTAACAATTTTGTGAAAAAGGCCAAAAATTAAGAAATTGGACTTCAAATTTGGTAAATTTGGGCCTAAAATATTTTTAAAAAAAAATTTGTTGGGTTTGGGTGGAGCCCATCCCCATGGCCGGCCACCCCCCCCCCCCCTTTTCCAACCTATAAAAATGTTTTTTTTTCTCATTCTCATCATTTTACACTTTCAAAATTCAAAATTCACTCTCTCTCTCTAGAACCAAAGGGACACAAAATCATATTGGGAGCAAGAAATATTGAAGAAAAAGGATTCTATAACCATCCAAGTAAGTACAAAACTTCATGTTCTTCATTTTGTTGCAAATTTTGGGTGAAAAGCCCACTTTTCTTGCATTTCTAAGTTACTTTCTTCTAATATCAAAAAATTCTGAGTTTGTGGAGAGATTTTACACCAAAACATGTAAAATGTTTATAAAATGGTGATAATCTATGATCTACAAAAATAAAACTCAAGAAAATAGGGGAAAAATCATGATTTTATGTGTTCTTGAACAAAAATGGTGATTTTGGTTCTGGCAGATTCATGCATGTGTGTAAATCGTCAATTTCTTACAATTTTTATGTTCAAATATCATGAATCTTCTTTCTACAAGCTTATTTAGTGAGTTGGGGTTCTAATCCAAGTGGTCTCACTCAAAAACATTGAGTTTTGACCCCCCAAATGCTCATAACAAGATGCATGTGCATCTGGAAGTTCAACAGTAGGTAAACCCTACTTTGAATGACCATAACTCTTTGAATATTCTTTCAAATCACTTGATTATTCTTCTGAAAGTTAATTTAATGTGTTACCTTTCATATGCCACTGATTGCATTAAAAAATATGGTGATTTGAGGTTCCAACTAATTGAAACAAAATGAGTGTGCAAACTGTCAACCAATGGCAGATTTGTGCATGCATGTTCAAATGACCATATTTCTTTCAAAACTCAATGAAAAAGGATGATTTTTCTTTTGAGAGTTAGTTTTATGAGTTATATTCAGTTTGCAAGTGGAATCACTTAAAAATATGGAGTTTTGACCCTCTAAACACCTAAAATACTTTAGGTGTGCAATCTTTGAAACCACCAGCAGCTAAACTCTATTTTGTGTGTTAGTATCTCCTTTGTTATTTGTCTTTAATGCATGATTCTTCTTCTAAAACTTTATTTTATGAGTTAGGATTCATATGAATCCAGTTTAATACAAAAATATGATGTTTTGAGGCACTAACCAATTTATTAAAGTTAAGTGTGCAATCTGTCAGCTAATGACAGAATTGTGCATGCAACTTTGTAGTGTCATAACTTATCTCAAAAGTTTACTTTATGAGTTATGATTCCAATCCAACTGGAAATTCTAGAAAACACCGAGTATAACTCCTCAAGTGAGTGATATATACTAACATGGTGTAATCTGTTTTACCGGTTGTGACATAATGTTTTGCATGAATAATTTGAACCACTTGTACATGTCCAAAAGGCATGAAATTTGGTCACAAAGACCATAACTCAGTACTTTATCTTATATAAAGAGATAGGAAACTAGGTCATTTTGGAAGCCTTTGAAAACGTATCATTTTTAGGACAATTAGTTTTTGTCCAGGAGAGAAATTCTGGACTTAATTGATTTTATTAAATGTTGATCATGTGATGGATAATAAGATTACTTTCGGTATAAATTACGATATTAACGAGCATATGGGCATTTTGTATAATTGAACATATATAGACACATATGGGCTTAAGATTTATTCACCTCTATAAGTAGTATTAGACCTATAAGTGACGGTTTTGAGTATTACTCTTTGATAGGGAAGCGTTAGGTCGTCGTGTGGGGATCGGATTGTGTTGTCTTGTGTCGCGGAGCTTTGCTATAAGGTGAGTATTCACAGCCCCTCTTTCAAAGTACTTTATACGATTTGGGGTGAAAAGCATGATTGAATATGTTATATGAGCTATTTTCATTATGATTATGAAATTTTGTTAAATTTGACGTTGTGGGCACTAAGGCATGTACACTAATAGTTATATTGAGTAAAATGTAACATAAAAGTTTGTAGTTGACCTTGTTTTTATCATGCTTTTCAGGGGTAAGAAAAGATTAACCGAATCTTTCTATTATGTGGGCGCCTCGACATCAATCATCTTGTTTATTTGAAACACTTGGTTTACTTTATTTTGTTAGAACTTTTAGTTAATGCGATGTAAAATTTTAAACTTAAACTGTTATGTATTTGAATGGATGGTTGGTGTTGTTTTTATCCTATTGTTATGAAATGTTGCGCTATCACGCCTCGTGTTTCCGTTTTAGCAGGGTGTGACAGACTTGGTATCAGAGCCATAGGTTATAAAGAACACCGGTTTTCTATTGAAACCAAATACTATAACCAAATTTTTTTTTTTTGAAAAACTATTTTCGTAGATAAATTTAAAAAGCTCACTACTAGTATAATTAGAATAAGCAACGATCTAACATATCATAATTAGGCAAAGCCTGATCACCTATGTCTAAATAGGGTATGAATAAGAAAGGACTTGTATTAAATTATTCTAAAAATAGGAATCGATCGGGAAATCTTTCACTTTAAAATGAAAAATATGATTTTATATGAGTTCACGTGATTATTATAAAATGTTTCTGATATTTATAAATTATTTTTTTTTTATCTCAGCACTATGTCCACATCCGACCACTCCCCGGATGAATCCAGTTATGTTACCAGCAGGGTTAGGAGAGCCGACAAAAACTATGATGACTATGACCCATCCAAGCATAGTCATGAAGAGGATTCTGCCGACTCTTATGCTCGATCTTCTATTCCCATGCCCGTACCCATACCTACCGGTGAGGGGACATCTCGCGGGCCCAGGACGATAAGGACTGCCCGCAAGCGCGTTCTCCCACTTCGGAGAGTGACTTTCACGATTCCTTCCGTGCCATCGGGAGAACCATCTCAGTCGCGATCTAGGTCGCGAAGTGTGACTCCTCCTCCACCCGCAGTTGGAGTATCGGTGCCCCGGCCACAAGGAATGACCGCGGTAGAAAACTACTGGGTCACGGGTATGGCCAACGAGGTACATACTCATCGGCTGATGTTGGACCATTATCGGCAATCCTTAGACGACATCATAACAATCTTGCACACACATGACGAGTTTACGAATAGAGTCATGGAGGTTGCCCTTGAGGCTAGGTTGGCGGTTCGGAGGATGCACACTTACCTAGAGTGGGTGATAGGAGCTCTGGTGATCCTATTAGGAATATTGTTTTGGTTGGTGATGCATTAGTAAACCTGTTTAGGCAAAGCTTTTGGATTAAAAACACTTTTATTTCGGTCTTGTTTATTTTAAGTTGTAAACAATTTGCTATCATTTGGGATTTGTATTTTGAAACTTGTGATGAATGTTATGTGTTATGCTTATGAAAGATATCCATGTTCCATTGTATATTTCTTGATTTTATGTCTAGTTGATTGATATTAGACGTACATTACATTATAAGCTTGAGCTTAGTAAGTAGAATTAGATCGGAATTAGTAATAGACATCTGATCGAAACTCAATTTAAAATTGTGTTTTTAGAACAATGCCTCCGAGAAGAGTAAATTCCGATGTTGCACGACTAGTATCCGAACAGCTCATGGCAGCACTACCAGGTATTGTGAGCCAAGTAGCAGCTGGTTTAAACGCTAATCAAAATAACAATCAGGGTTCTGGAGATAGGGAATGTACGTATAAATCCTTTAGGAGTTGTAATCCTAAAGAATTTTTCGGAACTGAAGGAGCCGTCGGTTTATTGACCTGGTTGGAAAGCATGGAGTCTGTCCTCCACATTAGCAAGTGTGCTGAGGGAAAGAAGGTGGAGTTTGCTGCCTGTCTATTACAAGGGCGAGCATTAACTTGGTGGAACACCCAAGTACAAACCCGAGGTCGGGAAGCCGCCAACAGTCTTACATGGGAAGATTTCAAAAGAATGTTGAAGGAAGAATACTGCCCTAGGAGCGAGATTCAGAAGCTGGAAGCAGAGTTGTGGAATCACGAGATGAAAGGGAATGATATTGACTCCTACACAGCCCGATTTCATGAATTGGCAAAAATGCTACCGCATCTGGTAACGCCTGAAGAGAACCGCGTTGATAGGTATGTTTGGGGATTATCTCCGGAGATACGCGGGGATGTTACCTCAACAAACCCAAAAAACTTTACAAGAGGCAGTAAGTTCGGCAACCACACTTACAAACAATGCTACTCGCTCGTGATTGTTTGTAAGGGATAAGGCACATGGGAAGAGAAAGATGGATGAACCAATAAGAAAGCAGTTTTGAAAAAGGACAAGTAACGAACAAAGAACTTCAGGTAACTACGGAATTCAAACTCAACCTACGGAGAAAGAGAAAATACCTCATCCCAAATGTGACAAGTGCAATAGACAGCATACCAGACGATGTATTATTTGTCAAAAATGCTACAAAGGAGGTCACTATGCCAAAGATTGCAGGAGCACAGGAAGGCGGGCATGTTTTGAGTGTGGAAGCCCGGATCACTTTCGGAATACATGTCCACGATGGAATCAAAGACCGTACACTAATCAAGCACGACCGGCCAACCAAGGAAATCAAGGAGGTCCGGCAAGAGGCCGAGTGTTTGAAATTGGAGCTGAGGAAGCAAGACAGAATCCAGATGTCGTTACAGGTATGTTTCTCCTGAATAATCATGATGCATCTATACTATTTGATTCTGGAGCAGATAGGAGTTTTGTGTCATTAGATTTTAGACCAAAGATAAATCTAAGGCCTCAAAAGTTGAAAGAATCATACGTAATTGAATATGCCAACGGTCAAGAGTGTAGGGTCAATGATGTAATAATGAACTGCAATATAAATTTGGCTAGTAGGGATTTCTGTATAGATTTAATCCCGATTAAACTAGGAAGTTTTGACGTGGTTGTGGGCATGGACTGGTTATCCAAAAACCGAGCTGAAATCTGTTGCTCCGAAAAGATCGTACGAATTCCGTTACCTAAAGGGGGAAAACTCGAATTACACGGAGAGAAACCCAGGAGGGGTATTAAAGTAGTGACATGTATGAAGATGCGAAAGTATTTGAGAAAGGATTGCATTACTTTTCTAGCTCACATCAAGGATAAGAAGGCTGAAGAAAAACGCATTCAAGATATTCCTATAGTTCGGAATTTTCCTGAGGTATTTCTGGACGAATTGCCTGGAGTACCCCCACCAAGACAAGTGGAGTTTCACATAGAATTAATTCCTGGAGCCGCGCCAGTCGCGAAGGCACCATATCGAAATTAGCACCATCAGAGATGCAAGAGCTGTCGGAACAACTTCAGGAATTACTCGACAAAGGATTTATCAGACCTGGTTCTTCACCTTGGGGAGCCCCAATTTTATTTGTTAAGAAGAAAGATGGATCTTTTTTCGAATGTGTATCTATTATAGGGAACTCAACAAGTTGACAATTAAGAAGCGATACCCCCTTCCCCGGATTGATGATCTGTTTGACCAACTTCAAGGTGCAACGTAATTCTCGAAGATCGATCTTAGATCTGGATATCATCAAATGAGAGTGCGAGAAGAAGATATCCCCAAGACGGCCTTTAGGACTCGATACGGTCACTACGAGTTCCTAGTCATGCCATTTGGTCTAACAAACGCACCAGCAGTTTTCATGGATTTGATGAATAGAGTATGTCGACCGTATCTCGACAAGTTTGTGATTGTGTTTATAGATGATATACTCATTTATTCTCGAGACAAAAAGGAGCATGAGCAACATTTGAAGTTGATATTGGAATTGCTCAGAAACGAAAGGTTGTACGCGAAATTCTCTAAATGTGAATTCTGGATTCGTGAGGTACACTTTCTTGGCCACGTGGTGAATGAAAAAGGAATCCAAGTTGATCCAGCTAAGATTGAAGCCATTAAGAAATGGGAAGCCCCAAAGACACCAACGGAGATCCGCCAATTTCTGGGATTGGCAGGTTATTACCGGCGATTTATCGAGAATTTCTCTAAGATCGCGCAACCACTAACAACTCTAACACAAAAAGACAAAAAGTTTATTTGGGGAGAGAAACAAGAAGAAGTCTTCCAGACACTCAAACACAAGTTATTAACGCACCGATTCTACCTCTACCCGAAGGAGTAGATAACTTCGTAGTCTACTGTGATGCTTCACATCAGGGAATGGGCTGCATGTTAATGGAAAAAGACAAGGTTATTGCATACGCATCAAGACAACTGAAGATTCACGAGAAGAATTATACTACTCATGATTTGGAACTAGGAGCGGTGGTGTTCGCAATCAAGATCTGGAGGCATTATCTCTACGGTACTAAGTGTACTATATTCACAGATCACAAGAGCCTTCAACATATTCTTGACCAGAAAATGTTAAACATGAGGCAAAGAAGATGGGTTGAACTACTTAGTGATTACGACTGTGAAATAAAGTACCATCCAGGCAAAGCTAATGCGGTAGCCGACGCGTTAAGCCGAAAGGAAAGAGTAAAACCAACAAGAGCACGTGCTATGGGAATGATGGTCCAGACGAGTTTAAAAACTCAAATACTGGAAGCACAAGGAGAAGCTTTGAAAGAAGAGAATTTGAAGAATGAAACCTTGCAGCACCTAGAGAAGGAATTTGAAATGCAGACAGATGGGGTACATTACTTTAAGAATAAGGTATGGGTACCGAAAGTTGGTGATCTACGATCAATCATTCTAGAAGAAGCCCATCGATCCAGATATTCGATTCACCCAGGGGCAGATAAAATGTATAAGGATTTGAAGGAGTATTATTGGTGGCCGGGAATGAAGAAAGATATAGCTTTGTTCGTAAGCAAGTGCCTGACTTGTGCTAAGGTAAAGGCTGAACATCAGAAACCATCTGGTTTACTCCAACAACCTGAAATACCACAGTGGAAATGGGAGCAAATAACAATGGATTTCGTAACTAAATTACCCAGAACTGGAAAGGGGCACGATACTATATGGGTTATAGTAGACCGACTTACCAAATCGGCTCATTTCATCCCCATTCGCGAAGTTTTCAGTATGGAAAGGCGTACGCAAATCTATATTAATGAAATAGTTACACGTCATGGTGTGCCTACTTCCATTATTTCGGACAAAGATACACGATTTACATCGCGTTTTTGGCAATCACTTCAAAAGGCATTGGGTACACGTTTGGATTATAGCACTGCCTATCATCCTCAAACGGATAGACAATCGGAAAGAACTATTCAAACGCTAGAGGATATGTTACGGGCTTGCGCAATAGATTTCGGTGGAAGTTGGGATACCCACCTGCCACTTGTGGAATTCTCCTATAACAACAGCTATCATACCAGCATACAATGTGCACCATACGAAGCTCTATACGGACGTAAGTGCAGATCACCGCTTAGCTGGGTAGAAATCGGAGATAGACAGTTGACAACGCCCGATATTATTCAGGAAACCACTGATATGATCTCGACAATCAAAAGAAATGCCTAGCAGATGAAACGTTGATGTTACCCATGGATGACGTTCAGATTAACGATCAGTTAAACTTCGTTGAAGAACCAGTTGAGGTTTTGGACCGAGAAGTTAAACGGTTAAGGCGCAGTAAAATCCCTATTATTAAAGTCCGTTGGAATGCGAAACATGGTCCAGAATATACCTGGGAACGTGAAGATTTGATGAAGCAAAAGTATCCCAGCTTTAACGGGGGAAGGCTGTGACAACTGTCAAAATTCGAGCTTTCAGGTTAGTTTCTATTAAGTTTATTAGTGTTTATATAGTTTAATTATAAGAATAGGAGTTAGTTGGTTTAGAATGTCCGAAAAATCCCTAGCATTTCCGGTAATCTCATAAAATGTCCGGTTCCGACCCGTAACTATCCGAAACGTCCAATACAGTGTCAAATGCTCTAGTTTATACCCAATTTATATAAAATATATAGTTTTATTATTTTAATTATTAAACTTTTATTTTACTAAGATTTTCACCAAAATGGGCTAACAATTTTGAGAAAAAGGCCAAAAATTGAGAAATTGGACTTCAAATTTGGTAAATTTGGGCCTAAAATATTTTTTTAAAAACAATTTGTTGGGTTTGGGTGGGGCCCATACCCACGGCCGGTGACCCTCCCCCCCTTTTCCTACCTATAAAATGTTTTTTTTCTCATTCTCATCATTTTACACTTTCAAAATCAAAATTCACTCTCTCTCTCTAGAATCAAAGGGACACAAACATTTCACCCTATTCTCTCTAAAAACTCAGCCACTTCTCTTCATCAGAATCATATTGGGAGCAATAAATATTGAAGAAAAAGGATTCTATAACCATCCAAGTAAGTACCAAACTTCATGTTCTTCATTTTCTGGCAAATTTTGGGTGAAAAGCCCAGTTTTCTTGCATTTCTAAGTTACTTTCTTCTAATATCCAAAAATTCTGAGTCTGTGGAGAGATTTTACACCAAAACATGTAAAATGTTTATAAAATGGTGATAATCTATGATCTACACAAATAAAACTCAAGAAAATAGGGGAAAAATCATGATTTTATGTGTTCTTCAACAAAAATGGTGATTTTGGTTCTGGCAGATTCATGCATGTGTGTACAAATATCATGAATCTTCTTTCTACAAGCTTATTTAGTGAGTTGGGGTTCTAATCCAAGTGGTCTCACTAAAAAACATTGACTTTTGACCCCCCAAATGCTCATAACAAGATGCATGTGCATCTGGAAGTTCAACAGTAGGTAAACCCTACTTTGAACGACCATAACTCTTTGAATATTCTTCTAAATCACTTGATTATTCTTCTGAAAGTTAATTTAATGTGTTACCTTTTATATGCCACTGATTTCATTCAAAAATATGGTGATTTGAGGTTCCAACTAATTGAAACAAAATGAGTGTGCAAACTGTCAACCAATGGCAGATTTGTGCATGCATGTTCAAATGACCATATTTCTTTCAAAACTCAATGAAAAAGGATGATTTTTCTTTTGAGAGTTAGTTTTATGAGTTATATTCAGTTTGCAAGTGGAATCACTTAAAAATATAGAGTTTTGACCCTCCAAACACCTAAAATACTTTAGGTGTGCAATCTGTGAAACCACCAGCAGCTAAACTCTACTTTGTGTGTTAGTATCTCCTTTGTTATTTGTCTTTAATGCATGATTCTTCTTCTAAAAATTTATTTTATGAGTTAGGATTCATATGAATCCAGTTTAATACAAAAATATGAAGTTTTGAGGCACTAACCAATTTATTAAAGTTAAGTGTGCAATCTGTCAGCTAATGACAGAATTGTGCATGCAACTTTGTAGTGTCATATCTCCTTCATAACTTCTTCAAAATCAGTGATTCTTATCTCAAAAGTTTCCGTTATGAGTTATAATTCCAATCCAACTGGAAATTCTCGAAAACACTGAGTATAACTCCTCAAGTGAGTGATTTACTAACATGGTATAATCTGTTTTACCGGCTGTGACATAATGTTTTGCATGAATTATTTGAACCACTTGTACATGTCCAAAAGGCATGAAATTTGGTCACAAAGACCATAACTCAGTACTTTATCTTATATAAAAAGAAAGGAAACTAGGTCATTTTGGAAACCCTTGAAAACTGATCATTTTTAGGACAATTAGTTTCTGTCCAGGAGAGAAATTCTGGACTTAATTGATTTTATTAAATGTTGATCATGTGATGGATAATAAGATTACTTTCGGTATTAATTACGATATTAACGAGCATATGGGCATTTTGTATAATTGGACATATATAGACACATATGGGCTTAAGATTTATTCACCTCTATAAGTAGTATTAGACCTATAAGTGACGGTTTTGAGTATTACTCTTTGATAGGGAAGCGTTAGGTCGTCGTGTGGGGATCGGATTGTGTTGTCTTGTGTCGCGGAGCTTTGCTATAAGGTGAGTATTCACAGCCCCTCTTTCAAAGTATTTTATATGATTTGGGGTGAAAAGCATGATTGAATATGTTATATGAGCTATTTTCATTATGATTATGAAATTTTGTTAAATTTGACGTTGTGGGCACTAAGGCATGTACACTAATAGTTATATTGAGTAAAATGTAACATAAAAGTTTGTACACTACTATTAACTCAAGTGAGGAGCCGAGGGTATTTGTGCATAGCGCTATTTGGACGGACAATCCTACTTAAAAACTACAAGTAGGGGTGCATTGTACTTAAAAAAAAGGAGAAACGAAGGTTCTACATATGTGGGATATTAGTCCCACTGCTAAGGTAGAATTAACAATAAATATTTTTTTTGTGGTCGAAAGGTTTAGTGGTGGCTCTTTATATACTAAAAATTAGAGTACATAATGCATTGACGTTTTAAGATATTAATAAGTGCCAAAGATTTATTTTGCTCATATTCACTTACACAAATGGATGTTTGAAATATTGAAAACCTATGAACTCACCAACTCTTTGTAGTTGACTTTGTTTTTATCATGCTTTTCAGGGGTAAGAAAAGATTAACCGAATCTTTCTATTATGTGGGCGCCTCGACTTCAATCATCTTGTTTATTTGAAACACTTGGTTTACTTTATTTTGTTAGAACTTTTAGTTAATGCGATGTAAAATTTTAAACTTAAACTATTATGTATTTGAATGGATGGTTGGTGTTGTTTTTATCCTATTGTTATGAAATCTTGCGCTATCACACCTCGTGTTTCCGCTTTAGCGGGGTGTGACACACGATCTTAAAGAAATTCTCGATAAATCGCCGGTAATAACCTGCCAATCCCACAAATTGGCGGATCTCGGTCGGTGTCTTCGGTTGATGCCAAGACATCAACACCTATTAAAAAAGGACTACAGCTCAGTCCAAACCCTAACCCTCAAACCAACCGTGTGGATGGTGTTCTTTGTCTGTCCACATCAAGCACAACTGGGAAAACCTCCTCGTCATGTTCCTCTCAAAAGGATGATGATGTAAATACAAAAGAGTACATTCGCCCTAGCACTCCCCACAACCTACACACATCGATGTCTTTGTGACCAATGACATATACTGGATAGCAGTTGGTATGTCCATACCAGCTCCCAATCCAGAAACCAATGAATTCCCATCAGAGGGGTTATGGCAACAAGGCACACAACGTTCCTCCATATTCAATATGTGTAAGGGTACGCACACTGTTATTGACTCTCCACCCTCTGGTGTTGGATATCAAGTCAATGCAGTCAGAACATCCGAACAGGTGTCTCTTAGGACCCCTCAAAGACTGGATGGAAGTCCCTCCACACTCAAAGTCCAAATAGGTGTGAATGAGGGCCCCTCTAGACGCGAGGGAAAAGAGGCTCCATGTGTTGGAGATGCATCGGTTACCCCCTCCCCCCCCCCCAACCTGATTTTGTCACAAATGCTGCATTCCAAGCATTTGTTGATCAAATGAAGGGGTCTATGGTGACTTCTAGAAGATGCTACATTCCAAACCGTTGAAACATGTACTTCTAATTTAATTTCAAAACAAACCAATGATAACCTTTCTCTGAATGAAATTAGAGCTAGTCAGAAGGAGCATACACAAACTCTGGAACAGGTGAAGAGAGCTTTGCTTGAAAATTTAATAATATCAATGCAAAGTTTGTCTCCAAAATCAATACGGCCCCAACAGCAGAGATGGTGACTTCTAGAAGATGCTGCCATAGAAAAACCTCAAGAAGAAAATCATCCTCCTGTGAATCAAGATGTTCTAATAAATCCAACTCCATTAGCAAAGTTTATCATGAGCCTTGAAAGAACCAAAATAGTAATTCCCAGAAAACCAAGGAACACGCAAACGAGAACTAGCTAAAACATCAACTCAAACATCAACTTCTACTGTCGAGCCTATCATACCAACTAATCCCCAAGAAGAAAACGCCCCAAAAGCCAAAACGTCTGAAATTCCAGGTTTTGAAGCTCCTAACTCTGCAAATCCAGAATCAGATCAACCCCCATCAAATGTATCTGTCACAGAAGATCAGCCTAGAACAGAAGATGTCACACCCCGCTAAAGCGGAAACACGAGGTACGACAGTTCTAGGTTTCACAACAATAGGAATATAAACACCAACCATACATTCATAAATAAATTAAGCATCAGCGTTTACAATTTCAAAGTTTATAATTCGACAACTTTTTCTTAACAAACAAATTACATCAAACTAAAAATATACATATAAAATCTTGATTGGTGTTCCCCAAAAATAAACTAAGTTGGATCGGTTACCTTCTTAACTTCCTGTAAAGCATGTTAAAACAAAGTGTAAACTACAAAGAATTGGTGAGTTCACAGGTTTTTCGTATGCACAAAACATTTTATATGCAAGGTATAGAAATAGCGAAGCAGAAGTTCGCATCAATACTAAACATTTCAATTTTTATGAGCAAATATGCAAATTACTTTTACACATGATATTTAATTATTGAGCCACTACTAAAACTAAATGACATTCTACACCCCACGAACTACCTCAGCGGTGGACCTAAAGTCCACATGTGTAGAGCATTCTTAATTGATAAAGTGCACCCCTACTTGCCAGTTAGGTGGGTATGTCAACCAAATAGCGCTATCCACAAATTTCATCGACTCAAATAAACAGATTTAAATAGTAGTGTAACACGGGGACTTAACATAACTCAACATATCATTTGTAAATTATCAATTTGCTCATCATAACAATTTATATAATTTTCATTCAATCATATGAATCAATTCACTTTCTTTTAAATCAACATGCTTTACACCCAAAACGCAATAAACATTTAAAAGAGGGGCCGTGAATACTCACCTTTGTGCAAAGCTCCGCTACTCCGAAGCACGATATGATCCTCACCCAAAGGCCTACCGATTCCCTAACAAAGAGAAATACCCAAAAAGCATCACTTATGGATCTAAAACTACTTATGGAGGTGAATAAGTGTTAAGCTTATAAATGTCCACATGCATCCAACTTGATTGTGTATAGTCCAATTATACATAATGCACCTATGCTCGTTAATATAGTAATTTATACCGTAAATTGTGTTATAAACCATCAAATGGTCAATAATTGTTAAAATCAAGAAATTCCAGAATTTCACTTCTGGACAGAAACTTGTAGTACTCAAAATGATCAAAATGTAGAGACTTCCAAAATGACATAGCTTCCCATAATTTTATATGTGATATGGTGATTGTGACCAAATTTGATGCATTTTGGACATGTAAAAATGATTCAAATAATTTATGCAATGCAAAGGGTCACAACTGGCATGGCAGATTACACCATGTTAGTAAATCACTCATTTGAGGAGTTCTACTCAGTATTTTCTAGAATTTCCAGTTGGATTGGAATTATAACTCATATAGGAAACTTTTGAGATAAGAATCACTGATTTTGAAGAAGTTATGAAGGGGATATGGCACTAGAAAGTTGCATGCACAATTCTGTCATTAGCTGACAGATTGCACACTTAACTTTAATAAATTAGTTAATGCCTCAAAACTTCATATTTTTGAATGAAACTGGATTCATATGAATCCTAACTCATAAAAGAAATTTTTAGAAGAAGAATCATGCATTAAAGACAAATAACAAAGAAGATACTAACACACAAAGTAGAGTTTAGCTGCTGGTGGTTTCACAGATTGAACACCTAAATTATTTTAGGTGTTTGGAGGGTCAACACTCTATATTTTTAAGTGATTACACTTGAAATAACTCATAAAACTAACTCTAAAAAAAATTATTCTTTTTTATTGGGTTTTGAAAGAGATATGGCCGTTTGAACATGCATGCACAAATCTGTCATTGGTTGACAGTTTGCACACTCATTTTGTTTTAATTAGTTGGAACCTCAAATCACCATATTTTTTAATTCAGTTAGTGGCATTTGAAACATAACTCATTAAATTAACTTCCAGAAGAAAAATCAAGTAATTTGGATGAGTATTCAAAGAGTTATGGTCGTTCAAAGTAGGATTTGCCTACTGTTGAACTTTCAGATGCACATGCATCTTGATATGAGCATTTGGGGGGTCAAAACTCAATGTTTTTGAGTGAGACCACTTGGATTAGAACCCCAACTCACTAAATAAACATGTAGAAAGAAGATTCAAGATATTTGAATATATTATTTGCAAGAAATAGACGATTTATGCACATGCATAAAATCTGTCAGCACCAAAAATCACCATTGTTGTTCAAAAACACATAAAATCATGATTTTCCCCTATTTTCTTGTGTTTTATTGTTTGGATCATAGAATATCACCATCATATAACATTTTACATGTTTTTGGTGTATAATCTCTCCATAAAACTTAGAAAATTCAGAGGTTAGAATAATCATACTTAAAATGCAAGAGATGGTGGATTTTTCACCCAAAAATGGTAAGAAAAGAAAGAGATGATGTTATTACTTACTTGAGTGACGAATGAAGCTCAATATCTTCAAGAAATATTGCTAATATGATGGATATTTAATTAGAAAATGGCTGGAATTTGTGATGAAGAAGAAGAGAAAGAGAGGGAAAAGAGAGAGGTAATTATGTCTTTTAAGTTCTAGAGAGAGAGAAAGAGGTGTTTGAATTGCAAAAATGAAGTGTTTGGAGAAAAAAAAAGTTTATATCTGGGTAGGAGAGGGGGGGGGGGGCGGGGGCGGATGTAAGGGGGGCCCAACCCAAGTTTAATTGTTTTTTATTTATTTATATAAATTAAGCCCAAAATGTGAGATTTGAAGTCCAATTTCTCAATTTTGGCATTTTTCACAACTTTGTTAGCCAATTTTGGTTAGTTTAAAAAAAAATAAAAGTTTTATAATAAAAATATTAAAACTATATATTTTATATAAATTTGGTATAAATTAGAGTATTTGGCACTGTATTGGACGTTTCAGGCAGTTACGGGTCGGAACCGGACATTTTAAGCTACTACCGGAAATGCTAGAGATTTTTCGGCCATTCTAAACCAACTAATAAACTTAATAGAAGCTAACCTGAAAGCTCGAATTTTGAAAGTTGTCACAGCCTTCCCCCGTTAAAGAAATTTCGTCCCGAAATTTAAGAAGTGGCCTTCTCTGGGTGTTCGTGAATAAGCTGGGATACTTTTGCTTCATCAAATCTTCACGTTCCCAGGTATATTCTGGACCATGTTTCGCATTCCAACGGACTTTAGTAATAGGGATTTTACTGCGCCTTAACTGTTTCATACCTCAACTGGTTCTTCAACGAAGTTTAACCGATCGTTAATCTGAACGTCGTCTAGGGGTAACATCAACGTTTCATCTGCTAGGCATTTCTTTAGATTGGACACATGAAATGTGTCGTGGATGGCGCTTAGATTCGGTGGTAACTTCAACTTGTACGCCACTGGTCCGATTCTTTCAAGTATTTCGAATGGACCAATATATCTTGGACCCAGCTTGCCTCTCTTCCTGAAGCGTACCAGTCCCTTCCATGGGGACACTTTTAATAGCACTTTATCTCCCACTTGAAACTCCAACGGCTTTCTCCGATTATCCGCATAACTCTTCTGACGATATCTTGCTGTCTTGAGTCTTTCTTGGTTTGTTGAGATCTTATCAGTGGTTTCCTGAATAATATCGGGCGTTGTCAACTGTCTATCTCCGATTTCTACCCAGCTAAGCGGTGATCTGCACTTACGTCCGTATAGGGCTTCGTATGGTGCACAATGTATGTTGGTTTGATAATTGTTGTTATAAGAGAATTCAACTAGTGGCAGTTGGGTATCCCAACTCCCACCAAAATCTATTGCACATGCACGCAGCATATCCTCAAACGTTTGAATAGTTCATTCTGATTGACCATCTGTTTGAGGATGATAGGCAGTGCTATAATCTAAACGCGTACCCAAAGCCTTTTGAAGAGATTGCCAAAATCGTGATATAAATCGTGTATCTCTGTCCGAAATAACGGAAACAGGCACACCATGACGTGTAACTATTTCATTAATGTAGATTTGTGCACGCCTTTCCATGCTGAAATCTTGCGAATGGGAATGAAATGAGCCGATTTGGTAAGTCGATCTACTATAACCCATATAGCATCGTGCCCTTTTCCAGTTCTGGGTAGCTTATTACGAAATCCATGGTTATTTGCTCCCATTTCCATTGTGGTATTTCGGGTTGTTGAAGTAAACCAGATGGTTTTTGATGTTCGGCCTTTACCTTAGCACAAGTCAGGCACTTGCTTACGAACACGGCAATATCTTTCTTCATTCCCGGCCACCAATAATACTCCTTCAAATCCATATACATTTTATCTGCCCCTGGGTGAATCGAATATCTGGATCGATGGGCTTCGTCTAAAATGATTGATCGTAGATCACCAACTTTCGGTACCCATACCTTATTCTTAAAGTAATGTACCCCATCTGTCTGCATTTCAAATTCCTTCTCTAGGTGCTGCAAGGTTTCATTCTTCAAATTCTCTTCTTTCAAAGCTTCTCCTTGTGCTTCCAGTATTTGAGTTTTTAAACTTGTCAGAACCATCATTCCCATAGCACGTGCTCTTGTTAGTTTTACTCTTTCCTTTCGGCTTAACGCGTCGGCTACCACATTAGCTTTGCCTGGATGGTACTTTATTTCACAGTCGTAGTCACTAGGTAGTTCAACCCATCTTCTTTTCCTCATGTTTAACATTTTCTGGTCAAGAATATGTTGAAGGCTCTTGTGATCTGTGAATATAGTACACTTAGTACCGTAGAGATAATGTCTCCGGATCTTGAGTGCGAACACGACCGCTCCTAGCTCCAAATCATGAGTAGTATAATTCTTCTCGTGAATCTTCAGTTGTCTTGATGCGTATGCAACAACCTTGTCTTTTTGCATTAACACGCAGCCCATTCCCTGATGTGAAGCATCACAGTAGACTACGAAGTTATCTACTCCTTCGGGTAGAGCTAGAATCGGTGCGTTGCATAACTTGTGTTTGAGTGTCTGGAAGGCTTCTTCTTGTTTTTCTCCCCAAATAAACTTTTTATCTTTTTGTGTTAGAGTTGTTAGTGGTTGCGCGATCTTAGAGAAATTCTCGATAAATCGCCGGTAATAACCTGCCAATCTCAGAAATTGGCGGATCTCGGTCGGTGTCTTCGGTTGATGCCAAGACATCAATACCTATTAAAAAAGGATACAGCTCAGTCCAAACCCTAACCCTCAAACCTACCATGTGGATGGTGTTCTTTGTCTATACACATCAAGCACAACTGGGAAAACCTCCTCATCATGTTCCTCTCAAAAGGATGATGTTGTAAATACAAAAGAGTTCATTCGCCCCAGCACTCCCCACAACCTACACACATCGATGTCTCTGTGACCAATGACATATACTGGATAGCAGTTGGTATGTCCATACCAGCTCCCAATCCAGAAACCAATGAATTCCCATCAGAGGGGTTATGGCAACAAGGCACACAACGTCCTCCATATTCAATATGTGTAAGGGTACGGACACTGTTATTGACTCTCCACCCTCTTGACACAAATAGTTCATGGGAGAAAATTGAGTTATTTGGGATCTTTCGTGTATAATCCTGCATAATCTCGAAAGCCTACCTCTTTTTTTCCCAATCTCTCACTCGCTCGTCAGTGTTGGAGATCAAGTCAATGCAGTCAGAACATCCGAAGAGGTGTCTCTTAGGACCCCTTAAAGACTGGATGGAAGTCCCTCCACACTCAAAGTCCAAATAGGTGTGAATGAGGGCCCCTCTGGACGCGAGGGAAAAGAGGCTCCATGTGTTGGAGATGCATCGGTTACCCCCCCCCCCAACCTGATTTTGTCACAAATGCTGCATTCCAAGCATTTGTTGATCAAATGAAGGGATCTATGGTGACTTCTAGAAGATCCTGCATTCCAAACCGTTGAAACATGTACTTCTAATTTCATTTAAAAACAAACCAATGTCAACCTTTCTCTGAATGAAATTAGAGCTAGTCAGAAGGAGCATACACAAACTGTGGAACAGGTGAAGAGAGCTTTGCTTGAAAAGTTAATAATATCAATGCAAAGTTTGTCTCCAAAATCAATACGGCCCCAATAGCAGAGATGGTGACTTCTAGAAGATGTTGCCATAGAAAAACCTCAAGAAGAAAATCATCCTCCTGTGAATCAAGCTGTTCCAATAAATCCAACTCCATTAGCAAAGTTTATCATGAGCCTTGAATGAACCAGAATAGTAATTCCCAGAAAACCAAGGAACACGCAAACGAGACCTAGCTAAAACATCAACTCAAACATCAACTTCTACTGTCGAGCTTATCATACCAACTAATCCCGAAGAAGAAAACGCCCCAAAAGCTAAAACTTCTGAAATTCCAAGTTCTGATGCTCCTAACTCTGCAAATCCAGAATCAGATCAACCCCCATCAAATGTATCTATCACAGAAGATCAGCCTAGAATAGAAGATGTCACACCCCACTAAAGCGGAAACACGAGGTACGACAGTTCTAGGTTTCACAACAATAGGAATATAACCACCAACCATACATTCATAAATAAATTAAGCATCAGCGTTTACAGTTTAAAAGTTTATAATTCGACAACTTTGTCTTAACAAACAAATTACATCAAACTAAAAAGATAAATATAAAATCTTGATTGGTGTTCCCCAAAAATAAACTAAGTTGGATCGGTTACCTTCTTAACTTCCTGTAAAGCATGTTAAAACAAAGTGTCAACTACAAATAGTTGGTGAGTTCACAGGTTTTTCGTATGCACAAAACATTTTATATGCAAGGTATAGAAATAGCGAAGCAGAAGTTCGCATCAATACTAAACATTTCAATTTTTATGAGCAAATATGCAAATTACTTTTACACATGATATTTAATTATTGAGCCACTGCTAAACCTAAACGACATTCTACGCCCCACGAACTACCTCAGCGGTGGACCTAAAGTCCACATGTATAGAGTATTCTTAATTGATAAAGTGCACCCCTACTTGCGAGTTAGGTGGGTATGTCAACCAAATAGCGCTATCCACAAATATCATCGGCGCAAATAAACAGAGTTAAATAGTAGTGTAACACGGGGACTTCACATAACTCAACATATCATTTGTAAATTATCAATTTGCTCATCATAACAATTTATATAATTTTCATTCAATCATATGAATCAATTCACTTTCTTTTAAATCAACATGCTTTACACCCCAAAACGCAATAAACATTTAAAAGAGGGGCCGTGAATACTCACCTTTGTGCAAAGCTCCGCTACTCCGAAGCACGATATGATCCTCACCCAAAGGCCTACCGATTCCCTAACAAAGAGAAATGCCCAAAAAACATCACTTATGGATCTAAAACTACTTATGGAGGTGAATAAGTGTTAGGACCCTAACAATCAAGATATCAATATATGAAAAGATTATGACAGGAATGATAATAGCCAAATGTAATATGTATTGATTGAATGTACTGTATTACAGAATATATCTTTACAAGGTATATGAAACATTAGTTCTAACAATCTAGCTAACTATCTATTTATACATACAATAGAAAGACTAAAGTAACAAAGCATTCATAATAGACAAGTTCAGAATGGGTTCTGAACTCCTTCAGATCTTCTTCAGATGTATCTTCAGAACTTCTTCAGAACCTCTTCAGAAGTGTCTTCAGAACTTCTTCAGATCTTTTTCTCTTTTAAGAACCCAGTACCTTTTGAAGCTATTATGATATCTCTATCAATCTCCCCCTTAGCTTCAAAAGTTCAGATCATACTTCCAGAAATTCAGAATTTCCCTTACATCCTTCAGAATTAGTCTTCTGTATTCAAGTAAGGATTCAACAACTCTAACCATTTCTTTTGCAAGTTTCTTGTGCCTCTCCCAATCTTCATTGCTCAGATTCTTTGGTCTTCTATTCTGTCTTTTTACCAAACGATCTCTGATTGCCACGAGAGTTCCATTGCAACATTTGTGGAGTTCTTCAAATCTCACAAATAATAGTTCCTGAAAGCATTTACAAACGAAGCCAGGAGGATGAATTACTAAAGTGCTTTTCTTCAAATTCTGAATATCTGGTAGACTCAGATTTGGTTTGCTTAAGTGTACTTGTTTCTTGTTTAGAACATAAGCAACTTGGAAATCGCCTTTTGCGGCCATATAAATTCTCTGTATAATCCATCTCTAAGCACTGGAAAAGATTTTCTAATCTTGGTGATCGAGTCATGGAAGGGATAAAGACTTCTGTACACTCTGAGAAGATCTCTGAGGTGAACATTCTGAAAATCATCTTCAGAAAAGGTAGAAATCTCACCATTTTGTCGTTCAACAGTAAAGAATGCATATTTGTAATTCTGTCTTGTCTTTAAATCAGCATTAATCACTTTGATCACATGACTATCTTTCCTTGCTTCATTGATTGGAATCCTTATCTTTCTGATGATATCTGAGTACCATTGTTTCCAACCAAAAGACTTTTGAATCCAACAATCTATATAGTTGAATTTTTGTTCATATTCCATGAACATTTCTGGATGGAAATATTCAAGGAACATGGTGAAAGCACTTTCTTCTATTCTTTGCACTTGTAGTTGTTCCTCTTCAGATATTTGCTCTTCAGGAACCAACTTTTCAGAAATTTCTTCCTTTTCTTTTTCTTTTTCTTTTTGACTTACTTCTGAACTTTCAAGATTCAGAGTGTACTTCTGAATTTCTTCCATGTCTTGCCTCTTTGTATGGATCTTGAAGTCATAAGCATCACTTAGTAAATAATCTGCTCCTCTTATCTTGTTTACTTTCTTGTGACCAGCTAGATAACTCTTTCTCACAAATTCCCTAAAATGTATTCTTTCTTTGATCAGATAGATAATTTCTTCTTTGATGTAAGATTCTTCAATAAAATCTGTCATGTAGTTCAGAAGCCATTTGAGGGAGGATGTAGAATACTTTGGAATATCAGATACAACAAATGTCTTAGAGATTCCTTCAACAAGATACATGAACCCAATATCTGGATTAGTGAACAATCTTTTCAGCCCAAACCTTTCAATATATACAGGTTCCAAATGCATTTACCGTGTTAAGTCCGTATTCCAAAGCCAACTGAAAATCATGCTTTATGAGATTCCTTATATATATTCCCAAGATTCTTCTAATCTCTGAGACTAACTCAGATTCACCTGAGTTAACACAAAAAGACAAGGTTGCCAACTGATCTTGTAGTCTTAGCTTGTAAACATCAAACTGAGTGAATTCACAGAAAGTACCATCTCTTCTTTCTGCTCCAAATCTGAATATAGTCAAATCATTCTGAATTGATTTTGATATGCATCTGATCTTCTTTATTAAAGTAGAATCATGAAAATTCTAAACACCATGATTCTAAATAAAGTTCTTCACTTAAGCAATATGATCTTCAGACCATTCATCATTCAGAAAGTCTTCCAACTTTGCAAACTTCATACTTCTTTTGTACATGAAGCAATAAGTGTCTTCAGGAAATATCAGGCTGCTTTCTCTAGAAATAAACACATTTTCCTTTTCAAACACTTGATCCAATACAGGTACTTCAAGTACTGGAAGATCTATTTTAGGAATGATATTACAAGGTCTGATCCTAACTTCAAATTTTCCTGAGAAAGCAATTAGAATTTCATCAACAATTTCAACTCCTTCCATATGCGCTAAATCAAATTCCAATTCAACTCTTTCATCTGATTGTTCAAGAAAATTTCTGAAGATAGAAAATCTGTTATCCAAAAGTTTACACTCCAGACTTCATGGATAGTTCAGAAAGACATGCACCCAACAGAATTGATTCAGAATATTCCATAATCTTTTTCAGAAGCACTTCTGAAGTCTTCACTCAGAAGTTGTTGAGGTTTCCAAATTACTAAAGCTTTTATTTCTTCTGAACTTTCTCCCATATTTATACCAATCATATCCTCTTCAAACATGATCACATCAGAAAGATCACTTGGTTCTCCAATGACATCTTCAAAAGCAAGGTATTCCCTTAGCATTTTTTCATTAGAGTCTGGAATTATATCTGTGTTATCTGATCCCAAGTTACCTTCAGAATCAAGAGATAATTTTCCTGTTTCATACCCTTCTTCTATCATTTCTTCAGAAGAATGATCATTTGTCTCTTGTGCCTCATGTTCTGCAGATAAAATATCTTCTATAGCTTCTGAGACTTTATTTGATTCTTCACCAACATTCTGAGTATCTTCAGAGGTCTTCTCAGAATTTTGAACTTGATCATTTACATTAGTTTCTGGTTCAGACACTCTCTGTCTTTTCTCCCCCTCTTGATTATCAGGATCCTGATCATCAAAACTCCTTTTAAAAGTATCTGATTGAGATCTGCATTCTAGAGCAGATAATCTTGTGCTTAATTCTGGCTGAGAACTCTGAATGGATGAAAGTTGATTGAGAATCTGAGAAATATCATCTTTAGTGGCATAAGCTTGTGGAGCAGAAGAAGAAGAAGGCTGAGAAGCCTTCAAAGAAGAAACTGAGGAAGCCACTTCAGAAAAAGCTGACAAAAGTGCTTGTTTAAACATATTAAGATCATTGGAAGATTTGAGATGAAAATCATTCAGCCTGTTAACCATATTTTCCCCATATTGATCCAACCTAACCTCCAACACCTTTTTGGTAGAGTCCGTCAATTCCTTGATGTCCTTCTGAATCTTTGCAAATTCAGAAGTACATAAATCTTTGAATTCTGTGAATTCAGAAGATGTGGGTAAGTTGCCAAGATCATCAGATGAACTTGTTTTCAGACCTTCAGAAGAAGGTTGGCCTGTATGAGCCACAAAGGCATCATGAACCACATGTGATTCTGTGAATGGAGCTTTTGTGATGTTCACCCCACCAGGACTTCCAACTAATCCTTGATATCTAGAGATAGGAATATCTATAGTTGTTGATGCAATGTGACAAACACTTTGGTTAAGAACATCTGAAAGATGTGTGCTTGTGTGAATGGATGTCACATTAAGTGGTTCAGAAGGCTCAAAGTTGAGTGGACACTCAGACTCAATGTGCTCAAAACTGTGAAGGGGGGACATATATCCTTCATTTTCAACAAAAGGAACCTCCAATTGGGGTCCTAATGGATTATAAGCTACTTGCCCCATTTGTGTTGTTGAAACACCCTTCTGTTGACAGATGGGTGAGTGGCTGGGGGGGTTAACCAAGGTTGCCATGGGCTAACTGGCTGTTTCAATATTATCCACCAAAGAATGTGGAATAATAGTAGATGTGGGTGCCCGGCTTGTAACAGGTGGTTCACAAGTTTGTTTTTCTTTTACCTGTGTTCTCCCCTCATCAATTTTTTTGTCTTACCCTTCTACCCAGTCTCTCAGTTTCATTTTTCCTCTTCACTTGTTGAGGTTGTTCTCCCCCTTGAACAGCCTCCCCTCTCTTTCTTGTAAATCTAGACTTGCTTGCATGATCACCACTCTGGTTTGAATCAGGGGAAGGGATTACTGGTTGAGGTAATCCCATAGATTCTAAATGCTCACTCCCAATCCTAGATGATGTACTTACAAGAGTAATTAAATGAGAAGGTAGTGGAAGTGCATTTGGAAATTGAAGTTTTGCATTTGGTGGTCTTAAACTGTCCATAGTGAAGATAGGAACATGTACCTCATGAGCTAGAACAGGAATTTTTGAGACAGCCTTCATTGCTCCTTTGATGAGTGTTTGAAAAAATCTCTGAAATGGTATGTAGTTGAATGTGGACTTCTTCAAATTTGCAGATTTGAGTTCATCAAAAATGAGATTAGCATAATCATAGTGTTTGTTGAAGGCAACTCCATGAAAGATAATCCTCCCATTTGCTGAAGCTTGATCTAAACTTGAGCTCTTCCCAGATAAGCAGGTATTCAGAATGGAAAATAAGCAATACCAAATTGAAGGTAAACATTTTCTTCTAAAAGAGCTCAAAGCACTAAGGTTTTCAGAGTAACCCAAGCTCATAAAATCTGAGATCATTTCTGATGAAGATGGGATTGAATCAGAACAGGTTTTCCCAATAACCTCATCTGGTTTTGGCAAATAGTGAAGGTTCCTAATATCATCTACATATATACATACTTTGTAGGCATGAACATTAGAGACAATTTCATCATCAGTTTCATTTACCTCCGCATAATGCCAGAATTGTTGAAGATAAGAAGCAGGAACAGAGAATTTCCTTGAATGTAGAGTGCGCAGGGGATGTTTCTTCAGAATTTTAATCAACATTACTTGATCATCAATGAAGTCTTTGGATTTGAAGTTCAGTGCACAGTTATTTCTTTTGATGTGAAGTAATTTCTCAGTAGGTACATAGAGTTTGGACAGGTCACCACTTTCATCAGGAGTTTGGAATTCACTTTCAGCAACATTTGATTCAGAAACAACATCAATGGGTGTATTATGTGTTTCCCCAATTTTAGCAGTTGTCGGGTTAGGGTTAGGGTTAATGATAGGGTTTGAAGGTCCGGCTTGTTGAGTTGCAGTTGTGGCTGTGTCTTGAAGCATTTGATCATCATTTATTGGGATTTCCAGTGATCCAACCATCAATTTTTGAGGCACAATCTTGAACGAACCATCACTCGATGAACCATCATGGCATTTGAAGTAGACATGATGTTGGAAAAACACGGATTGGTAACATAAAGAGGATCAATAAACACAGAAAGATTTCTCAGAGAAAAGTTGCTAAAAAAATGAAGATGATGAGGAATCCATTGATTTATATGACTGGATAAGCGCTGAAGGACACGTGGCCAAAAAGTAAATGTGATTACAGTAGTAATCATCATTTATTAGGAGAAATGAACCGTTTAATGGTCGTGTTTAAGAGAGATCCAATGAAATTAAAACACGTGGCACACGCTTAAGTGAAAAATCAACGGGAAGTTTAGCTCTGAGAACAAGTTCAAAAACTTCAGAATTTGTTCAGAACTTCTGAGAAAAGTTTAGAAGTCTGAAAGAAAGAATTCAGAAGAACCGCAAAATTTTTAAATGGAGTTCAGAACTAAACTTGGATCATCTTAGAAGACCAAAAATCATTTAAAAATATAAACTTCTAAAAAATATAAAACATTTTGAGAATTCATAAGTAGATTTGAACAAAAAGAAAACTGATTTTATCTAAGGAAGCTTGTTCATACTTCTTAGATATAAAGTGCAAGACTTTATTTCACCAATGCAGAGTTGTTATGTAGGAAAGAGTAGTGGATAAATTTGAAATTAATACCACTCCCCCTTGAATCACTAGTAATTATGATTCTCCCACTTAATTATTGCAACTTTATCAAAGAATCAATCAAATATTAGTGAAACGAGAAAAAAAAATATGAGAAGTATTAAAATACAATCAACCTAGATACAAAGAGATATACTTCTGAGTTAGAAAAGAAGCAAAGATCTGAATGTTTGAACTTCAGAATATGCAAAGTAATTCTGAAGAGCAAAGTATTCAGA
Source organism: Silybum marianum (assembly GCA_036898165.1). Lineage (NCBI taxonomy): Eukaryota > Viridiplantae > Streptophyta > Magnoliopsida > Asterales > Asteraceae > Silybum > Silybum marianum. The sequence continues at coordinate 27,534,158 of CM072533.1, read as the reverse complement.
ATTTGATATAAAAAACCTCAGAATGTAACTTGTAGAGTATATGTGATGTATAACACTTACATAGACATGTTCATCATGCCCAATTTACTTACCAAGAAGTTAAATTGTTTTTCATCAAGTGTTTTGGTAAATAAATCAGCTAACTGATAATCTGTCTGAACAAAAAACATTTCAATATTACCTTTTTCCACATGATCTTTGATAAAATGATATCTTACATCAATGTGCTTGGTTTTTGAATGCTGAACAGGATTGGCAGTGATGGCTATGGCACTCTTTGAATCACAATACAAAGGAATCCTTTTGAAAGTGTAACCATAGTCTTTTAGTTCAATTTGCATCCAGATCACTTGTGAGCAACATATTGCAGCTGCTACATACTCAGCTTCTGCTGTAGAAGTAGAAACACAATTTTGTTTCTTTGAAGACCAGCTAACTAGTCTATCACCCAGAAACTGACATGATCCAGAAGTGCTTTTCCTGTTTAATTTGCAACCACCATGATCTGCATCTGTAAATGCTGTTAGTTCAAAACTAGAATCCTTAGAATACCAAAGTCCCAATGAAGGAGAACCTTTTAGGTATCTAAGTATTCTTTTTGCAGCTAGAAGGTGTGATTCCTTAGGATTAGCTTGATATCTGGCACAAATACATGTAACAAATATTATATCTAGTCTACTACCAGTTAAGTAAAGCAAGGATCCAATTATGCCTTTGTACTTTTTCTGATCAACAGATTTTCCATTTAGATCAGGTTCTAACTTAGTTGCAGTGGCCATTGGAGTTTGAATACTTGAACAATCAGTCATGTCAAACTTCTTAAGTAAGTCAGAGACATACTTAGATTGATTAATGAATATGCCAGTGGGAAGTTGTTTAACTTGAAGACCAAGGAAAAATGTCAACTCTCCCATCATACTCATTTCAAATTGTGTTTGCATGATTTTCTCAAAATTTCTACAAAATTTTGGATTAGTAGAAGCAAATATAGTATCATCTACATAGATTTGTATCAAAATCGTATCATCACCCTCTTTTTTCAGAAATAAAGTTGTATCAACAGTACCTCTTTTGAATTTAGAATTCAGAAGAAAAGTTGTAAGAGTATCATACCATGCTCTTGGTGCTTGTTTAAGTCCATATAAGGCTTTGTCTAATATGTAAACATGATCTGGGAATTCTTTGCTTACAAAGCCTTCTGGTTGTTCAACATACAATTCTTCATGTAAAATACCATTCAGAAATGCACATTTCACATCCATTTGAAATACCTTCATGTTTTTATGAGCAGCATAGGCAAGAAAAATTCTAATGGCCTCTAATCTGGAAACAGGAGCAAAGGTTTCATCATAATCAATTCCTTCTTGTTGACAATACCCCTTAGCTACAAGTCTTGCCTTGTTTCTCACAACAATTCCATTTTCATTCTTTTCATTTCTGAACACCCATTTTGCGCCAATGACAGATTTACCTTTTGGCTTTGGTATCAATCTCCAGACTTTGTTTCTTTCAAATTGATTTAACTCATCCTGCATGGCTAAAATCCAGTCTGGATCTTGAAGTGCTTCATATGGCTTTTTGGGTTCCATGCTACTTAAGAAATTTACATACAGACATTCATTTGATGTTGCAGATCTTGTTTGAACACCTTTTGAAGCATCTCCAATTATTTGATGAATTGGATGATTAGATGTCCATTTGTTCACATTTGGCAATGGTTGAACAGATGAAACATTATTCAGAGAATCATAATCATCAATAATTGCTTGAGTTTCAGTATCATGATTGATAGCTGAATGTAAATCTGAAGACTCCCCCTCAAATGGAAAAATCTGAATTGGTTCAGAACTGTGGGGTTCATGGTCAAAAATATTTTGAACCGGTTCATAAACAACTTGAATTGGTTCAGAAGTTGCATTTTCAGAAGTTGAAAGTTTTGAATTTGAGGTAGAGAGTTGTGGTGCTGATGTATTTGAAATTTGTATTTCTGAAATGTCTTGATCGTTTGTGTTTCTGAGAAGAGAAGGATTTTGATAATCTGCAGAAACATTTACAGAAATATCAAATAAGTCTTGACATAAATTGTCTATATAGGATTTCAGTAAAGTTTGAGATGCAGAAATAGAGTTTCTCTGATTATGTTCTGAGTCCAAACTTTCAGAAGTTGGTTTATGTGCGAGTTCTGAACTGTTTTGTTCAGAAGTCATTGTTGGCTCATGAAATCTGACATTTGTAGTCTCAATGATTCTTTGAGTTCCTTTAATGAGTACTCTATAAGCTTTGGATCTTTGAGAATAGCCAACAAAGATACCAGCTACACCTTTTGGTGCAAATTTGTCAAGATGTGGAGTATCATTATTTAGAAAACACTTGCAACCAAAGATTTTAAAATAATCAATAGAGGGTTTTCTTTGTATTAACAATTCATAAGGAGTTCTAAGAAATTTTCTGTTTAGAATGGTTCTGTTCTGAGTAAAACATGCAGTAGCAACTGCTTCTGCCCAAAGAGAGAGAGGAAGTTCTGAATATGCAAGCATGGTTCTTGCAGCCTCTACAAAAGGTCTATTCTTTCTTTCAACTACCCCATTTTGTTGAGGAGTTCTTGCAGTGGAAAAATTATGTGAAATACCAACAGATTCCAAAAAATTGTGAAGTGTAGAATTAGTAAAGTCTGTTCCATTGTCACTTCTGATCTTTTGAATTGGGAGTTGAAGAAGAACTTGAATTTTCTTCAGAAAGGGAATCAGTCTTTCAGAAGTATCAGATTTGAGTCTCAGAAATTCAATCCATGTATATCGTGTATATTCATCTACTATAACAAGAATGTATTTCTTTCCCCCCATGCTTTGAGTTTTCATTGGGCCACACAAATCCATATGTAGCATTTCAAGTGGAGCTTTGCATGAAGATAGCATTTTCAGAGGATGAGAACTTCTTTTGATCTTCCCTAGTTCACATGCAGAACAAAGAGAGTTTTTTCAAATCTGATCTTTGGTAGTCCTCTTACAGATTGATGTTTGCCTAGTTCAGAAATGGCTTTGAAGTTCAGATGTGACATTCTTCTGTGCCAAAGCCAACTATCCTTTTTCATTGATGTAGACATATAACATACACCTTGTAGTTGACCAGTTGTAGTGAATGTTGTTGTGTAGATATCTCCATCTCTATAAGCAGTTAATTCATTTTTGTTTGTTGTACTCAGAACATGACAATAATCATTGTCAAAATTAACCTTCCAGTATTTGTCACATAATTGACTAATACTGAAAAGATTATGTCTTAGTCCCTCAACATAGAAAACTTTCATTACTTTCACATCTCCTTTAATGAAAGTGCCATATCCTCTTACATATCCCTTTGCATTGTTTCCAAAGATAACTGTTCCTCCATATCTTTCATGATAATTAGTTAGTAGTTCTTTGAAAGGTGTTATGTGTCTTGAACATCCAGAATCTAAGACCCACACATGAGATATCTGCAAAAGAGATTACTGAGTTTTAGGTACCCATTTCAGAATGGGTCCTTTGAGATTAGTAATAAAATTTGAAGTTCTGAACTTTTTCTTCAGATTTTTCAATTCAGAAGTTTGTTCAGAACTTTGAGATTTATCTTTCTTAGTTTTATTTTTATTTTTATTTTTTCGTTTAATTGAATTTGTCAATATAGCTGAACATTTCTGAATAGATTTCATCAAATTTCTCTTGTTTGTTTTGGAGTTAAGGAGAAAATTATGATGACCACAATTAGTACAGTGAATATGATTCTTTAATGTATTTACAACAGTATTAGACATATAAGAATCAATAACATTTGATTTTTCAACAAAAAATCTTTTATTCACTTTCTTTGTTTTAGGTACATCATTTATCTGTAAAAATGAAAAACTCTCTAATTTGTCAATCTTTGACAGTTTTTCATCTTTCTTTCTCCATACTAAAGTGGATAGCTCTGTAAAAAATAAGAAATGAGGATTAGTATAAGAAATTCTTTTGTTCACTTTAGGTTTTTCTTCAGATTTTGTGTTAATTTTCTGAACTTCAGAGAGAGAATTTGAGGATTGTCCTTGTTCAAAAATTTTAACTCTGGTGTTAAAGTCAGAAGATGTTACTGAACATGGTGTTGAATTTGATGATATGTTTGTATTAGTAGGAGAAAAATCTGAATTCTGATATTCTGGTTTTAAGAACACATGATCAAACAATTCTGAAGGTATCTTTGAAACTTCAGATTTTAATTTTTCTCCTTCCGTCATACATGATTGAGATTTATAAACCAAATAGCCATTTTTGTCAATGACTTGCACCATTTGATCATCATCATCTTCTGAATCAGAAGCATTTATTAGATCTGAAAATTTATTATGAGTCATACTTGTTGCAAAAATATTTGAATTTTTTGTTGTTATAGACTCATTATCAGAATTATCAAAAAATATATTGGGATTCTCATCAATATCTTCTAAAGATTCAATATCTGAGAATTCATCATATTTTTCTTCATGTTCTGATTTATTATCAGAAGTATCTTCTGAAATGTTTTCACAATTGGATTCAGAAATTATTACAGAAGTAACTTCAGAAACAATTTCAGACATAACAATTACTTCTGATTTTTCTTCAGAAATAATATTTGATTCAGAAGATTTACAAATATTTGAAATTATATTCATTTCTTATGTTTCAGAGATACTTTCTGTTTCACCAGTTTTAAGAGGTGTTTCTTCTGAAAACAAAGTCTCTGATTTTATAAATGGAATTCTTTCAGGCAAAGAATAGTTTACAGGTTTGGAAATGATGCCAGTATTTGATTCATTGAAAATTTTCATTTTAGAATAATAATACAAGTTTGCAGGTGCCTTTTTTAAAATTTGACTGTCATTATATCTTAGGCCTGCTTTTATATTGTAAAATTTTGAGTTCTGAGCCTGACTAGTTAAAATATTCAGAGTTTGTTCAGTTTGTCCTCTTTTAAAATTTAAATCTTCCAATTCCTTAATCTTTTTATAAAGATCAAGTCTCTCTTGATTCAGAAAATTCATCTTAACATTTAGAGTTTCCTTTTCAGATTTTTCATTTATATATATTTGACTTTCAGCTCTGAATTGATTGACCAAAATTCTTTCACCTTTAATTCTGTTTTTGAGTGTTTCTAATTCAGAAAACATATTTTGAAATTGATTTGACATTTCTGAATCTTTAGTATTAATTTCAGAATTATGTTCAGAATTTTGTTCAGAAGATGAAGAAAATACCTCAGTGTCTTGTTTGTCCTTTTCAGGATCCATTTGACACATGTAGAAATTTGTTGCATAGTGAGCAACTTCTTCATCATCATCTCCATCACTCCAGTTTAACCAGTCTTCTTCATACTTGGTCACTAGAGCAGGATTAAGCTCCTTTTTCTTTGCTAATAGATGCTTCTTCTCATAATAACCTGAATTCTTGACTTTTGGCATCTTGCATTGTCTTGCATAATGTCCAGGCTTTCCACAGTTGAAGCATCTTGCTGGTTCAGATGTGTCAGATTGACCAGCCTCTTGACCTTTCTTAGGTCCAACTTCAGATCTAGGTTTATTCTGATATTTTTGATTGTATCTTTGTTTGAATTGCCTTGTCATGAAAGCAATATTATCAGAAATCCTTTTAAGCTCTTCATCTGATTCATCCCCATCACACACTGTTATCTCTGGGATCTCACAAACTTTCTTGGTAGCAATGGTCAAAGAATTATTGTAGTTCTTGCTCAGAAGGGCAACTGTTTCTTGTGTCTTCTTTTGTTCATATTGTCTAACTTTGATCTTGTCCTCTTGTTGGAACAAGATGCCATAAACATCATGAATTGTCTTGCTAGACAAGTTCCTAGTTACCATATTATCTAAAAAACTTGACCATTCATTTCCCAGATTGTTCAAAAATTTGTTGTTTATCTCAGAATTTGATTTCTGAACACCATTTCTTCTTAGATCATTCAGAATGTTATTGAATCTATGATCTGTATCAGTGATTGATTCATTTTCTTTGTATCTGAAATTTTCATATGTTCCTACACAGATATTTAATCTCTGTGCTTGAGCCTTTGTACTTCCTTGCATCTGAGCTTCTACTTCATCCCACATGGCTTTTGCTGAAGTTAAACTATCAACCCTATTGAATATCTCATTGGGAATTGCCATGGTGAGTAAAGTTAATGCTCTTCTATCAACTTTCATTTGAGCCTTTTCAGCTGAATTATACATTCCAGGACTCTTCTTGATTCTTGATGCAGGGATTTCAGGGGTGGATTCGGTTCTGGGAACTGCTGAAATCTCAACAAATACCTCTAGTGGGCCATTTGTGATAGATTGCATTAAGGCTTCATCTATCTTATCCAAGAATTGAATCATTCTGATTCTCCATTGATGATATTCTCCCAAGAAGAGAGTTGGTGGTTTCGTTTCAGATCCGATTGAGACTATTTCTTTAGACATCTTTGATTGTTAGAAGATCGAGAATTCACCTGAGTTGAATTTTAATTTTGTAGGTCAAGAACACCAAGAACTGTCAGATCTGACAAGTTCTTTCACAAATCTTCAAAAATAGATGAATTGGCTTTGATACCAATTGTTAGGACCCAAACAATCAAGATATCAATATATGAAAAGATTATGACAGGAATGATAATAGCCAAATGTAATATGTATTGATTGAATGTACTGTATTACAGAATATATTTTTACAAGGTATATGAAAACATTAGTTCTAACAATCTAACTAACTATGTATTTATACATACAATAGAAAGACTAAAGTAACAAAGCATTCATAACAGACAAGTTCAGAATGGGTTCTGAACTCCTTCAGATCTTCTTCAGATGTATCTTCAGAACTTCTTCAGAACCTCTTCAGAAGTGTCTTCAGAACTTCTTCATATCTTTTTCTCTTTTAAGAACCCAGTACCTTTTGAAGCTATTATGATATCTCTATCAATAAGTGTTAAGCTTATAAATGTCCACATGCATCCAACTTGATTGTCTATAGTCCAATTATACATAATGCACCTATGCTCGTTAATATAGTAATTTATACCGTAAATTGTGTTATAAACCATCAAATGATCAATAATTGTTAAAATCAAGAAATTCCAGAATTTCACTTCTGGACAGAAACTTGTAGTACTCAAAATGATCAAAATGTAGAGACTTTCAAAATGACATAGCTTCCCATATTTTTATATGTGATATGGTACTGGGTTGTGACCAAATTTGATGTATTTTGGACATGTAAAAATGATTCAAATAATTTATGCAATGCAAAGGGTCACAACTGGCATGGCAGATTACACCATGTTAGTAAATCACTCATTTGAGGAGTTATACTCAGTATTTTCTAGAATTTCCAGTTGGATTGGAATAATAACTCATAAAGAAAACTTTTGAGATAAGAATCACTGATTTTGAAGAAGTTATGAAGGGGATATGGCACTACAAAGTTGCATGCACAATTCTGTCATTAGCTGACAGATTGCATACTTAACTTTAATAAATTAGTTAATGCCTCAAAACTTCATATTTTCGAAGGAAACTGGATTCATATGAATTCTAACTCGTAAAAAAAAGTTTTAGAAGAAGAATCATGCATTAAAGACAAATAACAAAGAAGATACTAACACACAAAGTAGAGTTTAGCTGCTGATGGTTTCACAGATTGCACACCTAAAGTATTTTAGATGTTTGGAGGGTCAAAACTCCATATTTTTAAGTGATTCCACTTGAAATAACTCATAAAACTAACTCTCAAAAGAAAAATCATCCTTTTTCATCGAGTTTTGAAAGAGATATGGCCATTTGAACATGCATGCACAAATCTGTCATTGGTTGACAGTTTGCACACTCATTTTGTTTCAATTAGTTGGAACCTCAAATCACCATATTTTTTAATGAAATCAGTGGCATTTGAAAGGTAACTCATTAAGTTAACTTCCAGAAGAAAAATCAAGTAATTTGGATGAGTATTCAAAGAGTTATGGTCGTTCAAAGTAGGATTTGCCTATTGTTGAACTTTCAGATGCACATGCATCTTGATATGAGAATTTGGGAGGTTAAAGCTCAATGTTTTTGAGTGAGACCACTTGTATTAGAACCCCAACTCACTAAATAAACTTGTAGAAAGAAGATTCAAGATATTAAAATATATTATTTGCATGAAATGGACGATTTATGCACATGCATAAAATCTGTCAGCACTAAAAATCACCATTGTTGTTCATAAACACATAAAATCATGATTTCCCCTATTTTCTTGTGTTTTATTGTTTGGATCATAGATTATCACCATCATATAACATTTTACATGTTTTTGGTGTATAATCTCTCCATAAAACTTAGAAAATTCAGAGGTTAGAAGAATGATACTTAAAATGCAAGAAATGGTGGATTTTTCACCCAAAAATGGTAAGAAAAGAAAGAGATGAATTGCAAAAATGAATTGTTTGGAGAAAAAAAAGTTTATATATGGGTAGGAGAGGGGGGGGGGGGCGTAAGGAGGTCCCAACCCAAGTTTTTTTATTTTATTTATTTATATAAATTAAGCCCAAAATGTGATATTTGAAGTCCAATTTCCCAATTTTGGTCTTTTTCTCAACTTTGTTAGCCCATTTTGGTTAGTTTCAAATAAAAATTAAAGTTTTATAATAAAAATACTTAAACTATATATTTTATATAAATTGGGTATAAATTAGAGCATTTGGCACTGTATTGGACGTTTCAGGCAGTTACGGGTCGGAACCGGACATTTTAAGCGACTACCGGAAATGCTAGAGATTTTTCGGCCATTCTAAACCAACTAACTCCTATTCTTAAAATTAAACTATATAAACACTAATAAAATTAATAGAAGCTAATCTGAAAGCTCGAATTTTGACAGTTGTCACAGCCTTCCCCCGTTAAAGAAATTTCGTCCCGAAATTTAAAAAGTGGCCTTCTCCGAGGTGTTCGTGAATAAGATGGGATACTTTTGCTTCATCAAATCTTCACGTTCCCAGGTATATTCTGGACCATGTTTCGCATTCCAACGGACTTTAATAATCGGGATTTTACTGCGCCTTAACTGTTTAACTTCTCGGTCCAATACCTCAACTGGTTCTTCAACGAAGTTTAACCGATCGTTAATCTGAACGTCGTCTAGGGGTAACATCAACGTTTCATCTGCTAGGCATTTCTTTAGATTCGACACATCAAATTTGTCGTGGATGGCGCTTAGATTCGGTGGTAACTTCAACTTGTACACCACTGGTCCGATTCTTTCAAGTATTTCGAATGGACCAATATATCTTGGACCCAGCTTGCCTCTCTTCCTGAAGCATACCAGTCCCTTCCATGGGAACACTTTTAATAGCACTTTATCTCCCACTTGAAACTCCAACGGCTTTCTCCGATTATCCGCATAACTCTTTTGACGATCTCTTGCTGTTTGAGTCTTTCTTGGTTTGTTGAGATCTTATCAGTGGTTTCCTGAATAATATCAGGCGTTGTCAACTGTCTATCTCCGATTCCTACCCAGCTAGGCGGTGATCTGCACTTACGTCCGTATAGGGCTTCGTATGGTGCACATTGTATGCTGGTTTGATAACTGTTGTTATAAGAGAATTCAACTAGTGGCAGGTGGGTATCCAAACTCCCACCAAAATCTATTGCACATGCACGCAGCATATCCTCTAACGTTTGAATAGTTCTTTCCGATTGACCATCTGTTTGAGGATGATAGGCAGTGCTATTGTTAGGACCCAAACAATCAAGATATCAATATATGAAAAGATTAGAACAGTAATATGATAGCCAAATGTACTATGTATTGATAGGATGAACAGTATTACAAAATATCTCTTTACAAGGCTTATGGGAAACGTTAGTTCTAACAATCTAACTAACTATCTATTTATACATACAATAGAAAGACTAAAGTGACACAACATTCATAACAGACAAGTTCAGAATTGGTTCTGAACTCCTTCAGAACTTCTTCAGAAGTGTCTTCAGAACCTCTTCAGAAGTGTCTTCAGAACTTCTTCAGATCTTTTTCTCTTTTAAGAACCCAGTTCCTTTTGAAGCTATTATGATATTACTATCAATCTCCCCCTTAGCTTCAAAAGTTCAAATCATACTTCCAGAAATTCAGAATTTCTCTTACATCCTTCAGAATTAGTCTTCTGTATTCTAGTAAGGATTCAGCAACTCTAATCATTTCTTTTGCAAGTATCTTGTGCTTCTCCCAATCTTCATTGCTCAGATTCTTTGGTCTTCTATTCTGTCTTTTTACCAAACGATCTCTGATTGTCATAAGAGTTCCATTGCAACATTTGTGGAGTTCTTCAAATCTCACAAATAAAAGTTCATGAAGGCATTTACAAACGAAGCCAGGAGGATGAAGTACTAAAGTGCACTTCTTCAAATTCTGAATATGTGGTAGACTTAAATTTGGGTTGCTTAAGTGTACTTGCTTCTTGTTTAGAACATAAGCAACCTGGAAATCAGTCTTTGCAGCCCATATAAATTCTCTGTATAATCCATCTCTAAGCACTGGAAAAGATTTTCTAAACTTGGTGATCGAGTCATGGAAGGGATAAAGACTTCTGTACACTCTGAGAAGATCTCTGAGGTGAACATTCTGAAAATCAGCTTCAGAAAAGGTAGAAATCTCACCATTTTGTTGCTCAACCGTAAAGAATGCATATTTGTAATTCTGTCTTGTCTTCAAATCAGCATTAATCACTTTGATTACAGGACTTTCTTTTCTTGCTTCATTGATTGGAGTCCTTATCTTTCTGATTATGTCTGAATACCATTGTTTCCAACCAAAAGACTTTTGAATCCAGCAATCTATATAGTTGAATTTTTGCTCATATTCCATGAACATTTCTGTATGAAAATATTCAAGGAACATAGTATAAGCACTTTCTTCAATTCTTTGTACTTGTAGTTGTTCCTCTTCAGATATTTGCTTTTCAGGAACCAACTCTTCAGAAATATTTTCAAGAACTTCTTCCTTTTCTTTTTCTTTTTCTTTTTCTTTTTGTCTTTCTTCTGAACTTTCAACATTCAGAATGTACTTCTGAATTTCTCCCATATCTTGTCTCTTTGTATGAATCTTGAAGTCATATGCATCACTTAGTAGATAATCTGCTCCTTTTATCTTGTTTACTTTCTTATGACCAGCAAGATAACTCTTTCTCACAAATTCTCTAAAGTGTATTCTTTCTTTGATTAGATAGACAATTTCTTCTTTGATGTCAGATTCTTCAATAAAATATGTCATGTAGTTCAGAAACCATTGGAGTGAGGATGTAGAATACTTTGGAATATCAGAAACAACAAATGTCTTAGAGACTTCTTCAACAAAATACATGAACCCAATATCTGGATTAGTAAACAATCTCTTCAACCCAAACCTTTCAATATATATAGGTTCCAACAGATTTACTGTGTTAAGTCTGTATTCCAAAGCAAACTGAAAATCATGCTTTATGAGATTCCTTATGTATATACCCAAGATTCTTCTAATCTCTGAGACTAACACAGATTCACCAGAATTAACACAAAAAGATAAGATTGCCAACTTATCTTGTAGTCTTAGCTTGTAAACATCAAACTGAGTAAATTCACATAGAGTACCATCTCTTCTTTCTGCTCCAAATCTGAATATAGTCAAATCATTCTGAACTGATTTTGATATGCATCTGATCTTCTTTATTAAAGTTGAATCATGAAAATTCTGTACACCATGATTCTAAATAAAAAGCTCTTCACTTGAGCAATATGATCATCAGACCATTCATCATTCAGAAAGTCTTCCAACTTTTCAAACTTCATACTTCTTTTGTACATGAAGCAATAAGTGTCTTCAGAAAATATCAGACTGCTTTCTCCAGAAATAAGTATATTTTCCTTTTCAAACACTTGATCCAATACAGGTTCTTCAAGTATTGGAAGATGTATCTTAGGAATGATAATGCAAGGTCTGGTTCTAACTAAAAATTTTCCTGAGAAAGCAATTAAGATTTCGTCAATAATTTCAACTCCTTCTAAATGAGCTAAATCAAATTCCAATTCAACTCTTTCATCTGGTTGTTCAAGAAAATTTCTGAAGATAGAAAATCTGTTGTCCAAAAGTCTACACTCCAGACTTCTTGGATAATTCAGAAAGACATGCACCCAACAGAATTGATTCAGAATATCCCATAATCTTTCAGAAGCACTTCTGAACTCTTCACTCAGAAGTTGTTGAGGCTTCCAAATTACTAAATCTTTTATTTCATTTGAGCTTTCTCCCATATTTACATCAATCATATCTTCTTCAAACATGATCACATCAGAAAGATCACTTGGTTCTCCAATAACATCTTCAAAAGCAAGGTATTCCCTTAGCATTTCTTCATTAGAATCTACAATTATATCTGTGTTATCTGAGCTCAAGTTACCTTCAGAATCGAGAGACAACTTTTCTGTTTCATACCCTTCTTCTATCATTTCTTCAGAAGAATGATCATTTATATCTTGTACCTCATGTTCTGCAGATAAAATATCTTCTATGGCTTCTGAGACTTTATTTGATTCTTCACCAACATTCTGAGTATCTTCGCAGGTCTTCTCAGAACTTTGAACTTGATTAGTTTCTGGTTCAGATACTCTCTGTCTTTTCTCCCCCTCTTGATTATCAGGATCCTGATCATCAAGACTCCTTTTAAAAGTATCTGATTGAGATCTGCATTCCAGAGCAGATAATCTTGTGCTTAATTCTGATTGAGAACTCTAAATGGATGAAAGTTGATTGAGAATTTGAGAAATATCATCTTTAGTGGCATAAGCTTGTGAAGCAGAAGAAGAAGAAGAAGAAGGCCGAGAAGCTTTCAAAGAAGAAACAGAGGAAGCCACTTAAGAAAAACCTGACAAAAGTGCTTGTTTAAACAAATGAAGATCATTAGAAGATTTAAGATGAAAGTCATTCAGCTTGTTAACCAAATTTTCCCCAAGTTGATCCAACCTAACCTCCAACACCGTTTTGGTAGAATCCGTCAAATCCTTGATGTCCTTCTGAATCTTTTCAAATTCAGAAGTACAGAGATCTTTGAATTCTGTGAATTCAGAAGATGTGGGTAAGTTTCCAAGATCAACAGATGAACTTGTTTTTCAGACCTTCAGAAGAAGGTTGGCTTGTATGAGCCACAAAGGCATCATGAACCACATGTGATTCTTTGAATGAAGCTTTTGTGATGTTCACCCCACCAGGACTTCCAACTAATCCTTGATATCCAAAAATTGGAATATCTATAGTTGTTGATGCAATGTGACAAACACTTTGCTTAGGAACATATGAAAGATGTGTGCTTGTGTGAATGGATGCCACATTAAGTGGTTCAGAAGGCTCAAAGTTGAGTGGACACTCAGACTCAATGTGCTCAAAACTGTGAAGGGGGGACATATATCCTTCATTTTCAACAAAATGAACCTCCAATTGGGGTCCTAATGGATTATAAGCTGCTTGCCCCATTTGTGTTGTTGAAACACCCTTCTATTGAGAGATGGGTGAGTGGCTGGGGGGGTTAACCAAGGTTGCCATGGGCTCACTGGCTGTTTCAATATTATCCACCAAAGAATGTGGAATAATAGTAGATGTGGGTGCCCGGCTTGTAACAGGTGGTTCACAGGTTTGTTTTTCTTGTACCTGTGTTCTCCCCTCATCAATTCTTTTTCTGACCCTTCTACCCTGTCTCTCATTTATATTTTTCCTCTTCACTTGTTGAGGTTGTTCTCCCCCATGAACAGCCTCCACTCTCTTTCTAGTAAATCTAGACATGCTTGCATGATCACCACTCTTGTTTGAATCAGGGGAAGGGACTACTGGTTGAGGTATTCCCATAGATTCTAAATGCTCACTCCCAATCCTAGTTGGTGTACTTACAAGTTCAAGTAAATGAGAAGGAAGTGGAACTGCATTTGGAAAATTAAGTTTTGCATTTGAGGCATTAAGCTATCCATAGTGAAAATAGGAACATGTATCTTAGGAATAAGTATATTTTCCTTTTCAAACACTTGATCCAATACAGGTTCTTCAAGTATTGGAAGATGTATCTTAGGAATGATAATGCAAGGTCTGGTTCTAACTACAAATTTTCCTGAGAAAGCAATTAAGATTTCATCAATAATTTCAACTCCTTCTAAATGATCTAAATCAAATTCCAATTCAACTCTTTCATCTGGTTGTTCAAGAAAATTTCTGAAGATAGAAAATCTGTTGTCCAAAAGTCTACACTCCAGACTTCTTGGATAATTCAGAAAGACATGCACCCAACAGAATTGATTCAGAATATCCCATAATCTTTCAGAAGCACTTCTGAACTCTTCACTCAGAAGTTGTTGAGGCTTCCAAATTACTAAATCTTTTATTTCATTTGAGCTTTCTCCCATACTTACATCAATCACATCTTCTTCAAACATGATCACATTAGAAAGATCACTTGGTTCTCCAATAACATCTTCAAAAGCAAGGTATTCCTCTAGCATTTCTTCATTAGAATCTAGAATTATATCTGTGTTATCTGAGCTCAAGTTACCTTCAGAATCGAGAGACAACTTTTCTGTTTCATACCCTTCTTCTATCATTTCTTCAGAAGAATGATCATTTATCTCTTGTACCTCATGTTCTGCAGATAAAATATCTTCTATGGCTTCTGAGACTTTATTTGATTCTTCACCAACATTCTGAGTATCTTCAGAGGTCTTCTCAGAACTTTGAACTTGATTAGTTTCTGGTTCAGATACTCTCTGTCTTTTCTCCCCCTCTTGATTATCAGGATCCTGATCATCAAGACTCCTTTTAAAAGTATCTGATTGAGATCTGCATTCCAGAGCAGATAATCTTGTGCTTAATTCTGATTGAGAACTCTGAATGGATGAAAGATGATTGAGAATTTGAGAAATATCATCTTTAGTGGTGTTGGTTCCAGATTCCTTTAAACCGATTGTTAATTGAGAGTATTGAATCAAAGTGAAATGCGGAAGCAGATCAATTAACAATTTAAATCAATAGAACAGTAAACAGAATGAAGAACAAAGATTATGAAATGATAACTTTGAATCAAAGTAGACAAAGTTATGAATTACGCACAGTATTCTTCAAAATGTAAATGTATTGATCGACAACTTTTACAAACACAATATAATGCTATTTATACAGATACAAAAACAGAAAGTCAAAATGCTAGCCAATTACAAAGTGCCATGTGTCTAAAAGGGAGCGTCTAACAACAATTAGTTATAACAAGAAGAGTGTGTTGACTTTTGTAGACATCTCTTCTTTGACTCATACTTTAATTTCTAACATTCTCCCCCTAAGTATGAAGTCAAAAAAACTTTCTTCGAGAGGATCAACGAAGCAATGATACTTGAAATATTATCGATAAGCTCTCTCGTTCTTCTCGAAGTCCATCAAGTCTTTTCTCTACTTTCTTTGCAACATCCGGATTTGTCGTGTCTAAGCCAAAGATAGCACTTGATGATGTAGACTACCTCGTAAGAGTATTTGTGAGCTTCTTTGATGCGAAAGAAGCTCTTTCCATTTGGTCTTTTGAAGATGATTCCCTCTTTCTCGGTTCAAGAAGTCTACCCACTCGAATTTGCTTATCCCTTCAAGTTCCTCATTTGGTGCGAGAGATAGCCAGATTATCCATTTTGAAATTTAAGCCAATGCGGAAGTCGACCGCCTTTTGTATCTAATGTATGATTTCATACATAGAATAATTCTAGTGTAGGCAACATGGTCTTGTGGATCTTTGCGTTCGTAAAGCCGAGTCTTCATAAATTCTTCCGTAAAAATGAGATCGACCGGATGGATGGACAACGGATCATTATCACATATGTAATAACTCTTGTTGTTTGATCCGACTACCTCGTAGATTGTGTACCAAATGGGTGTATCTTGAAACCGCTTATGTTTCATGGCCGTGATCTTTGTAATTGGAGCGATAGTGAAAACCGTCTTTCGTCTTGTTTATGAGCCATGAAGTTATCTTTAACTTCATTGCTTACATTGTATTGGTTTGCGAAGTTAGGCATCATGAGATAAATCTTCCGATCCGTTGGAGCATACATGTGCCTTTTCTCAACTTCAAGTGTTGGAAGTTCAATGTTTCCAACTTTGTTTAATTTTTCTTCAAATTCTCCTCTTCGATCTCTTTCTCGCTTCCGAGCGGCCTCTCGCTCCGACTCTTGCTCTTTCTTGACTTCAAAATATTGTCTCCGTAGTTCTTCTTCAAGTCTAGCCTTCTCTCTTTCCGCATTCTCTCTTTCACCCTCTCTATCTCTATTTGTTCTTCAACAATTAGCCTCGGCGTATTATCTCTTCTTCTTTTTCTTTTTCGCTTCCGGACACTTCCTCATCCTCCTCTCCGGCCCTTTCTTCTTTTTCAGCTTTAGCTCTTTCCTTTGCAGCTTTAGCTCGTTCTCGTTCTTCGTGAGCTCTGACTATTTCAGCCCTTTCACCGGTAGGAGAGCTCGGGATTCTGCTTTTTCCCATAACATCCAGAATGAACTTAGCTAGATCTGGATCTCTGGGTAGAGGCCCAGAATGCGTAGCCAGATGTGTTGGAGTGATTGGCACTTGTTTTGAAGAAGAAGGTTGCTGTGATGGTTTTGGAGTTGAAGAGTCAGCGGTGGTCGTGTTTGGTTCTGGTGGTGTTTGTTTGGCTTGCTTAGGCTCAGGACCTTTCTCCCCCTTCTGAGAATCAGGATCCTGATCCTCAGAATGTTTTCTTTTCAGCTCTGCCTTTTTGCAAGCCCTTTCTTCCTTGGCTTTCTTCTTGGCATTAAACGCCTCAGCAATAGAAGAAACCAGAGGCACGAGTTGAGATAGAGTAGAGTCGATGGCAACAATTTTCTGGTCTGTTGAGGATGTGGAGGGCTTGGAAGAGTACTTTGAAGCGATGGAAGACATTTGCTCAAGAATAATCTTCTGGAAAGAGGCGAGATTAGATTTCTTGACGAGCGTAGACCCAGAGGGATCATCAGAAGGAATGATGGTCTTGATAATCTTCTGTATATCGGCCACCAGAGAGCTGTAGTCTAAAGAGATAGGGAAGTCAGAGGCACGTAGAGATTCTGGAAGTTGAGAGATTGCCTCTGCATTTGCTTGAAGACCATTATTCAATACCAAAAATTGTTCAAGAAAATAGGCCTTCGATCTTCTTGAGAGGTACTCATTTGGCGCTCGAAGATCCGTTTAAGAGAGTTCTGACTTTCAATTTTAAATTGAAGGCTCAGAAGAAGAGAGTTGTTAGTGGTCACGGATAATTTTAGATCTTCCACAGATCTCTGAATTTGATCAGCAAATGCCAAGAACGCTGCATTTGTGACTAAATCAAAAGATGTAACCGGTGCATCTCCAACACATGGAGCCCCTTTACCCTCGCGTTCGGAGGGGCCTTCTACACCGTTTTGACGTTGAGTGTAGAAGGACTTCCAACTGGCCCTTGAGGGTCGTTATTCATGTGCTCCTCTTCGGTTGTTCCGACCGTTTCAACATTATCCTCATCATCGAGAGGATGAGGTGCGAAGACAGTATGCTTACCTTGGTGAAGTGTAAACACTCAGTAAGAGGTGCATTCCTAGGCCGTAACCCCTCCGATGGGAATTCATTAGCATCTATCCTAGGAGAGGATGTGGACTCATCCTCTCGTGCGTATTGGTATGTCACCACGGAGACATGAACATGTGGTGAAGGAAGTGGCGAGTTCGGGGCGAATGAACTCTTATATTATCATCATCATCCTTTTGGGAGGATGATGAAGTGGAGGTGCTTTCCCCGGATGAATTTGATTCGAGAAGAAGAAGTATCCTACGAACGGCCGGTTTCTTGGTGGTTTGAACTGGCCGTTCTAAGTCAATGAGTGGAGACGTGGTGACATCAACCTCGAAGTTGTGGTTGCCCTTTGGGGAATAGGAGAGGAACACTCATATGTGTCTCCGAGGACATCTTCCGTACCTTCATTTAATAGAAGGTCGGCATGGGTAGAAGCACTCGGATGTTCACTCCTATTTTTCTCAAGCTCATGCTCACCGTACCCCCGACCACCTACACCCGGCTCTAAGTGCTGCGGGGTAGGAATTCTCTCGTTTCCGAGAAAACCATAGAGCTTCTATAGATTTGAAGATTAGAAGAGCTAGATGGGATTAGGTTTAGCATGTACCGGATAATTCTCTCGGGTGCAGTAGCCGATGCCGTCGATGGTTGATCTATGGGAGCTCATTGATGCAATTTTGCAGAATGGCTGAATCAGGGGAGCTTCGATTGCCCCAATTGCAGGATGAGTGATGAGAGATAGAAATCTTGGGAACATGAGTGCTGGTAGTGGCTTTCCCTGACTCTGATGGATCACCTTAGTGTGCACAGCTGCTTTGATCTCTTGGAAGATGAGACTTGCATAGTCCAAGGGTCGATTGAAGAACATCCCATACATTATAGTCAGAATGTTTCGGCTAGCCTGATCCAGAGAACCTATTTTGCGGTGTTAGGCTCTTGTTGAGAATGGAGACGAGTAGATTCCACATTGGGGGCAACTTCTTCCTCTTGAATTCGGACAGCCTTGTAAGAGGTTCATTGTAACCCAGAAGATTTATGAAGGCTAGGAGGGCTTCTGTGGAAGGGTTTTCTTCTAGGGCAGGATTGGGAATGGTTTGCCCATCCACTTCGATCACAGAAAGGGGAAGATGGAAATATTTGGCAAGTTTTCTTTTGGTGATGGGGATTTGAACAAAGAATTTCCACTTGTTCAGGATGGGTGAAAGAACCGGCGAGTGTTTCATCAGTTTCGATGATCATTGTTAGCCACAGTTCTTGGACATAGATTTCAGGGATGTTTGGGTTGGTTAGGGTTAGGGCTCGATTCAACTGGTGTTGTTGTAGAAACTCGATCATGATGCGAAATTCTGGTTGATAAGTGTTAGGGTTGAGCAAGACTCGCACATTGTTCGCCTTCAATGGCGGTTTCACAATGGGAGTACTATCCGAGCTTGAATCGATGATTCTTTCTTCATCAGTGTTGGAAGGACGGGCACAGTTGGAAGCCATTTTGAAATTTCGAATGCTTGACAATAGAAAACTTTGTCTTTGCAAAGAGAATGAACACTGATTTACGGAATTTTTGCGAGGAAGAAGATGAAGGTTGAAATTGGGGGTTTTATGTGAGAGAGAAACTGTAGAATGGGAAGGGGTTATTAAGTTTGGGGAGAAAAAAAAACGGTTCATTTGAGCTGATGTAAGCACGCGGGTATACACATGCAGTGTTTCGATTGGGGACACGTGTACGACGAGACACATGTATGATGATGATTTAGTAGCAGAGGCTGTTTTTCTTAAAAGCAGAAATAAACAAAAGTAATAAAAAAATCTGTTTAATTAATCAATTAATTTTGAATTAATTGAATAAACACAGATTTTAATCTTAATTTTATTTATTTAAGTTTAAAAATCAGTCAAGTGAAAACAAAAATCACATGAGAGTTTAGTTTCTATAAAAGAATAATAAAGAAGAATTTGCATTAAACATATAGATTTAAACAACCTTGGAGGCAAGAGTTGATTGAATTTATATATTTAATGGAAATTATAAGAAATATCAATTTATAGAAAATTTAGTTGAAAAACATGTCGACTTGATTTATATTTAAAAAAAAATTGAAATGAATCAAAAGTCTAAGAGACCTTGGCGGCAAGAGAAACTCAGAGCAGATAGATTCAAATAAAATTTAAGTGAAATAGTAAATCAGAAGACAGCTAACCAGAGTTAGACTTAGACGAATATCTTCTGCATTGTGAAACTCCCCCTTGAATGGTAAACTCCCCCTTGAATGGTGAACTCCCCCTGTAGTAGCTTCTTTACCTCGTTTCTCAATCTGCACTTTATGATTTCTCTTGAAAGAAAAATATTATTATGAAACAGAAAATCAGAGTAACTCAGAGGCTTCTGAAGTGTTCTGAAGAGTTCAGAAAGCATCAGAGACTTCTGATGACTTCTGAAGTATCGTCAGAATAGTTCAGAGGCTTCTGGATGCTTCTGAAGAAATCATTGTTACATATTAAGCATTCCCAACTTGCTAATTAAGAAGTTAAAACGTCTCTCATCAAGAGCTTTTGTGAAAATATCAGCAAGTTGATAATCAGTAGAAACAAAATACATTTCGATTGTACCCTTTTCGACATGATCCTTGATGAAATGATACCTGACATCGATATGCTTTGTTTTGGAATGCTGAACTGGATTTTCTGTAATGGCGATAGCACTTTCAGAATCACAGAGGATGGGAATCTTATCGTATATCAGACCATAATCTCTGAGTTGGGTCTTCATCCAAATAACTTGTGAACAACAACTAGCAAGAAGAACATATTCACTTGCTCGTAGATGTGGATACGCAGCTTTGTTTCTTGGATGTCCAACTTATAAGTCGATTTCCCGAAGTTGACACTACTCGATGTACTTTTTCTCGTCAAGCTTACAACCCGCATGATCGAATCGTATACGCCATTAAATCAAATCCAGAATTTTTAGGATACCAAAGGCCCAACGAAGGTGAACCTTTTAAGTACCTAAAAATTCTTTTTACAAAGCCCAAATGAGACTCTTTAGGATTGGCTTGATAACGAGCACAAAGACAAGCGGCAAACATAATATCAGGTCTACTTGCTGTTAAATATAAAAGAGAACCAATCATTCCTCTGTAGCTGGTAATATCAACAGATTTACCAGAGGAGTCAGGTCCTAATTTCATACCAGGAGAGATAGGTGTTTTCATGGATGATGAGTTTTGAAGATGAAACTTTTTAAGCATGTCAGAAACATATTTTGCCTGATTTATAAAGATACCAGCAGGTGCTTTGTTTAACTTGAAGTCCTAGGAAGAAAGTTAATTCTCCCATCATACTCATTTCAAATTCAGTTTCCATCAACTTAGAAAACAAATCAACTTTTGTTTGATGAGTAGAACCAAATATTATGTCATCCACGTAAATTTGAACTATAGTTAACATACCTTTGCCTCTTTTGATGAACAGAGTTGTATCGATTTTACCTTTTTCATATCTTTTGCTGATCAGAAATTTCGATAGTCGTTCATACCAGGCTCTTGGGGCTTGCTTTAGACCATACAAAGCTTTGTAAAGAAGATAAACATATTCTGGATATCTTGCATCTTTGAAACCATCAAAGTTGTTCAACATACACTTCTTCTTTTAGACATCCATTAAGAAATGCACATTTAACATCCATTTGGTAGACTTTGAAGTTTTTGTATGCAGAGAAAGCCAAGAATAATCTTATTGCTTCTAGTCTTGCAACAGAGCAAAGGTTTCATCATAATCGATACCTTCCTCTTGACAAGAACCTTTAGCCACCAAACGAGCTTTATTTCGACAACAATTCCATCTTCATCCTTTTTGTTCCTAAATACCCATTTTGTGCCAATAGCAACTTTGCCTTTTGGTAAAGGAACAAGACGCCAAACTTTATTTCTTTCGAATTGAAGTAGTTCTTCCGCATAGCATCCACCCAAATTTGGTTCAACTAAGGCTTCATGTACACGTTTAGGTTCGATCATACTAAGAAAATTAACAAAGAATGCTTCATTTGCGGTAGCATATCGTGTTCGACCCCCTCGAAGGACTACCAATTATAAGATCCGGTGTGTGAGATTTAGTCCATTTCGTCATTCCGGGTTGAGAAATTGATTGGGTTGTTTTATTTGACGAAATGATTTCATCCGGAAACACAAAATCTTCTTTATTTTCTTCTCGTATGTCCTTCCGGTATCCGTTTTGTCACCCGTCCTTGTGTCTCCCCCTCAGATGATGGAACAGAAGTAGCTTCTTGACTGGCAGATGTAGGAGTAGTGGGAACTTCTGGACAAATAGACGTGACAGATGAAACAGAAGAAGCAGGACCAGAGAGAGTAATGCCGGAGGCTTGGAGAATATCTGGTATCTGCAAATGTGGAGGTGACATAGCTTCTGACACAACTTCGTCGCCCAGAAAATCTTGAAAAATAGCATCAATCTCGGATTCTCTGGAACCTGAAAGATAGTCAGAAGTAACAGTATTAAGCTTGAGTTCTGAAGTAGAGTGTTCGGAAGTCAGTTGGGTGTTATCATCGAAGTCAATGTTGATGCTTTCCATAACAGCTTTTTGTTCGTAAGTTAAAAACTCGGAAAGCTCTTGAATTTAACGAGTAGCCTAAAAATTTAGCTTCATCGGACTTCGGATCAAATTTGCCAAGATTATCTCTGTCGTTTAAGATAAAACATCTGCAACCAAAGATATGAAAATTTTTTACAGGATGGTTTTCTTTTATTAATCACTCATAAGAGGTTTTGAGATGCCTCTTGACAATAATTGAACGGTTTTGAGTGAAACAAGCAAGAGCAACAGCTTCGGCCCGAAGTGAATTGGGAGACCGAAGCCGCGAGCATCGTTCGTCGCTTCAACCAAGGTTCCGTTGCGACGTTCAACTACACCGTTTTGTTGTGGAGTGCGAACAACAGAGAAGTTTTGAGTAATTCCTTGTTCAACAAGATACGATTCAAGCTTGGCGTTCTTGAATTCGTACCATTATCACTTCGAAGCCGCTCGAATCTTCGATGTAGAAGAACTTGAATTACGGTCATCATATTCGTAGTACCACCGGGACTTCGACTTTTGACGAACGAAAGCAAGCCAAGTATATCCGGAAAATTCATCAATTAGTACCGAATATACTTTTTACCGTATAGACTCGAATTGCAATTGGACCACGTAGATCCACATGTAATAATTGCAGAGGTCTAGTACAAGAATGATCACTTTTTGTTTTATGAGATGCTCGTTTAATTTTACCCATTTCACATGCGGCGAGGTGATCTTTTTGAAAATGAATATCCGGAAGTCCAGATACCGCTTTGTTTTTAACAAGCATCTCAAGATTATTAAAATTTAAGTGAGACATTTTATGATGCCGAGCCACGCAACTTCACTCTTTTTGGAGATGAGACATAAAGTTTCCTTACCATCCTTAGAGATAAAATTCATCATATAAAAGTTACCTTTCCTGTCTGCTCTCCAAAGTTCTTCACCCGCCTTAGAGAATAAATAACAATGTTTTTCATCAAATACTACTAGTATTTTAGAATCACAAAGTTGACTTACACTAAGGAGGTTATGTTTCAAGCCAGAAACATGAGCTACCTTTGATAAGGTGATATTACCTTCTTGTAGAGTACCGTAGCCTTTTATTTGACCCTTACCATTATCACCAAAAGTTACTACTCCACCTGATTTGTCCTTGAATTGGGATAGTAAATTTTGGGATCCAGTCATGTGCCTCGAGCATCCAGAGTCAAGATACCAGATATGCACACGCTGTTTCTGCAATCAAAAATCAGAATTTCTTAGGTACCCATCGCATAATGGGTCCTTTTATGTTAGCTTTTGGAGTATGCTCGTTTTTTGATTTAACAGAAGGTAAAGACTTTATTTTTGGTTTTTGGTTTTTTTGAGTTTTATTCTTTTTGTGACAAACATACCGTGAATTGGAATGATCGTAGGTTTGCGAGAAAAATTGTTTTAACTTTAAGAACAAGTTGAAAAACATTCGTAAGACCGAAACATAGAAGATTGAATTGAATTTTCATTGCGAGAATGGTAATTACAATTATTCTTTCTAAAGTCTTTTCTAGTATCGCTTGTTCTAGAGAACCTATCTAGACTAGACTTTTGTTTTAGTTACGGCTTTTTTTTTCTCGTGTTCTTCCTCTCGATCTACTTTTGCGAAGCTCGTTATTTACCGAAAAAGGAACATAAAAATTAGAGGATTTCCATTTGCCTTTTTGAATATTAGTAAACTTCGGAAGAGTAGAGTTTAAAATCTTTTGATTTTGCACTTTGTTTTTGAGTTCGCCTCTTTCTCAAGTTCAAGACATGTTTTGGCTTTGAGACACATATCTAAGAAGTCCGGATGTATAGATACCGATTTTCTCGGTTCCGGAACGAGAAACGGGGAAGAATAGGTATACCACTTGAAAGTTTAGCACAATCTCTATCGAAGCTCGATTTCTTGAGATTTATCAAGATACAAATAATCATCCTTTTTATCAATAATTTCTGAATTATTTGTGATAACTTTTGATGATTTAAAAGAATTAATTTCTAAATTTGAAAGGTAATTTTCAGAGTTATCAAAAAATTCTTCATCATTATTGTCATTCTCCCATGGATACGTAATCTCAGCCAAGCTTTCTTGAGTTTCGTAAAGATGTAAATCTTCAAATGAACAGGGAGAGATCTCTCGGATGATTCTCACAAAGAGTTTCATTTCTAAAACACTTATCCAGAGTAGAGAGAATATCGTTTTCAAACATAAGTCGTAGATCTTCCTCTCGCCCGACTTGGAACAAAAATATCCGCCTCTCGGATTCAAAATTGTATGTTTATTTGAACCAAAATTGAAAATATCATCTTTCTTCTGAACTTTATTTAGATCAACATTTGTTTTACAACAATATTCAATATTTTCGAATTTAAGTTTGCCTTTTTTATGATGGTTTTCATATCTAGATTTTTTAAAAATAGATTTTTCATACAAAATTGGAAACGTTGGCTTCGTATTTGTCCAACACAAAAACAGATTTCGTATCCGACCTTTTCTTACACGTGTAGGGATCTAGGTCCTCGAAACCAAGTCCAGGATCTTCCTACTTGTGTGTTAATTTTGTCATGAACCTTCGTGCATCCAGATATGTTATAATCTGTAGCTTTTTGTTGAAGTTCAATGTGTAAAAATTCTCTCTCTTCGAAAATAGTTTTTAAGTGCTACGTAGTTGAGTCTATCACTCTCTTTGTCTCCGATTTCTTTCTCTTTTCCTTCCAAGTTTATTGAGATTCAAAATTTCCTTTTTAAGTTTTTCTTCGTAAAAGTTTTAAACTCATGGAAATCGTTTCCTTTGCGTATTTAATTCGAGTTTTTCTTCTGTAAGTAAATCCATTTCTCTTTTGAAAATATCTCTTTCCCTTTTGATTGTAGAAAGAGTTTTCTCGGTACTTTTTCGTAATTTCTTTTCGATTGTGAGTTTCGAGCTTTAGTTCCTCAAAATTGTTTGATAACATCACAATCGTTTGTTCAAGCTCAGATGATCCAGAGAAATTACTAACCGGTGACTCAGAGGGTTGATCCTCTGATTCGTTTGTGTTTGCCATTCCACAGAACATGGCTTCATCACCGCTGGATTCATCTTGCACCCAGTTTTCTTTTTCTGCAAAGTGTGCTCTTTCAGTGACATTGTACTTATATTTGTTTTTGTAATAAGTCTTATCCTTTTCCAGAGCTCCTCTGCAATCTCTCGAGTAATGTCCGGGCTTGCCACATCCGTAGCGTACATCTTTCTTCCTTTTTAATTCTTCTTCTTTCTTCTCTTCTTCTCGTTTTCTCTACTCGTACTTCTTGTTTAGGAACATAGGGACGATCAAATCGTTTATTTCCTTTCAAAGACCTATTTCCAAAACGATTAGTAAATTGCTTGGTTATTAAAGCCAGAGAGTCAGCAAACGCTTTAATTTCATCATCTGATTCAGAGTCATCTTCTGGAGCAGTCTCTGATATGAAGGCCTTCGATTTCTTCCTGTCATCACTTCGTCTTCTGATTCCTTTTGTTTCTGAGATCAAAGCCAGAGGACCTCCGATGTTTGTTCTTTTCTGAACAACTTCTTTTTCATGAGCTTGCAGTGTACCGAATACATCATGCAGCGACCATTGTTCAAGGTCCTGATTGGCTTGTAGTGACATGGATAGATTTGACCATTTAGGGTTTAGCCTTTTGAGAAATAGAACATTGTTGTCTTCCTTTGATCTAACAATGTCACATCTCTTGCAGAGATTAATCAGATTGTTGAATCGATGAAATGTTTGTTCCAGAGATTCATCAGTCAGCGCTTGAAAACTATTATATTCATTTAGAGCTTGGGCTCTTCTGTTCTTTTTCATTTTCGCACCACCTTCTAAGAGATTCTCCAGTTGATCCCATAAATCTTTTGCTGTGTCACATGAGTCCAGAGATTGAAAAATCTCATTTGGAATGGCCATTATCAACAGAGACTTAGCTTTCTTAGCTAATTCCACCTTAGCCTTTTCTTCATCGACCCGCTTATTCCTTGACTTCGAACCGCCTTTGCCGGGTACCTCATCCGTATTTGCGGTGGGCCGGAATTCCGGGAATAGTAGTGGTGGGAACAAATGGACCGTTTTGAATAATTGGATATAACTCAGCATCCAATCCCTCATAGAAGTTAACCATTCGAATCTTCCATTGTGAGTATTCATCACGTACAAGAGTTGGAGGTTTAGTCAGGGACCCAGACGTATAAACAACATTCAAGCTCGAATTTGCCATTTGAGTAGGATAGAAGAGAAAATTTGAAGATTTGAAAGAAATTTAGAACAATTAAATCTCAATTTGATAGAAGAACAGGTCGATAATATCACTGTTTCTTCAGATTACAAAATGAATGACTCAATTTAAGAGAAGATTGTTAACGATTTAACAAAATCTCGTAAAACAGAGTGGATTAATAAACAAATTTTGAATCTGAGAAAATACTGTTCGATCGAAAGGAATTTCTTCAATGGAAGAGATCTAATAATCAATAGATTGATTAGAAAGCTCTGATACCAATTGTTGGTTCCAGATTCCTTTAAACCGATTGTTAATTGAGAGTATTGAATCAAAGTGAAATGCGAAAGCAGATCAATTAACAATTTAAATCAATAGAACAGTAAACAGAATGAAGAACAAAGATTATGAAATGATAACTTTGAATCAAAGTAGACAAAGTTATGAATTACGCACAGTATTCTTCAAAATGTAAATGTATTGATCGACAACTTTTACAAACACAATATAATGATATTTATACAGATACAAAAACAGAAAGTCAAAATGCTAGCCAATTACAAAGTGCCATGTGTCTAAAAGGGAGCGTCTAACAACAATTAGTTATAACAAGAAGAGTGTGTTGACTTTTGTAGACATCTCTTCTTTGACTCATACTTTAATTTCTAACAAGTGGCATAAGCTTGTGAAGCAGAAGAAGAAGAAGAAGAAGAAGGCTGAGAAGCTTTCAAAGAAGAAACAGAGGAAGCCACTTCAGAAAAAGCTGACAAAATTGCTTGTTTAAACAAATGAAGATCATTAGAAGATTTAAGATGAAAGTCATTCAGCTTGTTAACCAAATTTTCCCCATGTTGATCCAACCTAACCTCCAACACCGTTTTGGTAGAATCCGTCAAATCCTTGATGTCCTTCTGAATCTTTTCAAATTCAGAAGTACAGAGATCTTTGAATTCTGTGAATTCAGAAGATGTGGGTAAGTTTCCAAGATCAACAGATGAACTTGTTTTTCAGACCTTCAGAAGAAGGTTGGCCTGTATGAGCCACAAAGGCATCATGAACCACATTTGATTCTGTGAATGGAGCTTTTGTGATGTTCACCCCACCAGGACATCCAACTAATCCTTGATACCCAAAAATTGGAATATCTATAGTTGTTGATGCAATGTGACAAACACTTTGCTTAGAAACATCTGAAAGATGTGTGCTTGTGTGAATGGATGCCACATTAAGTGGTTCAGAAGGCTCAAAGTTGAGTGGACACTCAGACTCAATGTGCTCAAAACTGTGAAGGGGGGACATATATCCTTCATTTTCAACAAAATGAACCTCCAATTGGGGTCCTAATGGATTATAAGCTGCTTGCCCCATTTGTGTTGTTGAAACACCCTTCTGTTGAGAGATGGGTGAGTGGCTGGGGGGGTTAACCAAGGTTGCCATTGGCTAACTGGCTGTTTCAATATTATCCACCAAAGAATGTGGAATAATAGTAGATGTGGGTGCCCGGCTTGTAACAGGTGGTTCACAGGTTTGCTTTTCTTGTACCTGTGTTCTCCCCTCATCAATTCTTTTTCTGAGCCTTCTACCCTGTCTCTCATTTACATTTTTCCTCTTCACTTGTTGAGGTTGTTCTCCCCCATGAACAGCCTCCCCTCTCTTTCTAGTAAATCTAGACTTGCTTGCATGATCACCACTCTGGTTTGAATCAGGGGAAGGGACAACTGGTTGAGGTAATCCCATAGATTCTAAATGCTCACTCCCAATCCTAGTTGGTGTACTTACAAGTTCAAGTAAATGAGAAGGAAGTGGAACTGCATTTGGAAAATTAAGTTTTGCATTTGGAGGCATTAAGCTATCCATAGTGAAAATAGGAACATGTATCTTAGGAATAAGTATATTTTCCTTTTCAAACACTTGATCCAATACAGGTTTTTCAAGTATTGGAAGATGTATCTTAGGAATGATAATGCAAGGTCTGGTTCTAACTACAAATTTTCCTGAGAAAGCAATTAAGATTTCATCAATAATTTCAACTCCTTCTAAATGAGCTAAATCAAATTCCAATTCAACTCTTTCATCTGGTTGTTCAAGAAAATTTCTGAAGATAGAAAATCTGTTGTCCAAAAGTCTACACTCCAGACTTCTTGGATAATTCAGAAAGACATGCACCCAACAGAATTGATTCAGAATATCCCATAATCTTTCAGAAGCACTTCTGAACTCTTCACTCAGAATTTGTTGAGGCTTCCAAATTACTAAATCTTTTATTTCATTTGAGCTTTCTCCCATATTTACATCAATCATATCTTCTTCAAACATGATCACATCAGAAAGATCACTTGGTTCTCCAATAACATCTTCAAAAGCAAGGTATTCCCTTAGCACTTCTTCATTAGAATCTAGAATTATATCTGTGTTATCTGAGCTCAAGTTACCTTCAGAATCGAGAGACTACTTTTCTGTTTCATACCCTTCTTCTATCATTTCTTCAGAAGAATGATCATTTATCTCTTGTACCTCATGTTCTGCAGATAAAATATCTTCTATGGCTTCTGAGACTTTATTTGATTCTTCACCAACATTCTGAGTATCTTCAGAGGTCTTCTCAGAACTTTGAACTTGATTAGTTTCTGGTTCAGATACTCTCTGTCTTTTCTCCCCCTCTTGATTATCAGGATCCTGATCATCAAGACTCCTTTTAAAAGTATCTGATTGAGATTTGCATTCCAGAGCAGATAATCTTGTGCTTAATTCTGATTGAGAACTCTGAATAGATGAAAGTTGATTGAGAATTTGAGAAATATCATCTTTAGTGGCATAAGCTTGTGAAGCAGAAGAAGAAGAAGAAGAAGGCTGAGAAGCTTTCAAAGAAGAAACAGAGGAAGCCACTTCAGAAAAAGCTGACAAAAGTGCTTGTTTAAACAAATGAAGATCATTAGAAGATTTAAGATGAAAGTCATTCAGCTTGTTAACCAAATTTTCCCCAAGTTGATCCAACCTAACCTCCAATACCGTTTTGGTAGAATCCGTCAAATCCTTGATGTCCTTCTGAATCTTTTCAAATTCAGAAGTACAGAGATCACTGAATTATGTGAATTCAGAAGATGTGGGTAAGTTTCCAAGATCAACAGATGAACTTGTTTTTCAGACCTTCAGAAGAAGGTTGGCCTGTATGAGCCACAAAGGCATCATGAACCACATTTGATTCTTTGAATGGAGCTTTCGTGATGTTCACCCCACCAGGACTTCCAACTAATCCTTGATATCCAAAATTGGAATATCTATAGTTGTTGATGCAATGTGACAAACACTTTGCTTAGGAACATCTGAAAGATGTGTGCTTGTGTGAATGGATGCCACATTAAGTGGTTCAGAAGGCTCAAAGTTGAGTGGACACTCAGACTCAATGTGCTCAAAACTGTGAAGGGGGGACATATATCCTTCATTTTCAACAAAATGAACCTCCAATTGGGGTCCTAATGGATTATAAGCTGCTTGCCCCATTTGTGTTATTGAAACACCCTTCTGTTGAGAGATGGGTGAGTGGCTAGGGGGGTTAACCAAGGTTGCCATGGGCTCACTGGCTGTTTCAATATTATCCACCAAAGAATGTGGAATAATAGTAGATGTGGGTGCCCGGCTTGTAACAGGTGGTTCACAGGTTTGTTTTTCTTGTACCTGTGTTCTCCCCTCATCAATTCTTTTTCTGACCCTTCTACCCTGTCTCTCATTTACATTTTTCCTCTTCACTTGTTGAGGTTGTTCTACCCCATGAACAGCCTCCCCTCTCTTTCTAGTAAATCTAGACTTGCTTGCATGATCACCACTCTGGTTTGAAGCAGGGGAAGGGACTACTGGTTGAGGTAATCCCATAGATTCTAAATACTCACTCCCAATCCTAGTTGGTGTACTTACAAGTTCAAGTAAATGAGAAGGAAGTGGAACTGCATTTGGAAAATTAAGTTTTGCATTTGGAGGCATTAAGCTATCCATAGTGAAAATAGGAACATGTACCTCATGAGCTAGAACAGGAATTTTTGAGACAGCCTTCATTGCTCCTTTGATAAGTGTTTGAAGAAATCTCTAAAATGGTATATAGTTGAATGTAGACTTCTTCAAAATTGCAGATTTGAGTTCATCAAAGATGAGACTAGCATAATCATAGTGTTTGTTGATGGTAACACCATGAAATATAATCCTCCCATTTGCTGAAGCTTGGTCTAAACTTGTGCTCTTCCCAGATAGGCAGGTATTCAGAATGGAAAACAAGCAATACCAAATTGGAGGTAAACATTTTCTTCTAAAAGAGCTCAGAGCACTAAGGTTTTCAGATTAACCCAAGCTCATATAATCTGAGATCATCTCTGATGAGGATGGAATTGAGTCATAACAGGTTTTCCCAAGAACCTCATCTGGTTTTGGCAAATAGTGAAGGCTTCTAATGTCATCTACAGATATACAAACTTTGTAGGCATGAACATAAGAGACAATTTCATCTTCAATTTCATCTACCTCAGCATAATGCCAGAATTGTTGAAGATAAGAAGCAGGAACAGAGAATTTCCTTGAAAGGAGAGTGCGCAGAGGATGTTTCTTCAGAATTTTAATCAACATTACTTGATCATCAATGAAGTCTTTGGATTTGAAGTTCGGTACGATTATTTCTTTTGATGTCAAGTAATTTCTCAGCAGGTACATAGAGTTTGGACAGGTCACCACTTTCAGCAGGAGTCTGGGATTCATTTTCAGCAACATTTGATTCAGAAACAACATCAATGGGTGTATTCTGTGTTTCCCCAATTTTAGCAGTTGTCGGGTTAGGGTTAGGGTTAATGATATGGTTTGAAGGTCCGGCTCGATGAGTTGCAGTTGTGGCTGTGTCATGAAGCATTTGATCATCACTTAATGGGATTTCCATTGAACCAACCATTAATTTTTGAGGCACAATCTTGAACGAAGCATCACTTGATGATCCAGTGTTATTATTGGAACTCGAGGAAGTAGAAATCATGGTTTTTGAAGTAGACATAATGTGGAAAGAACACGGATTGGTAACAGAAAGATGATCAATAAACACAGAAAGATTTCTCAGAGAAAAATTGCTAAAAGAATGAAGAGGATGACGAATCCATTGATTTATACGATCGGATAAACGTTGAAGGACACGTGGCCAAGAAGTAAATGTGATTAGAGTAGTAATCATCATTTATTAAGAGAAATGAACCGTTTAATGATCGTGTTTAAGAGAGATCCAATGAAATTAAAACACGTGGCACACGCTTAAATGAAAAAATCAACGGGAAGTTTTAGTTCTGAGAACAAGTTCAAAAACTTCAGAAGTTGTTCAAAACTTCTGAGAAAAAGTTCAGAAGTCTGAAAGAAAGAATTCAGAAGAACCGCAGAATTTTTAAGTGAAGTTCAGAACTAGACTTGAGTCATCTTAGAAGACAAAAAATCAGTTAAAAATATAAACTTCTGAAAAATATAAAACATTTTGAGAATTCAGAAGTAGATTTGAACAAATAGAAAACTGTTTTAATCTAAGGAAGCTTGTTCATACTTCTTAGATATAAAGTGCAAGACTTTATTTCACCAATGCAGAGTTGTTATGTAGGAAAGGGTAGTTAGAGAAATTTGAAATTAATAACACTCCCCCTTGAATCACTAGCAATTATGATTCTCCCCCTCGATTATTGCAACTTTATCAAAGAATCAATCAAATATTAGTGAAATGAGAAATAAATGAAAAGTATTAAAATACAATCAACCTAGTTACTGAAGAGATATACTTCTGAGTTTGAAAAGTAGCAAAAATCTGAATGATAAATTTTAGAATATACAAAGTAATTCTGAAGAGCAAAGTATTCAGAATTTGATAAAAAAAAACTTCAGAATGTAACTTCTAGATTATAGGTGATGTATAATACTTACATAGACATGTTCATCATGCCCAATTTACTTACCAAGAAGTTAAATCGTTTTTCATCAAGTGCTTTGGTAAATAAATCAGCTAACTGATAATCTGTCTGAACAAAAAACATTTCAATATTACCTTTTTCCACATGATCTTTGATAAAATGATATCTTACATCAATGTGCTTGGTTTTTGAATGTTTGAACGAGATTGGCAGTGATGGCTATGGCACTCTTTGAATCACAATACAAAGGAATCTTTTTGAAAGTGTAACCATAGTCTTTTAGTTGAATTTGCATCCAGATCACTTGTGAGCAACATATTGCAGCTGCTACATATTCAGCTTTTGCTGTAGAAGTAGAAACACAATTTTGTTTCTTTGAAGACTAGCTGACTAGTCTATCACCCAGAAACTGACATGATCCAGAAGTGCTTTTCCTGTCTAATTTGCAACCACCATGATCTGCATCTGTAAATGTTGTTAGTTCAAAACTAGAATCCTTAGAATACCAAAGTCCCAATGAAGGAGAACCTTTTAGGTATCTAAGTATTTTTTTTGCAGCTAGAAGGTGTGATTCCTTAGGATTAGCTTGATATCTGGCACAAATACATGTAACAAACATTATATCTGGTCTACTAGCAGTTAAGTAAAGCAAAGATCCAATTATGCCTCTGTACTTTTTCTGATCAACAGATTTTCCATTTAGATCAGGTTCTAGCTTAGTTGCAGTGGCCATTGGAGTTTGAATACTTGAACAATCAGTCATGTCAAACTTCTTAAGTAAGTCAGAGACATACTTAGATTGATTAATGAATATGCCAGTGGGAAGTTGTTTAACTTGAAGACCAAGGAAAAAAGTCAACTCTCCCATCATACTCATTTCAAATTCTGTTTGCATGATTTTCTCAAAATTTCTACAAAATTTTGGATTAGTAGAAGCAAATATAATATCATCTACATAGATTTGTATCAAAATCATATCATCACCCTCCTTTTTCAGAAATAAAGTTGTATCAACAGTACCTCTTTTGAATTTGAAATTCAGAAGAAAAGTTGTAAGAGTATCATACCATGCTCTTGGTGCTTGTTTAAGTCCATATAAGGCTTTGTCTAATATGTAAACATGATCTGGGAATTCTTTGCTTACAAAGCCTTCTGGTTGTTCAACATACACTTCATCATGTAAAATACCATTCAGAAATGCACATTTTACATCCATTTGAAATACCTTCATGTTTTTATGAGCAGCATAGGCAAGAAAGATTTGTATGGCCTCTAATCTGGCAACTAGAGCAAAGGTTTCATCATAATCAATTCCTTCTTGTTGACAATACCCCTTAGCTACAAGCCTTTCCTTGTTTCTTACAACAATTCCATTTTCATCCTTTTTATTTCTGAACACCCATTTTGGGCCAATGACAGATTTACCTTTTGGCTTTGCTATCAATCTCCAGACTTTGTTTCTTTCAAATTGATTTAACTCATCCTGCATGGCTAAAATCCAGTCTGGATCCTGAAGTGCCTCATATGGCTTTTTGGGTTCCATACTGCTTAAAAAATTAACATACAGACATTCATTTGCTGTTGCAGATCTTGTTTGAACACCTTTTGATGCATCTCCAATTATTTGATGAACTGGATGACTAGATGTCCATTTGTTCACATTTGGCAATGGTTGAACAGATGAAACATTATTCAGAGAATCATAATCATCAGTAATTGCTTGAGTTTCAGTATCATGATTGATGGCTGAATGTAAATCTGAAGACTCCATCTCAAATGGAAAAATCTGAATTGGTTCAGAACTGTGAGGTTCATGGTAAGAAATAGTTTGAACTGGTTCATAAACAACTTGAATTGGTTCATAAACAACTGAAATTGGTTCAGAAGTTGAATTTTCAGAAGTTGGAAGTTCTGAGTTTGAGGTAGAGAGTTGTGGTGCTGATGTATTTGAAATCTGTATCTCTGAAATGTCTTGATCATTTGAATTTCTGAGTAGAGAAGGATTTTGGTAATCTGCAGAGACATTTACAGAAATATCAAATAAGTCTTGACATAAAGTATGTAATTGGATTTAAGTAAAGTTTGAGATGCAGAAGTAGAGTTTGTGTGATTATGTTCTGAGTCCAAACTTTCAGAAGTTGGTTTATGTGCGAGTTCTGAACTGTTTTGTTCCGAAGTCATTGTTGGCTCATGAAATCTGACATTTGTAGTCTCAATGATTATTTGAGTTCCTTTAATGAGTACTCTATAAGCTTTGGATCTTTGAGAGTAACCAACAAAAATACCAGCTACACCTTTTGGTGCAAATTTGTCAAGATAAGGAGTATCATTCTTTAGAAAACACCTGCAACCAAAGATTTTAAAATAATCAATAGAGGGTTTTCTTTGTTTTAACAATTCATTAGGAGTTTTAAGAAATTTTCTGTTAAGAATGGTTCTGTTCTGAGTAAAACATGAAGTAGCAATTGCTTCTGCCCAAAGAGACAGAGGAAGTTCTGAATATGGAAGCATGGTTCTTGCAGCCTCTACCAAAGTTCTATTCTTTCTTTCAACTACCCCATTTTGTTGAGGAGTTCTTGCAGCGGAAAAATTATGAGAAATACCAACAGATTCCAAAAAATTCTGAAGTGTAGAATTAGTAAATTCTGTTCCATTGTCACTTCTGATCTTTTAAATTGGGAGTTGAAGAAGAACTTGAATTTTCTTCAGAAAGGGTATCAGTCTTTTAGAAGTATCAGATTTGAGTCTCAGAAATTCAATCCATGTATATCGTATATATTCATCTACTATAACAAGAATGTATTTCTTTCCCCCCATGCTTTGAGTTTTCATTGGGCCACACAAATCCATATGTAGCATTTCAAGTGGAGCTTTGCATGAAGATATCATTTTCAGAGGATGAGAACTTCTTTTGATCTTCCCTAGTTCACAAGCAGAACAAAGAGAGTTCTTTTCAAATCTGATCTTTGGTAGTCCTCTTACAGATTGATGTTTGCCTAGTTCAGAATTGGCTTTGAAGTTTAGATGTGACATTCTTCTGTGCCAAAGCCAACTATCATTTTTCATTGATGTAAACATATAACATAAACCTTGTAGTTGACCAGTTGCAGTGAATGTTGCTGTGTAGATATCTCCATCTCTATAAGCAGTTAATTCATTTTTGTTTGTTGTACTCAGAACATGACAATAATCTATGTTAAAATTAACCTTCCAGTATTTGTCACAAAATTGACTAATACTGAAAATATTATGTCTTAGTCCCTCAACATAGAAAACTTTCATTACTTTCACATCTCCTTTAATGAAAGTGCCATATCCTCTTACATATCCCTTAGCATTGTTTCCAAAACTAACTGTTCCTCCATATCTTTCATGATAATCAGTTAGTAGTTCTTTGAAAGGTGTCATGTGTCTTGAACATCCAGAATCTAAGACCCACACATGACATATCTGCAAATAAGATTATTGAGTTTTAGGTACCCATTTCAGAATGGGTCCTTTGTGATTAGCATCAAAATTTGAAGTTCTGAACTTTTTCTTCAAATGTTTCAATTCAGAAGTTTGTGCAGAACTTTGAGATTTATCTTTATTTCTATTTCTTTGTTTACTTGAATTTGTCAATGTAGCCAAACATTTCTGAAAAGAATTCATCAAATTTCTTTTGTTTGTTTTGGAGTTAAGAAAAAAATTATGATGACCACAATTAATACAGTGAATATGATTCTTTAATGTATTTACAACAGTATTAGACATATAAGAATCAATAACATTTGATTTTTCAACAAAAATTCTTTTATTCACTTTCTATGTTTTAGGTACATCATTCTTCTGTAAAAATGAAAAACTCTCTAAGTTGTCAATCTTTGACAGTCTTTCATCTTTCTTTCTCCATACTAAAGTGGATAGCTTTGTAAAAGATAAGAAATGAGGATTAGTATAAGAAATTCTTTTGTTTACTTTAGGTTTATCTTCAGATTTTGTGTTAATTTTTTGAACTTCAGAGAGAGAGTTTGAGGATTGGCCTTGTTCAAAAATTTTAACTCTGGTGTTAAAGTCAGAAGATGTTACTAAACATGGTGTTGAATTTGATGACATGTTTGTATTAGTAGGAGAAAAATCTGAATTCTGATATTCTGGTTTTAAAAACACAGAACCAAACAATTTTGAAAGTATCTTTGAAACTTCATATTTTAATTTTTCTCCTTCAGTCATACATGATTGAGATTTATAAACCAAATAGCCATTTTTGTCAATGACTTGCACCATTTGATCATCATCTCTTCTGAATCAGAAGCATTTATTAGATCTGAAAACTTATTATGAGTCATACTTGTTGCAAAATATTTGAATTTTTTGTTGTTGTATACTCATTATCAGAATTATCAAAAAATATATTGGAATTCTCATCAATATCTTCTGAGGATTCAATATCTGAGAATTCATCATATTTTTCTTTATGTTCTGATTTATTATCAGAAGTATCTTCTGAAATGTTTTCATAATTGGATTCAGAAGTAACTTCAGAAATAATTTCAGACTTAACAATTACTTCTGATTTTTCTTCAGAAATAATATTTGATTCAGAAGATTTACAAATATTTGGAATTATATTCATTTCTTCTGTTTCAGAGATATTTTCTGGTTCACCAGTTTTAAGAGGTGTTTCTTCTGAAAACAAAGTCTACGATTTTATAAAAGGAATTCTTTCAGGCAAAGAATGGTTTACAGGTTTGGAAATGATGCCAGTATTTGATTCATTGAAAATTTTCATTTTAGAATAATCATACAAGTTTGCAGGTGCCTTTTTTAGAATTTTGACTGTCATTATATCCTAAGCCTGCTTTTATATTGTAAAATTTTGAGTTCTGAGCCTGACTAGTTAAAATATTCAGAGTTTGTTCAGTTTGTCCTCTTTTAAAATTTAAATCTTCCAATTCCTTAATCTTTTTATAAAGATCAAGTCTCTCTTGATTCAGAAAATTCATCTTAACATTTAGAATTTCCTTTTCAGATTTTTCATTTATAATTTCTTTTTGTAAACTATCCATTTTTTCTTTTAAAACAAGTTTTTCTTCAGAATTTTTTTCAAGAATCTGTTCAGCTGCTTGACAATTTTCTTTATATATTTGACTTTCAGCTCTGAATTGATTGACCAAAATTCTTTCACCTTTAATTCTCGTTTACGAGTGTTTCAAATTCAGAAAACATATTTTGAAATTGATTTGTTATTTCTGAATCTTTAGTATTAATTTCAGAATTATGTTCAGAATTTTGTTCAGAAGATGAAGAAGATACCTCATTGTCTTGTTTGTCCTTTTCTGGATCCATTTGACACATGTAGCAATTGGTTGCAAAGTGAGCAACTTCTTCATCATCATCACCATCACTCCAGTTTAACCAGTCTTCTTTATACTTGGTTACTAGAGCAGGATTAAGCTCTTTTTTCTTTGCTAATAGATGCTTCTTCTCATAATAACCTGAATTCTTAACTTTTGGCATCTTGCATTGTCTAGCATAATGTCCAGGCTTTCCACAGTTGAAGCATCTTGCTGGTTCAGATGTTTCAGATTGACCAGCCTCTTGACCCTTCTTAGGTCCAATTTCTGATCTAGGTTTATTTTGATATTTTTGATTGTATCTTTGTTTGAATTGCCTTGTCATGAAAGCAATATTATCAGAAATCCTTTTAAGCTCTTCATCTGATTCATCCCCATCACACACTGTCATCTCTGGCATCTCACAAACTTTCTTGGTAGCAATGGTCAAAGAATTATTGTAGTTCTTGCTCAGAAGGGCAACTGTTTCTTGTGTCTTCTTTTGTTCATTTTGTCTAACTTTGATCTTGTCCTCTTGTTGGAACAAGATGCCATAGACATCATGAATTGTCTTTCTAGATAAGTTCCTAGTTACCATATTATCTGAAAAACTTGACCATTCATTTCCCAGATTGTTCAGAAATTTGTTGTTTATCTCTGAATTTGATTTCTGAACACCATTTCTTCTTAGATCATTCAGAATGTTATTGAATCTATGATATGTATCAGTGATAGATTCATTTTCTTTGTATCTGAAATTTTCATATGTTCCTACACAGATATTTAATCTCTGTGCTTGAGCCTTTGTACTTCCTTGCATCTGAGCTTCTACTTCATCCCACATGGCTTTTACTGAAGTTAAACTATCAACCCTATTGAATATCTCATTGGGAATTGCCATGGTGAGTAAAGTTAATGCTCTTCTATCAACTTTCATTTGAGCCTTTTCAGCTGGATTATACATTCCAGGACTTTTCTTGATTCTTGATGCAGGGATTTCAGGGGTAGATTTAGTTCTGGGAACTGCTGGAATCTCAACAAATACCTCTAGTGGGCCATTTGTGATAGATTGCATTAAGGCTTCATATATGTTATCCAAGAATTGAATCATTCTAATTCTCCATTGATGATATTCCCCTAAGAAGAGAGTTGGTGGTTTCGTTTCAGATCCGATTGAGACTATTTCTTTAGAGATCTTTGATTGTTAGAAGATCGAGAATTCACCTTTATTGAATTTGAATTTTGTAGATCAAGAACACTAAGAACTGTCAGATCTGACAAGTTCTTTCACAAATCTTCTTCAAGAACAGATGAATTGGCTCTGATACCAATTGTTAGGACCCAAACAATCAAGATATCAATATATGAAAAGATTAGAACAGTAATATGATAGCCAAATGTAATATGTATTGATAGGATGAACAGTATTACAAAATATCTCTTTACAAGGCTTATGGGAAACGTTAGTTCTAACAATCTAACTAACTATCTATTTATACATACAATAGAAAGACTAAAGTGACACAACATTCATAACAGACAAGTTCAGAATTGGTTCTGAACTCCTTCAGAACTTCTTCAGAAGTGTCTTCAAAACTTCTTCAGAACCTCTTCAGAAGTGTCTTCAGAACTTCTTCAGATCTTTTTCTCTTTTAAGAACCCAGTTCCTTTTGAAGCTATTATGATATTTCTATCAGCTATAATTTAAACGCGTACCCAAAGCCTTTTGAAGAGATTGCCAAAATCGCGATGTAAATCGTGTATCTCTGTCCGAAATAATGGAAATAGGCACACCATGACGTGTAACTATTTCATTAATGTAGATTTGTGCACGCCTTTCCATGCTGAAATCTTCGCGAATGGGAATGAAATGAGCCGATTTGGTAAGTCGATCTACTATAACCCATATAGCATCGTGCCCTTTTCCAGTGCTGGGTAGCTTAGTCACGAAATCCATTGTTATTTGCTCCCATTTCCATTGTGGTATTTCGGGTTGATGAAGTAAACCAGATGGTTTCTGATGTTCGGCCTTTACCCTAGCACAAGTCAGGCACTTGCTTACGAACACGGTAATATCTTTCTTCATTCCCGGCCACCTATAATACTCCTTCAAATCCTTATACATTTTATCTGCCCCTGGGTGAATCGAATATCTGGATCGATGGGATTCTTCTAAAATGATTGATCGTAGATCACCAACTTTCGGTACCCATACCTTTCCTTTCTGTCTGCATTCAAATTCCTTCTCTAGGTGCTCCAAGGTTTCATTCTTCAAATTCTCTTCTTTCAAAGCTTCTCCTTGTGCTTCCAGTATTTGAGTTTTTAAACTTGTCAGAACCATCATTCCCATAGCACGTGCTCTTGTTGGTTTTACTCTTTCCTTTCGGCTTAACGCGTCGGCTACCACATTAGCTTTGCCTGGATGGTACTTTATTTCACAGTCGTAGTCACTAAGTAGTTCAACCCATCTTCTTTGCCTCATGTTTAACATTTTCTGGTCAAGAATATGTTGAAGGCTCTTGTGATATGTGAATATAGTACACTTAGTATCGTAGAGATAACGTCTCCAGATCTTGAGTGCGAACACGACCGCTCCTAGCTCCAAATCATGAGTAGTATAATTCTTCTCGTGAATATTCAGTTGTCTTGATGCGTATGCAATAACCTTGTCTTTTTGCATTACCACGCACCCCATTCCTTGATGTGAAGCATCACAGTAGACTACGAAGTTATCTATTCCTTCGGGTAGAGCTAGAATCGGTGCGTTGCATTACTTGTGTTTGAGTATCTGGAAGGCTTCTTCTTGTTTTTCTCCCCAAATAAACTTTTTATCTTTTTGTGTTAGAGTTGTTAGTGGTTGTGCGATCTTAGAGAAATTCTCGATAAATCGCCGGTAATAACCTGTCAATCCCAGAAATTGGCGGATCTCGGTCGGTGTCTTCGGTTGATGCCAAGACATCAACACCTATTAAAAAAGGACTACAGCTCAGTCCAAACCCTAACCCTCAAACCAACCGTGTGGATGGTGTTCTTTGTCTGTCCACATCAAGCACAACTGGGAAAACCTCCTCATCATTTTCCTCTCAAAAGGATGATGATGTAAATACAAAAGAGTTCAT
Source organism: Silybum marianum (assembly GCA_036898165.1). Lineage (NCBI taxonomy): Eukaryota > Viridiplantae > Streptophyta > Magnoliopsida > Asterales > Asteraceae > Silybum > Silybum marianum. The sequence goes on along the minus strand of CM072533.1, from coordinate 27,493,374 downwards.
TCGCCCCAGCACTCCCCACAACCTACACACATCGATGTCTCTGTGACCAATGACATATACTAGATAGCAGTTGGTATGTCCATACCAGCTCCCAATCCAGAAACCAATGAATTCCCATCAGAGGGGTTATGGCAACAGGGCACACAACGTTCCTCTATATTCAATATTTGTAAGGGTACGCACAGTATTATTGACTCTCCACCCTCTGTTGTTGGAGATCAAGTCAATGCAGTCAGAACATCCGAAGAGGTGTCTCTTAGGACCCCTCAAAGACTGGATGGAAGTCCCTCCACACTCAAAGTCCAAATAGGTGTGAATGAGGGCCCCTCTGGACGCGAGGGAAAAGAGGCTCCATGTGTTGGAGATGCATCGGTTACCCCCGCCCCCCCAACCTGATTTTGTCATAAATGCTGCATTCCAAGCATTTGTTGATCAAATGAAGGGATATATGGTGATTTCTAGAAGATGCTGCATTCCAAACCGTTGAAACATGTACTTCTAATTTCCTTTCAAAACAAACCAATGTCAACCTTTCTCTGAATGAAATTAGAGCTAGTCAGAAGGAGCATACACAAACCCTGGAATAGGTGAAGGGAGCTTTGCTTGAAAAGTTAATAATATTAATGCAAAGTTTGTCTCCAAAATCAATACGGCCCCAACAGCAGAGATGGTGACTTCTAGAAGATGCTGCCACAGAAAAACCTCAAGAAGAAAATCATCCTCCTGTGAATCAAGATGTTCCAATAAATCCAACTCCATTAGCAAAGTTTATCATGAGCCTTGAATGAACCAGAATAGTAATTCCCAGAAAACCAAGGAACACGCAAACGAGACCTAGCTAAAACATCAACTCAAACATCAACTTCTACTGTCGAGCCTATCATACCAACTAATCCCCAAGAAGAAAACGCCCCAAAAGCTAAAACGTCTGAAATTCCAAGTTCTGAAGCTCCTAACTCTGTAAATCCAGAATCAGATCAACCCCCATCAAATGTATCTATCACAGAAGATCAGCCTAGAACAGAAGATGTCATACCCCACTAAAGCGGAAACACGAGGTACGACAGTTCTAGGTTTCACAACAATAGGAATATAAACACCAACCATATAAAATCGACAACTTTGTCTTAACAATAGGTAATAACCTGCCAATCCCAGAAATTGGCGGATCTCGGTCGGTGTCTTCGGGGCTTCCCATTTCTTAATGGCCTCAATCTTAGCTGGATCAACTTGGATTCCCTTTTCATTCACCACATGGCCAAGAAAGTGTACCTCACGAATCCATAATTCACATTTAGAGAATTTCGCGTACAACCTTTTGTTTCTGAGCAATTCCAATATCAACTTCAAATGTTGCTCATGCTCCTTTTTGTCTCGAGAATAAATGAGTATATCATCTATAAACACGATCACGAATTTATCTAGGTATGGTCGACATAATCTATTCATCAAATCCATTAAGACTGCCGGTGCGTTTGTTAGACCAAATGGCATGACTAGGAACTCGTAGTGACAGTATCGAGTCCTAAAGGCCGTCTTGGGGATATCTTCTTCTCGCACTCTCATTTGATGATATCCAGACCTAAGATCGATCTTCGAGAAGTACGTTGCACCTTGAAGTTGGTCAAACAGATCATCAATCCGGGGATGGGGGTATCGGTTCTTAATTGTCAACTTCTTGAGTTCCCTATAATCGATACACATCCGAAAAGATCCATCTTTCTTCTTAACAAATAAAATTGGGGCTCCCCAAGGTGAAGAGCTAGGTCTGATGAATCATTTGTCGAGTAATTCCTGAAGTTATCCCGACAGTTCTTGCATCTCTGATGGTGCTAACCGATATGGTGCTTTCGCTACTGGCGCGGCTCCAGGAATTAATTCTATGTGAAACTCCACTTGTCTTGGTGGGGGTACTCTAGGCAATTCGTCCGGGAATACCTCAGGAAAATTCCGAACTATAGGAATATCTTGAATGCATTTTTCTTCAGCCTTCTTATCCTTGATGTGAGCTAGAAAAGCAATGCAATCCTTTCTCAAATACTTTCGCATCTTCATACATGTCACTACTTTAATACCCCTCCTAGGTTTCTCTCCGTGTACTTCGAGTTTTCCCCCTTCGGGTAACGGAATTCGTACGATCTTTTCGGAGCAACAGATTTCGGCTCGGTTTTTGGATAACCAATCCATGCCCACAACCACGTCAAAACTTCCTAGTTTAATCGGGATTAAATATATACGGAAATCCCTACTAGCCAAATTTATAGTGCAGTTCATTATTACATCATTGACCCTACACTCTTGACTGTTGGCATATTCAATTACGTATGATTCTTTCAACTTTTGAGGCCTTAGATTTATCTTTGGTCTAAAATCTAATGACACAAAACTCCTATCTGGATTCTGCCTTGCTTCTTCATCTCCAATCTCGAACACTCGACCTCTGGCCAGTCCTCCTTGGTTTCCTTGGTTTGTTGATTGCGCTTGCCTGGCATCCGACCTCCAATTCCTTTTTGGACATTTATTCCTGAAGTGATCCGGACTTCCACATTCATAACACACCCGCTTCTCACCCATTCGACAATCCTTTGCAACATGGCCTTTCCTATTACACTTGAGACAAGTAATGCATCTTCCCTATTGATGATTATTACGTTTATCACATTTCGGGTACGACCCTTTTTCTTTCTCCATTGCCGATGCCTGAATACCATAATTTCCTGATGTTCTTTGATCCTTGCTCGTCCTCTTTCCAAACTGTCTCCTTGCAGGTTCATCCATCTTCCTTTTTCCTAATGCCTTGTCTGTTCTAAACAATCCAGAACGAGTGGCGTTATTGGTGAGTCTGGTTGCCGAACTCACCGCTTGCTGTATGGTTTTCGGGTCAGCCGAAGTAACATCTCCTCGTATTACAGGAGATAAACCCCAAACATATCTATCGATTCTGTTTTCTTCAGTTGTTACCAAATGTGGTACCATTTTCGCCAGCTCATGAAAACGGGCAGTATAAGAGTCTATATCATTCCCTTTTATCTCGTGATTCCACAACTCTGCTTCCAGCTTCTGAATTTCACTCCTAGGGCAATATTCTTCCTTCAGCATTCTTTTTGAAATCTTCCCATGTAAGACTGTTTGCTGCTTCCCGACCTCTAGTTTGCACTTGAGTGTTCCACCAAGTCAATGCTCGCCCTTGCAATAAACAAGTAGCAAACTCTACTTTGTTTCCTTCCGTGCACTTGCTGATGTGGAGGACGGACTCCATACTCTCAATCCAGGCTAATAAACCGACAGCTCTTTCGGTTCCGTGGAATTCTTTAGGATTACAACTCCTAAAAGATTTATACGTACATCCCCTGTCTCCAGATCCCAGGTTGTTATTTTGATTTGCGTTTAAACCAGCTGCTACTTGGCTAACAATACCTGGTAGCGCCGCCATGAGCTGTTCGGATACCAATCGTTCAACATCGGGATTTTGTCTTCTTGGAGGTATTGATCTAAAACACAATTTTTGAAATTGAGTTTCGATCATATTTCTATTACTAATGCCGATTTAATTCTACTTACTAAGCTCAAGCTTATAATATATTGTACGTCTAATATCAAGTAACTAAACATAAAATCAGGAAATATACAATGAAACATGAAAATCTTTCATAAGCATAACACATAGCATTCATCACAAGTTTCAAAATACAAATCCCAAAAGATTGCAAATTGTTTACAACTTAAAATAAACAAGACCGAAATGAAAGTGTTTTTAATCCAAAAGCTTTGCCTAAACAGGTTTACTAATGCATCACCAACCAAATCAATATTCCTAATAGGATCACCAGAGCTCCTATCACCCACTCTAGGTAAGTGTGCATCCTCCGAACCACCAACCTAGCCTTAAGGGCAACCTCCATGACTCTATTCGTAAACTCGTCATGTGTGTGCAAGACCGTTATGATGTCGTCTATGGATTGCGGATAATGGTCCAACATCAGCCGATGAGTATGTACCTCGTTGGCCATACCCATGACCCAGTAGTTTTCCGCTGCGGTCATTCCTTGTGGCCGGGGCACAGGTACTCCAACTGCGGGTGGAGGAGGAGTCACACTTCGCAACCTGGATCGTGATTGGGATGGTTCTTCCGAAGGTACGGAAGGAACCATGAAAGTTACTCTTCTGACAAACGCGCTTTCGAGCGGTTCTGATTGTCCTTGGTCCTCGCGATGTACCCTCGCCAGTAGGTGAAGGTACAGGCATAGTAGGAAGTGATCGAGCAGAGGAATCAACAGTATCCTCGTCGTGACTGTGCTCGGAAGGGTCGTATTCTTCGTGGGTCGGGTCAGTCCTCCTAACTCGACCAATGACATAACCATACTCATCTGGGGAATTTTCGGACGATGACATGACACTGTGGAAAAAAAATATAAAGAAAGATTTTATAATCGTTAGAAACATCTTATAATACTCATGCGAACTCATGCTATTTTTTTTTTAATTAAGAAGTTTTCCCGATCTATGCTAATTTTTAGTATAACTAGTCCAAGTCCCTTCTTACTCATACCATATTTAGACATAGGTGATCAGGTTTTCCCTAATTATAATATGCTAGAACGATGCTTATTGTAGTTATACTAGTAGTAGGTTTTTTTTCTAAATTTTTAAGTTCATCTAAGAAAATAAAATTTTGGTTATAGTGCATGGTTTTTATTAGAAAACCGGTGTTCTCTATAACCTAAGGCTCTGATACCAAGTCTGTCACACCCCGCTAAAACGGAAACACGAGGTACGACAGTTCTAGGTTTCACAACAATAGGAATATAAACACCAACCATACATTCATAAATAAATTAAGCATCAGCGTTTACAGTTTAAAAGTTTATAATTCGACAACTTTGTCTTAACAAACAAATTACATCAAACTAAAAAGATACATATAAAATCTTGATTGGTGTTCCCCAAAAATAAACTAAGTTGGATCGGTTACCTTCTTAACTTCCTGTAAAGCATGTTAAAACAAAGTGTCAACTACAAAGAGTTGGTGAGTTCACAGGGTTTTCGTATGCACAAAACATTTTATATGCAAGGTATAGAAATAGCGACGCAGAAGTTCGCATCAATATTAAACATTTCAATTTTTATGAGCAAGTATGCAAATTACTTTTACACATGATATTTAATTATTGAGCCACTACTAAACATAAACGACATTCTACGCCCCACGAACTACCTTAACGGTGGACCTAAAGTCCACATGTGTAGAGCATTCTTAATTGATAAAATGCACTCCTACTTGCCAGTTAGGTTTGTTTGTCAAACAAATAGCGCTATCCACAAATATCATCGGCTCAAATAAACAGAGTTAAATAGTAGTGTAACACGGGGACTTCACATAACTCAACATATCATTTGTAAATTATCAATTTGCTCATCATAACAATTTATATAATTTTCATTCAATCATATAAACCAATTCACTTTCTTTTAAATCAACATGCTTTACACCCAAAAACGCAATAAACATTTAAAAGAGGGGCCGTGAATACTCACCTTTGTGCAAAGCTCCGCTACTCCGAAGCATGATATGATCCTCACCCAAAGGCCTACCGATTCCCTAACAAAGAGAAATGCCCAAAAACCATCACTTATGAATCTAAAACTACTTATGGAGGTGAATAAGTCTTAAGCTTATAAATGTCCACATGCATCCAACTTGATTTTCTATAGTCCAATTATACATAATGCACCTATGCTCGTTAATATAGTAATTTACACCGTAAATTGTGTTATAAACCATCAAATGATCAATAATTGTTAAAATCAAGAAATTCCAGAATTTCACTTCTGGACAGAAACTTGTAGTACTCAAAATGATCAAAATGTAGAGACTTCCAAATTGACATAGCTTCCCATATTTTTATATGTGATATGGTACTGGGTTATGGCGATTGTGACTAAATTCGATGCATTTTGGACATGTAAAAATGATTCAAATTTATTTATGCAATGCAAAGGGTCACAACTGGCATGGCAGATTACACCATGTTAGTAAATCACTCATTTGAGGAGTTCTACTCAGTATTTTCTAGACTTTCTAGTTGGATTGGAATCATTGGTTTTGAAGAAGTTATGAAGGAGATATGGCACTACAAAGTTGCATGCACAATTCTGTCATTAGCTGACAGATTGCACACTTAACTTTAATAAATTGGTTAATGCCTCAAAACTTCATATTTTTGAATGAAACTGGATTCATATGAATCCTAACTCATAAAAGAAAGTTTTAGAAGAAGAATCGTGCATTAAAGACAAATAACAAAGGAGATACTAACACACAAAGTAGAGTTTAGCTGCTGGTGGTTTCACAGATTGCACACCTAAAGTATTTTAGGTGTTTGGAGGGTCAAAACTCCATATTTTTAAGTGATTCCACTTGAAAACTGAATATAACTCATAAAACTAACTCTCAAAATAAAAATCATCCTTTTTTCATTGAGTTTTGAAAGAGATATGACCATTTGAACATGCATGCACAAATCTGTCATTGGTTGACAGTTTGCACACTCATTTTGTTTCAATTAGTTGGAACCTCAAATCACCATATTTTTTAATGAGATCAGTGGAATTTGAAAGGTAACTCATTAAATTAACTTATAGAAGAAAAATCAAGTAATTTGGATGAGTATTCAAAGAGTTATGGTCGTTCAAAGTAGGATTTGCCTACTATTGAACTTTCAGATGCACATGCATCTTGATATGAGCATTTGGGGGGTTAAAACTCAATGTTTTTGAGTGAGACCACTTGGATTAGAACCCCAACTCACTAAATAAACTTATAGAAAGAAGATTCAAGATATTAGAATATATTATTTGCAAGAAATGAACGATTTATGCACATGCATAAAATCTGTCAGCACCAAAAATCACCATTGTTGTTCAAAAACACATAATATCATGATTTTCCCCTATTTTCTTGTGTTTTATTGTTTGGATCATAGATTATCACCATCATATAACATTTTACATGTTTTTGGTGTATAATCTCTCCATAAAACTTAGAAAATTCAGAGGTTAGAAGAAAGATACTTCAAATGCAAGAAATGGTGGATTTTTCACCCAAAAATGGTAAGAAAAGAAAGAGATGATGTTATTACTTACTTGAGTGACGAATGAAGCTCAATATCTTCAAGAAATCTTGCTAATATGATGGATTTTTAATTAAAAAATGGCTGGAATTTGTGATGAAGAAGAAGAGAAAGAGAGGGAAAAGAGAGAGGTAATTATGTCTTTTAAGTTCTAGAGAGAGAGAGAGATGTGTGTTTCAATTTGAATTGCAAAAATGAAGTGTTTGGAGAAAAAAAAAGTTTATATATGGGGTAGGAGAGGGGTGGGGGCGGCCATAAGGGGGGGCCCAACCCAAGTTTAATTTTTTTTTATTTATTTATATAAATTAAGCCCAAAATGTGAGATTTGAAGTCCAATTTCTCAATTTTGGCCTTTTTCTCAACTTTGTTAGCCCATTTTGGTTAGTTTCAAATAAAAATAAAAGTTTTATAATAAAAATACTAAAACTATATATTTTATATAAATTGGGTATAAATTAGAGCATTTGGCACTGTATTGGACGTTTCAGGCAGTTACGGGTTGGAACCGGACATTTTAAGCGACTACCGGAAATGCTAGAGATTTTTCAGCCATTCTAAACCAACTAACTCCTATTCTTAAAATTAAACAATATAAACTTAATAGAAGCTAACCTAAAAGCTCGAATTTTGACAGTTGTCACAGAAGAACAAGACATGAATATCGCTGAATCTGAGAGAAGGTTGAGAAGGATTGCCGCTAAAAGTAACATGGGTCCAAAGCAACTTCAAAGAATTGCTCCATTTCAAAATTCTGCAGTAAGAGTGACTGTTTTCAGATGTATGTATTCTTCTACAGAGGAAAGAGTTGCCTTGATCTTACCCAATTTTGCAAAGGATTACAAGGTTAGTGTTGAAATCGAGTTTAGATTCTTATATCACAGGCAAGAGCGGAAAGATATCTATTCTATCTCTCCTATCAGAAGAATTACTGGAGTAGAAAGAGAAAACGAACAAACAAACAAACAAACATGTTATTTCTGTGACAATGATCTGCTCTCGTTAAGTATTTCTGATTTAATACCTCTGGGAAGATTCATGAAGAAAAAGAAGGAATCAAGCTTAGAGAGTTAGAACAAAGTGGCCTACTTCAGATTTTGTCTTGCATGAAAGCCTTCATTGATTATAGGAAAAAGGTTGACTTCTAGGTCGGGTTTGAAAGACAGGTAATCATATTGAGCATCACAGGGCCAAATGAAGATAGAGAAGGTATTGAACATCTTCAACCAATGCATGTTATACCTGAACCAGAAGAAGGAGTCGTTTTCAGAAGACCTGGACGAAGAAGATTTTTTAGAGTTAAGGAGGCATTCAAATATTCAGATGGAATAGTGGAGATTATTAATGGGTTGGTTTCGATACAGAAAGAAGATACGAGAGTTGCATCAAAGATTAGAATAGTTGCAGAAAGAATAGAGAAGAATCTTGAAGGGGTTATCAAGATAACGGAGATTACTAGTCAGTTTAATAAAGTGATCAGCAGACACCCAGAAGCTCCTTTTTAGTTAAATCTCTGTATTACTTTTGTAATTTCCAATTTATTGTAATGAAAGTTATCATCTTGTTTCTCTTTATGCTTTTGTGTTATAGTTCTGACTTTGCACTTAAGGGAAGATTGTTAGACCTAAGAAGTGGTAAATCAGAACTTGTTCAGAAGAAACAAGTTGTTATCCCGAAGCACACACTACAGAAGCAAACTCATCAGTCATTAGTCCAGAAGCACCATCATCAATCCAGAAGATTGGGCATCTTCTGGATTTTACTTTATGGACTACACGTGCTTCAATGATGTGGCATGTCATGCTCTATGTGCGTAATTGATCCTGTTACTAGTACAGTTGACGTGTCCACCTGTGATACGCTAGCTTGTTGACTTTTCCTATGTTAGATATTAAAGTATGAGTCAAAGAAGAGATGTCTACAAATGTCAACACACACTTCTTGTTATAACTAATTGTTGTTAGACGCTCCCTTTATGACACATGGCACTTTGTAATTGGCTAGCATTTTGACTTTCTGTCTTTGTATCTATATAAATAGCATTGTATTGTGTTTGTAAAAATTGTCGATTAATACATTTACATATTGAAGAATACTGTGCGTAAGTCATTTCATAATCTTTGTTCTTCATTCTGTTTACTGTTCTATTGATTTAAATTGTTAATTGATCTGCTTCCGCAATTCACTCAGATTCAATACTCTCAATTAACAATCGGTTTAAAGGAATCTGGAACCAACAATTGGTATCAGAGCCTTCTAATCAATCTATTGATTATTAGATCTCTTCCATTGAAAGAATTCCTTTCAATCGAACAGTATTTTCTCAGATTCAAAATTTGTTTATCAATCCACTCTGTTTTACGAAATTTTGTTGAATCGTTAACAATCTTCTCTTAAATTGAGTCATTCATTTTGTAATCTGAAGAAACAGTGATATTATCGATCTGTTCTTCTTGAGATTTAATTGTTCTAAATTTCTTTCAAATCTTCAAATTTTCTCTTCTATCATACTCAAATGACAAATTCGAGCTTGAATGCTGTTTATACGTCTGGGTCCCTGACTAAACCTCCAACTCTTGTACGTGATGAATACCCACAATGGAAGATTCGAATGGTTAACTTCTATGAGGGATTGGATGCTGAGTTATATCCAATTATTCAAAACGGTCCGTTTGTTCCCACCACTACTATTCCCGAATTCCGACCACCGCAAATTCGGATGAGGTACCGGCAACCCGGTTCGAAGTCAAGGAATAAGCGGACCGATGAAGAAAAAGCTAAGGTGGAATTAGCTAAGAAAGCTAAGTCTCCGTTGATAATGGCCATTCCAAATGAGATTTTTCAATCTCTGGACTCATGTGACACAGAAAAAGATTTATGGGATCAACTGGAGAATCTCTTAGAAGGTGGTGCGAAAATGAAAAAGAACAGAAGAGCTCAAGCTCTAAATGAATATAATAGTTTTCAAGCACTGACTGATGAATCTCTGGAACAAACATTTCATCGATTCAACAATCTGATTAATCTCTGCAAGAGATGTGACATTGTTAGATCAAAGGAAGATAACAATGTTCTATTTCTCAAAAGGTTAAACCCTGAATGGTCAAATCTATCCATGTCACTACAAGCCAATCAGGATCTTGAACAATGGTCGCTGCATGATGTATTCGGTACACTGCAAGCTCATGAAAAAGAAGTTGTTCAGAAAAGAACAAACATCGGAGGTCCTCTGGCTTTGATCTCAGAAACAAAGGAATCAGAAGACGAAGTGATGACAGGAAGAAATCGAAAGCCTTCATATCAGAGACTGCTCCAGAAGATGACTCTGAATCAGATGATGAAATTAAAGCGTTTGCTGACTCTCTGGCTTTAATAACCAAGCAATTTACTAATCGTTTTGGAAATAGGTCTTTGAAAGGAAATAAACGATTTGATCGTCCCTATGTTCCTAAACAAGAAGTACAGAGAGTAGAGAAAACAGAAGAAGAAAAGAAAGAAGAAGAATTAAAAAGGAAGAAAGATGTACGCTACGTATGTGGCAAACCGGACATTACTCAAGAGATTGCAGAGGAGCTCTGGAAAAGGATAAAACTTATTACAAAAACAAATATAAGTACAATGTCACTGAAAGAGCACACTTTGCAGAAAAAGAAAACTGGGTGCAAGATGAATCCAGCGGTGATGAAGCCATGTTCTGTGGAATGGCAAACACAAACGAATCAGAGGATCAACCCTCTGAGTCACCGGTTAGTAATTTCTCTGGATCATCTGAGCTTGAACAAACGATTGTGATGTTATCAAACAATTTTGAGGAACTAAAACTCGAAACTCACAATCGAAAAGAAATTACGAAAAAGTACTGAGAAAACTCTTTCTACAATCAAAAGGGAAAGAGATATTTTCAAAAGAGAAATGGATTTACTTACAGAAGAAAAACTCGAATTAAATACTGCAAAGGAAACAATTTCCATGAGTTTAAAACTTTCTGAAGAAAAATTTAAAAAGGAAATTTTGAATCTCAATAAACTTCTGGAAGAAAAAAGGAAAGAAATCAGAGACAAAGAGAGTGATAGACTCAACTCTGTAGCACTTAAAAACTATTTTCAGAAAGAGAGAGAGTTTTTACACATTGAACTTCAACGTAAAAGCTACGATTATAACATATCCGGATGCACGAAGGTTCATGACAAAATTAACACACAAGTAGGAAGATCTGGACTTGGTTTCGAGGACCTAGATCCCTACACGTGTAAGAAAAGGTCAGATCTGAAATCTGTTTTTTGTATTGGACAAATACAGAAGCCAAAGTTTCCAATTTTGTATGAAAAATCTATTTTTAAAAAATCTAGATATGAAAATTATCATAAAACAAGCAAACTTCAATTCGAAAATATTGAATATTGTTGTAAAACAAATGTTGATCTAAATAAAGTTCAGAAGAAAGATGATATTTTCAATTTTGGTTCAAATAAACATACAATTTTGAATCCGAGGGCCGATATTTTTGTTCCAAGTCAGGCAGAAGAAGATCTACGACTTATGTTTGAAAACGATATTCTCTCTACTCTGGATAAGTGTTTTAGAAATGAAACTCTTTGTGAGAATCATCCAGAGATCACTCCCTGTTCATTTGAAGATTTACATCTTTCTGAAACACAAGAAAGCTTTGCTGAGATTACGTATCCATGGGAAAATGACAATAATAATGAAGAATTTTTTGATAACTCTGAAAATTACCTTTCAAATTTAGAAATTAATTCTTTTAGATCATCAAAAGTTATCACAAATAATTCAGAAATTATTGATAAAAAGGATGATTATTTGTATACTGATAAATCTCAAGAAATCAGAGCTTCTGATAGAGATTGTGCTAAACTTTCAAGTGGTATACCTATTCTTCCTGTTTCTGTTCCAGAACCGAGAAAATCAGTATCTATACATCCAGACTTCCTCGATATGTGTCTCAAAGCCAAAACATGTCTTGAACTTGAGAAAGAGGCAGAACTCAAAACCAAAGTGCAAAATCAAAAGATTTTAAACTCTACTCTTCCGAAGTTTACTAATATTCAAAAAGGCAGATGGAAATCCTCTAATACTTATGTTCCTTTTTCAGTAAATAACAGAGCTTCTGCAAAAGTAGATCAGAGGAAGAACACAGAGAAGAAAAAGCCAGAACTAAAACAAAAGTCTAGTCTAGATAGGTTCTCTAGAACAACTGATACTAGAAAAGACTTTAGAAAGAATAATTGTAATTACCATTCTCGCAATGACAATTCAATTCAATCTTCTATGTTTCAGTATTCTGAATGTTTTTCACTGTTCTTAAAGTTAAAACAATTTTTCTCGCAAACCTCTGATCATTCCAATTCACAGAATGTTTATCACAAAAAGAATAAAACTCCAAAACACCAAAAACCAAAAATAAAGTCTTTACCTTCTGTTAAATCAAAAAACGAGCATACTCCAAAAGCTAACATAAAAGGACCCATTATGCGATGGGTACCTAAGAAAATCTGATTTTTGATTGCAGAAACAGCATGTGCATATCTGGTATCTTGACTCTGGATGCTCGAGGCACATGACTGGATCCCAAAATTTACTATCCAAATTCAAGGACAAATCAGGTGGAATAGTAACTTTTGGTGATAATGGTAAGGGTCAAATAAAAGGCTACGGTACTCTACAAGAAGGTAATATCACCTTATCAAAGGTAGCTCATGTTTCTGGCTTGAAACATAACCTCCTCAGTGTAAGTCAACTTTGTGATTCTAAAATACTAGTAGTATTTGATGAAAAACATTGTTATTTATTCTCTAAGGCAGGTGAAGAACTTTGGAGAGCAGACAGGAAAGGTAACTTGTATATGATGAATTTTACCTCTAAGGATGGTAAGGAAACTTTATGTCTCATCTCCAAAAAGAGTGAAGTTGCGTGGCTCTGGCATCATAAAATGTCTCACTTAAATTTTAATAATCTTGAGATGCTTGTTAAACACAAACTGGTATCTGGACTTCCAGATATTCATTTTCAAAAAGATCACCTCTGCCCTGCATGTGAAATGGGCAAAATTAAACGAGCATCTCATAAAACAAAAAGTGATCATTCTTGTACTAGACCTCTGCAATTATTACATGTGGATCTCTGTGGTCCAATTGCAATTCAGAGTCTATCTGGTAAAAAGTATATTCTGGTACTAATTGATGAATTTTCCAGATATACTTGGCTTGCTTTTGTTCGTCAAAAGTCAGAAGTCCCAGTGGTACTACAGAATATGATGACCAGAATTCAGGTTCTTCTACATCAGAAAATTCAGCAACTTCGAAGTGATAATGGTACAGAATTCAGGAACGCCAAGCTTGAATCGTATCTTGTTGAACAAGGAATTACTCAAAACTTCTCTGCTGTTCGCACTCCACAACAAAACGGTGTAGTTGAACGTCGCAACAGAACCTTGGTTGAAGCAGCCAGAACGATGCTCGCAGCTTCTGGTCTCCCAATTCACTTCTGGGCCGAAGCTGTTGCTACTGCTTGTTTCACTCAAAACCGTTCAATTATTGTCAAGAGGCATCTCAAAACCTCTTATGAGCTGATTAATAAAAGAAAACCATCTGTAAATTTTTTTCATATCTTTGGTCGCGGATGTTTGATCTAAAACGACAGAGATAATCTTGGCAAATTTGATCCGAAGTCTGATGAAGCTAAATTTTTAGGCTACTCGTTAAATTCAAGAGCTTTCCGAGTTTTTAACTTACGAACAAAAACTGTTATGGAAAGCATAAACATTGACTTCGATGATAACACTCAACTGACTTCTGAACACTCTACTTCAGAACTCAAGCTTAATACTGTTACTTCTGACTATCTTTCAGGTTCCAGAGAATCCGAGATTGATGCTATTTTTCATGATTTTCTGGGCGACGAAGTTGTGTCAGAAGCTATGTCACCTCCACATTTGCAAATACCAGATATTCTCCAAGCCTCAGGCATTACTCTCTCTGGTCCTGCTTCTTCTGTTTCCTCTGACACGTCTATTTTTCCAGAAGTTCCCACTACTACATCTGCCAGTCAGGACGCTACTTCTATTCCATCATCTGAGGGAGAAACACAAGGACCGGTGACACAACAGATACCAGAAGGACATACAGAAGAAAATAAAGAAGATTTTGTGTTTCCAGATGAAATCATTTCGTCAAACGAAACAACCCATTCAATTTCTCTACCCAGAATGACGAAATGGACTAAATCTCACACACCAGATCTTATAATTGGTAGTCCTTCTGAGGGGGTCAGAACACGATCTGCTACTGCAAATGAAGCCTTCTTTGTTAATTTTCTTAGTATGATCGAACCTAAACGTGTACATGAAGCCTTAGTTGAACCAAGCTGGGTGGATGCTATGCAGGAAGAACTACTTCAATTCGAAAGAAATAAAGTTTGGCGTCTTGTTCCTTTACCAAAAGGCAAAGTTGCTATTGGCACAAAATGGGTATTTAGGAACAAAAAGGATGAAGATGGAATTGTTGTCAGAAATAAAGCTCGTTTGGTGGCTAAAGGCTACTGTCAAGAGGAAGGTATCGATTATGATGAAACCTTTGCTCCTGTTGCAAGACTAGAAGCAATAAGATTATTCTTGGCTTTCTCTGCATACAAAAACTTCAAAGTCTACCAAATGGATGTTAAATGTGCATTTCTTAATGGATGTCTAAAAGAAGAAGTGTATGTCGACCAACCTGATGGTTTCAAAGATGCAAAATATCCAGAATATGTTTATCTTCTTGACAAAGCTTTGTATGGTCTAAAGCAAGCCCCAAGAGCCCGGTATGAACGACTATCTACGTTTCGATCAAAGAAAGGATATGAAAAAGGTAAAATCGATACAACTCTGTTCATCAAAAGAGGGCAAAGGTATGTTAACTATCGTTCAAATTTACGTGGATGACATAATATTTGGTTCTACTCATCAAACAGAAGTTGATTTGTTTTCTAAGTTGATGGAAACTGAATTTGAAATGAGTATGATGGGAGAATTAACTTTCTTCCTAGGACTTCAAGTTAAACAAAGTACCTCTGGTATCTTTATAAATCGAGCAAAATATGTTTCGACATGCTTAAAAAGTTTCATCTTCAAAACTCATCATCCATGAAAACACCCATCTCCCCGGTATGAAATTAGGACTCGACTCCTCGGTAAATGCGTTGATATTACCGGCTACGGAGAATGATTGGTTCTCTTTTATATTTAACAAAGTAGACCCGATATTATGTTTGCCACTTGTCTTTGTGCTCGTTATCAAGCCAATCCTAAAGAGTCTCATTTGTTTGTAAAAAGAATTTTTAGGTACTTAAAAGGTTCACCATCGTTGGGCCTTTGGTATCCTAAAAATTCTGGATTTGATTTAATGGCGTATACATATGCTGATCATGCAGTTGTAAGCTTGACAGAAAAAGTACATCAGGTAGCTGTCAACTTCTGGGAAATTGACTTATAAGTTGGACATCCAAGAAACAAAACTGCGTATCCACATCTACAGCAGAAGCTGAATATGTTGCTGCTGCTAGTTGTTGTTCACAAGTTATTTGGATGAAGACCCAACTCAGAGATTATGGTCTGATATACGATAAGATTCCCATCCTATGTGATTCTAAAAGTGCTATCGCCATTACAGAAAATCCAGTTCAGCATTCCAAAACAAAGCATATCGATGTCAGGTATCATTTCATCAAGGATCATGTCGAAAAGGGTACAATCGAAATGTATTTTGTTTCTACTGATTATCAACTTGCTGATATTTTCACAAAAGCTCTTGATGAGAGTCGTTTTAACTTCTTAATTAGCAAGTTGGGAATGCTTAATATGTAACAATGATTTCTTCGTAAGCATCCGGAAGCCTGCGAACTATTCGACGATACTTCGAAGTCATCGAAGTCTCGATGCCGTCTCGAACTCTTCGAATACTTCGAAGCCTACGAATTCCTCGATTTTCTCGTTTCATAATAATATTCTTCTTTCAAGAAATATCATAAAGTACAGATTGAGAAACGCGGTACAGAAGCTACTACAGGGGGAGTTCATCATTCAAGGGGGAGTTTACCATTCAAGGGGGAGTTTACCATTCACGGGGGAGTTTCGCAATGAAGAAGATATTCGTCTAAGTCTAACTCTGGTTAGCTGTCTTCTGATTTACTATTTTACTTAAATTTTATTTGAATCTATCTGCTCTGAGTTTCTCTTGCCGCCAAGGTCTCTTAGACTTTTGATTCATTTCAAATTTTTTTAAAAATATAAATCAAGTCGACATGTTTTTCAACTTAATTTTCTATAAATTGATACTTCTTATAATTTCCATTAAATATATAAATTCATTCAACTCTTGCCTCCAAGGTTGTTTAAATCTATATGTTTAATACAAATTCTTCTTTATTATTCTTTTATAGAAACTAAACTCTCATGTGATTTTTGTTCTCACTTGACTGATTTTTAAACTTAAATAAATAAAATTAAGATTAAATTCTGTGTTTATTCAATTAATTCAACATTAATTGATTAATTAAACAGATTTTTTTTTACTTTTGTTTATTTCTGCTTTTAAGAAAAATCGCATCTGCTACTAAATCATCATCACACATGTGTCTCGTCGTACACGTGTCTCCAATCGACACCCTGCATGTGTATACCCGCGTGCTTACCTCAGCTCAAATGAACCGTTTTTTGTTTCTCCCCAAACTGAATAACCCCTTCCCATTCTACGGTTCTCTCTCACATAAAACCCCCAATTTCAACCTTCATCTTCTTCCTCGCAAATATTCCCAAATCGGTGTTTATTCTCGGTGCAAAGAAAAAGTGTTCTACTTTGTCAAGCATTCAACAGCTCAAAATGGCTTCCAACTCGTGCCCATCCTACCAACAATGATGAAGACGAGAATCATCGATTCCACTGCTGATAGTACTCCCATTGTCAAACTGCCATTGAAGGCGAACAATGTGCAGGTACTGCTCAACCCTAACACTTATCAACCGGAATTTCGCATCATGATCGAGTTTCTACAACAAGACCCGATTAAATCGCGCCCTAACCCTAACCAACCCAAACATCCCCGAAATCTATGTCCAAGAACCGTGGCAAACAATGCTCATCAAAAATGATGAAACACTCGCCGGTTGTCACTCATCCCGAACAAGTGGAAATTCTGTTCAAATCCCAATCACCAAAAGAAAACTCGCCAAATATTTTCATCTTCCCTTATCAGTGATCGAAGTCGACGGGCAAACCATTCCCAATCCTGCCCTAGAAGAAAACCCTTCTACAGAAGCCCTCCTAGCCTTCATCAATCTACTGGGTTACAATGAACCTCTTACCAGGCTGTCCGAATTCAGAAGAAAGAAGTTACCCCCAATGTGGAATCTACTCGTCTCCATACTCAACAAGAGCCTAACCTGCAAAATAGGTTCCTTGGATCAAGCTAGCCGAAACATTCTGACGATTATGTATGGGATGTTCTACAATCGCCCCTTGGACTATGCGAGTCTCATCTTCCAAGAGATTAAAGCAGCTGTGCATACTAAGGTGCTACATCAAAGTCAGGGGAAGCCACTACCAGCTCTCATGTTCCCACGCTTTCTCTCCCTCATCACTCATCCTGCTATTGGGGCAATCGAAGCTCCCCTGCTTCAGCCATTCTGCAAAATTGCATCAATGAGCTCCCATCGATCAACCATTGACAGCATCGGCTACTCTGCACCCAGAGAACTATCCAGGTACATGCTAAACCTAATCCCATCTAGCTCTTCTAATCTCCAAATCTATAGAAGCTCTATGGTTTTCTCAGAACAGAGAATTCCTACCCCAGAGCACTTAGAGCCAGGTGTAGGTGGTCAGGGGTCTGGTGAGCATGAGATTGAAAAAACTAGGAGTGAACATCCGAGTGCTTCTACCCATGCCGACCTTCTATTAAATGAAGGTACAGAAGATGTCCACAGAGACACATATGAGTGTTCCTCTCCAATTCCCCAAAGGGCAACCACAACTTCTGAGGTTGACGTCACCACGTCTCCACTCATTGACTTAGAACAGCCCAGTTCAAACCACCCAGAAACCAGCCATTCAGAGGATACTTCTTCTTCTTCTGAATCAAATTCAACCGGGGAAAGCACCTCCACTTCATCATCCTCCCAACAGGATGATGATGATAATATAAGAGTTCATTCGCCCCAGAACTCGCCACTTCCTTCACCACATGTTCATGTCTCCGTGACTGACATACCAGTAGGCACAGAGGATGCGTCCACATCCTCTCCTAGGATAGATGCTGATGAATTCCCATCAGAGGGGTTACAGCCTAGGAATGCACCTCTTACCGGAGTGTTTACACTTCATCAAGGTAAGCATACTGTCTTCAGCACCTCATCCTCTGATGATGAGGATACTGTTGAAACAGTCAGAACAACCGAAGAGGAGCCTGTGCATAACAGCCCTCAAGGACAGGTTGGAAGTCCTTCTACACTCAACGTCAAAACAGGTGTAGAAGGCCCCTCTGAACGCGAGGGTAAAGGGGCTCCATGTGTTGGAGATGCACCGGTTACATCTTCTGATTTTGTCACTAATGCAGCGTTCTTGGCAATTTGCTGATCAAATTCAGAGATCTGTGGAAGATCTAAAATTATCCGCCACAACTAATCATTCTATTCTTCTGAGCCTTCAGATTCAAATTGAAAGGCAAAACTCTCTTTTAGCAGATCTTCAGCGACAAATGAGTTCCTCTCAAGAAGATCAGAAGGCTTATCTTGCTGAACAACTTCTGCTCTTGAATAATGGTCTTCAAGCAAATACAGAGGCAATATCTCAACTTCCAGAATCTTTACGTGCCTCTGTAGACTACAGCTCTCTGGTGGCCGACATACAGAAGCTTGTCAAGACCATCATCACTTCTGATGATCCCTCTGTGTCTACGCTTGTCAAGAAGTCTGACCTTGCCTCTTTCCAGAAGATTATTCTTGAGCGAATGTCGACCATCGCTTCAAAGTACTCTTCCAAGCCCTCCACATCGTCAACTGACCAGAAACTTGCCGCTCTCGAAACTACTATCTCTCAACTTGTGCCTCTGGTTTCTTCTCTAGCTGAGGCGTTTACTTCCAAGAAGAAAGCCAAGGAAGAAAGGGCTTGCAGAAAGGCCGAACTGAAAAGAAAACGTTCTGAGGATCAGGATCCTGATTCTCAGAAGGGGGAGAAAGGTTCTAAGCCTAAGCAAGCCAAACAAACACCATCAGACACAAACACGAACACTGCTGACTCTTCAACGCCAACACCATCACAACAACCCTCTTCTTCAAAACAAGTGCCACTCACTCCAACACCTCTGGCTACGCATTCTGGTCCTCTACCCAGAGATCCAGAGCTAGCTAAGTTTATTCTGGATCTTATGGGAAAAAGCAGAATCCCAAGCTCTCCGGATGAAAGGGTCAAGTAGTCGAGCTCACGAAGAACGAGAACGAGCTAAAGCCGCAAAGGAAAGAGCTAAAAGGGCCGAGAGGAGGATGAGGAAGTGTTCGTAGCCGAAAAAGAGAAAGCGAGAAGAGATAATACGCCGCAGGCTAATAGTTGAAGAACAAATAGAGATAGAGAGGGTCGAAAAAGAGAACTCCGGAAAGAGAAAAGGCTAGACTTAAAGAAGAACTACAGAGACAAGATTTTGAAGTCGAAGAAAGAGCAAGAGTCGGAGCGAGAGGCCGCTCAGAAGCAGAAGGAGATCAGAAGAGAAGAATTTGAAGAAAAATTAAATAAAGTTGGAAACATTGTTGGAAACATTGAACTTCCAACAATTGAAGTTGAGAAAAGGCACATGTATGCTCCAACAGATCAGAAGATTTATCTCATGATGCCTAACTTCGCCAACCAATACAATGTTAGCAATGAAGTTAAAGATAACTTCATGGCACATAAACAAGACAGAAAGACGAGTTTTCACTCTTTGTCCCACGATTACAAAGATAACAGCCATGAAACATAAACGGTTTCAAGATACACCCATTTGGTACACAATCTACGAGATAGTCGAGATCAAACAACAAAAGTTATTACATATGTGATAATGATCTGTTGTCCATCCATCCAGCTGATCTCATTTTTCTGGAAGAATTTATGAAGACTCAGCTTTCTGAACGCAAAGATCCACAAGACCAGGTTGCCTACACTAGAATTATTATGTGTATGAAATCATACATTAGATACAAAAGGCAGGTCGACTTCCAGATTGGATTAAATTTCAAAATGGATAATCTGGCTATCTACGCACCAAATGAGGAACTTGAAGGGATAAGCAAACTCGAGTGGGTAGACTTCTTGCTTGAACCGAGAAGAGGGAATCATCTTCAAAAGACCAAATAGAAAGAGCTTCTTTCGCATCAAAGAAGCTCACAAATACTCTTCTGAGGTAGTCTACATCATCAAGAGCTTTGCTGGCTTAGACACGACAAATCCAGAAGTTGCAAAGAAAATAGAGAAAAGACTTGATGGACTTCAGAAGAACAGAGAGCTTATCAATAATATTTCAAGTATCATCGCTGCTGTTGATCCACTCTGAAGAAAATTATTTTTTTTTACTTCATACTTAGGGGGAGAATGTTAGATATTAAAGTATGAGTCAAAGAAGAG
Organism: Silybum marianum; assembly: GCA_036898165.1. NCBI lineage: Eukaryota > Viridiplantae > Streptophyta > Magnoliopsida > Asterales > Asteraceae > Silybum > Silybum marianum. The sequence continues at coordinate 27,472,598 of CM072533.1, read as the reverse complement.
ATGTCTACAAATGTCAACACACACTTCTTGTTATAACTAATTGTTGTTAGACGCTCCCTTTATGACACATGGCACTTTGTAATTGGCTAGCATTTTGACTTTCTGTCTTTGTATCTATATAAATAGCATTGTATTGTGTTTGTAAAAATTGTCGATTAATACATTTACATATTGAAGAATACTGTGCGTAAGTCATTTCATAATCTTTGTTCTTCATTCTGTTTACTGTTCTATTGATTTAAATTGTTAATTGATCTGCTTCCGCAATTCACTCAGATTCAATACTCTCAGTTAACAATCGGTTTAAAGGAATCTGGAACCAACATCCTATGTAATAGTATAAGAAATAGGGATAGCCTTCACTATTGTGATCATCTTCATATCGAGTGAAATACAAATTATAGAGAGTGTAATTTGTGTATTGTGATCATCTTCATATCGAGTGAAATACAAATTACAACTGTTTATTATACTGTTCTTCATTAATTGCTTACAACTATATACTACTGTTGATTAATTGTTCCCGCTTTACACTACTATTATTCGTATGTTAATCAATTGTTCTCGAGTTTTTGGGGATCTGGGTTCCAACACTCTTCATGAAGGATTCCATTTAGAAATGCACACTTGACATCCATTTAGAATAATTTCATGTTTTTGTGAGTTGCATATGCTAGAGAGATTCTTATTGCTTCTAATCTAGCCACAGGTGATAAGGTTTCATCATAATCAATACCCTCTTGTTCACAATATCCTTTGACTACAAGCCTTGCTTTATTTCTCACAACAATTCCAGTCTCATCTTTTTTATTTCTGAATACCCATTTAGTTCCAATTATGGATTTGCCCTTGGGTCTTGGAATGAGCCTCCAGACTTTGTTTCATTCAAACTGATTTAGCTCATCTTGCAAAGCAAAAATCCAGTCTGGATCTTCAAGTGCTTCACTTGGCTTCTTTGGCTCCATGCTACTTAAGAAATTAACATATAGACACTCATTTGCTGTTGCAGATCTGGTTTGTACTCCTTTTGAGGCATCTCTTATTATTTGATGAATAGGGTGATTTGATGTCCATTTGTTCATATTTGGAAGTGGTTGGACAGAAGAGACATTGTTTTGAGGATCATAGTCATCAATAACAGCTTGTGGCTCTGGTTCTGAATGAATTTATGAGTTTAGATCTGAAGTTTGTCTCTCAACTATTTGATTAACTTTTGAACATAAAGATTTAGAAGTTTCTTGTGTAGGTTCAGATATTGGAATTTCTGAAGTTGAGGGTGAGATAGGTCGTCCAGAAATTTTTGATGTGACTGTTTCATCTGAGATAAGTTCTGGAATATAATAAGTGATGGATTCTGAAAATCTGCAGAGACATATATAGACACATCAAATAAATCATGACATAATAAATCTAATTTCCTTTGATTAAAATACTATTTGAGTTAGAGTTATCTTTAACATGTAATCTGTATTCTGAATTATTTAGTTCAGAATTCTGAATAGGCCTGAGTTCTGAACTGTGTTGTTCAGAAGTCATAGTTGGCTCATTGAATCTGACATTGGGGCTTTCAATGATTGTTCTAGTTTTCTTCATTAGGATTCTATAATCTTTGAATCTTTGAGAGTAGCCAACAAAGATTCAAGATAATTCTTTAGGATCAAAATTTCCCAAATTTTCTCTGTCATTTAGCAGAAAGCACCTGTATCCAAATATACGAAGCTAAGAAATAGTTTATTTTCAGTTTCTAATTAATTCATAAAGAATTTTAAGATGTTTCTTATTTAGAATCGTCCTGCTTTGTTTAAAGCATGATGTTGCAATAGCTTCTGCCCAAAGAGATAATGGTAGTTCTGAATAAGGAAGCATAGTTCTTGCAACTTCTACCAAGGTTCTGATCTTTCTCTCAACTACACCATTCTGTTTTGGAGTTCTTGCAGCAGAAAAATTATGTGATATGCCAACAGAGTCTAAGTATGTCTGAATTTGAACATTTGTGAACTTTGTTCCATTATCACTTCTGAGTTTCTGAACAGGTAGTTGAAGTAGAACTTGCACTTTCTTCAGAAATAGGATTAACACTTCTAGAGTATTAGGTTTTTGTCTTAAAAACTCAGCCCATGTATATCTTCAGTATTCATCCACAATTACTAAGATATATTTCTTTCTTCATAGACTCTAAGTTCTCATTGTCCCACATAAATCTATGTGCAACATTTCCAAAGGAGCTTTACATGATGAAAACATTTCCATTGGAGCTTTACATGATGAGAACATTTTCAAAGGATGAGAACTTCTTTTGATCTTTCCTAATTGACATGCAGAACAGAAAGAGTTTTTCTGATATCTTATCCTTGGTAAACCAACCACTGAATGTTGCTTTCTCAGTTCATCAATTGATTTGAAGTTCAGATGTAACATTCTTCTATGCCATAGCCAACGTTCTTCTAGAACAGATCTTGAAATATAACAAATTCCTTTTAATTGACCATCTTTGGTGAATGTAGCTGTGTAAATGTCACCATATCTATATGCTGTTAAAGCCTCTTTTTTCTCAGAATTTAGAACATGCCAGAGTTCAATATCAAAATGAACAGTGCATCTTTTATCACAAAATTGACTTATGCTAAACAAATTATGTTTTAATCCTTCAACATAGAAAACCTTCATTACTTTCACATCTCCTTTCACAAAAGTTCCATACCCTCTTACATAGGCCTTAGCATTGTTTCCAAAGATGACTGTTCCTCCATTTCTCTCAGTATACTCAGTCAGAAGATCCTTATATGGTGTTTTTTGTATTGAACATCCAGAATCTAAGACCCACACATGACGGATCTGCAAAAACAATTACTTGAGTTTAGTTAGCCATTTGTATGGGTCCTTTCAGATTAGTAATAAAATAGGAAATTCTGAATTTTGAGTTGAATGCAAATTTATGTTTATCGGAATTTAATTCAGAATGTGATTCAGAACTTTGTTTAACTTTTGACTTATTGAATTTAAAAACATGTGAAGTATACTTGATTTGTTTCTTTGGAGATTTCTTTTTGGTTTTAGAGATTAGTTGGAATTGATGATGTTCACAGTTAGTACAACGAATATAATCCTGTGTTGGTCCCTAAAGAGTCTACAAGAGTTCAATCAAGAGAGAACAGTTTGTAGAAGGGGGGTTGAATACAAACACACACAGATTTTGGTTTTTAAATGAGTTTATTGAAAATAAACAAATTTACAGTTACAAGCGGAATAAGAATAAGTTTAACACCTATTCTATTGTAACTAAGAAACACTAAGTTTGATGCATAAGAAGATGAAAGAAAGAATAAAGAGGGTATAGGTTAGAAAGAAGCATGCATACAGATGGAGAAGATATCTCCATCTTATTTATACCCGTTTGCATTTAGTGCAAAACAAAAGGTATATGCCACGTGTCAAGCTTGGATAGGAAGCTTGTCCTTACTAATAAGACAGTCATGCTTTTGGCCGGATATGAACAGTACCGTATCAGATATGATGGGGACATAAGAAACAAGTCGTACGTCCTTTTCTGACATGGTTCTAGGTTTGACTTTTGTGCATCGAGGATAAGATCAATCTTTAATCTTGTTAAGGAAGCTTCATTTGATCACTGATACTGAATATACAAGGATGAACTTCAGTATCGCTGAGGCTTCACAAGACTTCACACTTTGAATAGACAATCACTGCTATCGCTGAACCGCTTCAGTTCACTTAGCTGATTATCTCTTTCTTCAGCTAGGGTCTTTGACTTTCGCTGAATGGTCTTCTGGTGTGATAGCTGATCTTCGGATCTTCAGAGATAAGCCTGTTGTTCCTTGATCTTCAGCGATCGCTGATGGTTATCAGCGTGTGCTATTGCAAAATATGAACAGAAGCTTATACAATGGAATTTCACTAAGTATAAAAAGGAATCATATTCAAATCATTTAACAGGAGTGTTAGAGATATCATAATAGCTTCAAAAGGCATTGGGTTCTGAAGATATAAAGATCTGAAGAATGAAGATTCAGAACTCAGAAGAAAAGACAAAAGCCTAAGACATAACTTCTGAAGTGTTAACTTCAGAAGTTCTGAAGATATTCTGAAGAGGTTCTGAAGAAGTTCTAAAAAAGTTCTGAAGACACTTTTGAAGAAGATCTGAAGAAGTTCAGAACCTGTTCTGAACTTATCTGTCATATTTGTATTGTTACTTTAGTCTTTCTATTTCTTCTATAAATAGATAGGTTGTTAGATAGTTACAACTAACGTTTCTATAAGTATTGTAAAGACATATTTTGTAATACTGTTCATCCTATCAATGCATACAACATTTGGCTATCATATTACTGTTCAAATCTTTCTATATATTGATATCTTGATTGTTTGGCTCCTAACAATTGGTATCAGAGCTAATTCATCTGTTCTTGAAGATTTATGAAAGAATTGTCAGATCTGACAATTCTTGGTGGTCTTGATCGATAAATTTCAAATTCAAATCAGGTGAATTCTCGATCTTCTAACAATCAAAGATGTGTAAAGAAATTGTCTCAATCGGATCTGAAACGAAACCACCAACTCTTTTCTTGGGAGAATAACATCAATGGAGAATCAGGATGATTCAATTTCTGGACAACATAGATGAAGCTTTAATGCAATCAATCACAAATGACCCACTAGAGGTCTTTATTAAAATTCCAGCAGTACCTAGAACTAAATCTACTCCTGAAATACCGGCGTCAAGAATTAAGAAAAGCCCAGGTATGTACAGCACCACTGAGAAAGCTCAAGCTAAAGTTGACAAAAGAGCATTAACTCTTCTTACAATGGCTATTCCTAATGAGATATTCAATAGAGTAGATAGCTTAACATCTGCTATGGCCATGTGGGATGAAGTTGAATCTCAAATGCAGGGTAGTACAAAAGCCCAAGCACAAAGACTGAATATCTGTGTGGGTACTTATGAAAACTTCAGGTATAAAGAGAATGAATCCATTATAGAAACTTATCATAGATTGAACAATATTCTGAATGATCTGAGAAGAAATGGTGTTCAGAAATCACATTCTGAGATAAATAACAAATTTCTAAACAACATGGGTAATGAATGGTCAAGCTTCTCTGATAACATGGTTACTAGAAATTTATCAAGAAAATCCATTCATGATGTCTATGGTATTCTGTTTCAACAAGAAGACAAAATCAAAATTAGACAAAATGAACAAAAGAAGGTAAATGAAATTGTAGTCTTGTTAAGCAAGAAGTATAATAATTCTCTGACTATTTATGCCAAGAAGGTATGTGAGATCCCAGAGACAACAGTTTGTGATGGGGATGAATCAGATGAGGAGCTAAAAAAGATTTTTGATAATATTGCTTTTATGACAAGGCAATTTACACAAAAATACAATCAAAAATATCAGAATAAACCTAGATCTGAAAGTGGACCTAAGAAAGGTCAAGAAGTCGGTCAATCTGAAACATCTGAACCAGCAAGATGCTTCAACTGTGGAAAGTCTGGACATTATGGAAGACAATGCAAGATGCCCAAAGTGAAGAATTCGGGCTACTATGAGAAGAAGCATCTGTTAGCCAAGAAAAAGGAACTTAATCCTGCTTTAGTAACCAAGTATGAAGAGGACTGGTTCAACTGGAGTGATGGAGATGATGATGAAGAAGTTGCTCACTATGCAACAAATTGCTATATGTGTCAAATGGATCCAGAAAAAGACAAACAAGACACTGAGGTATCTTCTTCATTTTCTGAATTAAATTATGAAATAAACTACTCTTCTGAATAAAATTCTGAACATAAATCTGAACATAACACTGAAGATTCTGAAATGAAAAATCAATTTCAAAATATGTTTTCTGAATTTGAAACTCTCAAAAACAGAATCAAAGGTGAAAGAATTTTCCTCAATCAATTCAGAGCTGAAAGTCAAATATATAAAGAAAACTGTCAAGAAGCTGAACAGATTATTAAAAAGGTTTCTGAAGGAAAACTTGTTTTAAAAGAAAAAATGGACAGCTTACAAAAGGAAATTATAAATGAGAAGTCTGAAAAAGAAATTCTGAATGTTAAAATGAATTTTCTGAATCAAGAGAGACTTGATCTTTATAAAAAAATTAGAAGATTTAAATTTTAAAAGAGGACAAACTGAACAAACTCTGAACATTTTAACTAGTTAGGCTCAAAATTCAAAATTTTACAACATAAAAGCAGGTTTAGGATATAATGACAGTCAAATACTGAAAAAGGCACCTGCAAATCTGTATGATTATTCTAAAATGAAATTTTTCAATGAATCAAATACAAATGTCATTTCTAAACCTGTGAACTATTCTTTGCATGAACGAATACCATTTGTAAAATCAGAGACTTTGTTTTCAGAAGAAACACATCTTAAATCTGGTAAACCAGAAATAATTTCTGAAACAGAAGAAATGATTACAAGTTCAAAAATTTGTGAATCTTCTGAATCAAATATTATTTCTGGAGAAAAATCTGAAGTAATTATTAAATCTGAAATAATTTCTGAAGTTACTTCTGAGATAACTTCTGAACACAATTCTGAAGTCATTTCAGAAGATACTTCTCATAATAAATCAGAACATGAAGAAAAATATGATGAATTCTCAGAAATTGAATCTTTAGAAGATGTTGATGAGAATCCCAGTATATTTTTTGATAATTCTGATGATGAGTCTACAACAACAACAAATTCAAATATTTTTGCAAAAAGTATGACTCAAAATAAATTTTCAGAACTAATAAATGCTTCTGATTCAGAAGATGATGATGATCATATGGTGAAAGTCATTGAAAAAAATGGCTATTTGGTTTACAAATCAAAATCTTGTATAACTGAAAGAGAAATACTAAAATCTGAAGCTTCAAAGATACCTTCAGAAATGTTTGGTCCTGTGTTTTTAAAATCAGAATATCAGAATTCAGATTTTGCTCCTACTAATACAAACATTTCATTGACTTCAACACCATGTTCAGTAACATCTTCTGACTTCAACACTAGAGTTAAAAATTTTGAACAAGGACAATCCTCAAATTCTCTCTCTGAAGTTCAGAAAATTAACTCAAATTCTGAAAATAAACATAAAGTGAACAAAAGAATTTCTTATACTAATCCTCATTTCTTATCTTTTACAGAGCTATCCACTTTAGTATGGAGAAAGAAAGAAGAAAGACTGTCAAAGAATGACAAATTAGATAGATTTTCATTTTTAAAGAAGAATGATGTACCTAAATCAAAAAAAGTGAATAAAAGAATCTAATGATGTTGTAAATACATTAAAGAATCATCTTCACTGTATTATTTGTGGTCATCATAATTTTCATCTTAACTCCAATACAGACAAGAAAAATTTGATGAAATCTATTCAGAAATGTTCAGCTATATTGACAAATTCAATTAAACGAAAAAATAAAAATAAAAATAAAACTAAGAAAGATAAATCTCAAAGTTCTGAACAAACATCTGAATTGAAAAATCTGAAGAAAAAGTTCAGAACTTCAAATTTTATTACTAATCTCAAAGGACCCATTCTGAAATGGGTACCTAAAACTCAGTAATCTCTTTTGCAGATATCTCATGTGTGGGTCTTAGATTCTGGATGTTCAAGACACATAACACCTTTCAAAGAACTACTAACTAATTATCATGAAAGATATGGAGGAACAGTTATCTTTGGAAACAATGCAAAGGGATATGTAAGAGGATATGACACTTTCATTACAGGAGATGTGAAAGTAATGAAAGTTTTCTATGTTGAGGGACTAAGACATATTCTTTTCAGTATTAGCCAATTCTGTGACAAATACTGGAAGGTTAATTTTGACATAGATTATTGTCATGTTCTGAGTACAACAAACAAAAATGAATTAACTGCTTATAGAGATTGAGATACCTACACAGCAACATTAACTCCAACTGGTCAACTACAAGGTGTATGTTATATGTCTACATCAATGAAAAATGATAGTTGGCTTTGGCATAGAAGAATGTCACATCTGAACTTCAAAGCCATTTCTGAACTAGGCAAACATCAATCTGTAAGAGGACTACCAAAGATTGGATTTGAAAAGAACTCTCTTTGTTCTGCAAGTGAACTAGGAAAGATCAAAAGAAGTTCTCATCCTCTGAAAATGCTATCTTCATGCAAAGCTCCACTAGAAATGCTACATATGGATTTGTGTGGACCAATGAAGATTAAAAGCATGGGGGGAAAGAAATACATCCTTGTCATAGTAGATGAATATACAAGATACACTTGGATTGAATTTCTGAAACTCAAATATGATACTTATGAATGACTTATACCTTTTCTGAAGAAAATTCAAGTTCTTCTTCAACTCCCAATTCAAAAAATCAGAAGTGACAATGGAACAGAATTCACAAATTCTACACTTCAAACTTTTTGGAATCTGTTGGAATTTCACATAATTTTTCCGCTGCAAGAACTCCTCAACAGAATGGGGTGGTTGAAAGAAACAATAGAACTTTGGTAGAGGCTGCAAGAACCATGCTGGCATATTCAGAACTTCCTCTTTCTTTTTGGGCAGAAGCAATTGCTACTGCATGTTTTACTCAGAACTTGACCATTCTAAACAGTAAATTTCTTAAAACTCCTTATGAAATGTTAAAACAAAGAAAACCCTCTATTGATTATTTTAAAATCTTTAGTTGTAGGTGTTTTCTAAAGAATGATACTCAGCATCTTGACAAATTTGCACCAAAAGGTGTAGCTGGTATCTTTGTTGGCTATTCTCAAAGATCCAAAGCTTATAGAGTACTCATTAAAGGAACTCAAAGGATCACTGAGACTACAAATGTCAGATTTCATGAGCCAACATTGACTTCTGAACAAGACAGTTCAGAACTCGCACATAATCCAATTTCTGAAAGTTTAGACTCAGAACATAATCAGACAAACTCTTCTTCTGAACCTCAAACTTTACTTAAAACAAATTTAGACACTCTATGTCAAGACTTATTTGATATTTCTGTAAATGTTTCTGCAGATTATCAAAATCCTTCTCTCATCAGAAGCTTAAAAAATCAAGACATTTCAGAAATACAAATTTCAAGTACATCAGCACCACAAATCTCAACCTCAAATTCAGAACTTCTCCAATTTCTGAATCAGTTCCAGTTACTTCTGAACCAGTTCAAGTTGTTTCTGAACCAGTTCAAGTTGTTTCTGAACCAGTTCCAGATACTTCTGAGCATGTACATCAAAATTTTGAACAAATTCAGAATGTTTCATTTGAGGGGGAGACTTCAAGTTTACATTCAGTTATCAGTCATGATACTGAAACTCAAGCAATTGTTGATGATTATGATTCTCTAAACAACGTTTCATTTGTTCAACCATTGCCAAATGTGAGCAAATGGACATCCAGTCAGCCTGTGCATCAAATTATTGGAGATGCATCAAAAGGTGTTCAAACAAGGTCTGCAATAGCAAATGAATGTCTGTATGTAAATTTCTTAAGTAGCATGGAACCCAAAAAGCCATATGAAGCACTTCAAGATCCAGACTGGATTTTAGCCATGTAGGATGAGTTAAATCAATTTGAAAGAAACAAGGTCTGGAGATTGATACCAAAACCAAAAGGTAAATCCATCATTGGCACAAAATGGGTATTCAGAAATAAAAAGGATGAAAATGGTATTGTTGTAAGAAACAAGGCAAGGCTTGTAGCTAAGGGTTATTGTCAACAAGAAGGGATTGATTATGATGAAACATTTGCTCCTGTTGCTAGATTAGAGGCCATTAGAATCTTTCTTGCATATGCTGCTCATAAAAACATGAAGGTATTTCAAATGGATGTGAAATGTGCATTTCTGAATTGTATTTTACATGAAGAAGTGTATGTTGAACAACCAGAAGGCTTTGTCAACAAAGAATTTCCAGATCATGTCTATATTTTAGACAAAGTCTTATATGGACTTAAACAAGCACCAAGAGCATGGTATGATACTCTTACAAATTTTCTTCTGAATTCTAAATTCAAAAGAGATGCAGATCACGGTGGATGCAAATTAGACAGGAAAAGCACTTCTGGATCATGTCAGTTTCCGGGTGATAGACTGGTAAGCTGGTCTTCAAAGAAACAAAATTGTGTTTCTACTTCTAGAGCAGAGGCTAAGTATGTGGCAGCTGCAATATGTTGCTCACAAGTGATCTGGATGCAAGTTCAACTTAAAGACTATGGTTATACTTTCAAAAACATTCCTCTATATTGTTATTCAAAGAGTGCCAATCCTGTTCAGCTTTCAAAGACCAAGCACATTGATGTAAGATATCATTTTATCAAAGATCATGTGGAAAAAGGTAATATTGAAATGTTTTTTGTTCAGGCAGATTATCAGTTAGCTGATTTATTTACCAAAGCACTTGATGAAAAACGATTTAACTTCTTGGTTAGTAAATTGGGCATGATGAATAGGTCTATGTAAATATTACACATCAACTATACTCTAAATATTATATTCTGAAGTTTTTTATCTCAAATTCTGAATAGTTTGCTCTTCAGAAATATTCTGAATATTCTGAAGTTTACCATTCAGATCTTTGCTTCTTTTCAATCTCAGAAATATAATTCTTCTTTATCTAGGTTGATTGTCTTTTAATACTTTTCAAAAAAAAATTATCTCTTTCATTTCTCTAATATTTTCTTGTTTCTTTAATAAAGTTGCACTGATTAAGGGGGAGAATCATAGTTGCTAATGATTCAAGGGGGAGTGGTATTAATTTAAAAATTTTGCACTACTCTTTCCTACAAAACCAATCTGAATGGCTGAAATCAAGTTTTGAAGAATGAAGATTCAGAACTTTCATAATAGCTTCAAAAGACACTGGGTTCTGAAGATATAAAGATATGAAGAATGAAGATTCAGAACTCAGAAGAAAAGACAAAAGCCTAAGACATAACTTCTGAAGTGTCAACTTTAGAAGTTCTGAAGAGGTTCTGAACAAGTTCTGAAGAAGTTCTGAACACACTTCTGAAGAAGATCTGATGTCATATTTGTACTGGTACTTTAGTCTTTCTATTTCTTCTATAAATAGATAGGTTGTTAGATAGTTACAACTAACGTTTCTATAAGCATTGTAAAGACATATTCTGTAACATTGTTTATCCTATCAATACATACAACATTTGGCTATCATATTACTGTTCAAATCTTTCTATATATTGATATCTTGATTGTTTGGGTCCTAACAAGGAGTTATGTTAAACAATCTCCCCCTATTTGATTATGATTAAGCAACATAGGAAAATTGCTTTAAGAGACTAGTAAGGACTTAGGAAACATTTAAAGAAAAATTTTCTGAGTACTAATCTGTAAAGTCTTTTTCAGCTAGTCTACTATCTGAATTGAGTTTCATTTATAAGGATATGAAAGAACAATTTTTACAAGTAAATAAGCTTAAAGTACATTCACTGATTGAATTTTCAGAGTGAAAGATCAGTGAGTGAAAGATAGTTTAAAGAAAATAGAACTCTTATGTTCATTGTCCCTTTTACTGTTTTTAGGGATCTTTTCAGTACTAGGATGGAGTAAAGTACTCAGATTGAATTTCATTAAATATAATCTGAAGAAATTACAGAGAAATGAAATTACAATAATAAAAGTAAAGTACTTGTACATTGAAGAAATATTACAAAGGAAATAGAAATCTATAACTAGTCAGAGATATTCTCGTTTCGTCTTTGTAACTCATTCTCATAAAGCGTCTTCTGTCGATTCATCAGAGGGGTATCTGACCAGCAGCGCCAAAACATGATGTTTATGAGAGAGGATGGGGCCTTGCGAATTTCTTGGTTTCTGAAGAGTCCTAAGAATCTTTCATTATCCAAGAATACCATACCAGGTTCAACCAGTGAGATGATTTCGTCTTCTTTATATCTTCGGTCTTGAGGGAGAGAGGTACAAAGCATTTATATCAGGGAGCTCAAGATGACCAAGAATGCTTTGATAATCAAATTTAGTTTCATGCTCATTCTTAGCACTTGAACTTCCTTCAGCAGTTGATCTTTTCTTCTTAGATGATTCAGGGAGAGGGGGAACTTGCACATGTTGTGACATTCTTTGCAGCAACTGATCCAACACATTGTCCACCACGTCCTTGAATTTGGATTTGGAACCCTGAATGGCGTCTCTGATTTCTAACCATTCAGTGTATCCATAAATTCTTAAAAAATTGGCTTCTTCTCTCTCTGTTCTGTTCGTGCACAAGTCAGCGGATAGTTGCATGAATGATTTTGGCTTCAGATCTTCGAAATTTCAGTCTATCAGTGCACAAGTCAAGCTCTTTGTCTTTCTGCATAGTGGCTTCAGCGGATAGTGCACTTAGAATCTTCTGTTGAGCAAGAATTGGATCTACATTCAAATTTTTCTTGTGCAAGTTCTCTCTGTACAAGCACTTCAGCGACCCTTTCACACTTTTTCAGTTGATCTCTGGCCGCTTTGGCTCTTGTAGAGTCTTCTCTGAGCAATTTCCTTGCTAAGGCAAGATCATTCTCAGTTTGCTTTATTTCGTCATCCCTGACTCTTTGTGCTTCCAATGCTTGTTCTCTCTCTTCCTTGGACAGAAAGTAGAATTCATCTACCATCCTTATTGGTACGGCTTCAATGGGTTCAGCTTCAGGCACCCTTATTCTTCTAGCCTCGAATTCCCTAAGGAATTTTATTCGCCTTTTTTCTTCTTCAGGCTCGCTTATGATCGACTTTTGAACGCGAAGCCTGGGAATAAGGCCTTCTTCTTCTTCAGAGTCAGTTTCTATTGTGTACATAAACTGCTCGTCAGAGGAAGGTTCCTTCCATGAAGATGAGTCCTTTGGGGGACGGGGATCACTAAGGGAAGGAGAGGAGGTGAAAGTGTTATCAGAGAGAGTTTTTGTAGGAGAAGAAGGTGTGGGGGTTTCAGAGAGAGGAGTTACGAAAGGGATAAGAGGAAGAAATATCTCATGAGTGGTCTCCCCCTCAGATATAGGGATAGTGGTATCCAGATCTACCACTTCTTTTCCTTTGCCTGAGGAACCGGATTGTCCCTGAGAGGGATGTGGTCCGTCCCCCACGGGCTCTTGATGAGCGACTCCAGGCCTTGACAATCTGAAGTGCTCTAAGGCACTTCCAATGTCATCGTAGTCTTCATCATCATCCAACCCCCCATAGTGAGGGATAGGTTCTTCATCACCTTCTTCTTCTTCGTCTTCATCATCATCAGCATCATCTTCTTCAGGATCAGCTCGCTGGATGTATGGAGAAATTCTCTCTCCAGGGAACCTCTGATTATGCTCCGAGATGAGTTCGTCAGCGAACTCTTTGGCACATCTCTCCCCCTCAATGTTATCAGGAGGTAGACAATGCACCATCAGAGTGCGAACATTCGTCCGAACGTCCTTTAGCTTCGCATCATTCTCCTGAAGCGTGGTCCGATCAGCAGCGTTAAAAGAAGAGGAACTAGCCCCAGAGAGCTTCCTGAGCATCTGCATCATATTGGATTGAGTCTTTTGAATAGACTCAAGGACATTTGCTTGAGCAGCAACCTTCTGCTCCAGGCTTGTCAAGGTCTGATGAAAGGCCCTGTTATCTTCTTTCAGGCCGAAAACGTCAGAGATGAGGCTGTTGACGTTTGTCTTGATCGAAGGAGTCCCAACGATTCGTTTGAAGATAAGCTCAGCGGACGTCTAAAGATTATCCACCCTGGCCCTTGTGAGAGCACATTCCTTGAACAGTAGTCAATTGCAGGGAATGTAGGGTTGGGAAGGACCATGGGAGGTAGCTCAGTGACTGGAGTGGGAAGCTTGGGAGTGGCCATCTCTTGCTTCACGTCTTTGAGCCGAGCAGCGCTGGGAGGACCCTGAGGAGACTTTCCCATGTCCTTGCTGAGGGGAGGAGCGCTGGTGGTGGTGGTTGAGTTGGAAGAGAAGCGACACCTGATGATGACATAGATAAAGATGCCAAAAACACATCCGGATTAGAAGATGGATGAAAAAATGTATGTTTCTCCCTGAGAGTATCATGAGGATTACTCTTAGGGACCACATTTACAGAGGTAGTGTCTTGAGGATCACTGACCAGTGTCTTAGAGTATCTGAGAGAGATACTCTGAGGTCCTTGTAATTTGGCCTTCCAAAACTCAGATTGCCTAAACAATATTGAGGTTTGGACTGCGTGCATTTCAGCATTATTAGGGATAAGGACAACTATCACTGAGTCACTTGCTGAGGTGAGGACCAAAGAAGAGGAGATAGAAGTAGATGAGAAGGCAGTGAGAGTAGTACCTGATCCAGCTTCAGCGGAGCCGGCTAAAACACCCTCAGTAACCGGAGTCACTGATGATGTAGGTAGTGCTGATGAAGCAACAACGGTTGAGAAGACCGTTGAAGTGGCTGAGGTTTTAGGTGGTGTTGGTAGTACACCAAAATCAGACAGAGTGGTCTTTTGAGAGACCATCTTCTTTGGCTTCTTGAGTTTGGTTGCGATGCTCTTTTTATGACCATCGGTTGGTTGCTTCCTCTTAACAGTGCCAGCAGTGTCTGGGTTGCTCGTTGTTGGGTTGGACAGCGAGGTGGACACTGGAAGAGGAGCTCCGATCACCTGCAGCATGTAAGGAGTGAAAGGAGCATCACCTGGACGTTCCTCAATGTCCAGGGACTTCTTCCCTACGACAGAGAAGGAGTGATCGCAGACCTTCGGGTAGTCTTCATCGAAGGCAACTTCCATAATAGTTGCAAAGAAGCGAGGGTAAGGGATGACGGGATGTCTGGTGGCGGCGCTAATGCGACTGACCATGGCGCTGAAGATGTAGTTAGCGTAGTTCAGGTTGTGGTAGGTGCAAAGGGAGTAAGAAAGGTCTTGAAAGTGGTTGCTCGCTTGATCGTGCGAGCCGATCTTCGACCCAAGGCATTCGATCACCTGGGTGAAGATGTATTGCCAGTGAGCAGGTAGCCTTTTCTTCTCTACCTTAGAACCCACCGTCTTCAGAGAGGGATTCTCCCAAGCATATCCGATAGAGTCCAAGAATGCATCGATTTGCATCTTGGTGGATTCAGCGCCCCATTGTTGATTCTTTGCGCGTACAGCGAGACGTAGTGCCTTCCTGAGAAACCCAGCAGTGAAAGAGAAGAACCCAAGATCTGGAATCTTGAATCCAATAGCAGGGAGTTTGGTTCCCTTATCAGTTGTCAGCATGGTATAGTGAGTCGTGTACCATAGGGCTTGGAGATGAGAAGAGATGCCCAATGGGTTGTGGACGAAAGTGTACATCAGTGGGCACGCTTTGATGAAGCTTGCTCCTTCAGCGAATTTAGGGCTGTCTGCAGGGATCTCCACCAATGCAATGTAGTTGCAGGACTTGAAGACGGCTCTTTCCAAAGGAAAATGGCAAGTTGGTGCAGCGACCAAGGTGGTGTCTTCAGCAGCAGAGGTTGCAGCGGTCTTACTTGCAGAGGCCATTGATGTGGGAAAGATAGGAACACCAAAGAGATAAATCATGGTTTTATACATAAATGTATAAACCAGAGTTTGGTATAAAGAATACCAAATTTAAGATCAAAGAAACAAATATTTTGATGAACAATATATAAATGCTTGTTATAAACAATATAATGAACGATTAAAAAAAATAGGTAGATGGATAAAATTTTAAGAAAATCTTCTGTTCTAAGGAAAGAACTTAGAACAGGGTTTTTATAAAGGAAAAACCTTTTAAGTTTGATCCAGATTATTTTTATTTTTGTTTCTAAGGAATGTTATTATATCATTTTTAGAGTTTTAAGGAGAAGAAGAGGTGAAACAAGATGTTTCCAGTCATAATTCAAGGTTTAGATCAAACCTTAGTTGAGTTCGAGAAGAAAAAACACACATATGCGTGTTCTTGGTGTTCTTGAGAAATCTTGAAGGTTCGAAAGTTTCTTTTGCCTTTAGGAGAGTTATGAAAGCGGAAGGAATAAAGTAAGGCAAAAGAGATGCTTAAATAGCAAGAGGAGAGAGAAAGAAAGGAGTGCTAAACGACGGTTTTAGCTTTTTGAAAAAGAAATGATGACCTGGCGCACGTTCCAAGAAAGGAGTTGGAATGGAAACGTGGCGGTCCGTCGTGTGTCAGAAAAAGGTCTGACGTGTCCTTTTCTTTATTTTTAAAAGATTATAATGATAATTATCCATAAGGAAGGTTTATCATTATTAATTTTTAGAAAACTCTTCATCACTAATAATAAAGGATTGTCAGTGAGGAGTTTTAATTATAAGAGAGTCATTCTTTGATGAGAAAACATATCAAAGAGTGATAAGGATTAGAAGATAATACCTGAGGAGATGGCCCAGATATCGCTGAATCAGAGTTCAGAGAATAGAAAGTTTAAAAGCTTTATTTGTATTCCTTGTTGGTCACTAAATAATAAATTATTCAGCGTTCAACATACCAAGTTCGCTGATGAGTAGATTGAATCTAGTTTCATCAAGAGGCTTGGTGAAAAGATCAGCTAGCTGATATTCAGTAGGTACAAAATAGGGCTCAACTTCACCATTCATCACATGATCTCTGATAAAGTGATATCGGATCTCAATGTGCTTGGTTTTGGAGTGAAGTACAGGGGGGTTGGCAATTGCAATAACACTAGTACTATCACAATAGATAGGAATTTTGGAGAGCTTGAGATTGTAGTCTCTGAGTTGATTTCTCATCCAAAGGATTTGAGCACAACAGCTACCAGCGGCTACATACTCAGCTTCAGCGGTGGAAGTGGACACTGAGGTTTGCTTTTTACTTGTCCAACTTATTAGCTTTCCTCCTAGTAGCTGACACCCTCCAGTGGTGCACTTTCTATCTACTTACAAGCTGCAAAGTCACTATCAGAGTGACCAATAAGATCAAATCCTGAGCCTTTGGGATACCAGAGACCAAGATTTGGAGTTCCTTTCAGATATCTAAAAATTCGCTTTACAGCGATTAGATGGGATTCCTTCGGTTCAGCCTGATACCGAGCACAGAGACAGGTGGCGTACAAGATGTCTGGCCTACTAGCTGTAAGATACATCAGAGATCCAACCATTCCTCGATAGGCAGTGACATTGACTGGTTTCCCATTGGGATCCTTATTCAACGTCAGAGGAGGCGCCATAGGGGTTTTCAGCGCTTAGCATTGATTCATGTCGAATTTATTCAGCATGTCTTTAACATATTTGCTTTGACAAATAAAAATTCCTTTGTCAGATTGCTTAATCTGCAAACCTAGAAAATATGTTAGTTCACCCATCATACTCATTTTATATTGTTTTTGCATTCTTGCAGCGAAACGAGTGCAAAGTTTGGGTCTTGTGGAACCAAAGATAATGTCATCAACATATATCTGAGCGAGAATAGTATGACCTTTATATTTTCTTAAAAACAGGGTTTGGTCAATTTTTCCTCGAACAAATTTTTAATTAAAAAGAAATTTAGAAAGGGTATCATACCAAGCTCTAGGAGCTTGTTTTAATCCGTAAAGAGCTTTTTCAAGTTTAAAAACATAACCAGGATGGTTAGGGTCTGAGAAACCAGGAGGTTGTTCAACATAAACTTCCTCGCTGAGCTTTACATTTAGAAAAGCACTTTTAACATCCATCTGAAAAACTTTGAAGTCTTTATGGGCAGCATAAGCTAAAAAGAGTCTTATGGCTTCTAAACGAGCAACAAAAGCAATGGTTTCATCATAGTCAATTCCTTCTTCCTGTCTACAACCTTGAGCAACAAGTCTAACCTTATTACGAATTATAGTCCCGTTTTCATCTAGCTTATTTCTGAAAACCCATTTGGTTCCTATGACAGTTTATCAGAGGGTCTAGGAACAAGATTCCAAACTTTATTTCTACGGAATTCAGTTAGTTCTTCTTGGATAGCTGAAAACTAGCTAGGATCAGAGATAGCTTGATCTATCTTTTTAGGTTCAGAGAGAGAAATGAAGTTAACATAAAGACCGATATTACCTGTACCTCTACGTGTTTTGATACCTGCAGTGGGATCACCAATAATTTGATTTAATGGATGATTTGCAGTCCATCGCTGAGCTGGTGGTTGAGGAAAGAGATCAACAGCAAATTCAGCGACCTGTTCTTCAGTTTCTGGAATAGGACTTGTCTCAGCAACATGTACTTCATTTAGAATCAATTCAGGGGATTGATTTTCAAATATAGTTTGGTTATTCGCTGAGGAATTTCCAAGAGAGGAATCAGCAACAAGAATCTGATTAAGAGGAGTAACATTCATTCCTGAAAATGGATGATTGTCACTTGAAGAATTTACTGGGATTTCATCATCACATTCTTCAGCAGGAGGTTGATTGCTGAAATAAGTTTCAGGTTCCCCATAATGAGATTTCATCCAGGCATTCAATTCTTCATCATCCTCATGCGAATGAGATGCATGAATGGGACGAGATTCATCAAAGTTAACGTGCATGGATTCTTCAACATGTTGTCTCCTTTTGTTGAAGACCCTGAAGAATTTAGATACAGAAGAGTATCCAAAAAATATACCATCGTCAGCTTTTGGATCAAATTTACCCAAATGATCTCTGTCATTCAGAATGTAACATCTACATCCAAAAATGTGGAAATATTTCAGAGTAGGTCTTCTCCCATGAAATAATTCATAGGGGGTCTTCTTAAATCGTTTAACTATCAGGGATCGATTTTGAGTGAAGCACGTTGTACTGACTGCTTTGGCCCAGAACTGAGTGGGTAGATGCGATTCACTGAGCATTGAACGAGCCGCTTTGATGATAGTACGATTTGTTCTTTCAGCAACACCATTTTGCTGAGGGATTCTCACTGAGGAGAAGTTGTGAGAGATACCTCTTTCTTCAAAGAAGTTTACCAGACTATTGTTTTTAAATTCAGTGCCATGATCACTTCTTATGGAACAAACAATTAGAATGTTCAAAACTTCCATCCTTTTGATAAAAGAAATTATCATTTCAGGGGTATCACTTTTGGATCGAAGGAAGAACACCCAAGTGTATCTGGAGTACTCATCAACAATCACTAAAGTGTATTTCTTCCCAGAGATAGATTGGACATTGACAGGTCCAAATAGATCCATGTGGAGTAGCTGAAGAGGAGTGGTTGCTGAAGAAACTTGCTTTGACCTGAAGGAGGCTTTTGTCAGCTTTCACTTCTCACATGCTGAACAAAGAGATTCCTTTGTAAAGGTATGATTTGGGAGGTCTCTGACTAGGTCTTTAAGAGACAATTCATTAATTGTCTTAAAGTTGAGGTGACAGAGTCTTTTATGCCATAACCAGTTTATGTTAGTGGATGCTTTAGAGATAAAGCACATGTTCTCAGAGTGAGAACTATTCATATTTATGACATATACATTTTCCACTCTTTTGCCTGTAAGGGCAAGCATATCATTTCCGTCAGTGACAACACATCTATTCTATAAGAATAGAACTTTGAAGTCTTTGTCACATAACTGACTAACGCTCAAGAGATTGTGCTTTAGTCGCTCAACGTAGGTAACACGAGAAAACGATGTGGCTCCGTTGGATAGAATTCCATAACCTTTAGTGTATCCTTTGCCATTTCCACCAAAGGTCACTGACGGACCAGCTTCTTCTTTGTAATCAGAGATAAGAGATTTTTTGCCAGTCATGTGCCTTGGGCATCCGCTATCAAGATACCAGATACCTTTGGCACTCTGCATACAACAAAAGATTAATTGTTTAAAGGTACCCATTTTACTATGGGTCCTGCTTGGTTAGATATAGGATTGGCGGAGGAGCTACTAGCTGAAAAACTCTCTTCAGTGGTTATCTTCACCTTTGATGGTTTTGCAACCTTGGTGGATTTCACTCTTGCTGATTTATCAGCTTGAGCTACTTTCTTTCCATGAGCTAGTTTATCAGCTCTAGTAGCATTAGGACATTTCCTTGCAATGTGGGTAGTTTCACCACAGTGATAGCATTTCCTATACTTAAAGGGTTTGGAAAACAGAGAGGGAGCAGGAAAATTCTCGGGGATAGGTCCAAGAATACCTTTATCCATGGTCTTTTGAGGTATAACAACCTTTTCAGGGGTAGGAGTGAGATCAATTTTAATTCTGGGGGTTCGTCTCTGAGAAAAGTCAGGGACCTTCTTCCCAGTTTTAGAAACTCTCTCTGAGGACTTCTTGTTCTTATCTTGAGTTTTCTTATTCTTAGGAACTTGATTAAGAAACTCGTTCTTAATCACTTTCTTAGAATTAAATATAGAAGTCTTCTCTTTAGAAGAGGAGGAAGAAGAAGTTGAAGAAGAAGGATCAGGGATAGAGGAGACAAACATTCGAAATTTGAGCATGGAACGATCATTCTCTGATTCTTCCTTTTCAGGGTTATAGCCTAACCCACTTCTTACTTTCATAGGTATTTGAGCATTGATGATCTCATTGACTTTATCAGAAGCCTTAGACCATCCTTCGATGGTTGCCTTTTCAGACTTGAGATCAGCGATAGCCTTTTCCCTATCAGCGATAGCTTGTTGTTTCTCGATGCTTATTGTTTGATTTGCAAAGATTTGGTCCTTGAGAGATTCCTCAATTTTAGAAAGTTCTTTGATTCTTATATGGCAATTTTTCAATTGTTCAGATAAGTCAGTGTTAATTCTCTCGGCCTTAATTTTTCCATTTAAAGCATCGTAAAAATCAACAGTCATAGCATCGAGAGCCGACAAGTTATCACCTTCACAAGGTAAAGAGATAGAAGGAATAGTTACCTGAGTAGAAGGAGACTCAGAAGAAGAAGTCTCAGTGACTTCTTCAGCGTCCTCGATTCTTGCCATTAGACAGAGGAAGGCAAGATCTTCTTCATCTGAACCAGACTCTTCAGAGGTCTTGGCCCAGTCATCTTCAGCATCCCAGTCAACTTCTTCAGCGACAAGGCCTTTGCCTTTTTGCTGGTGTTTCTTCATATATTTGTATTTGTTTTTCAATTTCAAATACTTCTCCTTCTTATCATAGGTATGGGAGGTAGTGGGAGCTGCAAATTTCTTCGACATGCGTTCACTGGCAAAGTGACCCTTTCGCTGACAGTTGAAGCATATCCCTGAGGCTTTCTCAGCGGGCAACATTTTTTGCTTTTCAGAGTTAGAGATGTTAGAAGGTTTTCGAAAATTGCTCTTTCTAGCAAATCTTATAAAGTTATTAGTTAAGAGAGCTAGAGAGTTATCAAACTCAGAGATGTCAGCCTCAATGAGTTGATCCTCTGAATCAGTTTGACTTAATTCAGTTATGGAGGTGATAGTGGAAGAAGAAACATTTTTAGAAGGAGTTCCCTCATAAGTCACAAGTGCCAAAGAAGTACTTTTGGCACCTTTGAGTTCATTAATGAGGTTCTTCCTTAGAAGTTGAGATTGTTCCTCATTTAAGAGCATACCATATAATGCACTTAAGGACAAGGTTTCAAGATTCTTTGACAGCTTTAGACATGTAGTGTACACTACCCATTGATCGGGTAATGCCTCCATGAATTTTGTCAGAATTTCAGCGTTTGAATACACTATGTCGACTAATTTAAGATCAATCAACAAACAGTTGAATCGCTGGTGAATTTGAGAAACAGATTCACCCTTTTGATACATAAAACTCTCATATTTTCTTACAAGGTTTATGTATCTAGTGACTTTAACCTCAGAAGTTCCTTCATATTGGATACATAGAGTATCCCACATGGCCTTAGAAGTCCTCATTTTCATGACAAAATGATAGACTTCATCTGGTAAAGCCATTGCTATTATAGATCTAGCTTTAGAACCAATAGCAATTTCTTTCTTATCTTCTTCAATCCATCTGTTAGGAGTTTTAACAATAACCCTTTCAGGAATGGCTGGAGTAGCAGTGGTGGCAGGAACACTAGCTACTATTGTTGTAGAAACAAATGGTCCATTTTCTAGATAGTAGGGAATCTTTGGGTCAGATCCCTCTAGAAATAGAGACAATCTTTCCTTCCATAATGGGAAATTATCATGGCTAAATCTTGGAGGTTTAGCTAAAGATCCATTATCATTGTAGTTCGTATTAGGGTTTGAAATTTTAAAATAGTTTTAAGAAAAAGTTATTTTAAAGATTTAAGAAGCAAACACTGCTCTGATACCACTTGTTGGTCCCTAAAGAGTCTACGAGAGTTCAATCAAGAGAGAACAGTTTGTAGAAGGGGGGGCGTTGAATACAAACACATACAGATTTTGGTTTTTAAATGAGTTTATTGAAAATAAACAAATTTACAGTTACAAGCGGAATAAGAACAAGTTTAACACCTATTCTATTGTAACTAAGAAACACTAAGTTTGATGCACAAGAAGATGAAAGAAAGAATAAAAAGGGTATAGGTTAGAAAGAAGCATGCATATAGATGGAGAAGATATCTCCATCTTATTTATACCCGTTTGTATTTAGTGCAAGACAAAAGGTATATGCCACGTGTCATGCTTAGATAGGAAGCTTGTCCTTGCTAATAAGACAGGCATGCTTTTGGCCGGATATGAACAATACCGTGTTAGATATGATGGGGACATAAGAGACAAGTCGTACGTCCTTTTCTAACATGGTTCTAGGTTTGACTTTTGTGCATCGAGGATAAGATCATTCTTTAATTTTGTTAAGGAAGCTTCATTTGATCGCTGATACTGAATATACAAGGATGAACTTCAGTATCGCTGACGCTTCACAAGACTTCACACTTTGAGTAGACAATCGCTGCTATCGCTGAACCGCTTCAGTTCACTTAGCTGATTATCTCTTTCTTCAGCTAGGGTCTTTGATTTTCGCTGAATGGTCTTCTGGTGTGATAGCTGATCTTCGGATCTTCAGAGATAAGCCTGTTGTTTCTTGATCTTCAGCGATCGCTGATGGTTATCAGCGTGTGCTATCGCTGAATATGAACAGAAGCTTATACAATGGAATTTCACTAAGTATAAAAAGGAATCGTGTTCAAACCATTTAACAGGAGTTATGATCAACATCCTGAAGCAATTTTAACATATCATGATATAAACAAGAATCAACAATATGAGAATTTGCAACAAATTTATTTCTTTTATTCATTGTAGTAACTTTTGATGTATCATTTGTTTGAAAAGAATGAAAACTATCTAATTTTTCTTTGTTGGATAGTCTTGCATCTTTTTTCTTCCAAACTAACGTGGACAACTCTAAAAAAGATAAGAAATGAGGATCAAAATTGTAAGGTTTTGAAACTTTATTCTTGTTGGAGTTCTGAACAGATTTCTTATTGAAATGACTTTCAGATTTAGTATTAGAAGCTTAACCTTTTTTAAAACTCTTAACTCTTGACATAAAAAGATGATGATGCCAATCTGGATGTTCTTGTATTAAGGATGGTCTTAGTTCTGAATCAGTTTGAGGTGAAATAGTATTTGAATCTGATGTACTTAAATTTGATTCAGAACATGAGTAATTCAGATATTCTCCTTTTAAGAATGCATAATTGAACATTTATGAAGGAAGTTTTGGTTCTTCAGATTTTAATCTATCACCCTCAACCATAGAACTTTTTCTCTTATAAACAATGTACCCTTCCTTATTTATTACAGCAACAACAGGTTCATAATTTTCATCTTCACTTTCAGAATCGGAAGAATTTATGAGACTTGAAAATTTGTCTTTATTCATGATTTCAACAAAATTATTTAACTTTGAAATTTTTTCTTCAGAGTTAAGGTTTGATTTAGAATTCTCAATACCATTAGGGATAACCTCATTAGAATTGTGACAACTGTCAAAATTCGAACTTCCGAGTTAGTTCCCATTAAGTTTATTAGTGTTATATAGATTAATTTTAAGAATAGGAGTTAGTTGGTTTAGAATGGCCGAAATATCCCTAGCATTTCCGGTAGTCGCTTAAAATGTCCGGTTCCGACCCGTAACTGTCCGAAACGTCCAATACAGTGCCAAATGCTCTAATTTATACCCAATTTATATAAAATATATAGTTTTTGTATTTTATTTATGAAACTTTTTATTTTCTTAGAAATTACCCATTTTAGGGCCTACATTTTGAGGAAGAAGGCAAAAAATTGATAAAAATGACATTTTATTCTTAATTGGGCTTAAGTTTGTTTTGTTTTTAAAAAACAAATATATACATATCTTGGATTGGAGTGGGGCCCATGTACATGACTTTTTTCCATTTCCTTCATTTCTCTCCTCTCTCTCTCTAGAAACTAAAGGACACAAGTCTCTCATCCTTTTTCTCTCTAAAAATCAGCCACATTCATCATCAAAATCATCTTTTGGACAAGATTTTTGAAGAATTTTTGAACCACAATCATCACTCAAATAACTAACAACACCATCTTCATCTTTTTCTTGCAAATTTTGGGTGAAAAACCCACTTTTCTTGCATTTTTTAGCTACCTTCTTCTAATATCCGAAATTTCTGAGTTTATGGAGAGATTATACACCAAAACATGTAAAAATATTCATACAATGGTGATAATCTATGATCCAAACAATAAAACTCAAGAAAATAGGTGAAAAACATGATTTTATGTGATTTTGAACAACAATGGTGATTTTTGGTGCTGACAGATTTTATGCATGTGCATAAATCGTCCATTTCTTGCATATAATATGTTCAAATATAATAAATCTTCTTCTAAAAGTTTATTTACTGAGTTGGGGTTCTAATCCAAGTGGTTTCACTCAAAAACATTGAGTTTTGACCCCCCAAATGCTCATAACAAGATGAATGTGCATCTGGAAGTTCAACAGTAGGTAAACCCTATTTTGAACGACCATAAATCTTTGAATATTAATCCAAATCACTTGATTTTTCTTCTGGAAATTAATTTATTGAGTTATCTTTCAAATTCCACTGGTTGCACTAAAAAATATGGTGATTTGAGGTTCCAACTAATTGAAACAAAATGAGTGTGCAAACTGTCAACCAATGACAGATTTGTGCATGCATGTTCCAATGGCCAAAACGTTTTCAAAGCTCAATGAAAAAGGATGATTTTTCTTTTGAGAGTTATTTTTATGAGTTATATTCAGTTTTCAAGTGGAATCACTTAAAAATATGGAGTTTTTTTGACCCTCCAAACACTTAAAATACTTTAGGTGTGCAATCTGTGAAACCACCAGCAGCTAAACTCTACTTTGTGTATTAGTATCTCCTTTGTTATTTGTCTTTAATGCATGATTCTTCTTCTAAAACTTTCGTTTATGAGTTAGGATTCATATGAATCCAGTTTCATTCAAAAATATGAAGT
The DNA here is from genome assembly GCA_036898165.1 of Silybum marianum. Lineage (NCBI taxonomy): Eukaryota > Viridiplantae > Streptophyta > Magnoliopsida > Asterales > Asteraceae > Silybum > Silybum marianum. Next base: position 27,447,324 of record CM072533.1, on the reverse strand, counting down.
TTTGAGGCATTAACCAATTTATAAAAGTTAAATGTGCAATCTGTCAGCTAATGACGGAATTGTGTATGCAACTTTGTAGTGCCATATCTCCTTCATAACGTTTTCAAAATCAGTGATTCTTATCTCAAAAGTTTCCTTTATGAGTTATGGTTCCAATCCAATTGGAAATTCTAGAAAACACTGAGTAGAACTCATCAAATGAGTGATTTACTAACATGGTGTAATCTGTCATGCCAGTTGTGACCCTTTGCATTGCATAAATTATTTGAATCAGTTTTACATGTCCAAAATGCATCAAATTTGGTAATAATTACCATAACCCAGTACCATATCACATATAAAAATATGGGAAGCTATATCATATTGGAAGTCTCTACATTTGGATCATTTTGAGTACTACAAGTTTCTGTCCAGAAGTGAAATTCTGAAATTTTTTGATTTTAATAATTATTGATCATTTGATGGGTTATAACACAACTTACGGTATAAATTACTATATTAACGAGCATATGTGCATTATGTATAATTGGACTATAGACAATCAAGTTGGATGTATGTGGACATTTATAAGCTTAAGACTTATTCACCTCCATAAATAGTTTTTGACCCATAAGTGATGGTTTTGAGCATTTCTCTTTGTTAGGGAATCGTTAGGCCTTTGGGTGGGGATCGGATCGTGCTTTTGAGTAGCGGAGCTTGCAAAGGTGAATATTCACAGCCCCATTTTTAAAGTATTTTATACGTTTTGGGGTGAAAAGCATGATTAAATGAGAGTTAGTTTTATGAGTTATATTCAGTTTTCAAGTGAAATCACTTAAAAATATGGAGTTTTGACCCTCCAAACACTTAAAATACTTTAGGTGTGCAATCTGTGAAACCACCAGCAGCTAAACTCTACTTTGTGTGTTAGTATCTCATTTGTTATTTGTCTTTAATGCATGATTCTTCTTCCAAAACTTTCCTTTATGAGTTAGGATTCATATGAATCCAGTTTCATTCAAAAATATGAAGTTTTGAGGCATTAACCAATTTATTAAAGTTAAATGTGCAATCTGTCAGCTAATGACAGAATTGTGCATGCAACTTCGTTGTGCCATATCTCCTTCATAACGTTTTCAAAATCAGTGATTCTTATCTCAAAAGTTTCCTTTATGAGTTATGATTCCAATCCAACTGGAATTTCTAGAAAACACTGAGTAGAACTCCTCAAATGAGTGATTTACTAACATGGTGTAATCTGCCATGCCAGTTGTGAGCCTTTGCTTTGCATAAATTATTTGAATCATTTTTACATGTCCAGTTGCTATATCATATTGGAAGTCTCTACATTTAGATCATTTTGAGTACTACAAGTTTCTGTCCAGAAGTGAAATTCTGAAATTTTTTGATTTTAATAATTATTGATCATTTGATGGTTTATAACACAACTTACGGTATAAATTACTATATTAACGAGCATATGTGCATTATGTATAATTGGACTATAGACAATCAAGTTGGATGTATGTGGACATTTATAAGCTTAAGACTTATTCACCTCCATAAGTAGTTTTAGACCCATAAGTGATGGTTTTGAGCATTTCTCTTTGTTAGGGAATCGTTAGGCCTTTGGGTGGGGATCGGATCGTGCTTTTGAGTAGCGGAGCTTGCAAAGGTGAATATTCACAGCCCCATTTTTAAAGTATTTTATACGTTTTGGGGTGAAAAGCATGATTAAATGAAATATTTGAGCTATTCGCATTACCGAATGTGAAACATTATGAAATTATGGTTTTGGGCACTAAGGCATGTACACTAATAGATTGTATTGAATAAAATGTTCCATAAAAGTTTTTGTACACTACTATTAACTTAAGTGAGGAGCCGAGGGTATATGTGGATAGCGCTATTGGACGGACAATCCCACCTAAAAACCGAAAAGTAGGGTGTGGATAGCAATCCTACCGGGAAACTACAGGTAGTGGTGCACTATACTTAAAAGGGAAGGTTCTACACATGTGGACTTTAGGTCCACCGCTGAGGTAGAATTAAAAAGAAGGTTCTACACATGTGGACGTTAGGTCCACCGCTGAGGTAGAATTTAAAAGAAGGTTCTACACATGTGGACTTTAGGTCCACCGCTGAGGTAGAACTAGAAAGAAGGTTATACACATGTGGACTTTAGGTCTACCGCTGAGGTAGAACTAAAAATATTTTTGTGGTCGAAGGTTTAGTGGTGGCTCATTACTTATAATTAGGGTACAAAAATGCCTTGAACGTTTTATGATGTAAAGATTATTTAAGTGCCATAAAAGTATTTTACTCAATATTCATTTATGCAAAAGATGTTTAAAATATTTAAAACCTGTGAACTCACCAACTCTTTGTAGTTGACCTTGTTTTATTCATGCTTTTCAGAGGTAAGAAAGGGTAACTAAAAATGCTTGTGTTTGGTGCGCATCAACATCAACCACGTTTAAATTTGAAATAGTTTTGTAGAACATCTTATTTTTTATGTTAAAACTTGAACTGGTATGATGTAATATTCAGTTTTATGTGTTATGTATTTGATTGGATAATTGGTGTTGTTATCGCTCTATTGCTATGAAATCTTGAACTATCACTCCCTGTGTTTCCGCTTTAGCGGGGTGTGACAGACTTGGTATTAGTGCCATAGGTTATAGAGACCACCGGTTTTTTTCTATAAAACCAAATACTATAACCAAAAGTTTTCGAAAACTATTTTTCTAAACTAACTGTAATTTTAAAAGCTTACTACTGGTATAATTGGAATAAGTGTCGACTTAGCATATTATAATTAGGCAAAGCCTGATCACCTATGTCTAATTTAATATGTATAAGGGAGACATGAAACAATTATATTGGGAACTTCTTGCCCAAATGAAAAGCATGGTCATAAGAGTGAGTTTGCATAAGCATTTTATAAATTGTTATTTACTAAAGTACATATAGTAATTAAGTTTGTTACTATCGCAGTTCCCTATGTCTCACTCATCCACTTCAACTAAGTACTCTGCTGACTCCTCAGCCTATGTGACTAGTCATCCTAGGAGAGAACTTTCTGACTACTTTGTTGGTTAAACTTGGAAACTTATTTTGGTGGCATGTAGCTCACTATTTAGAACTCTAAGATACTTGATGTCTTTTGAGAATTATTTTTGCTGGATATTGAAGTTATGTGATTTTAAACCTATGATTTGACGAATCGATGTTTTATATGCATAACTTAGTTGAGTAGACTTAGCGTAAAAATAGTAATTACAGTATGACCCCAACCTCAATATGAACCTATGCCTAAAGACAATGCCTACGATGAGAGAAAACTTTGGGATCGCGCGATTTGTGCCTGAGCAACTCATCGCGGCACCTCCGAACATCGTTAGTCAAGTGGCAGCGGGTCTGAATGCTAATTCGGGAAACAACTAAGGATCTGGAGCAAGTGGAGATAGGGAATGCACATACAAAGCTTTTAGGACCAGCAACCCGAAGGAATTCCATGGAATTGAAGGAGCTGTTGGATTACTGACATGGATTGAGAATATGAAGTCCGTTCTCCACATAAACAAGTGCATTGAAGGAAATAAAGTGGAGCTTGCCTCTTATCTGCTACAAGGACGAGCAGTGGCCTGGGGGAACACCCAAGTGCAAACCCGAGGCCGAGAAGCAGCCAACAGTCTTACTTGGGAGGAATTCAAAATGCTCAAAGAGGAATACTGTCGAGTAGCGAAATCCAGAAGTTGGAAGCGGAGCTATGGAATCATGAAATGAAGAGAAATGATACTCTTATACTGCACGTTTCCATGAACTGGCAAAGATGGTACCACATTTGGTGACGCCCGAGGAAAATCGAGTCGAAATGTATATCTGGGGTTTATCTCCTTAAATACATGGAAACGTAACTTCGGCAAACCCAAAAACCCTTCAAGATGCGGTGAATTTGGCAACCAGGCTCACCAACAATACTAATCGTTCGGGGATATTTGCAAGAGACAAAGCTCAAGATAAGAGAAAGATGGAGGAACTTTAGCATAGACATAATCCCAATCATGTTAGGAAGCTTCGATATAATTAGGGGTATGGATTGGTTGTCTAAAAACTGAGCTGAAATTTGCTGCTCCGAAAAGATCATTCGAGTTCCACTACCCGAAGGAGAAGTTCTCGAAGTACATGGAAAGAAACCCAGAAGGAATGTTAAAATAGTGACGTGCATGAAGATGCGAAAATACTTGAGGAAGAACTGCATTGCGTTTCTAGCTCACATCATGAATAAGGAGATCGAAGAGAAACGCATTTAGGACCATCTTATAGTTCGGTATTTTTGCGAGGTATTTCCAGATGAGTTACCCGGACTACCTCCAACAAGAAAAGTCGAGTACCACATTGATTTAATTCCGGGAGTTGCACCTGTCACAAAATCACCCTATCGACTAGCACCGTCGGAAATGCAGGAATTATCATAGCAACTTCAGCAGCTGCTCGATAAAGGATTCATGAGGCCTAGCTCTTCACCTTGGGGAGCTCTAGTCCTTTTTGTTTAAAAGAAGGATGGATCTTTCTGTATGTGTATCGATTACAGGGAACTCAACAAGTTGACAATTCAAGAACAGATACCCTCTCCCTCAAATCGATGACTTATTCGATCAACTCCAAAGGGCTACGTATTTCTCAAAAATCGATATTCAATCGGGATATCTTCAAATGAGAGTTCGTGAAGAAGACATTCCTAAGACAGCGTTTAGAACTCGTTATGGTCGTTACGAGTTCCTAGTTATGCCTTTCGGGCTAACAAACGCACCAGCAGTGTTGATGGACTTAATTAATAGAGTATGTCGACCGTACCTAGACAAGTTCGTGATCGTTTTCTCATTTATTCTCAAAACAAGAAGGAGCATGAGCAACATTTAAAGCTGTACTAGAATTGCTCAGAAACGAAAAGCTGTACGCCAAATTCTCCAAATGCGAATTCTGGATTTGCGAAGTACATTTTCTTGACCATGTAGTAAATGAAAAGGGAATTCATGTTGATCCAACAAAGATTGAGGCCATTAATAAATGGGAAGCCCCGAAGACACCAACCGAGATCCGTGAATTTCTTGGGTTGGCAGGCTATTATCATCGAATCATCGCGAATTTCTCCAAGATCGCGCAACCACTGACGACTCTAACTTAAAAGGACAAAAAGTTTAATTGGGGAGAGAAACAAAAGGAAGCATTTCAGACACTTAAATACAGGTTATGCAACGCACCAATTCTGGCTCTACCCGAAGGAGTGGATAACTTCATAGTCTACTGTGATGCTTCACATCAGCGAATGGGACGCTTGTTGATGCAAAAAGACAAAGTTATTGCATACGCATCAAGACAACCGAAGATTCAGGAGAAGGATTACACAAGTCATGATTTGGAGCTAGGAGCGTTGGTATTCGAACTCAAGATCTGGAGACATTATCTCTACGGTACTAAGTGTACTATCTTCACGGATCACAAGAGCCTTCCACATATTCTTGATTAGAAAATGCTCAATATGAGACAAAGAAAATAGGTTGAGTTGCTTAGTGATTATGATTGTGAAATAAAGTACCACCCAAGGAAGGATAATGTAGTAGTGGATGCATTAAGCAGGAAAGAAAAGGTAAAGCCGACGAGAGCACGAGCTATAGGAATAATGGTTCAAACGAGTTTAAAGACTCAAATTCTTGAAGCACAAAAAGAAGCTTTAAAAGAAGAGAATTTGAAGCAAGAGACCCTGCATCGCTTAGAGAAAGAATTTGAGTTACAATCAGACGGAGTGCATTACTTTAAGAATAAAGTATGGGTAACGAAGATTGGTAATTTACGATCAACCATCTTGGATGAAGCCCATCGATCCAGATATTCAGTTCACCCAGGAGTGGATAAGATGTACAAGGATCTGAAGGAATACTATTGGTGGCCAGGAATGAAGAAAGATATTGCTTTATACGTAAGTAAGTCTTTGACTTGTGGTCAAGTCAAGGCTGAACATCAAAAGCCATCCGGTCTTCTACAACAACCAGAGATCCCAGAATGGAAGTGGGAGCAGATCTCAATGGATTTTGTGACCAAGTTGCCCAGAACTAAGAAAGGTCGCTATTCGATTTAGGTTATTGTGGATTGACTCACGAAATCTGCACGCTTCCTGCCTATGCAAGAAGACTTTAAAATGGAAAGACGTGTGCAACTACACATCAATGAGATCGTTATGCGTCATGGAGTACCCATTTCTATCATCTCAGACATAGACAACCGCTTTTACCTTACGGTTTTGGCAGGCAGTACAAAAAGCGTTGGGCAGAAGGTTGGATTTGAGCACATCTTATCATCCTCAAACGAACGGGGAAACGGAGAGGACTATCCAAACCTAAGAAGATATATTGCGTGCCTGTGTGATAGAATTTTGAGGTAACTGAGATGATCATTTACCGTTAATCGAATTCTCCTACAACAACAGCTATCATACCAGTATTCGATGTGCGCCATACGAACCACTTTATGGACGCAAATGCAGATCTCCACTTAGTTGATTTGAATTTGGTGATAGACAACTTACAAAGCCAGACATTGTACAAGAAACCACAGACAAGATCAAGACAATTCAAGAAAGACTAAAAGCGACAGATCGCGTAAAAGGTATGCGGATAATCGCAAGAAACCGTTAGAGTTCCAAGTAGGCAATAAAGTGCTACTAAAAGTGTCACCGTGGAAAGGAATGATACGTTTTGGAAAGAAGGGCAAGCGTAGTCTTAGATTTATTGGACCATTTGAGATAGTGGAAAGAATCGGAGCAGTCACTTACAAACTCAGGCTGCAACAAGAGTTCAGTGCCATTCACGACACATTTCATTTATCGAATCTTAAGAAATGTCTATCTGACGAATCGATAGTATTACCTTTGGAAGAGATTCAAGTCAATGAACAAAGGCGCGCTATGGGGAACCAGTTGAAGTTCTTGACCGAGAGAACAAACGATTAAGGCATAATAAGATTCCGGTTATAAAATTTCATTGGAACTCAATGTATAGACCGGAATTTACTTGGGAGCAAGAGGATTTCATGAAAGGCAAATATTTCCACTTGTTTGCAAAGGAATCCATTGGAAGTAGCAGTCATTAAATTTCGGGACGAAATTCCTCTAACAAGGGGAGACTGTGACAACTGTCAAAATTCGAGCTTCCGAGTTAGTTCCTATTAAGTTTATTAGTGTTATATAGATTAATTTAAGAATAGGAGTTAGTTGGTTTAGAATGGCCGAAAAATCCCTAGCATTTCCGGTAGTCGCTTAAAATGTTTGGTTCCGACCCGTAACTGTCCGAAACGTCCAATACAGTGCCAAATGCTCTAATTTATACCCAATTTATATAAAATATATAGTTTTAGTATTTTATTTATGAAACTTTTTATTTTGTTAGAAATTAACCATTTTAGGGCCTACATCTTGAGGAAGAAGACAAAAAATTGATAAAAATGACATTTTATTCTTAATTGGGCTTAAGTTTGTTTTGTTTTTAAAAAACAAATATATACATATCTTGGATTGGAGTGGGGCCCATGTACATGGCCAGCCCCCCCACCTAATTCCCCCATATAAATATATATATTTTTTCCATTTCCTCCTCATTTGCATGTTGAAAATTTTGAATTTCTCTCCTCTCTATCTCTAGAAACTAAAGGACACAAGTCTCTCATCCTTTTTCTCTCTAAAAATCAGCCACATTCATCATCAAAATCATCTTTTGGACAAGATTTTTGAAGAATCTTTGAACCACAATCATCACTCAAGTAAGTAACAACACCATCTTCATCTTTTTCTTGCAAATTTTGGGTGAAAAACCCACTTTTCTTGCATTTTTTAGCTACCTTCTTCTAATATCCGAAATTTCTGAGTTTATGGAGAGATTATACACCAAAACATGTAAAAATATTTATACAATGGTGATAATCTATGATCCAAACAATAAAACTCAAGAAAATAGGTGAAAAACATGATTTTATGTGATTTTGAACAACAATGGTGATTTTTGGTGCTGACAGATTTTATGCATGTGCATAAATCATCCATTTCTTGCATATAATATGTTCAAATATAATAAATCTTCTTCTAAAAGTTTATTTACTGAGTTTGGGTTCTAATCCAAGTGGTTTCACTCAAAAACATTGAGTTTTGACCCCCCAAATGCTCATAACAAGATGAATGTGCATCTGGAAGTTCAACAGTAGGTAAACCCTATTTTGAACGACCATAAATCTTTGAATATTCATCCAAATCACTTGATTTTTCTTCTGGAATTTAATTTATTGAGTTATCTTTCAAATTTCACTGGTTGCACTAAAAAATATGGTGATTTGAGGTTCCAACTAATTGAAACAAAATGAGTGTGCAAACTGTCAACCAATGATAGATTTGTGCATGCATGTTCATATGGCCATAACTCTTTCAAAACTCAATGAAAAAGGATGATTTACTGACATGGTGTAATCTGCCATGCCAGTTGTGAGCCTTTGCTTTGCATAAATTATTTGAATCATTTTTACATGTCCAGTTGCTATTTCATATTGGAAGTCTCTACATTTAGATCATTTTGAGTACTACAAGTTTCTGTCCAGAAGTGAAATTCTTAAATTTTTTGATTTTAATAATTATTGATCATTTGATGGTTTATAACACAACTTACGGTATAAATTACTATATTAACGAGCATATGTGCATTATGTATAATTGGACTATAGACAATCAAGTTGGATGTATGTGGACATTTATAAGCTTAAGACTTATTCACCTCCATAAGTAGTTTTAGACCCATAAGTGATGGTTTTGAGCATTTCTCTTTGTTAGGGAATCGTTAGGCCTTTGGGTGGTGATCGGATCGTGCTTTTGAGTAGCGGAGCTTGCAAAGGTGTATATTCACAGCCCCAATTTTTAAGTATTTTATACGTTTTGGGGTGAAAAGCATGATTAAATGAAATATTTGAGCTATTCGCATTACCGAATGTGAAACATTATGAAATTATGGTTTTGGGCACTAAGGCATGTACACTAATAGATTGTATTGAATAAAATGTTCCATAAAAGTTTGTACACTACTATTAACTTAAGTGAGGAGCCGAGGGTATATGTGGATAGCGCTATTGGACGGACAATCCCACCTAAAAACCGAAAAGTAGGGTGTGGATAGCAATCCTACCGGGAAACTACAGGTAGTGGTGCACTATACTTAAAAGGGAAGGTTCTACACATGTGGACTTTAGGTCCACCGCTGAGGTAGAATTAAAAATAAGGTTCTACACATGTGGACTTTAGGTCCACCGCTGAGGTAGAATTTAAAAGAAGGTTCTACACATGTGGACGTTAGGTCCACCGCTGAGGTAGAACTAGAAAGAAGGTTATAAACATGTGGACTTTAGGTCTACCGCTGAGGTAGAACTAAAAATATTTTTGTGGTCGAAGGTTTAGTGGTGGCTCATTACTTATAATTAGGGTACAAAAATGCCTTGAACGTTTTATGATGTAAAGATTATTTAAGTGCCATAAAAGTATTTTACTCAATATTCATTTATGCAAAAGATGTTTAAAATATTTAAAACCTGTGAACTTACCAACTCTTTGTAGTTGACCTTGTTTTATTCATGCTTTTCAGGGGTAAGAAAGGGTAACTAAAAATGCTTGTGTTTGGGGCGCATCAACATCAACCACGTTTAAATTTGAAATCGTTTTGTAGAACATCTTATTTTTTATGTTAAAACTTGAACTGGTATGATGTAATATTCAGTTTTATGTGTTATGTATTTGATTGGACAATTGGTGTTGTTATCGCTCTATTGCTATGAAATCTTGAACTATCACTCCCTGTGTTTCCGCTTTAGCGGGGTGTGACAGACTTGGTATTAGTGCCATAGGTTATAGAGAACACCGGTTTTTTTCTATAAAACCAAATACTATAACCAAAAGTTTTCGAAAACTATTTTTCTAAACTAACTGTAATTTTAAAAGCTTACTACTGGTATAATTGGAATAAGTGTCGACTTAGCATATTATAATTAGGCAAAGCCTGATCACCTATGTCTAATTTAATATGTATAAGGGAGACATGAAACAATTATATTGGGAACTTCTTGCCCAAATGAAAAGCATGGTCATAAGAGTGAGTTTGCATAAGCATTTTATAAATTGTTATTTACTAAAGTACATATAGTAATTAAGTTTGTTACTATCGCAGTTCCCTATGTCTCACTCATCTACTTCAACTAAGTACTCTGCTGACTCCTCAGCCTATGTGACTAGTCATCCTAGGAGAGAACTTTCTGACTACTTTGTTGGTTAAACATGGAAACTTATTTTGGTGGCATGTAGCTCACTATTTAGAACTCTAAGATACTTGATGTCTTTTGAGAATTATTTTTGCTGGATATTGAAGTTATGTGATTTTAAACCTATGATTTGACGAATCGATGTTTTATATGCATAACTTAGTTGAGTAGACTTAGCGTAAAAATAGTAATAACAGTATGACCCAACCTCAATATGAACCTATGCCTAAAGACAATGCCTTCGATGAGAGAAAACTTTGGGATCGCGCAACTTGTGCCTGAGCAACTCATCGCGGCACCTCCGAACATCGTTAGTCAAGTGGCAGCGGGTCTGAATGCTAATTCGGGAAACAACTGAGGATCTGGAGCAAGTGGAGATAGGGAATGCACATACAAAGCTTTTAGGACCAGCAACCCGAAGGAATTCCATGGAATTGAAGGAGCTGTTGGATTACTGACATGGATTGAGAATATGAAGTCCGTTCTCCACATAAACAAGTGCATTGAAGGAAATAAAGTGGAGCTTGCCTCTTATCTGCTACAAGGACGAGCAGTGGCCTGGTGGAACACCCAAGTGCAAACCCGAGGCCGAGAAGCAGCCAACAGTCTTACTTGGGAGGAATTCAAAATGCTCAAAGAGGAATACTGCCGAGTAGCAAAATCCAGAAGTTGGAAGCGGAGCTATGGAATCATGAAATGAAGAGAAATGATACTCTTATACTGCACGTTTCCATGAACTGGCAAAGATGGTACCACATCTGGTGACGCCCGAGGAAAATCGAGTCGAAATGTATATCTGGGGTTTATCTCCTGAAATACATGGAGACGTAACTTCGGCAAACCCAAAAACCCTTCAAGATGCGGTGAATTTGGCAACCAGGCTCACCAACAATACTAATCGTTCGGGGATATTTGCAAAAGACAAAGCTCAAGATAAGAGAAAGATGGAGGAACTTTAGCATAGACATAATCCCAATCATGTTAGGAAGCTTCGATATAATTAGGGGTATGGATTGGTTGTCTAAAAACTGAGCTGAAATTTGCTGCTCCGAAAAGATCAGCCGAGTTCCACTACCCGAAGGAGAAGTTCTCGAAGTACATGGAAAGAAACCCTGAAGGAATGTTAAAATAGTGACGTGCATGAAGATGCGAAAATACTTGAGGAAGGACTGCATTGCGTTTCTAGCTCACATCATGAATAAGGAGATCGAAGAAAAACGCATTTAGGACTGCATTCGGTATTTTTGCGAGGTATTTCCAGATGAGTTACTCGGACTACCTCCAACAAGAAAAGTCGAGTTCCACATTGATTTAATTCCGGGAGTTGCACCTGTCACAAAATCACCCTATCGACTAGCACCGTCGGAAATGCAGGAATTATCATAGCAACTTCAGCAGCTGCTCGATAAAGGATTCATGAGGCCTAGCTCTTCACCTTGGGGAGCTCTAGTCCTTTTAATTTAAAAGAAGGATGGATCTTTCTGTATGTGTATCGATTACAGGGAACTCAACAAGTTGACAATCAAGAACAGATACCCTCTCCCTCAAATCGATGACTTATTCGATCAACTCCAAAGGGCTACGTATTTCTCAAAAATCGATCTTCAATCGGGATATCATCAAATGAGAGTTCGTGAAGAAGACATTCCTAAGACAGCGTTTAGAACTCGTTATGGTCGTTACGAGTTCCTAGTTATGCCTTTCGGGCTAACAAACGCACCAGCAGTGTTGATGGACTTAATTAATAGAGTATGTCGACCGTACCTAGACAAGTTCGTGATCGTTTTTATAGATGATATACTCATTTATTCTCAAAACAAGAAGGAGCATGAGCAACATTTAAAGCTGTACTAGAATTGCTCAGAAACGAAAAGCTGTACGCCAAATTCTCCAAATGCGAATTCTGGATTTGCGAAGTACATTTTCTTGACCATGTAGTAAATGAAAAGGGAATTCATGTTGATCCAACAAAGATTGAGGCCATTAATAAATGGGAAGCCCCGAAGACACCAACCGAGATCCGTGAATTTCTTGGGTTGGCAGGCTATTATCATCGAATCATCGCGAATTTCTCCAAGATCGCGCAACCACTGACGACTCTAACTTAAAAGGACAAAAAGTTTAATTGGGGAGAGAAACAAAAGGAAGCATTTCAGACACTTAAATACAGGTTATGCAACGCACCAATTCTGGCTCTACCCGAAGGAGTGGATAACTTCATAGTCTACTGTGATGCTTCACATCAGCGAATGGGACGCTTGTTGATGCAAAAAGACAAAGTTATTGCATACGCATCAAGACAACCGAAGATTCAGGAGAAGGATTACACAAGTCATGATTTGGAGCTAGGAGCGTTGGTATTCGAACTCAAGATCTGGAGACATTATCTCTACGGTACTAAGTGTACTATCTTCACGGATCACAAGAGCCTTCCACATATTCTTGATTAGAAAATGCTCAATATGAGACAAAGAAAATAGGTTGAGTTGCTTAGTGATTATGATTGTGAAATAAAGTACCACCCAAGGAAGGATAATGTAGTAGCGGATGCATTAAGCAGGAAAGAAAAGGTAAAGCCGACGAGAGCACGAGCTATAGGAATAATGGTTCAAACGAGTTTAAAGACTCAAATTCTTTGTTAGATATTAAAGTATGAGTCAAAGAAGAGATGTCTACAAATGTCAACACACACTTCTTGTTATAACTAATTGTTGTTAGACGCTCCCTTTAGGACACATGGCACTTTGTAATTGGCTAGCATTTTGACTTTCTGTCTTTGTATCTGTATAAATAGCATTGTATTGTGTTAGTAAAAAGTGTCGATTAATACATTTACATTTTGAAGAATACTGTGCGTAATTCATTTCATAATCTTTGTTCTTCATTCTGTTTACTGTTCTATTGATTTAACTTGTTAATTGATCTGCTTCCGCAATTCACTCAGATTCAATACTCTCAATTAACAATCGGTTTAAAGGAATCTGGAACCAACAATTGGTATCAGAGCTATCTAATCAATCTATTGATTATTAGATCTCTTCCATTGAAAGAATTCCTTTCAATCGAACAGTATTTTTCTCAGATTCAAAATTTGTTTATCAATCCACTCTGTTTTACGAAATTTTGTTGAATCGTTAACAATCTTCTCTTAAATTGAGTCATTCATTTTGTAATCTGAAGAAACAGTGATATTATCGAATTCGTTCTTCTTGAGATTTAATTGTTCTAAATTTCTTTCAAATCTTCAAATTTTCTCTTCTATCATACTCAAATGACAAATTCGAGCTTGAATGCCGTTTATACGTCCGGGTCCCCGACTAAACCTCCAACTCTTGTACGTGATGAATACCCACAATGGAAGATTCGAATGGTTAACTTCTATGAGGGATTGGATGCCGAGTTATATCCAATTATTCAAAACGGTCCGTTTGTTCCCACCACTACTATTCCCGTAATTCCGGCCACCGCAAATTCGGATGAGGTACCGGCAAGATCGGTTCGAAGTCAAGGAATAACTGGACCGATGAAGAAAAAGCTAAGGTGGAATTAGCTAAGAAAGCTAAGTCTCCGTTGATAATGGCCATTCCAAATGAGATTTTTCAATCTCTCGGACTCATGTGACACAAAAAAAGATTTATGGGATCAACTCGGAGAATCTCTTAGAAGGTGGTGCGAAAATGAAAAAGAACAAGAGCCCAAGCTCTAAATGAATATAATAGTTTTCAAGCACCGACCGATGAATCTCTCGGAACAAACATTTCATCGATTCAACAATCCGATTAATCTTGCAAGAGATGTGACATTGTTAGATCAAAGGAAGACAACAATGTTCTATTTCTCAAAAGGTTAAACCCCGAATGGTCAAATCTATCCATGTCACTACAAGCCAATCGGGATCTTGAACAATGGTCGCCGCATGATGTATTCGGTACACCGCAAGCTCATGAAAAAGAAGTTGTTCGTAAAAGAACAAACATCGGAGGTCCTCCGGCTTTGATCTCGAAACAAAAGGAATCGAGAAGACGAAGTGATGACGGAAGAAATCGAAGGCCTTCATATCGAGATCGCTCCCGAAGATGACTCGAATCGGATGATGAAATTAAAGCGTTTGCGACTCTCGGATTTAATAACCAAGCAATTTACTAATCGTTTTGGAAATAGGTCTTTGAAAGGAAATAAACGATTTGATCGTCCCTATGTTCCTAAACAAGAAGTACAGAGAGTAGAGAAAACGAGAAGAAGAAAAGAAAGAAGAAGAATTAAAAAGGAAGAAAGATGTACGCTACGGATGTGGCAAACCCGGACATTACTCGAGAGATTGCAGAGGAGCTGCGGAAAAGGATAAGACTTATTACAAAAACAAATATAAGTACAATGTCACCGAAAGAGCACACTTTGCGTAAAAAGAAAACTCGGGTGCAAGATGAATCCGGCGGTGATGAAGCCATGTTCGTGGAATGGCAAACACAAACGAATCGGAGGATCAACCCTTCCGAGTCACCGGTTAGTAATTTCTTCCGGATCATCCGAGCTTGAACAAACGATTGTGATGTTATCAAACAATTTTGAGGAACTAAAGCTGAAACTCACAATCGAAAAGAAATTACGAAAAAGTACCGAGAAAACTCTTTCTACAATCAAAAGGGAAAGAGATATTTTCAAAAGAGAAATAGATTTACTTACGAAGAAAAACTCGAATTAAATATCGCAAAGGAAACAATTTCCATGAGTTTAAAACTTTACGAAGAAAAACTTAAAAAGGAAATTTTGAATCTCAATAAACTTCGGAAGAAAAAAGGAAAGAAATCGTAGACAAAGAGAGTGATAGACTCAACTACGTAGCACTTAAAAACTATTTTCAAAAAGAGAGAGAATTTTTACATATTGAACTTCAACGAAAAAGCTACTGATTATAACATATCCGGATGCACAAGGTTCATGACAAAATTAACACACAAGTAGGAAGATCCGGACTTGGTTTCGAGGACCTAGATCCCTACACGTGTAAGAAAAGGTCGGATACGAAATCGTTTTTTGTGTTGGACAAATACGAAGCCAAAGTTTCCAATTTTGTATGAAAAATCTATTTTTAAAAAATCTAGATATGAAAATCATCATAAAACAAGCAAACTTCAATTCGAAAATATTGAATATTGTTGTAAAACAAATGTTGATCTAAATAAAGTTCAGAAGAAAGATGATATTTTCAATTTTGGTTCAAATAAACATACAATTTTGAATCCAGAGGCAGCTATTTTTGTTCCAAGTCAAGCAGAGGAAGATCTACGACTTATGTTTGAAAGCGATATTCTCTCTACTCTGGACAAGTATTTTAGAAATGAAACTCTTTGTGAGAATCATCCAAAGATCTCTCCCTGTTCATTTGAAGATTTACATCTTTCTGAAACTCAAGAAAGTTTGGCTGAGATTACGTATCCATGGGAGAATGACAATAATGATGAAGAATTTTTTGATAACTCTGAAAATTACATTTCAAATTTAGAAATAAATTCTTTTAAATCATCAAAAGTTATCACCAATAATTCAGAAATTAATGATAAAAAGGATGATTATTTGTATACTGATAAATCTCAAGAAATCAGAGCTTCTGATAGAGATTGTGCTAAACTTTTAAGTGGTATACCCATTCTTCCTGTTTCTGTTCCAGAACCGAGAAAATTAGTATCTATACATCCAGACTTCTTCGATATGTGTCTCAAAGCCAAAACATGTCTTGAACTTGAGAAAGAGGCAGAACTCAAAAACAAAGTGCAAAATCAAAAGATTTTAAACTCTACTCTTCCGAAGTTTACTAATATTCAAAAAGGCAAATGGAAATCCTCTAATTCTTATGTTCCTTTTTCAGTAAATAACAGAGCTTCTGCAAAAGTAGATCAGAGGAAGAACACAGAGAAGAAAACGCCAGAACTAAAACAAAAGTCTAGTCTAGATAGGTTCTCTAGAACAACTAATACTAGAAAAGACTTTAGAAAGAATAATTGTAATTACCATTCTCGCAATGAAAATTCAATTCAATCTTCTATGTTTCAGTCTTCTGAATGTTTTTCACTGTTCTTAAAGTTAAAACAATTTTTCTCGCAAATCTCTGATCATTCCAATTCAAAATATGGTTGTCACAAAAAGAATAAAACTCAAAAAAACCAAAAACCAAAAATAAAGTCTTTACCTTCTGTTAAATCAAAAAACGAGCATACTCCAAAAGCTAACATAAAAGGACCCATTATGCGATGGGTACCTAAGAAATTCTGATTTTTTTTTTGATTGCAGAAACAGCGTGTGCATATCTGGTATCTTGACTCTGGATGCTCGAGGCACATGACTGGATCCCAAAATTTACTATCCCAATTCAAGGACAAATCAGGTGGAGTAGTAACTTTTGGTGATAATGGTAAGGGTCAAATAAAAGGCTACGGAACTCTACAAGAAGGTAATATCACCTTATCAAAGGTAGCTCATGTTTCTGGCTTGAAACATAATCTCCTTAGTGTAAGTCAACTTTGTGATTCTAAAATACTAGTAGTATTTGATGAAAAACATTGTTATTTATTCTCTAAGGCAGGTGAAGAACTTTGGAGAGCAGACAGGAAAGGTAACTTGTATATGATGAATTTTACCTCTAAGGATGGTAAGGAAACTTTATGTCTCATCTCCAAAAAGAGTGAAGTTGCGTGGCTCGGCATCATAAAATGTCTCACTTAAATTTTAATAATCTTGAGATGCTTGTTAAAAACAAACTGGTATCTGGACTTCCAGATATTCATTTTCAAAAAGATCACCTGCCCTGCATGTGAAATGGGCAAAATTAAACGAGCATCTCATAAAACAAAAAGTGATCATTCTTGTAGTAGACCTCTCGCAATTATTACATGTGGATCTCTCGTGGTCCAATTGCAATTCGAGTCTATCCGGTAAAAAGTATATTCGGTACTAATTGATGAATTTTCCGGATATACTTGGCTTGCTTTCGTTCGTCAAAAGTCAGAAGTCCCAGTGGTACTACAGAATATGATGACCAGAATTCAAGTTCTTCTACATCAGAAGATTCAGCAGGCTTCGAAGTGATAATGGTACGAGAATTCAAGAACGCCAAGCTTGAATCGTATCTTGTTGAACAAGGAATTACTCAAAACTTCTCTGCCGTTCGCACTCCACAACAAAACGGTGTAGTTGAACGTCGCAACGAACCTTGGTTGAAGCGGCCGAACGATGCTCGCAGCCTTCCGGTCTCCCAATCCACTTCTGGGCCGAAGCTGTCGCCACTGCTTGTTTCACTCAAAACCGTTCAATTATTGTCAAGAGGCATCTCAAAACCTCTTATGAGCTGATTAATAAAAGAAAACCATCTGTAAAATTTTTTCATATCTTTGGTTGCAGATGTTTTATCTTAAACGACAGAGATAATCTTGGCAAATTTGATCCAAAGTCCGATGAAGCTAAATTTTTAGGCTACTCGTTAAATTCAAGAGCTTTCCGAGTTTTTAACTTACGAACAAAAACTGTTATGGAAAGCATCAACATTGACTTCGATGATAACACTCAACTGACTTCTGATCACTCTACTTCAGAACTCAAGCTTAACACTGTTACTTCTGACTATCTTTCAGGTTCCAGAGAATCCGAGATTGATGCTATTTTTCATGATTTTCTGGGCGACGAAGTTGTGTCAGAAGCTATATCACCTCCACATTTGCAGATACCAGATATTCTCCAAGCCTCAGGCATTACTCTCTCTGGTCCTGCTTCTTCTGTTTCCTCTGACACGTCTATTTTTCCAGAAGTTCCCACTACTATATCTGCCAGTCAAGACGCTACTTCTGTTTCATCATCTGAGAGGGAGACACAAGGACAGGTGACAAAACAGATACCAGAAGGACATACAGAAGAAAATAAAGAAGATTTTGTGTTTCCAGATGAAATCATTTCGTCAAATGAAATGGACTAAATCTCACACACCAGATCTTATAATTGGTAGTTCTTCTGAGGGGGTCAGAACACGATCTGCTACTGCAAATGAAGCATTCTTTGTTAATTTTCTTAGTATGATCGAACCTAAACGTGTACATGAAGCCTTAGTTGAACCAAGCTGGGTGGATGCTATGCAGGAAGAACTACTTCAATTCGAAAGAAATAAAGTTTGGCGTCTTGTTCCTTTACCAAAAGGCAAAGTTGCTATTGGCACAAAATGGGTATTTAGAAACAAAAAGGATGAAGATGGAATTGTTGTCAGAAATAAAGCTCGTTTGGTGGCTAAAGGCTACTGTCAAGAGGAAGGTATCGATTATGATGAAACCTTTGCTCCTGTTGCAAGACTAGAAGCAATAAGATTATTCTTGGCTTTCTCTGCATACAAAAACTTCAAAGTCTACCAAATGGATGTTAAATGTGCATTTCTTAATGGATGTCTAAAAGAAGAAGTGTATGTCGAACAACCTGATGGTTTCAAAGATGCAAAATATCCGTAATATGTTTATCTTCTTGACAAAGCTTTGTATGGTCTAAAGCAAGCCCCAAGAGCTCGGTATGAACGACTATCGAAGTTTCGATCGGCAAAGGATATGAAAAAGGTAAAATCGATACAACTCGTTCATCAAAAGAGGCAAAGGTATGTTAACTATAGTTCAAATTTACGTGGATGACATAATATTTGGTTCTACTCATCAAACAGAAGTTGATTTGTTTTCTAAGTTGATGGAAACTGAATTTGAAATGAGTATGATGGGAGAATTAACTTTCTTCCTAGGACTTCAAGTTAAACAAAGTACCTCTCGGTATCTTTATAAATCGTGCAAAATATGTTTCGACATGCTTAAAAAGTTTCATCTTCAAAACTCATCATCCATGAAAACACCTATCTCTCCTGGTATGAAATTAGGACCTGACTCCTCTGGTAAATCTGTTGATATTACCAGCTACAGAGGAATGATTGGTTCTCTTTTATATTTAACAACAAGTAGACCTGATATTATGTTTGCCACTTGTCTTTGTGCTCGTTATCAAGCCAATCCTAAAGAGTCTCATTTGTCGTTGTAAAAAGAATTTTTAGGTACTTAAAAGGTTCACCATCGTTGGGCCTTTGGTATCCTAAAAATTCGGATTTGAGTTAATGGCGTATACAGATTCTGATCATGCAGGTTGTAAGCTTGAAAGAAAAAGTACATCAGGTAGCTGTCAACTTCTGGGAAATCGACTTATAAGTTGGACATCCAAGAGACAAACTCGCGTATCCACATCTACGGCGAAGCCGAATATGTTGTCGCTAGTTGTTGTTCACAAGTTATTTGGATGAAGACCCAACTCAGAGATTATGGTCTGATATACGATAAGATTCCCATCCTATGTGATTCTAAAAGTGCTATCGCCATTACAGAAAATCCAGTTCAGCATTCCAAAACAAAGCATATCGATGTCAGGTATCATTTCATCAAGGATCATGTCGAAAAGGGTACAATCGAAATGTATTTTGTTTCTACTGATTATCAACTTGCTGATATTTTCACAAAAGCTCTTGATGAGAGTCGTTTTAACTTCTTAATTAGCAAGTTGGGAATGCTTAATATGTAACAATGATTTCTTCAGAAGCATCCAGAAGCCTCTGAACTATTCTGACGATACTTCAGAAGCATCCAGAAGTCTCTGATGCTGTCTGAACTCTTCAGAACACTTCAGAAGCCTCTGAATTACTCTGATTTTCTGTTTCATAATAATATTCTTCTATCAAGATATATCATAAAGTACAGATTGAGAAACGAGGTAAAGAAGCTACTACAGGGGGAGTTCATCATTCAAGGAGGAGTTTACCATTCAAGGGGGAGTTACCATTCAAGGGGGAGTTTACCATTCACGGGGGAGTTTCACAATGAAGAAGATATTCGTCTAAGTCTAACTCTGGTTAGCTGTCTTCTGATTTACTATTTTACTTAAATTTTATTTGAATCTATCTGCTCTGAGTTTCTCTTGCCGCCAAGGTCTCTTAGACTTTTGATTCATTTCAAAAAAATTTTAAATATAAATCAAGTCGACATGTTTTTCAACTAAATTTTCTATAAATTGATAATTCTTATAATTTCCATTAAATATATAAATTCAATCAACTCTTGCCTCCAAGGTTGATTAAATCTATATGTTTAATGCAAATTCTTCTTTATTATTCTTTTATAGAAACTAAACTCTCATGTGATTTTTGTTCTCACTTGACTGATTTTTTAAACTTAAATAAATAAAATTAAGATTAAATTCTGTGATTATTCAATTAATTCAAAATTAATTGATTAATTAAACAGATTTTTTTTATTACTTTTGTTTATTTCTGCTTTTAAGAAAACTCGCATCTGCTACTAAATCATCATCATACATGTGTCTCGTCGTACACGTGTCTCCAATCGGAACCCTGCATGTGTATACCCGCGTGCTTACCTCAGCTCAAATGAACCGTTTTTTGTTTCTCCCCAAACTGAATAACCCCTTCCCATTCTACAGTTTCTCTCTCACATAAAACCCCCAATTTCAACCTTCATCTTCTTCCTCGCAAATATTCCCTAAATCAGTGTTTATTCTCATTGCAAAGACAAAGTGTTCTACTGTCAAGCATTCAAAATTTCAAAATGGCTTCCAACTGTGCCCATCCTACCAACAATGATGAAGACAGAATCATCGATTCCACTGCTGATAGTACTCCCATTGTAAAACTGCCATTGAAGGCGAACAATGTGCAGTCGCTCAACCCTAACACTTATCAACCGGAATTTCGCATCATGATCGAGTTTCTACAACAGCACCAGTTGAATCGAGCCCTAACCCTAACCAACCCAAACATCCCTGAAATCTATGTCCAAGAACTGTGGCAAACAATGATCATCAAAAATGATGAAACACTCGCCGGTTCTATCACCCATTCTGAACAAGTGGAAATTGCTGTTCAAATCCCAATCACCAAAAGAAAACTCGCCAAATATTTTCATCTTCCCCTATCAGTGATCGAAGTCGACGGGCAAACCATTCCCAATCCTGCCCTAGAAGAAAACCCTTCCACAGAAGCCCTCCTAGCCTTCATCAATCTTCTGGGGTTACAATGAACCTCTCACAGACTGTCCGAATTCAAAAGGAAGAAGTTACCCCCAATGTGGAATCTACTCGTCTCCATACTCAACAAGAGCCTAACCTGCAAAATAGGTTCTCTGGATCAAGCTAGCCGAAACATTCTGACGATTATGTACGGGATGTTCTACAATCGACCCTTGGACTATGCAAGTCTCATCTTCCAAGAGATCAAAGCAGCTGTGCATACTAAGGTGCTCCATCAAAGTCAGGGGAAGCCACTACCAGCACTCATGTTCCCACGATTTCTATCCCTCATCACTCATCCTGCAATTGGGGCAATCGAAGCTCCCCGATTCGGCCCATTACGCAAAATTGCATCAATGAGCTCTCATCGATCAACCATTGACGGCATCGGCTACTTCCGCACCCGAGAGAACTATCCAGGTACATGCTAAACCTAATCCCATCTAGCTCTTCTAATCTCCAAATCTATAGAAGCTCTATGGTTTTCTCGGAATCAGTAGAATTCCTACCCCGAGCACTTAGAGCCAGTGTAGGTGGTCGGGGGTCCGGTGAGCATGAGCTTGAAAAAACTAGGAGTGAACATCCGAGTGCTTCTACCCATGCCGACCTTCTATTAAATGAAGGTACAGAAGATGTCCTCAGAGACACATATGAGTGTTCCTCTCCAATTCCCCAAAGGGCAACCACAACTTCTGAGGTTGACGTCACCACGTCTCCACTCATTGACTTAGAATAGCCCAGTTCAAACCACCCAGAAACCAGCCGTTCAGAGGATACTTCTTCTTCTTCTGAATCAAATTCATCTGGGGAAAGCACCTCCACTTCATCATCCTTCCAAAAGGATGATGATGATAATATAAGAGTTCATTCGCCCCAGAACTCGCCACTTCCTTCACCACATGTTCATGTCTCCGTGACTGACATACCAATAAGCAAAGAGGATGCGTCCACATCCTCTCCTAGGATAGATGCTGATGAATTCCCATCAGAGGGGTTACAGCCTAGGAATGCACCTCTTACCGGAGTGTTTACACTTCACCAAGGTAAGCATACTGTCTTCAGCACCTCATCCTCTGATGATGAGGATAATGTTGAAACAGTCAGAACAACCGAAGAGGAGCTCGTGCATAACGACCCTCAAGGATCGGGTTGGAAGTCCTTCTACACTCAACGTCAAAACAGGTGTAGAAGGCCCCTCTGAACGCGAGGGTAAAGGGGCTCCATGTGTTGGAGATGCACCGGTTACATCTTCTGATTTTGTCACTAATGCAGCGTTCTTGGCATTTGCTGATCAAATTCAGAGATCTGTGGAAGATCTAAAATTATCCGTCACAACTAATCATTCTCTTCTTCTGAGCCTTCAACTTCAAATTGAAAGGCAGAACTCTCTTTTAGCAGATCTTCAGCGCCAAATGAGTACCTCTCAAGAAGATCAGAAGGCCTATCTTCTTTGAACAACTTTTGCTCTTGAATAATGGTCTTCAAGCAAATACAGAGGCAATATCTCAACTTCCAGAATCTCTACGTGCCTCTGTAGACTACAGCTCTCTGGTGGCCGATATACAGAAGATTGTCAAGACCATCATAACTTCTGATGATCCCTTCGTGTCTACGCTTGTCAAGAAATCCGACCTCGCCTCTTTCCAGAAGATTATTCTTGAGCGAATGTCGACCATCGCTTCAAAGTACTCTTCCAAGCCCTCCACATCTTCAACCGACCAGAAACTTGCTGCTCTCGAAACTACTATCTCTCAACTTGTGCCTCTGGTTTCCTCTCTTGCTGAGGCGTTTACTTCCAAGAAGAAAGCCAAGGAAGAAAGGGCTTGCGTAAGAAGGCAGAACCGAAAGAAAACGTTCTGAGGATCAGGATCCTGATTCTCAGAAGGGGGAGAAAGGTTCTGAGCCTAAGCAAGCCAAACAAACACCACCAGAAACAAACACGACCACTGCTGACTCTTCAACGCCAACACCATCACAGCAACCCTCTTCCTCAAAACAAGTGCCACTCACTCCAACACCTCTGGCTACACATTCCGGTCCTCTACCCGAGAGATCCGCAGCTAGCTAAGTTTATTACGGATCTTATGGGAAACGAATCCCGAGCTCTCCGCCGAAATTTGAAGTAGTCAGAGCTCACGAAGAACGAGAACGAGCTAAAGCTGCAAAGGAAAGAGCTAAAAGGGCCAGAGAGGAGGATGAGGAAGTGTTCAGAGCTGAAAAAGAGAGAGAAGAAGAGATAATACGCCAGAGGCTAATAGTTGAAGAACAGATAGAGATAGAGAGGGTCGAAAAAGAGAATCGGAAAGAGAAAAGGCTAGACTTAAAGAAGAACTACGAGACAAAATTTTGAAGTCGAAGAAAGAGCAAGAGTCGAGCGAGAGGCCGCTCAGAAGCAGAAGGAGATCAGAAGAGAAGAATTTGAAGAAAAATTAAATAAAGTTGGAAACATTGTTGGAAACATTGAACTTCCAACACTTGAAGTTGAGAAAAGGCACATGTATGCTCCAACGGATCGTAAGATTTATCTCATGATGCCTAACTTCGCCAACCAATATAATGTCGGCGGTGAAGTTAAAGATAACTTCATGGCTCATAAACAAGACGAGAAAGACGGTTTTCACTACTGTTCCAATTACAAAGATAACAGCCATGAAACATAAGCAGTTTCAAGATACACCCATTTGGTACACAATCTACGAGATAGTCAGATCAAACAACAAAAGTTATTACATATGTGATAATGATCTGTTGTCCATCCATCCAAACTCGATCTCATTTTTTCCGGAAGAATTTATGAAGAATCGGCTTTTCCGAACGCAAAGATCCACAAGACCATGTTGCCTACACTAGAATTATTCTGTGTATGAAATCATACATTAGATACAAAAGGCAGGTCGACTTTCAGATTGGATTAAATTTCAAAATGGATAATCTGGCTATCTCTGCACCAAATGAGGAACTTGAAGGGATAAGCAAATTCAGAGTGGGTAGACTTCTGCGAACCGAAGAGGGAATCATCTTCAAAAGACCAAATGGAAAGAGCTTCTTTCGCATCAAAGAAGCTCACAAATACTCTTCTGAGGTAGTCTACATCATCAAGTGCTTTGCTGGCTTAGACACGACAAATCCAGTAGTTGCAAAGAAAATAGAGAAAAGACTTGATGGACTTCAGAAGAACAGAGAGCTTATCAATAATATTTCAAGTATCATCGCTGCTGTTGATCCTCTCTGAAGAAAATTTTTTTTGACTTCATACTTAGGGGGAGAATGTTAGATATTAAAGTATGAGTCAAAGAAGAGATGTCTACAAATGTCAACACACACTTCTTGTTATAACTAATTGTTGTTAGACGCTCCCTTTAGGACACATGGCACTTTGTAATTGGCTAGCATTTTGACTTTCTGTCTTTGTATCTGTATAAATAGCATTGTATTGTGTTAGTAAAAAGTGTCGATTAATACATTTACATTTTGAAGAATACTGTGCGTAATTCATTTCATAATCGTTGTTCTTCATTCTGTTTACTGTTCTATTGATTTAACTTGTTAATTGATCTGCTTCCGCAATTCACTCAGATTCAATACTCTCAATTAACAATCGGTTTAAAGGAATCTGGAACCAACATTCTTGAAGCACAAAAAGAAGCTTTAAAAGAAGAGAATTTGAAGCAAGAGACCCTGCATCGCTTAGAGAAAGAATTTGAGTTACAATCAGACGGAGTGCATTACTTTAAGAATAAAGTATGGGTAACGAAGATTGGTAATTTACGATCAACCATCTTGGATGAAGCCCATCGATCCAGATATTCAGTTCACCCAGGAGTGGATAAGATGTACAAGGATCTGAAGGAATACTATTGGTGGCCAGGAATGAAGAAAGATATTGCTTTATACGTAAGTAAGTCTTTGACTTGTGCTCAAGTCAAGGCTGAACATCAAAAGCCATCCGGTCTTCTACAACAACCAGAGATCCCAAAATGGAAGTGGGAGCAGATCTCAATGGATTTTGTGACCAAGTTGCCTAGAACTAAGAAGGGTCGCTATTCGATTTAGGTTATTGTGGATCGACTCACGAAATCTACACGCTTCCTGCCTATGCAAGAAGACTTTAAAATGGAAAGACGTGTGCAACTACACATTAATGAGATCGTTATGCGTCGTGGAGTACCCATTTCTATCATCTCAGACATAGACAACCGCTTTTACCTTACGGTTTTGGCAGGCAGTACAAAAAGCGTTGGGCAGAAGGTTGGATTTGAGCACATCTTATCATGCTCAAACGAACGGGGAAACGGAGAGGACTATCCAAACCTAAGAAGATATATTGCGTGCCTGTGTGATAGAATTTTGAGGTAACTGAGATGATCATTTACCGTTAATCGAATTCTCCTACAACAACAGCTATCATACCAGTATTCGATGTGCGCCATACGAACCACTTTATGGACGCAAATGCAGATCTCCACTTAGTTGATTTGAAGTTGGTGATAGACAACTTACAAAGCCAGACATTGTACAAGAAACCACAGACAAGATCAAGACAATTCAAGAAAGACTAAAAGCAGCACAGGATCGCCAGAAAAGGTATGCGGATAATCGCAAGAAACCGTTAGAGTTCCAAGTAGGCAATAAAGTGCTACCAAAAGTGTCACCGTGGAAAGGAATGATACGTTTTGGAAAGAAGGGCAAGCTGAGTCTTAGATTTATTGGACCATTTGAGATAGTGGAAAGAATCGGAGCAGTCACTTACAAACTCAGGCTGCAACAAGAGTTCAGTGCCATTCACGACACATTTCATTTATCGAATCTTAAGAAATGTCTATCTGACGAATCGATAGTATTACCATTGGAAGAGATTCAAGTCAATGAACAAAGGCGCGCTATTGGGGAACCAGTTGAAGTTCTTGACCGAGAGAACAAACGATTAAGGCATAATAAGATTCCGATTATAAAATTTCATTGGAACTCAATGTATAGACCGGAATTTACTTGGGAGCAAGAGGATTTCATGAAAGGCAAATATCCCCACTTGTTTGCAAAGGAATCCATTGGAAGTAGCAGTCATTAAATTTCGGGACGAAATTCCTCTAACAGGGGGAGACTGTGACAACAGTCAAAATTCGAGCTTCCGAGTTAGTTCCTATTAAGTTTATTAGTGTTATATAGATTAATTTTAAGAATAGGAGTTAGTTGGTTTAGAATGGCCGAAAAATCCCTAGCATTTCCGGTAGTCGCTTAAAATGTCCGGTTCCGACCCGTAACTGTCCGAAACGTCCAATACAGTGCCAAATGCTCTAATTTATACCCAATTTATATAAAATATATAGTTTTAGTATTTTATTTATGAAACTTTTTATTTTGTTAGAAATTAACCATTTTAGGGCCTACATCTTGAGGAAGAAGACAAAAAATTGATAAAAATGACATTTTATTCTTAATTGGGCTTAAGTTTGTTTTGTTTTAAAAAAAAATATATACATATCTTGGATCGGAGTGGGGCCCATGTACATGGCCAGCCCCCCCACCTAATTCCCCCATATAAATATATATTTTTTTTCCATTTCCTCCTCATTTGCATGTTGAAAATGTTGAATTTCTCTCCTCTCTATCTCTAGAAACTAAAGGACACAAGTCTCTCATCCTTTTTCTCTCTAAAAATCAGCCACATTCATCATCAAAATCATCTTTTGGACAAGATTTTTGAAGAATCTTTGAACCACAATCATCACTCAAGTAAGTAACAACACCATCTTCATCTTTTTCTTGCAAATTTTGGGTGAAAAACCCACTTTTCTTGCATTTTTTAGCTACCTTCTTCTAATATCCAAAATTTATGAGTTTATGGAGAGATTATACACCAAAACATGTAAAAATATTTATATAATGGTGATAATCTATGATCCAAACAATAAAACTCAAGAAAATAGGTGAAAAACATGATTTAATGTGATTTTGAACAATAATGGTGATTTTTGGTGCTGACAGATTTTATGCATGTGCATAAATCGTCCATTTCTTGCATATAATATGTTCAAATATAATAAATCTTCTTCTAAAAGTTTATTTACTGAGTTTGGGTTCTAATCCAAGTGGTTTCACTCAAAAACATTGAGTTTTGACCCCCAAATGCTCATAACAAGATGAATGTGCATCTGGAAGTTCAACAGTAGGTAAACCCTATTTTGAACGACCATAAATCTTTGAATATTCATCCAAATCACTTGATTTTTCTTCTGGAATTTAATTTATTGAGTTATCTTTCAAATTCCACTAGTTGCACTAAAAAATATGGTGATTTGAGGTTCCAACTAATTGAAACAAAATGAGTGTGCAAACTGTCAACCAATGATAGATTTGTGCATGCATGTTCAAATGGCCATAACTCTTTCAAAACTCAATGAAAAAGGATGATTTTTGTTTTGAGAGTTAGTTTTATGAGTTATATTCAGTTTTCAAGTGAAATCACTTAAAAATATGGAGTTTTGGCCCTCCAAACACTTAAAATACTTTAGGTGTGCAATCTGTGAAACCACCAGCAGCTAAACTCTACTTTGTGTGTTAGTATCTCATTTGTTATTTGTCTTTAATGCATGATTCTTCTTCTAAAACTTTCCTTTATGAGTTAGGATTCATATGAATCCAGTTTCATTAAAAAATATGAAGTTTTGAGGCATTAACCAATTTATTAAAGTTAAATGTGCAATCTGTCAGCTAATGACAGAATTGTGCATGCAACTTCGTAGTGCCATATCTCCTTCATAACGTTTTCAAAATCAGTGATTTTTATCTCAAAAGTTTCCTTTATGAGTTATGATTCCAATCCAACTGGAATTTCTAGAAAACACTGAGTAGAACTCCTCAAATGAGTGATTTACTAACATGGTGTAATCTGCCATGCCAATTGTGAGCCTTTGCTTTGCATAAATTATTTGAATCATTTTTACATGTCCAGTTGCTATATCATATTGGAAGTCTCTACATTTAGATCATTTTGAGTACTACAAGTTTCTGTCCAGAAGTGAAATTCTGAAATTTTTTGATTTTAATAATTATTGATCATTTGATGGTTTATAACACAACTTACGGTATAAATTACTATATTAACGAGCATATGTGCATTATGTATAATTGGACTATAGACAATCAAGTTGGATGTATGTGGACATTTATAAGCTTAAGACTTATTCACCTCCATAATTAGTTTTAGACCCATAAGTGATGGTTTTGAGCATTTCTCTTTGTTAGGGAATCGTTAGGCCTTTGGGTGGGGATCGGATCGTGCTTTTGAGTAGCGGAGCTTGCAAAGGTGAATATTCACAGCCCCATTTTTTAAGTATTTTATACGTTTTGGGGTGAAAAGCATGATTAAATGAAATATTTGAGCTATTCGCATTACCGAATGTGAAACATTATGAAATTATGGTTTTGGGCACTAAGGCATGTACACTAATAGATTGTATTGAATAAAATGTTCCATAAAAGTTTGTACACTACTATTAACTTAAGTGAGGAGCCGAGGGTATATGTGGATAGCGCTATTGGACGGACAATCCCACCTAAAAACCGAAAAGTAGGGTGTGGATAGCAATCCTACCGGGAAACTACAGGTAGTGGTGCACTATACTTAAAAGGGAAGGTTCTACACATGTGGACTTTAGGTCCACCGCTGAGGTAGAATTAAAAATAAGGTTCTACACATGTGGACTTTAGGTCCACCGCTGAGGTAGAATTTAAAAGAAGGTTCTACACATGTGGACTTTAGGTCCACCGCTGAGGTAGAACTAGAAAGAAGGTTATACACATGTGGACTTTAGGTCTACCGCTGAGGTAGAACTAAAAATATTTTTGTGGTCGAAGGTTTAGTGGTGGCTCATTACTTATAATTAGGGTACAAAAATGCCTTGAACGTTTTATGATGTAAAGATTATTTAAGTGCCATAAAAGTATTTTACTCAATATTCATTTATGCAAAAGATGTTTAAAATATTTAAAATCTGTGAACTCACCAACTCTTTGTAGTTGACCTTGTTTTATTCATGCTTTTCAGGGGTAAGAAAGGGTAACTAAAAATGCTTGTGTTTGGGGCGCATCAACATCAACCACGTTTAAATTTGAAATCGTTTTGTAGAACATCTTATTTTTTTATGTTAAAACTTGAACTGGTATGATGTAATGTTCAGTTTTATGTGTTATGTATTTGATTGGACAATTGGTGTTGTTATCGCTCTATTGCTATGAAATCTTGAACTATCACTCCCTGTGTTTCCGCTTTAGCGGGGTGTGACAAGAATCATCATCAAATTGATCAAAACATATATTTTTATGATCATTTTCAAAATATTCATCATCAGAAAATTCTTCAAACTGATTCTCGGAATTTTCATCAGAAGTATCTTTAGAGTTTGCATCATGATATGCTTCAGAAGAATCAAAGTTTAAAACTTCTGAACGTTCTTCAGATTCTTTTCCAGAAGTTGCTTATGAAATATTCTGAGTTGTCATTTCAGATTTTCATTCAGCAATTACTTTAGAATTAGATTCAGAAGTTGATTTTCTAATATTTTTGGATCATCTGTCTTGATATTAACTTTAGATCTTTTAGAATTCAAAGATTGATCAGTTGTAAAAAAAACTTCAGATTTTACAAATAGTATTCTTTTTTAGGCAAAGTATGATTTACAGGTTTAGAAGGGACACCTTTAACACCATCATTAAAAAAATTCATTTCTGACAAATTGTAAAGGTTAGAAGATACCTATTTATAAAATTTCGAGTTCTGAGCCTGACTTGTCGGAATATGTAAAGTTTGTTCAGTTTGACTTCTTTTGAAATTTAAGTCTTCTAATTCTTTAATCTTTTTATACAATTCCATTCTCTCCTTGTTCAGATTTTCCATTTTAACACTTGATACCTCTTTTTCAGATTTTTCATTATGAAAATCTTTTTGCAGAGTGTCCAAATTTTCTTTTAAAATAGATTTCTCCTCAGAAAGTTTATCAAGTTGTTCTTCAACATCTTTACAATTAAGTTTATACATCTGACTTTCTTCTCTGAATTTGTTAACCAAAATTCTTTCACCTTTTATTCTGTTTCTCAAGGTTTCAAATTCAGAAGTCATTTTTATAATTTGATCTTGCATGTTATTTTCAGAAAGAGATTCAGAAGTAGATTCAGAAGAAGGTTTAGAAGAGTTATGTACCTCAGAATCATGGTCATGTGAAGCTTCTAGATCCATTTGGCACATGTAACAATTTGTTGCATAGTGACCAACTTCTTCATCATACATCACTCCAGTTAAGCCAATCATCTCCATACTTTGTAATTAGAGCATGGTTTATTTCGTTCTTCTTGGGCATTTTGCATTGTCTAGAAAAATGTCCAGGTTTTCCACAATTAGAGCATGTTGCAGGTTCATTCGCTTCCTTGCTCAAAGTTTTTTCAGCTTAAACTTTAGTTTTAGGTTTGCCTTTATACTTCTGATTATGTCTTTGATTAAACTGTCTAGTCATAAAGGCTACTATTACACGTGGAGTTGAGACTGCTTATCGGGAATCCTCCGTGGGAATAAAGGAA
Source organism: Silybum marianum (assembly GCA_036898165.1). Lineage (NCBI taxonomy): Eukaryota > Viridiplantae > Streptophyta > Magnoliopsida > Asterales > Asteraceae > Silybum > Silybum marianum. The sequence goes on along the minus strand of CM072533.1, from coordinate 27,416,346 downwards.
AACTGCTTTTTTTTATTGGGACCAGCTGCTCCCCTCCCAAGGGCAGGTTCTTACGCGTTACTCACCCGTCCACCACTGGAAACACCACTTCCCGTCCGACTTGCATGTGTTAAGCATGCATGTTAGTACCATTGTGATAGAATGAAGAGAAGGAAAAAATAAAAAAAATTGACAGCTATCCTCTTCATCTCTTCATTTGACTCATTTCCATCAGAGAGTTCAACTTCTGGAATCTCACAGATCTTAGGCATAGAAGATACAGGTTTGGGATTGTTTACTTTCCGAGTTAACAAAGCCAGAGTATCATTGGTTTTCTTTTTGTCATCCTGTCTAGTCTTTTTCTTGTCTTCTTGTTGAAACAAGATACCATATTCATATATATATATATATATATCATGGACAATCTTTCTTGACAAATTTCTTGTAACCATATTAACTGTAAAACTTTCCCATTCAGTACCCAAGTTGTTCAAAAAATTTGTTATTTATCTCAGAATTAAATGTCCGAAACAACATTTCTTCTTAAATCATTCAGAATGTTGTTAAATCTGTGATATGAATCATTTATGGATTCACCATGTTTTGCTCTGAAGTTTTCATAGGTTCCAATACAAATGTTTAGCCTCTGAGCTTGTGATTTGGAACTCCTCTACATCTGGGCTTCTACTTCATCCCACATTTCTTTTGCTGAAGTGAGACTGTCAACTCTGTTGAATATTTCGTTTGGAATTGCCATTGTTAACAGTGTTAGAGCTCTTTTGACTATTTTCATTTGAGCTTTTTCAGCATTGATATATACATATTCGGACTTTTCTTCATTCAAGAGGACCATTAATGATAGATTTGATTAATTTCTCATCGATGCTTTCCAGAAACTGGATCATTCTGATCCTCCATTGATGATACTCTCCGAGAAATAGAGTAGGTGACTTTGTTTTTTATCTGATTGAAACATATTCCTTAGACATCTTGATTGAATGATCGTAAATTCACCTATCTTGATCTGTAGTAGATTGATCAAAAAGATTTCAAGAATCTTGTCAGATCTGACAGATTCTGATCAAGAAATTGGAAGATCTAGCAGCAAAACAGATGAAGGCCTCTGATACTAATTGTAAGTTCCAGCAGATCTAGATGATATAAGAAAAATATACAAGATATATCTTAGAACTTAGAAGTGTGAATCAGAACTTATTAAGAAGGAACAAGTTAGACTCCAAAGAAGAAAGCACTTCAGAAGATCAACTCTTCAGAGAAAATAGTCCAGAAGCCACATTGTCAATCCAGAAGATTGGGCATCCTTTGGATTCTACGTGATGGACTACCATGTGCTTAAATGATGTGGCATGTCATGCTTCCTATACGTAACTGAATCTGTTACTAGTACAGCTGATGTAATACCCGTGTTCTGATAATTCGTGTAAGATAAATCTAAGCTTAATGATAGAGTCAAAGAAATAACTTCAAAAGAGGTTGGGTTCTGAAATCTATCCAGTTTTGAGAAGAAAGCTCAGAAGCTCAAAGTCAGAGTGACTTTCAAATAAATAGAGTGAAGATAAGCCTAAGGCACAACTTCTGAAATGGCTACTTCAGAAGTTCTGAAGGTTGTGAGGTTGTTCTGAAGAACTTCAGAAGTGTGTTCTGAAGATGTTCAGAAGTAGTTCTGAACTTACACCTTACACATGTATAGATAATGTAGGATTGTCATATAATGTACTATTGTAACACCCTCAAATCTGGAAAGAGCGACTAATTTAAAATTTCTAATATTATATCAGTAAATAACTTCTTGTGCATCAGGTTATCGTGGGGGTTGGTACTAGTGACACGTGTGGACTTGAGTGCTAGGAAGTGGCACGATAAAGACTCTTGGGGACGTTTTCCGCATTCGGAGATAGCGACTCTTATTGGTTTAGTAACACCCAACCGTAAGTAGGTCTTGTATAGGACTTGAATTGTTTGTTGTAGAGGTTTATTACTAATTGTGGTTTGAGGAAGTTATTTACTGATATAATATTAGAAATTTTAAATTAGTCGCTCTTTCCAGATTTGAGGGTGTTACAACAGTACATTATATGACAATCCTACAGTATCTATACATGTGTAAGGTGTAAGTTCGGAACTACTTCTGAACATCTTCAGAGTACACTTCTGAAGTTCTTATGATTGATTTGAAACCAAAAGATTTGCTTGATAAAATATAATTCTCAAAAGAAATAACCTTATTATAAAAGCAACGTCTTTCCCTAAATTCAATAGTCCCATAATAAAAGCTTTAGACCAAAATGACATTAGAAGAGAATACTTTAAATAGAAATATTCTTTTAACGTAATACCAATTCCAATACACACACGACCATGATTGAGTTTATAAACGTGGAGATAGAAAACATACCTTTAACCATGTTTTATAAATCGTTAACTCACGCGGACCTTTAAAAGGGATAGAACTATCCGAAGTTCATGGGGGATTCCCGATCATACCATCTTTGGTGATAGATACAAAAGTAGGTCACTACTCGATGTTGAGCAACTATAAGAGTCAATGGCAAACGGCAATAACCGGATATACACCTTAGTACATGGCCCCCGATGACTCCTACGAAAGCCCGCGCAATGGGTCAATGGCAACCGGAAACAACCGATTATGCACCTTAGTACACCGCCCTACTAGACGCCTACTAGCGCATACATAGAGTCAATGGCATCTGGTAATGATCCGACATAATACCCAACGGTACCAGGCCCTACTAGACTGCTATGCAACCAAAAAGGGACAGCAATCCCGCTTTTTAAACCGACTATATGCGTATGGATCCATTACATACTAGTTCTACTACCGAATACAACAACGAGACGTATTACTAGTTTTCCAACCTTGAAAACCCCTTTCAATAAACCATTTCCTTCCAAATCCAAGTTTTACCAAAAACTAGGTCAAATCATTTTGAGTTTCAAAACCAAATATTATTTCATTTTATAACATTTCCAAGTTTTTTAAACCATTAATGATGCTCAACTCATCATCTACAAAAAAATACGCAAAATCCTCATTTTGACCCAAAACCTCCAAACTTACCCAAATACACAACTACTTGAAATTAAGTTTAGAAATCAGTAAAATACTACATTTACAACAAGTATTTGAGTTTATAAGTTTAGATTTAAACTCACACTTATGCATTTATAAAATGACCCATAATGCAATAACCTGTATTTTTCAACGATTTATAAAGTCCAATACTTTACAGATGCAAATGCAACCCAATGGTTTTCACTTAAAACATAATGCATCCAAATAACTTGCACTTATACTTCATTTACCAAAATCCCCAAAACTCAAGTATAAGTCTTTTATATGATTTATAAACTCTTTTATACCAAATATGCAAACTTACCCAAATAGTCACACATTTGATAAATACCAAGTAAAACATGTTAATATTTCAAAAAGATTGTTTTTGGCATGTACAAAGTTATCACAAAGTATCTTGAACTCACCTTGCTAGATTTAGACTAAATCTAGGTTTTACCCCGAAAGCTCCATATGAAGAAATGTCCAGATCTGCAATATTTCTTCACTAGAAATCATCTCTAGTTCATAACCAACCTAAATAAATCAAGAACAACTTCCAACAATAAGATCCATGAAAAACCCTAGTCAAAAACCACAAATCTTCCAAAACGGTCAAAAGCCTAAAACAAGGAAGATACTTCCAAATAAGTTCTAGATAACTAAACATCAAGTTTTTTGACGAGAAATAAGATCTAAATGAAAGGGATAACTTACAAATCTCGATTTGGAGAGAAACCCCCAAAATAGCCAACAACGGAGGAAGAGAGGTTCGAGAAGATGAAGTGGTAGCTTGATCTTGGATCTTGAAGATGAACAAACATAATGGAATGGTTGGGGAGGATGAAGTATGCTACAAAAATCGGAGCTATGGAGAAGAAATGGGAGAAAAACAAGTGAAGGTGAAGAAGATATGAGAAATGAGGTGAAAATCCCGTTTTTTCGGAACTTAAAAACATGGAACAGAGGCTAACGCTAGTTAGCTCGTGGGTTGCGTTTTCACAACTGGCATTGTAACCCACGAGGAGCAAAATAGCTTAGGGCTAGTTATCAAGTTGGTTAAATTTTTCGTAACTGGCATTGTAACCCACGCTGAGAAAAATAGCTTAGGGCTAGTTATCAAGTTGGCTACATTTTCGTAATTGGCATTGTAACCCACGCGTAGGAAAATGGCTTAGGGCTAGTTATCAAGTTGGTTACATTTTCATAACTGGCATTGTAACCCACGCTAGCCTTTGTTTGAGAGTAAAGTCCCTTATGCTAGTTATCAAGCTAGTTTCAGTTCCTAACCCACTTCGTAACCAGCTTGACCCACTTTTTCCTCCTTAACTAAAACATTACCTTGAGTTTTGAAACGCCAACACTACAACACCCAAGAACATTCAAAGGAGCTCAATTTAAACCTTAAAGAACTAATATTTAATGATGAACCCACGATGGAAGATAGCAACGAAATTCCGGGTGTTACAATCCTTCCAACCTTAGAATGATTTCGTCCTCGAAATCTAGCACTGTCGAATACTCAACCCAAAAGAGATGCATTTGACGTTTCCAGAATACCACGCCATCCAGAGCACAGCTCGGTAGATGACCCATCATTCATCCTTCTTTATTAGGATGATGACCGAGATTTCCAGCCTCAAAGTTACTCCTAATTTACCATTATATTGACCCCTCCACCATTAGAGTCTTAGTTTCCTCCCAACCTTAAGTGACTCCTACTATCTGGAGTGTGACTTATGACCTCAATGGCTCGCTTCCACAATTGATGTCCAACATGAATTTACTCGTAAATTTTATACCAACCTCTATCAAACTGGGACGTTCTTCTCTCTTGCTTTCTGTCTTTCGTTATTTTTCACAAAACTCAACCGACTATAACCGAACCCATTCTCTTCGAACCATATTACCCACTATCATGTCGACCTTACCCGGATGGTAAAGGAATCCCGGATAACCAGTTTTGAAAACACCGCTCGTGCGATATTTTAACTTTAAATAATCCAAGTCTCTTCGAATAACAGTTTCCGCTTAAGGTCTACTTTAAGATTCACACTAAATTTCTCTAATACTCAATACTGTGTAAGATTTACCGTCATTTCAATGATGAACGGTATTCACTAGCTCGGTCCAGATCCACACTACCGTAAACCAAAAGCTAGAATAACACAAAGCATGCCAAACCCCAAAGAACTATCAGACTTCCTTAGCAACTCAAATGATCCTTATCAAACATCACTATTCACTAAAATCTATTCTCCTCAAGTTCTCCGCATAAAGCTTTCGAACACTTACTAAGATTCAATTTAGGTACCCCAAATACAACAATGCTTCTTGACCTCAAGAAAATCATAAGTTGACACCTAAGTTTGTAAAAGGTTAGTACCACAAGTATGCATCGGCCGACAACGTCATCCCAGAGTTGACACTTAATATGGGATGTCGAATCCCATAATTACCACACTTTAGTACTTGATCCCACGATTCTTTCCAATTGTGCTGAAACATCAAAGCTTTACTTCCCAATCTATGGACAAATCAACAAATCGTCCTCAATCACTAAAGCTCACCAAGATGAAACATCCTTTTCACACAAACACCAACCAAACAACTCCTTGAAGCAATCAATCCCATAAACTTTGACCCGAAGGTTGATGAAACAAGAAGACCATCACATAAAATAACCCGGAGTGCTTCAGAGTCTACTATTTTCAAAAGCTTTTATATACACCGATCGTTCAAACTAAATTCTCAATTCACAAGCCAGACAATTGTTACTAAATTCACGGAGACTCATCGTCCCACATATGCAATACCCACCACAACATGACGTTTACAACCAAGGTTTCCTAATGAGTTCAAGGTTTAACAAGTATATGACTAAGCAAATATGCCAATTTTATTTATCAAAGATTTAACAAACATGAACTCTTTATAACCATTTCACACATGTATTGCCATCATGTATGTAAGAGAAATTCATCCACTAAAATAGAGTGCTACAAAATGTTTGTGCCAAATTATCCAAATGTTTCCTTCTTTTAGCCTTAAGAAGGCACACAGTAAAGTTTCTCAACAATGATAACATGCATCCGTTACTTTTTCAAAACTATCCAAACGTTATATGCATGCATCTGGGTCAGCTTATGAAATCAACTTGATTTGGGTTTCAAATTTGAAGCCAATTAACAAAATGCTTACGCTTTTCCAAAATGCTGGCTACATAAATTAAGATGCTACAATTAGAATGTATGCACACTCTATGCAACAAAAGGTTCCCATAAAGTTAAAATAATACCGATGGGAACTTTATATTTTTGATGACCTCAAAATCTTTATACCCAAAATAGATGACGCGAAGTAAACTTTTCAAATAAACTCTCGTACCCAAAACCGAATCTAAAACGAATCCAAACATTCCAAAATCTCAGAATTGACTCAAGAACATTACGCACCCAAAATTCAAATGAAACTTGTAACATCCGTAGGAGGTACGGTAGTTCCTGTATTTCAATCTTGACCCAAAACTCACGTACATCAAATAATTTTTCAAGGCTCATAAAAATGTTATGTGTACGTTTCTCGAGAACAATGAAATAATTTAAGTTAGTTTCAAATTTAAACTCTCTTGAGATACGAATTTCAAAATTTGCAATTCTAGCAAAATAGTACGAATTAAATTCTTAGTGAATAAGTATGGAATTTTCATGCAACTAAAACGATTTAACAAATCCCAAGACATCGCTACACTCTCGAGTGTGCCCAAAACATTTTTCAGAATAATTACTCCTTTGACAAATCCGAAAGAATTTTGCAATTTACTTTCTAAGACAAATGTCGTGCATGCATCCGGTTGGGACCCAAAGTCTTAAACCATGCTCGCCAAGTCCATCAAAAGGACAACATTGGAAGGCTTCATATCTTAAGACCATCATCCCCCACTAAATCCATCAATTTACAATTTCCTCTTGGAATTAGGTTGATTCAACAAGCTTATGGTTCATAACTAACCATTACCTTTGACCCAAAATGGTCGGCTTAAGATAATCACCGTATTTATATGTTACTCAAAGTGACATTGCTACATCCATCAAAATCTTTCAACGATCACTGCCATAAGAACTCATTCACTACCCCATCGATCACCATGACAATGCGTCTCAAGCACACGCACATAACTGTAAATTCATATTATCACCAGCCGGATAATAATACAAATTTACCTCACATACGGATCCTTGTTACCATCATCATGATTCTCGATTCTAGTGCATCTATTAACCTCCAAGTATCTTATCTTAAAGTGTCTAATTGTGAAATCTCACATCTGATCACTTAATCAATACGCTAGTTTGAGTCTAGGCATCCAAATCAATACCTAAATCTCTCAAACTTATGCTCTGATACCAACTTGTAACACCCTCAAATCTGGAAAGAGCAACTAATTTAAAATTTCTAATATTATATCAGTAAATAACTTCCTCAAACCACAATTAGTAATAAACTTCTACAACAAACAATTCAAGTCCTATACAATACCTACTTACGGTTGGGTGTTACTAAACCAATAAGAGTCGCTATCTCTGAATGCGGAAAACGTCCCCAGGAGACTTTATCGTGCCACTTCCTAGCACTCAAGTCCACACGTGTCGCTACTACCAACCCCCATGATAACCTGATGCACATGCCGACAAAGAAAAAGGGTTAGGCTTAACGCCTAGTGAGCTCAAGAGTTTTTAACATATTTATGATTGGTTTGAAACCAAAAGATTTGCTTGATAAAATATAATTCTCAAAAGAAATAACCTTATTATAAAAGCAACGTCTTTCCCCAAAATCAATAGTCCCATAATAAAAGCTTTAGACCAAAATGACATTAGAAGAGAATACTTTAAATAGAAATATTCTTTTAAGTAATACCAATTCCAATACTCACACGACCATGATTGAGTTTATAAACGTGGAGATAGAAAACATACTTTTAACCATGTTTTATAAATCGTTAACTCACGCGGACCTTTAAAAGGGATAGAACTATCCGAAGTTCACGGGGGATTCCCGATCATACCATCTTTGGTGACAGATACAAAAGTAGGTCACTACTCGATGTTGAGCAACTATAAGAGTCAATGGCAACCGGCAACAACCGGCTATGCACCTTAGTACATGGCCCCCGATGACTCCTATGAAAGCCCGCGCAACGGTTCATTGGCAACCGGAAAAAACCGATTATGCACCTTAGTACACGACCCTACTAGACCCCTACTTGCGCCTACATAGAGTCAATGGCATCCGGTAATGATCCGGCATAATACCCAACGGTATCAGGCCTTACTAGACTGCTCTGCAACCAAAAAGGGACAGCAATCCCGCTTTTTAAACCGACTATATGCCTATAGATCCATTACATACTAGTCCTACTACCGAATACATCAACGAGACGTATGACAAGTTTTCCAACCTTGAAAACCCTTTTCAATAAACCATTTCCTTCCAAATCCATGTTTTACCAAAAACTAGGTCAAATCAATTTGAGTTTCAAAACCAAAGATTATTTCATCTTATAACCTTTCCAAGTATTTTAAACTATTAATGATGCTCAACTCATCATCTACAACAAAATAATCAAAATCCTCATTTTGACCCAAAACCTCCAAACTTACCCAAATACACAACTACTTGAAATTAAGTTTAGAAATCAGTAAAATACTACATTTACAACAAGTATTTGAGTTTATAAGTTTAGATTTGAACTCACACTTATGCATTTACAAAATGACCCATAATGCAATAACCTGTATTTTTCAACGATTTATAAAATCCAATACTTTACAGATGCAAATGCAACCCAATGGTTTTCATTTAAAAGATAATGCATCCAAATAACTTACACTTATACTTCATTTACTAAAATCCCCAAAACTCAAGTATAATCACTTATACTTCATTTACCAAAATCCCCAAAACTCAAGTATAATTCTGTTATATGATTTATAAACTCTTTTATACCAAATATGCAAACTTACCCAAATACTCACACATTTGATAAATACCAAGTAAAACATGTTAATATTTCAAAAACAACGTTTTTGACATGTACAAAGTTTTCACAAAGTATCTTGAACTCACCTTGCTAGATTTAGACTAAATCTAGGTTTTACCCCAAAAGCTCCATATGAAGAAATGTCCAGATCTGCAATAATTATTCACTAGAAATCATCTCTAGTTCATAAGCAACCTAAATATATCAAGAACAACTTCCAACAATAAGATCCATGAAAAACCCTAGTCAAAAACCACAAATCTTCCAAAACGGTCAAAAGCCTAAAACAAGGAAGATACTTCCAAATAAGTTATAGATAACTAAACATCAAGGTTTTTCTACGAGAAATAAGATCTAAATGAAAGGAATAACTTACAAATCTCGATTTGGAGAGAAACCCCTAAAATAGCCAACAATGGACGAAGAGAGGTTGGAGAAGATGAAGTGGTAGCTTGATCTAGGATCTTGAAGATGAACAAACACAAAGGAATTGTTGGGGATGATGAAGCATGCTCCAAAAATTGGAGCTATGGAGAAGAAATGGGAGAAAAACAAGTGAAGGTGAATAAGATATGAGAAATGAGGTGAAAATCCCGTTTTTTCGGAACTTAAAAACATGGAACAGAGGCTAACGCCAGTTAGCTCGTGGGTTGCGTTTTCGCAACTGGCATTGTAACCCACTCGGAGCAAAATAGCTTAGGGCTAGTTATCAAGTTGGTTACATTTTCGTAACTGGCATTGTAACCCACGCCGAGCAAAATAGCTTAGGGCTAGTTATCAAGTTGGTTACATTTTCGTAACTGGCATTGTAACCCACGCGGAGCAAAATAGATTAGGGCTAGTTATCAAGTTGGTTACATTTTCGTAACTGGCATTGTAACCCACGCTAGCCTTTGTTTGAGAGTAAAGTCCCTTATGCTAGTTATCAAGCTAGTTTCAGTTCCTAACCCACTCGTAACCAGGTTGACCCACTTTTTCCTCCTTAACTAAAACATTACCTTGAGTTTTGAAACGCCAACACTACAACACCAAAGAACATTCAAAGGAGCTCAATTTAAATCTTAAAGAACTAATATTTAATGATGAACCCACGATGGAAGATAGGAACAAAATTCCGGGTGTTACAATTGTCATTTTAGTATTCCCTATTGTATATAAATAGAAGGTTAGTTAGCTTGTTATAACTATCGTTCTTAGATCTTTTGTACTGTAAAGATGTATATGTGCGTAATCTTGTCAATATCAATATTACATCTGACTTCCTTGCCATATTTCTTGTTTATACTTTACTTTCTTTCTACATATTGATACTTGGAATCTATCAATTGGTATTAGGGTCAATTCATCTAATTTTTGACTCTACTAAGAACTTGTCAGATTTGACAAGTTCTTGAAATTCTTGATCAATCTATTCAAGATTGATTCGAATTGTACTAAAATTCAAGATGTCGAAAGAAATCGCCTCCATCGGATCTGAAACTAAACCACTTACTCTGTTCTTGGGAGAGTATCATCAATGGTGCATAAGGATGATTCAATTCTTGGATAATATTGATGAAGCATTGATGCAATCCATTATCAATGTACCCCTTGAAGTCTACGTGGAAATTGCTATTGTTCCTAGAACAAAAACTACTTCTGAAATTCCAGCCACCCGGATCAAGAAGAGTCCAGGTATGTATAACAATGCTGAAAAGGAGCAAGCCAGAGTAGATAGAAGGGCACTTACTCTACTTACCATGGCCATCCCAAATGAAATATTCAACAGAGTTGATAGCTTAAGTTCTGCTAAGGCCATATGGGATGAAGTTAAGGCTCGGATGCAGGGGAGTACTAAAGCTCAAGCTCAAAGAGTGAACATATGTATTGGTACATATGAAAATTTCAGATACAAAGAGGGTGAATCAATCACTGAAACTTATCACAGATTCAACAATATTCTGAATAATCTAATGAGAAATGGTGTTCAGAAATCAAATTCAGAAATTAACAACAAGTTTCTGAATAATTTAGGGAATGAATGGTGTTAGAACAAAAGTTTGAACAATGTTTTGAATGTTTTGTAAAGGAAAATAAAGAATCTGAAGATGAATAGTTCAGAACCAGAAGTTCTGAACTAGTGCTGAAAAGGTAAAAAAGTCATCTTCAGAAGAGAAGTTCTGAAGTGATTCTGAAGAACTTCGGAAGAAAGAGAAGTTCTGAAGTAAAAGTTCTGAAGATAGAAGTTCTGAATAACTTCTGAATAGAGTCTGTGATGACGTGTCTTAATGTAATTGGGCTATGATTTAATTACATGTAGCTTTAGCTATTCTATTGTAGTATATATAGAGAGTCTGTTAGACAATTAGAAGTTGAACACCACAAATGAGAGTCATCTAAAGATGTAGTGTGTGTTTCTCTGTAAAGCTTTCTACAGTTCTTAATAAAATGAGGATTTTTTGAGCAATCTATAAATCAGATCTGTTGTAATATGGTTACAAGAAATATGTCTAAAAAATCTATCCATGATGTTTATGGAATTTTGTTTCAACAAAAAGACAAAATCAAGTTTAGACAGAATGAACAGAAAAAGACAAATGATACTGTAGCCTTGTTAATCAAGAAGTTAAACAGTTCAATGACCATGTCATCAAAGAACATAGTTTGTGAAATTCCAGAAACTGCCCTCTGTGATGGAGATGAGTCAGATGAAGAGTTGAAAAGGATTTCTGATAATATTGCTTTTATGACAAGACAATTTCATTAAAGATACAATCAGAAATACAAAAACAAATCAAAGTCTGAAGATGGAGCTAAGAAAATATTTAGTCAAGATGCCGTTCAACAAGATACAACAGAACCATCTAGGTGTTTTTGATAGAGATCATAAGATAGCTTCAGAGAAGTCTTGGTTTTGAAGCCTTAGATATGAAGTGGTTCTGAAGAAATAAAGAAGGAAAGCTCAGAAGCTCAGAAGTCCAAAGACAAAATGACTAAAGTGTAGATAAGCCTAAGGCATAACTTCTGAAGTGGCTACTTCAGAAGTTCTGAAGGTTCCTATGCTGTTCTGAAGAAGTTCTGAAAAACTTCTGAAGTGGCTACTTCAGAAGTTCTGAAGGTTCCTATGCTGTTCTGAAGAAGTTCTGAAAAACTTCTGAAGTTTGTTCTGAAGACGTTCAGAAGTAGTTCTGAACTTACTTCTGTATGTCTGTCATGTAATATACTGTCATTTTAGCAATTCCTATTGTATATAAATAGAGTGTCTGTTAGATTGTTATAAATACCGTTCATAGATCCTTTGTACTAAAAAGACATATCTGTGTAACTTTGTCAATATCAATACTACATCCGTCTTCCTTGTTATAATTCTTGTTCTATATATTCTATTTTCTTTCTACGTTTTGATATTTGGGATCTAACAGTTTCAATTGTGGAAAACCTGGTAATTTTGCAAGACAGTGCAGAATGCCTAAGATCAAGTGGCTCTGAAAAGATAAAGAAAGAAAGCTCAGAAGCTCAGAAGTCCAAAGACAGAATGACTAAAGTGAAGATAAGCCTAAGGCATAACTTCTGAAGTGGCTACTTTAGAAGTTCTGAAGGTTCCTATGCTGTTCTGAAGAACATCTAAAGTCGTTCAGAAGTAGTTCTGAACTTACTTCTGTATATCTGTCATGTAATGTACTGTCATTTTAGCAATTCCGATTGTATATAAATAGATTGTCTGTTAGATTGTTATAACTAACGCTCATAGATTCTTTGTACTAAAAAGACATATATGTGTAACTTTGTCAATATCAATACTACATCCTACTTGCTTGTTATAATTCTTGTTCTATATTCTATTTTCTTTCTACATTTTGATGTTTAGGATCTAACAGTTTCAATTGTGGAAAAGCTGGTCATTTTACAAAACAGTGCAAAATGCCAAAGGTCAAGAATCCTGGTTACTAGGAAAGGAAGCATCTACTTGCAAAGAAGAAGGAAATGAATCCAGCTCTAGTAACAAAATATGAAGAAGACTGGTTGAACTGGAGTGATGAAGAATATGATAAAGAAATTGCTCATTATGCTTCAAACTCCTACATGTGCCAGATGGATCCAAAAAATACTCAAGCACATGATTTAGAGCTACAAACTTCTTCGTCTAAACTTAATTCTGAAACAAATTCATCATTAAATTCTGATAATTTTGAAAAAAACATGCAAGACCAAATTCTGAACATGACTTCTGAATTTGAAAATCTCAGAAACAGAATAAAAGGTGAGAGAACTTTGGTGAATAAGTTTAGAGCTAAAAGTCAAATCTACAAACAAAATTGACAAAATGCTGAAGAAACACTTGAAAAAGTTTCAAAAGAAAAATCTTTGTTGAAAGAAAAGATGGATAATTTGCAAAAAGGTATTCTTAATGAAAAATCTAAAAAAGAAGTTCTGAATGTCAAAATGAACTTTCTAAATTAAGAATGACTTGAATTATACAAAAAGATCAAGGAATTAGAAGAACTGAATTTTAAAAGAGGTCAAACTTAACAAACTCTGAATATTTTAACAAGTCAGACTCAGAATTCTGAATTTTATAATATCAAAGCAAGGTTTAGGATACTATTAGATCCCAAACAATCAATATATAGAAAGTTATGTATAAGAACAAGAATTATAACACTGAATGTTGTATATCATATTGATCAGATGAACTATATTAGAAAATATGTCTTTTCAAGCTCTTTCTCTTCCAACGTTTTTTCTAACTATCTAACAAACTCTCTATTTATATACATAATAGAAATGTTAAAGTTACAGTACAAAATATGACCGACATGTTCAGAATTACTTCTGAACTTCTTCAGAACTTCTTTAGAAGTGTCTTCAGAAACATTTTCAGAACTTCTTCAGAAGTATCTTCAGAATCTTCAGAACTTCTGAAGTTGCCACTTCAGAAGTTATGCCTTAGGATTTTCTTTCCTCGTCTTCTGAGTTCTGAATCTTTCTATCTTCAGATCTTTACCATCTTCAGAACCCAGTTCCTTTTGAAGCTATTTTATTATCTCTATCAGATATAATGAAAGTCAAATTTTGAAGAAAGCACCTTCAAATTTATATGATGTTTCAAATATGAAAATTGTCAATGAGAAAAATAAAGGTGTTGTAAATAAACCTGTTGATCATCCTTTCCCTGAAAGAATTCCATTTTTCAAATCAAAAGTTTTGTTTTCAGATGAAAACCCTCTTGACTCAAGTGATTCAATAAAAAAAATCTGAATCAGAAATAAGTTTTGAAAGAGTCTCTAAAGATTCAAATACTTTTGAAGTTACTTCTTAGATAGACATTTTGGAAGTCAGCTTCTGGGAAAGTAGAAATTTCACCATTTTTCCTTTCTACAGTGAAAAATGCATACTTGTAATTTTTCATTGTATTCACATCAGCAGTAATCACTTTAACAACTGAACTTTCCTTTCTGACTTTCTTATTATATGTCACACCCCGCTAAAGTAGAAACACGGGGTAAGACAGTTCAAGTTCACAGCAGTAGGATATAAACACAAACCATACATACATAATTAAAACATCAACGTTTAAAGTTTAAAAGTTTACAATTTGACAACTTTGTCTTAACAAACAAATTACATCGAAATAAATAGATATATATAAAGTCTTGATTGGTGTTCCACAAAAATAAACTAAGCATGATCGGTTACCTTCTTATCTTCCTGTAAAGCATGTTAAAACAAAGTGTCAACTACAAAGAGTTTGTGAGTTCACAGGTTTTTCATATGCAAAAGAACATTTTATATGCAAGGTATAAAAATAGCGAAGCAGAAGTTCGCATCAACTTTAATATTTTAACTTTTATGAGCAAAAATACAAATTTACCATTACACATGATATATAAATATTGAGCCACTACTAAGCCTACTCGACATTCTACGCCCCATGAACTACCTCAGCGGTGGACCTAAAGTCCACATGTGTAGAGCATTCTTAATTGATTAATTGCACCCCTACTTGCCAGTTAGGTGGGTATGTCAACCAAATAGCGCTATCCACAAATATCATCGGCTCATTTAGAGTTAAATAGTAGTGTACCACGGGGACTTTTCATAATTCAACATATCATTTTGTGTAATAAAACGTTGCTCATCACAATGATTAATATACTTTTCGTTCAATCAATATAAATCAATTCAATTTCCATTAAAACTACATGCTTTACACCCCAAACGTATAAACATTTAAAAAGAGGGGCCGTTAATACTCACCTTTGGAAGCTCCGCTACTCAAAAGCACGATCCGATCCCCACCCAAAGGCCTAAAGATTCCCGAACAAAGAGAAATGCTCAAAACCATCACTTATGGGTCTAAAACTACTTATGGAGGTGAATAAGTCTTAAGCTTATAAATGTCCACATACATCCAACTTGATTGTCTATAGTCCAATTATACATAATGCACATATGCTCGTTAATATAGTAATTTATAATGTAAGTTGTGTTATAAACCATCAAATGATCAATAATTGTTAAAATCAAGAAATTCCAGAACTTCACTTCTGGACAGAAACTTGTAGTACTTCAAAATGCTCAAAATGTCAAGACTTCCAAAATGACATAGCTTCCCATATTTTTATATGTGATATAGTACTGGGTTATGGTGATTGTGACCAAATTTAATACATTTTGGACATGTAAAAATGATTCAAATAATTTATGCAATGCAAAGGGTTACAACTGGTATGGCAAATTACACCATGTTAGTAAATCACTCATTTGAGGAGTTCTGCTCAGTGTTTTCTAGAATTTCTAGTTGGATTGTAATAATAACACATAAAGGAAACTTTTGAGATAAGAATCACTGATTTTGAATAAGTTATCAATAATATATGACACTTCCAAGTGGTATATACTATTCTGTCATTTCTTGACAGATTACACACCTAATTTGAATAAATTGGTTAATGCCTCATACCTTCATATTTTTGAGTGAAACCAGATTCATATGAACCCTAACTCAATAAAGAAAGTCTTAGAAGAAGAATCATGCATTATGGACAAATATTCAAGGAGATATTAGCATGCAAACTAGGGTTTACCTACAGGTGGTTTCACATATTTCACACCTAAAATATTTTAAGTGTTTGGAGCGTCAAAACTCCATATTTTTAAGTGATTCCACTTGAAAACTGAATATAACTTATAAAACTAACTTGCAAAAGAAAAATCATCATTTTTCATTGAGTTTTGAAAGAGATATGGCCATTTGAACATGCATGCACAAATCTGTCATTGGTTGACTATTTGCACACTCATTTTGTTTCAATTAGTTGGAACCTTAAATCACCATATTTTTTAATGAAATTAGTGGAATTTGAAAGTTAACTCATTAAATTAACTTCTAGAAGAAAAATCAAGTGATTTGGAAGAATATTCAAAGAGTTATGGTCGTTCAAAGTAGGTTTTCCTACTGTTGAACTTCCAGTTGCACACATGATTTGTTATGAGCATTTGAGGGGTCAAAACTCAATGTTTTTGAGTGAGACCACTTGGATTAGAACCCCAACTCACTAAATAAACTTGTAGAAAGACGATTCATGATATTTGAACATAATATTTGCATGAAATGGACGATTTATGTACATGCAATAAATCTGTCAGCACCAAAAATCACCATTTTTTACTCAAAAACACATAAAATCATGATTTTTCACCTATTTCTTGAGTTTTATTGTTTGGGTCATTGATTATCACCATTATGTAAACATTTTGATATTTTTTTGGGTGTATAATCTTTCCATAAAACTCAAAATTTACAGAAGTTAGAAGAAAACACTTAAAATGCATGAAAAATGGGTTTTTTTTGACAAAAATGTTAAGAAAAATGAAGAAGATGAAGTTTGCACTTACTTGGATGATGAAACGTGTTGAATATCTTCGATAATCTTGCACTATGAAGAGTTTTTGATGAAGAAAAGGGCTGGAGTTTTTGGAGGGAAAAGCGAGGGAGAAGAGTGAAGGGATTAATGTCCCTTAGTTTCTAGAGAGGGAGAGAACTAGCCTTCTCCGGGGTGTTCGCAAATAAGCTGGGATACTTATGCTTCATCAAATCCTTGCGTTCCCATGTATACTCTGGACCATGTTTCGCATTCCAACGGACTTTAATAATAGGGATTTTACTGCGCCTCAGCGTTTAACTTCTCGGTCCAATATCTCGATTGGTTCCTCGACGAAGTGTAACCGATCGTTAATCTGAATGTCGACCAGGGGTAACATCAACGTTTTATCTGCTTGACATTTCTTAAGATTCGACACATGAAATGTGTCGTGGATGGCGCTTAGATTCGGTGGTAACTTCAACTTGTACGGCACTGGTCCGATTCTTTCGAGTATTTGAATGTACCAATGTATCTTCGACCCAGCTTTCCTCTCTTCCTGAAGCATACCAGTCCCTTCCATGGGGACACTTTTAATAGCACTTTATCTCCCACTTGAAACTCCAACGGCTTTCTCCGATTATCCGCATAACTCTTCTGACGATCTCTTGCTGTCTTGAGTCTTTCTTTGATGATCGAGATCTTATCAGTGGTTTCCTGAATAATATCGGGCGCTGTCAACTGTCTATCTCCGATTTCTACCCAGCTAAGCGGTGATCTGCACTTACGTCCGTATAGAGCTTCGTATGGTGCACATTGTATGCTGGTGTGATAGCTGTTGTTATAAGAGAATTCAACTAGTGGCAGGTGGGTATCCCAACTCCCACCAAAATCTATTGCACATGCACGCAGCATATCCTCTATCGTTTGAATAGTTCTTTTCGATTGACCATCTGTTTGAGGATGATAGGCAGTGCTATAATCCAAACGCGTACCCAAAGCCTTTTGAAGAGATTGCCAAAATCGGGATGTAAATCGTGTATCTCTGTCCGAAATAATGGAAATAGGCACACCATGACGTGTAACTATTTCATTAATGTAGATTTGTGCACGCCTTTCCATGCTGAAATCTTCGCGAATGGGAATGAAATGAGCCGATTTGGTAAGTCGATCTACTATAACCCATATAGTATCGTGCCCCTTTCCAGTTCTGGGTAGCTTAGTCACGAAATTGTTATTTGCTCCCATTTCCATTGTGGTATTTCGGGTTGTTGAAGTAGACCAGATGGTTTCTGATGTTCGGCCTTGACTTGAGCACATGTTAAGCACTTACTTACGTACAAAGCAATATCTTTCTTCATCCCTGGCCACCAATAATATTCTTTCAAATCCTTATACATTTTATCTGTTCCTGGCTGAATCGAATATATGGATCGATGGGCTTCGTCCAAAATGGTGGATCGTAGATTACCAACCTTCGGTACACATACTTTATTCTTAAAGTAATGCACCCCAACTACTTGCATTTCAAATTCTTTCTCTAAGTGTTGCAAGGCTTCATTCTTCATGTTTTCTTCTTTCAAAGCTTCTCCTTGTGCTTCCAGAATTTGAGTCTTTAAACTCGTCAGAACCATCATTCCTATAGCACGTGCTCTTGTTGGTTTTATTCTTTCCTTTCGGCTTAATGCATCGGCTACTACATTAGCCTTGCCTGGATGGTACTTTATTTCACAATCATAGTCACTAAGTAGCTCAACCCATCTTCTTTGTCTCATGTTGAGCATTTTCTGGTCAAGGATGTGCTGGAGGTTTTTGTGGTCAGTGAAAATGGTGCACTCGGTCCCATATAGATAGTGTCTCCAGATTTTGAGTGCGAACACCACCGCCCCTAACCCCAAATCAAGAGTGGTGTAATTCTTCTCGTGAATCTTTAGTTGTCTAGATGCGTATGCAATAGCTTTGTCTTTTTGCACCAGTACGCATCCCATCCCTTGATTTGACGCATCACAGTAGACTACAAAGTTATCCACTCCTTCTGGTAACCGCCAAAATCGGTGCGTTGCATAACTTGTGTTTGAGCGTCTGAAATGCTTCCTCTTGTTTCTCCCCCCAAATAAACTTCTTATCCTTTTAGGTTAGCGTTGTTAGTGGTTGTGGGATTCTGGAGAAATTCTTGATGAATCGTCTATAATAGTCTGCTAATCCAAGAAATTGACGGATCTCGGTTGGTGTCTTCGGGGCTTCCCATTTCTTAATGGCCTTGATTTTTGCTGGGTCAACATGAATTCCCTTTTCATTTACTACTTGGAAAAAAAATTTACTTCTCGAATCCAAAATTCGCATTTGGAGAACTTGGCGTATAACTTTTCGTTCTTGAGCAATGCTAGTATCAACCTTAAATGGTGTTCATGCTCCTTCTTGTCCCGAGAATAAATGAGTATATCATCTATAAACACGATCACGAATTTGTCTAGGTATGGTCGACATACTCTATTTATCAAATCCATGAAGACTGCCGATGCGTTTGTTAGACCAAATGGCATAACCAGGAACTCGTAGTGACTGTATCGAGTCCTAAAGGCTGTCTTGGGGATATCTTCTTCTCGCACTCTCATTTGATGATATCCAGATCTAAGATCGATCTTCGAGAAGTACGTTGCACCTTGAAGTTGGTCAAACAAATCATCAATCTGGGGAAGGGGGTATCGGTTCTTAATTGTCAACTTGTTGAGTTCCCTGTAATCGATACACATTCGAAAGGATCCATATTTCTTCTTAACAAATAAATTGGGGCTCCCCAAGGTGAAGAGCTAGGTCTGATAAATCCTTTGTCGAGTAATTCCTGAAGTTGTTCCGACAGCTCTTGCATCTCTGATGGTGCTAATCGATATGGTGCTTTTGCGACTGGCGCGGCTCCAGGAATTAATTCTATGTGAAACTCCACTTGTCTTGGTGGGGTAATCCAGGCAATTCGTCCGGGAATACTTCAGGAAAATTTCGAACTATAAGAATATCTTGAATGCGTTTTTCTTCAACCTTCTTATCCTTGATGTGAGCTAGAAAAGCAATGCAATCATTTCTCAAATACTTTCGCATCTTCATACACGTCACTACTTTAATACCCCTCCTGGGTTTCTCTCCGTGTACTTCGAGTTTTCCCCCTTCGGGTAACGAAATTCGTATGATCTTTTCGGAGCAACAAATTTCGGCTCGGCTTTTGGATAACCAATCCATGCCCACAACCACGTCAAAACGTCCTAGTTTAATCAGGATTAAATCTATACGGAAATCCCTACTAGCCAAGTTTATAGTGCAGTTCATTATTACATCATTGACCCTACACTCTTGACCGTTGGCATATTCAATTACGTATGATTCTTTCAACTTTTGAGGCCTTAGATTTATCTTTGGTCTAAAATCTAATGACACAAAACTCCTATCTGCTCCAGAATCAAATAGTATAGATGCATCATGATTATTCAGGAGAAACGTACCTGTAACGACATCTGGATTCTGCCTTGCTTCTTCAGCTCCAATTTCGAACACTCGACCTCTGGCCGGTCCTCCTTGGTTTCCATGGTTTGTAAGTTGCGCTTGTCTGGTATCTGGCCTCCAATTCCTTTTTGGACATTTATTCCTGAAGTGATCCGGGCTTCCACATTCATAACACACCCGCTTCTCACCCATTCGACAATCCTCTGCAACATGGCCTTTCCTATTACACTTGAGTCAAGTAATGCATCTTCCCTGATGATGATTATTACATATATCACATTTCGGGTACGACCCTTTTCCTTTCTCCGTTGTCGATGCCTGCATTCCATAATTTCCCGATCTTCTTTGATCCTTACACGACCTCTTCCCAAACTGTCTTCTTGCAGGTTCATCCACCTTCCTCTTTCCCAATGCCTTGTTGCTTGCAAACGTTCATGTACGGTTGGCATTTTTGGTGAGTCCGGTTGCTACGTTTACTGCTGCTTGAAGTGTCTTTGGATCAGCTAAAGTAACGTCCCCTCTAATTTCCGGAGACAGACCCCATACATATCGGTCAACTCTATTCTCCTCAGGTGTTACCAAATGTGGTACTAGCTTGGCCAATTCATGGAAACGGGCAGTATAAGTATCGATGTCGTTTCCTTTCATTTCATGGTTCCATAATTCTTCTTCTAATTTCTGAATTTCACTTCTCGGACATTATTCTTCCTTCAACATTCTTTTAAAGTCTTCCCATGTAAGATTGTTTGTTGCTTCCCTCCCTCGTGTCTGTACTTGACTGTTCCACCAAGTTAATTCTCGCCCTTGTAAAAGACAAGCAGCATACTCTACCTTCTTTCCTTCTGTACACTTGCTAATGTGGAGAACAGACTCCATGCTCTCTAACCAGGTCAGTAAACCGACTGCTCCTTTAGTTCCATGGAATTCTTTAGGGTTACAACCCCTGAAAGATTTATACGTACATTCCCTATCTCCCGGTCCACGATTGTTATTTTGATTAGAATTTAGGCCAGCTGCTACTTGGCTAACAATGTTCGGAAGTGCAGACATGAGTTGTTCGGATGCCAGTCGTGCAACTTCTGGGTTCTCTCTCCTTGGAGGCATTGTTCTAAAACACTATTTTAAATAGAGTCTTGGTCAGATTCTAATACTATGGTCACATATAGTCTACATACTAAGTTATGCGTATCTTATAACATTCATTCAACAATAATCAAATAAACTCATACAGGAACAATCATGCGGTAAATAATTATCATGCATAACTCCATAATAAACCATAACAATTTAACATAAAAAAAATTCAAAATACAATCCCAATAAGACAATAAAGTGTTTAAACTTAACATCTAGGCTACAAGCCTCAAAAAAATAACTGTTGTCATCCAAAAGATTCATAAAAAATAGAAGTCTCTTAATGCATCAATACCCAAATCAAGACTCCTAGCAACACCATCAACGCTCCTAATGCCCAAGCCAAACATGTGTACAGCCACCTAATCGCCCTCCTAGACTCAGAGGTAATCTCCATGATTCTACCAGTGAGTACAGGGCTGTAAAAATGTCGTCTATGGACTGCTGTAAATGGTCCAACCTCAGCCGATGAGTACGTACCTCGTTGGCCATACCCGAGACCCAGTAGTTCTCCGCTACGGTCATTCCTTGTGGTCGGGGCACAGGTACTCCAACTGCGTGTGGAGGAGGAGTCACACTTCGCGACCTGATCGTGATTGGGATGGTTCTTCCGAAGGTACGGAAGGAACCGTGAAAGTCACTCTTCTGACAGGGAGAACGCGCTTTCGAGCGGTTCTGATTGTCCTTGGTCCTCGCGATGTAACCTCGCCAGTAGGTAAAGGTAAAGGCATAGTAGGGAGTGATCGAGCAGAGGAATCAGCAGTATCCTCGTCGTGACTATGCTCAGAAGGGTCGTATTCTTCGTGGGTCGGGTCAGTCCTCCTAATTCAACCAGTGACATAACCAGACTCATCTGAGGAATTTTCGGACGATGACATGATACTGTGGCAATAAAAAAAATAAAAGAAAGATTTTATAAACGTTAGAAACATCTTATAATACTCATGCGAACTCACGCTATTTTTTTTTTTGAAATAAGAAGTTCTCCTGATCTATGCTAATTTTTAGTATAACTAGTCCAAGTCCCTTCTTACTCATACCATATTTAGACATAGGTGATCAGGCTTTGCCTAATTATAATATGCTAGAACGATGCTTAATTAAAACATCAACGTTTAAAGTTTAAAAGTTTACAATTTGACAACTTTGTCTTAACAAACAAATTACATCGAAATAAATAGATATATATATAAAGTCTTGATTGGTGTTCCACAAAAATAAACTAAGCCTGATCGGTTACCTTCTTATCTTCCCGTAAAGCATGTTAAAACAAAGTGTCAACTACAAAGAGTTGGTGAGTTCACAGGTTTTTCATATGCAAAAAACATTTTATATGCAAGGTATAAAAATAGCGAAGCAGAAGTTCGCACCAACTTTAAATATTTTAACTTTTTTGAGCAAAAATACAAATTTACCATTACACATGATATATAAATATTGAGCCACTACTAAGCCTACTCGACATTCTACGCCCACGAATTACCTCAGCGGTGGACCTAAAGTCCACATGTGTAGAGCATTCTTAATTGATAAAGTGCACCCCTACTTGCCAGTTAGGTGGGTATGTCAACCAAATAGCGCTATCCCCAAATATCATCGGCTCATTCAGAGTTAAATAGTAGTGTACCACGGGGACTTTTCATAACTCAACATATCATTTTGTGTAATAAAAAGTTGCTCATCACAATGATTTATATACTTTTCGTTAAATCAATATAAATCAATTCAATTTCCATTAAAACAACATGCTTTACACCCCAAACGTATAAACATTTAAAAAGAGGGACCGTGAATACTCACCTTTGCAAGCTCCGCTACTCAAAAGCACGATCCGATCCCCACCCAAAGGCCTAAAGATTCCCTAACAAAGAGAAATGCTCAAAACCATCACTTATGGGTCTCAAACTACTTATGGAGGTGAATAAGCTTAAGCTTATAAATGTCCACATACATCCAACTTGATTGTCTATAGTCCAATTATACATAATGCACATATGCTCGTTAATATAGTAATTTATACCGTAAGTTGTGTTATAAACCTTCAAATGATCAATAATTGTTAAAATCAAGAAATTCCAGAATTTCACTTCTGGACAGAAACTTGTAGTACTTCAAAATGATCAAAATGTATAGACTTCCAAAATGACATAGCTTCCCATATTTTTATATGTGATATAGTACTGGGTTATGGTGATTGTTACCAAATTTAATGCATTTTGGACATGTACAA
The DNA here is from genome assembly GCA_036898165.1 of Silybum marianum. Lineage (NCBI taxonomy): Eukaryota > Viridiplantae > Streptophyta > Magnoliopsida > Asterales > Asteraceae > Silybum > Silybum marianum. The sequence continues at coordinate 27,392,527 of CM072533.1, read as the reverse complement.
ATGATTCAAATAATTTATGCAATGCAAAGGGTCAAAACTGGTATGGTAGATTACGCCATGTTAGTAAATCACTCATTTGAGGAGTTCTACTCAGTGTAGAATTACCAGTTGGATTAGAATCATAGCTCGTAAAGGAAACGTTTGAGGTAAGAATCACTGATTTTGAAGATGTTATGAAGAGTATATGACACTTCCAAGTGGTATGTACTATTCTGTCATTTCTTGACAAATTACACACCAAATTTGAATAAATTGGTTAATGCCTCATACCTTCGTATTTTTGAGTGAAACTGGATTCATATGAACCTTAACTTAATAAAGAAAGTTTAAGAAGAATAATCATGCATTATGGACAAATATTCAAGGAGATATTAGCATGCAAACGGTTTACCTACTGGTGGTTTCATAGATTGCACACCTAAAATGTTTTAAGTGTTTGGACGGTCAAAACTCCATATTTTTAAGAGATTCCACTTGCAAACTGAATATAACTTATAAAACTAACTCTCAAAAGACAAATCATCCTTTTTCATTGAGTTTTGAAAAAGATATGGCCATTTGAACATGCATGCACAAATCTGTAATTGGTTGACAGTTTGCACACTCATTTTGTTTCAATTAGTTGGAACTTCAAATCACCATATTTTTTAATGAAATCAGTGGAATTTGTAAGATAACTCATTAAATTAACTTCCAGAAGAAAAATCAAGTGATTTGTAAGAATATTCAAAGAGTTATGGTCGTTCAAAGTAGGGTTTTTCCTACTGTTGAACTTCCAGTTGCACACATGTATTGTTATCAGCATTTGGGGGGTCAAAACACAATGTTTTTTAGTGAGACCACTTGTATTAGAACCCCAACTCACAAAATAAACTTGTAGAAAGAAGATTCATGATATTTGAACATATTATTTGCAAGAAATGGACGATTTATGCACATGCAATAAATCTGTCAGCACCAAAAATCACCATTTTTACTCAAAAACAAATAAAATCATGATTTTTCACCTATTTATTGAGTTTTATTGTTTGGTTCATTGATTATCACCATTATGTAAACATTTTCATATGTTTTTAGGTGTATAATCTTTCCATAAATCTCAAAATTTACAGAAGTTAGAAGAAAACACTTTAAATGCATGAAAAAGTGGGTTTTCCCCAAAAATGATAAGAAAAATGAAGAAGATGAAGTTTGCACTTATTGGATGATGAAATGTGTTGAATATCTTCAATAATCTTTCACTATGAAGAGTTTTTGATGAAGAAAAGGGTTGGAGTTTTTGGAGAGAAAAGAGAGGGAGAAGAGTGAAGGGATTATGTCCCTTAGTTTCTAGAGAGAGAGAGAGAGAAGAATTTTTGAAATTTTGAATGTTGGAAATGAGAGAAAAATAAAAAAAAACAACATTTATATGTGAAAACAAGAGGGGGGGCAGCCATGTGAAGGGCCCCACCGAAAACCTAACAATTTTTTTATGAAAAAGTCTATTAAGCCCAAAAATGTGAGATTTGAAGTCCATTTTCTCAATTTTGGCCTTTTTCTCAATCATTGTTAGCCCCTTTTGGTTAATTTCTAATAAAAACAAAAGTTTTATAATTAAAATACTAAAACTATATATTTTATATAAATTGGGTATAAATTAGAGCATTTGGCACTGTATTGGACGTTTCAGACAGTTACGGGTCGGAACCGGACATTTTAAGCGACTACCGGAAATGCTAGGGATTTTTCGGCCATTCTAAACCAACTAACTCCTATTATTAAAATTAAACTATATAAACACTAATAAACTTAATAGAAACTAACCTGAAAGCTCGAATTTTGACAGTTGTCACATTATATCAGAATACCATTGCTTCCAACCAAAGGACTTCTTGATCCAACAATCAATATAGTTGAACTTCTGTTCATATTCTAGGAACATTTCTGGATGGAAATATTCAAGAAACATGGTGAATGCATTCTCTTCAATTTTTTGCTCTTGTTGTTGTTCTACTTTAGAAACTTGTTTTGTAGGAACAATCTCATAATAAACCTTTTATTTTCCTTTTTTCTTTTTCTTTGGGCTAGCTTCTGAACTTTCAGGATTCAGAGAGAACTTCAGAATTTCTTCCATATCTTGTTTCTTCGTATGGATCTGAAAGTCATAAGTGTTGCTTAGAAGATAATCAGCACCTCTGATTTTATTCACACTCTTTTGCCCTGCAAGATAACTTTTCCTTATAAATTCCCTGAAACTTATTCTTTCTTTGATCAAATAGATTATTTCTTCTTTGCTATCAGATTCTTCAACAAAATCTATCATATAGTTCAGAAGCCATTTGAGAGTGGATGTTGAATACTTTTGAATATCAGATGCAATGAATGTCTTGGTGACTCCTTCCACAATGTACATAAAACTGATGTCTGGATTAGTGAATAATCTTCTTAGCCCTAATCTGTCAATACTAACAGGCTCTGACAGATTCACTTTGGATAATCTGAATTCCAAAGCCAGTTGAAAATTATGCATAATCAGATTTCTAATATAAATCCTCAAAATTCGTCTAATATCTGAAACAAGTTCAGATTCTTCTTTTTTGACACAAAAAGCTAAAGTTACCAGCTTGTCTTGCAGTCTTAACTTGTACATATCAAATTGAGTAAATTCACATAAAGTACCATCCCTTCTTTCAACTCCAAATTTGACTATGAACAAGTCATCTTCAACAGTTTTAGTTAAACATCTGATCTTGTTAGATCTAATTAGCCCCAATTAGATTGAAAGTTTTATAAAGAATTGTATTTTGGGCTTTTTAGTGTTTTATGGGCTTGGACTTAACACATGTATTGGGCACCTATAAATATGGTGTCTTAGCTTCATTTGTAAGTAAGTTTTGGGAGAGAACACACTTTGCACACATACAGACTTATGAGAGTCGGTTCATTCTAATATGTGGTGTTCTTCACAATTCCCCTCCATAATGATGAATACATGAATATGAGTTGATGATTTTGTGATTAATGTTCTTTAATTCTCTATCTCTTCTCTACATATTATGGAGTTTTCTCAATTGTTGCTAGTTTGGGATCTAACAATTGGTATCAGAGCTAATTGAAGAAACTTTTCTTCAATTCGGTCATCTATGGCAACGATTGTAGAAATTGGTTATTGATTTTGGTGTTTTGGTGCTTCTATTGTTTCAATCACATGAGCCAAAACCCAATTATCACTTCTATGATATGATTTTCTGTTTTGAGCATATTTGAGATTCAATATTTCATCTAGATGAGATTTGGATGATCATTCATAGAAGATTGTATTGATTCTAAACCCAATCTAATTCTGCACACCACATGTTTGATGAAATGTGTCTGTGAAAATTTAATTTCAGTAAATTAGATCTAATCAGTTTTACCACATGTGTGTATGTGTTTTGATTAAATTTGATCTCCCTCCTTCATTGGTCTAATTTTTAGCACTAAGTAGATGGTTGATCTTTGATCCCATCTTGTTGTGTGCTTGAGTTCATAGCTTCTAAGCAACTCGGTAATAGGGCTGTTGATCTTTGATCTGGCCTTATATTAATCCGAGATTGAACTCTTTTATTTCATTAGGGTTTATTTTAAAAAGAATCAATAACCTGTTTTGTTTTAAAATTGGAGGGATAAGGGAGATGTTCTTATCAGATCTTTCAATTTATGATCACTATGCTTACTGTTACTTTCCAGACTTCACTGCTCGGTTTTGACCGTCTTGGAATTTGCTCTTATTAGATCAATTTTCTGTTTAGGTAGAGGCAATACAAGTAATTAATGGAAATTGTTGGTGGTAAATTGGTGAGATAATCCAAAGTATGGCTCATCTCGAATATGTCATGAGTCTGCATGAAATGGTTGTATACACTGCCGCCCAACTGGTTACAAATGTGGTCTCATCCAAATTACATCAAATGGGTATTTTGGATATGCAAATAATCGGATTGCTCGGGGTTTAAAGTGTTCCCTTCAGAAGTTAAGTCGGGTGCTAAAGGATCCGAACCTTTGTTAGAGCAAAATTTGAGTCGGGAATGCCTTCTATTTGAATTGGTCAAGAAGCAGCTTATATAGATGATGATATACGAGCACAATTCCATTTCTGTAGAAGTAGTAAAGCATTCGATACCCATTGTTCATAAGCAAAAGAAAAGGTGGTAACAGGAAAGGTCCAGTTGGTTGGGAATGTTTATTGAAGTATATACATTCAATTACAGAAGCATTTACAATACTTCAGAAAGTCACAGAAAAGCTAATGGTTCTACTTGAAGAAGAAGGATAAGTTTGAAGATGTAGGTGAATGTGAATGGAATTAAGAGACTTGTTCGAGCAGATGTACTTAAAATGGAGATTATTCCAAATCTAAAGGAGGTTGATGCTGTTAAAGTTCTTCGGCTTCTTCAGCTAGAAACAGCAGCCGGTGCTGCAATCATTTCTTTAATGCCATTGGCATTAATTTTTTTATATACATCAGTCCATAGAAATCAGCAATAAGTCATCATATCCGAAATCTATGCAGCAAAAGATTGCGAGACTTGGTGAGCGGACGTCCGGTGGTAACGAACCAAAGAGTTTGTTCATGAAAGATTAATGCAATGGAGATTACTTTCGATGTATCCTTAGGCGCACAACAAATCTATGATGATTATACTGGACTTATTTGTTTCTGATCCAGAGAACTGCCTCTGCTTATGATGATGACCAGAAGATCTTATCTTTATAGACCAGAGATCGAAACAAACCAGAAAGTTATCTGATCAGCTTGATAAGCCAGAAACTCGGTTTGCAAACTAGAAGTGTTAGTCTTTTCAGGCTGTTAATTTAGATATTCAGAAGCTCAGAAGATCAGAAACATCTGAATTAGAAGCTTGGATCAGAAGGTATTTCAGAAGGTATAACCTTCTGGAGGTGGTCGTCCAAAAGCATAAGAGCTGTCCAAAAGTTTCTGCAAAGCTGTCCATTAAGCTGTTGATTCAGAAAATTCGATCAGGAAGAAATCAGATTCAGAAGCTTAGACATCCAGAAGTTCTTCTCTTTGTCTTAATCAAAAGCTTCATATAGAAGCATTTTTTTTTTTTTTTTTTTTTTTTCAGTAGCAAGCTTATTCAGATGCTTAATCAGCTTAAACAGAAGAGCTTAATGAGCTTAATGCGACAGAATTAGATCAGAAGCATTTCTGAAGAAGCTTAATCAGAAGACGCAACCAGAAGAAATCAAAAGCATAACCAGAGCTAAATAAGTCAATCAAATCTTAATGAGACAGAGATTGTTGTTCAGAAGCTTAACAAGAGCAAGTTTATCAAAAGCATATTCAGAAGGTTAAGCTATCCAGAGCTGTCCAGAAGCTTCTGAAAGCTGTCCAGAAGTTGAGATCTGCAGCTGTTCAGAAGCTATCCAAAAGCACGCCTTTCAGTAACCACCATCCAGAAGCTATACTTAATCAAAGCTTTATCAAGGTGTTGTCCAGAATCAGAAATTGCAAACTGAGTTCTGTATGCATACCAGAGATCTGTGCACGAAAGCTTCATGTAGAGGAGATTATCTTCTGATTCGATCAGATCAGAAGTCAAGAAATTTTTGTGTTGATTTTTACAGAAACTTCATCAGAAGCTTAATCGATAAGATGGTGAAACCAACTCTGGAATTTCAGAAAGCCGAGGAGCCATATTCTTTGTATTCTTGCTGGTTAGAAGTTTTATTCAGAAGATGCAATCAGAAGCGATCAGAAGCAAGTTTATACAGAAGCATAAAATCCCAGAGGTTTTCAGAAGTTTTTTTTTAGTACCTGATTCAGAAATCATCCAGAAGCTGTTCAAAAGTTGTCCGAATACTGTCCGAAGTTCGATCGAAGCATTTCGAATTTGCACGATCTTTGATTGATAAGAAGCCAAACAGACCTCCCAAAGCTGTCCAGAAGGTGTTTTAAAAGTTTTCCAAAAGATCAGAAGGCAACTCAGTTCAGAAGCTTAATGAAAGCTTAATCATAGCATTCTTCAAAAGCTTATCCAGAAGCTTATTCAGAAGCTTTAGCTGTCCAGAACTTAATCAGAAGCTTCATCAGAAGCTTAATCAAAAAGCTTCAATCAGAATAGTTCTGAGCCTCTTTAGGTTGTTGTTCAGATGCTTAGAAGTGCAGCACATACACTTCAGAAGCCATACAGAACTTCTGAACGCTGTCCAGAAGTCAGATGAGATGAATTTTTCAGAAGCTTCAATCCAGAAGCTATACAAATATCAGAAGCTAAATCTTATTCAGAAGCTCAGTCGGAAGTTTTTTTTTGAAGCTTGATCAAAGCTTAATAAGACAGATCTTACTTAAATTTTAATGGGACAAAAGCTTAATTATAAGTGCCCTTATGTAGAAGCTCTGAATGGTGCATTTCATGGTGTTCGGTACGATCAAAACTCCCAACCCAGAGCTCACGAGACCAAACTTCATGTTGGACCAGAGATGGACCAGAGGTAGTCCAGAGCATCATAATCAATGTATGTTGGTCCAGAGCTCACATCGAACCGAAGCCCGTAACCCGATTATTTTTCAGTTTTCTGACAGCATTGCGCTGTTTCAGAAACATGCGCACAACGTTTCACTCAAAGCTCCAATCTACATGAATCCAGTTGCGTTAGAACGATAACACACATATGCACGACTTTGAAGTTTTGAATTTTCTCAAATTCAGTGAGCTGACATGTCTTATTCACTGTCAAAGTCTGTTGTCTAAAGCTGGAACGAAAGCAATGATTTTCACTCATACTCCTTCCAATTTCCGATGGATGTTCGCATGTCTGTTCTTCATGGATTCAAGTTACATGTGTGACATATTTATTTTCACAATCTCCTCTGTTTTTAATTCTAAAGCTCGGAGCTGAATTCAACTCAACGAGGTCTAAAGCGTCAAATTCTTTGTTTTGATGACTGTTTTGCGCAGCTGAGGGAAAACTTGCACAACTCACTCAATTTTCATCCAAATTGGTTGATTCAAAGCTTGTTGATAAGCTAAGAGGCTGAAGTTCAATGTGCATGTTTTATGTTTTCTCTCAATAAGTCTCCTCAATGGTCAAAAACAGCTATAAAGTTGAGTCATGAAAGCTGGACAGAACGTGTAGAATGTCTCGGTTTTTCAAGAATATGAGCCTACATTTGAGGGGGAGCTTGTAAAGTCTTGAAGAATTGAAGAATGGCACATAAAAGCTTCTAAAGAAAGCAAGGGGGAGTTTATTTGATGGTGCTTTCTTTATAAAACTTTAGGGGGAGATTGTTAGATCTAATTAGCCCCAATTAGATTGAAAGTTTTATAAAGAATTGTATTTTGGGCTTTTTAGTGTTTTATGGGCTTGGACTTAACACATGTATTGGGCACCTATAAATATGGTGTCTTAGCTTCATTTGTAAGTAAGTTTTGGGAGAGAACACACTTTGCACACATACAGACTTATGAGAGTCGGTTCATTCTAATATGTGGTGTTCTTCACAATTCCCCTCCATAATGATGAATACATGAATATGAGTTGATGATTTTGTGATTAATGTTCTTTAATTCTCTATCTGTTCTCTACATATTATGGAGTTTTCTCAATTGTTGCTAGTTTGGGATCTAACAGATCTTCTTTATCAAAGTTGAATCATGTAAATTCTGAATTCCATGCTTCTGAAGATAACTTCTTACATTTGAAATATGCTCCTCAGACCATTCATCATTCAGAAAATCTTCCAATGTTGCAAATTTTAGACTTCTTCTGTACATAAAACAATAAGTATCTTATGGAAATAAAATCTGACTGTCTTCAGAATTGAAAAGAATCTCTCTGTCATAAACTTGATCCATGATTGGTTCTTCAAGCATTGGAAGATCAATAGCAGGAATAGCAATACATGATCTGAACCTTACTTCAACCTTTTCAGAGAAACTCATAAGAATTTCATTTGAAATTTCAATATTCTCCATGTGGCATAAATCAATCTCTATATTAAACCTTTCATCTGGTTGATTCAGAAATTCTTTGAAGATAGTCAATCTGTCATCCAAAAATCTACACTCCAGATTTCTTGGATTATTCAGAAATAAATGTACCCAACATAATTGACTTAACAAAGTCCACAAATCTTCAGATATTTCTTTATAAACAACATTCAGAAGTTGTTTTGGTTTCCAAATCACCAAGTCTCTATTTTCATTCGCCTCCAAATTCTCTTCCATATTCACTTCAGATTCATCATATCTATCTGCATCTTCTTCAAACATAATTACATCTGATAGATCACTTGGTTCACCTATCACACCTTCAAATGCCAGATATTCTCTTAACATTTCTTCATTCGAATCTGGAATCACATCTGTTTTATCTGAACTCAAGTTTCCTTCAGAATCAAAACGTAATTTTTCTGTTTCAGATCCTTCATCAACAAATTCTTCAGAAGAAGCAATATCAGCCTCTTGTCCTTCATTTTCAGCAATAAGAATATCTTCTATAGCTTCAGACATTCTATTTGTATCTTCACCAGTATTCTGAGCTTCTTCAGAAGTCTTCTCAGAAGATTGACCTTGTGGAATTTCATCATTTTCAAATACTCTTTGTCACTTCTCCCCCTCTTGATTATCAGGAATCTGATCATCAAGACTATGTTTCAAAGTATCTGCCTGTGGTCTACAGTCTAAAATAGATAATCTGGTATCTAAGTTTGACTGAGAAGTCTGAATAGAAGATAGCTGAGTCAGAATTTGATTGACATCATCCTTTGATGCAAATTGAGATAATTCAGGCTGAGTAGTAGAAGAAGAAGGCTGAGAATATTTCAGAGAAGATACTGCAGAAACCACTTCTGAGAAAGCATTCAGAATAGCTTGTTTGAAAGAATTAAGAACACTAGAAGTTGACAACTGAAAGTCATTCAACTTATTCACCATAGTTTCCTCTTGTTTTTCCACCCTATCCTCCATCACCTTTTTTGTGTTATCCGTCAATTCCTTTATGTTCTTCTGAATCTTGGCAAATTCAGAAGTACATAAATCCTTGAATTCTAGGAATTCAGAAGATGTGGGTAAATTGCCAAGACCAACAGATGGTCTTGTTTGCAGTCCTTCAGAAGAAAGATGGCTTGTAGATGCCACAGCATCATGAATCACAAGAGAATCTATGAATGGAGCTTTAGTGATGTTCACTCCACCAGGTCTTCCAACTAATCCTTGATACCCAATATTAGGAATATCTATAGTTTTTGAGGCAATGTGACAAACATTTTGCATATTTACATCTGAAAGATATGTGCTGGTGTGAATAAATTCCACATTAAGTGGTTCTTGAGGCTCAAGGTTGAGTGGACTCTCAGACTCTATGTGCTCAAAACAGTGAAGGGGGGACATATGTCCTTCTTTTTCAACAAAAGGAACTTCCAATTGGAGTCCTAATGGTAGATTAGTTGCTTGCCCCAATTGTGTTAATGAAACATCCTTCTGTTGTGAGATGGATGAGTGGCAGGGGGTGAACAAGTTTTGCAATGGGCTCACTGGCCTTTTCAATATTACCCACCAAAGAATGTGGAGTAATAGATGATGTGGGTGCCCGGCTTGGAACAGTTGGTGCACAAGTTTCTTTATTTTTTACTTGTGTTCTCCCCTCATCAATTCTTTGTCTCACCTTTCTACCCAGTCTCTCATTTACATTTTTCCTCTTTACACCTTAAGACTGTTCTCCCCATTGAACAGTCTCCCCACTCTTCTTAGGTATTCTAGACACCTTACCATACTCACCATTCTGGTTGGAATCAGGGGAAGAGACTACAGGTTTAGGTAGTCCCATTGATTCATAGTAGTCACTCAGAATCTTATTGTTTTGACTTACAAGTTCAAGTAAGTAAGCAGGTAATGGCACAACATTTGGAAATACCAGTTTAGCATTGGGTGGACGTAGACTATCCATTGAAAAAATAGGAACATGTACCTCATGAGTAAGATCAGGAATGACAGGAACAGCCTTCATTGCACCTTTGACAAAGGTTTGGAAAAATCTTTGAAAAGGAATATAGTTGTATGTTGATTTCTTCAGAACAGCAGATTTCAGATCTTCAAAAATTAGTGAAGCGTAATCATAATGCTTGTTGAATGCAACTCCATGGAAAATGAGCCTTCCATTTGTTGAAGCTTGATCTAAACTAGTACTTTTTCCAGAAAGGCAAGTGTTTAAGATTGAAAATAAATAGTACCAAATTGGGGGTAAACACTTCCTTCTGAATGAACTTAAAGCATTGAGTTGTTCAGAATTGCCCAAGCTCATAAAATCTGAAATCATCTCAGAGGATGATGGAATTGGATCATATGAAGTTTTCCCAAGAACTTCATCTGTTTTTGGAAGATAGTGAATATTTTATACATCTTCCACAGAAATACATACCCTGTATCCCTGAGTATAAGAGGAAATGTCATTGTTAGTTTCATCAATTTCAGCATAGTACCACCACTGTTGCAAGTAAAAAGCAGGGACTAAAAATTTTCTTGAGAGTAGAGCATGAACGGGATGTTTCTTCAGAATTTTGATCAAAATCATTTGATCAGCAGCAAAATCTGTCGATTTGAAGTTCAGAGCACAATTATTTTTCTTGATTTTGAGCAGCTTCGCCTCTGGAACATATAATTTGGACATATCAGGTCCATCACTGCTTGCAGCATGAGATTTAGACTCACTATCACCAGCATTGGATTCAGAAATTACCTCAATAGGCTTAATTTGAGTTTCCCCAATTTTATTAGTACTCGGATTAGGGTTAGGGTTTTGAATAGGAAAAGGATTTGAAGGTTCAGCTTCATCAAAGGCAGTTGTGGCCGTGTCTTGGACCACTTGATCATCATTCAAAGGAATTTCCATTGACCCAATCACTATTTTATGAGGAACAATTTTGAATGAAGCATTATTCGAAGAACCATCATTATCACTGAAACTTGATGAGGCAGAAACCATGACATTTGAAGTTGTCATTACTGGAAATGAACAAGGATTCAAAATGGATTGAAAATCAATAAACAAAGAGAGGTTTCGGAGGGAAAAATCACTGAAAAGTGAAGAAGATGATGAATCCATCGAATTAATATGACCGGATAATCGTAGATGGACACGTGTCCAAAAAGCAAATGTGATTAGAGTAATAATCATCCTTTATTTCGAATAATGGACAGTTTAATCGACGTGACCAAGTGTTCTCCAATGAAAATAAAACACGTGGCACACAGTTTAAGTGATATAGAAAATCAACAACGGGAAGTAAAGTTTTAAAGGCAAGTTTAAAAACTTCAGAAGTAGTCAAAATTTCTGAGAAAAAATTCAGAAGTCTGAAAGAAAGAATTCAGAAGTCTGAAAGAAAGAATTCAGAAGAGCTTCAGATCTTTTGAAGAAAGTTCAGAACTAAACTTTTAACAATTCAGAGGTTCAAAAATCATTTAAAACTACATACTTCTGAAAGAAAGAAATTATTTGAACAATTCAGAAGTAGGTTTGAACAAACAAAAAATTGATTTATCTGTAGAAACTTGTCCATGCTTCTAAGATTTGGAATTTAAGATCAATGACCACCGTGTCAGATCCTGTTGATACATGAGGAACAATGATTCTCCCCCTTAAACAATCCTACTCATCAAATTAGTGAAAAGAAAACAAGAGAAATGAACATAAATGAAATTATAAGTAAGATAAGGCAATCAAGTCCTGAGTAAAATAAGACTTCTGAGTAAAAAAAAAAATTATGAAAAGATGATAGCAGAAATTCTGAATATAAGAATTTTCAGAGGTGATTGAAAAAAAAATATCTCAGAACATATTTTTTAATTCTTAGTTGATGCTTACTTAACTACATAGACATATTCATCATGCCCAATTTACTTACCAAAAAGTTAAAATGTTTTTCATCAAGTGCTTTGGTAAATAAATCAGCTAATTGATAATCTGTCTGAACAAAAAACATTTCAATTTTACCTTTTTCCACATGATCTTTGATAAAGTGATATCTGACATCAATGTGTTTAGTTTTTGAGTGTTGAACAGGATTAGCAGTGATAGCTATGGCACTTTTGGAATCATAATACATAGGAATCTTTCTGAAAGTGTAACCATAGTCCTTGAGTTGTGTTTGCATGCAGATTACTTGTGAGCAACAAATTGCAGCAGCAACATACTCAACTTCTGCAGTTGCAGTGGAAACACAATTCTGTTTCTTTGAAGACCAACTCACAAGTCTATCACCCAAAAATTGACATGATCCAGATGTGCTTTTCCTGTCTAGTTTACAACCACCATGGTCTGCATCTGTGAAAGCTGTTAGTTCAAAACCAGAATCCTTAGGATACCAAAGTCCCAATGAATGAGAACCTTTGAGATATCTAAGGATTCTTTTAGCAGCATAGCAGCAAGAAGATGAGATTCCTTAGGATTAGTTTGATATCTAGCACAAATACATGTAGCAAACATTATATCTGGTCTACTAGCTGTTAAGTAAAGCAAAGATCCAATGATGCCCCTATATTTTTTCTGATCAACAGATTTGCCATTCAGATCAGGTGACAATTTACTTGCAGTGGCCATTGGAGTTTGAATACTAGAACAGTCAGACATGTCAAACTTCTTAAGTAAGTCTGAGACATACTTATATAGATTAATGAATATGCCAGTGGAAAGTTGTTTAATTTGAAGACCAAGAAAAAATGTTAACTCACCCATCATACTCATTTGAAATTCAGTTTGCATGATTAATTCAAAATTTCTACAAAATTTTGGATTAGCAGAAGCAAATATAATATCATCTGCATAAATTTGTATTAATATCATATCATCACCTTCTTTTTTCAGAAATAAAGTGGTATCAACAGTACCTCTTTTGAATTTGGAGTTCAGAAGAAAAGTTGTGAGAGTGTCATACCATGCTCTTGGTGCTTGTTTGAGTCCATATAAGGCTTTGTCCATGATATAAACATGATATGGAAACTCTTTGTGAATAAAACCTTCTGGTTGTTCAACATACACTTCTTCATGTAGAATGCCATTCAGAAATGCACACTTGACAACCATTTGGAACACTTTCATGTTTTTATGAGCAGCATATGCAAGAAACATCTAATGGCTTCTAGCCTAGCAACAGGGGCAAAGGTTTCATCATAATCAATCCCTTCTTGTTGACAATACCCCTTTGTAACAAGCCTTGCTTTGTTTCTCACAACAATTCCATTTTCATCCTTTTCATTTCTGAATACCCATTTTGTGCCAATTATTGATTTACCTTTTGGTTTAGGAATCAATCTCCAGACTTTGTTTCTTTCAAATTGATTTAGCTCATCTTGCGTAGCTAAAATCCAGTCTTGATCTTGAAGAGCTTCAACTGGCTTTTTGGGTTCCATGCTACTTAAGAAATTCACATACAGACACTCATTAGCTGTTGCTGATCTTGTTTGAACACCTTTTGATGAATCATCAATGATTTGATGAATTGGATGATTGGATGTCTATTTGTTCACATTTGGTAATGGTTGAACAGATGAGACATTATTGAAAGAATCATAATCATCAACAATTGCTTGTGTTTAAGTATCATGATTGATAGCTGAATGTAGATCTGAAGTCTCCCCCTCAAATGGAATATTTTGTACTGGTTCAGAAATAATTTGTACTGGTTCAGAAGTTGTAGTCACAGGATCGGAAACATGAATAATAGGTTCAGAAATTATTTGAGCTGTATCAGAAGTAACTTGTACAGATTCAGAAATAGGAATTTCTGAATTTGAGGTTGAGACTGGTGGTGCTGAGATATTTGATATTTGAATTTCTGAAATATCTTGTTCTGTTGTGCTTTTGAGAAGAGACGGATTCTGATAATATGCAGAAACATTAACAGAAACATCAAATAAATCTTGACATAACGAATCTAAATTTGATTTAAGTAAAGTTTGAGATTCAGAAGTGTGTTTTGTCTTGCTAAGTTCTGAATCCAAACATTCAGAAACTGGATTAAGTGTGAGTTCTGAACTGTCTTGTTCAGAAGTTAATGTTGGTTCATGAAATCTAATATTTGATGTCTCAATGATCCTTTGAGTTCCTTTGATTAGCACTCTATAAGCTTTGGATCTCTAAGAATAGCCAACAAAGATAGCAGCTACACCTTTAGATGCAAATTTGTCTAGATGCTGAGTATCATTCAGAAGAAAACACCTCCAACTAATAATTTTAAAATAATCAATAGAGGGTTTTCTTTGTTTAATAATTTCATAAGGAGTTTTAAGTAATTTTCTATTCAGAATTGTCTTGTTCTGAGTGAAGCATGCAGATGCAGTTGCTTCTGCCCACAAAGATATAGGGAGTTCAGAATATGCCAGCATGGTCCTTGCAGCTTCTACCAAAGTTTTGTTCTTCCTTTCAACAACACCTTTCTGTTGAGGAGTTCTTGCTGCAGAAAAATTATGTGAAATACCAACAGAGTCCAAAAGGTTCTGAAGTGTAGAATTTGTAAATTCTGTGCCATTATCACTTCTGATCTTTTGGATTGGTAGTTGAAGGAGAACTTGTATTTTATTCAGAAAAGGAATAAGTCTTTCAGAAGTATCAGATTTGAGCCTTAAAAATTCAACCCAAGTATATCTTGAATATTCATCCACAATAACAAGAATATACTTCTTTCCACCCATGCTTTGAGTCTTCATTGTTCTACACAAATCCATATGAAGCATTTCAGGTGGAGCTTTGCATGAAGATAGCATTTTCAGAGGATGGGAGCTTCTCTATAGGAATTCTTCTCAAATTTGAAGATAGCAGAACACAAGGAATTCTTCTCAAATTTGATCTTTGGTAGTCCTCTGTATTTTTCAAGTTCAGAAATGGATTTGAAATTCAGATGTGACATTCTTCTGTGCCAAAGCCAACTATCATTCTTCATAGTTGTGGAAATATAACAGACTCCTTCAACATAGAAAACCTTCATGACTTTGACATCTCCTTTTGAAAAAGTTCCATAGTCTCTCACATATCCTTTTGAATTATTACCAAAGATAAATGTTCCTCCATATCTCTCATGATAATCAGTTAGTAATTTTTTGAATGGTGTCATGTGTCTTGAACATCCAGAATCTAAGACCCACACATGACATATCTGCAAAAAATGATTATTGAGATTTAGGTACCCATTTAAGAATGGGTCCTGTCAGATTAGTTAAAAATTTCGAAGTTCTGAATTTTGACTTCTGATGTTTAATCTCAGAAGTTTGTTCAGAACTTTGTGATTTATCTTTTTTAAGTTTGTTTTTATTTTTATTTTTCTTTTAGTTTGCCAATTTAGCTGAAATTTTTTGAATTGTTGTCTCAAGTTTTGTTTTGTTTGTTTTAGCATTGAGAATGAAATTATGATGACCACAATTAATACAATGAATATGATTTTTTAGAAATTTGAATATATCAGTACAAGAATCAGAATCAACAATTTTTGATTTTGCAATAGAATTCAATCTTTTATTCATTTTATTGACATGTGGTACATCATGTTTCTTTGAATTTGAAATACTATCTAGTTTAACATTCTTTGATAGTCTTTCATCTTTTCTTCTCCAAACTAAAGTGGATAGCTCTGAAAAAGATAAGAAACGATGATTAGAATAAGAAGCTTTGTTACCAACTTTGGATTTTGAATGATGAACTTCAGATTAAGTATTAGAAGACTGTCCTGTTTCAAAATATTTAACTCTGGTTATGAAATCAGAAGATGATATGGATGATTTTTCTGAAGTCAGAGAAGTAATTTTAGATGTAGGAGTTGTAATTGATTTCATTGAAAAGAATTTAGATTTATCTAATGTTGTTTCTTTCAGAAATTCTTCCTTTAGAAAAACTGTATTAAACATTTCTAAAGGCAGTTTTGTTCTTCAGATTTTAATATCTCTCCTTTGGTCATACAAGATTTGGTTTTGTAAACAAGATAACCATCTTTATTAATTACTTCAACTACTTGTTCATTATCATCTTCTGAATCAGAAGCATTCATTAATTCTGAGAATTTATTCTGAGTCATAATAGATGCAAATACTTTTTGAGTTGTAATTTTCTCATATTCATCATCAGAATTATCAAAGAATATTTCTGAATTTTCATCATTGTCTTTAAGAGATTCAATTTCTGAAAATTCATCATATTGCTCTTCATTAATTTCTGAGTTGTTTTCTGAAATTTCTGATGTAATGTTTTCAGAAAGTTGTTCAGAAGTAAAAACAGATTTTTCTTCAGAAATAAATTTTGATTCAGAAATCTTATCTGAAGTGTTCAAAACTTGTTCAGATATTTCTTCAGATTCAGAATTAATTTTTGTTTCACCAGAATTAAAAGAATTTTCTTCGGAAAATAAGGTCTCTAATTTAACAAATGGAATTCTTTCAGGTAAAGAATAGTTAATAGGTTTAGAAATAACACCTGTATTTGATTCATTAAAAATCTTCATTTTTGAATAATCATAAAGATTTGCAGGTGTCTTTTTCAGATTTTGACTTTTATTATAGCCCAAACCTGCTTCTATATTGTAAAATTTTGAACTCTGAGCCTGATTTGTCAAAATATTCAGAGTTTGTTCAGTTTGACCTCTTTTAAAGTTCAGATCTTCTAATTCCTTAATCTTTTTGTAAAGATCAAGTCTTTCTTGATTGAGAAAGTTCATTTTGACATTCAAAACTTTTTTTCAGATTTTTTATTTTGTATATCCTTTTGGCAGAGTGTCCATTTTTTCTTTTAATATTAACTATTCTTTAGAGACTTTTTCCAGAATTTGTTCAGCTTCTTGGCAATTTAGTTTATAAATTTGGCTTTCAACTCTGAATTGATTAACCAAAGTTCTTTCCCCTTTTATTCTATTTATGAGACTTTCAAATTCAGAAAACATATTCTGAAATTGATTTTTTATTTCAGAATCTCCAGAATTAGATTCAGAACTTTGGTCAGAAGAAGAATTTGATTCAAAATTTAATTCAGAAGATGCAGAAAATACCTCAGAATCATGTGCATGTTTGTCTTTCGGATCCAATTGGCACATATAGCAATTTGAAGCATAATGAGCTATTTCTTCATCATCATCTCCATCACTCCAGTTTAACCAGTCTTCCACCTACTTCGTCACCAGAGCTGGATTTAATTTCTTCTTCTTAGCTAGAAGATGCTTCTTCTCATAATAACCAACATTTTTTACCTTAGGCATTTTGCACTATCTTGCAAAATGACTAGGTTTACCACAGTTAAAGCACCTTGCTGGTTCAGAAGAATCTTGTCAACAACATCTTGATGTTTCTTTTGTCCATCTTCGGATCTGGAGTTGTTCTTGTATTTCTGAGTATACCTTTGATTATACTGTTTAGTCATAAAGGCTATATTCTCAGAAATTCTCTTCAATTCTTCATCAGATTCATCTCCATCACACAAGGAGACTTCAGAAACTTTACTCACCTTGTTTTTTGATGAGTGGTCATTGAATTATTTAGTTTCTTGCTAAGTAAGGCCACAATATCATTTTCCTTTTTCAGCTCAGTTTGTCTTTTCTTTATTTTGTCCTCTTGTTGGAACAAAATTCCATACACATCATGTATGGTTTTTCTGGACAAATTTCTTGTGACCATATTATCAGAAAACTAGACCACTCATTGCCCAAGTTATTAAGAAATTTATTGTTGTTTCTGAGTTGGATTTCTGAACACCATTTCTTCTAAGGTCATTCAGAATGTTATTAAATCTGTTGTATGTATAAATAATAGATTCACCTTCTTTATTTCTGAAGTTTTCATATGTTCAAACACAGATATTCAACCTCTGAGCTTGAGCTTTAGTGCTTCCTTGCATTTGAGCTTCAACCTCATCCCACATAGCTTTGGCAGATGTTAGACTATCTACCCTATTGAAGATTTCATTTGGAATAGCCATAGTGAGTAGGGTTAATGCCCTTCTGTCGATTTTGGCTTGATTCTTCTCAGCAGCACTATACATACCTGGACTTTTCTTGATTCTCGAGGCCGGCATCTCAGGAGTAGATTCAGTTCTTGGGACAGCAGGAATTTCCACATAGACCTCCAGAGGGCCATTTATGATTGATTACATTAAGGCTTCATCGAAGTTGTCCAAGAACTGGATCATTCTGATTCTCCATTGATGATACTCGCCCAGAAACAAGGTATGTGGTTTTGTTTCAGATCCGATGGAGACGATTTCTTTAGACATCTTGATTTGATTTAGATTGAGAATTCACCTGTAATTGAATCTTGAATTTATCGATCAAGAACACCAAGAACTTGTCAGTTCTGACAAATTCTTCTCTAAATTTTCAAGAACAGATGAATAGGCTCTGATACCAATTGTTAGATCCCAAAAAATCAAAATATAGAAAGATATATGTATAAGAACACGAATTATAACACTGAATGTTATATATTGTATTGATTAGATGAACTGGATTACAAAATATGTCTTTTCAAGCTTTTTCTATATGACAGACATGTTCAGAATTACTTCTGAACTTCTTCAGAAGTGTCTTCAGAAATATCTTCAGAACTTCTTCAGAAATATCTTCAGAACTTCTGAAGTTGCCACTTTAGAAGTTATGCCTTAGGCTTTTCTTTCCTCGTCTTCTGAGTTCTGAATTTTTCTATATTCAGATCTTTACCATCTTCAGAACCCAGTTCCTTTTGAATCTATTATATTATCTCTATCAGATACAATGAAAGTCAAATTTTGAAGAAAGGTGTTGTAAATAAACTTGTTGATCATTCTTTCCCTGAAAGAATTCCATTTTTCAAATCAAAAGTTTTGTTTTCAGATGAAAACCCTTTTGACTCAAGTGATTCAATAAAAAAAATCTAAATCAGAAATAAGTTCTAAAAGAGTCTCTGAAGATTCAAATACTTCTGAAGTTACTTCTGAAGTATCTTCTGAATTAAAATATGAAGTTATTTCAGAAATTGATACTTCTGAATGTACATCAAATAATACTTCTGAAGCTCAAACTAAAATAGATTCTAAAGAAATTCTTGAAGACATATATGAAGAATTTTCTAAAATTGAATGCCTCAGATTCTGATGATGATGATTATCCTAATGTTGCAATAATAGACAAAGATAGGTACCTAGTTTACAAATCCAAATCTTCTGAAATAAATTCTACACTTCAGAAATGACCGAGGGAGAGACATTAAAATCTGAATAACCAAAATTACCCTCAGAAATGTTTAATGATGTATTCTTGAAAAGGGAATATAAACATTGTACATCTTCTGAAATAAATTCTTCAACAGGTTTCAATTCTGCTTCTTCTACAAAATACTTTAAAAGACACATCTTCCTTAACAACAGAAAAATCATCATTATCATCTTCAGATTTTGTCACAAGAGTCAAGGTTTTTGAAAAATGACAGTCTTCCAATTCTAAATCTGAAAAACTTAATTCAAAAGTTGAAAAGAATATTGATAAAAGTTCTTCTTATTCTAATCCTCATTTCTTATCTTTTACAGAGCTATCCACTCTAGTTTGGAAAAAAAAAGTGAAAGACTATCATAGAAAGACAAATTAGATAGTATTTCTTCTTTTATAAAATTTGATGTACACAAAGCCAATACTTAGAATAAAAGCAAGCATTTTGTTCTTAAAACAAATGTTGTTAATTCTTGCTTATGTGTTGAGATATTGAAGGTTATTAAGAATCATATTCATTTTATTAAATGTGGACATCATAATTTTCAGTTAAATTCCAACATCAAGCAGATAAATCCTAACAAACCAGTGAAGAATTCTTCAACAAATTTCTCAAAAAGAAAATATAATAAGTATAAAAAGGATAAATCTGTTAAACAAAATTTTGACAAAATTTTGACAAAATTCTGATTTTACTTCTGATAAATCAAAATTCAGAATTTCTTCTGTAATAGCTAATCTGAAAGGACCCATTCTTAAATAGGTACCTAAATCCCAATAATTGTTTTTGCAGATCTGTCATGTATGGGTTTTAGACTCTGGTTGTTCAAGATACATGACACCTTACAAAGAATTACTAACTGATTATCATGAGAGATATGGAGGAATAGTTTGCTTTGGAAACAATGCAAAAGGCTATGTGAGAGGATATGGAACTTTTACAAAGGGAGATATCACTCTAATAAAAGTTTTCTATGTTGAGGGTCTCAAGCATAATCTGGTTAGCATAAGTCAGTTCTGTGATAAATATTGGAAAGTTGAATTTGACATTGATTTTTGTCATGTTCTTAGTTCTGAAAATCTAAACAAATTAACAGGCTATAGAGATGGAGATATCTACACTGCTACTTTTACTAAAGATGGTCAACTGCAAGGAGTATGTTATATTTCTACTACCATGAAAGAAGAAAGTTGGTGATGGCACAAAAGGTTATCTTATTTAATTTCAAAGCAATTTCTGAATTGGAAAGAAACAAATCAGTGAGAGGTTTGCCAAAGATCAAGTTTGAAAGAAATTCATTATGTGCTACATGTGATCTTGGAAAGATAAAAAGAAGTTCAAATCCTCTAAAAATGCCTTCTTCATGTCAAGCACCACTTGAAATGCTACATATGGATCTATGTGGACCAATGAAGACTCAAAGCATGGGAGGAAAGAAGTAGATCCTAGTAATTTCAAAACTCTTTATGAAATTATTAAAAAGAGAAAACCCTCTACTGATTATTTTAAAATATTTGGATGCAGGTGTTTTCTTCTCAATGACACACAACACTTAGACAAATTTGCTCTTAAAGGAGTAGCTGGAGTGTTTGTTGGCTATTCTCATAGAAGGCACACAAAGGATCATTGAAAGTTCTAATATCAGATTTCATGAGCCAACAATAACTTCTGAAGAAGACAGTTCAGAACTCAAGCTTAATCCAGTTTCTGGAATCTTAGATTCAGAAAAGAGCAAAACTGATAAAACTTTTGAATCTAAACCATTACTAAAATCAAATTTAGATTCATGTGTTAAGATTTATTTGACATTTCTGTTAATGTTTCTACAGATTATCAGAATCCATCTCTTCTCAGACCTATTCCATAACCGATTTTCACATAAACTTCTATCTCAAATCCTTCTGAACAACCTAACTCTACCTCAAATTCCGAACTTCCTACTTTTGAATCTGTACAAGTTAATTCTGCACCAATTCAGGTCACTTCTGAACCCACAATACCTATTTCTGAACAAGTGACTATTCCTTGTGAACCTGTACAGAGTCTTCAATTTGAGGGGGATACTTCATATCTGAATTCAATAATTAATCTAAATTCTGAACCATAGGCAATCATTGATTAATATGACTCCTTAAATAATGTCTCATTTGTTCAACCAATGCCAGATGTGAACAAATGGACATCATGTAATCCCATGCATCATATAACAAGTGATGTCTTAAAAGGGTACAAACAAGATCAGCCATAGCTAATGAATGTCTGTATGTGAATTTTTCAAGCAGTATTGAACCCAAAAGTCAAGTGAAGCTCTTTAGGATCCGGACTAAATATTAGCTATGCAAGATGAGCTAAATCAATTTGAAAGAAACAAAGCCTGGAGACTAATTCCAATACCAAAGGGAAAATCAATTATTGGCACAAAATGGGTTTTCAGAAGTAAGAAAGATGAACATGGAACTATTGTGAGAAATAAAGCAAGACTTGTAGCCAAGGGCTATTGCCAACAAGAAGGTATAGATTATGGAGAAGCCATTAGGATATTTCTAGCTTATGCAGCACACAAAAACATGAAAGTCTTTCAAATGGATGTAAAATGTGCATTTCTATATGGAATTCTTCATGAAGAAGTGTATGTTGAACAACTAGAAGGCTTTGTTAGCAAGGAATTACCAGATCATGTTTATATCTTAGATAAAGTTTTATATGAACTTAAACAAGCACCAAGAGCATGACATGAAACTCACACAACTTTTCTTCAAAAGAGGTAAAGTAGATACAACCTTATTTCTGAAAAAGGAAGTTGAAGACATGATCTTAATACAAATATATGTGGATAATATTATATTTGCTTCTACAAATCCAAAAAATTATAATTTTTTTGAGAAAATGATGCAAACTGAATTTGAAATGCGTATGATGGGAGAGTTAACATTCTTTCTTGGTTTACAAGTTAAACAACTTCCCACTAGCGTATTCATTAATCAAACTAAGTATGTTTTGGACTTAATTAAAATTTTTGCCATGTCTGAGTACTCTACTATTCAAACACCAATGGCCACTGCTACTAAACTTGAACCAGATTTATCTGGTAAATTTGTTGACCAAAAGGAGTACAGGGGTATTATTTGTTCTTTGCTTTACTTAACAGCAAGCAGATCTGATATAAGGTTTGCCACATGTATTTGTGCAAGATATCAAGTCAATCCTAAAGAATCTCATCTTCTTGCTGCAAAAAGAATACTTAGATACCTAAAAGGTTCACCTTCATTGGGACTTTGGTATCCAAAGGATTCTGGATTTGAACTAACTGCTTTCACATATGCAAATCATGGTGGTTGTAAATTAGACAGAAAAAGGACATCTGGATCATGTAAAGTTTTGGGTGATAGACTTGTAAGTTGGTCTTCCAAAAAGCAGAATTGTGTATCCACTTCTACTGCAGAAGCTGAGTATGTAGCTGCAGCCATATGTTGCTCATAAGTCATCTGGATGCAAATTCAACTCTAAGATTATGGCTATACATTCAAAAATATTACTCTGTATTGTGATTCCAAGAGTGCCATAGCCATTACAGCTAATCGTGTTCAAAACTCAAAGACAAAACATATTGATGTGAGGTATCATTTTATTAAAGATCATGTTGAGAAAGGAAACACATAAATGTTTTTTGTTCAGACTAATTATCAACTGGCAGATTTGATTACCAAAACACTTGATGAAAAAAGGTTTAATTTTTTGGTAAGCAATAGGAATGATGAACTTGTCTCCATGATTATTTTACATCAACTAAGAATTATGGTTTAAATTCTGAGACTCAATCATTCAGAATTCTGAAAATCTTAACTTCAGAAGTTCTGAGGTTAACTTTTCAGAAGTCTATCTTTCAATTCTCAGAAGTACTAATTCTTAATTTCTAAAGTTGTTGTATTATAATACTTATCATTTTTTTCTTTTAACATATCTATGTATAGCATTTTTCAAGGGGGAGATATATATTTTTTACTCATGATTCAAGGGGGAGTGGTACCAATACATGATGCTTTGATTCATTCTTATTACATCTCATACAAGATCTGAAAAGATGGATACTTATTCTGAAATTACATATCTTAGAAGTATGGACAAACTTCTGAAGAAATTTACATGTTTTAGAAATTGTTCAAACTTACTTCTGAAATACCAAACTGTTTTATATATTCAGAAGTATGTAGTTTAAATGTTTTTCATGAATTACAAGACATATCATTCAAGTTTTGAAGAGAATTTGTAAGTTCTGAAGGCATTCTGAATCATTTCATCAAACTTCTGAATTTGTTCTTAGAAGTTCTGAACTTCCCATTGAGAAGTTGTTTTTTAATTCAAGCAAGTGCCACATGTTTGAATTTCATTCAAGGAGCCTTAATCAAGTCGCAAAACGGTTCATTAGTCCAAATTTACAGTTATAATCTATGATTATATTCTTAATCATCAATACTTTTTCCTTCCTTTTCTGCCACGTGTCCTTTTCATATCTTCCACGTCATAAATCAATGACATCGTCATCTTCTTCATTTTTTAGCGAAAACCTCCGAAAGTTGTTTTCTTCTTTCTTTGAACTTCAAACTTTCTCAGAAAATAAAAATTTCACAAAAATGTCGACTTCAAACGTTGATCAACCCATTCAAACTTCCCAGTCATGCTTCAGTAACAACGATGACTCATCCAATGCCGATTCCTTCAAAATTGTTCCCAAAAATGTCATGATAAGATCGATTGATGTCTCCTTGGATAATGATCAAATGCTTGTGATAGATATCAAAAGTAGCTTCAAAAGAAGACTGGGTTCTGAAGTGGAAGGTTCAGAACTTAGAAGACAAATGGATAAAAGCGTAAGGCATAACCTCTGAAGTGGCTACTTCAGAAGTTCTGAGGATTCTGAAGAAGTTCTGAAGATAGTTCTGAAGACACTTCTGAAGAAGTTCTGAAGAAGTTCAGAAGCAGTTTTGAACTTGTCTGTCATAGTTGTACTTTATCTTTAGCACTTCCAATTGTATATAAATAGATAGGTTGTTATATCATTAGAACTAATGTTGATATATAGAGCTTGAAAAGATATACTTTTCTAATATTGTTTCATAATCAATACAACATACAACTTCAACAATACATTTCTTGATCTTATTTTTTAAATCTTTCTACACTCTTGATATTTGGGATCTAACAATTGGTATTAGAGCCAATTCATTTGTTCTTGAAAGTAAGAGAAGAACTTGTCAGATCTTACAGTTCTTGGTGTTCTTGATTGATAAATTCAAGATTCAATTTCAGGTGAATTCTCAATCTACTTCAATTCAACAATGTCGAAAGAAATCGTCTCGATCGATTCAAAAACTAAACCACCAACTTTGTTTCTGGGTGAGTATCATCAGTGGGGAATTAGGATGATCCAATTCTTGGAAAATATTGATGAAGCCCTGATGCAATCGATCGTGAATGGCCCTCTGGAGGTCTATGTAGAAATTCCTGCAGTTCCAAGAACTGATTCAACTCCTGAAATTCCTGCGTCACGAATCAAGAAAAGCCCGGGTATGTAGTGCTACTGAGAAAGCTCAAGCTAAAATAGATAGAAGGGCATTAACTCTACTCACAATGGCAATTCCAAACGAAATATTCAATAGGGTAGATAGTTTAACATCTACTAAAGCCATGTGGGATGAGGTTGAAGCCCAGATGCAAGGTAGTACTAAAGCCCAAGCACAAAGACTGCTGTGTGGGCACTTATGAAAACTTCAGATATAAAGAAAATGAATCAATCACTAACACATATCATAGATTCAATAATATTCTGAATGATCTGAGAAGAAATGGTGTTCAGAAATCAAATTCTGAGATAAATAACAAATTTTTGAACAACTTGGGTAATGAGTGGTCAAGCTTCTCTGATAATATGGTTACTAGAAATCTGTCTAGGAAATCAATTCATGATGTCTATGGCATCCTGTTTCAACAAGAGGACAAAATCAAGACTAGACAGTATGAATAGAAAAAGACAAATGAAATTGTAGCCTTATTAAGCAAGAAGTACAATAACTCTATGACCATTTCTGCTAAATCCAAAGTTTGTGAAATCCGAGAGACAACTCTGTGTGATGGGGATGAATCTGATGAAGAGCTTAAGAGAATTTCTGATAATATTGCTTTTATGACAAGGCAAAAAAAAATTTGAGCAGGAAACCCAGGCACATCCATTAAAAACAAAAGGTTACAAAACAAAACTGGTTACATCAAGGAAAATTAAGAAAGCAGCCCGACTTGGAAAGAATAAACCAAGCCACAAGTAAGCAGAACAAACACAGACTAATAGTAAAGACCAAGCAACAAGCAAAGAAACCTTTGCAACCCTTAGAGGAAACCACCCCAAGCGCTTTAAATTGTGTCTCCATTAGAAATTCTGCTCCTACACTTCCTCTTCCAAGCCATTCTCTGGATAATCAGTCCTCTTGCTTCTTTGAATAACTTCTCAATACTCCTATTGCAGTTTCCAAACAGCCTCTTATTCCGTTCCTGCCAAATATAATAGATAGTTGCAGATAAAGCAACTTTTTGCACGGTCGACCAAGCAGTATATTGACCATTGTTGATACGATCCATAATATCATCCCATGTCTCTGGAATATGCTGCAGAGAAACTTCCATTTTCATCAAGTTCCAAACTCTTTTTGAAAAGTGACATTGGAAGAATAAGTGATTATGAGTTTCTAGACATTGTGACACAAGAGACATTTCATATCCGAGGGGTTTTGCTTCCAGTTTAGGATACGATCCTGCGTTGGAAGTCGCATCCTGCAAGCCAACCAAGTACATAAAGCATGTTTAGGAATGTAGGCTTTATTCCACACCATCTTTGGCCACATTAGAATATCATAATCTAGAACCATAGAGGCCTAAGCATTGTGAATAGAGAACTCCAAATTCATATCATTCTGGTCACTCCACAGCATTTATCCTCCCCATCCGATAGGACAGGGACAGGAATATTTGCAAGTTGTGGGATCCTAGAAAGGAATTCATTTGGCCAGGCACTACCAATCTTCTGAATGAACTCACTGACAGAGTCATGAGCATGAAAACCTAGGGCATGGATGTGTCGATAGGACATAAGATAGCTCAAATGGCCAACAGGAAGCCACTTATCCTCTCAGGCATTGGTTGACAACCCATCACCAATTTGAACGATGAAGAAACGCCTTATGTGGTCACGAATCCTTAGCATGGTGCGGAATATCCACGACCACCAGTCCTTTTTCTTTAGGTTCCAGAAATTAATTCCTTGGATATAATAGGTACTTACCCATCTTACCCAAAGAGAATTCCTCTTCCTCAGTATGTCCCAGACATGCTTCGTGACCAGACACCGATTCCATAATTTAAGATTTTTGAGACCGAGGCCTCCATTCCTTTCAGGTTTGCAGATCTCCTCCCAAGAAACTTTGCATTTCCCACGAGAACTGTCCCCTTGGCCCAAAAGAAATCCCTAAAGAGAGATTCAAGAGCATAAATGATTCCAGCAGGGAGAACAAAGACCGACATCCAATAAACCTAGACCTCGCAAATGTGTCGTGTCGTGTCGGGTTTGTGTCGGGTTCAAAGGTTAAACGGTTTGAGAGTGCCTAAACCTAACCCGGCCCGTTTAATATTCGTGTCATGTCGTGTCAACCCGTTTAATTTTCGTGTCATTTTCGTGTCAACCCATTTAATTATATTGGTTGAAATATATTACCCTAATCCGTTTCATTCGTGTCTAGTTAGCATCTTGTGCCAGTTTTTGTCAGGTTTACATGAAATGTACAATCACTTTTTATTATTATTTTGTATATACTTTGTTAAAGAAAAACTATAAACTATGAGTTGTTGATGTTATTTGCCTAAGGGTCAAAGGGGTCTAATATAAACGGGTTACTCGGGTCATTTTCGAGTTGAAAATTTTGACCCTGACCTTACCTGTTTAATTTTCGTGTCGTGTCGTGTCAACCCGTTTACTTAGATGGGTTGAAATGTATTATCTAAACCCATTTAATTCGTGTCGAGTTCGTGTCGGATTAGCGTGTCGTGTCAGTTTTTTCCAGGTCTAAATAAACCTGAAGCGACTGAAGAACAGATAGAATAAGTTGCCTTCTTCCACCATAGGAAAGGAATTTGTTCTTCCAGTTATTCAACCGGCCTTTAACCCTTTCCACAAGACCATTAAAATCAGCCGTAGGCAGCCGAACAGGAGAAAGAGGCACTCCGAGGTACCAGATAGGAAACACCCCTTGCTGAAACGGTAAGGTATTGCGAATCGTCACCTTAACATCTTCCGGAACATTACCAAAAAAGATATCACTCTTTTCAAGATTGGGTGTCAGGCCAGACTTTAACTTGAATAAGTGAAGAGCCCTCTTAATGACTTCAACTGATAGAAGATCACCATTTGTAAAGACAAAAAGGTCATCAGCAAAGCATAAATGAGTAATTTGGAAGTCCGCACAGCCCGTATGATACCGAAAATCAGCAGCATCTTCAATACATCGCTTAAGAATAAGAGAGAAGCCTTCCATAATGATCATGAAGAGGTATGGAGACATAGGATCCCCTTGTCTTATTCCTCGCTTTCCTGTAAAAAAACCATGTGTCTGTCCTTGAAAAGCAACAGAGTAAGAGGGAGTAGCAATCATAACTTGGATCCATTTGATCAAAGCCGGATGGAAACCAAGGCCTTTAAGCATGCAGATTACAAATTCCCAGTTCACCATATCATAGGCCTTCCGAATATCAATTTTAAAGGCACACCTTGGAGGACCGGAGCTAAGATGGTATCCAGCCACAAGTTCATGCGCCATCAGTATATTATCCGAAATTCTCCGCCCAGGAATGAAGGCTGACAGTGCAGGATTTATTAAGAACCAGGTTCGGCTTCATTCTATCAGAGATAATCTTACTGATACACTTGTACCAAACCGAGCAACTGGCAATTGGTCGGAAGTCCGAAACCCTACCTGCATTTGGAGTCTTTGTGATAAGGCATAAGAGAGTGTCGTTTAATTCCCTGTCCAACCGACCAGAGTAGAAAAAGTTGTGAATCGCCCTCATAACCTCATTACCAATGACAGGCCAAGCCGCTTTATAGAATTTGGATGAAAACCCATCTGACCCTGGAGCTTTATCATTCCCAATCTGTTTAAAAGCAGCCAGAATATCTCCATCCTCTATAGGCCGAATCATAAACAATGATTCAGATAAGGTAAGCTTACGATCAAATAAATCTTCCACCATATGTGGCTGAAGGCTGGTATCCACTTCCCCAAGGATTGAGGCAAAATAGTCAATGAACGTCTTTGGCACCTCCTCATCATAAGTACAAACCCCTTGAGCATTCATAACCATAGACACTCTAGCTGAAGCCTTCCTTTCCCGAACTGCATGATGGAAGAACTTGGTGTTGCCATCGCCCTCATTCAACCATTTAACTTTAGCTCTCTGCTTCAACAGCTCTTCCTCCATACGGAAGGCTTGCTGATAGGCCAGGTGAATATCAGCAAGATCCTCATGAAGGTCAGAATTTGAAGGATCCGATTCACATGCCACTTGAATTAAGTCTAATTCATCATTCAGGGCCTTCGAATGCTTCCCAAGATCACCCATCCTAGATCGCAGCTTTCTTAAATGCGGCTTTAACAGTTTCTGCTTTCTCAGGACGTAATACATAAATGAACCCTGAACAGGGACATTCCATTTGTAGGCCACCACCAGGATAAAAGAGTGGTGAGAGGCAACAACATTATTAAACTTGTAACCCTTTACCTGCCTTCTCCTACCCCCTTTGAAACTTGCAACCCCCGGGAAATGATCAGAAAGCCCTCTCGGAAGAAAGATAGCAGAAGAATCCTGAAACCCATTTGTGAATGCATTGTTCATAAGAATACGGTCCAGTTTTCGCATAATGCCACCCTCATCCTTTGGCTTTTGATACCAAGTATACTAGCATCCCGTATACGGCAAGTCATACAGATCTACATCCTCAATGCACGAATTAAAGTCATCCATTTCACCATTCCGTTTAGAAGCCCCTCCATAACCATCATGCGGGAATAGCATTGAGTTGAAGTCCCCCATGATCATCCAAGGCTTGTCTACCATGAGGACTTTAAACTTACGGATACCCGACCATAGTTCTTTTCTTCTAGACCCACTAGTGGCCCATTAAGCGATAGTAAGAAAAATAGGAGCGATTTCTCCCTGAATAATCATCTCACAATGCATAAATTGGTGGTGAGATTCAAGAACAATGATATTCATAATATTGGGGTCCCAAACGCAAACAATTCTTGTGACAATATCACAATTGTTAGTGTTTCATGCCCAATCCCAACGCCTAAAGACTTTGGAGCAAACATCTGAAACATTTTTCCGAATTAAATGTGTTTCCAGAATAGAACAAAAACCTAAACCATTAGTATGGACCAGAGACTTAACCTCCCGTTGTTTTGGCGGGGCATTAAGGCCCCGGATCTTCCAACAACCCAGCTTAATCATGGGAAACAGAAGTCACACCCCCTGCGGGTTTCGTACCTCCTTTCTTTGGACCTGAAAATAACACTCCATGTCCCATACTACCAACATGACCTACCTCTCCACCTGCCTTTTCACTAGACAGAGCAGAGAATCTGTTAGAATTCGGATTCTTTAGAATTCCGTTTATTGATTTAGTAGGGTTTGTGGAATTCATAGACGAGCTTTGGACTGGCTTTTTTCCGCGATCCGACCCCCCTGTATTATTCTTTATAGCTTGTACCATTAGGTCAATTAATCCTACTTGAGGTGACCTTTTACTCTTTTCCTTGTCAGGTTGGTTCTCAACCACCTTAGGATCCTCAACAGTTTCAGCATCAGTCGCCCAGTTCCCTGATCGTGTACCATCTCAGGCTCAGCTGGCCGGACTTCAACTACCGCTTCCGCATGATTCTCCTTATTAACCACCTGGTTTTGACTCTGAGTTTGGGATTGATTCGAGCTTTGTCCCAGATCCCTGGAGTTTGGGTTATACGATATCACCTTTCCCTGCCCCTTTGGCCTCCATTGTTTCCTTTCCACCCTGGTCCAACCCCCTTCATCCACCTTTTTCTTCTCCTTTTGGTTAGAATTTCTTTCAAGTGCAGCCTTAGCGTAGGATGAGATTTTGTGACCAAAATTTTTGCATTTTTCGCACTGAGATGGCTCCCATAGGTTTTCAATCTGAACCTTTACAGCTTCAGCCTTACCCCCCGTCAGACTCGAAATTCTAACTTCAATCTCCCTTTTCAGCTTTCCTACCGCCCAAACATCCATAAGCACCTTGGCAAAGCTGGGTCTACCCGAAGCTTTTTCGCATATATCAGTCGTGCAAGCATCCATCCGTTTAGGAACCCCCAAGACACTAGCAATCCTGCTAACACCTTCTTTATTAAATGCCACAAGAGGGATGTTGTGGATTTTAACCCATAGGGGGCACGTGGTATGTTCCGGTTTGTGGAATCCCTTGGTTGGGTCCCACGGTTTCACGAACATCGAGACCCCTCTCACCATCAGTGGTCCCGCTTCCACAACACTAGAACACCCACCTTCGTCATTGAACCGGAAGAAATAGAGCCTATTGTTGTACCCCATAGCATCCTTGAAGCCAAATTTCCCACAGGATAGGGAAACAGAACGTTGCACAACCGGAAAGTGCACCCAAGGGCCCAGAAAATACCCACACAACGTGGTCTTGTAAGTTTGCACCATAGGTTCGGTAACAGATAATGGCAGATCAATTTCCGTTAGCTCCTTGTTTTCCAAAGGGAAGAAATCCAACTCCGGAGTGGATGTCTTTCCAACTACTGAGGCCCAGTTTTTCTTACCAGGCTCAACCACCGGCGATTGCAAATCCAAGGACGAACTCTCCAAAGTCGCATCTTTCAAATTCGTCGCAGCTGCTTGAGGGCTGACGTCAGCCCCTGGGACACTGACGTCAGCATAGACACCCTCCCCATGCACATGCATGGCTAAGCGTCACCCGGTAATAGGTCACAACGTGCGACCCGACAAACCCACCAAACACCCGACAAGAATCACAATACCGCCCAACAAAAATGACAGGTGCCACCCAACAAAAAAAAAGACCCGACAAAAAACTGACCCGAGAAAAACTCGCCCACCCGACAAGGCAACTGGAGGCTCACAGGAGAACGTGAGTAAGAGCCACACGAAAAAAACCAACCACGTGCCACCCGACAAACTGGGGTCCAGGCACCACTTGAGAAAAAAAGGTTACCCGATGAAAACTTAACCCGATAACCCACACGACAACCTTAAACCACCCGATAGAAAAATCGGACAGAAGCCCGACAAAACACCAAAAAGGGGGTACAGAAACCCTAGCTGCCGCCTAAACACAGACAACCCGAAAATCACGACTACAGGGCAACGAAGCTCTGGATCTACACTACAGATCGTATCCCAGAATCCCTACAAACCGTAGGGTTGACAACGAAGTTGTCGAAACCAAGAAGCTGAAGCCACGTAGGGTACGATCCGCCGCACAAATCCAAAGAAACACGAAACCCTAATAATCACGAAAAAAGGGACAAAAACGAAAAGAGAAAAGAGAGAACCTGAGATCGATGATCGCAACACCCACAAACACCAACCACGAATAACCGAAGGCGATTCCAATCATCAACGACGATCAAAATCGAAAAACTAGAACCCATCAAAAACTCCAAAATCGCCCATTTCTCTCCTCGTACGGTACAATGGTTTTTACAATAGTCCTGGTACAATATGACAAGGCAATTTACTCATAAATATAATCAAAAATATCAGAATAAACAAAAATCTGAAGTTGGACCTAAGAAGGGTCAAGAAGCTGGTCAATCTGAGACATCTGAACCAGCAAGATGCTTTAATTGTGGTAAGCCTGGACACTATGCAAGACAATGCAAGATGCCCAAAGTGAAGAACTCAGGCTAATATGAGAAGAAGCATCTTCTTGCTAAGAAGAAGGAGCTTAATCCAGCTCTAGTGACCAAATATGAAGAAGATTGGTTAAACTGGAGTGATGGTGAATATGATGAAGAGGTAGCTCATTATGCTTCAAACTTCTATATGTGCCAAATGGATCCAGAAGATAAACATGCACATGATTCTGAGGTATCATTTTCATCTTCTGAACTAAATTCTGAATTAAATTCTTCTTCTGAACCAAATTCTGAACTAAATTCTGACCAAATTTCTGGAGATTCTGAAATGCAAAATCAATTTCAAAACATATTTTCTGAATTTGAATCTCTCAGAAACAGAATCAAAGGTGAGAGAATTTTGGTAAATCAATTTACAGCTGAAAGCCAAATCTATAAACAAAACTGCCAAGAAGCTGAAGAAAATCTTGAAAAAGTTTCTGTAGAAAAATTGTTACTAAAAGAAAAGATGGATAGCTTACAGAAAGATAACATAAATGGAAAATCTGAAAAAGAAGTTCTAAACGTAAAAATGAACTTTCTGAATCAAGAAAGACTGGATCTTTACAAAAAGATTAAGGAATAAGAAGATCTGAACTTTAAAAGAGGTCAAACTGAACAGACTCTGAATATTTTGACAAACCAGGCTCAGAATTCCAAATTTTATAATATAAAGGCAGGTTTGGGATATAATGAAAGTCAAATTCTGAAAAAGGCACCTACAACTCTTTATGATTATTCTAAAATGAAAATTTTTAATGAAACTAACACAGGTGTCATATCCAAACCTGTTAACTACTCTTTGCCTGAAATAATTCCTTTTGTAAAATCAGAGACTCTGTTTTCTGAAGAAAAATCTTTTGATTATGGTAAAACAGAGATAATTTCTGAAACAGAAGTAATGAATAATTATGTTTCAAAAACTTCTGAAATTACTTCTGAATCAAAAATTATTTCTGAAGAAATTTCTGAATTACCTTCTAAACAAACTTCTGAACAAATTTCTGAATTATCTTCTGAGATAACTTCTGAACAATTTTTTGAATTACCTTCTGAACAAACTTCTGAGTTAATCTCTGAAGTTTTTCCAGCAGATAATTCTGATAATAAATCAGAACATGAAGAAACATATGATGAATTCTCAGATATTGAATCTCTACAAGATAATGATGAAAATTCAGAAATTATTTTGGACAATTCTGATGACGAGTCTGAGAAAACTTCAAATCAAATTTTTTTTACATCTAGTATGACTCAAGATAAGTTCTCAGATTTAATGAAAGCTTCAGATTCAGAAGATGATGATGATCATATGGTTCAAATCATTGATAAAGATGGCTATTTGATATATAAATTACAATCTTGTATGACTGAAGGAGAAATTTTAAAATCTAAAGCACCTAAATTGTCTTCAGAAAAGTCAAACACTATATTTCTGAATACAGAAAATCTGAAAACTGAAAATGAAATTTCTTCTAGCTTATCAAATCTTACTCCTGTCTCTGCAAGAACATCTTTGATTTCAACTAAATCTTCAGTATCATCATCTGATTTTGTAACCAGAGTTAAAGTTTTTGAAAAAGGCCAATCTTCAAATTCAACTTCTAAAGTTCATAATTCAAAACTTAAATCTGAAGTTAAATGATAGGTATATCAGAATAGCTTCAAAAGAGACTGGGTTCTGAAGATATGCAGATCTGAAGATAGAAGCTCAGAACTCAGAGAAAGTCAGAAAACACCTAAGGCATAACTTCTGAAGTGTCAACTTCAGAAGTTCTGAAGGTTCTGAACATGTTTCTGAATATACTTCTGAAGGTGCTTCTGAAGAAGTTCTGAAGAAGTTCAGAACTATTTCTGAACATGTCTGTCACAAATGTACATGTCTGAATAGTTGTTAGATAGTCTGTTAGAACTAACGTTTTCATAATCTTGTAATACAGTATTGTAATATCTTTCATTTGATCAATACATATGACATTTGGCTATCAGATCTAATTCCATATTCTACTTTCTTCATTATATTGATTGTTAAGGGTCCTAACAATTAGTATCAGAGCCAATTCATCTGTTCTTGAAGAAGATTTGTTCTCAGATCTGACAGTTCTTCTTGATCTACAAAATTCAAATTCAATACAGGTGAATTCTCGATCTTCTAACAATCAAAGATGTCTAAAGAAATAGTCTCAATCGGATCTGAAACGAAACCACCAACTCTCTTCTTAGGGGAATATCATTAATGGAGAATTAGAATGATACAATTCTTGGATAACATAGATGAAGCTTTAATGCAATCTATTACAAATGGTCCACTAGAGGTATTTGTTGAAATTCCAGCAGTTCCAAGAACTGAATCCACTCCTGAGATCCCTGCTTCAAGAATTAAAAAGAGTCCAGGGATGTACAATGCAACAGAGAAAGCCCAAGTCAAAGTTGACAAAAGAGCTTTAACTCTGCTCACAGTGGCAATTCCTAATGAAATTTTTAATAGGGTTGATAGTCTTTCATCAGCCAAAGCCATGTGGGATGAAGTAGAGGCTCAAATGCAGGGGAGTACCAAAGCACAGGCACAAAGGCTAAACATCTGTGTAGGTACTTATGAAAATTTCAGATACAAAGATAATGAATCTATTATTGATACATATAATAGATTCAATAACATTCTGAACGATCTAAGGAGAAATGGAGTTCAGAAATCAAATTCTGAAATTAACAATAAATTTCTGAATAATCTGGGTACTGAATGGTCAAGCTTCTCTGACAACATGGTCACTAGAAATCTTTCTAGAAAGACAATTCATGATGTCTATGGTATTTTATTTCAACAAGAAGATAAAATCAAAGTTAGACAACATGAACAGAAAAAGGCAAATGAAGTTGCTCTGTTAAGCAAGAAGTTTAACAATTCTATGACCATGTCAACAAAGAAGACTGTTGATATTCCTGAGGTTAAGGTTTGTGATGGTGATGAATCGGATGAAGAACTCAAGAGAATTTCTGATAATATTGCATTCTTGTCAAGACGGTTCACACATAGATATAATCAAAAATATCGAACAAAGCAAGAATTGAAAGCGGACCTAAGAAAGGTCAAGAACCGGTCAACCGAAACAACCGAACCAACAAGATGCTTTAATTGTGGCAAACCTGGGCACTATGCAAGACAGTGCAAGATGCCTAAAGTAAAAAACTCAGGTTACTATGAGAAGAAGCATGCATTAGCAAAGAAGAAGGAAATCAACCCTGCTCTAATTACCAAGTATGAGGAAGACTGGTTGAATTGGAGTGATGGAGAAGAAGATGAAGAAGTGGCACACTATGCAACAAACTGCTACATGTGTCAGATGGATTCTAAAGAAAAACAACAAGTCGACACGGAGGTATTATCTTCATCTTCGAATCAAAGTCCGAAAATAATTTCTCCTACGAACTAAATTCTGAATTAAATTCTGAACATAATCATGATTCTGAAACAAAAATTCAAGTTCAAAACATGTTTTCTGAATTTGAAATATTAAGGAACAGAATCAAGGGTGAAAGAATGTTAGTGAATCAATTTAGAGCTGAAAGTCAGATCTATAAAGTAAATTGTCAAGAAGCTGAACAAAATCTTGAAAAGATTTCTGAAGAAAAAGTTTCTTTAAAAAAAAAATTGGACAATTTACAAAAAGAGATAGTTAATGAGAAATCTGAAAAAGAGATCTTAAGTGTTAAAATGAACTTTCTGAATCAAGAAAGAATTGATCTGTACAAGAAGATTAAAGAACTTAAGGATTTAAATTTCAAAAGAGGACAAACTGAGCAAACTCTGAATATTTTAACAAACCAGGCTCAGAATTCAAAATTTTATAATATTAAAGCTGGTCTGGGATATAATGATAATCAAATTCTGAAAAAGGCACCTGCAAATTTATATGATTTCTCAAAAATGAAAATTTTTAATGAAACAAATGTAGGTGTTATCCCTAAACCAGTGAATTTTAAGAATTCTCAAGTACAATTATTGTTAATCCCATATTACGACAGATCTGATATAGATTGCCTTGTTTATTGATATATTGAATATAGAGAGCTTACATAAAACACACACTTACACCTTAATCGACTCTCATGTATGGTGTTCTATGAGTGTTCTAACTCTATTCGTTGTTCTAACTGTCTAACAGACTCTCTATATATACTACAAAGGTAAAGCTACAGTTACATGTATTTAAATCACAACCCAATTACATTAAGACACGTCATCAAAAACGCTTATTCTGATTATTCCACTTCAAACGCTTCCGACTACAGACCCGAGGTAAGCCACTCTGATTATGACATTTTTGTTTCACAAATGCATGACTTGATGATTCAATTAAAAGAATTACAATCTAAGTTGAAAACCGAGAAACTCTCGGTTTCCAACTTAGAAGCACGCCTATAAAATAATCATAATCAACTGCTAATTGTCCAATCTGAAATTGCCACTTCTCAAAGTATTGCTCAAAATCATCCAAAGGAGAAAACCAATTTTCAAAACGAAATTGTAAGTTTAAACAACAAATCTCGGATCTCACAAATCAACTTCACAAATCTAAAAGTGAGACCGAAGAATTTTCATCAAAATTTGAGTTTGTCACCATACAAAGACAAGATCTTTTAGAAAAACTCCAGGATTTGGAACTCAAACTATACAAGATTGGTTAAACTAAGCAAACAATTCACTTAAACGCTCCAAAAGATTTAAGTTGGATTAGGATTTGATAACCCAAAACGCTTAGAAAAGGCCACCTACAATACACCAACTATCTATAAATTTGAATATCTAGACCTTTGTCCGGAATACAAAATTCAATTTATGAAGTCACATCCCAAAGTCGAGAAAAGGGAAGATTGGAATAGGAAAAACAAGAATTTTCCTCAAATTCCTTTCTGCTATCCTAAGCAAATAGAATAGGAATCTTCAAAAGATACTCTTCCAAACGACTACGTTCCATCTTATACTGACGAAGATCTTCAAACGCAAACTCAAACTCCTGAATTTAAACCATATATTCCTACCTTGTTCTTAGAAAAACAAATTATTCAACTCGAAAAGATATTGGAGTTTGAACATTCTTTGTCAGCAAAAGAAAAGGAACGTTAATTTCTAAAGTTCAAAAACTTGAAGACGAGGCTTTACAATTCCACAAAAACCAAGAAACTGATACAATTTCCAATATTTCCTCGTGTAAAGCTTTCGTTGGCACTTATTTAGATGATTGTGGAGAGTTGTTTAAATTAGATCCAAATTATTGCCATCCTGAACAACAAATTTCCCTTTCTCCCGACCAAATTAATGCTGAATCAGATGACCTTGAACAAATGATTTTTTCAAAGAAAAATTCTAATTTGTCTCAACTTAAAAATGACGAATGTTTAAATGAAATGACTGCTAACTTTGACTTCAATCCTACACCTCCAAGTCATACGGAATTCTTGGACAAAGGCAAAAAACCAATCGAAACAGTTTTGTTTCCGGAGGTTTAGAATGAATGTTCCACTAGTCAAACTAAAAACGATCATTCTAAACAAACGAATCAGACTAATTTATTCTCAAGAGATGCTAACCGTGGTCCTGTTGATGTTTCAGCTATTCATAATTTTAAGACCAAACAAGTTTGTGTTGAAAAAGGTAAAAGCACTCAAAAGTCGTCATCCCGCAATAAAGACAAATTTTATTTTTCGAATTTTACAAATGTCAAAAGAACCAATAGTCATTTTCTATTTCCATACACTACTCATTTGTTTCAACATTTAATTCGATTTTTACGTAATCAAATTTGTTGCTCAAATTGCGGTGTGGATGACTTTAGGCGCTTAAATACTTTTGATTATGGTTATTATCCTGACATGCCTTTCAATTATCATCAAGTTACTTCTTTTCAAACTTATCCTGTTTATATATGGGTTCCTAAAAAGACCATGACTTCCGCTTCTATGCCCCACTTCAAATGGGTACCCAAAGGTGCCAAGTCAACTGACCCCCCATTTACAAATGCGTACCTAAATCTGCCTGATTTTCCCAGGTGAACGCTCCTTCAAATGTTTTTCTACTATCCAACGTCTCTAATCCCAAGAACTGGTTGTGGCCTCGACGACTTTCTCCTCTGAACTTCAAAAATATCAATCGCCTATCCATTCACGGATTAGTCACCGGTGTATCGAAGATAAAGTTTGACAAACCTCAACTATGCGAAGCATGCGAGATGGGAAAGATGAGGAAATTTTCTCACAAACCCAAGGTGGTATATAGCACAACTCGACCTATTCAGCGCCATATGGATTTGTGTGCAAAGCGGACTCAAAATATTCAGGCAAGAAAAGTGGGTTAAATTTCTTCTCTCAAAGGACGAAACCCCCGACACAACTATCAATTTCTTGAAATCCGTACAAGTCAAATTGGAACTCACCGCTCAAACTATCTGCACTGATAATGGAAACGAGTTCAAAAATCGCTCTCTTGATGGCTATCTCGAATCGGTTGGTTGAACGACGCTCGAACTCCACAACAAAATGTTGTGGTTAAACGCCGCAATCATACGTTAGTTGAAGCTGCTCGAACCATGCTTGCATATTCCAAACTGCCGCACTACCTTTGGGCTAAAGCAATCAATACCGCTTGCTACACTTAAAATCGTTCAATCATCAACAAACGATTCAACAAGACACCCTATCATTTGGTCTACAATCGCATTCTATCTATCGATCACCTTCACACTTTCGGAGGTCGCTGCTTCATTTTGAATGAAAAAGAAGATCATGGAAAACTCAAGTCGAAAGTCGATGAAGCCTACTTTCTTGGCTACTCAACATATCGGGTCTACATAAACAAGCTCGTTGTGTCACGGGAAGTGTCAATGTCCAGTTTGATACTAAGGCCAAAATGGCTCCGGAACAAGACAGTTCTGGACCCGCACTCACGGGTATCTTAGCTTCTGAACAACTCCGTTCGGAACTTGCTCAAATCCCCACTCAAGCTTCCACTTCCAAAATCGCTTCCTCGGATCTGGATGATTTACTCGAGCACTTTTACTCGGATTATTTTGGCCCCTACACCGAAATTCCTAAACATATCACCCCGCCTACCTTGGAAGTTGCCGAGACTACCAATCTTTCTAGACCCCCAGTTACAATGGAAACCGTCTCAACTGCTGCAACTCCAAGGTCATCTACAACTGCTACCCCCGTTCAGCCTCATGCTCAACCAAGTCCTGACCCGCTCCATACGGAACCGGCATCCTCTCCCCCACCATCGGCATCATCTCTCAGGGATGTCACCAGTTCCACAAGATCTTCCGACGTGGCTCCAGCCATGGAATCACTTCAAGTTTTTCCCCTCGGTAGTTATGAAGACGATACGCCAACAAATTTCAACCACTTCCTCACACTAACAAATGGTTCCGTTCTCATCCAGCCGATCAGATTATTGGCAACCCAACCAAACTAGTCACAACACGATCAGCCTCGGCCAACGATTGCCTGTTCTCTTCTTTCCTAAGCAAAATTGAACCTACATCCATTCAAGAAGCAATGAACGTTCCTGATTGGATGGCCATGCAAGAAGAGCTCAATTAATTTGAAAGTCTAAAAGTTTGGCGTCTCGTTCCCCATCCACAAAACAAAACCATCACTGGCACCAAATGGATCTTAAAAAACAAACAAGATGAAGATGGGATTGTCATACAAAACAAAGCCCGACTTGTCTAAAAAGGATCCCACCAGCAAGAAGGTATTGATTATGACGATACATTTGCACCCATTGCCCGTATTGAAGCAATTCAGATGTTCTTAGCATACGCGGCACACAAGAGCTTTGTGGTTTTCCAAATGGATGTCAAAACCGCCTTCTTAAATGGTGTACTACGTGAAGAAGTTTATGTATACCAACCCGAGGGGTTTGTCGATCGTTCTAAGCCGAATCATGTGTATATCCTCGATAAAGCTTTCTACGACTTTATACAAGCTCCACACGCATGGTATGACAGTCCTTCCGATTATTTGGTGAAAAGTGGATACTCCAAAGGTAAGACCGATCCAACTCTTTTCATTAAAAAGGAAAATAGTGATATTATGCTTATTCAGATGTAAGAACCTCCCCGAGCTCATGATTTCCAAGTTCAATATGAGCATAATGGGAATGATGAATTTTTCCTCGGCCTTCAAATAAAACAATTTTCAACGGGAATATTCATCAACCAATCGATATACATCTTGGATATGTTACATAAATATAACACGACGACATGTACACCGATTGGTATTCCCATGTCTCCGGGTTTGAAACTACACGTTGATCCCTTGGGAAAAGCGGTGGATTCTAAAATCTACCGCGGAATGGTTGGTTTTTTAATGTATTTAACGGCTAGTCGACCGGACATAATGTTTGCCACATGCTTATGCGCTAGATATCAAGCATCTCCTAAAGAATATCATTTCAGTGCTATAAAACGTATTTTTCTATATTTAAAAGGTACTACTGATCTTGGCCTATGGTATCCCAAGGATACGGGTTATAAGTTAACTGCTTTTTCAAATGCTGATCACGCCGGATACATGCTTGATCGAAAATGCACAACGGGTTACATACAGTTCTTAAGAGACAAACTTGTAAGTTGGTCTTCAAAGAAGCAAACATGCGTCTCCACATCTACTGCGGAAACCGAATACATTGCTGCCGCAAGTTGTTGTTCTCAAGTATTTTGGATGCGCACGTAACTCAAGGACTATGGGTTCTGGTTTTATAAGATTCCCATCTATTGTGACTCCAAAAGCGCTATCGCCATTTCAAGCAATCCTGTTCAACACACAAAGACGAAACATATCGATGTCCGGTATCATTTTATTAAAGACCATGTTGAAATAGGTACGATTAAACTATATGTTGTTAATATAGAACTACAGCTTGCCGATTTGTTCACAAAAGAATTGGATGAAAAACGCTTCCAGTTCCTAGTGTCCAAGTTGGGCATGCTAAATCTCAAAACCTGATTTCCAATTAGTTTATTCAAAAATACACAAATGCGCATTCAAGCTTTATGACATTCCCCTTCTTAAAGAGAATTTTTCATCATTCTTGAATTCTCGTTTTGTGAATTTTTGTTTCAATTGAATGTTCTGTATTTTCAAATTTATTTTTGTCTCGTACACTTTTCGTCACGTCCGTGTCTTTTTCCTTTTGTCTGGATGTTTATATCTAACCTGTCTTCATTCAAGGGGGAGCGGTCAGGTAAGTTTTTCTTACGTCCGAGTTTTTTTACCGTAAGCAGGAATCAAGGGGGAGCACTTAGAAAATTTCTCTGTCAAAATTTTTCATAATCAGTTCACACTTGTCGGCTCTTCATTACCCGACAAGATTTCTTGTCGCATGACTAATACCCGACAAGCTCTCGAGTTGACTTTTTTTTTATGATGTCAGCCGCCCGATACATTTTTTCCACGTGTCAATCTCTGATGACCCCACTATTTAAACTCGGGCCCCCACCTGGACTATTCACGATTCCAAAGCTTTTTCCCTCTTTTCTCTCTCAACACCTCTTGACATCCACTGTTGCACGAATTATTTTCCAAATTTTTGAGGTTTTGCAATCAAAGCACATCACCAGGTTCGTATTTACTTCTAGATCAACTTTAATTCTTGATATTTTTACTTTTACCGAATGCAGCCTGTTAGGTCTATTATTATTTTAATTGTGCCAAAATAAGGAAAGGATATGCTTTATTGTAAAAGGAAGTTTATAATTCCTTAAACTCTTGTTTCCTTAATTAGACTAGACTTAGCAATATAAATACAAGCTTAGGGTTTTACTTTCAGGAAGTCGATTCAGATATTATTTTAGAGAGAGAGCTGAAACCGTGAATCGTATTGTAATCGACATATACACTTTCAAAGAGGTATATGACTACGTAAGTTCTTTAAATCATTGTTCGTGTCATATTAATTTAACATTAACTGTTTATTGTCATTGTGCTTGTTATAATGGGATCAACAAGTGGTATCAGAGCCTGAGATCATGAGTTTTTACGATTTTCTGAGCAAACCACGAAACAGAAGGTAAAATTATTTTTCTGCTGTTCATTGATTTTTGTCGAGTCATACAGTGCCAAGCTTTACCCGATAAAACTTCCTATTTTTTTTTTATCGACTAACTCATATCTACTCAATGAATTTTTCTCGATCATCATATCAGTTTCTGTGTGTTATTCTCGATTAGGTATATCTGTGTTCTTTTCGATTTAAATTTTTTCTCGACTTATTATTTTTTTTATCGGATATCCCTTCTGTTGGTTGAATTTTTATCGATACAAACTGCTTAAATCTTGAATTTTTATCGACTCCTCTATAAAATAGTTAATTCTGTTTAGTTAAAATTACTTTAGTTTATTTTATTTACTTTTGAATATCTTTACATAAGAAAACTCAGGAACTTGTGACTCCTGCAGCTTTTCTTACTAAAGACTTCCTTAGTAGAAATCATAAACTCTCGTAAATTTGATATTTTCTGTGATTGAACAAATAAGAAACTCGAAAAGCCAGATAGTCTTGTCCATAAAAAGACGAGTTCTTTTTAGTCAAGAACACTGTGTTTTTGTTTTCTGGTTTTTCAATAAACAGAAAACTCAGAATTAAGAATTTTTATCGAGTTCTATTGAATCGAGAATTTTTTTTTTATCGAGTAAGTCAGTATTCGATAAAACTCTTTAAATCAATCTGTTTCTCGAGTATTGTTCACTCGACAATTTTTTATATCAAGTCCCACTCAATTCGATAACAATTTTTATCGAGTCTTGTTCACTCGATAACAAGTTTTTTCCCGTCTTGTACACTCGATAACAATTTTTATCGTGTCTCATTCACTCGATAACAATTATTATCGATCATTAGTCATCCGACAACAATTTTCATCGAGCACTTCACGCCCGATAAAATCCTTCAATCGATTTTCTTTAGTCACTCGATAATAACCTACTGTTTCCAGCGACACCTCAGAATTTTTTAAAAAACTCATTGATCGAGGTCCAACCAAACAGTACAATGACCACCCGAGAAGCTATGGCCATTGGATCAGACACCAAGCCTCCAATTCTCTTTCCGGGAGAATATTCTCAATGGAAGGATAGATTTCTTGATTTCATTGAACGTCATGACTTTGCCGATGAGATCATGAGTTCAATCAAAGAGGGTCCTCCTCCGCCTTTTTATCAGGAGTATCCTGCTATGCCAAACAACACTCCTCCTACACCCGCACGAAGGGAAGTTAAACTCAAAAGTTCTTGGGATGCAAACGAGAAGAGGATAATGAGAGGTGACCAACTTGCCCGTTCTTATCTACTTATGAGCCTTTCCAATTAGATCTACATGAGCATTGATAGCCACAAGAAGACGGCTAAAGAAATGTGGGAAGTCATAGAGAAATTCATGCTTGGAACAAAGATTGGTACACAACTCAAAATCACCAACTGCATTTCTCAATATGAAGAATTCAAGGCTAAAGATGGAGAAAGTCTTACAAACACATATACTCGATTTGTACAACTGGTGAACGAACTTAGCAAAAACGAAATTCGTAAGACAAAGATCGAAAACAATGTCAAATTTGTTAGCAATCGTCAACCGGAATGGCGTCGGTTTGCTA
Source organism: Silybum marianum (assembly GCA_036898165.1). Classification (NCBI taxonomy): domain Eukaryota; kingdom Viridiplantae; phylum Streptophyta; class Magnoliopsida; order Asterales; family Asteraceae; genus Silybum; species Silybum marianum. The sequence continues at coordinate 27,348,691 of CM072533.1, read as the reverse complement.
ATCAAATCAAACACAGCAAATATCTTGCTAACCTTGACCTTCATGAAGTCTATGAAACCCTTCAACAAGATGAAGAGGAGGTTCTCGAACTTATGGGGTTAAATTCCAAGAAGAACCCAGATCCAATCGCATTAATGGCAAAAGAGTCCTCTTCCGTTCCTCAAGAAATGTTTCCCGAATTAGAAGACGAAGACTTTGACTATGATCCAGAAATATCCAAACTTCAACATCAACTGGCCTTCCTTACAAAATCTTTTTAACAAAAGTATGCCTCGGGATCCAATAACCATGAGCGAAAGGCAATGTTTGAACCTAAAACTAGAAGAGAAGAACCTCGCCCTACACCCAAGCCTGAAGACAAGTTCAAGGGTGAAAGAAGTTTGTGCTACAACTGCGGCAAAACTGGTCACTACGCAAGGGAATGCAAGAAGCCAGTAGTGAAGGACTCTAACTACTTCACTTACAAACTAATGCTGTCCAAACAAAAAGAAGCCGGTAAAGTCCTTCTAGCTGAAGATGAACAATGGCTTAATCAAGATGATGAAGATGACATGGAAGGGGATACTCAAGCACATTTTAGCTTAATGGCTTACTCTGATGACACTCCTTCTAACGCTTCCGACTACACACCCGAGGTAAGCCCTTCTGACTATGAGTCTTTTGTATCTCAAATGCATGATTTAATGTGTCAATTAAAGGAATTACACTCCAAATTGAAAGCCGAGAAACTCTTGGTTTCCAATTTAGAAGCAAGTCTTGAAAATAACCATAAACAATTGCTTCTTCTGCAAACCGACCTTGTCACTACTCAAAGTATAGCACAAAATCTCGAAACGGAGAAAATGGTTTTAATAGAAGAAAATGAACTTTTCCAAAAACAAATATCTGATCTCACACTCCAACTTCAAACATCTAGGAATGAGACTGCCAAATTTTCATCTAAGTTTGACTTTGTCAGTTTTCAAAGACAAGATTTATTAGAAAAACTCGAAGCATTGGAATTAAAACTTTACAAGCTTGGTCAAACTGAACACACAATTCACTTAAATGCACCGAAAGATTTAAGCTCCAAAGCCGGTTTAGGTTTTGAAAACCCGAAACACTTAGCAAAGGCTATCTATAATACTCCAATGATTTATAAATTCGAATACCTGAACCTTGGTCCAGATTACCAAATTCAATTTATGAAACCGGACCCTAGTGTTGAGGAAAGAGAAGAATGGAAGAGACTAAACAAAAACTATTTTCAAATACCTTTCTGCTATCCTCAAATAGTAGAAGAGGAATCTTCAAGTGAATCTCTTCCAAACAACTACTTCCCATCTTACTCCGCCGAAGAACTTCAAAACAAGATTCCTGAGTGTAAACCGTACATTCCCATACTATTTTTAGAAAAGAAAATTCTTCAACTCGAACAAGTGTTGGAAGTCGAACGTTCTATGGCGGAAAAGGAAAAAGAAACATTTTTATTTAAAATACAACAACTTGAAAACGAGACTTTACAATTGAACAAAACTCGTGAAAATGATACTATTTCAAACGTTTCAACTTGTAAAGCCTTCGTTAGCAATTATTTAGATAATTGTGAAGAGTTGTTCAAAATGGACCCAAATTCCAATCTTCCAAAACAAAAATGTTCCTATTCCGAAGAACAAATCAATGCTAAATTAGATGCCCTTTCTAACCAATCTTCACTTGAATCGAACGAGTGCTTAAATGACATGTGTGATAAGTTTGATTTCAATCCTGTACTTCCTAATCATACTGAATTTTTAGACAAAGGCAAACAACCTATGGAAACAGTTTCTTTACCTACTGAACCAACGGAGTGTTCCACAAGTCAAAATCCGATCACTCATAATCAAACGAAAAAAGATCAAGTCTTCAAAAACCATACTAACCGTGCTCCTTTCACTATTTCAGCTCTTCACACTTTGGAAACCAAGTCGGTTTGGGTCAAAAAGGGCACGCATACTACAAAGCAAACACCCCGCAATGAAGACAAGTTTTTACATTCCAATGTCAAAAGAAACAACTCTAGATTTCCTTTTCCGTATCAAATTCATTCAGTTAGACATTTAATCAAATTTTCTCGTAATAAAATTTGTTGCTCTAATTGCGGTGTGGATGTTTTTGTTCGTAAAACCTCTATTGATTATGGTTATGGTTATTTTCCGGACATGCATAATTCATTTAATCATAACTTTTATCATTCATCATCCATTTCTAAATCGGGTCCGAGAAATCAAATGACTAACGCCTATAAGACTCACCTCAAGTGGGTACCCAAGGGTGCAAAGTCAACTAACCATGATGGACCCATTTACAAATGGGGTACCTAAATCTGCCTGATTTTGTGCAGATCGGTCATGTGTGGTACTTAGATTCCGGCTGCTCCAAACACATGACTGGCCAAAAGGAGCTGCTTGCCAACTACACTGAAAAGAAAGGCGGATTCGTCAAATTTGGCAACAATCACTTGGCACCGATAAAAGGATATGGTGATATCATTCAAAACAACATCACCATTTCAAATGTTTCTTATGTACAAGGGCTAAGCCACAACCTATTGAGCATTGGAAAATTTTGTGATAAGCAACTCGAAGTCAATTTCCGACCCGATAGATGTTGTGTTCGCACGTTTGATGGAAAGGAGCTTCTAACCGGCACTCGTAAGTCCAACCTCTACACGATCGATCTTTCCCAAGTAAACGCCCCCTCAAGTGTTTGTCTTCTATCAAACGTCTCTAGTCCAAAGACCTGGTTATGGCATCGTCGCCTATCTCACTTGAACTTCAAGAACATCAATCGCCTCTCCATCCACGGATTAGTCACCAGGACTCCCATCTGTTAAATTCGACAAACCACATCTTTGTGATGCATGCGAAATGGGAAAGATGAAGAAGGTCTCTCACAAACACAAGATAATTCACAGCTCGACTCGACCTCTTCAACTCATTCATATGGACTTGTGCGGCCCAATGCGGACTCAAAGCATACATGGTAAAAAGTATGTTCTCGTGATGGTGGATGATTTCTCTCGCTTCACATGGGTCAAGTTCCTTCGATCAAAGGATGAAACCCCAGACACCATCATCACATTTCTCAAAGTCGTTCAAGTCAAACTAGAACTTTCTGCACAAACCATCCGCACCGACAATGGAACTGAATTCAAAAACCGTATCCTTGACGGTTACCTCGAATCGGTTGGTATAACCCACACGTTCTCAGCAGCTCGTACTCCACAACAAAACGGTGTGGTCGAACGCCGAAATCGAACTCTTGTTGAAGCCGATCGCACTATGCTTACTTTTTCAAAGCTTCCTCTCCACCTTTGGGCCGAAGCTATCAACACAGCCTGCTATACTCATAACCGATCCATCATCAACAAGCGCTTCCACAAGACACCGTATCACTTAGTCTATGATCGCGTTCCTTCAATCGAGCATCTTCGAACGTTTGGCACACGTTGCTTCGTACTAAATGAAAAAGAAGATCGTGGGAAACTCAAGCCAAAAGCCGATGAAGCCTACTTTCTCGGATACTCATCAAATGCATCATCTTATCGGGTCTACGTAAAACACGCACGTTGCGTCACTGAAAGCGTTAATGTACATTTCGATCCAAACGCCGAAATGTCTCCTGAACACGACAGTTCCGGACCCGCACTCACCGGTATACTAGCTTCCGATCACATTCGTTCGGAACCTGCTCCCAACCTCGATGAACCTTCAACGTCCAATACTACCAAGTCAAATCTGGATGACCTATTCGAGTATTTCTACTCGGATTACTTTGGACCTTCCACTGATAATTCTCTCCAGATTCGCCCGCCTACCTTGGAGAATGCCGAGACCTCGGATCTTTCCGGACCTCCAAGTACAACGGAAACCGTCTCAACTGCTGCATCTCCAAGCATCTCTACGACTGCTCCTCCAAATCAAACTAGTCCATCGGATGCTCCTCTTGTTCCACCTGAACCTCAACCGCCTGTTCAACCAAATCCTGCGGAACCGACATCCTCTCCCCCTACATCCATTTCAACAACGCCGGATGTCACAAGTGCCACTAGATCTTCAACCGTGGCCCCATCTTTGGAATCTGTTCAAGATCTTCCCTTAGGTTCTTTTCACGATGACACCCCGGATCCAAATGCCTTTCAACCTCTTCCTCATACAACAAAATGGACCCGCTCTCATCCTGTGGAACAAATTATCGGAGATCCAAACCAACCAGTTACAACACGTTCCGCCTCGGCCAATGATTGCATGTTCTCTTCATTCATAAGTAAGATTGAACCCACATCCATTCATGAGGCAATGAATGATCCTGACTGGATTGTGGCCATGCAAGAGGAACTCATTCAATTTGAAAGTCTGAAAGTATGGCGCCTTGTTCCCCGTCCACGAAACAAAACCTTTATTGGCACGAAATGGATATTCAAGAACAAGCAAGATGAAGATGGAGTCGTCATTCGCAACAAAGCTAGACTTGTCGCCAAAGGATACCGTCAACAAGAAGGCATTGACTACGACGAAACATTTGCACCCGTAGCCCGTATTGAAGCAATTCGAATGTTCTTGGCTTACGCGGCACACAAGAATTTTGTGGTTTTCCAAATGGACGTCAAGACGGCCTTCCTAAACGGTGTTTTGCGTGAAGAAGTCTATGTCTCTCAGCCCGACGGGTTTCTCGACTCCTCCAAGCCACATCATGTCTACATTCTGGACAAGGCTCTGTATGGATTGAAGCAAGCCCCCCGCGCATGGTACGATAGCCTGTGTACCTATTTAGTGAAAAACGGATACTCCAAAGGTAAGATCGATCCAACTCTTTTCATTTGAAAAGGACAACGGTGACATTATGCTCATTAAAGTCTATGTGGACGACATCATCTTCGGCTCGACTAACCCACGACAATGCAAAGAGTTCTCCGAACTCATGATTGCCAAATTTAACATGAGCATGATGGGAATGATGAATTTTTTCCTTGGTCTTCAAATTAAACAATTTTTTACTGGAATATTCATCACCTAATCCAAATACATCTCGGATATGTTGTGTAAATACAACATGACGTCATGTTCTCCGATTGGCACACCCATGTCCCCGGGTTCAAAACTACAAGCTGATCCTTCGGGAAAAGATGTGGATTCTAAAAATTACCGGGGTATGGTTGGTTCTCTCATGTATCTTACGGTCAGTCGTCGAACATAATGTTTGCCACCTGTCTTTGCGCAAGGTATCAAGCATCTCCAAAGGAATCTCATCTTAGTGCGATCAGACGGATTTTCCGATATTTAAAAGGTACACCTAATCTTGGCCTATGGTATCCCAAGGATACGGGTTTCAAACTTACTGCCTTTTCAGATTCGGATCACGCCGGATGCATGCTCGATTGTAAAAGCACTTCGGGCCATATTCAATTCCTTGGAGACAAATTGGTTAGTTGGTCATCAAAGAAGCAAGCGTGCGTCTCCACATCTACCGCGGAAGCCGAATACATCGCTGCCGCAAGCTGCTGTTCGCAAGTACTATGGATGCGCACTCAACTCAAAGACTATGGCTTCTGGTTCAACAAGATTCCCATCTATTGTGACTCCAAAAGCGCCATAGCCATTTCAAGCAACCCGGTTCAACACACGAAGACAAAGCACATCGACGTTCGATATCACTTCATCAAGGATCACGTCGAAAGAGGTACAATTGAACTATACTTTGTTAATACGGAACTTCAGCTTGCCGACTTGTTTACCAAGGCACTGGATGAGAAACGATTCCAGTTCCTAGTATCCAAGTTGGGAATGCTCAATCTTAAAACCTGATTATTCAAAATCCTTAAAACACGTCCATCCAGGGGTTTTTGCACATTTACTCATTGAGTAAATCTGCATAACACTTGGATTCTCATTTTTTAGATTTTGACTTATATCTTACAAATTCCGTATTTTCAATGTTTTCTTTCATTTTTAGTTCTACCTCGCTGTGTTTATCACCATGGTTCATCATTCAAGGGGGAGCAACAAGGTACGTTTTCCTATTCATTCACATTCATAGGGGGAGCACACCTCTGTATGCACACATTAAGGGGGAGCCAAAAAAAAATTTATGTGTGATTTTTCTGTCTTAAATTAAAAAAAAATATTAATTAAGTACAGTTCTCGGCCCTTAAGGGCTCGACAGAAATGGGATTATCGACCCCCTCTGGCTCGATAACCTCCCCAAACGATTTTTGTTAATGGGAAATTTTTCATCGGCCCAATCTCTCACTGCCACGTGTTATCACCCGATGACCACTATTTAAAGAAATCGGGGCCCTCTCTCAAAGGACCTTTCCTCACAAGTTTGAATTTCCCTCTTTCTCTCTGAAAAACCCTTCAAGTTCTTGGCTTCCAAAATCAAAATCTCCAAACTTCGAGTTTTTCAGATCCGAAAGCACCACCAGGTTCGTAATTCTCCCCTTATCATCTTTAATTCTTGCATTTTATTCCTAAAACTATTGCATGATCATGTTTTTAATGATTGACTGTTCGGTTTTTGGGGTTTTATATGGGTTTTTGATTTTGACTGTTCATCAGTCAAAATCGTGGGTAAATAATAGTTTTTAGTCTTAAGTGCTTTACTAATCTTGTTCCCTATCACTAATCGCACCTAGAAATAGGATTTAGCCTTAGTTTTAGGCCCCTTTTTGGAATCTGAGTACTTAGAAGTTCTAAGTCTGGTTTATGCATTTTTATCGAGTCCTTCATCGTTCCTTGAATTTTTATCGAGTCCTGTTACAGTGACCAAGAACACCATCACTTTGTCCAAGTGTTTTTATCGAGCCTTTATGACTCGATAACCTTCCTTGTCGATTATCATAAACTCGATGAAAAACACCAAGTGTTTTTATCGAGCCTTTATGACTCGACAACTTTTGTTATCGAATTTCATAAACTCGATGAAAACACCAAGTTTTTTTTATCGAGCCTTTATGACTCGATAACTTTTGTTCTCGAACTTCATAAACTCGATGAAAAACACCAAGTGTTTTTATCGAGCCTTTATGACTCGATAACATTTGTTATCGACTCTAAATCGATCTATGAAAACTACTAAGTGCTCTCATCGAGTCATTTTGGATCGATATCCTGCCCTTGCATTGTCCATGTATTCTAATCGAGCCTCATAGAATTGACATCATGCTATACATATTTTTCTAAAAAGTTTTCAAGTACTTTCATCGACCCTTAGGCAATCGATAAACTGTTCTTCTCGATTCTCATTGACTCGACAACCCCTCCACAGGTTTGATCTAATTTTTTTCCAAGTCTTGTTGTCGATTCTGCTTCAATCGACAAAAACTTTTTTATCGATCCCATTGCACTCGATAACAATTTTTATCGACCCAATGAGACTCGATAAAAAGACTTAGCAAATTTTTTTGAAACTCACAACACTAACTGTACACTTGGTTTGCCTAACTGTCTTATTTCAGAAACCAATGGCAGCCATGAATGACCCAAACATGTCCGATGATGAAAACCCGATGCCATCCGAATGCTCAACCGAACCAAGCATCAACGCAGCAAACCGAGATGACCTCTTGATGCCACGAGCTCACTTTCGCCAAATCAAACCGAATAACCACCGACTAGACTTCGGCATCACTCTCGAACACCAGATCATTCTTGACATTCTTCAGCAACATCCACTTCGCTTTGCCTTTGTACTAGACCACCGAGTACCCATGTTCTACCTCCAACAATTCTGGTATACACTGACTTATCATCCGTACGAAGGTGACCATCATTTCATTGCTCAGATCGATGACTTTATCACCCGCCTAACTCCAGCCAGGATTCGCCGCATTCTCCGCCTACCGCTAGCTACCGCCGAACACCCATACGAAGCTTTTGCAACCGACCAACAACTGGTTGCCGACATACTAGCCCTCAGGTACGAATCCGCTGAACCACTCACAAGTCCCGGCCAGTTCAAGAGGATGTACTTGCCTCAGATGTGGTTCACGCTATTCACCATCGTTAATCGATGTCTGACCAGCAAACATACTGGCATGGACAAGGCCAGTACGGCGGTCCTTCGGATCTTTCACGGCATCGCATTCAACCGCCACTACGACTACGCGATGCTCATATGGACGGACTTTGTAGAACTAGTGGAAGACAAATCCAACTTTCGCGATCGTGCATTCGTTCCGTTTCAGAGGTTTCTTCAACTATTCATCCATGCAATGATGACTTCTCGACCTGCCATTCCTAGAAGAGCCGGAACACCCTTAGGCCCGACTTGTGCTCTTAAATTTCTACGCCTAAATGATCGGGTCTTCCACAATACCATGCCTATCCCTGAAGCGCTCCTCGCTTATGCTGATCAGAATGCACCTAGTGTAATAGCCTATAGGGAGCGACATGGCTTAATGGCCCAACCACCTCCGGTTGCGCCTGCCCAAGAGCCGATCCAAGAGGAAAATATTGAGTGAGGTGAGGGTCCTAGAACAGAAGAGCAGGGTCAGGATCAAGGGTATCCCGACCAGGGAGATGAGCGCAATGTGAGGGGACATGACGAGGGAGGTGCATCTGATCAGCCCCCCCCAACCAACCTACTACCAACCACCCCCGCACTCGACCCATTATCCCCACCCCCCGATTCAAAACTTTAGTCAGCCGACAACGTATCCGCCCCCGCTCTTCATCATCGGATGAAGATGCATCCGACAACCAACCACTCCGTCGTCGCCAACGCACTGCAGAAATATAGGTGTACGCCGTCAACCGTATCGGCCCTCAACCCTCTATAACCGAATCCAACTCTGAAAATGATGCGTCATCAACTGAACCGAATCCTGATCCTATCATCCGTTCACCCACATCCGCTCCTACCCTACCGTCTGATGAGGAACCTCAATTCAACTTCGACTTTGAAGCAAATCCGTCCTCCCCATCTATGCCAGACATATTCCCTGAAACCTATATTGGAGAGATAAGGAGAACGGAGGGAGTACAAGTTGAAAAAGAATCAGTGAGGATGAGCGAAGGGGAGACAAAAACGATAGAGAGTGAGAGTCCAATATCCCCCGACCAGGTAACCGCGTCCACTAGCCCTACTCATTCGGTGGGTGTGACTAGTGGACAAGTCGCTGTGGACCTAGCAGCGCAATTGCACGCCCCCCCAGCCACTCTGAAGGCTCACAACAGCCAACAGTTTCAACAATACTTGTGAGTCTAGCACCTTATCTAGCTCCCCTCCACTCGGGAGGTATAGATATTGAAACAAGAGGCACCTTATCTAGCCTGCTAGGGGACACGAGTCTTTACACACTGCGAGCCTCCGTGGCCCAGTCGGAACTCCCATAGTGATGTCCATTCCGGACATTCCACGAGGATTGGGAGGAAATCCTACCAGCGCTCATCTTCGCCAATGCTGAACGTAGGTCATACAGTTGAATCAACTATTATGTCAACGGGCAATCTAAGTGATCCAGGAGTTACCCCCACAGCTACCACCTCTTCGTCCTTCTCTATTCCCCCGGAAGGCGAAGCACTCATTGCGGCTCACTTACGAAGGGCACGAGACACCCTTGCTGAACATCTGGTCCTTATGACAGCCGAAAGAGAAGCCTTTGTGCGCCAGATTCGTGAAGATGCGCGTCTTAAAGAGCCGACTCCTTTTCACACCGAATCTGCTCATGCAAGCTCCAGCCTTCCAAGCACCAGCCACTCCCCACCGCCACCATCACCCCTCGAAGATCGACCACATTCCCCGCATCGATATGAGTATAACACCGATGAACTCATGTCAATGTTGTATGCTAATCTGCTCGCTGAATCCAATGCCACCGGCCAACCGGAGGATTCCCTTGAAGGTCTTCTTCGCCGCAATCTCCAAATCCCCACCGTAACTCGTCACGAGTTCGATGTATTCCGCGCATACATAGACCAAGAGCTCGCCGACATGAAAAGTGCCCAACATCGCCAAACGGAAGACATCCTGGGTGCTATTACTGCTCTTCGAACGGAAATCCAAGAGTCTTGCCGTCCGGCCGTTCGTACTTCTACTTCCAGACCTCATCAGGACGACCCGGGCTCCGCTCCAACTCGTCCTGTGGGGGAGACACGCCAAACGGCAAGATCATGATCTAGAACATCTGCTGCCTCAGCTTCATGACCACATGCTCAATCCACCCAACAATGGCAACGCACTTCAATGACTCAAGAGGACGATACACCAACGGTTGAAAAGCCTGCGGATATCGAATTCGAGAGTACAGCAGCCAAACCAGAACAAAATGAAGAACCAGTCGATGTTCAACATCTGCACAACTCACTTCGAAACTAGTTCCGAAATCCATATGAACCAGTACTTCAAGAACAAAACTATGTGAACTTGAGGCACACAGCAAGAAACTATGCCTTAAGAGATCAAAACGAACCAAGACTCCTACCTCATCAAATTCGGTGGCAACGAATGTTGACAGTAAGTCCAAATGGGTGAATCAGCAGATCCGTGTGCCATATCTTGAGGAAACCATGGAGAAGATCTTCCGCAAAGAAGCAAAACCTGATGATCTGGCACACATTCATCTAGTGATGGAAATGGATCCTGCTCAAGTTAGAGAGTATCTCCATATCCTGAGGATGAGAGCTTTACCTCAAGCTGAAGTGGTCTCGAGGCACAGGGTTGTCGGGATTTTGAAGATAGACACTGCAAGGATTTTCCAAGTCGAATATCCGATTTTCACTGTTCAAAGAGAAGACGGTAAAACGTATTCCTTCTCTGAAGCCGATTTTGCTAATCTCGATATTATGGACTTGGAGATCATCTACAATGACCTGAGAGATAAGGGCAACCGAAACATACACGAGCAAAGGGCTTTAAGGGCAGTGGTTAGACATGTTCAGAAAGAGATTAGGTACAATTATCTTCATGATCTTCAGCGAGGAATCGAAAGCGAGCAAAAGAAGATACACATTACTAAGCCGGATCAATCTTTGCCTGTACCTGACAGTACTTTGGTCGCCACTGTCATCACTCGTTCTGTACATGATGTTGTTTGGATCCATCCTTCTAGAGAAAAGCGGTTTCTCAGATTTCATGAAGTGGCTGCATATTCTGACGGTACATTATGGGGAATTCGGAACAGGCTTGCGTCAGAACTTGCTACAGATAGAAAGAGCGCAACACGGATGAGCAATGACAAAAGAAACTCTCACTTAGAAGCGATCAAGACAATCGACGACAGAATTATTTATCGACAAACCCTACGAAGATTTGAAGGCATGTTCGAGCTTAGAAGATGAAAACTCATTTTGCCACAAAGGGGGAGATTGTTAGGTCTATTATTATTTTAATTGTGCCAAAATAAGGAAAGCATATGCTTTATTATAAAAGGAAGTTTATAATTCCTTAAACTCTTGTTTCCTTAATTAGACTAGACCTAGCAATATAAATACAAGCTTAGGGTTTTACTTTCAGGAAGTCGATTCAGATATTATTTTAGAGAGAGAGCTGAAACCGTGAATCGTATTGTAATCGACATATACACTTTCAAAGAGGTATATGACTACGTAAGTTCTTTAAATCATTTTTCGTGTCATATTAATTTAACATTAATTGTTTATTGTCATTGTGCTTGTTATAATGGGATCAACACAGGCCTATCGATTTTATGCTCAATTGTTCGGATTACAAAACCCTTGGAATCCCGATTTTAGGTGTTTTTCATGTGTGTTGGGTTTATTAGACTTTAGTCTTAGTTTTGTATGTGTTAGGCGATACCCATCGATCATAGATCTAGGCTTAAATCTGGTTAAAACTCTGTTTTTTTTAAATCTAGGCAAAGTTGGACTTCTCGGCCCTGAAGAACACTTATAATTTTTCTTAAGATTTTTTTAAAACTTCTCTACTCCCTAAGGCCCGACAACTTTTCTTCTCGGCTGATAAAGGATCGACAAGTTCATCCTCATGAATGTTCAAAGTGTTCTTCTCGCCATGGTTTACCCGACAAGGTTTCTTGTCGAGTAACAACGGATCGACAAAGTCCATTTGTTAATCTTGTCGCGTCTTTCAAACCCGATAAGTCCATTTATCGCGTCACAGTGCCTCGACATGTTTTGTTTTTTAGTTTTTATCGGATCTTATTGCCTCGACAATTTCACAGGTTTGCAATCCAAATTTTATCCAAATCCTTTTGTCGGCCCATTCCACGTGACATCTATGTATGTCAGCTCTATAAGGCTCGACATTCTCGCCTGTTTTTCTTAACAATAATAACAAGTGTTTATATCGATACCTTACACCTGACATAAATTTATATCGCCTGAACTAGGCCCGACATCTATACTTGGATAATTTTTTTTCTTCTAAGTACTAACTTGTCGTCCATGGTTTACTAACTTTTTGCTTTCATCTTCAATGGCGGCTCACCAACATCCTAACATGTCTGATGACGAGAACCCGATGCCTTCTGTGCGTTCCACTGCACCCAGTATCAACGCGGCCAATCTAGATGACATGTTACTTCCCCCGAGTGCATCGCCGGAGCTCAAACCGAACAATCATCGTCTCAACTTCGACATGCGCTTAGATCACCCCATCATCATGCAGATAATACGCAACCATCCACGTAGATTTGCGTTCGCACTCGAACACCAGATTCTTGTATTCTACTTGCAATAGTTCTGGTACACCTTGGAATATCACCCAGTGGAAGGCGACCATTAGTTTACCGTGCAAATATATGAGTTTGTCACCAAACTCACACCAACTAGACTTCGACTCCATCTCCCGGCTGCTAACACCGTTCCCGGTTTTGACACCTTTGAAGATCCATTGTTAGTCCCATATTACAACAGATCTGATATTGAATGCTCAATGAATCCTCATTTTATTAGAACTATAGAAAGCTTTACAGAGAAATACACACTTACACCTTTAAACGACTCTCATGTGTGGTGTTCTCTTAATGTTCCACTACCTAACTGCCTAACAGACTGTCTATATATACTACAAAGGTAAAGCTACAATTACATGTATTTAAATCACAGCCCAATTACAATATGAAACGCCATCAAAAACTCTATTCAGAAGTTCTTCAGAGCTTCTGAACTTTCTTCAGAACTTCTGAACTTTCACTTCAGAACCACTTCTCTATTCTTCAGAACTTCTTCAGAAGTTATCTTCCAGAACTTTTCTATCTTCAGAAGTTATATTCAGAATTTCAGAACTTTTATTCTGAACTTCAGAATATCTGAATAATGACTTTACAAAACATTCCAAACATAGGATTCTTTGGATCCTAACATCCACCAAGCGAGGACGGATGTGCCGTGACTTTCGAGCTCTCGGCTACAACGACAACCAAGAACTCACTTCCCTCGGTCTATTCAAAAGAATGTTTCTGCCCCACATTTATTTCACTATCTTTTCACTGACCAACCGATGTCTCAGAGGAAAGCATTCCGGAATGGATCGGGCCAGCGCATCCGTACTACGCATCTTTCATGGGTTCATATACAGTCGTCATTACGACTATGCGTCACTGATTTGGAACGACCTTGTTGCCTTTGCCGCCGACAAAGAGAACCGCCGAGCACGTGAACGACCTTGAATGCACGTGCAGAAATCCCAAGACGCAACGGATCACCACTCGGACCAATATGCGTCCAAAAGTACCTAAAACTGAACAACCGTCGGTTTCCTTTCACAATGCCTCTACCTGAAGCCTTACTATCCCTCGTTGATCAAGGTGCATCTATTGTGATAGCTTATAGGGAGAGTATCGGCTTAATGGCTCCCCAACAATCGGGATAGCCAGCCCAAGAGCCAAACCATGAGGAACATCAAGGAGAGGGCGATGGTATTAGACTCGATGAGCAGGTTCAGGATCAAGGGAATCCTGAACAGGGTGTTGAGAGAACAGAGGATGTGTCACACCCCGCTAAAGCGGAAACACGAGGCGTGATAGCTCAAGATTTCATAACAATAGGATAAAAACAACACCAACCATCCATTCAAGTACATAATAGTTTAAGTTCAAAATTTACATCGTATCAACTCAAAAGTTCTAACAAAAAAAAGTAAACCAAGTGTTTCAACTAAACAGTTTCAAATATAATCACGATTGATGTTGACGCGCCCACATAACAAACGTTTCGGTTAATCTTTTTTTACTCCTGAAAAGCATGATAAAAACAAGGTCAACTACAAAGAGTTGGTGAGTTCACAGGTTTTTATATGCACAAAACAATTTTTATGCAGTTTTCAATTCTTGTGGAACGAACGTTCACATCAAGTATAAATAGTGAAATTTATGAGCATTTAATTAATCCTTGTATTGAGAAACGTGTCAAGGCATAATGTACTCTAGTTTATAGCAAGTATTGAGCCACCACTAAACCTTTCGACCACACAAAAATATCTTTTTATAATTCTACTTTAGCGGTGGGACTAAAACCCCACATATGTAGAACCTTCGTTTTTATAGGTATAGTGCACCCCTACCTGTAGTTTCTAGGTGGGATTGCTATCCACACCCCTACTTTGTCGGTTTTTAGGTGGGATTGTCCGTCCAAATAGCGCTATCCACAAATACCCTCGGCTCCTCACTTGAGTTAATAGTAGTGTACAAACTTTTATGTTACATTTTACTCAAATACAAACTACTAGTGTACATGCCTTAGTGCTCATATCAACAATTTCACATTCTTTTACGTAAATTAATCAAGATTCAACATTAAACATGCTTTTCACCCCAAAACATATAAAACATTAAAAGAGGGGCTGTGAATACTCACCTTTGTGCAAAGCTCCGCTAATAAAAAAAAACAACACGATCCGGTCCCCACTCGACGTCCTAATGTTTCCCTAACCAAGAGAATATACTCAAAACCGTCACTTGTAGGTCTAATACTACTTATATAGGTGAATAAATTTGAAGTCCATAAGTGTCTATATATGTCCAATTATACATAATGCCCATATGTTTGATAATATCCCAATTTATACCGAAAGAAACCTTATAATTCATCATATGATCAACATTTATAAAAATCAATTAAGTCCAGAATTTCACTTCTGGACAGAAACCAATTGTCCTAAATATGATCAGTTTTCAAGGGCTTCCAAAATGACTTAGTTTCCTATCTTTTTATACAAAATAAAGTACTGAGTTATGGTCATTGTGCCCAAATTTCATGCCTTTTGGACATGTAAAAGTCGTTCAAATAATTCATGCAAAACATTATGTCACAACCGGTAAAACAGATTACACCATGTTACTAAATCACTCATTTAAGGAGTTCTACTAAGTGTTTTCTAGAATTTCCATCTGGATTGGAAAGATAACTCATAGAGGAAACTTTTGAGATAATAGTCACTGATTTTGAAGAAGTTATGAAGGAGATATGGCACTACAAGGTTGCATGCATAATTCTGTCATTAGCTGATAGATTGCACACTTAACTTTAATAAATTGGTTAATGCCTCAAAACTTCATATGCATGAATCTGCCAGAACCAAAATCACCATTTTTGTTCAAGAACACATAAAATCATGATTTTTCCCCTATTTTCTTGAGTTTTATTTGTGTAGATCATAGATTATCACCATTTTATAAACATTTAACATGTTTTGGTGTAAAATATCTCCACAAACTCAGAATTTTTTTGATATTAGAAGAAAGTAACTTAGAAATGCAAGAAAAGTGGGTTTTTCACCCAAAATTTGCAAGAAAATGAAGAACATGAAGTTTTGTACTTACTTGGATGATGATATGTGTTGATTGTCTTCAAAAATACTTGCTCTTAGGTGGATTTTAGATGAAAAAATGGCTGGAACTCTTTTGAGAGAAAGAAAAGAAAGAGAGGGAGAAGAGAGAAGTGAATAAGTTCCTTTGTTTCTAGAGAGAGAGAGAGATTTGAATCTTTAGTTTGGAAATGAGCAAAATGAAGAAATTTGGGTTTTTATATGTGGATTTTAAGGGGGGGGGGGGCATGGGGTGTGCCCTACCCAAACCAATTTTTTTTTATTTATTTGTATAAATTAACCCCAAAATGTGAGATTTGAAGTCCAATTTCTCAATTTTGGCATTTTTCTTAACTTAGTTAGCCCATTTTGGTTCTTTTCTAAATAAAAATAAAAGTTTATAATAAAAATACTAAAATATATATATTTTTTATATAAATTGGGTATAAATTAGAGCATTTGGCACTGTATTGGACGTTTCAGACAGTTACGGGTCGGAACCGGACATTTTAAGCGATTACCGGAAATGCTAGGGATTTTTCGGCCATTCTAAACCATCTAACTCCTATTCTTAAAATTAAACTATATAAACACTAATAAACTTAATAGAAGCTAACCTGAAAGCTCGAATTTTAACAGTTGTCACAGCCTTCCCCCGTTAAAAAAATTTCGTCCCGAAATTTAGTGACTGCTACTGCCAATGGATTTCTTTGCAAAGAAATGCAGATATTTTTCCTTTCATGAAATATTCTCGCTCCCAATTATACTCTGGGCCATGCTTCGAATTCCAGCGAACTTTAATGATAGGAATTATACTGCGTCTTAGCCGTTTGACTTCTCGGTCAAGTTTCTCAATTGGTTCCTCAATGAAATGTAACCGATCATTAATCTGAACGTCTTCCACGGGTAGTACCAATGTTTCATCTATCAAACATTTCTTCAAATTTGACACATGAAACGTGTCGTGGATGGCGCTTAGTTCCTATGGTAACTTTAGCTTGATCGCCATTGGCCCGATTCTTTCAATTATTTCAAATGGACCAACGTATCTCGGACTCAGCTTGCCTCTCTTCCTGACGCGTACTAGTCCTTTCCATGGCGATACTTTCAGAAGCACTTTATCGCTTACTTGGAACTCTAACGGTTTCCGGCGATTATCAGCATAACTTTTTTTTTTTGGCGATCCCGTGCTGCTTTCAGCCTTCTTGAATTTTCTTGATGTTGTCTGTGGTTTCTTGTACAATGTCTGCTCTTGTAAGTTGTCTATCACCAACTTCCAACCAACTAAGTGGAGATCTGCATTTGCGTCCATAAAGTACTTCGTATGGAGCGCATTGAATACTGGTATGATAGTTGTTGTTGTAGGTGAATTCAATTGACGGTAAATGAACATCCTAGTTACCTCCAAATTCTATCACACAGGCATGCAATATATCTTCTAAGGTTTGAATAGTCCTCTCCGTTTGCCCGTCCGTTTGAGGATGATAAGATGTGCTCAAATCCAACCTTGTGTTCAACGCTTTTTGTACTGCCTGCTAAAACTGTGAGGTAAAGTGGCTATCTTTATCTGAGATAATAGAAATGGGTACTCCATGACGCATAACGATCTTATTGATGTATAGTTGCATACGTCTTTCCATTTTAAAGTCTTCTCGCATAGTCAGGAAGTTTACTGATTTCGTGAGTCGATCCACAATAACCCAAATCGAATCGTGACCCTTCTTAGTTCTTGGCAACTTGGTCACAAAATCCATTGAGATCTGCTCCCACTTCCATTATGGGATCTCCGGTTGTTGCATAAGACCAGATGGCTTTTGATGTTCAGCCTTGACTCTCGCGCAGGTCAGACATTTACTTACATACAAGGCCACGTCCTTCTTCATTCCTGGCCACCAATAATATTCCTTCAGCTCTTTGTACATCTTATCGACTCCTGGATGAATCGAATACCTAGACTAATGAGCATCGTTCAAAATCGTCGTTCGTAGATGGTCGACTTTTGGTACCCAAACTTTATTCTTGAAGTAACGTACTCCATCTGACCGTATCTCGAATTCTTTCTCCAAGTGGTGCAAGGTCTCATGCTTCAATTTTTCTTCTTTCAAAGCTTCTTTTTATGCTTCAAGAATTTGGGTCTTTAGACCTGTCTGGATCATCATTCCCATAGCACGTGCTCTTGTCGGTTTTACCCTTTCCTTTCGACTTAAAACGTCGGCTACTACATTAGCCTTGCCTGGATGGTACTTTATTTCATAATCGTAGTTACCAAGTAGCTCAACCCATCTTCTTTGCCTCATATTGAGCATTTTCTGGTCAAGAATATGTTGAAGGCTCTTGTGATCAGTGAAAATAGTGCACTTAGTATCGTAGAGATAATGTCTCCAGATCTTTAGTGCGAACACCACTGCTCCTAACTCCAAATCATGAGTAGTATAATTCTTCTCGTGAATCTTCAGTTGTCTTGATGCGTATGCGATAACTTTTTCCTTTTGCATCAGTACGCATCCCATCCTTTGATGTGAAGCATCACAATAGACTACAAAATTATCTACGCCCTCTGGCAAAGGCAAGATCGGTGCGTTGCATAGCTTGTGTTTGAGTGTCTGAAAGGCTTCCTCTTGTTTCTCTCCCCAACTAAACTTCTTATCCTTTTGGGTTAGAGTTGTTAGTGGTTGCGCGATCTTAGAAAAAAAATTCTCGATAAATCGTCGGTAATAACATGCCAATCCAAGAAATTGACGGATCTCGGTTGGCGTCTTTGGGGCTTCCCATTTCTTAATGGCCTCAATCTTAGCTGGATCAACTTGGATTCCTTTCTCATTCACTACGTGGCCAAGAAAGTGCACTTCACGAATCCAGAATTCGCATTTAGAGAATTTGGCATACAACTTTTCGTTCTTGAGCAATTCCAGTATCAGTTTTAAATGTTGCTCGTGCTCCTTCTTGTCTCGAGAGTAAATGAGTATATCATCAATGAATACAATCACGAACTTATCTAGGTATGGTCGACATACTCTATTCATCAAATCCACGAAAACTGCTGGTGCGTTTGTTAGACCAAAAGGAATAACTAGGAACTCGTAATGACCGTATCAAGTCCTAAACACCGTCTTAGAAATATCCTCTTCTCGCACTCTCATTTGATGATATCCAGATCTAAGATCGATCTTCGAAAAGTACGCAGCACCTTGAAGTTGGTCGAATAGATCATCAATCCGGGGAAGGGGATATATGTTCTTAATAGTCAACTTGTTGAGTTCTCTGTTATCGATACACATTCGAAAAGATCCATCCTTCTTTTTGACAAACAAAACTGGAGCTCCCCAAGGTGAAGAGCTGGGTCTAATGAATCCCTTATTGAGTAACTCCTGAAGTTGTTATGACAGCTCCTGCATCTCAGATGGCGCTAACCGGTATGGTGATTTCGCCATGGGCGCAGCTCCAGGAATTAAATCCATGTGAAACTCAACTTGTCTTGGCGGGGGTATTCCAGGCAATTCGTCTGGGAATACTTCGGGAAAATCCCGAACTATAGGAATATCTTGAACGCGTTTTTCTTCAACTTTCTTATCCTTAACGTGAGCTAGAAAGGCAATACTGTCCTTTCTCAAATGCTTTCGCATTTTCATACACGTCACTATTTTAATTCCCTTTCTTGGCTTCTCTCCGTATACTTCGAGCATTCCTCCTTCGGGTAGTGGAATTCGAACGATCTTCTTGGAACAGCATATTTTAGCTCCAATCTCGAACACTCGACCTCTTGCCTGACCTCCTAGATTGGCTGGTCGTACTTGATTAGTGTTCGGTCTTTGACTCCACCTTGGACATGCGTTCTGTAAGTGATCAGGACTTCCACACTCAAAACATGTCCGTTTTCCTATATTCTTACAATCCTTGGCGAAATGACCTCCTCTATTGCATTTCTGACAAATAATACATCTTCCAACATGCGGTTTGTTGTACTTATCGCACTTAGGGTATGTTCTCTTTCTCTACAGGTTGAGTCTGAATCCGATAGTTCCCTATCATCTTTAGATTTTTACCCATTCTTCCTCCAGATTGCCTTTTTGTGGGTTCCTTCATCTTTCTCTTACCTTGAGCTTTGTGTTTTGCAAACATTCCCGAACGATTAGCATTGTTGGTGAATCTGGTTGCTGAATTCACTGCTTCTTGAAGGGTTTTCGGATTTGCCGAAGTAACATCTCCGCGTATTTCAGGAGATAAACCCTAGAAATACCGGTCGACTGGGTTTTCCTCAGGCGTAACCAGATGTGGTACTCTCTTTGCTAGTTCATGAAAACGTGCAGTGTAAGAGTCGTTGTAATTTCCTATCATTTCATGATTCCATAGCTACGCTTCCAATTTCTGGATTTCGCTCCTCGGACAATATTCTTCTTTCAGCATTCTCTTGAAATCTTCCCATGTAAGACTGTTAGCTGCTTCCCAACCTCGTGTTTATGCTTGGGTGTTCCACTAGGTCAATGTTCGTCCTTGTAGCAGAGAAGCGGCAAAACTCCACTTTGTTCCCTTCAGTATTCTTGCTGATATGGAGTACAGACTACATGCCCTCCATCCAAGATAGTAGTACGACAGCTCCTTCTGTTCCATGGAATTCTTTAGCATTGCAGGTCCTAAAAGCCTTATCTGTGCATTCCCTATCTCGAGTTGATCCAGACCCTCAGTTGTTTCCTAGAGTAGCGTTCAGACTCGCTGCCATTAGACTAACGATATTTGGAAGTCCTGCCATGAGTTGTTCAGATACAAGTCGTGCGATTTCGGGATCTTCTCTCCTAGGAGGCATAGTTCTAAAGCACAATCTCAAATTGTGATTTGGTCATATTACTATTACTATTTTCGCGCCGAATCTACCTAACTGAGTTATGCATAACAAATAACATGCGTCTAATGCTAAGATCTACTCATTTATTCTTAACAACATACAGAGTACTCGATAGGGAAGGATGAGTGAGACATATCGAACTGCGATGGTAACAAATTTAATTACTAAATGTACTTTAGTAAATAACAATTCATAAAAATGTTTGTGCAAACTCACACTTATGACCATGTTTTTCATATTTGAGTAAGAAGTTTTCCGATCTATGCCGACTTTTAGTATAACTTAGTGCAAGTCCTTTCTTATTCATACCATATTTAGACATAGGTGATCAGGCTTTGCCTAATTAAGATATGCTAGCTCATTGCTTATTCTAGTTATACTAGTAGTAAGCTTTTAAAAATTTTAAATTTATCTAAGAAAATAATTTTTGAAAACTTTGGTTATAGTATTTGGTTTTAATAGAAAACCGGTGTTCTCTATAACCTATGGCTCTGATACCAAGTCTGTCACACCCCGCTAAAGCGGAAACACGAGGCGTGATAGCTCAAGATTTCATAACAATAGGATAAAAACAACACCAACCATCCATTCAAGTACATAATAGTTTAAGTTCAAAATTTACATCGTATCAACTCAAAAGTTCTAACAAAATAAAGTAAACCAAGTGTTTCAACTAAACAGTTTCAAATATAATCACGATTGATGTTGACGCGCCCACATAACAAACGTTTCGGTTAATCTTTTTTTACTCCTGAAAAGCATGATAAAAACAAGGTCAACTACAAAGAGTTGGTGAGTTCACAGGTTTTCATATGCACAAAACAGTTTTTATGCAGTTTTCAATTCTTGTAGAACGAACGTTCACATCAAGTATAAATAGTGAAATTTATGAGCATTTAATTAATCCTTGTATTGAGAAACGTGTCAAGGCATAATGTACTCTAGTTCATAGCAAGTATCGAGCCACCACTAAACCTTTCGACCACACAAAAATATCTTTTTATAATTCTACCTTAGCGGTGGGACAAAAACCCCACATATGTAAAACCTTCGTTTTTATAGGTATAGTGCACCCCTACCTGTAGTTTCTAGGTGGGACTGCTATCCACACCCCTACTTTGTCGGTTTTTAGGTGGGATTGTCCGTCCAAATAGCGCTATCCACAAATACCCTCGGCTCCTCACTTATGTTAATAGTAGTGTACAAACTTTTATGTTACATTTTACTCAAATACAAACTACTAGTGTACATGCCTTAGTGCTCATATCAACAATTTCACATTCTTTTACGTAAATAAATCAAGATTCAACATTAAACATGCTTTTCACCCCAAAACATATAAAACATTAAAAGAAGGGCTGTGAATACTCACCTTTGTGCAAAGCTCCGCTAATAAAAAAAAACAACACGATCCGGTCCCCACTCGACGTCCTAATGTTTCCCTAACCAAGAGAATATACTCAAAACCGTCACTTGTAGGTCTAATACTACTTATATAGGTGAATAAATTTGAAGTCCATAAGTGTCTATATATGTCCAATTATACATAATGCCCATATGTTTGATAATATCGCAATTTATACCGAAAGAAACCTTATAATTCATCATATGATCAACATTTATAAAAATCAATTAAGTCCAGAATTTCACTTCTGGACAGAAACCAATTGTCCTAAATATGATCAGTTTTCAAGGGCTTCCGAAATGACTTACTTTCCTATATTTTTATACAAAATAAAGTACTGAGTTATGGTCACTGTGCCCAAATTTCATGCCTTTTGGAGATGTAAAAGTCGTTCAAATAATTCATGCAAAACATTATGTCACAACCGGTAAAACAGATTATACCATGTAAATCACTCATTTAAGGAGTTCTACTAAGTGTTTTCTAGAATTTCCAGTTGGATTGGAAAGATAACTCATAGACGAAACTTTTGAGATAAAAGTCACTGATTTTGAAGAAGTTATGAATGAGATATGGCACTACAAGGTTTCATGCACAATTCTGTCATTAGCTGGCAGATTGCACACTTAACTTTAATAAATTGGTTAATGCCTCAAAACTTCATATTTTTGTATGAAACTGGATTCATATGAATCCTAACTCATAAAATAAAGTTTTAGAAGAAGAATCATGCATTAAAGACAAATAACAAAGGAGATACTAACACACAAAGTAGAGTTTAGCTGCTGGTGGTTTCACAGATTGCACACCTAAAGTATTTTAGGTGTTTGGAGGGTCAAAACTCCATATTTTTAAGTGATTCCACTTGAAAACTGAACATAACTTATAAAACTAACTCTTAAAAGAAAAATCATTCTTTTTCATTGAGTTTTGGAAGAAATATGGTCATTTGAACATGCATGCACAAATCTGTCATTGGTTGACAGCTTGCACACTCATTTTGTTTCAATTAGTTGGGACCTCAAATCACCATATTTTTGAATGAAATTAGTGGCATATGAAAGGTAACACATTAAATTAACTTCCAGAAGAAGAATCAAGTGATTTGGAGGAATATTCAAAGAGTTATGGTCGTTCAAAGTAGGGTTTACCTACTGTTGAACTTCCAGATGCACATGCATCTTGTTATGAGCATTTGGGTAGTCAAAACTCAATGTTTTTGAGTGAGACCACTTGGATTAGAACCCCAACTCACTAAATAAATTTGTAGAAAGAAGATTCATGATATTTGAACATAAAAATTGTAAGAAATTGACGATTTACACACATGCATGAATCTGCCAGAACCAAAATCACCATTTTTGTTCAAGAACACATAAAATCATGATTTTTCCCCTATTTTCTTGAGTTTTATTTGTGTATATCATAGATTATCACCATTTTATAAACATTTAACATGTTTTGGTGTAAAATATCTCCACAAACTCAGAATTTTTTTGGATATTAGAAGAAAGTAACTTAGAAATGCAAGAAAAGTGGGTTTTCACCCAAAATTTGCAAGAAAATGAAGAACATGAAGTTTTGTACTTACTTGTCTTCAAAAATACTTGCTCTTAGGTGGATTTTAGATGAAAAAATGGCTGGAACTCTTTTGAGAGAAAGAAAAGAAAGAGAGGGAGAAGAGAGAAGTGAATAAGTCCCTTTGTTTGGAAATGAATGTTTAGTTTGGAAATGAGCAAAATGAAGAAATTTGGGTTTTTATATGTGGATTTTAAGGGGGGGGGGGGGCGGCCATAGGGTGTGCCCTACCCAAACCAATTTTTTTTTTATTATTTGTATAAATTATGCCCAAAATGTGAGATTTGAAGTCCAATTTCTCAATTTTGGCATTTTTCTTAACTTTGTTAGCCCATTTTGGTTCTTTTCTAATAAAAATAAAAGTTTATAATAAAAATACTAAAATATGTATATTTTTTATATAAATTGGGTATAAATTAGAGCATTTGGCACTGTATTGGACGTTTCAGACAGTTACGGGTCGGAACCGGACATTTTAAGCGATTACCGGAAATGCTAGGTATTTTTCGGCCATTCTAAACCATCTAACTCCTATTCTTAAAATTAAACTATATAAACCCTAATAAACTTAATAGAAGCTAACCTGAAAGCTCGAATTTTGACAATTGTCACAGGATGAAAGGGGAAATGAAGTGGGAGGTGCATCTGATCAGCAAATCCCTATTCCACTGTCGTTGCCCGAACAATTCCACCCATCATTCCATCCACCTGCTGGTTAAAGATTCACGTTAACGGGAGTAGTGTCTCTCAACCTTCATCCAATTCTGATACTGAAGAAATCCTTTCCGATGATCTCCAACAAAGAAAATGCCGACGCATTGATGCTGCGGAAGATGCTGCACTACACCGGATTGGCCGACTGCCATCAGTTCCTGAAACCTCTTCGGAGGCTACTAATGGTGCTTTAGACTTTGGGCAATTCTCTGAGACTTAACCTGATCCTACACTTTAATAAGTATTTGGAGACATAAGGAGAAAGGAGGGAGAATTAGTTGAAAATGTTGATATGCGAGTGAGTGAAGGAGAAGTAAATATTACGGAAAGTGAGACACCTGTCACCTCTACCCGGGTTACCGAGTCCATTGTTGTTACTCTTTCGTTGGGTTCCACCATTGGACAAGTCGTTGTTAGCCCAACAACGCAAATGCACGCCCCTCCTAGCCACTCCGTAAGCTCACATCAGCCTACGGTTTCAGATATGCTTGTGAGTTTAGCTCCTCATCTAGCTACTCTCTCTTCAGGAGACATAGCTATTGAACCAAGAAGTAGTATCTCACCTGCTTCGACTAAATTTCTAAGCACATCGAGTCTAGAGCCTCCTAGAGAACACGTATCTGTACACACTGCGAGCCTTCGTGGCCTAATCGGAACTCCCATAGTGATGTCCATTCCGGACATTCCACGAGGATTGAGAAGAAATCCTACCAGCGCTACATCATTGCCAATGCTGAACGTATGTCACATAGTTGATTCAACTGTGATGTCAACGGGTAATCTATGTGATCCCGGTGTTTCCCATGTAGGTTCTTTCACCGTCAAACCCGAGACTCAAGCTTACATTGATGCACAATATAAAAGAGCTCATGATTCCTTATATTCTCACGAAATTCGCATGACTGCTTGTTAGACCTAAGAAGTATGAACCAAAAGATGGAAATATGATATGACGTGGCATACTCTCACTTTGTGTGTCTCCTTTTACAACTGAAGTTTGTTATACGCTCCTACCTGCTGATGTGTCAGTCTGTAACTGGTTAGAATGTTGACTTTAAAATTCAATGTAATAGTATAAATAGATCTGTCCTTTGAATGTAAATGTTGTCGATCTAGAGCATACTTTAGGAGAACATATTGCGCGTCGAATTCCAGTATTTGTAATCGCTCTTCAAGGTTATCAATACAACCTCGATCTGTTATTCATCTTCCTTACTATTTGTTTGTTGCTTAATTACTGTTGTTAATTGATTTGAATTGCTCCCGCTTATACTTTGATTCTCAAATCTATCAATTAACTATTTAGAAAGGGATCTGGGTTCCAACAATTGGTATCAGAGCCATCTAATGAATTTATTGATTATTAGATCTCTTCCATTTAGAGAAATCCCTCTTCTATAGTACAGTAACTTTCAGTTTTATACTACTGTTCATAATTCTACCCTATTCTACGAGAATTTGTTAAGTCTGATATCAATTTTCCCCAAAATAGTGGTAATTGTGGTTAATTTTGAAGGATATCGACCTGTTTTTCAATTCAATTAAATTTTAATTGTTCTAAATTTCGTATAATCTTAAAAAAAAATTCTCGATTCTCTGTTCACTATTAAAAATGGCAAATTCAAATTTGAATGTTGTTTACACCTCTGGTTCACTGGCCAAACCTCCTACTCTTGTTCGTGGTGAATATCCACAATGGAAGATTCGAATGATAGATTTCTATGAAGGATTGGATATAGAACTCTATCCTATTGTTCAAAATGGTCCATTCGTACCACTAACTACAATTCCAAGGGTTCCTGCCACTACCAATACTGATGAAGTCCCAGCTCAAAGAGTTCCAAAGTTGAGGGAAAATTGGTCTGATGAGGAAAAGGCCAAAGTAGAACTCGCTAAAAAGGCAAAAACTCTTCTAATCATGGCTATTCCAAATGAGATTTTTCAATCTCTGGATTCCTGTGATACTGCCAAAAAACTATGGGATCGGTTAGAAAACCTTCTGGAAGGTGGTGCTAAGATGAAGAAAAACAGAAGAGCTCAAGCTCTAAATGAGTATAATAGCTTCCAAGCCAATCCTGAAGAGTCTCTGGAACAGACCTATCATAGATTTAATTCCTTAATAAATCTATGTAAAAGATGCGATAGTATTCGATCAAAGGAAGATAACAACGTCCTATTTCTTAAACGGTTGAATCCAGAGTGGTCAAATCTTTCTATGTCCCTTCAAGCAAATCAAGACCTTGAGCAATGGTCTCTGCATGATGTATTTGGTACATTGCAAGCCCATGAGAAAGAGGTTGTTCAGAAGAAAACAACTATAGGTGGACCTCAGGCTTTGATCTCTGAATCTAAGGGAACGACCAAACGAAGAAAGGAGAGGAAAAAGCAAGGCTGTAACACTCTCAAATCTGGAAAGAGCGACTAATTTAAAATTTCTAATATTACATCAATAAATAACTTTCCTCAAAACACAATTAGTAATAACCCTCTACAACAAACAAATCAAGTCCTATACAAGACCTACTTACGGTTGGGTGTTACTAAACCAATAAGAGTCGCTATCTCCGAATTGCGGAAAACGTCACCAAGAGTCTTTATCGTGGCACTTCCTAGCACTCAAGTCCATTCGTGTCGCTAGTACCAACCCCCACGATAACCTGATGCACATGCCGACAAAGAAAAAGGGTTAGGCTTAACGCCTAGTGTGCTCAAGAGTTTCTAACATATTTATGATTGATTTGAAACCAAAATATTTGCTTGATAAAATATAATTCTCAACGGAAATAACCTTATTATAAAAGCAACGTCTTTCCCCAAATTCAATAGTCCCATAATAAAAGTTTTAGACCAAAATGACATTAGAAGAGAAAACTTTAAATAGAAATATTCTTTTAACGTAATACCAATTCCAATACTCACACGACCATGGTTGAGTTTATAAATGTGAAGATAGAAAACATACCTTTAACCATGTTTTATAAAACGTTAACTCACGCGGACCTTTAAAGGGATAGAAATATCCAAAGTTCACGAGGGATTCCGGATCATACCATCTTTGGTGACGGATACAAAAGTAGATCACTACTCGATGTTGAGCAACTATTAGAGCCAATGGCAACCGGCAATAACCGATTATGTACCTTAGTACACGGCCCCTGATGACTCCTACAAAAGCCCGTGCTAAAGTAAATGGCAAACGGCAACAACCGATTATGTACCTTTGTACACGGCCCCCGATGACCCCTCTAGCGCATACATATAGTCAATGGCATCAGGTAATGAACCGGCATAATACCCAACAGTACCAGGCCCCCGATGACTACTATGCACCCGAAAAGGGACAACAATCCCGCCTTTAAACCGACTATATGCCTATGGATCCATTACATACTAGTCCTACTACCGAATACATCAACGATACGTATTACTAGTTTTCCAACCTTGAAAACCCCTTTCAATAAACCACTTCCTTTCAAATCCAAGTTTTACCAAAAACTAGGTCAAATCATTTTGAGTTTCAAAACCAAATATTATTTCATTCTATAACCTTTCCAAGTATTTTAAACCATTAATGATTCTCAACTCATCATCTACAACAAAATACTCAAAATCCTCATTTTGACCAAAAACCTCCAAACTTACCCAAATACACAACTACTTGAAATTAAGTTTAGGAATCAGTAAAATACTACATTTACAACAAGTATTTGAGTTTATAAGTTTAGAATTGAACTCATACTCATGCATTTACAAAATGATCCATAATGCAATAATCTGTATTTTTCAACGA
Organism: Silybum marianum; assembly: GCA_036898165.1. Taxonomy (NCBI): domain Eukaryota; kingdom Viridiplantae; phylum Streptophyta; class Magnoliopsida; order Asterales; family Asteraceae; genus Silybum; species Silybum marianum. The sequence goes on along the minus strand of CM072533.1, from coordinate 27,320,620 downwards.
TTTATAAATTCCAATACTTTACAGATGCAAATACAACCAAATGGTTTTCATTTAAAGACATTGAACCCAAACAACCCACACTTATACTTTATTTGCCAAAATGTCTAAAACCCAAGTATAAGCCCCTTTCATGATTTATAAATCCTTTTATACCAAATATGCAACCTTACCCAAATACTCACACATTTGATAAATAACAAATAAAACACGTTAATACTTTAAAATGGACGTTTTTGGCATGTACAAAGTTTACACAAAGTATCTTGAACTCACCTCGCTAGATTTAGGCTAAATCTAGGTTTTACCCCAATACCAAGTTCCATTCGGTGAAGCTTTAGATCCTTGAGCTATAACTCTAGATCCATGGTGCAATCCTTCCAAGAACACCTACATGACTTCCAAAACATACACAAAACAAACCCAAGAGAGAATGAGAGTTGTTGGTGAAAAACCTAAACCCTAGATTTGAGATTTCGGAGAGGTGATCTTACCTTCCACCCTATGAGCTCTAAAATCATCAAGTAACCTCTAGATATCATTATTTCCATGTTTAAGAGCTTCCAAAGACGAAACCGTAGCTCTTTGAATCGCCCAAATTGGAGCTGTGATGAAGCAGTTATGGACAAATGAAGAAAATCCTGAATTTAACCACTAGAGACCGTCCGCGATCATGCCCTGCGATCGTGCCCCGCGATCATGACATGTCATGATCGCCCGTGTCACCCCAAAATGCTTATTTTCATGTCTAAGTCAAGGTACCACTTGTGCGATTATGACATGCTATCATCCCATTTTTCACCCGTTTTGATCCCGTTTCTCGTCTAGCAAATGATACCCAATATAAATAACTTCAAAATACTTATCTAGATGATTCTAAGAGTGGAACACGAGGACCCGGTATTCCACTTTACCAAAGGCCCGATTGATGTATTGTGCCATTGTCACTAATGCATGACACAGTTGTTAGGACCACCAACTACTTGGTACCATCGGTGCTATTGTCATAACCGCGTGGCACAATAGTCGAGACGACCATACTAATAGGTTTGGGAATAGATCATTCCAGGGAAACAAATGAAGAAGAAGGATGTATGCTATAGATGTGGCAAGCCAGGACATTACTCTAAGGATTGCAAAGGAACTCTGGATAAAGACAAGACGTACTACAAGAACAAATACAAGTACAATGTCACTGAAACAGCTCACTATGCTGAGAAAGAAAACTGGCTAGGAGATGAGTCTAGCGGTGATGAGACCATGTTTTGTGGGATGGCAAAGACAAATGAGTCAGAAGATCAACCTTCTGAATCACCGGTTAGTACTTTCTCTAAATCATCTGAATTTGAAAACAAAATTGTGCTTTTATCAAACAATTTTGAAGAACTAAACAAAAGCTCACAATCGAAAAGAAATTACGAAAAGGTATTGAAAAAACTCTTTCTACAACACAAAGGGAAAGAGATATTTATAAAAGGGAGATGGATATTTTAACAAAAGAAAAACTGGAACTAAGCACTGAAAAAGAAAAGATTTCCATGACTTTAAAAAATACTGAAGTTAAGCTCAAGAAGGAGAACTTAAATTTTAATAAACTTTTGGAAGAAAAAGATAAGGAGATTCAAGCTAAAGAAAGTGACAGATTAAATTCTGTAGCACTTAAAAATTATTTTCAAAAAGAGAGAGAATTTTTGCATGTTGAACTTCAAAACAAAAAGCTACAGATCAAAACATATCTAGATGCTCAAAAATTTCACGACAAAATTAATACACAAATCTATCAATTAACTGTTTAGAAAGGGATCTGGGTTCCAACAATGCTCAGATCCAAGTTTTTGTTCAAGAAATAATTGCAGCTGCTCGCTCACAACGTTCTGATCCGAATCCAGCTAGCTTTTCCCATCCCAGCTCCAGTAGATCTTCTCCACCATCTCCACCGCCTCGAGAATCCAACCTTCCTCCATCACCTCAACGATATCGGTACAACAACGATGAGCTCATGTCAATGTTGTATTCCAACTTGCTTGCTGAGGCTACGGCTCGAGGTTTACCCAAAGATACACTTATGGGTCTTCTTCGTCGCAACCTTGAAATTCAAAGTGTCACATGCTATGAGTTCGACTTGTTCAAAGCTGATATTGAGTCGCAACTTCTTGACATGGCAACCAAACAAAAGCAATCAACTAATGAGATTCTTGGTGCCATCACTGTTTTTCGCACTAAAATTCCACAGTCTTGTCGTCGCGCCGCGTCTGTTCCACATCGTCGACCTGATCAGGACAATCCGCCCTCTGCTCTAAATGGCCCTGAGGGGGAGACACGCCACCGGATTACAAGAACTCAAGCTCGGTCCCGACCATCTTCTGCTACAATTTTTGGTCCATCTTCTTCTACAGCTCCACCGTCAAGACAACAACACTATGCTCCACCTCCCATACAATAACAAACAAATCCGCTAACGGTTGAAAATCCCACGGTAGATTTAGAAATTGGGAGTGGATCAAAAGCTGTTGAACCAGCAAATGAAGAAGGAGTAAATGGTCAGCATTTGAGAGATTTTCTCCGAAACTGGTTTCGTGATCCATATGAACCCATGCTAAAAGAAGAAGACTATGTGAATCTAATGCACGTGGAAAAGAAATTTCTACCAACGAATATTGATCAAACACCGTTGCTGCCACACCAAATTCGTTGGGAAAGAATTCTTTCTAACAACAAATGGGTAAATCCACAAGTCAGAACTCCGTATTTAGAAGAAACCATGCAAAAGATATCTTTTGGGAAAAGAAGAAACCAGAGGACCTGTCTCGAATACATCTGATCATGGAAATGGATTCGCTTCAAGTAACTGAATATTTGAGCATACTGAAGACTAAAGCGAAGGATCCTAAAGAAGTTATTTCAAGACACGTAATTGTCTCAATCATGGAGATCAGATGTGATAAAGCCTTTCAAGTAGAATTTCCAACTTTCAAAGTAAGAGGATTTTATGGAAAGGTCTATTGTTTTTCTGAGGCTGACTTTGCTATACTGGATGTGACGGATATGGAAACTCTGTATACTAAGCTTAAGGACAAAACTAGAAGATCGGAGGATGAACAAAGAGCTTTAAGAGAAATTATAAGGCGTATTCAAAAAAAGCTTCGATATAGCTATCTTCATGAGTTTCAAAGGGCTATCGAAAGTAAACAGAAGAAAGTGTATCTGCCAAAGCCTATTCAAGATCTCCCTGATCTAAATAATATAAAAGTGACTCAAGTGATGACCCGACCAGCACATGGAGTTGTGTACATGAAATCTAACAGGGAAATGAGATTCTAGAGATTTGGTGAAGTTGCTTCTTATTCTGATGGTACTTTATTGGCTATTCGAAACAGACTTTCTACAAAAGCAAGTGTTGATCAAAGAAGAAGTAAGAAGCAGCAGCTAAAGAAAAATGAAAAAGAAAATCTACTGAATGCGATCGAGTTGATTGACAAGCGCATCATCTACCGACAGACCCTAAGACGACTGGAAGGAATGTTCGAGCTGAAGAGATGAAGAGTAACTTTGACACAAAGGGGGAGATTGTTAGAATTTAAATTAATTTTGTCAAAATAAGGAAACATTGCTTTATTGTAAAAATGGCAAGTGTATAATGCCATTCTCCTTCTTTCCTTATATTGTTTAATCCTTTATTATAAATAGGCGCTTAGGGGGTCATTGTATGTGTGCGCAAATATTGAGAGCTAAATTATGAGAGAGAGCCAATATATTCATAATCAATGTCAGTAAGATATCTGACTTCGGATCTTTTTCTTCGTGTTTTCATTTAAAGCATAACGCACTTGATCATATTCTGGGATCCACAAATCATGATGATTGTAGCAAGAATTATCATGTAAAGTACGTTCATATTTTCACTTGGCAGTGTTAATATGAAATTATAGTTATATGTGTGTGCTTAATTGCTAATTGTGTACAATTGACGGAGTAGTAAATGAATTCTCATTAAGTAACTGTCATAAGAATTGAGGTTTGTAGTATTGTCATTTTGAGTGACATTTAAGATAGTAATTAGGGTAAACTAACCATTGTGGGTCAGGGATATTGGTTAAGTTGAACCATAGGCTTATTGAATCTTCATTATTTGGAAGACGTTTGTCGACTTAGTTATGAATTTTTGCTTTAAGATAGTTGAGCTTTCTAAGGTTAATGATATTACTAGTAGACTTCACAGTTCTAAAACTTTGGGTCTCAACCACATGTATGCATAATAATTATTTTTTTTAAATAAATTGGATGAACTATTTCGCGTTTATCAAAACCTTTAGGTGTCAGTTAATGATTTTAGAGAATGTTCGCACCCTCAATTTAGTTGCATAAAGTTTGCATATGATTTTTTATTTCCGTCCTAATATTTTTCTAACATTACAACTACTGAAAATTATATTGTAAGACGGTTTTAAATTTTGAATGCGAAAAAAATTCTTCCAATTTGGCTAAGAGGCATACAAATACTTTGTTTCGAGTGTTAAAACAAATTATTTAGTTCTTGAGTTGGTTTACATACATGGCGTAAGTAAGTGTATGCTGGAACTAGAATAATCTCTTTGAATTGGTTCGTTGAGCATAATTTCGATATTGTCATTTTTAATTGGAATAACAAATACGCAACTTTCAGACTGGTTTTATATCTATGGCATTTATGGCCACCTTGCACGACTACCTAGTTGCGGTAGTAAAGTTTTATTTGTGCGTAAAATGATTATAAAGATATCATGTTTGGAAAATCTTTTGAAATTAAAAATTGGCATACTTGTCTCGTCTTATACTTGAAAAATCTAGAAACTAATTAGATCCATATATTTAAACCTCTTTTGGAAAAGAGATATATTAGAAGAGTTTTTGGGATTTGAAACATCGGATGACCCTACTTATAGTTGATTTTGAATTTTGAGATTTTAGTTTGAGAAGTTCTTAGGATTTGGAGTATCCTAGTTATTAAAATGTTTTATAAAGTCATTATTCAGACTTCAGACTCAAACTTCTGAATATTTTTTTTTTTTGCCATTGGTGTTCTTTCCGATCTCTACGCAAAAAAAAAACGAATTTATACATGATATGTTTGGAGGCGGAATTGATACTTCTTCAGCCACATTAGAATGGGCAATTTCAGAACTTATAAAGAACCCTAAGGTTCTAAAGAAAGACAGATACTCAGAATCTCGATTACTTGAAGCTAATCGTGAGAGAAACTTTGAGGATGCACCTTCCTATTCCCTTATTATTCCATAGGGAATGTAGGGAGGCATGCAAATTAGGGGGATATGATATCCTAGTCAAGACCAAGATTTATGAAGAATCGGCTAAGCACTAACTCTGCAGAGTTATCTACAGAAATCTGAAGATGCAATTATATATTCTAATTAAGTACTAAGTCTGAGGTGTTATTTTCAGACTTCTGAAGTGAAGACTTCAGAAGTTTGAAGAGACATTCAAAGATTGGACAGAAACTCTAAATAGGCATTGTGATGACGTGTCTTAAGGTCATAGGGCTGTGATAGAAGTGTTTGTATTTCTAGCTTTACTATTCTAGTATAACTAGTTTCAAATGAGGGATTGGCTGAATATGAGAAGCGACTCCTAAAGTTCACTGTGCGTTTTATAAGGTGTTCTTGGTTTCAGTATTAATAAAGAGGATGATTTGAGCGATCTTTTACAAATCTATTGTAATCGTGGACTTTCAGTAATGAATGCATATACGGAAATTTGGATGTATTATATTTATGAGTCATTCCATCTTATTAATGTAGAGAGCTTTCCATTTCGGTAGTCCTCAGGTCGGAGGGTTTTGGGTTATCTACTTTGATTGATTTGAATTCATGGATTAGTTGTTTGACATAATGTTATGTGTTAGTGGGGGTACCCTCCTAGTGAGTCTTCGTGAAGGAAGAATGTTTTGGTGGTTCGTTCATGTGAGGTGTATAAATTCAGTGTTCTAGTTCCTATATCAGGTGTTAACTTCAAAGTCGATATTAGGAATTGACACATAGCAAACCAGGCATGAAGTAATTATTGGCATAACTACGTTTACAATATTGTGATTTTTATGACAAATGTCCACACTCGATGTTGAAGGCAAGAACCATTGAAGTACTTTGGTGTATTTCCTATTGAACTTATGTGTTTACAAGATAAGGAAATTATATTTTGTGATTAAGGTTGATTAATCAAGGTTTTCATGTTTGGTTTAGACTGATGGTTTCGAGGTTAAATGCTTAGTCATATCTTGTGAATTGTGTAATCGTTATGTTTAGAACAACCGACTCTCTATAGGAGTGTATTGGTAAGAGCATCAAGCCAATACCAAGAATTATTTAGTTAAGAAAATTTTGAGAACCCTTATAGTTGGCTGGCTTTATGACGGTTTAATTGGGATATGGATTCAAAGTTATGTGAGATTACACCAAGCTAGTGGTTAGGAATTTCATCAAGAAAAATGATGATAAATCTTTTATAGTAATGATTTGGAGGAATTTAGGTTGAGTATCTTAAATAAACCTTAAGTGGAAGTCGGGTTATTGAAGAAACTTTGTTTAAAGCATTAGTAGAAACGGGTGATGCTTCAATAATAGTTTTGCATGATTCCTTTACTGCCCGGTAAGGTCAACATAGTAGTAAGTATTCTGATTCGAAATTAAGATGATTAATATTAGTTGATTCAACTTTTGCCAGTATTATCGAGGCGTTGTATATGGTGATGAAATGTACCGCAGCTGAATAGAGGTCGTTAGAAAATTTTAAGAACAAATCCATTTTAAGCAACAATAATGGATTTGAACAACTAAAGGTTGTAAGCTACTCTAGAGGTAGTATGAAACGCCTAAGGTTGGGAAGCAACCTAAAATCTTAGGTTTGGAAAATGATTAAGCAAGAATTCAATGATCATCCCGTATCAGTATGATGTATTGAATATTAAGTTGGGTTTGTGATGGTTCGTTATGAGAATCAACATGGTAGTTTTGATTTGAATGTAGGAAAATCCTTGACTAAGATCACGTAATGGAAAATTTAAGAAGTTATCGGGAGATATAAAATTATCATTTGCCTATGTTGTTGGGAGAGTACGAGGACAGCCTTAGTAAAAGTTCTAATTAAGGTGTTTGGTAGTTGTTTTGGCTGGTTGATCTAAAGCCTACATTTGTTAGCGATTTGATATGAAATTGATTGTTAAGATTTCGAGAAGGTATAGTGAAAGTATAGACTATGACGTTAGTTGTGAAAGACCGATAGAGCTAACTTAGTATTAGTGCGAAAACTATTTCGAGTGATTATGATGATTGATTGTTGTATTAATTGGATTAGTTTCATGTAGGAATGAGTGGCTTCTCTTGTGAAGTAAGTAAATCTCCGAGTTACTTCAAAAGTTGTGAGTTGTAGGTTGATTCGGTGGAAAATATTGATTTTATTGCTTTTAGAATTGGATCGAATTTGTCGTAATGATTATTTTAGTTGAGATTTAAAATTTGTGATGCTTTTTAGAATAACATACGCATCCATTAAGAATCTTTTGAGGTGTTTTAAAAATAGTAAGTGTTGATATAAGTTAAAACGATTAATGTAGGTCGCTCGTTTTGAATTTTGTTTTAAGGTATAGAGTAGTTAAGCTGAAAAAGGAAGATACTTGTTGTGATAGTTTTGGTAAAAGAAGGCTCTTAATAATTTAAGGTTGAGTTTATTAAGAAAATATGTATTTTATAAGTTTAATCAGGGTTGCCCAACGAAAGCGTCACAATCTGGTAAATATTTGATTTTAATTTTAAAGGTGGTTCAAGTAGGAGCAAAACACTTATTTTGAAAGGTAAATAGGTTAGTCATGTAAAAGTTCTTTGGGTGATTATTGGTAAGTTATTTTGAGGCGACGGGAATACCCAAAATTCTTTAATCGACATAAGCCCTCTAATCATATCTCAATTTCGGGGACAAAATATTCTTTTTAGAAGGGGAGAATTGTAATACCCGTGTTCCGATAATTCATGTAAGCTAAATCTAAGCTTAACTTAAAATAGAGGGGTTAGATTGGAATATGTGTGTATATATATAGATATAAACATAATAATAATAATAACAAATCTATAAGCACGACAAATCTAGAAGCACGAAAATGCAAGCACGACAAATCAAGAAGCACGACAATGCAAGCAGGACAAATCAAGATTCTATTATCCACTTAACCCTATAAGTATAGAATCTCTCATTCAAGAATTTCTAACGTATAATCTAAGTGAAACTAAGAAATCATCGTTTAGTTGAAGATTTGCAACATCGAAACTTTAAAGTCCAAAGGTGACTTTGATAAACACTAAAGGCATTCGAGCATTGTATTCCACCATCTCTATCCAGGTACTGATTCATATCTCACTTGACACGTGGATAGCCATTTGCATAAGGCTTCCTAATGTGAAATACTTTATGATGAACTCTGAATACATTGCTTTCAATTTCTCATTGTGCTAGTCAAATGCTATTAAACTTCTTTTTCTTTTGAACAATGACTTGAACTCTAGTTTGGAACATGGAACCACTTAATCTCTTGATTTGTTGGATCACATTTGTGGTGTGAGCCTTTCTTGTGTCAGACTTTATTATGGCGTCCTCATGTGTATAGTCCTTAAAAGCGGGCTTGAGCAGGTACCGGTCAAATAGAGGGCGTAAGGATCGATCCTAGTTAAGTTATGTTGAGGGCAAGGTTAAATCCACGGAGAGGATTGATTGTGTGTGCCCCACTCCTTTCCTCAGCTATGCCTGAATGGACTGATAATCCTTCGGGAACGATGCATCTTTTGATGTAGTTTGATTTTCGAACCCTTGATATGCCTTCGGGCTAGTTGTTTCACTTGATATGCCTTCGGGCCAGTCGTTTGATTTGATATCTAGTTGCTTGACTTGACATCCCTTTGTTTCATTTATTTGATTTAATTTTCCTTTGAATTACCATTTATCGTTATGAATTCCTTTTGGATTAATTATCTCATATTCATTCTTTAAATTATTATTATCTGTTCACTGAGCCATAAGCTCAGCCGAGGTTTTCTTTTTCCTTGGCAGATTCTAAGTGGCTGATAGGGACGAGACTTGGGGATGAGAGCTAAGGAGACGGCGGATCTAAAGATAAGCCATTATCTTATGTCAAGCTTGTGAACCTAATTGTGATCTAAAGATAAGGAGACGGCGGATCTAACGATGCTTCCACCACCCGGGACGGGGTGTTACAGCTAACGTTTCTACTTATAATAGGCTTGCTTGTTGACTGTCTCTATTTAATAGTATATATAGAGCTAGCATTCTCTGTTTAAGTGTGGAGTAATTTGATCATATGTATCATTGATATATTGAGTGATATACAAATTACTATTGCTTTCGTTTTATACTCTTACCATTCGTATTCTAATCAACTGTCTTTGAGTATTTGGGGATCTGGGTTCCAACAATTGGTATCAGAACCATCTAATCAATCTATTGATTATTTGATCTAATCTAGTATGGAGAAATCCCCACTCACTTAAAGTGTCTCGATTTTAAACTACTGTGATTAATTCTACCCTGTTTTACAAGTTTTATGTGGTCACACAATTTTTTCTCAAATTCAGTGGTATTTCTATCCACAATATGAATTTCAGTATTCATCGATATATAAATCCAAGCTCAAGTTTAAAGGAATCGTTCTTCAAACTCTATTGTCTCTTAAAATCCTTTTACTCTGTTTTGTTTTTCTCAAACATGGAAATTCCTAACCTAAATACCATGTATAGTTCCGATTCTCTCACAAAACCTCCCACTCTAATAAGGGAAAAATATCCTCAATGGAAAATTCGCAGGCTCAACTTCCTTGAAGATCTAGATCTCAATCTATACACCTCTATACTAAATGGTCCTTTTATCCAGTTACCATTATTCCCAGGGTACCTGCAACTGCCACTATTGGGGAAATTCCAGCAAGGCGGGTTCCTAAAGATAGAGGGAATTGGACTGATGATGACAAAAAGAAGACTGAGGTTGACTAAAAGGCAAAGACACTTCTCATTACGGCACTTCCTAATGATATCTTTCAATCTCTGGATCAATGTGCTTCAGCTAAAGATCTATGGGATCAGTTAGCAAACCCGCTTGAGGGAGGTTCCAAGGTGAAGAAAAACAAAAGAGCTCAGGCGCTGAATGAATACAACAGTTTTCAGGCCATTCCAGAAGAATCTCTTGAGCAAACATATCATAGATTCAACACATCGTTAGGTCACAAGAAGATAACAATGTGTTGTTCCTCAAACATCTGAACTCTGAATGGTTAAATTTGTCCATGTCATTACAAGGTAACCAAGATCTGGAACAATGGTCTTTACATGATGTGTTTGGAACTCTTCAAACTCATGAGAAAGATCTGGTGCTAAAAAAGGCAAGTGTTGGTGGTCCCTTAGCCCTAATCTCTGAATCCAGAGTGTCAGGGAAGAAAACTAAAGATGCTGAGAAAAGAGGAAAGAACAAGGCACTGATCTCAGAAGCTGATACAGAAGCTGATCTTTCTGGATCAGAAGATGATGAAATTAATTCATTTGCTGAGTCCTTGGCTCTTATTATCAGACAATTCACCAGGAATTTTGGTAATCGTTCCTTGAAGAACAACAGACGATATGACAACAGAAGTGAACATCCTTCTCTAATCTACACACCAAGACAGGAAGCTGTGAAAGTAGAAAAGACAGAAGCTGAGAAGAAGGAGGAAGAGATGAAGAAGAAGAAGGATATATGCTACAGCTGTGGCAAATCTGGACATTAATCAAAGGAATGCAAAAACACTCTCATCAAAGATAAAGCTTACTACAAGAACAAGTTTAAGTATAACAAAGATGAGAGAGCAAAATATGCAGAGGCCATGTTCTGTGGAATGGCCATGACAACCGATACAGAGGATCAACCATCAGAAACCCCGGTTTGAACTATCTCTGAATGAAAGCTTAAAAGAAAAAACTTCTGAATGAGAAGAAATTACGAATAGAACTGGAAAAATCATTTGCTCTTATTGAAAAAGAACGCAACATTTTTAAAAGATTAGTTGATACTCTTACTAAAGAAAAGCAAGAACTTTTTGTGGAAAACCAAACAATTTCAAAACTCAGTAAAACTAAGGATAAAGATATTGAAGTCAAAGAAAGTGACAGATTAAACTCTGTGGCACTTAAAAATTATTTTGAAAAAGAAAGGGAATTCTTGCACGCTGAGCTTCAAAAGAGGGAGCTCTTGATTAAACCATATCAAGATGCTCAAAAAGTGCATGATAAAATAAACACACAAGTTGGGAAAATCGGCCTTAGTTTCGAGGATATGGATCCTTTCACGTGTAAGAAGAGATCAACTCTAGAGTCAGGTTTTTGTTTGGGCAAACAACAAAAACCTGCATTTCCAATATTATATGGACAATCTATGTTTAAAAGGCTCAAATATGAGAATGGTCATCAAGTTCGAAAGTTAAAATTCAAAAATATCAATTATTCTTCTGCTAAAGTTGATCAAGTGGATCTTAAACAAGTCCAGAAGAAAAATGAGATGTTTATTTTTGGTACACTCCCTAATTTAACCTTAAACCTAGAAGTTGAGGTGTTCGAACCAATACAGGCAGAAGAAGAGTTAAGACTCACATTTGAAAAGGATATTCTTAAAACTCTGGATAATTGTACAACTCAGCAAAGTACAGGTCTTAAAACAAAGTCTTCTCAAAACATTCTAGAGATTTTACCCTGTTCTTTTATTGATTTAAATCTTCATCAAGATATAGATAATGATACAGAAGTTATCTATCCTTGGGAAAACAATGATCAACTTTATGGTGATTTCTTTGACATGTTAGATAAATTACTCATTAAATTTAAGAATCGTATGCCTACTAGTTATGTTCCGGTTAAATCATGTATCAAGAATAGGAATGCTCCCTTCTTAAACACTAATGAACCATATGAAGTACGGGCAGCAAGACCAGAAGTTAAACGACTTCCAAATCATATACCCCTCTCCTCTGTTCCTCTTAAAGAACAGAGAAAATAGGTCCCTATTCATCCGGATTTCCTTGGAATGTGTTTACAAGCTAAGTCATGTCTGGAAGTTGAGAAAGAGGCTAAACTCAATGAAAAACCCAAACTTAAGCAGCAAAATCTAAATGAATAGCCTCAGAAGTACACTTATGAACAAGAAGCAAAATGGAAGTTTAATGCTTTTAATCCTTCTATTTTAGTAAATTCTTCCAAAGAGTCAGGAGAGAATATTTTCAAGAAGAAACGAACAGAGAAGAGTTCTTCAGTACCACAACATAAGTCTAGGCTAGATAAGAAGTTCTTTCGAACAACTGATTCTAGGAATTAAGAACAATTGTAATTATCATTCAAGAATGAAAATTCAATGAGTTCTTTTATGTCTCAGAACTCTGAATGCTTCTCTCTATTTTTGAAACTCAAACAATTCTTCTCAAATTCTCAAAGTTTTTCTTATGGTTGCAATAAACGCTTCAACTCGAATAACCAGAAGAAAAAGTATTTTAAATATAAAACAGGCCATCTAGAAGCCTCTGAAAGATCTGCAAAATCTTCTAAGTCAAAAGAAAAATCAACAAAGAATCTTGCATCTAACTACCAAGGACCCATTATGAAATGGGTACCTAAATATCTCTGATTCTAATTGCAGAAACAACGTGTGCATATCCAGAAGCACATGACTAGAACAATAAACTTGCTCTCCATGTTCAAAGGTAAATCGGGTGGAGCAGTAACATTTGGAAATAATAGTAAGGGTCAAATAAAAGGCTACGGTACTCTACAAGAAGCTAACATTACCTTATCAAAAGTAGCTCATGTTTCTGGACCGAAACATAATATTCTGAGTGTAAGTCAACTCTGCGATGCTAAAATGTTAGTTGTATTTGATGAAAAGCATTGTTACATGATGTCCAAGGCAGGACAAGAGTTATGGAGAGCCGACAGAAAAGGTAACCTAAACATGGTGAACTTTACTTCTAAAGATGGTACAAAAACCCTTTGTCTTATCTCCAAGAAAAGTGAAGTAGCTTGGCTCTAGCATCACCAACTATCTCATTTAAACTTTCAAACTCTTGAATTACTTGTCAAAAATAACCTGGTTGAGGGCCTTCCAAAGGTTCACTTCCAGAAGGATCATCTTTTCCCTGCCTGTGAAATGGGAAATATATAAATAGCCTCCCATAAAACATAGAGTGATCATTCTTGTGTTAGGCCTTTGAAAATGCTACATATTGACCTCGTTGTGTAGAGCCTTTCGGGCAAAATGTATATACTTGTGCTAGTTGATGAATATTCCAGGTATACTTGGCTTGCCTTTGTGTGACAAAAGTCAGAAGTCCGAGCGGTATTATTCAACAAGATGAAGCGGATACAAGTGCTTCTGAATAAGAAAATTCAGCAGTTGAGAAGTGACAATGGTACTGAATTAAAGAATACCAAACTTGATGAGTATCTCACAAATGAAGGAATGTCTCAAAACTTCTAAGTTGTACGCACTCCTCAACAAAATGGTGTGGTAGAAAGAAGAAATTGCACTCTAGTTGAAGCAGCAAGAACTGTGCTTGCAGCTTTTAGTCTTCCCACACATTTCTGCGCTGAGGCTGTCTCTACTGCATGTGTTACACAAAATAGATCTATAATTGTCAAGAGACATCTCAAAACTTCATATGAGCTTATAAATAATAGAAAACCTATAGTTAAATATTTACATATTTTTGGTTGTAGGTGTTTTATTTTGAAAAACCGTGACAAGCTTGAAAAATTCGACAAGAAATCTGATGAAGCTAAATTCTTGGGATATTATCTGACCTCAAAAGCTTTCAGAGTATACAATATCAGAACCAAGATAGTCATGGAAATCGTTAACGTCGACTTTGATGAACAATCACACATGACTTCTGATTAATCTAATTCAAAACTCAAGCTTAATAATGTAACTTCTTACTATCTCTCCAGCCCAGAGAATCTGAAATAGATGCCATCTTCAATGACTTTCTTGGAGAAGAAATTGCATCTGAAAATATGGTCAGAAATCCTCAAGTCAATATATCAGAAGTCCTGCAAGCTTCTTCAATCACCATCTCAGGACCTTCTGGGTCATCAAGTTCAAATACATGTATAGAGGAATCTCTGTCTCCTGATACAGAGTGCCGCACTAAAATATCCAATTCCTTTGCGCCTTCATTTGAGGGGGAGACACTAGGTTCTACTCCAGAAGCTGTCTAGATTTCAGAAGAAAACCAACTAAATTCAGAAATTGAAGTTGAACCTCCACAAATCCCCCAAACAATAATGAAAAGATGGACAAAAGTTTGTCGGCTCTTCATTAAACGACAAGATTTCTTGTCACATGACTAAGACCCGACAAGCTCTCGAACCGACTTTTTTTTATGATGTTAGCCGCCCGATACATTTTTGCCACGTGTCATTCTCTGATGACCCTACTATTTAAACTCGGGCCCCCACCTGCACTATTCATGATTTCAAAGCTTTTTCCCTCTTTTCTCTCTCAACACCTCTAGACATCCACTGTTGCACGAATTATTTACCAAATTTTTCGAGTTTTTGCAATTAAAGCACATCACCAGGTTCGTATTTACTTCTAGATCATCTTTAATTCTTGATATTTTTACTTTTATCGAATGCAAGCCGATCGATTTTATGCTCAATTGTTCGGATTCCAATGCTGAACGTAGGTCACACAGTTGATTCAACTGTGATGTCAACGGGTAATCTATGTGATCCCGATGTTTCCCATGCAGGTTCTTTCACCATCAAACCCGAAACTCAAGCTTACATTGATGCATAATATAAAAGAGCTCAGGATTCCTTATATGCTCACGAAATTCTTACGACTGCTCAGATGTAAGATTTTGTACATGAAATAATTGCAGCTGCTCGCCCACAACGTTCTAATCCGAATCCAGCTAGCTCTTCCCGTCCCAGCTCCAGTCGATCTTCTCCACCATCTCCACCGCCTCGTAAAATCCAACCGTCCTCCATCACCTCAACGATATCTGTTAGACCCTACTTCAGAAAAGTCTGAACCAGAAAAGTGCAAGTACAAATGGTCAGAAGTTGAACTTCTGAACTCTGTATAGCTGGACGACAACAAAGGCATCATACGCTATCTTGATGACGTGGCTTGCACATGTTCCGTGTGTCTACCTTTACAACTGAATTTGTTAAACGCTCCAGCCTACGTTCAGTTTGTAATAGGATAGAACTTTGACTTCTAGCTTTTGTACATGTATAAATAGATTCATTTACAAACGAAATAGTTGTCGATCTGAAATACTATTTTGGAGAACTATTTGCTTATCTCATTCAAAGTATTGTAATCTTCTTCCAGGTTATTAATACAAATTACAAACTGTTCTTCATATCATTATTACTATTTATATTGATTAACTGTTGTTGTTCATATATCTACGTTGCTTCCGCTTATACTTTGGTAATTAGATCTTTGATTAACTATTTAGAAAGGGATTTGGGTTTCAACAATTGGTATCAGAGCCATCTAATCAATCTATTGATTATTAGATCTCTTCCATTTGGAGAATTCCCTTTTCTATTCATTAGCATTTTTCAGTTTTCAGCTACTATTCATAATTCTACCCTGTTTTATGAGAAATTGTAAATTTCATAATAATTCTCTCTAATTCGGTAATTTTAGTGAAATCTAAATCTCAATAAGAATATTGTCTTGTTTCATATCAATTTGAAATTTAATTGTTCTAAATTTCAAAATCTTCGAAGTAATCCTCTAAAATCCCTGTTTTCTAAAAATGGCGAATTAAAATTTGAACGTTGTTTACACCTCTGGATCACTGGCCAAACCACCTACTCTAATTCGTGGTGAATATCCACAATGGAAGATCCGTATGATATATTTTTATGAAGGATTGGATATAGAACTTTACTCCATTGTTCAAAATGGCCCGTTTATTCCAATGACTACAATTCCAAGGGTTTCTGCCACTACTAATACCGATTAAGTCCCTGCACGAAAAGTTCCAAAGCTGAGGGAAAATTGGTTTGATGAGGAAAAGGCCAAAGTAGAACTGGCCAAAAAGGCAAAAAGTCTTCTAATCATGGCTATTCCAAATGAGATTTTCCAAACTCTGGATTCCTGTGATACTGCCAAAGAGCTATGGGAGCAGTTAGAAAACCTTCTGCAAGGTGGAGCTAAGATGAAAAAAAACAGAAGAGCTCAAGCTCTCAATGAGTACAATAGCTTCCAGGCCAATCCTGAAGAGTCTCTGGAGCAGACTTATCATAGATTTAACACCTTAATAAATATATGTAAAAGGTGTGATATTATTAGGTCTAAAGAAGACAATAATGTCTTATTTCTTAAAAGACTGAATCCAGAGTAGTCAAATCTCTCTATGTCTCTGCAAGAAAATCAGGATCTTGAACAATGGTCTCTGCACGATGTGTTTGGTACACTTCAAGCCCATGAGAAAGATGTCGTTCAGAATAAAAAAACTATTGGTGGACCTCTGGCTCTTATTTCTGAATCAAGAGGATCAGTCAGAAAGAACAAATAAGAAAGGAGAGGAAAGAGTAAAGCTCTCATGTCAGATGCAATCCTAGAAGATGATCTAACTCTGATGATAATATCAAATCTTTTGCTGAATCATTATCACTTATTACCAAACAATTCACAAAAATGTTTGGTAATAGGTCCTTTCAAGGAAATTAAAGAATTGATCGCTCTACATCTTTTGTTCCTAGACAAGATACTCAAAGGTCTGAGAAAACAGAGGCAGAGAAGAAGGAGGATGAAATGAAGAAGAAGAAGAAGTATGCTACAAATGTGGTAAGCTAGGGCACTATTCTAAGGATTGCAGGGGAGCTCTGGACAAAGACAAGACGTACTACAAAAACAAATACAAGTACAATGTCGATGAAAGAGCTCACTTTGCAGAGAAAGAAAACTGGCTAGGAGATGAGTCTAGTGGTGATGAAGCCATGTTTTGTGCTTTTTCTCAAATAATTTTGAAGAACTTAAACAAAATCTTACAATTGAAAAGAAGTTGCAAAAAAGTATTGAAAAAACTCTTTCTACAACACAAAGGGAAAGAGATATTTACAAAAGGGAGATGGATCTGTTAACAGAAGAGAAATTGGAGCTAAGTGCTGAAAATGAGAAGCTTTCTAAAGTTTTAAAACTTGTTGAAGTTGTATGTCGCATTGATAATGAAACATATTACAAAAGTATATCTTTACAAGCTCTATCTATCAACATTAGTTCTAACCATATAACAACCAATCTATTTATATACAATTGGAAGTGCTAAAGATACAATACAACTATGACCGACAAGTTCAGAACTGCTTCTGAACTTCTTCAGTCTTCTTCAGAAGTGTCTTCAGAACTATCTTCAGAACTTCTTCAGAATCTTCACAACTTCTGAAGTAGCCACTTCAGAAGTTATGCCTTAGGCTTTTCTTCGTTTGTCTTCTGAGTGCTGAACCTTCCACTTCAGAACCCAGTCTTCTTTTGAAGCTACTTCTGATATTTATCAATCCCCCCCTTAGCTTCAAAAGTTTAAATCATAACTCCAGAAGTTTAAAATTTGTCTAACATTCTTCAGAATCAGACTTCTGTATTCAAGAATAGATTCAATTATTCTAAGCATTTCCTAAGCAAGTCTTCTGTATTTTTCCCAATCTTCGTCACTTAGATTCTTTTGCCTTTTGTTTTGCCTTTTAACCAGCCTATCTCTTATAGCCATCAAAGTTCCATTACAGCACGTGTGAAGTTCTTCAAAGACAAATAATAGTTCTTCAAAACATTTGCAGACAAATCCTGGAGGCTAAATAACAAGTGTGCTTCTCTTTAGATTATCAATGTTTGGCAACTTGTATTTTGGTCTGCTCAGATGGACTTTTTCTTGATTCAGAACATATGCAACTTGGAAATCAGTCTTTGCAGCCCATATAAATTCTCTGTAGAGGCCATCTCTGAGAACTGTGAATGATTTTCTGAATTTGGCAATTGAATCATGAAAGGGATAAAGACTTCTATAGACTCTTAGTAAGTCTCTCGGATGTACATTCTGAAAATCTGCTTCTGAGAATGTAGAGATCTCACCATCCTTTCTTTCCACAGTAAAGTAAGCATACTTGTAATTCTTTATTGACTTTACATCTGCAGTAATTACTTTTACAACTGGACTTTCTTTCCTTGCTTCATTTATAGGAATTCTGATTTTCCTAATTATATCCGAGTACCACTTCTTCCACCAAAAAGACTTTTTAGTCCAGCAGTCAATATAGGTGAATTTCTGTTCAAACTCCATGAACATCTCTGGATGAAAGTATTCAAGGAACATTGTAAAAGCATTTTCTTCAATTCTTTATTCATGCAGATGCTCAGATTCAGAAACTTGTGCAATAGGAACAATCTCTTCAGAAACATGTTCAGAAGCCTTTTCTTTTCCTTTCTCTTTTCCTTTCTCTTTTCCTTTAATGTTTTCTTCTGAACTAACAATCTTCTGAAGATAACTTTTTCTGATGTTTTCTCTAAAATGTATTCTTTCCTTGATCAGATAAACAATTTCCTCTTTTATATCAGAATCAAATACAAACCACTCAGCATACTTCAGAAGCCAATTCAGAGTAGAAGTGAAGTACTTTGGTATATCAGATACAATGGAAGTTCTGTAAGTTCCTTCCACTTCATAGATGAAGCCTATATCTGGATTTGTGAAAAATTTAGTTAGCCCAGTTCTTTCAATTCTAACCGGCTCTAATAAATTCACTTTAGGTAATCTGAATTCCAAAGCTAACTGAAAATCATGCTTAATTAGATTTCTGATATAAACTCCCAAGATTCTTCTAATTTCTGAAACAAGTTCAAAATCTTTTCTTTTAACAAAGTAGGCCAGAACTGCAAGTTTGTCTTGTAATCTTAACTTGTAGAAATCAAATAGAGAGAACTCTGTTAGAGTTCCATCTATTCTTTCAGCTCCAAATTTCAACACATAAAGATTATCAATAAATGTTTTTGAAACACATATGATCTTTTTAATCAAGGTAGAATCATGTAAATCTTGAATTCCATACTGTTGAATAAACTTCTTCACCTTTGAAATATGGTCTTCAGACCATTCATCACTAACAAAATCTTCAAGTGTTGCATGCTTTAAACTTCTTTTATACATATTACAACAAGTATTTTCAGGAAAGATGAGTTGGCTGGCTTCAGAAGAATCATATATATACTCCTTTTCATATACTTGATCAATGACAGGTGTTTCAAGTAAAGGCAAATTGATCCATGGTATACTGATGTAGGATCTGAATTTAACTTCCAACTTTCCAGAAAATGCCATCAAGATCTCATCTGAGACTTCCATATTATGCATATGACATAGGTCTATCTCTATGTCAAAATGCTCAGATGATTTATTTATGAACTCTTTAAAACTGCTAATTTGTCATCCAAGAATCTACACTCCAGATTCCTTGGACTGTTCAGAATTAGATAAACCCAACAGAGTTGGCATATTAATCTCCAAAGATTTTTAGAAGCTTCATCACTTTCCAAACTGTTTAGAATCTGAGGTTTCCAAATAATCACTTATCCGTTTTCATTCACATCTTCTTCAATACTTTCTTCCATGATTATATCATCTTCAAATGTTGTCACATCTGAAAGATCACTAGGCTCTCTAAGGGCTTCTTCAAAAGCTAAGTACTCATTCAGCATCTCTTCATTTGAATATGGAATCACATATGTATCTTCTGAGCTTATATTCTTTTCTGAATCACGAGACACCTTTTCAGTCTCATATCCTTCTTCAAATTGCTCTTCAGAAGTTGCATGTTCAGCCTCTTGATCTTCTGTTTCAGAATGTAATATATCTTCAATAGCTTCAGAAATTCTGCTCACTTTTTCACCAACATCCTGAATTGGTTCAGAAGAGTTATTAGAAGACTGATTTTGTTGAATCTCAACATTTTAAGATACTCTCTATCTTTTCTCCCCCTCTTGATTATCAGGATCCTGATCATCAAGATTCCTTTTAGAAGTATCTGCTTGAGGCCTGCATTCTAAAGCAGAAAGCCTATCATTCAAAGAAGATTGAGAACTCAGTATTGAAGAAAGTTGATTCAGAATTTGAGAAATATCATCCTTTGTCGCAAAAGTTGAAGAATCTGGCTGAGTAGATGAAGTAGAAGGCATAGAAGTCTTCAGAGAAGAAATATTAGAAACAACTTCAGAAAAAGCATTCAGAATTGCTTGTTTAAAAGATTAAAGATCATTTGAAGTTGTTGACTGAAAGTTGTTCACCATTGTTTCCTCCTACTTGTCCAACCTATCCTCCATCACCTTTTGAGAATTATTCGTCAATTCCTTAATGTCCTTCTGAATCTTTTCTAATTCAGAAGTATAGGAATCTTTGAATTCTGAGAATTCAGAAGATGTGGGAAAAGTTCCAAGACCAACAGATGGTCTTGTTTGTAGTTCTTCAGAAGAAGGCTGGCCTGTTGATGTCACAACATCATGGATCACATACGATTCTGTAAATGGAGCTTTAGTGATGTTCACTCCACCAGGACTTCCAACCAATCCTTGATATCCAACAGTAGGTATATCTATGGTTGTTGTAGCAATGTGACAAACACCTTGCTTCTGTACATCTGAAAGATGTGTGCTTGTGTGAATGAAATCCACACTTAGTGGTTCAGAAGGCACAATGTTGAGTGGATTCTCAGACTCAATGTGCTCAAGACTATGAGGGGGGACATATATCCTTCTGTTTCAACAATAGGTTCTTCCAAATGGGAACCTAATGGTAGATCAGCTGCTTGCCCCATATGTGTTATTGAAACACCCTTCTGTTGAGAGATGGGTGAGTGGCTGGAGGGGTTGACAAGATTTGTCATGGGCTCACTGACTTTTTCAATATTGCCCACCAAAGAATGTGGAGCAATAGATGATGTGGGGGCCCGACTTAGAACAATTGGTTCACAAGTTTCTTTATCTTTACTTGTGTTCTCCCCTCTTCAGTTCTTTTTCTCACTCTTCTACCCGACCTCTCACTTACATTTTTCCTCATCACACCATGAGGTTGTTCTCCCTCTTGAACAGCCTCCCCACTCTGCCTAGGAATTCTAGACACCTCACAATGCTCACCACTCTGGTTGGAATCAAGGGAAGATACTACTGATTTTGGTAGTCCCATTGATTCATAATACTCATTCAAATGCATGTTAAAAATTTGGGAGAGGTAGTGCATTTGGAAACTCTAACTTTGCACTTGGTGGCCGTAGATTATCCATAGTGCAAAAGGGAACATGTACCTCATGAGCTAAGACAGGAATGGCAGGAACAACTTTCATTGCATCTTTGATGAAGGTTTGAAAAAAATCTCTGAAATAGAATATAGTTGTAATTGGACTTCTACAAAACTGTAGATTTGAGTTCTTCAAAGATGAGTGAAGCATAATCATAATGCTTGTTGAATGACACTCCATGAAAAATGATTCTACCATTTGTTGATGCTTGATCCAGACTTGAACTTTTTCTAGACAGGCAAGTGTTCAAGATGGTGAATAGACAATACAAAATTGGGGGTAAACACTTCCTTCTGAAAGAACTTAGAACATTTAAATGTTCAGATAACCCAGCTTCATAAAATCTGAAATCATTTCAGAAGTGATGGAATCGGATCATATGAAGTTTTCCCAACTACTTCATTAGCCTTTGGAAGAAAATGAATGTTCCTAACATCTTCAACAGAAATACAAACTCTGTACCCATGTATATAGGAGGAAATATCATCTGCTTCTTCATCTATTTCAGCGTGAAACCACCATTGTTGCAGATATGAACTAGGTACCAAATATTTTCTGGATAGCAAGGATCGAAGGGGATGTTTCTTCAGAATTTCAATCAAAATCATTTGATCTTCATTGAAATCATCAGACTTAAAGTTCAGGGCACAGTTATTCTTCTTGATGTCAAGTAATTTGTCTTTAGGGACATATAACTTGGACAAATCAGGACTATCACTTCTTTGGGCACGAGAATGAGAGTCAGCAACAACAACATTTGATTCAGAAGCCACTTCAATAGGCTCAATTTGAGTTTCCCAAATTTTGTCAGTTCGCAGGTTAGGGTTAGGGTTTTGGTTTGATGGACCAGCTTCAGAAATCACAGTAGTAGTAGTGTCCTTCATGATTTGTTCATCTTCGAGAGTGATTTCCATTGATCCAACCATGATCTTCTTAGGAAAATTTTTGAATGAATCATCACTGGACGATCCATTACTGTCGCTGAAACGGGATTTTGCAGATTGAACATTCGAAGTCGACATAGTTGAAAAGAAGGAAAAGTTTGAATTTGACTGAAGATCAATGAACACAGAGAGATTTCGGAGGGAAAGATTGCTAAAAAGTGAAGACGAAGATGAATCCATGAATTATAAATGTCTGGATAAACACGTGGCACACGATTTAGTCATTTTAACGGGAAGAAAAGTTCTGATAATAAGTTCAAAAACTTCAGAAGAAGTTCACGACTTTTGAGAATAAGTTCAGAAGTTTGAATGAAAGAATTCAAAAACACTTCAGAACTTTCGAAATAAGTTAAGAACTTGACTTTTAACAATCAAAATCCACAAAAATCATTTAAATCTACAAATTTCTGAATAATATAAAACATTTGAATGATTCAGAAGTAGGTTTGAACAATATGAAAAACAATTTTATCTTCAGAAGTTTGTCCATATTCCTCATATTTGTAAAGTACAATGTGTTATTCACCATTTTAGATCTTGAATGTGATAAGGGAGTACTGAGTACTTGAAATTCAGTATGACTTCCCTTTGAATCAATAATAATTATGATTCTCCCCCTTAAATCATGATAAGCATCAAAGTTGTTAGAGATAAAAAAAATAGAGAAATGAAAAAAAAATCAAGTATGATAAGACAATCAATTATTGGAAATTACTAAAAAATTATGTTTCTGAATCTGAAAATAAAGAGTTCTGAAAACATAACTACAGAAATTCTGAAGTTAAGATTTCTCATAAATTTGATGAACTAGATTCATAACATAATTTGTAATTTTGAATTGATGCTTAACACTTACACAGAAATATTCATCATGCCCAATTTACTTACCAAGAAATTAAAACGTTTTTCATCAAGTGCTTTACCAAATAAATCAGCCAATTGATAATCAGTCTGAACAAAAAACATATCAATATTACCTTTTTCAATATGATCTTTGATAAAATGATATCTTACATCAATGTGCTTAGTCACAGGGTTTGCAGTAATTGCTATGGCACTATTTGAATCACAATACAAAGGAATCTTTTTGAATGTGTAGCCATAGTCTTTTAGTTGTGTTTGCATCTAAATAACTTGTGAGCAACAAATTACAGCAGCAACATATTCAGCCTCTGCAGTAGAAGTTGAAACACAATTCTGCTTCTTTGAAGACCAACTCACAAGTCTATCACCTAAAAATTGACATGATCCGGAAGTACTTTCTCTGTCTAGTTTGCAACCACCATGATCTGCATCTATGAAAGCTGTTAGCTCAAAACCAGAATCATTTGGATACCAAAGTCCCAATGAAGGAGAACCTTTGAGATATCTAAGAATTCTTTTAGTTGCAAGAAGATGAGATTCCTTAGGATTAGCTTATATCTAGCACAAATACATGTAGCAAACATTATATTTGTTCTACTAGCTGTTAAGTAAAGTAAAGATCCAATAATGCCTCTATACTTTCTCTGATCAACAGATTCCATTTAAATCAGGTTCTAATTTTGTTGCAGTGGCCATCGGAGTTTGAATACTAGAACAGTTAGACATGTCAAACTTCTTAAGTAAGTCAGAAACATACTTAGATTGATTAATGAATATGCCAGTGGAAAGTTGTTTAACTTGAAGACTAAGAAAAAATGTTAATTCTCCCATCATACTCATTTCAAATTCAGTTGTCATAATTTTCTCAAAATGTCTACAAACTTTTGGATTAGTAGACGCAAATATAATATCATCTACATATATCTGTATTAATATCATATCATCACCTTCCTTTTTCAGAAATAAAGTTGTATCAACAGTACCTCTTTTGAATTTGGAGTTCAGAAGAAAAGTTGTGAGAGTGTCATACCATGCTCTTGGTGCTTGTTTAAGTCCATATAAGGCTTTGTCTAGAATGTAAACATGATCTGGAAACTCTTTGCATACAAATCCTTCTGGTTGTTCAACATACACTTCTTCATGAAGAATTCCATTCAGAAATGCACACTTGACATCCATTTGAAAGACCTTCATGTTTTTGTGAGCTGCATATGCAAGAAAGATTCTGATAGCTTCTAGTCTTGCAACAGAAGCAAAAGTTTTATCATAATCAATCCCCTCTTGTTGACAATACCCGTTAGCTACAAGTCTTGCTTTGTTTCTCACAACAATTCCATGTTCATCCTTTTTATTTCTGAAGACCCATTTGGTGCCAATGATTGATTTACCTTTTGGTTTTGGAACCAATCTCCAGACTTTATTCCTTTCAAACTGATTTAGCTCATCTTGCATAGCTAAACCTAGTCTGGATCTTGAAGAGCTTCATATGGCTTTTTAGGTTCCATACTTCTTAAAAAAATTACATACAGACATTCATTTGCTGTGGTTGATCTTGTTCACATTTGGCAATGGTTGAACAGATGAAACATTGTTGAATTGGATGACTTGATGTCAATTTGTTCACATTTGGCAATGGTTGAACAGATGAAACATTGTTGAAGGAATCATAATCATCAATAATTGCTCGTGTTTCAGTATCATGATTGATGACTGAATGTAGATCTGAAGTCTCCCCCTCAAATTGACTATACTGTACTAGTACAGAAATGATAGGTGTAGGTTCATAAACAGGGACAACAGTTTCAGAAATGATTTGAACAGTTTCTGACATAACTTGTACAAGTTCAGAAGTAGGAAGTTATGAATTTGAGGTTGAGATTGGTGGTCCAGAAATATTTGGTATTGATGGTTCTATAGATTCTTGATCTGGAATAGTTCTGATTAAAGAAGGATTTCGATAATCTGCAGAAACATTCACGGAAATATCAAATACGTATTGGCATAAAGTATGATTTGTCTTGCTGTTTTCTGAATCCAAAACTTCAGAAACTTGATTAGGCTTGAGTGCTGAACTGTCTTGTTCAGAAGTCATTGTTGGCTCATGAAATCTAACGTTTGTTGTCTCAACGATCCTTTGAGTTCCTTTGATGAATACTCTGCAAGCCATGGATCTTTGAGAGTAGCCAACAAAGATACCAGCTACACATTTAGGTCCAAATTTGTCTTGATGCTGAGTATCATTCAGAAGAAAACACCTGCAACCAAAGATTTTAAAGAAATCAATAGAGGGTTTTCTTTGTTTAATAATTTCATAAGGAGTTTTAAGTAGTTTTCTATTAGAATTGTCCTGTTCTGAGTCAAACATGCAGTTGCAATTGCTTCTGCCCACAGAGATAAAGGAAGTTCAGAATATGCCAGCATGGTCCTTGCAGCTTCTACCAAAGTTCTATTTTTTTCCTTTCCATAACACCATTCTGTTGAGGAGTTCTGGCAGCGGAAAAATTATGTGAAATACCAACAGATTCCCAAAAGTTCAGAAGTGTAGAATTTGTAAATTCTGTGCCATTATCACTTCTGATCTTTTGGATTGGTAGTTGTAGGAGAACTTGAATTTTCTTCAGAAAAGGTATGAGCCTTTCAGAAGTATCAGATTTGAGTCTAAGAAATTCAACCCAAGTATATCTTGAATATTCATCTACAGTGACAAGAATATACTTCTTTCCCCCATGCTTTGAGTCTTCATTGGCCCACACAAATCCATATGTAGCATTTCAAGTGGAGCTTTGCATTAAGATAGCATTTTCAGAGAATGGGAGCTTCTTTTGATCTTCCCTAGTTCACAAGCAGAGTTGTGTCTTTCCAATTCAGAAATTGCTTTGAAGTTCAAATGTGACATTCTTCTGTGCCAAAGCCAACTATTATTCTTCATAGTTGTGGAAATATAACAAACTCGTTGTAATTGACCATCAGCTGTGAAAGTAGCAGTATAGATATCTCCAACTCTATAAGCACTTAACTCATTTTTGTTTGCTGAACTTAGAACATGACAGTAGTCTATATCAAAATTTACCTTCCAATACTTGTCACAAAATTGACTTATACTGAAGAGGTTATGTTTTAAACCTTCCACATAGAAAACGTTCATTACTTTGACATCTCCTTTTGAAAAAGTTTCATATCCTCTCACATAGCCTTTTGCATTATTTCCAAAGCTAACTGTTCCTCCATATCTTTCATGATAGTCAGTTAGAAGTTCTTTGAAAGGTGTCATGTGTCTTGAACATCCAGAATCTAAGACCCACACATGACATAGCTGCAAAAGATGATTATTGAGATTTAGGTACCCATTTAATAATGGGTCCTGTGAGATTAGTCAGAAATTTTGAAGTTCTGAACTTTGACTTGAATTTTTGAAAGTCAGAAGTTTGTTTAGAACTTTTCGATTTATCATTTTTAGAACTTTTTTTTTCTTTTTATTTTTGTATTTATTTCCCAATTTAGTTGAAAAGTTCTGAATAGATTTCTCAAGATTTTTCTTGTTTGATTTGGAGTTCAGATGAAAATTATGATGACCATAATTAATACAATGAATATGATGCTTCAGAATATTTAAGAAAGAAGTAGAAGTTCAAGAATCAATACTCTTTGATTTGTCAACAGAATTTTTGGTACATCAATTTTCTTTGAAATAGAAAAACAATCTTATTTGTCATTTTTGATAGTTTTTCTTCTTTCTTTCTCCAAACTAAAGTGGATAACTCTATAAAAGATAAGAAATGAGGATTAGTATAAGAATTTCTTTTAATAACTTTAGATTTAACTTCAGATATAAGTTTTGTATTATGAACTTTAGAAGTTGAATTTGAAGATTGGCCTTTTTCAAAAACTTTAACTCTGGTTACAAAATCAGATGATGATACTGAAGATTTAGTTGAAATCAAAGATGTTCTTGTAGTGACAGGAGAAAGATTTGATAAGCTAGAAGAAATTTCATTTTCAGTTTTCAGATTTTCTGTGTTCAGAAATATAGTGTTTGACTTTTCTGAAGACAATTTAGGTGCTTCAGATTTTAAAATATCTCCTTCAGTCATACAAGATTGTAATTTATATATCAAATAGCCATGTTTATCAATAATTTGAACAATATATGATCATCACCATCTTCTGAATCTGAAGCATTCATTAAATCTGAGAACTTATCTTGAGTCATACTTGATGCAAAAGAAAATTGATTTGAAATTTTGTCAGACTCATCATCAGAATTATCAAAAATAATTTCTGAATTCTCATCATTATCTTGTAGAGATTCCATATATGAGAATTCGTCATATGTTTCTTCATGTTATGATTTATTATCAGAATTATCTATTGGAAGAACATCAGAGATTAACTCAGAAGTTTGTTCAGAAGGTAATTCAAAAATTTGTTCAGAAGTTATCTCAGAAGATAATTCAGAAATTTGTTCAGAAGTTTGATCAGAAGGTAATTCAGAATAGACTGAGTTTTTCACCTTGGGCATCTTGCATTGTCTTGCATAGTGTCCAGGCTTACCACAATTAAAGCATCTTGCTGGTTCAGATGTCTCAGGTTGACCAGCTTCTTGACCTTTCTTAGGTCCAACTTCAGATTTTGGTTTGTTCTGATATTTTTTATTGTATCTACGAGTAAATTGTCTTGTCATAAAAGCAATATTATCAGAAATTCTCTTAAGCTCTTCATCAGATTCATCCCCATCACTTAGAGTTGTCTCTGGGATTTCAAACACTTTGGATTTAGTAGAAATGGTCATATTGATATTGTACTTCTTGCTTAATAAGGCTACAGTTTCATTTGTCATTTTCTGTTCATACTGTCTAGTCTTTATCTTGTCCTCTTGTTGAAACATGATGCCATAGACATCATGGATTGATTTCCTAGCCAGATTTCTAGTAACCATATTATCAGAGAAGCTTGACCACTCATTTCCCAAGTTGTTCAGAAATTTGTTATTTATCTCAGAATTTGATTTCTGAACACCATTTCTTCTCAGATCATTCAGAATATTATTGAATCTATGATATGTGTCGGTGATTGATTCATTTTCTTTATATATGAAGTTTTCATAAGTGCCCATACAGATATTCAGTCTTTGTGCTTGGGCTTTAGTACTCCCTTGCATCTAGGCTTCAACCTCATCGAACATAGCTTTAGCAGATGTTAAACTATCTACCCTATTGAATATTTCGTTTGGAATTGCCATTGTGAATAGAGTTAATGCCCTTCTGTCTACTTTAGCTTGAGCTTTCTCAGTAGCAGTGTGCATACCTGGGCTTTTCTTGATTGGTGACGCAGGAATTTCAGGAGTTGAATCAGTTCTTGGAACTGCAGGAATTTCTACGTAGACCTCCAGAGGGCCATTCACGATCGATTGCATCAGGGCTTCATCAATATTGTCCAAGAATTTGATCATGCTAATTCGCCACTGATGATACTCGCCCAGAAACAAAGTTGGTGGTTTAGTTTCTGATCCGATGGAGACGATTTCTTTCGACATTGTTGAATTGAAGTAGATCGAGAATTCACCTGAAATTGAATCTTGAATTTATCAATCAAGAACACCAATAACTGTTAGATCTGACAAGTTCTTCTCTAACTTTCAAGACCAGATGAATTGGCTCTGATACCAATTGTTAGATCCCAAATATCAAGAATGTAGAAAGATTTAAAGAATAAGAACAAGAAATGTATTGCTGAAGTTGTATGTCGTATTGCTAATGAAACAATATTACAAAAGTATATCTTTACAAGCTCTATTTATAAACGTTAGTTCTATAAATACAACAACCTATCTATTTATATACAATTGGAAGCGCTAAAGATACAGTTCAACTATGACACACAAGTTCAGAACGTCTTCAGAATTTCTTTAGAAGTGTCTTCAGAACTTTTTCTGAACTTCTGAAGTAGCCACTTCAGAAGTTATGCCTTAGGCTTTTCTTCGTTTGTCTTCTGAGTTCTGAACCTTCCACATCAGAACCCAGTCTTCTATCAGAAGCTAAGCTCAAGGAAGAAAAAGCAAACTTCACAAAACTTTTGGAAGGCAAAGAGGATGAGATCAAAGCAAAAGAAAGTGACAGATTAAACTCTCTAGCACTTCAAAATTATTTTCAAAAGGAGAGAGAAATTTAACATGTTGAACTACAAAACAAAAAGCTACAAATCAAAGCATATTTGGATGCTCAAAAAGTTCTTGATAAAATAAGTACACAAGTAGGGAGATCTGGACTTGGTTTCGAGGATTTAGATCCCTACACATGTGAAAAACTGTCTTCTCTAAAATCTGTCTTCTGTTTGGGACAAGAACAGAAGCCTGCGTTTCCAATTTTATATGAACAATCTATTTTTAAAAGATCAAAACATGAAGATGGTCATCATCAACGAAAACTTAAATTTAAAAACATTTCATATTCATCTGGAAAAACAAACGTTGATCTGGATAAAATTCCGAAAAAAGATGACATTTTCAAATTTGGTTCAACTGCTCATGTAACTTTTAATCCAGCGGCTGATGCTTTAAACTTGAACATGAAAATGTTAAGCAAAATCTTTTAGCAAACAATACAGATATATTTCCTTGCTCTTTTGTTGATTTAAATCTTTCAGAGACTCTAGATGATTTGGAAGTAATTACATATCCCCGGAAGTCTGATGATCAAAATGATGATTTCTTTAATTTAGAAAAATATCTTTCATTTTTGGAAAATCAACTTCCTCCTGATTACAAAAGGACTCCAGAGGTGTTCAAAAACGAAGAAACACCCTTTTTATATACAAATGAATCTCTGGAGATCAGAGCAACTGGAATGTTGGATGTTGAGAAACTTTCAAGTGGAATACCAAATATCTCTGTTCCTCGAACAGGACAAAGAACACCTTTTATTATTCATCCCGACTTTATTAGGATGTGTCTTAAGGCCAAATCTTGTCTTGAACTTGAAAAAGAAGAGAATCTCAAAAAGAAATTGAATATTCAACAAAAATCTCTGAATTCAAGTCCTCTAAAGTTTACTCCTTCTCAAAAAAGCCAAATGAAATCTAATATTTCTGCTTCTGTTTCAGTAATCTCCAAAGCACCTGAGAAGGTTTATCAGAGAAGCCTCTGCAGAAGAACATTTATGATTCTCAACATAAGTCTAGCCTAGCTAAGAAGTTCATTAGAACTACTGATACAAGTATAGACAGAAATAAAAAGAATTGTAATTATCATTATTCTAATGAAATTCAATGAAATCTTTTATGTCTCAGAAATCTGAATGTTTTTCTATGATCTTAAAATTAAAGGAATTTTTCTCAAGGCCTTCTGATCGTTCGTATGAGAATTTTTCGCACTTCAAGAATAAACCAAAGAAAAACAATAATATAAAAACTAAAAAGAATAAACCTTTAAATCCTGTTATATCAAATCAAGTGCAAGATAAAAAGAATGAAAAACCCAAAACTAACACTAAAGGACCCATAATGAAATAGGTACCTAAAACACTCTGATTATGATTGCAGTAGCAGCGTGTGCACATCTGGTATCTTGACTCTGGATGCTCGAGGCACATGATTGGATCGAAAATCTTACTCTCCCAATTCAAAGACAAATGTGGTGGAGCTGTAACGTTTGGTGATAATAGTAAGGGTCAAATAAAAGTAGCTCATGTTTCTGGATTGAAACATAACCTGCTGAGTGTAAGTCAACTTTGTGATTCTAAAATGTTGTGTGTATTTGATGAAAAACATTGTTACTTGTTTTCCAAGGCAGGTGAAGAACTCTGGAGAGCAGACAGAAAAGGTAATCTATATATGATGAATTTCACATCAAAGGACGGTAAAGAAACCCTCTGTCTTATCTCCAAAAAGAGTGAAGTTGCATGGTTATGACATCATAAAATGTCTTACCTAAATTTCGATAATCTTGAGATGCTTGTCAAACACAATTTAGTAACTGGTCTTCCAGAAGTCCATTTTCAAAAAGATCATCTCTGTCCTGCATGTTAAATGGGCAAAATTAAACGAGCATCTGATAAAACAAAAAGCGATCATTCATGCACCAGACCTCTGCAATTCTTACATGTCGACCTTTGTGGTCCCATTGCAATTCAGTCTTTCTGGTAAAAAGTATATTCTGGTACTTATCGATGAATTTTCCAGGTATACATGGCTCGCATTTGTAAGACAAAAATTAGAGGTGCCTATTGTTTTACAGAATATGATGACCAGAATCCAAGTTCTTCTACACTAGAAGATTCAGCAGCTCAGAAGTGACAACGGTACTGAGTTCAAGAATGCCAAGCTTGAAGCAGACCTTGTTGAAAATGGAATCACACAAAACTTCTCTATTGTACGCACTCCTCAACAGAATGGTGTAGTAGAACGACGCAACAGAATCTTGGTAGAAACAGCCAGAACGATGCTTGCAGCTTCTGGGCTTCCAATTCATTTCTGGGCAGAAGCTGTAGCCACTGCTTGTTTCACTCAGAATCATTCGATAATTGTCAAGAGGCATCTCAAAACCTCTTATGAGCTAATTAATAAAAGAAAACCATCTGTCAAATTCTTTCATATTTTTGGATGCAGGTGTTTTATCTTAAATGACAGAGAAAAACTTGGCAAGTTTGACAAAAATCGGATGAAGCTAAATTGTTATGATATTCGTTAAATTCAAGGGCTTTTAGGGTGTTTAATTTACGAAATAAGACTGTTATGGAAAGCATTAACATTGATTTTGATGATCAAACTCAACTGACTTCTGAGTATTCTACCTCCGAACTCAAACCTAATATTGCTACTTTTGATTATCTTTCCGGTTCCATAGAATCCGAAATCAATGCCATTTTTCAAGATTTGATGGGCCAAGAAATGTTTTCAGAACAAGTTCCAACAAATCCATCCTTAATTCCTGAAGTACTTCAAGCTTCTGGAATTACTATTTCTAGTCCTGAAAATTCTGAAGTAAGTCCA
This sequence comes from Silybum marianum, assembly GCA_036898165.1. NCBI lineage: Eukaryota > Viridiplantae > Streptophyta > Magnoliopsida > Asterales > Asteraceae > Silybum > Silybum marianum. The sequence continues at coordinate 27,288,456 of CM072533.1, read as the reverse complement.
CTTGCAACTTCTGATCTTCCCATTCCATTAAGTGACTGTCCAGAAGCTATTTCTGTGCCTTCATCTGAGGGGGAGACTTTAGATGCTGCTCAAGATTCAGAATCAATTCCAGAAGAGGTTATTCAATCTTCTGAAACAGAAGTACAAGCTCAACAAGTACCTCAAACAAGGATGACAAGATGGACTCCAGACCTTATCATTGGTAGTCCATCTGAAGGTGTTAGAATAAGATCTACTACTGCAAATGAAGCATTTTATGTTAACTTTCTTAGTATGATTGAACCAAAGAACGTTCATGAAGCCTTGCAAGAACCAAGCTAGGTGGAAGCTATGTATCAAGAATTGCTTCAGTTTGAACGCAACAAAGTTTGGAACTTAGTACCTCTACCAAAAGACAAACTTGATATTGGTACTAAGTGGGTCTTCAGAAACAAGAAAGATGAAGACGATATTGTGATCAGAAACAAGGCTCGTCCGGTGGCTAAGGGGAATTGTCAAGAAGAAGGCATAGATTATGACGAGACCTTTGCCCCTATTTAAAGACTTGAGGCAATTTGACTATTTCTGGCCTTCTCTGCATACAAAAACTTTAAAGACACCAAATGGATGTTAAATGTGCATTTCTGAATGGCTATCTCAAAGAAGACGTTTACGTTGAACAACCTGCTGGTTTTAAAGATGCTAGACATCCAGATCACATCTATCTCCTCGACAAAGCTTTAGATGGATTGAAGCAAGCACCAAGAGCCTGGTATGAACGCCTATCTTCGTTTATGATGAGTAAAGGCTATGAAAAAGGTAAGATTGATACAACTCTGTTCATCAAAAGAGGCAAAGGTATGTTAACTATTGTTCAAATTTATGTGGATGATATCATATTTGGCTCTACTCATCTAAAAGAAGTTGATTTGTTTTCAAAGTTGATGAAAAAGGAATTTGAAATGAGTATGATGGGAGAACTAAAGTTCTTTCTAGGTCTCCAAGTCAAACAAAATGCCTCTGGTACTTTTATCAATCAAGCAAAGTATGTATCTGACATGCTAAATAAATTTCACTTTCAAAATTCATCAACTATGGAAACACCTATCTCTCCTAGCATGAAACTGGGCCCTGATCCTTCTGGGAAACCAATCGATGTTACGGGCTACAGAGGTATGATAGGTTCTCTTCTGCATCTGACAGCTAGTAGACCAGATATTATGTTTGCCACTTGCCTCTGTGCTCGTTATCAGGCCAAACCAAAAGAATCCCATTTGGCTGTTGTTAAGAGGATTTTTAGATACTTAAAGGGAACTCCGTCACTGGTCTCTGTTATCCTAAAAATTATGGGTTTGATCTAATGGCATATACATATTCTGATCATGCAGGATGTAAGTTGAACAGAAAAAGTACCTCTGGTAGCTACCAACTTCTGGGAAACAGTCTTATAAGCTGGACATCCAAGAAACAGAATTGTGTTTCAACCTCTACAGCAGAAGCTGAATACGTTGCTGCTGCTAGTTGTTGTTCACAAGTCATATGGATGAAGACTCAGCTCAGAGACTATAGGTAAGTCTATGACAAAATTTCAATCCTGTGTAATTCAGAAAGTGCCATTGCCATCACTTAAAACCCAATTCAGCACTCCAAAACAAAGAATATTGATGTCAAGTATCATTTTATCAAAAATCATGTAGAGAAGGGCACAATAGAAATGTACTTTGTCGCTACTAATTATCAACTTGCTGACATTTTTACAAAAGCTCTGGATGAGAAGCGCTTTAATTTTTTAATCAGCAAGTTGGGAATGTTAAATATGTAATCATATCTAATTTTATGATCTTCATAGAATTATGTATAATTACTTATTTTCATTGTTTTGATTGTTTGTTTGTTTCAATTGTTACTTTTGTTGTTTTTTGTTTTCTTATCTTAATTTTTGTCCCTTTACTCAGAACTGTCCAGAAGCCTCTAGTCACTTCTGTTGGTTCAATCCAAAAGCGATCAGAAGCCTCTGAACACTTCTGGTCTTCAACGAGTATATTATTTTTTTGAACCAAGTGATGACAGTCTTAACTTGAAAAAGCAAGGGGGAGAAAGATGCAACATCTGAGGGGGAGCACAGAGTTCAATTCGAGGGGGAGCCATATATGTCTAACAGATGTTAGTTGTCTTCTGAACTTCTATTTCCTTAAAAGTTTTTTTTTAATTTGTTTCTTATGCATAACTCTTGCCGTCAAGGTTATTCAGAATTTTCATATTCGACTTAAACTCTTCTTGGATGGGTGTTCCTTTGACATTATTGGTCACAACTTGTTTTCGTCTGACCAGTTGTTTTCTGACTTGTTTTTCCTCTGAAAATTTTCTTCTAATAAGTCTATTTTAGTTAACTCTTGTCTTCAAGGTTAATTCAAATTTTCTAATTTTATTAAAATTTCTTAAGAAATACTTGTCATTAAATATTAAACTTTCATTTGGTTCCAAAACTGATTTATTTAACCAAACGTCTGATTTAATTAATTTAAAAGATTTATTCATCTCAGAAATCATTTTATTCGACAAATTATTTGTTGTTTAAAGTAATTTTTCTTATTAATTTCTTTTTAATCATTTTTAAATACGGGATTAATCAACGGTTTAAAAGTCATTAAACCTTTTCAGTGACTCATCCATACCCGTGCCAGTCATCATCACACGCGCCCCCTTTTGCCACGTGTCAATGATCTACCCATTACATGACTGCACGCCTGCGCGCTTACATCAGCTTAAACGAACCGTTTTTGTTTTTCCCGAAATTAAAACCCTTATGATTACAAATCACACTCGAGTGGTCTTTTCTCTCTCATATAAATACCTTTCCATTTACTGTGCATCGTCTTCTTCCTCACGCGATTATCTGAATTTACAGCGCAAACTTGCTTTCATTACTCTCAAACTTCCCAAACTTCAATGGCTTCCCAAATTGGAAACCTCAATTCCTAGATTAGTCGACTCTACGGCTGACAGTGCTTCTATCGTCAAACTGCCATTGAAGGCCAACAATGTGCAGGTACTACTTGATCCTAACACCTGTCTGGCCGAATACAGGGTTATGATAGAGTTCCTTCAACATCACTCTTTTAACCGAACCCTAACCCTAACCAACCCAAATGTGCCTGAGATTTATGTTCAAGAGGTATGGCAATCCATGTTCATACACGATGAGGAAACCCTAATTGGAAAGTTCATCCATCCTACTGACCTGAAAATGCAGTGGAGATACTCGTTACTAAGAAGAAGATCGCAAGGTATTTTCACTTGCCCCAACCAGTTATTGAAGTTGACAGCAGAAGATCCCCAATTCTGAACTTGAGCAAAATCCCACCCCTGAAGCCCTTCTAGCCTTCATAAATTTCTTTGGATATAATGAACCCCTATCCAAGCTTTCTGAATTCAAAAGAAAAAAGTTGCCCCCAATGTGGAATGTGTTGGTCTCCATTCTAAATAAGAGCTTAACCTGCAAAATTAGTTTTTGGACCAGGCAAGCAAGAGCATCCTAACCACTATGTATGGCATGTACTTCAATCGACCTCCTGATTATGCAAGTCTTATTTTCCAAGAAATCAAAGCTGCTGTGCATAAGAAAGTTACCCACCAGAGCCAAGGAAAAGCTCTTCCAGCCTTAATGTTTCCTCGATTTTTATCTCTCTTTACTTCTCCAGCAATTGGGCTCTGAAAGCTCCTCTGATCCAACCTTTTTGAAAGATGGCATCAATGAGCTCCCACAAGCCAACCATCAACAGCAATGGGTATACATCACGAAGGGCTCTTTCCAGGTATATGCTAAATCTCATTCCTTCCACCTCTCCTATTCTTATCTCTTATAGAAATTCTCTAGTATTCTCAGATCCGAGGATACCTACCCTAGAGCATTTAGAGTCTAGTAGGCAGTGAAGGGTCTGGTGAGCATGAGATTGAAAATAATTTGAGTGAAAATTTAAGTGCTTCTACCCATGCTGACCTCTTAATGCAAGAGGGTACTGAAGATGTCCTTAGAGACACATATGAGCGTATCTCGCCAAGTTCCCCACGGGCCACCACATTTGTTGAGGTAGATGCCAACACATCTACACTCATTGACCAAGGACAACCCAGTCCAATCCACCCACAAGCCAACCGATCAGAGGATGTGCTTCTGTCCTCTGGATCAAGCACAACAGGGGATTCCACTTCTTCTTCATCATCCTCTCAAAAGGATGATGATGAAATTATAAGAGTTCACTTGCCCCAGAACTTGCCACTACCCACACCACTCGTTGTTGTCTCCGTGACCAACGAAAATCTAGGACAAGCAGAGGGCACGTCCATACCCTCTAATAGTTTAGATGCTGAAGAAATCCCATCAGAGGGGTTACAACTACAGGATGCACCACTTACCGGGGTTTTTACCCTTCATCAAGGTAAGCACATTGTCTTCAGCTCCTCGTCCTCTGATGATGAGGAAATAGTTGAGACAATCAGAACAACCGAAGAGGTGACTGTCTCTGACAGCCCTCGAAGACAGGTTGGAAGTCCCTCCACAATCAACGCAAAAACAGGTGTGAAAGAGGGCTTCTCTGATTGCGAGAGACAAGGGGCTCCATGTGTTGGAGATGCACTGGTTACACCTTTTGACTTCGTCACCAATGCAGTGTTTCTGGCATTCAGTGATAAAGTTCATAGATCTATGGACGAAGCTGAAAGGGCCAAGGCACAAGCTGAGAAAGACAGAGAGGAAGAAGAAAAGGCTAAGGCTAAAGCTGATCAAGCTAAGGCTGAAGCTGAAAGAGAAATAGAAAACCTTGAAAAGGCCAAACGTGAAGAATCAATAGGGTGAAGAGCCACATACGGAGAATGGCAACAGAGGTTGGGTAGACTTGAGCTTCCAACTCTGGAAATGAAGAAAAGTTACATGTATGCTCCTACAGATCAGAAAGTTTTACTAATGTTGCCTAACTTTGCAAATGACTACAACGTGAGTGATGCCATCAAGGATAAATTCATGAGTCATAGGCAAGCCAGAAGTGAGGCCTACTCAATTGTGCCAATCAAGAAGATCTCTGCCATCAAGCATACTTCTTTCGAACATTCAAAGATTTGGTATACAGTTTATGAGGTGATCAGAGAAGACAAGCAAACTTATTTCTTCTGCGACAATGATCTATTGTCCATCAACCCTTCTGACCTTCTTTTTCTGGAAATATTTATGAAAGCTCAAATGACCAAACAAAGTGATAGCCAAGATAAAATTTCCTACTTTCGGATCATCGAATGAATGAAGTCCTTCATCAGATACAGGAGACAGGTAGATTTTCAAACAGGGCTAAACTACGAAGTCGACAGCTTAGCAATATCTGCTCCCAATGAAGAATTGGAAGGCATTAATGCTCTAAGAATTGGTAGAGTGTTAATTCAACCAGAGGAAGGAGCTTCCTTTAGAGTCAAAGAAGCACATAAATACTCGTCAGAGGTTGTTTACATTGTAAAATATTACACCTCTGTTGATGTCAATGATCATGATCCAGAAGTAATAGAGAAGATGGTTAAAAGGCTTGACAACATCTTAAGAATCAGAGAGATAACTGACAAGATTTCAAAGATAATCTCACAGCTTGCACCTCTCTGATTCAGACGGAACTAAAAGCTCACCGAAGTTATCTCTCAACTTACTGGTTTCATACTTAGGGGAGATTATTAGACCCTACTTCAGAAAAATATGAACCAGAAAAGTGCAAGTACAAATGATCAGAAGTTGAACTTCTAATCTCACTCATCAGAGACGCCCAGAGGATGGAAGTACTGCTGGACTACAACAAAGGCATCATACGCTCTCTTGATGACGTGGCTTGCACATGTTCCGTGTGTCTACCTTTACAACTGAATTTGTTAAACGCTCCAGCCTACATGTTAGTTTGACTTCTAGCTTTTGTACATGTATAAATAGATTCATTTTCAAAAGAAATAGTTGTCGATCTAAAATACTATTTTGGAGAACTATTTGCTCATCTCATTCAAAGTATCGTAATATTCTTCCAGGTTATTGATACAAATTACAAATTGTTCTTAATATCATTCTTACTGTTTATATCGAATAAATGTTGGGCGAGAAGGTTGACATGAAGGCTTTCATCGAAGGCAAAGCGGTGGGAATTCTCTTTCAAGGCGGCCCGCATCTTAAGAACCTGACTCAAAAGAGAAAAGAAGACCGGACTAAAAGCGATCTCACTTTCGACACCTTAGAATCAACCAGTTCGACTATACCCGCGTTAATTCCCTCATTCAGGACTTTGTTCATAGATCTACGTTGCTTCCACTTATACTTTGATAATTAGATCTTTGATTAACTATTTAGAAGGGGATATGGGTTCCAACATTATCAGTACAACAACAATGAGCTCACGACAATTTTGTATGCCAACTTGCTTGCTGAGGCTACAGCTCGAGGTTTACCTAAAGATACACTTATGGTTCTTCTTCGTCGAAACCTTGAAATTCCAAGTGTCACTCGCTATGAGTTCGACTTGTTCAAAGCTGATATTGAGTCGCAACTTCTTAACATGGCAACGAAACAAAAGCAATCAACTGATTAGATTCTTGGTGCCATCACTGCTCTTCGCACTGAAATTCCACAATCTTGTCATCCCGCCGCGTCTGTTTCACATCGTCGACCTGATCAGGACAATCCGGCCTCTGTTCCAAATCGCCCTGAGGGGGAGACACGCCACCGGATTACAAGAACTCAAGCTCGTTCCCGACCATCTTCTGGTCCATCTTCTTCTACAACTCCACCGTCAAGACAACAACACTCTGCTCCACCTCCCACACAATGACAAACAAATCCGCCAACGGTTGAAAATCCCATGATAGATTTTGAAATTGGGAGTGGATCGCAAGCTGCTGAACCAACAAATGAGGACAGGGCAAATGGTCAGCATTTGAGAGATTCTCTCCGGAACTGGTTTTCGTGATCCATATGAACCCGTGCTAAAAGAAGAAGACTATGTAAATCTAATGCACGCGGAAAAGATATTTCTACCAACGAATATTGATCAAACACCGTTGCTGCCACACCAAATTCGTTGGGAAAGAATTCTTTCTAACAACAAATGGGTAAATCCACAAGTCAGAACTTCGTATTTAGAAGAAACCATGCAAAATATATCTTTTTGGAAAAGAAGAAACTAGAGGACCTGTCTCGAATACATCTGATCATGGAAATGGATTTGCTTCAAGTAACTAAATATTTGAGCATACTGAAGACTAAAGGGAAGGATCCTAAAGAAGTTATTACAAGACACATAGTTGTCGCACTCATGGAAATCAGATGTGATAAAGCCGTTCAAGTAGAATTTCCAACTTTCAAAGTAAGAAAATTTGATGGAAAGGTCTATTGTTTTTCTGAGGCTGACTTTGTTATACTGGATGTGACTGATATGGAAACTCTGTACACTGACCTTAAGGAGTAGTTATATGTGTGTGCTTAATTTACAATTGTGTACTGGATGTGACAGATCATGTAAAGTACTGGATGTGTTATATGTGAGTGACGGATCATGTAAACTTAACTCTGTACACTGAGGCTGACTTTGCTATACTCGATGTGATAGATCAAGTAAAGTACGTTCACATTTTCACTTGGCAGTGTTACTATGAAATTATAGTTATATGTGTGTGCTTAATTGCCAATTGTGTACAATTGATGAAGTAGTAAATGAATTCTCATTAAGTAACTGTCATAAGAATTGAGGTTTGTAATATTGTCATTTTGAGTGACATTTAAGATAGTAATTAGGGTAAGCTGACCATTGTGGGTCAGGGATATTGGTTAAGTTTGAACCATAGGCTTATTGAATATGATAGAGATATCATAATAGCTTCAAAAGGCACTGGCTTCTGAAGAGATAAAGATCTGAAGAAGTTCTGAAGACACTTCTGAAGAGGTTCTGAAGAAGTTCTGAAGACACTTCTGAAGAAGATCTGAAGGAGTTCAGAACCTGTTCTGAACTTGTCTGTTATGAATGCACTGTTACTTTAGTCTTTCTATTGTATCTATAAATAGATAGTTAGTTAGATTGTTAGAATTAACGTTTTTCATTAGCCTTGTAAATACATATTCTGTAATACTGTACATTCAATCAATACATATTACATTTGGCTATTATCATTCCTGTCAAAATCTTTTCATATATTGATATGTTGATTGTTTGGGTCCTAACAATTGCTATCAGAGCCAATTCATCTGTTCTTGAAGATTTGTGAAAGAACTTGTCAGATCTGACAGTTCTTGGTGTTCTTGATCTACAAAATTCAAATTCAACTCAGGTGAATTCTCGATCTTCTAACAATCAAAGATGTCTAAAGAAATAGTCTCAATCGGATCTGAAACGAAACCACCAACTCTCTTCTTGGGAGAATATCATCAATGGAGAATCAGAATAATTCAATTCTTGGATAACATAGATGAAGCCTTAATGCAATCTATCACAAATGGCCCACTAGAGGTATTTGTTGAGATTCCTGCAGTTCCCAGAACTGAATCCACCCCTGAAATCCCTACATCAAGAATCAAGAAGAGTCCTGGAATGTACAATCCAGCTGAAAAGGCTCAAATGAAAGTTGATAGAAGAGCATTGACTTTACTCACCATGGCAATTCCTAATGAGATATTCAATAGGGTTGATAGTTTAACTTCAGCAAAAGCCATGTGGGATGAAGTAGAAGCTCAGATGCAAGGAAGTACAAAGGCTCAAGCACAGAGATTAAATATACGTGTAGGAACATATGAAAATTTCGTATACAAAGAAAATGAATCTATCACTGATACATATCATAGATTCAATAACATTCTGAATGATCTAAGAAGAAATGGTGTTCAGAAATCAAATTCTGAGATAAATAACAAATTTCTGAACAATCTGGGAAATGAATGGTCAAGTTTTTCAGATAATATGGTAACAAGAACCTTATCCAGAAAAACTGTTCATGATGTTTATGGTATCTTGTTCCAACAAGAAGCCAAAATCAAAGTTAGGCAACATGAACAAAAAAAGGCACAAGAAACAGTTGCCCTTCTGAGCAAGAACTACAATAATTCTTTGACCATTGCTGCCAAAAAAGTTTGTGAGATCCCAGAGACAACTGTTTGTGATGGGGATGAATCAGATGAGGAGCTTAAAAGGATTTCTGATAATATTGCTTTCATGACAAGGCAATTCAAACAAAGATACAATCTTAAATATCAGAATAAACCTAGATTTGACGTTGGACCTAAGAAAGGTCAAGAGGCTGGTCAATCTGAAACATCTGAACCAACAAGGTGCTTCAACTGTGGAAAGCCTGGACATTATGCAAGACAATGCAAGATGCCAAAAGTCAAGAATTCAGGCTATTATGAGAAGAAGCATCTGTTAGCAAAGAAAAAGGAGCTTAATCCTGCTCTAGTGACCAAGTATGAAGAGGACTGGTTAAACTGGAGTGATGGAGATGATGATGAAGAAGTTGCTCACTATGCAACTAACTGCTACACGTGTCAAATGGATCAAGAAAAGGACAAACAAGACAATGAGGTATCTTCTTCATCATCTGAACAAAATTCTGAACATAATTCTGAAATTAATACTAAAGATTCAGAAATGACAAATCAATTTCAAAACATGTTTTTTGAATTTGAAATACTCAGAAACAGAATTAAAGGTGAAAGAATTTTGGTCAATCAATTCAGAGCTAAAAGTCAAATATATAAAGAAAATTGTCAAGCAGCTGAACAGATTCTTGAAAAAGTTTCTGAAGAAAAAATAGTTTTAAAAGAAAAAATGGATAGTTTACAAAAAGAAGTTATAAATGAAAAATCTGAAAAAGAAATTCTAAATGTTAAGATGAATTTTCTCAATCAAGAGAGACTTGATCTTTATAAAAAGATTAAGGAATTAGAAGATTTAAATTTTAAAAAAGGACAAACTGAACAAACTCTGAATATTTTAACTAGTCAGGCTCAGAACTCAAAATTTTACAATATAAAAGCAGGTTTAGGATATAATGATAGTCAAATTTTAAAAAAGGCACCTGCAAACTTGTATGATTATATGAAAATGAAAATTTTCAATCAATCAAATACAGATATCATTTCATAACCTGAAAACTATTCTTTGCCTGAAAGAATTCCTTTTGTAAAATCAGAGACTTTGTTTTCAGAAGAAACATCTCTTAAAACTGGTGAACCAGAAATAATCTCTGAAACAGAAGAAATGAATATAATTTCAAATATTTGTAAATCTTCTGAATCAAATATTATTTCTGAAGAAAAATCAGAAGTAATTGTTAAGTCTGAAATTGTTTCTGAAGTTACTTCGGTAATAACTTCTGAATTCAATTCTGAAGTCATTTCAAAAGATACTTCTGATAATAAATCAAAACATGAAGAAAAATATGATGAATTCTCAGATAATGAATCTTTAGAAGATGTTGATGAGAATCCCAATATATTTTTTGATAATTCTGATAATGAGTCTACAACAACAAAAAAATTCAAATATTTTTGCAACAAGTATGACTCAAAATAAATTTTCAGATCTAATAAGTGCTTCTGATTCAGAAGATGATGATGATCATATGGTGCAAGTCATTGATAAAAATGGTTATTGGGTTTATAAATCTCAATCATGTATGACTGAAGGAGAAAAATTAAAATCTGAAGTTTCAAAGATATCTTTAGAAATGTTTGGTCCTGTATTTTTAAAACCAGAATATCAGAATTCAGATTTTTCTCCTGCAAATACAAACAATTCATTAATTACTACACCAACATCAGTAACATCTTCTGACTTTAACACCAGAGTTAAAAATTTTGAACACGGACAATCTTCAAGTTCTCTCTCTGAAGTTAAGAAAGTTAACTCAAATTCTGAGAATAAACCTAAAGAAAACAAAAGAATTTCTTATACTAATCCTCACTTCTTATCTTTTACAGAGCTATCCACTTTAGTATGGAGAAAGAAAGATGAAAGACTGTCAAAGAATGACAAATTAGATAGTTTTTCATTTTCAAAAAAGAATGATGTACCTAAATCAAAAATAGTGAATAAAAGAATTTTCTGTTGAAAAATCAAATGTTATTGATTCTTATATGTCTACTGCTTTTGTAAATACTTTAAAGAATCATATTCACTGTATTACCTGTGGTCATCATAATTTTCATCTTAACTCCAAAACTAACAAGAAAAATTTGATGAAATCTATTCAGAAACTTCTGAATTAAAAAATTCTGAACAAACTTTTGAATTAAAAATTCTGAAGAAAAAGTTCAGAAATTCAAATTTTATTACTAATCTCAAAGGACCCATTCTGAAATGGGTACCTAAAACTCAATAATCTCTTTTGCAGATATGTCATGTGTGGGTCTTGGATTCTGGATGTTCAAGACACATGACACATTTCAAAGAACTACTAACTGATTATCATGAAAGATATGGAGGAACAGTTAGTTTTGGAAACAATGCAAAGGGATATGTAAGAGGATATGACACTTTCATTAAAGGAGATGTAAAAGTAATGTTGAGGGATTAAGACATAATCTTTTCAGTATTAGTCAATTCTGTGACAAATACTGGAAGATTACTTTTGACATAGATTACTGTCATGTTCTGAGTACAGCAAACAAAAATGAATTAACTGCTTATAGAGATGGAGATATCTATACAGCAACATTCACTGCAATAGGACATCTACAAGGTGTATGTTATATGTCTACAAAAATGAGAAATGATAGTTGGCTTTGGCACAGAAGAATGTCACATCTGAACTTCAAAGCCATTTCTGAACTAGGCAAACATCAATCTGTAAGAGGACTACCAAAGATCAGATTTGAAAAGAATTCTCTTTGTTCTGCATGTGAACTAGGGAAGATCAAAAGAAGTTCTCATCCTCTGAAAATGCTATCTTCATGCAAAGCTCCACTTGAAATGCTACATATGGATTTATGTGGCCCAATGAAAACTCAAAGCATGGGGGGAAAGAAATACATTCTTGTCATAGTAGATGAATATACACGATATACATGGATTGAATTTCTGAGACTCAAGTCTGATACTTCTAAAAGACTGATACCCTTTCTGAAGAAAATTCAAGTTCTTCTTCAACTTCCAATTCACAAGATCAGAAGTGAAAATGGAACAGAATTTACCAATTCTACACTTCAGAATTTTTTGGAATCTGTTGGTATTTCACATAATTTTTCCGCAGCAAGAACTCTTCAACAAAATGGGGTAGTTGAAAGAAAGAATAGAACTTTGGTAGAGGCTGCAAGAACCATGCTTGCATATTCAGAACTTCCTCTTTCTCTTTGGGCAGAAGCAATTGCTAGTGCATGTTTTACTCAGAACAGAACTATTCTAAACAAAAAATTTCTTAAAACTCCTTATGAAATGATAAAACAAAGAAAACCCTCTATTGATTATTTTAAAATCTTTGGTTGCAAGTGTGTTCTAAAGAATGATACTCAGAATCTTGACAAATTTGCACCAAAAGGTGTTCCTAGTATCTTTGTTGGCTATTCTCAAAGATCCAAAGCTTACAGAGTACTTGTTAAAGGAACACAAAGGATAGTTGAAACTACAAATGTCAGATTTCAAGAGCCAGCATTGACTTCTGAACAAGATAGTTCAGAACTCGCACATAAACTAACTTCTGAAAGTTTGGACTCAGAACATAATTAGACAAACTCTAATTCTGAAACTCAGATTTTACTTAAAACAAATTTAGACAATTTATGTCAAGACTTATTTGATATTTCTGTAAATGTTTCTGCAGATTATCAAAATCCTTCTCTTCTCAGACACACAAATGATCAAGACATTTCAACAATACAAATTTCAAGTACATCAGCACCACAAATCTGTACCTCAAATTCAGAACTTCCAACTTCTGAAAATGTACATTCAACTTTTGAACCAGTTCAAGTTCCTTATGAACTTATTCAAGTTGTTTCTGAACTGGTTCAAAATATTTCTGAACGTGTACATCAAAGTTCTGAACCAATTCAGAATTTTCCATTTGAGGGGGAGTCTTCAGATTTACATTCAGCTATCAATCATAATACTGAAACTCAAGCAATTATTGATGATTATGGTTCTCTGAATAATGTTTCATCTGTTCAACCATTGCCAAATGTGAACAAATGGACATCCAGTCATCCAGTGCATCAAATAATTGGAGATGCATCAAAAGGTGTTCAAACAAGATCTGCAACATCAAATGAGTGTCTGTATGTAAATTTCTTAAGTAGCATAGAACCCAAAAAGCCATATGAAGCACTTCAAGATCCAGATTGGATTTTAGCCATGCAGGATGAGTTAAATCAATTTGAGATAAACAAGGTCTGCAGATTGATAACAAAGCCAAAAGGTAAATCTGTCATTGGCACAAAATGGGTGTTCAGAAATAAAAAGGATGAAAAGGGAATTGTTGTAAGAAACAAGGCAAGACTTGTAGCTAAGGGGTATTGTCAACAAGAAGGAATTGATTATGATGAAACCTTTGCCCCTGTTGCTAGATTAGAGGCCATTAGAATCTTTCTTGCATATGCTGCTCATAAAAACATTAAGGTATTTCAAATGGATGTGAAATGTGCATTTCTGAATGGTATTTTACATGAAGAAGTTTATGTTGAACAAACAGAAGGCTTTGTAAGCAAAGAATTCCCAGATCATGTCTACATTTTAGACAAAGCCTTATATGGACTTAAACAAGCACCAAGAGCATGGTATGATACTCTTACAACTTTGCTTCTGAATTCTAAATTCAAAAGAGATACTGTTGATACCACTTTATTTCTGAAAAAGGAGGGTGATGATATGATTTTGATACAAATCTATGTAGATGATATTATATTTGCTTCTACTAATCCAAGATTTTGTAGAAATTTTGAGAAAATCATGCAAACAGAATTTGAAATGAGTATGATGGAAGAGTTGACATTTTTCCTTGGTCTTCAAGTTAAACAACTTCCCGCTGGCATATTCATTAATCAATCTAAGTATGTCTCAGACTTACTTAAGAAGTTTGACATGACTGATTGTTCAAGTATTCAAACTCCAATGGCCACTGCAACTAAGTTAGAACCTGATTTGAATGAAAAATCTGTTGATCAGAAAAAGTACAGAGGCATAATTGGATCTTTGCTTTACTTAACTACTAGTAGACCAGATATAATGTTTGCTACATGTATTTGTGCATGATATCAAGCTAATCCTAAGGAATCACACCTTCTAGCTGCAAAAAGAATACTTTGATGCCTAAAAGGTTCTCCTTCATTGGGACTCTGGTATTCTAAGGATTCTAGTTTTGAACTAACAGCATTTACAGATGCAGATCATGGTGGATGCAAATTAGACAGGAAAAGAACTTCTAGATCATGTCAATTTCTGGGTGATAGACTGGTAAGTTGGTCTTCAAAGAAACAAAATTGTGTTTCTACTTATACATCAGACGCTGAGTATGTGGCAGCTGTAATATGTTGCTCACAAGTAATCTGGATGCAAGTTCAACTTAAAGACTATGGGTATACATTCAAAAAGATTCCTCTATATTATGATTCAAAGAGTGCCATAGTCATCATTGCCAATCCTGTTCAGCATTCAAAGACCAAGCATATTGATGTAAGATATCATTTTATCAAAGATCATGTGGAAAAGGTAATATTGAAATGTTTTTTGTTCAGACAGATTATCAGTTAGCTGATTTATTTACCAAAGCACTTGATGAAAAACGATTTAACTTCTTGGTAAATAAATTGGGCATGATGAACATGTCTATGTAAGTATTACACATCACCTATACTCTAGAAGTTACATTATGAGGTTTTTATATCAAATTCTGAATAGTTTGCTCTTCAGAAATATTCTGCATATTCTGTAGATCAGCATTCAGATATTTGTTTCTTTTCAAACTCAGAAGTATATTCCTTCTGTATATAGGTTGATTGTATTTTCATACTTTTCATTTTTTTCTTCTTTCTCATTTCGCTAATATTTTCCTGTTTCTTTGATAACATTGTTAATGATTCAAGGGGGAGTGGTATTAATTTCAAAATTCTACACTACTCTTTCCTACAGATCAACTCTGCATTGCTGAAATAAAGTTTTGCACTTTATATCTAAGAAGTATGAACAAGCTTTCTTAGATAAAATCAGTTTTCTGTTTGTTCAAACCTACTTCTGAATTGTCAAAATGTTTTTTATTTTTCAGAAGTTTGTATTTTTAAATGATTTTTGGTCTTCTAAGATGATCCACGTTTAGTTCTGAACTACACTTCCACATTCTGCGGTTCTTCTGAATTCCTTTTTTCAGACTTCTGAACTTATTCTCAGAAGTTCTGAACAAATTCTGAAGTTTTTGAACTTGTTCTCAGAACTTAACTTCCCGTTGATTTTTCACTTAAGCGTGTGCCACGTGTTTTATTTTCATTGGATCTATCTTAAACACGACCATTAAACGGTTCATTTATCCTAATAAAATGATGATTACTACTCTAATCACATTTACTTTTTGGCCACGTGTCCTTCAGCGATTATCCGGTCATATAAATCAATGGATTCTTCATCATCTTCATTTTTTTAGCAACTTTTCTCTGAGAAATCTTTATGTGTTTATTGATCTTCTTTCTATTACCAATCCGTGTTCTTCCAACATCATGTCTACTTCAAATGCCATGGTTTCTGCTTCCTCGAGTTTCAATGATAACAATGGATCATCAAGTGATGGTTCATTCAAGATTGTGCCTCAAAAATTAATGGTTGGATCACTGGACATCCCACTGAATGATGATCAAATGCTTCAAGACACAGCCACAACTGCAACTCATCAAGCCGGACCTTCAAACCCTATCCATAACCCTAACCCTAACCCGACAACGGCTAAAATTGGGGAAACACAAGTTACACCAATTGATGTTGTTTCTGGATCAAATGTTGCTGAAAGTGAATCCCAGACTCGTGCTGAAAGTAGTGATATGTCCAAACTCTATGTCCCTGCTGAGAAACTACTAGCAATCAAAAGAAATAACTATGCCTTGAACTTCAAATCGACCAACTTTGCTGATGATCAAATGATTTTGATCGAAATTCTGAAGAAACATCCAGTACGTACTCTACTCTCTAGCAAATTCTCTATTCCCACTTCTTACCTTCAACAATGGTGGTATTATGCTGAGGTTGATGAATCTGCAGATCAAATTGTCTCCTATGTCCATGCTTACAAGGTATGCATCTCTGTAGATGATATTAGGAGCCTTCACTATTTGTCAAAACCAGATGAGGTTCTTGGGAAAACCTGCTATGATTCAATTCCATCTTCATCAGAAATGATATCCGATTTCATGAGTTTCGGATACTCTGAAAATCTTAGTGCTTTGAGCTCTTTTACAAGAAAATGTTTACCTCCAATTTGGTATTGCTTATTTTCCATTCTGAATACCTGCTTATCTGGAAAAAGCTCAAGTTTGGATCAAGCTTCAGCAAATGGGAGGATTATCATTCATGGAGTTGCCTTCAACAAACACTATGATTATGCTAGTCTCATTTTTGATGAACTCAAATCTGCAATTTTGAAGAAGTCCACATTCAACTACATACCATTTCAGAGATTTTTTCAAACACTCATTAAAGGAGCAATGAAGGCTGTCTCCAAAATTCCTATTCTAGCTCATGAGGTTCATGTTCCTATCTTTACTATGGACAGTTTAAGACCACCAAATGCAAAACTTTAATTTCCAAATGCACTTCCACTTCCTTCTCATTTACTTGATCTTGTAAGTACACCAACTAGGATTGGGAGTGAGTATTTAGAATCTATGGGATTACCTCAACCAGTAGTCCCTTCCCCTGATTCAAACCAGAGTGTGATCATGCAAGGGAGTCTAGAATTACCAGAAAGAGAGGGGAGGTTGTTCAAGGGGGTGAACAACCTCAAAGAGTAAAGAGGAAAAATGAAAACGAGAGACAGGGTAGAAGGGTAAGACAAAGAATTGATGAGGGGAGAACACAGGTAAAAGAAAAACAAACCTGTGAACCACCTGTTACCAGCCGGGCACCCACATCTTCTATCATTCCACAATCTTTGGTGGATGATATTGAATCAGCCAGTGAGCCCATGGCAAATTTGTTTAACCCCCCAGCCACTCACCCATCTCTCAACAGAAGGGTGTTTCATCAACACAAATGGGGCAAGCAACTTATAATCCGTTAGGACCCCATTTGGAGGTTCCTTTTGTTGAAAATGAAGGATATATGTCCCCCTTTCATAGTTTTGAGCACATTGAGTCTGAGTGTCCACTCAATTTTGAGCCTTCTGAACCACTTAATGTGGCCTCCATTCACACTAGCACACATCTTTCAGATGTTCCTAAGCAAAGTGTTTGTCACATTGCATCAAAAACTATAGATATTCCTATCTCTGGATATCAAGGATTAGTTGGAAGCCCTGGTGGGGTGAACATCACAAAAGCTCCATTCACAGAATCACATGTGGTTCATGATGCCTTTGTGGCTCATACAGGCCAGCCTTCTTCTGAAGGTCTGAAAACAAGTTCATCTGTTGATCTTGGCAACTTACCCACATCTTCTAAATTCACAGAATTCAAAGATTTATGTACTTCTGAATTTGCAAAGATTCAGAAGGATATCAAGGAATTAACGGATACAACCAAAAAGGTGTTGGAGGAAAGGTTGGATCAACATGGGAAAGTATGGTGAACAAGCTGAATGATTATCAACTCCAATCTTCTAATGATCTGAATATTTTTAAACAAGCACTTCTGTCAGCTTTTTCTGAAGTGGCTACCTCAGTTTCTTCTCTGAAAGCTTCTTAGCCTTCTTCTTCTTCTGCTCAACCAGTTTATGCAGCAAAAGATGATATTTCTCAGATTCTCAATCAACTATCATCCTTTCAAAGTTCTCAGACAGAGTTAAACACAAGATTAGCTGCCCTAGAATGCAGATATCAATCAAATACTTTTAAAAGAAGTATTGATGATCAGGATCCGGATAATCAAGAGGGGGAGAAAAGACAGAGAGTATCTGAAACAGAGAATATTGAAAATGTTCAAAAACAAAGCTCGGAGAAAACTTCTGAAGATGCTCAGAATATTGGTGAAGCATCTAATAGAGTTTCTGAAGCAATAGAAGACATTTTATTTGCAGAACATGAAGGTCAAGAGGCAATTGTTCATTCTTCTGAAGATACAGTAGAGGAAGGGTATGAAACAGTGAAGATATATTTTGATTCTGAAGGAAACCTAAGCTCAGATAACACAGATATAATTCCAGACTCTAATGAAGAAATGCTAAGGGAATACCTTGCTTTTGAAGATGTCATTGGAGAACCAAGTGATCTTTCTGATGTGATCATGTTTGAAGAGGATATGATTGGTGTAAATATGGGAGAAAGCTCAGAAGAAACAAAAGCTTTAGTAATTTGGAAGCCTCAACAACTTCTGAGTGAAGAGTTCGGAAGTGCTTCTGAAAGATTATGGAATATTCTGAATCAGTTCTGTTGGGTACATATATTTTTTATAAACCAAGAAGTCTGGAGTGTAGACTTTTGGATAACAGATTTTGTATCTTCAGAGATTTTCTTGATCAACCAGATGAAGTTGTTGAACTTGAAATTGATCTAGGCCATATGGGAGGAACTGAACTTGCAGATGAAATTTTAATGATCTACTCTGGAGGATTTGAAGTAAGAGTCAGACCCTGCATTTCTATTCCAAAGATTGATATTCCTCTTCTTGATGAGCCCATGTTAGATCAAGTATATGAAAAAGAAGATATATTCTGTTTTGGAGAAACAAGTTTGGAATTTCCTGAAGAAACTTATCTCTACATGTACAGAAAAAGTATCAAGTTTGCAACTCTTTGTTAATGATGAATGGTCTGAAGATCAAATACTTCAAGTCAGAAATTTTATTCAGAAGTATGGAGTTCAGAATCTAAATGACTCAACTCTCATAAAGAAGATCAGATGCTTTTCTAAATCTATTGTAGATGATTTGTTAATATATAGATTTGGAGCTGAAAGGAGAAATAGATCCTTATGTGAGTTTACTCAATATGACATATATAAGTTAAGACTGTAAGACAAATTGACAGTTCTCTCTTTCTGTGTCGCAAAGAATGAAGCACAACTTGTTTATGAAGTCAGAAGAGTTCTAGGAATCTATAAAAGAAACATTATAAAGCATGACTTTCAACTAGCTCTGGAATTTGGTTTATCAAAGGTGAATTTGTTGGAACCTGTAAACCTTGAAAATTCAGCAATAGCTAGAGTGTTCACTTGTCCAGACATTAGATTCAGATATACAGTGAATGGAAATAAAACCTTTCTGGCCTCAGATATTCCAAAATACTCCAACTCAACTCTGAATTGGTTTCTTGAATATTCAAATGATTACGTTGGAGAATCAGACATTAAAGAAGAAATCGTTTATCTGATAAAAGAAAGAATTCACTTCAGAGAGAATGTAAAAAGAAGTTACCTTGCTGGTCATAAAAGAGAAAACAAGATCAGAGGAGCTGATTATCTACTAAGTGATGCCTACGATTTTCAAATTCACTCAAAGAAGCAAGATATGGAGGAAATTCTGAAGTTTTCTCTGAATATGGGATCTTCTGAACTCAGTCAAAAAGAAAAAGAGAAAGGTAAAGCAATTATTTCTGAATCTATATCTGAAGAGCTGGTTCCTACAAAACAAGTATCTGAAGAGGAACATCTTCAAGAACAAACGATTGAAGAAAATGCCTTAACCATGTTCCTTGAATATTTTCATCCAGAAATATTTATGGAGTATGAACAAAAATTCAACTATATTGATTGTTGGATTCATAAATCTTTTGGTTGGAAACAATGGTACTCAGATATCATCAGAAAGATAAGGATTCTAATAAATGAAGCCAGAAAGGAGAGCCCAGTGATCAAAGTAATTGATGTTGACTTGAAAACAAGGCAAAATTACAAGTATGCATTCTTTGTTGTTGAAAGACAAAATGGTGAAGTTTACAGAATATATATAATCTCAGAGATCTAATCAGAGTTTACAGAAGTCTTTATCCCTTCCATGACTCAATCACCAAGTTCAGAAAATCATTTCGAGTGCTTAGAGATGGATTATACAGAGAATTTATATAGGCTGCAAAGACTGATTTCCAAGTTGCTTATGTTCTAAACAAGAAAAAAGTACACTTGAGCAAACCAAATCTGAGTCTACCAGATATTCAGAATTTGAAGAAAAGCACTTTAGTAATTCAACCTCCTGGCTTCGTTTGCAAATGCTTTCAGGAACTATTATTTGTGAGATTTGAAGAACTCCACAAATGTTGCAATGGAACTCTCATGGCAATCAGAGATCGTTTGGTAAAAAGACAGAATAGAAGACCAAAGAATCTGAGCAATGAAGATTGGGAGAAGCACAAGAAACTTGCAAAAGTAATGGTTAGAGTTGCTGAATCCTTACTTGAATAGAGAAGACTAATTCTGAAGGATGTAAGAGAAATTCTGAATTTCTGGAAGTATGATCTGAACTTTTGAAGCTAAGGGGGATATTGATAGAGATACCATAATAGCTTCAAAAGGCACTGGCTTCTGAAGAGATAAAGATCTGAAGAAGTTCTGAAGACACTTCTGAAGAGGTTCTGAAGAAGTTCTGAAGACACTTTTGAAGAAGATCTAAAAGAGTTCAGAACCTGTTCTGAACTTGTCTGTTATGAATGCACTGTTACATTAGTCTTTCTATTGTATGTATAAATAGATAGTTAGTTAGATTGTTAGAACTAACGTTTTTCATTAGCCTTGCAAAGACATATTCTATAATACTGTACATTCAATCAATACATATTACATTTGATATCTTGATTGTTTGGGTCCTAACAGAATATTCATTATTTGGAAGACGTTTGTCGACTTACTTATGAATTTTTGCTTTAAGATACTTGAGCTTTCTAAGGTTAATGATATTACTAGTAGACTTCACAAGCGTGATTCTAAAACTTTTGGTCTCAACCACATGTATGCATAATAATTATTTTTTTAAAATAAATTGGACGAACTATTTCGCGTTTATCAAAACCTTTAGGTGTCAGTTAATGATTTTAGAGAATGTTGGCACCCTCAATTTAGTTGCATAAAGTTTACATATGATTTTTTGTTTCCCTCCTATTATTTTTCTAACATTACAACTACTGAAATATATATTGTAAGACGGTTTTAAAATTTGAATGCGAAAAAAATTCTTCCAATTTGGCTAAGAGGCATACAAATACTTTGTTTCGAGTGTTAAAAAAAATTATTTAGTGCTTTAGTTGATTTACATACATGGCGTAGGTAAGTGTATGCTGGAACTAGAATAATCCCTTTGAGTTGATTCGTTGAGCATAATTTCAATATTGTCATTTTTAATAGGAATAAGAAATACGTAACTTTCAAACTGGTTTTATATGTATGGCATTTATGGCCACCTTGCACGACTACCTAGTTGCGGTAGTAAAGTTTTATTTGTGCGTAAAATGATTATAAAGATTTCATGTTTGGTAAATATTTTGAAATAAAAAATTGGCATACTTGCCTCGTCTTATACTTGAAAAATCTAGAAACTAATTAGATCCATATATTTAAACCTCTTTTGAAAAAGAGATATGATTAAGGATTAGAAGAGTTTATGGGATTTGAAACATCGGATGACCGTACTTATAGTTGATTTTGAATTTCGAGATTTTAGTTCGAGAAGTTGTTAGGATTTGAAGTATCCTAGGTCTTAAAATGTTTTATAAAGTCATTATTCAGACTTCAGACTCAAACTTCTGAATATCTTTTTTTTGCCGTTGGTGTTCTTTCCGATCTCTACGCGAAAAAATATGAATTTATACAGGATATGTTTGGAGGCGGAACTGATACTTCTTCAGCAACATTAGAATGGGCAATTTCAGAACTTATAAAGAACCCTAAGGTTCTAAAGAAAGCACAAGCTGAACTCAGGGAAGTCCTGAAAAGAAAGGAAAGGATTCTAGAGACAGATATTCAGAATCTCGATTACTTGAAGCTAATCGTGAGAGAAACTTTAAGGATGCACCTTCCTCTTCCCTTATTATTCCCTAGAGAATGTAGGGAGGCATGCAAATTAGGGGGATATGATATCCTAGTCAAGACCAAGAGTTATGAAGAATCGGCTAAGCACTAACTCTGCAGAGTTATCTTCAGAAGTCTGAAGATGCAATTATATATTCTAATTAAGTACTAAGTCTGAAGTGTCACATTCAGACGTCTGAAGTAAAGACTTCAGAAGTTTGAAGAGACATTCAAAGATTGGACAGAAACTCAAAATAGGCATTGTGATGACGTGTCTTAAGGTCATAGGGCTGTGATAGAAGTGTCCGTATTTCTAGCTTTACTATTCTAGTATAAATAGTTTCAAATGAGGGATTGGCTCAATATGAGAATCGACTCCCAAAGTTCACTATGTGTTTTATAAGGTGTTCTTGGTTTCAGTATTAATAAAGAGGATGATTTGAGCGATCTTTTACGAATCTATTGTAATCGTGGACTTTCAGTAATGAATGCATATACGGAAATTTAGATGTATTAGATTCATGGGTCATTCCAGCTTATTAATGTAGAGGGCTTTCCATTTCGGTAGCCCTCAGGTCGGAGAGTTTTGGGGTTATCTACTTTGATTGATTTGAATTCATGGATTAGTTGTTTGACATAATGTTATGTGTTAGTGGGGGTACCATCCTGGTGAGTCTTCGTGAAGGAAGAATGTTTTGGTGGTTCGTTCATATGAGGTGTATAAATTCAGTGTTCTAGTTGCCATATTAGGTGTTAACTTCAAAGTCGATATTTGGAATCGACACATAGCAAACCAGGAATCAAGTAATTATTGGCATAACTACATTTACAATATAGAGATTTTTATGATAAGTGTCGACACTCGATGTTGAAGGCAAGAACCATTGAAGTACTTTGGGGTAAATCCTATTGAATCCTGTATGTTTACAAGATACGTGGTAACTCTAAGGAAATTATATTTTTTGATTAAGGTTGATTAATCGAGGTTTTCATTTTTGGTTTAGACTTATGGTTTCTAGTTTAAATGCTTAGTCATATCTTGTGAGTTGTGTAATCGTTAAGTTTAGAACAACCGACTCTCTATAGGAGTGTATTGGTAAGAGCATCAAGCCAATACAAAGAATTATTTAGTTAAGAAAATTTTGAGAATCCTTATAGTTGGTTGGCTTTATGACGGTTTAATTGGGATATGGATTCAAAGTTGTGTGAGATTACACCAAGCTAGTGGTTAGGAATATCATCAAGAAAAATGACGACAAATCTTTTATAGTAATGATTTGGAGGAATTTAGGTTGAGTATCTTAGATAAACCGTAAGTGGAAGTCGGGTTATTGAAAAAACTTTGTTTAAAGCATTAGTAGCAACGGGTGATGCTTCAAGAATATTTTTGCATGATTCCTTTACTACCCGGGTAAGGTCAACATAGTAGTAAGTATTCTGATTCGAAATTAAGATGATTAATTTTAGTTGATTCAACTTTTGTCAGGATTATCGAGGTGTTGAATATGGTGATGAAATGTACCGCAACTGAATAGAGGTCGTTAGAAAATTTTAAGAATAAATCCATTTTAAGCAACAATATAATGGATTTGGTGGAAAATATTGATTTTATTGCTTTTAGAATTGGATCGAATTTGTCTGGTGGATTCTTCCAGTAATGATTATTTTAGTTGAGATTTAAAATTTGTGATGCTTTTGAGAATAACATACTCGTCCATTAAGAATATTTTGAGGTGTTTTAAAAATCGTAAGTCTTGATATAAGTTAAAACGAGTAATGTAGGTCGCTCGTTTTGAATTTTGGTTTAAGGTATAGAGTAGTTAAGCTGAAAAAGGAAGATACTTGTTGTGATAGTTTTGGTAGAAGAAGGCTCTTACTAAGTTAAGGTTGTGTTTATTAAGAAATTATGTATTTTATGAGTTTAATCAGAGTTGTGTTTATTAAGAAATTTCGGGGACAAAATATTCTTTTTAGAAGGGGAGAATTGTAATACCCGTGTTCCGAGAATTCGTGTAAGATAAATCTAATCTTAACTTAAAATATTAAGTTTAAGTGTATTAGGGCGCAAGGTTGCGAAACTATAATAGATGGGTTAAATTGGAATATTTGAATATGTGTGTGTATATATATATATATAAGTATAAACATAATAATAATAATAATAATAACAAATCTATAAGCACGACAATGCAAGCACGACAAATCTAGAAGCACGACAATGCAAGCACGACAAATCAAGAAGCACGACATTGCAAGCACGACAAATCAAGAAGCACGACAATGCAAGCACGGCAAAATTAACCATATAAATATAGAATCTCTCATTCAAGAATTTCTAACGTTGAATCTAAGTGAAAGTAAGAAATCATCGTTTAGTTGAAGATTTGCAACATCGAAACTTTAAAGTCCAAAGGTGACTTTGATTAACACTAAAGGCATTCGACCATTGTATTCCACCATATCTATCCAGGTACGGATTTATATCTCAATTGACACGGGGATAGCCATTTGCATAAGGCTTCCTAATGTGAAATACTTTATGATGAACTCTGAATACATTGCTTTCAATTTTTCGTTATGCTAGTTAAATTCTATTAAACTTTTATTTCTTTTGAACAATGACTTGAACTTTGTTTTGGAACATGGAACAGCTTAATATCTTGATTCATTGGATCACATTTGTGGTGTGAGCCTTTCTTGTGTCAGACTCAATATTGAGGGCACCTATATTGAGATGTATCCATGATGACTACACTATCATGGCGTTGTCATGTGTATCGTCCTTAAAAGCGGGCTTGAGCAGGTACCGGTCAAATGGAGGGCGTAAGGATCGATCCTAGTTAAGTTATGTTGAGGGCGTGGTTAAATCTATGCAGAGGATTGATTATGTGTGCCAAACCCCTTTCCTCAGTTATGCCTGAATGGACTGAAAATCCTTCGGGAACGATGCATCTTTTGATGTAGTTTGATTTTCGAACCCTTGATATGCCTTCGGGCTAGTTGTTTCACTTGATATGCCTTCGGGCCAGTCGTTTGATTTGATATCCAGTTGCTTGACTTGACATCCCTTTAGGCAATTTATTTTACTTGATTTTCCTTTGAATTATCATTTATCGTTATGAATTCCTTTTGGATTAATTATCTCATATTCATGGTTTAAATTATTATTATTTGTTCACTAAGCCTTAAGCTCAGCCGAGGTTTACTTTTTCCTTGGAAGATTCTAAGTGGCTGATCGGGACGGGACTTGGGGATGAGAGCTAAGGAGATGGCGGGTCTAAAGATAATCCATTATCTTATGTCAAGCTTGTGAACCTAATTGTGGCACCTTCCGTCTTCCACCATTCAAGACGGGGTGTTACAACCGACGTTTCTACTTATAATAGGCTTGCTTGTTGACTGTCTCTATGTAATAGTATATATAGAGCTAGCATTCTATGTTGTAAGTGTGGAGTAATTTGATCATATGTATCATTGATATATTGAGTGATATACAAATTACTATTGCTTTTGTTTTATACTCTTATCATTCGTATTCTAAACAACTGTATTTGATTATTTGGGGTTCTAGGTTCCAACAATTGGTATCAGAGCCATCTAGTCAATCTATTGATTATTTGATCTAATCCAGTATGGAGAAATCCCCACTCACTTAGAGTGTCTCGATTTTAAGCTACTATGATTAATTATACCCTGTTTTACAAGTTTTATAGTTCTCACACAATTTTTCTCAAATTCAGTGGTATTTCTATTCAAAATCTGAATTTCAGTATTCATCGATATATAAATCCAAGCTCAAGTTTAAAGGAATCGTTCTTCAACCTCTATTGTCTCTTAAAATCCCTCTACTCTATTTGTTTTTCTTAAACATGGCAATTCCTAACCAAAATCCGTGTATAGTTCCAGTTCTCTCACAAAACCTCCCACTCTAATAAAGGAAAAATATCCTCAATGGAAAATTGCATGCTCAAATTCCTTGAAGGTCTAGATCTCAATCTATACGCCTCTATACTAAATGGTCCTTTTATACCAGTTACCATTATTCCCAGGGTACCTGCAACTGCCACTATTGAAGAAATTCCAGCAAGGCGGGTTCTTAAAGATAGAGGGAATTGGACTGATGATGACAAAAAGAAGACTGAGATTGACAAAAAGGCAAAGACACTTCTCATTATGGCACTTCCTAATGATATCTTTCAATCCTTGGATCAGTGTGCTTCAGCTAAAGATCTATGGGATCAGTTAGCAAACCAACTTGAGGGAGGATCCAAGGTGAAGAAAAACAAAAGAGCTCAGGCGCTGAATGAATACAACAGTTTTCAGGCCCTTCCAGAAGAATCTCTTGAGCAAACATATCATAGATTCAACACATCGTTAGGCCACAAGAAGATAACAATGTGTTGTTCCTCAAACATCTGAACTCTGAATGGTTAAATTTGTCCATGTCATTACAAGCTAACCTAGATCTGGAACAATGGTCTTTACATGATGTGTTTGGAACTCTTCAAACTCATGAGAAAGAAGTGGTGCTAAAAAAGGCAAGTGTTGGTGGTCCCTTGGCCTTAGTCTCTGAATCCAGAGGGTCAGGGAAGAAAACTAAAGATGTTGACAAAAGAGGAAAGAACAAGGCACTGATCTCAGAAGCTGATACAGAAGCTGGTCTTTCTGGATCAGAAGATGATGAAATTAATTCATTTGTTGAGTCCTTGGCCCTTATTACCATACAATTCACCAGGAAGTTTGGTAATCGTTCCTTCTAGAACAACAGACGATATGACAACAGAAGTGAACGTCCTACTCTAGTCTACACACCAAGACAGGAAGCTGTGAAAGTAGAAAAGACAGAAGCTGAGAAGAAGGATTGAAGAGATGAAGAAGAAGAAGGATGTATGCTACAGGTGTGGAAAATCTGGTCATTAATCAAAGGAATGCAAAAACACTCTCATCAAAGATAAAGGTTACTACAAGAACAAGTATAAGTATAACATAGATGAGAGAGCAAAATATGCTCAACATAAAAACTGGCTCTCTGATCAATCAAGCGATGCAGAGGCCATGTTCTGTGGAATGGCCATGACAAGCGATACAGAGGATCAACCATCTGAAACCCCGATTTGCACTATCTCTAAATGAAATCTTAAAAGAAAAAACTTCTGAATGAGAAGAAATTACAAAAAGATCTGGAAAAATCATTTGCTCTTATTGAAAAAGAACACAACATTTTTAAAAGAGTAGTGGATACTCTTAATGAAGAAAAGCAAGAACTTTTTGTGGAAAACCAAACAATTTCAAAACTTAGTAAAACTACAGAAGTGCTGCTGAAAGAAGAAGTTGATAAGTGTAAAAATCTTCTTAAAGCTAAGGATAAAGATATTTAAGTCAAAGTAAGTGACAAATTAAACTCTGTGGCACTAAAAATTTATTTTGAAAAAGAAAGGGGATTCTTGCACGTTGAGCTTCAAAAGAGGGAGCTCTTGATTAAAACATATCAAGATGCTCAAAAAGTGCATGATAAAATAAACACACAAGTTGGGAAAACTGTGACAACTGTCAAATTCGAGCTTTCAGGTTATCTTCTATTAAGTTTATTAGTGTTTATATAGTTTAATTTTAAGAATAGAAGTTAGTTGGTTTAGAATGCCCGAAAAATCTCTAGCATTTCCGGTAGTCGCTTAAAATGTCCGGTTCCGACCCATAACTGCCTGAAACGTCCAATACAGTGCCAAATGCTCTAATTTATACCCAATTTATATAAAATATATAGTTTTATTATTTTTATTATAAAACTTTTATTTTTATTTGAAGCTAACCAAAATGGGCTAACAAAGTTGAGAAAAAGTCCAAAATTGAGAAATTAGACTTCAAATCTCACATTTTGGGCTTAATTTATATAAATAAATAAATAAAAAATTTAAACTTGGGTTGGGCCCCCTTATGGCCGCCCCCCGCCCCCCCCCCCTCCTACCCCATATGTAAACTTTTTTTTTTCTCCAAACACTTCATTTTTGCAATTCAAATTCAAACACCTCTCTCTCTCTCTCTAGAACTTAAAAGACATAATTACCTCTCTCTTTTCCCTCTCTTTCTCTTCTTCTTTATCACAAATTCCAGCCATCTTCTACTTAAAAATCCATCATATTAGCAAGATTTCTTGAAGATATTGAGCTTCATTCATCACTCAAGTAAGTAATAACATCATCTCTTTCTTTTCTTACCATTTTTGGGTGAAAAATCCACCATCTTGCATTTTAAGTATCATTCTTCTAACCTCTGAATTTTCTAAGTTTTATGGAGAGATTATACACCAAAAACATGTAAAATGTTATATGATGGTGATAATCTACGATCCAAACAATAAAACACAAGAAAATAGGGGAAAATCATGATTTTATGTGTTTTTGAACAACAATGGTGATTTTTGGTGCTGACAGATTTTATGCATGTGCATAAATCGTCCATTTCTTGCAAATAATATATTCTAATATCTTGAATATTCTTTCTGCAAGTTTATTTAGTGATTTGGGGTTCTAATCCAAGTGGTCTCACTCAAAAACAGTGAGTTTTGACCCCCCAAATGCTCATATCAAGATGCATATGCATCTGAAAGTTCAACAGTAGGCAAATCCAACTTTGAACGACCATAACTCTTTGAATACTCATCCATATTACTTGATTTTTCTTCTGAAAGTTAACCTAATGAGTTAGCTTTCAAATGCCACTGATTTCATCAAAAAATATGATGATTTGAGGTTCCAACTAATTGAAACAAAATGAGTGTGCAAACTGTCAACCAATGACAGATTTGTGCATGCATGTTCAAATGGCCATATCTCTTTCAATACTCAATGAAAATGGATGATTTTTCTTTTTAGAGTTAGTTTTATGAGTTATATTCAGTTTTCAAGTGGAATAACTTAAAAATATGGAGTTTTGACCCTCCAAACACCTAAAATACTTTAGGTGTGCAATCTGTAAAACCACCAGCAGCTAAACTCTATTTTGTGTGTTAGGATTCTTCTAAAATAATTTGTCTTTAATGCATGATTCTTCTTCTAGAACTTTCTTTTATCAGTTAGGATTCATTAACCAATTTATTAAAGATAAGTGTGCAATCTGTCAACTAATGACAGAATTGTGCATGCAACTTTGTAGTGCCATATCTCCTTCATAACTTCTTCAAAATAAGTGATTCGTATCTCAAAGGTTTCCTTTATGAGTTACGATTCCAATCCAACTGGAAGTTCTAGAAAATACTGAGTATAACTCCTCAAATGAGTGATTTACTAACATGGTGTAATCTGTCATGCCAGTTGTGACCCTTTGCATTGCATAAATTATTTGAATCATTTTTACATGTCCAAAATGCATCAAATTTGGTCATAATCACCATCACCCAGTACCATATCACATATAAAAATATGGGAAGCTATGTCATTTTGGAAGTCTCTACATTTTGATCATTTTGAGTACTACAAGTTTCTGTCCAGAAGTGAAATTCTGGAATTTCTTGATTTTAACAATTATTGATCATTTGATGGTTTATAACACAATTTACGGTATAAATTACTATATTAACGAGCATAGGTGCATTATGTATAATTGGACTATAGACAATCAAGTTGGATGCATATGGACATTTATAAGCTTAAGACTTATTCACCTCCATAAGTAGTTTTAGATCCATAAGTGATGGTTTTTGGGCATTTCTCTTTGTTAGGGAATCGGTAATGGGTGAGGATCATATCGTGCTTCGGAGTAGCGGAGCTTTGCACAAAGGTGAGTATTCACGGCCCCTCTTTTAAATGTTTATTGCGTTTTGGGGTGTAAAGCATGTTGATTTAAAAGAAAGTGAATTGATTTATATGATTGAATGAAATTATATAAATTGTTATGATGAGCAAATTGATAATTTACAAATGATATGTTGAGTTATGTGAAGTCCCCGTGTTACACTACTATTTAACTCTGTTTATTTGAGCCGATGATATTTGTGGATAGCGCTATTTGGTTGACATACCCACTTAACTGGCAAGTAGGGGTGCACTTTATCAATTAAGAATGCTCTACACATGTGGAATTTAGGTCCACCGCTGAGGTAGTTCGTGGGACGTAGAATGTCGTTTAGGTTTAGTAGTGGCTCAATAATTAAATATCATGTGTAAAAGTAATTTGCATATTTGCTCATAAAAAGTGAAATGTTTAGTATTGATGCGAACTTCTGCTTCGCTATTTCTATACCTTGCATATAAAATGTTTTGTGCATACGAAGAACTTGTGAACTCACCAACTCTTTGTAGCTGACACTTTGTTTTAACATGCTTTACAGGAAGTTAAGAAGGTAACCGATCCAGCTTAGTTTATTTTTGGGGGAATACCAATCAAGATTTTATATGTATCTTTTTAGTTTGATGTAATTTGTTTGTTAAGACAAAGTTGTCGAATTATAAACTTTTAAACTGTAAACGCTGATG
The DNA here is from genome assembly GCA_036898165.1 of Silybum marianum. Taxonomy (NCBI): domain Eukaryota; kingdom Viridiplantae; phylum Streptophyta; class Magnoliopsida; order Asterales; family Asteraceae; genus Silybum; species Silybum marianum. Next base: position 27,257,881 of record CM072533.1, on the reverse strand, counting down.
CTTTATTTATGAATGTATGGTTGGTGTTTATATTCCTATTGTTGTGAAACCTAGAACTGTCGTACCTCGTGTTTCCGCTTTAGCGGGGTGTGACAGACTTGGTATCAGAGCCTTAGGTTATAGAGAACACCGATTTTCTTATAAAAACCATGCACTATAACTAAAATTTTAATTTCTTAGATGAACTTAAAAATTTAAAAAAAAAACCTACTACTAGTATAACTACAATAAGCATCGTTCTAGCATATTATAATTAGGCAAAGCCTGATCACCTATGTCTAAATATGGTATGAGTAAGAAGGGACTTGGACTAGTTATACTAAAAATTAGCATAGATCAGGAAAACTTCATAATTAAAAAAATAGCATGAGTTCGCATGAGTATTATAAGATGTTTCTAACGATTATAAAATCTTTCTTTATTTTTTTTTTATTTCCATAGTATCATGTCATCGTCCGAAAATTCCCCAGATGAGTCTGGTTATGTCACTGGTCGAGTTAGGAGGACTGACCCGACCCACGAAGAATACGACCCTTCCGAGAACAGTCACGACGAGGATACTGCTGATTCCTCTGCTCGATCACTTCCTACTATTCCTGTACATCGCCAGGACCAAGGACAATCAGAACCGCTCGAAAGCGCGTTCTCCCTGTCAGAAGAGTAACTTTCACGGTTCCTTACGTACCTTCGGAAGAACCATCCCAATCGCGATCCAGGTCGCGAAGTGTGACTCCTCCTCCACCCACAGTTGGAGTACCTGTGCCCCGGCCACAAGGAACGACCGCAGCGGAAAACTACTGGGTCACGGGTATGGCCAACGAGGTACATACTCATCGGCTGATGTTGGACCATTATCAGCAATCTATAGACGACATCATAATGGTCTTGCACACACATGACGAGTTTACGAATAGAGTCATGGAGGTTGCCCTTGAGGCTAGGTTGGTGGTTCGGAGGATGCACACTTACCTAGAGTGGGTGATAGGAGCTCTGGTGATCCTATTAGGAATATTGATTTGGTTGGTGATGCATTAGTAAACCTGTTTAGGCAAAGCTTTTGGATTAAAAAACTTTTATTTCGGTCTTGTTTATTTTAAGTTGTAAACAATTTGCTATCTTTTGGGATTTGTATTTTGAAACTTGTGATGAATGCTATGTGTTATGCTTATGAAAGATTTCCATGTTTCATTGTATATTTCTTGATTTTATGTCTAGTTGATTGATATTAGACGTACAATATATTATAGCTTGAGCTTAGTAAGTAGAATTAGATCGGAATTAGTAATAGAAATCTGATCCAAACCCAATTTAAAAAATTGTGTTTTAGATCAATGCCTCCAAGAAGACAAAATCCCGATGTTGCACGATTGATATCCGAACAGCTCATGGCAGCGCTACCAGGTATTGTTAGCCAAGTAGCAGCTGGTTTAAACGCAAATCAAAATAACAACCAGGGATCTGGAGACAGGGGATGTACGTATAAATCCTTTAGGAGTTGTAATCCTAAAGAATTCCACGTAACCGAAGGAGCTGTCGGTTTATTAGCCTGGATTGAGAGTATGGAGTCCGTCCTCCACATCAGTAAATGCACGGAAGGAAACAAAGTAGAGTTTGCGACTGGTTTATTGCAAGGGCGAGCATTGACTTGGTGGAACACTCAAGTGCAAACTAGAAGTCGGGAAGCAGCAAACAGTCTTACATGGGAAGATTTCAAAAGAATGCTGAAGGAAGAATATTGCCCAAGGAATTAAATTCAGAAGTTGGAAGCAGAGTTGTGGAATCACGAGATGAAAGGGAATGATTTAGACTCTTATACTGCGCGTTTTCATGAGCTGGCGAAAATGGTACCACATTTGGTAACACCTGAAGAAAACAAAATCGATAGATATGTTTGGGGTTTATCTCCTGTAATACGAGGGGATGTTACTTCGGCAGACCCGAAAACCCTACAGCAAGCGGTGAGTTCGGCAACCAGACTCACCAATAACGCTACTCGTTCTGGATTGTTTAGAACAGACAAGGCGTTAGGAAAAAGGAAGATGGATGAACCTGCAAGGAGACAGTTTGGAAAGAGGACGGGCAAGGATCAAAGAACATCAGGAAATTATGGTATTCAGGCATCGGCAATGGAGAAAAGAAAAGGGTCGTACCCAAAATGTGATAAATGTAATAATCATCATCAGGGAAGATGCATTACTCGTCTCAAGTGTAATAGGAAAGGCCATGTTGCAAAGGATTGCCGAATGGGTGAGAAACGGGTGTGTTATGAATGTGGAAGCCCGGATCACTTCAGGAATAAATGTCCAAAAACGAATTGGAGGTCAGATGCCAGACAAGCGCAACCAACAAACCAAGGAAACTAAGGAGGACTGGCCAGAGGTCGAGTGTTCGAGATTGGAGTTGAAGAAGCAAGGCAGAATCCAGATGTCGTTACAGGTACGTTTCTCCTGAATAATCATGATGCATCTATACTATTTGATTCTGGAGCAGATAGGAGTTTTGTGTCATTAGATTTTAGACCAAAGATAAATCTAAGGCCTCAAAAGTTGAAAGAATCATACGTAATTGAATATGCCAACGGTCAAGAGTGTAGGGTCAATGATGTAATAATGAACTGCACTATAAATTTGGCTAGTAGGGATTTCCGTATAGATTTAATCCCGATTAAACTAGGAAGTTTTGACGTGGTTGTGGGCATGGATTGGTTATCCAAAAACCGAGCCGAAATCTGTTTCTCCGAAAAGATCGTACGAATTCCATTACCCGAAGGGGGAAAACTCGAAGTACAGGGAGAGAAACCCAGGAGGGGTATTAAAGTAGTGACATGTATGAAGATGCGAAAGTATTTGAGAAAGGATTGCATTGCTTTTCTAGATCACATCAAGGATAAGAAGGCTGAAGAAAAACGCATTCCTGAGGTATTCCGGGACGAATTGCCTGGAGTTCCCCCACCAAGACAAGTGGAGTTTCACATAGAATTAATTCCTGGAGCCGCACCAGTAGCGAAAGCACCATATCGGTTAGCACCATCAGAGATGCAAGAACAATCGGAACAACTTTAGGAATTACTCGACAAAGGATTCATCAGACCTAGCTCTTCACCTTGGGGAGCCCCAATTTTATTTGGTAAGAAGAAAGATGGATCTTTACGAATGTGTATCGATTATAGGGAACTAACAAATTGACAATTAAGAACCAATACCTCCTTCCCCGGATTGATGATCTGTTTGACCAACTTCAAGGTGCTACGTACTTCTCGAAAATCGATCTTAGGTCTGGATATCATCAAATGAGAGTGCGAGAAGAAGATATCCCCAAGACGGCCTTTAGGACTCGATACGGTCACTACGAGTTCCTAGTCATGCCATTTGGTCTAACAAACGCACCTACAGTCTTCATGGATTTGATGAATAGAGTATGTCGACCATACCTAGACAAATTCGTGATGTGTTTATAGATGATATACACATTTATTCTCGAGACAAAAAGGAGCATGAGCAACATTTGAAGTTGATATTGGAATTGCTCAGAAACGAAAGGTTGTACGCGAAATTCTCTAAATGTGAATTCTGGATTCGTAAGGTACACTTTTTTGGCCATGTGGTGAATGAAAAGGGAATCCAAGTTGATCCAGCTAAGATTGAGGCCAATAAGAAATGGGAAGCCCCGAAGACACCGACCGAGATCCGCCAATTTATGGGATTGGCAGGTTATTACCGGTGATTTATCGAGAATTTCTCTAAGATCGCGCAACCACTAACAACTCTAACACAAAAAGATAAAAAGTTTATTTGGGGAGAAAAACAAGAAGAAGCCTTCCAGACACTCAAACACAAGTTATTCAACGCACCGATTCTAGCTCTACCCGAAGGAGTAGATAACTTCGTAGTCTACTGTGATGCTTCACATCAGGGAATGGGCTGCGTGTTAATGCAAAAAGACAAGGTTATTGCATACGCATCAAGACAACTGAAGATTCACGAGAAGAATTATACTACTCATGATTTGGAGCTAGGAGCGGTGGTGTTCGCACTCAAGATGTAGAGACATTATCTCTACGGTACTAAGTGTACTATATTCACAGATCACAAGAGCCTTCAACATATTCCTGACCAGAAAATGTTAAACATGAGTCAAAGAAGATGGGTTGAACTACTTGGTGACTACGACTGTGAAATAAAGTACCATCCAGGCAAAGCTAATGTGGTAGCCGACGCGTTAAGCCGAAAGGAAAGAGTAAAACCAACAAGAGCACATGCTATGGGAATGATGGTTATGACAAGTTTAAAAACTCAAATACTGGAAGCACAAGGAGAAGCTTTGAAAGAAGAGAATTTGAAGAATGAAACCTTGCAGCACCTAGAGAAGGAATTTGAAATGCAGACAGATGGGGTACATTACTTTAAGAATAAGCTATGGGTACCGAAAGTTGGTGATCTACGATCAATCATTTTGGACGAAGCCCATCGATCCAGATATTCGATTCACCCAGGGGCAGATAAAATGTATAAGGATTTGAAGGAGTATTATTGGTGGCCGGGAATGAAGAAACATGTTGCCGTGTTCGTAAGCAAGTGCCTGACTTGTGCTAAGGTAAAGGCCGAACATCAGAAACCATCTTGTTTACTTCAACAACCCGAAATACCACAATGGAAATGGGAGCAAATAACAATGGATTTCGTGACTAAGCTACCTAGAACTGGAAAGGGGCACGATGCTATATGGGTTATAGTAGATCGACTTACCAAATCGGCTCATTTCATTCCCATTCGCGAGGATTTCAGCATGGAAAGGCGTGCGTAAATCTACATTAATGAAATAGTTACACGTCATGGTGTGCCTATTTCCATTATTTGGGACCGAGATACGCGATTTCATCGCGATTTTGGCAATCTCTTCAAAAGGCTTTGGGTACGCGTTTAGTATATAGCACTGCCTATCATCCTCAAACAGATGGTCAATCGGAAAGAACTATTCAAACGTTAGAGGATATGCTGCGTGCATGTGTAATAGATTTTGGTGGGAGTTGGGATACCCACCTGCCACTAGTTGAATTCTCTTACAACAACAGTTATCACACCAGCATACAATGTGCACCATACGAAGCCCTATACGGACGTAAGTGCAGATCACCGCTTAACTGGGTAGAAATCGGAGATAGATAGTTGACAACGCTCGATATTATTCAGGAAACCACTGATAAGATCTCAACCATCCAAGAAAAACTCAAGACAGCAAGAGATCGTCAGAAGAGTTATGCGGATGATCGGAGAAAGCCGTTGGAGTTTCAAGTGGGAGATAAAGTGCTATAAAAAGTGTCCCCATGGAAGGGACCGGTACGCTTCAGGAAGAGAGGCAAGCTGGGTCCCAGATACATTGGTCCATTCGAAATACTTGAAAGAATCAGACCAATGGCGTTCAAGTTGAAGTTACTACCGAATCTAAGTGCCATCCACGACACATTTCATGTGTCGAATCTAAAGAAATGCCTGGCAGATGAAACGTTGATGTTACCCCTAGCCGACGTTCAGATTAACGATCGGTTAAACTTCGTTGAAGAACCAGTTGAGATATTGGACCGAGAAGTTAAACAGTTAAGGCGCAGTAAAATCCCTATTATTAAAGTCCATTGGAATGCGAAACCTGGTCCAGAATATACCTGGGAACGTGAAGATTTGATGAAGCAAAAGTATCCCATCTTATTCACGAACACCCCGAAGAAGGCCACTTCTTAAATTTCGGGACGAAATTTCTTTAACGGGGGAAGGCTGTGACAACTGTCAAAATTTGAGCTTTCGGGTTAGCTTCTATTAAGTTTATTAGTGTTTATATAGTTTAATTTTAAGAATAGGAGTTAGTTGGTTTAGAATGGCCGATAAAACTCTAGCGTTTCCGGTAGTCGCTTAAAATGTCCGGTTCCGACCCATAACTGCCTGAACCGTCCAATAAAGTGCCAAATGCTCTAATTTATACCCAATTTATATAAAATATATATTTTTAGTATTTTTATTATAAAACTTTTATTTTTATTTGAAACTAACCAAAATGGGCTAACAAAGTTGAGAAAAAGGCCAAAATTGAGAAATTAGACTTCAAATCTCACAATTTGGGCTTAATTTATATAAATAAATAAAAAAAATTAAACTTGGGTTGGGCCACCTTATGGCCGCCCCCCCCCCCCTCCTACCCCCCTCCTGCCTGTTTTCATGAGATGGCGAAAATGGTACCACATTTGGTAACACCTGAAGAAAACAGAATCGATAGATATGTTTGGGGTTTATCTCCTGTAATACGAGGAGAGATTATACACCAAAAACATGTAAAATGTTATATGATGGTGATAATCTATGATCCAAACAATAAAACACAAGAAAATAGGGGAAAATCATGATTTTATGTGTTTTTGAACAACAATGGTGATTTTTGGTGCTGACTGATTTTATGCATGTGCATAAATCGTCCATTTCTTGCAAATAATATATTCTAATGTTAGGACCCTTAACAATCAATATAATGAAGAAAGTAGAATATGGAATTAGATCTGATAGCCAAATATCATATGTATTGATCAAATGAAAGATATTACAATACTGTATTACAAGATTATGAAACGTTAGTTCTAACAGACTATCTAACAACTATTTATACAAGAGAGAAAATGATAAACAGACAGTACATTTGTGACAGACATGTTCAGAAATAGTTCTGAACTTCTTCAGAACTTCTTCAGAAGCACTTCAGAAGTATCTTCAGAAACATGTTCAGAACCTTCAGAACTTCTGAAGTTGACACTTCAGAAGTTATGCCTTAGGTGTTTTCTGACTTTCTCTGAGTTCTGAGCTTCTATCTTCAGATCTACTTATCTTCAGAACCCAGTCTCTTTTGAAGCTATTCTGATATACCTATCAATCTCCCCCTTAGCTTCAAAAGTTTAAATTATAATTCCAGAAATTAAGTATCTCTCTTACATCCTTCAGAATTAAACTTCTATACTCCTATAATAGTTCAGCAACTCTTATCATTTCTTTGGCAAGTATTTTATGCTTTTCCCAATCTTCATTAGATAAATTCCTTGGTCTTTTGTTTTGTCTTTTAACCAATCTATCTCTGATAGCCATAAGAGTTCCATTGCAGCATTTGTGAAATTCTTCAAATCTCACAAAGAGTAGTTCCTTGAAGCATTTGCATACAAAGCCAGGTGGATGCAATAATAAAGTGCTTTTCTTCAAGTTTGGAATCTTTGGTAAATTCAGATTTGGTCTGCTCAGATGAACTTGATCTCTATTAAGAACATATGCAACTTGAAAATCAGTCTTTGTAGCCCAAATGAATTCTCTGTATAGTCCATCTCTGATCACAGGAAAGGATTTTCTGAATTTGGTGATTGAGTCATGGAAAGGATAGAGACTTCTGTATACTCTGATTAAATCTCTGAGGTGCACATTCTGGAAATCAGCTTCAGAAAATGTTGATACTTCTCCATTTTGTCTTTCAACAGTGAAAAATGCATACTTGTAATTGTTCTTTGACTTCAGATCTGCATTTATCGCCTTGACAATTGCGCTTTCACTTCTGGCTTCAATAAGAGGAATTCTTAACTTTCTAATGATATTTGAATACCATTGTTTCCAGCCAAAGGATTTCTGAATCCAGCAATCAATGTAGTTGAACTTTTGTTCATATTCCATGAACATTTCTGGATGAAAATATTCAAGAAACATGGTAAAGTCACTTCCTTTGATTCTTTCAATCTGTTGTTCTTCTTCTACAGTTGCTGGAATTGCTTGATCAACATCTTCAGGAACAGATTCAGAGATAACTTCTTTCCCTTTATCCCTTGACTCTTGAGAAAATTCTGGACTTTTAATGTTCAAAGAGAATTTCTGAATTTCTTCCAGATCTTGCTTTTTAGTATGAACTTGAAAGTCATAAGTATTGCTTAACCAGAAATCTTCTCTTCTTAGGTTGTTTATCTCCTTGTGACCAGCTAAAAAACTTCTTCTGATGTTTTCTCTGAAATGAATCCTTTCTTTGATTAAGTATTTAATTTCTTCTCTGATGTTGACATCATCAACAAAATTTTCAGAATAATTCAGAAACCAATTCAGAGAAGAGGTTGAATATTTTGGAATATACTGAAGCTAAGAAAGTTTTGTTTCCATTTATTGAATATACCGAATCCAATATACGGGTTGGTGAAAAATCTTTTCAAAGCTGTAGTAGAGAGATTTGTAGGTTGTAAAAGATTGATCTTTGATAGGCCATGTTCCAAGGCCAACTGGAAATCATGCTTGATGATATTCCTGATATAGATGCCAAGGATTCTCCTTATTTCAAAAACCATCTCTACTTCACCTCTCGGTAACACAAAATTGAAGTACATTTAGCTTGTCTTGAAGTACGAGCTTGTAAAGATCATGCCGAGTAAATTCGAAAAGTGACCCATCTCTTCTTTCTACCCCAAATCTGTAAATTATCAAATTATCTTCAAGCTTGCTTTAGTGATACACACGATCCTTTTGATGAGAGTAGAGTCATTTAGATTACGAATACCATGGTTCTGAACATAAGTTCTTATCTTGGAGATTTGATCTTCTGACAAATTACCATCTACAAAATCTTCCAGAGTTGCATTTCTTAGATTACTTCTGAACATATTAACATAATTTTCTTCAGGAAACATCAAGTAATCTTCTCCATATTGAAATATATCTTCTTTTTCATAAATTTGATCCAGAATTGGTTCTTCAAGAAGAAATAAGTCAAACTTTGGAATAATGATGGAAGGACGAACTCTGACTTCAATTTTTTCAGAAAATACCATGAGTATTTCATCTGCAATCTCCATATCTCCCATGTGAGACAGATCAAAATCAACTTCAAAGCTTTCATCTGATTGATTTATAAACTTTCTTACCACATAAAACCTTTCATCTAGGATTCTATTTTTCAGACTTTTAGGCTCATTGAAGAAGACTTGATTCCAGCAAAGATCACTCAGAATTTTCCAAAGATCTTCAGAGTCCTTTTTGTAGACTTTATTTATAGATTCTTGTGGCTTCCACACTACCAAGTTTTTTATAGCTTCAGAACATTCTCCCATACTAACTTCAGAAGCATCATCTTCAAAAAGAATGATATCTGAGAGATCACTAGGCTCTCCAATAACATCTTCAAATGCCAAATACTCCCTTATCATTTCTTCATTTGAATCAGGGATAATATCAGTTTTGTCAGACCTTAGAAAACCTTCATAATCAAGATCCACCTTTTCTGTTTCATATCCTTCATCTGCTTGTTCTTCAGAATCATCTGAAACTTGTTTTTCTTGTTCAGCAGATAGAATATCATAAATTGCTTCAGAAACTCTTGAAGACTCCATAATTTGAACATTACGAACACCTTCGAAGGTCTTTCGAAGTTTGTACTTGTACAATTTCCATGTCTTCGGTTCGATTCGGATACCCTTTGTCGCTTCTCCCCTCTTGATTATCGGCAAGTGATCATCAAGACATCTCTTTGAAGTATACGAAATAGGTCTGCATTCAAGAATAGATAGCCTAGAGCTAAGATTATCCTGAGAGTTCTGAATAGAAGTTAGTTGAGATAAAATCTGAGCAAGATCTTCCTTAGTTGCAAAAGAAGAAGACTTTGGCTGTGCTGTGGAAGAAGTAGCATTAGATGACTTTAGAGAAGAAATTGAAGAAGAAACCTCAGAAAAAGCATTTAACAATGCTTGCTGAAAACACTTCAGATCATTCGAAGTCTGAACTTGGTAACTGTTCAACTTAAGGATGACATCCTCCCCATGCTTTTGTAATCTATCCTCCATCACCTTTTTGGTTGAATCCGTCAATTCCAATATGTCCTTCTGAATCTTTGCAAATTCAGAAGTACAGAAATCCTTGAATTCTGAGAATTCAGAAGATGTGGGAAAAACACCAAGACTAACAGATGTTCTTGTTGACAATCCTTCAGAAGAAGGTTGGCCTGTATGAGCCACGAAGGCATCATGAACCACATATGATTCTGTAAATGGAGCTTTTGTGATGTTCACTCCACCAGGGCTTCCAACCAATCCTTGATATCCAGAAATTGGAATATCTATGGTTGTTGAGGCAATGTGACAAACACTTTGCTTATGGACATCTGAAAGATGTGTGCTAGTGTGAATGCATGCCACATTAAGTGGTTCAGAAGGCTCAATGTTGAGTGGACTCTCAGACCTAGTGTGCTCAAAGCAGTGAAGGGGGACATATTTCCTTCATTTTCAACAAAGGAACCTCCAAATGGGGTGCTAATGGATTATAAGCTGCTTGCCCCATATGTGTTAATGAAACATCTAACTGTTGAGAGAAAGATGAGTCGCTGGGGGGGTTAAACGAAGTTGCCATGGGCTCACTGGCTCTTTCAATATTATCCACCAAAGATTGTGGAATAATAGAGAATGTGGGTGTCCGGCTTGTAACAGTTGGTTCACAGACTTGTTTGTCTTTTATCTGTGTTCTCCCCTCCTCAGTTCTTTTTCTTACTCTTCTACGCACTCTCTAAATTCACATTTTTCCTCTTCACACCATGAGACTGTTCTCCCCCTTGAACAGTCTCCCCACTCTTCTTATGAATTCTAGACACCCTCACATTCTCACCACTCTGGTTGGAATCAGGGGAAGGGATCACCGGTTCGTGGTAATCCCATTGATTCTAAATACTCACTCACAATCCTATTTGGAAGTTTCACAAGTTCAATAAGATGTGATGGCAGTGGAATAGCATTTGGAAATTGAGCCTTTGGGTTAGGTGATCTTAGGCTATCCATAGAGAAGATAGGAACATGTACCTCATGTGGCAGTGTAGGAATAGCAGGTTCTGCTTTCATTGCTCCTTTGATAAGGGATTGGAAGAATCGTTGTAAAGGAATGTAGTTGAAAGTGGATTTCTTTGAGATGGCAGTCTTCATTTCTTCAAAGATAAGAGAAGCATAATCATAGTGCTTATTGAAAGCAACACCATGAAAAAAAATTCTCCCATTTGTTGATGCTTGATCCAGACTTGAGATTTTCCCAGATAAACATGTATTCAGAATAGAAAACAGGCAATACCAGATAGGAGGCAAACATTTTCTTCTGAATGAGCTTAAAGCATTCAAGTATTCAGAGTAACCCAGACTCATAAAATCTGAAATCATTTACGAAGAAGTCGGAATAGGATCATATGAAGTTTTCCCAAGAACTTCATCTCGCTTTGGATAAGTAATGAAGATTTCTTATATCATCCACGTAAACACAAACCTTTGAAGAATGAACATAGGACACTATCACATCTTGCATTCATCTACCTTAGCATAAAACCACCACTGTTGTAGGTAAGAAGCAGGAACAGAGAATTTTCTTGAGAGACGGGTTCTTAAGGGATGATGTTTCAGAATTTCAATCAAAATCATTTGATCCTCATTGAAATCTGTAGACTTAAAGTTTAGGGCACAGTTGTTCTTTTTGATTTCAAGTAATTTATCTACAGGAACATACAATTTTGAGAAATCACTACTTTCAGTTGGAGTTTGAGATTCACTAGAAACAACATTTGATCCAGAAGCAACCTCTATGGGTGCCTTTTCAGTTTCCCCAAATTTACCAGTTCGCAAGTTAGGGCTAGAGTTAGGGTTTGAAGGTCCGGCTTGAGAAATCACATTTGTAGCTGTATTCTGGATTGATTGATCATCATTCAGAGGAATTTCAATCTGTCCCACCATTAATTTTTGTTTTCCTGAGGATCCATTGCTACCATTGATACTCGAAGAAGTAGAAGCCAAGACATTCGAAGACGACATTTTTGATTAGAAATTGTTGATTAGAAACAGGAAGTCGAATGAGATTGATGAGTATAGAACACAGAAATCGGGAAAAAAAAATAAAGAAGATGAAGAAAGAATGAATTTAGATGTTCAAATTATACTTTCAAATGACACGTGGCCAAAAAGCACTCGAGATTAGACAACTAATCATCATTTATTTTGGATAGGTGAACCGTTTAAGCGACGTGTGTTTAAAGATTAGCCAATGAGATTAAAACACGTGGCACACGCGTAAATTAAAAAATCCAACGGGAAAAGAAGTTCTGAGAAAAAATTCAAAAACTTCAGAAGTAGTTCATAACTTCTGAGAAGAAGCTCAGAAGTTTGAAGAAAAGAATAGTTCAGAAGAACGTCAGAACTAGAACTTTTAGTTCAGAACTAAAAACTCATGTCTTTAAACATCCAAAAATCATTTAAAAATACAAACTTCTGAACAATATAAATCGTTTTGAAAGTTCAGAAGTAGGTTTGAACAATGAAAACAATTTTATCTAAGAAGTTTGTTCAGTTTTCTTAGTTTTGGTGTGTAAGACTGGGTTTCAACTTTCTAGAAACACTTTCGTTTAAACCAAAAAAAATATGATTCTCCCCCTTGAATAATGCACATTTTAACACAAAAAGATACAAGTGTTAGAGAAATGAAAAAAAAATGAGAATATAACCTACAAAAAATATATTGTGGTTCATACTCACATAGACATATTCATCATGCCCAATTTACTTACCAAAAAATTAAATCGTTTTTCATCAAGTGCTTTGGTAAATAAATCAACTAACTGATAATCTGTTCGAACAAAAAACATTTCAATATTACCTTTTTCCACATGATCTTTGATAAAATGATATCTTACATCAATGTGCTTGGTTTTTGAATGCTGAACAGGATTGGCAGTGATGGCTATGGCACTCTTTGAATCACAATACAAAGGAATCTTTTTGAAAGTGTAACCATAGTCTTTTAGTTGAATTTGCATCCAGATTACTTGTGAGCAACATATTGCAGCTGCTACATATTCAGCTTCTGCTGTAGAGGTAGAAACACAATTTTGTTCTTTGAAGACCAGCTAACTAGTCTATCCCCCAGAAACTGACATGATACAGAAGTGTTTTTCCTGTCTAATTTGCAACCACGATGATCTGCATCTGTAAATGCTGTTAACTCAAAATTAGAATCCTTAGAATACCAAAGTCCCAATGAAGGAGAACCTTTTAGGTATCTAAGCATTCTTTTTACAGCTAGAAGGTGAGATTCTTTAGGATTAGCTTGATATCTAGCACAAATACATGTAGCAAACATTATATCTGGTCTACTAGCAGTTAAGTAAAGCAAAGATCCAATTATGCCTCTGTACTTTTTCTGATCAACAGAATTGCCATTTAAATCAGGTTCTAGCTTAGTTGCAGTGGCCATTGGAGTTTGAATACTTGAACAATCAGTCATGTCAAACTTCTTAAGTAAGTCAGAGACATACTTAGATTGATTAATGAATATGCCAGTGGGAAGTTGTTTAACTTGATGACCAAGGAAAAATGTCAACTCTCCCATCATACTCATTTCAAATTCTGTTTGCATTATTTACTCAAAATTTCTACAAAATTTTGGATTAGTAGAAGCAAATATAATATCATCCACATATATTTGTATTAATATCAGATCATCACCTTCCTTTTTCAGAAATAAGGTAGTATCAACAGTACCTCTTTTGAATTTGGAATTCAGAAGAAAAGTTGTAAGAGTATCATACCATGCTCTTGGTGCTTGCTTGAGACCATATAAGGCTTTATCCAAAATATAAACATGATTTGGAAATTCTTTGCTTACAAATCCTTCTGGTTGCTCAACATAAACTTCTTCATGAAGAATACCATTCAAAAATGCACATTTAACGTCCATTTGGTAGACCTTCATGTTCTTGTGAGCAGCATAAGCAAGGAATATTCGAATTGCTTCTAGTCTAGCAACAGGAGCAAATGTTTCATCATAATCAATGCCTTCTTGTTGACCATACCCCTTTGCTACAAGCCTTGCCTTATTTCTTACAACAATACCATTTTCATCTTTTTTGTTTCTGAAGACCCATTTAGTGCCAATGATTGATTTTCCTTTAGGCTTTGTTATCAATCTCCAGACTTTGTTCCTTTCAAACTGATTTAACTCTTCTTGCATAGCTAGAATCCAGTCTGGATCCTGAAGTGCCTCATATGTCTTTTTGGGTTCTATATTGCTTAAGAAATTCACATACAGACATTCATTTGCTGTTGCAGATCTTGTTTGTACACCTTTTGATGGATCTCCAATTATTTGATGTACTGGATGATTTGATGTCCATTTGTTCACATTTGGTAGTGGTTGAACAGATGAGACATTATTCAAAGAATCATAGTCATCAATAATTGCTTGAGTGTCAGTATCATGATTGATCAATGAATGTAAATCTGAAGTCTCCCCCTCAAAAGGAACATTATGTACATTCTCAAATTCAGAAGGAATAAATTCTAAAAGAATTGGAATTTCTGAATCGGGTTCAGAAGTTGGTTGAACTTGTTCGTAATTTATATGAATTTGTTACGAATGAATAGGAATTGGTTCAGAAGTTGAATGTATATGTTCAGTAGTTGAATGTTCTGTATTTGAGGTTGAGAGGGGTGGAGCTGAAGTGCTTGGAGTTTGTATTTCTGAAATGTTTGAATCATTAGAACTTCTGAGAAGAGAAGGATTCTGATAATCTGCAGAAACATTTACAGAAATGTCAAACAAGTCTTTACACAATTCATCTAGATTTGTCTTTTGAGATTTAGAAAAAGATTTCTTATTGTTTTCGGAGTCCAAACTTTCAGAAACTAGGTTATGTACGAGTTCTGAACTGTTTTGTTCAGAAGTCAATGTTGGCTCATGAAATCTGACATTTGTAGTCTCAATGATCCTTTGTGTTCCCTTGATAAGGACTCTATATGCTTTAGATCTTTGAGAGTAGCCAACAAATATCCCAAAGAACACCTTTTGGTGCAAATTTGTCTATATCTTTGTGGAGTATCATTCTTTAGAAAACACCTGCAACCAAAAATTTTAAAATAATCAATAGAGGGTTTTCTTTGTTTTAACAATTCATAAGGAGTTTTAAGAAATTTTCTGTTAAGAATGGTTCTGTTCTGAGTAAAACATGCAGTAGCAATAGCTTCTGCCCAAACAAACAAAGGAAGTTCTGAATATGCAAGCATAGTTCTTGCAGCCTCT
The DNA here is from genome assembly GCA_036898165.1 of Silybum marianum. Lineage (NCBI taxonomy): Eukaryota > Viridiplantae > Streptophyta > Magnoliopsida > Asterales > Asteraceae > Silybum > Silybum marianum. The sequence continues at coordinate 27,242,795 of CM072533.1, read as the reverse complement.
ACCAAAGTTCTATTCTTTCTTTCAACTACCCCATTTTGTTGAGGAGTTCTTGCAGCGGAAAAATTATGAGAATACCAACAGATTCCAAAAAATTCTGAAGTGTAGAATTAGTAAATTCTGTTCCATTCTCACTTCTGATCTTTTGAATTGGTAGTTGAAGAAGAACTTGAACTTTCTTCAGAAAAGGTATCAACTTTTCAGAGGTTTCAGATTTGAGTCTAAGAAATTCAATCCATGTATATCTTGTATATTCGTCAACTATAACCAGGATGTATTTCTTTCCTCCCATGCTTTGTGTCTTCATTGGTCCACACAAGTCCATGTGTAACATTTCTAATGGAGCTTTGCATGAAGATAACATTTTTAGAGGATGAGAACTTCTCTTTATTTTCCCTAGTTCACAGGCAGAGCAAAAAGTGTTCTTTTCAAATCTGATCTTGGGTAGACCTCTAACTGAGTGATGTTTGTCTAGTTCAGAAATGGCTTTGAAATTCAGATGTGACATTCTTCTATGCCAAAGTCAGCTATCATTTCTCATTGATGTAGACATGTAACATACACCTTGCAGTTGACCTGAGGCAGTAAAAGTTGCTGTGTAGATATCTCCATCTCTGTAGGCAGTTAATTCATTTTTGTTTGCTGTACTCAGAACATGACAGTAATCTATGTCAAAATTCACTTTCCAATTTTTGTCACAGAATTGACTAATACTGAAAAGGTTATGTTTTAAACCTTCAACATAAAAAACCTTCATTACTGTCACTTCTCACAAATCCCTTTGCATTATTTCCAAAACTAACTGTTCCTCCATATCTTTCATGATAATCAGTTAGGAGTTCTTTGAAAGGAGTCATGTGTCTTGAGCATCCGGAATCTAAAACCCACACATGACATATCTGCAAAAGAGATTATTGAGATTTAGGTACCCATTCCTGAATGGGTCCTTTGATATTAGTTGAAAATTTAGAGGTTCTGAACTTAGCCTTTAGATTTTTCAATTCAGAATTTGATTCAGAACTTTTAACTTTGTTTTGCTTTTTCTTTTTAATTTTATTTTTAAGCTTATTTGTCAATATAGCTGAACATTTTTTAATAGAATTTATCAAATTCTTTTTGTTAGTCTTGGAGATTATATGAAAATTATGATGACCACAAGTAATACAGTGAATATGTTTCTTTAAAGTGTTAACAATCGTAGAAGACATAGAGGAGTTAATAACATTTGATTTATCAACAAAAGGCTTTTTATTCACTGTTTTAATCTTTGGTACAACACATTTTTGTAAAGCAGGAAAACTATCTAATTTGTCTGAATTTGATAGTCTCTCTCCTTTCTTTCTCCAAACTAGAGTGGACAACTCTGAAACAGACAAAAAATGAGGATTAGTATAAGAGATTCTTTTATGCTTTTCAGATTTTATCTCTGAATCAATTGAGTTAATTTTCTGAATGTTTGAAGTAGATTTTGAAGATTAACCTTGCTCAAAATTTTTAACTCTGGTGTTAAAGTCAGAAGATGTGCCAAATATAGATTTTAGTTTATCTCCTTCAGTCATAGAAGATTGTAGTTTATACACAACATTACCATCTTTGTCAATAACTTGCATCATTTGATCATCTTCATCTTCTGAGTCAGAAGCATTCATAAGTTATGAAAATTTATTGGGAGTAATACTTTTTGCAAAAATACTTGAATCTTTTATAGTAGTAGACTCATTATCAGACTCATCAAAAAATATTTTGGAATTTTCATCAGCATCTTCTGAGGAGTCAGCTTCTGAAAATTCATCATACTTTTCTTCAGATTTTGATATATTCTCAGAAATATTTTCTGAAGTAACTTCAGAATTGAATTCAGAATTTATCTCTGAATTTATTTCTGAACAATCTTCAGATTTATTTTTTGATTCATCAGACTTTAGAGGAACTTCTTCTGAAAACAAAGTCTCTGATTTAATAAAAGGTATCCTTTCAGGCAGAGAAAAATTCACTGGTTTAGGGATAACACCTACATTTGTTTCATTAAAAATTTTCATTTTTGAGAAATCATATAAATTTGCAGGTGCCTTTTTCAGAATTTGATTATCATTATATCCCAGACCTGCTTTAATATTATAAAATTTTGAATTCTGAGCCTGGTTTGTTAAAATATTCAGAGTTTGCTCAGTTTGTCCTCTTTTGAAATTTAAATCTTCAAGTTCTTTAATCTTCTTTTATAGATCAAATCTTTCTTGATTCAGAAAGTTCATTTTAACACTTAAGATCTCTTTTTCAGATTTCTCATTAACTATTTCTTTTTGTAAATTGTCCAATTTTTCTTTTAAAGAAACTTTTTCTTCAGAAATCTTTTCAAGATTTTGTTCAGCTTCTTGACAATTTTCTTTATAGATCTGACTTTCAGCTCTAAATTGATTCACTAACATTCTTTCACCTTTGATTCTGTTCCTTAATATTTCAAATTCAGAAAACATGTTTTGAACTTGAATTTTTGTTTCAGAATCATGGTTATGTTCAGAATTTAATTCCAAATTTAGTTCAGAGAAGAAATTATTTTCAGACTTTGATTTAGAAGATGAAGATAATACCTCTGTGTCAGCTTGTTGTTTTTCTTTAGAATCCATCTGACACATGTAGCAGTTTGTTGCATAGTGTGCCACTTCTTCATCTTCTTCTCCATCACTCCAATTCAACCAGTCTTCCTCATACTTGGTAATTAGAGCAGGGTTGATTTCTTTCTTCTTTGCTAATGCATGCTTCTTCTCATAGTAACCTGAGTTTTTTACTTTAGGCATCTTGCACTGTCTTGCATAGTGCCCAGGTTTGCCACAATTGAAGCATCTTGCTGGTTCAGTTGTTTCAGTTTGACCAGTTTCTTGACCTTTCTTAGGTCCAGTTTCAATTCTTGCTTTGTTCTGATATTTTTGATTATATCTACGTGTGAACTGTCTTGACAAGAATGCAATATTATCAGAAATTCTCTTGAGTTCTTCATCCGATTCATCACCATCACAAACCTTAATCTCAGGAATATCAACAGTCTTCTTTGTTGACATGGTCATAGAGTTGTTAAACTTCTTGCTTAACAGAGCAACTTCATTTGCCTTTTTCTGTTCATGTTGTCTTACTTTGATTTTATCTTCTTGTTGAAATAAAATCCCATAGACATCATGAATTGTCTTTCTAGAAAGATTTCTAGTGACCATGTTGTCAGAGAAGCTTGACCATTCAGTACCCAGATTATTCAGAAATTTGTTGTTAATTTCGAATTTGATTTACGAACTCCATTTCTCCTTAGATCGTTCGTAATGTTATTGATTCTATTATATGTATCGGTAATAGATTCATTATCTTTGTATACGAAATTTTCATAAGTACCTACACGGATGTTTAGCCTTTGTGCTCGTGCTTTGGTACTCCCCCTGCATTTGAGCCTCTACTTCATCCCACATGGCTTTGTCGATGAAAGACTATCAACCCTAATAAAAATTTCATTAGGAATTGCCATTGTGAGCGAGTTAAAGCTCTTTTGTCAACTTTGACTTGGGCTTTCTGTTGCATTGTACATCCCCGGACTCTTTTTAATTCTTGAAGCAGGGATCTCGTGAGTGGATTCGAGTTCTTGGAGCTATTTGGAATTTCAACAAATACCTCTAGTGGACCATTTGTAATAGATTGCATTAAAGCTTCATCTATGTTATCCAAGAATTGAATCATTCTAATTCTCCATTGATGATATTCCCCTAAGAAGAGAGTTGGTGGTTTCGTTTCAGATCCGATTGAGACTATTTCTTTAGACATCTTTGATTGTTAGAAGATCGAGAATTCACCTGTATTGAATTTGAATTTTGTAGATCAAGAAGAACTGTCAGATCTGACAACAAATCTTCTTCAAGAACAGATGAATTGGCTCTGATACCAATTGTTAGGACCCTTAACAGTCAATATAATGAAGAAAGTAGAATATGGAATTAGATGTGATAGCCAAATGTCATATGTATTGATCAAATGAAAGATATTACAATACTGTATTACAAGATTATGAAACGTTAGTTCTAACAGAGTATCTAACAACTATTTATACAAGAGAGAAAATGCTAAACAGACAGTACATTAGTGACAGACATGCTCAGAAATAGTTCTGAACTTCTTCAGAACTTCTTCAGAAGCACTTCAGAAGTATCTTCAGAAACATGTTCAGAACCTTCAGAACTTCTGAAGTTGACACTTCCGAAGTTATGCCTTAGGTGTTTTCTGACTTTCTCTGAGTTCTGAGCTTCTATCTTCAGATCTGCATATCTTCAGAACCCAGTCTCTTTTGAAGCTATTCTGTTATACCTATCATCTAATATCTTGAATATTCTTTCTACAAGTTTATTTAGTGAGTTGGGGTTCTAATCCAAGTGGTCTCACTTAAAAACATTGAGTTTTGACCCCCAAATGCTCATATCAAGATGCAAGTGCATCTGAAAGTTCAACAGTAGGCAAATCCTACTTTGAACGACCATAACTCTATGAATACTCATCCAAATTACTTGATTTTTCTTTTCGAAGTTCATTTAATGAGTTACCTTTCAAATTCCACTGATTTCATTAACAAAATATGGTGATTTGAGGTTCCAACTAATTGAAACAAAATGAGTGTGCAAACTGTCAACCAATGACAGATTTGTGCATGCATGTTCAAATGGCCATATCTCTTTCAAAACACAATGAAAAAAGATGATTTTTCTATTGACAGTTAGTTTTATGAGTTATATTCAGTTTTCAAGTGGAATAACTTAAAAATATGGAGTTGTAACCCTCCAAACACTTAAAATACTTTAGGTGTGCAATCTATGAAACTACCAGCAGCTAAACTCTACTTTGTGTGTTACTATCTCCTTTCTTATTTGTCTTTAATGCATTATTCTTCTTCTAAAACTTTCTTTTATGAGTTAGGATTCATATGAATCCAGTTTCATTCAAAAATATGAAGTTTTGAGGCATTAACCAATTTATTAGAGTTAAGTGTGCAATCTGTCAGCTAACGACAGAATTGTGCATGCAACTTTGTACTGCCATATCTCCTTCATAACTTCTTCAAAATCAGTGATTCTTATCTCAAAAGTTTCCTTTATGAGTTACAATTCCAATCCAACTGGAAATTCTAGAAAATACTGAATAGAACTCCTCAAATGAGTGATTTACTAACATGGTGTAATATGTCATGCCAGTTGTGACCCTTTGCATTGCAAAATGCATCAAATATGGTCACAATCACCATAACCCAATACCATATCACATATAAAAATATGGGAAGCTATGTTATTTTGTAAGTCTCTACATTTTGATCATTTTGAGTACTACAAGTTTCTGTCCAGAAGTGAAATTCTGGAATTTCTTGATTTTAACAATTATTGATCATTTGATGGTTTATAACACAATTACAGTATAAATTACTATATTAACGAGCATAGTTGCATTGTGTATAATTGGACTATAGACAATCAATTTGGATGCATGTGGACATTTATAAGCTTAAGACTTATTCACCTCCATAAGTAGTTTTAGATCCATAAGTGATGGTTTTTGGGCATTTCTCTTTGTTAGGGAATCGGTAGACCTTTGGGTGAGGATCCTATCGTGCTTCGGAGTAGCGGAGCTTTGCACAAAGGTGAGTATTCACGGCCCCTCTTTTAAATGTTTATTGCGTTTTGGGGTGTAAAGCATGTTGATTTAAAATAAAGTGAATTGATTTATATGATTGAATGAAAATTATATAAATTGTTATGATGAGCAAATTGATAATTTACAAATGATATGTTGAGTTATGTGAAGTCCCCGTGTTACACTACTATTTAACTCTATTTATTTGAGCCGATGATATTTGTGGATAGCGCTATTTGGTTGACATACCCACCTAACTGGCAAGTAGGGGTGCACTTTATCAATTAAGACTGCTCTACAAATGTGGACTTTAGGTCCACCGCTGAGGTAGTTCGTGGGGCGTAGAATGTCGTTTAGGTTTAGTAGTGGCTCAATAATTAAATATCATGTGTAAAAGTAATTTGCATATTTGCTCATAAAAATTGAAATGTTTAGTATTGATGCGAACTTCTGCTTCGCTATTTCTATACCTTGCATATAAAATGTTTTGTGCATACGAAAAACCTGTGAACTCACCAACTCTTTGTAGTTGACACTTTGTTTTAACATGATTTACAGGAAGTTAAGAAGGTAACTGATCCAGCTTAGTTTATTTTTGGGGAACACCAATCAAGATTTTATATGTATCTTTTTAGTTTGATGTAATTTGTTTGTTAAGACAAAGTTGTCGAATTATAAACTTTTAAACTGTAAACGCTGATGCTTTATTTATGAATGTATGGTGGCATTTATATTCCTATTGTTGTGAAACCTAGAACTGTCGTACCTCGTGTTTCCGCTTTAGCGGGGTGTGACAAAAACCGGCCTTGGTTTCGAGGATATGGATCCATTCACGTGTAAGAAGAGATCAACTCTAGAGTCAGATTTTTGTTTGGGGAAACAACAAAAACCTGCATTTCCAATATTATATGAACAATCTATGTTTAAAAGGCTCAAATATGAGAATGGTCATCAAGTTCGAAAGTTAAAATTCAAAAATATCAATTATTCTTCTGCTAAAGTTGATCAAGTGGATCTTAAACAAGTCCAGAATAAAAATGAGATGTTTATTTTTGGTACATTCTCTAATTTAACCTTAAACCTAGAAGTTGAGGAGTTCATACCAATACAGGCAGAAGAAGAGTTGAGACTCACATTTGAAAAGGATTTTCTTAAAACCCTGGATAATTGTACAACTCAGCAAAGTACAAGTCTTAAAACAAAGTCTTCTCAAAACATTCCAGAGATTTTACCCTGTTCTTTTATTGATTTAAATCTTACTCAAGATATAGATAATGATACAGAACTTATCTATCCTTGGGAAAAGAATGATCAACTTTATGGTGATTTCTTTGACATGTCAGATAAATTACTCATTAAATTTACGAATCGAATGCCTAGTAGTTACGTTCCAGGTAAATCATGTATCAAGAATAGGAATGCTCCTTTCTTATACACTAATGAACCATATGAAGTACCGGTAGCTAGACTAGAAGTTAAAAGACTTCTAAATCATATACCCCTCTCCTCTGTTCCTCTTAAAGAACAGAGAAAAGAGGTCCCTATTCATCCGGATTTCCTTGGAATGTGTTTACAAGCTAAGTCATGTCTGGAACTTGAGAAAGGAGTAAACTCAATGAAAAAGCCAAACTTAAGCAGCAAAATCTAAATGCAAAGCCTCAGAAGTACACTTATGAACAAGAAGCAAAATGGAAGTTTAGTTCTTTTAATCCTTATATTTTAGTAAATTCTTCCAAAGAGTCAAGAGAGAAGATTTTCAAGAAGAAACGAACAGAGAAGAGTTCTTCAGTTCCACAACATAAGTCTAGGCTAGATAAGAAGGTCTTTCGAACAACTGATGCTAGAATAGACAGAAATAAGAACAATTCTAATTATCATTCAAGAAATGAAAATTCAATGAATTCTATTATGTCTCAGAACTTTGTACGTTCTTCTCTATTTTTGAAACTCAAACAATTCTTCTCAATTTTTGAAAGTTTTTCTTATGGTTACAATAAACGCTTCAACTCGAATAACCAGAAGAAAAAGTTTTTTAAATCCAAAACAGGCCATCCAGAAGCCTCTGAACGATCTGGAAAATCTTCTAAGTCAAAAGAAAAATCAACAAAGAATCTTGCATCTAACTACAAAGGACCCATTATGAAATGGGTACCTAAATATCTCTGATTCTAATTGCAGAAACAACGTGTGCATATCCAGAGGCATATGACTAGAACAAGAAACTTGCTCTCCATGTTCAAAGAGAAATCGGGTGGAGCAGTAAGATTTGGAAAAAATAGTAAGGGTCAAATAAAAGGCTACGGTACTCTACAAGAAGCTAATATTACCTTATCAAAAGTAGCTCATGTTTCTAGACTGAAACATAATATTCTGAGTGTAAGTCAACTCTGTGATGCTAAAATGTTAGTTGTATTTGATGAAAAGCGTTGTTACTTGATGTTGAAGGCAGGACAAGACCTATGGAGAGCCGACAGAAAAGGTAACCTACACATGGTGAACCTCACTTCTAAATAGGGTACATAAACCCTTTGTCTTATCTCCAAGAAGAGTGAAGTAGCTTGGCTCTAGCATCACAAACTCTCTCATTTAAACTTTCAAACTCTTGAATTAATTGTCAAAAATAACCAGGTTGAGGGCCTCCCAGAGGTTCACTTCCAAAAGGATCATCTTTTCCCTGCCTGTGAAATGGGAAATATAAAAAGAGCCTCCCATAAAACAAAGAGTGATCATTCTTGTGTCAGGCCTCTGAAAATGCTACATGTTGACCTCTGTGGTCCCATCGTTGTGTAGAGCCTTTCAGAAAAAATGTATATACTTGTGCTAGTTGTTGAATATTAGAGGTATACTTGGCTTGCCTTTGTGCGACAAAAGTCAGAAGTCCAAGTGGTATTATTCAACAAGATGAAGAGGATACAAGTGCTTCTGAATAAGAAAATTCAGCAGTTGAGAAGTGACAACGGTACTGAATTCAAGAATACCAAACTTGATGAGTATCTCACAAATGAAGGAATCTCTCAAAACTTCTCAGTTGTACGCACTCCTCAACAAAATGGTGTGATAGAAAGAAGAAATCGGACTCTAGTTGAAGCAGCAAGAGATATGCTTGCAGCTTTTGCTCTTCCCACACATTTCTGGGCTGAGGCTGTCTCTACTGCATGTGTTACACAAAACAGATCTATAATTGTCAAGAGGCGTCTCAAAACTTCATATGAGCTTATAAATAATAGAAAACCTATAGTTAAATATTTACATATTTTTGGTTGTAGGAGTTTTATTTCGAATGACCGTGACAAGCTTGAAAAATTCGACAAGAAATCTGATGAAGCTAAATTCTTGGGATATTATCTGACCTCAAAAGCTTTCAGAGTATACAATATCAGAACTAAGACAATCATGGAAATCGTTAACGTCGACTTTGATGATCAATCACACATGACTTCTGATTATTCTAACTCAGAACTCAAGCTTAACAATGTAATTTCTGACTATCTCTCCAGCCCAGAGAATCTGAAATAGATGCCATCTTCAATGACTTTCTTGGAGAAGAAATTGCATCTTAAAATATAGTCAGAAATGCTCAAGTCAATATATATCAGAAGTCCTACAAGCTTCTGGAATCACCACTCGGGACCTTCTGGGTCATCAAGTTCAAATGCATGTACAGAGGAATCTGTCTCCTGATACAGAGTGCCGCACTCCAATCTCCAATTCCTTTATGCCTTCATTTGAGGGGGAGACACTAGGTTCTACACCAAAAGCTGTCTAGATTCCAGAAGAAAACCAACTAAATTTAGAAATTGAAGTTGAACCTCCACAAATCCCCCCAACAAGATTGAAAAGATGGACAAAAGCTCATACTTCAGAGCAAATCATTGGTGATCCCTCTGTTGGTGTCCAAACAAGATCTACCAATGCTAAGGAGGCTTTCTTTGTAAATTTTTTAAGCATGATGGAACCAAAGAAAGTTCATGAAGCTCTACAAGAACCCAGTTGGATAGATGCAATGCAAGAAGAGCTTCTTCAATTTGACAGAAACAAAGTGTGGAAGCTAGTTCCATTACCTAAAGACAAAACATCAATCAACACTAAATGGGTAATAAGAAGGATGAAAATGGAATTGTGATCAGAAACATAGCAAGGCTAGTAGCTAAGGGTTATTGTCAAGAAGAAGGCATTGACTTGGATGAAACTGTTTCCCCAGTAGCAAGGATAGAAGCAATTAGATTGTTTTTGGCCTTCTCTGCATACAAAGATGTCATAGTATATCAAATGGATGTCAAATGCGCCTTCCTGAATGACAAACTTAAAGAAGAAGTATACGTTCAACAACCCCCTGGCTTTGAAAATACAGCTCATCCAGAATATGTTTATCTTCTAAATAAAGCTCTGTATGGTTTGAAGCAAGCTCCTAGAGCCTGGTATGAACGCTTATCCAAGTTTCTGATTGTCAATGAGTATGAGAAATGTAAAATTGATACACCTCTATTCATTAAAAGGTGCAATGGTGACTTAACAATAGTTCAAATTTATGTGGATGACATTCTTTTTGGTTCTACAAATCAAGCAGAAGTTGAACTGTTTTCAAAACTAATGGAAAGTGAATTTGAAATGAGCATGATGGGAGAATTAACATTCTTCCTAGGGCTCCTAGTCAAATAGACTACCTCTAGCATTTTCATGAACCAAGCCAAGTATGTGTCTCACATTTTAAAGAAAAATAAACTTCACAATTCCACTACCATGAAAACACCAACCTCACCAAATACAAAGCTTGACTCTGATCCCTCTGGAAATCTGGTAGATGTCAAGAACTACAGAGGTATGATTGAATCACTTCTTTATTTAACTGCAAGTAGACCAGATATAATGTCTGCCACATGTATTTGTGCTAGATATCAAGCCAATCCTAAAGAATCTCATTTGTCTGTTGTGAAAAGAATCTTTAGATATCTAAAGGGAACACCCTCATTGGGCCTCTGGTATCCAAAGCATTATGGCTTTGATTTAACTGCATATACTGACTCTCATCACGCATGATGCAAATTAGACAGGAAAAGCACCTCTGGAAGCTGTCAACTTCTGGGGAACAGGCTAATCAGTTGGACATCCAAAAAGTAAATCTATGTTTCAACCTCTACAGCAGAAGCAAAATATGTTATTGCTACTAGTTTTTGTTCACAAGTAATTTGGATGAAAACTCAACTCATAGATTACGGACTTGTATATGACAATGTTCCCATCCTCTATGACTCAGAATGTGCAATAGCCATCACAGAAAATCCATTGTAGCACTAATAAACCAAGCACATTGATGTCAGGTATTATTTTATAAAGGATCATGTGGTAAAAGGTACCATTGAAATGTACTTTGTCTCCACTGATTACCAACTTGCTGACATTTTCACAAAGGCTCTAGATGAAAAAAAATTCAATTTTCTAATCAACAAGTTGGGCATGCTTAATATGTGATACATACTAGAAGCCTCTAACTACATTAAATTTATCTCTGCATCTCAATTTGTTTATTATTCACGATTTTATGATCCAAGCATAGTTTAAGGGGGAGCAGAGATTAAAAGTATGCTCATCTCATGGGGGAGAAAGCAACATTGCATATTTCAAGGGGGAATAATTCTGAATTTCTAGTCACCTCATAGTCCAGAAGATAACTTATCCAGATGTTTCTGAAATTACTATCGTATCTTCTGGTTTGTCAATTATCACAGAAGCCTCTGGTATGTCTTAGAAGCCTAATGAATGCATTTTTCTTTGCAAATTCCTGAATTTCATTTTCTTCTGGACTAACTCTTCACGTCAAGGTTATCCAGAAGCTTCTGAACTACTGAAATTTCCGCTCAAAATTCATTTAAATAGGAACAAACCTTCTCTTGGTCACAAAACATTTTTCTTCAACCAATTGATTGATTTTAAATGTTTTTCCAGAATTAACCTTTTGAATAAATGAAAAAGAAATGGTTTGAAGGTAAGAATAGTCATTCAGAACTTCTATACATAGCTCTTGCCTCCAAGGCTATATTAATTTTAGGGGTTGATCTCTGAGAAAATTCAGACACTTTCTTCCTAGATTTAAGATTGCTCTCTGAGGGATTAAAGGATTTGTTGTTCTTCTTCTGAACGTTCTTATTTCTAGGAACATGGTCAAGAAACTCGTTCTTGATCACTTTCTTAGAGTTGACGGATTTTAACACAGGAATCTTCTCATTTGAATGAGGTTTCTGAAAATAAGAGGAAGTTGAAGAAGAAGGATCAGGGATAGAAGAGACAAACATTTAAGACTGTTCCATGCTTAAATTTGGAATGTTTGTCTCTTCTATCCCTGATCCTTTCTTTTCTTCTCAGAGACCTCATTCAAATGAGAAGATTCCTGTGTTAAAAACTTTCGACTCTAAGAAAGTGATCAAGAACGAGTTTCTTTACCAAGTTCCTAGAAAGAAGACAGAAGAAGAACAAGAAATCCTCTACTTCCACAGAGGGCAATCCTAAATCTGGGAGAAAAATCTCTAAATCATTTCAGAGGCCAACCCCCAAAATTAAGATTGACCTCACACTAGTCGCTGAATAGGTTGTCATACCTCCAAGGACAAGGGATAAAGGAATTCTTGGTCCTATCCAAGTTCCTTCTGTCTCTCTAAAATCTATAAATTCCAAAACTTATAAATATAGGAAGTGCTATCACTGTGGTGAAACTACCCACATTGCAAGTAAGTGTCCTAATGCTACTAGAGCTGATAAACAAGCTCATGGAAAGAAAGTAGCTCAAGCTGATAAATCAGCGAGATTGAAATCCACCAAGGTTGCAAAACCAACAAAGGTGAAGATATCCACTGGAGAGAGTTCTTCAGCAAGTAGCTCCTCCGCCACTCCTCTCACTAACAAGGCAGGACCCATAGTAATATGGGTACCTTCAAAGAATTAATCTCTTTGTTGTATGCTGAGTGCTAAAGGTATCTGGTATCTCGATAGCGGATGCTCAAGGCACATGACAGGCAGAAAATCACTGCTCTCTGACTAGAAAGAAGAAGCTGGTCCATCAGTGACCTTTGGTGGTAATGGCAAAGAATACACTAAAGGCTATGGAACTCTGTCCAACGAAGCCACCTCGTATAGTCGAGTTGCCTACGTTGAAGGACTAAAGCACAATCTATTAAGCGTTAGTCAGCTATGTGACAAAGATTTCAAAGTTCTATTCTTAAAGAAAAGATGTGTTGTCACTGACTGCAATGATAAGCTTGCCAAAACAGCCAAAAGAGTTGAAAATGTATATGCCATCAATATGAATAGTTCTCAGTCTGAGAACATGTTCTTTATACCTAAAGCATTCTCTCATATAAATTGGTTATGGCATAAAAGAGTCTCTCATCGCAGCTTTAAGACAATTAATGAATTGTCTCAAAAGGGACTTGTCAGAGACCTCCCAAATCATAGCTTTGCAAAGGAATCTCTTTGCTCAGCGTGTGAAAAGGGAAAGCTGACAAAAGCATCTTTCAGGTCAAAACAAGTTTCTTCAGTGACCTCACCTCTTCAGCTACTCCATATGGATCACTTTGCACCCATCATTATGCAATCTATATCTGGAAACAAATAGACTCTTGTGATTGTTGATGAATATTCCAGATACACATGGGTATTCTTTCTTCGATTCAAAAGTGGCACCCCTGAAATGATAATCTCTTTTATCAAAAGGATGGAAGTTCTGAACAATCTGACTGTTCGTTCCATGAGAAGTGATCATGGTACTAAATTCAAGAACAGTACTCTGATAAATTTCTTTGAAGAAAAATTGTGTTGCTGAAAAAAGAAATCAAAGTATCATTGAAACAGCTCGCTCAATGCTCAGCGAATCGCGTCTTCCAACTCAATTATGGGCTGAAGCAGTCAATACAGCATGCTTTACTCAAAATCGATCCCTGATTGTGAAGCGATTCAAGAAAACCCCTTATGAATTATTTCATGGAAGAAGACCAACTCTGAAGTATCGTCACATTTTTAGATGCAGATGCTACATTTTGAATGACAGAGATCATTTGGGTAAGTTCGATCCAAAAGCTAATGAAGGAATATTTCTTGGATACTCCTCAGTATCTAAATCTTTCAGAATCTTCAACAAGAGAAAACAACACGTTGAAGAATCCATGCACGTCAAATTTGATGAATTCCGTACTACCCTCACTTCTCCTATCCCCGAAGAAGATGAAGAACTAAATGCATGGATGAAATCTCACTATGGGGAACCTGAAACTTATTTCAATAATCAACCTCATGTTCAAACAAGTGACGATGGAATCCCTGAAGCACCCACTAGCAATGATCCATCCTCATGGATCAGTGTTACTCCTCTTAATCAGATTCTTCCTTCTGATGTGTCTCTTGGAAATTCCTCACTTAATAATCAAACTTCATCATCTACAAATCAATCCTCTGAGTCTCCTCAATTGATTTTGAATAATGAAGTACCTGTTGCTGAAACAACAGGTATTGTCCCTGAAGTAGAAGAACAATTCGCTGAATCTGCAGTTGATCTCTCTCCTCAACCACCAGCTCAGCGATGGACTGCAAATCATCCAATAAATCAGATTATTGGTGGTCCTAATGCAGGTATCAAAACACGTAGAGGCACAGGTAATATGTATCTCTATGTTAATTTCATCTCTCTCTGTAAACCTAAAAAGAAAGATCAAGCTATCTCTGATCCTAGCTGGATTTCAGCAATGCAAGAAGAACTAACTTATTTTCGTAGAAACAAAGTTTGGAATCTTGTTCCTAGACCCTCTGGTAAAACAGTGATTGGAACCAAATGGGTGTTTAGAAATAAGTTAGATGAAAACGGGACTGTTATTCGCAATAAGGTTAGACTTGTCGCTCAAGGATATAGACAGGAAGAAGGTATTGACTATTGTAAAACTTTTGCACCTGTAGCTCGTTTAGAAGCTATAAGACTTTTCTTAGCTTATGCTGCCCACAAAGACTTCAATGTTTTTCAAATGGATGTTAAAAGTGCTTTTATAAATGGAAAACTCAGCGAGGAAGTTTATGTTTAACAACCCCCTGGTTTTTCAGACTCTAACCACCCTGGTTATGTTTTCAAACTTGAAAAGCACTTTACGGGTTGAAACAAGCTCCTAGAGCTTGGTATGATACTATTTCTAAATTTCTTCTTAAAGAAAAGTTCATTCGTGGAAAAATTGACCAAACTCTCTTTTTAAGAAAACATAAAGGTCATACTATACTCGCTCAAATATATGTCGATGACATTATCTTTGGTTCCACAAGACCCGAATTATGTACTCGTTTCGCTGAAAGAATGCAAAAACAATATAAAATGAGCATGATGGGTGAACTAACGTATTTTCTAGGTTTGCATAAAACAATCTGACAAAGGAATTTTTATTCGTCAAAGCAAATACGTTAAAGATATGCTGAACAAATTTGATATGAATCAATGCTCAGCAATGAAGACCCCTATGGCACCTCCTCTAACTCTGAACAAGGACCCCAATGGGAAACCTATCAATGTCACTGCATATCGTGGGATGATTGGGTCTCTGCTATATCTTACAGGGAGTAAACCTGATATCATGTACTCTACATGTCTCTGTGCTCGGTATCAAGCTGAACCGAAAGAATTCCATCTCATCGCTGTAAAGCGAATCTTCAGATATCTAAAAGGAACTCCCAATCAGGGTCTTTGGTATCCCAAAGGCTCAGGATTCGATCTAATTGGTTATTCTGATAGTAACTTTGCAGGTTGCAAGATAGATAGAAAGAGCACACTGGTGGGTGTCAGCTACTAGGTGGTTTTGATTAGTTGGACAAGTAAAAGAAAAACTCAGTGTCCACCTCCACCGTTGAGGCTGAATATGTTGCTGCTGGAAGTTGTTGTTCTCAAATCCTTTGGATGAGAAATCAACTCAGAGACTATGATCTAATGCTCTCCAAAATCCCTATTTATTGTGATAGCACTAGTGCTATTGCAATTGCAAACAATCCTGTACTTTATCAGAGATCGTGTGATGAATGGTGACATTGAGCTTCACTTTGTGCCCACTGAATATCAGCTTGCTGATCTTTTCACCAAGCCTCTTGATGAAACTAGATTCAATCTACACATCAACGAACTTGGTATGTTGAACGTTGAATAGTTATTACTTAGTGAACAACAAATAGTGATACAAACAAAGCCTTCAAACTTTCCATTCGCTGAACTCTGATTCATCGATATCTGTATTTTCTCACTCAGGTAATATCTTCTAAACCTTTTCCCTCCATGATTTTTTCCTTGATCAGGGAATGAATCTGAAAAGATAAAACTCATCACTGACAATCCTTTATTGTTTTTGATGGAGATTTTAAAAGATAATGATTAACTTTCCAAATGGATAATTATCATTAGAATTTTTTTTAAAAATAAGAAAAGGACACGTCAGACCTTTTCTGACACAAGACGGACCACAACGTTTCCCTTCCAACTCCTTTCTAGGACCATCGTTTAGCTATCCTTTCTCTCTCCTCATACTATTTAAGCAAATCTTTGTCTTATTTCCATCTTTACGGTCTCAATACTTTCTCAAAGGCAAAGAATTTCCCTCAATCTTCAAGTTTCGTCAAGAACACCAAGAACACGCACTTGTGCGTTTTTCTTCTAGAAATCCATTAAGGTTTGATCTAACCTTATATGTAAACTGGAAACATCTTGTTTCACTTCTATCATCTCCTTAAATCTAATTTTTTTTAAAACAAAAATAAAACCTCTTTTAGGATTATAAACTAAAAAATCTGGATTAAAACAACAAAAAATTCTATTACCAAAACCCTGTTCTAAGTGTTTCCTTAGACCAGAAGACTTTTTTATAAAGTTTAATCCATTTTTTTTATGTTCTAAATCTTCTTTATTTTTCATTATATGTTATCTTAATTACCACAAGTATTTTGATCTTGTCATCAAAATACATGTTTCTTTTCTCCTTACATTTGGTATTCTTTATACCAAACTCTGGTTTATACATTTTTGTATTAAGCCATAATTTTTCTTTTTGGTGTTCCCATTTATTCTACAACAATGGCCTCATCAAGCAAAGTTGTTGTACAAATCGCTGAACCCACCACCGTCGCTGAAACTCTGGTCGCTGCTCCTGTCTGCCACTTTTTGCTAGAACAAGCAACGTTCAAACCTTGCAACTACCTTGCTTTGGTAGATATCCTTGTTGAACATCCTCAATTTGTGGAGGGCGCAACTTTCGTCAAGGTCTGTCCGCTGATGTATGCATTCATTCACAATCAAGTGGGTATCTCCTCTCATTTGCAAGCCCTGTGGTACACGGCTCACAGTACCACCTGCACCACTGACAAGTGAAATGAACTCCCTGCAATTGGTTTCTCCATCCCCACCCTTGGCCACTTCGCCTTCACTGCTGGATTTTTAAGGCACGCTCTTCACCTCCCTACTCGCGGCAAGAATGAAAAATGGGCCGCTGAACCATCCAACAAGTGATCGACTCTTTCCTGGACTCCATCGAATATACATGGGAAAAGTCCTCGCTGAAGACCGTCGGTTCCAAGCTGGAGAAGAAACGCTTGCCTGCTCGCTGGAAATACATCTTCACCCAGGTTATTCAGTGCCTTGGGTCTAAGACTGGCTCGCACGATCAAGCGAGCGAACAGTTCCAAAACATGGGCTTTGCTCTTTACACAGGGTACAAGCTGAATTTCGCTGACTATATCTTCAGGGACATGTACGACAGGGTGAAAGCTGCAAACAGGCACCCTGTCATCCCCTACCCCAGATTCTTTGCAACAATGATAGAGCATGCTTTCAGGGATGAGTACCCTAAGGTGGCTAACCATTCTTTCTCAATGGTGGGAAAGAAATCCCTGGACATTGAGGGACGTCCAGGTGATGCTCCCTTTACACCATACATGCTGAAGATAATTGGAGTCTCTACTCTAGTGTCCAGCTCACTGACAAACCCATCACTGAGTATCCCTGACACTTCTGCCCCCAAGAGAAAACAACCAACCGATGGTCATAAAAAGACCATCGTAACCAAACCAAAGAAGCCAAGGAAGGTGGTCTCTCAACAGACTACCCTCTCTGATTTTGGTGTACAACCAACACCATCAGCAGCCCCAGCTACTTCAACGGTTCTCTCTTCCGTTGTTGCTTCTTTCGCGCTACCACCACCTTTAGTGACTGCGGTCGCCAAAGGTGTTTTAGTCAGCTCCGCTGAAGCTGTATCAGGTAATACTTTCACATCCTTCAAGTCTTCTTTTATCCCCTCTTCCTTGGTCCTCACAACAGCACATGATTCAGAGATAGTTGTCCCTATCTCTGATAATGCTTAATTGCATGCAGTCTAAACTTTACTGTTGTTTCGACACTCTGAAATTTGGAAGGCCTGTAACACAGGACCATAGGATGTCCCTCTCAGACATTCTAAGACACAGGCTAGTGATCTTCAAGACACTACCTTTGCACATGTGGTCCCTGAAAGTAATCCTCATGATACTCGCAAGGGTTATAACATGCCTTCTCATCCGTCATCTAACCCAGGGCTCTTTTTGGCTTCTCTATCTCTGTTGTCACCAGGTGTCGCTCCTCTTTTCACTTCAGCGACAACAACAACCGCCACCACCACTGCTGCCACGACTCCTGTCAGCAAGGACAAAGGGAAGTCTCCTCGGCAACCTCTGAATTTTGCCAAGCTCAAGGAAGTCAAATCAGAGAAGATAGCTCCCAAACTGCCTACCTACACTGCTAACCTTCCTCCCATCATTCTTCCTAGTCCTACATTCCCTGCAATTGACTTTCTAGTCAAGGAATATGCTCTAACCAGGGCTAGGGTAGAACATTTACAGAAGTCCGCTGAATTCATCTTCCGCACCGTGGTTGGAACTCCTCTGATCAAGACTCTGTCAACAACATTCTCTCTGACATCCAGTCTCTGAAGGAAGCGAATCAGGCACATGGTCAGTTCATTGCCCGTCTGGAGAAGAAGGTGGATGCTCAGGGTCTAGTGCTTGAGTCTATTCAAAAGACTCAATCCGAAATTATGTAGATGCTGTCCAAGCTCTCTGAGGCTGGCTCCTCTTTCTCCACTGCTGATCGGACATCGTTGAATTCGGTCCTTAAGCACCAGGGTCATCATGAGACAAAGTTGAAGGACATTCAAGCGAATGTACGTACACTGTTGGTGCATTGTCTCCCCGCTGACAACATCGAGGGGGAGAGATGTGCCAAAGAGTTCGCTGACGACATGATTGCGGAGCATAATGCTACATTTGCTGCTGACAAGATCTCTCCGTACATCAAGCGTACAGGACCTCCACTCGCTGAAGGCATGGTGGAAGGAGAAGATGAAGATGATGATGCTGATGAAGATGATGAGGAAGAAGATGACATCCTCGTTATGGGGGAATTGATGATGATGACGATGACGATGATATTGGAAGTGCTTTGAAGCACTTCAACATGTCAATACCTGAAGTCTCTCAGCAGGAGCCCTTAGGGGACGGACAACATGTCCTCTCAGGGACAGTCCGGTCCCTCAGACAAAGGAAAGAAAGTAGTAGATCTTGATGCCACTATCCTTATATCTGAGAGGGAGACCAGTGTTGAGGTATCTCTTCCACTCATTCTCCTCTCTACTCCAATCTCTGTACCACCCACATATCCTTCTTTTTCACCACCAAATTTTGGCTCTGACAAATCTCCTTCTCCCTCTCTTTCTCTCAGTGAGCCTAGTCTCCCAAAGGACTCCACTTTTGTAAAGGAACCTTCTTCTGAAGAGTAGTTTATGTACATATTTGAAACTGACTCTGAAGAAGAAGACCTTATTCCCAGAAGGCATCACGATCAGAGACCTATCATAAGCGAACCTGAAGAGGAAGAAAGGCGAATAAGTTCTTGAGGGAACTAGAAGCAAACAAAATAAAAGTACCACATGTTGAACATGCTGAACCGCTGAACGCTGTACCAATAAGGATGGTAGATGACTTCTACTTTCTGTCAAAGGAAGAGAGAGCTCAGGCACTTGAAGCTCAGAGAATCAGGGACGAAAAGATCAAGCAGACAGAGCGTGATCTTGCTCTTGCAAGAAAACTTCTCAGGGAAGATGCTGCAAAAGACAAAGCGACCAAGAAGCAACTAGAGAAAAGTGAAAGGGTCGCTGAAGCTTTAGCACAGAGAGAACTTGTACAAGAAAACTTGAACGTAAATCCAATTCGTGCCCAAGAGAAAATCCTAAGTGCACTATCCGCTGAAGCCACACGTCAGAGAGAAGAAGAGCTTCGCTGGTGCATTGAATGATTTAAATTTTGAAGATCTTCCACCACGTCCTTCCAAAAGAAGAGGTCTGAAGGTATATGTATGAATGACTAGAACCACCAGAGCGGAGAAACAAGAAGCTAAGTTCCTAAAGATCTACGAATACACTAAATGGCTAGAAATCAGAGATGCCGTTCAGGGTTCCAAATCTAAATTCAAGGACGTGGTGGAAGAAATATTGGATCATCTGCTGCAAAGGATGTCTCAATACGTGCAAGTTCCTCCTCTCCCTGAGCCAATCAAGAAAAGAAGATCAACTGCTGAAGGAGGTTCAAGTTCTAAGAACGAATATGAAACCAAATTCAATCTTGAAAGCATTCTCTGTCACATGCAGATCCCTGATATTTCAATGCTAAACACCTCTCTCCCTAAAGACCGTGTATATGAACAAAATGACGTCATCTTCTTCCCTGAACCAGGCATGATCTTCAAAGTTAATGAAAGATGTTGATCATAACTCCTCTCGGTGATTTGAATATGATTCCTTTGTATAAGCTTAAGTTCAAATTTAGCGATAGCATACGTTTACTGCCATCAACGATCACTGACGATCAAGGAACTTGAAGCTTATCTCTGAAGACCTGAAGATCAGCGATCACACCAAATGACCAATCAGCGAAAGTCGAAGACCAAGCTGAAGAAAGAGATAATCAGCTACGTGTGAAGTCTTGTGAAGCCTTGTGAAGCCTCAACGATACTGAAGATTCATCCTTGAAGATTCGGTCTCAGCGATCAAGTGAAGCTTCTCATACAAGATTAACGTTGACCTTATCCTCGATGCACAAAAGACAAACCCTATACTATATAAGAAAAGGACGTACGGATTGTGTCATATGTCCCCATCATATCTGATATGGTACTGTTCACATACGGCCAAAAACATGGATGTATTCTGAGCAAAGGACAAGTTTCCTATGGATGCTTGCCACATGGAATATACCTTTTGTCTTGCATTAAGTGCAAACGGGTATAAATAAGATGAAGATATCTTCTTCATCTTCATGCATGCTACTTTCTCTCTTAAACCCTCTTTATTCTTTCTTGCTTACTTCTTGTGCATCAATCTTAGTGACTTCTTAGTTACAATAGAATAGGTTTAAAACTTGTTCTAATTTCCGCTTGTAACTGTAAATTTGTTTATGCAATATAAATTTATTTAAAAACCTAAAAATCTATGTGTTTGTATTCAATCCCCCCCCCCTTCTACAACCTGTTTCTATATCCTAGATCTCTTGTAGACTCCTTAGGGACCAACAAAAGACTTCTTAGATTCTACAGTAACCAAGAACTATACAAAGCTCCATCTACTTTCATCAAGATCATGTACTGTCACTGTTGGTCGAATGATTCGCTGATGATCAGACAGAAGATGATCTATGAAAAGGAGTTACAAAGAAGACACGAAAGCCTCTCTGACTAGTCATTAGCTTTCCTTTCCTTCGTAATATTTCTTCAGTGTATAGTACTTTACTCTAATGTTATAATTTCATTTTACGTAAATTCTTCATAATGATTATTAATGAAATTCAGCAAAGTACTTTACTCCATATATGTACTAAACAGATCCCTGAAAATAGTAAATGGGACAATGAACACAAGTGTTTTATTTTATTTAACAACTGTTACTCACTGACTTTTCACTCTGAAAAATTTAATAAGTGAATGTACTTTATGCTTATTTACTTGTAAAAATTGTGATTTCATATCCTTATAAATGAAACTCCATTCATATAGTCGACTAGCTGAAAATAGTAAATGGGACAATGAAGACAAGTGTTTTATTTTATTTAACAACTGTTACTCACTGACTTTTCACTCTGAAAAATTTAATCAGTGAATGTACTTTATGCTTATTTACTTGTAAAAATTGTGATTTCATATCCTTATAAATGAAACTCCATTCATATAGTCGACTAGCTGAAAAGGACTTTATAGATTAGTTCTCAGATATTTTATTTTATTATCTCCTAAGTCCTTACTAGTCTCTTAAAGTAATTTTCTTATGTTGCTTAATCATAATCAAATAGGGGGAGATTGTTGATCATAACTCCTCTCAGTGATTTGAATATGATTCCTTTTTACACATAGTGAAATTCCTTGGTTTAACTTAAGTTCAAATTTAGCGATAGCATACGCTGATTGCCATCAGCGATCGCTGAAGATCAAGAAACCTTAAGCTTATCTTTGAAGATTTGAAGATCAGCGATCACACTAAATAACCATTCAGCGAAAATCGAAGACCAAGCTGAAGAAAGAGATAATCAGCTACGTGACCTAAAGCGGTTCAGCGATAGCAAAGATTATCTATCCAAAGTGTGAAGTCTTGTGAAGTCTTGTGAAGCCTCAGCGATACTGAAGATTCATCCTTGAAGATTCGGTCTCAACGATCAAGTGAAGCTTCTCATACAAGATTAACGTTGACCTTATCCTCGATGCACAAAAGACAAACCCTATACTATATCAGAGCAGGACGTACGGATTGTGTCATATGTCCCCATCGTATATGATATGATACTGTTCACATGCGGCCAAAAACATGGATGTATTCTGAGCAAAGGACAAGTCTCCTATGGATGCTTGCCACGTGGCATATAGCTTTTGTCTTGCATTAAGTGCAAACGGGTATAATTAAGATGAAGATATCTTCTTCATCTTCATGCATGCTACTTTCTCTCCCAAACCCTCTTTATTCTTTCTTTCTTACTTCTTGTGCATCAATCTTAGTGACTTCTTAGTTACAATAGAATAGGTTTAAAACTTGTTCTAATTTCCGCTTGTAACTGTAAATTTGTTTATGCAATATAAATTTATTTAAAAACCTAAAAATCTACGTGTTTGTATTCAAGCCCCCCCCCCTTCTACAAACTGTTTCTATATCCTAGATCTCTTGTCGACTCCTTAGGGACCAACAAATGACTTCTTAGATTCTTCAGAATCCAAGAAGTATACAAAGCTCCATCTACTTTCATCAAGATCATGTACTGTCACTGTTGGTCGAATGATCCGCTGATGATCAGACAGAAGATGATCTATGGAAAGGATTTACAAAGAAGACACGAAAGCCTCTCTAACTAGTCATTAGCTTTCCTTTCCTTCGTAATATTTCTTCAGTGTATAGTACTTTACTCTAATGTTATAATTTCATTTTACGTAAATTCTTCAGAATGATTATTAATGAAATTCAGCAAAGTACTTTACTCCATCTATGTACAGAAAAGATCCCTGACAATAGTAAATGGGACAATGAAAATAAGAGTTCTATTTTCTTTAACAATTGTTACTCACTGACTTTTCACTCTAAAAAATTCAATCAGTGAATGTACTTTATGCTTATTTACTTTTAAAAATTGTGATTTCATATCCTTATAAATGAAACTCAATTCATATAGTAGACTAGCTGAAAAAGACTTTATAGATTAGTTCTTAGAAATTTTACTTTAATATCTCCTAAGTCCTTACTAGTCTCTTAAAGCAATTTTCCTATGTTGCTTAATCATAATCAAATAGGGGGAGATTGTTGATCATAACTCCTCTCAGTGATTTGAATATGATTCCTTTTTACACATAGTGAAATTCCTTGGTTTAACTTAAGTTCAAATTTAGCGATAGCATATGCTGATTGGCATCAACGATCGCTGAAGATCAAGAAACCTTTACCTTATCTTTGAAGATCTGAAGATCAGCGATCACACCAAATAACCATTCAGCGAAAGTCGAAGACCAAGCTGAAGAAAGAGATAATCAGCAACGTGACCTTAAGCGGTTCAGCGATAGAAAAGATTATCTATCCAAAGTGTGAAGTCTTGTGAAGTCTTGTGAAGCCTCAGCGATACTGAAGATTCATCCTTGCAGATTCGGTCTCGGCGATCAAGTGAAGCTTCTCATATAAGATTAACGTTGACCTTATCCTCGATGCACAAAAGACAAACCCTATACTATATCAGAGAAGGACGTACGGATTGTGTCATATGTCCCCATCGTATCTGATATGATACTGTTCACATGCGGCCAAAAACATGGATGTATTCTGAGCAAAGGACAAGTCTCCTATGGATGCTTGCCATGTGGTACATACCTTTTGTCTTGCATTAAGTTCAAAAGGGTATAAATAAGATGAAGATATCTTCTTCATCTTCATGCATGCTACTTTCTCTCTTAAACCCTCTTTATTCTTTCTTTCTTACCTCTTGTGCATCAATCTTAGTGACTTGTTAGTTACAATAGAATAGGTTTAAAACTTGTTCTAATTTCCGCTTGTAACTGTAAATTTGTTTATGCAATATATATTTATTTAAAAACCTAAAAATCTATGTGTTTGTACTCAACCCCCCCCCCCTTCTACAAATTGTTTCTATATCCTAGATCTCTTGTAGACTCCTTAGGGACCAACAAAAGACTTCTTAGATTCTTCAGAAACCAAGAAGTATACAAAGCTCCATCTACTTTCATCAAGATCATGTACTGTCACTGTTGGTCGAATGATCCGCTGATGATCAGACAGAAGATGATCTATGGAAAGGAGTTACAAAGAAGACACGAAAGTCTCTCTGACTAGTCATTAGCTTTCCTTTCCTTCGTAATATTTCTTCAGTGTATAGTACTTTACTCTAATGTTGTAATTTCATTTTACGTAAATTCTTCAGAATGATTATTAATGAAATTAAGCAAAGTACTTTACTCCATATATGTACTAAACAGATCCCTGAAAATAGAAAATAGGACAATGAACATAAGAGTTCTGTTTTCTTTAACAACTGTTACTCACTGACTTTTCACTCTGAAAAAATTTAATCAGTGAATGTACTTTATGCTTATTTACTTGTAAAAATTGTGATTTCATATCCTTATAAATGAAACTCAATTCATATAGTAGACTAGCTGAAAAAGACTTTATAGATGTGTTCTTAGAAATTTTATTTTAATATCTCCTAAGTCCTTACTAGTCTCTTAAAGCAATTTTCCTATGTTGTTTAATCATAATCAAATAGGGGGAGATTGTTGATCCTAACTCCTCTTAGTGATTTGAATATGATTCCTTTTTACACATAGTGAAATTCCTTGGTTTAGCTTAAGTTCAAATTTAGCGATAGCATACGTTGATTGCCATCACCGATCGCTGAAGATCAAGAAACCTTAAGCTTATCTTTGAAGATCTGAAGATCAGCGATCACACCAAGTAGCCATTCAGCGAAAGTCGAAGACCAAGCTGAAGAAAGAGATAATCAGCTACGTGACCTAAAGCGGTTCAGCGATAGCAAAGATTATCTATCCAAAGTGTGAAGTCTTGTGAAGTCTTGTGAAGCCTCAGCGATACTGAAGATTCATCCTGGAAGATTCGGTCTCAGCGATCAAGTGAAGCTTCTCATACAAGATTAACGTTGACCTTATCCTCGATGCACAAGCAAACCCTATACTATATCAGAGCAGGACGTACGGATTGTGTCATATGTCCCCATCGTATTTGATATGGTACTGTTCACATGCGGCTAAAAACATGGATGTATTATGAGCAAAGGACAAGTCTCATATGGATGTTTGCCACGTGGCATATACCTTTTATCTTGCATTAAGTGCAAACGGGTATAAATAAGATGAGGATATCTTCTTCATCTTCATGCATGCTACTTTCTCTCTTAAACCCTCTTTATTCTTTCTTTCTTACTTCTTGTGCATCAATCTTAGTGACTTCTTAGTTACATCAGAATAGGTTTAAAACTTGTTCTAATTTCCGCTTGTAACTGTAAATTTGTTTATGCAATATAAATTTATTTAAAAACCTAAAAATCTATGTGTTTGTATACAACCCCCCCCCCCCTTCTACAAACTGTTTCTATATCCTAGATCTCTTGTAGACTCCTTAGGGACCAACAAAAGACTTCTTAGATTCTTCAGAAACCAAGAAGTATACAAAGCTCCATCTACTTTCAACAAGATCATGTACTGTTGTTGTTGGTCGAATGATCCGCTGATGATCAGATAGAAGATGATCTATGGAAAGGAGTTACAAAAAAGACACGAAAGCCTCTCTGACTAGTCATTAGCTTTCCTTTCCTTTGTAATATTTCTTCAGTGTATAGTACTTTACTCTAATGTTGTAATTTCATTTTACGTAAATTCTTCAGAATGATTATTAATGAAATTAAGCAAAGTACTTTACTCCATCTATGTACTGAACAGATCCCTGAAAATAGTAAATGGGACAATGAATATAAGAGTTCTATTTTCTTTAACAACTGTTACCCACTGACTTTTCACTCTGAAAAATTTAATCAGTGAATGTACTTTATGCTTATTTACTAGTAAAAATTGTGATTTCATATCCTTATAAATGAAACTCAATTCATATAGTAGACTAGCTGAAAAAGACTTTATAGATTAGTTCTTAGAAATTTTATTTTAATATATCCTAAGTCCTTACTAGTCTCTTAAAGCAATTTTCCTATGTTGCTTAATCATAATCAAATGAGGGGAGATTGTTGATCATTACTCCTCCTAGTGATTTGAATATGATTCCTTTTTACACATAGTGAAATTCCTTGGTTTAACTTAAGTTCAAACTTAGGGATAGCATACGCTAACTGCCATCAGCGATCACTGAAGATCAAGAAACCTAAAGCTTATCTCTGAAGATCTGAAGATCAACAATCACACCAAATGACCATTCAGCGAAAGTCGAAGACCAAGCTGAAGAAAGAGATAATCAGCTACGTGACCTAAAGCGGTTCAGCGATAGCCAAGATTATCTATCCAAAGTGTGAAGTCTTGTGAAACCTCAGCGATACTGAAGATTCATCCTTGAAGATTCGGTCTCAGCGATCAACTGAAGCTTCTCATACAAGATTAACGTTGACCTTATCCTCGATGCACAAAAGACAAACCCTATACTATATCAGAGAAGGACGTACGGATTGTGTTATATGTCCCCATCGTATCTGATATGGTACTGTTCACATGCGGCCAAAAACATGGATGTATTCTGAGCAAAGGACAAGTCTCCTATGGATTCTTGCCACGTGGCATATACCTTTTGTCTTGCATTAAGTGCAAACGGGTATAAATAAGATGACGATATCTTCTTCATCTTCATGCATGCTACTTTCTCTCTTAAACCCTCTTTATTCTTTCTTTCTTACCTCTTGTGCATCAATCTTAGTGACTTCTTAGTTACAATAAAATAGGTTTAAAATTTCTTCTAATTTCCGCTTGTAACTATAAATTTGTTTATGCAATATCTCTTTATTTAAATACCTAAAAATCTATATTCAACCCCCCCCCCTTCTACAAACTGTTTCTATATCCCACATCTCTTGTAGACTCCTTAGGGACCAACAAAAGACTTCTTAGATTCTTCAGAAACCAAGAAGTATACAAAGCTCCATCTACTTTCATCAAGATCATGTACTGTCGCTGTTGATCGAATGATCCGCTGATGATCAGACAGAAGATGATCTATGGAAAGGAGTTACAAAAAAGACACGAAAGCCTCTCTAACTAGTCATTAGCTTTCCTTTCCTTTGTAATATTTCTTCAGTGTATAGTACTTTACTCTAATGTTGTAATTTCATTTTACGTAAATTCTTCAGAATGATTATTAATGAAATTAAGCAAAGTACTTTACTCCATCTATGTACTGAACAGATCCCTGAAAATAGTAAATGGGACAATGAACATAAGAGTTCTATTTTCTTTAACAACTGTTACTCACTGACTTTTCACTCCGAAAAATTTAATCAGTGAATGTACTTTATGCTTATTTACTTGAAAAAATTGTGATTTCATATCCTTATAAATTAAACTCAATTCATATAGTAGATTAGCTGAAAAAGACTTTATAGATTAGTTCTTGGAAATTTTATTTTAATAAAGCAATAGGGGGTGATTGTTGATCATAACTTCTCTCAGTGATTTGAATATGATTTCTTTTTACACATAGTGAAATTCGTTGGTTTAACTTAAGTTCAAATTTAGCAATAGCATACGCTAACTGCCATCAGCGATCGCTGAAGATCAAGAAACCTTAAGCTTATATCTGAAGATCTGAAGATCAGCGATCACACCAAATAACCATTCAGCGAAAGTCGAACACCAAGCTGAAGAAAGAGATAATCAACTACGTGACCTGAAGCGGTTCAGTGTTAGCAAAGATTATCTATCCAAAGTGTGAAGTCTTGTGAAACCTCAGCGATACTGAAGATTCATCCTTGAAGATTCGGTCTCAGCGATCAACTGAAGCTTCTCATACAAGATTAAAGTTGACCTTATCCTCGATGCATAAGTAACAAACCCTATACTATATCAGAGAAGGACGTACGGATTGTGTCATATGTCCCCATCGTATCTGATATGGTACTGTTCACATGCGGCCAAAAACATGGATGTATTCTGAGCAAAAGACAAGTCTCCTATGGATGCTTGCCACGTGGCATATACCTTTTGTCTTGCATTAAGGGCAAACGGGTATAAATAAGATGAAGATATCTTCTTTATCTATATGCATGCTACTTTCTCTCTTAATCCCTCTATATTCTTTCTTACTTCCTTCTTGTGCATCAACCATAGTGATTTCTTAGTTACAATAGAATAGGTTAAAACTTGTTCTAATTCTGCTTGTAACTGTAAATTTGTTTACGCATTATAAACTCATTTAAAAACAAAAAATCTATGTGTTTGTAATCAACCCCCTTTTACAAACTGTTTCTCTATCTGAGAACTCTTGTAGACTCCTAAGGGACCAACAATTTGCAGGTGCCTTTTTCAAGATTTGACTTTCATTATATCCCAAACCTGCTTTTAAATTGTAAAATTTTGAATTCCGGGCCTGATTTGTTAAAATATTCAGTTTTTTCAATTTGACCTCTTTTAAAGTTCAAATCTTTTAATTCCTTGATCTTTTTCTAAAGATCAAGTCTTTCTTGATTTTGAAAGTTCATTTTTATATTCAGAACTTCTTTTTCAGGTTTTTCATTTAATATATCTTTTTGTAAACTATCCATCTTTTCTTTTAATAATAATTTTTCTTCAGAAACTTTTTCCAGAATTTGTTCAGCTTCTTGGCAATTTTGTTTATAAATTTGGCTTTCAGCTCTGAATTGATTTACCAAAATTCTTTCCCCTTTAATTATGTTTCTAAGACCTTCAAATTCAGAAAACATGTTCTGAATTTGATTTTGCATTTCAGATTCTCCAGAATTTTGTTCAGAATTTAATTCAGAAAATGAAGAAAGTACCTCAGAGTCATGTGCATGTTTATCTTCAGGATCCAGCTGACACATGTAGAAATTTGAGGCATAGTGAGCCACTTCTTCATCATACTCTCCATTACTCCAGTTTAACAGTCCTATTCGTACTTGATCACCAGAGTTGGATTAAGTTCCTTCTTCTTAGCAAGAAGATGCTTCTTCTCTTAGTAGCCAAAAATTTTTACTTTGGGCATTTTGCACTGTCTTGCATAATGTCCAGGCTTACCACAGTTGAAGCATCTTGCTGGTTCTTGTGTCTCATTTTCACCAGCATCTTGACCTTTCTTAGGTCCATCTTCAGATTTAAACTTGTTCTTATATTTCTGATTATATCTTTGAGTGAATGGCCTTGTCATGAAAGCAATATTATCATAAATTCTTTTAAGCTCTTAATCTGATTCATCTCCATCACACAAAGTTGTCTCTGGGATTTCACAAACCTTGCTCTTAGCAGAGAGGCTCACGGAGTTATTATACATTCTTGCTCAATAAGGCTACTGTTTCATTTGCCTTTTTTTGCTTATTTTGTCTAGTCTTAATTTTATCCTCTTGTTGAAACAAGATGGCATAAACATCATGAATGGATTTTCTAGACAGATTTCTAGTAACCATATTGTCAGAAAAGCTTGACCACTCATTACCCAGATTGTTCAGAAATTTATTATTTATTTCTAAGTTGGATTTCTGGACACCATTTCTTCTCAGATCATTCAGGACATTGTTGAATCTTGATTTAGAATAGATCGAGAATTCACCTAGATTTGAATCTTGAATTTTATCGATCAAGAATTTCAAGAACTGTCAGATCTGACAAGTTCTTCTCTAAATTGATCAAACAGATGAATTGGCTCTGATACCAATTGTTAGATCCCAAAATATCAAGAATGTAGAAAGAATAAAGAATAAGAAAAATTATGTCACCGAATGTTGTATATCGTATTGATCACTGAACAGTATTACAAAGTATGTATTTTTACAATCTCTATGAACGTTAGTTCTAACTATCTAACAAACAATCTATTTATATACAAACAGAAATGCTAAAGTTACATTACATAAATGACAAGCATGTTCAGAACTACTTCTGAACTTCTTCAGAAGTATCTTCAGACCCATCTTCAGAACTTCTTCAGAATCTTTAGAACTTTTGAAGTAGCCACTTCAGAAGTTAAACCTTAGCCTTTGCTTTGCTTGTCTTCTGAGTTCTGAACCTTTCTTTCTTCAGAACTAGTTCAGAACATCTTAACTATGATGACTTCAGAACCCAGTCTTCTTATGAAGCTATCTTCTGATATCTATCAATTAGGTCTGGTTATCTTCTCTGACTACCTCATAAATAGTGTACCTTATCGCTGTTTGTTCGAATTGGGTGTGTACGACCCCATACATTATTTTGATTGGTACTATAGAGTAGGCCTTCTTTCTTTCTTGCCTATGACTCATAAATCTGTCTTTGATTGCATCACTTACGTGATAGTCATTGGCAAAATTTGGCAGCATAAGAAATATTTTTTGATCAGTAGGAGCGTACATATGTTTGTTTTTGATCTCCAGGGATGGTAGTCCATGTCTCCCCAACTTCTGTTGTCTTTCTTCAAAAGCACCTCTTCTCTTTATTGACTCCTCTCTCTTAGCCTTTTCAAAGTTTGCCCGAGCTTTTTCAGCTTCAACCTTAGCTTCATCAGCTTCAGCTTTAGCTTTTTCAACTTCTGCTCTATCTTTTTCAGCTTCTGCCTTGGCTCTTTCAGCTTCAGACTTGGCTTAATCTGCTTCAGCCTTAGCTTTATCAGCTTCAGCTTTAGCTCTGTTTTCAGCTTCAGTTCTGATTCTATCTTCTTCAGTTCTGGCTCTATTGGTTTCAGCTCTGGCTCTGTTTTCAGCTTCGACATTTGGTTGTTGAGGGGCAGTGGCAGAATGTCTGGTGAATTCTTAAGTTCTTGCACATAATGGTTGAGATTGTCTCCTTGTATTTCCAAGAATCTCAAGTTGAAACTTGGCCACATCAGGATCTTTGGGAAGAGGACTAGTGTGTGAAGCTAGTGCAGTTGGTGTTATTGGAGTTTTGTTTAGAAGAGGGAGGAGGTGCAGAAGGTGAAGAGGAAGGAGTTTGACCTCTGTCTTGATCCATTTTCTGACCAATTTCTATTTTCACCTTTTTTAGTTTTTCAAGATTCTCCCCTTTTGAGAATCAGGATCCTGATCCTCATATTTCTATCGTTTTAGATCTGCCTTTTTGCAAGCCCTTGCCTCTTTAGCTTTCTTCTTATCATTGTATGCCTCGGACAAAGAGTTGACAAGAGTCGATAGCTTCGAAACAGAGGTTTCTAAAGTGGTAACCTTCTGATCCATGTTGGAATTACTTGTATTTGTCTTAGAAACATATTTCGAAGTCAACGCATTTATTCTGTCTA
This sequence comes from Silybum marianum, assembly GCA_036898165.1. Taxonomy (NCBI): domain Eukaryota; kingdom Viridiplantae; phylum Streptophyta; class Magnoliopsida; order Asterales; family Asteraceae; genus Silybum; species Silybum marianum. The sequence goes on along the minus strand of CM072533.1, from coordinate 27,211,158 downwards.
TCATGGCTTTCTGAAAAACGGCCATATCAGATTTCATAACCAGAGAAGAGGAGGAGGCAGAAGCATCTTCAGAGGGAATCACGGCCTTGATAATTTTCTTCATGTCTACAACAAAGGAACCGTATTCATCAACGAAAAGTGTGACCTCTGGAGTCAGAAGCTCTTCTGGAAGATAAAAAATGGCTTCTGAATTAGCCTTATTGCCAGCATCCAAAGCGTTGAAATGTTATGAGGCAGAATTCCTCTAAGATTCTGCATTGTCAAATATAAGCTTTTTGATTTCCTCCAGAGCTTGAGCCTGAGCAAGTTGTTCATTATGAATATCTTTGACCATGTCTTGCTGAGACCCAAGGGATTGTTTTAGATCTTCGATAGATCTCTGAATTTTATAACCAAATGCCAGAAACGCTACATTGGTGACAAAATCAGAAGTGGTAAACCGGTTATCTCCAACACATGGAGCCCCTTTTCTCTCGCGTTCACAGAGGTCCTCATTCACACCTGTTTGTACGTTGAGTGTGGAGGGAGTTCCAACCTGTCCTCGAGGGCTGTCATTGACAAGCACCTCTTCGGTTGTTCTGATTGTTTCAACTTGTTCCTCATCATCAGGGATGACGAGCTGAAAACAATGTGCTTACCTAGGTGAAGTGTAAATACTCCGTTAAATGGTGCATCCTGTTGTTGTAACCCCTCTGATGGTATTTCTTCAGCATCTATACTACCAAAGGGTATGGACGTACCCTCTGCTGTCCCTAAGACTTCGTTGGTCTCGGAGATGTCAACGATTGGTGTAGGTTGTGAGGACTTCTGGGGCGATGGAACTCTTATATTTTCATCATTACCCTTTTGAGAGGATGATGAAGAAGAGGTGGTTTCCCCTGTGGTGCTTGATTCAGAGGAAAGAAGAATATCCCCTGATCGGTTGGCTTCTGGGTGGTTTGGACTGGGTAGTCCTTGTTCAGTGAGAGTAGATGTGTTGGCATCTACCTCAGCAATTATGGTTTCCCTTGGGGAACTTGGTGAGATTCTCTCATATGTGTCTCTGTGGACATCTTCAGTACCTTCTTGCATTAAGAGGTCAGGGTGGGTAGAAGCACTCGGTTGTTCACTCAAATTCTTTTCAAGCTCATTCTCACTTGAACCCTCACTGCCTAAACTAGCCTCTAAATGCTCTAGGGTAGGTATTATCGGTTCTGGGAATACCAGAGAGCGTCTATAAGAGAGGAGATTAAGAGAGGTTGAAGGGATAAGATTTAGCATGTACATGGAGAGCTTCCTTGGTGAGGAATAACCATTGTTGTCGATTGTAGGCTTGTGAGAACTCATAGAAGCAATTTTGCAGAATGGTTGAAGAAGTGGAGCATTCAGAGCCCTTATTGCTGGATAAGTGAACAACGACAAAAACCATGGAAACCTTAGGGCTGGAAGGGCTTTCCCTTGGTTCTGGTGTGAAACCTTTGTGTGTACAGTGACTTTCATTTCTTGAAAAATCAAGCTCGCATAGTCCAGTGGTCTATTGAAATACATTCCATACATGATTGTAAGGATGTTCTTGCTTGCCTAGTCTAAGGAACCGATTTTACAGGTAAGGCTTTTGTTCAGATTTGAAACCAGCACGTTCCACATTGGAGGTAATTTCTTCCTCTTGAACTCAGATCGCCTCGTGAGTTGTTCATTATAGCCCAAGAAATTTATAAAGGCTAGCAAGGCTTTTGGGGTAGGGTTTTGTTCAAGGTCAGGATTTGGCACTTTTTGACCTTCAACATCGAGAATGGGTTGGAGCAAATGAAAATACCTTACAATTTTCTTCCTTGTGATGGGTATTTCCACAGCAGTTTTAGGGTCGGTGGCGTGGCTAAAGTTTCCAAGAAGAGTTTCTTCATCTGCGACATACATTGATTGTCATACTTCTTGGACATAGATTTCAGGGACATTGGGGTTGGTTAAAGTTAGGGTTCGGTTTAGTGAATGGTTTTGTAAGAACTCGATCATTAACCTGTAATCAGCCAGATAGGTGTTTGGATCTAGAAAAACTTGAACATTATTGGTTTTCAATAGCAGTTTAATGACCGGAGCACTATCGGCCGTTGAATCGATTATCCTTCCTTCGTCGTCTTGGACATTCAGATTTGCAGATTGATGGAATTTGGGGGTTTTTGGAAAGCGTTGAGAGAACAGGTATGCAATTTCGAATAATAGCTTGAGGAAGAAGACGATGAACTGTAGTTGTGAATTCCTAATTTGAGGTTTGTATATGAGAGAGAAAGAGTTCTCGAGTGTAATTTGGGATAGGAAGGGTTTGAATTTGAGGATGGGCAAAAACGGTTCGTATTTGCTGATGTAAGCACGCATGCGTGCAGTCGTGCAATAACACGATCAATGACACATGGACAACTTGGTAGCGTGTATATGATGACTGGCACGTGTATTGATGAGTCACTGAAAGGGTTTTATCGCTTTAAATCGTTGAGTATTCCCTCCAAAAGTAAAAAAAATAATAAGAAAAATTATTAATTAAACAACAGGTAATCTGTTCATTAAAATAATTTTCGAGATTAATAAATCCTTTTAATGAATTTAAAATCAGACGTGTGGATGAATAAATCAGTTTTTCACTAAATGAAAGTTTAATATTCCATGACAAGTATTTCTTAAGAAAGTTTAGTAAAATAAGAGAATTTTAATTAACCTTGAAGGCAAGAGTTAAATAAAATGAACTTATTAAAAAGAAAACTTCAGAAGAAAAACAAAGTCAGAGAATAAATATCTGGTCAGAGAAAACAGTTTGTGACCAATAATGTCAAAGAACATCTTTTCAGAAAAAATTTAGTTGAATATGAAAATTCTTAGTAACCTTGACGGCAAGAGTTATTCAGAAGAAACAAATTCAAAGAAAACTTTTAAGTAAAGAGAGGTTCAGTAGACAGCTAACTTTTGTTAGACTTGATATGCTCCCCCTCGAGTTGCTCTCTGTGCTCCCCCTCAAAAAGTTGCATCTTGCTCCCCCTTGCTTTTTCAAGTAATGCTCCCTTTCTGTCATCACTTGGTTCAGAAGTGTAAGATTTATTTTTTGAAGAACAGAGGTGTCCAAAGGCTTCTTAGCGCCTTTGGATTAAACCATCAGAAGTGACTAGAGACTTCTGAACAGTTCTGATTTTTTTGGACAAAAAAAAACAAAAAACAAAAAAAATAAGAAGAAAAAAATATTTACAAAAATAAGTAATTCTACTTAATCCTATGAAGATCATAGAAATAAGGACAACTACATATTTAACATGCGCAACTTGCTGACTAAGTAATTAAAACGTTTCTCATCCAGAGCTTTTGTGAAAATATCAGCAAGTTGATAGTCAGTACAGACAAAATACATTTCTATTGGGTGCCCTTCTCTACATGATTTTTGTTAAAATGATACCTTCTTTAAAACATTACCATGTAAAGCTCGAAGAGTGCGAAGAGGCGTTTTTAATTATTTCAACCACGACGTAACAAAAAAAGTAGAACATCAAGTCACCGACTTTTCTCAAACGGATTTCATAATCTGAAAAAAAATTTGGATGGTGAGTAAGAAATTTATTAAATTTGAACGACCAGTTACCTTTCCATGTGTCGGCTTCAAAATAAGCTATCGTAGGGCTTTGATCTGAAATTCCTCTCAGAAAGAATTTGGCCGAAAGCATGCCAACCATGTCTTCAAAAGCATAGGTAGCGTTATTCTATCCAATTTTCGAAGTATTCCTCTTCCTTGGGACGGTTTTTGAGTCCACGTATAGAAAACCTCGATAAACCTAGCATCAAAATGATCAACATCCCTAATACATTCCATAAAGTATAACATACCCGTATTGCGTCTAGAAGATCCAACATCACGTTAATTGGGGTGGAGGAAGCAATTGAATGCCCCAAAGATATTCCAAGGTTCAAAGTAAATGTTTTGAAATGATGTAGACCATTCCATCACTCCCAACAGCTAACCAAATTGTTAGAACCATAAACAAAGGTTATAAAGAAAGAGTTACGATCACCTTTATAATGATTTTTACAATGCATTAATTGATTTGTCATTGCAACAACCATTAGATCAAAGTATATTGAGTTCCAACCAAAAAGGATCCTTGTGCCATGCATGCAACACAAATGGTTTGAGACCCAAGACCAAGAGCCAAAAACACGGGTAGAAACTAAATCGAGATTATTAGCCATCAAATGAGTTTCGATAATACCACACAGCAAAAGAGAGTTTGAATGGATACAATTTGTTGGAACCCAGATCCCTTTCTAACAGTTAATCAATAGATCTAATATGGAAGTATAAGCGGAAGCAACGTAGATCTATGAATTAAAGCAATTAATCGATATGAACAGTAAGAACAATATGAAGAATAGTTTGTAATTTGTATTGATAACCTGGAAGACGATTACAATACTATGAATGAAACGAGCAAATAGTTCTCCAAATCGACAACTATTACATTTGTAAATGGATCTATTTATACTCGTACAAAGACAGAAGTCAACATCAACAGAGGCGTAACATTTGACAATGTATACGACCTCTAATGAATATTTGTGTGCTTCTTTTATTCAGAAGAAGCTTCTTCTGTTTGGCCTTTTGAAGACAACCACTTCCTCTGGTTGAGTCAACACTTTACTAATTCTTAGAGCATTGATGCCTTCCAACTCTTCATTTGGAGCAGAGACACATAAGTTGTCAACATTGTAGTTCAGCCCAGTCTGAAAGTCTACATGTCTTTTATATCTGATAAATGACTTCATGCACTCAATGATCCAGAAGTAGGCAATTTTATCTTGGTTGTCCCTTCTTTTATTCGTTTGAACGTTCATAAACTTCTCAAGAAATAGAAGGTCAGAAGGATCGATAGACAATAGATCATTGTCTCAGAAGTAATAGGTCTGTTTATCTTCTCTGATCACCTCATATATCGTGTATCTGATCTCCGATTGTTCAAATTGAGTGTGCTTGATGGAAAATATATTTTTGATTGGCACAATAGAATAGGCATCCTTTCTTGATTGCCTATGACTCATGAATTTACCTTTGATGGCACGACTTACATGGTAATCATTGGCAAAGTTAGGCAGCATCAAGAATATCTTCTGATCAGAGGAGCATACCTGTTCCTGTTTTTCGTTTCCAGAGTAGGAAGCTCAAATCTTCCCAACCTCTGTTGCCTTTCTTCATAAGCAGCTCTGCACTTGAATGACTCCACTCTTTTGGCTTTCTCAAGATTTTCTCGTGCTCTTTCAGCTTCGGCCTTAGCTTCATCAGCTTCAGCCTTAGCCTTTTCAGCTTCTGCTCTGCCTATCTCTGCTTGTGTCTTGGCTCTTTCAGCTTCAGCTCTGGCTTTATTAGCTTCAGCTTTAGCATTCTCAACTTCAGCTTTGGCTCTGAATTCAGCTTCTATTATGGCCCTATCGGCTTCAGCTCTAGCTCTAGCAGCTTCAGCTTTGGCTTTTTCAGCTGCAGCTTTGGCTCTGTTTTTAGCTTCTGTATTTGGTTTAGGAGCAGGGGCAGAAGGTCTGTATTCTGAAGCACTTGCATTAGAAGGTTGAGCTTGTCTCCGTGAATTACCAATAATTTCAAGTAAGAACTTGGCAACATATGGATCTTTGGGAAGAGGACCGGTGTATGTTGCAAGTGGCGTTGGTGTTAATGGAGTTTGTTTAGAAGGAGGAGGTGCAAAAGGTGAAGAGGCAGGAGCTTTACCTTTGTATTTTTCCATCTTCTGACCAATTTCTGTTTTTACCTTCTTGAGTCTCTCCAGGTTCTCCCCCTTCTGAGAATCAGGATCCTGATCCTTAGACTTTTTGCGTTTGTGCTCAGCCTTCTTGCATGCCCTTGCCTCCGTTGCTTTCCTCTTTTCTTAGAAAGCATCAGAGATAGAACTGGCCATACTGGATAACTTCAAGATAGAGGTTTCAAAGGTGGTGATCTTCTGATCCATATTGGAAGTAGTAGTATTCGTCTTAGAAACATACCTCTAGGTCAAAGCAATGATCCTGTCAATCATCGCCTTTTAGAAATAAGCCATTTCAGGTTTCTTGACGAGAGAGGAGGAAGATGCAAAAGCATCATCATTAGGAATAACAGCTTTTATGATCTTCTGAATATCAGCAACGAAGGAGCCGTATTCAGCAACATAAATGGTAAAATTTGGAGTTGCAAGGTCTTCAGGAAGATTGAAAATTGCCTCTGAATTGGCCTTTATGCCAGCGTCCAAAGCATTAAATTGATCAGAAGCAGACGTCTTCTGAGATTGAGTAGTATCAGAGATTAACTTCTTAATGGCCTCCAGAGATTCAGTTTAAGCCATTTGTTCTGTATGAATATTGTTGAGCATAGATTGCTGAGAGTCAAGGGATTGTTTTAGATCGTCCATAGATCTCTGAATTTTATCACCAAATGCCATAAACGCTGCATTGGTGACAAAATCAGAAGGTGTAACCGGTGTATCTCTGTGACATCCGTCAAATTTAAGCTTCTAGATTAGTATTTATTAAGCCTTTGTTAGTGTTATTTTAGATAAGTTATAAGAATAGGAGTTAGTTAGATTTGATTGGTCGAAAATTTTCTACAGTTCCCAATAGTTGCTTAGAAAGTCCGGTTCGGACCCGTAATTATCTGAAACGTCCTATATAGTGCCAAATTCTCTAATTTATATCCAAATTACATAAAATATATAGTTTTAGTGTTTTAAATATAAAACTTTTATTTTTATAGAATTTAACCACTTTTGGGCTTGCATTTTGAGGAAAAAGGTCAAAATTGAGAAAATGACATTTTAAAACATTTTGGGCCTTACATTTATTTAGTTTAATAAAAAAATATATGAAACACCATGGTTTGGGCCCCCATGGCCGGCCTCCCCCAAACCCCACATATAAATACAATTTTTTTTCTAAAATCCCTCATTTTTACATTTCAAAATCAAGATTTTCCCTTCTCTCTCTCTAAAAACTCAAGAGACACTCCAAGAGCATCTCCTTCTTCCAAACTCCTGCCAAATTCAAGCTCATTTCATCATCAAAAAATCAATTTTCATCAAAGCCTTGAAGCTCTAGTCATCAATTAAACAAGGTAACAACTTTACCCTCATCATTTCTTACAAATTTTGTTGAAAACCCTATTTTTTTTTTGTTCTTTGTTGTTTTTCAACCATCCACGAATTTGTTAATTCTAAGGGGAGATTATACACCAAGATATGTGAAACATATCTATGATAGTGATAATCTATGACCCAAACACATAGAACACAATAAATCTAAGCAAAAACACATTTGCATGGTGGATTGGTTCATAAAAATGCATTTTTGGTGCTGACAGATTATACATCAGTGATTATGTCGCCCATTTCTTGTAAAATTTCTTGTTCAAAACACATGATTTTGCTTCTAAAAGTTTAGTTATTGAGTTGGGGTTTTAATCCAAGTGGTCTCTCTCAAAAACATTGAGTTTTGACCCCCCAAACACTCAAAACAAGTTGGATGTGCATCTGGGAGTTTTTCAGTAGGTAAACCCTATTTTAAACAACCATAACTCTCTAAATAATCATCCAAATCACTTGATTTTTCTTCTGGAATTCAATACACTGAGTTAGCTTTCCAATGCATTTGGTCTCATTCAAAAATATGAAGATTTGACCATTTGAAACCTTGAAACAAATTTGTTGTGCAAAGAATACAATCTGGACAGATTGTTGCATGTGTATTAAAAATGCTATAACTCCCTCAAAACTCTATGAAAAAGGATGATTTTTCTTTTAAGAGTTATGTTTATGAGTTATCTTTACAACCAAAGTTGTTTCACTCCAAAATATGAGGTTTTGAACTTCCAAACGTCCAAAACATTTTGGTTGTGCAACAGTGAACTCACCAGTAATTGAACCCTACTTTGCATGTTTGTATTTCTTTGATTATTTAGTCAAATTGCATGATTCTTCTTCTAAAGTTTTTTTTTATGACTTAGGGTTCATATGAATCTGGTTTCATTCAAAAATATGAAGTTTTGAGGTATTAACCAACTTATTTAAGTTGAAAGTGCAATCTGTCAATCAATGACAAATGTGTGCATGCAACTTTGAGGTGTCATATCTCCTTCATAACTCATCCAAATTTGAGTGATTCTTCTTTTATAAGTTCCCTCTATGTGTTATGTTTACATTTCAACTGGAATTTCTCAAAAACATTTAGTATAACTCCTCAAATGGTTGTTTTACTAACAGTGTGTAATCTGCCATATCTGCTGTGTCACATAGTTTTGTGTAAAGTATTTGAACCCTTTTTACATCTTTTTAGAGCATGAAATTTGGTCAAAATGACCTTAACTCAGTAAGGTATCATATATAAAAATATGAGAAATTTTATCATTTTGGATATTACTCTAAACTAACCATTTTTAAGACCTATAGTTTCTGTCAGAAAATGAAAATGCTAAAATGTTTGATTTTATGAATTTTATTCCTTTGAAGGACTATAATGTTACATTTTCGGTATAAATTATCATATTAAAGAGCATATGTGCATTATGTATAACGGGACTATAGATAATCAAGTTGGACATATAAGGACTTATAAGCATTCTCTTAGCAATCGTTAGTCATATAAGTGGTCATTTGGGTATTTTGCTTTGATAGGAAAGCGTTAGGCGTCAAGCGGACGTCTCTTGTATTTAATTGGAAGCATTTGCTAAAAGGTGAGTATTCACAACCCCTCTTTTAATGTTTTATATGTTTTAGGGTGAAAGGCATGTTTAAAGTTGAATCTTGATTGATTTACGTAAAAGAATGTGAAATTGTTGATATGAGCACTAAGGCGTGTACACTAGTAGTTTGTATTTGAGTAAAATGTAACATAAAAGTTTGTACACTACTATTAACTCAAGTGAGGAGCCGAGGGTATTTGTGGATAGCGCTATTTGGACGGACAATCCCACCTAAAAACCGACAAAGTAGGGGTGTGGATAGCAATCCCACCTAGAAACTACAGGTAGGGGTGCACTATACCTATAAAAACGAAGGTTCTACATATGTGGGGTTTTAGTCCCACCGCCAAGGTAGAATTATAAAAAGATATTTTTGTGTGGTCGAAAGGTTTAGTGGTGGCTCGATACTTGCTATGAACTAGAGTACATTATGCATTGACACGTTTCTCAATATAAGGATTAATTAAATGCTCATAAATTTCACTATTTTATACTTGGTGTGAACGTTCGTTCTACAAGAATTGAAAACTGCATAAAAACTGTTTTGTGCATATGAAAACCTGTGAACTCACCAACTCTTTGTAGTTGACCTTGTTTTTATCATGCTTTTCAGGGGTAATAAGTAAGCTTCTGTAGATAAAGCTTAGTAAGGATCCAAAAGTGTACCGCGTGAAGACTTGAACGTTTTTGCAAAGACTTCTTTTAATTATGGATTGTTGTAATTTTACTTAAAGAACAATATGTAAAACTTCTATTATATTCTAAATGCCTATGGTTGTTTATCTAAATCTGTGTTTGTGTCATCGTTAGAGCTGTCGCGCCTCGTGTTTTCGCTTTAGCGGGGTGTGACAATCTCCAACACATGGAGCCCCTTGTCTCTCGCATTCAGGGAGGCCCTCATTCACACCTGTTTTTACGTTGAGTGTGGAGGGACATCCAACCTCTCTTTAAGGACAGTCATTGACAGGCATCTCTTCGGTTGTTCTGATTGTTTCAACTGTTTCCTCATCATCAGAGGATAAGGAGTTGAAAACAATGTGCTTACCTTGATGAAGGGCAAAAACCCCGGTAAGTGGTGCGTCTTGTGGCTGTAAACCCCTGATGGGATTTCTTCAACATCTAAACTAACAGAGGGTATGGACGTACCCTCTGCTGGCCCTAGGACTTCGTTGGTCATGGAGACATCAACGAGTGGTGTGGGTAGTGCCGAGTTCTGGTTCAACTGAACTCTTATAATTTCATCATCACCCTTTTGAGAGGATGATGAAGAAGAGGTGGAATCCCCGGTAGTGCTAGATCCAAAGGAGAGAAGAACATCCTCTGATCGGTTGGCTTCTGGATGGATTGGATTGTGTTGTCCTTGGTCAATGAGAGTAGATGCGTTGGCATCTACCTAAGCAAATGTGGTGACCCTTGGGGAACTTGGCGAGATACGCTCATATGTGTCTCTATGGACATCTTTAGTACCCTCTTGCATTAGAAGGTCAAGATGGGTAGAAGAACTCGAATGTTCACTCAAATTCTTTTCAATCTCATGCTCACCAGACCCCTCACTGCCTAAACTAGGCTCTAGATGCTCTGGGGTAGGTATTCTCGAATCTGAGGATACCAGAGCGCGTCTATAGGTAATGAGAATAGGAGACGTTATAGGAATTAGATTAAGCATGTACCTGGAAAGCGCCCTTGGTGATGAATACCCATTGATGTCAATGGTTGACTTGTGTGAGCTCATGGATCCAAAATGGCTAAAGCAGAGGAGCTTTCAGAGCCCCAATGGCTGGAAAAGTGAAGAGGGATAAAAATCGTGGAAACATCAAGGCAGGAAGGGCTTTTCCTTGGCTCTGGTGAGTAACCTTCGTATACACAACAATTTGATTTCATGGAAAATCAGACTCGCATAGTCCAGAGGTCTATTAAAGTACATTCCATACATGATGGTCAGGATGCTCTTGCTTGCCTGGTCCAATGAGCCGATTTTGCAGGTTAAACTCTTGTTCAAAATGGAGACCAACACATTCCACATAGGGAGCAACTTCTTTCTCTTAAATTCAGATAACTTCGACAGGGGTTCATTATAACCCAAGAAACTTATGAAGGCTAGCAGGGCTTCAGCGGAAGGGTTTTGTTCGAGGTCAGGATTGGGCATTTTTTGACCTTCAACATCGATAAATGGTTGGGGTAAATGAAGATACCTAGCAATTTTCTTCTTGGTAATGGGTATTTCCACTGCAGTTTCAGATTCAGTGGGATGGCTGAAATTTCCAATAAGTGTTTCTTTATCTTGTATTAACATGGATTGCCAAACTTCTTGGACGTAAATCTTAGGCACATTTGGGTTTGTAAGAGTTAGGGTTCGGTTTAGAAAATGGTTTTGGAGGAACTCTCTCATGACCCTGTAATCGGCCAGATAGGTGTTTGGATCGAGGAGTACCTGCACATTGTTGCCCTTCAATGGTAGTTTGATGAATTGAGCACTGCCAGCTGTTGAGTCGATTAATCGACCTTCTTCATCTTGGATGTTGAGTTTTGCAGATTGGGTTGCCTTTGATGAAATTTGGGGGGTTTTGGAGGATGATGAGAGGGTAGGTTTGTACTGTAGTTGCAGATAATAGCGTGAGGAAGAAGACGATGCACTGTAGTTGGGAGGGTATTTATATGAGACAGAAAAGAGTACTCGAGTGTAATTTGGAATATAAAGGGTTTTAATTTGGGGAAAAGCAAAAACGGTTCGTTTATGCTGATGTAAGCGCGCAGGCGTGCAGTCATACAATAAGTAGATCATTGACACGTGGACAATGTGGGCGCATGTGTTATGATTACTGGCATGGGTAGGATGAGTCACTGAAAGGGTTTTAATTACTTTTTAAATCGTAGATTTATCCCACCAAAAAAAATTAATAAGAAAAATTATTCATTAATCAACAGATAATCTGTTGAATAAAATATTTTTTGAGAGTAATAAAACTTTTTAATTAATTAAAATGAGTCATTTGGTCGAATAAATCAGTTTTTGAACCAAATGAATGTTTAATATTTAATGACAGGTGTTTCTGAAGAAATTTTTATAAAATAAGAAAATTTTAATTAACCTTGAAGGCAAGAGTTAAATAAAATGAACTTATTAAAATGAAAATTTCTGAGGAAAAACGAAGTCAGAAAAAATCTGGTCAGAAAAACATTTTGTGACCAATAATGTCAAAAAAAAACACCTTTCCAAAGAGAGTTTAAATTGAATCTGAAAATTCTTAGTAACTTTGACGGCAAGAGTTATGCAGAAGAAACAGATTAAAAAAAACTTTATAAGGAAAGAGAAGTTCATAAGACAGCTAACAGTTGTTAGACTTAATTTGCAACCCCTCGGATTGATCTCTGTGCTCCCCCTCAGAAGTTGCATCTTTCTTCTCCCTTTCTGTCATCACATGGTTCAGAAAAGTAAAATATATTCGTTGAAGAACAGAGGTGTCCAGAGGCTTCTAAGCGCCTCTGGATTGAGCCATCAGAACTGACCAGAGACTTGGACAATTCTGAATAATTCGAAGAGAAAGATAATGAAAATAAAAATAAAAAATAAAGCAAAGACAAATAAAAAATTTATACAAAAATAAGTAATTACACTTAATTTTATGAATATTTAACATTCCCAACTTGCTGATTAAGAAATTAAAGCGTTCCTCATCCAGAGCTTTTGTGAAAATATCAGCAAGTTGATAATCAGTAGAGACAAAATACATTTCTTTTGTGCCCTTCTCTACATGATATTTGATAAAATGATACCTGACATCAATGTGTTTTGTTTTGGAGTGCTGAACTGGATTTTCAGTGATGGCAATGGCACTTTCTGAGTCACACAGGATGGGGATTTTCTAATAGACTAACCCATAGTCTCTGAGCTGAGTCTTCATCCATATGACTTGTGAACAACAACTAGTAGCAGCAACATATTCGGCTTCTGCTGTAGATGTTGAAACAAAATTTTGTTTCTTGGATGTCCAACTAATAAGTCTGTTCCCTAGAAGTTGACAGCAACCAGAGGTACTTTTTCTGTCCAACTTACATCCTGCATGATCAGAATCTGTATATTCCATTAAATCAAATCCAGAATTTTTAGGATACCAGACACCTAGTGAAGGAGTTCCCTTTAGGTAACTAAAAATTCGTTTAACATCAGGCAAATGAGATTCTTTTGGTTTAGCCTGATAACGAGCACATAGGCAAGTGGCAAACATAATATCTGGCCTACTAGCTGTCAAATACAGAAGAGATCCTATCATACCTCTGTAGCCCGTAACATCACCTAGTGTCCTAGAAGGATCAGGGTTAAGTTTCATGCTAGGATATATAAGAGTTTTCATAGTTGATGAATTTTGAAAGTGAAATTTCTTAAGCATGTCAGAGACATACTTTGATTGATAAAAATGTTGGAGGCATTTTGTTTGACTTGGAGTCGTAGGAAGAACGTTAGTTCTCCCATCATACCCATTTCAAATTCTTTTTCCGTCAATTTTGAAAACAAATCAACTTCAGTCTGATGAGTAGATCGAAATATTATGTCATCCACATAAATTTGAACAATAGTTAACATACCTTTTTCGAGAAGATAGACATACTCTAGATGTCTAGTATCTTTAAAACCAGCAGGTTGTTCGACGTACACTTCTTCGTTGAGATAGCCATTCAGAAATGCACATTTAACGTCAATTTGGTATACTTTAAAGTTTTTGTATGCAGAGAAGGCCAGAAATAGTCGTATCGCCTCAAGTCTTGCAACAGGGGCAAAAGTCTCGACATAATCTATTCCTTCTTCTTGACAATACCCCTTAGCCACCAGACGAGACTTGTTTCTGGTCACAATACCGTCTTCGTCTTTCTTGTTTCTGAAGACCCACTTAGTACCAATTGAGAGTTTGTCTTTTGGTAAAGGTACTAAGTTCCAAACTTAATTGTGATCAAAGTGAAGCAATTCTTCTTGCATAGTTTCCACCCAGCTAGGTTCTTGCAAGGCTTCATGAACGTGCTTTGCTCTGATCATACTAAGGAAATTAACATAAAACGCTTCATTTGTAGTAGCAGATCTTGTTTTAACACCCTCAGATGGACTACCAATAATAAGATCTAGAATGTGCGATTTAGTCCATCTCGTCATCCTTGTTTGAGGTACTTGTTGAGCATGAACATCCATTTCAGAAGATTTCATAACCTCATCTGGAATTAATTCTGAATCTTGAGCAGCATATAAAGTCTCCCCCTCAGATGAAGGCAAAGAAGTAGCTTCTGGATAGTCACTCGATGGAATGGGAAGAACAGAAGTTGTTGGTGGACTCTCATTAGAAATTTCAGGACTAGAAAGAGTAATTCCAGAAGCTTGGAGAACCTTAGGAATAAGCAAGGATGGATTTGTTGGTATTTGTTCTGAAAATATTTCTTCGCCCATAAAATCTTGAAAAATTGCATCGATTTCGGATTCTCTGGACCCTGAAAGATAATCAAAAGTAACTGTATTAAGTTTGAGTTCAGAAGTAGAATACTCAGAAGTCAGTTGAGTTTGATCATCAAAATCAATGTCTTAGTACGTAGATTAAAGACCCTAAAAGCCCTTGAATTTAACGAATATCCTAAGAATTTAGCTTCATCTGATTTCTAATCAAACTTCCCAAGTTTTTCTCTGTCATTTAAGATAAAGCACCTGCAGCCAAAAATATAAAAGAATTTGACAGATGGTTTTCTATTATTAATAAGCTCATAAGAGGTTTTGAGATGCCTCTTGACAATAATTGAACGATTCTGAGTAAAACAAGCAGTGGCTACAGCTTTTGCCCAGAAATGGATAGGGAGTCCAGAAGCTGCAAGCATCGTTCTGTCTGTTTCCATCAAGGTTATGTTGCGTCGTTCTACTACACCATTTTGTTGAGGAGTGCGTACAGCATAAAATTTTTGAGTAATTCCATTTCCAACAAGGTATGGTTCAAGCTTGGCATTGTTGAACTCAGTACCATTATCACTTCTTAGATGTTGAATCTTCTGATGTAGAAGAACTTGGATTCTGGTCATCATATTCTGAAGTACGATAGGCACTTCTGAGTTTTGTCTTACAAATGCGAGCCATGTATACCTGAAAATTTCATCAATAAGTACCAGTATATACTTTTTACTAGAAAGACTCTGAATTGCAATGGGACCACAGAGGTCGACATGTAGCAATTGCAGAGGTCTAGTGCATGAATGATCACTTTTTGTTTTATGAGATGCTAGTTCTATTTTTCCCATTTCACATGCAGGGCAGAGGTGGTCTTTTTGAAAGATTATCAAAATTTAAGACAGAGACATTTTATGATGCCATAACCACGCAACTTCACTCTTTTTGGAGATAAGACAGAGGGTTTTTTACCGTCCTTTGATGTGAAGTTCATCATATATAAATTACCTTTTCTGTCTGCTCTCTGGAGTTCTTAACCTGCCTTAGAAAACAAGTAACAATGCTTTTCATCAAATACGACAAGTATTTTAGAATCACAAAGTTGACTAACACTCAGAAGGTTATGTTTTAATCCAGAAACATGAGCTACTTTTGATAAGGTAATATTACCTTCTTGTAAAGTATCGTAGCCTTTTATTTGACCCTTACCATTGTCTCCGAACGTTACAACTCAACCACATTTGTCTTTGAACTGGGAGAGTAAGTTTTTCGATCCAGTCATTTGCCTCGAGCATCCAGAGTCAAGATACCAGATGTGCACACACTGCTTCTGCAGTCACAATCCGAGTGTTTTAGGTACCCATTTCATTATGGGTCCATTAATTTTATTTTTAGACTTTTCCTTCTTTTTATCGTACTCTTGATTTGATTTAGCAGAATTTAAAAGTTTGCTCTTTTTATTTTCTGTATTTTTCTTTGGTTTAGCCTTGAAATGTGAAAAAATTTCATACGAACGATCAGAGGGCCTCGAGAAAAATTGCTTTAGTTTTATGAATAAAGAAAAACATTCAGAATTCTGAGACATAAAAGATTGCATTGAATTTTCATTAGAATAATGATAATTACAATTCTTTTATTTTTTTCTATACTAGTATCAGTAGTTCTATTGAACTTCTTAGCTAGGCTAGACTTATGCTTAGAATCATAAATGTTCTTCAGCGGAGGCTTCCTCTAATAAACTTTCTCAAGAGCTTTGGAGATTATTGAAAGAGAAGAAGAAAGATTGGATTTCCATTTGCCTTTTTGAGCAGGAGTAAACGTAGGAGGACTCGATTTCGGAGATTTTTGCTGAACATTTAATTTCTTTTTAAGACTCTCTTCTTTCTCAAGTTCAAGACAAGATTTGGCCTTAAGACACATCAGTCTGGATGAATAGAAACAAGTTTTATCTGTCCTGTTGGAGGAACAGAGAGTATTGGTATTCCACTTGAATATTTCTCAACATTCATACCAGATGCTCTGATCTCCAGAGGTTCATTAGTATATAAAAAGAGTGCTTCTTCTTTTTTGTATACCTCTGGAATCTTTTTGTAGACAGGAGGAAGTTGATTTTCTAAAAATGAAAGATCTTTTTCTGAATTAAAGAAATCATCACTTTGATCATCAGTCTCACAGGGATATGTAATTATTTCCGAATCATCTTGAGTCTCTGAATGATTTAAGTCGACAAAAGAACAAGGAAATATCTCTGGATGGTTTTCTGAAGGATTTTGCTGAACATTTTCATGTTCAAGTTTCAAGCATTTATCCAGAGTTGAGAGAATATCTTTTTCAAAACTAAGTCTTATCTCTTCCTCTGCTTTTGTAGGAATAAAATCATCAGCCTCTGGATTCAAAGTTACATGAACATTTGAGCTAAATTTGAAAATGTCGTCTTTCTTCTAAATTTTATTCAGATCAACGTTTGTTTTTCTAGAGAAATATTCGATGTTTTTAGACTTGAGTTTTCGTTGATGATAACCATTTTCATGTTTTGATCTTTTAAAAATAGATTGCTCATATAAAATTGGAAACACAGGCTTCAGTTCTTGTCCTAGACAGAAGATAGATTTTAGAGTAGACCTTTTTTCACATGTGTAGGGATCTAAATCCTCGAAACCAAGTCCAAATCTCCCTACTTGTGTATTTATTTTGTCATGAACTATTTGAGCATTCAGATATGTTTTGATCTGTGGCTTTTTGTTTTGGAGTTCAACACGTAAAAATTCTCTCTCCTTTTGACAATAATTTTTAAGTGCTACAGAATTCAATCTGTCACTTTCTTTTGCTTTAATCTCCTTTTCTTTGCCTTACAAAAGTTTTGTGAAGTCCAATTTTTCTTTTGTTAACAGATCAATCTCCCTTTGGTAAATATCTCTTTCCCTTTGTGTTGTAAAAAGAGTTTTTTCAATATTTTTTTGCAACTTCTTTTCAATTGTAAGCTTTTGTTTAAGTTCTTCAAAATTATTTGACAAAAGCACAATGGTGTTTTCAAGTTCAGATGATTCAGAGAGAGTACTAACCAGTGATTCAGAAGGCTGATCTTCTGATTCATTCGTTTTTGCCATTCCACAGAACATGGCTTCATCACCACTAGACTCATCTCCTAGCCAGTTTTCCTTCTCTGCATAGTGAGCTCTTTCAGCGACATTGTACTTATATTTATTCTTGTAGTATGTCTTGTCTTTGTCCAGAGCTCCCCTTCAATCCTCTGAAATAGTGCCCTGACTTAGCATATCTATAGCATACATCCTTCTTCTTCTTTAGTTCATCCTCTTTCTTCTTTGCCTCTTATTTCTCTGCCCTCTAAGTCTCTTGTCTAGGAGTAAAATTCGGAGTGGAATGTTCAAATCTTTTACTTCCTTCGAAAGATATATTACCAAACTTTTTTGTGAATTGTTTGGTAATAAGTGCCAGTGATTCAGCAAAAGCTTTGATCTCATCATAATAGTCAGAGTGATCTTCTGGGATTGCTTCTAACATGAGAGCTTTACTCTTTCCTCTCCTCTCATCTTTACTTCTTCTGACTGATCCCCTAGATTAAGAAATTAGAGCCAGAGGTCCACCAATAGTTGTTTTCTTTTGAACGACCTCTTTCGCATAAGCTTGAAGTGTACCAAAAAATCATGCAGAGACCATTGTTCAAGATCCTGATTTGCTTGCATAGACATTGAGA
Organism: Silybum marianum; assembly: GCA_036898165.1. Taxonomy (NCBI): domain Eukaryota; kingdom Viridiplantae; phylum Streptophyta; class Magnoliopsida; order Asterales; family Asteraceae; genus Silybum; species Silybum marianum. Next base: position 27,193,308 of record CM072533.1, on the reverse strand, counting down.
GATTTGACTCTGGATTCAATCTTTTGAGAAATAAGACATTGTTGTCTTCCTTGGACCTGACGATATCAGACCTTTTACATAGATTTATCAGAGTATTAAATCTATGAAAGGTTTCTCCAGAGACTCTTCAGGAATAGCCTGGAAGCTATTGTATTCAGTCAGAGCTTGAGCTCTTCTGTTTTTCTTCATTTTAGCTCCGCCTTCCAGAAGGTTTTCTAACTGATCCATAGCTCTTTAGTTGTATCACAAGAATCCAGATTTTGGAAAATCTCATTTGGAATAGCCATGATTAAGAGACTTTTTGCCTTCTTAGCCAGTTCTACTTTTGCTTTCTCTTCATCAGTCCAACTATTCCTCAGCTTTGGGACTTGTCTCACAGGTATCTCATCGGTATTGGCAGTAGCAGGAATCCGTGGAATCATTGTCATTGGAACAAACGGACCATTTTAAACAATAGGATAGAGTTCTTCATCCAATTCTTCATAGAAGTTGATCATATGAATCTTCCATTGTGGATATTCATCGTGGATTAAAGTAGGAGGTTTGGTCAGAGATCCGGAAGTGTAATCAGCGTTCAAATTTGAATTCGTCATTTTTCTGAAAATAGGGAATTGAGAGAATTACTTCGAAGATTGTTGAAATTTAGAACAATTAAATTTCAAATTGATGTGAACGAGGACGATATTCTTACTGAGATTCAGATTTAACTAAAATTACCACCGATTTAGAGAAAATTATTATGCATTTAACAATGTCTCGTAAAACAGGGTAGAATTATGAACAGTACTTTAAAACTGAAAAATACTTACAAAGAGAAGAGGGATTTCACCAAATGAAAGAGATCTAATAATCAATAGATTGATTAGATGGCTCTAATACCAATTGTTGGAACCCAGATCCATTCCTAACAGTTAATCATTAGATCTAATATGGAAGTATAAGCGAAAGCAACGTAGATCTATGAATTAAAGCAATTAATCGATATGAACATTAAGAACATTCTGAAGACAGTTTGTAATTTGTATTGATAACCTGGAAGACGATTACAATACAATGAATGAAACGAGCAAATAGTTCTCTAAATGATATCTCAGATCGACAACTATTACATTTGTAAATGAATCTATTTATACTCGTACAAAGATAGAAGTTAACATTCTATCGTATTACAAACTGACACGTAAGCTAAAGCATACAACAGATTCAGTTGTAAAGTTAGCCACACGGAACATGTGTAGGCCACGTCATACTTCTCTGAAATGAGGTCTAACACAATGCTTTACTTCCCTTTGTTTAATAGGGTCATTTAGACCCCTAATAATCCAAGTTCCGATGTTCAACATAATGATTGACTATGGACAGTGCTTACCACACCCGGCACCTTAGGCTCCATCATTTCAAAAGAATCTGGTATATATCTACCCGAATTCTCCATTGTATTTGTTGGAACCCAGATCCCGTAAACGCTCATAGAATGATGAGTACAAATATGATATAAACGATAAGCCGAAACAAGTAAGATTAACAATCAAGCTAGAAAACATAAACTGTAATGCATGAACATATTCATATCGATCAATAAAAATTCGTATTTCACTCAGAGTGCCAAGGCTTACAGTACAAGAAATACAAATTACTCTCTTACTGTTGATCCCAGTATATCAAGTATAAGACAGAAAACAGATTAAAGCAATATAAATCAATTAAGAACAATAATGAAGGACTTCATAATTCATATATCTTACTTGTGAACGAGAATACAATGTAAGCACCAAAATATCTATAACTCTCTCTCTCAATATATGAAGTACAACATAATGAATGATGTAAGCTTCTATATATACTAGAGAGTTTGAGGTGTATAAGGAATGTTTAGAGTTTAAGGTCAACTAAAGTTGTCTTAATTACAAAAGCTTATCCATTCCTTATTTTACACTTTTGGCACAATCTTTCATGGATTCTACAAAAATAGAATTCCTAACAATCTCCCCCTTTGTGACATAAAGTGTCTTTTACCTTCTCATTTCGAACATCCCTTCAAAACGTCTAAGAGTTTGGCGATAGATCAGTCTTTTGTCAATCAGCTCAATCCCTTTAAGAATATTCTCTCTTTGACATGTCTTTAACTGTTTCGTCTTCTTCTTCATGTCAGTACTGATTTCCGCAGATAATCTGTTGCGAATACTTCTGAGGATAAGCAGAATAAGCAGCAACTTCTGAGAATCTGAGAAATCTTTTCTCCCCGGTAGCTTTTACGTAAACCACACCAAAAGCTGGAGCATGTCGAAAAGTGAGCACATCTAGTTGATCGAGCCCTAGAATACTTTGATCTGGCTTGTTCAGATATATCTTCTTTTGTTTGCTTTCTATACCTCTTTGTAGATCATCAAGATAGCTGAACCTGAGCTCTTTCTGTACATGCTTAACAATAGCTCGTAAGGCCCTTTGCTCATCAATGTTTCTCTTTGGTTTGTCTCGCAGATCCATATACATCTCTTCCATATCCGTCAGATCAATGCTTGCAAAATCAGCTTCGGTGAAATAATACTCCTTTCCGTTTTCTTGCAGTACTCGGAAGGATGGAAACTTGACATGTAGCCACTTTTCATAGCTGATTTCTTTGATTCCAACAATCTTGAATCGAGACATAACCTTTTCCGGAGATTGGGCTTTCAGCTTCAATAACCACAAGTACTCTTTAGTTTGCTCCGAATTCATATCCATGACATGGTGAATGTGAGATAAATCTTCTTCGTTTTTCTTTTCCACAAATATCTTGCTCAACGTTTCTTCAAGATAGGGAACTCTGATTTGTTGATTTGCCCATCTGGAGTCTCTTTCGATCAGAATCTTTTCCCACCTGATTTGATGTGGCAGTAAACCTGTAGCATCTAGAGCTCCAGGTTGATACGCAAGATTTGCATGATGTAAGTGTAGATAATCTTCTTCACCGAGTACCGGAGCATAAGGATATTTGAACCAGTTATGAATTTGAACCCTTGGATTCTGAACGTTGACCAGTTCCTCCGTGTTTGGTTCGGTTTCTTGTAGGAGAGACGCACTTTCAACTTCAAAATCATCCGAAGGCTTTTCAACTGTTGGTTGATTTTGTTGTTGGCTGGCGGGGGTAGTGGCTTGTGGACGAGTTGAGGTACCCATTGCTGATCTTGGAGCTTGTGGGGTTCTTGTGCAAACCGACAGCTGAGCTCTTGCGTCTCGGCGACGTGTCTCCCCTCAGGGCGATCGGGACCGGAATCTGGATCGTCCTGATTAGGTCGACGGCGTTTGAGATGTTCCGCCGGTTGGCAAAGTTGTTGAATTTCCAGACGTAGGGCTTCTATCAAACCAAGAATATCATCTTCTCTTTTCTTCTATTGGGCTTCCATAGCATCTAACCGTTCGTCAATGTGGGCTCGGAACACGTCAAATTCATGACGTGTGACGGTTGGTACTTGCAGATTTCTTCGAAGCAGGCCCGCTAAATCATCTTCCGGGAGACCCTGTGCTTCCGCCTCCGTGAGTAAATCCGCTAGAAGCATAGACATAAGTTCATCTCAATTGAACTGGGATTTGCGGGGAGACGAATGAGGGTGTGGAGATCGAGGATCAGAGGGCTGTTCGGAATCGGAAGAGATTGATGGTGTTGCAGGGGGTGGTGATCGACTTGTACTTGGGCGAGAGCTGCTTGGACGGGATCCGGGATCCATAGTTAGGCCTTGTTTGAACAGTAATTGCATGTGAGCTTCATGTTGATCTAATGAACTTCGAACCCGGCGAAATGCGTCACCAACCTGTGATTGCAAATTCGGTGTGACTATGAAGTGTGGCAGAGCGGTTGAACCTGTAGTGGGAAATCTGGGGTCACTTAGAGCACCCGTTGTCACCGTAGTTGACTCAATTCTGGGACCTATGTTCAGCGTTGGCATTGATGTAGCGCTGGTAGGATTTCCTCCCAATCCTCGTAAATTTCGGGAATCGACATCACTATGGGAGTTCCGTCTGTGCCACAAAGGCTATCGGAGTGTGATGACTCTTGTGTCCTAGGAGGATCTAGACTCGATGTGGAGAGAAATGAAGTCAAAGTAGGTGAGATGCTACTTCTGTTTTCAATAGTTATGCTTCCCGAAAGGAGGGGAACTAGAGTAGGAGCTAAACTCACATGTAGTGCTGAAATAGTAGACTGTTGTGAGTCTACCGAGTGGCTGGGTGGGGCGTGCAATTGCGTTGTTGGTTCCATAACGTCTTGTCCTATGTTGGTATTCAACGGATGAGTATGAACGTGAGACTCGGTTACCCGGCAGTTGGTTGTTGGTATCTCACTCTCTTGCATATTAAGCTCCCCTTCGCTCACGCTCACATGTTCTTTTTCGACTATGTCTCCCTCCGCTCTTCTTATATCTCCTTCATTTGGCTCTGGTTGATGGATTTGTTCGGGTACAGATGGTGGATCGGGTTGAGAAGTGAAGTCTGGATCAAACTCCATGGTGACATTGTCGGAAGAGGATTCTTGGAGAGGTGGTTGTCGGCCAATGCGGGTAATTGCATCATCGGCGGTAGTAATTCTTCGACATTGTCGTGGTCGAAGGTCTTCAGAACTGTCATCAAGCTCAAGGTTTGTATCAGTTTCAGAGCTGGATGAGTGTTCGCGCATGACCCGGTCACTACTGACTAGAATTTTCCGTCGTTGTGGTCTTACCTTTGGGTGAGAGGTTGTTCCACAAGTGGTTTGGGTTGGAGGTGGAATGTGGATATTGGGGTTGGGGGAAGTTTGGATTGCTAGATCAGATGCACCCCCCTCGTCATTTCCCCTCTCTTCTATTATATGCTCATTCCCCTGTTCAGGATCCTCTTGATCCTGAGCCTGCTCTGTTGCTATTTGACCCTCACCCAACTCATTTTGTTCATCTTTGTTTGGCTCTTGGGCAGGCTCCATCGGAATGTGAGGAGCCATTAAGCACTGGGTGCATTCTGATCCGCTATTGCTAATAGGGCTTCAGGTATAGGCATAGTGTTTGGAAAGACTCAGTCATTCAGTTTGATAAAGCGTTGAACGCAGGAAGGGCCAAGAGGCGAACCTTGTCTTCGTGGAATTTACGGGTTTGACTGCATCATAGAGTGAATGAATAGTTGTAAGAACCGCGGAAATGGCAGAAACTTCTTATCTCTTCCGGTGCCCTTTTGATTGACGTACTCAACCAGATCCGTCCATATAAGTGTTGCGTAGTCATAGTTGCGGCTGTAGATGATGTTGTGAAAGATTCGCAGGGTTGCTGTGCTTGGGCGGTCCATGCCGATGTGTTTCCCCGTTAGGCAAAGATTCACTATTGTGAATAGTGTGAACCAAATTGGTGGTATGTACATGCGCTTGAATTGACCAACCGAGGTAAGTGGGTTGGTAAATCCGAGGGCAAGAATATCCCAGCAGAGTTCCTCTTCGGCTACTGGTTCGTCATAGTTGTCCGAAACTGGGAGTCGTAGCATGGTTCGTAGTCGGGAGATGGTCAGGCGAGATGTGTAGTCATCGATCCTTACCGTGAAGTGGTGATTTCCTTCTAATGGATGGTATGTTAGAGTGTACTAGAATTGTTGCATGTAAAAGACCGGTACGCGGTGTTCCAAGCTGAAGGCATAGCGGAGTTGATGTCTCTTTAGAATTTCCATAATGACTTGGTGTTCCACCGTCATGCTCATGTCTAGGCGATGGTTGTTGGGATCTAAGTCTTTCTTCTCCGCGGGTGGCATGAGTACGTCGTAGCGATTGGGAAGGTTGATGCTTGGTTGGGATGATCTTTCGGATGGCAGAGGATGTTCATCATCAGAATGGTTCGGGTCTTGAATCGCAGCCATGTGAACTAAAAAGAAGTGTTAGATAACCATTGAAATAAGTTAGAACATTTCTAGGTTAGGATGTCGGGTCATGTTGCTGTAATGTGACCTGGCAAGATCGAGAAACATATGGATGTCGATTGAAGACGGTCGACATCCTCTATGTGTGCACAGGATGGTTGACATCAAAATGGTCACAGTGCAAGAATAGTCAACGGGTGTATAATAGTTGACAAACAAATTTTTGTCGGGTGTGGATAAGCCGATAAAAATGTATGTCGTGTATTATAGACTAGAGAAAAGGTTCAAACCATGAGCAGAGTAGCTATCTACATAAAATTAGGTCGGGCCTCAATGAGCCGATATAAAATGTAATGCATACATGTCGGGTTTGACAAGGCATTTATGCCGGGTGTCTTAGAGTGGACAAACATGACAAGGCATTTATGTCGGGTGTCTTAGAGTCGACAAAATGACAAGGCATTTATGTCGGGTGTCCAAGACTCGATAAAAATGACAAGGCATGCATTTGAAAACCTAAGTAGATGATTAACATACACTATGATGCGACAAAAAATGCTTGATCAGTACTAAGGGATTTTTGTCGTGTTAATGGGGCCCGACAAAGCTTCAAGTGAAGCGATAAAACCCTAATTCTTCATTTGTCGAACAGAAAGACCCAGATACACCTAGAACACCTAATTTAGATGATTTTATGCCTAGATATATCAACTATGGTGATCGATTAACGGTTTCGAGCAAGTATCTACAGTTACATACACACAGAAGCAACAGTAACCATGAAAATCGGAAAACCCAAAGGTTTTTAACCCATTTGGGAACCAAACAGTTTTTCATTAATTTGAAGCACATGCAATGGTTAAACAGAAAACTGCAAGAATTAAAGTTGTTCTAAAAGAGATTACGAACCTGGTGGTGTGATCGGATTTCGAAAACTCGAGGAGTTTGGAATTTGATTGTGATGACTGTTCTTGAGTGAGGGAAAATGGATGAAATTTTGAAAAAGATGAACAGTGAAGGGTGGGGGCCATGTGTTTAAATAGTGGGCCTAGGAACACGTGGCATGAGGTGGTTGGGCCGAGAAAAAAATGATGGTCAACTTGGAGTCATAAGCACTCGACAACCAATTATGTCAGGTGTGTGATATGCGACAAAAAGATGGTTGTCGGGTCCTATGCATGTGACCATAGCTTTTGTCGATTGTGAATCATGCGCTACCATTGAAGGAAATAGATCAAACTGCTAATCCCACCCATGCCATAAATGGATGCCCTACCTGATCCATTTCAAATCCAGCCGGATTGATGGCAGCTATCCTGCTCTGTCAGAGATAATTGGAATGGAGCAGGAAACTGATACTAGCTCTTTGCTTTTGTCCTGCTTGGTTCAATTAATTGGATAACTCAAAAGAAGCTGGCTTGATTGTTGTGATTCCGCCGTAGTGGGGGATTTTCCTGTCCTCCTCACTGACCCCCAAGAAGGTGGCTCTACCACTAAGCAGGCCGGCAGAGAGGGCACCAACGGGCGAAAACTTGAACTACGTACATACATACTTTTAAAAAAAGGGAATTAACCAACACAACAGTGAAACCCGATCGTGAGTCTTAGCCATGATCAGACGAATGGTGTCAAAGACGAGAAAGAAGGAGGAAGCCCTTGTGCTATTCCCCCTTGATCGCATCGTAGATAGCAGGGACTGCTTGGCTTGTTAGCGAGAAAACGCATAAAGAATGCCTTTTATCGAAATTTCATGCTTGCCTACTCATCCGCCACCCAAAAGAGTTAGCGTGAACTACTTGACTGTAACTGCTATTTAAAAATCGTAGTTCTCGGCTTTCTGCTTTGATGAAAGAAGGTTTCTAGTCTAATCTTAAATAAACCTATAGACAAAGGCCTTCAGAAGAGACATGATGGACTCCTGCCTAGGTAGGAGTGGGCTAACGGAGGTAAACACGATAGAGAATGGATGGCACTTCAACCGGGGGTCTTTTTTCTTCCTTCGATGCTAACTCTGAACTCATGCTCCCAGCATTATTGATCATCTTTTCACTGTCCAATTAGGACATAGATTCGGAATACAGCCTTCCACCGGGAAAAAGGTTACGATAGCAAGCCCCTCCCCGGCCGGAGAGCCTCCAGGACAAGGAGGCGGCGATCAACCATCCACTCTCGAGATTCGTATTGAACCGGAATGTAAATACAAAACATCCCCTGGGAAAGCCTCACGGCCTGGTGGTCGGCGTAACAATAATGACATCGCACTAGCTGAAGAAAGGTGGAATCTTACCTGTAGCAGCCACCGCTTCGGATCCTACTCCTCTGCAATTTTTGGCCCCAGTAGCTACCCATGGCTCCATCAGGAACATTTTGAATTTCTTTCTAATGGTTCTCTTCCTACTGCCGAAAATTTTCGTGTAGCTTCTGGTCTTTGACATAAAAAAAGAAGGTTGTAATAATGAAAGGGACAGGGCAGCGAGAATGACCGCAGAGAACAAGGCGGGGAGATAAAAGAACAGTGAGCCCAACTCACGTACCACTTGAATCGGCGAACAACCGAACCCTTGGGACCTTCTTCAACCCCAGGATGTGATGAGTCGACATCGAGGTGCCAAACGACACAAGACGTGGGATAAAACAAAGTCCAGCTGGGCATGGACGGCTCTCCAACAATGACTGATTTCTAGATTTCACTGATTTCAGTGATTGAACTGATGGCAATGAGGGCAACTAACTGACAGCCTCTATGTACTACATAAGAGGCGGACTAAGGCCCATTGGTTCTACCTTCTTTTCTTTGTCGGCGACAAGGGATCTCTCAACCCCGGTAAACGCCTTTTCTTTTTAGTTTGAGTGAACACCCGGTAGCCAATCGATAAGGACAAGTAAAAGAGACGAGGAAGTTCTCTTCGATGAGAAAGCCTTATAAAGCTTGGGGTACCCGCGAGAGAAGCTCCACCTACAACCCTCTCCTCACGACGAGAGAGAGGAAAAGCTTCTCAATCAAGAGAGCTAGCCTTAAAGGCATTCCTAAAGTGAAAGTTGGGAGATAGCCCGTTGCTCGAAATGGACTCTGAATTTGGGATGAAGCTCATTCAACATGCTGACACCAATGATTTGAAAAAGACAGACTGAGTACCAATAGCCTTTGCGCTCAGTGCCGACTCCTTCAAGTTGAGCCAATCATAAGGAGACTACGTTATTCTCATTCCTGCATTGATGGGCTGAAGCAGCTACTTTCTTTTAGAACGGAGAGGGAAGCACAAGTGAAGTCTGGTATGACAGAAAAAACCATTTTTTATAATAATAACCATAGTTAGTAGCCGATTTTGGCGGACCGTGCTCCACCCCGGTGAAGTCATGCGGTTCCGACGTGCCCACTACTATAGTGAGTCTAGTGACTACTAGAGTAGAGTTAAGTCAAAAGGTATGTTATAGCAGCCTTTTCGTTCTCTCTTGCTTGAATGCCAACCAACTTTTCTGACTCTGGTTAGTAGCTCTATACTTTCACCGGACGTGAGGGTCTCCTCTCATTCGGCTCTCTGCAATTTACGGAACAGGGATAAGAAACCAGGCGGGATAAAAGAAGAGCGATTTGCTCAAGCAGTTTCCATTGCGGTCGGTTCTACTACTCTTACCACTGCTACTGCACCCTTATCCCATGCCCTTTCACAGCCGCTCCTCTTCTTGACCTTTGCTCTGAGTGGTTGGTCGAACACGCAGAATGTGCAGGAGAGGGAAGGCCGATTTGACTCGAATCCTGGACTTGATCTTGAATCCTACACCGGTTAATGATGCAAGGTAAAAAAGTCAAGCATCTACTTGTCTCATTATTGCCGAGATAATGAATGGCTCAGTCCGAGCAGACTCGTGGAGATGCAGATTCAATTGAAGGCCTTAAGCAGACAGAGCGAGAAGAGAGGATATCCTTTATCCTAGGCCAGAATTTGCCGTAACTATTCCAGTGAGTCCCCCTATGGTGAACAAAAATAGGGACTCATGGACGGTCTGTGAAGGGTCTAGAGAGGGAGGTTACCAATACTGAGAACAGGGATAAGAATAGGAATTATAGTACCATTAGAAGGCTGAAAAGGGTGGGGGGGGGGCTAAATGCAGGGACTAGGCAACTGAGGGCCCTTCCTTCTTCAGCTTGAAAGACATCTCAGGAAAGAGCTACTTCCCTAGTTGAAGACTATCGCCCACAATTAGAACCATTATCCAACCCCGAGCAATCTTAGTTATTGGTGGGGGTTCGGTCCGTTAGCTGGTATTTGTTTAGTCATTGCTTACCTTTAACCTAACTCTCAAGTTTATGGCCTAAAAAGACTGGAAAACACTACTTTTTGATCAAAAAACAGAAGGCCAGCTAGGCGAAGAAGTAGAATGCCCTAGATGGCGAAAGTCCAGTAGCCGAAAGCATCACTAACTTACACTCTTTAAGTTTTGACTCCTTATCAACGAGCTCATCTAGAAGGACCTATGTAGAAAGAGGAATTGACCTCGAAACTATATGGCAGAAGGGGCATGTTCAACTTCAAAGACCGGTGTCGCATAATCAGACTGAATGAAAGTTAGAATCACTGACAAAGTACTTTGGTCTCTATTTGTCGCTACACAACGAATATTTAGTCTCAAGCTTCCTGGAGATACTGGATAATTAGGAACTGGCCGCCCAGCGTCCTCAAATCATTCAATGTCATCAGCTGAGAATGTAGATGTTATACCAAGCATGAGCGGTAATAAGCAATTGAGTTTCGTTCTGGAGTTCGGGCGTTGAAAGTGAGACCCTTTCGACGTTGCACAAAAGCCATTACTTTACGTTCAGCAGCAAGATACAGTCTAACGCTTGCCTCCGGTGGCTAACCTAGGTTGGGGCGAAAACTCCAAAACTAGGGTTCCAAACCTTTCTCTAGTAGCTGCTCTTCTGGTAGTATAGCTGGTAGCTGCCCCCCTAGGCGCGTCGGTGCGCGCGAAGGTTTTGTGGGCCCACGACATCTTGATCCGATCTCTCTCTTGACTCGCAAAACGCGCTTTACTCACCTCGATCACCCTCCCTTGAACCTGAACTGGTCGAGAGAGATGAACCCGCACCACATTTTAGTACCTTCGAACCGAAAGCCCCAACTTGAGATTTTTTCTTACTGTAGCATAGGCCTTCGCCACTTCAAACGGGCGCTTCGCCCCTCTTTTTTTTATTAGAAAGAGCATCGGCCGGTATCAGTTGAAGTCAACAAAGAAGGAGTCAAGAAGAGAGCACATGGGGGATCATGTTCAACAGGAAAGCTTTGTAACCTACGAAAGCTCAAGAAAGAGAATGTCCTCTTAAGGCGGGTGTTTCAGCAACTTTCGCCCTATCCTGACGGGGAAGAAACTTATGAAGAAGACTGACTGAGGGATGTTATCCCAATAGGCCAGCGGGCGGAACGAGGAGAGGGCAGGAAAGTGTTCAGTAGGAAAAGACTGGAAGAAATGGGAGTACTCTCTGATGTGCGTTCTATTATGGCCTACTATTCCTGAGGGAGTGATCGGAGTATTAGCAAAAGAGAGTCCTACTAAAATAAAGAAACTAACCTATGGAAAAATTATTGAAATTAGATTACGATTACAAAGATGGGACCCTATTAGGATAGTGGGCTTAGTCAGCCCAACATAGGTTGTCCTTATAGCTGTTGTAGTCTCTTTCAGATCCTTCGCACTTAACCTTTGCAGGGAAACTCAAGTTCAAAGCTTCCATGAGTAGTCGGATGGGCATGCTTGCCAATCTTTACTGGTGATCGGGTAGGGCATGATTGCAGCAGCGAGTACTGAAAATGATAAACAACTGACAGAGAATAGCTAATAGAAAAAAAAGACAATATAAAAGAGTGAAATGTCTGATACCGCTTCTATTAGGAAGGGGACGCAAAGGAGGCTTCGAGGGCTTGTTAAGGAAGGCGGCAAGGGCCGACGAAGGGGGAAAACGAAAGACCTTTTCTGGTCCCCGCTGAGCCGGGGGGTGCTTGTGGGAGGGGTGTGCCACGACGAAACAAGGGAATGAAAGGCCGCTTGGTAGAAAGAAATACGGACTTAATCAAGAGAGCTAGCTTCGGTCTCACTCCGCTCACCTAAAAACGGCGCTCTCGTGCAATCTAAACAAGACAAACTTACAGAATCAAAGAACCTAACAAATATACAAATGTGTGTTATCGGGTCTTAGAGACGCGACAAAGAATGGTTGTCGGGTCTTATAGACGTGATAAAATAGTTTTGAGAGAGAAAAGAATGAGATTTGTTTTGCTCCCCCTATGATGATACCTAAAAACAGAAACCATAGCTCCCCCTATGAAGATGCGAGTTAAGGAAGACTTACCTTACCGCTCCCCCTCGGAATCAGGATTGGTGACGAAACAGCTTGGAATGTTGTTAGTAGCTCAATAAAAGGCAAGAACGAAGTAAAACAAAAGAGAATACATAACTAGATTATTAAACTTTACAAAATGAGAAGTCAGATAAAGTGAACATGCATCCATAGGGAGGTATGTGCATTTATGATCGGACTGGACATTTTGTACAGGCTAATAGAGGAGTTTTGAATTTTAAGTGCGTAAATTGAGCATGCCTAACTTGGACACTAGGAATTGGAAGCGTTTTTCATCCAATGTCTTTGTGAACAAGTCGGCAAGCTGTAGTTCTGTATTGACAAAGTAAAGTTCGATGTGGTCTTTAATGAAGTGGTACCTTATATCTATGTGCTTTGTCTTTGTATGTTGAACCAGATTGCTCGATATGGAAATTGCACTTTTTGAGTCGCAATAGATCGGAATCTTATTGAACCCGAATCCATAGTTTTTGAGTTGAGTGCGCATCCATATGACTTGAGAGCAGCAACTTGCGGCAGCATTGTATTCGGCTTCCACAGTCGAAGTAGACACACAAGTTTGTTTATTCGAAGACCAGCTCACCAGTTTATCTCCCAAAATCTAAATATGACCCGTCGTGCTTTTTCGATCAAACATGCAACCGGCATGATCAGCATCTGAAAAAGCAATTAACGCGTTTAATTGCACTAAGGTGTGATTCTTTGGGAGATGCTTGATATCTTGCACAAAGACATGTAGCAAACATTATATCTGGACGACTAGCTGTTAAGTACATTAATGAACCAACCATTCCCCGATAAGTCTTGGGATCTACCGCTTTACCCAAAGGATCAACGTGTAGTTTTGATCTCGGAGACATGGGAGTCCCAATCGGAGTACATGTCGTCATGTTATATTTGTGTAACATATCGGAGATGCACTTAGATTGGTTAATGAATATTCCCGTTGAAAAGTGTTTCACTTGAAGGCCAAGGAAAAGATTCATTACTCCCACCATGCTCATGTTGAACTTTGTCGTCATGAGTTCGGAGAAATATTTGCATTGTTGAGGGTTAGTCGAGCCGAAAATAATATCGTCTACATAAATCCGAATAAGCATAATATCTTTACCTTCCTTTTTGATGAACAAAGTTGGATCGATCTTACCTTTTGAGTACCCGTTTTTCACCAAGTATTTAGACAGACTATCATACCATGCACGAGGAGCTTGCTTGAGTCCGTATAGTGCTTTGTCGAGGATATAGACGTGATTGGGTTTTGAAGCATCGCCAAAACCGTCCGGCTGTGAGACATAAACTTCTTCTCGGAGAATCCCATTCAAAAAGGCGGTCTTGACATCCATTTTAAAAACTACGAAGTTTTTATGGGCGGCATATGCCAAGAAGATTCGAATGGCTTCTATACGTGCAACCGGGGTAAAGGTTTCGCCAAAGTCAATACCTTCTTGTTGTCGATAGCCTTTGGCAACAAGTCTAGCTTTATTGCGTATGACTATTCCATCTTCATCTTGCTTATTCTTGAAGATACACTTGGTTCCAATAATTGTCTTGTGTTGAGGTCGGGGAACGAGACGCCATACTTTCAGGCTTTCAAACTGATTGAGCTCTTCTTGCATGGCGATAATCCAATCAGGATCAGACATAGCTTCTTGAATGGTTTTTGGTTCAATTCTGCTCAAGAATGATGAGAATAAACATTCATTGGCCGAGGCCGACCGTGTTGTGACCGGATTGGAAGGGTTACCAGTGATTTGGTTAGGTGGGTGAGATCGAATCCATTTGGTTGTATGAGGAAGTGGTTGAGCAGTCATGTTTCCGGAATTTTCATCTACGTAATGACCAAGGGGAAGATCTTGTACAGATTCTAAGGCTGGTGAAACGTCGGTAGACAGTTCCCTTGACGTGGTAATCGGTTCAGGCGTGGAGGATGATGGTTCCGGATTTGATGTAGTGTGAGGGGTTGTTTCGGTTAAACGTGTTTGGAGAGGTTGAGCGACTTCACTCGTAGTGGGTAGGCTTGTATGAGGGATGGGGGAACTGACAGTAGGGTTGGTTGAATTTGGAGTTGCAGCAGATGAGACATTGTTATCGAGATTAGGACTTTCAGAGCTAGTAGCTGTTTCGGCAACTTCCAACGTTGGGGGGGGGGGGGGGTTCAGTTGTTGTCTCGGAATTAGTTCCGAGGTATTCTGTGTACATGTGCTGGAACAGATTATCCAAATCGGATGTTGAAGTTGGATTTGGAGTAGTCGGGTTTTGAGCAGGTTCCGAACTGAGGTGCTCGGAAGCTAATACGCCGGTGATAAACGATTCGGTACTGTAAGGTTCAAACATTATTTCTGCTTTTGTGTCGAAGTCGATATTTGCACTCTCGGTGACGCACCTTGCATTCTTCATATAGACTCTAAAGGCAGATGTATTTGGCGAGTAACCCAGAAAATAGGCTTCATCAGATTTGGGTTGCAACTTCCCAAGATGATGGAGGGAAGGAATTCGTTTGTTGATTAGCTCATACGATGTTTTGTTGAACCTTTTGTTGATAATCGACCGGTTTTGAATGTAGGATGCGGTATGAATGGGTTCGGCCCAGAGATGATGTGGGAGTTTGGAATAAGCGAGCATTGTACGAGCAGCTTCGACTAGCGTACGGTTCCGGCGTTCCACGATACCATTCTGTTTGGGAGTTCTTGGTGCGGAAAACGTATGAGTGATGCCCACAGAAGTGAAATAGGTGTCAAGGTTGCGGTTCTTGAACTCGGTGCCATTATCTATACGAATCGTTTGGACAGAAAGCTCCAGTCTAACTTGAATGTTCTTCAAAAATGCGATAATTGTGTCTGGAGCTTCGTCCTTTGATCGAAGAAATTTTACCCATGTGTATCTTGAATAATCATCCACCATCACGAGAATGTACTTCTTTCCGTGGATGCTTTGAGTTCTCATGGGACCACATAAGTCCATGTGTATCAGTTGAAGAGGACGTGTCGTGTTGTGTTCTAATTTTGATTTGTGAGACGCCTTCTTCATTTTGCCCATTTCGCAAGCACCACATAAATGTGACTTTTCAAATTTCATCTTTGGTAGACCGGAGACTAACCTTCCACTTGCGACTTTACGAAGATTTTTGAAGTTTAAGTGGGATAGTCTCTGATGCCATAACCAGTTTTTCTCTTTGTCTACCTTTGAGAGAAGACAAATGTCAGTGGGTAGTTTAAACGTTGATAGATCAATTGTGTAGAGGTCAGACTTGCGGGTTCCGATAATCAACTCTTGACCTTCATATGTTCCAACACAACATCTTTCGGTACAATTTACTTCAAGTTCCTTGTCACAGAATTGACCGATGCTTAGTAAATTGTGACCAAGTCCTTTGACGTAAGAGACTCTTAAGATTGTAAGATTATCATTGATAATATCGCCATATCCTTTGATGGGTGAGAAATGATTGTTCCCAAATTGTACCGAGCCGCCTCGTTTTTCAACATAATTGGCAACAAGCTCCTTCTTTCCGGTCATGTGCTTGGAGCATCCAGAATCTAAGTACCACACATGACCAGTCTGCAAAATGTTAAGAAGACTTAGGTACCCATCTGTAAATGGGTCCTTCGGGGTTAGTTGGCTTGGCAACCTTTGGCAACCAAGTGAATTGGGGTTTCGGTGTCGAAGTCAAGGGCCTTTTGGGAATCCACTTATAAACAGGTTTATAATGAAATGAATTGTTATAACCATAATGAAATGAATTGTAAGAATTATGCACATCATGAAAACGATTATTACCATCATTCACACCACAATTTGAGCAACATTTTTTATTTCTAGATAAATGAATCAAATGTTTGTACGAATGAATAGTAGATGGAAAATGAAATTTGCGACTATTACTAGTAACATCGGGAAAATTATGTTTATTGTGGGAGGATGACTTTGATGTGCCTTTGTCTCTTTCGACCCATATTTGCTTTGTCTTTAAAGAGCGTAGAGCTGAAACATTAACAGGAGTTTTATGAGTAGGTAAAATTTGAGAAATAAATTGTGTAGGTGTCTTAGTTTGAGATGATTCGGGTTTTGAAAAACTTATGGAACATTCATCCTCAACTGTTGGAATAGACACAGATTCAATCGGCTTCTTACCTTTATCAATAAACTCCTCGTGACTTGGAAGTGTGGGATTGAAATCAAAAACATTAATAGATACATTTTCATGATCCGAAAAGTTATGTTCAGAAGAGTTGGTGCTATCCAGTTCATCCAACTCTTTATCCACTTCTTCTTGAGTTGGGGAATAGATATGTTTCGGAGGACAATAATTTGGATCAATTTTGAAGTAAGGTTCACAATCATCCAAGTAAGAGCTAACAAACGCTTTACATGAGGATATGTTTGATTTAGTTTCAATCTCGGGTAAAACTTTGTTTTCTAGTAGTTGGATTTTTGTGATTAAGGCATCCTTTTCTCTTTCCGAGGAAGAACGTTCATTTTCCAACACCTTTTCTAGTTGAACTATTATCTTTTCTAAGAACAAGGTGGGAATATAAGGCTTATATTCCGGCGGGTTGGTTTGAAGTTCTTCATCAGAATATGAGAGAGAATAAGTAGGTGGAAGAGTTCCACTTGAGGATGCCTTTTCTACTTCGTGTGGATAGCAAAAAGGAATTTGATGGAACTTGTGATTTTTCCGATTCCAATCTTCCCGTGTTTCCACTTTGGGAATAGACTTCATAAATTGAATTTTAAACTCTGGACCAAGGTCTAGATATTTAAATTTATAGAGAGTTGGGGTGTTGTACAAGGCCTTTGCCACTCTCTTGGGATTGTCCAATCCTAGACCTGCTTTTGAACATAACTCCTTTGGAGCATTTAAATGTATTGTTTGTTCAGTTTGTCCTAATTTGTACAATTTGACTTCCAAGGTATTGAGTTTGTTGAGAAGGTCTTCCTTTTGATTTATGACTAACTTAAGTTTAGACAAAAAATCTTCGACCTCATTTTCGAATTTGATAAATTGTTTTGTGAGGTTGGAATTTTGTTCTTTAAGTTGAGTATTTTCGTTCGTTAAGACATCATTTTTGGTTTGTATGTTGAGCGCATCACTCTTATAGTTGGCAATCTCGGACGTGGCTAGAATGAGTTGGTTATGATTATTTTCTAGACGTGCCTCTAATTTGGAAACTGAGAGTCTCTCAGTTTTCAATTTAGAGTTAAGATCTTTCAATTGAGAGTTTAACAAATTCATTTGAGAAAGAAAGTGCTCATAGTTAGAATGACTTAACTCGGGTGAGTAGTCGAAAGCGTTGGTTGATGAGTCGTCATCATTAGGATCAGAGTAAGCCATTAAACTGAAATGAGTTTGTATTTCTTCGTCCGGTTCATCGTTGTCGTGATGTAGAAAGTAATCGTCTTCCGCCATCAGCACTTTACCGGCTTCCTCTTGCTTGGCAAGCTTGAGTTTGTACGTGAAATAGTTGGCATCTTTGACCATGGGTTTCTTGCATTCACGAGCGTAATGACCCGTTTTTCCACAGTTATAACACAAACTCTTTTCGCCTTTAAATTTGTCTTCATGTTTAGCCGGAGGGCGGGTATCTTCTTTCTTTTGTTTTGGCTCGAAAATGGCTTTTCGTTCGACATTTTTGGGTCCCGAAGCATAGCGTAATTGGTTGTTATTCGGACGACGAGAGAACTTACGTTGAAAGGATTGTGTGAGAAAAGCCAGTTGTTTTTGAAATTGGGCTATCTCGGGATTGTCATATTCTTCCTCTTCTAGATCAGATCCTTTCTCATGAGGTATGCTTCGAGTAGTAAACTTTTCTTCTTTGGCTACTAGGGCGATCGGTTCGGGAGTCTTTTTGGCTTTACGGTTTTCTTCTATAACTTCGAGAACTTCCGCTTCATCTTGTTGTAGAGTCTCATAGACCTCGTGAAGATCGAGTTCAGCAAGAAATTTGTTGTGTTTGATTTGATTTGCAAACCGGCGCCATTCCGGTTGAAGATTACTAACAAACTTCACGTCGTTTTCGATATTTGACTTGCGTATCTCGTTTTTGCTTAGTTCGTTGATGAGGTAAACAAAACGAGTGTATGTGTAAGTGAGACTTTCATCTTCTTTCGCTTTGAACTCCTCGTATTGAGTGATGCAATTTGTAATTATCATTTGTGTACCGATTTTTGTACCGAGCATATACTTCTTGATTTTCTCCCACATGCCTTTCGCCGTTCTTTTGTGACTATCTATGCTCATGTATATATCATTCGGAATACTGAGTAATAGATATGAACGAGCAAGTTGATCTCCTTTTGCTCTATTTGTTTCCTCAACGGTGTATTTACTTTTGGGGCTTAATTTCTCGTCTAGCCTCAAGAGGAGGAACATTGTTAGGCATAGCAGGAGTGTCTTGATATAGGACAGGCGGAGGGCCTTCCTTTATGGACCGCATTATATCCTCGGCATAGTCGTTTGTCTCAACAAAATCCAGAAAACGATCTTTCCATTGGGGATATTCCCCTCGGAAGAGAATTGGAGGTCTTGTGTCGGTACCGATAGCCATAGCTTCCGGTGAAGTCATTGTACTTGATTTTATTCAGATCTCGATCAGAAAATTTTGAAAAAATTCTGATATTTCGCGAATTTGAAGAATTTATCTCGGGTAACTGTGCTTAGTGTTTTATCGGGTGATTAAGTTGCGATAACAATGAATATCGGGTAAGTGAGTTTATAGGGTAAAGAGGATCGATAAAGAGGAAATATCGGGTAATAAAGATAAAAAAATATATCGGGTTACCTAAAGTCGATAAAAACTCAAGATTGGTTGTTTATCGGGTTACCTGGACGCGATAAAAATTAAAGCGAAGTAGGTTAATGCCGAGAAAAAAAATTATTAGCAGATGCGATAAAACAAGAAGAAAAAAAATTTGTTTTGTTCTTTTAATCGATGAACCTGAAAGCTAAGATACGAAGGTTTCTTGATCAAAAGATCTAGCGTAACAGAGTTATCTAGTCTTTTTAAGGAAAGAACGGCTAACTTCTCGTGTTCCAGATTTTCTCAATTAAGGTTACTGCAAACTTCCTAAGGGTTAAGATGTTTACTAGAGGATTCTTTATCCAGAAAAGCTGCAGAAATCAAAAGACCCTGAGTTTTCTGTTGAAAAAGAATAGCAAAAGTAATACGAAAATAAGCGAAAGTGGTTTGCAGATTAACAGTGAAAACAAATTTGAAAAATATTTGAAGTTTTATCGGCTGCTATTGATGCGATAACCCTTTAAACACAGAGTCTTGAATTGATGTCGAATGTTATAGACACGATAACTATTCAATGGAAAATCGATAAATTTTTTTTTTGAATTTTTGAACTTCGAGAAGACAAAAACAGTATGAATCAAGAAAAAGGCAGAGATTAGATGGATTGTCGATTGAAACAGAAGGAAAAAAAATTCTTATCGATTTAAGCAGAAAAGAAATCAAGAACAATTATCGATTCTAATGGAGGTACTCATGATGCGATAAAAATTCAAAGGATGGGGTGCTTGGGGTTTTATCGGGTAAGCTTATGCGATAAAACACCAAAACAGCAGTTACGAGAATTTTACCTTTTGTTTCGCAAATTCGATCAGAATCAGTCAAAATGTTAGATCGTTTGGCTCTGATACCACTTGTTGATCCCAGTATATCAAGTACAAGAAAGAAAACAGATTAAAGCAATATAAATCAATTAAGAACAATAATGAAGAACTTCATAATTCATATATCTTACTTGTGAAAGAGAATACAACGTAAGCACCAAAATATCTATAGCTCTCGCTCTCAATATATGAAGTACAACAAAATGAATGATCTAAGCTTCTATATATACTAGAGAGTTTGAGTTGTATAAGGAATATTTAGAGTTTAAGGTCAACTAAAGTTGCCTTAATTACAAAAGTTTATCCATTCCTTATTTTACACTTTTGGCACAATCTTTCATGGATTCTACAAAAATAGAATTCCTAACACTTACAATCTCTCAGAAACAATCAACGTTGAATACAAGGATAGCTTTCTCTATTTATACTGTTACAAAGGTAAAAGTCAATGAGCTAGCCTATCATTTATTGACACATAAGAAAACTCGCTAACATATTTAGTTACGAATGAGGGGCGTGACTTGCCACGTCAGATAGCATGCGTGAAGGTGGTTGTATTATATCCAGAAGATGCTCTATCTTCCAGAGTATCGTACTATCTTCTAGAAAGAGCTTTTGGAAGAAATTGTTTTCTGGATAAGCTAACTTCTGGAGATATCCACTTTGTTATTTAAGGGAAGTTCTGATTCATACTTTTACATGAAAATAAGTTCTAACAATATCCTCCTAAGTGTGAATATAGAACACAAGCAAAATAAGAAAGAAACAACAAAGTTTGAAAATTTTCATTACAAGTCTGAAAATGAATTACAAAGCTTGAAATACTAGTAATGACTAAAACGGGGCTTCTGGATGCTCATCTATAGAAGGTGTCTGTGAGCTTTCTTAGGCTAACCACTCCATTGAGATACTCAGCTATATCAAGATTCTCTTTTGATATTGATGTTCACGTCTTCCTTTTAAAGAGCTGCCGTACCATGTATGATATTCAAAACATCAGTAGAGTATTTGAAAGCTTCTGTCATTCTGAACAACTTCTTTCCCTGAGGTCTTCTAAATACAACCCCAACTCTGGTTCTATTAAAACTTCATCATACCTCTTTGATTCAATCCCTTCTAGATCTTCATTAGGAACGGTAATACTCAAGCGTTCCACACCCCTATGCAAACCATTCTGGAAGTAAACTTTTGCTATGTATTCTACAAAAGCTTCCATGCGGCTTAAGATCCTTAGATACGCAATTCTGTCATCTTCACCCATCTCTCTTTTGTACTTCATGTATGCTCCAAGAATTAGAAGATCTTTTGGATTTAGAGTCACTAGATAGTTTCACCAAACACATAAGATTGCCCATTTCTTCTAGTGACTTTATACTGTGTGTAGATTGCCCATTTCTTCTCGTCCTCACACTAGTTATCCTGCTGATTGGAGATGTTGAAAAGACATTGTTCCTGTCATATTTAAATTTGGCAAATCTGACTTTGGTTAGTGGATCAGGTTTTGTGGCAAAGTCATGGGTCACTAATCTTATCCATTCCTTTCTTTTAGCATTTCTGGACCTATCGATTAATTCTCTGTTTAAAGGAGCTTGATGTCTTGCTACTCTTTCTTGTTGTTCAAGATCCATAATTCTCCTTGGATTCGCCAAGTTTTCTTTTGTTTGTTGAAATGTGGCTTGATCATCAAATTAATCAACCATTGGGGCTTTCATCCTTTCGTCTGTAGGAGTTGGGATTGGCTGATTTGTTGAGGGTCCAATATCAATTAATTGAGCTTGTGGAATGTCAGGAATGATAACTTTTGGAACATTCATTTCTTGGGTTTGAATGGAAGTGTGGGTATCTGAGGAACATTTAGAGTTGAGGTTGAGGCTTCACCATGAGTTCTTGGTCTGATTGTGGTTGTTCTAAGTTGTATAGGAACTGGTTGCCTTCTACTACTTTCCAGCTCTTGTATTAACTTGGCCATTTCATGATCAGAGTGTAGTGGAATAGAAGTTGTGGGGATCGTGGAACACGTATCTCCAGGAATAAGGTATGTTCCTGCTTTGGTCATCATAGCTATTGGTCTTACCATTACTGTAGCTTGAGCTAATGGAGCAAAGACAATGGGAACTTCCTGCTGTTGAGATTGTTGAGTTGGAGGTTGGAATTTTTCTGGATGTGAAGATGAACCTGGTTGTGATTGTTGGTTAGTGGTTGAGGCAGGTTCAGAATGGCCAGTCTTTTGTCTCTTCTGACTATGCTCCCCCTTCTGAGGATCAGTAGAATCCGGATCCTGGTCCTCAGATTGTTTCCTTTTGAGCTCTGCCTTCTTACAAGCTCTGGCTTCTTTAGACTTGGACTTCTTGGATTGATTATCATGGATGGTTTTAACTAATTCTCTGGTATCTTTGACTGAGGTTCCAATGGCTGTAATCTTCTAAGTAAGAGTGGGATTAGTAACTTGAAGAGGTTTGCTGAGATATTTTTGTGGAGGAATCTGAAAGCTAGCCAAGTCAGCTTTAGACACTAGTGTAGAAGAGGTAGATCCTGGAGGTGCAACTGTGTGGAAATTCTTCTATGGAGATGGTGGATGCAGAAGCTGAGGTAGATGGAATTGCAGAAGGAAGTTTGGAGATGGCTTCTGTGTTTGCCTTAAGTTCATTCTCCAGCTTTTGAAAATGCTCTATTTCTAGATCTCGTTGAGCATCATGTGCAGAGATGAGGATGTTTTAAAATTAGGAAAGTTTCTCTCTGTGAATTTTCTAAGTGGCTCGGATATCGCAGAGAGAAAAATTGACTACTCCGAGTTCACCATTTAGATTGGCTTCAGAATTCTGAATTGTGAGTTTTAGATCATCCAAGCATCCCTTCATTTGATCAGCAAATGCTTGGAACGTAGCATTTGTGACAAATTCAGGAGTGGTAACCGCTCTATCCCCAACACATGGGGAGGCTTGACCCTCGCGTTCAGAGGGCCCCTCATTTGCTCTTGTTTTGATGTTTAGTTTAGAGGGACTTCCATCTAGTCCTCGAGGGATCCTAAGAGCATCCTCGCCAGATGTTCAGATCTGATCAACTTTGTCTCCAACGCCAGAGGTTGGAAGAGTTGATGTAGATGTAAGTACCTCAATGCATTTCAAGTACAAAGGTCCTTTGTGCAACCTGTTGCCATAACCCCTCTGAAGATAATTCATTGGCATTTGGGTCAGCGGTTGCCATGGACGTGACAACCTCTGCCCAGTCTACGTCATTGGTCACAGAGACATCAATATGGTGATTGGAAGAAGGCGAGTTCTGGGGCGATGGAACTCTTATATCAGAGTTTTCTTCCTTTTGAGAGGAAGAAGATGACCTGGTTTCCCCAAATGTGTTTCAGTCAAAAGCACTAGAATTTGGTTATGCTCGGATGGTTTCAGGGTTTGGGTTCGGACTGAGCGTACGTTCCGTTTCAATAGGTATTGTTG
Organism: Silybum marianum; assembly: GCA_036898165.1. Classification (NCBI taxonomy): domain Eukaryota; kingdom Viridiplantae; phylum Streptophyta; class Magnoliopsida; order Asterales; family Asteraceae; genus Silybum; species Silybum marianum. The sequence continues at coordinate 27,170,039 of CM072533.1, read as the reverse complement.
CTTGAACATCAGTCCTAGAAGATATGGTTGCTCGGGATTGACCTGGTTGGTTGCTCTCATTTGTGCGTCTTTGGGCATTTTCAGTTCTTACTCTTTGTCTCTCGGGTTGGGTAAAAGCACTCCTGTGGTCACTATGATTATTTTCATTCTCAGGCTCACTAGACCCCTCACTCACTATCCTGGATACTAAGTACTCTACGGTTGGTGTTCTTGGTGCTAAGACCAACTCAGAGTTTCTATAGAGTTCAAGAGAAGGGGATGTGCTAGGTATTAGGGCAAGCATCTACTTTGAAAGTGGTCTAGCCGCCAAATATCCAACTTCGAGGATTGTTGGTCGATGAGTCTTCATGGTGTCGTACTTGCAGAACGGAGCAGATCATGTCGGGGGAGCTTTATGGAGAAACAAACCTTTAATGACCATTATTATGCAAAAACTGTGTATTTTCATGCTGATTATCGAACCTCGAAGTAGCAAGGGAAAAAATCATGGGAACATCAAAGAGGGCAGACGTTTTCTTCTATCCATAAATGCAAATTTTATTGTAGACAGCCCCTTTGATTTTTTCGAAATAGAAGTTCGACGTAGTCTAATGGGCAATTGCAGTAGATCACACACATCATCATAAGGATGTTGGTTCCTGCCTAATCCGTCGATCCGAGTATACAGGTAAATGCTTTGTTCAGAATTGAAACTAGAACGTTCCAAATCGGGGGAAGATATTGTCGTTTGAATTCAGCACTCGGTGGATTTCGTGATTATACCCAAGATGTACCAGAAAGTCCATGAGGACATCAGATGTGGGGTTTGGTTCCTATTGAGCAATCTGGAGATCAGCAATGGTAGGTAGTTGGAAGACTCGAGCAATCTTGTTTCTTGTTATTTTGACTTCACATGCGTATTCGGAGTTGAGCATCTCGAAGTCGGCCTTCAGTGCTTCGCCGTCTTCATAAAAATTTAGGGATTCCCAGAACTCTTGAACGAATTGTTCTGGGACAGATGGGTCCATTAGAGTTAAGGCTCGATTGAGGAAATGGACTTGAAGAAACTCAATCAGAATGCAAAACTCAGAATCGTAGTTGCTTGGAATCAGAGAGATTTGAAACTTGTTGGGTTTGTTCGGAAGGTAGACTATGACCTCACTTTCAGTAGTGGTTGAGAGATGAATGTTAGCATCTTCATTTTCATTTCCCATGTTTGCGTTTGGAGCAGCCATAGTTAGAACTAGCGTTTTGAGATTTGCAGGTTTTTGAGCGAAGGAGGTTCGTAGAGCAACAAGGGATTCTGAAAGCAGGGAAGGTGAAAAAATAACGAAAGGGATAAAACGACTTTAAATAATATTCTTGTGAAAATTTACTCGAGTGGGTGAAATCGGAGCGTCGTGGATGACGTAGTGTTGGAACCCAAATCCCTTTAAACTCAGATAATCAATAGATTTAATGAACAATATATGAGCGGAAGCAATATAAATCAATGATTATAACTAGAACAGTAATTAAATCAGTAAGAACGGTATGAAGATCAAATGAGAATTGGTATTGAATAATCTGAAGATCGATTACAATGCGTGGAATGAAAAGCCTATTTCTCTCTCAGATCATCGACTCCAATTACAGTGATTACTAACTCTATTTATACTATTACAAAATAGAAAGTCAACGAACTAGCCTATCACTAAGTGATAGGTCACCTGTACTACTAACAGAATTTGTTACGCACGGAAAGTGTGACTGCCACATCATCTAAAGCGCGTATGGAATAACAGTGTAATCCAGAGGGTCTTCAAGTCTCTAGGCGCTTCTGGACGAGAGAAATCAGAAGATGAACTTCTAGTTTTTCTTCTAAAGTTTAGGACTTAGATAATTCTGGTTCATACTTCCATAAAATAGGTTCTAACAATCCCCCCCTAAGTATGAATCCCAGAACTATAAATTGCATAAAAGAGACAGAAGTTCATTTCTTAATAAACAAGTAGATACATGAAAAATTACTATTTAAAATGGAGCATCAGGATGGAATGTGATAATCTTGTGGAATTGAGTTGTGAGTTTCCTTAGTTTAATGACAATATTCAGTTGTGTATCTATTCTTTCTGCTGCAATCCTGAGGTGAGCTTCTTGCTTGTGTCATCCATCTTGAGAGATGCATATCCTTTAACTATGTCCACAATTCCAGCAGAATACATGTAAGCTTCTTTTATTCTGAAGAAGCTCTTTTGAAGACAATACCATCGTCTGGTTCTGTCAGTATTTGCCCAACTGGAAGATGTTCAATGCCTTCTCTTTTTTCATTTGGTGCAGAGTTACTCAAGATAGTCACTTTATGTTCAATTCCGGCTTGAAAATCTACCTGCTTCTTATATCTCATGAATGCTTCTATACAGTTTATGATTCTGAAGAAGGTAACTTTGTCTTGACTATCTTTTCGTTGATTCATCTTATTCTTCATGAACCTTCCCAGTGGTATCAAAACAGAAGGACTGATTGACAGAAGATCATTGTCACAGAAGTAGTGTTTCTTTTCATCTTCCTTTTCTACTACATATATTGTATACACCAACTCTGTGTTTTCAAATTTTACATGCTTGACCCTAGTTATATGTTTGATTGGGGAAGTTGTGTAGGCATCTTTCCTCATTTTCCTGTGATTCATGAACCTTGTCTTGACATCGTCATATGCTTTGTAGTCATTGGCAAAATTTCGAAGCATCAGATAGACCTTGTGTTCAATTGCTGCATTTAATCACCTGTGATCAGTTTCCATTGAAGTAAGTCGTATAAATGCATTATTTTTCTTTATTTCCTATCGTATGCTCGTCTTTCTTTTATCTACTCTCCCTTTCTTCAGTCTCTCTGCTTGAGCTTTAAGTTCAGATTGTTCAGAGATATGAGATTTTGAGCTTGATCTAGGGACAGGTGGCTTTGTGATAGGAATTTGAGGGATAGTTGCAGAGGTTGCGGGATAAGCTCAAGTTCTGGCACTGGTAGATATGGGTTTGTCACTGGTAGATATGGGTTCGTCACTGGTAGATATAGGTTTGTTTGCTTGAGCTTGAGGTTTTGGCGGTTATGTCTTGGGGATTGTTTGCAGGTGTTTGATTAGATGGTTGAGATGTGGGCATTTGAGCTTGGGATTTATTGGTCTTCTAAGTCTGAACTTCTGGCTTTCTCTTGTTTCCTAGAAGTTCAAGAATGAATTTTTCCATTTTTGAATCCTTGGGAAGCGGACCAGAATTAACGGCCAGAGTAGTTGGTGTATAAGGGAACTTATTTGCTTGATGGTGGATGCAGAGGCTTCACCTTTCTTCTAAGCTTGGGCATTTTCAAACTTTTCAATCTTTATTTTCTTAGCTGCAATCTCCCCCTTCTGAGAATCGGGATCCAGATCCTCAGATTTCTTTCTTTTTAAGATCAGCTTACTTACAGGCTCTTGCTTCCTTGGCCTTCTTCTTTGCCTCAAAATCTGTAGAAATGGAACTAAATAAGGAAGTTAGCTTTGAGATAGAGGTATCTAGGGTAGATACCTTCTGGGATAAGTCATTTGAGCTCGAGTTGTTCTTTGAAACAAACTTAGTATTAATTTCATTGAATCTATCCATTATAGCCTTTTGGAAGGATGCTAAGTCCGATTGGCGTATAAAAGCAGAGACATTTGATGTAGAGGCTTCTGATGGCATAACTGCGTTGATCAGCTTCTGAATATCTGCGACTAATGAACCATATTCCAAGACAGAGATTGTGACTTCTTGTGAAGGGATATTCTTTGGAATGTGAAAGATGGCTTCTGCATTGGCTTTGATTCCAGCATCCAATCTGTTGAAGTGGTCATTTGCATAATTCTTTGTGCTTCTGGATTATCTGTTATCAACTTTTTAAGGGTATCTAGAGCTTGAGTGTCTTCCTTTTGCGTGCTCTGGACTTGGCAGATGAGGATATTTTGAGTAGTGATCTCTGATCGAAGATTTGACTCAGTTGTTAGAACGGTTTGTTTTAGATCCCCTAGAAATCCTTGAATTTGATCAACAAATTCTGGAGTTATAACCGATGCATATCCAACATATGGTGCCCCTTGTCTCTCGCGTTCCGAGAGGCCCTCGTTCATGCCTGTTTGGACGTTGAGCGTGGAAGGACTTTCATTCTGTCTTTAAGGGCTCCTAGGAGACACCTATTCGGATGTTCTGACGGCATTGACTTTCTCCCCAACATCAAAGGGTGGAGAGGCAATAATCGTGTGCTTACCATGGAAAAGTCCGAAGACTCCAATAAGTGGTGCATCCTCTTACTGTAACCCCTCGGTTAGGATTTCACCAGCTTCTACTCTAGGAGAGGATATGGACGTACGCTCTGTATTTCTAAGTTTTCGTTGGTCACAGAGACATCACGTGTGTGGGAGATGGCGAGTTCTGGGGCGACTGAACTCTTATATTTTCATCATCATCCTTTTAAGAGGATGATGAAGATGATGTGGTTTCACCAGCAGTGCTTGAATCAGAAGAACTTAGAATATCCTCTGATTGGTTAGGTTCAGGGTGGTTTGGACTGACCTGTACTATTTCAATGAGTGTAGATGTGTTGGCATCTACCTCAGCATTTATGGGTCCTCTGGTTGGACTCGCTTATATGTGTCTCTATGGACATCTTCTTGGCTCTCTTTTAATAATCTCTCGGCATAGGTAGAGGCACTTGCTCACTTGACCCCTCACTTTCTACGCTAGGCTCCAAGTGCTCTGGGTAGGTATTCTCTGTTCTGAGAATAACAGGGAGCTCCTATAAGAAATGAGATTAGGAGCGGTTGGAGTTATAAGGTTAAGCATGCACCTGGATAGTTCTCTCTGAGTAGTATAGCCGTCCTTGTCGATAGTGAGTTTATGAGAGTTCATTGTGGAGATTTTGCAGAATGGTTGAATGAATGGCCCTTTCAAAGCAGAGATTGCTGGATAGGTGAACAAGGCTAAGAACCTGGGAAACATGAGTGTCGGCAGAGCTTTTCCATTGCTCTGGTTTAATACTTTTAGATGCACAGCCGTGTTTATTTCTTGAAAGATCAAACTTGCATAATCCAGAGATCGATTAAAATACATTCCATACATAATTATAAGGATGATTTTGCTTGCTTGGTCCAGAGAGCCAATCTTGCAAGTAAGATTTTTGTTGAGTATGGATACTAGAACATTCCACATCGGGGTAGCCTTTCCCCCTTGAATTCGGATAACTTTGTGAGACGTTCATTATAGCCCAGAAAATTGATGAATGCCAGCAGTGGTTCTGTTGAGGGGTTTGGTTTGAGATCAGGGTTGGGTCCCTGTTGGCCTTCGTCTTTAATGATTGATTGGGGTAGGTGGAAGAATCTGGAAATTTACTTCTTGGTGATTGAGATTTCGATAGCATGCTCAGAATCGGTTGGCTGTCCAAAATTTCCAGATAATGTGTCATCGTCCATGATGCATAGTGTCTGCCACACTTCTTGAACGTAAACTTCAGAGACATTTGGGTTAGTAAGGGTTAGGGCACGGTTCAAGAAATGGTGTTGCCAAAACTAAACCATCACTCGATTGTCTTTGATATATGTGTTTGGATCAAGTAGAACCTGCACATTGTTTGGTTTCAGGGGTTACTGCACGATTGGGGGACTTTCGGCTATGGAATCGATCACCCGGTCTTCTTCGTCTTGAATATTCATATTTGGTGTCTCCTTCGCCATTTGAGGATTTGGGGATTTTGAAATTGGATGTTGTAGGTTTGCAGATGCATAGTAAAATCTAGAGGTTGAAGACGGAGAAAGGTGAATTTGGGATTTCTTCGAGTTTACACAGTAAGAGTGAAAATAAACTCAAGTAATTTTGAATATCAAGGGTTTATTTGATTTGGGGATAGGGAACGATTTTTAGGTGCTGGCGTAGGAAATCAAGCGTGCACACATGCAAACGGTCGATTAATGACATTTGGAGGAACTTTCTAGAGTGAATGAGTGAATTAATGATGCATGTAAGGTTAGACGAGTTACTCAAGGGTTTCTCGTTGGTTTTCGAGGAGAACCAGTTCCACTTCTTTTTTTTTTTTTGAAAATTCCCTCCACAGAATTAAATAAAAATCAATCAATTAATCAACAAAAAAAATTGTGGATTAAAGAAAAGTTTTTAGAAAATAATTTTGAAAAAGAATTTTAAAATAAATCAATTGATCAATTAAATCATTTTTGGATCAAAAGAAAGTTTTGGGTCCTATGAATAGTATTTCAAAAGAAATTTTATTGAATAAGAGAATTCTGGATAACCTTGACGGCAAGAGTTATCCCATAAATAACTTATTAAACAAAATTGCTAAAGAAAAGCATATTCAGAGAACAACTAACATGAGTTAGTATTTAAAACTTGATCAATTCTCTCCCCTTGAATGAATTAGTGTTCTGTGCTCCCCCTTGAATTTTGCATGTAATGCTCCCCCTTGACCTATACTTGGATCATAGAAAGTGAACAAGTATTCTTTTTGCAAACAGAGGCATCCAGAGACTTCTGAGTGTCTTTGATTCATTTTTCTTCTGACAGAGGTATCTAGATACTTCTGGGTGTCTTTGGGTTATTTAAACACAATTTTACTAAGTTGTAAGACAAAGATACACTAAATAAGTAACCAAACATAAATTATAAAGACTTTTAAAATTGAAGTGTATTTACATGTTAGCGTACCCAACTTGCTAATTAGAAAATTAAATATCTTCTCATCCAAAGCTTTTGTAAAAATATTAGCAAGTTGGTAATCAGTGGACACAAAATACATTTCAATCGTCCCATTCTCCACATGATCCTTTATGAAATGATACCTGACATCAATGTGCTTGGTATTTGAATATTGTACTGGATTACCTGTGATGGCAATAGCACTTTCTGAGTCATAGATTATAGGAATTTTATCATAGACCAGACCATAGTCTCTGAGTTGAGATTTCATCCAAATAACTTGGGAACAACAACTTGCAGCAGCAACATATTCTGCTTCGGCTGTGGAAGTTGAAACATAATTCTGCTTTTTGGATGTACAACTTATCAGCCTATGCCCCAGAAGGTGACAGCTACCATAAGTGCTCTTTCTGTCTAACTTACATCCTGCATGATCAGAGTCAGTGTATGTAATTAAATAAAATCCAGAATGTTTAGGATACCATAGACCTAGTGAAGGTGTTCCTTTTAGGTATCGAAAAATTCTTTTTGCAGCAACCAAATGAGATTCTTTTGGTTTGGCTTGAAATCTTGCACAGAGACAGGTGGAAAACATTATATCTGGTCTGCTGGTAGTCAAATACATAAGGGATCCAATCATACCTCTATAGTTCATAACACCAACTGATTTCCCAGAGAGATCAGGATCAAGTTTCATACTAGGAGAGATAGGAGTTTTCATAGTAGTGGAATTTTGAAGTGTGAATTTCTTTAACATGTCAGAAACATACTTGGCTTGATTTATAAAAATGCCAGAGGTTGTTTGATCTGTTTGAATTCACTTTCCATTATCTTTGAACACAAATCAACTTCCATCATGATGATTTTAAATTCACTTTCCACTATCTTTGAACACAAATCAACTTCTGCTTGATCTGTAGAACCAAATATCATGTCATCCACATAAATTTGAACCACAGTTAACGTACCTTTGCCTCTTTTGATGAACAAGGTGGTATTGATCTTACCTTTCTCGTATGAGTTATTGATCAGGAATTTTGATAAGCGTTCATACCAGGCTCTGGGAGCTTGTTTTAACCCATACAGAGCTTTGTCCTATTGCTTCAAGTCTTGCTACTGGAGCAAAAGTTTCATCGTAGTCGATTCCTTCTTCTTGACAGTATCCCTTGGCCACCAACCTTGCCTTGTTTCTGATCACAATTCCATCTTCATCATTTTTGTTTCTGAATACCCACTTAGTACCAATGGAGACTTTATCCTTAGGTAGAGGGACTACATTCAACACCTTGTTTTTGTCAAATTGAAAAAGCTCTTCTTGCATTGCATCCACCCAACTTGATTCTTGTAAAGCTTCATGAACTTTCTTTGGCTCAATCATGCTTAGAAAATTTACAAATAAATCTTCATTTGCTGTTGCAGATCTGGTTTTAACCCCTTCAGATGGATCTCCAATTATTAAATCTGGAGTATGAGACTTTGTCCATCTTTTCATCCTAGTTTGAGGTATTTGTTGGGCTTGGACTTCTCTATCCGAGGGTTGGATAACATCTTCTGGGATTGGGATTGGTTCTGGATCTGGATGAGCACCTAACGTTTCCCCCTCAAATGAGGCACAGAGGTTACCTCTGGACTGTCATTTGGTGATTCGGAAGGACCAGAGAGAGTTATCCCAGAGGCTTGAAGTACTTCAGAAATATTCAATGGTGGATTAGTGGGTATTTTCTCTAAAGATATTTCTTCTCCCAGAAAATATTCAAAATAAAGAATCAATCTCGGATTCTCAGGTGCCTGAAAAATAATCAGAGGTGACAGTATTAAGTTTGAGTTCTAAATCAGAATAATCAGAAGTCAACTTAGTTTGATCATCAAAATCGATGTTTATACTTTCCATTACAGTCTTAGTTCGTAAATTAAAAACCCTAAAAGCTTTTTTAACGAGTATCCTAAGAACTTGGCTTCATTAGATTTCTTGTCAAACTTCCCAAGTGTTTCTCGATCATTCAAAATAAAACACCTGCAGCCAAAAATGTGGACAACTTTAACTGGGGGTATTCTGTTATTTATGAGCTCATAAGAGGTTTGAAAATGCCTCTTAATTATGATTGATCGATTCTGGGTAAAACACGTCGTGGAAACAGCTTCTGCCCAGAAGTTAGTGGGTTGCCCCGAAGCTGCAAGCATTGTTCCGCTGCTTAAACTAGTGTTCTGTTTCGTCTTTCTACTACACCATTTTACTGTGGAGTTCGTATAGCAGAGAAGTTTTGAGTAATGCCATTATTAACAAGATATTCTTCTAGAGTGGCATTTTTGAATTCGGTAGCATTCTCACTTCTAAGTTGTTGTATTTGCAGGTGTCAAAAAACGTGTATTCTTCTCATCATTTTCCTTAACACTATTGGAACTCCTGATTTTTTTCGAACAAAATCAAGCCATGTATACCTGGAAAATTCATCTATTAGTACCAAGATTACTTTTTGCTAGAAAGGCTCTGAGTTGCAATGGGACCACAGAGGTTAATATGTAGTAGTTGCAGAGGCCTTGTGCAAGAATGATCACGTTTGGTTTGTGAGATGCTCTTTTTATTTTGCCTATCTCACAAGCAGGGCAGAGGTGATCCTTCTGGAAGTTTATCTCTAGGAGGTCCTTTTTGTTTTGCCCATCTCACAAGCAGGGCAGAGGTGACCCTTCTGGAAGTTTATCTCTGGGAGGTCTTTAACCAGGTTATGTTTGACCAGAAGCTCAAGATTTTCAAATTTAAGTGTGAAAGTTTATGTGCCATAGCCAGGCAATTTCACTCTTCTTAGAGATAGCACGGAGGGTTTCCTTAGCATCCTTGGATGTAAAGTTCATCATATATAGATTACCTTTTCTGTTGGCTCTCAATAATTTTTCACCTACTTTAGAAAATAAGTAACAGTGTTTTTCATTAAATACGACTAGCATTTTTGAATCACGGAGTTGACTTACACTTAAAAAATTTTGTTTCAGTCCAGAAACATGAGCTACGTTGGATAAGGTAATATAACCTTCTTCAAGAGTACCGTAGCCTTTTATATGACCCTTACCATCATCACTAAACGTTACTGCTCCGCCAATTTTATCTTTGAATTTTGAGAGTAAGTTTTTCGTTCCAATCATGTGCCTCGAGCATCCAGAGTCAAGATGACAGATATCAGAAGATAGCTTCAAAAGAAGACTGGGTTCTGAAGACAACTTAGTTCAAAGGTTCTGAACTAGTTCTGAAAAGAGAAAGGTCCAGAACATAGAATACGAGCATAACTTCTGAAGTGGCTACTTCAGAAGTTCTAAAGAAGTTCTGAAGAGGTTCTGAAGATAGTTCTGAAGATACTTCTGAAGAAGTTATGAAGAAGTCCAGAAGTAGTTCTGAACTTGTCTATCATTTATGTACTGTATTTTTAACATTTCTGTTTGTGTATAAATAGATTGTTTGTTAGATTGTTAGAGCTAACGTTGATAAAGCATTTAAAGATACACATTTTGTAATACTCTTCAGTAACCAATAAGACATATAACTCCAGTGATAAATCTCTTGTTCTTGTTCTTAAATCTTTCTACATTTTTGATATTTGGGATCTAACGATTGGTATCAGAGCCAATTCATTTGTTTTGTTCAATTTAGAGAAGAACTTGTCAGATCTGACAGTTCTTGATATTCTTGATCGATAAATTTAAAGATTCAATTTCAGGTGAATTCTCGATCTATTCAAAATCAAAGATGTTGAAAGAAATTGTCTCCATCGGATCTGAAACTAAACCACCAACTCTGTTTCTGGGAGACTATCATCAGTGGCGAATCAGGATGATTCAATTCTTGGACAATATCAATGAAGCTCTAATGCAATCGATCATAAATGGCCCTCTAGAGGTCGATGTAGAAATCCCTGCATTTCCAAGAACTGAATCTACTCCTGAAATACCTGCATCGCGAATCAAGAAAAGCCCAGGTATGTATAGTGCTGCTGAGAAAAATCAAGCAAAGATTGACAGAAGGGCATTAACTCTGTTTACAATGGCCATTCCAAATGAAAGATTCAATAGGGTAGATAGTTTAACATCTGCCAAAGCTATGTGGGATGAGGTTGAAGCCCAGATGCAAGGAAGCACAAAAGCCCAAGCGCAAAGGTTAAATATCTATGTAGGCACTTATGAAAATTTCAGATACAAAGAAAATGAATCTATCACAGATACTTACCACAGATTCAACAATATTTTGAATGATCTGAGAAGAAATGGTGTTCAGAAATAAAACTCAGAGATAAATAATAAATTTATGATAATTTGGATAATGAATGGTCAAACTTCTCTGATAATATGGTTACTAGAAACTTGTCTAGGAGGTCTATTAATGATGTCTATGGCATACTGTTCCAACAAGAGGACAAAATTAAGACTATGTAGAGTGAGCAGAAAAAAGCAAATGAAACAGTAGCCTTGTTAAGCAAGAAGTATAACAATCCTATGACCATTTCTTCTAAAAGCAAGGTTTGTGAAATACCACAGACAACTCTGTGATAGGGATGAATCAGATGAAGAGCTTAAAAGAAATTATGATAATATTGCTTTTACGACAAGGCAATTCACTCATAGATATAATCAGAAATATCAAAATAAGTCTAAATCTGAAGTTGGACCTAAGAATGGTCAAGATGCTGGTCAAACTGAGACACAAGAACCAGCAAGATGCTTTAACTGTGGTAAGCGTGGAGATTATGCAAGACAGTGCAAAATGCCCAAAGTGAAGAATTCAGGCTACCATGAGAAGAAGCATCTTCTTGCTAAAAAAAAGGAGCTTAATCCAGCTCTGGTGACTAAGTATGAAGAGGATTGGTTAAACAGGAGTGATGGAGAATATAATGAAGAAGTAGCTCACTATACCTCAAATTGCTACATGTGCAAGATGGATCCTGAAGATAAACATGCAGATGATTATGAGGTACTTTCTTCATCTTCTGAATTAATTCCTCTTCTGAACCAAATTCTGAACCAATTTCTGGAGATTCTGAAATGCAAAATCAATTTCAGAATATGTTTTCTGAATTTGAAAGTCTTAGAAACAGAATCAAAGGAGAAAGAATTTTGGTAAATCAATTCAGAGCTCAAAGCCACATTTATAAACAAAATTGCCAAGAAGCTGAACAAATTCTTGAAAAAGTTTATGAAGAAAAATTGTTATTAAAAGAAAAGATGGATAGTTTACAAAAAGATATTTTAAATGAAAAATCTGAAAAGGATGTTCTGAATTTTAAAATGAACTTTCTGAATCAAAAAAGACTTGATCTTTACAAAAAGATCAAGGAATTAGAAGATCTGAACTTTAAAAGAGGTCAAACTGAACAGACTCTGAATATTTTAACAAATCAGACTCAGAATTCAAAATTTTACAATATAAAAGCAGGTTTGGGATATAATGAAAGTCAAATTTTGAAAAAGGCACCTGCAAATCTTTATGATTATTTAAAAATGAATTTTTTTAATGAAACTAGCACAGTGGTCATATCCAAAACTGTTAATTACTCTTTGCCTGAAAGAATTCCATTTGTAAAATCAGACACTTTATTTTCTGAAGAAAAACCTTTTAATTCTGGTGAAACAGAGATAATTTCTAAAACAGAAGTAATAAATAAAAATATTTATGAAAATATTTCTGAACATACTTCTGAATCAAAAATTGTTTCTGAAGAAAAATCTGAACCAATTATTAAAACAGAGATAACTTCTGAACATACGTCTGAATTATCTTCTGAACTTACTTCTGAGTTTTCCTCTGAAGTTCTTCCAGTAGATAATTCTGATAATAAATCAGAACAAGAAGAAAAATATGATGAACTCTCAGATGTTGAGTCTTTACAAGATAATGATGAGAATTCAGAAATACTTTTTGATAATTCTGATGATGAGTCTGAGAACATTTCACATCTAAATTTTTTTGCATCAAGCATGATTCAGAACAAGTTCTCAAATTTAATGAATGCTCAGATTCAGAACATGATGATGATCATACAGTTGAAGTCATTGATAAAGATGGTTATTTGGTATACAAATCAAAATCTTCTATGATTGAAGGAGAAATTTTAAAATCTAAACAGCCAAAATTGCCTTCAGAGATGTTTAATGTTCTATTTCTGAAAAAAGAATTTCTGAAAACTTAAACTTCTTCTATATCATAATATATTACTCCTATTTCTACAAATACATCTTTGACTTCAGCAAAATCATCAATATCATCATCTGACTTTGTAACCAGAGTTAAATTGTTTGAAAAAGGACAGTCTTCCAGTTCAACATCTGAAGTTCATAATTCAAAACTTAAATCTAAAGTCAGTAAAAGAACATCTTATACTAATCCTCATTTCTAAGATTTTATAGAGTTATCCACTTTAGTTTGGAGAAAGATAGGTGAAAGACTATCAAAGACTGACAAATTAGATAGTGTTTCCATTTCTAACAAAACTGTTGTTGTTAGATATTAAAGTATGAGTCAAAGAAGAGATGTCTACAAATGTCAACACACACTTCTTGTTATAACTAATTGTTGTTAGACGCTCCCTTTATGACACATGGCACTTTGTAATTGGCTAGCATTTTGACTTTCTGTCTTTGTATTTGTATAAATAGCATTGTATTGTGTTTGTAAAAAAAGTCGATAAATACATTTACATTTTGAAGAATACTGTGCGTAATTCATTTCATAATCTTTGTTCTTCACTCTGTTTACTGTTCTATTGATTTAAATTGTTAAGTGATCTGCTTCCGCAATTCACTCAGATTCAATACTCTCAATTAACAATCGGTTTAAAGGAATCTGGAACCAACAATTGGTATCAGAGCCTTCTAATCAATCTATTGTTTATTAGATCTCTTCCATTGAAAGAATTCCTTTCAATCGAACAGTATTTTCTCAGATTCAAAATTTGTTTATCAATCCACTCTGTTTTACGAAATTTAGTTAAATCGTTAACAATCTTCTCTTAAATTGAGTCATTCATTTTGTAATCTGAAGAAACAGTGATATTATCGAATTCGTTCTTCTTGAGATTTAATTGTTCTAAATTTCTTTCAAATCTTCAAATTTTCTCTTCTATCATACTCAAATGACAAATTCGAGCTTGAATGCTGTTTATACGTCTGGGTCCCTGACTAAACCTCCAACTCTTGTACGTGATGAATATCCACAATGGAAGATTCGAATGGTTAACTTCTATGAGGGATTGGATGCTGAGTTATATCCAATTATTCAAAACGGTCCGTTTGTTCCCACCACTACTATTCCCGAGAATTCCACCACCGCAAATTCGGATGAGGTACCAAGAAGATCGGTTCGGGAGTCAAGGAATACCCGGACCGATGAAGAAAAAGCTAAGGTGGAATTAGCTAAGAAAGCTAAGTCTACTGTTGATAATGGCCATTCCAAATGAGATTTTTCAATCTCTGGACTCATGTGACACAAAGCAAAAGATTTATGGGATCAACCGGAAAATCTCTTAGAAGGTGGTGCGAAAATGAAAAAGAACGAGAAGAGCCCAAGCTCTAAATGAATATAATAGTTTTCAAGCACCGACCGATGAATCTCCGGAACAAACATTTCATCGATTCAACAATCTGATTAATCTCTGCAAGAGATGTGACATTGTTAGATCAAAGGAAGACAACAATATTCTATTTCTCAAAAGGTTAAACCCTGAATGGTCAAATCTATCCATGTCACTACAAGCCAATCAGGATCTTGAACAATGGTCGCTGCATGATGTATTCGGTACAACGCAAGCTCATGAAAAAGAAGTTGTTCGAAAGAACAAACATCGGAGGTCCTACGGCTTTGATCTCGAAACAAAAGGAATCGAGAAGACGAAGTGATGACGGAAGAAATCGAAGGCCTTCATATCAGAGACTGCTCGAGAAGATGACTCTGAATCAGATGATGAAATTAAAGCGTTTGCTGACTCTCTGGCTTTAATAACCAAGCAATTTACTAATCGTTTTGGAAATAGGTCTTTGAAAGGAAATAAACGATTTGATCGTCCCTATGTTCCTAAACAAGAAGTACAAGAGAGTAGAGAAAACGAGAAGAAGAAAAGAAAGAAGAAGAATTAAAAAGGAAGAAAGATGTACGCTACGGATGTGGCAAACCCGGACATTACTCGAGAGATTGCAGAGGAGCTGCGGAAAAGGATAAAACTTATTACAAAAACAAATATAAGTACAATGTCACCGAAAGAGCACACTTTGCGAGAAAAAAGAAAAGCGGGTGCAAGATGAATCCGGCGGTGATGAAACCATGTTCGTGGAATGGCAAACACAAACGAATCGAGGATCAACCCTGCGAGTCACCGGTTAGTAATTTCTGGATCATCCGAGCTTAAACAAACGATTGTGATGTTATCAAACAATTTTGAGGAACTAAAACTCGAAACTCACAATCGAAAAGAAATTACGAAAAAGTACCGAGAAAACTCTTTCTACAATCAAAAGGGAAAGAGATATTTTCAAAAGAGAAATGGATTTACTTACGAAGAAAAACTCGAATTAAATACGCAAAGGAAACAATTTCCATGAGTTTAAAACTTTACGAAGAAAAACTTAAAAAGGAAATTTTGAATCTCAATAAACTTCGGAAGAAAAAAGGAAAGAAATCGAGACAAAGAGAGTGATAGACTCAACTCGTAGCACTTAAAAACTATTTTCGAAAGAGAGAGAATTTTTACACATTGAACTTCAACGAGAAAAAGCTACAGATTATAACATATCCGGATGCACGAAGGTTCATGACAAAATTAACACACAAGTAGGAAGATCCGGACTTGGTTTCGAGGACCTAGATCCCTACACGTGTAAGAAAAGGTCGGATACGAAATCGTTTTTTGTGTTGGACAAATACGTAAGCCAAAGTTTCCAATTTTGTATGAAAAATCTATTTTTAAAAAATCTAGATATGAAAATCATCATAAAACAAGCAAACTTCAATTCGAAAATATTGAATATTGTTGTAAAACAAATGTTGATCTAAATAAAGTCAGAAGAAAGATGATATTTTCAATTTTGGTTCAAATAAACATACAATTTTGAATCCAGAGGCCGATATTTTTGTTCCAAGTCAGGCAGAAGAAGATCTACGACTTATGTTTGAAAATGATATTCTCTCTACTCGGATAAGTGTTTTAGAAATGAAACTCTTTGTGAGAATCATCCGAGAGATCACTCCCCGTTTATTTGAAGATTTACATCTTTACGAAACACAAGAAAGCTTTGCCGAGATTACGTATCCATGGGAAAATGACAATAATGATGAAGAATTTTTTGATAACTATGAAAATTACCTTTCAAATTTAGAAATTAATTCTTTTAAATCATCAAAAGTTATCACAAATAATTCGAAATTATTGATAAAAAGGATGATTATTTGTATACCGATAAATCTCAAGAAATCGAGCTTCGATAGAGATTGTGCTAAACTTTCAAGTGGTATACCTATTCTTCTGTTTCGTTCCGAACAGAAAATCAGTATCTATACATCCAGACTTCTTCGATATGTGTCTCAAAGCCAAAACATGTCTTGAACTTGAGAAAGAGGCAGAACTCAAAACCAAAGTGCAAAATCAAAAAATTTTAAACTCTACTCTTCCGAAGTTTACTAATATTCAAAAAGGCAAATGGAAATCCTCTAATACTTATGTTCCTTTTTCAGTAAATAACAGAGCTTCTGCAAAAGTAGATCAGAGGAAGAACACAGAGAAGAAAAAGCCAGAACTAAAACAAAAGTCTAGTCTAGATAGGTTCTCTAGAACAACTGATACTAGAAAAGACTTTAGAAAGAATAATTGTAATTACCATTCTCGCAATGACAATTCAATTCAACCTTCTATGTTTCAGTCTTCTGAATGTTTTTCACTGTTCTTAAAGATAAAACAATTTTTCTCGCAAACCTCTGATCATTCCAATTCACAGTATGTTTATCACAAAAAGAATAAAACTCAAAAACACCAAAAACCAAAAATAAAGTCTTTACCTTCTGTTAAATCAAAAAACGAGCATACTCCAAAAGCTAACATAACGGGACCCATTATGCGATGGGTACCTAAGAAATTCGATTTTTGATTGCGAAACGAGCGTGTGCATATCCGGTATCTTGACTCTGGATGCTCGAGGCACATGACTGGATCCCAAAATTTACTATCCCAATTCAAGTACAAATCAGGTGGAATAGTAACTTTTGGTGATAATGGTAAGGGTCAAATAAAAGGCTACGGTACTCTACAAGAAGGTAATATCACCTTATCAAAGGTAGCTCATGTTTCTGGCTTGAAACATAATCTCCTCAGTGTAAGTCAACTTTGTGATTCTAAAATACTAGTAGTATTTGATGAAAAACATTGTTATTTATTCTCTAAGGCAGGTGAAGAACTTTGGAGAAGCGGGACGGTGAAAGGTAACTTGTATATGATGAATTTTACCTCTAAGGATGGTAAGGAAACTTTATGTCTCATCTCCAAAAAGAGTGAAGTTGCGTGGCTCTGGCATCATAAAATGTCTCACTTAAATTTTAATAATCTTGAGATGCTTGTTAAAAACAAACTGGTATCTGGACTTCCTGATATTCATTTTCAAAAAGATCACCTCTGCCCTGCATGTGAAATGGGCAAAATTAAACGAGCATCTCATAAATCAAAAAGTGATCATTCTGTACTAGACCTCTGCAATTATTACATGTGGATCTCTGTGGTCCAATTGCAATTCAGAGTCTATCTGGTAAAAAGTATATTACGGTACTAATTGATGAATTTTCCGGATATACTTGGCTTGCTTTCGTTCGTCAAAAGTCGAAGTCCCGGTGGTACTACGAATATGATGACCGTAATTCGGGTTCTTCTACATCGAAGATTCAAAGCAACTTCGAAGTGATAATGGTACGTAATTCAAGAAAGCCAAGCTTGAATCGTATCTTGTTGAACAAGGAATTACTCAAAACTTCTCTGCTGTTCGCACTCCACAACAAAACGGTGTAGTTGAACGTCGCAACAGTAACCTTGGTTGAAGCGACGTAACGATGCTCGCAGCCTTCGGTCTCCCAATTCACTTCGGGCCGAAGGCACATTTGCTCTTGCTTGTTTCACTCAAAACCGTTCAATTATTGTCAAGAGGCATCTCAAAACCTCTTATGAGTCGATTAATAAAAGAAAACCATACGTAAAATTTTTTCATATCTTTGGTTGCAGATGTTTTATCTTAAACGACAGAGATAATCTTGGCAAATTTGATCCGAAGTCCGATGAAGCTAAATTTTTAGGCTACTCGTTAAATTCAAGAGCTTTCCGAGTTTTTAATTTACGAACAAAAACTGTTATGGAAAGCATCAACATTGACTTCGATGATAACACTCAACTAACTTCTGAACACTCTACTTCAGAACTCAAGCTTAATACTGTTACTTCTGACTATCTTTCAGGTTCCAGAGAATCCGAGATTGATGCTATTTTTCATGATTTTTTTTCTGGGCGATGAAGTTGTGTCAGAAGCTATGTCCCCTCCACATTTGCAGATACCTGATATTCTCCAAGCCTCAGGCATTACTCTCTCTGGTCCTGCTTCTTGTTTCCTCCGACACGTCTATTTTTCCAGAAGTTCCCACTACTACATCTGCCAGTCAAGACGCTACTTCTGTTCCATCATCTGAGGGGGAGACACAAGGACAGATGACAAAACAGATACCAGAAGGACATACAGAAGAAAATAAAGAAGATTTTGTGTTTCCAGATGAAATCATTTCGTCAAATGAAACAACCCATTCAATTTCTCTACCCAGAATGACGAAATGGACTAAATCTCACACACCGCATCTTATAATTGGTAGTCCTTCCGAGGGGGTCGTAACACGATCTGCCATCGCAAATGAAGCATTCTTTGTTAATTTTCTTAGTATGATCGAACCTAAACGTGTACATGAAGCCTTAGTTGAACCAAGCTGGGTGGATGCTATGCAGGAAGAACTACTTCAATTCGAAAGAAATAAAGTTTGGCGTCTTGTTCCTTTACCAAAAGGCAAAGTTGCCATTGGAACAAAATGGGTATTTAGGAACAAAAAGGATGAAGATGGAATTGTTGTCGAAATAAAGCTCGTTTGGTGGCTAAAGGCTACCGTCAAGAAGTTAAGGTATCGATTATGATGAAACCTTTGCTCCCGTTGCAAGACTAGAAGCAATAAGATTATTCTTGGCTTTCTGCATACAAAAACTTCAAAGTCTACCAAATGGATGTTAAATGTGCATTTCTTAATGGATGTCTAAAAGAAGAAGTGTATGTCGAACAACCCGATGGTTTCAAAGATGCAAAATATCCAGAATATGTTTATCTTCTTGACAAAGCTTTGTATGGTCTAAAGCAAGCCCCAAGAGCCTGGTATGAACGACTATCTAAGTTTCTGATCAGCAAAGGATATGAAAAAGGTAAAATTGATACAACTACGTTCATCAAAAGAGGCAAAGGTATGTTAACTATAGTTCAAATTTACGTGGATGACATAATATTTGGTTCTACTCATCAAACGAAGTTGATTTGTTTTCTAAGTTGATGGAAACCGAATTTGAAATGAGTATGATGGGAGAATTAACTTTCTTCCTAGGACTTCAAGTTAAACAAAGTACCTACGGTATCTTTATAAATCGAGCAAAATATGTTTCGACATGCTTAAAAAGTTTCATCTTCAAAACTCATCATCCATGAAAACACCCATCTCTCCCGGTATGAAATTAGGACTCGACTCCTCCGGTAAATCCGTTGATATTACCGGCTACGGAGGAATGATTGGTTCTCTTTTATATTTAACAGCAAGTAGACCTGATATTATGTTTGCCACTTGTCTTTGTGCTCGTTATCAAGCCAATCCTAAAGAGTCTCATTTGGCTGCTGTAAAAAAGAATTTTTAGGTACTTAAAAGGTTCACCATCGTTGGGCCTTGGTATCCTAAAAATTCTGGATTTGATTTAATGGCGTATACAGATTCTGATCATGCAGGTTGTAAGCTTGACAGAAAAAGTACATCGTAGTCACAACTTCGGGAAATCGACTTATAAGTTGGACATCCAAGAAACAAAAGCGTATCCACATCTACAAAGCAGAGCCGAATATGTTGCCGCCGCTAGTTGTTGTTCACAAGTTATTTGGATGAAGACCCAACTCGTAGATTATGGTTACGATATACGATAAGATTCCCATCCTATGTGATTCTAAAAGTGCTATCGCCATTACGAAAATCCGATTCGACATTCCAAAACAAAGCATATCGATGTCAGGTATCATTTCATCAAGGATCATGTCGAAAAGGGTACAATCGAAATGTATTTTGTTTCTACTGATTATCAACTCGCTGATATTTTCACAAAAGCTCTTGATGAGAGTCGTTTTAACTTCTTAATTAGCAAGTTGGGAATGCTTAATATGTAACAATGATTTCTTCGTAAGCATCCGAAGCCTCCGAACTATTCGACGATACTTCGAAGTCATCGAAGTCTCGATGTCGTTCGAACTCTTCAGAACACTTCAGAAGCCTCTGAATTCCTCTGATTTTCTGTTTTCATAATAATATTCTTCTTTCAAGAAATATCATAAAGTACAGATTGAGAAACGAGGTAAAGAAGCTACTACAGGGGGAGTTCATCATTCAAGGGGGAGTTTACCATTCAAGGGGGAGTTTACCATTCACGGGGGAGTTTCACAATGAAGAAGATATTCGTCTAAGTCTAACTCTGGTTAGCTGTCTTCTGATTTACTATTTTACTTAAATTTTATTTGAATCTATCTGCTCTGAGTTTCTCTTGCCGCCAAGGTCTCTTAGACTTTTGATTCATTTCAAATTTTTTTTAAAATATAAATCAAGTCGACATGTTTTTCAACTTAATTTTCTATAAATTGATAATTCTTATAATTTCCATTAAATATATAAATTCAATCAACTCTTGCCTCCAAGGTTGTTTAAATCTATATGTTTAATGCAAATTCTTCTTTATTATTCTTTTATAGAAACTAAACTCTCATGTGATTTTTGTTCTCACTTGACTGATTTTTAAACTTAAATAAATAAAATTAAGATTAAATTCTGTGTTTATTCAATTAATTCAAAATTAATTGATTAATTAAACAGATTTTTTTTTTTTACTTTTGTTTATTTCTGCTTTTAAGAAAAATCGCATCTGCTACTAAATCATCATCACACATGTGTCTCGTCGTACACGTGTCTCCAATCGACACCCTGCATGTGTATACCCGCGTGCTTACCTCAGCTCAAATGATCCGTTTTTTGTTTCTCCCCAAACTGAATAACCCCTTCCCATTCTACAGTTTCTCTCTCACATAAAACCCCCAATTTCAACCTTCATCTTCTTCCTCGCAAATATTCCCCAAATCAGTGTTTATTCTCATTGCAAAGACAAAGTGTTCTACTGTCAAGCATTCAAAAGTTCAAAATGGCTTCCAACTGTGCCCATCCTACCAACAATGATGAAGACAGAATCATCGATTCCACTGCTGATAGTACTCCCATTGTAAAACTGCCATTGAAGGCGAACAATGTGCAGGTCCTGCTCAACCCTAACACTTATCAACCGGAATTTCGCATCATGATCGAGTTTCTACAACAGCACCAGTTGAATCGAGCCCTAACCCTAACCAACCCAAACATCCCTGAAATCTATGTCCAAGAACTGTGGCAAACAATGATCATCAAAAATGATGAAACACTCGCCGGTTCTATCACCCATCCTGAACAAGTGGAAATTGCTGTTCAAATCCCAATCACCAAAAGAAAACTCGCCAAATATTTTCATCTTCCCCTATCAGTGATCGAAGTCGACGGGCAAACCATTCCCAATCCTGCCCTAGAAGAAAACCCTTCCACAGAAGCCCTCCTAGCCTTCATCAATCTTCTGGGTTACAATGAACCTCTTACCAGGCTGTCCGAATTCAAAAGGAAGAAGTTGCCCCCAATGTGGAATCTACTCGTCTCCATACTCAACAAGAGCCTAACCTGCAAAATAGGTTCTTTGGATCAAGCTAGCCGAAACATTCTGACGATTATGTATGGGATGTTCTACAATCGACCCTTGGACTATGCAAGTCTCATCTTCCAAGAGATCAAAGCAGCTGTGCATACTAAGGTGCTCCATCAAAGTCAGGGGAAGCCACTACCAGCACTCATGTTCCCACGATTTCTATCCCTCATCACTCATCCTGCAATTGGGGCAATCGAAGCTCCCCTGATTCAGCCATTCTGCAAAATTGCATCAATGAGCTCCCATCGATCAACCATTGACAACATCGGCTACTTCCGCACCAGAGAACTATCCAGGTACATGCTAAACCTAATCCCATCTAGCTCTTCTAATCTCCAAATCTATAGAAGCTCTATGGTTTTCTCGAACGAGAGAATTCCTACCCCGAGCACTTAGAGCCGGTGTAGGTGGTCGTGGTCCGGTGAGCATGAGATTGAAAAAACTAGGAGTGAACATCCGAGTGCTTCTACCCATGCCGACCTTCTATTAAATGAAGGTACGGAGAAGATGTCCACGAGAGACACATATGAGTGTTCCTCTCCAATTCCCCAAAGGGCAACCACAACTTCGAGGTTGACGTCACCACGTCTCCACTCATTGACTTAGAACGACCCGATTCAAACCACCCGAAACCGGCCGTTCGGAGGATACTTCTTCTTCTTCCGAATCAAATTCAACTCGGGGAAAGCACCTCCACTTCATCATCCTCCCAACGGGATGATGATGATAATATAAGAGTTCATTCGCCCAGAACTCGCCACTTCCTTCACCACATGTTCATGTCTCCGTGGTGACATACCAATAAGCACGAGAGGATGCGTCCACATCCTCTCCTAGGATAGATGCCGATGAATTCCCATCGAAGGGTTACTGACCTAGGAATGCACCCCTTACCGGAGTGTTTACACTTCATCAAGGTAAGCATATTGTCTTCAAGACCTCATCCTCTCGATGATGAGGATCTTGTTGAAACAGTCAGAACAACCGAAGAGGAGCCTGTGCATAATAGCCCTCAAGGACTGGTTGGAAGTCCTTCTACACTCAACATCAAAACAGGTGTAGAAGGCCCCTCTGAACGCGAGGGTAAAGGGGCTCCATGTGTTGGAGATGCACCGGTTACATCTTCGATTTTGTCACAAATGCGGCGTTCTTGGCATTTGCCGATCAAATTCGAGATACCGTGGAAGATCTAAAATTATCCGTCACAACTAATCATTCTATTCTTCTGAGCCTTCAATTTCAAATTGAAAGGCAAAACTCTCTTTTAGCAGATCTTCAGCGCCAAATGAGTACCTCTCAAGAAGATCAGAAGGCCTATCTTGCTGAACAACTTCTCGCTCTTGAATAATGGTCTTCAAGCAAATACGGAGGCAATATCTCAACTTCCCGAATCTTTACGTGCCTCTCGTAGACTACGGCTCTACGGTGGCCGATATACAGAAGATTCTCCAGACCATCATCACTTCTGATGATCCGTCTGTGTCTACGCTTGTCAAGAAATCTGACCTCGCCTCTTTCCAGAAGATTATTCTTGAGCGAATGTTGACCATCGCTTCAAAGTACTCTTCCAAGCCCTCCACATCGTCAACTGACCAGAAACTTGCTGCTCTCGAAACTACTATCTCTCAACTTGTGCCTCTCGGTTTCTTCTCTTGCCGAGGCGTTTACTTCCGGCGAAAGCCAAGGAAGAAAGGGCTTGCGTAAAGGCGTAACTAAAAGAAAACGTTCGAGGATCGGGATCCCGATTCTCGAAGGGGGAGAAAGGTTACGAGCCTAAGCAAGCCAAACAAACACCACCGAAACAAACACGACCACCGCCGACTCTTCAACGCCAACACCATCACAAACAACCCTCTTCTTCAAAACAAGTGCCACTCACTCCAACACCTCCGGCTACGCATTACGGTCCTCTACCCGCAGATCCGGAGCTAGCTAAGTTTATTACGGATCTTATGGGAAAAAGCGAATCCCGAGCTCTCCGGTGAAAGGGCTGAAGTAGTCGAGCTCACGAAGAACGAGAACGAGCTAAAGCCGCAAAGGAAAGAGCTAAAAGGGCCGGAGAGGAGGATGAGGAAGTGTTCGTAGCCGAAAAAGAGAGAGAGAAGAGATAATACGCCGAGGCTAATAGTTGAAGAACAAATAGAGATAGAGAGGGCCGAAAAAGAGAACACGGAAAGAGAAAAGGCTAGACTTAAAGAAGAACTACGAGACAAAATTTTGAAGGCAGAAGAAAGAGCAAGAGTCGAGCGAGAGGCCGCTCGAAGCGAAAGGAGATCGAAGAGAAGAATTTGAAGAAAAAGTAAATAAAGTTGGAAACATTGTTGGAAATATTGAACTTCCAACAATTGAAGTTGAGAAAAGGCACATGTATGCTCCAACGGATCGTAAGATTTATCTCATGATGCCTAACTTCGCCAACCAATACAATGTTAGCGGTGAAGTTAAAGATAACTTCATGGCTCATAAACAAGACGAAGACAGCTTTTCACTACTTGTTCCAATTACAAAGATAACGACCATGAAACATAAGCGAGTTTCAAGATACACCCATTTGGTACACAATCTACGAGATAGTCAGATCAAACAACAAAAGTTATTACATATGTGATAATGATCTGTTGTCCATCCATCCAGCTGATCTCATTTTTCTGGAAGAATTTATGAAGACTCAGCTTTCTGAACGCAAAGATCCACAAGACCAGGTTGCCTACACTAGAATTATTACGTGTATGAAATCATACATTAGATACAAAAGGCAGTCGACTTCCGATTGGATTAAATTTCAAAATGGATAATCTGGCTATCTCTGCACCAAATGAGGAACTTGAAGGGATAAGCAAATTCAGAGTGGGTAGACTTCTTACTGAACCAGAAGAGGGAATCATCTTCAAAAGACCAAATGGAAAGAGCTTCTTTCGCATCAAAGAAGCTCACAAATACTCTTACGAGGTAGTCTACATCATCAAGTGCTTTCTTTGGCTTAGACACGACAAATCCAGAAGTTGCAAAGAAAATAGAGAAAAGACTTGATGGACTTCAGAAGAACAGAGAGCTTATCAATAATATTTCAAGTATCGTCGCTGCTGTTGATCCTCTCTGAAGAAAATTTTTTTTTACTTCATACTTAGGGGGAGAATGTTAGATATTAAAGTATGAGTCAAAGAAGAGATGTCTACAAATGTCAACACACACTTCTTGTTATAACTAATTGTTGTTAGACGCTCCCTTTATGACACATGGCACTTTGTAATTGGCTAGCATTTTGACTTTCTGTCTTTGTATTTGTATAAATAGCATTGTATTGTGTTTGTAAAAAAAGTCGATAAATACATTTACATTTTGAAGAATACTGTGCGTAATTCATTTCATAATCTTTGTTCTTCACTCTGTTTACTGTTCTATTGATTTAAATTGTTAATTGATCTGCTTCCGCAATTCACTCAGATTCAATACTCTCAATTAACAATCGGTTTAAAGGAATCTGGAACCAACAGTTGTACCACATACTAATATAATAAATAAAAGAATGACTCTTGTTGCAAAATCAAATACTGTTGATTCTTGTTCATGTACTGATTTGTTAAATTTTCTGAAGAATCATATTCATTGCATTAATTGTGGTCATCATAATTTTCATCTCAATTACAGAATAGATAAGAAAAATCTTGAGACACCAATTCAGAACTTTTCAGCAAAGTTGGCAAATAAACATAAAAATAAAACCAAAAATAAAAACAATACTAAGAAAGACAAATCCAAAAGTTCTGAACAATCTTCTGAATTTCAAAAGGTTAAGTCAAAGTTCAGAACTTCAAAATTTATGACTAGTCTCACAGGACCCATTCTTAAATGGGTACCTAAATCTTTTTGCAGATATGTCATGTGTGGGTCTTAGATTCAGGATGTTCAAGACACGTGACACCTTTCAAAGAGCTTCTAACTGATTATCATGAGAGGTATGGAGGAACAGTTAGCTTTGGAAATAATGCAAAAGGTTATGTGGGAGGATATGGAACTTTTTCCAAAGGAGATATCAAAGTGATGAATGTTTTCTATGTTGAAGGTCTAAAACATAAGATCTTCAGTATAAGTCAGTTTTCTGACAAGTATTGGAAGGTCAATTTTGATATAGAATATTGTCATGTTCTGAGTTCATCAAACAAAAATGAATTAACTGCTTATAGAGATGGGAGATATCTACACTGCTACTTTCACAGCAGATGGTAAATTACAAGGAGATTGTCATATTTCCACAATAATGAAGAATGATAGTTGGCTTTGGCACAGAAGAATGTCACATCTGAACTTTAAAGCCATTTCTGAACTGGAAAAACACAACTCTGTAAGAGGACTACCAAAGATCAAAAGAAGCTCCCATCCTCTGAAAATGCTATCTTCATTCAAAGCTCCACTTGAAATGCTACATATGCTACATATGGTGAAAAGAAGTATATTCTTGTCATTGTAGATGAATATTCAAGATATACTTAGGTTGAATTTTTAATACTCAAATCTGACACTTTTGAAAGGCTCATTCCTTTTCTGAAGAAAATTCAAGTTCTCCTTCAACTACCAATCCAAAAGATCAGAAGTGATAATGGCACAGAATTTAGAAATTCTACACTTCAGAACTTTTTGGAATCTGTTGGTATATCACACAACTTTTCTTCTGCCAGAACTGCTCAACAGAATGGTGTTGTTGAAAGGAAAAATAGAACTTTGGTAGAAGCTGCAAGGACCATGCTAGCATATTCTGAACTCCCTTTGTCTCTGTGGGCAGAAGCAATTGCAACTGCATGTTTTACTCAGAACAAGACTATTCTTAATAGAAAACTACTTAAAACTCCTTATGAAATTATTAAACAAAGAAAACCCTCTATTGATTACATTAAAATCTTTGGTTGCATGTGTTTTCTTCTGAATGATACACAACATCTAGACAAAGATCCAAGGCATACAGAGTACTCATCAAAGGAACTCAAAGGATATTGAGACTTCAAATATCAGATTTAGTGAGCCAATAGTGACTTCTGAATAAAACAGTTCAAAACTAAGCTTAATCAAGTTTCTAAAATTTTGGATTCAGAAAACAACAAGACAGATCACACTTCTTAATCTAAAACTTTACTTAAATCCAATTTAGACACATTATGCCAAGACATAATTGATATTTCTGTGAATGTTTCTGTATATTATCAAAATCCTTTTGTTCTCAGAAGTAATCCAGAACAAGAGTCTACCGAACCCACAATATGAAATATTTCTGGACCACCTATCTCAACCTCAAAAGAAGACTGGGTTCTGAAAGGTTCTAAAGTGGCTAAGCAAAGCTAAGCAAAGCCTAAGACATAACTTCTGAAGTGGCTACTTCAGTAGTTCTGAAGTTTATGAAGAAGTTCTGAAGAAGTT
The DNA here is from genome assembly GCA_036898165.1 of Silybum marianum. Taxonomy (NCBI): domain Eukaryota; kingdom Viridiplantae; phylum Streptophyta; class Magnoliopsida; order Asterales; family Asteraceae; genus Silybum; species Silybum marianum. The sequence goes on along the minus strand of CM072533.1, from coordinate 27,142,897 downwards.
CTGAAACAGTTTTGAACTTGTCTGTCATTATTGTATTGTTACTTTAACATATCAATATGTATATAAATAGACAGTTTGTTAGATAGTTTAACTAATGTTGATAAAATAGAGCTTGTAAAAATATACATTTTGTAATACTGTTTGATAATCAATATGACATACAACTTCAGTGATAAATCTCTTGTTCTTGTTCTTTAAACTTTTTACATTCTTGATATTTGGGATCTAATAGATCTTCCTACTTCTGAACCTATATTTCAGAAATAGTTCAAGTCATTTTTGAACTTGTTGTTCCTGTTTCTGAACCTACGCCTACTATTTCTGAAACAGTACAAAATCTTGAATTTAAGGGGGAGACTTCAGATCTACATTCAGTTATCAATCATGATACTGAAGCTCAAGCAATCATTAATGATTATGACTCCTTAATGTCTCATCTGTTCAACCATTACCAAATGTGAACAAATGGACATCAAATCATCCAATTCATCAGATTATTGGTGATGCATCTAAAGGTGTACAAACAAGGTCAGCCACACCAAATGAGTGTATGTATGTGAATTTTTTAAGCAGTATGGAACCCAAAAAGCCATATGAAGCCCTTCAAGATCCAGACTGGGTTTTAGCTATGCAAGATGAGCTAAATCAAATTGAAATAAACAAAGTCTGGAGATTGATTCCCAAACCAAAAGATAAATTAATTACTGGCACCAAATGGGTTTTCAGAAATAAAAAAGATGAACATGGGATTGTTGTGAGAAACAAAGCAAGACTTGTAGCTAAGGGATATTGTCAACATGAAAGAATTGATTATGATGAAACCTTTGCTCCTGTTGCAAGATTAGAATCTATCAGAATTTTTCTTGCATATGTTGCTCATAAAAACATGAAGGTCTTTCAAATGGATGTTAAGTGTGCATTTCTGAATGGAATTCTTCATGAAGAAGTGTATGTTGAAGAAATAGAAGGCTTTGTAAGTAAAGAATTTCGTAGATCATGCTTACATCTTAGACAAAGCCTTATATGGACTTAAACAAGCACCAAGAGCATGGAATGACCCTCTCACAACTTTTCTTCTGAACTCCAAGTTCAAAAGAGGTATAGTAGATACCACTTTATTTCTGAAAAAGGAAGGTGATGATATGATATTAATACAAATATATGTAGATGATATTATATTTCCTTCTACTGTTCTAGTATTCAAACTCCAATAGCCACTTCAACAAAATTAGAACCTCATTTGAATGAAAAATCTGTTGATTAGAAAAAGTATAGGGGCATTATTGGATCTTTGCTTTACTTAACAACTAGTAGACCAAATATAATGTTTGCTACATGTATTTGTGCTAGATATCAAACTAATCCTAAGGAATCTCATCTTCTTGCTGCTAAAAGAATCATTAGATATCTCAAAGGTTCTCCTTCATTGGGACATTGCTATCCAAAGGATTCTGGTTTTGAGCTAACAACTTTCATAGATGCAGATCATGGTGGTTGTAAACTGGACAGGTAAAGTACATCTGGATCATGTCAATTTTTAGGTGATAGACTTGTGAGTTGGTTTTCAAAGAAGCAGAATTGTGTTTCAACTTCTACTGCAGAGGCTGGATATGTTGCTGCTGCAGTTTGTTGCTCACAAGTAATTTGGATGCAAACACAGCTAAAAGACTATGGTTACACATTCAGAAAGATACCCCTCTATTGTGACTCAAAAAGTGCAATAGCAATTACTGCAAATCCTGTTCAACACTCAAAGACAAAGCACATTGATGTAAGATATCATTTTACCAAAGATCATGTTGAGAAAAGTAATATTGAAATGTTTTTTGTTCAGACTGATTATCAATTGGCTGATTTATTTACCAAAGCACTTCATGAAAAACGTTTTAACTTTTTGGTAAGTAAATTGGGCATGATGAATATGTCTATGGAAGCATTAAGCATCAATTATGAATTAAAAAATATTTTCTAACCTTATTCAATGAAATTTCTGAGAAATCTTAACTTCAAAATTTCTGCAGTTATGTTTTTCAGAATGTTATATTTCATTATTCTGAAGTATAATTTTTTTAATTTCCAAACTTGATTGTCTTACAATACTTTCAATTATTTTTTTTCATTTCTCTAATTTTTATTTCTAACAACTTTGATGTTTAGCACTGTTTAAGGGGAAGAATCATAGTTATTCTTGATTCAAGGGGGGAGTGATACTAAAATCCAAGTCTTCAGTACTCTCCTATATCATCAAAGATCTGAAATGGTGGGTAAAAGTTCAAAACTTACAAATCTGAGAAGTATGGACAAACTTCTGAAGATAAATCTTTTTCCATATTGTTCAAACCTACTTCTGAATTATTAAAATGTTTTAAATTTTTCAGAAGTTTGTAGATTTAAATTATTTTCGTGGATATGAAGTTTTAAAAGTTAAGTTCTGAACTTATTTCGAAAGTTCTGAAGTGTTTCTGAATTATTTCATTCAAACTTCTGAACTTATTCTCAGAAGTTCTGATCTTTTTCTGAAGTTTTTGAACTTGTTCTCGGAACTTTTCTTCCCGTTGTGAAGACTAATCGTGTACCACGTGTTTTAATTTTCATTGGTCAATTCCTAAACACGTCAATTAAATGGTTCATTTATCTGAATAAATGATGATTACTAATCTAATCACCATTACTTTTTGGCCACGTGTCCATCCACGATTATCCAGACATTTGTAATCCATGGCTTCATCTTCGTCTTCACTTTTTAGCAATCTTTCCCTCCGAAATCTCTCTGTGTTTATTGATCTTCAATCAAACTCAAAATCCTTACTCATTTTCAAAAATGTCTACTTCCAATGTTCAATCTGCAAAGGTCGTGCTTTAGTGTCAGTAATGGATCATCAAGTGATGCTTCATTCAAAATTGTTCCCAAGAAGATAATGGTTGGATCAATGGAGATCAATCTGGAAGATGATCAGATACTGAAAGACATTGCTACTACTGTTATTTCTGAAGCTGGCCCTTCGAACCCAAACCCTAACCCTAACTCTAACCCGCGCACTGAGAAAAATGGGGAAACCCAAATTAAGCCCAGTGATGTGGCTTCTGAATCGAATGTTGGTGTTGTTGATTCTCATTCTCGTGCACAAAGTAGTGATGGACCTGATTTGTCAAAGTTGTACGTTCCTGAAGAAAAAAGACTTGACATCAAGAAGAACAAATGTGCTCTGAACTTTAAGTTTACTGATTTCAATGAAGATCAAATGATTTTGATTGAAATTTTGAAGAAACATCCCCTTCGATCTCTTTTATCAAGAAAGTTTTTGGTCCCTGCTTCATATCTACAACAATGGTGGTTTCATGCTAAAGTCGATGAAGAGGCAGATGATATTTCCTCTTATGTTCATGGCTATAGGGTATGTATCTCTGTTGAAGATGTTAGAAATATTCATTTTCTTCCCAAGGCAAATGAATTTGTTGGGAAAACATCATTTGATCCCATTCCATCTTCTTCTGAGATGATTTCATACTTTATGAAGTTAGGCTATTCTGAACAATTGAATGCTTTAAGTTCCTTCAGAAGGAAGTGTTTACCCCCAATCTGGTATTGTCTATTTACAAATCTGAACACTTGCCTTTCTGGGAAAAGTTCAAGCCTGGACCAAGTATCTGCAAATGGAAGGATCATTTTTCATGGTGTTACATTTAATAAGCATTATGATTATGCTTCACTTATATTTGAAGAACTCAAGTCTGCAGTTTTGAAGAAATCGACATACAACTACATACCATTTTATAGATTTTTTCAAACCTTTATCAAAGGTGCCATGAAAGCTGTTCCAGTCATTCCTGTTTTAACTCATGAGGTACATGTTCCACTTTTTTCTATGCATAGTCTCAGGCCACCAAATGCAAAATTACAATTTCCCAATCCTTTATCACTTCCTGATTATTTACTTACATATGTAAATACAAACAATAGGATTATGAATGAGTTCTATGAATCAATGGGACTACAAAAACCCGTAGTCTCTTCCCCTGATTCCAACAAGAGTGGTGAGCATCGTGAGGTGTCTAGATTTCCTAGGCAAAGTGGGGAGGCTGTTCATGGGGGAGAACAACCTCATGGTGTGAAGAGGAACAATGTAAATGAGAGGTTGGGTAGAAGAGTAAGAAAAAGAACTGAAGAGAGGAGAACATAGGTAAAAGAAAAACAAACATGTAATCCAACTTTTCTAAGCCGGGCACCCACATCATCTATTACTCCACACTCTTTGGTGGGTAATATTGAAAAAGCCAGTGAGCCCATGGAAAATCTTGTTAGCCCCCCCCCCCCCAGCCACTCACCCATCTCTCAAAAGAAGGGTGTTTCAAAAACACACATGGGGCAAGCAGCTCGTTTACCAATAGTTTCCCATTTGGAAGAGTCTATTGTTGAAAAAGAAGGAAATATGGCCCCCCTTCACAGCTTTGAGCACATTGAGTCTGAGAGTCCACTCATTCTTGAGCCTAATGAACCACTCATTGTGAAAAATTTCACGCAAGCACACATCTTTCAGATGTCCTAATGCAAAGTGTTTGTCACATTGCTACAACAACCATAGATATACCTAGTACAGGATATCAAGGATTAGTTGAAAGTCCTGGTGGGGTGAACATCACTAAAGCCCCATCCACAGAATCTATTGTCGTTCATGATGCTGTGGCATCTACAGGCCTTAATCTGAAGGACTGTAAACAAGACCATTTGTTGGTCTTGGAACCTTTCCCACATCTTCTGAATTCTCAGAATTCAAGGATTTCCGTACTTCTGAATTTGCAAAGATTCAGAAGGACATAAAGGATTTGACGGATTAATCTTCTAAGGTGATGGAGGATAGGTTGGATAAACAGGAGGTCACTGTGGTAAACAAGTTGAATAATTTTCAGCTATCTACTTCAAATGATCTACAATCTTTTAAGCAGGCAATTCTGAATGCTTTTTCTAAGGTTGTATCAACAGTAGCTTCTCTGAAGACTTCTATGCCTTCTACTTCTTCTACTTAGCCAGAATCTTCCCAATTTGCTACAAAGGAAGATATCTCTCAGATTCTGAATTAACTATCTTCAATTCAGAATTCTTAATCATCTCTGAATGAAAGACTCTCTGTCTTAGATTGCAGGCCTCAAGTAGATACTTTGAAGAGAAGTCTTGATGATCGGGATCCTGATAATCAAGAGGGGGAGAAGAGATAGAAAGTATCTGAAGATGTTGAGATACCACAAACTCAGACTTCTGGAAAATCTTCTAAAGAAATTCAGAATGTTGTTGGTGAAGATGTTAATAGAGTTTCTGAAACTATAAATGACATTTTACATGCTGAAACAGAAGGTCAAGAGGCTGAACATATTACTTCTGAAGAACTGGTTAAAGAAGGATATGAGACTGAAAAAGTGTCTCGTGATTCTGAAAGAAATATAAGCTCAGAAGACACAGATATTGTTCCTGATTCTAATGAAGAGATGTTGAATGAATATTTGGCCTTTGAAGAAGCACTTGGAGAACCTGGTGATCCTTCAGATGTGATAGTGTTTGAACATGATGTAGAGATGGAGGAAAATGTTGAAGAAGAAGAAAATGAACATAGAGAAGTGGTGATTTGGAGACCACAAGTTCTGAACGTGTTGGATAGTGATAAAATACCTGAAAACCTTTGGAGGTTATTCTGAATAATCCAAGGAATCTGAAGTGTAGATTCTTGGATGAAAGATTGGCTATTTTCAAAGATTTTGTGAACCAACCAGCTGAATTCTTTGACATAGAGATGGACTTGTGTCATTTGCATGATGTTGAAGTCTTAGATGAAATTCTGATGGTCTTTTCAGAAAAGCTAGAAGTTAGATTCAGATCTTGCATTATTATTCCTTCAATCAATCTTTCTTTTCTTGAAGAACCTATCATTGATAAGGTGTATGAAAGAGAAACACTGTATGACAATTCTAGAGATAGCCAGCTTATCTTTCCAGAAGATTCTTAGAGTCATCTGTACAGAAGAAATATGAAGTATGCGACTCTTGAAGATTTTCTTAATGATGAATGGTCTGAAGATCACATTTCAAAGGTGAAGATGTATGTACAAAAGCATGGAATTCATGATTTACATGACTCCACTTTGATTAAGAAGATCAGGTGCTTTACTAAAACCTTTGTAGAAGATCTTTTCATTGTGAAGTTTGGAGCTAAAAGAAGAGATGGTACTCTAACAGAGTTCTCTCTAATTGATTTATATAAGCCGAGGTTACAAGATAAACTTAATGTTCTAGCTTTCTGTGTGAAGAAAGAAGAATCTGAACTTGTTTCAGAAATCAGACGTATTTTGGGAATTTATATCAGAAATCTTATAAAGTAAACCTTTTAGAGCCAGCTAGTATTGAAAGGGCTGGGCTAACCAAAGTGTTTACAAATCCAGATATAGGTTTAATGTATGAAGTAGAAGGAAATTATTACACTTTCATTGTATCTGATATCCCAAAGTATTTAACCTCCACTCTGAATTGGCTTCTGAATTATGCTGAATGGTTTGTCACTGCAGCTGATATAAAAGAAGAGATAGTCTATCTAATCAAGGAAAGAATAAATTCAGAGAGTGTATTAGAAAAAGTTATCTTGCTGGGCACAAAAGAGTGAGCAAGATTAAAGGAGCTGATTATATTCTGAGCAATGTATATGACTTTCAGATTCATACTAAAAAACAAGACATAGAAGAAATTTTGAAGCTTTGGAAGATCGTAAGTTCAGAAGAAAGCCTATAGAAGTAGAAAAGGGAAGGAAAAGGTTTATAAACACAGATCTGAAGAAATTGCTCCTGTCACTCAAATTTCTGAATCTGAACATCTGCAAGAGCAAAGAATTGAAAAGAATGCTTTCACTACATTTCTTGAGTACTTTCATCCAGAAATGTTCATGGAGTATGAACAAAAGTTCAATTATATTGACTGTTGGACCAAGAAATCTTTTGGGTGGAAGCAATGGTACTCAGAAATAATAAGGAAGATCATAATTCCTGTGAATGAAGCTAAGAAAGAAAGCCCAACTGTGAAAGTGATTACTGCAGATGTAAAGACAAGAAATAATTACAAGTATGCATTCTTCACCGTGGAAAGAAAGGATGGTGAGATCTCCACATTCTTAAACGCAGATTTTCAGAATGTTCACCTTAGAGACTTACTCAGAGTCTACAGAAGTCTCTATCCTTTTCATGATTCTATTGCCAAATTTAGAAAATCTTTCCCAGTTCTCAGAGATGGCCTTTACAGAGAAATCATTTGGGCTGCAAAGACAAATTTTCAACTTGCCAAACATAGAGAATCTTAAAAGAAGCACACTGGTTATTCAGCCTCCAGGATTTGTTTGTAAATGCTTTGAAGAGTTTTTGTTTATAAGATTTGAAGAACTTCATAAGTGTTGCAATGGAACTTTAATGGCCATAAGAGACGGATAGATAAAGAGACAGAATAAAAGGCAGAAAAACTTAAGTGATGAAGAATGGGAAAAATACAGAAAGCTTGCTCAGGAAATGCTTAGAATCATTAAATCCTTCCTTGAATACGGAAGTCTTATTCTGAAGGATGTCAGACAAATCTTAAACTTCTGGAGTTATGATTTGAACTTTTGAAGCTAAGGGGGAGATTGATAGATATTAGAAGATAGCTTCAAAAGAAGATTGGGTTCTGAAGACAACTTAGTTCAGAGGTTCTAAATTAGTTCTGAAGTAAGAAAGGTCCAAAACTCAAAAGACGAGCAAAGCAAAGCCTAAGGCATAACTTCTGAAGTGGCTACTTCAGAAGCTCTGAAGATGGTTCTGAAGATTCTACTGAAGAAGTCCAGAAATAGTTTTGAACTTGTCTGTCATTTATGTACTGTATCTTTAAAATTTCTGTTTGTGTATAAATAGATTGTTTGTTAGAGCTAACGTTGATAAATCTTGTAAAGATACACATTTTGTAATACTGTTTAGTAATCAATACAACATACAAATTCAATGATAAATCTCTTGTTCTTGTTCTTAAATCTTTCTACATTCTTGATATTTGGGATCTAACCCAAGATACCAGATATGCACACGCTGTTTCTGCAATCAAAATCAGAGAGATTTAGGTATCCATTTGATAATAGGTCCTTTGATGTTAGGTTTAGGTTTCTGAACTATCTTTTTCCTATTGTGCAGAATTATGCACAACTTTTCCATGTTTTCCAGAGACTACGGGTTTGCCTGTGTTTGTTTGAATTGTTTCTATGGTTTTGATTTTTAAAGTTCGAGTTCTTACGATTATCAGAGAAATAACCAGAAGGCCTTGAGAAAAATTGTTTAAGTTTTTGGAATAAAGAGAAGAATTCAGAGTTCTGAAACATAAAAGAATTCATTGAATTTTCATTACTAGAATGAGAATTACAATTGTTCTTATTTCTGTCTATTCTAGTATATGTTGTTCTATTGAACGTCTTATCTAGTCTAGACATATGCTTTGGAACATATGAATTCTTATGTGGAGGCTTCTTTTGTTGAGACTTCTCTGGAACTTTGGGTTTTACTGAAACATAAGTATAAGAACTAGCTTTCCATTTTCCTTTTTCAAAAGAAGTAACCTTCTGTGATTGAGATTTCAGAGACTGGTACTTAAGATTTTCTTTCTTTTTAAGATTTGCCTCCTTTTCGAGTTTGTGGCATGTCTTAGCTTGTAAACACATCCTAAGGAAATCTGGATGGATCGAAATCTCTTTTATTTGTTCTTTAGGAGGAACAGAGATCAGTGGTATTCCACTTAAAAGTTTTGCAACATTTGTTCCAGCAGCTCTAATTTCTAAAGGTTCATTTGTGTTTAAAAATGGAGCATTTTTGTGTTTAATGACCTCTGGAAGTTTTGAAAACTAGAAGGTAAAAGATTTTCAAGATGTGAAATATATTTTTCTGAATTTTCAAAAAAATCATCATCATTTTAATTATCATTTTCCCAAGGATAAGTGATAAACTCATCATTGCCTTCGACTCCACTAGGATTTAAACCTACAAAAGAGCAGAGAAAAATCTCTGAATGGTTTTTAGAAATTTGTTTGAGATTTGTTTGATTAGATTTAAAACGTTCATCTAAAGTTGTAAGAATGCCTTTTTGAAAACTGAGTCTAAGCTCTTCTTCTTCCTGTACATGTATGATCTCATCAGCCTCTAGGTTTAAGGTTATACGAGTGAATGAACCAAAATTAAAATTATCACCCTTCTTGAAAATAAGTTTTAGATCAACTTGAGTTGACTTTCCAGAAGAGTATTTGATATTGTGGATCCTAGATTTATCAAGAACAATATAAATATTAACGAAAACGATAATAACATGATGCTTTTAAAAGTACTTCGTAGTCGGATATCTTACTTGGAATGATTACAGTATTGATCTAACAGTATTTCAGCTCTATAGTAATCGACTTCTTCTCCATATGAATCCCTATACTCCTATTTACATTGATAGGACTAATCTATTTAAGGAAGGAAAAGTTTAAGGAATTATAAACTTCCTTTTACATTTAAGCATATCATTTCCTTATTTTGACACAATACACTTTTAGTCCTAACAATCTCCCCCTTTGTGGAAAAATAAATCTTCATCTCTTTAGCTCAAACATGCCTTCAAATCTTCTAAGGGTCTGACGAAATATTATCCTTTCGTCAATTATCTTGATAGCATCCAAAATCTAATTTCTTCTAGACGAGCTCATCCTTGTAGTACACTTTTGATCAACACTAATCTCCGTAGATAATCTGTTGCGAATTCCTCATAATGTTCCATCAGAATAAGCAGCAACCTCGTCAAACCGCAGAAATCTTTTCTCACCTTTCATATGCATCCACACTACTACTACGTCAAACCGCAGAAATCAATACAACTACCGTTGTAACATAGTGTTTAACCAAATCAGGAATTCTTTGATTGGGTTTTGCGATATGAATTTTCTTTTGTTAACTTTCAATGCCTCGTTGCAGATCATGAAGGTAACTATATCGGAGTTCCTTTTGAATGTGCCGCACCACCGCTCTTAAAGCTCTTTGTTCGTCCTCGTTTCTTTTCTTCTTGTCTGATAACTCGGTATACAAAGTTTCAAAGTCCAAAATGTCAAGACTAGCAAAATCAGCTTCGGAGAAAGTATACACTTTTCCATCTTCTCATCGAACTTTGAAAGTCCGATACTCGACTTGGAAAACTTTGTCAGAACAAATCTGCATAATTCTGATAATCTTGTGTCGTGAAATCACTTTGGATGGCCTTCGAGCTTTCATCTTCATAATGTGTGCCAAGTTTTCTGATTTCATATTCTTCCTGGATATCCGTTCCATGGTTCATTCAAGATAAGGTACACGGATTTGCTGATTTACCCACATTGGCTTGCTTTCCGTTAGCATCCTTTGCCACCGAATTTGATGAGGTAGTAGTTTCGGTTCATTTGTATCTCTAGAAACAAAATTATTTTCCCAATGCTTCAAATTAAGATAATCTTGTTCTTGGAGAACTGGTTCATATGGGTCTTAAAACCATTTTTTCACGGAGTTCCTTAGATTTTGTACATCTATTATCTCTTCATTGGCCTCCGTTTCAACAGCTTCAGACGTGCTCTCAAAATTGATATCTACCTCGGGCTTTTCAACCGTAGGCATATTAATTTCTTGAGTCACAATGGGACACTGTTTTTGGCGGGATGACGGTGCAAATGAACCAGTAGAAGCTGGAGCAGATGTTTGAGACTAAGTTCTTGAAACTCAGCGTGTCTCCCCCTCAAGGCGATTAGGAGCAGAGCCCGGATCATCCTGATCATGACGAGGGGCAGGAACGGAAACAGCCGGTCTACAAGAGTCCTAAAGTTCAGTGCGAAGAGCGGTAATGGCACCAAGAAGCTCATCATGATTCATTTGTTTAGTCGTATGCATATCAGATAACTTATGTTCCATGTCGGCTTTGAATAGATCAGACTCATACCAACTGACTGTGGGAATTTCTATAATAGGTCAAACTCATACCAAGTGACCCCGAGCAGTGGCTTCGGCAGGCAGATTGGCATACAACATGGACATGAGTTCATCATTGTTGTATTCATATCTATGTGGTAAAGGAGGCCGATTCCGGGGATCCGGGGTCGGATCAGGATGCTGAGGTTGCGGAGGTGGAGTACGACTACTGCTTGGTCGGGAAGAGCTGGCTTGATTCGGATCTCACTGCCGGGAGCGTGAAGCTTCAAGTAATTCCTGAACAAATGCATGTCTTTCAGCAGTCATGCGAGCCACATGAGCATCCAAAGACGCTTTAGCCCGTTGAAATTGAGCATCCATAAGAGCTTGAGCCTCAGGAGGAATTATGAATTGAGGAGTAGGGGTACCTGAAAGGGAAACACTGGGATCACGTAGATTACCCGTTGACATCATAGTTGAGTAAACTGGATGACCTACGTTCAGGGGTGGCAGTGATGTGGCACTGGTAGGATTTCCTTCCAACCCTCATGGAATGTCCAGAAGGGACATCACTATGGAAGTTCCGACTGGGCCACATAGGCTCGCAGTGTGTAAAGACTAGGGTTCCATAATTGGATATAGACTCGAAGTGCACTCAAATGAAGTCGAAGCAGGTGAGCTACTCCCTCTTGATTCAATAGTTATGCCTTCCTAATGGAGGGGAGATAGATATGGAGCTAAACTCACAAGTATATTTGAAACTGTCGGTTGTTGGGAGCCTTCAGAGTGGTTAGGAGGGGCGTGCAACTGCGCTGCTAGGTCCACATTGTCTTGTCCACTAGACATACCCAACGAATGAGTAGTACTAGCAGAGGTGGTTACCTGGATGGGGGTATCGGGTATCGCGCAGACAATAGTTTTTCTCTTCCCATCACCCACGCTCACAATTTCTTTTTCAACTGAATCTCCCTCCTCTCTCCTTATCTCTACAAACTTAGGCTCGGTGAACATGTCGAAAATGGATCCAGAGAGCTGGTCTTTTTCAAAATCAAAGGGTTCATTTGGCTCATCATTGTCAGAAGAAGAATATGATAGAGATGGTTGATGGCGAATTCCGCGGATAGCATGTTCTTCGACGGCTGTGGATCGTTGACAACGGGTAAGTGGTTGATCAACGGATTCATCTTCATCAGACGATCAAGGTTGGGAGCGAACACGGGTATGACTGACAAGCATTTTGAAGCGAGGAGTATGGTGTGAATAAAAAGCAACCCGTGGATTAGTAGGCGGCGAAATCGGGGCAGCTGTTGTTGGGGTAGGCTGATCAGGTGCACCGCCCTCGTCATCCCCCCTTACAGTTGTCTCAACACCTTGTTCAGGATCCCCATGATTCTGAACCTGCTCAATGATCCTAGGACCCTCTCCTTGCTCATGATGTTCCTCGTGGTTTGGCTCCTGGGCAGGCGCAACCGGAGGTGGTTCAGCCATTAAGCCGTTCCTCTCCCTATATGCTATAACACTCGGTGCAGTCTAACCAACAATGGCAAGTAAGGCTTTAGGGATAGGCATGATGAATTCGAAGTGTCGTCATTTAGTTTGAGGAACTTGAGTTAGTTGGTTGGCCCCAACGGGGATCCTGTTCTTCGGGAAATATTAGGTCTGGACGTCATCATTGCATGAATGAATAGCTAAAGAACCCGTTGAAAGGGTATGAAAAGGCGATCACGAAAGTTGGATTTGTCTTCAACAAGTTCTACGAAGTCCGTCCGGATGAGGATCGCATAATCGTAGTGACGGTTGAAGACGATCCCATGAAACATCCGTAAGGCCGCAGTACTTGCTTTGTCCATTACAGGTTTTGCTAGTGAGACATCAATTAACGATGGTGAACAACGAGAACCAGATCTGTGGCAGGTACATCCTTTTCAACTGTCCGGGGCTCATTAGAGGTTCAGGGGAGTTATATCCTAGGGTCCGAATATCATTACAGAGTTCCTCTTCGATCACGAGGGCATCAAATGGTCTGTCTTCGGTTGCGACAGGTAGACGAAGGATTTGACGAATCCTAGATTGTGTCAGACGGATGACATAGTCATCTATCTTGGCAGTGAAATGGTGGTTGCCTTCAACAGGATGGTACGTCAAGGTATACTAGAACTGCTGAAGATAAAACAGGGGAACTCGATGATCTAGGGCAAAAGCAAAGCGAAGGGGGTGGCGTTGAAGAATGTCGAGGATGACTTGGTGTTCGATTGTGATGCTAAAATCGAGACGGTAGTTGTTCGGTTTGAGTTTTCTGAGTATGGCTCTAGGGATCAAGAGTTCGTCTCGATTAACTGCGTTAATACTGGGTTCGGTTGATCGTTCAGAGGGCATGGGGTGCTCATCATCGGAAAGATTTGGATCGTTGATAGCCGCCATTTGAACTGAAAGATAACAATTGGCAAACTATAGGAGAAATTAGTTCAATGGAAGATGACAGGTTGTAAAAAAAATTAAATCTGAATGTCGAGTCCGACAGGCCGATAAATGAGGAAAGCATGTCGATTCCTTTGTTCAATCAAGGAAATCAAGCCTAGTAGGGTCGATATACAAGTATATCGGGTACAATAGGGTCGAGAAAAACATTTGGTGATGTAAAATATGCTTATCGATAACAAGGGACGAGATAAAAAACTATATCGGGTCAAGCTGGGTCGACATAAAGACTTGGTAAAATTTAAAGAACAAACATGTGAGAGTCGACAAGGAGAATGTCGGGTCATGGGGAGTCGATAAAAAAAATTATCGGGGCTTTAATACTCGAGAAAAACACTTGGTCATTTTAGAAAATGATCTTGTCAATCAAATGAGACTCGACAAAAATTGAAGTCGGGTCTTTAGGGAACTGATAAAAACACTTAGATAATATGAAGATGATTTTATCGATCCAGTTAGACTCGACAAAAATTTAAGTCGAGTCTTAAGGAGTCGATAAAAACTCAAGTAAAGGCAATGCAATCATTCTAAGTCCTCAGATGCAAAGTAGGTCTAAAAGCTAAGGAAAAATCCTAAGTCTAGATGCGAGAAGTGATTGTGAACATATCTAAATCATCAAGTAATCCAAATATGAACATAAAGAGCCCAAATTTTGACAGAAACCATCAGTTACTCGGAAACCCAGGGTTTGGGAAACCGAACAGTTGAATGAGAAACTTACAAGCATGCATTGGCTAAAAGTTAAAAATACAAGAATTAAAGTTGTAGATATAGTGATTGTGAACCTGATGATGCTTTTAAATTTGTAAAACTCGAAGATTTGAGAAAAACTTCCCGAAGGCTGATGAACTCGTGAAGGGTTTATAGAGAAAGAGGGAAAGACTTGTTGGAAAAGTAACAGAGAAAGAGAAGGGACCCGATGTTTAAATGGTGGGTCATCGGGAGATGACACATGGCATACGCTCATCGAACCACAGAGGAGGATGACATTAGCAAGATGTCGAGTGGGGTTTTTTTCGGGCCAGCTATGGTCGACAAAAACATTGTATCGGGCCTTTAGGGGTCGAGAAAATTTATCTGAATTTGAAATATATATATATATATATATATTTTAATAAGGTTAATTGCTCCCCCTTGAATGATGATTAAGGTAAAAGAAAAACTTTGCTCCACCTACAATCGTGAGTAAAGAAAAACTTACCTTGCTACTCCCCCTTGAAAGCTGAAAGGGTTACACACATGAAGAAAATAACAGAAAAGAAAGAAATAAATTGAAAATACAGAACTGTAAATATGTTCAAAATCCAGAAAACGAGAAACCAAGAGTGATGAAGATTTACGTTAAATAAGGTGAATCTGCATTAAAACTTGGATGGACATTTTGTGTAATTTTTGAAAAGACTGCTTAGGAAATCAGGTTTTAAAATTCAGCATGCCCAACTTGAACATTAGGAACTGGAAGCGTTTCTCATCCAAGACCTTAGTGAACAGGCCGGCAAGCTGTAGTTCTGTATTGACAAAGTATAGTTCAATCGTACCTCTTTCGACATTGTCTTTTATGAAATGATACCGAACGTCGATTTGTTTAGTCTTTGTGTGTTGGACAGGATTGCTTGAGATGGTGATTGCTCTTTTGGAATCACAATAGATTGGAATTTTGTCGAACCAGAAGTGGTAATCCTTGAGTTGGGTGCGCATCCATAAGACTTGTGAGCAACAGCTGGCGGCAATGATGTATTCGGCTTTCGCAGTGGATGTGGAAACACACGTTTGCTTCTTTGAGGACCAACTTACCAATTTGTCTCCCAGGAACTGAATGTGGCCCGTTGTGCTCTTTCGATCAAGCATGCATCCGACTTGTTTAGCATCTGAAAAGGCAGTTAACTCGAAATCCGTATCCATAGTATACCATAGGCCAAGATCAGTAGTACCTTTTAAATAGCGACAAATTCGTTTAACAACACTAAGGTGAGACTCTTTGGGAGATGTTTGATATCTAGCGCATAAGCATGTAGCAAAAATTATGTCCGGTCGACTAGCCATGAGGTACATTATGGAACCGACCATTCCCCGATAGACTTCGGAATCTACCGCTTTTCCCAAAGGATCAACGTGGAGTTTGGAGACATGGGAGTCCCAATCGAAGTACAAGTCGTCATGTTATATTTATGTAACATATTCGAGATGTTTTTTGACTGGTTGATGAATATTCCTGTTGAAAATTGTTTGACATGAAGTCCTAAGAAAAAATTCATCACTCCCATCATACTCATATTGAACTTGGCAATCATGAGTTCGGAGAAGGCCTTACAAATTGATTCGGGTTAGTCAAGCCGAATATGATGTCGTCCACATAAATCTGTATAAGCATAATATCACTAGTTTTTATCTTAATGAACAAAGTTTGATCGATCTTACCTTTGGAGTACCCGTTCTTTACCAAATAATCGGAAAGCCTACAATACCATGCGCGCGGGACTTGTTTTAAGCCGTAGAGAGCCTTGTCAAGGATATATACGTGATTTGGTTTGGAAGGATCGACAAACCCATCGGGTTCAGAGACATAAACTTCTTTACGGAGAATGCCATTAAGGAAGGCAGTTTTTACATCCATTTGGAAAACCACGAAGTTTTTGTGTGCCGCATATGCTAGGAACATGCGAATAGCTTCAATGCGAGCGACAGGTGCAAATGTCTCGTCATAATCAATCCCTTCTTGCTGACAGTATCCCTTTGCGACAAGTCGGGCTTTGTTGCATATGACAATTCCATCTTCATCTTGTTTGTTATTGAAGATCCATTTGGTTTTGTTTCGCGAAGGGGGAACGAGACGCCAGACTTTCAAGCTTTCAAACTGATTGAGTTTGAGGGAGGAGTTTGTGCATCGTTCAAGGATGTCCTTGGAGTTGCAGCAGTTGAGACGATTTGTGTAGATACTGGTGGTCCGGTAAGATTAGTTGTCTCGGCAACCTCCAACGCAGGGGGATGGAGTCTTTGGAAGTACAACAGAAGGGCCAAAGTAATCGGAGTAAAAAGGTTCGAACAAGACATCCAAATCGGAGATGGCGGTTTATGACGTGGAAGGTTGAGGCGGATTTGGAACAGCTTCCAAACTAAGTTGTCCGGAAGCTAAGCCGCCGGTAAGTGTGGGTTCTGAACTGTCATGTACAGGAGCCATCTCGGCCTTTATGTCAAATTGGATATTCACACTTTCCGTGACACATCTGGCTTGTTTCATTTAGACCCGATAAGCCGCAGCATTAGGAGAGTAACCAAGAAAGTATGCCTCATTAGATTTTGGTTTGAGTTTCCCACGATCTTCTTTTTCATTCAGAATGAAGCAACGCCCTCCAAAGGTGTGAAAATGATGGATGGATGGAATTCTGTTGAAGACTAACTCGTATGGAGTTTTGTTGAATCTTTAGTTGATGATTGAGTGATTTTGAGTATGGCATGTCGTATTAATTGCTTCAGCCCAAAGATAGAGTGGCAATTCTGAATATGCAAGCATAGTGCGGGCAGCTTCAACCAACGTGCAATTTTGTCTTTCAACCACACCATTTTGTTGAGGCATACGAGCTACAGAAAAAGTGTGTGTGATTCCAACTGACTCGAGAAAACTGTCAAGAGTATGATTTTTGAACTCGGAGCCACTATGAGTTCTAATGGTTTGTGTGGCAAGCTCCAATTTTACTTGAATGACCTTTAAGAAAGTTATGATTGACTCGGGAGCTTCATCCTTTGTTCGTAGAAATTTTTCCCAAGTGAAGTGGGAGGAGCCATCGACCATTACGAGGACGTACTTCTTACCGTGTATGCCTTGAGTCCGCATCGGGCAGCACAAATCCATGTGAATGAGTTGGAGGAGTCGTGTGGTGTTGTGTTCTACTTTTGGCTTGTGAGTGACCTTCTTCATCTTTCCTTTTTCACATGCATCACAGGTGTGAGGTTTATCAAACTTTATTTTTGGCAGACCATTGACTAATCCCCCAATCGAGAGTCAATTGATATTCTTGAAATTTAGATGGCATAGTCTTCGATGCCAAAGCCAATTTTTCACATTAGTCACTTCCGAAACGAGACACACGGCTGTGGGAGATTGAACTTGAGATAGGTCGATTGTGTACAGATTTGACTTTCGAGACCCAGCGAGAAGTTCTTTGCCTTCATAAATACGTTCGCAACACCGTGCATGTCTGAAATTGACTTCCAGTTCTTTGTCACAAAATTTGCCAATGCTCAATAAGTTGTGGCTTAGCCCTTGAACATAGGAGACATCTGAAATGGTGATGTTCTTTTGAATAATGTCTCCTAGCCCTTTGATTGGTGCTAAGTGATTGTTGCCAAACCTTACGTAACCACCCTTTTTCTCTTGTAGTTGGCAAGCAGCTCCTTTTGTCTAGTCATGTGCTTGGAGCATCCAGAATCTATGTACCGCACATGACTAGCCTGCTTATCGCAAAAATAACACACCACAAAGGCGTCACAAAAATGGTGCAAGTGTACAGCACTAATGCGTTCGCTTTACAAGTAATATACCGGTAAATACCGGGATCTTCAAAGGACTGGTCTTACTAAGAATCACAGATTTATCCGAGCTATCTGTGCAAATTTTTGGTTTAAATACTAATAGTGGTTTGTTTGTGGAATATTTGAGAGATTTTTGTGAAAATAATAAATAACGACAAGTGGGTGCGGCTGTAAGTTTCCCCCGGGAGTTGTGAAATGATTTGCATGGTTAATAAACCCGGTTTCAATATAGTCCCATACAATTTTCTCCTCTCGAAGTTCCATTATAACGGTTGTAAAAACGATTTTATTATAAAGTTACAACTAATGCTAACGTTTGGGTTGCCAATCGTAATTAAGAAGATCTCAAAAATCTTAGCTCCGTCGGATGTGGAGGGATGCGCATATCTCTATCACACACCCACTCGACCGACATCTGAACCTTAGTACGATTATGCAAAAATTCATATTTCTATGGAATTATTAAAGATTTTCTCAAACCTTCTTGCATCATTCAAGCAGTATTTCGGATCCGCCCCTCTCGAGGTCTAAAATCTAATATTAACACTTAAAGTGATCAGCTTGTCCTCGTTGAGATGAAGCTTCAACTCGAATGACCAAACCGAAGAGTTAGCAAAAAGGAGTAACATACAAGTGTTACATTTTGGACTCTCGGGTTCGGCTTACACCCACACCCAAGGGAGGGTTTAGCTACTACTCATAATCAAATGCAAATGTAAAAACAAAAGTAAATGAATAAAAATTAAGTAAACAGAAAGTGCATTAAATTGAAAGTGGCCATAGTGGTGGAATGGCACAGGGAATACAGAATGGAAATTACAGCAGAAAATTAAAGTTAACTAGAAAGCAATAAACTTGTGTGGAGACTTCTACTGATTATCAGCTATGATCGGATGCCTCAAATGATGCTCCATAAGTCTTCTTTTATAGTAGGAGGAAGAGAGAGGCTATGAGAGTGACTTGAGCAAGGGGAAAGTGACAAGTGAGGAAGAAAGGGACTTCTCACACTTTGTCTTCTACCAACTCTTGTCTTCATCCCTTATGTCTTCATCCAAGTATTTTTGTGAAATGCTCTGGTTGACTAAAGGATCTCCAAAAATGTTTTTCACCAACTTTACCAAGAAAATCTTGCAAAGAGCTTCATTGATATTCTCACGCTGACATCATAGTGGTCTGACGACACCTTGACAAAATCTGACTTTTTGGTTATTTCTTAACTTTGAAACTGATTTAGACCAAAGATTAAAAAGTTGGCTCAAATGGGTATTTTGGTTTGGATAAAGGAATAAAAATGGGTCGAAAAATTGACAAATATTCCTTAAGAAATGACGGTTATCATACCCTCAAATTTAAGATATTACTTGTCCTCAAGTAATTAAGCAGATTGAAAAAGAAAATGACCGACATTTCAGCTAAAAAATTGGATGAGAGTTTTCACCTTTGGATTTGATCATTGCACCCCTTCTTCTTTTTCCTCACAACTTATGGTTTGATCAGCGGGTCTTTGAGCAGGCAACAATTTGGCTTTGATCACTTTTTGGACATTTGCGGTTCCCTCAAACTTATTTATTTTTGTGGGAGAAAATTTATGTACGATTTATCGGCGGTTAGGCACTTTTCTATTCTCCCATTTTCATTGTTATGTATCTTTGCGAGAAAATCGTCTTGACCAAGTGTTTTGATGTTGGTGGCCTTTTTGAACGATTTAAAAAAACATGGGTTTTTTTTGTTATTATTATACATGTTTTTAAGGAACCTCCACCCCCAAACTGGAGAGGTTGCAAAGTCCGCATTGCAACAAGTAGAAATTTGGCATTTGGCTCAATATGGTTGCAAGGGATAGTGTATGGGCCAAATGTGTATAGAAAAATGGCCTACGTCCTTTCAAACCAAAAGTGCTTCGGAATCAAGAGTGAGACGTACCTGTGAAACAGAATCCAACATATACAATATAGCAATATATAGCCACATCCAAAATATCATAGACCAAAAGAAAGCACAAGTCATAAGGGTCAAGTGTCAGCAAAATAATGTACCCAACAGAAGTGGTCAAACGAAAAGAGAAAGAAACGACATAATCAGTTCAAAGTTTTAGAAATAAACCCAAAGTCACTTCTGGGGTGGTGGCTGTGAGGTCTCACCACTATGGGGAGCAGCAGTAGGAACAGAAGTGCGTAAAATCTGCGGGAATTCAGGTAAAGGTGCATCCGGTGTAGCTGCGGCAGCATGACGACCCTTGGCATAGGCCCAAAAATCAAAACACTTCGACTCAAGGCTCACAACACGGAAGTCAAGGGTTGCCACCTCGACCAAGATCTTGTTGAGGAGATCGGTTTGTGCGTCCACCTTCGAGGTAATATACTGCAACAGCTGGGAGGGCTCTGTCGGTCACGTGGCGGCTGTGGAGTTTGGCCACGGGGCAGTGGTGATGGAGTACGAACAGACGGTGGTGAGGTACGAACAGCGGGTCCGCGGTGACGGATACGGTTCTGTCTACGGACAGTACCGACAACGGGTGGTGGAATATCCGTGTATTTTCCCGAACGCTGCATCCTCGAGATGGTGCCTTGATCAAGCTGGGAAGAGCTATACCGAACCGTGTCTGTCTTATATTCTGGGACCGCATGAGCTAGACATAGACGAGTTAGTACGCCCGAGAACATTAAACGAGAATAACAACGGGTGTTTACATCACCTATGACAGTCCTTAGGATAGTACCAACATTTACCGGGAGATCCTTCAAAATACAATACAACAAAGGGAATGATGTTGTGTCGCAGATACTGGACCCACATATTTGCAACAAAGTTCAAGTGGGAAGCGCGAATGATGTCCCTTTGGCCATCTTTTTTCCAACCATGACCGAGGAAACAAAGGGTGTCCACCATTGCCCGTTTATCAACCTCCGTTACTCCCCCAGTAATATAACGAGCAAAAGGACAGTACAATGGAGGCTGTAACCCTAGTGTGGTATTGAGGGTGTGACTTGTGCACAATAGGGCTTTTTCACGAATAATGATCACATCACCCTCAACTAATGTTACATTGACACGGTAGGGGTGAGGGACCAAGTTTTTCCATCCGTGGGCTTGCAAATGAGATTTCACAAAATCATAACCCTCAACTAAGGCAACACCGTAACCACTCTCCATATGCAACTAAGGCCTAGGGTGCACCACTAGTTGCTCGGATGAGGCTTCTTGGCCGGGGACTCATCCACAAATCCTAGGTGCTCATATGGCTCATCAGAAACGGAATCCTCAGCCAATAGATCATCAGAAGAAGTGGAACTGGAGTCAGAGGGACTCATAGACGGGCCGCCCAGATCACGGGTATGTCTACTGGCCGTTGTGGCAGACCTCCATGTGGATCTTCTTGGTTGGTCAACGACCACAACCTTCTTCCCTTTTCTGTCAATGAGTGGTGGCACCTCTTCCTCGTCTTCAAAATCTCTCCCCATCTGTTTTATGTCGAAGTCTCGGACCTCACCGGGTTTGGGGTTAGGGTTAGTGGGTTTCGGTTGGAGGTTTAGGGTGGCAGAGGTGGGCGTTTTGTGGCTGGCTGTCAAGGTTCTGGTAAGGTTGGTGGAGTGGTGGTGAGTGATGACAATATGAGCATCATCCACCACTTCCATGGTGTAAAGGTGAGTTAGGGTGGTTTTTAGGGGTAGATCGAAGATAGGGGTAGTGGGAGGCCGACCGGCGGTGGTGGTCGATGGTGGTTTGGTGGTGGTGACAGAAGGGTCTACGTCGCCAGCGATGGAGGTGGAACGATGGGCGGCGATGATTTGGGAGCGGGTGAGATGACGTCCGGCGAAGGGGTTCATGGGTGCAGGCTGATCGGCGACCGAGGTTTCAATGGTGGGATGTTCTTCAGCGACGTTGTCCGATAATGGCTCGTCGGCGTTACTCAGGCGATCGGCGGGATGCTGGGCTCTGTTTAGGCGACGGAGATATGGTCCGGTGGTTTGCTTCTTCATCCTAGCCATCAGATTAAGAGGGATATGGAAAGTTGCATATGGGTAAAAGAGGGTTTTTGATTTAAAAATAATGGGGATACAAGGGAGAGGCTGGTTATGGGGTAGGTAAAAAGGAGGGTGATGATGAAATCTCTTTTCAATATCTTTTCAAAATAAATCTTGATTTCTTTTTCCCTTTTTTTTTTCTTTTTTAGAAAAAATATTTTCAGTAAACGCCAAAAAGAATTTTTCATAAAAAAAGGTGTACTTGGGGATATGGACTTAATTGTCAACCCAAGTACACATCTTGTTTTGCCTACTCCCTCAATCTAACGGATAAACAAGTACCTCCACTTCTTCCTTTGACCAAGACTTTTGTCTCTTCTCCACATCCTACAACAACAAAAGAAATACAGGCATGAAAATAAAAAAAATAAAAACCAAATAAAATCCTGACTATTTACAAGGGTTATTGCTAACCCAAAAACCCACTGATTAATTTTGAACTTGGTTTGGCACACCTTCAGGAAGGTAATGCTTAACCCGATGGCCATTTACGCGGAAAGTGCTACCATCGTTGGGATTGAGTAAATCAAGAGTACCGAATTGACCAACTTTGTCAATAGTGAATGGGGCGGACCAACGTGACTTGAGTCTACCCGGTAATAATTTTAGGCGAGAGTTGAAAAGTAAGACTTGTTCACCTTCGCAAAAATTACGATTATTAATTCTACGATCATGCCACATTTTTGTTTTGTCTTTATAAATTTTAGCATTCTCGTATGAACGGTGCCTTAATTCTTCCAATTCAACTAACTAAAGCTTTCTTTTATGCCCCGCGATGTTCTCGGCCATTGTTTAGTTCCTTTGTGGCCCAATACGCTTTATACTCTAACTCCAAAGGGAGATGACAAGCTTTACCAAAAACGATACGATACGGAGACATGTCCGAAGGGGTTTTGAAAGGGGTGCGATATGCCCAAAGTGCATCATCCAATTTTAGTGACCAATCTTTACTATGGGGCTTGACGACTTTTTCTAAAATAGATTTAATTTCACGGTTCGAAAGTTCAGCAAGCCCATTTGTTTGCGGATGATAAGCGGTTGCCACTCGGTGTTGGATGTTGTACTTGCTAAGAACGAAACTTAACATTTTGTTTATAAAATGTGTTCCCTCATCGCTAATTAATGCTCGGGGCGTTCCAAAATGGACAAAAATATTTTTGTGCAAAAATTTGATAACCGTCGTAGCATCATTATGAGGACATGCAATTGCTTCTACCCATTTGGAGACATAGTCTACCGCCACCAAAATATATTGGTTTGTAAAAGACGTCGGAAACGGTCCCATAAAGTCGATACCCCAAACATCAAAAAGCTCGACATCCAAAATATTATTTAGGGGAATTTTGTTTCTTTGGGAAATATTTCGGGTTCTCTGACATCTTTTCACAAATTCAAAAGAGTCTTTAAAAAGAGTTGGCCAAAAAAATCCAACTTTTAAAATTTTAGCTGCCGTTCGTTGTCCACCAAAGTGACCACCGTACGGGGCGTCATGACATTCTTGCAAAAGGTTTTGAATTTCCAAATCGGGGACACAACGTCTTAAAACTTGATCGGCTCCCATTTTGAAAAGATGAGGATCATCCCAAATATATTGCTTACAATCATGAAGAAATTTTTTAACTTTTGCGCGGTGAGGTTATACGGCCTTAGCCCACTAGCAAGGTAGTTGGCTATATCCGCATACCATGGGTGATTTTCTTTGCAAACGTGTTGTATCGCTAAAATTTGTTCATCGAGAAAAACTTCTTTAATCTCATGATTTCCTCCACTAGAAATTACACCTTCTAAACGTGAGAGATGATCCGCCAATTGGTTATCCACTCATTTTCTATCAAAAATCTCAATATTAAATTCTTGTAAAAGTAAAACCCAACGTATAAGCCTAGGCTTTGCGCCGGCTTTGTTCACGAGATATTTGATAGCGGAGTGGTCGGTGTGGACAATCACCTTGGTTCCAATAAGGTAGGCTCGAAATCGGTTGATCGGGTGAAATATTTTGTTACGCTTTTGACCCAAAACGGCCCCTACGGCCCAATCGCTTGCATCGCACATAACTTCAAAAGGTAAGGGGCCGTAACAAGGGCAGTTTTTATTTTTTGAAAAGCCATTTTGCACTCCGAGGTAAATTTAAATTTTTGGTCTACATGCAACAAATTACATAGCGGTTTTGCAGTTTTTGAAAAATCTTTGATGAACTGTCTATAAATGTCGGCATGTCCCAAGAAGCTTCTAATGCCTTTGACCGAGGTGGGCTTTGTCAATTGCATTATAACTTCTAGCTTTGCTTTATCCACTTCCAAACCTCTCGGAGAAATCATATGCCCCAAAACAATTCCCTCTTGGACCATGAAATGACATTTTTCCCAATTTAAGATTAAATCATGAGCTTTACATCGTTCCAAACTTTTTCTTAAATTATCAAGACAGTGATCGAAAGATGAACCAATCACAGAAAAATCATTCATAAAAACTTCCATGGTGTCTTCAATCATATCGGAAAAAATAGACATCATACACCGTTGGAAAGTCGCGGGGGCATTGCATAGACCGAAGGGCATTCTCCAAAAGGCAAAAGTACCATAAGAACAAGTGAAAGTGGTTATCTCTTGGTCCTCGGGTGCGATGTGGAATTGGTTATACCCCAAATACCCGTCTAGGAAACAACAATATTCTTTACCAGCCAACCTATCAAGCATTTGGTCTATGAATGGTAGAGGAAAGTGATCTTTCTTGGTTGCTAAATTCAACTGTCGATAGTCCATGCATATATTCCATCCAGTCACGGTTCTAGTTGGTATAAGCTCGCTTTTGTCATTGGTGATCACCACGGTGCCACCTTTTTTCGGGACGCATTGGACCGGGCTTACCCAACTAGTACTGGATATGAGGTAAATGATACCCGCATCTAACCACTTTAATATTTCTTTTTTCACCACTTCTTTCATAATAGGGTTAAGTCTCCTTTGCGGTTGCACTTTGCCAAGGCTATTTACTTCCAAAATAATCTTATGTTGGCAAATGGAAGGGCTTATTCCTTTTATGTCGGCTATTGTGACAACTGCCAAAATTCGTGCTTTCAGGTTAGCTTCTATTAATTTTATTAGTGTTTATATAGTTTAATTTTAAGAATAGGAGTTAGATGGTTTAGAATGGCCGAAAAATCCCTAGCATTTCCGGTAATCGCTTAAAATGTCCGGTTCCGACCCGTAACTGTCTGAAACGTCCAATACAGTGCCAAATGCTCTAATTTATACCCAATTTATATAAAAAATATATATATTTTAGTATTTTTATTATAAACTTTTATTTTTATTAGAAAAGAACCAAAATGGGCTAACAAAGTTAAGAAAAATGCCAAAATTGAGAAATTGGACTTCAAATCTCACATTTTGGGCTTAATTTATACAAATAAATAAATAAAATTATTGGTTTGGGTAGGGCCCACCCCATGGCCGTCCCCCCCCCCCCCCCTTAAAATCCACATATAAAAACCCAAATTTCTTCATTTTGCTCATTTCCAAACTAAAGATTCAAATCTCTCTCTCTCTCTAGAAACAAAGGGACTTATTCACTTCTCTCTTCTCCCTCTCTTTCTTTTCTTTCTCTCAAAAGAGTTCCAGCCATTTTTTTCATCTAAAATCCACCTAAGAGCAAGTATTTTTGAAGACAATCAACACATATCATCATCCAAGTAAGTACAAAACTTCATGTTCTTCATTTTCTTGCAAATTTTGGGTGAAAAACCCACTTTTCTTGCATTTCTAAGTTACTTTCTTCTAATATCCAAAAAAAAATTCTGAGTTTGTGGAGATATTTTACACCAAAACATGTAAAATGTTTATAAAATGGTGATAATCTATGATCTACACAAATAAAACTCAAGAAAATAGGGGAAAAATCATGATTTTATGTGTTCTTGAACAAAAATGGTGATTTTGGTTCTGGCAGATTCATGCATGTGTGTAAATCGTCAATTTCTTACAATTTTTATGTTCAAATATCATGAATCTTCTTTCTACAAGTTTATTTAGTGAGTTGGGGTTCTAATCCAAGTGGTCTCACTCAAAAACATTGAGTTTTGACTCCCCAAATGCTCATAACAAGATGCATGTGCATCTGGAAGTTCAACAGTAGGTAAACCCTACTTTGAACGACCATAACTCTTTGAATATTCCTCCAAATCACTTGATTGATCTTCTGGTAGTTAATGTAATGTGTTACCTTTCATATGCCACTAATTTCATTCAAAAATATGGTGATTTGAGGTCCCAACTAATTGAAAGTAAATGAGTGTGCAAGCTGTCAACCAATGACAGATTTGTGCATGCATGTTCAAATGACCATATATCTTCCAAAACTCAATGAAAAAGAATGATATTTCTTTTGAGAGTTAGGTTTATGAGTTATGTTCAGTTTGCAAGTGGAATCACTTAAAAATATGGAGTTTTGACCCTCCAAACACCTAAAATACTTTAGGTGTGCAATCTGTGAAACCACCAGCAGCTAAACTCTACTTTGTGTGTTAGTATCTCCTTTGTTATTTGTCTTTAATGCATGATTCTTCTTCTAAAACTTTATTTTATGAGTTAAGATTCATATGAATCCAGTTTCATACAAAAATATGAAGTTTTGAGGCATTAACCAATTTATTAAAGTTAAGTGTGCAATCTGTCAGCTAATGACAGAATTGTGCATGCAACCTTGTAGTGCCATATCTCCTTCATAACTTCTTCAAAATCAGTGATTCTTATCTCTATGAGTTATCTTTCCAATCCAACTGGAAATTCTAGAAAACACTTAGTAGAACTCCTAAAATGAGTGATTTACTAACATGGTGTAATCTGTTTTACCGGTTGTGACATAATGTTTTGCATGAATTATTTGAACCACTTTTACATGTCCAAAAGGCATGAAATTTGGGCACAGTGACCATAACTCAGTACTTTATTTTGTATAAAAAGATAGGAAACTAAGTCATTTTGGAAGCCCTTGAAAACTGATCATATTTAGGACAATTGGTTTCTGTCCAGAAGAGAAATTCTGGACTTAATTGATTTTTATAAATATTGATCATGTGATGGATAATAAGATTTACTTTCGGTATAAATTATGATATTAACGAACATATGGGCATTTTATATAATTGGACATATGTAGACACTTATGGGCTTAAGATTTATTCATCTCTATAAGTAGTATTAGACCTATAAGTGACGGTTTTGAGTATTACTCTTTGATAGGGAAGCGTTAGGTCGTCGTGTGGGGATCGGATTGTGTTGTCTTGTGTCGCGGAGCTTTGCTATAAGGTGAGTATTCACAGCCCCTCTTTCAAAGTATTTTATACGATTTGGGGTGAAAAGCATGATTGAATATATTATATGAGCTATTTTCATTATGATTATGAGATTTTGTTAAATTTGATGTTGTGGGCACTAAGGGTATTTGTGGATAGCGCTAATAGTTATATTGAGTAAAATGTAACATAAAAGTTTGTACACTACTATTAACTCAAGTGAGGAGCCAAGGGTATTTGTGGATAGCGCTATTTGGACGGACAATCCCACCTAAAAACTACAGGTAGGGATGCACAGTACTTAAAACGAAACGAAGGTTCTACATATGTGGGGTATTAGTCCCACCGCTAAGGTAGAATTAACAATAAATCTTTTTGTGATCGAAAGGTTTAGTAGTGGCTCTTTCTAAAAATTAGAGTACCTAATGCCTTGACGTTTTAAGATATCAATAAGTGCCAAAAATTTATTTTGCTCATACTCACTTACAAAATTGGACGTTTGAAATATTGAAAACCTGTGAACTCACCAACTCTTTGTAGTTGACCTTGTTTTTATCATGCTTTTCAGGGGTAAGAAAAGATTAACCGAATCTTTCTATTATGTGGGCACATTGAAATCAATCATCTTGTTTATTTGAAATTGTTTAGTTGAAACACTTGGTTTACCTTATTTTGTTAGAACTTTTAGTTGATGCGATGTAAAATTTTAAACTTAAACTATTATGTAATTGAATGGATGGTTGGTGTTGTTTTTTATCCTATTGTTATGAAATCTTGCGCTATCACGCCTCGTGTTTCCGCTTTAGCGTGGTGTGACAGCTATGGTCCACCCTACGGCTTTAACAACCTTCGTTCTTGTTCTACATTCAACTTTAGAGGAGATGATTACCGGTAGTTTTTCATCTTCCAAGAGATATGCATACTTAAGAGGACTAGGTAACGTTTTTAACTCCAAATCAGGTCACCACTGTGGTGAGTAGCCACTGGGAATTGGTCAGACACAGTAGGGTTGGCTACAACGGGGGTAGTCAGAATCACAGAGGAGTCTGGGGCTGCTGGTTCTAAGGTGAACAAAGAAGGAAAATGTTACTTATCGAAAGTATGTGTTGACTCTCCCGTTTCTTGTTGAATGGGTATGTCTACTAAGTCCGAACTACTTCTTAGAGTCACAGCCTTAACGTGCTCCTTAGGAATACCTCTAGGGGTCTCGGTGTCACAAGGTAGCGTGCCTTGTTATCTCCCTTTAAGTTCAGCCGCAAATTGACTAAGTTGGGTTTCAAAACCCTTCATTGTCGCATTGCTTTGATTTATGTGACCCTAAGTAAAGATTCAAGGCTTTGTAAGGTTGTCTCCTTCTTAGGTGCATGGTACTGAGATGACTGTCCTTGATGTAATTGCAAGGATTGACCGTTGTGGAAGGACTGTGGGGACTGGCCACAGTGGTAAGACTGGTTGTTGCCTTGCTGAAATCCCGGGAAATTTCGAAGACGGTTGGGGTCTGGATTTACCCCTGGAGGTTGTAGTCCAGGATTGCTGGACCAAGAGAAATTGGGGTGGTTTCGCCAATTTGGGTTATAAGTCTGTGAAAACGGACTATATTTGGCATGACTTCCTACATAGTTTACCGAGACAGGGTTACCGGGACAGAGTTCATATGGATGATTTTCTTCACAAAACATACAACTTTCATTTTGATTGGTCACAACGGCATGCACTTGGTTTTTCTCTCCTAAGTTCAAATTATTTTTTACCAAGTTTGTTAAAGCGACAATTTGTGCATTTAAAGAAGCGATGGTGTCTAGTTCTTTAACTCCCGAAGCATTCTTGGTAGTGAGTTCTCGGGGGTTTGACCAATCAGTGTTGTTGTTGGCAACTTTCTCGAGTATCTCGTAACCCTCATTGTAGGTTTTTGCTGTAAACGCTCCACCTGCAGTAGCATCGAGGACAATTTTTGCAGAGTTGGATAAACCATTGTAAAAGGTTTCCAACTGGATGCAATGGGGGATTCCATGATGTAGGCATTTCCTAAGAAGTTCCTTGAACCTCTCCCAAGCATCTGATACTGCTTCGTCATCCTCTTGCCTAAATAGCAAAATTTCATTTATGAGTTTGACATTCCTTGTAGGAGGAAAGTATTTTTTCAGAAATTTTTCGCACGAATCCGCCGAAGTAGTTATGGAGTTGGGTGGTTGAGAATTTAGCCAAGCTTTAGCTCTATCTCTTAATGAAAAAGGGAAGAGCGTGAGGCTTAAGGCTTCGTTAGAAACATCTTGGATTCGAAAAGAGTCCATAACTTCGATAAATGATTTTATATGCAAGTGTGGATCTTCCGATGGGAGTCTTCCAAATTGACCCGCAACATGGATCATCGTGGACATTAGTGGTTTTATCTCAAAATGTTCCTCAATCATATTGGGCCTAATAATACCTGAGCTTAATTGATTAAACTCGGGGATGGCATAGTCCCGTATACCTCGGTCTTTGTCATCGGCAATCCGCAACGGGTTTGGTACCGGTGGTGGTGATGGATCGTTAGGTCCTCCCCCATTAGTGACCATATTGTTAACGACGGGGGGTTGCCGATCACATGGACCTTGTCAACTTCTACGATTTCTTCCTATGGTTCTTTCTATTTCGGGATCTAGAGTTAAAAGTTCTCCATGTTGTAGCCGTGGCATACAACACGAAAGAAATACGAAACTCGCGACACGGGCTCAAGGATAATCAAAATCTTAGGATTTAAAATCGCCAAGGACTGGTCTTACTGAGAATCAGAGATTTATCCGAGCCATCGGTGCAAAGTTTTGGTTTTAATATTAATAGTGGTTTGTTTGTTGTAATATTTGAGAGATTTTTATGAAGATAATAAGTAATGACAAGTAGGTTTTCCCCGAGAGTTGTGAAATGATTTACATGGTTAATAAAACCGGTTACAATATAGCACCATACAATTTTCTCCTCTCGAAGTTCCATTATAAGGGTTGTAAAAACGATTTTATTATAAAGTTACAACTAATGCTAACCTTCGGTTTGCCAATCGCAACTAAGTAGATCTAGAAAATCTTAGCTCCGCCGGATGTGGAGGGATGCGCATATATCTATGACACACCCACTCGACCGACATCCGAACCTTTGTACGATTATGCAAACATCCATATCTCTATGCGATTATTAAAGATTTTCTCAAACCTTCTTGCATCATTCAAGCTGTATTTTGGATCCAATATTAACACTCAAAGTGATCAGCTTTTCCGCGTTGAGATGAAGCTTCAACTCGAATAACCAAACCGAAGAGTTAGCAAAAAGGAGTAACACCCAAGTGTTACATTTTGGACTCTTGGGTTCGGCTTACACCCACACCCAAGGGAGGGTTTAGCTATTGCTTATAATCAAATGCATAATGTAAAAACAGAAGTAAATGAACAGAAAGTAAGTAAACAGAAAGTGAATTAAACTGAAAGTGGCCACAGTGGTGGAATTCCACAAGGTGTACAGAATGGAAATTATAGTAGAAAATTAAAGTTAACTAGAAATCAATAAACTTGTGTGGAGAGTTCTATTGATTATCAACTATAATCGGATGCCTTAAATGATGCTCCATAAGTCTTCTTTTATAGTTGGAAGAAGAGAGAGGCAATGAGAGTGACTTGAGCAAGGGAAAAGGGACAAGTGATGAAGAAAGGGACATCTCACACTTTGTCTTCTACCAACTCTTGTCTTCATCCCTTATGTCTTCATCCAAGTATTTTTGTGAAAGGCTCAGGATGACTAAAGGAGCTCCAAAAATGTTTTTCACCAACTCTACCAAGAAAATCTTGCAAAGAGATCCATTGATATTCTTACTGCTGACATCATAGTGGTCTGACGTCACCTTGCCAAAATCTGACTTTTTAGTTATTTCTTAATTTTGAAACTGATATAGACCAAAGATGAAAAAGTAGGCTCAAATGGATATTTTGGTTTGGATAAACGAATACAAATGGGTGGAAAAAGTGACAAATAATCCTTAAGAAATGACGGTTATCAACTGCACAAAATCAGGCAAATTTAGGTACCCATTTGTAAACGGGTCCATCGGGGTTAGTTGACTTACCATCCTAAGGGACCCATTTGGAGTGGGACTTAGGTGCGTTGGTCATTCTCGTTATTGGAACCCATTTATAAAACAGGAGGGATTGGAAAATAACTCATGTGATGATTATAGTAAGAGTTATGCATGGCAGGATAGTAACCACAATCATAATTGAAAGAATTCAATTCCATAAAGTCATTCACACCGCAATTCGAGCAACAAATTTTTTTCGAGAAAAATGAATTAAATGTTTAACAGAACGAATAATGCAAGGAAATTGAAAATTGCGATTGGTTCTATTAACATTTGGAAATTTTGAAAAAAGAAAGTTGTCGTTTTTGCGGGATGATGACTTTGGAGCACTTTTGCCTTTTTCTATCCAAACTTGCTTTGACTTTAAAGTGCGAAACGCTGAAACATGAACATAACCACGGTTAGCACTTTTCACATAATGAAAATTAATGGGTGTTGAAAAATAGGTTTGATCCTTTTGGATAGAATTAGGATGCTTGTAGAGCACTCATGATTAATTTCTGGAGTGAAAGCAGTTTCCATTGGTTTCTTACCTTTATCTAAAAATTCCTCATGACTTGGAAGAGTTGGATTGAAATCAAATTCGGAAATAAAATCATCTAATTGTTCCTTAGATTGGAGGTTGCAAGAGGAGTCAATGTACTCGTCAAAACGAGGCATTTCCTCAAAATCATCAAGGTCATCGTTGGATGTTCGAGAGCTTGGAATAGTTATGACTTGGTCATCCAAATACGTGCTAACAAAAGCTTTGCACGTAGAAGCCTTAGATATTTTATCAAATTCAGTTTGCAAGGCTCTTTTTTCAAGAATTTGAACTTTTAACATCAAATTTTCCTTTTCCTTTACCGAAGAAGAACGCTCACTTTCCAATTCCTTTTCTAATTGGATTATTTTCTTTTCTAAAAATAAGGTAGGAATGTAAGGTTTGTAATCTGGAGGTTCCATTTGAAGCTCTTCGTCGGTATAGGAAGGAAAGTAGTTGTTAGGAAGGGTTTCTTGAGTAGTTTCTTGATCCACTTGAGTTGGATAGCAAAATGGAATTTGATGATACTTTTTGTTCTTCCTGTTCCATTAAGCTTGTCTCTCGACTTTGGGATCTTACTTCATGAATTGAACTTTGTACTCCAGGCCAAGGCCAAGATACTCAAAGTCATATAAAGTCGGTGTGTTGTAAATTGCTTTGTCTAAACATTTGGGATTATTTGATCCCAATCCAGCTTTACCACCTAAATCTTTTGGAGTATTTAGATGAATGGTTTGTTCCGTTTGACCAATTTTATACAGCTTGAGTTCCAAGTTTTTGAATTTTTCTAAAAGGTCATTCTTTTAAATTATGGAAAACTCATATTTGGTTTTATGAAATTGAGTTGTGAGGTCTAAGTTTGTTGTTTAAGCATTACATTCTCATCGTGAAGTGTGGCTTTTTACGGTTGTAAATTTTTCGCAATGTTTTGTGAAGTAGTAAGTTCCGATGAAGCAATCAAAAGTTGGTTGTTATTATTATCTAGACGTGCATCTAATTTGGAAACCAAGATTTTCTCGGTTTTGAATTTAGATTTAAACTCTTGCAATTGGATCATCATGTCATTCATTTGATTCACGAATTTATCATAGTCAGAATGGCTTACCTCAGAAGCGTTGGTTGTGGACTCATCAGTTCGAAGCGTTGGTTGTGGACTCATCAGTCGAGTCGGAGTAAGCCATTAAACTGGAGTGAGATTGAAGTTCAGTTTCCAGATCTTCATCATCATTGCCATGGTTCAGCCAGTGCTCATCTTCGGCCATTAATACCTTTCCGGACATTTTTTGTTTGCCCAACATCAACTTATAAGTGAAGTAGTTGGAATCTTTAACAATTGGCTTTTTGCACTCTCGGGCAGAGTGTCCAGATTTGCCACAGTTGTAGCACAAACTCATTTCCCCTTTGAATTTGTCTTCAGGTTTGACTGGCTGGCGGTGCTCATCTCTTTTGGGCTTTGATTCAAACATGGCCTTGCGTTCATACTTCTTAGTTCCCGAAGCATAGCGTTATTGATTAGGATTGGAACGACGAGAGAATTTTTATTGAAAATCTTTAGTGAGCAGAACTAATTGCTGTTGAAATTGAGCAATTTTTGAATCATAATCAAATTCTTCATCGTTCAATTCAGGAATGGCTTCTTGAGAAGAATTATGGGAAGAAGTTTTTGTTTCCTTTGAGACTAAAGCAATGGGATCAGATGATTTCTTGACTTTGTTGTTTGTTCCCATAGCCTCGAGCACTTCTTCCTCGTCTTGAAGGAGGGTTTCATAGACTTCATGTAGATCGAGTTCAGCAAGGAATTTGCTGTGTTTGATTTGGTTGGCAAAGCGATGCCATTCAGGTTGTAGATTACTAATGAACTTCACGTTTTTCTTGATCTTTGTCTTTCGGATTTCATTCTTGCTTAGTTCATTTGTCAAGTGAACAAACCTAGTATAGGTAGCAGAAAGAGATTCACCTTCTTTTGTCTTGAAATCTTCATATTGCGAGATGCAATTTGTGATCTTGAGTTCAGTCCCTATTTTTGTACCAAGCATGAATTTCTCAATCTCTTCCGACATGGTTTTGGCAGTTCTTTTATGGCTATCGATGCTCATGTAAATTTCGTTCGGGATACTCATCAAAAGATAGGACTTGGCATGTTGATCACCTTTTGCAATTTTCTTTTCGGTGTCGTTATAGGCAGCCTTTGGCATGATTTCTTGTCGAGCAGGTAGAGGAGGGTCAGCATTCGACATAGCAGGACGGGTTTGGTAAAAAACCGGAGGCGGTCCTTCATTAATTGACCGCATGATTTCATCAGCATAGTCATTCCTCTCCACGAAGTCCAGAAAACGATTTCTCCACTATGAGTACTCTCCGGGGAACAGAATTGGGGGTTTTGTGTCTGAACCAATGATCATGGCTTGTCGTGTAGTCATTGTACTTGACTGGATGATCTCGATTAGTGAGTTTTGGTAATTTTCTGGGTTTACTTTGAAACACAGAAGGTTTCCTCGATCGATGAAGGGCCGACAAGAATTTTTATCGGGTTACACTGGATCGACAGATTTTATTGTCGGGTGATTAAGGCTCGATAACAATTTTTTGTCGGGTGAGGGGGACTCGATAAAACTTTCTTTGAACAAATTGAGTCGATAAGCAGAAGTTATCGATCAGAAAAGAATCGATAACTAAAATTTACCAATTGATAAAGACCCGAGAAAAAAGGTTCCTTTGGAAAAAAAAATATTTCTATTTGGAAAAAAGTATTTCATTTAGTCCTAACAGATATTTTTATGTTTGAGTTTTCTAAATGATGTTCATTCTCATATTTTGATTTTTTGAAGGCTGACTGTTCATAAAGAATTGGAAATATAGGTTTTTGTTCATTACCTATACAGAAGACAGAGTCTAGAGTAGATCTCTTTTTTGACGTGTAGGGATCCAAATCCTCGAAACCAAGGCCTTTTTTCCCTACTTGTGTATTTATCTTCTCATCCACCTTTTGAGCATCCAGATATTTTTTTAATCTGTAGCTATTTGTTTTGATGTTCAATGTGCAGAAATTCTCTTTCCATCTGAAAGTAATTTTTATATGCTACAGAGTTTAACGTGTCACTTTCTTTGGCTTTAATCTCTTTGTCTTTGGTTTCCAGATGTTTACAAAAGTTCTAGCTCTCTTCTTGGAGTTTGACTTCTGTGGATTTTAGAAGTTTTAAAATCTATTAATTCTCAACAGAAAGTTCAATATTTTCATCTCTCTTTTGAAAATATCTCTTTCCTTCTGAATGATGGGAACAGATTGTTCAATGTTTTTCCTCAATTTCTATCAACAAAAAGCTTCTGTTTTAGGTTTTCAAAATCAACAATAAGATTTAAAATTGTTTGTTCAATTTTCAGAAGAATTAGAGAGAGTACAGACCGGAGTCTCAGAAGGTTGATCTTCTGAGTCATTTGTCATTGCCATTCCCCAGAACATGGCTTCATCATCACTTGATTGATTATCTAGTCAGTTCTCTCTTTCAGCATAGTGTGCTCTTTCATCCACGTTATACTTGTATTTGTTTTGGTAATACATTTGTTCTGGTAATACGATTTATCTTTCTTTCTTTTAAACTCCTCTTCTTTTTTCTCTGCTTCTGACTTCTCCGTCTTCTGTACTTCTTGCCTCGGAACATAAGGCTGAGTAGGGCGTTCATTTATGCTTTCAAATCTTCTTTTCCCTTTGAATGAACGATTACCAAACCTTTTGATGAACTCTTTTTGGTAGTAAAAGCTAATGATACATCGAACGAATTTATCTCATCATATTTAGAATCAGAGAGATCTTCTGGATTGGTCACCGAAATAAATGCCTTACTCTTCCCTTTCTTTTCTATCTCTCTGTTTCTTCTTCCTGACCCTCTGGATTCAGAGATGAGGGCTAGAGATCCACCAACACTAGTCTTCTTTTGAATAACCTCTTTCTCATGTGCTTGAAGAGTTCTAAGCACATCATGTATTGACCACATTTCCAGATCTTGATTGGCCTGAAGAGACATAGAAAGATTTGACCATTCTGGATTCAAGCGTTTGAGGAATAAAACATTATTATCCTCCTTTGATCTGATGGTATCACATTTCTTGCACAAATTTATCAGAGTGTTAAATATGTGATAAGTCTTTTCCAGAGTCTCTTCTGGAACGGCTTTAAAACTATTGTACTCATTCAAAGCTTGAACTCTTCTGTTTTTCTTCATTTTGGCACCTCCTTCTAATTGATTGACGAGTGAATCCCATAGTTCCTTGGTTGTTTCACAAGAGTCAAGAGATTGAAAGA
This sequence comes from Silybum marianum, assembly GCA_036898165.1. NCBI lineage: Eukaryota > Viridiplantae > Streptophyta > Magnoliopsida > Asterales > Asteraceae > Silybum > Silybum marianum. The sequence goes on along the minus strand of CM072533.1, from coordinate 27,106,694 downwards.
TCTCATTTGGGATAGCCATGATTAGTAGACTTTTTGCCTTTTTGGCAATTTCAACTTTAGCCTTATCCTAATCAGTCCAATTTCCCTTTTCTTTGGGAACTTGGCGAGAAGAAATTTCTTCAGTAGTAGTTGTAGGAGGTTCTATGGGAATAGTAGTCATTGTTATAAAAGGACCACTTAGAACAGTAGAATATAGATTTGCATCTAATCCTTCATAAAAGTTGATCATTCGAATCTTCCATTGAGGATATTCGTCTCGGATTAGTGTTGGAGGTTTGGTCATAGAACCAGAAGTGTAAATGGTGTTCAGATTTTGATTCGCCATTTTGCAGAAAAACAGAGTTTCAAAATTTCCAGGAAATACTCTTTAAATTTAGATCAAATAAACTTCAAATGAATCGAAACGAAACGATTAGCTTACTGATTTCAGAATTAAACCAAAATTACCACTGATTTTGAGAAATTTGTACGAAATCGACAAAATCTCGAGAAACGAGGTAGAATGAATAACAATAGTTTAAAACTTGTAATTAACTGCTAGTTGAGTGGGGATTTCTCCAAACTGGACGAGATCGAGTAATCAAAAGGTTGATTATCTAGCTCTGATACCAATTGTTGGAACCCAGATCCCTTTAAACTCAGATAATCAATAGATTTAATGAACAATATATGAGCGGAAGCAATATAAATCAATGATTATAACTAGAACTGATAGATCCCAAATATCAAGAAGTAGAAAGAAAATAGAATATAGAACAAGAATTATACCAAGGAAGTCAGATGTTGTATTGATAATGACAAGATTACACAGATGTCTTTATAGTACAAAGAATCTAAGAACATTAGTTCTAACCAACTAACTAACATTCTATTTATATACAATAGGAAATGCTAATGTAACAGTTCATAATGTGACAGACATACAGAAGTAAACTCAGAACTACTTCTGAACATCTTCACTTTAGCATTCTGTCTTTGTTCTTCTGAGGTTCTGGGCTTTCTTTAACTCTTTTGACTTTCTTCAGAACTACTCTTCAGAACCAGGGATTCTTTTGAAGGTATCTTATCAACTCTATCAATCTCCCCCTTAGCTTAAAAAATTCAAATTATAACCCAGTAGATCAACATTTCTCTGACTTCATCCACAATTAGCTTTCTGTATTCAAGCAGCAGTTCTATCCTCTTGTGCATGTTTTTGGCTAGCTTAGAGTACTCATCCCATTCTCTATCATTCATTTTCCTTGATCTGCGCTTCTGACTTTTCACAAGTTTTTCATTTATTGCTAGTAGATTACCATTGCTACACTTGTGAATTTCTTCATACCTAACAAATAATTTTTCTTTATTACAGTTGCACACAAAACCAGGAGGATGAACTATCAAAGTACCCTTGTTAATGGAATTGATTCCTGGAAGCTCAAAGTTTGGTCTACTTAGATTCACCTTTTCTCTGCCAAGTACAAATGCAACTTGAAAATCAGTCTTAGCTGCCCAGATGAATTCTCTATAAATCCCACCTTTTATGACTGGAAACACTTTTCTAAATCTGGTAATATGATCATGGAATGGATTAATTCTTCTGTAAATCTTGACCAAGTCTCTTAAGTGGACATCCTGAAAATCAGCTTCAGCAAAAGTGCAAACTTCACCATTTTCCCTTTCTATAGTGAAGTAAGAGTATTTATAATTCAGCTTTGTCTTTTGGTCAGCGTTGATTACCTTTACAATAGGACTTTCTTTCCTTGACTTTGTGATTGGCAGCTTCAACTTCTGAACAATTCTGCTGTACCATTGCTTCCAACTAAAAGATTTTTCTAACCAGCAATCAATATAAGTAAATGGTTACACATTTTCCATGAAAATTTCTGGATGAAGATATTCAAGGAATTGGGTTAGTGCATATTCAGCAATTCTGTTTATTTGTAACTGTTCAGCTTCAGACACTTGAACAACTGGTACTTGTTCTTCAATAGCTTATGTACTTTTTCCTTCATCCTTTTCTGAACACAAATCAGCATGTTCAGAAATTTGAGGTTGATTCTATTTCAACATTTCAAATTCAATTGTTTGGTCATTAGCATGTATATGAAAATTATATACATTACTCAGCAAGTAATCTAAATCTCATCTTGTATTTTTTTGTTGATGACCAGCAGATATGCTTCTTCTTACCAATTCTCTGAAGATTATTGTTTCTTTTATCAAGTATTTAATCTCATCTTCTAATTCTTTTGAAATTCCAATCAAAGACATGTAATCACACATCCATTTCAAAGTTGATGAAGAGTACTTTGATTTATCAGAGACAAGAAAAGTTCTTTTGTTTAAACCTTCAGCTTCATAATGAAAACCAAGTTCTGGACTTATGAACACATTTGACAACCCTTCAAAGCATACAAATGTTGGTTCCAACAGATTTACTTTGGCTAATCCATACTCCAAAGCAAGTTGAAAATCATGCTTAATGAAATTTCTCAAATATACACCAATTATTATTCTTAATTCTTGCACCGCCTCTGAGTCTTCTCTTTTTACAAGAAAATTTAGAAGTGAAAGCTTGTCTTGCAACCTCAGATTATAGAAATCAAACTGAGTAAATTCCAACAGAGTACAATCACTTCTTTCAACACCAAATCTAACAATCTTTAAATCTTCTTCAATTGATATCTTAATACTTCTGAAGTGTTTGATAGGAATGGGATTGAAAATATCTTGAAGGCCATGTCTCTGTTGAAATGATTTAACTTCTGAAACAAAGTCTTCATTCATTTGTCACTTATATAACTTTCTAGAGTTGCAAATTTCAAACTTTGTCTATACAAATAACAGTATGTATCTTCAGAAAAGATGGTGATAGTATTCTTAAGTTCATCAAAAATTGCTTCTTTTGTGAAAACTTTATCAACTAGAGGTTCTTCAAGAAGAGGTAAGTTGAATTTTGGAATTGAAATGCTTTCTCTGTATTTAACCTCAAACCAACCTTCATAATCCATTATCACTTTCTCAGAAAAACCAACTTCACTCATGTGACTTATATCACCTTCCACATATGCATACTGTACTTATTGATTAACAAATTCTCTGAAGATAGATAACCTTTCATCCAAGAATCTACACTCAATATTCCTTGGTGAATTCAGAAAAACAAACTTCATAATCATCTGATAAAACAGATACCACATTGTATTCAGAAGCTCTTCATCTTTATGTTTTCATAAAAAGAGAGTTTGGTCAATTTTTCCACGAATGAACTTTTCTTTAAGAAGAAATTTAGAAATAGTATCATACCAAGCTCTAGGAGCTTGTTTCAGCACGTAAAGAGCTTTTTCAAGTTTGAAAACATAACCAGGGTGGTTAGGGTCTGAAAAACCAGGTGGTTGTTCAACATAAACTTCCTTGCTGAGTTTTCCATTTAGAAATGCACTTTTAACATCCATTTAAAAAAATTTGAAGTCTTTATGGGCAACATAAGGTAAGTAAAGTCTTATAGCTTCTAAATGAGCTACAGGTGCAAGATTTCATCATAGTCAATACCTTCTTCCTGTCTGTATCCTTGAGCGACAAGTCTAGCTTTATTGCGAATAACAGTCCTGTTTTCATCTAGCGTATTTCTAAATACCCGTTTGGTTCCAATCACTGTTTTACCAGAGGGTCTAGGAACAAGATTCCAAACTTTGTTTCTACGAAACTCAGTTAGTTCTTCTTGCATTGCTGAAATCCAGCTAGGATCAGAGATAGCCCTGATCTATCTTTTTAGGTTCAGAGAGAGAGATGAAGTTAACATAGAGACATATATTACATGTACCTCTACGTGTTTTGATACCTGCAGGTTTCTAGGATTAACAATCATCTGATTAATTGGATGATTTGCAGTCCATCGCTGAGATGGTGGTTTAGGAGAGAGATCAACTGCAGATTCAGCGAATTGTTCTTCTATTTCAGGGACAACACTTGTTGTTTCAGCAACAGGTACTTCATTATTTAAAATCAATTTAGGAAACTCAGGGGATTGATTTGCAGAGGATGAACCTTGATTATTCACTGAGGAATTTCCAAGAGAGGCATCAGAAGGAGGAATCTGATTGAGAGGAGTAACACTAATCCCTGAGGATGGATCATTGCTAGTAGGTCTTCCAGGGATTCCATCATCACTTGTTTCAGCATGGGTTTGATTGTTGAAATAAGGTTCAGGTTCCTCATAGTGAGATTTCATCCATGCATTTAGTTCTTCATCTTCTTCAGGGATAGGAGAACTGAGGGTAGTATGGGATTCATCAAAATTGACGTGCATGGATTCTTCAACGTGTTGTTTTCTCTTATTGATGATTCTGAAAGATTTAGATATTGAGGAGTATCCAAGAAATATTCCTTCATCAGCTTTTGGATCGAACTTACACAAATGATCTCTGTCATTCAGAATGTAGCAGTTACATCCAAAAATGTAAAGATACTTCAGAGTTGGGGCGCATCAACATCAACAATTTAATATTGTTTCACATTCGGTAATGCAAATAGCTCAAATATTTTATTTAATCATGCTTTCCACCCCAAAACGTATAAAATATATTAAAAATGGGGCTGTGAATACTCACCTTTGCAAGCTCCGCTACTCAAAAGCACGATCTGATCCCCACCCAAAGGCCTAACGATTCCCTAACAAAGAGAAATGCTCAAAACCATCACTTATGGGTCTAAAACTACTTATGGAAGTGAATAAGTCTTAAGCTTATAAATGTCCACATACATCCAACTTGATTGTCTATAGTCCAATTATACATAATGCACATATGCTCGTTAATATAGTAATTTATACCGTAAGTTGTGTTATAAACCATCAAATGATAAATAATTGTTAAAATCAAGAAATTCCAGAATTTCACTTCTGGACAGAAACTTATAGTACTCAAAATGATCAATATGTAGAGACTTCCAAAATTACATAGCTTCCCATATTTTTATATGTGATATAGTACTGGGTTATGGTGATTGTGACCAAATTTGATGCATTTTGGACATGTAAAAATGATTCAAATAATTTATGCAATGCAAAGGGTCACAACCGGCATGGCAGATTACACCATGTTAGTAAATCACTCATTTGAGGAGTTCTACTCAGTGTTTTCTAGAATTTCCAGTTGGATTGGAATCATAACTCATAAAGGAAACTTTTCAGATAAGAGTTACTGATTTTGAAGAAGTTATGAAGGAGATATGGCACTACAAAGTTGCATGCACAATTCTATCATTAGCTGACAAAATGCACACTCATTTTGTTTTGAAGAGTTGAAACCCCAAATCACCATATATTTGAGTGAAACCAGTGGAATTTGAAAGGTAACTCATTAAAATAAATTTCAGAAAAAAAATCAAGTAATTTGGATGAGTATTCAAAGATTTATGGTCGTTCAAAGCAGGGTTTACCTACTATTGAACTTCCAGATGCACATTCATCTTGTTATGAGCATTTGGGGGGGGTCAAAACTCAATGTTTTTGAGTGAAACCACTTGGATTAGAACCCCAACTCAGTAAATAAACGTTTAGAAGAAGATTTATGATATTTGAACATATTATATGCAAGAAATGGACGATTTATGCACATGCCTAAAATCTGTCAGCACCAAAAATCACCATTGTTGTTCAAAATCACATAAAATCATGTTTTTCACCTATTTTCTTGAGTTTTATTGTTTGGATCATAGATTATCACCATTGTATAAACATTTTTACATGTTTTGGTGTATAATCTCTCCATAAACTCAGAAATTTCGGATATTAGAAGAAGGTAGCTAAAGAATGCAAGAAAAGTGGGTTTTTCACCCAAAATTTGCAAGAAAAAGATGAAGATGGTGTTGTTACTTACTTGAGTGATGATTGTGGTTCATAGGTTCTTCAAAAATCTTGTCCAAAAGATGACTTTGATGATGAATGTGGCTGATTTTTAGAGAGAAAAAGGATGAGAGACTTGTGTCCTTTATTTCTAGAGAGAGAGAGGAGAGAAATTCAAAATTTTCAACATGCAAATGAGGAGGAAATGGAAAAAAAAAATTATATGGGGGAATTAGGTGGGGGGTGGCCATGTACATGGGCCCCACTCCAATCCAAAATATGTATATATTTTTATTTTAAAACAAAACAAACTTAAGCCCAATTAAGAATAAAATGTCATTTTTATCAATTTTTGGCTTTTTTCCTCAAAATATAGGCCCTAAAATGGTTAATTTCTAACAAAATAAAAAGTTGGTAGCTTGGTAGCTCAAATTTATAACTTATATAAAATAACACTAATATAAACTTAATAAGAGCTAACTTGGTAGCTCAAATTTGATAGTTGTCACAGTAAAGAATGCAGTATTGACTGCTTCTGCCCATAATTGAGTTGGAAGGCGCGATTCTTTCAGCATTGAGCGAGCTGCTTTCATGATAGTTATGTTTCTTCTTTCAGCAACACCATTTTGTTAAGGAGTTCTCACTAAAGAGAAGTTCTGAGAGGTACCTTTTTCTTCAAAGAAATTTATTAGAGTATTGTTCTTGAATTCAGTACCATGATCACTTCTCATGGAATGAACAGTCAGATTGTTCAGAACTTCCATCCTTTTGATAAAAGAGATTATCACATCAAGGGTGTCACTTTTGGTTCGAAGAAAGATTACCATGTGTATCTGGAATATTCATCAACAATCACAATAATGTATTTCTTTCCAGATATAGATTGGACATTGACAGGTCCAAAGAGATCCATATGGAGTAGCTGAAGAGGTGAGATCACCGAAGAAACTTGTTTTTACCTGAAAGATGCTTTTGTCAGCTTTCTTTTTTCACACGCTGAGCAAAGAGATTCGTTTGCAAAGCTATGATTTGGGAGGTCTCTAACAAGTCCCTTTTGAGACAATTCATTAATTGTCTTAAAGTTGAGATGAGAGAGTCTTTTATGCCATAACCAATTTATATCAGAGGATGCTTTAGATATAAAGCACATGTTCTTAGAGTGAGAACTATTCATATTGATGACATATACATTTTCAACTCTTTTGCCTGTTAAGGCAAGATTATCATTGCAGTCAGTGACAGCACATCTATTCCTTAAGAATAGAACTTTGACAGCACATCTGTTAAGGCAAGCTCACATAGCTGACTAACGCTTAATAAATTGTGCTTTAGTCCTTCAACGTAGGCAACTCGACTAAACGAGGTGGCTCCGTTGGACAGAGTTCCATAGCCTATAGTGTATCTTTTGCCATTTCCACCTAAGGTCACTGATGGACCAACTTCTTCTTTGTGGTCAGAGAGCAGAGATTTTCTGCCTGTCATGTGCCTTGAGCATCCGCTATCGAGATACCAGATACCTTTAGCACTCTGCATATAACAAAGAGATTAATTGTTTGAAGTTACCCATATTACTATGGGTCCTGCTTTGTTAGTGAGAGGAGTGGCGGAGGAGCTACTTGCTGAAGAACTCTCTTCAGTGGATATCTTCGCTTTGTTGGTTTTGCAACCTTGGTGGATTTCACTTTTGCTGATTTATCAGCTTGAGCTACTTTGTTTCCATGAGCTAGTTTATCAGCTTTAGTAGCATTAGGACACTTCCTTGCAATGTGGGTGCTTTTACCACAGTGATAGCACTTCCTATATTTATAAGGTTTGGAATTTAAATATTTCAGAGAGACAGAAGGAACTTTTTCAGGGATAGGACCAAGAATTCCTTTATCCATTGTTCTTGGAGGTATGACAACCTCTTCAAGGACAGGAGTGAGATCAATCTTAATTCTGGGGGTTGACCTCTGGAAGGATTCAAAGATTTTCCTCCCAGATTTGGGATTTCCCTCTAAGGAAGTAGAGGATTTCTTGTTCTTCTTTCTAGGAACTTGGTCATGAAACTCGTTCTTGATCACCTTCTTAGAATCGACATATTTTGACACAGGAATCTTCTCCTTTGAATGAGGTCTCTGAACTTAAGAATGGAACGGTCTTTCTCTAATTCTTCCTTTTCAGAGTTAAAGCCTAACCCACTTCTTACATTCATAGGGATCTGGGCATTGATGATATCATTGACCTTATCAGAGGCTTTGCACCATCCTTTGATGGTAGCCTTCTCAGATTTGAGATCCGCAATGGCCTTCTCTCTTTCAGCGATAGCTTGCTGTTTCTCGATGCTAATCGTTTCATTTACAAAGACTTTGTCTTTTAAGGTTTCCTCAATCTTTGAGAGTTCTTTGATTTTAAGATGACAATTTATTAATTGTTCAGATAAATCAGTGTTAATTTTCTTAGCTTTGTTTTTCCATTTAGAGCATTTTAAAAATCAACAGTCACAGCGTCAAGAGCAGATAAGTTATCACTTTCAGATATTAAGGAGATAGAACGGATGGTTACCTGTGTAGAAGGAGACTCAGAGGAAGAAGTTTCAGATACTTCTTCAGCGTCTTCTATTTTTGCCATAAGACATAAGAAGACAAGATCTTATTCATCTGTGCCTGACTCATCTGAGGTCTTGGCCCAGTCATCTTTAGCGATAAGACCTTTTCCTTTGGCTGGTTTTTCTTTAGATCTCTGTATTTCTTTTTTAATTTCAAATACTTCTCTTTCTTATCATAGGTCTGGGAGGTGGTAGGATCTGCAACTTTCTTGGATCTACATTCACTAGCAAAGTGACCCTTTCGCTAACAATTGTAGCATATGGCTGAGGCTTTCTCAGCGGGCGTAGTCTTTGATTTATCAGAGTCAGCGAGAATCGATGTTCTTCGAAAGTTGCTCTTTCTGGCGAATCTTTTAAAGTTATTAGTTAAAAGAGCCAGAGAGTTATCGAACTCAGAGATGTCAGCATCAGTGAGTTGATCTTCTGAATCAGTTTGACCTAATTTAGTGATAGAAGTAATAGTGGAAGAGGAAGTATTTTTTAAAGGATTTGCCTCTGAAGACACGAGTGCCAAATAAGTACTTTTGGCACCCTTGAGTTCATTGATGAGATTATTCCTCAACACTTGGGATTGCTCTTCATTTAAAAGCATTCCATACAAAGCACTTAAAGAAAGAGTTTCAAGATTCTTGGACAATTTTAGACATGTAGTGTACACTGCCCATTCCTCGGGTAGTGCCTCCATGAACTTTGTCAGAATTTCAGCATTAGAATAGTGTTTGTTGACTGTCTTTAGATCAATCAATAGGCAGTTAAAACGTTGGTGAAGTTGGGAAAGAGTTTCACCTTTATGATGCATTAAGCTTTCATATTGTCTTACTAGGTTAATACTTCTAGTGATTTGTAATTCAGAGGTTCCTTCATATTCAATACATAAAGTATCCCACATGGCTTTAGAAGTCCTCATTTTCATTACGGAGTGACAGACTTATTCAGGGAGGGACATTTCTATTATAGATCTGGCTTTTGAGTCAATACCAACTTCTTTCTTATCTTCTTCAGTCCATCGATCAGGAGTTTTAATGATACTCCGTTCAGGGATGGCTGGCGTAGTAGTGGTGGCAGGAATACCAGCTACCAGAGCTGTAGGAACAAATGGTTTGTTTTCTATATAATAAGGGATCTTTGGATCTGATCCTTCTAGAAACAGAGTCATTCTTTCCTTTCATAATGGGAAGCTATCACGGCTAAATCTTGGAGGTTTAGCTAAAGACCCATTGTCATTATAGTTTGTATTAGAATTTGACATTTTAAAATACTTTTGAAAGAAAATATTTTCAAGATAGAAATAACACTGCTCGGATACCACTTGTTGGTTTCTAGGGAGTCTACAAGAGTTCTCGGATATAGAAACAGTTGTAGAGGGGGGGGGGGGTTGAATACAAACACACAGATTTTTAGTTTTTAAATGAGTTTATATTGCATAAACAAATTTACAGTTACAAGCGGAATTAGAACAAATTTTAACCTATTCTATTGTAACTAAAAAATCACTAAGGTTGATGCACAAGAAGAAAGTAAAAAAGAATACAGATGGTTTAAGAGAGAAAGTAGTATGCACACAGATGAAGAAGATGTCTTCATCTTATTTATACCCGTTTGCATTTAATGCAAGACAAAAGGTATGCCACGTGGCAACCATCCATAGGAGACTTGTCCTTTGCTCAGAATACAACCATGTTTTTGGCCGCATTTGAACAGGACCATGTCAGATATGATGGGGGACATAAGAGACAATCCGTACGTCCTTCTCTAACATAGTATAGTCTTTGTCTTTTGTGCATCGAGGAAAAGGTCAACGTTAATTTTGTATGAGAAGCTTCACTTGATCGCTGAGACTGAATCTTCAAGGATGAACTTTCAGTATCGCTAAGGCTTCACAAGACTTCACACTTTGGATAGATAATCTTTGCTATCGCTGAACCGCTTCAGGTCACTTAGCTGATTATCTCTTTCTTCAGCTTGGTTTTCGACTTTCGCTGAATGGTCATTTGGTGTGATCGCTGATCTTCAGAGATAAGCTTAAGGTTCCTTGATCTTCAGCGATCGCTGATGGCAGTCAGCGTATGCTATCGCTGAATTTGAGCTTAAACTTAAACAAGGAATTTCAGTAAGTGTAAAAAAGGAATCATATTCAAATCACTGAGAGGAGTTATGATCAACAATAATCCCATAAACATCATGAATAGTTTTTCTAGACAGATTTCTTGTAACCATGTTGTTAGAAAAGCTAGACCATTCATTTTCCAGATTGTTCAGAAACTTATTATTAATTTCTGAATTGGATTTTTGAACACCATTTTTTCTTAAATCATTCAGAATGTTGTTGAATCTATGATATGTCTCTGTGATAGAATTCACTTTCTTTATATCTGAAATTTTCATATGTTCCAACACAGATGTTAAGTCTCTGGGCTTGAGCTTTAGTACTCCCCTGCATCTGCGCCTCTACACATAGCCTTAGCAGAGGTTAGACTATCAACCTTGTTGAATATCTCATTTGGTATTGCCACTGTGAGTAGAGTTAGTGCCCTTCTATCAACTTTTGCTTGATCTTTCTCAGCATTACTATACATTCCAAGACTTTTCCTGATTCTTGAAGCAGGAATTTCAGGGGTTGTTTCAGTTCTTGGAACTGCTGGGATTTCAACATATACTTCAAGGGGGCCATTGATTATCAATTGCATCAATGCCTCATGTATGTTATCCAAGAATTGAATCATTTGAATGCGTCATTGATGATATTCACCCAAGAACAGAGTTGGTGGTTTAGTTTTTAAATCCGATGGAGACGATTTCTTTCGACATCTGGAATTGAATGATCACAAATTCACCTAGATTTGATCTTTAGAACGAATTTAATCAATCTTGAATAGATTGATCAAGAACTTCAAAACTTGTCAGATCTGACAGTTCTTAACAAAATAATCAAACAGATGAATTGGCTCTGATACCAATTGATAGATCCCAAATATCAAGAAGTAGAAAGAAAGAAAAATATAGAACAAGAATTATAACAAGGAACTCAGATGTTGTATTGATAATGACAAGATTACACAGATATGTCTTTACAGTACAAAGGATTTAAGAACATTAGTTCTAACCAACTAACCGACATTCTATTTATATACAATAGGAAATGCTAAAGTAAAGTACATAATGTGACAAACAGACAGAAGTAAACTCAGAACTACATCTGAACATCTTCATAATACAATTCAGAAGTTCTTCAGAACTTCTTCAGAACGACATGAAAATCTTCAGAACTTCTGAAGTAGCCACTTCAGAAGTTATGCCTTAGGATTATCTTCACTTTAGCATTATGTCTTTGTTCTTCTAAGCTTCTGGGCTTTCTTTAACTCTTCTGACTTTCTTCAAAACTACTCTTCAGAACCAAGGCTTCTTTTGAAGCTATCTTATCAACTCTATCAAGAACAGTAATTAAATCAGTAAAAACAATATGAGGATCAAATGGGAATTGGTATTGAATAATCTAAAGATCGATTACAATACGTGGAATAAAAAGGCCTATTTCTCTCTTAGATCATCGACTCCAATTACCAGTACTTATTTATTTTCTCAAGATGAGTTCTCAAAATCAATTTCCTGATCTCAATGCTGAAATTGAAAGATCTGAAGCAAGACACACGAATAACATGAAAAAGTGCTTGATGAACTTTTATTTGGAACATGTTGAGCTCAAATCTAAGTTTTACAAAGAAGAAAAAATTTGAAAAATGAAAACAAGTTTTTACAAAATCAACTCACCGAACTTTCTGAAATACAAATCATATGCATTATGAAGACTTTTGCGAAAAGAAAAGTCTTGAGTTGGTAAAAATAAATTTTGATCTGAAAACCAAAATTTCTGAGTTAGAAAAGCTTATAGATTTTGAGACTTATAGCATTGTTCTTTCAAGAAAAATAGTTGAGTTTGTTGAACTTGAGAAAGAAAGGAAATTAACGTCTGATGACAAACAAAAAATTTGAGTCTGAAAGAAAAGATTTTGAAAGAAAAATTAAGACTTGTGAATTGACCATTCAAAAAATTTCGAAACAAGTATTAAATTTTGAACAAATTGTGATTTTAGAAAGGAAATCATCTGAAACTAAATGTCTGAAGCTATCAAAGCAACTTTCTGAGCTTCAGAAAATTCTACATGATGAAAGAAAAGTGTTTGAGAACAAAAAAAATAATTTTTTGAAGAAAAGTGTTTTAATTTCCGAAAAGAATAAATCTTTAGGGTGCGTTTGGTAGGGTGAACAGGGTGGAACAGCGTGGAACAGAACAGGTTAGTCCCATGTTTGGTGTGAATTTAAGGAAGTGGAACAAGGATTAAGTGGAACAAAGGTGGAACAACCTTGTTCACCCCTTACCCCCTAGAACTAACTAGAACAAGGAAATTGTTCCCTTTTTACTCTCTCCTCCCTCACGGCACCACCACCCCGGCGACCTCCTCACGAACACCACCACCGCCGGCGCACCCCCTCACGCCGCCACCACCGCCGCACGAACACCGCCGCCGCCCTCCCTCACGCCGCCACCGCCCTCCTCACGAACACCGCCGCCGCCGGTGCCCTCCCTCACGCCGCCCAACACCGCCGGCGACCTCCTCACGAACACCGCCGCCGGCGCCCTCCCTCACGCCGCCACCACCGCCGGCTACCTCCTCACGAACACCGCCGCCGCCGGCGCCCTCCCTCACGCCGCCACCACCGCCGACGACCTCCTCACAAACACCGCCGCCGCCGGCGCCCTCTCTTCTCTCTCTCTCTCTCTCTCTCTATATATATATATATATATATATATGGGGGGTTATTTGGTTAAAAACACTAAACAACTCACTGGGGGTAAATTGGGCATTCTGTTCTATTCTGTCCTGTCCTGTTCCGTCATATCATGTTTTACCAAACGTGTAACAGTTGTTCTGTTCTGTCCTGTTCTGTTCTGTTCCGTTCTGTTCCGTTCCGTTCTGTTCCGTTCTGTTTAGAGAAAAATGTTGAGAATAAAAAGAAAGTTTTTGAAGAGGAAATTTCTAAACTTTCAAAGAAATTGTCTGAATCACAATCAAATCTTATAACAGAAAAGAAATTGAGATCTGAATTAAAAGGTAAATATGATTTGATTACGGAAGAAAGAGGTTATTTATCTGACAAACTCATGAAACTTGAAAATGTTTTTGAAGCTAAAACGACTTTTAATTTTAGTTTGGCTGATAAAGAAAGAGATCATCTCTCAAGCAAAATTAAAGAACTTCAAAACAAGATTTCAAAGCAAAAACAAATAATTTCAGAATCATTCAAACAACCCACTCCCGAACAAAATGTGGAGTTAGATTACCTTGAAAAAAAGATTTTTCCTAATGATTCTGATTCGGCTTCATGTTCAAAGATGACTCCTCTTTCTCTTGTTAATTTCTGTAAGAATAACTATTCTTCAAGTGTTCGATCATAAAATTATTTTAACAGCTCCAAATCATACAGTTCTTTAAATTTTCATACTCACAATTCTAATCGGTTTCACAATGATTTTATTAATAATTCGGGTAATTTTAAGAAGTTTAAAATGGTTTGGAGGAAGAAATCAGCTACAGATAATAGTGTTGGAAACATGTCACATACATCTTCTGTAGTTGATACAAGATCATTTGTTTCCAAGACTAATTTGCCTTATTTTGTCGAATCTATCAATCAGCTAATTAGTCTAAGTGCCACAAAGGTTTATTGATGTACTTGTGGAACAAATGATTTTGTACAACATTTTCAACACCTGAAGGACAATACGAATGGTTGCTTATGCCATTTGGATTAAAAAATGCTCCTCAAATATTTCAAAGAAAAATGGATAGTATTTTTAAAGATTCTGATTTTATTTTCGTATATGTTGATGATGTCTTGATATTATCCAATGATATAGAATCACATTTAAAACATTTAGATATATTTATAAAATTATGTATAAAACATAAATGGTATGATACTTACAGTATCTCCATTTCCCCTTTTGTTGCATCTAAAGCTAACCTCTGAGGACCCAACAAAGCTTGGGTACCAAAATCTTTTTAATCTGTTTTGTAGGTACGTCATGTGTGTCCTAAATTCCGAATATTTACATCACATGACGATCTTTCAAAAGGTTATGCTACATTTAAGGGGAAGTACCACATTTTTACCATTTAATTAGCTTCATAGTATCTCTACTATGGACCTACCCATGAAACACATATTTCTGTGTTAGGAATTAGAAGTTTCAATGGTCAATCCAGAGCTGGAAGGACCTACCCATGAAACACATCCCTAGGTTAGTTATTTTGAAATGGTATGAATATGATAAAATTGAGTGCTTGTGAGATAAAAGAAAAACTGAGGGTGTGACAGGACTTAAAATAAAATATTTGGTCTTTACCAAACCTAAACAGTTATCCGGGTAGCCACACATTCTATTCATTCTCGATTCTTTGGAGATGAATATTGAACTAGACATGGACCCAATATCGATAACTTGTATCACCTCACCCATCTACTCAAGTATCTCACAAAAGGTGCTTGTTTCATATTTCACGGAGATTAAGAAAATCATTTATCTGTTCTTCACTTGGAAGATTTAGATATTGAAACAAGAAGACACACGTCCGGTCTTCGAACTTCATATTTTGTGCACATCGAGTTTATTTTTGAGCCATAATATATATATCAATATTTCTTTGACACATGCACGATTCTTGGTGATTCAAATTGCATATCTTCGTGTTTATGCCGGAACAGTTTGAGAAGTTAGCTTTATAACTTACTTCTATGATATCTGGAAGTCCTATTAGTGACAACCCGCTGCCAACACTGAATATAGGCCACTTAATTGAATTTATTTTTTATTTAAGTGATAATAGTTGCTTTTTGTGCTTCTATGTTAGCCTTTTACCCGATATTCCACATCACATTTGATCACTTCCCTTTAATGTCTTTGATTGTTCATAATGATTCAGATTCTCCTTATCATTCCGAGGGGTAGAAATATTGTACCAAAGACAAATGCCTATTATGAGAAAGAGAAAGAGTGCATATCAAATACACTTAAAGAGAAAGAGTGCACATCAAAGACACGCAAAAAATCACACAGAACAACAACTTAAATTGTATCTCAAGTTATCAAACACGACATCACAAGGCCCGATAAAACATCTTTCTCGGATGATCAAGACCCGTACACCCCATTTCTCGAAATTGCAACTTCTCGTGTATATTTGAAAGAAGATTTTACCCTACGACATCACGGCTCCTTCACCCCTCTTTTCGTAATGTTAAGGGGGAGTTGCGAAGCTTATCAAGTGATCATATTCGTAGGGGTTCAAGATAAAGATTTGTTGACAAAATTTCATCCTCTTGAAAAGTGTTGATTTGGTGAAGTGTTATCTCGAATACAAAGGGGGAGATTGTTAGGTCTGAAAATATTGTATGCGAGATGAAAACTATTAAAGAGATGAAGGGGCAAAATGCAAAAGTCAACAAAGTCATTATTTAGGAAGGTTTAATATTAGGAAACGATTATATTGTATTTATGGTAAGTGAATATTGTGCTTATCTCTTAGTTTCCTTATTATGATTAATGTCTAGCATATAAATACAAAGTTAGGGCTAGCATTAGAGTACTAGATCATTAATTCATATTATTCTAGAGAGCTTATTAGAGAGATATCTATGTTAAAACATATTTTCTACAAGTTAGATATATGACATATTGAAGTTATTCATCGTATTCTTCATATTGTTCTTATTAATTCACTCATTACCTGATAATCTGGGATCCACAGTGAAATAACGGGACGGTCACTCTTTGTTTTTCACCAGCGAATTGCTCAAGTGAAATTCTTTTCTAGAGATATGTGCCTTGTCAAGATCCAGAATCACGTGATACAGAAGGTAACCAAAAATATATTAAAAGCATTCAAACTGATCAATTTGAAAACAACTTTTGGATTAGAAGAAAGTTTTAAAGTTATATTTCAGAGAAAGAAGTGAGTATGTCAGAGACTTCTGTGTAACCTTGACGGCAAGAGTTAGTTCAGAAGTTGTGACTACTTACTTTTTCAGGAAACATATCTTGGCAAAAAGTTACGTAGACATACCAGAGACTTCTGTATAATCTTGGAGGCAAGAGTTAGTACAGAGGCTCTAGATGACTTATAAACATTTAAAACTTATTTTTTGAGGCTTCTCAGTGGTGATTTTTTTCAGAAGTTCGGTGTTGATCATGATCCAGAACTGTATAGGTAAGAAACAAACTTTAAAGTCATTCAACTTGTCATGTGAAAGCATTTTAGGAGCAGTAGAAAGTTTTAATTGAAATTGAAATTATTTCAGAGAAGAATATAGACATTTGAAAGACTTCGGTATACAATTGACGACAAGAGGTTAGTACAGAAGAGAATGACATGTGTATAGTTTCCTGAGAAAATATTCATGCAACAGGTTAACAAGACAAGCCAGAGGTTTCTGTATTACCATGAAGACAAGAGTTAATATAGAAGTTCTGAATGGATTATGAACATGCAATTTTGAATCGCAGAAAGAGTGATAGACATTCCAAAGGCTTCTGATTAACCTTGGCGGGAAGAGCTAAGCCAGAGGTTCTGAATGTTTATCTTGATTTGATGAAAATGGTTTTATTTTCCACATTTAACCAGACATTGCTCCCCCTTGAAATGCACATGAATGTTTGCTCCCCCTTGAATTGTGCATCATTAGATGCTCCCCCTCAAATTGTGCTTGGACCAAAATTCGTAAAGGCTATATAGATAGATTGAGATGTAGAGGCTTTTCTAGAATAAATAGAAGCTTCTAGTATGCTTGCGGTACAAGAGTGGATATAGAAGATGAATGACAGAGAGAAAAGAAAACACATGCTTAGAGAAATGTTACAAACGAACTGTATAAAAATAGATTCTTATTTCTCGTTACATATTAAGCATGTCCAACTTGCTGATTAGTATTGAACCTGTTTTCATCTATGGCTTTTGTAAAAAGATCAGCGAGCTGGTAATCAGTGGGAACAAAATACATTTCAATTGTACTTTTTTCCACATGACCCTTTATAAAATGATACCTGACATCAGTATGCTTGTTTCTTGAGTGTTGATAGGGTTCTCTGTGATTGCTATTGCATTATCTGAATCACACAAAATTGGAATCTTGTTTTACAGAAGGCCATAGCCTCTAAGTTGGGTTTTCGTCCATAAGACTTGTTAAGAACAACTTGTAGCAACCACATATTGAGCTTCTGCTGTAGAGGTTGACACACAGTTTTGCTTTTTGGATCTCCAACTGATTAGCCTGTTTCCAAGAAGCTGACAGCTTCCAGAAGTGTTCTTCCTGACTAATTTACATCCTGCATGATCTGACTCGGTATAAGCAATTAAGTCAAATCCAGAATACTTATTTACCAGAGGCCCAATGAAGGTGTTCCTTTTAGGTATCGAAAGATTCTTTTGACAGCAGCCATATGTGATTCTTTGGGATGGGCTTGATATCTTGTGCAGAGACATAATGTAGCAAACATTATATCTAGTCTACTTGTCGTTAAGCATAGAAGAGATCCAATCATACCTCTATAATTCTTGACATCCACTTGTTTCCTAGATGGATCCGAGTCAAGCTAATTACTTAGTGAGATTGGTGTT
This sequence comes from Silybum marianum, assembly GCA_036898165.1. Classification (NCBI taxonomy): domain Eukaryota; kingdom Viridiplantae; phylum Streptophyta; class Magnoliopsida; order Asterales; family Asteraceae; genus Silybum; species Silybum marianum. The sequence continues at coordinate 27,088,606 of CM072533.1, read as the reverse complement.
TTCATAGTTGTGGAATTTTGATGTTTGTAATTCATTAAAATGTCAGAGACATACTTGGCTTGATTTATGAAAATGCCAGTGGTAGTTTTCTTAACTTGAAGCCCTAGATAGAAGGGTCGTTTTCCCATCATGCTCGTTCCAAATTCACTTTCCATCAACTTTGAAAACACTCAACTTATGCTTGATTAATAGAACCAAATATAATGTCGTCCACATAAATTTGAACCAGAGTTAACTCACCTTTGCAATGCTTGATAAACATGGTAGTGTCAATTTTACCTTTCTCATACTTATTTTTGATCAGAAACTTCGAAAGATGATCATACCAGGCTCGTGGCTCTTGTTTCAATCCATACAGTGCTTTATCTAAAAATAGACGTAATCTGGATTACTTGAACTTTCAAAACCAGGAGGTTGTTGGACATTTACCTCTTCATTCAGCTTGCCATTCAGAAAGGAGGATCTTACATCCACTTGATAGACTTTGAAATCTTTGTACGCAGAGAAGGCTAGGAAGAATCGAATTGCTTCAAGTCTTGCTACTAGATCAAAAGTTTCATCATAGTCAATTCCCTGTTCTTGACAAGATCCCTTTGCAACCAGTCTAGCTTTGTTTCAAACAACTATTTCATCTTCATCCTTCTTGTTTCTGAAGACCCACTTCGTACCAATAACAGTTTTTTCTTTTCGTAAAAGTACCAGTTTCCATACCATATTTCTTTCAAATTGAAGGACTTCCTCCTCCATTGCGTAAATCCACCTTAGATCTTGTAAGGCTTCATGAACTCGTTTTGGTTCTACCATGGTCAAAAAGTTGACAAAGAAAGCTTCATTAGCTGTGGCAGATCTGGTTTTGACACTATCAGAAGGATTACGAATGATTTGGTCAAAAAAGTGATCTTTTATCTATCTTGTCATTCGAGTTTGTGAAACAGGAGGGGATATAATTTTTATTTCATGTTGTAAATGAGCTTTTGGTGTTTCACTTTGCGCAGTTTCTTGTTGGATAGGAGAGGAACCTAGTTTCTCCCCCTCAATTGAAGGCACAGAAGAATTAGGATCAAGAACAGAAGTCTCTACATCTGGATGAGGCAGAATTTCCTTCGAACATGCATTTGAATTTGAGGAGGTAGGAATAATCACGATGGTTGGTTCCTCATCTTAAAGAGTTTGTGAGCCAGAGGGACCGAAGATATTGAGTCCAGAAATTCGCGGTTCCTCTATCAGGTTGATCAATACCATACTGTCTGCATTTGCAGAGGGTGTTTCTTCTCCAAAGAAATCTTCAAATAGTACATCGAATTCAGATTCTCTTGTCTTGGAGAGGTAATCAAATGTTACATTGTTTAGCCTGAGTTCTAAATCAGAGTAATCTGAACTCAACTGTGCCTGATCATCAAATTCAACATTTATGCTTTCCATGACCGTCTTGGTTCTGAGATTGAAAACTCTAAATGCTTTTGATGTTAATGCGTAACCCAAGAATTTTGCTTCATTAGATTTCTTGTCAAACTTTCCATGTTTTTCACGATCATTTAGAATGTAGCACCGGCAGCCAAAAAAGTGTAAGAAATTTAAATTAGGTCTTCTTCCATTTATAACTTCATAAGAAGTTTTGAGGTGTCTTTTGACTATTATTGATCTATTTTCTGTAAAACAAGTAGTCGAGACAGCCTCAGCCCAGAAGTGTGTGGGTAGTCCTGAAGCTGCGAGCATCGTTCTTGTGGCTTCAACTAGTATTCGATTTCTTCTTTCTACAACACCATTTTGTTGAGGAGTTCTAGTAGCTGAGAAGTGTTGTGAAATTCCTTCGTTATTCATATACTCTTCAAGTTTAGCATTTTTGAATTACGTACCATTGTAACTTCTTAGCTTTTGGATTTTGCTATGGAGAAGCACTTGAATCCTCTTCATTATGGTGATCAAGACAACTGGAACTTCAGATTTCTGCCTTACAAAGGCAAGCCAAGTGTATCTTGAAAATTCATCAATTTGTACAAGTATATACTTTTTACCAGACATACTTTGCACAGCAATGGGACCACAAAGGTTAACATGTAGCATGTGCAGAGGTCTGGGACACGGATGATCACTATTTGTCTTATGGGAAACTCTTTTTATCTTTCTCATTTCACATGTTGGACAAAGATGATCCTTCTAGAAGTGAACCTTTGGGAGGCCCTCAACCAGGTTATGTTTCACAAGCAACTCAAGATTTTGAAAGTTATGATGAGAAAGCTTATGATGCCAGAGCCAAGCTACTTCACTCTTCTTTGAGATGAGACAGAGCGTTTCGGTTCCATCTTTGGAAGTGAAGTTCATCATATACAGGTTAGTTTTCTGTTGGCTCTCTTTTCCTGACTATGTTAGTAAGTAACAATGCTTTTAGTCGTAGATAACTTTCATGTCAGCATCGCAAAGTTGACTTACACTCAGAAGATTATGTTTTATTTTAGAAACATGAGAAACCTTTGATAAGGTAACATTTCTTTCTTGTAATGTACCATAACCTTTTATTTGACCCTTCCCATCATCACCAAAAGTTACTACTCCACCAGATTTATGTAGAGAGTAAGTTTCGGATTCCAATCATGTGCCTCGAGCGTCCAGAGTCAAGATACCAGACATTTAGGTACCCATCTCATAATGGGTCATTTGCTGTTAGGTTTAAGATTAACATTTGAGTTTTCTTTAAACTTCAATTTATTTCCAGGTTTTACAGAAGATTCTGGTTTGTCTGGATTGGTCCTAGGTATCTATCTCTTCTGAAATAGATAGATAGTGTTTTTTGGAATCAGAAGAAAGACAGTGTGGACTAGAGAAGAAATGTTTTAATTTAAGTAAAAGAGAGAGACATTCAGAGTTATGTGAAATATAAATTTTCATTGAATTTTCATTTCTTGAATGATAATTACAATATTTCTTATTTCTGTCTATTCTAGAATAAGTTGTTCGAAATAGTTCTTATTTCAGCCTATTCTAGAATCTGTCTATTTTTGTTCATGCACTTTTTGAGAATCGTGATAATTTTTGGTCAAGAGCTCCTTCTTTTGAAGGTCAATGTGCAGAAACTCCCTTTCTTTTTTAAAATAATTTTTAAGTGCAACAGAGTTTAATCTGCCACTTTTTTTTCAATCTCCTTGTCTTTGGTTTTCAGAAGATTATTAAGCTCATCAATCTCCTTTTTTACATACTTTTTGTGGAAGTTTTATGTTTCAAAATGTTTTGGTTTTCCACAGAAAGTTCTTGTTTTTCTTCTGTCCGAAGCTCTATCTCTCTTTTAAAAATATTTCTTTCTTTCTCAATAAGAGAAAAAGACTTTTCATGATCCCTTTTTTATTTTCTTTTCGTTTTAGAGCTTTTGTTTCAGAGTTTCAAAATCTAGAGTAAGATTTAAGATAGTTTGTTCAAGTTCAGAAGGTTCAGACGTAGTACATGCCGGAGATTTAGAGATCCGATATTCTATATCATTTTCCATTGCCATGCCGCAGAACATGGCTTCTGCATCACTTGATTGATCAGAAAGCAAGTTCTCCAGCTCGGGATATTTTGCTCTTTCGACTCTGTTGTACTTGTACTTGTTCTTTTAGTACATATAATCTTTAACTAGAGCCCCTTTGCAATCTTTGGAAGAGTGACCTAGTTTGCAACACTTATAACAAACATCTTGCTTCTTCTTTTTTTCTTCCTCTTTTTGCTCTGCTTCTGTCTTTTCTACTCGTGGACTTTCTTGTCTAGGTACATAGACTTGACTTTGTCGTTCACCTCTGTTGTCAAATTTTCCTCTGTTCTGAAAGGAACGAGTGCCAAACTTTATTGTGAACTGTCTGGTAATTAGAGCCAGAGATTCAGCATAGGCACCGATTTCATCATCTTCGGAACCAGAGAGTCCAGCTTCTGTATCAGCTTCTGATATTAAGGCCTTACTCTTGCCTATCTTCTTTGCTTCTCTTGTTCTTCTGGTTGACCCTCTAGATTCAGAGATTAGGGCCAAAGGACAACCAACGTTCACTTTCTTCAGCTGAACCTCTTTTCATGGGTTTGAAGAGTACCAAACACATCATGTAGAGACCACTGCTCCAGATCCTGATTAGCTTGTAGGGACAAGGACAGATTAGACCATTCTGCATTAAGACGTTTAAGAAATAAGACATTGTTGTCTTACTTAGATCTGACAATGTTACATCTTTTGCACAGATTAATCAGTGTATTAAATCTGTGATATGTCTATTCAAGTGTTTCTTCTGGAAATGCCTGAAAACTGTTATACTCAATTAATGCTTGTGCTCGTCTATTTTTCCTCATTTTAGCATCACCTTCGAATTGATTTGCCAACTGATCCCATAAATATTTAGCAGTTTCACAGGAATTAATAGATTGAAATATATCATTTGGAATGGCCATGATGAGTAGTCTTTTTGCTTTGTTGGCAATCCCACCTTTGCTTTGTCATCATCATTCCAATCTTTCTATCTTTTGGAACTTGTCTAGCAGGTACTTCTTCAGTATTGACTGTGGCTGGTATTCTTGGAATAAATGTAAAGGGACAAAAGGACCATTTAGTATTGTTTGATATAGATCTAAGTCTAATCCTTCATAAAAGTTGATCATAAGAATTTTCCTATGAGGATATTCATCCCTGACAAGAGTAAGAGGTTTCGTAAGCGAGCCTGAGGTGTACATGACATTAAAATTTTGATTTGGCATTTTTCAGAGAAAAACAAAGGGTAGAGATTCGAGAAGAGATTTGAGAATTAGATGAGATTGAATTCACTGAACTTTACACAAAGAACAATGGTTTACATATTTCAGATTTAAACTAGAATTACCACTGAATATGAGAAAATTTGTATGAGAACAGCAAAAACGCGTAAAACAGGTAGAATGAGAAACAGTAATTTAAAAACTGAGAAAAATCTGGCTGAGTGCGGATTTCTACAAAGTGGATTAGATCGAATAATAAATAGATTGATTATCAGGCTCTGATACCAATTGTTGGAACCCAGATCCCGTAAACACTCACAAAATGTTGATTACAAATATGATATAAACGATAAGCGAAAGCAAGTAAGATCAACAATCAAGCTAGAAAACATAAACTGTAATGGATGAACATATTCTTATCGATCAATGGTAATTCGTATTTCACTCAAAGTGCCAATGCTTACAATACAGGAACTACAAATTACTCTCTTACAATCTCTCCAAAACAATCGACATTGAATACAAGGATAATTCTATCTATTTATACTTTTACAAAGGTAAAAGTCAATGAGCTAGCCTATCACGTATTGAGACATAAGCAAAGTGACTAACAGAATTAGTTACGCATGAGAATTGTGACTTTCCAGAACATACTTTATCTTCTACAGTATCGTATTGTCTTTTAACAGAGCTTCTGGAAGAATCTATCTTCTGGATAAGCTAACTTCCGGAGAGTTCCACTTTGTTCTTTAAGGGATGTTCTGATACATACTTTTACATTAAAATAAGTTCTAAGGGTATCACTACCTTCTTTAGAGTCTTCATCACCCAACAAAGTAGAAAATCGAGTTTCTTGTGGGAGTATTGATTGGCCTCTTTTCAGCTTAAAATCCCTTAGAACAGATGATAGAACCGACCGCATGGAAGATTGTCCCTCTCTTTTTGCTACGTTTTTCGAATCATTTCCCTCTAGAACAATTGGTTTATCTTTTTTCTACGTATGACCCACATGAGGGACTTTAGCATCATCCTTCGAAACATGGTCATTCGTCACATCTACTTTTGAGGCCAACCCTTCGGTTGTTAGCACGTTCTCTAGATCGGTCACTCAAGCCCCTTTTTCTTATACTAGTGGGTGCCCATAATTCATCACCATGTTATCCAGTTCAAATGGCTTATGCACCGGTTTATACACAAATTTAGGAACCCACCCCCTTTCGATGGCCTCGCATCCTTGTTCACCTGTTTATGCTTGTTTGTGACTAACGTAAAATAATCATCATCAATAGTCTCCACCCCTTTCCCCTTGTCTACTTTTTCCATTAACACGTGAAGCATTTTTATGCCCAAAGACATCAAATTAGAAAATTATATAAGAACATGTGAGCCAAGTAGAAGTGCAATGTAATCAACACAATCACACACGAACAGTAAAGAATTTATTGAATCACGTAGTTGAGATAGTCTATTTGATCAAAGAAATGATAAACTTCAGAGATTGCATCAGAAAAAGCTATTTTGCTGGACATACAAGAGTGAACAAAATAAGAGGAGTTGATTATATTCTGAGCAATATGTATGATTTTCATATTCATACTAAGAAACAAGAAATTGAAGAAATTCTGAAACTTTCTCAGAAGATAGGAAGTTCAGAAGCCAGCGTAAAAGAAAAAGAAAAAGGGAAGAAAAAATTTCTGAAAACAAACCAGAAGAAAATGCTCCCATCACTCAAATTTCTGAATCTGAACATCTAGAAGATCAAAGAATCGAAGAAAATGCTTTCACTATGTTTCTTGAATATTTTCATCCTGAAATGTTCATGGGATATGAACAAAAGTTCAATTACATTGATTGTTGGATCAAGAAGTCTTTTGGATGGAAGCAATGGTATTCAGATATTATCAGAAAGATCAGAATGCCTGTAAGTGAAGTAAGAAAAGAAAGCCCCATTGTAAAAGTTGTAACTACTGACATAAGGTCAAGAAACAATTACAAGTATGCTTACTTCACTTTGGAAAGGAAGGATGGTGAGATCTCTACATTCTCAGAGGCAGATTTTCAGAATGTTCATCTTAGGGACTTACTTAGAGTCTACAAAAGTCTCTATCCTTTTCATGATTAAATTGCCAAGTTCAGAAAGTCTTTTCCAGTTCTCAAAAATGGTCTTTCCAGAGAATTCGTTTGGGCTGCTAAAACAGATTTTCAAGTTGCATATGTTCTGAACAAAGAAAAGGTTCATCTGAGTAGTCCAAACTTCAACTTGCCAAACATAGAAAATCTCAAAAGAAGAACTCTTGTTATTCAGCCACCAGGATTTATATGTAAATGCTTTGAAAAGTTGTTGTTCATAAGATTTGAAGAGTTACATAAATGTTGCAATGGAACTCTGATGGCTATAAGAGATAGATTGGAAAGGAGACAGAACAAAAGACAGAAAATTATGAGTGATGATGAATGGGAGAAATACAGAAAGCTTGCTAAGGAGATGCTCAGAATTATTGAATCTTTGTTGGAATACAGAAGTCTTATTCTGAAAGATGTCAGACAAATCTTAAATTTCTGGAGTTATAATTTGAACTTTTGAAGCTAAGGGGGAGATTGATAGATATCAGAAGATAGATTCAAAAGAAGACTGGGTTCTGAAGAAAATATAGTTCAGATATTCTGAACTAGTTCTGAAGAGAGAAAGGTTCAGAACTCAGAAGACAAATAGAGCAAAGTCTAAGGGATAACTTCTGAAGTGGCCACTTCAGCAGTTCTGAAGATTCTGAAGAAGTTCTGAGGAAATTCTGAAGATGGTTCTGAAGATACTTCTGAAGAAGTTCTGAAGAATGATTCTGAAGGAGTTCAGAAGTACTTCTGAACATGCTTGTCATTTACGTACGATAACTTTAGCATTCATGTTTGTATATAAATAGATAGTTTGTTAGATAGTTAAAACTAACGTTGATAGAGATTGTAAAAAACAAACTTTGTAATACTGTTTAGTAATCAATACGACATACAACTTCAGTTATATAATTCTTGTTGTTGTTCTTAAATCTTTCTACATTCTTCATATTTTGGGATCTAACACTGAATTTTCATCCAAATAACTTGTGAGCAACATATTGCAACAGCTACATATTCAGCTTCTGTAGTTGAAGTTGAGACACAGTTTTGCTTCTTTGAAGACCAAGTCACAAGCCTGTCACTTAGAAATTGACATGAACCAGAAGTACTCTTTCTATCCAATTTACAACCACCATGATATGCATCTATAAAAGCTATTAACTCAAATCCAGGATCCTTTGGATACAAAAGTCCCAATGAAGGAGAACCTTTAAGATTTCTAAGGATCCTTTTAGCAGCTAAAAGATAAGATTCTTTAGGATTAACTTGATATCTTGCACAAAATCATGTAGCAAACATTATATCAGGTCTACTAGCTGTTAAGTAAAGCAAAGATCCAATGATACCTCTATATTTCTTTTGATCAACAGGTTTACCAGACAAATGTGGTTCAAGTTTAGAGGTTGTTTGCATTGGAGTTTGAATACTAGAACAGTCAGACATGTCAAACTTTTTAAGTAAGTCAAAAACATACATAGATTGATTTATGAATATGCCAGTGGGAAGTTGTTTTACTTGAAGACCAAGAAAAAATGTTAATTCTCCCATCATACTCATTTCAATTTCAGTTTGAATAAGAATCATATGCTCAACTTCCTTTTTCAGAAATAAGGTAGTATCTATTGTACCTCTTTTGAACTTGGAATTCAGAAGAAAAGTTGTGAGTGTGTCATACCATGCTCTTGGTGCTTGCTTAAGTCTATATAATGCTTTATCCAAAATGTAAACATGATTGGGAAATTCTTTGCTCACAAAGCTTTCTGGTTGTTCTACATATACTTCTTCGTGGAGAACACCATTCAGAAATGCACATTTCACATCCATCTGAAAAAAGCTTCATGTTCTTATGAGCAACATAGGCTAGGAAGATTCTGAAAGATTCTAGTCTGGCAACTGGAGAAAATGTTTCATCATAATCTATGCCCTCCTTTTGAAGGTAGCCTTTAGCAACTAATCTAGCCTTGTTCCTCACAACTATCCCATGCTCATCTTTCTTATTTCTGAAAAACCCATTTGGTGCCAATAATCGATTTACCTTGTGGTTTTCGAATTAGTTTCCAGACTTTGTTTCTCTCAAATTCATTGAGTTCATCTTGCATTGCTAAAACCCAGTCTGGATCCTGAAGAGCTTCATTAGGCTTTTTGGGTTCTATTGTGCTAAAGAAATTTACATACAAACATTCATTTGCAGTAGCTATCTTGTTTGTACACCTTTGGAGACATCTCCTATGACCTGATGTATTGGATGACATGAAGTCCATTTTGTAAAACTTGGCAATGTATTGAAAGATGTAACATTGTTAAGTGTTCATAATAATCAGTAATTGCAGCTTCAGAATCTGGATTGAAAGCTGAGTGTAATTATGAAGATTCTCCATCAAAAGTATCATTCTGAATGTGTTCAGAAGAAGGAACTACTGGTTCAGAAGTCACGTGGGGAAGTTTAGAAGTTAGTTGAACAATTTCAGAAGAAACTTGATCTGTTGTTGAGGTTGAGATTGGAGGTTCTGAAAGATTTGACACTGATATGGCAGGTGGAACTAACTCTGGAGTTGCTTTTAGAAGTGATGGATTTTGATAATCTGCAGAGACATTAACAGAAATATGAAATAGATCTTGACAAAGTAAATCTAAATTTGCTTTTAGTAATGAATTTGACTCAGAAGATTTGTCAGTAATAGTGGAGTCGGTGTATAATTGTTCAACAATCGAATTAAGCTTGAGTTCTGAACTGTCTTGTTCAGAAGTTATTATAGGTTAATGAAGTCTGATGTTGGAAGTTTCAATGATTCTCTTTGATCCTTTTATCAGTACAATGTATGCCTTTGATCTTTGTGAATATCCAACAAATATACCTGCTAATCCTTTAGGAGCAAATTTGTCAAGGTATTGAACATCATTTAGAAGAAAACATCTGCTTCCAAAAATTTTGAAAAAATCAATTGATGGTTTTCTCTTTTTAATGATTTCATATGGAGTTTTCAAAAAATTTCTATTTAAAATAGTTTTGTTTTGAGTAAAACATGCAGTAGCAACAGTTTCTGCCCATAGAGATACAGAAAGTTCAGAATAAGCAAGCATAGTCCTGGCAGCTTCAACTAGAGTTTTATTCTTCCTTTCAATAACACCATTCTGTTGGGGAGTTCTGGCAGCGGAAAAATTATGGGATATTCCAACAGAATCCGGGAAGTTTTGAAGTATAGAATTGGTAAATTCTTTACCATTGTCACTTCTGATCTTTTGAACATGAAGTTGAAGAAGAACCTGTATTTTTTTCAGAAATGGAATTATTATTTCAGAAGTATCAGATTTAAGTCGAAGAAATTCAACCCAAGTAAATCTAGAATACTCCTCAACAATTACAAGTTTAGTTGGACGGATCCTGAGAAGGAGGTAGTCCATCCCCCAAGGGCTCCCTGTAGACTACTTCAGGCATGAAGTTGCCTGGTCTGCTGTTTTTGAAGTGCTCAAGAGCACCGGGAGGGATGTCATCATCATCATTGTTAGTCCCATATTACAACAGATCTGGTATAGATTGCTCAAAACATCTTGTTTATCGATAAATTGAATATAGATGGCTTACAGAAAACACACAGTTACACCTTAATCGACTCTCATGTATGGTGTTCTATGAATATTCCACTTTCTAACTGTCTAACAAACTCTCTATATATACTATAAAGGTAAAGCTACAGTTACATGTATTTAAATCACAGCCCAATTACATTAAGACACGTCATCAAAAACTCTATTCAGAAGTTTTTCAGAACTGCTCTTAAGAACCACTTCTGAATTTCCACTTCAGAACCAGTTCAGAACTTCTTCAGAAGTTAACTTCTGAACTTTTCTGTCTTCAGAAGTTATCTTCAGAACTTCTATTCTGAACTTCAGAATATCTGAATAATGACTTTACAAAACATTCCAAACATAGGATCCAAGTTCATAGGATTCTTTGGATCCTAACAATCATCATCATCATCATTTCCCTCATAGTGAGGGATGTTATCATTGTCTTGTTCATCGTCTTCTTCCTCCAAATCATCTTCCCCTTCGTCTTCTTTTTCAGCGGCAGAGGAAGTAGGGTTTCGCTTAATGTAGGGAGATATCGGAGTTTCAGGGAATCTTCCATTAGCCTCTTCGATAATCTCGTCCGGAATTTCTTTGGCATATCTCTCCCCCTCGATGTTGTCAGCAGGGAGAACGTGCACCACCAGAGTACGCACATTGGACCCAATGTCCTTCAGAGAATTGGTGTGCGTAGTCTTAGTCTGAACGAACTGGTTCAGCAAAGTCCGATCAGCAGCACTGAAGGAAGAGCTAGCTTCTTGCATTTTGGTCAGTATCTGCATCATGTCGGACTGAGTCTTTTGAATAGACTCGAGCACTTGGTCTTGTGCTTCTACCTTCTTCTCTAGCTGGGCAAGAGCTTGCTGATGAGCCAGGTTATCAGCCTTGATCGACTGAATGTCAGTGTAGACATTGTTGATGGTGGCCTTCATCCCTGGAGTACCAACGATAGTCTGAAAGATGTACTCATGGAACGTCTGAAGGTTGTCTACCCTAGCCTTTGTGAGAGCACATTCGTTGACCAAGAAGTCAATTGCCGACAATGTGGGGCTAGGGAGAACGATCTTGGGAATCTCCATAGTGAAAGGAGGAAGCTTTGAGGAAACCTTTTCCTGCTTAACTCGGCGCAGATCTGCATCCGTCTTTGGTTGCTGAGGAGATTTTCCCTTGAAAGCACTGGAGGGAGCAGCAGCAGCCTTGGAGGCAGTGACAGTGGTTGCTGATGTAGAGAGAGAAGGTGCAATACTTGATGACAACATAGACAGAGCAGCCAAAAAGAGCTATGGGTTGGAAGAAGGATGACAAGACATGTTATTTACCTTGAGAGTATCATGAGGATTACTCTCAGGGACAACGTGTACTACGGAAGTGTCATGTGGATCACTAGCATGTGTCTTAGTATGTCTGAGAGAGACATGTTGAGGTCCTGTAGTAATGGCTTTCCAAAGTTCAGATTGTCGAAACAATACTGAAGTTTGGACAGCGTGCGATTCAACATCATCAGAGATAGGGACAACTATCTCTGAATCATATGTTTGTGTGAGGACAACTGCATGTATTGAACATCGTTTAGAAGAAAACATTTTCTTCCAAAAAATTTGAAAAAATAAATAGATGGTTTTCTCTTTTTAATGATTTCATATGGAGTTTTCAAAAAAATTCTATTTAAAATAGTTCTGTTTTGAGTAAAACATGCAGTAGCAACAGTTTCTGCCCATAGAGATACAGAAAGTTCAGAAAAAGCAAGTATAGTCCCGGCAGCTTCAACTAGAGTTCTATTCTTCCTTTCAACAACACCATTCTGTTGGGGAGTTCCGGCAGCGGAAAAATTATGGGATATTCCAACAGAATCCAGAAAGTTCTAAAGTATAGAATTGGTAAATTCTATACCATTGTCACTTCTGATCTTTTGAACATGAAGTTGAAGAAGAACCTGTATTCTTTTCAGAAATGGAATTATTATTTCAGAAGTATCAGATTTAAGTCGAAGAAATTCAACCCAAGTATATCTAGAATACTCATCAACAATTACAAGTTTAGTTGGACGGATCCTGAGAAGGAGGTAGTCCATCCCCCAAGGGCTCCCTGTAGACTACTTCAGGCATGAAGTTGCCTGGTCTGCTGTTTTTGAAGTGCTCAAGAGCACCGGGAGGGATGTCATCATCATCATTGTTAGTCCCATATTAAAACTTATCTGGTATAAATTGCTCAAAACATCTTGTTTATTAATATATTGAATATAGATGGCTTAAAGAAAACATACACTTACACCATTGTCACTTCTGATCTTTTGAACATGAAGTTGAAGAAGAACCTGTATTCTTTTCAGAAATGGAATTATTATTTCAGAAGTATCAGATTTAAGTCGAAGAAATTCAACCCAAGTATAACTAGAATACTCATCAACAATTACAAGTTTAGTTGGACGGATCCTGAGAAGGAGGTAGTCCATCCCCCAAGGGCTCCCTGTAGACTACTTCAGGCATGAAGTTGCCTGGTCTGCTGTTTTTGAAGTGCTCAAGAGCACCGGGAGGGATGTCATCATCATCATTGTTAGTCCCATATTAAAACTTATCTGGTATAAATTGCTCAAAACATCTTGTTTATTAATATATTGAATATAGATGGCTTAAAGAAAACATACACTTACACCTTAATCGACTCTCATGTATGGTGTTCTATGAATATTCCACTTTCTAACTGTGACAACTGTCAAATTTGAGCTTCCAAGTTAGCTGTTATTAAGTTTATATTAGTGTTATTTTAGATAAGTTATTAGATTGGGAGTTAGTTAGATTAGATTGGCCGAAAAATTTCTAGAGATACCGGTAATTGCTTAGAGAGTCCAGTTCCGACCCGTAACTGTCTAAAACGTCCAATATAATGCCAAATGCTTTAATTTATACCTAATTTATATAAAATATATAGTTTAGAATGGTAAATATGAAAGTTTTTTTATTATATAATTTAAACACTTTTGGGCTCATATTTTGAAGGAAAAAGGCCAAAATTGAGAACATGGACTCTTAATTTCATTTTTATTTGGGCTTAAAATAATTTTAAAAAAATAAATTGTTGGGTTGGGTGGGCCCATACCCATGGCCAGCCACCGCCATCTAATCCCACATTTAAAAATTCTTTTTTTCATTTTTTCCCTCTCATTTGCTCCCTTTCAAATTTCAAAAACTCTCTCTCTCTAGAACCCAAGAGCCATCGTAAGAACACTTTAATCATCTTCATCAAACTCCAGCCAAAATCCATCCATTTCTTCATCAAAAATCAAGTTCATACAAAGATTTGGAAGCGATAATCATCATCCAAAACAAGGTAACAACTCTACTCATCTTTTCTTAAAAATTTTGGGTGAAAACCCCACTTTTCTTACATTGTTTAGCAACTTTCTTCTATAATCTGATATTTCTGAGTTTGTGGAGAGATTATACACCAAAACATGTAAAAATGTTCATACAATGGTGGTAATCTATGATCCACACAATAAAACTCAAGAAAATAGGTGGAAAACATGATTTTATGTGATTATGAACAACAATGGTGATTTTTGGTGCTGACAGATTTCATGCATGTGCATAAATCGTCCATTTCTTGCAAATAATATGTTCAAATGTCATAATTTTTCTTCCAAAAGTTTATTTAGTGAGTTGGGGTTCCAATCCAAGTGGTTTCACTAAAAAACAATGAGTTTTGACCCCCCCCCCCCCCCCAAATGCTCATACCAAGATGAATGTGCATCTGGAAGTTCAACAGTAAGTAAACCTTACTTTGAACGACCATAACTCTTTGAATATTCATCCAAATCACTTGATTTTTCTTCTGGAATTTAATTTAATGAGTTATCTTTCAAATGCCACTGTATTCATTCAAAAATATGGTGATTTGAGGTTTCAATTAATCAAAACAAAATGAGGGTGCATTCTGTCCAAAGCTGACAGATTTGTGCATGCATGTTCAAATGGCCATATCTCTTTCAAAACTCAATGAAAATATCTTCTGTTTGCAAGTGGAATCACATGAAAATATGGAGTTTTGACCCTCCAAACACCTAAAACAATTTAGGTGTGCAAACTGTAAAACCACCAGTAGGTAAACCCTACTTTGCATGTTAATGCCTCTTTGAATATTTGTCCATAATGCATAATTCTTCTTCTGAAGTTTTCTTTTATGAGTTAGGATTCATATGAATCCAGTTTCATTAAAAAATATGAAGTTTTGAGGCATTAACCAATTTATTAAAGTTAAGTGTGCAAGCTGTCAACTAATGACAGAATTGTGCATGAAACTTTGTGGTTCCATATCTCGTTCATAACTCATCCAAAATGAGTGATTCTTATTTCAAAAGTTTCATTTATGTGTTATGCTTATAATCCAACTGGAATTTCTTAAAAATATTAAGTATAACTCTTCAAATGATTGTTTTACTAACAGTGTGTGTAATCTGCCATGCTTGCCGTGACACACTGTTTGATATAAATTATTTGAACCCTTTTCCTATGTCTAAAATGCATGAAATTTGGTAACAATGACCTTAATTCAGTAATTCATCACATATAAAAAGATGGGAAATTTTATTATTTTGAATGTTACATTAAATTGATTATCTTTGGGACTTATAGTTTCTGTCAGGAAATAAAATTTTGGAAACTATTTGATTTCATAAATTTTAATCACTTGAAAGACTATAATGTTACATTGTCGGTATAAATTATTTATTTAAAGAGCATATGTGCATTATGTATAACGGGACAATAGTAGACCAAGTTGGACATATAAGGACTTATAAGCACTCTCATAGTAATCGTTAGACGCATAAGTGACAATTTTGGGTATTTTACATTTATAGGGAAGCGTTAGGTCGGCTAGCGGACGAATCGTGCTTTAAACGGAGCTTTTACAAAAGGTGAGTATTCACAGCCCCACTGTGGGGTGGAAAGCATGATTAAATGAAATATTTGAGCAATTTGCATTACCGAATGTGAAACAATATGAAATTCTTGTTTTTGGGCACTAAGGCATGTACACTAATAGATTGTATTGAGTAAAATGTTCCATAAAAGTTTGTACACTACTATTAACTCAAGTGAGGAGCCGAGGGTATATGTGGATAGCGCTATTGGACGGACAATCCCACCTAAAAACCAAAAAGTAGGGGTGTGGATAGCAATCCCACCGTGAAACTACAGGTAGGGGTGCACCATACTTAAAAGGGAAGGTTCTACACATGTGGACTTTAGGTCCACCGCTGAGGTAGAACTAAAAAGAAGGTTCTACACATGTGGACTTTAGGTCCACCGATGAGGTAGAACTAAAAAGAAGGTTCTACACATGTGGACTTTAGGTCCACCGCTGAGGTAGAACTAAAAAGAAGGTTCTACACATGTGGACTTTAGGTCCACCGCTGAGGTAGAACAAAAAAAATATTTTTTTGGTCGAAGGTTTAGTGGTGGCTCATTACTTACTAATAATTAGGGTACAAAAATGCCTTGAACGTTTTTTTGATGTAAAGATATTTATAATATTTAAAACCTGTGAACTCACCAACTCTTTGTAGTTGACCTTGTTTTATTCATACTTTTCAGGGGTAAGAAAGGGTAACTAAAAATGCATGTGTTTGGGGCGCATCAACATCAACCACGTTTAAATTTGAAATCGTTTTGTAGAACATCTTATTTCTTTTATTTTGTTAAAACTTGAACTGGTTAGATGTAATGTTCAGTTTTATGTGTTATGTATTTGATTGAACATGTTTGGTGTTGTTATCGCTCTATTGCTATGAAATCTTGAACTATCACTCCCTGAGTTTCCGCTTTAGCAGGGTGTCACAAACTTGGTATCAGAGCCATAGGTTATAGAGAACACCGATTTTTCTATAAAACCAAATACTATAACCAAAAGTTTTCGAAAACTATTTTTCTAAACTAACTTTAATTTTAAAAGCTTACTACTGGTATAATTGGAATAAGTGTCGACTTAGCATATTATAATTAGGCAAAGCCTGATCACTTATGTCTAATTTAATATGTATAAGGGAGATATGGAACAATTATATTGGGAACTGCTTGCCCAAATGAAAAGCATGGTCATAAATCTGAGTTTGCATAAGAATTTTATAAATTGTTATTTACTAAAGTAAATTTAGTAATTAAGTTTGTTACTATCGCAGTTCACTATGTCTCACTCATCCAGTACTCTACTGACTCCTCAGGCTATGTGACTAGTCAACTTAGGAGAGAACTTTTTGACTACTTTGTTGGTTAGACTTGGAAAGTTATTTTGGTGGCATGTGACCCACTATTTAGAACTCTAAGATACTTGATGTCTTTTGGGAATTATTTTTGCTGGATATTGAAGTTATGTGATTCTAAACCTATGATTTGATGAATCAAGTGTTTTATATGCATAACTTAGTTAAGTAGACTTAGCGCAAAAATAGTAATAGTAATATGACCCAACCTCAATATAAACCTATGCCTAAAAGAAATTCCTCCAAGGAGAGAAGATCCCGAAATCGCACGACTTGTATTTGAACAACTCGTGGCAGCACTTCCGAACATCGTTAGTCAAGTGGCAGCGGGTTTGAATGCTAATCCGGGAAACAACCGAGGATCTGGGGCGAGTGGAGATAAGGAATGCACATACAAAGATTTTAACTCAAGTGAGAAGCCGAGGGTATATGTGGATAGCCCTATTGGACGGACAATCCCACCTAAAAACCAAAAAGTAGGGGTGTGGATAGCAATCCCACCGGGAAACTACAGGTAGGGGTGCACCATACTTAAAAGGGAAGGTTCTACACATGTGGACTTTAGGTACACCACTGAGTTAGAACTAAAAAGAAGGTTCTACACATGTGGACTTTAGGTCCACCACTGAGGTAGAACTAAAAAGAAGGTTCTACATATGTCGACTTTAGGTCCACCGCTGAGGTAGAACTAAAAAGAAGGTTCTACACATGTGGACTTTAGGTCCACCGATGAGGTAGAACTAAAAAGAAGGTTCTACACATGTGGACTTTAGGTCCACCGCTGAGGTAGAACTAAAAAGAAGGTTCTACACATGTGGACTTTAGGTCCACCGCTGAGGTAGAACAAAAAAAATATTTTTGTGGTCGAAGGTTTAGTGGTGGCTCATTACTTACTAATAATTAGGGTACAAAAATGCCTTGAACGTTTTTCGATGTAAAGATTTATTAAGTGCCATAAAGTATTTTGCTCAATATTCATTTATGCAAAAGATATTTATAATATTTAAAACCTGTGAACTCACCAACTCTTTGTAGTTGACCTTGTTTTATTCATACTTTTAAGGTAAGAAAGGGTAACTAAAAATGCATGTGTTTGGGGCGCATCAACATCAGCCACGTTTAAATTTGAAATCGTTTTGTAGAACATCTTATTTCTTTTATTTTGTTAAAACTTGAACTGTTATGATGTAATGTTCAGTTTTATGTGTTATGTATTTGATTGAACAATTGGTGTTGTTATCGCTCTATTGCTATGAAATCTTGAACTATCACTCCCTGAGTTTCCGCTTTAGCGGGGTGTCACAAACTTGGTATCAGAGCCATAGGTTATAGAGAACACCGGTTTTTCTATAAAACCAAATACTATAACCAAAAGTTTTCGAAAATTATTTTTCTAAACTAACTTTAATTTTAAAAGCTTACTATTTTGGTATAATTGGAATAAGTGTCGACTTAGCATATTATAATTAGGCAAAGCCTGATCACCTATGTCTAATTTAATATGTATAAGGGAGACATGGAACAATTATATTGGGAACTGCTTGCCCAAATGAAAAGCATGGTCATAAATCTGAGTTTGCATAAGAATTTTATAAATTGTTATTTACTAAAGTACATTTAGTAATTAAGTTTGTTACTATCGCAGTTCACTATGTCTCACTCATCCAGTACTCTACTGACTCCTCAGGCTATGTGACTAGTCAACTTAGGAGAGAACATTTTGACTACTTTGTTGGTTAAACTTGGAAAGTTATTTTGGTGGCATGTAACCCACTATTTAGAACTCTAAGATACTTGATGTCTTTTGGGAATTATTTTTGCTGGATATTGAAGTTATGTGATTCTAAACCTATGATTTGATGAATCAAGTGTTTTATATGCATAACTTAGTTAAGTAGACTTAGCGCAAAAATAGTAATAGTAATATGACCCAACCTCAATATAAACCTATGCCTAAAAGAAATTCCTCCAAGGAGAGAAGATCCCGAAATCGCACGACTTGTATTTGAACAACTCGTGGCAGCACTTCCGAACATCGTTAGTCAAGTGGCAGCGGGTTTGAATGCTAATCCGGGAAACAACCGAGGATCTGGGGAGAGTGGAGATAAGGAATGCACATACAAAGATTTTAACTCAAGTGAGAAGCCGAGGGTATATGTGGAGCCGAGGGTATATGTGGATAGCCCTATTGGACGGACAATCCCACCTAAAAACCAAAAAGTAGGGGTGTGGATAGCAATCCCACCGGGAAACTACAGGTAGGGGTGCACCATACTTAAAAGGGAAGGTTCTACACATGTGGACTTTAGGTCCACCACTGAGTTAGAACTAAAAAGAAGGTTCTACACATGTGGACTTTAGGTCGACCACTGAGGTAGAACTAAAAAGAAGGTTCTACATATGTCGACTTTAGGTCCACCGCTGAGGTAGAACTAAAAAGAAGGTTCTACACATGTGGACTTTAGGTCCACCGATGAGGTAGAACTAAAAAGAAGGTTCTACACATGTGGACTTTAGGTCCACCGCTGAGGTAGAACTAAAAAGAAGGTTCTACACATGTGGACTTTAGGTCCACCGCTGAGGTAGAACAAAAAAAATATTTTTGTGGTCGAAGGTTTAGTGGTGGCTCATTACTTACTAATAATTAGGGTACAAAAATGCCTTGAACGTTTTTCGATGTAAAGATTTATTAAGTGCCATAAAGTATTTTGCTCAATATTCATTTATGCAAAAGATATTTATAATATTTAAAACCTGTGAACTCACCAACTCTTTGTAGTTGACCTTGTTTTATTCATACTTTTCTGGGTAAGAAAGGGTAACTAAAAATGCATGTGTTTGGGGCGCATCAACATCAGCCACGTTTAAATTTGAAATCGTTTTGTAGAACATCTTATTTCTTTTATTTTGTTAAAACTTGAACTGGTATGATGTAATGTTCAGTTTTATGTGTTATGTATTTGATTGAACAATTGGTGTTGTTATCGCTCTATTGCTATGAAATCTTGAACTATCACTTCCTGAGTTTCCGCTTTAGCGGGGTGTCACAAACTTGGTATCAGAGCCATAGGTTATAGAGAACACCGGTTTTTCTATAAAACCAAATACTATAACCAAAAGTTTTCGAAAATTATTTTTCTAAACTAACTTTAATTTTAAAAGCTTACTACTGGTATAATTGGAATAAGTGTCGACTTAGCATATTATAATTAGGCAAAGCCTGATCACCTATGTCTAATTTAATATGTATAAGGGAGACATGGAACAATTATATTGGGAACTGCTTGCCAAATGAAAAGCATGGTCATAAATCTGAGTTTGCATAAGAATTTTATAAATTGTTATTTACTAAAGTACATTTAGTAATTAAGTTTGTTACTATCGCAGTTCACTATGTCTAACTCATCCAGTACTCTACTGACTCCTCAGGCTATGTGACTAGTCAACTTAGGAGAGAACATTTTGACTACTTTGTTGGTTAAACTTGGAAAGTTATTTTGGTGGCATGTAACCCACTATTTAGAACTCTAAGATACTTGATGTCTTTTGGGAATTATTTTTGCTGGATATTGAAGTTATGTGATTCTAAACCTATGATTTGATGAATCAAGTGTTTTATATGCATAACTTAGTTAAGTAGACTTAGCGCAAAAATAGTAATAGTAATATGACCCAACCTCAATATAAACCTATGCCTAAAAGAAATTCCTCCAAGGAGAGAAGATCCCGAAATCGCATGACTTGTATTTGAACAACTCGTGGCAGCACTTCCGAACATCGTTAGTCAAGTGGCAGCGGGTTTGAATGCTAATCCGGGAAACAACCGAGGATCTGGGGCGAGTGGAGATAAGGAATGCACATACAAAGATTTTAACTCAAGTGAGAAGCCGAGGGTATATATGGAGCCGAGGGTATATGTGGATAGCCCTATTGGACGGACAATCCCACCTAAAAACCAAAAAGTAGGGGTGTGGATAGCAATCCCACCGGGAAACTACAGGTAGGGGTGCACCATACTTAAAAGGGAAGGTTCTACACATGTGGACTTTAGGTACACCACTGAGTTAGAACTAAAAAGAAGGTTCTACACATGTGGACTTTAGGTCCACCACTGAGGTAGAACTAAAAAGAAGGTTCTACATATGTCGACTTTAGGTCCACCGCTGAGGTAGAACTAAAAAGAAGGTTCTACACATGTGGACTTTAGGTCCACCGATGAGGTAGAACTAAAAAGAAGGTTCTACACATGTGGACTTTAGGTCCACCGCTGAGGTAGAACTAAAAAGAAGGTTCTACACATGTGGACTTTAGGTCCACCGCTGAGGTAGAACAAAAAAAATATTTTTGTGGTCGAAGGTTTAGTGGTGGCTCATTACTTACTAATAATTAGGGTACAAAAATGCCTTGAACGTTTTTCGATGTAAAGATTTATTAAGTGCCATAAAGTATTTTGCTCAATATTCATTTATGCAAAAGATATTTATAATATTTAAAACCTGTGAACTCACCAACTCTTTGTAGTTGACCTTGTTTTATTCATACTTTTCTGGGTAAGAAAGGGTAACTAAAAATGCATGTGTTTGGGGCGCATCAACATCAGCCACGTTTAAATTTGAAATCGTTTTGTAGAACATCTTATTTCTTTTATTTTGTTAAAACTTGAACTGGTATGATGTAATGTTCAGTTTTATGTGTTATGTATTTGATTGAACAATTGGTGTTGTTATCGCTCTATTGCTATGAAATCTTGAACTATCACTCCCTGAGTTTCCGCTTTAGCGGGGTGTCACAAACTTGGTATCAGAGCCATAGGTTATAGAGAACACCGGTTTTTCTATAAAACCAAATACTATAACCAAAAGTTTTCGAAAATTATTTTTCTAAACTAACTTTAATTTTAAAAGCTTACTACTGGTATAATTGGAATAAGTGTCGACTTAGCATATTATAATTAGGCAAAGCCTGATCACCTATGTCTAATTTAATATGTATAAGGGAGACATGGAACAATTATATTGGGAACTGCTTGCCCAAATGAAAAGCATGGTCATAAATCTGAGTTTGCATAAGAATTTTATAAATTGTTATTTACTAAAGTACATTTAGTAATTAAGTTTGTTACTATCGCAGTTCACTATGTCTCACTCATCCAGTACTCTACTGACTCCTCAGGCTATGTGACTAGTCAACTTAGGAGAGAACATTTTGACTACTTTGTTGGTTAAACTTGGAAAGTTATTTTGGTGGCATGTAACCCACTATTTAGAACTCTAAGATACTTGATGTCTTTTGGGAATTATTTTTGCTGGATATTGAAGTTATGTGATTCTAAACCTATGATTTGATGAATCAAGTGTTTTATATGCATAACTTAGTTAAGTAGACTTAGCGCAAAAATAGTAATAGTAATATGACCCAACCTCAATATAAACCTATGCCTAAAAGAAATTCCTCCAAGGAGAGAAGATCCCGAAATCGCACGACTTGTATTTGAACAACTCGTGGCAGCACTTCCGAACATCGTTAGTCAAGTGGCAGCGGGTTTGAATGCTAATCCGGGAAACAACCGAGGATCTGGGGCGAGTGGAGATAAGGAATGCACATACAAAGATTTTAACTCAAGTGAGAAGCCGAGGGTATATGTGGAGCCGAGGGTATATGTGGATAGCCCTATTGGACGGACAATCCCACCTAAAAACCAAAAAGTAGGGGTGTGGATAGCAATCCCACCGGGAAACTACAGGTAGGGGTGCACCATACTTAAAAGGGA
This sequence comes from Silybum marianum, assembly GCA_036898165.1. NCBI lineage: Eukaryota > Viridiplantae > Streptophyta > Magnoliopsida > Asterales > Asteraceae > Silybum > Silybum marianum. The sequence continues at coordinate 27,066,194 of CM072533.1, read as the reverse complement.
AGGTTCTACACATGTGGACTTTAGGTCCACCACTGAGTTAGAACTAAAAAGAAGGTTCTACACATGTGGACTTTAGGTCCACCACTGAGGTAGAACTAAAAAGAAGGTTCTACATATGTCGACTTTAGGTCCACCGCTGAGGTAGAACTAAAAAGAAGGTTCTACACATGTGGACTTTAGGTCCACCGATGAGGTAGAACTAAAAAGAAGGTTCTACACATGTGGACTTTAGGTCCACCGCTGAGGTAGAACTAAAAAGAAGGTTCTACACATGTGGACTTTAGGTCCACCGCTGAGGTAGAACAAAAAAAATATTTTTGTGGTCGAAGGTTTTTTGGTGGCTCATTACTTACTAATAATTAGGGTACAAAAATGCCTTGAACGTTTTTCGACGTAAAGATTTATTAAGTGCCATAAAGTATTTTGCTCAATATTCATTTATGCAAAAGATATTTATAATATTTAAAACCTGTGAACTCACCAACTCTTTGTAGTTGACCTTGTTTTATTCATACTTTTCTGGGTAAGAAAGGGTAACTAAAAATGCATGTGTTTGGGGCGCATCAACATCAGCCACGTTTAAATTTGAAATCGTTTTGTAGAACATCTTATTTCTTTTATTTTGTTAAAACTTGAACTGGTATGATGTAATGTTCAGTTTTATGTGTTATGTATTTGATTGAACAATTGGTGTTGTTATCGCTCTATTGCTATGAAATCTTGAACTATCACTCCCTGAGTTTCCGCTTTAGCGGGGTGTCACAAACTTGGTATCAGAGCCATAGGTTATAGAGAACACCGGTTTTTCTATAAAACCAAATACTATAACCAAAAGTTTTCGAAAATTATTTTTCTAAACTAACTTTAATTTTAAAAGCTTACTACTGGTATAATTGGAATAAGTGTCGACTTAGCATATTATAATTAGGCAAAGCCTGATCACCTATGTTTAATTTAATATGTATAAGGGAGACATGGAACAATTATATTGGGAACTGCTTGCCCAAATGAAAAGCATGGTCATAAATCTGAGTTTGCATAAGAATTTTATAAATTGTTATTTACTAAAGTACATTTAGTAATTAAGTTTGTTACTATCGCAGTTCACTATGTCTCACTCATCCAGTACTCTACTGACTCCTCAGGCTATGTGACTAGTCAACTTAGGAGAGAACATTTTGACTACTTTGTTGGTTAAACTTGGAAAGTTATTTTGGTGGCATGTAACCCACTAATTAGAACTCTAAGATACTTGATGTCTTTTGGGAATTATTTTTGCTTGATATTGAAGTTATGTGATTCTAAACCTATGATTTGATGAATCAAGTGTTTTATATGCATAACTTAGTTAAGTAGACTTAGCGCAAAAATAGTAATAGTAATATGACCCAACCTCAATATGAACCTATGCCTAAAAGAAATTCCTCCAAGGAGAGAAGGAAATCACACGACTTGTATTTGAACAACTCGTGGCAGCACTTCCGAACATCGTTAGTCAAGTGGCAGCGGGTTTGAATGCTAATCCGGGAAACAACCGAGGATCTGGGGCGAGTGGAGATAAGGAATGCACATACAAAGATTTTAGGAGCGGCAACCCGAAGGAATCCCATGGAACTGAAGGAGCTATTGGATTACTGACATGGATTGAGAATATGGAGTCCATTCTCCACATCAGCAAGTGCACTGAATGAAATAAAGCTTAGTTTCCCGCCTGTCGGCTACAAGGACGAGCATTTACCTGGGGGAACACCCAAGTGCAAACCCAAGGCCGAGAAGCAACCAACAGTCTTACTTGGGAGGAATTCAAAATGATTCTCAAAGAGGAATACTCCCGAGGAGCGAAATTCAGAAGTTGGAAGCGGAGCTATGGAAACATGAGATGAAGGGAAATGACATAGATTCTTACTCTGCTCGTTTCCATGAACTGGCAAAGATGATACCACATTTGGTGACGCCTGAGGAAAATCGAGTCCAAATGTATATGTGGGGTTTATCTCCTGAAATACATGGGGACGTTACTTCAGCAAACCCAAAAACCCTTCAAGATGCAGTGAATTTGGCAACCAGGCTCACCAACAATACTAATCGTTTGGGGATATTTGCAAGAGAAAAAGCTCAAGATAAGAGAAAGATGGAGGAACTTTAGCATAGACATAATCCCAATCCTGTTAGGAAGCTTTGATATAATTGGGGGTATGGATTCGTTATCTAAAAACCGAGCTGAAATTTGCTGCTCCGAAAAGATCGTCCGAATTCCACTACCCGAAGGAGAAGTTCTCGAAGTACATGGAAAGAAACCTAGAAGGAATGTTAAAATAGTGACGTGCATGGAGATGCGAAAATACTTGAGGAAGGACTACATTGTTTTTTTGGCACACGTCATGAATAAGGAGATCGAAGAGAAACGCATTCAGGACCTTCCTATAGTTCGGTATTTTCTCGAGGTATTTCCAGATGAGTTACCCGGACTACCCGCAACAAGACAAGTTGAGTTCCACATTGATTTAATTCCGGGAGCTGCGCCTGTAACAAAATCACCCTACCGACTAGCACCATCCGAAATGCAGGAGCTGCCAGAACAACTTCAGGAGTTACTCAACAAAGGATTCATCAGACCCATCTCTTCACCTTGGAGAGCTCCGATCTTGTTTGTTAAAAAGAATGATGGATCCTTTCGAATGTGTATCGATTATAGGGAACTCAATAAGTTGACCATCAAGAACAGATACCACCTTCCTCGAATAGACGACTTATTCGATCAACTTCAAGGTGCAACGTATTTCTCAAAGATCGATCTTCGATTGGGATATCATCAGATGAGAGTTCGTGAAGAAGATATTCCTAAGACAGCGTTTAGAACTCGTTATGGTCATTACGAGTTCCTAGGTATGCCTTTCGGGCTAACAAACGCACCGACAGTCTTCATGGATTTAATGAATAGAGTATGTCGACCATACCTAGACAAGTTCGTGATCGTGTTTATAGATGATATACTCCTTTATTCTCGTGATAAGAAAGAACATGAACAACATCTGAGGTTGATACTAGAATTGCTCAAGGATGAAAAGTTGTATGCCAAGTTCTCCAAATGTGAATTCTGGATTCGAGAAGTACATTTTCTTGGTCATGTAGTAGATGACAAGGGAGTTCATGTTGATCCAGCTAAAATCGAGGCCATTAAGAAATGGGAAGCCCCGAAGACACCAACTGAGATCCGACAATTTCTTGGATTGGCAAGCTATTATCGGCGATTTATCGAAAATTTATCCAAGATCGCACAACCACTAACGACTCTAACCCAAAAAGATAAGAAGTTTATTTGGGGAGAGAAACAAGAGGAAGCATTCCAGATTCTCAAACACAAGTTATACAACGCACCGATTTTTGCTTTACCAGAGGGAGTGGATAACTTTGAAGTCTATTGTGACGCTTCACATCAAGGGATGGGATACGTACTAATGCAAAAAGACAAAGTTATCGCATACGCATCGAGGCAATTAAAGATTCATGAGAAGAATTACACCACCCATGACTTGGAGTTAGGGGCGATGGTGTTCGCACTCAAAATCTAAAGACACTATCTCTACGACACTAAGTGCACCATTTTCACTGATCATAAAAGCCTTCAGCACATTCTTGACCAGAAAATGCTCAATATGAGGCAAAGAAGATGGATCGAGCTACTTAGTGACTACGATTGTGAAATAAAGTACCATCCGGGCAAGGCTAATGTAGTAGCTGACGCATTAAGCAGAAAGGAAAGAGTGAAACCAAAGAGAGTACGAGCTATGGGAATGATCAAACGAGTTTAAAGACTCAAATTCATGAAGCACAAAAAGAAGTTTTAAAAGATGAGAATTTGAAGAATGAGACCATGCATCACTTAGAAAAAGAATTTGAATTACAATCAGATGAAGCGCATTACTTTAAGAATAAAGTATGGGTACCAAAGGTTGGTAATTTACGATCATCCATCTTGGGTGAAGCCCATCGATCCAGATATTTAGTTCACCCAGGAGCGGATAAGATGTACAAGGATCTGAAGGAATATTATTGGTGGCCAGGAATGAGGAAAGACATTGCTTTGTACATAAACAAGTGCTTAACTTGCGCTAAAGTTAAGGCCGAACATCAGAAACTGTTGGTCCCTAAAGGGTCTACAAGAGTTCAATCAAGAGAGAACAATTTGTAGAAGGGCGGGGGGAGGGGGCGGGGTTGAATACAAACACACAGATTTTGGTTTTTAAATGAGTTTATTAAAATAAAAAAATTTACAGTTACAAGCGGAATTAGAACAAGTTTAAAACCTATTCTATTGTAACTAAGAAACACGAAGTATGATGCACAAGAAGATGAAAGGAAGAATAAAGAGGGTATAGGTTAGATAGAAGCATGCATTAAGATGAAGAAGATATCTCCATCTTATTTATACCTGTTTGCCTTTAATGCAAGACAAAAGGTACATGCCACGTGTCAAGCTTGGAAAGGAAGCTTGTCCTTGTTAATGAGACAACCATGCTTTTGGCCGAATATGAACAGTACCATATCAGATATGATGGAGACATAAGAGACAAGTCGTACGTCCTTTTCTTACATGGTTCTAGGTTTGACTTTTGTGCATCGAGGATAAGATCAATCTTTAATCTTGCAAATGAAGCTTCATTTGATCGCTGATACTGAATCTTCAAGGATGAACTTCAGTATCGCTGAGGCTTCACAAGACTTCACACTTTGAGTAGACAATCGCTGCTATCGCTGAACCGCTTCAGTTCACTTAGCCGATTATCTCTTTCTCCAGCTAGAATCTTCGACTTTCGCTGACTGGTCTTCTGGTGTGATAATTGATCTTCAGGTCTTCAGAGATAAGCTTGTAGTTCCTTGACCTTCAGCATCGCTGATAGCAATCAGCGTGTGCTATCGCTGAATTTGAACATAAGCTTAACTACGGAATTTCACTAAGTATTTTTAAAGGAATCATATTCAAATCACTGGGAGGAGTTATGATCAACAATCTCCCTCTATTTGATTATGATTAAGTAACATAGGAAAATTGCTTTAAGAGACTAGTAAAAAACTTAGGAAACATTTAAAGAAAATTTTTCTAAGTGCTAATCTGTAAAGTCTTTTTCAGCTAGTCTATTATCTGAATTGAGTTTCATTTATAAGGATATGAAAGAACAATTTTTTACAAGTAGATAAGCTTAAAGTACATTCACTGATTGAATTTTCAGAGTGAAAGATTAGTGAGTTTAAGATAGTGAAACGAAATAGAACTATTATGTTCATTGTCCCTTTTACTATTTTCAGGGATCTTTTCAGTACTAGGATGGAGTAAAGTACTTTGAATTTCATTAATTATAATCTGAAGAATTACAGCGAAATTACAAAGATAAAGGTAAAGTACTTGTACACTGAAGAAATATTACAAAGGAAATAGAAAACTATGACTAGTCAGAGATATTCTCGTTTCTTCTTTGTAGCTCATTCTCATAAAGCGTCTTCTGTCGATTCATCAAAGGAGTATCTGACCAGCAGCGCCAAAGCATAATCTTTATGAGAGAGGATGGGGCCTTGTGAATTTCTTGGTTTTTGAAGAGTCCTAAGAATCCTTCATTATCCAAGGATATCATACCAGGTTCAGGCAGTGAGATGATTTCATCTTCTTCATATCTTCGGTCTTAAGGGAGAGAGGTACAAAGCATTGATATATCAGGGAGCTCAAGATGACCAAGAATGCTTTGATAATCAAACATAGTTTCATGCTCATTCTTAGCACTTGAACTTCCTTCAGCGTTTGATCTTTTCTTTTTAGATGATTCAGGGAGAGGGGGAACTTGCACATGTTGTGACATTCTTTGCAGCAACTGATTCAGCACACTGTCCACCATGTCCTTGAATTTGGATTTGGAACCCTGAGTGGCGTCTCTGGTTTCTAGCCATTTAGTGTATCCATAAATTCCTAAGAATTTGACTTCTTCTCTCTCTGTTCTGTTCGTCCTTGTCATTCTTACATATTCCTTTGGACCACCTCTGTTGGAGTGTCGCCCTTGGATAGTTGCATGAATGATTTTGGCTTCAGATCTTCGAAATTTCAGTCTGCCAGTGCACCAATCAAGCTCTTTGTTTTACTGCATACTGGCTTCAGCGGATTGTGCCGTGGGATCACCAATAATTTGATTTATTGGATGATTTGCAGTCCATCGCTGAGTTGGTGGTTGAGGAGAGAGATCAACGACAGATTCAGCGACCTGTTCTTCAGTTTCTGGAATAGGACTTGTTTCAGCAACAGGTACTTCATTTATAATCAATTCAGGGGATTGATTTTCAGCTATAGTTTGGTTATTCACTGAGGAATTTCCAAGAGAGGAATCAGCAACAGGAATCTGATTTAGAGGAGTAACATTCATCCCTGAAGATGGATGATCATTACTTGTTGGGTTTACAGGGATTTCATCGTCACTTGCTTCAGTTGGAGTTTGATTGCTGAAGTATGTTTCAGGTCCCCCATAATGAGATCTCATCCAAGCGTTCAATTCTTCATCATCATCATGAGAGTGAGAAGAATGAATGGGATGAGATTCATCAAAGTTAACGTGCATGGATTCTTCAACATGTTGTCTTCTTTTGTTGAAGACTCTGAAGTATTTAGATATAGAGGAGTATCCAAGAAGTATACCATCGTCAGCTTTTGGATCAAATTTACCTAGATGATCTCTATCATTCAGAATGTAACATCTACATCCAAAAATGTGGAAATATTTCAGAGTAGGTCTTCTCCCATGAAATAATTCATAGGGGGATCTTCTTAAATTGTTTAACTATCAGGGATCGATTTTGAGTGAAGCATGCTGTATTAACTGCTTCAGCCCAGAACTGAGTTGGAAGATGTGATTCGCTGAGCATTGAGCGAGCCGCTTCAATGATAGTACGATTTCTTCTTTCAGCAACACCATTTTGCTGAGGGGTTCTTACTGAGAGAAGTTGTGAGAGATGCCTCTTTCTTCAAAGAAGTTAACCAGAGTACTGTTTTTGAATTCAGTGCCATGATCACTTCTTATGGAACGAACAATTAGATTGTTCGAAACTTCCATCTTTTTGATAAAAGAGATTATCATTTTAGGGGTATCACTTTTGTATCGAAGGAAGAACACCCATGTGTATCTGGAGTATTCATCAACAATCACTAAAGTGTATTTCTTTCCAGAGATCGATTGGACATTGACAGGTCCGAATAGATCCATGTGGAGTAGTTGAAGAGGAGTGGTCACTAAAGAGACTTGTTTTGACCTGAAAGAAGCTTTTGTCAGCTTTCCCTTCTCACACGCTGAACAAAGAGATTCCTTTGTAAAGGTATGATTTGGGAGGTCTCTGACTAAGTCTCTTTGAGACAATTCATTTATTGTCTTAAAGTTGAGGTGAGAGAGTCTTTTATGCCATAACCAATTTATGTCAGTGGATGCTTTAGAGATAAAGCACATGTTCTCAGAGTGAGAACTATTCATATTTAACACATATACATTTTCCACTCTTTTGCCTGTAAGGGAAAGCTTATCATTTCCGTCAGTGACAGCACATCTATTCTTTAAGAATAGAACTTTGAAGTCTTTTTCACATAACTAACTAACGCTCAAGAGATTGTGCTTTAGTCCCTCAACGTAAGCAACACGAGAAAACGATGTGGCTCCGTTGGATAGAATTCCATAACCTTTAGTGTATCCTTTGCCATTTCCACCAAAGGTCACTGATGGACCAGCTTCTTCTTTGTAATCAGAGAGCAGAGATTTTCTGCCAGTCATGTGCCTTGAGCATCCGCTATCAAGATACCAGATACCTTTGGCACTCTGCATACAACAAAAGATTAATTGTTTAAAGGAACACATACTACTATGGGTCCTGCTTGGTTAGATTGAGGATTGGCGGAGGAGCTACTAGCTGAAGAACTCTCTTCAGTGGATATCTTCACCTTTGATGGTTTTGCAACCTTGGTGGATTTCACTCTCGCTGATTTATCAGCTTGAGCTACTTTCTTTCCATGAGCTAGTTTATCAGCTCTAGTAGCATTAGGTCATTTGCTTCCAATGTGGGTAGTTTCACCACTGTGATAGCATTTCCTATATTTAAAGGGTTTGGAAATCAGGGAGGGAGCAGGAACTTTCTCAGCGATAGGTCCAAGAATTCCTTTATCCATGGTCCTTGGAGGTATAACAACCTTTTCAGGAGTAGGAATGACATCGATTTTAATTCTGGGGGTTGGTCTCTGAGAAAAGTCAGGGACCTTCTTCCCAGTTTTAGAAACTTTCTTTGAGGATTTCTTGTTCCTATCTTGAGTTTTCTTATCTTAGGAACTTGATTAAGAAACTCGTTCTTGATCACTTTCTTAGAATTAAGAATAGAAAGCCTCTCTTTAGAAGAGGAGGAAGAAAAGGTTGAAGAAGAAGGATCAGGGATAGAAGAGACAAATATTCCGAATTTGAGCATTGAACGATCATTCTCAAATTCTTCCATTTCAGGGTTATAGCCTAACCCACTGTTTACTTTCATAGGTATTTGAGCATTGATGATCTCATTGACTTTATCAGACTTGAGATCAGCGATAGCCTTTTCCCTATCAGCGATAGCTTGTTGTTTCTCGATGCTTATAGTTTGATTTGCAAAGACTTGGTCCTTGAGAGATTCCTCAATTTTAGAAAGTTCTTTGATTCTTATATGGCAATTTTTTAATTGTTCAGATAAATCAGTGTTAATTCTCTCGGCCTTAATTTTTCCATTTAAAGCATCATAGAAATCAACAGTCATAGCATCGAGAGCTGACAAGTTATCACCTTCAGAAGATAAAGAGACAGAGGGAATAGTTACCTGAGTAGAAGGAGACTCAGACGAAGAAGTCTCAGTGACTTCTTCAGCGTCTTCAATTCTTGCCATCAGACAGAGGAAGGCAAGATCTTCTTCATCTGAACCAGACTCTTCAGAGGTCTTGGCCCAGTCATCTTCAGCATCCCAGTCAACTTCTTCATATATTTGTATTTGTTTTTCAGTTTCAAATACTTCTCCTTTTTATCAGAGGTATGGGAGGTAGTGGGAGCAGCAACTTTCTTCGACCTTGTCACACCCCGCTAAAGCGGAAACATAGGCTAAGACAGTTCAAGTTCACAGCAGTAGGAATATAAAAACCAACCGTAAATTCATAAATAAAACATCAACGTTTACCGTTTAAAAGTTTATAATTCGACAACTTTGTCTTAACAAACAAATTACATCAAACTAAAAAGATACATATAAAATCTTGATTGGTGTTCCTGAAAAATAAACAAAGCTGGATCGGTTACCTTCTTATCTTCCTGTAAAGCAAGTTAAAACAAAGTGTCAACTACAAAGAGTTGGTGAGTTCACAGGTTTTTCATATGCACAAAACATTTTATATGCAAGGTATAGAAATAGCGAAGCAGAAGTTCGCATCAATACTAAACATTTCAATTTTTATTATGAGCAAATATGCAAATTACTTTTACACATGATATTTAATTATTGAGCCACTACTAAGCCTAAACGACATTCTACGCCCCATGAACTACCTCAGCGGTGGACCTAAAGTCCACATGTGTAGAGCATTCTTAATTGATAAAGTGCACCCCTACTTGCCTGTTAGATGGGTATGTCAACCAAATAGCGCTATCTACAAATATCATCGGCTCAAATAAACAGAGTTAAATAGTAGTGTAACACAGGGACTTCACATAACTCAATATATCATTTGTAAATTATCAATTTGCTCATCATAACAATTTATATAATTTTCATTCAATCATATAAATCAATTCACTTTCTTTTAAATCGACATGCTTTACACCCCAAAACGCAATAAACATTTAAAAGAGGGGCCGTGAATACTCACCTTTGTGCAAAGCTCCGCTACTCCGAAGCACGATATGATCCTCACCCAAAGGCCTACCGATTCCCTAACAAAGAGAAATGCCCAAAAACCATCACTAATGGATCTAAAACTACTTATGGAGGTGAATAAGTCCTAAGGTTATAAATGTCCACATGCATCCAACTTGATTGTCTATAGCCCAACTATACATAATGCACCTATGTTGGTTAATATAGTAATTTATACCGTAAATTGTGATATAAACCATCAAATGATCAATAATTGTTAAAATCAAGAAATTCCACAATTTCACTTCTGGACAGAAACATATAATACTCAAAATGTAGAGACTTCAAAAGTGACATAGCATCCCATATTTTTATATGTGATATGGTACTGGGTTATGGTGATTGTGACCAAATTTGATGCATTTTGGACATGTAAAAATGATTCAAATAATTTATGCAATGCAAAGGATCACAACTGGCATGGCAGATTACACCATGTTAGTAAATCACTCATTTGAGGAGTTCTACTCAGTATTTTCTAGAATTTCCAGTTGAGTTGGAATCATAACTCATAAAGGAAACCTTTGAAATAAGAATCACTGATTTTGAAGAAGTTATGAAGGAGAAATGGCACTACAAAGTTGCATGCACAATTCTGTCATTAGCTGACAGATTGCACACTTAACTTTAATAAATTGGTTAAAGCCTCAAAACTTCATATTTTTGAATGAAACTGGATTCATATGAATCCTAACTCATAAACGAAGGTTTTAGCAGAAGAATCATGCATTTAAGACAAATAACAGAGGAGATACTAAGACACAAAGTAGAGTTTAGCTGCTGGTGGTTAAACAGATTTCACAGCTAAAGTATTTTAGGTGTTGGGAGGGTCAAAACTCCATATTTTTAAGTGATTCTACTTGCAAACTGAATATAACTCATAAAACTAACTCTCAAAAGAAAAATCATCCTTTTTCATTGTGTTTTGAAAGATATATTGCCATTTTAACATGCATGCACAAATCTGTCATTGTTGAAGAGTCATGACATTTGAACATGTTTATTGCAAGAAATGGACGATTTTTGCACATGCAATAAATCTGTCAGCACCAAAAATCTCCATTGTTGTTCAAAAACACATAAAATCATGATTTTTACCCATTTTCTTAAGTTTTATTGTTTGGGTCATAGATTAACCCCATTATATGAACATTTTTACATGTTTGTGGTGTGTAATCTCTCCATAAACTCAGAAATGGTGGAGGTTTAGAAGAAGAAGGATCAAAATACAAGAAATAATGGGGTTTTCACCCAAAAATGGTAAGAAAAAGAATGAAAGGATGTTTTTACTTACTTGGATGATAAGATGTGTTGATTGTCTTCAAAAATACTTGCTCTTAGGTGGATTTTAGATGGAAAATATGGCTGGAACTCTTTTGAGAGAAAGAAAAGAAAGAGAGGGAGAAGAGAGAAGTAAATAAGTCTCTTTGTTTCTAGAGAGAGAAAGATTTGAATTTTTGAGTTTGAAAATGAGCAAAATGAAGAAAAATTGGTTTTTATATGTGAATTTTGAGGGGGGGGGGGGGCATGTGATGGGCCCTACCCAAACCAAAATTTCATCTTAAGCCCAAAATGATAAAATTAAAAGTCCATTTCTAAGTTTTTGGCTTTTTTCCTTCAAGTATGAGTCCAAAATGGTTAAATTGAAAAATAAAAAGTTTTATTTTGAAACTTTATAATTATTGGGTATAAATTAGAGCATTTGGCACTATATAGGACGTTTTAGACAGTTACGGGTCGGAACCGGACATTTTAAGCGACTACCGGAAATGATAGGGATTTTTCGGCCATTCTAAACCAACTAACTCCTATTCTTAAAATTAAACTATATAAACACTAATAAACTTAATAGAAGCTAAACTGAAAGCTCGAATTTTGACAGTTGTCACAATCTACTCAGCCAGAATCTTCAGCTTTTGCAACAAAGGATGATAGTACTCAAATTCTGAATCAGCTTTCTTCAATACAGAGTTCTCAATCTTCTTTGAATGATAGGCTTTCTGCTTTAGAATGCATGCCTCAAGCAGATACTTCTAAAAGGAGTCTTGATGATCAGGATCCTGATAATCAAGAGGGGAGAAAAGACAAAGAGTATCTAAAAATGTTGAGATTCAACAAAATCAGTCTTCTGATAAATCTTCTGAAAATGTCTCATGATTCAGAAAAGAATATAAGCTTAGAGGATACAGATGTGATTCCAAATTCAAATGAAGAGATGCTGAATGAGTACTTAGCTTTTGAAGAAGCCCTTGGAGAGCCTAGTGAATCTTTCAGATGTGATAGCATTTGAAGATGATATAATCATGGAAGAAAGTATTGAAGAAGATGTGAATGAAAACAGAGAAGTGATGATTTGGAAACCTCAGATACTAAACAGTTTCGAACGTGATGAAGCTTCAAAAATCTTTGGAGATTAATATGCCAATTCTGTTGGGTTTATCTAATTTTGAACAGTCCAAGGAATCTGAAGTGTAGATTCTTGGATGACAAAATAGCAGTTTTTGACATAGAGAAAGACCTATGTCATATGCATAATATGGAAGTCTCAGATGAGATCTTGATGGCATTTTCTGGAAAGTTGGAAGTTAGGTTTAGATCCTGCATCAGTATACCTTGGATCAATTTGCCTTTACTTGAAGAACCTGTCATTGATCAAGTATATGAAAAGGAGTATATATATGATTCTTCTGAAGCCAGCCAACTCATTTTTCCTGAAGATACTTATTGTAATATGTATAGAAGAAGTTTAAAGCATTCAACACTTGAAGATTTTGTTAGTGATGAATGGTCTAAACACCATATTTCAAAGGTGAAGAAGTTTATTCAAGAGTATGGAATTCAAGATTTACATGATTCTACCTTGATTAAAAAGATCAGATGTGTTTCAAAAACATTTATCGATGATCTTTATGTGGTGAAATTTGGAGCTGAAAGAAGAGATGGTACTCTAACAGAGTTCTCTCTATTTGATTTCTACAAGTTAAGATTACAAGACAAACTTGCAGTTCTGGCTTACTGTGTTAAAAGAGAAGATTCTGATCTTGTTTCAGAAATTAGAAAAATCTTGGGAGTTTATATCAGAAAAATAATTAAGCATGATTTTCAGTTAGCTTTGGAATTCAGATTACCTAAAGTGAATTTATTAAGCCGGTTAGTATTGAAAGAACTGGGCTAACTAACGTTTTCACAAATCCAGATATAGGCTTCATGTATGAAGTGGAAGGAACTTACATAACTTTCATTGTATCTGATATATCAAAGTACTCCACTTCTACTCTAAATTGGCTTCTGAAGTATGCTGAGTGGTTTGTTTTTGATTCTGCTATAAAAGAGGAGATTGTTTATCTGATCAAGGAAAGAATAAATTTTAGAGAAAACATCAGAACAAGTTATCTTGCAGGTCACAAAAAGATTAATGAAGTCATAGGTGTTGATTATATGCTAGGTAATGCTTATGACTTTCAGATTCACACTAAGAAACAAGATATGGAGGAAATTCTTAAGATTCAGAAGATTGTTAGTTCAGAAGAAAACAGTAAAGAAAAAGAGAAAGGAAAAGAAAAGGCTTCTGAACATGTTTCTGAAGATATTGTTCTTGTTACACAAGTTTCTGAATCTGAGCATCTGCAAGAACAAAGAATTGAAGAAAATGCTTTTACAATGTTCCTTGAATACTTTCATCCAGAGATGTTCATGGAGTTTGAACAGAAATTCAATTATATTGACTGCTGGACTAAAAAGTCTTTTGGGTGGAAGCAGTGGTACTCAGATATAATTCGGAAAATCAGAATTCCTATAAATGAAGCAAGGAAAGAAAGTCCAGTGGTAAAAGTAATTACTATAGATGCAAAGTCATTAATGAATTACAAGTATGCCTACTTTATTGTGGAAAGAAAGGATGGTCAGATCTCTACATTCTCAGAAGCAGATTTTCAGAATGTACATATGAGAGAGTTACTAAGAGTCTATAGATGTCTGTATCCCTTTCATGATTCAATTGCCAAATTCAGAAAATCATTCCCAGTTCTCAGAGATGGCCTCTACAGAGAATTTATATGGGCTACAAAACTGATTTCCAAGTTGCATATGTTCTGAATCAAGAAAAAGTCCTTCTGAGCAGACCAAACTTCAAGTTGCCAACCATTGATAATCTAAAGAGAAGCACACTTGTTATTCAGCCTCCAGGATTTGTCTGCGAATGTTTTAAAGAACTGTTATTTGTCAGATTTGAAGAACTTCACAAGTGCTATAATGCAACTTTGATGGCTATAAGAGATAGGCTGGTTAAAAGGCCACACAAAAGGCAAAAGAATCTAAGTGATGAAGATTGGGAAAAATACAGAAGACTTGCTCAGGAAATGCTTAGAATATATGAATCTATTCTTGAATACAGAAGTCTGATTCTGAAGGATGTTAGACAAATTTTAAACTTCTGGAGTTATGATTTAAACTTTTAAAGCTAAGGGGGAGATCATAGATATCAGAAGTAGCTTCAAAAGAAGACTGGGTTCTGAAGTGGAAGGTTCAGAACTCAGAAGACAAACAAAGAAAAGCCTAAGGCATAACTTCTGAAGTGGCTACTTCAGAAGTTTTGAAGATTCTGAAGAAGTTCTGAAGATAGTTCTGAAGACACTTCTGAAGAAGTTTTGAAGAAGTTTAGAAGCAGTTCTGAACTTGTCTGTCATAGTTCTACTGTATCTTTAGCACTTCCAATTGTATATAAATAGATAGGTTGTTAAATTGTTAGAACTAATGTTGATAGATAGAGCTTGTAAAGATATACCCTGTGGTCTGTATGAAGAAGTGTACACTAGGGCTCTGCCCCCGTTCCTTAAGTTTTTGTAATATTGTTTCATTATCAATACGACATACAACTTCAGCAATACGTTTCTTGTTCTTATTCTTTAAATATTTCTACATTCTTGATATTTGGGCTCTAACAATGGTCTTCACATCAGTGTCCCACTTGTAACTGATGAAGTCAAGGAAGGAGATGAGTTCTTCCTTTGTTGGAGCAGAGGTCCACGTCTGATTCTTACTTGTTGAGGGGAGGCAAAGAGCAGTACCAACAACACAAGAGGTAATGGCATATGTTCCTTTTTTAGTGGTGAACTCCACAGCATGGAGTTCATTTCCCTTTTCTGTGGTTACGGTGGTGGTGTGGGTAGTGAAGCAGAAATGCTGGAGATCAACAATTTTTCCAAAAGAAGAGTGGGTGAAGGCGTACATCAGAGGGCACTTCATGATAAATTTGGCACCTTCAGCGAACTGTGGCTTGTTAGAGGGAATATCAACCAATGCTATGAAATTTCTTACTTTATGATTACTTGTTCAGGGGTGAACTTCGGTTCTGGATCCCCAACAAAGTTGGTCACGGGTAGAACTTCATCTTTGACATACTTGAACTTGGAGCTTGAGGATGCCATTGCAGTTTCAAAGATAGGAACACCAAATAGGAAATCATGGTTTAATAAAAGATATTATAAACCACATTTTTGGTATGAAGAATACCAAATCGATAAGAAAAACAAGTGTTTTGATGAACAAATCTTTATAACAAGACGTTTTATATAGTTTAAATAAAACAGTTTCGGGAATATTTAAAGCACAAATCTTTATAACAAGACGTTGTAGAAGATGAATAGAAGTAGTAAACAACATCTAAGTTGTTTGAGCATAAAAGATAATAAGAAAGATCAAACCTTAAGAGAAAACTTGAAAACTGATAAAAACGCACAAGTGCGTGTTCTTGGTGTTCTTGAAGGTTCGCAGAGAGAATTTGAATTATTTGCTTTGAGAGGATATGAGTGCGTAAAGAATTAAATGGAAACAAGTTTTCCTTTTATAAGGCGAGGAGAGAGAAAAAGGGAAAAAAGAAAAAAAATGCTAAACAACGGTTTTAGCTTTTAGAAATGTAATGATGACCAGGCGCACGTCCCTAGGGTTTGATTGGATACGAAATGTCAAGGTCTGTTGTGTGTCAGAAAAAGGTTTGACGTGTCATTTTTGTTTTGGAAAAATGATAAGATTATAATTTAAATAATAAATGTTAATCATTATCCTTTTAAATCCTCATCATTTAACATTAAAGGAAAGTCAGTGATAGGTTTTCTCTTTAAAGATTCATTCCCTGAATAACAAGACATTCAGAGAGGATAATGAAAAGAAGTACATACCTTGATGAGATATATGTATCACTGAAACATAGTTCAGGGGATGATTGGTGACTTTAAAATATATTAGTATCCAGTGAATATAGTTAATCACTTAGAATTTTCATTCTTCAGCGTTTAACATACCAAGTTCGTTGATTAACATATTAAATCTAGTCTCATCAAGAGGCTTAGTAAATAGGTCAGCTAGCTGATATTCAGTAGGTATGAAATGAAGTTCAATATCACCATTCATGGCATGATCTCTGATAAAGTGATATCTGATCTCTATATGCTTGGTCTTTGAGTAAAGAACAGGGTTATTTGAAATAGCAATAGCACTTGTGCTATCGCAGTAAATAGGGATTTTGGATAGCTTAAGGTCATACTCTCTGAGTTGGTTCCTCATCCATAGGATTTGGGCACAACAACCTCCAGCGGCTAAGTATTCAGCTTCATCGGTTTATGTGGACACTGAATTTTGCTTTTTACTTGTCCAACTTACCAACTTACAACCTAGTAGTTGACAGCCACTAGGTGGTGCTTTTCTTATCAATCTTGCAACCTGTAAAATCACTATCAGAATTACCAGTTAGGTCAAATCCTGAGCCTTTGGGATACCAAAGACCCAAATTAGAAGTTCCTTTCAGATATTTGCATATTCGCTTGATATCTTGCACAGAGACAGGTAGAATACATGATATCCGGTCGACTAGCTGTTAGATACAATAGAGAGCCTATCATTCCTCCTTAGGCAGTGACATCGACTGGTTTTCCATCAAGGTCCTTATTCAAAGCCAGAGGAGGTGCCATAGAAGTCTTCATTGCTGAACATTGCATCATTTGGAATTTATTCAGCATGTCTTTAACATATTTGCTTTGACATATAAAGATGCCTTTGTCAGATTGCTTAATCTGCAAGCCTAGAAAATATGTTAGTTCACCCATCATACTAATTTTATATTCTTTCTTCATTCTATCTGCAAAACGAGTACATAGTTTGAGTCTTGTGGATGCAAATATCATATCATCAACATATATTTGAGCAAGAATTGTACGACCTTTATATTTTCTTAGAAAGAGGGTTTGGTCAATTTTTCCACAAACGAATTTCTCTTTGAGACGATATTTATAAAGGGTATCATACCAAGCTCTAGGAGCCTGTTTTAACCCGTAAAGAGCCTTTTCAAGTTTGAAAATAAAACCAGGGTGTTTAGGATCAACGAACCCAGGTGGTTGCACAACATAGACTTCCTCTTTGATTTAACCATTTAGAAAAGCCATTTTAACATCCCTTTGAAAAACTCTGAAGTCTTTATAGGCGGCAGCCTAAACTATGAAATTTCCTATGGCTTCTAGTCTAGCAAAATGAGCGAAGGTCTCGTCATAATCAATTCCTTCTTCCTGTTTGTATCCCTGAGCAACAAGTCGAGCCTTGTTACGTATAACAGTGTCATTTTCATCTAGCTTGTTACAGTATATTCATTTAGTACCAATAACAGTTTTACCAGATGGACGAGGTACAAGATTCCAAACTTGGTTTCTATGAAACTCAGTTAGCTCTTCTTGCATAGCAGAGACCCAAATTGGATCAATGATAGCATCATCGATCTTCTTAGGTAGGTAAGAGAAATATAGTTTACAAAAAGACAAATATTACTTGTACCCCTGTGGGTTTTAATACTTGTGTTTGGATCACCAATAATTTGATCTATTGGGTGATTTGTAGTTCGTTACTAAGCTGGTAGTTGAGGAGTTTGATCAATATGAGATTTGACGACTTGTTCTTGTTTAGGGAGGACTGTGGACGCGTCAGCAATAGGTTCTTCAGCATTCCTTATCATCCCTGGTGGAGATCCAGAGGGTTGTGCATTCCCTTGTGTTGAAAAGGGAGTATGATTGTTTATCGAAGAATCAACACTGAAAGAATCAAAGAGAAGAATCTAATTTAAGGGAGTAACGTCTATCCCTGATGAGATGGATCATTACTTGTTGTATGAATGAAGTTAGGACCATCATCATCATTATTTGCAGAGACAGGGGGTGTCTGAAAATAATATTCAGGTTCCCCATAATGAGATTTCATCCAATTATTCAGCTCCTCGACGTCTTCATAGGTAGGGATAGAATTTGAAGAGCGAGATTCATTAAAGTTAACATGCATGGTTTCTTCAACATGTTGTCTTCTTTTGTTGAAGACTCTTAATGCCTTCGATACTGAGGAATATCCAAGGAATATACCATCATCTGCCTTTGGATCGAATTTTCCTAAATGATCTTAACATTCAGAATATAACATCTACATCTGAAGATATGTAAATATTTCAGAGAGGATCTTCTTCCATGAAACAATTCAGAGGAGGTTTTCTTGAATCGTTTGACTATTAGAGATCGATTCTGAGTGAAACATGCAGTGTTAACTACTTCAGCCCAGAACTGAGTTGGTAGTCGTGATTCACTTAGCATCGAGTGAGCTGCTTCAATGATCGTTCGGTTTTTTCGTTCAACAAGATCATTTTGCTGAGGGGTTCTCACATATGAAAAATTATGAGTTATTCCTTTTTCTTCAAAAAAAAAGTAATCATAGTACTGTTTTTGAATTCAGTGTCATGATCACTTCTCATAGAACGAACAAATAAATTGTTCAGGACTTCCATCTTTTGATGAAGGAGATAATTTCATCAGGAGTATCACTTTTGGATCGAAGAAACAATACCCATGTATATCTGGAATATTCATCAACTATCACAAGTGTATTTCTTTCTAGACATGGATTGGCCATTGACTAGTCCAAATAGATCCATGTGAAGATATTGAAGATGGGAGGTCACTGAGGAAACTTGCTTAGATCTGAAGGCTGCTTTTGTCAGCTTTCCTTTCTCACAAGCTGAACAAAGAGATTCCATTGTAAAAGCATGTTTAGGGAGATATCTGACAAGTTATTTTTGAGATAATTCATTTATCGTCTTAAAGTTCACATCAGATAGCCTCTTCTGCCAGAGCCAGTTAATATTAGAGGAGGCTCTTGAGAGAAAGCACACATTTTCAGAGTGAGAGCTATCTATATTGTTAGGAGATAGATTTGATTGTATTAAAATAAGGTAAGGATAAATATCAATGTAAATAAGGCAAGTCTAGAGTGCCTTAAACTCTACCTTCCTTATAGCATTAGAACTCCTAGCAATATAAATAGAGGTGATGGGTAGATCATTCCATACGATTAGAGAGAGAAGTATTATTATTATTGTGAGCTTCCATCGTAACCAAATACACAAGTGAGATATTCAATCTACGTTCTTCTCTATATTCTTCATTGTTCTTAGTGCTTTACACTGCTTTAAATCGTACTTGATTGTACTGAATCTAATCGATTTCTGAAGTTTAGGTAAAAATCTCGATTTTCCTCCCGTCATTGTTTTCCTTGCATTCTTGTCGAGTTATTAAGTTTACATAGTAATCGATATCTATTTTTGTTCTGAGTTTTAATCGAGTCCACTCTAATAGCTTAATTCGACATAAGTTCAAAACCAAATTCAATATATTTTTGTCGATTTCTATTCATTCAAATTATCGATCTAGTCCTTGTTAGTTTATAATTTTTTGTTTTTCTCGATTCTGTTTGAAGTCTTGTCGCATAACTCTTTTAACTATAACACTCGATAAGTGTTCAAATCTTTACTCACACAACATTATGTCTTTATTGTTAATTGCAAATTACTCTCGTTTATTTTGTGTTACTTTTGCTATTCTTTATCAACAGAAAACTCAGGATCTTTTGACTCCTGCAGCTTTTCTGGTTAAGGAGTCGTCAAGTAAACCTCATAAACGTCAGAAGGTTTCCATTGACCTTAATTGTGAAAATCGGAAACACAATGACTTAGCTATCCTTTTCAAATACTAGATAACTATTGTTACGCTAGATCTTTTGTCAAGAATCCTTAATCTTTGCTATTTGACTTATCGATTATAGAACAAAGCAGAATTTAAACTTTTTTCTTATCGAGTTTGTTAAAGCAACTTCGAGTTTAGTCTAATCGAGTTTAGTTCAATCGATATAAATTCTTATCGAGTTTGTTTCGATCGATATTATTTCTTATCGAGTTTGTTTCAACCAATATTATTTCTTATCGAGTCTATCTTACTCGATATAATTTCTTAACGAGTCAAACTCACCCGATCTAAACTTTTATCGAGTCATTCTTAGCCGACATTTTTTTTCTCGCGTCTAACTCACCCGTCATACCACGTTTAGCACCTCATAAATCGATATCGAACTTACTTTTCTAGAAAACATAGATTTTTTTCCTCCAAAACTCAACGTTCGAGATCACATCAAATCAACTACAAATCACCACATGCGAAGTTATGACAATTGGTTCCGACACAAAACCACCAATTCTCTTCCGAGAAGAATACTCACAGTGGAAAGATCGGTTCCTTGACTTCGTTGCTAGGCAGATACTTCTTATCCTCAAAAGGGGTAGAAACGACAGAAGGTAGGATCTTCTTCTGAAAATGCACAAGTGGCAAACTTTATTCTTGGTCTTGAACGAAACATAATACAACCAATTCCTATTCCAAGAAGACCAAGAAACACAAACACACGACCAAGAGATCATGGTCAAGCATCCACATCTACCCCTACTGTTCAAGCATCTACCACTCATGTTCTAGAGGCTAATATTTCGGAAAACCCACATTCTACAATTCCAGAAACCCCTCAAGTTCCTAAGGTAAACACACTAGAAGCTCCAACCTCTAAAGTTCAAGAACCTCCTACCTCTGCAACACAAGAAGCCCAAGTTGCCTCATCTAGCCAGCAAGTTCAAAGCACTACTAACCAAAGAATGAAAGCTCCAATGGTTGATCAATCTGATGATTAGACCATTGTTGAACGAACCAACAAGAGAAGGGTTGATTTGCAATGGAGTTCTATGGAGCCAGAACAACGTGAAAATATTAACAATACCCAACAAATTTCTGCATCCAGAGAAATATATTTTGGCCATGTATATGTTGAAAGTGAAGAAAGGGCTACTATGGTAATGCCTAATTTCACTGATAATTCGGATCCAAATGCTCAAGAAAAGATCAGATTCACAAGGTTTAGGCAAGAAATAAGGGCAGTATTTGCCTCATCACCAATCAGAAGAATAACTGGAATCAAAACGAAATACTTTGAGAATACTGATCATGTATACCATATACCAAGTGGAGAGAGCAAATGGCCAAGTATGTCATTTCAGTGATAATGACTTATTATCCTTGAATCTTTCAGATCTGATACCTCTTGGGAGGTATATGAAGCAAAGAAAAGAATTAACTGCAGATGATAAAATAGCCTATTTTAGGATTCAGAGCTGTATGGAGGCATTTGTCAACTATAGAGCCAAAATTGATTTCCAAATCGAGTTTGAAAGAGCTGTGGATTGATTATGTATCACAGCTCCGAATGAAGACTTAGAAGATGTTGAATCAAAGAACGTTGGTGATATTATACTTGTACCAGAACAAGGAATTGTTTTCAGAAGGCCTTTGAGAAAACGAATTTTTCTGATTAAAGGAAGCGTTCAAGAACTTAGAGAGAATGCTAGACGTCATCAGAGGGTTGATATATGCAAAGAAGGAAGATGTTAATATAGAAATAAAAAAGGAAGTGTTTGATATGGAAAAACATATAGAAGGAGTAATCAAGTTAAGAGAATTACTGATAAGTTCTACCAAGTTATCAGCGGGCATCCAGATGCTCCATTCTAGTCATATCATGTACTTTCCCTTTTGTAATTCCTTTTGTAATGTAATGAAAATTTCAACTTTGTTCTTTCATTATATTTAGCTATTTGTTCTATATTCATACTTAGGGGGAGATTGTTAGAACTTATTTGTCTTGTCAAATATGACTTAGAACTTCTCTCTGAAAGAACAAAGTATATCTCTACAGAAGCAAGGTTCTCCAGAAGTTAGCTACAAAGAAGAATAGTTCATAAGCTACAAAGATGATCCAAAAGTATGAGTATCTTCTAGATATTACTTAAGGGACTCTACACGTGCTTAAATGACGTGGCAGATCATGCTTTACTTGCATAACTAATTATGTTAGAGAGCTTGCTTATGTGTGAATACGTGATAGGCTAGTTGATTGACTTTCATATTTGTAATCGTGTAAATAGAGAGGGCTATCACTGTATGTTTTTTTAAACGCAAGGGCTATCACTGTATTGAGTGTCGATTGTATTGGAGAGAACTTGAGAGATTAATCTGTTCCTTTATTGTAATCTCTTTGGCACCTTGAGTGAAATACAAATTATCATTTGATTCATATCGTTATTCTCTTCCGTTTACATTCTAGTTTGATTGTTGATTCTATTTGCTTCTACTTACAGTTTGGTTTACATTCATTATCAACATCATTTGAGTATAAATGGGAATCTGGGTTCCAACAAAGTTAATAAAATTACTAATTTGAGATAATTAATTATGTATTAATTAAATTATTTAGTTTACTAAAATTACTAAGTTAAAATACTTAATTAATCATTAATTACGTATTTAAGTTAACAAAATTATTAATCTAAATAAATCTATCAAATTTTGCTTAAGCGGCCCAAGCCAATAATCGGCCCAGGAGTCCATGGCCCAACGAGTTTTCAACCCACGCTTATAAACCCCATCCGAGTTTACTCCAAATCTTTTCTTGATCCTCGCGCACACACCCAGACTAGTCAATACCTGGTACCTCTGTTGGTCTCTAAGGAGTCTACAAGAGTTCTCGGATATAGAAAAAATTTGTAGAAGGGGGGGGGGGTTGAATACAAACACACAGACTTTTAGTTTTTAAATGAGTTTATATTGCATAGTTACAAGCGGAATTAGAACAAGTTTTAACCTATTCTATTGTAACTAAGAAATCACTAAGGTTGATGCACAAGAAGGAAGTAAGAAAGAATATTGAAGGTTTAAGATAGAAAGTAGCATGCACACAGATGAAGAAGATATCTTCATCTTATTTATACCCGTTTGCATTTAATGAAAGACAAAAGGTATATGCCATGTGGCAAGAGACTTGTCCTTTACTCAGAAGACAACCCCGTTTTTGGCCGCATTTGAACAGTATCATATCAAATATGATGTGGACATAAGAGACAATCTGTACGTCCTTCTCTGACACAGTATAGAATTTGTATTTTATGCATCAAAGATAAGGTCAACGTTAATCTTCTATGAGAAGCTTCACTTGATCGTTGATACCGAACCTTCAATGATGAACTTTCAGTATCACTGAGGCTTCACAAGACTTCACACTTTGGATAGATAAACTTTGCTATCACTGAACCGCTTCAGGTCACGTAGCTAATTATCTCTTTCTTCAGCTTGGTCTTCGACTTTTGTAGAATGGTCATTTGGTGTGATCCTGATCTTCAAATCTTCAGAGATAAGCTTAAGTTTCCTTGATCTTCAGCGATCGTTGATGGCAGTCAGCGTATGCTGTCGCTGAATTTGAACTTAAGCTTAAACAAAGAATTTCACAAAGTGTAAAAATGAATCATATTCAAATCACTGAGAGGAGTTATGATCAACAAAGCTTAAGGACTTCAACTAGTCTACTATATGAATTGAGTTTCATTTATAAGGATATTAACTCACAATTTTTACAAGTAAAGAAGCATAAAGTACATTCACTATTTAACCTTTCATAGTGAAAAGTCAGCGAGTAAAAGTTGTTAAAGAAAATAGAACTCTTATGTTCATTGTCCCATTTACTGTTTTCAGCGATGGATACAAAACACCCACGCTTTAGCACTTGGTGCCGACAAAGTGGTGACGAAACGCATAACTTGTACAAATCTTTCCATCTTTTCAGTACGTAGATGGAGTAAAGTACTTCGGTGAATTTTATTAATAATCAATCTGAAGAATTTACATAAAATGAAATTACAACATTAGAGTAAAGTACTATACACTGAAGAAATATTACAACGGAAAGGAAAGCTAATGACTAGTCAGTTTAGACTTCCGTGTCTTCTTTGTAACTCCTTTTCATAGATCATCTTCTGTCTGATCATCAGCGGATCATTCGACCAGCAGTGACATTACATGATCTTGATGAAAGAGGATGGAGCTTTCTATAATTCTTGGTTTTTGAAGAATCCAAGAAATCTTTCATTATCCATGAAGATCATGTCTGGTTCAGGGAAGGAGATGACGTCATTTTCTTCATATACACGGTCTTTAGGGACAGAGGTGTTCAACACTAAAATATCAGGGAGCTGCATGTGACAGAGAATGCTTTCAAGATCGAATTTGGTTTCATATTCGTTCTTAGAACTTGAACCTCCTTCAGCAGTTGATCTTCTTTTCTTGATTGTCTCGGGGAGAGGAGGAACTTGCACGTATTGAGACATCCTTTACAGCAGCTGATCCAACACTTCTTCCACCACATCCTTGAATTTATATTTGGAACCCTGAATGGCATCTCTGATTTCTAGCCAATCAGTGTATCCGTAGATCTTTAAGAACTTAGCTTCTTCTTTCTTCGTTCTGGTGGTTCTAGTCATTCGTACATATACATTCAGATCTCTTCTTTTGGAAGGATGTCCTTCGATAGTTGCATGAATGATCTTAAAGTTGGATCTTCGAAATTTAAATCTTTTAGTGCACCAGCGAAGCTCTTCTTCTCTCTGACGTGTGGCTTCAACGGATAGTGCACTTAGGATTTTCTCCTGGGCACGAATTGGATCTACGTTCAGGTCTTCTTGTGCATGTTCTCTTTGTGCTAAAGCTTCAGCAACCCTTTCATTTTATCTGGTTGCTTCTTGGTCGCTTTGTCTTTTGCAGCATCTTCCCTGAGAAGTTTTCTTTCAAGAGCAAGATCACTCTCTGTCTACTTGCTCTTTTCGTCCCTGATTCTTTGAGCTTCAAGTGCCTGAGCTCTCTCTTCCTTTGACAGAAAGTAGAAGTCATCTACCATCCTTATTGGTACAGCGTTCAGTGGTTCAGCTTGTGGTACTTTTATTCTGTTTGCTTCGAGTTCCCTCAGGAAGCTTATTCGCCTTTATTCCTCTTCAGGTTCGCTTATGATAGGTCTCTGATCGCGACGCCTTTTGGGAATAAGGTCTTCTTCTTCTTCCGAGTCAGTTTCAAATATGTACATAAACTGCTCTTCAGAATAAGGTTCCTTCACAAAAGTGGAGTCCTTTGGGGGACTGGGCTCACTGAGAGAAGGAGAAGGAGAAGGAGATTTGTCATCATGAATTCCCCCATAATGAGGGATGTCATCTTCTTCCTCATCATCATCATCTTCATCAGCATCATCATCATCATCATCATCATCATTATCAACATCTTCTTCTTCTTCCACCATGCCTTCAGCGAGTGGAGGTCCTGTACGGTTGATGCACAGAGAGATCTTGTCAACAGGAAAGGTAGCATTATGCTCCGCAATCATGTCGTCAGCGAACTCTTTGGCACATCTCTCCCCCTTGATGTTGTCAGTGGGGAGACAACGCTCTATCAGCGTACATACATTCGCTTGAATGTCCTTCAGCTTTATCTGGTGAGGACCCTGGTGCTGAAGGACCGAATTCAGCGATGTCCGATCAGTAGTGGAGAAAGAGGAGCCAGCCTCAGAGAGCTTTGAGAGAATCTGCATCATTTCGGATTGAGTCTTTTGAATAGACTCAAGCACCAGACCCTGATCATCCACTTTCTTCTCTAGACGGGCAATGGACTGACCATGTGCCTGATTCTCTTCCTTCATAGACTAGATGTCAGAGAGAATTTTGTTGACAGAGGTCTTGATCAGAGGGGCCCCAACCATGGTGCGGAAGATGAATTCAGCGGACTTATTTAAATTTTCTACCCTGCCCTGGTGTGAGCACATCCCTTGACTAGAAAGTCAATTGCAGGGAAGGTAGTACTAGGAAGAATGATGGGAGGAAGCTCAGTAGTGCAGGTAGGCAAGTTGGGAGCTATCTTCTCTGATTTGACTTCCTTGAGCTTGGCAGAATTCAGAGGCTGCCGAGGAGACTACCCTTTGTCCTTGCTGAGAGGAGTCGTGACAGTAGTGGTGGTAGTTGTTGTTGTAGCTGAAATGAAGAGATGAGCGACATCTGGTGACAACAGAGACAGAGCAGTCAAAAAGAGCTCTGGGTTAGATAACGGATGAGAAGGCATGTTATAAACCTTGATAGCATCATGAGGATTGCTTTCAGGAACCACATGTGCAGAGGTAGTGTCTTGAGGATCACTAGCCTGTGTCTTAGAATGTCTGAGAGAGACTTCCTGAGGTCCTGTGTTACTGTCCTTCCAAAGTTCAGAGTGTCGAAACAACACTGAAGTTTGGACTACGTGCAATTCAGCATTATCAGAGATAGGGACAACTATCTCTGAATCATGTGTTGTTGTGAGGACCAAAGAAGAGGGGATAGAAGAAGAGTAAAAGGTTGTGACAGTGTCACCTGATACAGCTTCAGCGGAGCTGACAAATACACTTTCAGTGACCGTAGTCACTGAAGGTGGTGGTACCGCTGAAGAAGCAACAACGGAAGAGAGAACTGTTGAAGTAGCTGGGGCAGCTGATGATGTTGGTAGTACACCAAAATCAGAGAGGGTAGTCTGTTAAGAGACCACCTTCCTTGGCCTCTTTGGTTTGGTTGCGATGGTCTTTTTATGACCATCGGTTGGTTGTTTTCTCTTGGGGGCAGAAGTGTCAGGGATACTCACTAATGGGTTTGTTAGTTAGCTGGACACTAAAGTAGGGACTCCAATTATCTTTAGCATGTATGGTGTAAAGGGAGCATCACCTGGACGTCCCTCAATGTCTAGGGATTTCTTTCCCACCATTGAGAAAGAATGGTTAGCCACCTTAGGGTACTCATCCCCTAAAGCATGCTCCATTCTTGTTGCGAAGAATCTGGGGCAGGGGATGACAGGATGCCTGTTTGCAGCTTTCACCCTATTGTACATGTCGCTGAAGATATAGTCAGCGAAGTTCAGCTTGTACCCTGTGTAGATAGCAAAGCCCATGTCTTGGAAATGTTTGCTCGCTTGATCGTGCAAGCCAGTCTTCGATCCCAGGCACTGAATAACCTGGGTGAAGATGTATTGCCAGCGAGCAAGCAAGCGCTTCTTCTCCAACTTGGAAACGATGGTCTTTAGGGAGGAGTTTTCCCATGCATATCCGATGGAGTCTAGGAAAGAGTCGATCACTTGTTTGGATGGTTGAGCGGCCCATATTTCATTCTTGCCGCGAGCAGGAAGGCGAAGAGCATGCCTCAAAAATCCAGCAGTGAAGGCGAAGTGGCCAATGGTGGGGATGGAGAAACCAATTGTAGGGAGTTTATTTCCCTTGTCAGTAGTGCAGGTGGTACAGTGAGCCGTGTACCACAGGGCTTGCAGATGAGAGGAGATGCCCACTGGGTTGTGAATGAAGGCATACATCAGCGGGCATGCCTTGATGAAGGTTACACCCTCCACAAATTGAGGACGCTCAGCAGGGATATCTACCAAACCAAGGTAGTTGTAGGGTTTGAACGTTGCTTGTTCCAGGAGAAAGTGGCAGACAGGAGCAGCGACCAGAGTTTCAGCAACTGTGGTGGGTTTAGCGATTTGTTCAGCAACTTTGCTTGATGAGGCCATTGCTATATCATATATGGGAACACCAAAACTAAAAATTATGGTTTAATACAAAAATGTATAAACTAGAGTTTGGTATAAAGAATACCAAATGTAAGGAGAAAAGAAACAAGTATTTTGATGAACAAGAATAAAATACTTGTGGCAATTAAGATAAAATAAAATGAAAAATAAAGAAGATTTAGAAGATATATGAAAAAATGGATTAAACATTATAAAATAGTCTTCTGTTCTAAGGAAACACTTAGAACAGGGTTTTGGTAATAGAATTTTTTGTTGTTTTAATCCAGATTTTTTAGTTTATAATCCTAAAAGATGTTTTATTTTTGTTTTTTTTTTAAATTTACATTTAAGGAGATGACAGAAGTGAAACAAGATGTTTTTAGTTTACATAAAAGGTTAGATCAAACCTTAATGGAGTTCGAGAAGAAAAACGCACAAGTGCGTGTTCTTGGTGTTCTTAAGTAAACTTGAGGATTGAGGGAAATTCTTTGCCTTTGGGAAAGTATTGAGAGCGTAAAGAAAGAAATAAGGCAAAGATTTGCTTAAATAGTATGAGGAGAGAGAAAGGATAGCTAAACGACGGTTTTAGCTTTTTGAAAAGTAATGATGACCCGTCGCACGCCCCTAGAAAGGAGTTGGAAGGCAAACATCGTGGTCCGTCTTGTGTCAGAAAAGGTCTGACGTGTCCTTCTCTTATTGTAAAAAAATTCTAATGATAATTATCCATTTGGAAAGTTACTCATTATCTTTTAAAATCTCCATCAAAAACAATAAAGGATTGTTAGTGATGAGTTTTATCTTTTCACATTCATTTCCTGATCAATGAAAAAATCAGGGAACGAAAAGGTTTAGAAGATAATACCTGAGTGAGAAAATACAGATATCGCGGAATCAGAGTTCAGCGAATGGAAAGTTTAAAGGCTTTTTTTGTATCACTATTTGTTGTTCGCTGAGTAATAACTATTCAGCGTTCAACATACCAAATTCGCTGATGAGTAGATTGAATCTAGTTTCATCAAGAGGCTTGGTGAAAAAATCAGCGAGCTGATATTCAGTGGGTACAAAGTGAAGCTCAATTTCACCATTCATCACATGATCTCTGATAAAGTAATATCGAATATCAATGTGCTTGGTTTTAGAGTGAAGTACAGGATTGTTTGCAATTGCAATAGCACTAGTGCTATCACAATAAATAGGGATTTTGGACAACATGAGATCATAGTCTCTGAGTTGATTTCTCATCCAAAGGATTTGAGCACAACAACTTCAAGCAGCAACATATTCAGCTTCAGCGGTGGAGGTGCACACTGAGTTTTGCTTTTTACTTGTCCAACTAATCAATTTCAATTTACCACCTAGTAGCTGACACCCACCAGTGGTGCTCTTTCTATCTATCTAGCAACCTGCAAAATCACTATCAGAATTACCAATTAGATCGATTCCTGAGCGTTTGGGATACCAAAGACCCACATTGGGAGTTCCTTTCAGATATCTAAAGATTCTTTTTACATCGATGAGATGGGATTCCTTCGGTTCAGCTTGATACCGAACACAGAGACATGTAGAGTACATGATATCAGGTCTACTCGCTGTAAGATATAGCAGAGACCCTATCATCCCACGATATGCAGTGACATTGACAGATTTCCCATTAGGATCCTTGTTCAGAGTCAGAGGAGGTGCCATAGCGGTCTTCATCGCTGAGCATTGAGTCATATCAAAATTGTTCAGCATATCTTTAAGGAATTTGCTTTGACAAATAAAAATTCCTTTTTCAGATTATTTTATCTGCAAACCTAGAAAATATGTTAGTTCACCCATCTTACTCGTTTTATATTGTTTTTGCATTCTTTCAGTGAAACGAGTACATAATTCGGGTCTTGTGAAACCAAAGATAATGTCATCGACATATATTTGAGCGAGTATAGTATGACCTTTATGTTTTCTGAAAAAGATAGTTTGGTCAATTTTTCCACGAATGAACTTTTTCTTTAAGAAGAAATTTAGAAAGAGTATCATACCAAGCTCTAGGAGCTTGTTTCAACCCGTAAAGAGCTTTTTCAAGTTTGAAAACATAAGGGTGGTTAGGGTCTGAAAAAACTAGAGGGTTGTTCAACACAAACTTCCTCACAGAGTTTTCCATTTAGAAAAGCACTTTTAACATCCATTTGAAAAACTTTGATGTCTTTATGGGCATCATAAGCTAAGAAAAGTCTTATAGCTTTTAAACGAGCTACAGGTGCAAAGGTTTCATCATAGTCAATACCTTCTTCCTATCGGTATCCTTGAGCGACAAGTCTAGCCTAATTGCAAATAACAGTCCCGTTTTCATCTAGCTTATTTCTAAACACCCATTTGGTTCCAATCACTGTTTTACCAGAGGGTCTAGAAACAAGATTCCAAACTTTGTTTCTACGAAACTCAGTTAGTTCTTCATGCATTGCTGAAATCCAGCTAGGATCAGAGGTAGCTTGATCTATCTTTTTAGGTTCAGAAAGAGAGACGAATATAACACAGAGACATATATTACCTGTGCCTCTATGTGTTTTGATACCTGTATTAGGATCGCCAATAATATGATTTATTGGATGATTTGCAGTCCATCGTTGAGTTGGTGGTTGAGGAGAGAGATCAACTGCAGATTCGGCGAATTGTTCTTCTTCTTCAGGGACAATACTTGTTTTTTCAGCGACATGTACTTCATCATTCAAAATCAATTGAGGAGACTCATAGGATTGATTTGTAGAGGATGAAGCTTGATTATTCACTAAGCAATTTCCAAGAGAGACATCTGTAGGTGGAATCTGATTGAGAGGGGTAACACTGATCCCTAAGGATGGATCATTGCTAGTAGGTATTTCAGGGATTCCATCATCACTTGTTTCAGCATAGGGTTGATTATTGAAATAAGTTTCAGGTTCCCCATAGTGAGATTTCATCAATGCATTTAGTTCTTCATCTTCTTCAGAGATAGGAGAAGTGAGGGTAGTACAAGAATCTTCTCTTGTTGAAGATTCTGAAAGATTTAGATACTGAGGAGTATCAAAGAAATATTCCTTCATCAGCTTTTGGATCGAACTTACCCAAATGATCTCTGTCATTCAGAATGTAGCATTTACATCCAAAAATGTGAAGATACTTCAGAGTTGGTCTTCTTCCATGAAATAATTCATAATGGTTTTTCTTTAATCGCTTCACAATCAGGGATCGATTTTGAGTAAAGCATGCGATATTGACTACTTCAACCCAGAATTGAGTTGGAAGACGCGATTCGCTGAGCATTGAGCGAGCTGCTTCAATGATAGTTCGATTTCTTCTTTCAGCAACACCATTTTGCTGAGGAGTTCTCACTAAATAGAAGTTGTGAGAGATACTTTTTCTTCGAAGAAACTTATCAGCGTATTGTTCTTGAATTCAGTACCATGATCACTTCTCATGGAACGAACAGTTAGATTGTTCAGAACTTCCATCCTTTTGATAAAAGAAATTAAGGGGTGTCATTTTTGGATCGAAGAAAGAATACCCATGTGTATCTGGAATATTCATCAACAATCACAAGAGTGTATTTCTTTCCAGATATAGATTGGACATTGACGGGTCCAAAGAGATCCATATGGAGTAGCTGAAGAGGTGAGGTCACTGAAGAAACTTGTTTTGACCTGAAAGATGCTTTTGTCAGCTTTCCCTTTTCACACGCTGAGCAAAGTTATTCCTTTGCAAAGCTATGATTTGGGAGGTCTCTGACAAGTCCCTTTTTGAGACAATTCATTAATTGTCTTAAAGTTGAGATGAGAGACTCTTTTATGCCATAACCAATTTATATCAGAGGATTCTTTTGATATAAAGCACATGTTCTCAGAGTGAGAACTATTCATATTGATGACATATACATTTTCATCTATTCCTTAAGAATAGATCTTTGAAATCTTTGTCACCTAGCTGACTAACGCTTAATACATTGTGCATTAGTCCTTCAAAGTAGGCAACTCGACAAAACGAAGTGGCTCCGTTGGACAGAGATCCATAGCCTTTAGTATATCCTTTGCCGTTTCCATCAAAGGTCACTGATGGACCAACTTCTTCTTTGTAGTTAGAGAGCAGAGATGTTCTGCCCTTCATGTGCCTTGAGCATCCGCTATCGAGATACCAGATACCTTTAGCACTATGCATACAACAAAGAGATTAATTGTTTGAAGGTACCCATATTCCTATGGGTCCTGTCTTGTTAGTGAGAGGAGTGTCGGATGAGCTACTTGCTGAAGAACTCTCTTCAGTGGATATCTTCACCTTTGGTGGTTTTGCAACCTTGGTGGATTTCACCCTAGTAGCATTAGGACATTTACTTGCAATGTGGGTAGTTTCATAGAGACTGAAGGAACTTTGTCAGGGATCGGACCAAGAATTCATTTATCCATTGTTCTTGGAGGTATGACAACCTCTTTAGGGACAGGAGTGAGGTCAATCTTAATTTTCGGGGTTGACCTCTGAAAGGATTCAGAGATTCTTCTGCCAGATTTAGGATTGCCCTCTGGGGAAGTAGAGGATTTCTTGTTCTTCTTCTAAACGTTCTTCTTTCTAGGAACTTGGTCAAGAAACTTGTTCTTGATCACTTCCTTAGAATCAAAAGTTTTTAACACAGGAATCTTCTCATTTGAATGAGGTCTCTAAGAGGAAGAGGAAGGATCAGGGATAGAAGAAACGAACATTCCAAATTTAAGCATGGAACGCTCTTTCTCTGATTCTTCCTTTTCAGGGTTAAAGCCTAACCCACGTCTTACTTTCATAGGGATCTGGGCATTGATTTTTTCATCAAATCTCTGTATTTGTTTTTTAATGTCAAATACTTCTCTATCTTATCAGAGGACTCGGAGGTGGTAGGAGCTGCAACTTTCTTGGATCTACATTCACTAGCAAAGTGACCCTTTCGCTGACAATTGTAGCATATGGCTGAGGCTTTCTCAGCGGGCATAGTTTTTGATTTATCAGAGTCAGCGAGAATCGATGTTCTTCGAAAGTTGCTCTTTCTGGCGAATCTTTTAAAGTTATTAGTTAAAAGAGACAGAGAGTTATCGAACTCAGAGATGTCAGCATCAGTGAGTGGACTTTTGAATCAGTTTCACCTAATTCAGTGATAGAAGTAATAATGGAAGAGGAAGTATTTTTTAAAGGATTTGCCTTTGAAGACACGAGTGCCAAAGAAGTACTTTTGGCACCCTTGAGTTCATTGATGAGGTTTTTCCTCAACACTTGGGATTGCTCTTTAGTTAAAAGCATTCCATACAAAACACTTAACGAGAGAGTTTCAAGATTCTTTGACAATTTTAGACATGTAGTGTACACTGCCCATTCCTCGGGTAGTGCCTCCATGAACTTTGTCAGAATTTCAGCATTAAAATAGTGTCTGTTGGCTGTCTTTAGATCAATCAATAGGCAGTTAAAACGTTGGTGAAGTTGGGAAAGAGTTTCACCTTTATGATGCATTAAGCTTTCATATTGTCTTACTAGATTTATACTTCTAGTGATTTGTACTTCAGAGGTTCCTTCATATTGAATACATAAAGTATCCCACATGGCTTTAGAAGTCCTCATTTTCATTACTAGTAGCTTTTGAGTCAATAGCAACTTCTTTCTTATCTTCTTTAGTCCATCGATCAGGAGTTTTAATGACACTCTGTTCACGGATGGCTGGTATAGTAGTGGTGGCAGGGACACCAACTACCAGAGTTGTAGGAACAAATGGTCCGTTTTTCTATATAATAAGTGATCTTTGGATCTGATCCTTCTAGAAACAGAGTCATTCTTACCTTCCACAATGAGAAAGTTATAACGGCTAAATCTTGGAGGTTTAGCTAAAGACCCATTGTCATTATAGTTTGTATTAGAATTTGACATTTTAAAATAGTTTTGAAAGAAAATATTTTAAAGATAGAAATAACACTACTCTGATACCACTTATTAGTCCCTAAGGAGTATACAAGAGTTCTCGGATATAGAAACAGTTTGTAGGGGGGGGGGGGTTGAATACAAACACACATATTTTTAGTTTTTAAATGAGTTTATATTGCATAAACAAATTTATAGTTACAAGCGGAATTAGAACAAGTTTTAACCTATTCTATTGTAACTAAGAAATCACTAAGGTTGATGCACAAGAAGGTAGTAATTAAGAATATAGAAGGTTTTAGAGAGAAAGTAGCATACACACAGATGAAGAAGATATCTTCATCTTATTTATACCCGTTTGAATTTAATCTAAAACAAAAAGTATATGCCACGTGGCAAGCATCAATAAGAGAGTTGTCCTTTGCTCAGAATACAGCCATGTTTTTGGCCGCATTTGAACAGTACCATATCAGATATGATGGGGACATAAGAGACAATCCGTACGTCCTTCTCTGACACAGTATAGGGTTTGTCTTTTGTGCATCGAGGATAAGGTCACCGCTAATCTTGTGTGAGAAGCTTCACTTGATCGCGGAGACTGAATCTTCAATGATGAACTTTCAGTATCACTGAGGTTCACAAGACTTCACACTTTGGATAGATAATCTTTGCTATCTGTGACAACTGTCAAAATTCGAGCTTTCAGGTTAGCTTCTATTAAGTTTATTAGTGTTTATATAGTTTAAATCTTAAGATTAAGAAATAGTTGGTTTAGAATGGCCGAAAAACCCCTAGCATTTCCGGTAGTCGCTTAAAAATGTCTGGTTCCGACCCGTAACTGTCCGAAACTTCCAATACAGTGCCAAATGCTCTAATTTATACCCAATGTATATAAAATATATAGTTTTAATGTTTCAAATATAAAACTTCTATTTTTATAGAATTTTATCACTTTTGGGCTTACATTTTGAGGAAAAAGGGCCAAGAATTGAGAAAATGACATTGTATTCTTAATTGGGCTTGAGTTTTATTTTATTTATAAAACAAATATATGATTTTGAGAGGAGTGGGCCCCCATGGCCGGCCTCCTCTCTAAACCCCCATATAAATACATTTTTTTTCATTTTTCTCCTCATTTTGCATGTTCAAAATTCAAAATTTGCTCTCACCTCTCTCTCTCTAGAAGTGAAGAGACATTTCCTCCCTCTCTAAAACAAAAACTCCAGCCATTTCTCATTTCAAATCATCATCAAGATCAAGTTCATACAAGGATTTAGAAGCTCTAATCATCATCCAAACAAGGTAACAACTTTACCCTCATTTTCTTACCATTTTTGGGTGAAAACCCCACTTTTCTTACATTTTTTTTTAGCTACTTCTTCTAATATCCAAAAATTCTGAGTTTGTGGAGAGATTTTACACCAAAACATGTAAAATGTTTATAAAATGGTGATAATCTATGACCTACACAAATAAAACTCAAGAGAATAGGGGAAAAATCATGATTTTATGTGTTCTTGAACAAAAATGGTTATTTTGGTTCTGGCAGATTCATGCATGTGTGTAAATCGTCAATTTCTTACAATTGTTATGTTCAAATATCATGAATCTTCTTTCTACAAGTTTATTTAGTGAGTTGGGGTTCTAATCCAAGTGGTCTCACTCAAAAACATTGAGTTTTAACCCCCAAATGCTCATAACAAGATGCATGTGCATCTGGAAGTTCAACAGTAGGTAAACCCTACTTTGAACGACCATAACTCTTTGAATATTCCTCCAAATCACTTGATTTTTCTTCTGGAAGTTAGCTTAATGAGTTACCTTTCATATGCATCTGATTTCATTCAAAAATATGGTTATTTGAGGTTTCAACTCTTCAAAACAAAACGAGTGTGCAATCTGTCCAAAGCTGACAGATTTGTGCATGCATGTTCAAATGGTCATATCTCTTTCAAAACTCAATGAAAAAGGATGATTTTTCTTTTGAGAGTTATATTTATGAGTTATCTTCAGTTTGCAAGTGGAATCACTTAAAAATATGGAGTTTTGACCCTCCAAACACCTAAAATACTTTAGGTGTGCAATCTGTGAAACCACCAGCAGCTAAACTCTACTTTGTGTGTTAGTATCTCCTTTGTTATTTGTCTTTAATGCATTATTCTTCTTCTAGAACTTCATTTTATGAGTTAGTATTCATATGGATCAAGTTTCATGCAAAAATATGATGTTTTGAGGCACTAATCAATTTATTAAAGTTAAGTGTGCAATCTGTCAGCTAATGACAGAATTGTGCATGCAACTTTGTAGTGTCATACCTCCTTCATAACTTCTTCAAAATCAGTGATTCTTATCTAAAAAGTTTCCTTTATGAGTTATGATTCTAATCCAACTGGAAATTCTAGAAAACACTGAGTATAACTCCTTAAGTGAGTGATTCACTAACATGGTGTAATCTGTTTTACCGGTTGTGATATTATATTTTGCATGAATTATTTAAACCACTTGTACATGTCCAAAAGGCATGAAATTTGGTCACAAAGACCATAACTCAGTAATTTATCTTATATAAAAATATAGGAAACTAGATCATTTTGGAAGCCCTTGAAAACTGATCATTTTTAGGACAATTAGTTTCTGTCCAGAAGAGAAATTCTGGACTTAATTGATTTTTATAAATA
This sequence comes from Silybum marianum, assembly GCA_036898165.1. Taxonomy (NCBI): domain Eukaryota; kingdom Viridiplantae; phylum Streptophyta; class Magnoliopsida; order Asterales; family Asteraceae; genus Silybum; species Silybum marianum. Next base: position 27,029,905 of record CM072533.1, on the reverse strand, counting down.
TTGATCATGTGATGGATAATAAGATCACTTTCGGTATAAATTACGATATTAATGAGCATAGGGGCATTTTGCGTTGCGGAGCGTTGCTATAAGGTGAGTATTCACAGCCCCTCTTTCAAAGTGTTTTATACGTTTTGGGGTGAAAAGCATGATTGAATGTGTTTTACGAGCCATTGTCATTATGATTATGAAATCTTGTTAAATTTGATGTTGTGGGCACTAAGGCATGTACACTAATAGTTATATTGAGTAAAATGTAACATAAAAGTTTGTACACTACTATTAACTCAAGTGAGGAGCCGAGGGTATTTGTGGATAGCGCTATTTGGACGGACAATCCCACCTAAAAACCGATAAGTAGGGGTGTGGATAGCAATCCCACCTAGAAACTACAGGTAGGGGTGCACGATACTTAAAAAAACGAAGGTTCTACATATGTGGGGTATTAGTCCCACCGCTAAGGTAGAATTAAAAATATTATTTTGTGGTCGAAAGGTTTAGTGGTGGCTCTTTATATACAAAAATTAGAGTACATAATGCCTTAACGTTTTAAGATATCAATAAGTGCCAAAAATTTATTTTGCTCATATTCACTCACACAATTGATTATTTTTTTGAAATATTGAAAACCTGTGAACTCACCAACTCTTTGTAGTTGACCTTGTTTTTATCATGCTTTTCAGGGGTAAGAAAAGATTAACTGGATTTTCTTTTATGTGGGCGCATCGACATCAACCATCTTGTTTAATTTGAAACTGTTTAGTTTAAACACTTGGTTTACCTTGTTTTGTTAGAACTTGTATTTGATGCGATGTAATTTTTTTTTTTAAACTTAAACTGTTGTGTATTGGAATGGATGGTTGGTGTTGTTTTTATCCTATCGTTATGAAATTTTGCGCTATCACGCCTCGTGGTTCCGCTTTAGCGGGGTGTGACACTATCGCTGAACCGCTTCAGGTCACGTAGCTGATTGTCTCTTTCTTCAGCTTGGTCTTCGACTTTTGCTGAATGGTCATTTGGTGTGATCGCTGATCTTCAGATCATCAGAGATAAGCTTAAGGTTCCTTGATTTTCAGCGATCGCTGATGGCCGTCAGCGTATGCTATCACCGAATTTGAATTTAAGCTTAAACAAGGAATTTCACTAATTGTAAAACGGAATCATATTCAAATCACTGAGAGGAGTTATGATCAACAACCTCACTTGTTCATCGTCCTCGCACATCCATTCCCGATTCTCTCTGTTTTGCATCTCGTCTCACCATCACCGCTGACAGGTAAGTTATTTGATAACTATTCTCGTTATATTTGTTTGATTAATCGATGTTTGGGTTTCAGTTCTTGCAATTAGGATTTCTACCATTGGTTTCAATTTGGTAATCGATACATAGGTTGTCAATTAGTTTTGCTCGAATAAACATGAACGATCATCGACTATTAGGAATCATAATAAAAAATGTACTTATCTATGGATTAAGGTTTTCGATTGAAACTACGGCTTTTATCGGTTAGGGTTTCAATTATTGAGTTTGTGATTTAGTTTTTATCCATCGAGAATATGTTTTCCTGTGATTCAAAGCTCCGTTGATTTTAGATTTTTTGAATTCCCTCAAACACCGAATTTTTTGATAGATCCCACAAATCCCGATAGTGTAGACTCTTCCCCAAAAACAACTGATTTTCCGATAATGAGCAGAATTCCCGATAGTTCTCGAATGTTATATAATTCTCGTTACCATTTTTCCGATGGAAACTATGATTTTCAACAACTCTTGGATTTCTATTGGTCTCCCGATACTTATTGAGATAATCAATAATTATCGGCCTTTTCGATAACTTTCGGTTTTTACTTTTCTTTGATTGTGTCAATTTTCTTTCCCGAAAATATTCTGGTTTCCCTATAGTCTAATCTGTTCCATGTTGTTTTTGCTGTTGACTTTGGTTTTAGTGTGAGTTCACAACTTTGGTTAACTTTCCATCAACTTTGGTTGTTTGCGTAGACTTCATATATAGTGATAATCATGCTTTTCAGGTACACATTAGTGAGTCTGTATGGTTTTTCAGATTTGTTCGGTTGTACATATTTATCTGTGTTTGTCGATCGATGCTTATTTGTGTTTATAATTTATAGTGATCACATCAATGACATATGATTCGGTTTTTCCTAACTATTCCATTTTAGATAACATGGCAGCTAAGCATCTAAACGCACTAGCTACCGACGATGTGCTTTACAACGCGCTTTTATCTCCCGACGATTGTCTCGAGCTCAAGTCCAACAACTTTCATCTGGACATTGATAAGTTCAGCTATCGTCACGTCTACTTGACTTACCGACTGCAGACGCAAGACCCGGACACAATATACTATGATCCAAATGTACAAGAGGCTAAAATCCTCATAGAGGTTCATCTGCTCGGGTACTATTAACCTCTTCCCTGGGTGTCCTCTTTCGATCATAGATATCTCACCCCTATTTGCTACCCCCTGTTCACCATTCTTAATCGATGTCTGGTCCTCCAAGAAAAAAAGGGGATCGACAAGTGCAATTCAAAATTTCTACAACTGTTCCATGGTGTCGTGTACAACTGCCATGTTGACTACACTAGTCTTCTGTTGAACGAGCTAATGCAAAACGTTCTAGAGAAAGGGACAACCAAAAAGCGGATGCCCGTTCCCTACATCAAATTTCTTCATTTGTTGATTTGCGTCCAGATGAGAGACAACCCCAAATTCCCTCGCCGATCTCACCATGATGTCTGTCCTGGATACGCCATGCACCATCTAGCCAACATACAAGACATCGAAGGAGTGGTCGCCAAGAACCTATCCGAAGAACTTCTAGCCTATGCAAACCTCATGCGAGTGTGTTAGCTTATAGACTTAAACTATGATTAGCGACTCCAATGGGTTAACCCACACCGGTTGGACCTCCCTAAGGAGCACGTCCTCCTAGGTGCCAGGGTTCGCGTGTTAGGATTCCTAGAGACCGGGTCCAGGCGACTTGGGGTACTTAGACAGTGACCGCCAAGATAAATATGATGTGAGGGATCTAGAGCGGGCAGTGTCATAGTGTCGCAAACTCTTCCTACTTCAACCCCATCGATTGCCACCTCTTACGGCGTCTGCACGAAGTCACGGTACAGAGTACACTCGACGATCTCACAGCTGCGCGTACCACTACTTCCACAACCGAGGGTTCTTCACTTGGTACCAAAGCAGACATTGCAAACAATAGCTACACTAACGATCACAACGAGTTCAAGGTGTATCCAATCCATATCATCTAGCCACCACCATTTGTTGCATTTTGATCCACTGATCGCAATGCCTCCGACCACTCTAGTCCTTTCTGGCTCGGATGTCCTGTCTGGCTAGGCCGCTTGTTCAGATTGAGGATCCAACCACTCACCACTACCGTCACCTCCCCCCACCGCTGTAGTCCTTTCTCGAGACTGAAAGGAGTAATATTAAAAAATACAGTTCAATTGAGCAAGTGAAGCAGAGAAAGACATTCTAAAAAGACACACGACACCCCCTTAGCCACAACAAGTCGGGTAGCCACATCCACTACCATTTCCCATCCGTTGGGACATAGTGTGGAAATAAACATCGTGGACCCAACGATGTAAATGCACACCCCCATAGCTAGTCAGTTTTTTCAACAGTCAGTTGTTTCACCTCATGGGGATTGAACACATGATATATTCGGACCTCACTTGGAGATTCTGAATATTGAAGCAGAACACACGCCTCCCCATTGGTCAACATCTTTCAGTGCACCATTGACTCTAGCACCAAAGACGCTTCTAGGTACACCATTGTTCGGCACCTCAAGTGCTCAAACTGCGGATCTTCGTACTCCGCCGGACCATCTGTAATATGACCACAAGCGGCATCCCTACGAGGATAGGATGAAAATCCCATCAGTGCTAACATTTTGCCAACACTGAACACAAGTCACACCGTTGATTCACCGGTTGTGTCAACTGGTGCTCTTGGTGAGCCAGGTGTTACTAACCCACCATCTATGGCATCTATTCTTGCAGCTCAGTTTATGCTTTCGGCCCAAGTCAAAGAATTCAAAAGATTTGTAAAGGGAAAACAGATATCTTAGCATATATTTACTGCACCGCCACCTCCACCACAACCAGCTCCACCTTTGCCTATTTGTCGCCCTGTCTCAATGGACGAACTTAAATCCGAGCTTTTTTGCCCAATTGTTGTCCCAATCTGCTGAAGGTGGTTCAGTTGAAGTTGATCACCATGATCTTCTACGTACAGAACATCAGTCTTCTTATGTTACTCGCACGGAGTTCAATGAATTCAAAATCAAGGTTCGGGGAAACTTCGATCTTGTCCTCGATGTCACCAACTCGACAAGAACCGACCTACGAGAAGTCGTGTCTAGTATTATGGAGCTCTTTCGGATTCATAGCGAATCATGCAAATATAAGGCTCGCTCCAACAAATGCCGTTGGGATGAGCATGACGATGATGATGATAATTGCCATGAAGGGAAGAAGAGACAGCGACTAGATGTCGGCGCCTCTACTTCAGCAATCTCTCAGATCCCTAAAACTCCCTTGACCAATGTTCAGACTACTCAGGGTGTTCGTCAAACGACGGTTTTAGCTTTTTGAAAAAGAAATGATGACCTGGCGCACGTTCCAAGGTTTTAGCTTTTTGAACATAACAAGTTCGCTGATGAGTAGATTGAATCTAGTTTCATCAAGAGGCTTGGTGAAAAGATCAGTGAGCTGATATTCAGTAGGAAGAAAATAGAGCTCAACTTCACCACTCATCACATGATCTCTAATAAGTGATATCGGATCTCAATGTGCTTGGTTTTGGAGTGAAGTACAGGATTGTTGGCAATTGCAATAGCACTTGTGCTATCATAATAGATAGGAATCTTAGAGAGCTTGAGATTGTAGTCTTTTAGTTGATTTCTCATCCAAAGGATTTGAGCACAACAACTACCAGCGGCTATATACTAAGCTTCAGCAGTGGAAGTGGACACTGAGTTTTGCTTTTTACTTGTCCAACTTATTAACTTTCCACCTAGTAGCTGACACCCTCCAGTGGTGCTCTTTCTGTCTATCTTACAACCTGCAAAGTCACTGTCACAGTAACCAATAAGATCAAATCCTGAGCCTTTGGGATACCAGAGACCAAGATTTGGAGTTCCTTTCAGGTATCTGAAGATTCGCTTTACAGCGATTAGATGGGATTCCTTCGGGTCAGCTTGATACCGAGCACAGAGACAGGTAGCGTACATGATATCTGGTCTACTTGCTGTAAGATACAGCAGAGACCCAATCATTCCTCGATAGGCAGTGACAATGATTGCTTTCCCATTGGGGTCCTTGCTTAATGTCAGAGGAGGCGCCATAGGAGTCTTCATCGCTGAGCATTGATTCATGTCGAATTTATTCAACATGTCTTTAACATATTTGCTTTGACAAATAAAAATTCCTTTGTCAAATTACTTAATCTGCAAGCCTAGAAAATATGTTAGTTCACCCATCATACTCAATTTATATTGTTTTTGCATTCTTGCAGCGAAACGAGTGCAAAGTTTGGGTCTTGTGGAACCAAAGATAATGTCATCAACATATATCTGAGCGAGTATAGTATGACCTTTATATTTTCTTAAAAACAGAGTTTGGGCAATTTTTCCACGAACAAATTTTTCTTTAAGAAGAAATTTAGAAAGGGTATCATACCAAGCTCTAGGAGCTTGTTTTAACCCGTAAAGAGCTTTTTCAAGTTTAAAAACATAACCAGGATGGTTAGGGTCTGAGAAACCAGGGGGTTGTTCAACATAAATTTCCTCGCTGAGTTTTCCATTTAGAAAAGCACTTTTAACATCCATTTGAAAAACTTTGAAGTCTTTATGGGCAGCATAAGCTAAAAAGAGTCTTATTGCTTCTAAACGAGCAACAGGTGCAAAGGTTTCATCATAATCAATTCCTTCTTCATGTCTATAACCTTGAGCAACAAGTCTAGCCTTATTGCGAATTATAGTCCCGTTTTCATCTAGCTTATTTCTGAAAACCCATTTGGTTCCTATGATAGTTTTATTAGAGGGTCTAGGAACAAGATTCCAAACTTTATTTCCACGAAATTCAGTCAGTTTTTCTTGCATAGCTGAAACCCAGCTAGGATCAGAGATAGCTTGATCTATCTTCTTAGGTTCAGAGAGAGAAATGAAGTTAACATAAAGACAGATATTACCTGTACCTCTACGTGCTTTGATACCTGCAGTGGGATCACCAATAGTTTGATTTATTGGATGATTTGCAGTCCATCGCGGAGCTGGTGGTTGAGGAGAGATATCAACAGCAGATTCAGCGACCTTTTCTTCAGATTCTGGAGTAGGACTTGTTTCAGCAACAAGTACTTCATTTAGAATCAATTCAGGGGATTGATTTTTAGAAGTGGTTTGGTTGTTCACAGAGGAATTTCCAAGAGATGAATCAGCAACAGGAATCTGATTTAGAGGAGTAACATTCATCCCTAAAGATGGATGATCATTACTTGTTGGGTTTACAGGGATTTCATCATCACTTGGTTCAGCTGGAGTTTGATTGCTGAAGTATGTTTCACGTTCCCCATAATGAGATCTCATCCAGGCATTCAATTCTTCATCATCATCAAGAGAGTGAGAAGCATGAATGGGACGAGATTCATCAAAGTTAACGTGCATGGATTCTTCAACATGTTGTCTTCTTTTGTTGAAGACTCTGAAGGATTTAGATATAGAGGAGTATCCAAGAAATACACCATTGTTAGCTTTTGGATCAAATATACCTAAGTGATCTCTGTCATTCAGAATGTAACATCTACATCCAAAAATGTGAAAATATTTCAGAGTAGGTCTTCTCCCATGAAATAATTCATTGGGGGTCTTCTTAAATCATTTAACTATCAGGGATCGATTTTGAGTGAAGCATGCTGTATTAACTGCTCCAGCCCAGAACTGAGTTGGAAGATGCGATTCACTGAGCATTGAGCGAGCCGCTTCAATGATAGTACGATTTCTTCTTTCAGCAACACCATTTTGCTGGGGGGTTCTTACTGAGGAGAAGTTGTGAGAGATGCCTCTTTCTTCAAAGAAGTTATCCAGAGTACTGTTTTTGAATTCAGTGCCATGATAACTTCTTATGGAACGAACAATTAGATTGTTCAAAACTTGCATCTTTTTGATAAAAGAGATTATCATTTCAGGGGTATCACTTTTGGATCGAAGGAAGAACACCCACGTGTATCTGGAGTATTCATCAACAATCACTAAAGTGTATTTCTTCCCAGAGATCGATTGGACATTGACAGGTCCGAATAGATCCATGTGGAGTAGCTGAAGAGGAGTGGTCACTGAAGAAACTTGCTTTGACCTGAAGGAGGCTTTTGTCAGCTTTCCCTTCTCACACGCTGAACAAAGAGATTCCTTTGTAAAGTTATGATTTGGAAGGTCTCTGACTAAGTCTTTTTGAGACAATTCATTTATTGTCTTGAAGTTCAGATGAGAGAGTCTTTTATGCCATAACCAGTTTATGTCAGTGGATGCTTTAGAGATAAAGCACATGTTCTCAGAGTGAGAACTATTCATATTTATGACATATACATTTTCCACTTTTTTGCCTGTAAGGGCAAGCTTATCATTTCCGTCAGTGACAGCACATCTATTTTTTAAGAATAAAACTTTGAAGTCTTTGTCACATAACAGACTAAGCTCAAGAGATTGTGTTTTAGTCCCTCAACGTAAGCAACACGAGAAAATGATTTGGCTCCGTTGGATAGAATTCCATAACCTTTAGTGTATCCTTTGCCATTTCCACCAAAGGTCACTGATGGACCAGCTTCTTCTTTGTAATCAGAGAGCAGAGATTTTCTGCCAGTCATGTGTCTTGAGCATCCGCTATCAAGATACCAGATACCTTTGGCACTCTGCATACAAGAAAAGATTAATTGTTTAAAGGTACCCATACTACTATGGGTCCTGCTTGGTTAGATAGAGAATTGGCGGAGGAGCTACTAACTGAAGAACTCTCTTCAGTGGATATCTTCACCTTTGATGGTTTTGCAACCTTGGTGGATTTCACTCTCGCTGATTTATCAGCTTGAGCTACTTTCTTTCCATGAGCTAGTTTATCAGCTCTAGTAGCATTAGGAAATTTGCTTCAATGTGGGTAGTTTCACCACAGTGATAGCATTTCCTATATTTAAAGGATTTGGAAATCAGAGAGGGAGCAGGAAATTTCTCAGGGATTGGTCCAAGAATTTCTTTATCCATGGTCCTTGGAGGTATAACAACCTTCTCAGGAGTAGGAGTGAGATCGATTTTAATTCTGGGGGTTGGTCTCTGAGAAAAGTCCGGGACCTTCTTCCCAGTTTTAGAAACTTTCTCTAAGGATTTCTTGTTCCTATCTTGAGTTTTCTTATTCTTAGGATCTTGATTAAGAAACTCGTTCTTGATCACTTTCTTAGAATTAAGAATAGAAAGCTTATCTTTAGAAGAGGAGGAAGAAGAGGTTGAAGAAGAAGGATCAGAGATAGAAGAGACAAACATTCCGAATTTGAGCATGGAACGATCATTCTCTGACTCTTCCTTTTCATAGGTATTTGAGCATTGATGATCTCATTGACTTTATCAGAAGTCTTACACCATCCTTCGATGGTTGCCTTTTCAGACTTGAGATCAGCGATAGCCTTTTCCCTATCAGCGATAGCTTGTTGTTTCTCGATGCTTATAATTTGATTTGCAAAGACTTGGTCCTTGAGAGATTCCTCATTTTTGGAAAGTTCTTTGATTCTTATATGGCAATTTTTTAATTGTTTAGATAAGTCAGTGTTAATTCTCTCGGCCTTAATTTTTCCATTCAAAGCATCGTAGAAATCAACAGTCAAAGCATCGAGAGTTGACAAGTTATCATCTTCAGAAGGTAAAGAGACAGAGGGAATAGTTACCTGAGTAGAAGGAGACTTAGAGGAAGAAGTCTCAGTGACTTCTTCAGCGTCTTCAATTCTTGCCATCAAACAGAGGAAGGCAAGATCTTCTTCATCTAAACCAAACTCTTTAGAGGTCTTGGCCCAGTCATCTTCAGCATCCCAGTCAACTTCTTCAGCGACAAGGACTTTGCCTTTTTGCTGGTTTTTCTTCATATCTTTGTATTTGTTTTTTTAATTTCAAATACTTCTCCTTTTTATCAGAGGTATGGGAGGTAGTGGGAGCAGAAACTTTCTTCGACCTGCATTCACTTGTAAAGTGACCCTTTCGCTGACAATTGAAGCAAATCGCTGAGGATTTCTCAGCGGGCAGCGTTTTCTGTTTTTCAGAGTCAGAGAGGTTAGAAGGTTTTCGAAAATTGCTCTTTCTAGCAAATCTTTTAAAGTTATTAGTTAAAAGAGCTAGAGAGTTATCAAACTCAGAGATGTCTGCATCAGTGAGTTGATCTTCTGAATCAGTTTGACCTAATTCAGTAATGGAGGTGATAGTGGAAGAAGAAACATTTTTAGAAGAAGTTCCCTCAGAAGTCACAAGTGCCAAAGAAGTACTTTTGGCACCTTTGAGTTCATTAATTAGGTTCTTCCTTAGAAGCTGGCATTGTTCCTCATTTAAGAGCATACCATATAATGCACTTAGGGACAAGGTTTCAAGATTCTTTGACAGTTTTATACATGTAATGTACACTGCCCATTGATCGGGCAATGCCTCCATGAATTTTGTCAGAATTTCAGCGTTTGAATATACTCTATCGACTGATTTAAGATCGATCAGCAGACAGTTAAACCGCTGGTGAATTTGAGAAAGAGATTCACCCTTTTGATACATAAAACTCTCATATTTTCTTACAAGGTTTATGCATCTAGTTACTTTAACTTCAGAAGTTCCTTCATATTGGATACATAATGTATCCCACATGGCTTTAGAAGTCCTCATTTTCATGACAGAATGATAGACCTCATCAGGTAAAGGCATTGCTATTTTTGATCTAGCTTTAAAGTCAATAGCAATTTCTTTCTAGTCTTCTTCAGTCCATCTGTTAGGAGTTTTAACAATAACCCTTTCAGGAATGGCTGGAGTAGCAGTGGTGGCAGGAACACGAGCTACTATTACTGTAGGAACAAATGGTCCATTTTCCAGATAGTAGGGAATCTTTGGATCAGATCTCTCCAAAAATAGAGACATTCTTTCCTTCCACAATGAAAAATTATCATGGCTAAACCTTGGAGATTTAGCTAAGATCCATTATCGTTGTAGTTTGTATTTGGGTTTGACATTTTAAAATATTTTTAAGAAAAAAATATTTTAAAGATTTAAGAAGCAAACACTGCTCTGATACCACTTGTTGGTCCCTAAAGGGTCTACAAGAGTTCAATCAAGAGAGAACAGTTTGTAGAAGGGGGGGGGGGGGTTGAATATAAACACACACAGATTTTGGTTTTTAAATTAGTTCATTAAAATAAACAAATTTACAGTTACAAGCGGAATTAGAACAAGTTAAACACCTATTCTATTGTAACTAAGAAACACGAAGTATGATGCACAAGAAGATGAAAGAAAGAATAAAGAGGGTATAAGTTAGATAGAAGCATGCATTAAGATGAAGAAGATATCTCCATCTTATTTATACCCGTTTGCCTTTAATGCAAGACAAAAGGTGCACGCCACCTGTCAAGCTTAGATAGGAAGCTTGTCCTTGCTAATAAGACAACCATGCTTTTGGCCGAATATGAACAGTACCATATCAGATATGATGGGGACATAAGAGACAAGTCGTACGTCTTTTTCTTAAATGGTTCTAGGTTTGACTTTTGTGCATCGAGGAAAAGATCAATCTTTAATCTTGCAAAGGAAGCTTCATTTGATCGCTGATACTGAATCTTCAAGGATGAACTTCAGTATCGCTGAAGCTTCACAAGACTTCACACTTTGAGTAGACAATCGCTGTTATCGCTGAACCGCTTCAGTTCACTTAGCCGATTATCTCTTTCTTCAGCTAGAGTCTTCGACTTTCGCTGAATGGTCTTCTGGTGTGATAACTGATCTTCAGGTCTTCAAAGATAAGCTTGTAGTTCCTTGACCTTCAGCGATCGCTGATAGCAATCAGCGTGTGCTATCGCTGAATTTGAACAGAAGCTTAACTATGGAATTTCACTAAGTATATTCAAAGAAATCATATTCAAATCACTGAGAGGAGTTATGATCAACAAATCCACTTTAGAGTCTTCATCAAAGATTTCCAGCTATCCAGCAGTTAATAACAATTGGGTAATAACTTTTGATTGAGCCTTGCGTTGCCAACATAATATTGCATCCTGCTGCGGAAATACTCTCGTACAAAACAGATATGCACTTTATCTAAATTAGTTCTCCTATGGTATAAAGAGACAAGGCAGCTAAGGATAGTGAGTTTCTCTTGTAATGAATAGAATGGGCCAAACAGGTAAATCACACATTTAGGTCCATAAATATCAAATAGTGAAATTAAGGTAATAAAATGACTCAATATGGGATGTAGTAAAAACAACTAACCTAAAAGTTATAAAAATAGGTGCTTTGTACACTGAAATCCAATGCACATCACACCCCTAAGTTTAAATTATTGCATGTCCCCAAGCAGACAATAGTCATAAAAAATGACTCAAGGTTAAAAAGAAAATTGCATGATCATGGCATTAAGTGCCAACATAATGGAGAGCATACCCAATCTGAAGTTCATAGCCTTTTATAAATATTTGGTGTTTGAGTTGCATCCTTTTCACTTGTATGGACCATAAGCTAGCATCATCCTTCCCATTGTTACATTCAAGACACTTTTTTCATTTAGGGACATTTGGGGTTTAAATAGGTTAACTCCATTTTTCTTTTTCTTGCTTCACAAACATATGATTTTTCTTTTTATGCTTAGTAGCATGCACATAACCCCTATGGAGTTTTTTTGTGCTTTTGAATCCCATCCCACTAAAAGCTTTTTCTCCTTTTTCTGTGGATAACCCTCCCCCTTACTTCATTTGGAAAATTGTAGGAACCCAGATCTCATATTTTAATCAATGATCTAAACAAAATATGTAAAGCGGAAGCAATTATAGATCAAATAGTTTATAAATGGAAGAACAATTAATCATAATGAAGAACAATATGGAGATAAAACGTACACATATGATTAATCGTGAGCATATATCTTACATATTTGGAATGATGAGGGTATTTGGAGATGGAGAGTTTCAAAGAAACAATCTCACATTCACACTTACAAATGGGGAAGGGGATTCCTATTGATAGCCTAAAATAAGAAAAGTGAAAGCATCCTTCAATATAGAAGCTCCACGTGTTAAGGTGATATAACCTCTTATAGTTGAGGTATCGGGCCATGATAAGAAGATCAACCACTTGAAGATCTGACGAGGATTGAACCAAGAGCAGAAGAACAGAGAGGACAGAAGATCTGTATAAATGCTTCTCTTGAATCCAGAGGATAGTCGAAGCTCTGGGTACTTCTAGAAAGTACTTGTTCAGAAGATGAACATCTGATCTTCTGACCAGACTTCTGAAGTCTTCACTCAAGACTTCTGAAGTCTTCTTCTGGACTCTCTTCTTCTGAACGATCTATGATCTTTCATACTTTAAGAACAGGTTTCCCTTTTTACACTTTCAACACTAAAATTAGGGCTAACAATCTTCTCCTAAGTGTTAAAAGGAAAACAATAAAAGGAAAAATCATTGAAAGTCATTGGCCGTCTTCCCATCGAGCTTTGAAAGCTTGGAGTTCCCCTTAGATAAAAAAGTAGCTCCCCTTTGATGTAGTAACCCCATTCCAAATATGATTTTATTCAAGTCCAAGAAATCCTCTGTATGTAGATCAAAAAGAACCTTATCTAGAAGCTTTGGGTGTGCAACCCGAAGCTCTGGATGAAAGAAATTGCTTCTGATCTTTAAGGAATGGAATCTTCAGAGGACAGTATGGACTGAAAAAGTATTTCAAGCTACGCTCTTTTTCTTCATTCTCAACATTAAAATCAGATTCAATGTGCCATAAACACCACTAATAGCACTAAATACATATTTAACCTGTAGAAACTCAACACAACTGTTAGCCTCAGAATCTCAACCAACCCCATAGCATATTGATTCATCCAAACATTGGATTGATAAACTGTGAGTTGCGTGACAATGCCATGCAGAATCAGTCTAAAAACAAAGAATTTGTTTGTGAACCATGAGTTGAGTGGACATTCAGCATAAGAGCTTGTTCAAGTTATTTTGCATAGTCGAGGAGCCCAAAATAATATCAACCAGAAATATCTGTTCCAAAAATAGAACTCGAAACCACCAAGATTAATTCTGAGAGCCCCGATGTGAGATCAAAGGATGAAAATCATGCTTAGTAGTTCTTTGATCATTGACAGGATTTCAACAGCCTATCTCTGGTTGCAAGAAGAAAACTCTGATGAAGTGGTGGTTCTGAACTGTGCTTCTTGGTACTTTGATATTCAGAAGCAATACTGGTTAAGAGCGGGTCCAGAGCTGAGATGAACTGAATCCGTGGCTGATTTAATCAATAATCTAAACAAAATATGTAAAGCGGAAGCAATTATAGATCAAACAGTTTATAAATGGAAGAACGATTAATCATAATGAAGAACAATATGAAGATAAAACGTAGACATATGATTAATCGTGACCATATATCTTACATATGTGGAATGATGAGGGTATTTGGAGATGGAGAGTTCCAAAGAAAAAATCTAACATTCACTCTTACAAATGGGGAAGAGGATTCCTATTTATAGCCTAAAATAAGAAAAGTCAAAGCATCCTCCAATGTAGAAGCTCCACGTGTTAAGGTGATATAACCGCTTATAGCTGAGGTGTCGGGCTATGTTAAGAAGATCAACCACTTGAAGATCCGACGAGGATTGAACCAAGAGAAGAAGAACAGAAAGGATAGAAGCTCTGTATAAATGCTTCTCTTGAATCTAGAGGATAGTCGAACCTCTAGGTACTTCTGGAAAGTACTTGTTCAGAAGATGAACATCTAATCTTTTGACCAGACTTCTGAAGTCTTCACTCAAGACTTCTGAAGTCTTCTTCTGGACTTTCTTCTTCTGAACTATCTCTGATCTTTCATACTCTAAGAACATGTTTCTCTTATTACACTTTCAACACTAAAATTAGGGCTAACAAAAATGTCCTCATTGGCTTAATGGGGGTGTGGTAAGTGTATAGGGATGGAGAGGACAGAAGCTCTGTATAAATGCTTCTCTTGAATCCAGAGGATAGTCGAATCTCTGGGTACTTCTAGAAAGTACTTGTTCAAAAGATGAACATCTGATAACATCTGATCTTTTGACCAGACTTCTGAAGTCTTCACTCAAGACTTCTAAAGTCTTCTTCTAGACAATCCTTTTCTGAACGATCTCTAATCTTTCATACTCTAAGAACATGTTTCCCTTTTTACACTTTCAACACTAAAATGAGGGCCAACAAAAATGTCCTCATTGGCTTAATGGGGGTGTGGTAAGTGTATATGGATGGGCTTAATAGGCCGACATTTCATGGTTTATGGAATGGCTATGTTTTACCCGAAGTGTGTGTGTGTGTGTGTAAGTGAATATGTGGCCAAGAAGGGTTATTTATAGTTCCAGAATGAAACAAATGATTAGGACTAAGCAAAAAATTATTTGAGCTATAAATGCACAAGTACCAAGCTCACAACATGCCATCATGCAATAAAATAATATTACTACCTAGTATACAATCCCATGACTCTAAAAACAAAAAAAAATGCAGTCTAAAGGTGAGCATTATAACCTCTTCTACTCCTGGGGAGTAGGGTGTGAACCTTATGCAGCAGATATCCTCATATCCCTACTGTAGCACCACCCACCAGCCATTCTTTCATCCTTGCATTCTCCTGTTTCAACTCCTTTTTCTCTGCCTTCGACCTTTTGATTTTCTGGAACAACTTCCCCTTCTTCATTTCCTTATCTTCCTAAATCTCATCTCTCAACTTCTTCACTACCCTTTGCTCTTTTGTTCTCCTTCCTTGATTAGCTCCACCACCTTTACCTGTTAAGCTTCCATCTGATCTCCAAACAATCTTCTCTGTTTGAGCAAGCAGTCCAAGAAACTGCTGTTTTGAGCCATTAAATCTTCAACCAATCTCTTGATGTCCACCTTCTCTTTACCAACATCCTTTTTGTCCTTCAACCTATGGACAACCTTCAAATCTATGCTCCGTTTATCGTGTTCTCCTTGATCCCCATTTCCTCCTCATATTGGGGAACTCCATCATGTATACACAAATTATGAATTAACCGAGGAAAGTAGAATTTTCCTTGGGTTCTGGTCGAGCAATATGATATATACTGTTGGATATTTCCCCCCACATTGATGGACAATCCCGTCATCACACAGTATAACTGGAGCATTCTTTCTACATTAACAATGATATCATGAGTGGTGGACTAAGGGAATGCCTTATGAAATTAAACCAGGTATTAGCATCAGGGTTAAGATTGGAAACCCTAAGACCCTCAAAATGTGAATGTCATGTGCTTCCCAAGTAGTCACAGGTTTTTCCAAGTATTCACCATCTCTTTGAGCATTCTCAGAGATGGACTTTTCAAGATTTTGTCATATGCGTATTCTGATAGGGTGGAGAGACCAAACAGTCCATTAATGTCCTCATCAGAAAACGACACTCTCACACCCCTGACCTTGATTATAGTGGTCCTATGGGGTGATGCTTCCGCATAGAATTCTCTCACTAACGTCAGATTAAAGGATGGATGTACCTTCATGTATGTTGCCCAACCATGTTTGTTGACGACATCTCTAATGAAACTGAATTCAGAGATGATGTTGTCATCAAAACCATTGTCAGCAAGGGCCATCTTATCTTTGATATTGTCATACATTAGCACAACAGCCGCAGAAGTGAACCCATCATGTGGTAAATTGGGCCTTGGAATGAAAACTACCGTGGATGTACTTTTTGCTTGCTGTTGCTCGGATGCTTCCGCACATTGCTTCTTCTTCCTGGATGACTTTCTCATAGCCATGGTATCGACTAGTCTGGATTTAGCCTTTTCCGTTTTATTTTGTGAATCCTGCTCACTAGGGTTAGTTTTTGATGCATATATCTTTCCTAATTACTTCCTATTTTGAGGGACCACAACAGATCTAAACTATTGAAGTTGTCACTTCTGTAAGGGGACTTAGGCCTGATGCAAAAATTTCGGCTCAAATGAGGAAAAAATCTTGACCCCCTTCCAAAATATTGACTGTGACAGTCATCATCAGTCACACAAAAGGTCAAATGACCACGAACAAACATAGTAGAGTGATTAGAATAGGATACCTTCTCTGGACCTTTTCTAGGCTGAGTCAATGGTGGATCAACACAGTCATCTACCTGATCGGCCATAGGTTCATTGGTTTGAAATTTTGTTGTTTCGACATTGGTTTCCCCCTCTTGGTTTTCTGCGACCTCGACATGATTTCTGAGTTTGGGTTGGCTTCAGCCGAAGGTTGGTTTTCCACAAGAGGTTGGATTTGGGGGTTATTCTCAAGGTTTGTGTTGGCTTCAGTCGAAGGTTGGTTTCCCACAAGAGGTTGGCTTTGGGGGTTATTCTCAAGGTTTGGGTTAGTTTTACGGTTAAGGTTTTTCGTTAGGGAGGAAGTGTGTTAAGTTCCAGAAGCTTGCTTCAAAATAGATGGGCTTCTTGTAAGTTCTCGTAGATATAGAGTGTCACACCCCGCTAAAGAAGAAACACGAGGCGCGACAGCTCTAACGATGACACAGCCACAGATTTAGATAAACAACCATAGGCATTTAGAATATAATAGAAGTTTTACATATTGTTCTTTAAGTAAAATTACAACAATCCATAATTAAAAGATGTCTTTTCAAAAACGTTCAAGTCTTCACGCGGTACACTTTTGAATCCTTACTAAGCTTTATCTACAGAAGCATACTTATTACCCCTGAAAAGCATGATAAAAACAAGATCAACTACAAAGAGTTGGTGAGTTCACAGGTTTTCATATGCACAAAACAGTTTTTATGCAGTTTTCAATTCTTGTGGAACGAACGTTCACACCAAGTATAAAATAGTGAAATATATGAGCATTTAATTAATCCTTGTAATGAGAAACGTGTCAAAGCATAATGTACTCTAGTTCATAGCAAGTATAGAGCCACCACTAAACCTTTCGACCACACAAAAATATCTTTTTATAATTCTACCTTAGCGGTGGGACTAAAACCCCACATATGTAGAACCTTCATTTTTATAGGTATAGTGCACCCCTACCTGTAGTTTCCAGGTGGGATTGCTATCCACACCCCTACTGTGTCGGTTTTAGGTGGGATTGTTCGTCCAAATAGCGCTATCCACAAATACCCTCGGCTCCTCACTTGAGTTAATAGTAGTGTACAAACTTTTATGTTACATTTTACTCAAATACAAACTACTAGTGTACATGCCTTAGTGCTCATATCAACAATTTCACATTCTTTTACATAAATCAATCATTATTCAACTTTAAACAAGCTTTTCACCCCAAAACATATAAAACATTAAAAGAGGGGCTGTGAATACTTACCTTTTAGCAAAAGCTTCCAATTAAATACAAGAGACGTCCGCTTGACGCCTAATGCTTTCCTATCAAAGCAAAATACCCAAATGACCACTTATATGACTAACGATTACTAAGAGAATGCTTATAAGTCCTTATATGTCCAACTTGATTATCTATAGTCCCGTTATACATAATGCACATATGCTCTTTATTATGATAATTTATACCGAAAATGTAACATTATAGTCCTTCAAAGGAATAAAATTCATAAAATCAAACATTTAAGCATTTTCATTTTGTGACAGAAACTATAGGTCTTAAAAATGGCTAGTTTAGAGTAATATCCAAAATGATAAAATTTCCCATATTTTTATATATGATACCTTACTGAGTTAAGGTCATTTTGGCCAAATTTCATGCTCTAAAAAGATGTAAAAAGGGTTCAAATACTTTACACAAAACTATGTGACACAGCAGATATGGCAGATTACACACTGTTAGTAAATCAACCATTTGAGTAGTTCTACTAAATGTTTTTGAGAAATTCCAGTTGAAATGTAAACATAACACATAGAGGGAATTTATAAAAGAAGAATCACTAAATTTGGATGAGTTATGAAGGAGATAGGACACCTCAAAGTTGCATGCACACATCTGTCATTGAATGACAGATTGCACTTTCAACTTAAATAAGTTGGTTAATACCTCAAAACTTTATATTTTTGAATGAAACCAGATTCATATGAACCCTAACTCATAAAAAAAGCTTTAGAAGAAGAATCATGCAATTTGACTAAATAATCAACGAGATACAAACATGCAAAGTAGGGTTCAATTACTGGTGAGTTCATTGTTGCACAACCAAAATGTTTTGGAAGTTTGGAGGTTCAAAACTTCATATTTTTTAGTGAAACAACTTTGGTTGTAAAGATAACTCATAAACATAACTCTAAAAAGAAAAATCATCCTTTTTCATAGAGTTTTGAGGGAGTTATAGCATTTTTAATACACATGCAACAATCTGTTTAGATTGTATTCTTTGCACAACAAATTGGTTTCAAGGTTTCAAATGGTCAAATCTTCATATTTTTGAATGAGACCAAATGCATTTGAAAGCTAACTCAGTATATTGAATTCCAGAAGAAAAATCAAGTGATTTGGATGATTATTTAGAGAGTTATGGTTGTTTAAAGTAGGGTTAACCTACTGAAAAACTCCCAGATGCACATCCAACTTGTTTTGAGTGTTTGGGGGTCAAAGCTCAATGTTTTTGAGAGAGACCACTTGGATTAAAACCCCAACTCAATAAATAAACTTTTAGAAGAAAAATAATGTCTTTTGAACAAGAAATTTTACAAGAAATGGGCGAGATAATCACTGATGTATAATCTGTCAGCACAAAAAATGCATTTTTATGAACCAATCCACCATGCAAATGTGTTTTTGCTTAGATTTATTGTGTTCTATGTGTTTGGGTCATAGTATATCACTATCATAGATATGTTTCACATACCTTGGTGTATAATCTCCGCTTAGAATTAACAAATTCGTGGATGGTTGAAAAACAACAAAGAACACCAAAAAAAATAGGGTTTTCAACAAAAATTGTAAGAAATGATGAGGGTAAAGTTGTTACCTTGTTTAATTGATGACTAGAGCTTCAAGGCTTTGATGAATATTGATTTTTGATGATGAAATGAGCTTGAATTTGGATGGAGTTTGGAAGAAGGAGATGCTCTTGGAGTGTCCCTTGAGTTTTTAGAGAGAGAGAAGGGAAAATCTAGATTTTGAAATGTAAAAATGAGGGATTTTAGAAAAAAAAATTGTATTTATATGTGGGGTATGGGGGGAGGCCGGCCATGGGGGCCCAAAACCATGGTGTTTCATATATTGTTTTTTAAAATAAATAAATGTAAGTCCAAAATGTTTTAAAATGTCATTTTTCTCAATTTTGACCTTTTTCCTCAATATGCAAGCCCAAAAGTGGTTAAATTCTATAAAAATAAAAGTTTTATATTTAAAACACTAAAACTATATATTTTATGTAATTTGGATATAAATTAGAGCATTTGGCACTATATAGGACGTTTCAGATAATTACGGGTCCGAACCGGACTTTCTAAGCAACTACCGGGAACTCTAGAAATTTTTCGGCCAATCAAATCTAACTAACTCCTATTCTTATAACTTATCTAAAATAACAGTAACAAGGGCTTAATAAATACTAATCTAGAAGCTTAAATTTGACGGATGTCACAGTCTCCCCCTATTAGAGGAATTTCGTCCCAAAATTTAATGACTGCTACTTCCAATGGATTTCTTTGCAAACAAATAATGATATTTGCCTTTCATGAAATCCTCTTGCTTCCAGGTAAATTCCAGCCCATACTTTGAGTTCCAACGAACTTTTATAATCGGAATCTTATTATGCCTTAATCGTTTGATCTCTCGGTCAAGAACTTCAACTAGTTCTTCCATAACGCGCATTTGTTCATTGACTTGAATCTCCTCCAATGGTAATACTAACGATTTGTCAGATAGGAATTTCTTGAGATTCGATACATGAAATATATCATGAATGGCACTGAGCTCTTGTGGTAACTTTAACTTGTACGCCACTGGCCCGATTCTTTCAAGTATTACAAATGGGCCAGTGTATTTAGGACCCATCTTGCCTCTCTTCCTAAAGCGTACTAGTCCTTTCCTTGGCGATACTTTCAGAATCACTTTATCACCTACTTGGAACTCTAACGGCTTTCTCCGACTATCCGCATAATTCTTTTGACGATTTCTTACTGTCTTGAGCCTTTCCTTGATAATTGAGATCTTGTCAGTGGTTTCCTGGATGATATCGGAACCGGTCAGGTGCCTGTCACCAATTTCCAACCAACTAAGTGGTGATATACACTTGCATCCGTATAAGGCTTCGTATGGCGCACACTGAATGTTGGTATGGTAGCTGTTGTTATATGAGAATTCAACAAGTGGCAGGTGGGTATCCCAACTCCCACCTAAATCTATTACGCAAACACGCAACATATCCTCTAGCGTTTGAATGGTTCTCTCCGATTGTCCATCTGTTTGAAGATGATATGCAGTGCTCAAATCCAATTGCGTACCCAATGCTTTTTGGAGTGATTGCCGCAATTGTGACATAAAACGAGTACTTCTATCTGAGATAATAGAAATAGGTACCCCATGACGCGAAATGACTTCATTAATGTAAATTTGTGCACGTTTTCTTTTCCATACTGCAATCTTCACGAATGGGAATGAAATGAGCTGATTTTGTAAGTCGATCTACTATAACCCATATAGAATCATGTCCTTTCCCAATTCTGGATAGCTTGGTTACGAACTCCATGGTTATTTGCCCCATTTCCATTGGGGAATTTCGAGTTGCTGAAGCAGACCGACTAGTTTCTGATGTTCAGCCTTGACATGAGCACAGGTTAAGCACTTGTTTACGCACAAAACAATGTCTTTCTTCATTCCTGGCCACCAGTATTATTCCTTTAGGTCTTTGTACATCTTATCCGCTCCTTGGTGAACCGAATATCTCAATGGGCGTCATCCAAAATGGTTGATCGTATATTACTAACCTTTGGTACCTAAACTCTATTTTCAAGGTAATGTACCCCATTGGACTTTGTTTGAAATTTATTTTCCAAGTGATGTAGGGTCTCGTTCTTCAGATTCTCTATTTTCAACGATTCTTCTTGTGCTTCAAGAATTTGAGCTTTTAAACTCGTCTGAACAAACATTCCCATAGCTCCTATCTTGACGGTTTTACTCTTTCTTTTCGACTTAATGCATCGGCTACTACGTTAGCCTTGCCCGGATGGTACTTTATTTCACAATCATAGTCACTAAGTAACTTAACCCATCTTCTTTGCCTCATATTGAGCATCTTTTGATCAAGGATGTGTTGAAGGCTTTGTGATCGGTGAAAATGGTGTATTTAGTGCCGTAAAGATAGTGTCTCCAGATTTTAAGTGTGAACACCACCGCTCCTAACTCCGAGTCACGGGTGGTGTAATTCTTCTCGTGAACCTTTAGTTGTCTTGATGCATATGCAATAACCTTGTTTTTTTTGCATTAGTACGTATCCCAATCCTTGATGTGAAGCATCGCAGTACATTATAAAGTTATCCATTCCTTCTGGTGCTTAAGTGTCTTGAATGCTTCCTCTCGTTTTTCTCGCCAATTGAATTTCTTGTCCTTTTGGGTTAGTGTCGTCAGTGGTTGCGATCTTGTACAAATTTGCGATAAATTGCTGGTAATAGCCTACCAATCCAAGAAACTGACGAATCTTTGTTGGTGTCTTTGGGGCTTCCCAGTTCTTAATGGCTTCAATCTTAGCCGGATCGACATGAATTCCTTTCTCATTTACTACATGGCCAAGAAAGTGTTCATCACGAATCCAGATTTCGCATTTGTAGAACTTGGCGTACAACTTTTCATTCTTGAGCAATTCTAGTATCAACCTCAGGTGTTGTTTCTGCTCCTTCTTATCGCGAGAATAAATGAGTATGTCATCTATGAACACGATCACGAACTTGTCTAGATATGGTTGACATACTCTATTTCAAATCTATGAAGACTGCTGGTGCGTTTGTTTATCTAAAGGGCATAACTAGGAACTCATAATGGCCGTAGAGAGTCCTAAAAGCCGTTTTGGGAAAATCCTCTACACGGACCCTCATTTGATGGTACCCCGATCGAAGATCGATCTTTTAGAAGTATGTAGCACCTTGTTGTTGATCAAATAAGTGATCTATTCGAGGAAGTGGGTATCGGTTCTTGATAGTCAGCTTATTGAGTTCTCTATAGTCGATGAACATTTGGAAAGACCCATCCTTCTTTTTAACAAATAAAACTAGAGCTCCCCAAGATGAAGAGTTAGGCCTAATGAATCCTTTATCGAGCATCTCTCGAAGTTGTTCTGATAATTCCTTCATTTATGATGGTGCCAAATCATAAGGTGATTTCGCCACAGGTGCAGCTCCTGGAATTGAGTCAATGTGGAATTCAACTTATCTTGGTGGGGGTAATCCGGCAACTCATCTAGGACTGCCTCAGGAAAATCCGTACTATCGGAAGATGTTGAATACTCTTCTCTTTGTTCTTCTTATCCACAACATGAGCCAAAATGCAATGCAGTCCTTTCTCAAATATCTTCGCATCTTTATACACGTCACCATTTTTATTAATATTCCTTCTTGGCTTCTCTCCATGTACTTCAAGAATTCCTCCTTCGAGTAGTGGAACTCGAACGATCTTTTCAGAGCAGCAAATTCCAGCTCGGTTGTTGGACAACCAGTCCATACCCACAATTACATCAAAGCTTCCTAACTTGATTGGAGTTAAGTCCATACCAAAGTCCTTTTTGGCCAAATTTAAGGTACCGTTCATAATTACGTCTTTGGCTCTACTTTCCTGCCCGATGACATATTCAATAACGTATACCTCTTTTCAACTTTTGGGATCTTAAATTTACCTTTGGCCTAAATTCTAGTGATACATAACTCCTATCTGCTTCAGACTCAAATAGTACTGTTGCATACTGTTTGTTTAGGAGATACGTACCTGTGACCACGTTAGGATTCCGACGTGCCTCTTCTATTCTTATACAAAATGTATGTCCTCTAGCCTGTCCTCCTTGGTTCCCTTGGTTAGCTCGTGTTTCCTGATTCCCGATATTGTTATTGACTGTTACTCTACTCAACCTTGGGCACATATTCCAGAAGTGGTCTTGACTTCTGTCCTCAAAACACGCTCTTCTTCCTTCCTGGAGTCCTTTGTCCATCCTATAGTTCTTAGTGTAGTGCCCTATCTTCTTACAAACAAGGCAGGCTCGCATGGTGAGTGTACACCTTGTTACACTTCGATGTGGGTCCACGATGCTGCCTATGTTCCTGAGGTCCTTACTCCAAAATTTCTTGCTGGTTTCTAATTCCTCCATGAACTACTACCAACCCTCTTTCCTTGCTGAATTCGTTATGCGGTGAGTTGTGTTATGTTCGGTCTTTAGTGTTCAGGATTCTCTCCCATGTTGCATTAGGATCTCCTTGTAGGCAAGATTTTAGAAACATATTTGGAAGAAAAAAAAAATTTGGTTTGATTAAAATTTTGTACAACCTTGATTGTAAAACTGTTTTTTTTTTAAAATTTAGTTGTAGATTTTTGATGTTTCAAAAATTTGAGAATTTAAATTTACAATAAGTGATCATGTCACTTTAAAAGTTTGCATAAGAGAACTTGTTCATCAAAATTCAAATATTACAAAGAACATCACAAACAAAAAAAAAATCGATACCACATGATCTTAAAGTGCGAGTAAACATTCACGGAAATCCAAAGTACATAATTCATAAATGAAAATGTTTGCAAGGGGATCACGTCAGCAAAAACAAACAAGGATCAGGACTAGTAATACCAACACTGTCACCATAACACTGGCCATCAAGCACACAACCTCCACTCTTCTTGCAGTCTTCCTGGCTGCATTGGCGTTTTACCACGCTCGAGTTGAACACTCGTACACAAGGTCAGCCAGTTCCACTAAACCTGTCAATGACTGTCCCTGCTAATGCCCTAGCTCCGCAGTCATGGATATCTAGTGACATGGCATGCATACACCGAGCCTCTTCCCGGTTCATGCCTAGCAGGTATCCTATTGGTACTACTTGTACCACCGGGGATGTCCTAGTGTGGGGTTGCGTTGACGTTAGTGCTACTCTACTAGGAATTCATATTCGTTTTTTTTAGCAGTTTCCCTAGTCCGTACCCAGTTCGTTTCGGGATTTGTTGATGCGAGTTGAGGTAATGCTGAAGCGGGTGATGCTTCAAGTTGGTTGTTCTGCCTCCTTTCACTAGTAATTTCCCTCTCGGGATTAGTGTTGTTGTGGGATGGATTGCTGCGGGGACGTCCGGTAACATATCCCGATTTGTCGGCTGAGTACTCCATGCTAGAAGAAGACGAAGATGATGATGATGACATCGTGATACTGAGATACGAACAATTCTTAGAGTCTACGTACGTAGGTAGTTAATAGTGTACCTAATCTCTAGGCGCATGAGTGTAGATGCCTATACTACACTATTGGCTAGTCGTACCGCGCATGATTTTTGTAAATATATATATATATATAAATCATTTTGAACATACTCTTACTATAACTATTTCTAGTTTGTATGCATCGTCCCTTAATCAAACAAAGGTGATCAGACTCTGTTTAATTGAGGTCCAATAATACACCCCAGACTCAGTCATAATAATACTATGTTTATAATCTTTGATTGTTGTTTTTGGCTATAGTTGAGGCTTTCCTCAGCTTTCTCTATAACCTATGGCTCTGATACCAAATCTGTCACACCCCGCTAAAGCGAAAACACGAGGCGCAACAACTCTAACGATGACACAGCCACAGATTTAGATAAACAACCATAGGCATTTAGAATATAATAGAAGATTTACATATTGTTCTTTAAGTAAAATTACAACAATCCATAATTAAAAGAAGTCTTTGCAAAAACGTTCAAGTCTTCACACGGTACACTTTTGGATCCTTACTAAGCTTTATCTACAGAAGCTTACTTATTACCCCTGAAAATGATGATAAAAACAAGGTCAACTACAAAGAGTTGGAGTTTTCACAGGTTTTCATATGCACAAAACAGTTTTTATGCAGTTTTCAATTCTTGTGGAACGAACGTTCACACCAAGTATAAAATAGTGAAATTTATGAGCATTTAATTAATCCTTGCAATCCTTATAAAATAGTGAAATTAATCCTCGGCTCCTCACTTGAGTTAATAGTAGTGTACAAACTTTTATGTTACATTTTACCCAAATATAAACTACTAGTGTACATGCCTTAGTGCTCATATCAACAATTTCACATTCTTTTACATAAATCAATCATTATTCAACTTTACACATGCTTTTCACCCCAAAACATATAAAACATTAAAAGAGGGGCTGTGAATACTCACCTTTTAGCAAAAGCTTCCAATTAAATACAAGAGACGTTCGCTTGACGCCTAACGCTTTCCTATCAAAGCAAAATACCCAAATGACCACTTATATGACTAACGATTACTAAGAGAATGCTTATAAGTCCTTATATGTCCAACTTGATTATCTATAGTCCCGTTATACATAATGCACATATGCCAAATTTCATGCTCTAAAAAGATGTAAAAAGGGTTCAAATACTTTACACAAAACTATGTGACACAGCAGATATGGCAGATTACACACTGTTAGTAAATCAACCATTTGAGAAGTTCTACTAAATGTTTTTGAGAAATTCCAGTTGGAATGTAAACATAACACATAGAGGGAACTTATAAAAGAAGAATCACTCAATTTGGATGAGTTATGAAGGAGATATGACACCTCAAAGTTGCATGCACACATCTGTCATTGATAGACAGTTTGCACTTTCAACTTAAATAGTTGGTTAATACCTCAAAACTTTATATTTTTGAATGAAACCAGATTCATATGAACCCTAACTCATAAAAAAAAGCTTTAGAAGAATAATCATGCAATTTGACTAAATAATCAAAGAGATACAAACATGCAAAGTAGGGTTCAATTACTGGTCAGTTCACTGTTGCACAACCAAAATGTTTTGGATGTTTGGAGGTTCAAAACTTCATATTTTTGAGTGAAACAACTTTGGTTGTAAAGATAACTCATAAACGTAACTCTCAAAAGAAAAATCATCCTTTTTCATAGAGTTTTGAGGGAGTTATAGCATTTTTAATACACATGCAACAATCTATTCAGATTGTATTCTTTGCACAACAAATTTGTTTCAAGGTTTCAAATGACCAAATCTTCATATTTTTGAATGAGCCCAAATGCATTTGAAAGCTAACTCAGTATATTGAATTACAGAAGAAAAATCAAGTGATTTAGATGATTATTTAGAGAGTTATGGTTGTTTAAAGTAGGGTTTACCTACTGAAAAACTCCCAGATGCACATCCAAATTGTTTTGAGTGTTTGGGGGCTCAAAACTCAATGTTTTTGAGAGAGACCACTTGGATCAAAACCCCAACTCAATAAATAAACCTTTAGAAGAAAAATCATGTCTTTTGAACAAGAAATTTTACAATAAATGGGCGACATAATCACTAATGTATAATCTGTCAGCACCAAAAATGCATTTTTATGAACCAATCCACCATGCAAATGTGTTTTTGCTTAGATTTATTGTGTTCTATATGTTTGGGTCATAGATTATCACTATCATAGATATGTTTCACATATCTTGGTGTATAATCTCCTTTTAGAATTAACAAATTCGTGGATGGTTGAAAAACAACAAAGAATACCAAAAAAAAAAAATAGGGTTTTCAACAAAAATTGTAAGAAATGATGAGGGTAAAGTTGTTACCTTATTTAATTGATGACTAGAGCTTCACGGCTTTGATGAATATTTATTTTTGATGATGAAATGAGCTTGAATTTGGCTGGAGTTTGGAAGAAGGAGATGCTCTTGGAGTGTCCCTTGAGTTTTTAGATTTAGAGAAGGGAAAATCTAGATTTTGAAATGTAAAAATGACGGATTTTAGAAAAAAAATTGTATTTATATGTGGGGTATGGGGGGAGGCCGGCCATAGGGGCCCAAAATCATGGTGTTTCATATATTGTTTTTAAAATTAAATAAATGTAAGGCGCAAAATGTTTTAAAATGTCATTTTTCTCAATTTTGACCTTTTTCCTCAAAATGCAAGCCCAAAAGTGGTTAAATTCTATAAAAATAAAAGTTTTATATTTAAAACACTAAAACTATATATTTTATGTAATTTGGATATAAATTAGAGCATTTGGCACTATATAGGACGTTTCAGATAATTACGGGTCCGAACCAGACTTTCTAAGCAACTACCGGGAACTCTAGAAACTTTTCGGCCAATCAAATCTAACTAACTCCTATTCTTATAACTTATCTAAAATAACAGTAACTAGGGTTAATAAATACTAATCTAGAAGCTTAACTTTGACGGATGTCACATAGAGGATATAAGAATTGACAGTTCCCGTAGATCAAGATATAGAAAGAGTAACAGATAAAGAACAATATTGGAGCAACATAGTCGGATATATTATTGATATGAACAAGTGTTACAAACAGTATTTATCATGAAAGTACAAAGTATATCTATGAACGTTAGTTTAATCAGACTAACTAACTCTCTATATATACACCATGAGAGATACTAAACTAATAGGTAGTTACATGACAGACCAATAGTACATATACACATGTAAGACTATGCTTCTGGACTGTCTTCAGAACTATATTTAGAACTGTCTTTAGAAGTTCGTCAGAACCACTTCAGAACTTGTTCAGAATCTTCAGAACTTCTCAAGTTGTCACTAAAGAAGTTATTCCTTAGGCTTCTCTTCACAGCATTACTTCTGAAAGTCTTCTTCAAACTTCTGAGGTTGGACTTCTAAACTTTACTTGATCATTTATCTGGTTTAGCACCAGTTTAGAAGATCCGAACTATTAAGCTTCAAAAACCAGTCCCTTTTGAAGCTATTTTACTATTCTCAACAAGAACAAGATATACAAACAGTATGTAATGAAAGTACAATTATGATCACTAAACTATAAACAGGCTAACTAACTTTCTATTATACACGTTTGAGCATTACATTAGAACCTCTTCAGAATATGTCTTCAAAATTACTTTAGAAGTTCTTCAGAACTTCTCAGAAATCTTCAGAACTTCTGAAGTTACCACTTTAGAAGTTATGCCTTAGGCTTTTCTTCTAAGCTCTCCTTCTAAGAACTCTTCCTTAGACTTCTGATCTTGGACTTCTAAGTTTTACTTATTCGATTTTCTATTCAACACTGGTTTAGAAGATATGAACTATTAGCTTCAGAACCTAGTCTCTTTTGAAACTATCTTAATATACTCAATAATCTCCTCCTTAGCTTCAAAAGCTCAAATCATAGCTCCAATATCTGAGAATGGGAAGAACTTCATGAAAGATCAATCTTCTGTAAATCTTTTCTATATATTTTAACTAATTCTTTGCAAGCTTCTTGTATTAAGACCAATCATTATCATCCATATTCTTTGGTCTTTTCTTTTGTTTCTTTTCAAGTCTTTCTTTTATTACATGCAATGTACCATTGCAACACTTACGCACTTCTTCATATCTGATGAATAGTTTGTGACTTCCCATTCTACACACAATTCGAGGAGGATGAATGACAAGAGTACTAGAATGAATGTTATCAAGTTCTTTCAGCTCAAAATTTGGTCTGCTCAGATGTATTTTATCTCTTCTGAACACCTATGCAACATGAAAATCATTTTTAGCAGCCCAAATGAATTCTCTGAATATACCGTCTTTTAAACAAGCAAATGTGTTTATGAACTAGCTAATTCTGTTATGAAAACTCTTGTACACTTTAATCAAGTCTCTTAACTGAATATTTTGAAAATCGTCTTCTGTAAAAGTAAGCTGTTCTCCATTTGCGCTTTTAAATTTGAAGAAAGACTACTTGTAACCACTCTTAGTTCTTTGATTTGAGTCCAAAACTTTCACAACAGGACTGTCACTTCTGACTTGTGCAACAGCCAACTTCAGACTTCTAATAATTCTAGTTTGAATGCAAAATATTTATTTACCCAACAATTAATGTAATTGAATCTTTCTTCATATTCCATGAACATTTCAGGATGAAAATATTCAAGGAACAAAGTATAAGCATGTTCTTCAATTCTATTTTGTTGCATCTGATCAGCTTCAGTAACTTCCCTTTCTTTTCTCTACTCTTTCAATTACTTCCTTTACTTTAAAACTTTCAACCTTTTCTTTTCCTTTTATTGAAACTTCATCTTTCTTTTCAGAAACTGCAACTTCTAACGAACGGGCAAACGGAGAGGACTATCCAAACCTAAGAAGATATATTGCGTGCCTGTGTGATAGAATTTTGAGGTAACTGAGATGATCATTTACCGTTAATCGAATTCTCCTACGACAACAGCTATCATACCAGTATTCGATGTACGCCATACGAACCACTTTATGGACGCAAATGCAGATCTCCACTTAGTTGATTTGAAGTTGGTGATAGACAACTTACAAAGCTAGACATTGTACAAGAAACCACAGACAAGATCAAGACAATTCAAGAAAGACTAAAAGCAGCATAGGATCGCCAGAAAAGTTATGCGGATAATCGCAAGAAACCGTTAGAGTTCCAAGTAGGCAATAAAGTGCTACTAAAAGTGTCACCGTGGAAAGGAATGATACGTTTTGGAAAGAAGGCAAGTTGAGTCTTAGATTTATTGGACCATTTGAGATAGTGGAAAGAATCGGAGCAGTCACTTACAAACTCAGGCTGCCACAAGAGTTCAGTGCTATTCACGACACAATTCATTTATCGAATCTTAAGAAATGTCTATCTGACGAATCGATAGTATTACCATTGGAAGAGATTCAAGTCAATGAACAAAAAAGCGCTATAGGGGAACCAGTTGAAGTTCTTGACCGAGAGAACAAACGATTAAGGCATAATAAGATTCCGATTATAAAAGTTCATTGGAACCCAATGTATAGACCGGAATTTACCTGGGAGCAAGAGGATTTCATGAAAGGAACATATCCCCACTTGTTTGAAAAGGAATCCATTGGAAGTAGCAGTCATTAAATTTCGGGACGAAATTCCTCTAACAGGGGGAGACAGTAACTGTCAAATTTGGGCTTCCAAGTTAGTTTTTATTAAGTTTATTAGTGTTATTATAATTAACTTATAAAAATAGGAGTTAGTTATATTAGATTGGCCGAAAAATTTCTAGGGTTTCCGGTAGTTGCTTAGAAATTCCGGTTCCGACCCGTAACTGGTCGAAATGTCCTATATAATGCCAATTGCTCTAATTTATATAAAATATATATAGTTTTAGAATGTTAAATATAAAAATTTTATTTTTATATAATTTAAACACTTTTGGGCTTATATTTTGAAGGGAAAAGGTAAAATTTGAGAAAATGACTTTTAATTACATTTTTTTTGGGCTTGAAATAAATTTGTAATTTTTTTTAATGGACTTGGGTGGGGCCCATATCCATGGCTAGCCACTTCCCCCACCTTGTCCACATATAAAAACCATTTTTTTCTACTCATTTGCTCATTTTCAATTTCAAAATTTCCTCTCATCTCTCTCTCTCTCTCTAAAACCAAAGGTCATAAATCAAAAACCCTCTTCTTCCATCACTATTTCCAGCCAATTTCAAAGGAAAACACCATCAAAAATTCAAGATTTTTCAAGAAGTAGAGGCTCCATACATCAATCAAGTAAGCACAAACATCCTTTTACCTTTTCCTTGTCATTTTTGGGTGAAAAACCCACTTTTTTTTACATTTTTTTAGCTACTTCTTCTATTATCCTATATTTTTGAGTTTTTGGAGAGATTATACACCAAAACATGTAAAAATGTTTATTCAATGGTGATAATCTATGATCCACACAATAAAACTCAAGAAAATAGGTGAAAAACATGATTTTATGTGTTTTTGAGTAAAAATGGTGATTTTTTGTGCTGACAGATTTATTGCATGTGCATAAATCGTCCATTTCTTGCAAATAATATGTTAAAATATCAAGAATGTTCTTCTAAAAGTTTATTTAATGAGTTGGGGTTCTAATCCAAGTGGTTTCACTCAAAAACATTGAGTTTTGACCCCCCAATTGCTCATAACAAGATGCATGTGCATCTGGAAGTTCAACAGTAGGTAAACCCTACTTTGAACGACCATAACTCTGTGAATATTCATTCAAAACACTTGATTTTTCTTCTGGAATTTAATTTAGCGAGTTATCTTTCAAATGTCACTGGTTTCATTAAAAAATATGGTGATTTGAGGTTTCAATTAATCAAAACAAAATGAGTGTGCATTCTGTCTAAATCTGGCAGAATTGTGCATGCATGTACAAATGGCCATATCTCCTCCAAAACTCATCCAAAATGAGTGATTCTTATTTCAAACGTTTCCTTTATGTGTTATGTTTATAATCCAACTGGAATTTCTGAAAAATATTATGTAGAACTCCTCAAATAATTGTTTTACTAACAGTGTGTAATCTGCTATACTTGTTGTGACACACTGTTTGATATAAATTATTTGAACCCCTTTTATATGTCTAAAATGCATGAAACCTGGTCACAATTACCTTAACTCAGCAATGCATCACATATAAAAAGATGGGAAATTTTATTATTTTGGATGTTATATTAAACTGATCATCTTTGGGACTTAAAGTTTCTGTCAGAAAGTGAAATTCTAGAATTGTTGATTTCATGAACTTTGATCACTTGAAGGTTATAACATTACTTTTCGGAATAATTTATATCAAATTAAAGAGCATATGTGCATTATGTATAACGGGACAGTAGTGGACAAAGTTGGACATATAAGGACTTATAAGCACTCTCACAGTAATCGTTAGACGCATATGTGACCGTTTTGGGTATTTTACTTTGATAGGGAAGCGTTAGGTCGGCTGGCGGACGAATCGTGTTTTGTTAATTGGAGCTTTTGCTATAAGGTGAGTATTCACAGCCCCATTTTTAAAGTATTTTATACGTTTTGGGGTGGAAAGCATGATTAAATGTAATATTTGAGCTATTTGCATTACCGATTGTGAAACAATATGAAATTGTTGATTTTGGGCACTAAGGCATGTACACTAATAGATTGTATTGAGTAAAATGTTCCATAAAAGTTTGTACACTACTATTAACTCAAGTGAGGAGCCGAGGGTATATGTGGATAGCGCTATTGGACGGACAATCCCACCTAAAAACCGAAAAGTAGGGTGTGGATAACAATCCCACCGGGAAACTATAGGTAGGGGTGCACTATACTTAAAAGGGAAGGTTCTACACATGTGGACTTTAGGTCCACCGCTGAGATAGAGCTAAAAAGAAGGTTCTACACATGTGGACTTTAGGTCTACCGCTGAGGTAGAGCTAAAAAAAAGATTCTACACATGTGGACTTTAGGTCCACCGCTGAGGTAGAACTAAAAATATTTTTGTGGTCGAAGGTTTAGTGGTGGCTCATTACTTATAATTAGGGTACAAAAACGCCTTGAACGTTTTATGATGTAAAGATTTATTAAGTGCCATAAAAGTATTTTTCTCAATATTCATTTATGCAAAAGATGTTTATAGTATTTAAAACCTGTGAACTCACCAACTCTTTGTAGTTGACCTTGTTTTATTCATGCTTTTCAGGGGTAAGAAAGGGTAACTAAAAATGCTTGAGTTTGGGGCGCATCAACATCAACCACGTTTAAATTTGAAATAGTTTTGTAGAACATCTTATTTCTTTTATTTTGTTAAAACTTGAACTGGTATGATGTAATGTTCAGTTTTATGTGTTATGTATTTGATTGGACAATTGGTGTTGTTATCGCTCTATTTCTATGAAATCTTGAACTATCACTCCCTGTGTTTCCGCTTTAGCGGGGTGTGACAGATTTCAAAGTAGATGTTGAGTATTTTGGAATATCAGAAACTATAAAAGTAACTTCTCATGTACATTCACTAGAAACATTTATCAATTTGTAATGAAAACCAGGATCTGGAGTTCTGAAGATTTTCTTTGTATCAACCATTTCCACATATGCTGGTTTTGTTAAGTTCACCTTCTTCAATCTATTCACCATGGATAACTGAAAATAATGCTTTATTAGACTTCTTAAATGAATTCCAAGCAATCTTCTTATTTTTGGAACAAGATCAGTATCATTTATGTTTGTATGATGAGTTAACAGAGATTACTTGCCTTGAAGCCTCAAGTTATAAATGTCAAACTGTGTAAATTCAATTAGTGTATCATCTCTTCTTTCAGCACCAGTTCTAATGACTTTCAGATTTTCTTCAATTCTTTTGCTATCACACCCCGCTAAAGCGGAAACACAAGGTACGACAATTCAAAGTTTCACAGCAACAGGAATATAAGCACCAACCATACATATACAATTAAAACGTCAAAGTTTAAAGTTTAAAAGTTTACAATCCGACTACTTTGACTTTAACAAACAAATTACATCAAAATAGGTATATATATCAAGTCTTGATTGGTGTTTCCACAAAAGTAAGTCAGGCCAGATCCGTTACCTTCTTATCTTCCTGTAAAGCATGCTAAAACAGAAGGGTCAACTACCAAGAGTTGGTGAGGTCACAGGTTTTCAAATGCACAAAACTTTTTATATGCAAGGTATAAAAATAGCGAATCGGATGATCCCATCAACTTTATCATTTTAACCTTTATGAGCAAATATAAAAATTACCATTACACATAATATATAAATATTGAGCCACTACTAAGCCTACTCGACATTCTACGCCCCACGAACTACCTCAGCGGTGGACCAAAAGTCCACATGGGTAGAGCACTCTTAATTGATAAAGTGCGCCCCTACTTGCCAGTTAGGTGGGTATGTCAGCCAAATAGCGCTATCCACAAATATCATCGGCTCATTTAGAGTTAAATAGTAGTGTACCACAGGGACTTTACATAACTCAACGTATCATTTTTGTGTAACATAAATTCGCTCATCATAATGATTTATATGCTTTTCATTAATCAATATAAATCAATTCAATTTCCTTAAAAACAACATGTTTTACACCCCAAAACGTATAAATATTTAAAAAGAGGGGCCGTGAATACCTACCTAGTTCGAAGGTTCGAACGTTCAAGGGTTCCTCAAGTGATATAATAGCTCCTAGTCTAGTGCTATAAATATAATGTTACTAGTGAGTACTTTGTCTACCTTATATTATTTGAGAAAAGTGTGCTGATTGAGAATTTGTACTCATTTATTTCGTATTTTCGGTAGAATAACGAAATCGTTATTAGTTTTAAAACAATTAGATAAGATTGGTGTGTCAAGTATGCATGCAATAATTATTTAGGTTACTATTCTTTATGCATGGTTACCATTTAACTTTATTGAGGCATTTTATAAGAAATGAATTATGGAAAAAATTAATGTTTAAATAAAATAAGAAAAAGGAAGTAAGGGATCGCAGATGCAATCTGGCAGCCTCATTGGCCTGACTTTGGTTCTACTTTTGGTTAGCCTACACGACTCCAAATGTCACGAAATTTTTATATGTTTTAATCCACTAAGTTATGTTTATTCTGACCAATTTTCGTAATTTTTAAAGGTGTTTTGGTCCCTCAAACAGTGAGTAACTCTAGGTCATGACAGATTGAAATGCTGTTGTGCAACCTTTTTGTACAGACTGTTTGGTGATTCAAAACTCGGAATTTTCGAATGAGGTCAGTGGGGGTTGAAATCTAACTCAATTAATTTAATTAAAAAAAAAGAATCATTTCATTTGAATAAAATATGAGAGAGATATGGCCTCTTAAAGTCATATCATCAAATCTGTTAGCATGCATGACCGAATTTTAGGTTACTTTTGTGTCTTGAATCCATTTTACATTCTTTGTAAGATTTTTGTCCCCATTATGTTTTATTCTTTTGGTTTTATTATGTTCTTACTGAGTTGTAAGAGTAAAAATAATGTATTTTAAATGACCATTTATTGCCTACATAATTTACATACCAAATGGCTATATAACATGATGGCTTTTGGCCATTTCGAATCTTCTCTTGGTTTCGAGTAAGAACCAAAGTTTAGGCTCGATTTTTGGCACCTGCAATGGGTTTCAAAACCCACATGCATGAAGAATTTAATGAAGAAAACAAAAGAATATGAATCTGTATATATAACAATGTTGGTGTATATAACCATACGTCTTGCTTAGTATTTATATATTTATAAGAAACAAAATGCAAGAATATATCAACATCATCATACAATGAAGGTTTCTAACCGTATCATAGATGCTTGATGATGGACAAAAAATAAAAGAATAGAAGATTAGAATACAAGTTTTCAATATAATTTCTTAGATTTTTAAACTTTTTGGTTGGTCATTGATGTTCACCATTTTATAACACATATGTGTGTGGTGTTTTCATCTCTTAACATTTAAAAATCAAGAAGATGTTCTTGAAGTTTAAGAACATGCAAGAAGAAGAAGAAAAAGTTGTGTAAAATGAGAGAGTACAGAGTTTTAGAGAGAGAGAGTGAATTGTGTAAAATGAAAATGAGAGAGGTAGGCTCCTATTTGTACTTCGAAAAATTGAAGAGAAAGAGTAGGGAGAGAGAGAGATGGCTGGTTTTGGGAGAGAGAGACAGAGAGAGATGGTGGTGTGATTTAAAGTGTAGAGTGTGTAAGTGTATAAAGGGGTAGTATTAGGTGATTTTTATTTTATTTGATTTTATAATTAAATTAAACTGGGCTTCTAGAAGGAGATCAATAATGATCTGATTTTATAAAAAAATCATAAAATATTTTAATTATATATAATTTGGTCATTAAAGAGGCTAAATATCAGTATTCGGTACCGAAAACGAGCACTTTCTCAATTTTGGTCGAAATTGACGAAATTTACCAATTTTCTTAAGGAACTCACATTAATTTAATATTTTTATGATTTTGGCATTATTAATTCATAAATGATAAAATCAGTAATTTATGGACTGCCAAAAAAATAGAACTGTCGGCTCCGGAATACTAAAAACGGAAAGTTGGCTAAAATTGTTAAAATTACGGTAAAGGTCCATTATTTCATAATATTTACTTCTCTAAGGCTTCCTAACCTTAATTAATTACACTAGAGCCTGCTTGGGCTTAATTAAAAACCTGAAATCAGTTCTAACCTGAAGTGAAAATTTGACGGTTATCACATTTACTGATCTTGATAATCTTCTTGATTACAGTGGAATCCAACATATTCTGAATACCATACTTTTGAAGAAATGTTTTGACTTGAATAGCATATTTTTCTGACCATTCATCATCAATGAAACTTTCCAGAGTGACATTCTTTAAACTTGATTTGTACTTATTTACATAGGTCTCTTCTGGAAAAACAATATTCTCATCCATTTCATCACTGAAAATTGTTTCTCTAACAGACAAAATTGATCTATAATTGGAGCTTCAAGTTCTGGAAAAATTAATCTTGGAATTCAATCCATTCCTTATTAGGAACAACATAATATTCACTCAGCTTCATTATCACTTCATGACAGAATGATATGATCAAAATCATTTTGAATTTCAACTTCTTGAGCTTGTTGATTGATGAAATTTCTGAAGACTGATAGATCTCCATACATGAATCTACACTCCAGATTCCATGTAGGATTAAGAACTGAGTATATAACAAGTAATTTTTCAAACCATTTGAATAATCTGAGAAGACCTTCTTCTTCTCTCCTGTCATTGATATGAACGACATTTGGTCTCCAGATAATTAAATCTTTGATCTCATTCACCTCCTCTTCATCATCAAAATAGTTACATCAGAAAGATCATCAGGCTCTCCCAAATCCAAGAATTCATTTATCATTTCTTCATTAGAGTATGGAATCACATCAGTTTTATCTGAATCAATTGTACCATCTGAATCAGTTAGATTAACTCTCTCAGAGTCATACCCTTCATCTACATCTTCACATATAAGAATATCTTCATAAATAACAACATTTGGTTCTTCAGAAACTGCAACTTCTATAACTGAAATAACCTCAGGAACAACATATGTTAAAGCTTAAAAAATAACTAC
This sequence comes from Silybum marianum, assembly GCA_036898165.1. Taxonomy (NCBI): domain Eukaryota; kingdom Viridiplantae; phylum Streptophyta; class Magnoliopsida; order Asterales; family Asteraceae; genus Silybum; species Silybum marianum. The sequence goes on along the minus strand of CM072533.1, from coordinate 26,992,608 downwards.
ATTTTCAACAGCTTCTGTATTCTTCTCAGAAGTAGTCACATTCTGAATATCTTCTAAGACTCTAGTCTGAGCTATTTTACCTTGTACATCTTCATAATTAGAAACTCTTCTTCTTTTCTCCCCGTCATGATCATCAGGACCCTGATCATCATGCTTTCTCTTAGGAGTTTCAGACCGGGCTTTACATTCCAGAGAAGTAATTCGTTGGACAGGAGGTGCTTCAGTTGTTTGCACAACAGTTAACTTTTCAAGGATCTTCTGAAATCATCCTTTGTAGCAAGATGAGATAAATTATATGATTCAGCAGTTGATGGTAATCAAGTCTTCAAATTAGAAACTATAGAAACAACTTCTGAGAAGGACTTCAGAATGGCTTCCTGGAATGATTTCAATACCAGAGTTGATACAGAGGCTTTTTCTAATACATCAAGCCTAACAATTATTTTCTTCTCCTGTCCATCCAACATATCCTCCATCCCTTTTTGTGATTTGACCATCAATTTCATAATGTCCTTCTTAATCTTTTCAAATTCAGATGTACAGAAATTTTTTAATGTCGAGAATTCAGAAGATGGGATAACTGTAGCAGGAACAACAGATGTTCCTGTTAGCATTCCTACAGAAGTATGATGGTCGGTTGATGTCACCACATCATGAATCATTACGGATTCAGAAAATGGGACTTTAATGATGTTCAACCCACAGGACTTCCATCAAATCCTTGCACACCCTGTAAAGGAATGTCTATTGATGTTTGGGCAATGTGACTAACATTTTGCTTCTGTAAGTCTTGAAGACTTGTGCTAGTGTGAATGAATTGGACACCTTGAGTTCTATTACCCTCGAGATTGATTGGACTATCAGACTCAATGTACATAAAAGTGTAAATGGGGACATGTATCCTTCTATTTCAACATTAGTTTCCTCGAAATGGGGACCTAATGGTTGATTAGCTGCTTGCCCCATAAGTGTTAATAAAACATCCTCCTGTTGAGAGATGGATGAGAGGATGGGGAGGTTAACAAGATTTGCCATGGGCTCACTGGCTATTTTAATGTTGTCCACCAAAGAGTGTGGATAACAGATTGTGTGGTTGCCCGACTAGTAATAGTTAGGTCACAGATTTGTTTATCTTTTATCTGTGTTCTCCGCTCATCATTTCTTTTTCTCACCCTTCTATCCAAGCTCTCATTTCCATTTTTCCTCTTAACACGTTGAGGTTGTTCAACCCTTTGAATTTCCTCTCCACTTTCTCTAGGTGGAACACTAGACCCCTCACTAATCACACCTCTGGGATTTGAATCATGGGTAGGGACCACTGATTTTGGTAATCCCACTGATTCACAGTACTCAGTCAATATCGTATTTTAAGGATTCACATATGCTCTGAGTTCATCTGGCAATGGTATAGCATTTGGAAATTGATCAAGGTTTGAAGTAGGTGGCCTTAGAATGTCCATGGAAAAAAGTGGTACCTTGAGTGCATCATCACGTGGGGAATGTAAACATAAATCCTGATAGAGATACTAATATAGCTTCAAAAGGTACGGGGTTCTGAAGAATAAGAAAGATCTAAAGAAAGAAACATTCAAAACTCAGAAGACAAGCAGATAAAAGCCTAAGGCATAACTTCTGAAGTGGCAACTTCAGAAGTTCTGAAGATTCTGAAGATACTTCTGAAGAAGTTCTGAAGAAGGTTCTGAAGACACTTCTGAAGAATTTCTGAAGAAGTTCAGAAGTAGTTCTGAACATGCTTGTCATTTTTGTACTGTAACTTTAGCACTTCTATTTCATGTATAAATAGATAGTTTGTTAGATAGTTAGAACTAACGTTTTTATAAGCTTATAAAGACATATTTTGTGATACAGTTCATCTGATCAATACAATATACAACATTCGGTGATCTATTTCTTGTTATCTTTCTATATCTTGATTGTTTAGGATCTATCAATTGGTATCAGAGCCAATTCATCTGTTCTTGAAGGTTAAAGAAGAACTTGTCAGATTTGACAGTTCTTGTTGTGTTCTTGATCGAAAAATTCAAGACTCAAATTCAGGTGAATTCTCGATCTTTTTCAAATCAAAGATGTCCAAACAAATCGTCTCCATTGCATCAGAAACCAAACCTCCAACTTTGTTTTTAAGAGAATATCATCAATGGTGAATCCATCTTTGGTTCAATTCTTGGACAATAGCGATGAAGCTTTAATGCAATCAATCATAAATTTCCCTCTGGAGGTCTATGTGGAAATCCCTGCAGTTCCAAGAACTGAATCGACTCCTGAAATACCTGCATCAAGAATCAAGAAAAGCCCAGCTATGTACAGTACTGTTGAGAAAGCTCAAGCAAATTTTGACAAAAGGGCATTAACTCTTCTTACTATGGCTATTCCAAATGAAATCTTTAATAGGATAGATAGTCTAACATCTGCCAAAGCTATGTGGGATAAGGTAGAAGCCCATATGCAAGGTAGTACAAAAGCCCAAGCACAACGATTAAATATCTGTGTGGGTACTTATGAGAATTTTAGATATAAAGAAAATGAATCAATTACTGATACATATCACAGATTCAATAATATTTTGAATGATCTGAGAAGAAATGGTGTTCAGAAATCAAACTCAGAGATAAACAATAAATTTCTGAACAACTTGGGAAATGAATGGTCAAGTTTTTCTGATAACATGGTTACAAGGAATCTGTCTAGGAAGACTATTCATGATGTATATGGCATCTTGTTCCAACAAGAGGACAAGATCAAAACTAGACAGTATAAGCAGAAAAAGGAAAATGAAACTGTAGCCTTGTTAAGCAAAAAGTACAACAACTCCTTGACCATTTCTACTAAAAACAAAGTTTGTGAAATTCCAGAGACAACTCTGTGTGATGGGGATGAATCAGATGAAGAACTTAAAATAATTTATGATAATATTGCTTTTATGACAAGGAAATTCACTCAAAGATATAATAAGAAATATCAGAATAAACCAAGGTCTGAAGTTGGACCTAAGAAAAGTCAAGATGCTGGACAAACTGAGTCATCTGAACCAGCAAGGTGTTTTAATTGTGGTAAGCCTGGTCATTATGCAAGACAGTGCAAAATGCCCAAAGTTAAGAACTCAGGCTATTATGAGAAGAAGCATCTTCTTGCAAAGAAAAAGGAACAAAATCCAGCTCTAGTAACCAAGTATGAGGAAGACTGGTTAAACTGGAGTGATGGAGATGATGAGGAAGAGGTAGCTTATTATGCTTCAAAATGCTACATGTGCCAAATGGATCCAGAAGAAAAACATGCACATAATTCTGAGGTATCTTCTTCATCTATTGAATTAAAAAAAATTCTGAACCAAATTCTGAACAAATTTCTGAAAATTCTGAAGTGCAAAATCAATTTCAGAATATGTTTTCTGAATTTGAAACTCTCAGAAACAGAATCAAAGGTGAAAGAATTTTGGTCAATCAATTTAGAGTTGAAAGCCAAATCTATAAACAAAACTGCCAAGAAGCTGAACAAATTCTTGAAAAAGTTTCTGAAGAAAAGTTACCATTAAAAGAAGGGATGGACAGTTTAAAGAAATATATTATTAATAAGAAATCTGAAAAAAAGTTTTAAATGTAAAAATGAACTTTCTGAATCAAGAAAGACTTGATCTTTACAAAAAGATTAAGGAATTAGAAGATCTGAACTTCAAAAGAGGTCAAAATGAACAGACTCCGAACATTTTGACAAATCAGGCTCAGAATTCAAAATTTTACAATATTAGAGCAGGTTTGGGATATAATGATAGTCAAATTCTGAAAAAGGCACCTGCAAATCTTTATGACTATTCTAAAATGAAATTTTTTAATGAAACCAACACAGGTATCATATCCAAACCTGTTAACTAACTACTCTTTGCCTGAAAGAATTCCCTTTGTAAAATCAGAAACTCTGTTTTCTGAAGAAAAATCTTTTGATTCTGATAAAATTGAGATAATTTCTGAATCAGAAGTAATGAGTAATAATGTTTTAAAATCTTTTGAAATTACTTCTGAATCTAAAATTATTTCTGAAGAAAAATCTGAACCCTCTGTTAAATCTGAGAAAACTTCTGAACCGATTTCTGAATCATCTTCTGAAGAAACTGCTGAATCAGAAGATAATGTTGATAATAAATCAGAAAATGAAGAAAATATGATGAATTCTCAGATATTGAATCTTTACAAAATAATAATGAGAATTCAGAAATTTTCTTTGATAATTGTGATGATGAGTCTGAAAATATTTTAAATCAATTTTTTTTTTGCTTCTAGCATGATTCAAGATAAGTTCTCTGATTTAATGAATGCATCAGACTCAGAAGAGGATGATGATCATATGGTTCAAGTTATAGATAAAGATGGATATTTGGTATACAAATTACAAACATCTATGATGGATGGGGACATTTTAAAATCTATAGAACCAAAGTTATCTTCAGAAATGTTTAACCCTGTTTTTCTGAAACAAGAGTTTCTAAAAACTGAAATTTCGTACACATCATCAAATGATACTTCTATTTCTCCAAATACATCTTTAAGTTCTAAAAAATCTTCAACATCATCATCTGACTTTATGCATAGAGTCAAATTCTTTGAAAAATGACAGTCTTCCAATTCAATTTCTAATACAGAACATAAACCCAAAGATAAATCTAAAATTGTTAAAAAGACTACTTATACTAATCCTCATTTATTATCTTTTACAGAGCTGTCCTCTTTAGTTTGGAGAAAGAAAGGTGAAAAACTATCAAAGACTGACAAATTAGACAGTTTTTCATTTTTAAAGAAACATGATGTACCCAAAATTAATAAAGTGAATAAAAGAAATTTGGTTGATAAATTCAATAGTGTTGATTCTTGTTATTCTACTGCTTTATTAAATATTCTGATGAATCATATTCACTGTATCAATTGTGGTAATCATAATTTTCAACTACACTCCAAATCAAAGAAGAATAATCTTAAGAAATCAATTCAGAACTTTTCAGCTAAATTGGGAAATAAAAAGAAAAAGAAAAAAAAATAAAAAAAAATCTAAGACTGACAAATCTCAAAGTTCTGAACAAACTTTTGAACTGAAAAATCTGAAGTCAAAGTTCAGAACTTCAAATTTTTTTACTGATCTCAAAGGACCCATTCTCAAATGGGTACCTGAAACTCAATAATCATTTTTTCAGATATGTCATGTGTGGGTCTTAGATTCTGGATGTTCAAGACACATGACACCATTCAAAGAACTACTAACTGATTATCATCAGAGATATGGAGGAACAGTTAGCTTTGGAAATAATGCAAAAGTTATGTGAAAGGTTCTGGTATTTTTATCAAAGGAGAAGTTACAGTAATGAAAGTTTTCTATGTTGAAGGTCTTAAACATAACCTCTTCAGTATCAGTCAATTCTGTGACAAATATTGGAAAGTCAATTTTGATATAGACTACTGTCATGTTCTGAGTTCAGAAAACAAGAAAGAGTTAACTGCCTATAGAAATGGAGATATCTACACTGCTACCTTTACAACAACTGGTCAATTAAAAGGGGTATATTATATTTCCAACACAATGAGGAATGATAGTTGGCTTTGGCACAGAAGAATGTCACATCTGAACTTCAAAGCTATTTCTAAACTGGAAAAACATCACTCTGTCAGAGAACTACCAAAGATCAGATCTGATAAGAATTCCTTATGTTCTGCTTCTGAACTAGGGAAGATCAAGAGAAGCTCCGATCCTCTGAAAATGCTATCTTCATGCAAAGCTTCACTTGAAATGCTTCACATGGATTTGCGTGGACCAATGAAGACTCAAAGCATGGGTGGAAAGAAGTATATTCTTGTCATTGTAGATGAATATTCAAGATACACTTGGGTTGAATTTCTTAGACTCAAATCTGATACTTCTTAAAGGCTCATACCTTTTCTGAAGAAAATTCAAGTTCTTCTTCAACTACCAATCCAAAAGATCAGAAGTGATAATGGCACATAATATACAAATTGTACAATTCAGAATTTTTTGGAATCTGTTGGTATTTCACATAACTTTTCCGCTGCCAGAACTCCTCAACAGAATGGGGTGGATATTTGCTTCTACTAATCCAAAATTTTGTAGAAATTTTGAGAAAATTATGGAAACTGAATTTGAAATGAGTATGATGGGAGAGTTAACATTTTTTCTTGGTCTTCAAGTTATGCAACTTCCTACTGGCATATTCATTAATCAATCTAAGTTATGCAATTATGTCTTTGACTTACTTAAGAAGTTTAACATGACTGACTGTTCCAGTATTCAAACTCCAATGGCCACTGCAACAAAATTATCACCTGATCTAAATGGCATATCTGTTAATCAGAAGAAATATAGGGGTATCATTGGATCTTTGCTTTACTTAACAGCTAGTAGACCAGATATAATGTTTGCTACATGTATTTGTGCTAGATATCAAGCTAATCCTAAGGAATCTCATCTTCTTGCTGTTAAAAGAATCCTTAGACATCTCAAAGGTTTCCTTCATTGGGACTTTGGTATCCTAAGAATTCTGGTTTTCAGCTAACAGCTTTCACAGATGCAGACCATGGTGGTTGCAAATTGGACAGGAAAAGCACATCTGGCTCATGTCAATTTTTAGGTGACAGACTTGTAAGCTGGTCTTCAAAGAAACAAAACTGTGTTTCCACTTCTACTACAGAAGCTGAATATGTTGCAGCTGCAATTTGTTGTTCACAAGTGATCTGGATGCAAACACAGCTCAAGGACTATGGTTACACTTTCAGAAAGATTCCTTTGTATTGTCATTCTAAGAGTGTCATAGCTATCACTGCTAATCCTATTCAACATTCAAAGAAAAAGCATATTGATGTAAGATATCATTTTATCAAAGATCATGTGGAAAAAGGTAATATTGAAATGTTTTTTGTTCAGACACATTATCAATTGGCTGATTTATTTACCAAAACACTTGATGAGAAACGATTTAATTTTATGGTAAGTAAACTGGGCATAATGAATATGTCTATGTAAGTATTTAGAAATTATATTCTGAGTTCAATTTTTCTAAATTCTGAATAATTTGAACTTCAGATCATCTAAAGGTTTATTTTCAGAAATTTCTTCTTTCTAAACTCAGAAGTTCTAATTTCTTCTTCAAAGTTGTCTCTCTTTCAAATACTTTCATTTTTTCCCCATTTCTCTAACTTTTTCATTTCTCTGATAAATAGCATTGTTTAAGGGGGAGAATCATAATTGTTTATGATTCAAGAGGGAGTGATGCTAAATTTCAAAATCATGAACACACCTTTCTATTAAACAGACCTGAGGTGCTGGTTACAAGTCTTGAATTTCAAATCTAAGTAGTATGGACAAGTTACTATAGATAAAATATCTTTGTTATTGTCCAAACCTACTTCTGAACAGTTAAAATGAATTATATGTTTCAGAAGTATGTACTTTTAAATGATTTTTGTCATTTTGGAGGAATATAAGTTTGGTTCTGAACTTTCCTTGCAAGTTCTGAAGTGCTTCTGAATATCTTCATTTCGACTTCTGAACTTTTTCTCAGAAGTTCTGAATTACTTCTGAAGTTTTTGAACTTGTTCTCAGAACTTTACTTCCCGTTATTGATTTTAAGCGTGTGCCACGTGTTTTAATTTCATTGGAAAACTCTTAATCCACGTTGATTAAACGATTCATTAATCCAAATAAATGATGATTACTCTTTTAATCTCGTTTCATTTTTGGCCACGTGTCCATCTATGCTTATTCAGTCATATAAATTAGATGGAATCATCTTCTTCTTCATTTTCTAGTGATTTTTCCCTCCAAAACCTCTCTGTGTTTATTCATTTGCAATCTAGTGCGTATCCTTATTCATTACCAGTGATGTCGTGTTCGAATGTGATGGTTTATGCTTCTTCAAGTTTCAGCAACGACAATGGCTCATCCAGTGATGCATCGTTCAAAATTGTGCCTCAGAAAATAGTGATTGGATCAATGGAGATCCCTTTGAATGATGATCAAGTAGTACAAGACATAGCCACAACTGCTATTGGTGAAGCCGGACCTTCAAATCCAATTTCTAAACCTAACCCTAACCCTAGTTCTGCTATAACTGTGGAAACTCAAATCAACCCTATTGGGGTGGTCTCTAAATCAAATGCTGGTGAAAGTGAGTCTGAATCTCGTGCTGAGAGCAGTGATGGACCTGATTTGTCCAAATTGTATGTTCCTGAAGAAAAATTGCTCGATATCAAAAGGAATAATTGTGCTCTAAACTTCAAGTCGACAGATTTTGCTGATGATCAAATGATTTTGATAGAAATTCTGAAGAAACATCCACTTCGTGTTTTGCTCTCAAGGAAATTTTCAGTTCCTGCTTCTTACTTACAGCAATGGTGGTATTACGCTGAGGTCGATGAAGCTGCAGATGATATTTCCTCATACATTCATGGCTACAGGGTATGTGTTTCTGTTGAAGATGTCAGAAATATACATTTCCTTCCAAAAGATGATGAAGTTCTTGGGAAAACTTCATATGATACAATTCTATCATCATCTGAGATGATTTCAGATTTTATGAGCTTGGGATATTCTGAACAACTAAATGCCTTAAGTTCATTCAGAAGGAAGTGTCTACCCCCAATCTGGTATTGTCTATTCTCAATCTTAAACACTTGTCTCTCTATAAAAAGTTCTAGTTTAGACCAAGCATCTACAAATGGAAGGATTATATTTCATGGAGTGGTATTCAACAAACATTATGACTATGCTTCACTAATATTTGAAGACCTGAAGAATGCTGTTCTGAAGAAATTCACATACAACTACATTCCCTTCCAACGATTCTTTCAGACATTTATCAAAGGTGCAATAAAAGTTGTTCCTGTTATTCCCGATCTTGCACATGAGGTACATGTTCCTATCTTTACCATGGATAGTCTTCGTCCACCAAATGCAAAATTAAACTTTCCAAATGCCATTCCATTATCTGCTTACTTACTTGAACTTGTAAATTCAAAAAATAGGATTGTGAGTGAGTATTATGAATCAATGGGACTACCAAAACCAAAAGTCTCTTCCCCTGATTCCCACAAGAGTGGTGAGCATGCTAAGGAGTCTAAACTATCTAGGAAGAGTGGGGTGGCTGTTCAAGGGGGAGAACAACCTCAAAGTCTGAAGAGGAAAAATGTAAATGAGAGTTTGGGTAGAAGGGTGAGAAAAAGAACTGATGAGGGGAGAACACAAGTAAAAAATAAAGAAACTTTTAAACCAGATGTTATTAGCCGGGAACCCACATCATCTATTACTCCAAATTCTTTGGTGGGTAATATTGAAAAGGCCAGTGACCCCATGGCAACACTTGTTAATCCCCCAGCCACTCACCCATCTCTGAACAGAAGGGTGTTTCATCAACACAATTGGGGCAAGCAGCTCATATACCATTAGGATCCCATTTGGAGGATCCTTTTGTTGAAAAATAAGGACATATGTCCCTCCTTCATTGTTTTGAGCACATAGAGTCTGAGAGTGCACTGAACCTTGAGCCTCAAGAACCACTTCATGTGAAATTTCTTCACACCAACACACATCTTTCAGATGTACATAAGCAAACTGTGCGTCACATTGCCTCAACAACTATAAATATTCCTAATACTGGGTATCAAGGATTAGTTGGAAGCCCTGGTGGAGTGAACATCACTAAAGCTCCATTCACAGAGTCTTTTATGATTCATGATGTTGTGGCATCTACAGGCCAGCTTTCTTCTGAAGGATTGGAAACAAGACCATCTGTTGGTCTTGGCAATTTACCCACATCTTCTGAATTTTTAGAATTCAAGGATTTTGTACTTCTGAATTTGAAAACATTCAGAAGGAATTAAAGTAATTGACGAACAAATCAAACAAGATGATGGAGGATAGGTTGGAAAAACAGGAGGTAACAATGGTGAACAAATTGAATGCTTTTCAAGTTTCTTCCTCAAATGATCTCAACTCCTTCAAAGATGCACTTCTGAATGCTTTCTCTGAAGTGATTTCCTCTGTATCTTCTCTTAAAGCATCTCAGCCTTCTTCTTCAAGCTCTCAGTCCCATACTTCTGAATTTGCTACTAAGGATGATATTAATCAAATTTTGAATCAATTATCTGCTATTCAGACTTCTCAGACAGCATTGAATAATAGATTATCTGTTTTGGAGTGTAGACCTCCGGCAGATACTTACAAAAGGAATCTTGATGATCAGGGTCCTGATAATCAAGATGGTGAGAAAAGACAGAAAGTATCTGAAGCTGCAAATGTTGAAAATTCTCAAGTTAATCTTCTGAGAAAGCTTCTGAAGAAACTCAGAATATAGGTGAAGGTTCAAACAGAGTTTCCGAAGCCATAGAAGATATTCTTGCAGAACATGAAGGTCAAGAGGTTGGTGTTGCCTCTTCTGAAAAATTTATTGATTAAGGTTATGAAACAGAAAAACTATCTTTTGATTCTGAAGGAAACTTGAGTTCAGATAAAACAGATGTAATTCCAGATTCTAATGAAGAAATGCTAAGAGAATATCTTGCATTTGAAGATGTAATTGGTGAACCAAGTGATCTTTCAGATGTGATCATGTTTGAAGAAGAATCTGAAGTTAATATGGAAGAAATCTCAAAAGTTAATGAAGTCAGAGATTTAGTAATCTGGAAGCCACAACAAATTCTGAATGAGGTTTATAGTGATATTTCTGTAGAATTATGGAGTTTGTTGAGAAAATTCTGTTGGGTTCATTTATTTCTGAACAATCCAAGAAATCTGGAGTTTAGATTTTTGGATAACAGATTGTTAATTTTTGAAGACTTCCTGAATCAACCAGATGAGAGATTTGAAATAGAGTTTGATCTAAATCATATGGGAAGAATTGAAATTGTAGATGAAATCCTTATTGTCTTCTCAGAAAAATTTGAAGTAAGGGGCAGACCTTGTATTGTTATTCCTGCAATAGATCTTCCAGTACTTGAAGAACCTGTTTTGGATCAAGTTTTTGAAAAGGACAATGTGTTCATTCCTGGAGAAAGTAGTTTGGAATTTCCTGAAGACACTTATTGTTTTATGTACAGAAGAAGTATGAAATCTGCAACGTTGGAAGATTTTCTGAATGATGAATGGTCTGAAGATCATATTTCTAAAGTGAGAAAATATATTTAGAATCATGGTGTTCAGAACTTTCATGATTCAACTTTAATAAAGAAGATCAGATGCTTATCAACGTCAATCAAAGATGACTTGTTTATAGTCAGGTTTGGAGCAGAAAGAAGGGATGGCACTTTATCTGAATTTACTCAATTTGATCTGTACAAATTAAGATTGCAAGATAAGCTGGTAACTTTAGCTTTTTGTGTCAACAAAGAAGAATCTGAACTTGTTTCAGAGATTAGACGAATTTTGGGTATCTACATTAGAAATCTGATAATGCATGATTTTCAACTGGCCTTGGAATTCAGATTATCCAAAGCAAATTTGCTTGAGCCTGTTTATATTGAAAGATCAGGGCTAAAAAGATTATTCACTAATCCAGACATCGGCTTTATATACTTTGTGGAAGGAGTCACCAAGACATTTATTGCATCTAATATTCCAAAGTATTCAACATCCACTCTCTAATGGTTTCTGAACTATATGACAGATTTTATTGAAGCATCTGATATCAAAGAAGAGATAATCTATTTGATTAAAGAAAGAAAGTTTCAGAGAATTATAAGAAAGAGTTATCTTGCTGGTCATAAGAGGGTAAACAAAATCAGAGGAGCTGACCATTTGCTGAGTGATGCTTGTGATTTCAAGATTCATACAAAGAAACAGGATATGGAAGAAATTCAAAAGTTCACTCTGAATCTTGAAAGTTCAGAAGTAAGCCCAAGAGAAAAGAAAAAAGAAAAGGATAAAATTTCTGAGATTGTTTCTGAAGAGTTGGTTCCTACAAAGCAAGCTTCTGAAGAGGAACAACTACAAGAACAAAGGATTGAAGAAAGTGCATTTACCATGTTCCTTAACTATTCTCATCCAGAAATGTTCATGGAATATGAATAGAAGTTCAATTATCTTGATTGCTGGATCACCAAATCCTTTGGGTGGAAGCAATGGTATTCTGAGATAATAAGAAAGTTGAGAATTCCTGTGAGTGAAGTCAAAAAGGAAAGTCCAATTGTTAAGGTGATTACTGCTGATTTGATGACAATGAAAAATTACTAGTATGGATTTTTTACTGTATAAAGGAAAGATGGTGAAATATCTACTTTTTCAAAAGCTGACTTTCAGAATGTTCATCTAAGAGATATGCTCAGAGTATACAGAAGTCTTTATCCTTTTCATGATTCGATTACAAATTTCCGAAAATCATTTCCAGTTCTTAGAGATGGTTTGTATAGAGAATTTATCTGGGTTGCAAAGACTGATTTCCAAGTTACGTATGTACTGAATAAGAAACAAGTTCATCTGAGTAAACCAAACTTAAATTTACCTAACATTCAGAATTTGAAGAAAAGCACTTTGGTGATTCAACCTCCAGGTTTTGTATGCAAGTGATTTCAAGAATTACTTTTTGTAAGATTTGAAGAACTCCACAAATGTTGCAATGGAACTCTAATGGCTATCAGAGATCGTTTGGTTAAAAGAAAAAACAGAAGACCAAAGAATCTGAATGATGACGATTGGGAGAAGCATAAGAAGCTTGCAAAAGAGATGAATAGAATCGCAGAATCTTTGTTGGAGTACAGAAGTCTAATTTTGAAGGATGTTAGACAAATTCTGAATTTTTGGAATTATGATCTGAACTTTTGAAGATAAGGGGGAGATTGATAGAGATATAATATAGCTTCAAAAGGTACTGGGTTCTGAAGAGTAATAAATATCTGGAAAAAAAAAGATTCAGAACTCAGAAGACAAACAGATAAAAGCCTAAGGCATAACTTCTGAAGTGGCAACTTCAGAAGTTATGAAGATTCTGAAGATACTTCTGAAGAAGTTCTGAAGAAGGTTCTGAAGACACTTCTGAAGAAGTTCAGAAGTAGTTCTGAACATGCTTGTCATTTTTGTACTGTAACTTTAGCATTTCTATTTCATGTATAAATAGATAGTTTATTAGATAGTTAGAACTAACGTTTTTTAAGCTTAAAAAGACATTTTGTAATATAGTTCATCTGATAAATACAATATTGTGACAACTGTCGAAATTCGAGCTTTCAGGTTAGCTTCTATTAAGTTTATTAGTTTTTATATAGTTTAAATCTTAAGATTAAGAAATAGTTGGTTTAGAATGGCCGAAAAACCCCTAGCATTTCCAGTAGTCTCTTAAAAATGTCCGGTTCCGACCCGTAACTGTCCGAAACTTCCAATACAGTGCCAAATGCTCTAATTTATACCCAATGTATATAAAATATATAGTTTTAATGTTTCAAATATAAAACTTCTATTTTTATAGAATTTTATCACTTTTGGGCTTACATTTTGAGGAAAAAGGGCCAAAAATTGAGAAAATGACATTGTATTCTTAATTGGGCTTGAGTTTTATTTTATTTATAAAACAAATATATGATTTTGAGAGGAGTGGGCCCCCATGGCCAGCCTCCTCTCTAAACCCCCATATAAATACATTTTTTTTTCATTTTTCTCCTCATTTTGCATGTTCAAAATTCAAAATTTGCTCTCACCTCTCTCTCTCTAGAAGTGAAGAGATATTTTCTCCCTCTCTAAAACAAAAACTCCAGCCATTTCTCATTTCAAATCATCATCAAGATCAAGTTCATACAAGGATTTAGAAGCTCTAATCATCATCCAAACAAGGTAACAACTTTACCCTCATTTTCTTACCATTTTTGGGTGAAAACCCCACTTTTCTTACATTTTTTTTAGCTACTTCTTCTAATATCCAAAAATTCTGAGTTTGTGGAGAGATTTTACACCAAAACATGTAAAATGTTTATAAAATGGTGATAATCTATGACCTACACAAATAAAACTCAAGAGAATAGGGGAAAAATCATGATTTTATGTGTTCTTGAACAAAAATGGTTATTTTGGTTCTGGCAGATTCATGCATGTGTGTAAATCGTCAATTTCTTACAATTTTTATGTTCAAATATCATGAATCTTCTTTCTACAAGTTTATTTAGTGAGTTGGGGTTCTAATCCAAGTGGTCTCACTAAAAAACATTGAGTTTTGACCCCCCAAATGCTCATAACAAGATGCATGTGCATCTGGAAGTTCAACAGTAGGTAAACCCTACTTCGAACGACCATAACTCTTTGAATATTCCTCCAAATCACTTGAATTTTATTCTGAAAGTTAGCTTAATGAGTTACCTTTCATATGCATCTGATTTCATTCAAAAATATGGTTATTTGAGGTTTCAACTCTTCAAAACAAAATGAGTGTGCAATCTGTCCAAAGCTGACAGATTTGTGCATGCATGTTCAAATGGCCATATCTCTTTCAAAACTCAATGAAAAAGGATGATTTTTCTTTTGAGAGTTGTATTTATGAGTTATCTTCAGTTTGCAAGTGGAATCACTTAAAAATATGGAGTTTTGACCCTCCAAACACCTAAAATACTTTAGGTGTGCAATCTGTGAAACCACCAGCAGCTAAACTCTACTTTGTGTGTTAGTATCTCCTTTTTTATTTGTCTTTAATGCATGATACTTCTTCTAGAACTTCATTTTATGAGTTGGTATTCATATGGATCCAGTTTCATGCAAAAATATGATGTTTTGAGGCACTAATCAATTTATTAAAGTTAAGTGTGCAATCTGTCAGCTAATGACAGAATTGTGCATGCAACTTTGCAGTGTCATACCTCCTTCATAACTTCTTCAAAATCCGTGATTCTTATCTCAAAAGTTTCCTTTATGAGTTATGATTCTAATCCAACTGGAAATTCTAGAAAACACTGAGTATAACTCCTCAAGTGAGTGATTTACTAATATGGTGTAATATGTTTTACCGGTTGTGACATAATGTTTTGCATGAATTATTTGAACAACTTGTACATGTCCAAAAGGCATGACATTTGGTCACAAAGACCATAACTCGGTACTTTATCTTGTATAAAAATATAGGAAACTAGATCATTTTGGAAGCCCTTGAAAACTGATCATTTTTAGGACAATTAGTTTCTGTCCAGAAGAGAAATTCTGGACTTAATTGATTTTTATAAATATTGATCGTGTGATGGATAATAAGATCACTTTCGGTATAAATTACGATATTAATGAGCATATGGGCATTTTGTATAATTGGACATATATAGACACTTATGGGCTTAAGATTTATTCACCTCTAAGTAGTATTAGACCTATAAGTGACGGTTTTGAGTATTACTCTTTGATAGGGAAGCGTTAGGTCATTGTGCGGAGATTCGAATTGTATTGTTTACGTTGCGGAGCGTTGCTATAAGGTGAGTATTCACAGCCCCTCTTTCAAAGTGTTTTATACGTTTTGGGGTGAAAAGCATGATTGAATGTGTTTTACGAGCCATTGTCATTATGATTATGAAATCTTGTTAAATTTGATGTTGTGGGCACTAAGGCATGTACACTAATAGTTATATTGAGTAAAATGTAACATAAAAGTTTGTACACTACTATTAACTCAAGTGAGGAGCCGAGGGTATTTGTGGATAGCGCTATTTGGACGGACAATCCCACCTAAAAACCGACAAAGTAGGGGTGTGGATAGCAATCCCACCTAGAAATTACAGGTAGGGGTGCACTATACCTATAAAAACGAAGGTTCTACATATGTGGGGTTTTAGTCCCACCGCTAAGGTAGAATTAAAAAAATATTGTTTTGTGGTCGAAAGGTTTAGTGGTGGCTCTTTATATACAAAAATTAGAGTACATAATGCCTTAACGTTTTAAGATATCAATAAGTGCCAAAAATTTATTTTGCTCATATTCACTCACACAATTGATTATTTTTTTGAAATATTGAAAACCTGTGAACTCACCAACTCTTGTAGTTGACCTTGTTTTTATCATGCTTTTCAGGGGTAAGAAAAGATTAACTGGATTTTCTTTTATGTGGGCGCATCGACATCAACCATCTTGTTTATTTTGAAACTGTTTAGTTTAAACACTTGGTTTACCTTGTTTTGTTAGAACTTGTATTTGATGCGATGTAATTTTTTTTTAAACTTAAACTGTGGTGTATTGGAATGGATGGTTGGTGTTGTTTTTATCCTATCGTTATGAAATCTTGCGCTATTACGCCTCGTGTTTCCGCTTTAGCGGGGTGTGACAGACTTGGTATCAGAGCCATAGGTTATAGAGAACACCGGTTTTTCTAAACAAATACTATAACCAAAAGTTTTCGAAAACTGTTTTTATAAAAAAAAAAAAAGGCTTAGTACTAGTATAATTGGAATAAGTGTCGACTTAGCATATTGATATTAGGCAAAGTCTGATCACCTATGTCTAATTCAATATGTATAGGGGAGACATGGAACAATTATATTGGGAACTTCTTGCCCAAATGGAAAGCATGGTCATAACTGTGAGTTTGCATAAGTATTTTAATTTTTTTTTACTAAAGTGCATTTAGTAATTAAATTTGTTACTGCCGCAGTTTAAAATGTCTAGCTCTTCTTCCACTCCCGATCACTCCCCCGACGAATCCGGGTACTTTACTAGCCTCCCTAGGAGGAACCAGCCCATGCTTGAAGAGAGTGATCCGTCTGAGGAAAGTGACGGGGCCACCCGAGAGACTTCTGTGGAGACTTCTGTACCCGCGCCACCTCCGGTCGATGTGGCTGGACCGTCACGCGGACCTAGGACTATTCGGACAGCCCGAAAGCGTGTCCTCCCTGGCCGAAGGGTGGTATTCACGGTTCCGTCCGACCCGTCGGGCGAACCAGCTGGATCGCGATCTTGATCGCGAAGCGTGACGCCTCCGTCTCCGGCCGTGAGAGTTCCAGAGCCGCAGCCTCAAGGGATGACGGCAACCGAGAACCTCTGGGTCACAGGATTGGAGGTTCGGATACGGGGACGGCGAGATAGACTAGAAGAGTTTAAGCGAGGCCTTAGAAAGCATTCTTACAGATCTTGCACACTCAAGACGAGATCACTACGGGGATCGTGGTGATCGCACATGAGGCCGGGAGGGCTACTCGGAGGTCGTACACGTATCCGTCTTGGGCATTAGGAGCACTGATGGTGATGATAGGAGTATTGATTTGGGTAATGATCCATTAGGGAACTTCTGTTATTAAGAATCTTTTGGAGGACCATATTTGCTTTTGAGGCTTGTAGCCTAGATGTTTAAGATTAAACAATTTTATGTTATTTGGGTTGTACTTTAAAACTTATGTTTGAATTACTTTGGTTTATTTTTGATAATTATGTAAGTTATCTATTTATCTCATGTTGTTTTGAAATGTATGTGTTCGTGAGTAGTATTGGATGTATGTTATAAGATGTGTATGATTTAGTAAGTAGATTTATAATGGCCATTGTAACACAAAATTGACTAAAACTCAATTTAAAATCGTGTTTAGAACAATGCCTCCAAGAAGAGAGAATTCCGAAGTTGCGAGACTTGTGTCCGAACGACTCATGGCTGCACTTCCGAACATTGTTAGTCAAGTGGCAGCCCGAACAATAATCAAAACAACAGGCAAGGGTCTGGAAACAGAGAATGTACATATAAATCCTTTAGAGCCGTAACCCTAAAGAATTTCATGGAACCGAGGGAGCCGTGGGATTATTAACTTGGATAGAGAGCATGGAGTCTGTGCTCCATATTAGCAAATGTACCGAAGGTAAGAAGGTAGAGTTTGCTACATGCTTATTACAAGGACGAGCGTTAACATGGTGGAATATACAAGTACAAACCCGTGGTCGAGAAGCTGCTAACAGTCTTACGTGGGAGGATTTCAAGAAAATGTTGAAAGAAGAATACTGCCCAAGAAGCGAAATTCAGAAGCTGGAAGCGGAATTGTGGAATCATGAAATGAGAGGGAATGATATCGACTCCTACACACCCGATTTCATGAATTGGCAAAAATGGTACCGCATCTGGTAACGCCTGAAGAGAACCGCGTTGATAGGTATATTTGGGGATTATCTCCGGAGATACGCGGGGATGTTACCTCAGCAAACCCAAAAACTCTACAAGAGGCAATAAGTTCGGCAACTCACAAACAATGCTACTCGCTCGGGATTGTTTGTAAGGGATAAGGCACAAGGGAAGAGAAAATCGGATGAACCAATGAGAAAGCGCTTTGGAAAAAGGACAAGCAAGGAACAAAGAACTACAGGTAACTACGGAATTCAAACTCAACTCCGCAGAGAAAGGGAAAGGACCTTATCCCAAATGTGACAAATGCAATAGACAAAGATACCGGACAATGTATTATCCGTCAAAAATGCAACAAAGGAGGTCATTATGCCAAGGATTGCGGGGAGCACGGGGAAGGCGGGCATGTTTTGAGTGTGGAAGCCCGGATCACTTTCGGAATACATGTCCACGATGGAATCAGAGATCGAACACTCATCAAGCAAGACCGGCCAACCGAGGAAATCAAGGAGGTCCGGCAAGAGGTCGAGTGTTTGAGATTGGAGCAAAGGAAGCAAGGCAAAACCCAGATGTCGTTACAGGTACGTTTCTTCTGAATAATCATTATGCGTCTGTACTATTTGATTCTGGAGCAGATAGGAGTTTTGTGGCGACAGAATTTAGATCAAAGATAAATTTAAAACCTCAAAAATTGAAAGAAATATATGTCATTGAATATGCCAACGGACAAGAATGTAGGGCTAAAGACATATTAATGAACTGCACCTTAAGTTTGGCCAATAGAGATTTTAGTATAGATCTAATACCGATTAAATTGGGAAGTTTCGACATAATCGTGGGCATGGATTGGTTGTCCAAAAACCGAGCTGAAATTTGCTGTTCCAAAAAGATCATTCGAGTTCCGTTACCCGAAGGGGGAAAACTCGAAGTACACGGCGAGAAAACTAGATGGAGTGTTAAAATAGTAACGTGTATGAAAATGCGAAAGCATTTGAGAAAGGACGGTATTGTCTTTCTAGCTCACGTTAAGAATAAGAAAGCTGAAGAAAAACGAGTTCAAGATATTCCTATAGTTCGGGACTTTCCCGAAGTATTCCCAGACGACTTGCCTGGAATACCCCCGCCAAGAGAAGTTGAATTTCACATCGATTTAATTCCTGGATCTGCGCCCGTGGCGAAATCACCATACCGGTTAGCGCCATCTGAGATGCAGGAACTGTCAGAACAACTTCAGGAGTTACTCGATAAGGGATTCATCAGACCCAGCTCTTCACCTTGGGGAGCTCCAATCTTATTTGTTAAAAAGAAAGATGGATCTTTTCGAATGTGTATCGATTATAGGGAACTCAACAAGTTGACAATTAAGAACCGATACCCCCTTTCCCGGATTGATGATTTGTTTGACCAACTTCAAGGTGCAACGTACTTCTCGAAGATCGATCTTAGGTCTGGATATCATCAAATGAGAGTGCGAGAAGAAGATATCCCTAAGACGGCCTTTAGGACTCGATACGGTCACTACGAGTTCCTAGTCATGCCATTTGGTCTAACAAACGCACCGGCAGTCTTCATGGGTTTGATGAATAGAGTATGTCGACCATACCTAGACAAATTCGTGATCGTATTTATAGATGATATACTCATTTATTCTCGAGACAAAAAGGAGCATGAGCAACACTTGAAGTTGATATTGGAATTGCTCAGAGACGAGAGGTTGTACGCGAAATTCTCTAAATGTGAATTACGGATTCGTGAGGTACACTTTCTTGGCCATGTGGTGAATGAAAAGGGGATCCAAGTTGATCCAGCTAAGATTGAGGCCATTAAGAAATGGGAAGCCCCAAAGACACCGACCGAGATCCGACAATTTCTGGGATTGGCAGGTTATTACCGGCGATTTATCGAGAATTTCTCTAAGATCGCGCAACCACTAACGACTCTAACACAAAAAGATAAAAAGTTTATTTGGGGAGAGAAACAAGAAGAAGCCTTCCAGACGCTCAAACACAAGTTATGCAACGCACCAATTACGCTCTACCTGAAGGAGTCGAAAACTTCGTAGTCTACTGTGATGCTTCACATCAGGGAATGGGCTGCGTGTTAATGCAAAAAGACAAAGTTATTGCATACGCTTCGAGACAATTAAAGATTCACGAGAAGAATTACACCACTCATGATTTGGAATTAGGGGCGGTGGTGTTCGCACTCAAAATCTGGAGACACTACCTATACGGCACCAAGTGCACCATTTTCACTGATCATAAAAGCCTCCAACACATCCTTGACCAGAAAATGCTCAATATGAGGCAGAGAAGATGGGTGGAACTACTTAGTGACTACGACTGTGAGATAAAGTACCATCCGGGAAAAGCTAATGTGGTAGCCGACGCGTTAAGCCGAAAGGAAAGAGTAAAACCAACAAGAGTATGTGCTATGGGAGTAATGGTCCAGACGAGTTTAAAAACTCAAATTATTGAAGCACAAAGAGAAGTTTTAAAAGAAGAAAATAGGAAGAATGAAACCTTGCAACATTTAGAGAAAGAAATTGAAATGCAAGAGGATGGTGTGTATTACTTCAAGAATAAAGCATGGGTACCGAAGGTTGGTGATCTACGGTCAACCATTTTGGATGAAGCCCATCGATCCAGATATTCGATTCACCCAGGAGCAGATAAAATGTATAAAGATTTGAAGGAGTATTATTGGTGGCCGGGAATGAAGAAAGATATTGCTGTATTCGTAAAGAAAGTGCCTGACTTGTGCTAGATAAAGGCCGAACATGAGAAACCATCTGGTTTACTCCAACAACCTGAAATACCACAGTGGAAGTGGGAGCAAATAACAATGGATTTCGTAACTAAATTACCCAGAACTGGAAAGGGGCACGACACAATATGGGTTATAGTAGACCGACTTACCAAATCGGCTCATTTCATCCCCATTCGCGAAGATTTCAGTATGGAAAGGCGTGCGTAAATCTATATTAATGAAATAGTTACACGTCATGGTGTGCCTATTTCCATTATTTCGGACAGAGATACACGATTTACATCGCGTTTTTGGCAATCACTCCAAAAGGCATTGGGTACACGTTTGGATTATAGCACCGCCTATCATCCTCAAACGGATGGACAATCGGAAAGAACTATTTAAACGCTAGAGGATATGTTACGGGCTTGCGCAATAGATTTCGGTGGAAGTTGGGATACCCACCTGCCACTTGTTGAATTCTCCTATAACAACAGCTATCATACCAGCATACAATGTGCACCGTACGAAGCTCTATACGGACGTAAGTGCAGATCGCCGCTTAGCTGGGTAGAAGTCGGAGATAGACAGCTGACAACGCCTGATATTATCCAGGAAACCACTGATAAGATCTCAATCATCAAAGAAAGACTCAAGACAGCAAGAGACCGTCAGAAAAGTTATGCGGATAATCGGAGAAAGTCGTTGGAGTTTCAAGTGGGAGATAAAGTGCTATTAAAAGTGTTCCCATGGAAGGGACTGGTACGCTTAAGGAAGAGAGGCAAGCTGGGTCCCAGATACATTGGTCCATTCGAAATACTCGAAAGAATCGGACCAGTGGCGTACAAGTTGAAGTTACCGCAAAATCTAAGCGCAATCCACGACACATTTCATGTGTCGAATCTAAAGAAATGCCTAGCAGATGAAACGTTGATGTTACCCATAGACGACGTTCAGATTAACGATCGGTTAAACTTCGTTGAAGAACCAGTTGAGGTTTTGGACCGAGAAGTTAAACGGTTAAGGCGCAGTAAAATCCCTATTATTAAGGTCCGTTGGAATGCGAAATATGGTCCAGAATATACCTGGGAACGTGAAGATTTGATGAAGCAAAAATATCCCAGCTTATTCACAAACACCCCGGAGAAAGCCACTTTTTAAATTTCGGGACGAAATTTCTTTAACGGGGGAAGACTGTGACAACTGTCAAAATTCGAGCTTTCAGGTTAGCTTCTATTAAGTTTATTAGTGTTTATATAGTTTAAATCTTAAGATTAAGAAATAGTTGGTTTAGAATGGCCGAAAAACCCCTAGCATTTCCAGTAGTCTATTAAAAATGTCCGGTTCCGACCCGTAACTGTCCGAAACTTCCAATACAGTGCCAAATGCTCTAATTTATACCCAATGTATATAAAATATATAGTTTTAATGTTTCAAATATAAAACTTCTATTTTTATAGAATTTTATCACTTTTGGGCTTACATTTTGAGGAAAAAGGGCCAAAAATTGAGAAAATGACATTGTATTCTTAATTGGGCTTGAGTTTTATTTTATTTATAAAACAAATATATGATTTTGAGAGGAGTGGGCCCCCATGGCCGGCCTCCTCTCTAAACCCCCATATAAATACATTTTTTTTTCATTTTTCTCCTCATTTTGCATGTTCAAAATTCAAAATTTGCTCTCACCTCTCTCTCTCTAGAAGTGAAGAGACATTTTCTCCCTCTCTAAAACAAAAACTCCAGCCATTTCTCATTTCAAATCATCATCAAGATCAAGTTCATACAAGGATTTAGAAGCTCTAATCATCATCCAAACAAGGTAACAACTTTACCCTCATTTTCTTACCATTTTTGGGTGAAAACCCCACTTTTCTTACATTTTTTTTAGCTACTTCTTCTAATATCCAAAAATTCTGAGTTTGTGGAGAGATTTTACACCAAAACATGTAAAATGTTTATAAAATGGTGATAATCTATGACCTACACAAATAAAACTCAAGAGAATAGGGGAAAAATCATGATTTTATGTGTTCTTGAACAAAAATGGTTATTTTGGTTCTGGCAGATTCATGCATGTGTGTAAATCGTCAATTTCTTACAATTTTTATGTTCAAATATCATGAATATTCTTTCTACAAGTTTATTTAGTGAGTTGGGGTTCTAATCCAAGTGGTCTCACTCAAAAACATTGAGTTTTGACCCCCCAAATGCTCATAACAAGATGCATGTGCATCTGGAAGTTCAACAGTAGGTAAACCCTACTTTGAACGACCATAACTCTTTGAATATTCCTCCAAATCACTTGATTTTTCTTCTGGAATTTAGCTTAATGAGTTACCTGTCATATGCATTTGATTTCATTCAAACATATGGTTATTTGAGGTTTCAACTCTTCAAAACAAAATGAGTGTGCAATCTGTCCAAAGCTGACAGATTTGTGCATGCATGTTCAAATGGCCATATCTCTTTCAAAACTCAATGAAAAAGGATGATTTTTCTTTTGAGAGTTATATTTATGAGTTATCTTCAGTTTGCAAGTGGAATAACTTAAAAATATGGAGTTTTGACCCTCCAAACACCTAAAATACTTTAGGTGTGCAATCTGTGAAACCACCAGCAGCTAAACTCTATTTTGTTTGTTAGTATCTCCTTTGTTATTTGTCTTTAATGCATGATTCTTCTTCTAGAACTTCATTTTATGAATTAATATTCATATGGATCCAGTTTCATGCAAAAATATGATGTTTTGAGGCACTAATCAATTTATTAAAGTTAAGTGTGCAATCTGTCAGCTAATGACAGAATTGTGCATGCAACTTTGTAGTGTCATACCTCCTTCATAACTTCTTCAAAATCCGTGATTCTTATCTCAAACGTTTCCTTTATGAGTTATGATTCTAATCCAACTGGAAAGTCTAGAAAACACTGAGTATAACTCCTCAAGTGAGTGATTTACTAACATGGTGTAATATGTTTTACCGGTTGTGACATAATGTTTTGCATGAATTATTTGAACAACTTGTACATGTCCAAAAGGCATGAAATTTGGTCACAAAGACCATAACTCAGTACTTTATCTTATATAAAAACATAGGAAACTAGATCATTTTGGAAGCCCTTGAAAACTGATCATTTTTAGGACAATTAGTTTCTGTCCAGAAGAGAAATTCTGTACTTAATTGATTTTTATAAATATTGATCGTGTGATGGATAATAAGATCACTTTCGGTATAAATTACGATATTAATGAGCATATGGGCATTTTGTATAATTGGACATATATAGACACTTATGGGCTTAAGATTTATTCACCTCTAAGTAGTATTAGACCTATAAGTGACGGTTTTGAGTATTACTCTTTGATAGGGAAGCGTTAGGTCATTGTGCGGAGATTCGAATTGTATTGTTTACGTTGCGGAGCGTTGCTATAAGGTGAGTATTCACAGCCCCTCTTTCAAAGTGTTTTATACGTTTTGGGGTGAAAAGCATGATTGAATGTGTTTTACGAGCCATTGTCATTATGATTATGAAATCTTGTTAAATTTGATGTTGTGGGCACTAAGGCATGTACACTAATAGTTATATTGAGTAAAATGTAACATAAAAGTTTGTACACTACTATTAACTCAAGTGAGGAGCCGAGGGTATTTGTGGATAGCGCTATTTGGACGGACAATCCCACCTAAAAACCGACAAAGTAGGGGTGTGGATAGCAATCCCACCTAGAAACTACAGGTAGGGGTGCACTATACCTATAAAAACGAAGGTTCTACATATGTGGGGTTTTAGTCCCACCGCTAAGGTAGAATTAAAAAAATATTGTTTTGTGGTCGAAAGGTTTAGTGGTGGCTCTTTATATACAAAAATTAGAGTACATAATGCCTTAACGTTTTAAGATATCAATAAGTGCCAAAAATTTATTTTGCTCATATTCACTCACACAATTGATTATTTTTTTGAAATATTGAAAACCTGTGAACTCACCAACTCTTGTAGTTGACCTTGTTTTTATCATGCTTTTCAGGGGTAAGAAAAGATTAACTGGATTTTCTTTTATGTGGGCGCATCGACATCAACCATCTTGTTTATTTTGAAACTGTTTAGTTTAAACACTTGGTTTACCTTGTTTTGTTAGAACTTGTATTTGATGCGATGTAATTTTTTTTTTAAACTTAAACTGTGGTGTATTGGAATGGATGGTTGGTGTTGTTTTTATCCTATCGTTATGAAATCTTGCGCTATCACGCCTCGTGTTTCCGCTTTAGCGGGGTGTGACAGACTTGGTATCAGAGCCATAGGTTATAGAGAACACCGGTTTTTCTAAACAAATACTATAACCAAAAGTTTTCGAAAACTGTTTTTATAAAAAAAAAAAAGAAGCTTAGTACTAGTATAATTGGAATAAGTGTCGACTTAGCATATTGATATTAGGCAAAGCCTGATCACCTATGTCTAATTCAATATGTATAGGGGAGACATGGAACAATTATATTGGGAATTTCTTGCCCAAATGGAAAGCATGGTCATAAGTGTGAGTTTGCATAAGTATTTTAATTTTTTTTTTTACTAAAGTGCATGTAGTAATTAAATTTGTTACTGCCGCAGTTTAAAATGTCTAGCACTTCTTCCACTCCCGATCACTCCCCCGACGAATCCGGGTACTTTACTAGCCTCCCTAGGAGGAACCAGCCCATGCTTGAAGAGAGTGATCCGTCTGAGGAAAGTGACGGGGCCACCCGAGAGACTTCTGTGGAGACTTCTGTACCCGCGCCACCTCCGGTCGATGTGGCTGGACCGTCACGCGGACCTAGGACTATTCGGACAGCCCGAAAGCGTGTCCTCCCTGGCCGAAGGGTGGTATTCACGGTTCCGTCCCACCCGTCGGGCGAACCAGCTGGATCGCGATCTCGATCGCGAAGCGTGACGCCTCCGTCTCCGGCCGTGAGAGTTCCAGAGCCGCAGCCTCAAGGGATGACGGCAACCGAGAACCTCTGGGTCACAGGATTGGAGGTTCAGATACAGGGACAGCGAGATAGACTAGAAGAGTTTAAGCAGGCCTTAGAAAGCTTTCTTACAGTCTTGCACACTCAAGACGAGATCACTACGGGGATCAGGGTGATCGCACATGAGGCCGGGAGGGCTACTCGGAGGCTGTACACGTATCTGTCTTGGGCATTAGGAGCACTGATGGTGATGATAGGAGTATTGATTTGGGTAATGATCCATTAGGGAACTTCTGTTATTAAGAATCTTTTGGAGGACCATATTTGCTTTTGAGGCTTGTAGCCTAGATGTTTAAGATTAAACAATTTTATGTTATTTGGGTTGTACTTTAAAACTTATGTTTGAATTACTTTGGTTTATTTTTGATAATTATGTAAGTTATCTATTTATCTCATGTTGTTTTGAAATGTATGTGTTCGTGAGTAGTATTGGATGTATGTTATAAGATGTGTATGATTTAGTAAGTAGATTTATAATGGCCATTGTAACACAAAATTGACTAAAACTCAATTTAAAATCGTGTTTAGAACAATGCCTCCAAGAAGAGAGAATTCCGAAGTTGCGAGACTTGTGTCCGAACAACTCATGGCTGCACTTCCGAACATTGTTAGTCAAGTGGCAGCCGGCCTGAACAATAATCAAAACAACAGTCAAGGGTCTGGAAACAGAGAATGTACATATAAATCCTTTAGGAGCTGTAACCCTAAAGAATTTCATGGAACTGAGGGAGCCGTGGGATTATTAACTTGGATAGAGAGCATGGAGTCTGTGCTCCATATTAGCAAATGTACCGAAGGTAAGAAGGTAGAGTTTGCTACATGCTTATTACAAGGACGAGCGTTAACATGGTGGAATATACAAGTACAAACCCGTGGTCGAGAAGCTGCTAACAGTCTTACGTGGGAGGATTTCAAGAAAATGTTGAAAGAAGAATACTGCCCAAGAAGCGAAATTCAGAAGCTGGAAGCGGAATTGTGGAATCATGAAATGAGAGGGAATGATATCGACTCCTACACAGCCCGATTTCATGAATTGGCAAAAATGGTACCGCATCTGGTAACGCCTGAAGAGAACCGCGTTGATAGGTATATTTGGGTATTATCTCCGGAGATACGCGGGGATGTTACCTCAGCAAACCCAAAAACTCTACAAGAGGCAATAAGTTCGGCAACCAGACTCACAAACAATGCTACTCGCTCGGGATTGTTTGTAAGGGATAAGGCACAAGGGAAGAGAAAACTGGATGAACCAATGAGAAAGCAGCTTGGAAAAAGGACAAGCAAGGAACAAAGAACTACAGGTAACTACGGAATTCAAACTCAACCTGCAGAGAAAGGGAAAGGACCTTATCCCAAATGTGACAAATGCAATAGACAGCATACCGGACAATGTATTATCTGTCAAAAATGCAACAAAGGAGGTCATTATGCCAAGGATTGCAGGAGCACAGGAAGGCGGGCATGTTTTGAGTGTGGAAGCCCGGATCACTTTCGGAATACATGTCCACGATGGAATCAGAGACCGAACACTCATCAAGCAAGACCGGCCAACCGAGGAAATCAAGGAGGTCCGGCAAGAGGTCGAGTGTTTGAGATTGGAGCAGAGGAAGGAAGGCAAAACCCAGATGTCCTTACAGGTATGTTTCTTCTGAATAATCATTATGCGTCTGTACTATTTGATTCTGGAGCAGATAGGAGTTTTGTGGCGACAGAATTTAGATCAAAGATAAATTTAAAACCTCAAAAATTGAAAGAAATATATGTCATTGAATATGCCAACGGACAAGAATGTAGGGCTAAAGACATATTAATGAACTGCACCTTAAGTTTGGCCAATAGAGATTTTAGTATAGATCTAATACCGATTAAATTGGGAAGTTTCGACATAATCGTGGGCATGGATTGGTTGTCCAAAAACCGAGCTGAAATTTGCTGTTCCAAAAAGATCATTCGAGTTCCGTTACCCGAAGGGGGAAAACTCGAAGTACACGGCGAGAAAACTAGATGGAGTGTTAAAATAGTAACGTGTATGAAAATGCGAAAGCATTTGAGAAAGGATGGTATTGTCTTTCTAGCTCACGTTAAGAATAAGAAAGCTGAAGAAAAACGAGTTCAAGATATTCCTATAGTTCGGGAATTTCCCGAAGTATTCCCAGACGACTTGCCTGGAATACCCCAGCCAAGACAAGTTGAATTTCACATCGATTTAATTCCTGGATCTGCGCCCGTGGCGAAATCACCATACCGGTTAGCGCCATCTGAGATGCAGGAACTGTCAGAACAACTTCAGGAGTTACTCGATAAGGGATTCATCAGACCCAGCTCTTCACCTTGGGGAGCTCCAATCTTATTTGTTAAAAAGAAAGATGGATCTTTTCGAATGTGTATCGATTATAGGGAACTCAACAAGTTGACAATTAAGAACCGATACCCCCTTCCCCGGATTGATGATTTGTTTGACCAACTTCAAGGTGCAACGTACTTCTCGAAGATCGATCTTAGGTCTGGATATCATCAAATGAGAGTGCGAGAAGAAGATATCCCTAAGACGGCCTTTAGGACTCTATACGGTCACTACGAGTTCCTAGTCATGCCATTTGGTCTAACAAACGCACCGACAGTCTTCATGGGTTTGATGAATAGAGTATGTCGACCATACCTAGACAAATTCGTGATCGTATTTATAGATGATATACTCATTTATTCTCGAGACAAAAAGGAGCATGAGCAACACTTGAAGTTGATATTGGAATTGCTCAGAGACGAGAGGTTGTACGCGAAATTCTCTAAATGTGAATTCTGGATTCGTGAGGTACACTTTCTTGGCCATGTGGTGAATGAAAAGGGGATCCAAGTTGATCCAGCTAAGATTGAGGCCATTAAGAAATGGGAAGCCCCAAAGACACCGACCGAGATCCGACAATTTCTGGGATTGGCAGGTTATTACCGGCGATTTATCGAGAATTTCTCTAAGATCGCGCAACCACTAACGACTCTAACACAAAAAGATAAAAAGTTTATTTGGGGAGAGAAACAAGAAGAAGCCTTCCAGACGCTCAAACACAAGTTATGCAACGCACCAATTCTGGCTCTACCTGAAGGAGTCGAAAACTTCGTAGTCTACTGTGATGCTTCACATCAGGGAATGGGCTGCGTGTTAATGCAAAAAGACAAAGTTATTGCATACGCTTCGAGACAATTAAAGATTCACGAGAAGAATTACACCACTCATGATTTGGAATTAGGGGCGGTGGTGTTCGCACTCAAAATCTGGAGACACTACCTATACGGCACCAAGTGCACCATTTTCACTGATCATAAAAGCCTCCAACACATCCTTGACCGTAAAATGCTCAATATGAGGCGAGAGAAGATGGGTGGAACTACTTAGTGACTACGACTGTGAAATAAAGTACCATCCGGGAAAAGCTAATGTGGTAGCCGACGCGTTAAGCCGAAAGGAAAGAGTAAAACCAACAAGAGTATGTGCTATGGGAGTAATGGTCCAGACGAGTTTAAAAACTCAAATTATTGAAGCACAAAAAGAAGTTTTAAAAGAAGAAAATAGGAAGAATGAAACCTTGCAACATTTAGAGAAAGAAATTGAAATGCAAGAGGATGGTGTGTATTACTTCAAGAATAAAGCATGGGTACCGAAGGTTGGTGATCTACGGTCAACCATTTTGGATGAAGCCCATCGATCCAGATATTCGATTCACCCAGGAGCAGATAAAATGTATAAGGATTTGAAGGAGTATTATTGGTGGCCGGGAATGAAGAAAGATATTGCTGTATTCGTAAGCAAGTGCCTGACTTGTGCTAAGATAAAGGCCGAACATCAGAAACCATCTGGTTTACTCCAACAACCTGAAATACCACAGTGGAAGTGGGAGCAAATAACAATGGATTTCGTAACTAAATTACCCAGAACTGGAAAGGGGCACGACACAATATGGGTTATAGTAGACCGACTTACCAAATCGGCTCATTTCATCCCCATTCGCGAAGATTTCAGTATGGAAAGGCGTGCGCAAATCTATATTAATGAAATAGTTACACGTCATGGTGTTCCTATTTCCATTATTTCGGACAGAGATACACGATTTACATCGCGTTTTTGGCAATCACTCCAAAAGGCATTGGGTACACGTTTGGATTATAGCACCGCCTATCATCCTCAAACGGATGGACAATCGGAAAGAACTATTTAAACGCTAGAGGATATGTTACGGGCTTGCGCAATAGATTTCGGTGGAAGTTGGGATACCCACCTGCCACTTGTTGAATTCTCCTATAACAACAGCTATCATACCAACATACAATGTGCACCGTACGAAGCTCTATACGGACGTAAGTGCAGATCGCCGCTTAGCTGGGCAGAAGTCGGAGATAGACAGCTGACAACGCCTGATATTATCCAGCAAACCACTGATAAGATCTCAATCATCAAAGAAAGACTCAAGACAGCAAGAGACCGTCAGAAAAGTTATGCGGATAATCGGAGAAAGTCGTTGGAGTTTCAAGTGGGAGATAAAGTGCTATTAAATGTGTTCCCATGGAAGGGACTGGTACGCTTCAGGAAGAGAGGCAAGCTGGGCCCCAGATACATTGGTCTATTCGAAATACTCGAAAGAATCGGACCAGTGGCATACAAGTTGAAGTTACCGCAAAATCTAAGCGCAATCCACGACACATTTCATGTGTCGAATCTAAAGAAATGCCTAGCAGATGAAACGTTGATGTTACCCATAGACGACGTTCAGATTAACGATCGGTTAAACTTCGTTGAAGAACCAGTTGAGGTTTTGGACCGAGAAGTTAAACGGTTAAGGCGCAGTAAAATCCCTATTATTAAGGTCCGTTGGAATGCGAAATATGGTCCAGAATATACCTGGGAACGTGAAGATTTGATGAAGCAAAAATATCCCAGCTTATTCACAAACACCCCGGAGAAAGCCACTTTTTAAATTTCGGGACGAAATTTCTTTAACGGGGGAAGACTGTGACAACTGTCAAAATTCGAGCTTTCAGGTTAGCTTCTATTAAGTTTATTAGTGTTTATATAGTTTAAATCTTAAGATTAAGAAATAGTTGGTTTAGAATGGCCGAAAAACCCCTAGCATTTCCAGTAGTCTATTAAAAATGTCCGGTTCCGACCCGTAACTGTCCGAAACTTCCAATACAGTGCCAAATGCTCTAATTTATACCCAATGTATATAAAATATATAGTTTTAATGTTTCAAATATAAAACTTCTATTTTTATAGAATTTTATCACTTTTGGGCTTACATTTTGAGGAAAAAGGGCCAAAAATTGAGAAAATGACATTGTATTCTTAATTGGGCTTGAGTTTTATTTTATTTATAAAACAAATATATGATTTTGAGAGGAGTGGGCCCCCATGGCCGGCCTCTTCTCTAAACCCCCATATAAATACATTTTTTTTTCATTTTTCTCCTCATTTTGCATGTTCAAAATTCAAAATTTGCTCTCACCTCTCTCTCTCTAGAAGTGAAGAGACATTTTCTCCCTCTCTAAAACAAAAACTCCAGCCATTTCTCATTTCAAATCATCATCAAGATCAAGTTCATACAAGGATTTAGAAGCTCTAATCATCATCCAAACAAGGTAACAACTTTACCCTCATTTTCTTACCATTTTTGGGTGAAAACCCCACTTTTCTTACATTTTTTTTAGCTACTTCTTCTAATATCCAAAAATTCTGAGTTTGTGGAGAGATTTTACACCAAAACATGTAAAATGTTTAAAAAATTGTGATAATCTATGACCTACACAAATATAACTCAAGAGAATAGGGGAAAAATCATGATTTTATGTGTTCTTGAACAAAAATGGTTATTTTGGTTCTGGCAGATTCATGCATGTGTGTAAATCGTCAATTTCTTACAATTTTTATGGTCAAATATCATGAATCTTCTTTCTACAAGTTTATTTAGTGAGTTGGGGTTCTAATCCAAGTGGTCTCACTCAAAAACATTGAGTTTTGACCCCCCAAATGCTCATAACAAGATGCATGTGCATCTGGAAGTTCAACAGTAGGTAAACCCTATTTTGAACGACCATAACTCTTTGAATATTCCTCCAAATCACTTGATTTTTCTTCTGGAAGTTAGCTTAATGAGTTACCTGTCATATGCATCTGATTTCATTCAAACATATGGTTATTTGAGGTTTCAACTCTTCAAAACAAAATGAGTGTGCAATCTGTCCAAAGCTGACAGATTTGTGCATGCATGTTCAAATGGCCATATCTCTTTCAAAACTCAATGAAAAAGGATGATTTTTCTTTTGAGAGTTATATTTATGAGTTATCTTCAGTTTGCAAGTGGAATCACTTAAAAATATGGAGTTTTGACCCTCCATACACCTTTAGGTGTGCAATCTGTGAAACCACCAGCAGCTAAACTCTACTTTGTGTGTTAGTATCTCCTTTGTTATTTGTCTTTAATGCATGATTCTTCTTCTAGAACTTCATTTTATGAGTTAGTATTCATATGGATCCAGTTTCATGCAAAAATATGATGTTTTGAGGCACTAATCAATTTATTAAAGTTAAGTGTGCAATCTGTCAGCTAATGACAGAATTGTGCATGCAACTTTGTAGTGTCATACCTCCTTCATAACTTCTTCAAAATCCGTGATTCTTATCTCAAAAGTTTCCTTTATGAGTTATGATTCTAATCCAACTGGAAATTCTAGAAAACACTGAGTATAACTCCTCAAGTGAGTGATTTACTAACATGGTGTAATATGTTTTACCGGTTGTGACATAATGTTTTGCATGAATTATTTGAACAACTTGTACATGTCCAAAAGGCATGAAATTTGGTCACAAAGACCATAACTCAGTACTTTATCTTATATAAAAACATAGGAAACTAGATCATTTTGGAAGCCCTTGAAAACTGATCATTTTTAGGACAATTAGTTTCTGTCCAGAAGAGAAATTCTGGACTTAATTGATTTTTATAAATATTGATCGTGTGATGGATAATAAGATCACTTTCGGTATAAATTACGATATTAATGAGCATATGGGCATTTTGTATAATTGGACATATATAGACACTTATGGGCTTAAGATTTATTCACCTCTAAGTAGTATTAGACCTATAAGTGACGGTTTTGAGTATTACTCTTTGATAGGGAAGCGTTAGGTCATTGTGCGGAGATTCGAATTGTATTGTTTACGTTGCGGAGCGTTGCTATAAGGTGAGTATTCACAGCCCCTCTTTCAAAGTGTTTTATACGTTTTGGGGTGAAAAGCATGATTGAATGTGTTTTACGAGCCATTGTCATTATGATTATGAAATCTTGTTAAATTTGATGTTGTGGGCACTAAGGCATGTACACTAATAGTTATATTGAGTAAAATGTAACATAAAAGTTTGTACACTACTATTAACTCAAGTGAGGAGCCGAGGGTATTTGTGGATAGCGCTATTTGGACGGACAATCCCACCTAAAAACCGACAAAGTAGGGGTGTGGATAGCAATCCCACCTAGAAACTACAGGTAGGGGTGCACTATACCTATAAAAACGAAGGTTCTACATATGTGGTGTTTTAGTCCCACCGCTAAGGTAGAATTAAAAAAATATTGTTTTGTGGTCGAAAGGTTTAGTGGTGGCTCTTTATATACAAAAATTAGAGTACATAATGCCTTAACGTTTTAAGATATCAATAAGTGCCAAAAATTTATTTTGCTCATATTCACTCACACAATTGATTATTTTTTTGAAATATTGAAAACCTGTGAACTCACCAACTCTTGTAGTTGACCTTGTTTTTATCATGCTTTTCAGGGGTAAGAAAAGATTAACTGGATTTTCTTTTATGTGGGCGTATCGACATCAACCATCTTGTTTATTTTGAAACTGTTTAGTTTAAACACTTGGTTTACCTTGTTTTGTTAGAACTTGTATTTGATGCGATGTAAATTTTTTTTTTTTAAACTTAAACTGTGGTGTATTGGAATGGATGGTTGGTGTTGTTTTTATCCTATCGTTATGAAATCTTGCGCTATCACGCCTCGTGTTTCCGCTTTAGCGGGGTGTGACAATATACAACATTCGGTGATCTATTTCTTGTTATCTTTCTATATCTTGATTGTTTGGGATCTATCAGATCCTTTAACAAAAAAATATTGGAACATTTAGAATGGAATATAAGTAGGCTTCTTTGCTGTGGTAATTGCTATTCTCAAGTCATCAAACAATAAGGATGCATAATCATAATGTTTATTAAATGTTATTCCATGAAAAATAGTTCTTATGTTTGCTGATGCTGGAATCTAAGCTAGAATTCTTCCCAGATAAAAAAGTGTTAATGATAGCGAACACAGAATACCAAATTGGTGAAAGATGTTTCCTTCTAAAAGCATTTAAGATTGGCAAGTTCTCTGACTAGCCTAACTTCATAAAATCAGCAGTCATGTTTGTGGAATTCTTGATGTTGTCATAGTTAGATTCGCCCACTACACCATTTTTTGCAGGCAATTCAAGATTTTCCTTATATCTCTAACCTTGATGCAGAACAAATAACCTTCCACAAATGAAATAATAGTTTCACTTTCTTCTTCATATTCCATAACGTACCACCATTGTTGTAGATAAATTTCTGGAACTTGGAAATGTCTAACAAACATTTTTCTCAAAGGATGCTTTTTGAAATTCTCAATAAGGATTTGTTGGTCTACAGTGAAGTCTTCAGATTTTAGATTTAATGCATGATTATTTTTCTTGATCTCCATAATTTTGTTCAAAGGAACCGACATTTTATTTAGAACAGGACCAATTGCTCGTGAAACTTCATTTGATTGTGCTTGTTGAGAAGATACTGCATCATCAGCATCACCAGCATCAACAAGTGACTGATTTCCAGCAGCAATTGATTAAGAACCAACTTCAATTGGTTCGTCTTGGTTTTCCCCAATTACAGTAAGTCTAGGGTTAGAATTTGGGTTTGAACATATAGCATTCAGGTTTCCCTTGGTGGCAGTATCTTCCAAATTTGGATCATTTGGAAGAGCTACTTCGATCGAGCTAATTAGAACATTGTTTTGAACAATTTTGAATGATTTTTCACATGTTGATTCACTGTCACTGCCACTGAAGCAGAATTTCGCGGTTTGAATGGGTTGGTTAAATTGAGAAGAAGACATTGTCGACGAAATTTGGCGATCAGAAAGTGTAATTGAATTCAAGAAGTTCAGAATTTCTTTGGGACGGAAAATTTGCAGAATAAACTTGAATAGAAATGAGGAAATAGTATTTATCGATTAGGATTGATCGGAGTGGGACACGTGTCAGATAAAGACCAAAAAGTAACTACGTTTAGTAGGTAATGATGAATTCACAACGATTAACCTTGCTAATAAAACGTTTTTAAGACGTGATTAATTTCTGGTCGAATAGAAAAATATAACACGTGGCACGAGACAAGTTCTGAGAAACAAGTTCAGAATTTCTGAGAAAAGATTTAGAACTTCTGAGAATAAATTCAGAACTTCGAACTTCTGAGAAAAACTTTATGATATTTGAAAAACATTTAAGCACAAAAACTTTTGAATTTAGAAAATGATTTTTATAATTCAGAAGTGGTTTAAACAATTAAAAAAAATTGATCACCTTGGAAGTTTGTCCATACTTCTAAGTGATTAAGTTCATTATGAATCAGCACCGGAACAAGTCTATTTCAGAAATAATAATCTATCAAGATTAGTAACAATGATGAAAGATAGTAATATACTCCACCTTGAATCATGCAAAGAAGAAAAATAAAAAACTTCCCCTTGAAAAATTCTATATAGAATTGATGATAAGAAAAATACAAATACTTCAGAGATAAGAATATAAGAAAATAGAACTTCAGAATTAAGAAATTAAAACTAAATTATATATTCTTATATTTTAACATTAAGTTCTGAACTATAAATTTCAGACTTCTGAGAAACAAAATTCAGAAATTCTGAATTTGGTTTTTTTAGATTTCTGAACTAAATGCATTCATAAGTTAACACTTAGCTCTGCATTATTAAATGAATTATCCAGAAAGATTCATCATGTCCAATTTACTCACTAGAAAGTTAAATCTTTTCTCATCAAGAGCCTTAGTGAATAAATCAGCCAATTGATAATTTGTCTGAACAAAGAACATTTCTATCTTGCCTTTTTCAACGTTGTCCTTAATAAAATGATACCTGACATCAATGTGTTTGGTCTTGGAGTGTTGAACAGATTAGCTGTAATTGCTATGGCACTCTTGGAATCACAATAAAGTGGTATCTTCTTGAATGTGTAGCCATAGTCTTTGAGGTGAATTTGCATCCAGATTACTTGTGGGCAACAATTTGCAGCTGCTACATATTGAGCTTTTGTAGTTGAAGTTGACACACAGTTTTGCTTTTTAGAAGACTAGCTGACAAGTCTATATCCCAAGAATTGACATGATCCAGAAGTGCTTTTTTTGTCTAATTTACATCCACCATGATCTGCATCTGCGAAAACTGTTAGTTCAAATCCAGAATTCTTAGGATACCAAAGACCCAATGAAGGAGATCCTTTAAGGTATCTAAGAATCCTTTTAGCAACAAGAAGGTGAGACTCTTTAGGATTAGCCTGATATCTTGCACAAATGCATGTGGCAAACATAATATCAGGTCTACTAGCTGTAAGATAAAGCAAGGATCTAAATATACCTCTGTAGTTCTTTTGATCCACAGATTTACCACTTAAATCTGTTTCAAGTTTTGTACCAGTGGCCAATGGAGTTTTAAAACTTGAACAATCAGATATATCATACTTCTTTAAGTCATTAACATATTTAGATTGATTAAACTCAACTCTCTCATCATACTCATTTCCAACTTAGATTGCATGATAGTCTCAAAAATTTTACAAAATTCTGGATTAGTAGAGGCAAATATTATGTCATCTACATAAATTTGTATCAAAATCAAATCATCACCTTCCTTCTTCATAAATAAAGTAGTATCAATTGTACCACTTTTGAATTTGGAATTCAGAAAGAATGTCGTGAGAGTATCATACCATGCTCTTGGAGCCTGTTTTATTCCATATAAAGCCTTATCAAGAATGTAGACAGGATCTGGAAACTCTTTGTTTACAAAGCCTTCAGGTTGATCTACATACACCTCTTTGTTAGAACTTAGAAATGTAAATCTGAACTTGCTAAGAAGAAACAAGTTGGTATCCAGAAGCACGCACTGCAGAAGCAAACTCATTAGTCATTAGTCCAGAAGCACCATCGTCAATCCAGAAGATTGGGCACCTTCTGGATTTTACTTTATGGCCTACACGTGCTTCAATGAAGTGGCATGTCATGCTTTTTGTGTGTAACTGATTCTGTTACTACTATAACTGACTTATCCACCAATGATAGGCTAGCTTGTTGACTTTTCCTATGTAATAGCATAAATAGGGATAGCATTCACTATGTAAAGTATTGATTGAACAGGAGAAAAACAGAGAGTGTAATTTGTGTATTGTGATCATCTTCATATCGAGTGAACTACAAATTAGAACTGTTCATTATGTCGTTCGTCATTAATTGCTTACAATTCTATACTACTTCTGATTAATTTCTTCGGCTTTACACTCTTATTATTCGTATCTTAATCAACTGTTCTCGAGTATTTGGGGATATGGGTTCCAACTATTGGTATCAGAACTGCCTAATCAATCTTTGATTATTTGATGTAATCCAGAATGGAGAAATCCCAATCACTTAGAATTGTCTCGATTTTAAGCAACTATGATCAATTCTACCCAGTTTAACGAGTTTTTATTGTTTTTACACAATTTTTCTCACATTCAGTGGTATTTCTAGCCAAAATTTGAGTTTCAGTATTCATTGACATACAAATCCATGTTATAGTTAAAAGAAATCGTTCTTCAACCTTTTTTTTTGTCTCTTAAAAACCTTCTACTATGTTTGTTTCTCTCAAACATGGAAAATCCTAACCAAAATACCATGTATACATCCGGCTCTCTCACAAAACCTCCCACTCTAATAAGGGAAGAATATCCTTAATGGAAAATTCGCATGATCAACTTCCTTGAAGGTCTAGATGTCAATCTCTACGCCTCTATACTGAATGGTCCTTTTATTCCAGTTTCCGTTATTCCGAGGGTACCTGCAACTGCTAGTATTGAAGAAATTCCAGCAAGGCATGTCCCTAAAGAAAGAGGGAATTGGACTGATGATGACATAAAGAAGACTGAGGTTGACAAAAAGGCAAAGACCCTTTTCATAATTGCCCTTCCTAATGATATCTTTCAATCTCTGGATCAATGTGCTTCAGCTAAAGATCAATGGGATTAGTTAGCCAACCAACTTGAAGGAGGATCCAAGATGAAGAAAAACAGAAGAGCTTAGGAACTGAATGAATACAACAGTTCTCAGGCCCTTCCAGAAGAATATCTTGAGCAGACATTTGATAGATTCAACACATTGATCAATCAATGTAAAAGATGTGACATCGTTAGGTATCATGAAGATTGTTGTTTCTTAAACGTCTAAATCTAGAATGGTGAAGTTTGTCCATGTCATTACAAGCTAACCAAGATCTGGAACAGTGGTCTTTACACGATGTGTTTGGTACTCTTCAAAGTCATGAGAAGGAAGTGGTGCTTAAGAAGACAAGTGTTGGCGGTCGCTTGGCCCTAATCTCTGAAACCAGAGGGTCAGGGAAAAAAACTAAAGATGCTGAGACGATATAGAGGCTGGTCTTTCTGGATCAGAAGATGAGCAAATGAACTCTTTCGTTGAGTCCTTGGTTCTTATTACCAGACAATTTACTAGGAAGTTTGGTAATCTTCCTTCCAGAACAATAAACGATATGACAACAGAAGTGAACGCCCTACTCTAGTCTACACACTAAGACATGAATTATTGTTGGTTCCAGATTCTCTTCTTCACAGATTAATCGATTGATTCATAAAACAGAGTATAAGCGGAAGCAATTTATATCGAATAATCAACAGTAATAAGAATCGATCAAAGATTGAGGAACAGATTAACTATGTATTATAGCCTGAATGATGATTACAGATACATGGAATGACGCACAGTAAGTTCTTCAATATAACGATTTGATCGGCAACTTCTACAGTAGAGAAAGGATCTATTTATACAAATAGAATACAGTAAAAGTCAACACCTTAACCTATTACAAACTAACACGTGTGAGAGATGGGAGCGTGTAACAAACTAATCAGTTGCAAAAGGTAGACATGCTTGATCTATGTGCCACGTCATCTTCTTCATCTTGTGGTTCATACTTTCAAAAGTGTAACAATCTCCCCCTAAGTATGCAACCAGCAGAGTGAAGTCTGTTCAGAAAGGAGCGATCTCAGATACAATCTTTGCAAGTTTGTTGATAACCTCTCTGATTGATAATAGGCTGTCAAGTCGTTTGATTGTCTTTTCAAGTACTTCTGGATTGTGTTCATTTGCACTCGTGGATATGTAACGTTTTGCAATGTATACAATTTTTGAGGAATATCGATGTGCATCCTTAATTCTGAAAAAGCTTCTTCTGTCTGGTCTTCTAAAGATGACCCCTTCTTCTGGTTGTAGTAAGAACTTACCAACTCTGAACGAAGTTATGTTCTCTAATTCCTCATTTGGTGCAGAGATGGCAAGATGATCAACATTGAAGTTTAGTCCTATCTGAAAGTCGACTTGTCTCTTGTATCTTAACAAAGACTTAATGCATTCAATGATTCTTGAATAGGCAACTTTGTCTTGGCTATCAATACCTCTGGCCATTTGGGCTTTCATGAAGTTTTCCTGAAACAGGAGATCAGAAGTATGAACAGATAATAAATCATTATCACAGAAGTACCTGGTTTGATTATCATCTCCTACTACTTCATATATAGTGTACCAGATCTCTGTATCTTCATATTGTGAGTGCTTAATGGCAGGGATACATTTGATAGGTACAGAGGTGTATACATCCTTTCTTGCTTGTCTGTGTGCCATAAATTTGTCTTTCACAGCATCACTCACATTATAGGCATTGGAGAAGTTGGGCAGTATTAAATAAATCTTTTGATCATTTGGAGCATACATGCTGTTTCTGATAATCTCGAGCTTTGGAAGATCAGTATTTCTCATTCTCTGAGCTGCTTCTTCACGAATATCCCTTCTCTGTGCCTTTTCTTGTTTTGACTTTTCTCTGGCTTCATTTTCTTTCTCTCTTTCTTCTTGTATTCTTGCTGCTTCTGCAGAGGCTTTTTCTGCTTTAGCTTTTTCTCTGATTTCAGCTTCAATTCGAGAAGCAGAGGCTTTTTCTGCTTCAGCTTTTGCTCTGATTTCAGCTTGAATTTGTTCTTCTTCTCTTTGTTTGTTCAGGGCTTCAACTTTAGCCTTTGATGCCTCAGCTCTGGCTCTGGCTTCCTTTTCTTTGGCTATTGCAGCTTGATTTGATGAGGAGTATGGTGTTTGTCTTGTGTTACTGACTACCTCAAGAATAAATTTAGCTAGTTCTGGATCTTTTGGAGGAGGCCCAGAGTGAGTGGCTAATGGAGTTGGAATCAGAGGGGTTTGTGTGTGTGAAGTTTGAGCAGGAGTTTGCTGCTTGGAGGATGATTGGTGTTTGTCAGAAGTAGATGGAGATGGCATTGGATTTGAGCTTTCAGTATTGGTATTGGGTTTGACTTTCTTGGATGCTGGAGCTTTCTCCCACTTCTGAGAATCAGGGTCCTGATCCTCAGACCTTTTGCGTTTAAGTTCTGCTTTTCTGCAGGCACACTCCTCCTTGGCTTTAAAGAATCAGAAAGAGAACTTACCAGACCTGTAAGCTGAGACAGAGAGGTTTCCATAGACGATAGCTTTAAATCCACATTTGAAGTGCATGCAGTTGTTTTGGAGACATACTTGGAGGAAAGACAATTAATGCGTTCAAGCATGGCCTTCTGGAAAACAGCCATGTCAGATTTCTTTACCAGAGAAGACTCAGAAGTGTCTGCAGAGGGATGAATAGCCTTGATAATTTTGTGAAGATCAGCCACTAAGGAACTATATTCATCAACTGAGATTGTGACTTCTGGAGTTGGAATTGCCTCAGGGATGCAGAAAATAGCCTCAGAATTAGCCTGGATTCCTTTATGCAGAGAAGAGTAATGATCAGAAGCTTGGCTCTGGTGGGTTGTAAAAGTTGTAGAAATGAGTTCTCTGAGGGCTTCTAGAGTTTGTGACTGCTGTTTTTGTTCGTTTTGAATAGCCAGAAGAATGGCATTTTGAGAGTCCAGAGAAAGTTTTAGATCCTCCACAGATCTCTGAATTTTATCACCAAATGCCTGCAACGCTGCATTGGTGACATATTTAGAATGGGTAACCGGTGTATCTCCAACACATGGAGCCCCTTTACTCTCGCATGCAGAGAGGCCCTCATTCACATCTGTTTTGACGTTGAGTGTGGAGGGACTTCCAACCTGTCTTCGAGGGCTGTTATTAACAGGCACCTCTTCGGTTGTTCTGATTGTCTCAACAGAATCCTCATCATCAGATGATGAGGTGTTGAAGACAATGTGCTTACCTTGATGAAGTGCAAACACTCCGGTAAGTGGTGCATCCTGTGGCTGTAACCCCTCTGATGGGATTTCATGAGCCTCTAAACTATCAGAAGATATGGACTTATCTTCTGAGATTCCTAAATCTTTGTTGGTCACAGAGACATCAACATTGTGTGGGGAAAGTGGCGAGTTCTGGGGCAAATGAACGCTTATATGTTCATCATTCTGTTGAGAGAATAAAGAATAGGTTTCCCCGGTTGTGCTTGATGCAGAGGAAGAAGTATCCACTGATCGGATGGTTTCTGGGTGGTTTGGACTGGGTTGTCCTTGGTCAATGAAAGTAGATGGGATGACATCTACCTTAGTTAATGAAGTTACCCTTTGGGATGTAGGTGAGATTCGCTCAATTGTGTCACGATGGACATCTTCAGTACCTTCTTTTAACAAGAGATCAGCATGGGTAGAACCACTCGGATGATCACTCACATTATTTTCAGCCTCATTCTCACTTGACCCCTCACTTTCTAGAACTAGCTCTAAGTGCTCTGGGGTAGAAATTTTCTGTTATGAGAAAATCATAGAGCTCCTATGAGATTGAAGATAAGAAGACCTAGATGGAATTAGGTTTAGCATGTACCTTGAAAGCTCTCTGGGAGAAGGATAGCCGTTGCGATCGATGGTTGGTCGATAAGTGCTCATAGAAGCAATTTTGCAAAATGGTTGAATTAATGGAGGCTTGAGTGCACCAATTGCAGGATAGGTAACCAGGGATATAAATCTTAGAAACATTAAAGGTGGAAGAGATTTTCCTTGGGTTTGATGGGTTACCTTAGTGTGCACAACAACTTTAATCTCTTGAAAAAGAAGGCTTGCGTAGTCCAAGGGGCGATTAAAAAACATGCCATACATGATGGTCAGAATGTTTCTACTTGCTTGATCGAGAGACCCAATTTTACAAGTGAGACTCTTGTTCAGCATAGAAACGAGGAGAGTCCACATTGGGGGTAACTGTTTTCTCTTGAATTCAGATAGTTTGCTTAGGGGTTCATTGTAACCAAGAAAGAGGATGAAGGATAACAATGCTTCAGCAGATGAGTTCGATTCTAGGGCTGGATTTGGCACAAATTCACCATCAATTAGTATCTGTGAAGGGGATAAATGAAAATACCTGCCTAATTTCTTCTTGGTAATGGGAATTTCCACAGCAGTATCAGGTTGATCAGGGTGACTGAAATTTCCAAGCAAAGTCTCATCATCATGAATATACATCGATTGCCACACTTCTTGAACGTAAATTTCAGGAACATTTGGGTTTGTCAGAGTTAGGGCTCGGTTAAGTTCATGTTCTTGGAGAAATTCAACCATGATTCTGAATTCGGACTGGTAGGTATTAGGATCAAGAAGAACCTGCGCATTGTTTGCTTTCAATGGCAGCTTGACGAACGGAGCACTATCGGCAGTGGAATCGACGAGACGTCCTTCGTCATCGTTAAGAGCTGGATTTGCAAGATGAGAAGCCATTGATGAGAGTTGGTGAGAATTGCAAGCAAGTTCGTGAGTAAGAGAGTATGAGCAGTAACAGTGGAGAGGGAGAAGACGGGTATCTGAAAATTGGGGATTTTATATGAGACCGATTTGGAATTGGAAGAGGTTTATGTATTGGGGGTAGAAGAAAACGGTTCAGGAAAGATGATGTAAGCACGCACGCTGGATACATGCAGTCACACAATGAATGACACGTGGAAAGAAGGAGTGATGAGTAAGACACGACTGTTTAAAAGAAAACTGAAGGGTTGTCGGCCTAAAATCGGTTGATTATCCCAAAAGTAAATAAAAAGAAAATATAAAACAATTTGTTGAGTAATTAAAGAAAATTAATTAAAAAACAAATTGAAATATATAAATCTGTTTATTTAGATTTAAAATCAGTCATTTGGTAAAAAAAATTGAACCAAATGAAAGTTTGATTTTTCATGAAAATAAAATAATAAGAAAAATTAAAATTGAATATAGAAATTTTAAATAACCTTGACGGCAAGAGTTAATAAAATGTATATATTCAATAAAATTTTTGGAATATTTTTATTCATAGAAAAAATATTTTGAAAGACATGTCAATTTTGAATCATCATCTAGGATAAGTTTGAAATGAATCATAGGCATTCTGAGAGACCTTGACGACAAGAGAAACACAGAATAAGAAGATTCAGAAGAAACTTAGGTGGATGAAAAAATTCATAAGACAGCTAACCTAGTGTTAGACTTTGAACTGCTTAAGTGATAAACTACCCTCTGAATGATAAATTCCCGTTGAATAATAAGCTCCCCCTTGAATGATAAGCTCCCCCTTGAATGATAAGCTCCCCCCTTCGCTTCAGGAATTGGCGCCTTTCTGATATAACTTGGATGAAAAGGAATAAAACGCAACA
This sequence comes from Silybum marianum, assembly GCA_036898165.1. NCBI lineage: Eukaryota > Viridiplantae > Streptophyta > Magnoliopsida > Asterales > Asteraceae > Silybum > Silybum marianum. The sequence goes on along the minus strand of CM072533.1, from coordinate 26,948,799 downwards.
AAATAAAACTTATACCAGAGGCGATCAAAGGTCTCTGAGTGCTTCTGGATGAAGTTCAGAAGACGATCGGAGATCTCTGATAACTTCTAAGAATAAAATGTACATGTTTAGCATTTCCAACTTGCTGATTAAAAAATTAAAACGCTTCTCATCCAGAGCTTTTGTAAAAATATCAGCCAGTTGGTAATCAGTAGAGACAAAATACATTTCTATGGTACCTTTTTCTACATGATCTTTGATAAAGTGATACCTGACATCAATATGCTTCGTTTTTTAGTGCTGAACTGGGTTTTCCATAATGGCAATTGCACTTTCAGAATCACAGAGTATGGGAATCTTATCATAGATCAGACCGTAGTCTCTGAGTTGGGTTTTCATCCAAATAACTTGGGAACAACAGCTAGCAGCAGCAACATACTCAGCTTCTGCAGTAGATGTTGAAACACAATTTTGTTTCTTGGATGTCCAGCTGATAAGTCGATTAACCAGAAGTTGACAGCTACCAGAGGTGCTTTTTCTGTCCAACTTACATCCTGCATGATCCGAATCTGTATATGCCATTAAATCAAACACAGAATTTTTAGGGTACGAGAGACCCAATGAAGGAGTTCCCTTTAAATATCTAAAAATTCTTTTGACAACAACCAAATGAGATTCTTTAGGATTAGCTTGATAACGAGCACAAAGACAAGTGGCAAACATAATATCAGGCCTACTTGCTGTCAAATATAGAAGAGAACCTATCATACCTCTGTATCCCATGATATCCACAGGTTTTCTAGAGGGATCAGGACCTAGTTTCATACTAGGAGAGATAGGTGTTTTCATAGTTAAGGAGTTCTGAAAATGGAATTTCTTTAACATGTTAGACATATATTTTGCTTGATTAATAAAAATACCAGAGGTACTTTGTTTAACCTGAAGTCCAAGAAAGAAAGTTAATTCTCCCATCATACTCATTTCAAATTCGGTTTCCATCAACTTAGAAAACAAATCAACTTCTGTTTGATGAGTAGAGCCAAAAATTATGTCGTCCACATAAATTTGAACAATAGTTAACATACCTTTGCCTCTTTTGATGAAAAGTGTGGTATCAATTTTACCTTTCTCATATCCTTTGCTGATCAGAAATTTGGATAAACGTTCATACCAGGCTCTGGGTGCTTGCTTTAAGCCATACAGTGGTTTGTCAAGAAGAAAAACATATTCTGGATGTCTTGAATCTTTAAAGCCAGCTGGTTGTTCAACATACACTTCCTCTTTGAGATTTCCATTTAGAAACGCACATTTAACGTCCATTTGATAGACTTTAATGTTTTTGTAAGCGGAGAATGCCAGAAAAAGTCTTATCGCCTCCAGTCTCGCAACAGGAGCAAAGGTTTCATCATAATCAATACCTTCTTCTTGACAATTTCCTTTTGCCACCAGACGAGCCTTGTTTCTGATCACAATTCCATCCTCATCCTTTTTATTTCTGAAAGCCCACTTAGTACCAATGGCAACTTTGCCTTTTGGTAATGGTACTAAGTTCCAAACTTTGTTACGCTCAAATTGAAGTAACTCTTCCTGCATTGCTTCTACCCAACTAGGTTCGACTAAGGCTTCATGAACTTTCTTGGGTTCAATTAGACTTAGAAAGTTAACATAGAAAGCTTCATTTGCTGTGGCGGATCGTGTTTTGACACCCTCATAAGGATTACCAATTATGAGATCTGGAGTATGTGATTAAGTCCATTTCGTCATCCTTGTTTGTGATATTGGTTGAGCTTGAACTTCGGTGTCAGAAGATGAGATAACTTCATCCGGAAATATTGATTCTGAACCTCTTGATTCTAAAGTCTCCCCCTCAGATGATGGAACAGAAGAATCTTCTGGACAATCAGATGAAACAGGAACAGAAGGAATTGAAGAGCTAGGTTCAGAAGAGGTAGGACCAGATAAAGTTATGCTAGAGGCATGAAGAACTTTAGGTATGCTGAAAGAAGGATTAGTTACAGCAGGTTCTGATCGCCCAGAAAGTCTTGAAAAAGGGCATCAATCTCGGATTCTCTAGATCCTGAAAGAAAGTCAGAAGTAACAGTATTAAGTTTGAGTTCTGAAGTAGAATATTCAGAGGTGAGTTGAGTTTGATCATCAAAATCAACGTTATTGCTCTCCATAACGGTTTTAGTTCTGAGATTAAAAACACGAAAGGCTCTGGAATTTAAAGAATAGCCTAAGAATTTTGCTTCATCTGATTTTGGATCAAACTTGCCAAGTTTGTCTCTGTCATTTAAGATAAAACACCTGCATCCAAAAATATGAAAGAATTTGACAGATGGTTTTCTTTTGTTAATAAGCTCATAAGAGGTTTTGAGATGCCTCTTGACAATTATGGAACGATTCTGAGTGAAACAAGCAATGGCTACAGCTTCTGCCCAGAAGTGAATTGGGAGTCCAGAAGCTGCAAGCATTGTTCTGGCTGCTTCGACCAAGGTTCTGTTGCGACGTTCAATGACACCATTCTGTTGGGGAGTGCATACAGCAGAGAAGTTCTGAGAAATTCCATTTGCAACAAAGTATGCTTCAAGTTTGGCATTCTTGAATTCAGTACCATTATCGCTTCTCAGCTGTTGAATCTTTTGGTGTAAAATAAATTGGATTCTGGTCATCATATTTTGAAGAACAATAGGAACTTCTTACTTTTGTCGAACAAAAGCAAGCCAAGTATACCTGAAAAATTCATCGATAAGTACCAGAATATACTTTTTACCAGAAAGACTCTGAATTGCAATTGGACCATAAAGATCGACGTATAGTAATTGCAGAGGTCTTATGCAAGAGTGTTCACTTTTTGTTTTATGAGATGCTCGTTTTATTTTTCCCATTTCACATGCAGGACAGAGGTGATCTTTTTGAAAATGAACTTCTGGAAGTCCAGATACCAAATTATGTTTTACAAGCATCACAAGATTATCAAAGTTTAAGTGAGACATTTTATGATGCCAGAGCCATGCAACTTCACTCTTTTTGGAAATAAGACATAAGGTTTCCTTACCATCCTTGAAGGTAAAATTCATCATGTATAGATTACCTTTTCTGTCTGCTCTCCAAAGTTCCTCACCTGCCTTAGAAAATAAGTAACAATGTTTTTCATCAAAGACGACAAGTATCTTAGAATCACATAGTTGACTTACACTTAGGAGGTTATGTTTCAAACCAGAAACATGAGCTACTTTAGATAAGGTAATGTTACCTTCCTGTAAAGTACCATAACCCTTAATTTGACCCTTATCATTATCACCAAACGTTACAGCTCCACCACTTTTGTCTTTAAATTGGGAGAGTAAGTTTCGTGAACCAGTCATGCGTCTCGAGCATCCAGAGTCAAGATACCAGATATGCACACGCTGTTTCTGCAATCAAGATCAGAGTTTCTTAGGTACCCATACCATTATGGGTCCTTTAACGTTAGTGTTTGTCTTATCAGCCTTTTGCTTTTGATTTGATTTGATAGAAGGTAAAGACGTATTCTTTGGATTTTTTGTTTTTCTATTTTGCTTTGTTTTATTTTTATTGAAGTACGAATGATTTACGATGAAGGAATTTGAAGTTTGAGAGAAAAATTTCTGTAATTTTAATAGTAGAAAAAAACATTCAGAATTCTGAAACATAGAAGATTTTATTGAATTTTCATTGCGACAATGATAATTACAATTATTCTTAGATCTGTCTTTTCTAGTATCAGTTGTTCTAAAGAACTTCCTATCTAGACTAGACGTATGTTTAGAATCTGAAGTATTCTTCAGCGGAGATTTCCTCGGATTTACCTTCTCAGAAGCTTTTGTATTTACTGAAACAGGAACAGAAAGAATACTATGAATTTGGATCCTATGTTTGAAATGTTTTGTAAAGAAAAGAACTTCAGAATATGAAGTTGAATAGTTCAGAAGTTCTGAACTAATGCTAGAAAGATAAATAAAGTCATCTTCATAAGTGCAAAATATATATTCAAAAGTTCTGAAGTGAAAATTTAGATGTTCTGAAGACAATTCAGAAGTGGTTCTGAAGAGCAAAGTTCAGAACTTCTAAATTTTCACTTCAGAACCTATTCAGAACTTCTAAATTTTCACTTCAGAACCTATTCAGAACTTCTGAATATATATTTTGCACTTCTGAAGATGACTTTATTTATCTTTCTAGCATTAGTTCAGAACTTCTGAACTATTCAACTTCAGATTTTGAAGTTCTTTTTTTTACAAAACATTTCAAACATAGGATCCAAATTCATAGTATTCTTTGGATCCTAACAATTATGAAAGTAGAAAAGCCATAAGCTGAGAAGAAGGAAGAAGAGATGAAGAGGAAGAAGGATGTATGCTACAGGTGTGGCAAATCTGGTCATTACTCAAAGGAATGCAAAAACACTCTCATCAAAGATAAAGCTTACTACAAGAATAAGTATAAGTATAACGAAGATGAGAGAGCAAAATATGATAAACATGAAAACTAGCTTTCTGATAAATAAGTGATACAGAGGCCATGTTCTGTGGAATAGCCATGTCAAGCGATACAGACGATCAACCATCTGAAACCCTGGTTTGTACTACCTCTGAATCCTCTGAATCTTCTACACTTGAGAAAACTATTTTAAACTTAACTCTTGATTTTGAAAATCTGAAACAAAAGCTTCTAAATGAGAAAAATATACGAAAAGACATTAAAAAAATCCTTTACTCTTATAGAGAGAGAGAAATATTTTTAAACGAGAAATGGATATTCTCACAGAAGAAAAACAAGAACTTTCTGAAGAAAACCAAAAGACTTCAAAACTCAAATATTCCATAGATAAAGCTTCTGATGGACAAGGATAGAGAAATTGATGCCAAAGAAAGTGACAGATTAAATTCTATAGCACTTAAAAACTATTTTTAAAAAGGAAAGTGAAAATTCCTGCACATTGATCTTCAAAAGAAGGAGCTCTTGATAAAAAATTATCGAGATGCTCAAAAGGTGCACGGAAAAATAGATACACAAGTTGGGAAAACAGGCCTTGGTTTCGAGGATCTGGATCCCGTTACGTGTAAAAAGAGATGTACTCTAGATTATGTATTTTGTCTGGGTAAAGAACTGTCACACCCCGCTAAAGCGGAAACACGAGGCGCGACAGCTCTACGGATGACACAGCCACAAATTTAGATAAACAACCATAGGCATTTAGAATATAATAGAAGTTTTACATATTGTTCTTTAAGTAAAATTACAACAATCCATAATTAAAAGAAGTCTTTGCCAAAACGTTCAAGTCTTCACGCGGTACACTTTTGGATCCTTACTAAGCTTTATCTACAGAAGCTTACTTATTACCCCTGAAAAGCATGATAAAAACAAGGTCAACTACAAAGAGTTGGTGAGTTCACAGGTTTTCATATGCACAAAACAGTTTTTATGCAGTTTTCAATTCTTGTGGAACGAACGTTCACACCAAGTATAAAATAGTGAAATTTATGAGCATTTAATTAATCCTTGTAATGAGAAACGTGTCAATGCATAATGTACTCTAGTTCATAGCAAGTATAGAGCCACCACTAAACCTTTCGACCATACAAAAATATCTTTTTATAATTCTACCTTAGCGGTGGAACTAAAACCCCACATATGTAGAACCTTCGTTTTTATAGGTATAGTGCACCCCTACCTGTAGTTTCTAGGTGGGATTGCTATCCACACCTCTACTTTGTCGGTTTTTAGGTGGGATTGTCCGTCCAAATAGCGCTTTCCACAAATACCCTCGGCTCCTCACTTGAGTTACTAGTAGTGTACAAACTTTTATGTTACATTTTACTCAAATACAAACTACTAGTGTACATGCCTTAGTGCTCATATCAACAATTTCACATTCTTTTACGTAAATAAATCAAGATTCAACATTAAACATGCTTTTCAGCCCAAAACATATAAAACATTAAAAGAGGGGCTGTGAATACTCACCTTTTAGCAAATGCTTCCAATTAAATACAAGACACGTCCGCTTGACGCCTAACGCTTTCCTATCAAAGCAAAATACCCAAATGACCACTTATATGACTAACGATTACTAAGAGAATGCTTATAAGTCCTTATATGTCCAACTTGATTATCTATAGTCCCGTTATACATAATGCACATGTGCTCTTTAATATGATAATTTATACCGAAAATGTAACATTATAGTCCTTCAAAGGAATAAAATTCATAAAATCAAACATTTAAGCATTTTCATTTTGTGACAGAAACTATAGGTCTTAAAAATGGTTAGTTTAGAGTAATATCCAAAATGATAAAATTTCCCATATTTTTATGTATGACACCTTACTGAGTTAAGGTCATTTTGACCAAATTTCATGCTCTAAAAAGATGTAAAAAGGGTTCAAATACTTTACACAAAACTATGTGACACAGCAGATATGACAGATTACACACTGTTAGTAAAACAACCATTTGAGGAGTTCTACTAATTTTTTTTGAGAAATTCCAGTTGGAATGTAAACATAACACATAGAGGGAACTTATAAAAGAATAATCACTCAATTTGGATGAGTTATGAAGGAGATATGACACCTCAAAGTTGCATGCACACATCTGTCATTGATTGACAGATTGCACTTTCAACTTAAATAAGTTGGTTAATATCTCAAAACTTCATATTTTTGAATGAGACCAAATGCATTTGAAAGCTAACTCAGTACATTGAATTCCAGAAGAAAAATCAAGTGATTTGGATGATTATTTAGAGAGTTATGGTTGTTTAAAGTAGGGTTTACCTACTGAAAAACTCCCAGATGCACATCCAACTTGTTCCGAGTGTTTGGGGGGTCAAAACTCAATGTTTTTTAGAGAGACCACTTTGATTAAAACCCCAACTCAATATATAAACTTTTAGAAGAAAAATCATGCCTTTTGAACAAGAAATTTTACAAGAAATGGGCGACATAATCATGATGTATAATCTGTCAGCACCAAAAATGCATTTTTACGAACCAATCCACCATACAAATGTGTTTTTGCATAGATTTATTGTGTTCTATGCTCTTGGAGTGTCCCTTGAGTTTTTAGAGAGAGAGAAGGGAAAATCTTGATTTTGAAATGTAAAAATGAGGGATTTTAGAAAAAAAAATTGTATTTATATGTGGGGTATGGGGGGAGGCCGGCCATGGGGGCCCAAAACCATGGTGTTTCATATATTATTTTATTAAATTAAATAAATATAAGGCCCAAAATGTTTTAAAATGTGATTTTTCTCAATTTTCACTTTTTTCCTCAAAATGCAAGCCCAAAAGTGGTTAAATTCTATAAAAATAAAAGTTTTATATTTAAAACACTAAAACTATATATTTTATGTAATTTGGATATAAATTAGAGCATTTGGCACTATATAGGACGTTTCAGATAATTACGGGTCCGAACCGGACTTTCTAAGCAACTACCGGGAACTCTAGAAATTTTTCGGCCAATCAAATCTAACTAACTCATATTCTTATAACTTATCTAAAATAACACTAACAAGGGCTTAATAAATACTAATTTAGAAGCTTAAATTTGACGGATGTCACAGTCTCCCCCTGTTAGAGGAATTTCGTCCCAAAATTTAATGATTGCTACTTCCAATGGATTTCTTTGCAAACAAATTATGATATTTACCTTTCATGAAATCCTCTTGCTTCCAGGTATATTCCAGCCCATACTTTGAGTTCCAACGAACTTTTATAATCGGAACCTTATTATGCCTTAATCGTTTGATCTCTCGGTCAAGAACTTCAACTAGTTCTTCCATAACGCGCATTTGTTCATTGACTTGAATCTCCTCCAATGGTAATACTAACGATTTGTCAGATAGGCATTTCTTGAGATTCGATACATGAAATGTATCATGAATGGCACTGAGCTCTTGTGGTAACTTTAACTTGTACGCCACTGGCCCGATTCTATCAAGTATTACAAATGGGCCAGTGTATTTAGGACCCATCTTGCCTCTCTTCCTGAAGCGTACTAGTCCTTTCCTTGGCGATACTTTCAGAATCACTTTATCACCTACTTGGAACTCTAACGGCTTTCTCCGACTATCCGCATAATTCTTTTGACGATTTCTTACTGTCTTGAGCCTTTCCTTGATAATTGAGATCTTGTCAGTGGTTTCCTGGATGATATCGGGACCGGTCAGTTGCCTGTCACCAATTTCCAACCAACTAAGTGGTGATCTACACTTGCATCCGTATAAGGCTTCGTATGGCGCACACTGAATGTTGGTGTGGTAGCTGTTGTTATAGGAGAATTCAACAAGTGGCAGGTGGGTATCCCAACTCCCACCTAAATCTATTACGCACGCACGCAACATATCCTCTAGCGTTTGAATGGTTCTCTCCGATTGTCCATCTGTTTGAAGAGGATATGCAGTGCTCAAATCCAATTGCGTACCCAATGCTTTTTGGAGTGATTGCCACAATTGTGACGTAAAACGAGTACTTCTATTCGATATAATAGAAATAGGTACCCCATGACGCGAAATGACTTCATTAATCTAAATTTGTGCACGTTTTTTTTTCCATACTGCAATCTTCACGAATGGGAATGAAATGGGCTGATTTTGTAAGTCGATCTACTATAACCCATATAGAATCACATCCTTTCCCAATTCTGGGTAGCTTGGTTACGAACTCCATGGTTATTTGCCACATTTCCATTGGGGAATTTCGAGTTGCTAAAGTAGATCGGCTAGTTTCTGATGTTCGGCCTTGACTTGAGCACAGGTTTAGCACTTTTTTACGCACAAAACAATGTCTTTGTTCATTTCTGGCCACTAGTATTATTCCTTTAGGTCTTTGTACATATTATCCGCTCCTAGGTGAACCGAATATCTTGATCAATGGGCTTCATCCAAAATGGTTGATAGTATATTACTAACCTTTGGTACCTAAACTCTATTTTCAAGGTAATGTACCCCATCGGACTTTGTTTGAAATTTCTTTTCCAAGTGATGTAGGGTCTCGTTCTTCAGATTCTCTATTTTCAACGATTCTTCTTGTGGTTCAAGAATTTGAGCTTTTAAACTCGTCTGAACAAACATTCCCATAGCTCCTACTCTTGACGGTTTTACTCTTTCTTTTCTACTTAATGCATCGGCTACTACGTTAGCCTTGCCCGGATGGTACTTTATTTTACAATCATAGTCACTAAGTAACTCAACCCATCTTCTTTGCCTCATATTGAGCATCTTTTGATCAAGGATGTGTTGAAGGCTTTGTGATCGGTGAAAATGGTGTATTTAGTGCCGTAAAGATAGTGTCTCCAGATTTTAAGTGCGAACACCACCGCTCCTAACTCCAAGTCACGGGTGGTGTAATTCTTCTCGTGAACCTTTAGTTGTCTTGATGCATATGCAATAACCTTGTTTTTTTTTGCATTAGTACGTATCCTAATCCTTGATGTGAAGCATCGCAGTAAATTATAAAGTTATCCATTCCTTCTGGAAGTGTGAAAATCGATGCATTACATAACTGGTGCTTAAGTGTCTTGAATGCTTACTCTCATTTTTCTCCCCAATTGAATTTCTTGTCCTTTTGGGTTAGTGTCGTCAGTGGTTGCGATCTTGGAAAAATTTGCGATAAATTGCTGGTAATAGCCTACCAATCCAAGAAACTGACGAATCTCTGTTGGTGTCTTCGGGGCTTCCCAGTTCTTAATGGCTTCAATCTTAGCCGGATCGACATGAATTCCTTTCTCATTTACTACATGGCCAAGAAAGTGTTCATCACGAATCCAGATTTCGCATTTGTAGAACTTGGCGTACAACTTTTCATTCTTCAGCAATTCTAGTATCAACCTCAGGTGTTGTTTCTGCTCCTTCTTATCGCGAGAATAAATGAGTATGTCATCTATGAACACGATCACGAACTTGTCTAGATATGGTCGACATACTCTATTTCAAATCTATGAAGATTGCTGGTGCATTTGTTTATCCAAAGGGCATAACTAGGAACTCATAATGGCCGTAGAGAGTCCTAAAAGCCGTTTTGGGAACTTCTACACGGACCCTCATTTGATGATACCCCGATCGAAGATCGATCTTTGAGAAGTATGTAGCACCTTGTAGTTGATCAAATAAGTGATCTATTCGAGGAAGTGGGTATCGGTTCTTGATAGTCAACTTATTGAGTTCTCTATAGTCGATGAACATTTGGAAAGACCCATCCTTCTTTTTAACAAATAAAACTGGAGCTCCCCAAGGTGAAGAGTTAGGCCTAATGAATCCTTTATCGAGCAGCTCTCAAAGTTGTTCTGATAATTCCTTCATTTATGATGGTGCCAAATCATAAGGTGATTTCGCCACAGGCACAACTCCTGGAATTGAGTCAATGTGGAATTCAACTTGTCTTGGTGGGGGTAATCTGGCAACTCATCTGGGAATGCCTCAGGAAAATCCCGACCTATCGGAAGATCTTGAATAGTTCTTAGTGTAGTGCCCTATAGTTCTTAGTGTAGTGCCCTATCTTCTTATAAACAAGGCAGGCTCGCATGGTGAGTGTAAAACTTGTTACACTTCGATGTGGGTCCACGATGCTGCCTATGTTCCTGAGGTCCTTACTCCAAAATTTCTTGCTGGTTTCTAATTCCTCCATGAACTACTACCAACCCTCTTTCCTTGCTGAATTCGTTGTGCGGTGAGTTGTGTTATGTTCGGTCTTTAATGTTCAGGATTCTCTCCCATGTTGCATAAGGATCTCCTTGTAAGCAAGATTTTAGAATCATATTTGGAAGAAAAAAAAATTTGGTTTGATTAAAATTTTGTACAACCATGATTGTAAAACTGTTTATTAAAAAAATTTAGTTGTAGAGTTTTGATGTTTCAAAAATTTGAGAATTTAAATTTACAATAAGTGATCATGTCACTTTAAAAGTTTGCATAAGAGAAGTTGTTCATCAAAATTCAAATATTACAAAGAACATCACAAACAAAAAAAAATAAAAATCGATACCACATGATCTTAAAGTGCGAGTAAACATTCACGGAAATCCAAATTACATAATTCATAAATGAAAATGTTTGCAAGGGGATCACGTCAGAAAAAACAAGCAAGGATCAGGACTAGGAATACCAACACTGTCACCATAACACTGGCCATCAAGCACACAACCTCCACTCTTCTTCCAGTCTTCCTGGCTGCATTGGCGTTTTACCACGCCCGAGTTGAACACGTACACAAGGTCAGCCAGTTCCACTAAACCTGTCAATGACTGTCCCTGCTAATACCCTAGCTCCGCAGTCATGGATATCTAGTGACATAGCATGCATACACCGAGCCTCTTCCCTGTTCATGCCGAGCAGGTATCCTATTGGTACTACTTGTACCACCGGGGGGTGTCCTAGTGTGGGGTTGCGTTGACGTTAGTGCTACTTTCCTAGGAATTCATATCCATTTTTTTTAATAGTTTCCCTAGTCCGTAACCAGTTCGTTTCGGGATTTGTTGATCCGAGTTGAGGTAATGGTGAAGCGGGTGATGCTTCAAGTTGGTTGTTTTGCCTCCTTTCACTAGTAATTTCCCTCTCGGGATTAGTGTAACTGTGGGATGGATTGCTGCGGGGACGTCCGGTAACATATCCCGATTTGTCGGCTGAGTACTTCACGCTAGAAGAAGACGAGGATGATTATGATGACTTCGTGATACTGAGATACGAACAATTCTTAGAGTCTACGTATGGAGGTAGTTAATAGTGTACCTAATCTCTAGGCGCATTAGTGTAGATGCCTATACTACACTATTGGCTAGTCGTACCACGCGTGATTTTTGTAAATATATATATATATATATATAAATCATTTTGAACATACTCTTACTATAACTATTTCTAGTTTGTATGCATCGTCCCTTAATCAAACAAAGGTGATCAGACTCTGTTTAATTGAGGTCCAATAATACACCCCAGACGCAGTCATAATAATACTATGTTTATAATCTTTGATTGTTGTTTTTGGCTATAGTTGAGGCTTTCCAAAGGAAAACCAACTTTCTCTATAACCTATGGCTCTGATACCAAATCTGTCACACCCCGCTAAAGCGGAAACACGAGGCGCGACAGCTCTAACGATGACACAGCCACAGATTTAGATAAACAACCATAGGCATTTAGAATATAATAGAAGTTTTATATATTGTTCTTTAAGTAAAATTACAACAATCCATAATTAAAGAAGTCTTTGCAAAAACGTTCAAGTCTTCACGCGGTACACTTTTGGATCCTTACTATGCTTTATCTACAGAAGCTTACTTATTACCCCTGAAAAGCATGATAAAAACAAGGTCAACTACAAAGAGTTGGTGAGTTCACAGGTTTTCATATGCACAAAACAGTTTTTATGCAGTTTTCAATTCTTGTGGAACGAACGTTCACACCAAGTATAAAATAGTGAAATTTATGAGCATTTAATTAATCCTTATAATGAGAAACGTGTCAAGGCATAATGTACTCTAGTTCATAGCAAGTATAGAGCCACCACTAAACCTTTCGACCACACAAAAATATCTTTTTATAATTCTACCTTAGCGGTGGGACATAGCAAGTTCATAGCAAGTATAGAGCCACCACTAAACCCCACATATGTAGTACCTTCGTTTTTATAGGTATAGTGCACCCCTACCTGTAGTTTCTAGGTGGGATTGCCATCCACACCCCTACTTTGTCGGTTTTTAGGTGGGATTGTCCATCCAAATAGCGCTATCCACAAATACCCTCGGCTCCTCACTTGAGTTAATAGTAGTGTACAAACTTTTATGTTACATTTTACTCAAATACAAACTACTAGTGTACATGCCTTAGTGCTCATATCAACAATTTCACATTCTTTTACGTAAATAAATCAAGATTCAACATTAAACATGCTCTTCACCCCAAAACATATAAAATATTAAAAGAGGGGCTGTGAATACTCACCTTTTAGCAAATGCTTCCAATTAAATACAAGAGACGTCCGCTTGACGCCTAACGCTTTCCTATCAAAGCAAAATACCCAAATGACCACTTATATGACTAACGATTACTAAGAGAATGCTTATAAGTCCTTATATGTCCAACTTGATTATCTATAGTCCCGTTATACATAATGCACATATGCTCTTTAATATGATAATTTATACCGAAAATGTAACATTATAGTCCTTCAAAGGAATAAAATTCATAAAATCAAACATTTAAGCATTTTCATTTTGTGACATAAACTATAGGTCTTAAAAATGGTTAGTTTAGAGTAATATCCAAAATGATAAAATTTCCCATATTTTTATGTATGATACCTTATTGAGTTAAGGTCATTTTGACCAAATTTCATGCTCTAAAAAGATGTAAAAAGGGTTTAAATACTTTACACAAAACTATGTGACACAGCAGATATGGCAGATTACACACTGTTAGTAAAACAACCATTTGAGGAGTTCTACTAAATGTTTTTGAGAAATTCCAGTTGGAATGTAAACATAACAAATAGAGGGAACTTATAAAAGAAGAATCACTCAATTTGGATGAGTTATGAAGGGGATATGACACCTCAAAGTTGCATGCACACATCTGTCATTGATTGACAGATTGCACTTTCAACTTAAATAAGTTGGTTATTATCTCAAAACTTCATATTTTTGAATGAGACCAAATGCATTTGAAAGCTAACTCAGTACATTGAATTCCAGAAGAAAAATCAAGTGATTTGGATGATTATTTAGAGAGTTATGGTTGTTTAAAGTAGGGTTTACCTACTGAAAAACTCCCAGATGCACATCCAACTTGTTTTGAGTGTTTGGGGGGTCAAAACTCAATGTTTTTGAGAGAGACCACTTGGATTAAAACCCCAACTCAATATATAAACTTATAGAAGAAAAATCATGCCTTTTGAACAAGAAATTTTACAAGAAATGGGCGACATAATCACTGATGTATAATCTGTCAGCACCAAAAATGCATTTTTATGAACCAATCCACCATGCAAATGTGTTTTTGCATAGATTTATTGTGTTCTATGTGTTTGGGTCATAGATTATCACTATCATAGATATGTTTCACATATCTTGGTGTATAATCTCCCCTTAGAATTAACAAATTCGTGGATGGTTGAAAAACAACAAAGAACACCAAAAAAATAGGGTTTTCAACAAAATTTGTAAGAAATGATGAGGGTAAAGTTGTTACCTTGTTTAATTGATGACTAGAGCTTCAAGGCTTTGATGAATATTGATTTTTGATGATGAAATGAGCTTGAATTTGGCTGGAGAGTGGAAGAAGGAGATGCTCTTGGAGTGTCCCTTGAGTTTTTAGAGAGAGAGAAAGGAAAATCTTGATTTTGAAATGTAAAAATGAGGGATTTTAGAAAAAAAATTGTATTTATATGTGGGGTATGGGGGGAGGCCGGCCATGGGGGCCCAAAACCATGGTGTTTCATATATTATTTTATTAAATTAAATAAATGTAAGGCCCAAAATGTTTTAAAATGTCATTTTTCTCAATTTTGACTTTTTTCCTCAAAATGCAAGCCCAAAAGTGGTTAAATTCTATAAAAATAAAAGTTTTATATTTAAAACACTAAAACTATATCATTTATGTAATTTGGATATAAATTAGAGCATTTGACACTATATAGGACGTTTCAGATAATTACGGGTCCGAACCGGACTTTCTAAGCAACTACCGGGAACTCTAGAAATTTTTCGGCCAATCAAATCTAACTAACTCCTATTCTTATAACTTATCTAAAATAACACTAACAAGGGCTTAATAAATACTAATCTAGAAGCTTAAATTTGACGGATGTCACAAGAACAAAAACCCGATTGTTCAATCATATATGAACAATCTGTGTTTAAAAGGACAAAGTATGAGAATGGCCATAAAACTCGAAAACTCAAATATAAAAACATTAACTATTCTTCTGAAAGGGTTAGTCAAGTTAATTTGAAACAAATTCAGCGGAAGGATATATTTATTTTTGAGTCATTCTCTTATATCACCTTAAACCTTGAAGTTGATGAGTTCATACCAATTCAAGCAGAAGAAGAATTAACACTCAAATTTGAAAATGATATTCTTCAAACTCTGGTTGATTGTTCAACTCAGCAAAGTACAGATCTTAAAACAAAATCTTCGGAAAACTATCCTGAAATAACTCTCTGTTCCTTTAATGATTTAAATCTTACTCAAGAAACAGAAAATGATTCAGAAGTTGTCTATCCTTGGGAAAACGATGATCAACTTACTGATGATTTCTTTGACATGTCAAACAAATTACTCATTAAATTTGAGAATCTTATGCCTCCTACTTATGTTCCGTTTAAATGTATAAAGAATAGCAACACTCCCTTCTTATACACTAATGAACCACATGAAGTGCGGGCATTTGGACCATAAGTTAGACGACTTTCAAATGGAATACCCCTCTCCTCTGTTCCTCTTAAAGAACAGAGAAAAGAGGTCTCCATTCATCCAGGTTTTCTTGGAATGTGCTTACAAGCTAAGTCATGTTTGGAACTTGAGAAAGAAGCTGAAATCAAGCAGGATGCTAAACTTGCGCAACAAAACCCAAAGTCAAAGCCTCAGAAGTACACTTATGAACATAAAGCAAAATGGAAGGTTAATGTTCCTAATTCTTCTATTTCAGTAAATCCTTCCAAAGAGACAAGAGAGAAGATGTTCAAGACAAAACCTACAAATAAGTATCATTCAGTTCCTAAGCATAAGTCTAGGCTAGATAAGAAGTTCTTTCGAACAACTGATGCTAGAATAGACATGAATAAAAACTATTGTAATTATCATTCAAGTAATGAAAATTCAATGGATTCTTTTATGTCCTAGAGCTCTGAATGTTTCTCTCTATTTTTCAAACTCAAACAATTCTTCTCTAATCAAAACTATTTTTCTTCTTACTCCCAGAAAAGATCAAATCTTAAATATCTGAAGTCAAATAAGTCTGAGCTAAAACCAGATAAACCAGAAGTTTTCAATAAATCTGTAAAATATTCTGAATACAAAAATAATATCAATACGAATCAGAAACCTAACTATAAAGGACCCATTATGAAATGGGTACCTAAATCTCTATGATTTTGATTGTAGAAACAGTGTGTGCACATCTGGTATCTTGACTCTAGATGCTCGAGGCACATGGCTGGATCAAGAAACTTACTCTCGATGTTCAAAGATAAACCTGGTGGAGCAGTAATGTTTGGAGACAATGGTAAGGGTCAAATAAAAGGCTTTGGTACTCTACAAGAACGTAACATTACCTTGTCAAAAAGTAGCTCATGTTTCTGGATTGAAACGTAATCTTTTAAGTGTGAGTCAACTCTGTGATGCTAAAATGTTAGTTGTTTTTGATGAAAAACATTGTTACTTAGTGTCTAAGGCAGGAGAAGAGCTGTGGAGAGCCGACAGAAAAGGTAACCTGTAACTGATGAAGTTCACTTCTAAAGATGGTACAAAAACCCTCCGTCTTAGCTCCAAGAACAGTGAAGTAGCTTGTCTCTGGCATCATAAACTCTCTCACTTAAACTATCAAAGCCTCAAATTAATACCCTGGTTGAGGGCCTCCTAGAGGTTCACTTCCAGAAGGATCATCTCTGTCCTACTTGTGAAATGGGAAAAATCAAAAGGGCCTCCCATAAAACAAAGAGTGATCATTCTTGTCTAAGGCCTCTGCAAATGCTAGCTGTTGACTTCTGTGGTCCCATTGTTGTGCAGAGTGTTTCGGGCAGAAAGTATATACTTGTGGTGATTGATGAATGATAGTTGGCTTTGGCACAGAAGAATGTCACATCTGAACTTCAAAGCCATTTCTGAACTGGAAAGACACAACTCTGTAAGAGGACTACCAAAGATTAGATTTGACAAGAATTCCTTATGTTCTGCATGTGAACTAGGCAAAATCAAAAGAAGCTCCCATCCTCTGAAAATGCAATTTGCATGCAAAGCTCCACTTGAAATGCTACATATGGATTTGTGTAGACCAATGAAGAATCAAAGCATGGGTGGAAAGAAGTATATTCTTGTAATTGTAGATGAATATTCAAGATATACTTGCGTTGAATTTTTAAGACTCAAATCTGACACTTGTGAAAGGCTCATTCCTTTTCTGAAGAAAATTCGAGTTCTCCTTCAACTACCAATCCCAAAGATCAGAAGTGATAATGGCACAGAATTTACAAATTCTACACTTCAGAAATTTTTGGAATCTGTTGGTATATCACACAACTTTTTCGCTGCCAGAACTCCTCAACAGAATGGTGTTGTTGATGGGAAAAATAGAACTTTGGTAGAAGCTGCAAAGACCATGCTAGCATATTCTGAACTCCCTTTGTCTCTGTGGGCAGAAGCAATTGCAACTGCATGATTTACTCAGAACAAGACTATTCTTAATAGAAAACTACTTAAAGAAAACCCTCTATTGATTACTTTAAAATCTTTGGTTGCAGGTGTTTTCTTCTGAACGATACACAACATCTAGACAAATTTGCACCTAAAGGTGTAGCTGGTATCTTTGTTGGCTATTCTCAAAGATCCAAGGCATACAGAGTACTCATCAAAGGAACTCAAAGGATCATTGAGACTTCAAATATCAGATTTCATGAGCCAACAGTGACTTCTGAACAAGAGAGTTCAGAACTCAAGCTTAACCAAGTTCCTGAAATTTTGGATTCAGAGAATAACAAGACAGATCACACTTCGAAATCTAAAACTTTACTTAAATCCAATTTAGACACATTATGCCAAGACTTATTTGATATTTCTGTGAATGTTTCTGCAGATTACCAAAATCCTTCTCTTCTCAGAAGTATTCCAGAAAAAGAATCTACAGAACCCACAATATCAAATATTTTTTGGACCACCTATCTCAACCTCAAATTCAGATCTTCCTACTTCTGAACCTGTACAAGTCATTTCAGAAACAGTTCAAGTCATTTCTGAACCTGTTGTTCCTGTTTCTGAACCTACCCCAACTATTTCTGAACCAGTACAAAATATTCAATTTGAGGGGGAGACTTCAGATCTACATTCAGTTATCAATCATGGTACTGAACCTCAAGCAATCATTGATGATTATGACTCCTTCAACAATGTCTCATTTGTTCAATCATTGCCAAATGTGAACAAATGGACATCAAGTCATCCAATTCATCAGATTATTGGTGATGCATCAAAGGTGTACAAACAAGGTCAGCCACAACAAATGAGTGTTTGTATGTGAAGTTTTTAAGCAGTATGGAACCCAAAAAGCCATATGAAGCCCTTCAAGATCCAGAGTGGGTTTTAGCAATACAAGATGAGCTAAATCAATTTGAAAGAAACAAGTCTTTAGATTGATTCCAAACCCAAAAGGTAAATCAATTATTGGCACCAAATGGCTTTTCAGAAATAAAAAGGATGAACATGGGATTGTTGTGAGAAACAATGTAAGACTTGCAGCTAAGGGGTATTGTCAACAAGAGGGATTGATTTTGAGGAAACCTTTGCTCCTGTTGCAAGACTAGAAGCTATCAGAATTTTTCTTTCATATGCTCACAAAAATATGAAGGTGTTTCAAATGGATGTTAAGTGTGCATTTCTGAATGGAATTCATCATGAAAAAGTGTATGCTGAACAACCAGAAGCCTTATATGGACTTAAACAAACACCAAGAGCATGGTATGACACTCTCACAACTTTTCTTCTGAACTCCAAGTTCAAAAGAGGTACAGTAGATACCACTTTATTTCTGAAACAGGAAGGTGATGATATGATATTAATACAAATATATGTAGATGATATTATGTTTGCTTCTACTAATCCAAAATTTTGTAGAAATTTTGAGAAAATCATGCAAACTGAATTTGAAATGAGTGTGATGGGAGAGTTGACATTTTTTCTTGGTCTTCAAGTAAAACAACTTCCCACTGGCATATTCATTAATCAATCTAAGTACATTTCTGACTTACTTAAGAAGTTTGACATGTCTGACTATTCTAGTATTCAAACTCCAATGGCCACTGCAACAAAATTGGAACCTGATTTGAATGGAAAATCTGTTGATCAGAAAACGTATAGGGGCATTATTGGATCATGGTGGTTGTAAACTAGACATAAAAGGTAAATCTGGATCATGTCAATTTTTAGGAGATAGACTTGTGAGTTGGTCTTCAAAGAAGCAGAATTGTGTTTCAACTTCTACTGCAGAGGCTGAATATGTTGCTGCTGCAATTTGTTGCTATGCAAACAAAGCTAAAAGACTATGGTTACACATTCAGAAAGATACCTCTGTATTGTGACTCAAAAAGTGTCATGGCAATTAATGCAAATCATGTTCAACACTCAAAGACAAAGCACAATGATGTAAGATATCATTTTATCAAAGATAATGTTGAAAAAAGTAATATTGAAATGTTTTTTGTACAGACTGATTATCAATTGGCTGATTTATTTACCAAAGCGCTTGATGAAAAACCTTTTAACTTTTTGGTAAGTAAATTGGGATGATGAATATGTCTATGTAAGTATTAAGCATCAATTAAGAATTAAAAATTATGTTCTGAGTTTATTCAATCAAATTTCTGAGAAATCTTAACTTCAGAATTTCTGCAGTTATGTTTTCAGAATTTTATATTTCATTAATCAGAAGAATAAATTTTAATTTCCAAAATTGATTGTCTTACAATACTTGATTTTTTTTTCATTTCTCTATCTTTTATTTCTAACAACTTTGATGTAATAGCACTAGGTAAGGGGGAGAATCATAGTTATTCTTGATTCAAGGGGAGTGAGACTCAAATCCAAGTCTTTAGTACTCTCCTATATCATCCAATATCTGAAATGGTGGGTAAAAGATCAAAACATACAAATCTGAATAGTATGGACAAACTTCTGAATATAAATCTTTTTCCATATTGTTCAAACCTACTTCTGAATTATTAAAATGGTTTATATTTTTCAGAAGTTTGTAGAGTTAAATGATTTTCGTGGATATGAAGTTTTAAAAGTAAAGTTCTGAACTCATTTTGAAAGTTCTGAAGTGTTTCTGAATCATTTCATTCAAACTTCTGAACTTATTCTCAGAAGTTCTGAACTTCTTCTGAAGTTTTTGAACTTGTTCTCAGAACTTTTCTTCCCGTTCTGAAGACTAATCGTGTGCCACGTGTTTTAATTTTATTGGTCCATTCCTAAACACGTCGATTAAACGGTTCATTTATCTGAATAAATGATGATTACTTCTCTATTCACCATTACTATTTGCCCACGTGTCCATCCACGATTATCCAGACATTAATAATCCATGGATTCGTCGTCATCTTCACTTTTTAGCAATCTGTCCCTCCGAAATCTCTCTGTGTTTATTGATTTTCATTCAAACTCAAATCCGTACTCATTTTCAACAATGTCTACTTCCAATGTTCAACCTGAAAAGTCGTGCTTTAGTGACAATAATGGATCATCAAGTGATGCTTCATTCAAAATTGTTCGCAAGAAGATAATGGTTGGATCAATGGAGATCAATCCAGAAGATGAACAAATACTGAAAGACACTGCTACTACTTTAATTTATGAAGCTGGCCCTTCGAATCCAAACCCTAACCCTAACCCTAACCCGCGCACTAAAAAAATTGGGGAAACCCAAATTGAGCCCATTGAAGTGGCTTCTAATTCGAATGTTGGTGTTGCTGATTCTCATTCTCGTGCACAAAGTAGTGATGGCCCTGATTTGTCATAGTTGTACGTCCCTGAAAAAAATACTTGACATCAAGAAGAACAATTGTGCTCTGAACTTTAAGTCTACTGATTTCAATGAAGATCAAATGATTTTGATTGAAATTTTGAAGAAACATCACCTTCGATCTCCCTTATCCAGAAAGTTTTTGGTCCCTGCTTCATATCTACAACAATGGTGGTTTCAGGCTGAAGTCGATGAAGAGGCAGATGATATTTCCTCATATGTTCATGAATATAGGGTATGTATCTCTGTTGAAGATGTTCGAAATATTCATTTTCTTCCCAAGGCAAATGAAGTTGTTGGGAAACCTTCATTTGATCCCATTCCATCTTCTTCTGAGATGATTTTAGACTTTATGAAGTTAGGCTATTCTGAACAATTGAATGCTTTAAGTTCTTCCAGAAGGAAGTGTTTATCCCCAATCTGGTATTGCCTATTTACTATTTTAAACACTTTCCTTTCTGGGAATAGTTCACGCTTGGACCAAGCTTCCACAAATGGTAGGATCATTTTTCATGGTGTTGCATTTAATAAGCACTATGATAATGCTTCACTTATATTTGAAGAACTAAAGTCTGCTGTTTTGAAGAAATCTACCTACAACTACATACCTTTTCAGAGATTTTTTCAAACATTTATCAAAGGTGCCATGAAAGTTGTTCCTGCAATTCCTGTTCTAGCTCATGAGGTACATGTTGAACTCTTTTCTATGGATAGTCTTAGGCCACCAAATGCAAAATTACAATTTCCAAATGCATTACCACTTACATATTATTTACTTGCATATGTAAATCCAAACAATAGGATTCTGAATGAGTACTATGAATCAATGGGACTACCAAAACCAGTAATCTCTTCCCCTGATTCCAACAAGAGTGGTGAGCATTGTGAGGTGTCTAGAATCCCTAGGCAGAGTGGGGAGGCTGTTCATGGGGGAGAACAACCTCATGGTGTGAATAGGAAAAATGTAAATGAGAGGTTGGGTAGAAGAGTAAGAAAAAGAACTGAAGAGGGGAGAACACAGGTAAAAGAAAAACAAACCTGTGATCCAACTGTTCTAAGCTGGGCACCCACATCATCTATTACTTCACAATCTTTGGTGGGTAATATTGAAAAAGCCAGTGAGCCCATGGCAAATCTTGTTAACCCCCCCCCCCCAGCCACTCACCCAGCGCTCAACAGAAGGGTGTTTCAGAAACACACATGGGGCAACCAGCTCATTTTCCAATAGGTTCCCATTTGGAAGAACCTATTGTTGAAAAACAAGGAAATATGTCCCCCCCTTCGCGGCTTTGAGCACATTGTGTCTAAGAGTCCACTCAATCTAGAGCCTAATGAACCACTCAATGTGGAATTTTTTCACACAAGCACACATTTTGCAGATGTCCCAATGCAAAGTGTTTGTCACATTACTACAACAGCTATAGATATACCTACTGCAGGATATCAAGGATTGGTTGGAAATCCTGGTGGGGGTGAACATCACTAAAGCCCCATGCACATAATCTTTTGTGGTTCATGATGTTGTGGCATCTACAGGCCAGCCTTCTTCTGAAGGACTGCAAACAAGACCATTTGTTGGTTTTAGACCCTTTCCCACATCCTCTGAATTCTCAGAATTCAAGGATTTTTGTACTTCTGAGTTTGCAAAGATTCAGAAGGACATCAAGGATTTGACGGATAAATCTCATAAGGTGATGGAGGATAGGTTGAATAAGCAGGAGGTAACAGTGGTGAATAAGTTGAATGATTTTCACCTATCAACTTCAAATGTTCTACAATCTTTCAAGCAGGCAATTCTGAATGCCTTTTCTGAAGTTGTTTCAACAGTATATTTTCTGAAGACTTTTATGCCTTCTACTTCTTCTATGACATCTCTCAGATTCTGAATCAACTTTCTTAAATTCAGAATTCTTAGTCACCTTTGGATGATAGACTCTCTGTCTTAGAGTGTAGGCCTCAAGCAGATACTTTGAAGAGGAGCCTTGATGATCAGGATCCTGATAATCAAGAGGGGGAGAAGAGACAGAACGTATCTGAAGATGTTGAGATACCACAAAATCAATCTTCTGAAAAATCTTCTGAAGAAATTCAGAATGTTTTTGGTGAAGATGTTAATAGAGTTTCTGAAGCTATAGAGGACATTTTACATGCTGAAATAGAAGGTCAAGAAGCTGAACATATTACTTCTGAAGAACTAGTTGAAGAAGGATATGAGACTGAAAAAATGTCTCATGATTCTGAAAGAAATATAAGCTCAGAAGACACAGATATTGTTCCTGATTTTAATGAAGAGATGTTGAATGAATATTTGGCCTTTGAAGAAGCCCTTGGAGAACCTGGTGATCTTTCAGATGTGATACTATTTGAAGATGAAATGGAGATGGAGGAAAATGTTGAAGAAGAAGTAAATGAAAATAGAGAAGTGGTGATTTGGAGACCACAAATTCTGAACAGGTTGGATAATGATGAAATATCTGAAAACCTTTGGAGGTTAATATGTCAATTCTACTGGGTATACTTAATTCTGAATAATCCAACGAATCTGGAGTGTAAATTCTTGGATGAAAAATTGGCTATCTTCAAATATTTTGTGAACCAACCAGCTGAGTACTTTGACAAAGAGATGGACTTGTGTCATATGCATGATGTTGAAGTCTTAGATGAAATTCTGATGGTCTTTTCTGAAAAGTTAGAAGTTAGATTCAGACCTTGCATTGTTATTCCTTTGATCAATTTGCCTTTTCTTGAAGAACCTATCATTGATCAGGTATATGAAAGAGAAAATCTGTATGATAATTCTGAAGCTAGTCAACTTATCTTTCGAGAAGATACTTATAGTTATCTGTACAGAAGAAATTTGAAGTATTGTGAGGTGTCTAGAATCCCTAGGCAGAGTGGGGAGGCTGTTCATGGGGGAGAACAACCTCATGGTGTGAAGAGGAAAAATGTAAATGAGAGATTGGGTAGAAGAGTAAGAAAAAGAACTGAAGAGGGGAGAACACAGGTAAAAGAAAAACAAACCTGTGATCCAACTGTTCTAAGCCGGGCACCCACATCATCTATTACTTCACAATCTTTGGTGGGTAATATTGAAAAAGCCAGTGAGCCCATGGCAAATCTTGTTAACCCCCCCCCCCCCCCCCGGCCACTCACCCATCGCTCAACAGAAGGGTGTTTCAGAAACACACATGGGGCAACCAGCTTATATTCCAATAGGTTCCCATTTGGAAGAATCTATTGTTGAAAAACAAGGAAATATGTCCCCCCTTCACGGCTTTGAGCACATTGTGTCTAGGAGTACACTCAATCTAGAGCCTAATGAGCCACTCAATGTGGAATTTTTTCACACAAACACACATCTTTCAGATGTCCCAATGCAAAGTGTTTGTCACATTACTACAACAGCTATAGATATACCTACTGCAGGATATCAAGGATTGGTTGGAAGTCCTGGTGGGGGTGAACATCACTAAAGCCCCATTCACATAATCTTTTGTGGTTCATGATGTTGTGGCATCTACAGGCCAGCCTTCTTCTGAAGGACTGCAAACAAGACCATTTGTTGGTTTTAGACCCTTTCCCACATCCTCTGAATTCTCAGAATTCAAGGATTTTTGTACTTCTGAGTTTGCAAAGATTCAGAAGGACATCAAGGATTTGACGGATAAATCTCATATGGTGATGGAGGATAGGTTGAATAAGCAGGAGGTAACAGTGGTGAATAAGTTGAATGATTTTCACCTATCAACTTCAAATGTTCTACAATCTTTCAAGCAGGCAATTCGGAATGCCCTTTCTGAAGTTGTTTCAACAGTATCTTCTCTGAAGACTTCTATGCCTTCTACTTCTTCTATGACATCTCTCAGATACTGAATCAACTTTCTTCAATTCAGAATTCTTAGTCATCTTTGGATGATAGACTCTCTGTCTTAGAGTGTAGGCCTCAAGCAGATACTTTGAAGAGGAGCCTTGATGATCAGGATCCTGATAATCAAGAGGGGGAGAAGAGACAGAACGTATCTGAAGATGTTGAGATACCACAAAATCAATCTTCTGAAAAATCTTCTGAAGAAATTCAGAATGTTTTTGGTGAAGATGTTAATAGAGTTTCTGAAGCTATAGAGGACATTTTACATGCTGAAATAGAAGGTCAAGAAGCTGAACATATTACTTCTGAAAAACTAGTTGAAGAAGCATATGAGACTGAAAAAATGTCTCATGATTCTGAAAGAAATATAAGCTCAGAAGACACAGATATTGTTCCTGATTCTAATGAAGAGATGTTGAATGAATATTTGGCCTTTGAAGAAGCCCTTGGAGAACCTGGTGATCTTTCAGATGTGATACTGTTTGAAGATGAAATGGAGATGGAGGAAAATGTTGAAGAAGAAGTAAATGAACATAGAGAAGTGGTGATTTGGAGACCACAAATTCTGAACAGGTTGGATGATGATGAAATATCTGAAAACCTTTGGAGGTTAATATGTCAATTCTGCTGGGTATACTTAATTCTGAATAATCCAACGAATCTGGAGTGTAGATTCTTGGATGAAAAATTGGCTATCTTCAAATATTTTGTGAACCAACCAGCTGAGTACTTTGACAAAGAGATGGACTTGTGTCATATGCATGATGTTGAAGTCTCAGATGAAATTCTGATGGTCTTTTCTAAAAAGTTAGAAGTTAGATTCAGACCTTGCATTGTTATTCCTTTGATCAATTTGCCTTTTCTTGAAGAACCTATCATTGATCAGGTATATGAAAGAGAAAATCTGTATGATAATTCTGAAGCTAGTCAACTTATCTTTCTAGAAGATACTTATAGTTATCTGTACAGAAGAAATTTGAAGTATTGTGAGGTGTCTAGAATCCCTAGGCAGAGTGGGGAGGCTGTTCATGGGGGAGAACAACCTCATGGTGTGAAGAGGAAAAATGTAAATGAGAGATTGGGTAGAAGAGTAAGAAAAAGAACTGAAGATGGGAGAACACAGGTAAAAGAAAAACAAACCTGTGATCCAACTGTTCTAAGCCGGGCACCCACATCATCTATTACTTCACAATCTTTGGTGCGTAATATTGAAAAAGCTAGTGAGCCCATGGAAAATCTTGTTAACCCCCCCCCCCCCCCGGCCACTCACCCATCGCTCAACAGAAGGGTGTTTCAGAAACACACATGGGGCAACCAGCTTATATTCCAATAGGTTCCCATTTGGAAGAATCTATTGTTGAAAAACAAGGAAATATGTCCCCCCTTCACGGCTTTGAGCACATTGTGTCTAAGAGTCCACTCAATCTAGAGCCTAATGAGCCACTCAATGTGGAATTTTTTCACACAAGCACACATCTTTCAGATGTCCCAAAGCAAAGTGTTTGTCACATTACTACAACAGCTATAGATATACCTACTGCAGGATATCAAGGATTGGTTGGAAGTCCTGGTGGGGGTGAACATCACTAAAGCCCCATTCACAGAATCTTTTGTGGTTCATGATGTTGTGGCATCTACAGGCCAGCCTTCTTCTGAAGGACTGCAAACAAGACCATTTGTTGGTTTTAGACCCTTTCCCACATCCTCTAAATTCTCAGAATTCAAGGATTTTTGTACTTCTGAGTTTGCAAAGATTCAGAAGGACATCAAGGATTTGACGGATAAATCTCATAAGGTGATGGAGGATAGTTTGAATAAGCAGGAGGTAACAGTGGTGAATAAGTTGAATGATTTTCACCTATCAACTTCAAATGTTCTACAATCTTTCAAGCAGGCAATTCTGAATGCCTTTTCTGAAGTTGTTTCAACAGTATCTTCTCTGAAGTCTTCTATGCCTTCTACTTCTTCTATGACATCTCTCAGATTCTGAATCAACTTTCTTCAATTCAGAATTCTTAGTCATCTTTGGATGATAGACTCTCTATCTTAGAGTGTAGGCCTCAAGCAGATACTTTGAAGAGGAGCCTTGATGATCAGGATCCTGATAATAAAGAGGGGGAGAAGAGACAGAACGTATCTGAAGATGTTGAGATACCACAAAATAAATCTTCTGAAAAATCCTCTGAGGAAATTCAGAATGTTGTTGGTGAAGATGTTAATAGAGTTTCTGAAGCTATAGAGGACATTTTACATGCTGAAATAGAAGGTCAAGAAGCTGAACATATTACTTCTGAAGAACTAGTTGAAGAAGGATATGAGACTGAAAAAATGTCTCATGATTCTGAAAGAAATATAAGCTCAGAAGACACAGATATTGTTCCTGATTCTAATGAAGAGATGTTGAATGAATATTTGGCCTTTGAAGAAGCCCTTGGAGAACCTGGTGATCTTTCAGATGTGATACTGTTTGAAGATGAAATGGAGATGGAGGAAAATGTTGAAGAAGAAGTAAATGGAAATAGAGAAGTGGTGATTTGGAGACCACAAATTCTGAACAGGTTGGATAATGATGAAATATCTGAAAACCTTTGGAGGTTAATATGTTAATTCTGCTGGGTATACTTAATTCTGAATAATCCAACGAATCTGGAGTGTAGATTCTTAATTGAAAAATTGGCTATCTTCAAATATTTTGTGAACCAACCAGCTGAGTACTTTGACAAAGAGATGGACTTGTGTCATATGCATTGTTATTCCTTTGATCAATTTGCCTTTTCTTGAAGAACCTATCATTGATCAGGTATATGAAAGAGAAAATCTGTATGATAATTCTAAAGCTAGTCAACTTATCTTTCTAGAAGATACTTATAGTTATCTGTACAGAAGAAATTTGAAGTATGCAACTCTTGAAGACTTTCTTAATGATGAATGGTCTGAAGATCATATTTCAAAGGTGAAGATGTATGCACAAAAGAATGGAATTCAAGATCTACATGATTCCACTTTGATTAAGAAGATCGGGTGCTTTACTAAAACCTTTGTAGATGATCTTTTCATTGTGAAGTTTGGACCTGAAAGAAGAGATGGTACTCTAACTGAGTTCTCTCAATTGATTTATATAAGCTGAGTTTACAAGATAAGCTTGCTGTTCTGGCTTTCTGTGTAAAGAGAGAAGATTCTGAACTTGTTTCAGAAATTAGACGTATCTTGGGAATGTATATCAGAAATCTTATAAAGCATGATTTTCAGCTAACTATGGAATTCAGATTACCAAAAGTGAACCTTTTAGAGCCAGTTAGTATTGAAAGAGTTGGGCTAACTAAAGGGTTTACAAATCCAGATATTGGTTTTATGTATGAAGCAGAAGGAACCTATAAGACTTTCATTGTATCTGACATACCAAAGTATTCAAGGAAAAAGTAGAGATAGTCTATCTGATATAAAAGAAGAGATAGTCTATCTGATCAAGGAAAAAATAAACTTCAGAGAGTGTATCTGAAAAAGTTATCTTGCTGGGCATAGAAGAGTGAACAAGATTAAAAGAGCTGATTATATTCTGAGCAATGTGTATGACTTTTAGTTTCATACTAAAAAACAAGACATAGAAGAAATTTTGAAGCTTCAGAAGATAGTAAGTTCAGAAGAAACCCTAAAAGAAGTAGAAAAAGGGAAGGAAAAGGCTTCTGAACACAAATCCAAAGAAATTACTCTTGTCACTCAAATTTCTGAATCTGAACATCTACAAGAGCAAAGACTTGAAGAGAATGCTTACACTATGTTTCACGAGTATTTTCATCCAGAAATGTTCATGGAGTATGAACAGAAGTTCAATTATATTGATTGTTGGGCAAGAAATCTTTTGGATGGAAGCAGTGGTACTCAAATATTATAAGGAAGATCATAATTCCTGTAAATGAAGCTAGGAAAGAAAGCCCAATTGTGAAAGTGATTACTGCAGATGTAAAGACAAGAAATAATTACAAGTATGCATTATTCACTGTGGAAAGAAAGGATGGTGAGATCTCTACATTCTCAGAAGCAGACTTTCAGAATGTTCACCTTAGAACTAGTTCTGAAAAGAAGACTGGGTTCTTTCAGATAGCATTATTCACTTTCTGAACTTTCAGATAGCTTCAAAAGAAGACTGGGTTCTGAAGACAACTTAGTTCAGAGGTTCTGAACTACTTCTGAAAAGAGAAAGATCCAGAACTTAGAAGAAAAGTGAAGTAAAGCCTAAGGCATAACTTTTGAAGTGGCTACTTCAGAAGTTCTGAAGATGGTTCTGAAGATACTTCTGAAGAAGTTCTGAAGAAGTTCAGAAGTAGTTCTGTACTTGTCTGTCATTTATGTACTGTATCTTTAGCATTTCTGTTTATGTATAAATAGTTTGTTTGTTAGATAGTTAGAGCTAATGTTGATAGCGCTTGTAAAGATACACATTTTGTAATACTATTCCGTAATCAATACGACATACAACTTCAGTGATACAGTTCTTCATTGTTGTGGAAATATAGCAAACTCCTTGTAATTGACCATCTGCTGTGAAAGTAGCAGTGTAGATATCTCCATCTCTATAGACAGTTAATTCATTTTTGTTTGCTGAACTAAGAACATGATAGTAGTCTAAATCAAAATTGACCTTCCAATACTTGTCACAAAACTGACTTATACTTAATTGATTTCTCAAAATTTTCTTATTTGTTTCGGAGTTGAGATTAAAATTATGATGACCACAATTAATGCAATGAATATGATTCTTCAGAATATTTAACAAATAAGTACATGAACAAGAATCAACACTATTTATTTTGCAACAAGAGTCATTCTTTTATTCATTGTATTAGTATGTGGCACAATAGTTTTCTTAGAAATGGAAACACTATCTTTTATTGAGTTTAGATTTAACTTTAGACTTAAGTTCAGAACTATGAAAATCAGATGATGATAGTGATGATTTTGCTTAAGCCAAAGATGTATTTGTAGAAATAGGAGTAATACTTGATGATGTAGAAGAAGTTTCAGTTTTTAGAAATTCTTCTTTTAGAAATACAGTATTAAACATCTCTGAAGGCAATTTTTGGCTGTTCAGATTTTAAAATTTCTCCTTCAGTCATAGAAGATTTTGATTTGTATACCAAATAACCATCTTTATCAATGACTTCAACAGTATGATCATCATCATTTTCTGAATCTGAAGCATTCATTAAATCTGAGAACTTGTTCTGAGTCATGCTTGATGCAAAAAAAATTAGATTTGAAATTTTCTTAGACTCGTCATCAGAATTATCAAAAAGTATTTCTGAAGTCTCATCATTATCTTGTAAAGATTCAATATTTGAGAATTCATCATATTTTTCTTCATGTTCTGATTTATTATCAGAATTATCTATTGGAACTTCAGAGAATAACTCAGAAGTTCAGAAGATAATTCAGAAGTATGTTCAGAAGTTATCTGAGTTTTAATAGTTGGTTCAAATTTTTCTTAAGAAACAATTTTTGATTCAGATGTAAGATCAGAAATATTTTCAGAAATGTTTGAAACATTTTTATTTATTACTTTTGTTTCATGAATTATCTCTATTTCATCATAGTTAAGATGTTTTTCTTCAGAAAATAAAGTCTCTGATTTTACAAATGGGATTCTTTCAGGCAGAGAGTAATTAACAGATTTGGATATGACACCTGTGTTAGTTTCATTGAAAATTTTCATTTTTGAATAATCATAAAGATTTGTAGGTGCCTTTTTCAAAATTTGACTTTCATTATATCCCAAACGCGCTTTTATGTTGTAAAATTTTGAATTCTGAGCCTGGTTTGTTAAAATATTCAGAGTCTGTTCAGTTTGACCTCTTTTAAAGTTCAGATCTTCTAATTCCTTAATTTTTTTGTAAAGATCAAGTCTCTCTTGATTCAGAAATTTCATTTTAACATTCAGAACTTTTTTTTCAGATTTTTCATTTATTATATCTTTTTGTAAACCATCCATCTTTTCTTTTAATAATAATTTTTCTTTAGAAACTTTTTCAAGAATTTGTTCAGCTTCTTGGCAATTTTGTTTAAAAATTTGGCTTTCAGCTCTAAATTGATTTACAAAAATTCTTTCTCCTTTGATTCTGTTTCTAAGACTTTGAAATTCAGAAAACATATTCTGAAATTGATTTTGCATATCAGAATCTCCAGAAATTTGTTCAGAATTTGGTTCAGAAGAGGAATTTAATTCAGAAGATGAAGAAAGTACCTCAGAATCATGTGCATGTTTATCTTCAGGATCCATCTGGCACATGTAGCAATTGGAGGCATAGTGAGCTACTTCTTCGTCATATTCTCCATCACTCCAGTTTAACCAATCCTCTGCATACTTGGTCATCAGAGCTGGATTAAGCTCTTTTTTCTTAGCAAGAAGATGCTTCTTCTCATAGTTGCATGAATTCTTCACTTTAGGGATTTTTCACAGTCTTGCTTAGTGTCCAAGCTTACCACAATTAAAGCATCTTGTTGGTTCCTGTGTCTCAGTTTGACCAGCATATTGGCCTTTCTTAGGTCCAACATCAAATTTAGATTTATTCTGATATTTCTGATTATATCTATGAGTAAATTGCCTTGTCATAAAAGCAATATTATCATAAATTCTTTTAAGTTCTTGCTTTTAGCAATATTAGAGTTGTCTCTGGGATTTCACAAACCTTGCTTTTAGCAGAAATGGTCATAAAATTGTTGTACTTCTTGCTTAATAAGGCTACTGTTTCATTTGCCTTTTTCTGTTCGTTCTGCCTAGTCTTGATCTTGTCCTCTTAGTGGAACAGGATGCCATAGACATCATGAATAGACTTCCTAGACAGGTTTCTAGTAACCATATTATCAGAGAAGTTTTACCATTCATTACCCAAATTATTCAGAAATTTATTGTTTATCTCCGAGTTTGATTTATGAACACCATTTCTTCTCAGATCATTCAAAATATTATTGAATCTATGGTAAGTATCTATGATTGATTCATTTTCTTTATATCTGAAATTTTCGTAAGTGCCCACACAGATATTCAACCTTTGGGCTTGAGCTTTTGTGCTACCTTGCATCTGGGCTTCAATCTCATCCCACATAGCCTTGGCAGATGTTAAACTATCTACCCTATTGAATATTTCATTAGGAATGGCCATTTTAAGTAGAATCAACGCCCTTCTGTCAATCTTGGCTTCATTTTTCTCTACAGCACTATACATACCTGGGCTTTTCTTGTTCGTGATGCAGGTATTTCAGGGGTAGATTCAGTTCTTGGAACTGCAGGGATTTCTACATAGACCTCCAGAGGGCCATTTACGATCGATTGCATTAGGGCTTCATCGATGTTGTCCAAGAACTGAATCATTCTGATTCGCCACTGATGATACTCACCCAAAAACAAGGTTGGTAGTTTAGTTTCTGATCCGATGGAGACGATTTCTTTCGACATCTTTGATTTTGAATAGATCGAGAATTCACCTGATTTTAAATCTTCAATTTATCGATCAAGAACACCAAGAACTATCAGATCTGACAAGTTCTTCTCTAAATTGAACAAAACAGATGAATTAGCTCGGATACCAATATCTCAACTATTAAGAACATAGAAAGATTAAAGAACACGAACAAGAATTGTATCAATGAAGTTGTATGTCGTAGTGATTACTAACCAGTATTACAAAATGTGTATCTTTACAAGCTCTATCAACGTTAGCTCTAACTATCTAACAAACAAACTATTTATACACAAACAGAAATGCTAAAGATACAGTACATAAATGACAGACAAGTTCAGAACGACTTCTGAACTTCTTCAGAAGTATCTTCTGAACCATCTTCAGAACTTCAAAAGTAGTCATTTCAGAAGTTATGCCTTAGGCTTTACTTCGCTTGTCTTCTGAGTTCTGGATCTTTTTCTTTTCAGAACTAGTTCAGAACCTCTGAACTAAGTTCTCTTCAGAACCCAATCTTCTTTTGAAGCTATCTTCTGATATCTATCACAGGTATACTTAGCTTGCCTTTGTGCGACAAAAGCAAGAAGTCCCAGTGGTACTAATCAAAATGATGAAAGGTTACAAGTGCATCTGAATAAGAAAATTCAGCAGTTAAGAAGAGACAACGATACTGAATTCAAGGATACCAAATTTGAGGAGTATCTAACAAATGAAGGAATCTCTCAAAACTTCTCAGCTGTACGCAATCCTCAACTAAATGGTATGGTAGAAAGAAGAAATCGCACTCTAGGTGAAGCAGCAAGAACTATGCTTGCAACTTCTGGTTTTCCCACACATTTCTGGGTTGAGGCTGGCTCTACTACATGTTTTATACAAAACAGATCTATAGTTGTCAAGAGATATATCAAAACTTCATACGAGCTTATCAATAATTGAAAACCTACAATTATATATTTACACATTTTTGGCTGCAGGTGTTTTATTCTGAATGACCGTGACAAGTTGGAAAATTCGACAAGAAATCTAATGAAGCTTGATAGAGATATCAGAATAGCTTCAAAAGGTACTAGGTTCTATAGATATAAAGATATGAAGAAAAGCCTAAGGCATAACTTCTGAAGTGCCAACTTCAGAAGTTCTGAAGATTTTCTGAAGAGGTTCTGAAGAATTTCTGAAGACACTTCTGAAGATACTTCTGAAGATACTTCTGAAGAAGATCTGAAGGAGTTCAGAACCTGTTCTGAACTTGTATGTTATGAATGTACTGTTATTTTAGTCTTTCTATTTCATGTATAAATAGATAGTTAGTTAGATAGTTAGAGCTAACGTTTCCATAAGCCTTGTAAAGACATATCTTGTAATACTGTCCATTCAATCAATACATATTACATTTGGCTATCAAATTTCTGTTTTAATCTTTCCATATATTGATATCT
The DNA here is from genome assembly GCA_036898165.1 of Silybum marianum. Classification (NCBI taxonomy): domain Eukaryota; kingdom Viridiplantae; phylum Streptophyta; class Magnoliopsida; order Asterales; family Asteraceae; genus Silybum; species Silybum marianum. The sequence continues at coordinate 26,915,309 of CM072533.1, read as the reverse complement.
TGATTGTTTGGGTCTTAACAATTGGTATCAGAGCCAATTAATCTGTTTTTTGAAGATTTTTGAAAGAATTGTCAGATCTGACAGTTCTTGGTGTTCTTGATCAATAAATTTCAAATTCAAATCAGGTGAACTCTCGATCTTTTAACAATCAAAGATGTCTAAATAAATTGTCTCAATCGGATCTGAAACGAAACAACCAACTCTTTTCTTGGGAGAATACCATCAATGGAGAATCAGGATGATTCAATTCTTGGACAACATAAATGAAGCTTTAATGCAATCAATCACAAATGGCCCACTAGAGGTCTTTATTGAAATTCCAGCAGTTCCTAGGACTGAATCTACTCCTGAAATACCAGCGTCAAGAATTAAGAAAAGCCCAGGTATGTATAGCACTACTGAGAAAGCTCAAGCTAAAGTTGACAAAATGGCATTAACTCTTCTTACAATGGCTATTCCTAATGAGATATGCTATAGAGTAGATAGCTTAGCATCTGCTAAAGCCATGTGGGATGAAGTTGAAGCTCAAATGCAGGGTAGTACAAAAGCCCAAGCACAAAGATTGAATATCTGTGTGGGTACTTATGAGAACTTTAGGTATAAAGAGAATGAATCTATTACAGAGACTTATCATAGATTCAACAATATTCTTAATAATCTGAGAAGAAATGGTGTTCAGAAATCAAATTCTGAAATAAACAACAAATTTCTGAACAACTTGGGTAATGAATGGTCAAGCTTCTCTGATAACATGGTTACTAGAAACTTATCTAGAAAATCTATTCATGATGTCTATGGTATTTTGTTTCAACAAGAAGACAAAATCAAAACTAGACAAAATGAACAAAAGAAGGCAAATGAAATAGTAGCCTTGTTAAGCAAGAAGTATAATAATTCTCTGACTATTTCTGCCAAGAAGGTGTGTGAGATCCCAGAGACAACAGTTTGTGATGGGGATGAATCAGATGAAGAGCTGAAAAGGATTTATGATAATATTGCTTTTATGACAAGGCAATTTACACAAAGATACAATCAAAAATATCAGAATAAACCTAGATCTGAAAGTAGACCTAAGAAAGGTCAAGAAGCTAGTCAATCTGAAACATCTGAACCAGAAAGATGCTTCAACTGTGGAAAGCCTAGACATTATGCAAGACAATGCAAGATGCCAAAAGTCAAGAATTCAGGCTACTATGAGAAGAAGCATCTCTAGCTAAGAAAAAGGAGCTCAATCCTGCTTTAGTGACCAAGTATGAAGAGAACTGGTTAAACTAGAGTGATGGAGATGATGATGAAGAAGTTGCTCACTATGCAATAAATTGCTATATGTGTCAAATGGATCCTGTAAAAGACAAACAAGACACTGAGGTAACTTCTTCATCTTCTGAATTAAATTCTGAAATAAATTACTCTTCTGAACAAAGTTCTGAACATAATTTTGAACATATCACTGTAGATTCTGAAATGAAAAATCAATTTCAAAACATGTTTTCTGAATTTGAAACTCTCAGAAACAGAATCAAAGGTGAAAGAATTTTGGTCAATCAATTCAGGGCTGAAAGTCAAATATATAAAAAAAATTGTCAAGAAGCTGAACAGATTCTTAAAAAGGTTTTTGAAGAAAAAGTTGTTTTAAAAGAAAAAATGGACAGCTTACAAAAGGAAATTATAAATGAGAAATCTGAAAAACAAATTCTGAGTATTAAAATGAATTTTCTGAATCAAGAGAGACTTGATCTTTATAAAAAGATAAAGGAATTAGAAGATTTAATTTTTAAAAGAGGACAAACTGAACTAACTCTGAACATTTTAACAAGTCAGGCTCAAAATTCAAAATTTTACAACATAAAAGCAGGTTTAGAATATAATGACAGTCAAATAATGAAAAACGCACCTGCAAATCTGTTTGATTATTCTAAAATGAAAATTTTCAATGAATCAAATACAGATGTCATTTCTAAACCTGTGAACTATTCTCTGCCTGAAAGAATACCATTTGTAAAATCAGAGACTTTGTTTTTAGAAGAAACACCTCTTCAAACTGGTGAACCAGAAATAATTTCTGAAACAGAAGAAATAAATACAAGTTCAAATATTTGTGAATCTTCTGAATCAAATATCATTTCTAAAGAAAAATCTGAAGTAATTGTTAAGACTGAAATAAATGCTGAAGTTACTTTTGAGATAACTTCTGAATTGAATTCTGAAGTCATTTCAGAAGATACTTCTGATAATAAATCAGAACATGAAGAAAACTATGATGAATTCTCAGAAATTGACTCTTTAGAAGATGTTGATGAGAATCCCAATATATTTTTTGATAATTTTGATGATGAGTCTACAACAACTAAAAATTCAAATATTTTTGCAACAAGTATGACTCAAAATAAATTTTCAGAACTAATAAATACTTCTGATTCAGAAGATGATGATGATCATATGGTGCAATTCATTGATAAAAATGGCTATTAGGTTTACAAATCACAATCTTGTATGACTGAAGGAGAAATACTAAAAACTGAAGCTTCAAAAATACCTTCAGAAATGTTTGGTTCTGTGTTTTTAAAACCAGAATCTCAGATATCTGAAAATTTTACTTCTTCAAAATTTTCTCCAACTACTACAAAACACTTCATTGACTTCATCACCATGTTCAGTAACATCTTCTGACTTCAACACCAGAGTTAAGAACTTTGGAAAAGGACAATCCTCAAATTCTCTCTCTGAAGTTCAGAAAATTAACTCATTTTCTGAGGTTAAGCCTAAAGTGAACAAAAGAATTTCTTATACTAATCCTCATTTCTTATCTTTTACAGAGCTATCCACTTTAGTTTGGAGAAAGAAAGATGAAAGACTGTCAAAGAATGACAAATTAGATAGTTTTTCAATTTTAAATAAAAGTTATGTACCTAAATCAAAGATAGTGAATAAAAGAATCTTTGTTGAAAAATCAAATGTTATTGATTCTTATATGTCTACTGCTATTGTAAATACTTTAAAGAATCATATTCACTGTATTAATTATGGTCATCATAATTTTCATCTTAACTCCAAAACAAACAAAATAAATTTGATGAAATCTATTCAGAAATGTTCAGCTATATTGACAAATTCACTTAAAAGAAAAAATAAAAATAGAACTAAGAAAGATAAACCTCAAAGTTCTGTACAAACTTCTGAATTAAAAAATCTGAAAACAAAGTTCAGAACTTCAAATTTTATTACTAATCTTAAAGGACCCATTCTGAAATGGGTACATAAAACTCAATAATCTCTTTTGTAGATATGTCATGTGTGGGTCTTAGATTTTGGATGTTCAAAACACATGACACCTTTCAAAGAACTACTAACTGATTATAATGAAAGATATGGAGGAACAATTATTTTTGGAAACAATGCAAAGACATATGTAAGAGGATATGGCACTTTCATTAAAGGAGATGTGACAGTAATGAAAGTTTTCTATGTTGAGGGATTAAGACATAATATTTTCAGTATTAGTCAATTCTGTGACAAATACTGGAAGGTTAATTTTGACATAGATCACTGTCATGTTTTGAGTATAGCATACAAAAACGACTTAACTGCTTATAGAGATGGAGATATCTACGCAGCAACATTCACTGCAACTGGTCAACTACGAGTTGTATGTTATATGTCTACAACAATGCGAAATGATAGTTGGATTTGGCACAGAAGAATGTCACATCTGAATTTCAAAGCTATTTCTGAACTAGGCAAACATCAATCTGTAAGAGGACAACCAAAGATCTGATTTAAAAAGAACTCTCTTTGTTTAGCATGTGAACTACGGAAGATCAAAAGAAGTTCTCATCCTCTGAAAATGCTATCTTCATGCATAACTCCACTAGAAATGCTACATATGAATTTATGTGGACCAATGAAGACTCAAAGCATGGCGGGAAAGAAATACATTCTTGTAATCGTAGATGAATACACAAGATACACATGGATCGAATTTCTGAGACTCAAATCTGATACTTCTGAAATACTGATACCCTTTTTGAAGAAAATTCAAGTTCTTCTTCAAATCCCAATCCAAAAGATCAGAAGTGACAATGGAACAGAATTTACAAATTCTACACTTCAGAATTTTTTGGAATCTGTTGGTATTACACAGAATTTTTCCGCTGCAAGAACTCCTCAACAGAATGGGGTAGTTGAAAGAAAGAATCGAACTTTGGTAGAGGCTGCAAGAACCATGCTGGCATATTCAGAACTTCTTCTTTCTCTTTGGGCAGAAGCTATTGCTACTACTTGTTTTACTCCGAACAGGACCATTCTAAACATAAAATTTCTTAAAACTCCTTATGAAATGATAAAACAAAGAAAACCCTCTATTGATTATTTTAAAATCTTTGGTTGCAGGTGTTTTTTAAAGAATAATAATCAGCATCTTGACAAATTTGCACCAAAAGGTGTACCTGGAATCTTTGTTGGTTATTCTCAACGATCCAAAGCTTACAGAATACTCATTAAAGGCACTCAAAGGATATTGAGACTACAAATGTCAGATTTCATGAGCCAACATTGACTTCAGAACAAGACAGTTCAGAACTCGCACATAAACCAATTTCTGAAAGTTTGGCCTCAGAACATAATCAGGCAAACTCTACTTCTGAATCTCAAACTTTACTTAAAACAAATTTAGACAATCTATGTCAAGACTTATTTGATATTTCTGTAAATGTTTCTGCGGATTATCAAAATCCTTCTCTCGTCAGAAGCTTAAATAATCAAGACATTTCAGAAATACAAATTTCAAGTACATCAGCACCACAAATCTCAACCTCAAATTCAGAACTTCCAACTTCTGCAAATGTACATCCAACTTCTGAACTAGTTCAAGTTACTTCTGAACCCTTTCAAGTTACTTCTGAACCAGTTCAAGCTACTTCTAAACCAGTTCAAGTTGTTTCTGAACCAGTTCAAGATACTTCTGAGCGTGTACATCAAAGTTCTGAACCAATTCAGACTTTTCCATTTGAGGGGGAGAATTCAGATTTACATTCAGCTATCCATAATAATACTGAAACTCAAGCAATTATTGATGATTATGATCCTCTGAACAATGTTTCATCTGTTCAACCATTGCCAAATGTGAACAAATGAACATCCAGTCATCCAATGCATCAAATTATTGGAGATGCATCAAAAGGTGTTCAAACAAGATCTGCAACAGCAAATGAGTGTTTATCTGTAAATTTCTTAAGTAGCATGGAACCCAAAAAGCCATATGAAGCACTTCAAGATCCAGACTGGACTTTAGCCATGCAGGATGAGTTAAATCAATTTGAAAGAAACAAGGTCTGGAGATTGATACCAAAACCAAAAGGTAAATCTGTCATTGTCACAAAATGGGTTTTCAGAAATAAAAATGATGAAAATGGTATTGTTGTAAGAAACAAGGAAAGGCTTGTAGCTAAGGGGTATTGTCAACAAGAAGGAATTGATTATGATGAAACCTTTGCTCCTGTTGCTAGATTGGAAGCCAATAGAATATTTCTTGCATATGCTGCTCACAAAAACATGAAGGTGTTTCAAATGGATGTGAAATGTGCATTTCTGAATGGTATTTTACATGAAGAAGTGTATGTTGAACAACCAGAAGGATTTGTAAGCAAAGAGTTTCCAGATCATGTCTATATTTTAGACAAAGCCTTATATGGACTTAAACAAGCACCAAGAACATGGTATGATACTCTTACAACTTTTCTTCTGAATTCTAAATTCAAAAGAGGTACTGTTGATACAACTTTATTTCTGAAAAAGGAAGGTGATGATATGTTCTTTATACAAATATATGTAGATTATATTATATTTGCCTCTACAAATCCAAAATATTGTAGAAATTTTGAGAAAATCATGCAAACTGAATTTGAAATGAGTATGATGGGAGAATTAACATTATTCCTTGCCCTTCAAGTTAAACAACTTCCCACTGGCATATTCATTAATAAATCAAAGTATGTCTCAGACTTACTTAAGAAGTTTGACATGACTGATTGTTCAAGTATTCAAACTCCAATGGCCACTGCAACTAAGTTAGAACCTGATCTGAATGGAAAATCCGTTGATCAGAAAAAGTATAGAGGCATAATTGGATCTTTGCTTTACTTAACTGCTAGTAGACCAGATATAATGTTTGCTATATGTATTTGTGCAAGATATCAAGCAAATCCTAAGGAATCACATCTTCTAGCTGCAAAAAGAATCCTTAGATATCTAAAAGGTTCTCCTTCATTAGGACTTTGGTATCCTAAGGATTCTAGTTTTAAACTAACAGCCTTTACAGATGCAGATCATGGTTGATGCAAATTAGACAGGAAAAGTACTTCTGGATCATGTCAATTTCTGGGTGATAGATTGGTAAGTTGGTCTTCAAAGAAACAAATATGTGTTTCTACTTCTACAACAAAAGCTGAGTATGTAGCAGCTGCAATATGTTGCTCACAAGTGATCTGGATGCAAATTCAACTTAAAGACTATGGTTACACTTTCAAAAAGGTTCCTTTGTATTGTGATTCAAAGAGTGCCATAGCCATTACTGCCAATCCTGTTCAGCATTCAAAGACCAAGCATATTGATGTAAGATATCATTTTATCAAAGATCATGTAGAAAAAGGTAATATTGAAATGTTTTTTGTTCAGAGAGATTATCAGTTAGCTGATTTATTTACCAAAGCACTTGATGAAAAGCGATTTAACTTCTTGGTAAGTAAATTGGGCATGATGAATATGTGTATGTAAGTATTACAAATCAACTATATTCTAGAAGTTATATTCTGAAGTTTTTATCTCAAATTCTGAATAGTTTGCTCTTCAGAAATATTCTGAATATTCTGATGTTCAACATTCAGATCTTTGCTTCTTTTCAAACTCAGAAGTATAATCCTTCTTTATCTAGGTTGATTGTATTTTAATACTTATCATATTTTTTTCATTTCTGTAATATTTTCTTGTTTCTTTGATAAAGTTGCACTGATTAAAGGGGAGAATCATAGTTGTTAATGATTCAAGGGGGAGTGGTATTAATTTCAACATTCAGATCTACTTTTTTTTACAAAATAGAGCTGAAATGATGAAATTAAATCTTGAATTTCAAATCTAAGAAGTATGAACAAGCTTCCTTAGATAAAATCATATTTCTGATTGTTCAAACCTACTTCTGAATTCTCAAAATGTTTTATATTTTTCAGAAGTTTGTAGCTTTAAATGATTTTTGGTCTTCTAGAGTGATACAAGTTTAGTTCGGAACTAAACATAAAAGTTCTGAAGTTCTTCTGAATTCTTTCTTTCAGACTTCCGAACTTATTCTCAGAAGTTCTGAACAATTTCTGAAGTTTTTTTTAACTTATTCTCAGAACTTAACTTCCCGTTGATTTTTTTTAAGTATCACTTAAGCGTGTGCCACGTGTTTTAATTTCATTGGATATTTCTTAAGCACGTCCATTAAACGGTTCATTTATCCAAATTAATGATGATTACTACCCTAATCACATTTACTTTTTGGCCACGTGTCCATCAGTGTTTATCCAGACTTATAAATCAATGAATTCTTCATCGTCTTCATTTTTTAGCGATTTTACTCTGAGAAATCTATCTGTTTTCATTGATCTTCATTCCATTTCAAATCCTTGTTCTTCGAATATCAAGTCTACTTCAAAAGCTATGGTTTCTACTTCATCGAGCTTAAATGCCATTAATGGATCATCGAGTGATGGTTCATTCAAGATAGTACCTCAAAAATTGGTTGTTGGAACAATGGACCACTCAATGAAGATCATATGATTTAAGACACAGCCACAGCTGCCACTAATCAAGTCGGACCTTCAAACCCTAACCCTAACCCTAACCCGAGAACTGCTAAAATTGGGGAAATACAAGTTGAACCTATTGAAGTCATTTCTGAATCAAATGCTGGTGATAGTGAATCCCAGACTCGTGCTGCAAGTAGTGATATGTTCAACTCTATGTTTCTGGCAAAACCAGATGAGGTTCTTGGGAAAACCTCTTATGATCCAATTCCATCTTCCACATAAATGGTCTCAGATTTTATGAGTTTGGGATACTCTGAAAATTTAAATGCTTTAAGTTATTTCAGAAGAAAGTGTTTACCTCCAATTTGGTACTGTTTATTCTCAATTCTGAACACTTGTCTATTTGGGAAAAGTTCAAGTTTGGATCAAGCTTCAACAAATGGGAGGATCATCTTTCATGGAGTTTCCTTCAACAAGCATTATGATTATGCTTCTCTTACTTTTGAAGAACTCAAATCTGCTATTTTGAAGAAGTCCACATTTAACTACATACCGTTTCAGAGATTCTTCCAAACACTCATAAAAGGAGCAATGAAAGCAGTATATACAATCCCTGTTCTAGCACATGAGGTACATGTTCCTATCTTTACTATGGACAGTTTAAGACCACCAAATGCAAAACTTACATTTCCAAATGTAGTTCCACTTCCTTCTCACTTACTTGATCTTGTTAGTACACCAAATAGGATTGTGAATGAGTATTTAGATTCTATGGGATTACCTCAACCAGTAATCCCTTCCCCTGATTCAAACCAGAGTGGTGATAATGCAAGGGAGTCTAGACTTGTTAGAAAGAGAGGGGAGGTTGTTCAAGGGGGAGAACAACCTCAAAGAGTAAAGAGGAAAAATGAAAATGAGAGAATGGGTAGAAGAGTAAGAAAACGAATTGAAGAGGGGAGAACACAGGTAAAAGAAACATAAACTTGTGAACCACGTGTTACTAGCCGGGCACCCACATCTTCTATTATTCCACATTCTTTGGTGGATGGTATTGAAAAAGCCAGTGAGCCCATGGCGAATTTGGTTATCCTCCCCAGCCACTCACCCATCTATCAGCAGAAGGGTATTTCATCAACACATATGGGACAAGCAACTTATAATCCATTAGGTCCCCAATTGGAGGATTCTTTTCTTGAAAATAAAGGATATATGTCCCCCCTTCATCATTTTAAGCACATTGAGTCTGAGGGTCCACTCAACTTTGAGTCTACTGAACCACTTAATATGGAATCCATTCACACTAGCACACATCTTCCAGATGTCACTAAGCAAAGTGTTTGTCACATTGCATCAACAACTATAGATATTCCTATTTCTGGATATCAAGGATTAGTTGGAAGACCTGGTGGGTGAACATCACAAAAGCTCCATTCACAGAACCAAATGTGGTTCATGATGTCTCTGTGGCACATACAGGCCAGCCTTCTTCTGAAGGACTACAAACAAGACCATCTGTTGGTCTTGGAACCTTACCCACATCTTCTGAATTTACAGAATTCAAAGATTTCTATACTTCTGAATTTGCAAAGATTCAGAAGGACATCAAGGAATTGACGGATACAACCAAAAAGATGATGGAGGGTAGGTTGGATCAACAAGGGGAGAGTATGGTGAATAGGTTGACTGATTTTCAACTCCAATCTTCTAATGATCTGAATTCTTTTAAACAAGCACTTCTGACTGCTTTTTCTGAAGTGGCTTCATCGGTTTCTTCTCTGAAAGCTTCTCAGACTTCTTCTTCTTCTACTCAACCATATTTTTCTACTTATGCAACCAAGGCTGATATTACTCAGATTTTGAATCAGCTTTCTTCTATTCAGAGTTCTCACAGATTTAAGCATAAGATTATCTGCTCTAGAGTGCAGGCCTCAGTCAGACACTTCTAAAAGAAATCTTGATGATCAGGATCCTGATAATCAAGAGGGGGAGAAAAGGCAGAGAGTGTCTGAACCATAAAATGTTGAAAATGTTCAAGAGCAAAGTTCTGAGAAAACTTCTGAAGATGCTGAGAATGTTGGTGAAGCATCTAATAGAGTTTCTGAAGCAATAGATGATATATTATTTGCAGATTATGAAGGGCAAGAAACAAATATTCATTCTTCTGAAGATATAGTAGAGGAAGGGTATGAAACAGAGAAGTTATCCTTTGATTCTGAAGGTAACTTAAGCTCAGACAATACAGACATTATTCCTGAATCAAATGAAGAGATGCTAAGGGAATATCTTGCATTTGAAGATGTCATTGGTGAGCCTAGTGATCTTTCTGATGTTATTATGTTTTAAGAAGATATGTCCGGAGTTAATATGGGAGAAAGTTCTGAAGTCAAAGAAATAAAGGATTTGGTAATTTGGAAGCCTCAACAATCTCTAAGTGATGAATACAGAAGAGCTTCTGAAGAGTTATGGAAAATACTAAGCCAATTCTGTTGGTGCATGTCATTCTGAACAATCCAAGAAGTCTGGAGTGTAGACTTTTGGACAACAGGTTTTCTGTCTTCAGAGATTTTATTGATCAACCAGATGAAAGAGTTGAACTAGAATTTGATCTAAGTCATATGGGAGGAACTGAAATTGCAGATGAAATTTCGATAGTCTACTCTGGTAAATTTGAAGTAAGAGTCAGATCCTGCATTACTATTCCCAAAGTTGATATTCCTCTACTTGAAGAACCTATTCTAGATCAAGTCTATGAAAAAGAAGATATATTTCTTTCTAGAGAAATGAGCTTAGAGTTTCCTGAAGTAATTTACTTTCATATGTATAAAACTAGTCTGATTCCTACGTCTTGAAAAATATTTATTTATACTATATTATAGAGAAGGTAAGGTTCTTAAGACCATTTTAGGCATCATGTGTTATTTATCGATCTATATTATTTAAAATTCATATATAAAAATAAATGTTACATGAATATAGTTTGCAACTCTGGAAGATTTTTTAAATGATGAGTGGTCTGAAGATCAAATATCTCAAGTTAGAAACTTTGTTCAGAAGCATGGAGTTCAGAATCTAAATGATTCCACTCTTATAAAGAAGATTAGATGTCTGTCAAAGACTGTTGAAGAGGATTTAGTAATATTCAGATTTGGAGTAGAAAGAAGAAATGGATATTTGTGTGAATTTACTCAGTATGATCTGTACAAATTAAGATTGCAAGACAAATTGACAGTTTATTCAGTTTTGTGTTGCTAGAAGTGAAGTTGAACTTGTCTTTGAAGTTAGAAGAATTCTGGGAATTTACATAAGGAACATCATCAAGCATGACTTTCAATTAGCTCTGGAATTTGGTTTATCTAAAGTAAATTTGTTGGAACCTGTAAATCTTGAAGATACAACAATAACTAGAGTCTTCACCAGTCCAGGTATTGGATTCAGATATACAGTGGAAGGAAATAAAACCTTTTTGACTTCAGATATTCCAAAATACTCTAACTCAACTCTGAATTGGTTTCTTAGTTATGCAAAGGATTAGATTGAAGATTCAGATGTCAAAGAAGAAATCATATATCTGATCAAAGAAAGAATTCATTTCATAGAAATTGTAAGGAAGAGTTATCTAGCTGGTCACAAAAGAGAAAACAAGATCAGAAGAGCTGATTATCTACTTAGTGATACTTATGATTTTCAAATTCATTCGAAGAGACAAGACTTGGAGGAAATTCTGAAGTTTTCTCTGAATATTGAAAGTTCTGAACCAAGTCAGAAGGATAAAGAGAAAGGAAAAGAAATCATTTCTAAAGCTATTTCTGAAAAGTTGGTTCCTGTAGAGCAAATATCTGAAGAGGAACAACTGCAAGTACAAAGAATAGAAGAAAGTGCATTCACCATGTTTCTTGAATATATTTCCATCCAGAAATGTTCATGGAATATGAACAAAAATTCAACTATATTGATTGCTGGATTCAAAAGTCCTTTGGTTGGAAACAATGGTACTCAGATATCATTAGAAAAATAAGGATCCCAGTTAATGAAGCAAGAAAGGAAAGTCCAGTGGTCAAGGTAATTAATGCTGACTTGAAGACAAGACAAAATTACAAGTATGCATTCTTTACAGTTGAAAGACAAAATGGGCTGCAAAGACTGATTTATATGTGTATCTCAGAGATCTACTCAGAGTTTACAGAAGCCTTTATCCTTTTCATGATTCAATCACCAAGTTCAGAAAATCATTTCCAATTCTCAGAGATGACTTATACAGAGAATTTATATGGGCTGCAAAGACTGATTTTCAGGTTGCTTATGTTCTGAACAAGAAACAAGTACACTTGCGCAAACCAAATCTGAGCCTACCAGACATTCAGAATCTGAAGAAGAGTACCTTAGTAATTCAACCTCCAGGCTTTGTTTGCAAATGCTTTCAAGAACTATTATTTGTGAGATTTGAAGAACTCCACAAATGCTGCAATGGAACTCTCATGGCTATTAGAGATCGTTTGGTAAAAAGACAGAATAGAAGACCAAAGAATATGAGCAATGAAGATTGGGAGAAGCACAAGAAGCTTGCTAAAGAGATGATTAGAATCGCTAAATCCTTGTTGGAATACAGAAATTTAATTCTGAAAGATGTTAGTGTAGTATGATCTGAACTTTTGAAACTAAGGGGGAGATTGATAGAGATATCATAATAGGTTCAAAAGGTACTGGGTTCTGAAGATATAAAGATCTGAAGAAAAGCCTAAGGCATAACTTCTGAAGTGCCAACTTCAGAAGTTCTGAAGATTTTCTGAAGAAGTTCTGAAGACACTTCTGAAGATACTTCTGAAGAAGATCTGAAGGAGTTCATAACCTGTTCTGGACTTTTCTGTTATGAATGTACTGTTACTTTAGTCTTTCTATTTCATGTATAAATAGATAGTTAGTGATAGTCAGAACTAACGTTTCCATAAGCCTTGTAAAGACATATCTTGTAATACTATTCATTCAATCAATACATATTACATTTGGCTATCAAATTTCTGTTGTAACCTTTCCTTATATTGATATCTTGATTGTTTAGGTCCTAACAAAGATAAATTCTTGGATATTCTATAATCTCAAAAGCTTTCAGAGTATACAATCTCAGAACCAAGACAGTCATGGAAAGCATCAGCGTCGCCTTTGATGATCAAGCACACATGACTTCTGATTATTCTGATTCAGAAATCAGGCTTAACAATATAAGTTCTGACTATCTCTCTAGCCCCAGAGAATCTGAAATAATGCTATTTTTATTGGCTTTCTTGGAGAAGAAATTGCATCTGAAAATATAGTTAGAAATCCTCAAATCAATATATCAGAAGTACTAGAAGCTTCTGGAATCACCATCTCAGGACCTTCTAGATCATCAAGTTCAAATGCAAGTCCAAAGGTATCTCTGTCTCCTTATACAGAGTGCCCTACTCCAATCTCAAATTCCTCTATGCCTTCATTTGATGGGGATACATTAGGTTCTACTCCAGAAGCGGTCCCGATCCCAGAAGAAAATCAACTCAATTCAGAAATTGAAGTTGAACCTTCACAATTCCCCCAAACAAGAATGAAAAGATGGATAAAACCTCATACTTCAGACCAAATAATTGGTGATCCCTCTATTGGTATCCAAACTAGATTTGCCACTGCTAACGGAACTTTCTTTGTAAATTTTTGAAGCATGGTGGAACCGAAGAAAGTTCATGAAGTTCTGCAAGAACCCAGCTGGATAGATGCAATGCAAGAAGAGCTTCTTTAATTTGACCGAAACAAAGTGTGGAAGCTTGTACCATTACCAAAAGAAGGCAGTGACTTCGATGAAACTTTTGCTCCAAAAATAAGAAGGATGAAGATGGAACTGTGATCAGAAACAAAGCAAGGCTAGTAGCTAAGGGTAAGCTTCGAGAAAACTGGTGTTTTCTGAATTATATGAAGCCAGTACTGTCAAGAAGAAGACATTGACTTTGATGAAACTTTTGCTCCAGTAGCAAGGTTAGAAGCAATTAGATTATTATTGGGCTTCTCTGCACACAAAGATATTAATGTATATCAACTGGATGTCAAATGTGCCTTCTTGAATGGCAAACTTAAAGAAGAAGTATACGGTCAAAAACCCCCTGGCTTTGAAAATGCTGCTCATCCAGAATATGTTTATCTTCTGGATAAAGCTCTGTATGGTTTGAAGCAAGCTCCCAGAGCCTGGTATGAACGCTTATCAAAGTTTCTGATTGTCAATGAGTATGAGAAAAGAAAAATCGATACAACTCTGTTCATCAAAAGGTGCAAAGATGAGTTAACAGTACTTCAAATTTATATGGATGACATTATTTTTGGTTCTACAAATAATGCAGAAGTTGAACTGTTTTCAAAACTCATGGAAAGTGAATTTGAAATGAGCATGATGGGAGAATTAACTTTCTTCCTAGGGATCCAAGTCAAACAGACTACCTCTGCATTTTCATAAACCAAGCCAAGTATGTGTCTGACATTTTAAAGAAATATAAACTTCAAAATTCCACTACCATGAAAACACCAATCTCACCAAAATACAAAGCTTGACGCTGATCCCTCTGGAAATCTGGTAGATGTCAACAACTACAGAGGCATGTTTGGATCTCATCTGTATTTAACTGCAAGTAGACTGGATATAATGTTTGCCGCATGTATTTGTGCTAGATATCAAGCCAATCCAAAAGAACCTCATTGGGTCTCTGGTATCAAAGCATTATGGCTTCTATTTAATTGCATATATTGACTCTGATCACGCAGGATCCAAATTTGATAGGAAAAGCACCTCTGGAAACACGCTGATAAGTTGGACATCCAGAAGCAAACCTGTGTTTCAACCTCTACAATAGAATAATATGGTGCTGCTGCTAATTGCTGTTCACAAGTCATTTGGATGAAAAAACAACTCAGAGGCTACGAACTTATATATGACAAAATTCCCATCCTCTGTGATTCAGAAAATACAATAGTCATCACAAAAAATCCAGTGCAGCACTAAAAAACATGGCACATTGATGTCAGGTATCTTTTTATAAAGAATCATTTGGAAAAAGGTACCATTGAAATGTACTTTGTCGCCACTAATTACCAAATTGCTGACATTTTCACAAAGGCTCTGTATGAAAACAGATTCAATTTTCTAATCAGAAAGTTGGGAATGCTAAAACCAAGCACATTGATGTCAGGTATCTTTTTATAAAGGATCATCTGGAAAAAGGTACCTATAGTTCTCTATAGTTTTTGTATAGTTATTACTTAGCATGTCTTTAACTTTAAATTTTGTTTCAGTGTACACTTCCTTGCTCGCTATTGTAGTCCTAAGGGGTGCAGAAGCTTCTAAATACCTTTCTCTGTCAAGCAATATTTGTTACTCTTACATTTCATGATCCAAGCACAGTTTAAGAGGGAGCCATAAGTGCATAAATTTAGGGGGAGCTCATATACATGGACACTTCAAGGGGGAGATTTCATCAAACTAAAGAAGACAGTATGCTCTAAACTTCTGTATTAACTTTTATCGTTAAGATTAATCAGAAGTCTCTGGTATGGCTATTCTTGTCCTGGATTCACTATTTTAAAATAAGTCTAATACATTCAAAACCTGGATACTTCTAAAGTCTCTAGAGTGCATTCAAACCACATCTTTCCATGACAATTTTTTTTAAATCATTTTGCTCTAGGTTAACTCTTGCCGCCAAGGTTATCCAGAAGTTCCTGATTCACAAAAACTTTCTCTAAAAGGTTATTCATTAGACATAAAACTTTCTTTTGGTCTCCAAATATTTTATCTGACCAGTTGAATGATTTTAAAACAAAAAAAAAAGTTTTCACATATGATATATTTGAGATATTGAAAAGTTATTCGTTATTTTTGTATTTACTCTTGCCGTCAAGGTTGTACAAAAGGACTCGATATGTCATTAAAATACTCAGCAAGACATTTCTTTTATAAGAGATGTTCTTGAAACACTTATTTGGTATTTTGACCATTTAATTTTTTTTAAAATCATTTTTGAGAGGGAAAAAGTGAATGATACTTGTAGCAACCAAATGTCGTTCCATCCCAACGAAGGAACCCTTGAGTAACCAAATCCAAAATACATGTGTCCCCAATCACTACAGCTTCATTTAGAATCTTCGGACACGCGTCAATCATCCACGGAGCGCATGATCTTACCAGGCTAGCCTACGCCATCAACCTGAAACGGATTCCATTTCCCAAGTCAGAAAATGCCTCTTCTAATTCAAAACACTCGAGTTTGATTTTCAATCGCACTATAAACACTCGAATTACCCCACCATTTTCAGTTTTTACCGTTTCCTTGCTCTTGAATTCCCAAGTATTACCTAATATCCCATCGATTGCAAACCTGCTCAAACATTCAAATGGCTGCTATGAACGAAATCCCCATCAATGCTCAAGTTGAAGAAGAGACTATGATTGATTCTACTGTTGAAAGTACCCCACTAGTGTTCTTACCTTCAAAGCCGAATAATGTTCAAATGTTTCTTAATCCCAAAACCAACATTTCTGAATACCCAGTGATGATCGAGTTTCTTCAACACCATGCCCTGAACCTAGCCCTAACACTCTCAAACGCTAATGTCCCTGAAGTGTTTGTCCAAGAAGTATGCCCAACAATGTACATCAAGGATGATGATACACATTTGCTGGAAGTTTTGGCATCCCAAACGACGATGAACATGTACTTGAAGTGTTGATTACTAGGAAGAAGATCTCTAAAATGATTCGTTTACCCCAATATTTTGTTCAAATAGAATGGAATCTTGTTCCCAACCCTAATATTGAACAAAACCCTACTTCATTTAACTTAATAATGGACACTGTAGTTAGGAACGTCAAAGTTTTTCTTTAGAATCTTATCTTTGAATTTATCATATTTTTGCAGATGAGAATCCCAACCATCATACACCCCGCCACATACAAGGTCCATTTATATATAATAATTGCATTGTAGCGGGTATAGTTTAGTGGTAAAAGTGTGATTCGTTCTATTAACCCCCATAATAGTTAAGGGTTTTTTCGGTTTGATTCATATTCATAAAGCTGCTCCAAAACTGGCTTGGTTTCAAGATGTAGAATCTATGTTGAATCACCATTTAGCGGGGCTACTAGGACTTGGGTCTCTCTCTTGGGCGGGGCATCTGATGTATTACTAGAATTCATAAAATTCTTAGGATACAACAAGCATATTGAAAGGGTCTCTGATGTTAAGAGGAAAAACTTACCCCAATGTGGAATGTGCTTCTCTCCATCATCAACAGGAGCCTCACAAGCAAAATTGGATCCCAAGATCAAGTAAGCACAAATGTTGTAACTATAATGTATGGTATGAACTTAAATCGATCCTTGGATTTTGCAGACCTCATTTTTCAAGAGATATATGGATCCCTCAAGTACAAACCCTCTTTGATGAAGAACAACAGCCCACTACCTGCCCTAATATATCCCAGATTTCTAGCACTCTTCATCCAGCTGGCCATAACACACTTGGGAATTCCCTGTGTTCAGCCCTTCTGCAAAATCGCAGCCATGAAGTCTCACAAACCCACAATTCACAAGGACGGCTACACTACTCAGAGAGAACTTTCCAGGTATATGCTCTATCTCATACCTTCAACATCCTCTATCTTTTAGTCTTATTGGAGCTCTCTGGTATTCTCAGAACAGATCATACCTTAAAAAAGGACTACAGCTCAGTCCAAACCCTAACCCTCAAACCAACCATGTGGATGGTGTTCTTTGTCTGTCCACATCAAGCACAACTGGGAAAACCTCCTCATCATTTTCCTCTCAAAAGGATGATGATGTAAATACAAAAGAGTTCATTCTCCCCAGCACTCTCCACAACCTACACACATCGATGTCTCTGTGACCAATGACATATACTGGATAGCAGTTGGTATGTATGTCCATACCAGCTCCCAATCCAGAAGCCAATGAATTCCCATCAGAGGGGTTATGGCAACAGGGCACACAACGTTCTTCCATATTCAATATGTGTAAGGGTACGCACACAGTTATTGACTCTCCACCCTCTGTGTTGGAGATCAAGTCAATCAAGTCAATGCAGTCAGAACATCCGAAGAGGTGTCTCTTAGGACCCCTCAAAGACTGGATGGAAGTCCCTCCACACTCTAAGTCCAAATAGGTGTGAATGAGGGCCCCTCTGGACGCGAGGGAAAAGAGGCTCCATGTGTTGGAGATGCATCAGTTACCCCCCCCCCACAACCTGATTTTATCACAAATGCTGCATTCCAAGCATTTGTTGATCAAATGAAGGGATCTATGGTGACTTCTAGAAGATGCTGCATTCCAAACCGTTGAAACATGTACTTCTAATTTCATTTCAAAACAAACCAATGTTAACCTTTCTCTGAATGAAATTAGAGCTAGTCAGAAGGAGCATACACAAACTCTGGAACAGGTGAAGAGAGCTTTGCTTGAAAAGTTAATAATATCAATGCAAAGTTTGTCTCCAAAATCAATACGGCCCCAACAACTGAGATGGTGACTTCTAGAAGATGTTGCCACAGAAAAACCTCAAGAAGAAAATCATCCTCCTGTGAATCAAGATGTTCCAATAAATCCAACTCCATTAGCAAAGTTTATCATGAGCCTTGAAAGAACTAGAATAGTAATTCCCATAAAACCAAGGAACACGCAAACGAGACCTAAAACATCAACTCAAACATCAACTTCTACTGTCAAGCCTATCATACCAACTAATCCCCAAGAAGAAAACGCCCCAAAAGCTAAAACGTCTGAAATTCCAAGTTCTGAAGCTCCCAACTCTACAAATCCAGAATCAGATCAACCCCCATCAAATGTATCTATCACAGAAGATCAGCCTAGAACAGAAGATGTCACACCCCGCTACTTTGTTTCCTTCCGTGCACTTGCTGATGTGGAGGACGGACTCCATACTCTCAATCCAGGCTAATAAACCGACAGCTCCTTCGGTTCCGTGGAATTCTTTAGGATTACAACTCCTAAAGGATTTATACGTACATCCCCTGTCTCCAGATCCCTGGTTGTTATTTTGATTTGCGTTTAAACCAGCTGCTACTTGGCTAACAATACCTGGTAGCGCCGCCATGAGCTGTTCGGATACCAATCGTGCAACATCGGGATTTTGTCTTCTTGGAGGCATTGATCTAAAACACAATTTTTGAAATTGAGTTTCGATCAGATTTCTATTACTAATTCCGATCTAATTTTACTTACTAAGCTCAAGCTTATAATATATTGTACGTCTAATATCAAGGAACTAGACATAAAATCAGGAAATATACAATGAAACATGGAAATCTTTCATAAGCATAACACATAGCATTCATCACAAGTTTCAAAATACAAATCCCAAAAGATTGCAAATTCTTTACAACTTAAAATAAACAAGACCGAAATAAAAGTGTTTTTAATCCAAAAGCTTTGCCTAAACAGGTTTACTAATGCATCACCAACCAAATCAATATTCCTAATAGGATCACCATAGCTCCTATCACCCACTCTAGGTTAGTGTGCATCCTCTGAACTGCCAACCTGGCCTCAAGGGCAACCTCCATGAGTCTATTCGTAAACTCGTCATGTGTGTGCAAGACCGTTATGATGTCGTCTATGGATTGCCGATAATGGTCCAACATCAGCCGATGAGTATGTACCTCGTTGGCCATACCCGTGACCCAGTAGTTTTCCGCTGCGGTCATTCCTTGTGGCCGGGGCACAGGTACTCCAACTGCGGGTGGAGGAGGAATCACACTTCGCGACCTGGATCGCGATTGGGATGGTTCTTCCGAAGGTACGGAAGGAACCGTGAAAGTTACTCTTCTGACAGGGAGAACGCGCTTTTGAGCGATTTTGATTGTCCTTGGTCCTCGCGATGTACCCTCGCCAGTAGGTGAAGGTATAGGCATAGTAGGAAGTGATCGAGCAGAGGAATCAGCAGTATCCTCGTCGTGACTGTGCTCGGAAGGGTCGTATTCTTCGTGGGTCGGGTCAGTCCTCCTAACTCGACCAGTGACATAACCAGACTCATCCTGGGAATTTTCGGACGATGACTTGATACTGTGGAAAAAAAAATAAAGAAAAATTTTATAATCGTTAGAAACATCTTATAATACTCATGCGAACTCATGCTATTTTTTTTTAATTAAGAAGTTTTCCCGATCTAAGCTAATTTTTAGTATAACTAGTCCAAGTCCCTTCTTACTCATACCATATTTAGACATAGGTGATCAGGCTTTGCCTAATTATAATATGCTAGAACGATGCTTATTGTAGTTATACTAGTAGTAGGTTTTTTTTTTAATTTTTAAGTTCGTTTAAGAAAATAAAATTTTGGTTATAGTGCATGGTTTTTATTAGAAAACCGGTGTTCTCTATAACCTAAGGCTCTGATACCAAGTCTGTCACACCCCGCTAAAGCGGAAACACTAGGTACGACAGTTCTAGGTTTCACAACAATAGGAATATAAACACCAACCATACATTCATAAATAAAGCATCAGCGTTTACAGTTTAAAAGTTTATAATTCAACAACTTTGTCTTAACAAACAAATTACATCAAGCTAAAAAGATACATATAAAATCATGATTGGTGTTCCCCAAAAATCAACTAAGCTTGATCGGTTACCTTCTTAACTTCCTATAAAGCATGTTAAAACAAAGTGTCAACTACAAAGAGTTTTGTGAGTTCACAGGTTTTTCGTATGCACAAAACATTTTATATGCAAGGTATAGAAATAGCGAAGCAGAAGTTCGCATCAATACTAAACATTTCAATTTTTATGAGCAAATATGCAAATTACTTTTACACATGATATTAAATTATTGAGCCACTACTATACCTAAACGACATTCTACGCCCCACGAACTACCTCAGCGGTGGACCTAAAGTCCACATGTGTAGAGCACTCTTAATTGATAAAGTGCACCCCTACTTGCTAGTTAGGTGGGTATGTCAACCAAATAGCGCTATCCACAAATATCATCGGCTCACATAAACAGAGTTAAATAGTAGTGTAACACGGAGACTTCACATAACTCAACACATCATTTGTAAATTACCAATTTGCTCATCATAACAATTTATATAATTTTCATTCAATCATATAAATCAATTCACTTTCTTTTAATCAACATGCTTTACACCCCAAAACGCAATAAACATTTAAAAGAAGGGCCGCGAATACTCACCTTTGTGCAAAGCTCCGCTACTCCGAAGCACGATATGATCCTCACCCAAAGGCCTACCGATTCCCTAACAAAGAGAAATGCCCAAAAACCATCACTTATGGATCTAAAACTACTTATGGAGGTGAATAAGTCTTAAGCTTATAAATGTCCACATGCATCCAACTTGATTGTCTATAGTCCAATTATACATAATGCACCTATGCTCGTTAATAATGTAATTTATACCGTAAATTGTGTTATAAACCATCAAATGATCAATAATTGTTAAAATCAAGAAATTCCAGAATTTCACTTCTGGACAGAAACTTGTGGTACTCAAAATGATCAAAATGTAGAGACTTCCAAAATGACATAGCTTCGCATATTTTTATATGTGATATGGTACTTGGTGATGGTGATTGTGACCAAATTTGATGCATTTTGGACATGTAAAAATGATTCAAATAATTTATACAATGCAAAGGGTCACAACTGGCATGGCAGATTACACCATGTTAGTAAATCACTCATTTGAGGAGTTCTACTTGGTATTTTCTAGAATTTCCAGTTGGATTGGAATCATAATCATAAAGGAAACTTCTGAGATAAGAGTCACTCATTTTGAAGAAGTTATAAAGGAGATATGGCACTACAAAGTTGCATGCACAATTCTGTCATTAGCTGACAGATTGCACACTTAATTTTAATAAATTGGTTAATGCCTCAAAACATCATATTTTTGAATGAAACTGGTTTCATATGAATCTCAACTCATAAAAGAAAGTTTTAGAAGAAGAATCATGCATTAAAGACAAATAACAAAGGAGATACTAACACACAAAGTAGAGTTTAGCTGCTGGTGGTTTCACAGATTGCACACCTAAAGTATTTTAGGTGTTTTCAGGGTCAAAACTCCATATTTTTAAGTGATTCTACTTGCAAACTGAATATAACTCATAAAACTAACTCTCGAAAGAAAAATCATCCTTTTTCATTGAGTTTTGAAAGAGATATGGCCATTTGAACATGCATGCACAAATCTGTCATTGGTTGACAGTTTGCACACTCATTTTGTTTCAATTAGTTGGAACCTCAAATCACCATATTTTTTAATGAAATTAGTGGCGTTTGAAAGGTAACTCATTAAATTAACTTACAGAAGAAACATCAAGTAATTTGGATGAGTATTCAAAGAGTTATGGTCGTTCAAAGTAGCATTTGTCTACTGTTGAACTTTCAGATGCACATGCATCTTGATATGAGCATTTGGGGGGTCAAAACTCAATGTTTTTGAGTGAGACCACTTGGATTAGAACCCCAACTCACTAAATAAACTTGTAGAAAGAAGATTCAAGATATTAGAATATATTATTTGCAAGAAATGGACGATTTATGCACATGCATTAAATCTGTCAGCACCAAAAATCACCATTGTTGTTCAAAAACACATAAAATCATGATTTTCCCCTATTTTCTTGTGTTTTATTGTTTGGATCATAGATTATGTTAGATCCCAAACTAGCAACAATTGAGAAAACTCCATAAAATATAGAGAAGAGATAGAGAATTAAAGAACATTAATCACAAAATCATCAACTCAAATTCATGTATTAATCATTATGGAGGGGAATTGTGAAGAACACCACATATTAGAATGAACCGACTCTCATAAGTCTGTATGTGTGCAAAGTGTATTTTCTCCCAAAACTCACTTACAAATGAAGCTAAGACACCATATTTATAGGTGCCTAATACATGTGTTAAGCCCAAGCCCATAAAAATCTAAAAAGCCCAAAATACAATTCTTTATAAAACTTTCTATCTAATTGGGGCTAATTAGATCTAACAATCTCCCCCTAAAGTTTTATAAAGAAAGCATCATCAAATAAACTCCCCCTTGCTTTCTTTATAAGCTTTTATGTGCCATTCTTCAAGTCTTCAAGGCTTTACAAGCTCCCCCTCAAATGTAGGTTCATGTTCTTGAAAAACCGAGACATTTTACACGTTCTGTCCAGCTTTCATGACTCAATTTTACCGCTGTTTTTGACCATTAAGGAGACTTATTGAGAGAAAACATAAAACATGCACATTGAACTTCAGCCTCTTAGCTTATCAACAAGCTTTGATTCAACCAATTTGGATGAAAATTGAGTGAGTTGTACAAGTTTTCCCTCAGCTGCGCAAAACAGTCATTAAAACAAATAATTTGACGCTTTAGACCTCGTTGAGTTGAATTCAGCTCCGAGCTTTAGAATGAAAAATAGAGGAGATTGTGACAATAAATATGTCACACATGTAATTTGAATCCATGAAGAACGGACATGCGAACATCCATCGGAATTCGGAAGGAGTATGAGTGAAAATCATTGCTTTCGTTCCAGCATTAGTCAGCAGACTTTGACAGTGAATAAGACGTGTCGGCTCACTGTATTTGAGAAAATTCAAAACTTCAAAGTCGTGCATATGTGTGTTATCGTTCCAACGCAACTAGATTCATGTAGATTGGATCTTTGAGTGAAACGTTGTGCGCGTGTTTCTGAAACAGCGCAATCTTTGTCGAGAAAACCGAAAAATAATCAGGTTACGGGCTTTGGTTCGTTGTGAGTTCTGGACCAACATATTTTGAATTTGATGCTCTGGACTACCTCTAGTCCTTCTCTGGTCTATCGTGGATTTTGGTCTCTTGGAGGTCTGGGTTGGGAGTTTTGATCGTGTCGGATACCATCATTCAGAGCATCTGCATAGTGTATACAGAGATTCTGATCCATCTTAGTTTATTCAGCTTATACAACGCCTTCTAAATTATCTGGTTAAAGCACTGCATGTGATCACTTCTGGATGACTTTCTCCAGGACAGCTCCTTCTGGACATCACCTTCTGGATTAAGCTCTTAGTGCACATTTGATAAAGCTTCTGATAGAGATTTTTGGACAGGTTCTGAATAAGCTTTGGTTAAGCTCTGAACTGACAGGAACTTAAATAAGCTCGAAACTTCTGATTAAACTCTGCAAGCTTCTGGTCCATTTAAGATTTGAGCTCTATAGCTTCTGAAATATTGTATCTTATGATCAGTTTATCTTAAAAAGAACTTTTGGACAACAAGCTCCGGACAACATTTTCAGTCAGACAGAAGCACACAGAGGCTTCTGGACAGCTCTGGAATGTCATGCAACACAGCTTCTGCAACACCTTCTTGTTCATCAAAACTTCTGGATTTTCGTAATTACCGAACAGCTACGTCTTTTGATCCTCTGAGCTTCTGATCTGAATTTCTGAACAAAACCTCTGATTAAGCTCCTGATTAAGCTGATAGCTGCCTGGATATAGCTCTGATCGAAAAATACTTCTGATTAAGCTGTGATTGAGCTTCTGGTTAAGCTGCTGATTGCATCTTCTGATAGCTTCTGGATCGAAGTTTCTGAAAAACAACTTCTGCATGTTTACCATCAGAAACTAATACTTTCTGAATAAGCTAATACCTTCTGGATTAAGCTTTGCAGAACTTTCTGAACAACAGCCTACAGATGATCTGCACAAACAACCTTTGCATTTATCTGTTCTATGGTTCAAATCCGCACCTTCCTGAACCTCTGATATCTCATATCATCATATAAGCTGTATTAAAAAAAACACATGGCAAGGATCACATATTGTGTTAAGCTTTCATCCAGATCTCTGTATGAAAGTCAGCTCTTCTCTTCCAGATCATCCACCCAATAGCACAATCTGATGGATATTTTAGCCAAACATCGGACTCGTTGAAAAGCAACGACAACATATGAATAAGCACCACAGCTGAATGGATCTCTTCCCAAGTCTGTCACTCCAGATGCAGCTAAGTCACATACTGCAGATGATAATCTGTTGCATAATTAGGACAGCTGAATCACCAGATCTTTTGGAAAAAAAGAATTGAGCAACATGGAGGATAAAGACAAGAACGCTGATTTTAGATTGCAACTCAGCAGATAATCTCAACATCATAAAGAACATCAGAAATAAAACTATTCTGACAGCTTGATGCAACCAGTAGCTGCATAGCAGCAACTTTGTGCGTCTGAATCATTAAGCCATAGTGAGAATTACAGCAGCCGCACCGTCACTCGTCTAGACACACACAACCACCTGAGTTCAGCCATCTGTAGTTTTATACAGCCGAAATCTTCGCTCTTTCTTCTGAAATATGGCTTCTTCTTCATTAAGCTGTCTCATTAAGCTCTTCTGGATCTGATTGATAAACAAAGAGAAATTTTCTGGATAGCTTCTGGATAGAGTTTAACTTCTAATTGAGCTTTGAAACTTCTGGATGTCTAAGCTTCTGATCTCAGACAAAAAGAAAAGCTTCTGCTGATTGAAAACTGCTTCTGGATAATCTTCTTCACCATCTTTGAAAGGATAAGCAACGTCTTTAAAAGCTTTAGAGCTTAATGAAATCGCCACTTCATAACCACTAGCTACTTTCAAGATTCATTCGTTCTTCTCATTAAGATTCAATCTAGCACCAATAGCAGCTTCACGGGATTTAAAAAGAACCTGATAAGCTTTGCTTTGTGTAGCATTTGAAACAATGAGAAAAGTTCTAGCAACATTTGCACAGTAGTTGCAATTCATATATTCTTGATTCAGATCAGAACCATTTTCACTTCTGTATTACAACATTAGCAACAGCAATATCTTCTGATTCAGCTACAAATGAAGCTTCTATTAGAAACTTCTGAAGAATACAGCTTCTGAATACAAACAAGATCCATACTTGCTTTACATTGTTGCTTGCTTCTGGTTCAACAGATTGATCAGAATTACTTTCTGTTGCATTAAAAAAATCGATCAGTGAGGTAGTACTAGGTATTATGCATCATTGTTGAGAGACCAAGTATGGATCTTTTATCACATGGCTTCCAATACGTGGCTTTTGATAATGGATATTCTCATAAAGAAAGTGGCTCCTTGACACGAGGGCACTCAAATGTAATGCCATAATTTTG
This sequence comes from Silybum marianum, assembly GCA_036898165.1. NCBI lineage: Eukaryota > Viridiplantae > Streptophyta > Magnoliopsida > Asterales > Asteraceae > Silybum > Silybum marianum. Next base: position 26,889,326 of record CM072533.1, on the reverse strand, counting down.
GATTGCTCCAACAGTTAGCCATTCAACTCCATATTAAATCAATTGAATATACGTTCAAGCATACGGGCTAGACTTTGTAGAACCAAAAATAAATTGCTCTGGTCGATTATGATTAGCTCTGGTCCACTATGACCAGAGCTCTGGCTTACTCTTTTGTACCGTCCCCTCTGCATACGAGCACCCTGAAATGTGGCACTCTTCTAAATAGTAAAAAAGATCAGCTTCTGCTCGAATATCCCTGGATTCTTCTCAACTATCCCTGCATTTAATACAACATCACATGTCATCCAACAAATTCAAGACGGATGTTTGTGTCCCATTCTCTTGACCCATCTGTTCTGGCGGATTGGACACTAGTTTGACAACCTCGTTCGATGGCTGTTTTGGGTCAAATTATACAGGTCGACATGTGCTCAAATATCTAAACTGTGAAATACTGAAAAGAACAACATCAACAGATTTCAATAATGCTTGAGGGAAAGAGAAGTTTGCTGGCAATATGACTTTTGACAGTTCAGCTACACCACCCTTTTTTGCAATTCATTAGGCCAAGTCAGTGCAATGTTAACAACAACCTTTATAACTCTTTGTTTTCTTTTTTATAACAACAACTTCAAATTCTTTCGAATTTGGAATATGAACAACTGAGATTGAGAAATTGGGCAACCTTGAACCTAAAACTCTTTGTTTTGAACAACAAATAAGAACATCTCCCTTATCCCTCCAATTTTGAACAAAATTAGAGTTATTGATTCGTTGAAATATAAACCCAAATGAAATAAAAGAGTCTAATCTCGGATTAATATAAGGCCAGATCAAAGATCAATAGCCCTACTACCGAGTTGCTTACAGAGAAGCTATGGACTCAAGCACACAACAAGATGGGATCGAAGATCAACCACCTACTTTGTGCAAAAAAAATTGACCACTAAGGGAGGAAGATCAAATTTAATCAAGAGCACATACACACATGTATTAGAACTGATCAGATCTAATTTATTGAAACTAAATCTTTACAGACACATTTCATCAAACATGTGGTGTGCAGAATCAAATTGGGTTTAGAATCAATAAAATTCTTCTATGAATGATCATCCAAATCTCATCTAGATAAAATATTGGATCTCAAATACGCTCAAAACAGAAAATCATATCATAGAGGTGATATTTGGGTTTAGGCTCATGTGATTGAAACAATCGAAGCACCAAAACACCAAAATCAAAAACCAATTTCTACAATCGTTGCCATAGATGACCGAATTGAAGAAAAGTTTCTTCAATAGGCTCTGATACCAAATGTTAGATCCCAAACTAGCAACAATTGAGAAAACTCCATAAAATATAGAGAAGAGATAGAGAATTAAAGAACATTAATCACAAAATCATCAACTCAAATTCATGTATTAATCATTATGGAGGGGAATTGTGAAGAACACCAAATATTAGAATGAACCGACTCTCATAAGTCTGTATGTGTGCAAAGTGTATTTTCTCCCAAAACTCACTTACAAATGAAGCTAAGACACCATATTTATAGGTGCCTAATACATGTGTTAAGCCCAAGCCCATAAAAATCTAAAAAGCCCAAAATACAATTCTTTATAAAACTCTCTATCTAATTGGGGCTAATTAGATCTAACAGATTATCACCATCATATAACATTTTACATGTTTTTGGTGTATAATCTATCCATAAAACTTAGAAAATTCAGAGGTTAGAAGAATGATACTTAAAATGCAAGAAATGGTGGATTTTCACCCAAAAATGGTAAGAAAAGAAAGAGATTATGTTATTACTTATTTGAGTGACGAATGAAGCTCAATTTCTTCAAGAAATCTTGCTAATATGATGGATTTTTAACTAGAAAATGGCTGGAATTTTTGATGAAGAAGAAGAGAAAGAGAGGGAAAAGAGAGAGGTAATTATGTCTTTTAAGTTCTAGAGAGAGAGAGAGAGGTTTGAATTTGAATTGCAAAAATGAAGTGTTTGGAGAAAAAAAAAAGTTTATATATGGGGTAGGAGAGGGGGGGGGGGGGGCGGCCATAAGGGGGGGCCCAACCCAAGTTTAATTTTTATTTATTTATATAAATTAAGCCCAAAATGTGAGATTTGAAGTCCAATTTCTCAATTTTGGCCTTTTTCTCAACTTTGTTAGCCCATTTTGGTTAGTTTCAAATAAAAATAAAAGTTTTATAATAAAAATACTAAAACTATATATTGTATATAAATTGGGTATAAATTAGAGCATTTGGCACTGTATTGGACGTTTCAGGCAGTTACGGGTCGGAACCGGACATTTTAAGCGACTACCGGAAATGCTAGAGATTTTTCGGCCATTCTAAACCAACTAACTCCTATTCTTAAAATTAAACTATATAAACTTAATAGAAGCTAACCTGAAAGCTCGAATTTTGACAGTTGTCACAGAAGAACAAGACATGAATCTCGTTGAATCTGAGAGAAGGTTGAGAAGGATTGCCGCTAAAAGTAACATGGGTCCAGAGCAACTTCAAAGAATTGCTCCACTTCAAAATTCTGCAGTAAGAGTGACTGTTTTTAGATGTATGTATTCTTCTACAGAGGAAAGAGTTGCCTTAATCTTACCCAATTTTGCAAAGGATTACAAGGTTAGTGTTGAAATCGAGTTTAGATTCTTATATCACAAGCAAGAGCGGAAAGATGTCTATTCTATCTCTCCAATCAGAAGAATTACTGGAGTAGAAAGAGAAAATAAACAAACAAACAAACATGTTATTTCTGTGACAATGATCTGCTCTCGTTAAGTACTTCTGATTTAATACCTCTGGGAAGATTCATGAAGAAAAAGAAGGAATCAAGCTTAGAGAGTTAGAACAAAGTGGCCTACTTCAGATTTTGTCTTGCATGAAAGCCTTCATCGATTATAGGAAAAAGGTTGACTTCTAGGTCGGGTTTGAAAGACAGGTAATCATATTGAGCATCACAGGGCCAAATGAAGATAGAGAAGGTATTGAACATCTTCAACCAGGGCATGTTATACCTGAACCAGAAGAAGATTAGAATAGTTGCAGAAAGAATAGAGAAGAATCTTGAAGGGGTTATCAAGATAACAGAGATTACTAGTCAGTTTAATAAAGTGATCAACAGACATCCAGAAGCTCCTTTTTAGTTAAATCTCTGTATTACTTTTGTAATTTCAAATTTATTGTAATGAAAGTTATCATCTTGTTTCTCTTTATGATTTTATGTTATAGTTCAGACTTTGCACTTAAGGGGAGATTGTTAGACCTAAGAAGTGGTAAATCAGAACTTGTTCAGAAGAAACAAGTTGTTATCCAGAAGCACACACTACAGAAGCAAACTCATCAGTCATTAGTCCAGAAGCACCATCGTCAATCCAGAAGATTGGGCATCTTCTGGATTTTACTTGATGAACTACACATGCTTCAATGATGTGGCATGTCATGCTCTATGTGTGTAATTGATCCTGTTACTAGTATAGTTGACGTGTCCACCTATGATACGCTAGCTTGTTGACTTTTCCTATGTAATAGTATAAGAAATAGGGATAGCCTTCACTATTGTGATCATCTTCATATCGAGTGAAATACAAATTATAGAGAGTGTAATTTGTGTATTGTGATCATCTTCATATCGAGTAAAATACAAATTACAACTGTTTATTATACTGTTCTTCATTAATTGCTTACAACTATATACTATTGTTGAGTAATTGTTCCCGCTTTACACTATTATTATTCGTATGTTAATCAACTGTTCTCGAGTATTTGGGGTTCTGGGTTCCAACATTCTTCATGAAGGATTCCATTTAGAAATGCACACATGACATCCATTTGGAATAATTTCATGTTTTTGTGAGTTGCATATGCTAGAGAGATTCTTATTGCTTCAAATCTAGCCACAGGTGAAAAGGTTTCATCATAATCAATACCCTCTTGTTGACAATATCCTTTGACTACAAGCCTTGCTTTATTTCTCACAACAATTCCAGTCTCATCTTTTTTATTTCTGAATACCCATTTAGTTCCAATTATGGATTTGCCCTTGGGTCTTGGAATGAGCCTCCAGACTTTGTTTCATTCAAACTGATTTAGCTCATCTTGGAATGCAAAAATCCAGTCTGGATCTTCAAGTGCTTCACTTGGCTTCTTTGGCTCCATGTTACTTAAGAAATTAACATATAGACACTCATTTGCTGTTGCAGATCTGGTTTGTACTCCTTTTGAGGCATCTCTTATTATTTGATGAATAGGGTGATTTGATGTCCATTTGTTCATATTTGGAAGTGGTTGAGAAGAAGAGACAATGTTTTGAGGATCATAGTCATCAATAATAGCTTGTGGCTCTGGTTCTGAATTAATTTATGAGTTTAGATCTGAAGTTTGTCTCTCAACTATTTGATTAACTTTTGAACATAAAGGTTTAGAAGTTTCTTGTGTAGGTTCAGGTATTGGAATTTCTGAAGTTGAGGGTGAGATAGGTGGTCCAGAAATATTTGATGTGAGTGTTTCATCTGAGATAAGTTCTGGAATATAATAAGTGATGGATTCTGAAAATCTGCAGAGACATATATAGACACATCAAATAAATCATGACATAATAAATCTAATTTCCTTTGATTAAAATACTATTTGAGTTAGAGTTATCTTTAGCATGTAATCTGTCTTCTGAATTATTTTGTTCAGAATTCTGAATAGGCCTGAGTTCTGAACTGTGTTGTTCAGAAGTCATTGTTGGCTCATTGAATATGACATTGGGGCTTTCAATGATTGTTCTAGTTTTCTTCATTAGGATTCTATAATCTTTGATCTTTGAGAGTAGCCACCAAAGATTCAAGATAAGCCTTTAGGATCAAATTTTCCCAAATTTTCTCCGTCATATAGCAGAAAGCACCTGTATCCAAATATACGAAAGTAAGAAATAGTTTATTTTCGGTTTCTAATTAATTTATAAAGAGTTTTAAGATGTTTCTTATTCAGAGTCGTCCTGTTTTGTTTAAAGCATGATGTTGCAATAGCTTCTGCCCAAAGAGATAATGGTAGTTCTGAATAAGGAAGCATAGTTCTTGCAACTTCTACCAAGGTTCTGATCTTTCTCTCAAATACACCATTCTGTTTTGGAGTTCTTGCAGCAGAAAAATTATGTGATATGCCAACAGAGTCTAAGTATGTCTGAATTTGAACATTTGTGAACTTTGTTCCATTATGACTTCTGAGTTTCTGAACAGGTAGTTGAAGTAGAACTTTCACTTTCTTCAGAAATAGGATTAACACTTCTAGAGTATTAGATTTTTGGCTTAAAAACTCAGCCCATGTATATCTTCAGTATTCATCCACAATTACTAAGATATACTTCTTTCTTCATAGACTCTGAGTTCTCATTGTCCCACATAAATCTATGTGCAACATTTCCAAAGGAGCATTACATGATGAAAACATTTCCATTGGAGCTTTACATGATGAAAACATTTTCAAAGGATGAGAACTTCTTTTGATCTTTCCTAATTGACATGTAGAACACAAAGAGTTTTTCTGATATCTTATCCTTGGTAAACCAACCACTGAATGTTGCTTTCCCAGTTCATCAATTGATTTGAAGTTCAGATGTAACAGTCTTCTATGCCATAGCCAACGTTCTTCTAGAACAAATCTTGAAATATAACAAATTCCTTTTAATTGACCATCTTCGGTGAATGTAGCTGTGTAAATGTCACCATCTCTATATGCTGCTAAAGTCTCTTTTTTCTCAGAATTTAGAACATGCCAGAGTTCAATATCAAAATGAACAGTGCATCTTTTATCACAAAATGGACTTATGCTAAACAAATTATGTTTTAACCTTCAACATAGAAAACCTTCATTATTTTCACATCTCCTTTTACAAAAGTTCCATAGCCTCTTACATAGGCCTTAGCATTGTTTCCAAAGATGATTGTTCCTCCATTTCTCTCAGTATACTCAGTTAGAAGATCCTTATATGGTGTCTTTTGTCTTGAACATCCAGAATCTACGACCCACACATGACGGAACTGCAAAAACAATTACTTGAGTTTAGGTACCCGTTTGTATGGGTCCTTTCAGATTAGTAATAAAATAGGAAATTCTGAATTTTTAGTTGAATGCAAATTTATGTTTATCGGAATATAATTCAGAATGTGATTCAGAACTTTGTTTAACTTTTGAATTATTGAATTTAAAAACATGTGAAGTATACTTGATTTGTTTCTTCGGAGATTTCTTTTTGGTTTTAGAGATTAGTTGGAATTGATGATGTTCACAGTTAGTATAATGAATATAATTCTGTGTTGGTCCCTAAAGAGTCTACAAGAGTTCAATCAAGAGAGAATAGTTTGTAGAAGGGGGGGTTGAATACAAACACACACAGATTTTGGTTTTTAATTGAGCTTATTGAAAATAAACAAATTTACAGTTACAAGCGGAAAAGAACAAGTTTAACACCTATTCTATTGTAACTAAGAAACACTAAGTTTGATGCATAAAACATGAAAGAAAGAATAAAGAGGTTATAGGTTAGAAAGAAGCATGCATATAGATGGAGAAGATATTTCCATCTTATTTATACCCGTTTGCATTTAGTGCAAGACAAAAGGTATATGCCACGTGTCAAGCTTGGATGGGAAGCTTGTCCTTGCTAATAAGACAGCCATGCTTTTGGGCGGATATGAACAATACCGTATCAGATATGATGGGGACATAGGAGACAAGTCGTATGTCCTTTTCTAACATGGTTCTAGGTTTGACTTTTGTGCATCGAGGATAAGATCAATCTTTAATCTTGTTAAGGAAGCTTCATTTGATCGCTGATACTGAATATACAAGGATGAACTTCAGTATCACTGAGGCTTCACAAGACTTCACACTTTGAGTAGACAATCACTGCTATCGCTGAACCGCTTCAGTTCACTTAGCTGATTATCTCTTTCTTCAGCTAGGGTCTTTGACTTTCGCTGAATGGTCTTCTGGTGTGATAGCTGATCTTCGGATCTTCAGTGATAAGCCTGTTGTTCCTTGATCTTCAGCGATCGCTGATGGTTATCAGCGTGTGCTATCGCTGAATATGAACAAAAGCTTATATAATGGAATTTCACTAAGTATAAAAAGGAATCATGTTCAAATCATTTAACAGGAGTGTTAGAGATATCATAATAGCTTCAAAAGGCACTGGGTTCTGAAGATATAAAGATCTGAAGAATGAAGATTCAGAACTCAGAAGAAAAGACAAAAGCCTAAGACATAACTTCTGAAGTGTCAACTTCAGAAGTTCTGAAGATATTCTGAAGAGGTTCTGAAGACACTTCTGAAGAAGTTCAGAACCTGTTCTGAACTTGTCTGTCATATTTGTACTGTTACTTTAGTCTTTCTATTTCTTCTATAAATAGATAGGCTGTTAGATAGTTACAACTAACGTTTCTATAAGCATTGTAAAGACATATTTTGTAATATTGTTCATCCTATCAATACATACAACATTTGGCTATCATATTACTGTTCAAATATTTCTATATATTGATATATTGATTGTTTAGGTCCTAACAATTGGTATCAGAGCTAATTCATCGGTTCTTGAAGATTTGTGAAAGAATTCTCAGATCTGACAATTCTTGGTGGTCTTGATCGATAAATTTCAAATTCAAATCAGGTGAATTCTCGATCTTCTAACAATCAAAGATGTCTAAATTAATTGTCTCAATCGGATCTGAAACGAAACCACCAACTGTTTTCTTGGGAGAATATCATCCATGGAGAATCAGGATGATTCAATTTCTGGACAACATAGATGAACCTTTAATGCAATCAATCACAAATGACCCACTAGAGGTCTTTATTGAAATTCCAGCAGTACCTAGAACTGAATCTACTGCTGAAATACCGGCGTCAAGAATTAAGAAAAGCCCAGGTATGTACAGCACCACTGAGATAGCTCAAGCTAAAGTTGACAAAAGAGCATTAACTCTTCTTACAATGGCTATTCCTAATGAGATATTCAATAGAGTAGATAGCTTAACATCTGCTAAGGCCATGTGGGATGAAGTTGAAGCTCAAATGCAGGGTAGTACAAAAGCCCAAGTACAATGACTGAATATCTTTGTGGGTACTTAAGAAAACTTCAGGTATAAAGAGAATGAATCCATTACAGAAATTTATCATAGATTCAACAATATTCTGAATGATCTGAGAAGAAATGGTGTTCAGAAATCACATTCTGAGATAAATAACAAATTTCTAAACAACTTGGGTAATGAATGGTCAAGCTTCTCTGATAACATGGTTACTAGAAATTTATCAAGAAAATCCATTCATGATGTCTATGGTATTCTGTTTCAACAAGAAGACAAAATAAAAACTAGACAAAATGAACAAAAGAAGGTAAATGAAACTGTAGTCTTGTTAAGCAAGAAGTATAATAATTCTCTGACTATTTCTGCCAAGAAGGTATGTGAAATCCCAGAGACAACAGTTTCTGATGGGGATGAATCAGATGAGGAGCTAAAAAGGATTTCTGATAATATTGCTTTTATGACAAGGCAATTTACACAAAGATACAATCAAAAATATCATAATAAACCTAGATCTGAAAGTGGACCTAAGAAAGGTCAAGAAGCCGGTCAATCTGAAACATCTGACCCAGCAAGATGCTTCAACTGTGGAAAGCCTGGACATTATGCAAGACAATGCAAGATGCACAAAGTGAAGAACTCAGGCAGGCTACTATGAGAAGAAGCATTTGTTAGCCAAGAGAAAGGAACTTAATCCTGCTTTAGTAACCAAGTATGAAGAGGACTAGTTAAACTGAAGTGATGGAGATGATGATGAAGAAGTTGCTCACTATGCAACAAAATGCTATATGTGTCAAATGGATGCAGAAAAAGACAAACAAGACACTGAGTTATCTTCTTCATTTTCTGAATTAAGTTCTGAAATAAACTACACTTCTGAACAAAATTCGGAACATAAATCTGAACATAACACTGAAGATTCTGAAATGAAAAATCAATTTCAAAACATGTTTTCTGAATTTGAAACTCTCAGAAACATAATCAAAGGTGAAATAATTCTGGTCAATCAATTCAGAGCTGAAAGTCAAATATATAAAGAAAATTGTCAAGAAGCTGAACAGATTCTTAAAAAGGTTTCTGAAGAAAAACTTGTTTTAAAAGAAAAAATGGACAGCTTACAAAAGGAAATTATAAATGAGAAGTCTGAAAAAGAAATTCTGAATGTTAAAATGAATTTTCTGAATCAAGAGAGACTTGATCTTTATAAAAAGATTAAAGAATTAGAAGATTTAAATTTTAAAAGAGGACAAACTGAACAAACTCTGAACATTTTAACTAGTTAGACTCAAAATTCAAAATTTTACAACATAAAAGCAAGTTTAGGATATAATGACAGTCAAATACTGAAAAAGGCACCTGCAAATCTGTATGATTATTCTAAAATGAAAATTTTCAATGAATCAAATACAGATGTCATTTCTAAACCTGTGAACTATTCTTTGCCAGAAAGAATACCATTTCTAAAATCAGAGACTTTGTTTTCAGAAGAAACACATCTTAAATCTGGTAAACCAGAAATAATTTCTGAAACAGAAGAAATGAATACAAGTTCAAAAATTTGTGAATCTTCTGAATCAAATATTATTTCAGGAGAACTTCTGAAGTAATTATTAAATCTGAAATAATTTCTGAAGTTACTTCTGAGATAACTTCTGAACACAATTCTGAAGTCATTTCAGAAGATACTTCTGATAATAAATCAGAACATGAAGAAAAATATGATGAATTCTCATAAATTGAATCTTTAGAAGATGTTGATGAGAATCCCAATATATTTTTTTGATAATTCTGATGATGAGTCTACAACAACAACAAATTCAAATATTTTTGCAAAAAGTATGACTCAAAATAAATTTTCAGAACTAATAAATGCTTCTGATTCAGAAGATGATGATGATCATATGGTGCAAGTCATTGATAAAAATGGCTATTTGGTTTACAAATCAAAATCTTGTATGACTGAAGGAGAAATACTAAAATCTGAAGCTTCAAAGATACCTTCAGAAATGTTTGGTCCTGTGTTTTTATAATCAGAATATCAGAATTTAGATTTTTCTCCTACTAATACAAACATTTCATTGACTTCAACACCATGTTCAGTAACATCTTCTGACTTCAACACCAGAGTTAAAAATTTTGAACAAGGACAATCCTCAAATTCTCTCTCTGAAGTTCAGAAAATAAACTCAAATTCTGAAAATAAACATAAAGTGAACAAAAGAATTTCTTATACTAATCCTCATTTCTTATCTTTTACAGAGCTATCCACTTTAGTATGGAGAAAAAAAGATGAAAGACTGTCAAAGAATGACAAATTAGATAGTTTTTCATTTTTAAAGAAGAATGATGTACCTAAATCAAAGAAAGTGGATAAAAGATAAATCTCAAAGTTCTGAACAAACTTCTGAATTGAAAAATCTGAAGAAAAAGTTCAGAACTTCAAATTTTATTACTAATCTCAAAGGACCCATTCTGAAATGGGTACCTAAAACTCAATAATCTCTTTTGCAGATATCTCATGTGTGGGTCTTAGATTCTAGATGTTAAAGACACATGACACCTTTCAAAGAACTACTAACTAATTATCATGAAAGATATGGAGGAACAGTTAGCTTTGGAAACAATGCAAAGGGATATGTAAGAGGATATGGCACTTTCATTAAAGGAGATGTGAAAGTAATGAAAGTTTTCTATGTTGAGGGACTAAGACATAATCTTTTCAGTATTAGTCAATTCTGTGACAAATACTGGAAGGTTAATTTTGACATAGATTACTGTCATGTTCTGAGTACAGCAAACAAAAATGAATTAACTGCTTATAGAGATGGAGATATCTACACAGCAACATTCACTGCAACTGGTCAACTACAAGGTGTATGTTCTATGTCTACATCAATGAAAAATGATAGTTGGCTTTGGCACAGAAGAATGTCACATCTGAAATTCAAAGCTATTTCTGACCTAGGCAAACATCAATCTGTAAGAGGACTACCAAAGATCAGATTTGAAAAGAACTCTCTTGTTTTGCGTGTGAACTAGGGAAGATCAAAAAAAGTTCTCATCCTCTGAAAATGCTATCTTCATGCAAAGCTCCACTAGAAATGCTACATATGGATTTGTGTGAACTAATGAAGACTAAAAGCATGGGGGGAAAGAAACACATCCTTGTCATAGTAGATGACTATACAAGATACACTTGGATTGAATTTCTGAAACTCAAATCTGATACTTTTGAACGACTTATACCTTTTCTGAAGAAAATTCAAGTTCTTCTTCAACTCCCAATTCAAAAAATCAGAAGTGACAATGGAACATAATTCACAAATTCTACACTTCAGAACTTTTTGGAATCTGTTGGAATTTCACATAATTTTTCCGCTGCACGAACTCCTCAACAGAATGAGGTGGTTGAAAGAAAGAATAGAACTTTGGTAGAGGCTGCAAGAACCATGCTGGCATATTCAGAACTTCCTATTTCTCTTTGGGCAGAAGCAATTGCTACTGCTTGTTTTACTCAGAACAGGACCATTCTAAACAGAAACTTTCTTAAAAATCCTTATGAAATGTTAAAACAAAGAAAACCCTCTATTGATTATTTTAAAATATTAGGTTGCAGGTGTTTTCTAAATAATGATACTCAACATCTTGACAAATTTGCACCAAAAGGTGTAGCTGGTATCTTTGTTGGCTATTCTCAATGATCCAAAGCTTATAGAGTACTCATTGAAGGAACTCAAAGGATCATTGAGACTACAAATGTCAGATTTCATGAGCCAACATTGACTTCTGAACAAGACAGTTCAGAACTCACACATAATCCAATTTCTGAAAGTTTAGACTCAGAACATAATCAGACAAACTCTTCTTTTGAATCTCAAACTTTACTTAAAACAAATTTAGACACTCTATGTCAAGACTTATTTGATATTTCTGTAAATGTTTCTGCAGATTATCAAAATCTTTCTCTCATCAGAAGCTTAAAAAATCAAGACATTTCAGAAATAAAAATTTCAACTACATCAGCACCACAAATCTCAACCTAAAATTCAGAACTTCTCCAATTTCTGAATCAGTTCCAGTTACTTCTGAACTAGTTCAAGTTGTTTCTGAACCAGTTCAAGTTGTTTCTGAACCAGTTCCAGATACTTCTGAGCATGTACATCAAAATTATGAACAAATTCAGAATATTTCATTTGAGGGGGAGACTTCAGATTTACATTCAGTTATCAATCATGATACTGAAACTCAAGCAATTATTGATGAATATGATTCTCTAAACAATGTTTCATCTGTTCAACCATTGCCAAATGTGAACAAATGGACATCCAGTCATCCTATGCATCAAATTATTGGAGATGCATCAAAAGGTGTTCAAACAAGGTCTGCAACAGCAAATGAATGTCCGTATGTAAATTTCTTAAGTAGCATGGAACCCAAAAAGCCATATGAAGCACTTTAAGATCCAGACTGGATTTTAGCCATGCAGGATGAGTTAAATCAATTTGAAAGAAACAAGGTCTGGAGATTGATACCAAAACCAAAAGGTAAATCCATCATTGGCACAAAATGGGTATTCAGAAATAAAAAAGGATGAAAATGGTATTGTTGTAAGAAACAAGGCAAGGCTTGTAGCTAAGGGTTATTCTCAACAAGAAGGGATTGGTTATGATGAAACATTTGCTCCTGTTGCTAGATTAGAGGCCATTAGAATCTTTCTTGCATATGCTGGTCATAAAAACATGAAGGTATTTCAAATGGATGTGAAATGTGCATTTCTGAATGGTATTTTACATGAAGAAGTGTATGTTGAACAACCAGAAGGCTTTGTCAACAAAGGATTTCTAGATCATGTCTATATTTTAGACAAAGTCTTATATGGACTTAAACAAGCACCAAGAGCATGGTATGATACTCTTACAACTTTTCTTCTGAATTCTAAATTCAAAAGAGATGCAGATCATGGTGGATGCAAATTAGACAGGAAAAGCACTTATGGATCATGTCAGTTTCTGGGTGATAGACTGGTAAGCTGGTCTTCAAAGAAACAAAATTGTGTTTCTACTTCTACAGCAGAGGCTGAGTATGTGGCAGCTGCAATATGTTGCTCACAAGTGATCTGGATGCAAGTTCAACTTAAAGACTATGGTTATACTTTCAAAAACATTCCTCTGTATTGTGATTCAAAGAATGCCATAGCCATCACTGCCAATCCTGTTCAGCATTCAAAGACCAAACACATGGATGTAAGATATCATTTTATCAAAGATCATGTGAAAAGAGGTAATATTGAAATGTTTTTTGTTCAGACAAATTATCAGTTAGCTGATTTATTTACCAAAGCACTTGATGAAAAACGATTTAATTTCTTGGTTAGTAAATTGGGCTTGATGAATATGTCTATGTAAGTATTACACATCAACTATACTCTAGATATTATATTCTGAAGTTTTTTATCTCAAATTTTGAATAGTTTGCTCTTCAGAAACATTCTGAATATTCTGAAGTTTACCGTTCAGATCTTTGCTTCTTTTCAATCTCAGAAATATAATTCTTCTTTATCTAGGTTGATTGTCTTTTAATACTTTTCAAAAAAAATTTCTCTCTTTCATTTCTCTAATATTTTCTTGTTTCTTTAATAAAGTTGCACTGATTAAGGGGGAGAATCATAGTTGCTAATGATTCAAGGGGGAGTGGTAATAATTTAAAAATTCTGCACTACTCTTTCCTACAAAACCAATCTGAATTGCTGAAATCAAGTTTTGATCTTCATATCTAAGAAGTATGAACAAGCTTCCTTAGATAAAATAAGTTTTCTGTTTGTTCAAACCTACTTCTGAATTCTCAAAATATTTTATATTTTTCAGAAGTTTGTATTTTTAAATGCTTTTTGGTCTTCTAAAGTGATCCAAGTTTAGTTCTGAACTACTCTTAAAAATTCTGTGGTTCTTCTGAATTCCTTCTTTCAGACTTCTGAACTTATTCTCAGAAGTTCTGAACAATTTCTGAAGTTTTTGAACTTGTTCTCAGAACTTAAGTTCCCGTTGATATTTTCTTAAGTATCACTTAAGCGTGTGCCACGTGTTTTAGTTTCATTGTATATTTCTTAATCACGTCGTTTAAACGGTTCATTTATCCAAATAAATGATGATTACTACTCTAATCACATTTTACTTTTTGGCCACGTGTCCATCAACGCTTATCCAGTCTTATAAATCAATGGATTCTTCATCATCTTCATTTTTTATCGATTTTACTCTGCAAAACCTATCTGTTTTCATTGATCTTCATTCTATTTCGAATCCTTGTTCTTCACCTATCATGTCTACTTCCAAAGCTATGGTTTCTACTTCCTCGAGTCACGATGACAGCAATGGATCATCGAGTGATGGTTCATTCAAAATCGTACCTCAGAAACTGTTTGTTGGAACAATGGAAGTTCCACTTCATGAAGATCAAATGGTTCAAGACACAGCCACAACTGCTATTAATCAAGCCGAACCTTCAAAACCTAACCCTAACCCTAACTCGAGAACTGATAAAATTGGGGAAACAAAAATCGAACCTATTGAAGTTGTTTCTGAATCAAATGCTGGTGGTAGTGAAACTGCTAGAAATGAAGAAAAATAACTGTGCTTTGAACTTTAAATCGAAAGACTTTACTAATGATCAAATAATTTTGATTGACATTCTGAAGAAACATCCACTCCGTTCTCTACTTTCTTTGAAATTCTCTATTCCTGTTTCTTACGTTCAAAAATTCTGGCATTCTGCTGAGGTTGATGAATATGAAGATGAAATTGTCTCCTATGTTCATGCTTACAAGGTGTGTATCTCTATGGAGGATAGGTTGGATAAACATGGGGAGAGTATGGTAAATAAGTTGAATGATTTTCAACTACAATCATCTAATGATCTGAACTCTTTCAAACAAGCACTTCTGACTGCTTTTTCTGAAGTGGCTTCTTCTGTTTCTTCTCTAAAAGCTTCTCAGACTTCTTCTTCTTCTGCACAACAAGATTCTTCCATTTATGCAACCAAGGCTGATATTGCTAAGATTTTAAATCAACTTTCTTCTATTCATAGTTCTCAGACAGATTTAGGCACAAGATTATCTGCTCTAGAATGCAGGCCTCAGTCAGACACTTCTAAAAGAAGTCTTGATGATCAGGATCCTGATAATCAAGAGCGGGAGAAAAAGCAGAGCGTGTCTGAACCAGAAAATGTTGAAAATGTTCATGAGCAAAGTTCTGAGAAAACTTCTTAAGATGCTCAGAATGTTGGTGAAGCACCTAACAGAGTCTCTGAAGCAATAGATGATATCTTATTTGCAGAAGATGAAGGGCAAGAGACAAATATTCATTCTTCTGAAGATATAGTAGAGGAAGGGTATGAAACAGAGAAGTTATCCTTTGATTCTGAAGGTAACTTAAGCTCAGATAATACAGACATTATTCCTTATTCAAATGAAGAGATGCTAAGGGAATATCTTGCATTTGAAGATGTCATTGGTGAGCCCAGTGATCTCTCTGATATTATTATGTTTGAAGAAGACATGTATGGAGCTGATGTGGGAAAAAGTTCTGAAGTCAATGAAATAAATGATTTGGTAATATGGAAGCCCCAACAATCTTTGAGTGATGAATACAGAAGAGCTTCTGAAGAACTATGGAGAATACTAAGCCAATTCTGTTGGGTGCATGTCTTTTTAAATAATCCAAGAAGTCTGGAGTGTAGATTTTTGGACAACAGAGGTTTTCTGTCTTTAGAGATTTTCTTGATCAACCAGATGAAAAAGTTGAACTAGAATTTGATCTAAGTAATATGGGAGGAACTGAAATTATAGATGAAATTTTGATGGTCTATTCTGGAAAATTTGAAGTAAGAGTCAGATCCTACATTACTATTCCCAAAGTTGATATTCCTCTACTTGAAGAACCTATTCTAGATCAAGTCTATGAAAAAGAAGATATATTTCTTTCAGGAGAAACAAGCTTGGAGTTTCCTGAAGCAGTTTACTTTCATATATACAAAACCAGTCTGAGGTTTGCAACTCTAGAGGATTTTGTAAGTGATGAGTGGTCTGAAGATCAAAGTTCTCAAGTTAGAAACTTTGTTCAGAAGCATGGAGTTCAAAATCTGAATGACTCCTCTCTTATAAAGAAGATTAGATGTCTTTCAAAGACTGTTGAAGATGATCTAGCAATATTCAGATTTAGAGCAGAAAGAAGAAATGGATATTTGTGTGAATTTACTCAGTATGATCTGTACAAATTAAGATTGCAAGACAAACTGACTGTTCTTCATTATTGTGTTGCTACAAGTGAAGTTGAGCTTGTTTTTGAAGTTAGAAGAATTCTGGGAATCTACATAAGGAACTTAATCAAGCATCACTTTCAATTAGCTCTGGAATTTGGGTTATCTAAAGTGAATATGTTGGAACCTATAAACCTTGAAAATACAATGACTAGAGTGTTCACTACTCCAGATCTTGGGTTCAGATATACAGCAGATGGAAATAAAACTTTTTTGATTTTAGATATTCCAAAATACTCTAACTCAACTCTGAATTGGTTTCTTACTTATGCCAAGGATTATATTGAAGATTCAGATGTCAAAGAAGAAATCATATATCTGATCAAAGAAAGAGTTCATTTCAGAGAAATTGTAAGGAAAAGTTATCCAGCTGGTCACAAAAGAGAAAACAAGATCAGAGGAGCTGAATATATACTTAGTGATACTTATGATTTCCAAATTCACTCAAAGAAACAAGATTTGGAGGAAATTCTAAAGTTTTCTCTAAACATTGAAAGTTCTGAACCAAGTCAGAAGGATAAAGAGAAAGGGAAAGAAGTAATTTCTGAAGCTATTTTTGAACAGTTGGTTCCTGTAGAGCAAGTATCTGAAGAGGAACAACTGCAAGTTCAAAGAATAGAAGAAAGTGCTTTCACCATGTTTCTTGAATATTTCCATCCAGAAATGTTCATGGAATATGAACAAAAGTTCAACTATATTGATTGTTGGATTCAAAAGTCCTTTGGTTGGAAACAATGGTACTCAGATATCAGTAGAAAGATAAGGATTAATGAAGCAAGAAAGGAAAGTCCAGTGGTCAAGGTAATTAATGCTGACTTGAAGACAAGACAAAATTACAAGTATGCATTCTTTACAGTTGAAAGACAAAATGGTAAGATTTCTACCTCATCTGAAGCTGATTTCCAGAATGTGAATCTCAGAGATCTTCTCAGAGTTTACAGAAGTCATTATCCTTTTCATGATTCAATCACCAAGTTCAGAAAATCATTTCCAAATCTCAGAGATGGTTTGTACATAGAATTTATATGTCCTGCAAAGATTGATTTTCAAGTTGCTTATGTTCTGAACAAGAAACAAGTACAAAGCCTAAGACATAACTTCTGAAGTGTCAACTTTAGAAGTTCTGAAGATATTCTGAAGAGGTTCTGAAGAAGTTCTGAAGAAGTTCTGAAGACACTTCTGAAGAAGATCTGAAGAAGTTCAGAACCTGTTCTGAACTTGTCTGTCATAGTTGTACCGTTACTTTAGTCTTTCTATTTCTTCTATAAATAGATAGGCTGTTAGATAGTTACAACTAACGTTTCTATAAGCATTGTAAAGACATATTTTGTAATACTGTTCATCCTATCAATACATACAACATTTGGCTATCATATTACTGTTCAAATCTTTCTATATATTGATATCTTGATTGTTTGGGTCCTAACAAGGAGTTATGATAAACAATCTCCCCCTATTTGATTATGATTAACCAACATAGGAAAATTGCTAATCAATCTCCCCCTAGTAAGGACTTAGGAAACATTTAAAAAAAAAATTCTGAGTATTAATCTGTAAAGTCTTTTTCAGCTAGTCTACTATCTGAATTGAGTTTCATTTATAAGGATATGAAAGCACAATTTTTACTTTTAAATAAGCTTAAAGTACATTCACTGATTGAATTTTCAGAGTGAAAGATCAGTGAGTGAAAGATAGTTTAAAGAAAATAGAACTCTTATGTTCATTGTCCCTTTTACTGTTTTCAGGGATCTTTTCAGTACTAGGATGGAGTAAAGTACTCAGATTGAATTTCATTAAACATAATCTGAAGAAATTACAGAGAAATGAAATTACAATAATAAAAGTAAAGTACTTGTACACTGAAGAAATATTACAAAGGAAATAGAAATCTATAACTAGTCAGAGATATTCTCGTTTCGTCTTTATAACTCATTCTCATAAAGCGTCTTCTGTCGATTCATCAGAGGGGTATCTGACCAGCAGCGCCAAAGCATGATCTTTATGAGAGAGGATGGGGCCTTGCAACTTTCTTGGTTTCTGAAGAGTCCTAAGAATCCTTCATTATCCAAGAATACCATACCAGGTTCAGCCAGTGAGATGATTTCGTCTTCTTCATATCTTCGGTCTTGAGGGAGAAAGGTAGAAATAATTGATATATCAGGGAGCTAAAGATGACCAAGAATGCTTTGATAATAAAATTTACTTTCATGCTCATTCTTAGCACTTGAACTTTCTTCAGCAGTTGATCTTTTCTTCTTAGATGATTCAGGGAGAGGGGGAACTTGCACATGTTGTGACATTCTTTGCAGCAACTGATCCAACACACTGTCCACCACGTCCTTGAATTTGGATTTGGAACCCTGAATGGCGTCTTTGATTTCTAACCATTCAGTGTATCCATAAATTCTTAAAAATTTGGCTTCTTCTCTCTCTGTTCTGTTCGTCCTTGTCATTCTTACATATACCTTTGGACCACCTCTGTTGGAGTGTCGCCC
This sequence comes from Silybum marianum, assembly GCA_036898165.1. Lineage (NCBI taxonomy): Eukaryota > Viridiplantae > Streptophyta > Magnoliopsida > Asterales > Asteraceae > Silybum > Silybum marianum. The sequence continues at coordinate 26,870,440 of CM072533.1, read as the reverse complement.
TTGGATAGTTGCATGAATGATTTTGGCTTCAGATCTTCGAAATTTCAGTCTGTCAGTGCACCAGTCAAGCTCTTTGTCTTTCTGCATAGTGGCTTCAGCGGATAGTGCATTTAGAATCTTCTGTTGAGCAAGAATTGGATCTACATTCAAATTTTCTTGTGCGAGTTCTCTCCGTACAAGCGCTTCAGCGACCCTTTCACTCTTTTTCAGTTGATCTCTGGCCGCTTTGTCTCTTGTAGAGTCTTCTCTGAGCAATTTCCTTGCTAAGGCAAGATCATTCTCAGTTTGCTTTATTTCCTCATCCCTGATTCTTTGTGCTTCCAATGCTTGTTCTCTCTCTTCTTTGGACAGAAAGTAGAATTCATCTACCATCCTTTTTGGTACGACTTTAATGGGTTCAGCTTCAGGCACCCTTATTCTTCTAGCCTCGAATTCTCTAAGGAATTTTATTCGCCTTTTTTCTTCTTCAGGCTCGCTTATGATCGGCTTTTGAACGTGACGCCTGGGAATAAGGCCTTCTTCTTCTTTAGAGTCAGTTTCTATTATGTACATAAACTGCTCTTCAGAGGAAGGTTCCTTCCATGAAGATGAGTCCTTTGGAGGACGGGGATCACTGAGGGAAGGAGAGGAGGTGAAAGTGTTATCAGAGAGAGTTTTTGTAGGAGAAGGAGGTGTGGGGGTTTCAGAGAGAGGAGTTATGAATGGGATAAGAGGAAGAGATACCTCATGAATGGTCTCCCCCTCAGATATAGGGATAGTGGTATCCAGATCTACCACTTCTATTCCTTTGCCTGAGGAACCAGATTGTCCCTGAGAGGGATGTGGTCCGTCCCCCAAGGGCTCTTGATGAGCGACTCCAGGCCTTGACAATCTGAAGTGCTCTAAGGCACTTCCAATGTCATCGTCGTCTTCATCATCATCCATCCCCCCATAGTGAGGGATAGGTTCTTCATCATCTTCTTCTTCTTCGTCTTCATCATCATCAGCATCATCTTCTTCAGGATCAGCTCGCTGGATGTATGGAGAAATTCTCTCTCCAGGGAACCTTGGATTATGCTCCGAGATGAGTTCGTCAACGAACTCTTTGGCACATCTCTCCCCCTCAATGTTATCAGGAGGTAGACAATGCACCATCAAAGTGCGAACATTCGTCTGAACGTCCTTTAGCTTCGCATCATTATCCTGAAGCGTGGTCCGATCAGCAGCGTTAAAAGAAGAGGAACTAGCCTCAGATAGCTTCTTGAGCATCTGTTTCATATCGGATTGAGTCTTTTGAATAGACTCATGGACATTTGCTTGAGCAGCAACTTTCTGCTCCAGGCTTGTCAGGGTCTGATGAAAGGCCTTGTTATCTTCTTTCAGGCCGAAAACGACAGAGATGAGGTTGTTGACGTTTGTCTTGATCGAAGGAGTCCTAACGATTCGTTTGAAGATAAGCTCAGCGGACGTCTAAAGATTGTCCACCCTGGCCCTTGTGAGAGCACATTCCTTGACGAAGTAGTCAATTGCAGGGAATGTAGGGTTGGGAAGGACAATGGGAGGTAGCTCAGTGACTGGAGTGGGAAGCTTGGGAGTGGCCATCTCTTGTTTCACGTCTCTGAGCCGAGCAGTGCTAGGAGGACCCTGAGGAGACTTCCCCATGTCCTTGCTGAGGGGAGGAGCGCTGGTGGAGGTGGTTGTCGTCGCTGAAGTTGGAAGAGAAGCGACACCTGATGATGACATAGATAAAGATGCCAAAAACACATCCGGATTAGAAGATGGATGAAAAAATGTATGTTTCTCCCTGAGAGTATCATGAGGATTACTCTTAGGGACCACATTTGCAGAGGCAGTGTCTTGAGGATCACTGACCAGTGTCTTAGAGTATCTGAGAGAGATACTCTGAGGTCCTTGTAATTTAGCCTTCCAAAACTCAGATTGCCTAAGCAATATTGAGGTTTGGACTGCGTGCATTTCAGCATTATCAGGGATAGGGACAACTACTACTGAGTTACTTGCTGAGGTGAGGACCAAAGAAGAGGAGATAGAAGTAGATGAGAAGGCAGTGAGAGTAGTACCTGATCCAGCTTCAGTGGAGCCGGCTAAAACACCCTCAGTAACCGGAGTCGCTGATGATGTAGGTAGTGTTGATGAAGCAACAACGGTTGAAGTGGCTGAGGTTTTAGGTGGTGTTGGTAGTACACCAAAATCACAGAGAGTGGTCTTTTGAGAGACCATCTTCTTTGGCTTCTTGAGTTTGGTTGCGATGCTCTTTTTATGACCATCGGTTGTTGCTTCCTCTTAACAGTCGCAACAGTGTCTGGGTTGCTCGCTGTTGGGTTGGACAGCGAGGTGGACACTGGAAGAGGAGCTCCGATCACCTGTAGCATCTAAGGAGTGAAAGGAGCATCACCTGGACGTTCCTCAATGTCCAGGGACTACTTCCCTACGACAGAGAAGGAGCGATCGCGGCCCTTCGGATAGTCTTTCCCGAAGGCAACTTCCATAATAGTTGCAAAGAAGCGAGGGTAAGGGATGACGGGATGTTTGGTGGCGGCGCTAATGCGACTCACCATGTCGTTGAAGATGTAGTTAGCGTAGTTCAGGTTGTGGCCGGTGCAGAGGGAGTAAGCAAGGTCTTGAAAGTGGTTGCTCAGTTGGTCGTGCGAGCCGATCTTCGACCCAAGGCATTGGATCACCTGGGTGTAGATGTATTGCCAGCGAGTAGGTAGCCTTTTCTTCTCTACCTTAGAACCCACCGTCTTCAGAGAGGGATTCTCCCAAGCATATCCGATAGAGTCCAAGAATGCATCGATTTGCATCTTGGTGGGTTCAGCGCCCCATTGTTGATTCTTTGCGCGTACAGGAAGACGCAGAGCCTTCCTGAGAAACCCAGCAGTGAAAGAGAAGAACCCAAGATCTAGAATCTTGAATCCAATAGCAGGGAGTTCGGTTCCCTTATCAGTTGTCAGCATGGTACAGTGAGTCGTGTACCATAGGGCTTGGAGATGAAAAGAGATGCCCAATGGGTTGTGGACGAAAGCGTACATCAGTGGGCACGCTTTGATGAAGTTTGCTCCTTCAGCGAATTGAGGGCGGTCTGCAGGGATCTCCACCAATGCAATGTAGTTGCAGGACTTGAAGGCGGCTCTTTCCAAAGGGAAATGGCAGGTTGGTGCAGCGACCAAGGTGGTGTCTTCAGCAGCAGAGGTTGCAGCGGTCTTACTTGCAGAGGCCATTGATGTGGGAAAGATAGGAACACCAAAGAGGTAAATCATGGTTTTATACATAAATGTATAAACCAGAGTTTGGTATAAAGAATACCAAATTTAAGATCAAAGAAACAAATATTTTGATGAACAATATCAAAATGCTTGTTATAAACAATATAATGAACGATTAAAAAAAATAGGTAGATGGATAAAATTTTAAGAAAATCTTATGTTCTAAGGAAAGAACTTAGAACAAGGTTTTTATAAAGGAAAAACCTTTTAAGTTTGATCCAGATTATTTTATTTTTGTTTCTAAGAAATGTTATTATATCATTTTTAGAGTTTTAAGGAGAAGAAGAGGTGAAACAAGATGTTTCCAGTCATAATTCAAGGTTTAGATCAAACCTTAGTTGAGTTCGAGAAGAAAACACACATATGCGTGTTCTTGGTGTTCTTGAGAAATCTTGAAGATTTGAAAGTTTCTTTTGCCTTCAGGAGAGTTATGAAAGCGGAAGGAATAAAGTAAGGCAAAAGAGATGCTTAAATAGCAAGAGGAGAGAGAAAGAAAGCAGTGCTAAACGACGGTTTTAGCTTTTTGAAAAAGAAATGATGATCTGGCGCACGTTCCAAGAAAGGAGTTGGAATGGAAACGTCGCGGTCCGTCGTGTGTTAGAAAAAGGTCTGACGTATCCTTTTCTTTATTTTTAAAAGATTATAATGATAATTATCCATAAGGAAGGTTTATCATTATTAATTTTTAGAAAAATCTTCATCACTAATATTAAAGGATTTTCAGTGAGGAGTTTTAATTATAAGAGAGTCATTCTTTGATGAGAAAAGATATCAATGAGTGATAAAGATTATAAGATAATACCTGAGGAGATGGCCCAGATATCGCTGAATCAGAGTTCAGAGAATGGAAAGTTTGAAAGCTTTATTTGTATTCCTTGTTGGTCACTAAATAATAAATTATTCAGCGTTCAATATACCAAGTTCGCTGATGAGTAGATTGAATCTAGTTTCATCAAGAGGCTTGGTGAAAAGATCAGCGAGCTGATATTCAGTAGGTACAAAATGGAGCTCAACTTCACCATTCATCACATGGTCTCTGATAAAGTGATATCGTATCTCAATATGCTTGGTTTTGGAGTGAAGTACAGGGTTGTTGGCAATTGCAATAGCACTAGTACTATCACAATAGATAGGAATTTTAGAGAGCTTGAGATTGTAGTCTCTGAGTTGATTTCTCATCCAAAGGATTTGAGCACAACAGCTACCAGCGGCTACATACTCAGCTTCAGCGGTGGAAGTGGACACTGAGTTTTGTTTTTTACTTGTCCAACTTATTAGCTTTCCACCTAGTAGTTGACACCCTCCAGTGGTGCTCTTTCTATCTATCTTACAACCTTGAAAGTCACTGTCAGAGTAACCAATAAGATCAAATCCTGAGCCTTTGGGATACCAGAGACCAAGATTTGGAGTTCCTTTCAGATATCTAAAAATTCGCTTTACAACGATTAGATGGGATTCCTTCGGTTCAGCCTGATACCGAGCATAGAGACAGGTGGCGTACATGATGTCTGGCCTACTAGCTGTAAGATACAGCAGAGATCCAATCATTCCTTGATAGGCAGTGACATTGACTGGTTTCCCATTGGGATCCTTATTCAACGTCAGAGGAAGCCATAGGGGTTTTCATGGCTGAGCATTGATTCATGTCGAATTTATTCAGCATGTCTTTAACATATTTACTTTGACAAACAAAAATTCCTTTGTCAAATTGCTTAATATGCAAACCTAGAAAATATGTTAGTTCACCCATCATACTCATTTTATATTGTTTTTGCATTCTTGCAGCGAAACGAGTGCAATGTTTGGATCTTGTGGAACCAAAGATAATGTCATCAACATATATCTGAGCGAGAATAGTATGACCTTTATATTTTCTTAATAACAGGGTTTGGTCAATTTTTCCTCGAACAAATTTTTCTTTAAGAAGAAATTTAGAAAGGGTATCATACCAAGCTCTAGGAGCTTGTTTTAATCCGTAAAGAGCTTTTTCAAGTTTAAAAACATAACCAGGATGGTTAGGGTCTGAGAAACCTGGAGGTTGTTCAACATAAACTTCCTCGCTGAGTTTTCCATTTAGAAAAACACTTTTAACATCTATCTGAAAAACTTTGAAGTCTTTATGGGCAGCATAAGCTAAAAATAGTCTTATGGCTTCTAAACGAGCAACAGGAGCAAAGGTTTCATCATAGTCAATTCCTTCTTCCTGTCTATAACCTAGAGCAACAAGTCTAGCCTTATTACGAATTATAGTCCCGTTTTCATCTAGCTTATTTCTGAAAACCCATTTGGTTCCTATGACAATTTTATAGGCAGGAGATGAATTAAAGAATCGTACTGCAACTGCTGAAGAGAGATCACCCTATATCGAACACTCATTCCTATCTATTGATAGAAAGATCTTCGTCAGAGGGTATAGGAACAAGATTCCAAACTTTATTTCTACAAAATTCAGTTAGTTCTTCTTGCATAGCTGAAACCCAGCTAGGATCAGAGATAGGTTGATCTATCTTTTTAGGTTCAGAGAGAGAAATGAAGTTAACATAAAGACATATATTACCTGTACCTCTACGTATTTTGATACCTGCAGTGGGATCACCAATAATTTGATTTATTGGATGATTTGCAATCCATCGCTGAGCTGGTGGTTGAGGAGAGAGATCAACAGCAGATTCAGCGACCTGTTCTTCAGTTTCTGGAATAGGACTTGTCTCAGCAACAGGTACTTCATTTAGAATCAATTCAGGGGATTGATTTTCAGATATAGTTAGGGTTATTCGCTGAGCAATTTCAAAGAGAGGAATCAGCAACACGAATCTGATTCAGAGGAGTAACATTCATTCCTGAAAATGGATGATTCTCACTTGAAGAATTTACTGGGATTTCATCATCACATTCTTCAGCAGGAGGTTGATTGCTGAAATAAGTTTCAGGTTCCCCATAATGAGATTTCATCCAGGCATTCAAATCTTCATCATCCTCATGAGAATAGATGCATGAATGGGACGAGATTTATCAAAGTTAACGTGCATGGATTCTTCAACATGTTGTCTTCTTTTGTTGAAGACTCTGAAGGATTTAGATACAGAAGAGTATCCAAGAAATATACCATCGTCAGCTTTTGGATCAAATTTAACCAAATGATCTCTGTCATTCAGAATGTAACATCTACATCCAACAATGTGGAAATATTTCAGAGTAGGTCTTCTCCATGAAATAATTCATAGGGGGTCTTCTTAAATCGTTTAACTATCAGGGATCGATTTTGAGTGAAGCATTCTGTACTGACTGCTTCGGCCCAGAACTGAGTGGGTAGATGCGATTCGCTGAGCATTGAGCGAGCCGCTTCGATGATAGTACGATTTCTTCTTTCAGCAACACCATTTTGCTTAGGGGTTCTCACTGAGGAGAAGTTGTGAGAGATACCTCTTTCTTCAAAGAAGTTTACCAGAGTACTATTTTTAAATTCAGTGCCATGATCACTTCTTATGGAACGAACAATTAGATTGTTCAAAACATCCATCCTTTTGATAAAAGAAATTATCATTTCAGGGGTATCACTTTTGGATCGAAGGAAGAACACCCAAGTGTATCTGGAGTACTCATCAACAATCACTAAAGTGTATTTCTTCCCAGAGATAGATTGGACATTGACAGGTCCAAATAGATCCATGTGGAGTAGCTGAAGAGGAGTGGTTACTGAAGAAACTTGCTTTGACCTGAAGGAGGCTTTTGTCAACTTTCAGTTTTCACACGCTGAACAAAGAGATTCCTTTGTAAAGGTATGATTTGGGAGGTCTCTAACTAGGTCTTTTTGAGACAATTCATTAATTGTCTTAAAGTTGAGGTGAGAGGGTCTTTTATGCCATAACCAGTTTATGTCAGTGGATGCTTTAGAGATAAAGCACATGTTCTCAGAGTGAGAACTATTCATATTTATGACATATACATTTTCCACTCTTTTGCCTGTAAGGACAAGCTTATCATTTCCGTCAGTGACAACACATCTATTCTATAAGAATAGAACTTTCAAAGTCTTTGTCACATAACTGACTAACGCTCAAGAGATTGTGCTTTAGTCGCTCAACGTAGGCAACATGAGAAAACGATGTGGCAGCATTAAGAACACCTTAATCTCGATAAGTGCATATCGATGAGCCTGTTCCACCTCAATCGTTGTCTTCCTCTTGAAATTTCTCACTTAGCTATTTCTGCACCAAATACTCACAGAGAAGAGGTAGATATGTTTCCTGTTGGAAAAATTCTAACTACACCAGAAGAGGGTGTCGTGTTTAGGAGACAATCACAGAAGTGCTTCTTTAGTGTTAGTGAAGCCCATAAATATTCCGCAGAAGTTATTGAGCTCATCAGAGGTTGTACGTCATTGTTAAAGGATGAACAGACATTTAAACAAGGTGAAAGAGTTTTGGCAAGAAAAATCTGTCTCAAACTCGAAAGCTTACAGAAGATGAGGAAGCTAATGGATATTTTTCAAAAGATTATAAAGCTTTATCCAGATGCTCCTTTTTGATTTCATTTCTGTAATTTTAATGTAATTTCTTTTGCTTTCTGATTCATACTTAGGGGGAGATTGTTAGAATATTTCTTTATGTAAAAGTATGTAATCAGAAATCTTAAGTGTTCTTGTTTAAGCTTATCCAGAAGATGCCAGAGCCGTGAATTTCTTTAAGTGTTAAGAACACAGATGCTCCCAGAGGCTTGGACAACCTCTGTGGACCTCTGTGAATCAGCGGTTATTCCCAGCTCACGCGCTTGCTGACGTGGACACTCATGTGACTTATGCTCAACAGAATTTGTTACAATATTCACTGACGTGTCTCTTCCTCATTAGCTGTTGCATTGACTTTCTCTCTCACAGTAGTATAAATAGATTTCATTTCTTGTATTGGAAGAGTGGTGTTTTTAGAGAGTAGAGAGGTGAGAATTCCTATTTTGAGAGAGAAAGTGTTCTTCAATATTTTAATCATCAGTTTATTGAATACATTGGATCTTCAACATCTTTCTACATTGAATTGAATTGTTTAATGAATATCGTTGTTGATTACCTTATTGTTGAATACAGTAGATTGTTCTTCCGCTTACTCTGTTAATTTTCTTAATTAAATCTACTGAATATAGAGTAATTGGGGAATCACCTTTCCACGTGTCCATAATCTATCCATCGCATGACTGCGAAATTAAAGCTGCTCACGTCACATCCCACGCTTAATCCAAATGACGTCAGCTAATTATGCCGTTAATTTGAATTAATCGAGCATAAACCCTTCGCATTCAAAACCTTCCATAAAACCCCAAAATTTCAACCGCCAAACCTTTTACTCTCATCATCTTCTCAAACTCTCCTGGCAAAATCAAACCTGCAACTTCTTTTCAAAATCCAAACCCCATTAATGGCCGATCAAACTCTTATTTCAAACCAAGAAGCCAACGACAATGATCATCAGATTCTCGAATCCACCGCCGAAAACTTCGTTTTCACTCGTCTTCCAATGATCATCAGATTGGATCCTGCTACTTATCCAGCTGCCTACAGGGTTATGATTGAGTTCCTGCAACATCATCCCATCAACAAAGCCCTAACTCTAGCAGACTCAAATATCCCCGAATTATACATTCAAGAAATATGGCATTACCTGTGCATCAACGACGAAACCCATGAAATGATTGGAAGTTTTGGCCACCCCTTTAACACGGATGACGCCATGGCAATACCTTTCACCAAGCGCAAGTTCGCTCAATTTTTTAGCCTTCCTCCTCTAGAGATTAAAATCAACGGCGAAGTGGTTCCAAACCCTAACCTAACTGCTCTTCCCTCAACGGACGCTCTCAAGAGGAAACATATTCCCCCAATGTGGAATGTGCTTGTGTCCATCCTGAACCGAAGCCTCACTTGCAAAACCACCTCGATGGACCAAGCAAACAGAAACATTCTCACAATCATGTACGGGTTGTACTTTAACCTCAATATCGACTACGTTTCTCTCCTCTACAATGAGTTCAGAGCCGCAGTGTTAAAGAAGGTACAAGCCCAAGAAGCAGGAAATGATCTCACTCACCTATGCTATCCAAGATTTCTATCAGTTTTTTGCACATGCTGCAGTTCTAAAGCTTCAAGCACCAATCGTCCCTCCTCTGTGCCAAATTCAGACTATGAATACCCACAAACCAACTGTGACTCCTGCTGGTTACCCACATCATCGCGAACTATCAAGGTACATGCTAGACCTTATTCCTTCTACCCTCCCCAATCTAATCTCTTATAGAAGCTCACTGGTATACTGAGAACCGAGAATACCTACCCCTGAGCATTTAGAGCCAAAAGTAGGAAGTGAGGGGTCTGGTGAGGATGAGCTTGAAAAGAATTCGAGTGACAACCAGAGATATTCTACCCATCCGGAAGCTCTTTTAAGAGCAGCCACAGAAGATGTCCACAGAGACACATTTGTGAGAATCTGTCCAAGTCCAACCAGGGTAACCACATCTGCTGAAGTCGATGCCAACACATCGACATTCATTGAAAAAGGACAACCGAGTCCAAACCGCCTTGAACCTAACCGAGTAGAGGGTCTTATAATATCTGTCTCAAGCACATCCGGGGAATCCCTTCCATCTTCATCCTCTCAAAAGGATGATGATGAAGCAATAAGAGATCCTTCGCCCCAGATCTCGACCAGAACTACACATGTTGAAGCCTTCGTGGCCAACACAGAAATAGGGACCCAGAGGGTACGTCCATACCCTCTGGTAGTATAGAGGCTCATGAAATCCCATTAGAGGGGTTACAGCCAGAGGATGCACCACTTACCGGCGTTTTCGCCATTGCTCAAGGTAAGAACACTACTTTCGACTCCTCATCCTCTGATGATGAGGACGAAGCCGAAGTAGTCAGAACACCCGAAGAGAGTTCCTCTAACCAGGGCTCTCGAGGACAGGGTGGAAGTCCTTCCACGGTAAACGTCAAAACAGGCATGAATGAAGGCCCCTCTGGACGCGAGGGAAACGTGGCTCCATGTGTTGGAGATGCACCGGTTACCACCCAAGACTATGTCACAAATGCTGCGTTCCAAGCATTTGTTGATAATGTCAAGGGATCTGTGGCGGATCTAAAAGAAGCCCTTGTTACTCATGAACAGCAGGTTAACACAGAGCTTAAAGCCCAAAGCTCCTTAATCTCATCTCTATAGGCTACTTTAACGGAGCAAGTCACAATCAGCATAAAACTCAGAACTTTAGTCCAAACTCAGAGTGATGATCAAGCTAAAGCTCTGGTTGAAATAAAGAGTTTTGTCAAGGAGAACACAGAGGAAAGCTCAAAGAAAACAGAGGCGGAGCTGCAGAAGATGGCACGAACTCTTCAATCCAATACAGAGGCTCTGAGCAACATTCCTACAGGGATTCATACTCCAGAGGTAACCATCTCTGCATCTGATTTTACGTCTTCGCAGAAGGATATACAGAAGCTCTGCCAATCCCTCCTCCCAGAATCACAATCTCAAGCTCTGGTTCGACAGTCAGACGTTGCTGCCTTACAACGTTCGTTAATTGAAAAACTAACGTTCGTAAGTGCAAAGTTCGCTGCTAAAACCAACAAGACAAATACTACATTCTCCCAGAAGGTATCAGATCTTGATACCTCTGTGTCCAAACTTACCAACGTTGCAAAACAAATCTCAACTGTTCAAGCCCAGAGGAATATGAGTAAAGAGGCAAGAGCTTGCAAACGGGCCGAGCTTAAGCGAAAAAGATCTGAGGATCAGGATCCTGATTCTTAGAAGGGGGAGAATTCAAAGAAACAGAAGCCAGAAGTCCCTACATCCACCTCTGCTCCACAAGATCCAGTCTCTGAGCCCCCTGTGCAAGACAAAGTGAAGGAAAAGGAATCTGAGAAAGAAGTCCCTCTGAATCCAACACCACTTGCCCAATTCAAAGGATCCTTGCCCAAGGACCCAGATATGGTAAAGTTTATAGTTAACCTGATGAGTAATACACAGAAGCACTCCTCACAGATGCCACAGAAGCCATCCACTCCCAATCCAACTCCCACTTCAACTGCCATTCCTACCCCAGCACCAGAATCAGCTCAAGAGCCAAAATCAACACCCGTTCCCACTAGAACAGAACCTAAAGACAAGGCTCCTGCAGAGTGCGCCTTTGAGCAAAGAAAGGAGAATTTGGTTGCGGAAATAGATAAAGTGAGAAATTTCAAGAGGAAGACAACGATTGAGGTGGAACAGGCTCATCGATATGCACTCATCGATATTAAGGTGTTCTTAATGCTGCCAAACTTTGCAAATGACTATAGAGTTACAGATGAAGTGAAGGATAAGTTCATGGCTCATCGCTTGTTTAAAGAAGAAGCCTACTCAAAGTCCCCAATAAAGAAAATATCTGGAGCAACGCATGTACAATTTCTAGGGACAGAAATCATGTACACAATCTATGAAGTATTGAGAGAAGATAATCAGAGCCAGTACTTCTGTGACAATGACCTACTGTCAATAAATCCCAGTGATTTAATACCTCTGGGTAGAAAAATGAAGCTGAACATGAATGAAAGAAAGCATTCACACGATAAAGTAGCTTTCAACAGGATCATCAGGTGCATTGAAAATTTTCTAAGGCACAGAGCACAAACAGACTTTCAAGTGGGTCTGGATATGGATATTCATAACTTAGCTATTTCTGCACCGAATACTCACAGAGAAGAGGTAGATATGTTTCCTGTTGGAAAAATTCTAACTACACCAGAGGAGGGGGTCGTGTTCAGGAGACAATCACAGAAGTGCTTCTTTAGAGTTAGTGAAGCCCATAAATATTCCGCAGAAGTTGTTGAGCTCATCAGAGGTTATATGTCATTGTTAAATGATGAACAGACAGTTGAACAAGGTGAAAGAGTTATAGCAAGAAAAATCTGTCTCAAACTCGAAAGCTTGCAGAAGATGAGGAAGCTAATGGATATTTTTCAAAAGATTATAAAGCTTCATCCAGATGCTCCTTTTTGATTTCATTTCTGTAATTTTATTGTAATTTCTTTTGTTTTTCTGATTCATACTTAGGGGGAGATTGTTAGAATATTTCATGATGTAAAAGTATGTAATCAGAAATCTTAAGTGTTTTTGTAAAAGCTTATCCAGAAGATGCCAGAGCCGTGAATTTCTCTAAGTATTAAGAACACAGATGATCCCAGAGGCTTGGACAACCTCTGTGGACCTCTGTGAATCAGCGGTTATTTCAGCTCACGTGGACAGTCCTGCGACTTATGCTCAACATAATTTGTTACAATATTCCATGACGTGTCTTTTCCTCATTAGCTGATGCTTTGACTTTCTCTCTCATTGTAGTATAAATAGATTTCATTTCTTGTGTTGGAAGAGGGGGTTTTAGAGAGTAGAGAGGTGAGAATTCCTATTTTGAGAGAGAAATTGTTCTTCAATATTGTAATCATCAGTTTATTGAATACATTGGATCTTCAACATCTTTCTACATTAAATTGAATTGTTTAATGTTTATCGTTGTTGTTGAATTGTTTAATGTTTATCGTTGTTGATTACCTTATTGTTGAATACAGAAGATTGTTCTTCCGCTTACTCTATTAATTTTCTAAATTAAATCTACTGAATATAGAGTAATTGGGATCTGGGTTCCAATAGTTTAAAGGTACCCATATTATTATCGGTCCTGCTTGGTTAGATATAGGATTGGCGGAGGAGCTACTAGCTGAAGAACTCTCTTCAGTGGATATCTTCACCTTTGATGGTTTTGCAACCTTGGTGGATTTCACTGTTGCTGATTTATCAGCTTGAGCTACTTTCTTTCCATGAGCTAGTTTATCAGCTCTAGTAGCATTAGGACATTTGCTTGCAATGTGGGTAGTTTCACCACAGTGATAGCATTTCCTATACTTAAAGGGTTTGGAAAACAGAGAGGGAGCAGGAAAATTCTCAGGGATAGGTCCAAGAATACCTTTATCCATGGTCTTTTGAGGTATAACAACCTTTTCAGGGGTAGGAGTGAGATCAATTTTAATTCTGGGGGTTGGTCTCTGAGAATAGTCAGGGACCTTCTTCCCAGTTTTAGAAACTTTCTCTGAGGACTTCTTGTTCTTATCTTGAGTTTTCTTATTCTTAGGAACTTGATTAAGAAACTCGTTCTTGATCACTTTCTTAGAATTAAATATAGAAGTCTTCTCTTTAGAAGAGGAGGATGAAGAAGTTGAAGAAGAAGGATCAGGGATAGAGGAGACAAACGTTCCAAATTTGAGCATGGAACGATCATTCTCTGATTCTTCCTTTTCAGGGTTATAGCCTAACCCACTTCTTACTTTCATAGGTATTTGAGCATTGATGATCTAATTGACTTTATCAGAAGCCTTACACCATCCTTCGATGGTTTCCTTTTCAGACTTGAGATCAGCGATAGCCTTTTCCTTATCAGCGATAGCTTGTTGTTTCTTGATGCTTATTGTTTGATTTGCAAAGATTTGGTCCTGGAGAGATTCCTCAATTTTAGAAAGTTCTTTGATTCTTATATGGCAATTTTTCAATTGTTCAGATAAGTCAGTGTTAATTCTCTCGGCCTTAATTTTTCCATTTAAAGCATCGTAAAAATCAACAGTCATAGCATCGAGAGCCGACAAGTTATCACTTTCAGAAAGTAAAGAGATAGAAGGAATACTTACCTGAGTTGAAGGAGACTCAGAGGAAGAAGTCTCAGTGACTTCTTCAGCGTCCTCGATTCTTTCCATTAGACAGAGGAAGGCAAGATCTTCTTCATCTGAACCACACTCTTCAGAGGTCTTGGCCCAGTCATCTTCAGCATCCCAGTCAACTTCTTCAACGACAAGGCCTTTGCCTTTTTGCTGGTGTTTCTTCATATCTTTGTATTTGTTTTTCAATTTCAAATACTTCGCCTTTTTATCAGAGGTATGGGAGGTAGTGGGAGCTGCAACTTTCTTCGACCTGTATTCACTAGCAAAGTGACCCTTTCGCTGACAGTTGAAGCATATCGCTGAGGCTTTCTCAGCGGGCAACATTTTTTGCTTTTCAGAGTCAGAGAGGTTAGAAGGTTTTCGAAAATTGCTCTTTCTAGCAAATCTTTTAAAGTTATTAGTTAAGAGAGCTAGAGAGTTATCAAACTTAGAGATGTCAGCCTCAGTGAGTTGATCTTCTGAATCAGTTTGACTTAATTCAGTGATGGAGGTGATAGTGGAAGAAGAAACATTTTTAGAAGGAGTTCCCTCAGAAGTCACAAGTGTCAAAGAAGTACTTTTGGCACCTTTGAGTTCATTAATGAGGTTCTTCCTTAGAAGTTGAGATTGTTCCTCATTTAAGAGCATACCATATAATGCACTTAAGGACAAGGTTTCAAGATTCTTTGACAGCTTTAGACATGTAGTGTACACTGCCCATTGATCGGGTAATGCCTCCATGAATTTTGTCAGAATTTCAACGTTTGAATACACTATGTCGACTAATTTAAGATCAATCAACAAACAGTTGAATCGCTGGTGAATTTGAGAAAGAGATTCACCCTTTTGATACATAAAACTCTCGTATTTTCTTACAAGGTTTATGCATCTAGTGACTTTAACCTCAGAAGTTCCTTCATATTGGATACATAGAGTATCCCACATGGCCTTAGAAGTCCTCATTTTCATGACAGAATGATAGACTTCATCTGGTAAAGCCATTGCTATTATAGATCTAGCTTTAGAATCAATAGCAATTTCTTTCTTATCTTCTTCAGTCTATTTGTTAGGAGTTTTAACAATAACCCTTTCAGGAATGGGTGGAGTAGCAGTGGTGGCAGGAACACTAGCTACTATTGTTGTAGGAACAAATGGTCCATTTTCTAGATAGTAGGGAATCTTTGGGTCAGATCCCTCTAGAAATAGAGATATTCTTTCTTTCCATAATGGAAAATTATCATGGCTAAATCTTGGAGGTTTAGCTAAAGATCCATTATCATTGTAGTTCGTATTAGGGTTTGACATTTCAAAATAGTTTTAAGAAAAAGTTATTATAAAGATTTAAGAAGCAAACACTGCTCTGATACCACTTGTTGGTCCCTAAAGAGTCTACAAGAGTTCAATCAAGAGAGAACAGTTTGTAGAAAGGGGGGGGGGGGGGGGGGTTGAATACAAACACACACAGATTTTGGTTTTTAAATGAGTTTATTGAAAATAAACAAATTTACAGTTACAAGCGGAATAAGAACAAGTTTAACGCCTATTCTATTGTAACTAAGAAACACTAAGTTTGATGCACAAGAAGATGAAAGAAAGAATAAAGAGGGTATAGGTTAGAAAGAAGCATGCATATAGATGTAGAAGATATCTCCATCTTATTTATACCCGTTTGCATTTAGTACAAGACAAAAGGTATATGTCACGTGTCAAGTTTAGATAGGAAGCTTGTCCTTGCTAATAAGACAGCCATGCTTTTGGCTGGATATGAACAATACCGTGTCAGATATGATGGGGACATAAGAGACAAGTCGTACGTCCTTTCTAACATGGTTCTAGGTTTGACTTTTGTGCATCGAGGATAAGATCAATCTTTAATCTTGTTAAGGAAGCTTCATTTTATCGCTGATAGTGAATATACAAGGATGAACTTCAGTATCGCTGAGGCTTCACAAGACTTCACACTTTGAGTAGACAATCGCTGCTATCGCTGAACCGCTTCAGTTCACTTAGCTGATTATCTCTTTCTTCAGCTAGGGTCTTTGACTTTCGCTGAATGGTCTTCTGGTGTGATAGCTGATCTTCGGATCTTCAGAGATAAGCATGTTGTTCCTTGATCTTCAGCGATCGCTGATGGTTATCAGCGTGTGCTATCGCTGAATATGAACAGAAGCTTATACAATGGAATTTCACTAAGTATAAAAAGGAATCATATTCTAACCATTTAACAGGAGTTATGATCAACATCCTGAAGCAATTTTAACATATCATGATATAAACAAGAATCAACAATATGAGAATTTGCAACAAATTTATTTCTTTTATTCATTGTAGTAACTTTTGATGTATCATTTGTTTGAAAAGAATGAAAACTATCTAATTTGTCTTTCTTGGATAGTCTTGCATCTTTTCTCTTACAAACTAAAGTGGACAACTCTAAAAAAGATAAGAAATGAGGATCAAAATTGTAAGGTTTTGAAACTTTATTTTTGTTGGAGTTCTGAACAGATTTCTTATTGAAATGATTTTCAGATTTAGTATTAGAAGCTTAACCTTTTTCAAAATTCTTAACTCTTGACATAAAAGATGATGATGCCAATCTGGATGTTCTTGTATTAAGGATGGTCTTAGTTCTGAATCAGTTTGAGGTGAAACAGTATTTGAATATGATGTATTTAAATTTGATTCAGAACATGAGTAATTCAGATATTCTCCTTTTAAGAATGCATAATTGAACATTTATGAAGGAAGTTTTGGTTCTTCAGATTTTAATCTATCACCTACAACCATAGAACTTTTTCTCTTATAAACAATGTAGCCTTCCTTATTAATTACAGCAACAACAGGTTCATAATTTTCATCATCACTTTCAGAATCGGAAGCATTTATGAGACTTGAAAAATTGTCTTTATTCATGCTTTCAACAAAATTATTTAACTTTGAAATTTTTTCTTTAGAGTTAAGGTTTGATTTAGAATTATGAATACCTTTAGGGATAACCTCATTAGAATCATCATCAGATTTATCAAAACATATATTTTTATGATTATTTTCAAAATATTCATCATCAAAAAATTCTTCAAACTGATCCTCAGAATTTTCATCAGAAGTATCTTTAGAGTTTGCATCATGATATGCTTCAGAAGAATCAAAGTTTAAAACTTCTGAACATTCTTCAGGTTCTTTTCCATAAGTTGCTTATGAAAGATTCTGAGTTGTCATTTCAGATTTTCATTCAATAATTACTTTAGAATTAGATTCAGAAGTTGATTTTCTGATATTTTTGGATCATCTGTCTTGATATTAACTTTAGAGCTTTTAGAATTCAAAGATTGATCAGTTGTAAAAAAAACTTCAGATTTTACAAATAGTATTCTTTTTTAGGCAAAGTATGATTACAGGTTTAGAAGGGACACCTTTAATACCATCATTAAAAAAATTCATTTATGACAAATTGTAAAGGTTAGAAGATGCCTCTTTATAAAATTTCGAGTTCTTAGCCTGACTTGTCGGAATATTTAAAATTTGTTCAGTTTGACTTCTTTTGAAATTTAAGTCTTTTAATTCTTTAATCTTTCTATACAATTCAATTCTCTCCTTGTTCAGATTTTCCATTTTAACACTTGATACCTCCTTTTCAGATTTTTCATTATGAAAATATTTTTGCAGAGTGTCCAAATTTTCTTTTAAAATAGATTTTGTGACAACTGTCAAAATTCGAGCTTTCAGGTTAGCTTCTATTAAGTTTATTAGTGTTTATATAGTTTAAATCTTAAGATTAAGAAATAGTTGGTTTAGAATGGCCGAAAAACCCCTAGCATTTCCGGTAGTCGCTTAAAAATGTCCGGTTTCGACCCGTAACTGTCCGAAACTTCCAATACAGTGCCAAATGCTCTAATTTATACCCAATGTATATAAAATATATAGTTTTAATGTTTCAAATATAAAACTTCTATTTTTATAGAATTTTATCACTTTTGGGCTTACATTTTGAGGAAAAAGGGCCAAAAATTGAGAAAATGACATTGTATTCTTAATTGGGCTTGAGTTTTATTTTATTTATAAAACAAATATATGATTTTGAGAGGAGTGGGCCCCCATGGCCGGCCTCCTCTCTAAACCCCCATATAAATACATTTTTTTTTCATTTTTCTCCTCATTTTGCATGTTCAAAATTCAAAATTTGCTCTCACCTCTCTCTCTCTAGAAGTGAAGAGACATTTTCTCCCTCTCTAAAACAAAAACTCCAGCTATTTCTCATTTTAAATCATCATCAAGATCAAGTTCATACAAGGATTTAGAAGCTCTAATCATCATCCAAACAAGGTAACAACTTTACCCTCATTTTCTTACCATTTTTGGGTGAAAACCCCACTTTTCTTACATTTTTTTTAGCTACTTCTTCTAATATCCAAAAATTCTGAGTTTGTGGAGAGATTTTACACCAAAACATGTAAAATGTTAATAAAATGGTGATAATCTATGACCTACACAAATAAAACTCAAGAGAATAGGGGAAAAATCATGATTTTATGTGTTCTTGAACAAAAATGGTTATTTTGGTTCTGGCAGATTCATGCATGTGTGTAAATCGTCAATTTCTTACAATTTTTATGTTCAAATATCATGAATCTTCTTTCTACAAGTTTATTTAGTGAGTTGGGGTTCTAATCCAAGTGGTCTCACTCAAAAACATTGAGTTTTGACCCCCCAAATGCTCATAACAAGATGCATGTGCATCTGGAAGTTCAACAGTAGGTAAACCCTACTTTGAACGACCATAACTCTTTGAATATTCCTCCAAATCACTTGATTTTTCTTCTGGAAGTTAGCTTAATGAGTTACCTTTCATATGCATCTGATTTCATTCAAAAATATGGTTATTTGAGGTTTCAACTCTTCAAAACAAAATGAGTGTGCAATCTGTCCAAAGCTGACAGATTTGTGCATGCATGTTCAAATGGCCATATCTCTTTCAAAACTCAATGAAAAAGGATGATTTTTCTTTTGAGAGTTATATTTATGAGTTATCTTCAGTTTGCAAGTGGAATCACTTAAAAATATGGAGTTTTGACCCTCCAAACACCTAAAATACTTTAGGTGTGCAATCTGTGAAACCACCAGCAGCTAAACTCTACTTTGTGTGTTAGTATCTCCTTTGTTATTTGTCTTTAATGCATGATTCTTCTTCTAGAACTTCATTTTATGAGTTAGTATTCATATGGATCCAGTTTCTTGCAAAAATATGATGTTTTGAGGCACTAATCAATTTATTAAAGTTAAGTGTGCAATCTGTCAGCTAATGACAGAATTGTGCATGCAACTTTGTAGTGTCATACCTCCTTCATAACTTCTTCAAAATCAGTGATTCTTATCTCAAAAGTTTCCTTTATGAGTTATGATTCTAATACAACTGGAAATTCTAGAAAACACTGAGTATAACTCCTCAAGTGAGTGATTTACTAACATGGTGTAATATGTTTTACCGGTTGTGACATAATGTTTTGCATGAATTATTTGAACAACTTGTACATGTCCAAAAGGCATGAAATTTGGTCACAAAGACCATAACTCAGTAATTTATCTTATATAAAAATATAGGAAACTAGATCATTTTGGAAGCCCTTGAAAACTGATCATTTTTAGGACAATTAGTTTCTGTCCAGAAGAGAAATTCTGGACTTAATTGATTTTTATAAATATTGATCGTGTGATGGATAATAAGATCACTTTCGGTATAAATTACGATATTAATGAGCATATGGGCATTTTGTATAATTGGACATATATAGACAATTATGGGCTTAAGATGTATTCACCTCTAAGTAGTATTAGACCTATAAGTGACGGTTTTGAGTATTACTCTTTGATAGGGAAGCATTAGGTCGTTGTGCGGAGATTCGGATTGTATTGTTTTGCGTTGCGGAGCGTTGCTATAAGGTGAGTATTCACAGCCCCTCTTTCAAAGTGTTTTATACGTTTTGGGGTGAAAAGCATGATTGAATGTGTTTTACGAGCCATTGTCATTATGATTATGAAATCTTGTTAAATTTGATGTTGTGGGCACTAAGGCATGTACACTAATAGTCATATTGAGTAAAATGTAACATAAAAGTTTGTACACTACTATTAACTCAAGTGAGGAGCCGAGGGTATTTGTGGATAGCGCTATTTGGACGGACAATCCCACCTAAAAACCGATAAGTAGGGGTGTGGATAGCAATCCCACCTAGAAACTACAGGTAGGGGTGCACGATACTTAAAAAAACGAAGGTTCTACATATGTGGGGTATTAGTCCCACCGCTAAGGTAGAATTAAAAATATTATTTTGTGGTCGAAAGGTTTAGTGGTGGCTCTTTATATACAAAAATTAGAGTACATAATGCCTTAACGTTTTAAGATATCAATAAGTGCCAAAAATTTATTTTGCTCATATTCACTCACACAATTGATTATTTTTTTGAAATATTGAAAACCTGTGAACTCACCAACTCTTTGTAGTTGACCTTGTTTTTATCATGCTTTTCAGGGGTAAGAAAAGATTAACTGGATTTTCTTTTATGTGGGCGCATCGACATCAACCATCTTGTTTATTTTGAAACGGTTTAGTTTAAACACTTGGTTTACCTTGTTTTGTTAGAACTTGTATTTGATGCGATGTAAATTTTTTTTTTAAACTTAAACTGTTGTGTATTGGAATGGATGGTTGGTGTTGTTTTTATCCTATCGTTATGAAATCTTGCGCTATCACGCCTCGTGTTTCCGCTTTAGCGGGGTGTGACAGACTTGGTATCAGAGCCATAGGTTATAGAGAACACCGGTTTTTCTAAACAAATACTATAACCAAAAGTTTTCGAAAACTGTTTTTATAAAAAAAAAAAAAAAAAAGCTTAGTACTAGTATAATTGGAATAAGTGTCGACTTAGCATATTGGTATTAGGGAAAGCCTGATCACCTATGTCTAATTCAATATGTATAGGGGAGACATGGAACAATTATATTGGGAACTTCTTGCCCAAATGGAAAGCATGGTCATAAGTGTGAGTTTGCATAAGTATTTTAATTTTTTTTTTTTTTACTAAAGTGCATTTAGTAATTAAATTTGTTACTGCCGCAGTTTAAAATGTCTAGCTCTTCTTCCACTCCCGATCACTCCCCCGACGAATCCGGGTACTTTACTAGCCTCCCTAGGAGGAACCAGCCCATGCTTGAAGAGAGTGATCCGTCTGAGGAAAGTGACGCGGCCACCCGAGAGACTTCTGTGGAGATTTCTGTACCTGCGCCACCTCCGGTCGATGTGGCTGGACCGTCACGCGGACCTAGGACTATTCGGACAACCCGAAAGCGTGTCCTCCCTGGCCGAAGGGTGGTATTCACGGTTCCGTCCGAACCGTCGGGCGAACCAGCTGGATCGCGATCTCGATCGCGAAGCGTGACGCCTCCGTCTCCGGCCGTGAGAGTTCCAGAGCCGCAGCCTCAAGGGATGACGGCAACCGAGAACCTCTGGGTCACAGGATTGGAGGTTCAGATACAGGGACAGCAAGATAGACTAGAAGAGATTAAGCAGACCTTAGAAAGCATTCTTACAGTCTTGCACACTCAGGACGAGATCACTACGGGGATCAGGGTGATCGCACATGAGGCCGGGAGGGCTACTCGGAGGCTGTACACGTATCTGTCTTGGGCATTAGGAGCACTGATGGTGATGATAGGAGTATTGATTTGGGTAATGATCCATTAGGGAACTTCTGTTATTAAGAATCTTTTGGAGGACCATATTTGCTTTTGAGGCTTGTAGCCTAGATGTTTAAGATTAAACAATTTTATGTTATTTGGGTTGTACTTTAAAACTTATGTTTGAATTACTTTGGTTTATTTTTGATAATTATGTAAGTTATCTATTTATCTCATGTTGTTTTGAAATGTATGTGTTCGTGAGTAGTATTGGATGTGTATGATTTAGTAACTAGATTTATAATGGCCATTGTAACACAAAATTGACTAAAACTCAATTTAAAATCGTGTTTAGAACAATGCCTCCAAGAAGAGAGAATTCCGAAGTTGCGAGACTTGTGTCCGAACAACTCATGGCTGCACTTCCGAACATTGTTAGTCAAGTGGCGGTGGCTTTGAACAATAATCAAAACAACAGTCAAGGGTCTGGAAACAGAGAATGTACATATAAATCCTTTAGGAGCTGTAACCCTAAAGAATTTCATGGAACTGAGGGAGCCGTGGGATTATTAACTTGGATAGAGAGCATGGAGTCTATGCTCCATATTAGTAAATGTACCGAAGGTAAGAAGGTAGAGTTTGCTACATGCTTATTACAAGGACGAGCGTTAACATGGTGGAATATACAAGTACAAACCCGTGGTCGAGAAGCTGCTAACAGTCTTACGTGGGAGGATTTCAAGAAAATGTTGAAAGAAGAATACTGCCCAAGAAGCGAAATTCAGAAGCTTGAAGCGGAATTGTGGAATCATGAAATGAGAGGGAATGATATCGACTCCTACACAGCCCGATTTCATGAATTGGCAAAAATGGTACCGCATCTGGTAACGCCTGAAGAGAACCGCGTTGATAGGTATATTTGGGGATTATCTCCGGAGATACGCGGGGATGTTACCTCAGCAAACCCAAAAACTCTACAAGAGGCAGTAAGTTCGGCAACCAGACTCACAAACAATGCTACTCGCTCGGGATTGTTTGTAAGGGATAAGGCACAAGGGAAGAGAAAACTGGATGAACCAATGAGAAAGCAGTTTGGAAAAAGGACAAGCAAGGAACAAAGAACTAAAGGTAACTACGGAATTCATACTCAACCTGCAGAGAAAGGGAAAGGACCTTATCCCAAATGTGACAAATGCAATAGACAGCATACCGGACAATGTATTATCTGTCAAAAATGCAACAAAGGAGGTCATTATGCCAAGGATTGCAGGAGCACAGGAAGGCGGGCATGTTATAAGTGTGGAAGCCCGGATCACTTTCGGAATACATGTCCACGATGGAATCAGAGACCGAACACTCATCAAGCAAGACCGGCCAACCGAGGAAATCAAGGAGGTCCGGCAAGAGGTCGAGTGTTTGAGATTGGAGCAGAGGAAGCATGGCAAAACCCAGATGTCGTTACAGGTACGTTTCTTCTGAATAATCATTATGCGTCTGTACTATTTGATTCTGGACCAGATAGGAGTTTTGTGGCGACAGAATTTAGATCAAAGATAAATTTAAAACCTCAAAAATTGAAAGAAATATATGTCATTGAATATGCCAACGGACAAGAATGTAGGGCTAAAGACATATTAATGAACTGCACCTTAAGTTTGGCCAATAGAGATATTAGTATAGATCTAATACCGATTAATTTGGGAAGTTTCGACATAATCGTGGGTATGGATTAGTTGTCCAAAAACCGAGCTGAAATTTGTTGTTCCAAAAAGATCATTCGAGTTCCGTTACCCGAAGGGGGAAAACTCGAAGTACACGGCGAGAAAACTAGAAGGAGTGTTAAAATAGTAACGTGTATGAAAATGCGAAAGCATTTGAGAAAGGACGGTATTGTCTTTCTAGCTCACGTTAAGAATAAGAAAGCTGAAGAAAAACGCGTTCAAGATATTCCTATAGTTCGGGACTTTCCCGAAGTATTCCCAGACGACTTGCCTGGAATACCCCCGCCAAGACAAGTTGAATTTCACATCGATTTAATTCCTGGAGCTGCGCCCGTGGCGAAATCACCATACCGGTTAGCGCCATCTGAGATGCAGGAACTGTCAGAACAACTTCAGGAGTTACTCGATAAGGGATTCATCAGACCCAGCTCTTCACCTTAGGGAGCTCCAATCTTATTTGTTAAAAAGGAAGATGGATCTTTTCGAATGTGTATCGATTATAGGGAACTCAACAAGTTGACAATTAAGAACCGATACCCCCTTCCCGGATTGATGATTTGTTTGACCAACTTCAAGGTGCAACGTACTTCTCGAAGATCGATCTTAGGTCTGGATATCATCAAATGAGAGTGCGAGAAGAAGATATCCCCAAGACGGCCTTTAGGACTCGATACGGTCACTACGAGTTCCTAGTCATGCCATTTGGTCTAACAAACGCACCGGCAGTCTTCATGGATTTGATGAATAGAGTATGTCGACCATACCTAGACAAATTCGTGATCGTATTTATAGATGATATACTCATTTATTCTCGAGACAAAAAGGAGCATGAGCAACACTTGAAGTTGATATTAGAATTGCTCAGAGACGAGAGGTTGTACGCGAAATTCTCTAAATGTGAATTCTGGATTCGTGAGGTACACTTTCTTGGCCATGTGGTGAATGAAAAGGGGATCCAAGTTGATCCAGCTAAGATTGAGGCCATTAAGAAATGGGAAGCCCCAAAGACACCGACCGAGATCCGACAATTTCTGGGATTGGCAGGTTATTAACGGCGATTTATCGAGAATTTCTCTAAGATCGCGCAACCACTAACGACTCTAACACAAAAAGATAAAAAGTTTATTTGGGGAGAGAAACAAGAAGAAGCCTTCCAGACGCTCAAACACAAGTTATGCAACGCACCAATTCTGGCTCTACCTGAAGGAGTCGAAAACTTCGTAGTCTACTATGATGCTTCACATCAGGGAATGGGCTGCGTGTTAATGCAAAAAGACAAAGTTATTGCATACGCTTCGAGACAACTAAAGATTCACGAGAAGAATTACACCACTCATGATTTGGAATTAGGGGCGGTGGTGTTCGCACTCAAAATGCGGAGACACTACCTATACGTCACCAAGTGCACCATTTTCACCGATCATAAAAGCCTCCAACACATCCTTGACCGTAAAATGCTCAATATGAGGCAGAGAAGATGGGTGGAACTACTTAGTGACTACGACTGTGAAATAAAGTACCATCCGGGAAAAGCTAATGTGGTAGCCGACGCGTTAAGCCGAAAGGAAAGAGTAAAACCAACAAGAGTATGTGCTATGGGAGTAATGGTCCAGACGAGTTTAAAAACTCAAATTATTGAAGCACAAAGAGAAGTTTTAAAAGAAGAAAATAGGAAGGATGAAACCTTGCAACATTTAGAGAAAGAAATTGAAATGCAAGAGGATGGTGTGTATTACTTCAAGAATAAAGCATGGGTGCCGAAGGTTGGTGATCTACGGTCAACCATTTTGGATGAAGCCCATCGATCCGGATATTCGATTCACCCGGGAGCGAGATAAAATGTATAAGGATTTGAAGGAGTATTCGGTGGCCGGGAATGAAGAAAGATGTTCTTTGTATTCGTAAGCAAGTGCACGACTTGTGCTAAGATAAAGGCCGAACATCGAAACCATCCGGTTTACTCCAACAACACGAAATACCACGGTGGAAGTGGGAGCAAATAACAATGGATTTCGTAACTAAATTACCCGTGAAGCGGAAAGGGGCACGACACAATATGGGTTATAGTAGACCGACTTACCAAATCGGCTCATTTCATCCCCATTCGCGAAGATTTCAGTATGGAAAGGCGTGCGCAAATCTATATTAATGAAATAGTTACACGTCATGGTGTGCCTATTTCCATTATTTCGGACAGAGATACACGATTTACATCGCGTTTTTGGCAATCACTCCAAAAGGCATTGGGTACACGTTTGGATTATAGCACCGCCTATCATCCTCAAACGGATGGACAATCGGAAAGAACTATTCAAACGCTAGAGGATATGTTACGGGCTTGCGCAATAGATTTCGGTGGAAGTTGGGATACCCACCTGCCACTTGTTGAATTCTCCTATAACAACAGCTATCATACCAGCATACAATGTGCACCGTACGAAGCTCTATACGGACGTAAGTGCAGATCGCCGCTTAGCTGGGTAGAAGTCGGAGATAGAACCGACAACGCCCCGATATTATTCGGGAAACCACTGATAAGATCTCAATCATCAAAGAAAGACTCAAGACAGCAAGAGACCGTCAGAAAAGTTATGCGGATAATCGGAGAAAGTCGTTGGAGTTTCAAGTGGGAGATAAAGTGCTATTAAAAGTGTCCCCATGGAAGGGACTGGTACGCTTCAGGAAGAGAGGCAAGCTGGGTCCCAGATACATTGGTCCATTCGAAATACTCGAAAGAATCGGACCAGTGGCGTACAAGTTGAAGTTACCGCAAAATCTAAGCGCAATCCACGACACATTTCATGTGTCGAATCTAAAGAAATGCCTAGCAGATGAAACGTTGATGTTACCCATAGACGACGTTCAGATTAACGATCGGTTAAACTTCGTTGAAGAACCAGTTGAGGTTTTGGACCGAGAAGTTAAACGGTTAAGGCGCAGTAAAATCCCTATTATTAAGGTCCGTTGGAATGCGAAACATGGTCCGTAATATACCAGGAACGTGAAGATTTGATGAAGCAAAAATATCCCAAACTTATTCACAAACACCCCGGAGAAAGCCACTTTTTAAATTTCGGGACGAAATTTCTTTAACGGGGGAAGACTGTGACAACTGTCAAAATTCGAGCTTTCAGGTTAGCTTCTATTAAGTTTATTAGTGTTTATATAGTTTAAATCTTAAGATTAAGAAATAGTTGGTTTAGAATGGCCGAAAAACCCCTAGCATTTCCGGTAGTCGCTTAAAAATGTCCGGTTCCGACCCGTAACTGTCCGAAACTTCCAATACAGGGCCAAATGCTCTAATTTATACCCAATGTATATAAAATATATAGTTTTAATGTTTCAAATATAAAACTTCTATTTTTATAGAATTTTATCACTTTTGGGCTTACATTTTGAGGAAAAAGGGCCAAAAATTGAGAAAATGACATTGTATTCTTAATTGGGCTTGAGTTTTATTTTATTTATAAAACAAATATATGATTTTGAGAGGAGTGGGCCCCCATGGCCGGCCTCCTCTCTAAACCCCCATATAAATACATTTTTTTTTCATTTTTCTCCTCATTTTGCATGTTCAAAATTCAAAATTTGCTCTCACCTCTCTCTCTCTAGAAGTGAAGAGACATTTTCTCCCTCTCTAAAACAAAAACTCCAGCCATTTCTCATTTCAAATCATCATCAAGATCAAGTTCATACAAGGATTTAGAAGCTCAAATCATCATCCAAACAAGGTAACAACTTTACCCTCATTTTCTTACCATTTTTGGGTGAAAACCCCACTTTTCTTACATTTTTTTTAGCTACTTCTTCTAATATCCAAAAATTCTGAGTTTGTGGAGAGATTTTACACCAAAACATGTAAAATGTTAATAAAATGGTGATAATCTATGACCTACACAAATAAAACTCAAGAGAATAGGGGAAAGTCATGATTTTATGTGTTCTTGAACAAAAATGGTTATTTTGGTTCTGGCAGATTCATGCATGTGTGTAAATCGTCAATTTCTTACAATTTTTATGTTCAAATATCATGAATCTTCTTTCTACAAGTTTATTTAGTGAGTTGGGGTTCTAATCCAAGTGGTCTCACTCAAAAACATTGAGTTTTGACCCCCCAAATGCTGATAACAAGATGCATGTGCATCTGGAAGTTCAACATCAGGTAAACCCTACTTTGAACGACCATAACTCTTTGAATATTCCTCCAAATCACTTGATTTTTCTTCTGGAAGTTAGCTTAATGAGTTACCTTTCATATGCATCTGATTTCATTCAAAAATATGGTTATTTGAGGTTTCAACTCTTCAAAACAAAATGAGTGTGCAATCTGTCCAAAGCTGACAGATTTGTGCATGCATGTTCAAATGGCCATATCTCTTTCAAAACTTAATGAAAAAGGATGATTTTTCTTTTGAGAGTTATATTTATGAGTTATCTTCAGTTTGCAAGTGGAATCACTTAAAAATATGGAGTTTTGACCCTCCAAACACCTAAAATACTTTAGGTGTGCAATCTGTGAAACCACCAGCAGCAGCACAATCTGTGTGTTAGTATCTCCTTTGTTATTTGTCTTTAATGCACGATTCTTCTTCTAGAACTTCATTTTATGAGTTAGTATTCATATGGATCCAGTTTCATGCAAAAATATGATGTTTTGAGGCACTAATCAATTTATTAAAGTTAAGTGTGCAATCTGTCAGCTAATGACAGAATTGTGCATGCAACTTTGTAGCGTCATACCTCCTTCATAACTTCTTCAAAATCAGTGATTCTTATCTCAAAAGTTTCCTTTATGAGTTATGATTCTAATCCAACTGGAAATTCTAGAAAACACTGAGTATAACTCCTCAAGTGAGTGATTTACTAACATGGTGTAATATGTTTTACCGGTTGTGACATAATGTTTTGCATGAATTATTTGAACAACTTGTACATGTCCAAAAGGCATGAAATTTCGTCACAAAGACCATAACTCAGTACTTTATCTTATATAAAAATATAGGAAACTAGATCATTTTGGAAGCCCTTGAAAACTGATCATTTTTAGGACAATTAGTTTCTGTCCAGAAGAGAAATTCTGGACTTAATTGATTTTTATAAATATTGATCGTGTGATGGATAATAAGATCACTTTCGGTATAAATTACGATATTAATGAGCATATGGGCATTTTGTATAATTGGACATATATAGACAATTATGGGCTTAAGATTTATTCACCTCTAAGTAGTATTAGACCTATAAGTGACGGTTTTGAGTATTACTCTTTGATAGGGAAGCATTAGGTCGTTGTGCGGAGATTCGGATTGTATTGTTTTGCGTTGGTGAGTATTCACAGCCCCTCTTTCAAAGTGTTTTATACGTTTTGGGGTGAAAAGCATGATTGAATGTGTTTTACGAGCCATTGTCATTATGATTATGAAATCTTGTTAAATTTGATGTTGTGGGCACTAAGGCATGTACACTAATAGTCATATTGAGTAAAATGTAACTTAAAAGTTTGTACACTACTATTAACTCAAGTGAGGAGCCGAGGGTATTTGTGGATAGCGCTATTTGGACGGACAATCCCACCTAAAACCGATAAGTAGGGGTGTGGATAGCAATCCCACCTAGAAACTACAGGTAGGGGTGCACGATACTTAAAAAAACGAAGGTTCTACATATGTGGGGTATTAATCCCACCGTTAAGGTAGAATTAAAAATATTATTTTGTGGTCGAAAGGTTTAGTGGTGGCTCTTTATATACAAAAATTAGAGTACATAATGCCTTAACGTTTTAAGATATCAATAAGTGCCAAAAATTTATTTTGCTCATATTCACTCACACAATTGATTATTTTTTTTGAAATATTGAAAACCTGTGAACTCACCAACTCTTTGTAGTTGACCTTGTTTTTATCATGCTTTTCAGGGGTAAGAAAAGATTAACTGGATTTTCTTTTATGTGGGCGCATCGACATCAACCATCTTGTTTATTTTGAAACTGTTTAGTTTAAACACTTGGTTTACCTTGTTTTGTTAGAACTTGTATTTGATGCGATGTAAATTTTTTTTTTTTTAAACTTAAACTGTTGTGTATTGGAATGGATGGTTGGTGTTGTTTTTATCCTATCGTTATGAAATCTTGCGCTATCACGCCTCGTGTTTCCGCTTTAGCGGGGTGTGACAGATTTCTCCTCAGAAAGTTTATCAAGTTGTTCTTCAACATCTTTACAATTAAGTTTATACATCTGACTTTCTTCTCTGAATTTGTTAACCAAAATTCTTTCACCTTTTATTTTGTTTCTCAAGGTTTCAAATTCAGAAGTCA
This sequence comes from Silybum marianum, assembly GCA_036898165.1. NCBI lineage: Eukaryota > Viridiplantae > Streptophyta > Magnoliopsida > Asterales > Asteraceae > Silybum > Silybum marianum. The sequence continues at coordinate 26,840,766 of CM072533.1, read as the reverse complement.
TTTTTATAATTTGATCTTGCATGTTATTTTCAGAAAGAGATTCAGAAGTAGATTCAGAAGAAGGTTTAGAAGAGTTATGTACCTCAGAATCATGGTAATGTGAAGCTTCCAGATCCATTTGGCACATGTAACAATTTGTTGCATAGTGACCAACTTCTTCATCATACTATTCATCACTCCAGTTAAGCAAATCATCTCCATCCTTTGTAATTAGAGCATGCTTTATTTCGTTCTTCTTGGGAATTTTGCATTGTCTAGAAAAATGTTCAGGTTTTCCACAATTAGAGCATGTTGTAGGTTCATTCGTTTCCTTGCCCAAATTTTTTTCAGCTTCAACTTCAGTTTTAGGTTTGCCTTTATACTTCTGATTATGTCTTTGATTATACTGTCTATTCATGAAGGCTACTATTACACGTGGAGTTGAGACTGCTTATCGGGAATCCTCCGTGGGAATAAAGGAAAACTGCTTTTTTTTTATTAGGACCAGCTGCTCCCCTCCCAAGGGCAGGTTTTTACGCGTTACTCACCCGTCCACCACTGGAAACACCACTTCCCGTCCGACTTGCATGTGTTAAGCATGCATGTTAGTACCATTGTGATAGAATGAAGAGAAGGAAAAAATAAAAAAATTCACAACTATCCTCTTCATCTCTTCATTTGACTCATTTCCATCACAGAGTTCAACTTCTGGAATCTCACAGATCTTAGGCATAGAAGATACAGGTTTGGGATTGTTTACTTTCCGAGTTAACAAAGCCAGAGTATCATTGGTTTTCTTTTTGTCATCCTGTCTAGTCTTTATCTTGTCTTCTTGTTGAAACAAGATACCATATATATATATATCATGGACAATCTTTCTTGACAAATTTCTTGTAACCATATTAACTGTAAAACTTTCCCATTCAGTACCCAAGTTGTTAAAAAATTTGTTATTTATCTCAGAATTAAATGTCTGAAACAACATTTCTTCTTAAATCATTCAGAATGTTGTTAAATCTGTGATATGAATCATTTATGGATTCACCATGTTTTGCTTTGAAGTTTTCATAAGTTCCAATACAAATGTTTAGCCTCTGAGCTTGTGATTTGGAACTCCTCTACATCTGGGCTTCTACTTCATCCCACATTTCTTTTGCTGAAGTGAGACTGTCAACTCTGTTGAATATTTCGTTTGGAATTGCCATTGTTAACAGTGTTAGAGCTCTTTTGACTATTTTCATTTGAGCTTTTTCAGCATTGATATATACATATTCGGACTTTTCTTCATTCGAGAGGACCATTAATGATAGATTTGATTAATTTCTCATCGATGTTTTCCAGAAACTGGATCATTCTGATCCTCCATTAATGATACTCTCTGAGAAATAGAGTAGGTGACTTTGTTTTTTATCTGTTTGAAACATATTCCTTAGACATCTTGATTGAAAGATCGTAAATTCACCTATCTTGATTGGAAAGAAATAGATCCGATCAATCTGTAGTAGATTGATCAAAAAGATTTCAAGAATCTTGTCAGATCTAACAGATTCTGATCAAGAAATTGGAAGATCTAGCAGCAAAACAGATGAAGGGCTCTGATACCAATTATAAGTTCCCGCAGATCTAGATGATATAAGAAAAATATACAAGATATATCTTAGAACTTAGAAGTGTGAATCAGAACTTATTAAGAAGGAACAAGTTAGCCTCCAAAGAAGAAAGCACTTCAGAAGATCAACTCTTCAGAGATAATAGTCCAGAAGCCACATTGTCAATCTAGAAGATTGGGCATCCTCTGGATTCTACGTGATGGACTAGCATGTGCTTAAATGATGTGGCATGTCATGCTTCCTATACGTAATTGAATCTATTACTAGTACAGCTGATGTAATACCCGTGTTCCGATAATTCGTATAAGATAAATCTAAGCTTAATGATAGAGTCAAAGAAATAACTTCAAAAGAGGTTGGGTTCTGAAATCTATCCAGTTTCGAGAAGAAAGCTCAGAAGCTCAAAGTCAGAGTCACTTTCAAATAAACAGAGTGAAGATAAGCCTAAGGCACAACTTCTGAAATGGCTACTTCAGAAGTTCTGAAGGTTGTGAGGCTGTTCTGAAGAATTTCTGAAGAACTTCAGAAGTGTGTTCTGAAGATGTTCAGAAGTAGTTCTGAACTTACACCTTACACATGTATAGATACTGTAGGATTATCATATAATGTACTGTTGTAACACCCTCAAATCTAGAAAGAGCGACTAATTTAAAATTTCAAATATTATATCAGTAAATACCTCAAAACACAATTAGTAATAAACCTCTGCAACAAACAATTCAAGTCCTATACAAGACCTACTTACGGTTGGGTGTTACTAAACCAATAAGAGTCGCTATCTCCAAATGCGGGAAACGTCACCAAGAGTCTTTATCGTGCCACTTCCTAGCACTCAAGTCCACACGTGTCGCTAGTGCCAACCCCCACGATAACCTGATGCACATGCCGACAAAGAAAAAGGGTTAGGCTTAACACCTAGTGAGCTCAAGAGTTTTTAACATATTTATGATTGATTTGAAACCAAAAGATTTGCTTGATAAAATATAATTCTCAAAAGAAATAACCTTATTATAAAAGCAACGTCTTTCCCCAAATTCAATAGTCTGATAATAAAAGTTTTAGACCAAAATGACATTAGAAGAGAATACTTTAAATAGAAATATTCTATTAACGTAATACCAATTCCAATACTCACACGACCATGATTGAGTTTATAAACGTGGAGATAGAAAACATACCTTTAACCATGTTTTATAAATCGTTAACTCACACGGACCTTTAAAAGAGATAGAACTATCCGAAGTTCACAGGGGATTCCCGATCATACCATCTTTGGTGACAGATACAAAAGTAGGTCACTACTCGATGTTGAGCAACTATAAGAGTTAATGGCAACCGACAATAACCGGCTATGCAGCTTAGTACATGGCCCCCGATGACTCCTACGAAAGCCCGCGCAATGGGTCAATGGCAACCGGAAACAACCGATTATGCACCTTAGTACACGGCCCTACTAGACCCCTACTAGCGCATACATAGAGTCAATGGCATCCGGTAATGATCCGACATAATACCCAACGGTACCAGGCCCTACTAGACTGCTATGCAACCAAAGAGGGACAACAATCCCGCTTTTTAAACCGACTATATGCCTATGGATCCATTACATACTAGTCCTACTACCGAATACATCAACGAGATGTATTACTAGTTTTCCAACCTTGAAAACCCCTTTCAATAAACCATTTCCTTCCAAATCCAAGTTTTACCAAAAACTAGGTCAAATCATTTTGAGTTTCAAAACCAAATATTATTTCATTTTATAACCTTTCCAAGTATTTTTAAACCATTAATGATGCTCAACTCATCATCTACAACAAAATACTCAAAATCCTCATTTTGACCCAAAACCTCCAAACTTACCCAAATACACAACTACTTGAAATTAAGTTTAGAAATCAGTAAAATACTACATTTACAACAAGTATTTGAGTTTATAAGTTTAGATTTGAACTCACACTTATGCATTTACAAAATGACCCATAATGCAATAACCTGTATTTTTCAACGATTTATAAAGTCCAATACTTTACAGATGCAAATGCAACCCAATGGTTTTCATTTAAAAGATAATGCATCCAAATAACTTACACTTATACTTCATTTACCAAAATCCCCAAAACTCAAGTATAAGTCTTTTATATGATTTATAAACTCTTTTATACCAAATATGCAAACTTACCCAAATACTCACACATTTGATAAATACCAAGTAAAGCATGTTAATATTTCAAAAAGAACGTTTTTGGCATGTACAAAGTTTTTACAAAGTATCTTGAACTCACCTTGCTAGATTTAGACTAAATCTAGGTTTTACCCCAAAAGCTCCATATGAAGAAATGTCCAGATCTGCAACATTTCTTCACTAGAAATCATCTCTAGTTCATAAGCAACCTAAATAAATCAAGAACAACTTCCAACAATAAGATCCATGACAAACCCTAGTCAAAAACCACAAATCTTCAAAAACGGTCAAAAGCCTAAAACAAGGAAGATACTTCCAAATAAGTTCTAGATAACTAAACATCAAGTTTTTTGACGAGAAATAAGATCTAAATGAAAGGAATAACTTACAGATCTCGATTTGGAGAGAAACCCCCAAAATAGCCAACAATGGAGGAAGAGAGGTTGGAGAAGATGAAGTGGTAGCTTGATCTTGGATCTTGAAGATGAACAAACACAATGGAATGGTTGGGGAGGATGAAGTATGCTCCAAAAATCGGATCTATGGAGAAGAAATGGGAGAAAAACAAGTGAAGGTGAAGAAGATATGAAAAATGAGGTGAAAATCCCGTTTTTTCGGAACTTAAAAACATGGAACAGAGGCTAACGCCAGTTAGCTCGTGGGTTGCGTTTTCGCAACTGGCATTGTAACCCATGAGGAGCAAAATAGATTAGGGCTAGTTATCAAGTTGGTTTCATTTTCGTAACTGGCATTGTAACCCACGCGGAGAAAAATAGCTTAGGGCTAGTTATCAAGTTGGTTACATTTTCGTAACTAGCATTGTAACCCACGCGGAGGAAAATAGCTTAGGGCTAGTTATCAAGTTGGTTACATTTTCATAACTGGCATTGTGACCCACGCTAGCCTTTGTTTGAGAGTAAAGTCCCTTATGCTAGTTATAAAGCTAGTTTCAGTTCCTAACCCACTTCGTAACCAGCTTGACCCACTTTTTCCTCCTTAACTAAAACATTACCTTGAGTTTTGAAACGCCAACACTACAACACCCAAGAACATTCAAAGGAGCTCAATTTAAACCTTAAAGAACTAGTATTTAATGATGAACCCACGATGGAAGATAGCAACAAAATTCCGGGTGTTACAATCCTTCCAACCGTAGAATGATTTCGTCCTCAAAATATAGCACTGTCGAATAATCAACCCAAAAGAGATGCATTTGACGTTTCCAGAATACCACACCATCCAGAGCACAGCTCGGTAAATGACCCATCATTCATCCTTCTTTATTAGGATGATGACCGAGATTTCAAGCCTCAAAGTTACTCCTAATTTACCATTATATTGACCCCTCCACCATTAGAGTCTTAGTTGCCTCCCAAACTTAAGTGACTCCTACTATCTGGAGTATGACTTATGACCTCAATGGCTCACTTCCACAATTGATGAACAACATGAATTTACTCTTAAATTTTATATCAACCTCTATCAAACTGGGACATTCTTCTCTCTTGCTTTCTATCTTTTGATATTTTTCACAAAACTCAACCGACTATAACCGAACCCATTCTCTTCGAACCAGATTACCCAGTATCATGTCGACCTTACCCGGATGGTAAAGGAATCCCGGATAACCAGTTCTGAAAAGACCGCTCGTGCGATATTTTAACTTTAAATAATCCAAGTCTCTTAGAATAACAGTGTCCGCTTAAGGTCTACTTTAACATTCACACCAAATTTCTCTCATACTCAATACCGTGTAAGATTTACCATCATTTCAATTATGAACGCTATTCACTAGCTCGGTCCAGATCCACACTACCGTAAACCAAAAGCTAGAATAACACAAAGCATGCCAAACCCCAAAGGAGCTCAATTTAAACCTTAAAGAACTAATATTTAATGATGAACCCACGATGGAAGATAGCAACAAAATTCCGGGTGTTACAATTGTCACTTTAGTATTTCCTATTGTATATAAATAGAAGGTTAGTTAGCTTGTTATAACTATCGTTCTTAGATCTTTTGTACTGTAAAGATATATATGTGCGTAATCTTGTCAATTTCAATATTATATCTGACTTCCTTGCTATATTTCTTGTTTATGCTTTACTTTCTTTCTACATATTGATACTTGGGATCTATCAATTGGTATTAGAGTCAATTCATCTAATTTTTGACTCTACTAAGAACTTGTCAGATTTGACAAGTTCTTGAAATTCTTGATCAATCTATTCATGATTGATTTGAATTGTACTAAAATTCAAACTTAGGTGAATTTGCGATCACACTAATCAAGATGTCTAAAGAAATCGCCTCCATCGGATCTGAAACTAAACCACCTACTCTGTTCTTGGGAGAGTATCATCAATGGCGCATAAGGATGATTCAATTCTTGGATAACATTGATGAAGAATTGATGCAATCCATTATCAATGTACCCCTTGAAGTCTACGTGGAAATTGTTGTTGTTCCTAGAACAGAAACTACTCCTGAAATTCCAGCCACCCGGATCAAGAAGAGTCCAGGTATGTATAACAATGCTGAAAAGGAGCAAGCCAGAGTAGATAGAAGGGCACTTACTCTACTTACCATGGCCATCCCAAATGAAATATTCAACAGAGTTGATAGCTTAACTTCTGCTAAGGCCACTAAAGCTCAAGCTCAGAGAGTGAACATATGTATTGGTACATATGAAAATTTCAGATACAAGAGGGTGAATCAATCACTGAAACTTATCACAGATTCAACAATATTCTGAATAATATAAGGAGAAATGGTGTTCAGAAATCAAATTCATAAATTAACAACAAGTTTCTGAATAATTTAGGGAATGAATGGTGTTAGAACAAAAGTTTGAACAATGTTTTGAATGTTTTGTAAAGGAAAATAAAGAATCTGAAGATAAATAGTTCAGAACCAGAAGTTCTGAACTGGTGTTGAAAAGGTAAATAAAGTCATCTTCAGAAGAGAAGTTCTGAAGTGATTCTGAAGAACTTCGGAAGAAAGAGAAGTTCTGAAGTAAAAGTTCTGAAGATAGAAGTTCTGAATAGAGTCTGTGATGACGTGTCTTAATGTAATTGGGCTATGATTTAATTACATGTAGCTTTAGCTATTCTATTGTAGTATATATAGAGAGTCTGTTAGACAATTAGAAGTTGAACACCACAAATGAGAGTTAGCTTTAGTGTGTGTTTCTCTTTAAGCTTTCTACAGTTCTTAATAAAATGAGGATTTTTTGAGCAATCTATAAATCAGATCTGTTGTAATATGGTTACAAGAAATATGTCTAAAAAATCTTTCCATGATGTTTATGGAATTTTGTTTCAACAAAAAGATAAAATCAAGTTTAGACAGAATGAACAGAAAAAGGCAAATGATACTGTAGCCTTGTTAAACAAGAAGTTAAACAGTTCAATGACCATGTCATCGAAGAACATAGTTTGTGAAATTCCAGAAACTGCCCTCAGTGATGCAGATGAGTCAGATGAAGAGTTGAAAAGGATTTCTGATAAAATTGCTTTTATGACAAGACAATTCCATTAAAGATACAATCAGAAATACAAAAACAAATCAAAGTCTGAAGATGGAGCTAAGAAGATATTAGGTCAAGATGCTGTTCAACAAGATACAACAGAACCATCTAGGTGTTTTTGATAGAGATCATAAGATAGCTTCAAAGAAGTCTTGGTTCTGAAGCCTTAGATATGAAGTGGTTCTGAAGAAATAAAGAAGGAAAGCTCAGAAGCACAGAAGCTCAGAAGTCCAAAGACAAAATGACTAAAGTGTAGATAAGCCAAAGGCATAACTTCTGAAGTGGCTACTTCAGAAGTTCTGAAGGTTCCTATGTTGTTCTGAAGAAGTTCTGAAAAACTTCTGAAGTTTGTTCTGAAGTCGTTCGGACGTAGTTTTGAACTTACTTCTGTATGTCTGTCATGTAATATACTGTCATTTTAGCAATTCCTATTGTATATAAATAGAGTGTCTGTTAGATTGTTATAAATACCGTTCACATATCCTTTGTACTAAAAAGACATATCTGAGTAACTTTGTCAATATCAATACTACATCCGTCTTCCTTGTTATAATTCTTGTTCTATATATTCTATTTTCTTTCTACATTTTGATATTTGGGATCTAACAGTTTCAATTGTGGAAAACCTGGTCATTTTGCAAGACGGTGCAGAATGCCTAAGGTCAAGTGGCTCTGAAAAGATAAAGAAAGAAAGCTCAGAAGCTCAGAAGTCCAAAGACAGAATGACTAAAGTGAAGATAAGCCTAAGGCATAACTTCTGAAGTGGCTACTTTAGAAGTTCTGAAGGTTCCTATGTTGTTCTGAAGAACATTTAAAGTCGTTCAGAAGTAGTTCTGAACTTACTTTTGTATATCTGTCATGTAATGTACTGTCATTTTAGCAATTCCGATTGTATATAAATAGATTGTCTGTTAGATTGTTACGCTCATAGATTCTTTGTACTAAAAAGGCATATATGTGTAACTTTGTCAATATCAATACTACATCCGACTTCCTTGTTATAATTCTTGTTCTATATTCTATTTTCTTTCTACATTTTGATGTTTAGGATCTAACAGTTTCAATTGTGGAAAACCTGGTCATTTTACAAAACAGTGCAAAATGCCAAAGGTCAAGAATGTTGGTTACTATGAAAAGAAGCATCTACTTGCAAAGAAGAAGGAAATGAATCCAGCTCTAGTAACAAAATATGAAAAAGACTGGTTTAAATGGAGTGATGAAGAATATGTTAAAGAAATTGCTCATTATGCTTCAAACTGCTACATGTGCCAGATGGATCCAAAATGCACATGATTTAGAGCTACAAACTTCTTCTTCTAAACTCAATTCTGAAACAAATTCATCATTAGATTCTGATAATTCTGAAAATAACATGCAAGACCACATTCTGAACATGACTTCTGAATTTGAAAATCTCAGAAATAGAATAAAAGGTGAGAGAACTTCGGTGAATAAGTTTAGAGCTAAAAGTCAAATCTATAAACAAAATTGCCAAAATGCTGAAGGAACACTTGAAAAAGTTTCAAAAGAAAAATGTTTGTTGAAAGAAAAGATGGATAATATGCAAAAAGATATTCTTAATGAAAAATCTAAAAAAGAAATTCCGAATGTCAAAATGAACTTTCTAAATTAAGAATGACTTGAATTATACAAAAAGATCAAGTAATTAGAAGATCTGAATTTTAAAATAGATCAAACTTAACAAACTCTAAATATTTTAACAAGTCAGGCTCAAAATTCTAAATTTAGCAAGGTTTAGGATACTATTAGATCCCAAACAATCAATATATAGAAAGATATATGTATAAGAACAAGAATTATAACACTGAATGTTGTATATTGTATTGATCAGATGAACTGTATTACAAAATATGTCTTGTAGAGCTCTTTCTCTTTCAATGTTTTTTCCAACTATCTAACAAACTCTCTATTTATATACATAATAGAAATGCTAAAGTTATAGTACAAAATATGATAGACATGTTCAGAATAACTTCTGAACTTCTTCAAAACTTCTTTAGAAGTGTCTTTAGAAACATTTTCAGAACTTCTTCAGAAGTATCTTCAGAATCTTCAGAACTTCTGAAGTTGCCACTTCAGAAGTTATGCCTTAGGATTTTCTTTCCTCGTCTTCTGAGTTCTGAATCTTTCTACATTCAGATCTTTACCATCTTCAGAACCCAGTTCCTTTTGAAGCTATTTTATTATCTCTATCAGACACAATGAAAGTCAAATTTTGAAGAAAGCACCTTCAAATTTATATGATGTTTCAAATATGAAAATTGTCAATGAGAAAAATAAAGGTGTTGTAAATAAACCTGTTGATCATTCTTTCCCTGAAAGAATTCCATTTTTCAAATCAGAAGTTTTGTTTTCAGATGAAAACCCTCTTGACTCAAGTGATTCAATAAAAAAATCTGAATCAGAAATAAGATCTGAAAGAGTCTCTAAAGATTCAAATACTTCTGAAGTTACTTCTTAGATAGACATTTTGGAAGTCAGCTTCTGGGAAAGTAGAAATTTCACCATTTTTCCATTCTACAGTGAAAAATGCATACTTGTAATTTTTCATTGTATTCGCATCAGCAGTAATCACTTTAACAACTGAACTTTCCTTTCTGACTTCACTTACAGGAATTCTCAACTTTCTTATTATATGTCACACCCCGCTAAAGCGGAAACACGGGGTAAGACAGTTCAAGTTCACAGCAGTAGGAATATAAAAACAAACCATACATACATAATTAAAACATCAACGTGTAAAGTTTAAAAGTTTACGATTTGACAACTTTGTCTTAACAAACAAATTACATCGAAATAAATAGATATATATATATAAAGTCTTGATTGGTGTTCCACAAAAATAAACTAACCCTGATCGGTTACCTTCTTATCTTCCTGTAAAGCATGTTAAAACAAAGTGTCAACTACAAAGAATTGTGAGTTCACGGGTTTTTCATATGCAAAAGAACATTTTATATGCAAGGTATAAAAATAGCGAAGCAGAAGTTCACATGAACTTTAATATTTTAACTTTTATGAGCAAAAATACAAATTTACCATTACACATGATATATAAATATTGAGCCACTACTAAGCCTACTCGACATTCTACTCCCCATGAACTACCTCAGCGGTGGACCTAAAGTCCACATGTGTAGAGCATTCTTAATTGATAAAGTGCACCCCTACTTGCCAGTTAGGTGGGTATGTCAACCAAATAGCGCTATCCACAAATATCATCGGCTCATTTAGAGTTAATTAGTAGTGTACCACGGGGACTTTTCATAACTCAACATATCATTTTGCGTAATAAAACGTTGCTCATCACAATGATTTATATACTTTTCGTTAAATCAGTATAAATCAATTCAATTTCCATTAAAACAACATGCTTTACTGTCACACCCCGCTAAAGCGGAAACACGAGGCGTGATAGCTCAAGATTTCATAACAATAGGATAAAAACAACAGCAACCATCCATTCAAATACATAACAGTTTAAGTTCAAAATTTACATCGTATCAACTCAAAGTTCTAACAAAATAAAGTAAACCAAGTGTTTCAACTAAACAGTTTCAAATATAATCATGATTGATGTTGACGCGTCCACATAACAAACGTTTCGGTTAATCTTTTCTTACCCCTGAAAAGCATGATAAAAACAAGGTCAACTACAAAGAGTTGGTGAGTTCACAGGTTTTCATATGCACAAAACAGTTTTTATGCAGTTTTCAATTCTTGTGGAACGAACTTTCACACCAAGTATAAATAGTGAAATTTATAAGCATTTAATTAATCCTTGTATTGAGAAACGTGTCAAGGCATAATGTACTCTAGTTCATACAAGTATCGAGCCACCACTAAACCTTTCGACCCCACAAAAATATCTTTAAATAATTCTACCTTAGCGGTGGGACTAAAACCCCACATATGTAGAACCTTCGTTTTTATAGGTATAGTGCACCCCTACCTGTAGTTTCTAGGTGGGATTGCTATCCACACCCCTACTTTGTCGGTTTTTAGGTGGGATTGTCCGTCCAAATAGCGCTATCCACAAATACCCTCGGCTCCTCACTTGAGTTAATAGTAGTGTACAAACTTTTATGTTACATTTTACTCAAATACAAACTACTAGTGTACATGCCTTAGTGCTCATATCAACAATTTCACATTCTTTTACATAAATCAATCATTATTCAACTTTAAACAAGCTTTTCACCCCGGTCCCCACTCGACGTCCTAATGTTTCCCTAACCAAGAGAATATACTCAAAACCGTCACTTGTAGGTCTAATACTACTTATATAGGTGAATAAATCTTAAGTCCATGAGTGTCTATATATGTCCAATTATACATAATGCCCATATGTTTGATAATATCGCAATTTATACCGAAAGAAACCTTATAATTCATCATATGATCAACATTTATAAAAATCAATTAAGTCCAGAATTTCACTTCTGGACAGAAACCAATTGTCTTAAAAATGGTTAGTTTTCAAGGGCTTCCAAAATGACTTAGTTTCCCATCTTTTTATATGTGATAAATCACTGCGTTAAGGTCATTTGGACCAAATTTCATGCTCTAAAAAGATGTAAAAAGGGTTCAAATACTTTACACAAAACTATGTGAGACAGCAGATATGGCAGATTACGCACTGTTACTAAAACAACCATTTGAGGAGTTCTACAAAATGTTTTTGAGAAATTCCAGTTGTATTTGAAAGATAACTCATAGAGGAAACTTTTGAGATACAAATCACTCAATTTGGATGATGCACACATCTGTCATTGATTGACAGATTGCACATCCAACTTAAATAAGTTGATTAATACCTCAAAACTTCATATTTTTGAATGAAACCAGATTCATATGAATCCTAACTCATAAAAGAAAACTATAGAAGAAGAATCATGCATTTTGGTAAAATAATAAAAGAGATATCAACACACAAAGTTGAGTTTAGCTGCTGATGGTTTCACAGATTGCACACCTAAAGTGTTTTAGGTGTTTGGAGGTCAAAACTCCATATTTTCATGTGATTCCACTTGCATGGAGAAGATAAATCATGTATTTAACTCTCAAAGGAAGAATCATCCTTTTTCATTGAGTTTTGAAAGAGATATGACCATTAGAATATGCATGTACAAATCTGTCATTGGTTGACAGTTTGCACACTCATTTTGTTTCAATTAGTTGGAACCTCAAATCACCATATTTTTGAATGAAATCAGTGGCATATGAAAGGTAACACATTAAATTAACTTCCAGAAGAAGAATCAAGTGATTTGGAAAAATATTCAAAGAGTTATGGTCGTTCAAACTAGGGTTTACCTACTGTTTTATGAGCATTTGGAGGGTCAAAACTCAATGTTTTTGAGTGAGACCACTTGGATTAGAACCCCAACTCACTAAATAAACTTTTAGAAAGAAGATTCATGATATTTGAACATAAAAATTGTAAGAAATTGACGATTTACACACATGCATGAATGCAGGTAACCAAAATCACCATTTTTGTTCAAGAACACCTAAAATCATGATTTTTCCTCTATTTTCTTGAGTTTTATTTGTGTAGATCATAGATTATCACCATTTTATAAACATTTTACATGTTTTGGTGTAAAATCTCTCCACAAACTCAGAATTTTTGGATATTAGAAGAAAGTAACTTAGAGATGCAAGAAAAGTTGGTTTTTCACCCAAAATTTGCAAGAAAATGAAGAACATGAAGTTTTGTACTTACTTGGATGATTGTGTGTTGAATATCTTCAATGTTATTGCACTAAGATGAGTTTTTGATGAAAAAAATGGCTGGAGTTTTTGGAGAGAAAGAGAGGAAGAAGAGAGAAGTCTTTATGGCTCTTTAGTTCTAGAGAGAGAGAGAGATTTGAATTTTGAATGATGCAAATGAGGGGAAATACAAAAAAATTAAGTTTTATATGTGGATTAGAGGGGGGGGGGGGCCGGCCATGGTGATGGGCCCCACCCAAAACCCAAAAATTTCCTTTAAAACTCTATTTTAAGCCCAAAAATGTGAGATTTGAAGTCCAATTTCTCAATTTTGGCCTTTTTCTCAACTTTGTTAGCCCATTTTGGTTAGTTTCTAATAAAAATACTAAAAATATATATTTTATATAAATTGGGTATAATTTAGAGCATTTGGCACTGTATTGGACATTTCAGATAGTTACGGGTCGGAACCGGACATTTTAAGCGACTACCGGAAATGCTAGGGATTTTTCGGCCATTCTAAACCAACTAACTCCTATTCTTATAATTAAACTATATAAACACTAATAAACTTAATAGAAGCTAACCTGAAAGCTCAAATTTTGACAGTTGTCACAGCTTTCCCCCGTTAAAGAAATTTCGTCCCGAAATTTAATGACTGCTACTGCCAATGGATGTCTTTGCAAAGAAATGCAGATATTTTTCCTTTCATGAAATATTCTCGCTCCCAATTATACTCTGGGCCATGCTTCGAATTCCAGCGAACTTTAATGATAGGAATTATACTGCGTCTTAGCCGTTTGACTTCTCGGTCAAGTATCTCAATTGGTTCCTCAATGAAATGTAACCGATCATTAATCCGAACGTCTTCCACGGGTAGTACCAATGTTTCATCTATCAAACATTTCTTCAAATTTGACACATGAAACGTGTCGTGGATGGCGCTTAGTTCCTATGGTAACTTTAACTTGTACGTCACTGGCCCGATTCTTTCAAGTATTACAAATGGGCCAGTGTATTTAGGACCCAGCTTGCCTCTCTTCCTAAAGCGTACTAGTCCTTTCCTTGGCGATACTTTCAGAAGCACTTTATCACTCACTTGGAACTCTAATGGCTTCTTTGATTATCCGCATAACCTTTTTGACGATCTCTTGCTGTCTTGAGTCTTTCCTTGATGTTTGAGATCTTGTCAGTGGTTTCCTGGATGATTTCGGGCCTTGTAAGTTGTCTATCACCAACTTCCAACCAAGTGGTGATCTACATTTGCGTCCGTATAAGGCTTCGAATGGCGCACACTGAATGTTAGTGTGGTAGCTGTTGTTATAGAAGAATTCAACAAGTTGCAGTTGGGTATCCCAACTCCCACCTAAATCTATTACGCACGCACGCAACATATCCTCTAGCGTTTGAATGGTTCTCTCCGAATGTCCATCTGTTTGAAGATTCCAATTGCGTACCCAATGCTTTTTGGAGTGATTGCCACAATTGTGATGTAAAACGAGTACTTCTATTCGAGATAATAGAAATAGGTACCCCATGACGCGAAATGATTTCATTAATGTAAATTTGTGCACGTTTTTCCATACTGCAATCTTCACGGATGGGAATGAAATAAGCTGATTTTGTAAGTTGATCTACTATAACCCATATAGAATCATGTTCTTTCCCAGTTCTGGGTAGCTTGGTTACGAACTCCATGGTTATTTGCCCCATTTCCATTGGGGAATTTCGAGTTGCTGAAGTAGACCGGCTAGTTTCTGATGTTCGGCCTAGACTTGAGCACAGGTTAAGCACTTGTTTACGTACAAAGCAATGTCTTTCTTCATTCCTGGCCACCAGTATTATTCCTTTAGGTTTTTGTACATCTTATCCGCTCCTGGGTGAACCGAATATCTTGATCGATGGGCTTCATCCAAAATGGTTGATCGTATATTATTAACCTTTGGTACCTAGACTCTATTTTCAAGGTAATGTACCCCATCGGACTTTGTTTGAAATTTCTTTTCCAAGTGATGTAGGGTCTCGTTCTTCAGATTCTCTATTTTCAACGATTCTTCTTGTGCTTCAAGAATTTGAGCTTTTAAACTCGTCTGAACAAACATTCCCATAGCTCCTACTCTTGACGGTTTTACTCTTTCTTTCCTACTTAATGCATCGGCTACTACGTTAGCCTTGCCCGGATGGTACTTTATTTCACAATCATAGTCACTAAGTAACTCAACCCATCATCTTTGCCTCATATTGATCATCTTCTGATCAAGGATGTGTTGAAGGCTTTTGTGATCAATGAAGATAGTACATTTAATGTCGTACAGATAATGTCTCCAAATCTTAAGTGCAAATACTACGGCTCCTAACTCCAAATCATGAGTGGTATAGTTCTTCTCATGGACTTTAAGTTGTCTTGAAGCATATGCGATGACTCTGTTGTTTTGCATCAACACACATTCCAAACTTTGATGGGATGCGTCGCATTAGACTACAAAATTATCCATTCCTTCTTGGAGTGTCAAAATCGGTGCATTACATAACTTGTGCTTAAGTGTCTGGAATGCTTCGTCTTGTTTTTCTCCCCAAATGAATTTCTTGTTCTTTTAGGTTAGTGTCGTCAGTGGTTGCTCGATCTTGGAGATATTTGCGATAAATTGCTGGTAATAGCCTGCCAATCGAAGAAACTGACGAATCTCTATTGGTGTCTTCGGGGCTTCCCATTTCTTAATGACCTCGATTTTTTTTTTGCCGGATCAACATGAATTCCCTTTTCATTTACTACATAGCCAAGAAAATGTACTCCTCGAATCCAAAATTCGCATTTGGGGAACTTGGCGTACAAATTTTCATTCTTGAGCAATTCTAGTATCAACCTTAAATGTTGTTCATGCTCCTTCTTGTCCCGAGAATAAATGAGTATATCATCTATAAACACGATCACGAATTTGTCTAGGTATGGTCGAAATACTCTATTCATCAAATCCATGAAAACTGCTGGTGCGTTTGTTAGACCAAAAGGCATAACTAGGAACTCGTAATGACCGTATCGAGTCCTAAACGCCGTCTTGGGAATATCCTCTTCTCGCACTCTCATTTGATGATATCCAGATCTAAGATCGATCTTCGAGAAATACGCAGCACCTTGAAGTTGGTCAAATAGGTCATCAATCCGGGGAAGGGGGTATCGGTTCTTAATGGTCAACTTGTTGAGTTCTCTGTAATCGATACACATTCGAAAAGATCCATCCTTCTTTTTGACAAACAAAACAGGAGCTCCCCAAGGTGAAGAGCTGGGTCTAATGAATCCCTTATTGAGTAACTCCTGAAGTTGTTCTGACAGCTTCTGCATCTCAGATGGCGCTATCCGGTATGGTGATTTCGCCACGGGCACAGCTCCAGGAATTAAATCGATGTGAAACTCAACTTGTCTTGGCGGGGGTATTCCAAGCAATTCGTCTGGGAATACCTCGGGAAAATCCCGAACTATAGGAATATCTTGAACGCGTTTTTCTTCAACTTTCTTATCCTTAACGTGAACTAGAAAGGCAATATTGTCCTTTCTCAAATGCTTTCGCATTTTCATACACGTCACTATTTTAATACCCTTTCTTGGATTCTCTCCGTATACTTCGAGCATTCCTCCTTCGGGTAGTGGAATTCGAACGATCTTCTTGGAACAGCATATTTTAGCTCCAATCTCGAACACTCGACCTCTTGCCTGACCTCCTTGATTTCCTTGATTGGCTGGTCGTACTTGATTAGTGTTCGGTCTTTGACTCCACCTTGGACATGCGTTCCGGAAGTGATAAGGACTTCCACACTCAAAACATGTCCGTTTTCCTATATTCTTACAATCCTTGGCGAAATGACCTCCTCTATTGCATTTCTGACAAATAATACATCTTCCAACATGCGGTTTGTTGTACTTATCGCACTTAGGGTATGTTCTCTTTCTCTACGGGTTGAGTCTGAATCCGATAGTTCCCTATCATCTTTAGATTTTTACCCATTCTTCCTCCAGATTGCCTTCTTGTGGGTTCCTTCATCTTTCTCTTACCTTGAGCTTTGTGTTTTGCAAACATTCCCGAACGATTAACATTGTTGGTGAGTCTAGTTGCTGAATTCACTGCTTCTTGATGGGTTTTCGGATTTGCCGAAGTAACATCTCCGCGTATTTCAGGAGATAAACCCCAGAAATACCGGTCGACTGGGTTTTCCTCAGGCGTAACCAGATGTGGTACTTTCTTTGCTAGTTCTTGAAAACGTGCAGTGTAAGAGTCTTTGTAATTTCCTATCATTTCATGATTCCATAGCTACGCTTCCAATTTCTGGATTTCGCTCCTCGGACAATATTCTTCTTTCAGCATTCTCTTGAAATCTTCCCATGTAAGACTGTTGGCTGCTTCCGGACCTCGTGTTTGTGCTTGGGTGTTCCACTAGGTCAATGTTCGTCCTTGTAGCAGAGAAGCGGCAAACTCCACTTTGTTCCCTTCAGTATTCTTGCTGATATGGAGTACAGACTACATGCCCTCCATCCAAGATAGTAGTCCGACAGCTCCTTCTGTTCCATGGAATTCTTTAGCATTGCAGGTCCTAAAAGCCTTATTTGTGCATTCCCTATCTCGAGTTGATCTAGACCCTCGGTTGTTTCCTAGAGTAGCGTTCAGACTCGATGCCATTTGACTAACGATATTTGGAAGTGCTGCCATGAGTTGTTCAGATACAAGTCGTGCGATTTCGGGATCTTCTCTCCTAGGAGGCATAGTTCTAAAGCACAATCTCAAATTGTGATTTGGTCATATTACTATTACTATTTTCGCGCCGAATCTACCTAAATGAGTTATGCATAACAAATAACATGCGCCTAATGTTAAGATCTAATCATTTATTCTTAACAACATACATAGTACTCGATAGGGAAGGATGAGTGAGACATATCGAACTACGATAGTAGAAAATTTAATTACTAAAGGTACTTTAGTAAATAAAAATTCATAAAAATGTTTATGCAAACTCACACTTATGACCATGCTTTTCATAGTTGAGTAAGAAGTTTTCCGATCTATGCTGACTTTTAGTATAACTAGTCCAAGTCTCTTCTTATTCATACCATATTTAGACATAGGTGATCAGGCTTTGCCTAATTATGATATGTTAGAACGATGCCTATTCTAGTTATACTAGTAGTGGGCTTTTAAAATTTTAAATTTATCTAAGAAAATAATTATTTTTTTTTTAAATTTTGGTTATAGTATTTGGTTTTATGGAAAAACCGGTGTTCTCTATAACCTATGGCTCTGATACCAAGTCTGTCACACCCCGCTAAAGCGGAAACACGAGGCGTGATAGCTCAAGATTTCATAACAATAGGATAAAAACAACAGCAACCATCCATTCAAATACATAACAGTTTAAGTTCAAAATTTACATCGTATCAATTCAAAGTTCTAACAAAATAAAGTAAACCAAGTGTTTCAACTAAACAGTTTCAAATATAATCATGATTGATGTTGACGCGTCCACATAACAAACGTTTCGGTTAATCTTTTCTTACCCCTGAAAAGCATGATAAAAACAAGGTCAACTACAAAGAGTTGGTGAGTTTACAGGTTTTCATATGCACAAAACAGTTTTTATGCAGTTTTCAATTCTTGTGGAACGAACTTTCACACCAAGTATAAATAGTGAAATTTATAAGCATTTAATTAATCCTTGTATTGAGAAACGTGTCAAGGCATAATGTACTCTAGTTCATAGCAAGTATCGAGCCACCACTAAACCTTTCGACCCCACAAAAATATCTTTTTATAATTCTACCTTAGCGGTGGGACTAAAACCCCACATATGTAGAACCTTCGTTTTTATAGGTATAGTGCACCCCTACCTGTAGTTTCTAGGTGGGATTGCTATCCACACCCCTACTTTGTCGGTTTTTAGGTGGGATTGTCCGTCCAAATAGCGCTATCCACAAATACCCTCGGCTCCTCACTTGAGTTAATAGTAGTGTACAAACTTTTATGTTACATTTTACTCAAATACAAACTACAGGTTACATGCCTTAGTGTTCATATCAACAATTTCACATTCTTTTACGTAAATAAATCAAGATTCAACATTAAACATGCTTTTCACCCCAAAACATATAAAACATTAAAAGAGGGGCTGTGAATACTCACCTTTGTGCAAAGCTCCGCTAATAAAAAAACAACACGATCCGGTCCCCACTCGACGTCCTAATGTTTCCCTAACCAAGAGAATATACTCAAAACCGTCACTTGTAGGTCTAATACTACTTATATAGGTGAATAAATCTTAAGTCCATGAGTGTCTATATATGTCCAATTATACATAATGCCCATATGTTTGATAATATCGCAATTTATACCGAAAGAAACCTTATAATTCATCATATGATCAACATTTATAAAAATCAATTAAGTCCAGAATTTCACTTCTGGACAGAAACCAATTGTCTTAAAAATGGTTAGTTTTCAAGGGCTTCCAAAATGACTTTTTTTCCCATCTTTTTATATGTGATAAATCACTGCGTTAAGGTCATTTGGACCAAATTTCATGCTCTAAAAAGATGTAAAAAGGGTTGAAATATTTTACACAAAACTATGTGACACAGCAGATATGGCAGATTACGCACTGTTACTAAAACAACCATTTGAGGAGTTCTACAATTGTTTTTTGAGAAATTCCAATTGTATTTGAAAGATAACTCATAGAGGAAACTTTTGAGATAAAAATCACTCAATTTGGATGAGTTATGAAGGAGATAAGACACCTCAAAGTTGCATGCACACATCTGTCATTGATTGACAGATTGCACATCCAACTTAAATAAGTTGATTAATACCTCAAAACTTCATATTTTTGAATGAAACCAGATTCATATGAATCCTAACTCATAAAAGAAAACTATAGAAGAAGAATCATGCATTTTGGTAAAATAATAAAAGAGATATCAACACACAAAGTTGAGTTTAGCTGCTGATGGTTTCACAGATTGCACACCTAAAGTGTTTTAGGTGTTTGGAGGTCAAAACTCCATATTTTCATGTGATTCCACTTGCATGCAAAATATAAATCATGTATTTAACTCTCAAAGGAAGAATCATCCTTTTTCATTGAGTTTTGAAAGAGATATGACCATTAGAATATGCATGTACAAATCTGTCATTGGTTGACAGTTTGCACACTCATTTTGTTTCAATTAGTTGGAACCCCAAATCACCATATTTTTGAATGAAATCAGTGGCATATGAAAGGTAACACATTAAATTAACTTCCAGAAGAAGAATCAAGTGATTTGGAAGAATATTCAAAGAGTTATGGTCGTTCAAAGTAGGGTTTACCTACTGTTTTATGAGCATTTGGGGGGCCAAAACTCAATGTTTTTGAGTGAGACCACTTGGATTAGAACCCCAACTCACTAAATAAACTTTTAGAAAGAAGATTCATGATATTTGAACATAAAAATTGTAAGAAATTGACGATTTACACACATGCATGAATCGCAGTAACCAAAATCACCATTTTTGTTCAAGAACACCTAAAATCATGATTTTTCCTCTATTTTCTTGAGTTTTATTTGTGTAGATCATAGATTATCACCATTTTATAAACATTTTACATGTTTTGGTGTAAAATCTCTCCACAAACTCAGAATTTTTGGATATTAGAAGAAAGTAACTTAGAAATGCAAGAAAAGTTGGTTTTTCACCCAAAATTTGCAAGAAAATGAAGAACATGAAGTTTTGTACTTACTTGGATGATTGTGTGTTGAATATCTTCAATGTTCTTGCACTAAGATGAGTTTTTGATGAAAAAAATGGCTGGAGTTTTTGGAGAGAAAGAGAGGAAGAAGAGAGAAGTGTTTATGGCTCTTTAGTTCTAGAGAGAGAGAGAGATTTGAATTTTGAATGATGCAAATGAGTGGAAATACAAAAAAATTAAGTTTTATATGTGGATTAGAGGGGGGGGGGCGGCCATGGTGATGGGCCCCACCCAAAACCCAAAAATTTCCTTTAAAACTCTATTTTAAGCCCAAAAATGTGAGATTTGAAGTCCAATTTCTCAATTTTGGCCTTTTTCTCAACTTCGTTAGCCCATTTTGGTTAGTTTCTAATAAAAATACTAAAAATATATATTTTATATAAATTGGGTATAAATTAGAGCATTTGGCACTGTATTGGACATTTCAGACAGTTACGGGTCGGAACCGGACATTTTAAGCGACTACCGGAAATGCTAGGGATTTTTCGGCCATTCTAAACCAACTAACTGCTATTCTTATAATTAAACTATATAAACACTAATGAACTTAATAGAAGCTAACCTGAAAGCTCGAATTTTGACAGTTGTCACATTTACACCCCAAACGTATAAACATTTTAAAAGAGGGGCCGTGAATACTCACCTTTGGAAGCTCCGCTACTCAAAAGCACGATCCGATCCCCACCCAAAAGCCTAAATACTCCCTTACAACATACATCCAATTGATTGTCTATAGTACAATTATACATAATGCACATATGCTCGTTAATATAGTAATTTATACCGTAAGTTGTGTTATAAACCATCAAATGTTCAATAATTGTTAAAATCAAGAAATTCCAGAATTTCACTTCTGTACAGAAACTTGTAGTACTTCAAAATGCTCAAAATGTCAAGACTTCCAAAATGACATAACTTCCCATATTTTTATATGTGATATAGTACTGGGTTATGGTGATTGTGACCAAATTTAATGCATTTTGGACATGTAAAAATGATTCAAATAATTTATGCAATGCAAAGGGTCACAACTGGTATGGCAGATTGCACCATGTTAGTAAATCACTCATTTGAGGAGTTCTGCTCAGTGTTTTCTAGAATTTCTAGTTGGATTGGAATAATAACACATAAAGGAAACCTTTGATATAAGAATCACTGATTTTGAATAAGTTATCAAGAATATATGACACTTCCAAGTGGTATGTACTATTCTGTCATTTCTTGACAGATTACACACCTAATTTGAATAAATTGGGTAATGCCTCATACCTTCATATTTTTGAGTGAAACCGGATTCATCTGAACCCTAACTCAATAAAAAAAGTTTTAGAAGAAGAATCATGCATTATGGACAAATATTCAAGGAGATATTAGCATGCAAAGTATGGTTTACCTACTGGTGGTTTCGCAGATTGCACACCTAAAATATTTTAAGTGTTTGGAGGATCAAAACTCCATATTTTTAAGTGATTCCACTTGCAAACCGAATATAACTTATAAAACTAACTCTCAAAAGAAAAATCAGCCTTTTTCATTGCGTTTTGAAAGAGATATGGCCATTTGAACCTGCATGCAATCACCATATCATTGGTTGACAGTTTGCACACTCATTTTGTTTCAATTATTTGGAACCTTAAATCACCATATTTTTTTAATGAAATTAGTGGAATTGGAAAGTTAAATCATTAAATTAACTTCCAGAAGAAAAATCAAGTGATTTGGAAGAATATTCAAAGAGTTATGGTCGTTCAAAGTAGGGTTTTCCTACTGTTGAACTTCCAGTTGCACACATGATTTGTTATGAGCATTTGGGGGGTCACAACTCAATGTTTTTGAGTGAGACCACTTGGATTAGAACCCTAACTCACTAAATAAACTTGTAGAAAGAAGATTCATGATATTTGAAAATATTATGTGCAAGAAATGGACGATTTATGCACATGCAATAAATCTGTCAGCACCAAAAATCACCATTTTTATTAAAAAACACATAAAATCATGATTTTTCACCTATTTCTTGAGTTTTATTGTTTGGGTCATTGATTATCACTATTATGTAAACCTTTTGATTTTTTTTGGGTGTATAATCTTTCCATAAAACTCAAAATTTACAGAAGTTAGAAGAAAACACTTAAAATGCATGAAAAAGTGGGTTTTTTTCACAAAAATATTAAGAAAAATGGAGAAGATGAAGTTTGCACTTACTTGGATGATGAAATGTGTTGAATATCTTCAATAATCTTGCACTATGAAGAGTTTTTGATGAAGAAAACGGTTGGAGTTTTTGGAGAGAAAAGCGAGGGAGAAGAGTGAAGGGATTATGTCCCTTAGTTTCTAGAGAGAGAGAGAACTAGCCTTCTCCGGGGTGTTCGCAAATAAGCTGGGATACTTATGCTTCATCAAATCTTCGCATTCCCATGTATAGTCTGGACCATGTTTCGCATTCCAACGCACTTTAATAATAAGGATTTTACTGCGCCTCAGCGTTTAACTTCTCGGTCCAATATCTCGATTGGTTCCTCGACGAAGTGTAACCGACCGTTAATCTGAACGTCATCCAGGGGTAACATCAACGTTTCATCTGCTTGGCATTTCTTTAGATTCGACACATGAAATGTGTCGTGGATGGCGCTTAGATTCGGTGGTAAGTTCAACTTGTATGCCACTAGTCCGATTCTTTCGAGTATTTGAATGGACCAATGTATCTTCGACCCAACTTGCCTCTCTTCCTGAAGCGTACCGGTCCCTTCCATGGGGACACTTTTAATAGCACTTTATCTGCCACTTGAAACTCCAACGGCTTTCTCCGATTATCCGCATAAATCTTCTGACGATCTCTTGCTGTCTTGAGTCTTGATTTGATGGTCGAGATCTTATCAGTGGTTTCCTGAATAATATCAGGTGCTATCAACTGTCTATCTCCAATTTCTACCCACCTAAGCGGTGATATGCACTTACGTCCGTATAGAGCTTCGTATGGTGCACATTTTATGCTGGTGTGATAGCTGTTGTTATAAGAGAATTCAACTAGTGGCAGGTGGGTATCCCAACTCCCACCAAAATCTATTGCACATGCACGCAGCATATCCTCTATCGTTTGAATAGTTCTTTTCGATTGACCATCTGTTTGAGAATGATAGGCAGTGCTATAATCCAAACGCGTACCCAAAGCCTTTTGAAGAGATTGCCAAAATCGGGATGTAAATCGTGTATCTCTGTCCGAAATAATGGAAGTAGGCACACCATGACGTGTAACTATTTCATTAATGTAGATTTGTGCATGCCTTTCCATGCTGAAATCTTCGCGAATGGGAATGAAATGAGCCGATTTGGTAAGTCGATCTACTATAACCTATATAGTATCGTGCCCTTTTCCAGTTCTGGGTAGCTTAGTCACGAAATCCATTGTTATTTGGTCCCATTTCCATTGTGGTATTTCAGGTTGTTGAAGTAGACCAGATGGTTTCTGATCTTCGGCCTTGACTTGAGCACATGTTAAGCACTTACTTACGTACAAAGAAATATCTTTCTTCATCCCTGGCCACCAATAATATTCTTTCAAATCCTTATACATTTTATCTGTTCCTGGCTGAATCGAATATCTGGATCGATGGGCTTCGTCCAAAATGGTGGATCGTAGATTACCAACCTTCGGTACCCATACTTTATTCTTAAAGTAATGCACCTCATCTGCTTGCATTTCAAATTCTTTCTCTAAGTGTTGCAAGGCTTCATTCTTCATGTTTTCTTCTTTCAAAGCTTCTCCTTGTGCTTCCAGAATTTGAGTCTTTAAACTCGTCAGAACCATCATTTCTATAGCACGTGCTATTGTTGGTTTTATTCTTTCCTTTCGGCTTAATGCATCGGCTACTACGTTAGCCTTGCCTGGATGGTTCTTTATTTCACAATCGTAGTCACTAAGTAGCTCAACCCATCTTCTTTGTCTCATGTTGAGCATTTTCTGGTCAAGGATGTGCTGGAGGCTTTTGTGATCAGTGAAAATGGTGCACTCGGTGCCGTATAGATAATGTCTCCAGATTTTGAGTGCGAACACCACCGCCCCTAACTCCAAATCATGAGTGGTGTAATTCTTCTCGTGAATCTTTAGTTGTCTAGATGCGTATGCAATAACTTTGTCTTTTTGCATCAGTACGCACCCATCCCTTGATGTGACGCATCACAATAGACTACAAAGTTATCCACTCCTTCTGGTAACCGCCAAAATCGGTGCGTTGCATAACTTGTGTTTGAGCGTCTGAAAAGCTTCCTCTTGTTTCTCCCCCCAAATAAACTTCTTATCCTTTTAGGTTAGCTTTGTTAGTGGTTGTGCGATTCTGGAGAAATTCTCGATGAACCGTCTGTAATAGCCTGCTAATCCAAGAAATTGACGGATGGTGTCTTCGGGGCTTCCCATTTCTTAATGGCCTCGATTTTTGCTGGGTCAACATGAATTCCCTTTTCATTTACTACGTGGACAAAAAAATGTACTTTTCGAATCCAAAATTCGCATTTGGAGAACTTGGCGTACAACTTTTCGTTCTTGAGAAATGCTAGTATCAACCTTAAATGGTGTTCATGCTCCTTCTTGTCCCGAGAATAAATGAGTATATCATCTATAAACACGATCACGAATTTGTATAGGTATGGTCGACATACTCTATTCATCAAATCCATGAAGACTGCCGATGCGTTTGTTAGACCAAATGGCATAACTAGGAACTCGTAGTGACCGTATCGAGTCCTAAAGGCTGTCTTGGGGATATCTTTTTCTCGCACTCTCATTTGATGATATCCAGATCTAAGATCGTTTTTCGAGAAGTACGTTGCACCTTGAAGTTGGTCAAACAAATCATCAATCCGGTGAAGGGGGTTTCGGTTCTTAATTGTCAACTTGTTGAGTTCCCTGTAATCGATACACATTCGAAAGGATCCATCTTTCTTCTTAGCAAATAAAATTGGGGCTCCCCAAGGTGAAGAGCTAGGTCTGATAAATCCTTTGTCGAGTAATTCCTGAAGTTGTTCCGACAGCTCTTGCATCTCTGATGGTGCTAATCGGTATGGTGCTTTTGCGACTGGCGCGGCTCCAGGAATTAGTTCTATGTGAAACTCCACTTGTCTTGGTGGGGGTACTCCAGGCAATTTGTCCGGGAATACTTCAGGAAAATTTCGAACTATAAGAATATCTTGAATGCGTTTTTCTTCAGCCTTCTTATCCTTGATGTGAGCTAGAAAAGCAATGCAATCCTTTCTCCAATACTTTCGCATCTTCATACACGTCACTACTTTAATACCCCTCCTGGGTTTCTCTCCATGTACTTCGAGTTTTCCCCCTTCGGGTAACGGAATTCGTATGATCTTTTCGGAGCAACAAATTTTGGCTCGGTTTTAGGATAACCAATCCATGCCCACAACCACGTCAAAACGTCCTAGTTTAATCAGGATTAAATCTATACGGAAATCCCTACTAGCCAAGTTTATAGTGCAGTTCATTATTACATCATTGACCCTACACTCTTGACCGTTGGCATATTCAATTACGTATGATTCTTTCAACTTTTGAGGCCTCAGATTTATCTTTGGTCTAAAATCTAATGACACAAAACTCCTATCTGCTCCAGAATCAAATAGTATAGATGCATCATGATTATTTAGGAGAAACGTACCTATAACGACATCTGGATTCTGCCTTGCTTCTTCAGCTCCAATCTCGAACACTCGGCCTCTGGCCGGTCCTCCTTGGTTTCCTTGGTTTGTAAGTTGCGCTTGTCTGGTATCTGGCCTCCAATTCCCTTTTGGACATTTATTCCTGAAGTGATCTGGGCTTCCACATTCATAACACACCCGCTTCTCACCCATTCGACAATCCTCTGCAACATGGCCTTTCCTATTACACTTGAGTCAAGTAATGCATCTTCCCTGATGATGATTATTACATATATCACATTTCGGGTACGACCCTTTTCCTTTCTCCGTTGCCGATGCCTGCATTCCATAATTTCCTGATGTTCTTTGATCCTTACCCGACCTCTTCCCAAACTGTCTTCTTGCAGGTTCATCCACCTTACTCTTTCCCAATGCCTTGTTGGTTGCAAACGTTCATGTACGGTTCGCATTTTTGGTGAGTCGGGTTGCTACGTTTACTGCTGCTTGAGGTGTCTTTGGATCAGCTGAAGTAACGTCCCCTCTAATTTCCGGAGACAGACCCCATACATATCGGTCAACTCTATTCTCCTCAAGTGTTACCAAATGTGGTACTAGCTTGGCCAGTTCATGGAAATGGGCAGTATAAGTATCAATGTTGTTTCCTTTCATTTCATGGTTCCATAATTCTTCTTCTAATTTCTGAATTTCACTTCTCGGACAATATTCTTCCTTCAGCATTCTTTTAAAGTCTTCCCATGTAAGATTGTTTGCTGCTTCCCTCCCTCATGTCTGTACTTGAGTGTTCCACCAAGTTAATGCTCGCCCATGTAAAAGACAAGCAGCATACTCTACCTTCCTTCCTTCTGTACACTTGCTAATGTGGAGAACAGACTCCATGCTCTCTAACCAGGTCAGTAAACCGACGGCTCCTTCAGTTCCATGGAATTCTTTAGGGTTACAACCCCTGAAAGATTTATACGTACATTCCCTATCTCCCGGTCCACGATTGTTATTTTGATTAGAATTTAGGCCAGCTGCTACTTGGCTAACAATGTTTGGAAGTGCAGACATGAGTTGTTCGGATACCAGTCGTGCAACTTCTAGGTTCTCTCTCCTTGGAGGCATTGTTCTAATACACTATTTTAAATGGAGTCTTGGTCAGATTCTAATACTATGGTCACATATAGTCTACATACTAAGTTATGCGTATCTTATAACATTCATTCAACAATAATCAAATAAACTCATACAGGAACAATCATGCGGTAAATAATTATGATCCATAACTCCATAATAAACCATAACAATTTAACATAAAAAAAAAATTCAAAATACAATCCTAATAAGACAATAAAGTGTTTAAACTTAACATCTAGGCTACAAGCCTAAAAAAAATAACTGTTGTCATCCAAAAGATTCATAAAAAACAGAAGTCTCTTAATGCATCAATACCCAAATCAAGACTCCTAGCAACACCATCAACGCTCATAATGCCCAAGCCAAACATGTGTACAGCCTCCTAATAGCCCTCCTAGACTCAGAGGTAATCTCCATGATTCTACCAGTTGTCTCATCCTGTGAGTACAGGGCTGTAAAAATGTCGTCTATGGACTGCTGTAAATGGTCCAACCTCAGCCGATGAGTACGTACCTCGTTGGCCATACCTGAGACCCAGTAGTTCTCCGCTACGGTCATTCCTTGTGGTCGTGGCACAGGTACTCCAACTGCTTGTGGAGGAGGAATCACACTTCGTGACCTGGATCGCGATTAGGATGGTTCTTCCGAAGGTACGGAAGGAACCGTGAAAGTCACTCTTCTGACAGGGAGAACGCGCTTTCGAGCGGTTCTGATTGTCCTTGGTCCTCGCGATGTAACCTCGCCAGTAGGTAAAGGTACAGGCATAGTAGGGAGTGATCGACCAGAGGAATCAGCAGTATCCTCGTCGTGACTATGCTCGGAAGGGTCGTATTCTTCATGGGTCGGGTCAGTCCTCCTAACTCGACCAGTGACATAACCAGACTCATCAGAGGAATTTTCAGATGATGACATGATACTGTGGCAATAAAAAAAAATAAAAGAAAGATTTTATAAACGTTAGAAACATCTTATAATACTCATGCGAACTCACGCTATTTTTTTTTTGAAATAACAAGTTTTCCCGATCTATGCTAATTTTTAGTATAACTAGTCCAAGTCCCTTCTTACTCATACCATATTTAGACATAGGTGATCAGGCTTTGCCTAATTATAATATGCTAGAACAATGCTTAATTAAAACATCAACGGTTAAAGTTTAAAAGTTTACAATTTGACAACTTTGTCTTAACAAACAAATTACATCGAAATAAATAGATATATATAAAGTCTTGATTGGTGTTCCACAAAAATAAACTAAGCCTGATCGGTTACCTTCTTATCTTCCTGTAAAGCATGTTAAAACAAAGTGTCAACTACAAAGAGTTGGTGAGTTCACAGGTTTTTCATATGCAAAAAGCATTTTATATGCAAGGTATAAAAATAGCGAAGCAGAAGTTCGCACCAACTTTAATATTTTAACTTTTTTGAGCAAAAATACAAATTTACCATGACACTTGATATATAAATATTGAGCCACTACTAAGTCTACTCGACATTCTACGCCCACGAATTACCTCAGCGGCGGACCTAAAGTCCACATGTGTAGAGCATTCTTAATTGATAAAGTGGCCCCCTACTTGCCAGTTAGGTGGGTA
Organism: Silybum marianum; assembly: GCA_036898165.1. Taxonomy (NCBI): domain Eukaryota; kingdom Viridiplantae; phylum Streptophyta; class Magnoliopsida; order Asterales; family Asteraceae; genus Silybum; species Silybum marianum. The sequence continues at coordinate 26,811,579 of CM072533.1, read as the reverse complement.
TGTCAACCAAATAGCGCTATCCCCAAATATAATCGGCTCATTTAGAGTTAAATAGTAGTGTACCACGGGGACTTTTCATAACTCAACATATCATTTTGTGTAATAAAAAGTTGCTCATCACAATGATTTATATACTTTTCGTTAAATCAATATAAATCAATTCAATTTCCATTAAAACAACATGCTTTACACCCCAAACTTATAAACATTTAAAAAGAGGGGCCGTGAATACTCACCTTTGCAAGCTCCGCTACTCAAAAGCACGATCCGATCCCCACCCAAAGGCCTAAAGATTCCCTAACAAAGAGAAATGCTCAAAACCATCACTTATGGGTGTAAAACTAATTATGGAGGTGAATAAGTCTTAAGCTTATAAATGTCCACATACATCCCACTTGATTGTCTATAGTCCAATTATACATAATGCACATATGCTCGTTAATATAGTAATTTATACCGTAAGTTGTGTTATAAACCATCAAATGATCAATAATTGTTAAAATCCAGAAATTCCAGAATTTCACTTCAGGACAGAAACTTGTAGTACTCAAAATGTATAGACTTCCAAAATGACATAGCTTCCCATATTTTTATATGTGATATAGTACTGGGTTATGGTGATTGTGACCAAATTTAATGCATTTTGGACATGTACAAATGATTCAAATAATTTATGCAATGTAAAGGGTCACAACTGGTATGGCAGATTACGCCATGTTAGTAAATCACTCATTTGAGGAGTTCTACTCAGTGTTTTCTAGAATTTCCAGTTGCATTGGAACCATAGCTCATATTTGAGGTAAGAATCACTGATTTTGAAGATGTTATGAAGAATATATGACACTTCCAAGTGGTATGTACTATTCTGTCATTTCTTGACAGATTACACACCTAATTTGAATAAATTGGTTAATGCCTCATACCTTCATATTTTTGAGTGAAACCGGATTCATATGAACCTTAACTCAATAAAGAAAGTTTTAGAAGAAGAATCATGCATTATGGACAAATATTCAAGGAGATATTAGCATGCAAACTAGTGTTTACCTACTGGTGGTTTCATAAATTGCACACCTAAAATATTTTAAGTGTTTGGAGGGTCAAAACTCCATATTTTTAAGTGATTTCACTTGAAAATTGAATATAACTTAAAATACTAACTTTCAAAAGAAAAATTATCCTTTTTCATTCAGTTTTGAAAAAGATATGGCCATTTGAACATGCATGCACAAATCTGTCATTGGTTGATAGTTTGCACACTCATTTTGTTTCAATTAGTTGGAACCTCAAACCACCATATTTTTTATTGAAATCAGTGGAATTTGTAAGATAACTCATTAAATTAACTTCCAGAAGAAAAATCAAGTGATTTGGAAAAATATTCAAAGAGTTATGGTCGTTCAAAGTAGAGTTTTCCTACTGTTGAACTTCCAGTTGCACACATGATTTGTTATGAGCATTTGGGGGTTCAAAACTCAATGTTTTTTAGTGAGACCACTTGGATTAGAACCCCAACTCACTAAATAAACTTGTAGAAAGAAGATTCATGATATTTGAACATATTATGTGCAAAAAATGGATGATTTATGCACATGCAATAAATCTGCCAGCACCAAAAATCACCATTTTTACTCAAAAACAAATAAAATCATGATTTTTCACCTATTTATTGAGTTTTATTGTTTGGGTCATTGATTATCACCATTATGTAAACATTTTCATATGTTTTTGGGTGTATAATCTTTCCATAAAACTCAAAATTTACAGAAGTTAGAAGAAAACACTTAAAATGCATGAAAAAGTGGGTTTTCCCCAAAAATGTTAAGAAAAATGAAGAAGATGAAATTTGCACTTATTGGATGATGAAATGTGTTGAATATCTTCAATAATCTTGCACTATGAAGAGTTTTTGATGAAGAAAAGGGCTGGATTTTTTGGAGAGAAAAGAGAGGGAGAATAGTGAACGGATTATGTCCCTTAGTTTCTAGAGAGAGAGAGAGAAGAATTTTTGAAATTTTGAATGTTGCAAATGAGAGAAAAATAAAAAAAACAACATTTATATGTGAAAACAAGGGGTGGGGGCAGCCATGTGATGGGCACCACCCAAAACCTAACAATTTTTTTATTAAAAAGTCTATTAAGCCCAAAAATGTGAGATTTGAAGTCCATTTTCTCAATTTTGGCCTTTTTCTCAATCATTGTTAGCCCCTTTTGGTTAATTTCTAATAAAAATAAAAGTTTTATAATTAAAATACTAAAACTATATATTTTATATAAATTGGGTATAAATTAGAGCATTTGGCACTATATTGGACGTTTCAGACAGTTACGGGTCGGAACCGGACATTTTAAGCGACTACCGGAAATGCTAGGGATTTTTCGGCCATTCTAAACCAACTAACTCCTATTCTTAAAATTAAACTATATAAACACTAATAAACTTAATAGAAACAAACCTGAAAGCTCGAATTTTGACAGTTGTCACATTATATCAGAATACCATTGCTTCCAACCAAAGGACTTCTTGATCCAGCAATCAATATAGTTGAACTTCTGTTCATATTCCATGAACATTTCTGGATGGAAATATTCAAGAAACATGGTGAATGCATTCTCTTCAATTTTTTGCTCTTGTTGTTGTTCTACTTTAGAAACTTGTTTTGTTGGAACAATCTCTTCATAAACCTATTCTTTTCCTTGTTTCTTTTTCTTTGGGCTAGCTTCTGAACTTTCAGGATTCAGAGAGAACTTCCGAATTTCTTCCGTATCTTGTTTCTTCGTATGGATCTGAAAGTCATAAGTGTTGCTTAGAAGATAATCATCACCTCTGATTTTATTCACTCTCTTTTGCCCTGCAAGATAACTTTTCCTTATAAATTCTCTGAAAGTTATTCTTTCTTTGATCAAATAGATTATTTCTTCTTTGATATCAGATTCTCAACAAAATCTATCATATAGTTCAGAAGCCATTTGAGAGTGGATGTTGAATACTTTTGAATATCAGATGCAATGAATGTCTTGGTGACTCCTTCCACAATGTACATAAAACTGATGTCTGGATTAGTGAATAATCTTCTTAGCCCTTTTCTGTCAATAGTAACAGGCTCTGACAGATTCACTTTGGATAATCTGAATTCCAAAGCCAATTGAAAATCATGCATAATCAGATTTCTAATATAAATCCTCAAAATTCGTCTAATCTCTGAAACAAGTTCAGATTCTTCTTTCTTGACACAAAAAGCTAAAGTTACCACCTTGTCTTGCAGTCTTAACTTGTACATATCAAATTGAGTAAATTCACATAAAGTACCATCCCTTCTTTCAGCTCCAAATTTGACTATGAACAAGTCATCTTCAACAGTTTTAGTTAAACATCTGATCTTCTTTATCAAAGTTGAATCATGTAAATTCTGAATTCCATGCTTCTGAAGATAACTTCTTACATTTGAAATATGATCCTCAGACCATTCATCATTCAGAAAATCTTCTAATGTTGCAAATTTCAGACTTCTTCTGTACATAAAACAATAAGTATCTTATGGAAATATAATCTGAGTGTCTTCAGAATTGAAAAGAATCTCTCTGTCATAAACTTGATCCATGATTGGTTCTTCAAGCATTGGAAGATCAATAGCAGGAATAGCAATACATGATCTGAACCTTACTTCAACCTTTTCAGAGAAACTCATAAGAATTTCATTTGAAATTTCAATATTCTCCATGTGCATAAATCAATCTCTATATTAAACCTTTCATCTGGTTGATTCATAAATTCTTTGAAGATAGTCAATCTGTCGTCCAAAAATCTACACTCCAGATTTCTTGGATTATTCAGAAATAAATGTACCCAACATAATTGACTTAACAAAGTCCATAAATCTTCAGATATTTCTCTATAAACAACATTTAGAAGTTGTTTTGGTTTCCAAATCACCAAGTCTCTATTTTCATTCACCTCCAAATTCTCTTCCATATTCACTTCAGATTCATCATATCTGTCTGCATCTTCTTCAAACATAATTACATCTGATAGATCACTTGGTTCACCTATCACATCTTCAATTGCCAGATATTCTCTTAACATTTCTTCATTCGAATGTGGAATCACATCTATTTTATCTGAACTCAAGTTTCCTTCAGAATCAAAACACAATTTTTCTGTTTCATATCCTTCATCAATATATTCTTTAGAAGAAGCAATATCAGAGTCTTGTCCTTCATTTTCAGCAATAAGAATATCTTCTATAGCTTCAGACATTCTATTTGTATCTTCACCAGTATTCTGAGCTTCTTCAGAAGTCTTCTCAAAAGATTGACCTTGTGGAATTTCATCATTTTCAGATACTCTTTGTCACTTCTCCCCCTCTTGATTATCAGGAATCTGCTCATCAAGACTATGTTTCAAAGTATCTGCCTGTGGTCTACACTCTAAAATAGATAATCTAGTATCTAAGTTTGACTGAGAAGTCTGAATAGAAGATAGCTGAGTCAGAATTTGATTGACATCATCCTTTGATGCAAATTGAGATAATTCAGGCTGAGTAGTAGAAGAAGAAGGATGAGAATATTTCAGAGAAGATACTGCAGAAACCACTTCTGAGAAAGCATTCAAAATAGCTTGTTTGAAAGAATTATGATCACTAGAAGTTGACAACTAAAAGTCATTCAACTTATTCACCATAGTTTCCTCTTGTTTTTCCACCCTATCCTCCATCACCTTTTTTGTGTTATCCGTCAATTCCTTTATGTTCTTCTGAATCTTTGCAAATTCAGAAGTACAGAAATCCTTGAATTCTAGGAATTCAGAAGATGTGGGAAAATTGCCAAGACCAACAGATGGTCTTGTTTGCAGTCCTTCAGAAGAAAGATGGCATGTAGATGCCACAGCATCATGAATCACAAGAGAATCTGAATGGAGCTTTAGTGATGTTCACTCCACCAGGTCTTCCAACTAATCCTTGATACCCAATATTAGGAATATCTATAGTTTTTAAGGCAATGTGACAAACACTTTGCATATTTATATCTGAAAGATGTGTGCTGGTGTGAATAAATTCCACATTAAATGGTTCTTGAGGCTCAAGGTTGAGTGGACTCTCAGACTCTATGTGCTAAAAACAGTGAAGGTGGGACATATGTCCTTCTTTTTCAACAAAAGGAACTTCCAATTGGAGTCCTAATGGTAGATTAGTTGCTTGCCCCAACTTTGTTAATGAAACATACTTCTGTTGAGAGATGGATGAGTGGCAGGGGGTGAAAAAGTTTTGCAATGGGCTCACTGGCCTTTTCAATATTACCCACCAAAGAATGTGGAGTAATAGATGATGTGGATGCCCGGCTTGGAACAGTTGGTGCACAAGTTTCTTTATTTTTTACTTGTGTTCTCCCCTCATCAATTCTTTGTCTCACCTTTCTACCCAGTTTCTCATTTAATTTTTCCTCTTTACACCTTGAGACTGTTCTCCCCCTTGAACAGTCTCCCCACTCTTCTTAGGTATTCTAGACACCTTACCATACTCACCATTCTGGTTGGAATCAGGGGAAGAGACTACAGGTTTAGGTAGTCCCATTGATTCATAGTAGTCACTCAGATTCTTATTGTTTTGACTTACAAGTTCAAGTAAGTAAGCAGATAATGGCACAACATTTGAAAATACCAGTTTAGCATTGGGTGGACGTAGACTATCCATTGAAAAAATAGGAACATGTACCTCATGAGTAAGATCAGGAATGACAGGAACAGCCTTCATTGCACCTTTGACAAAGGTTTGGAAAAATCTTTGAAAAGGATTATAGTTGTATGTTGATTTCTTCAGAACAGCAGATTTCAGATCTTCAAAAATTAGTGAAGCATAATCATAATGCTTGTTGAATGCAACTCCATGGAAAATGAGCCTTCCATTTGTTGAAGCTTGATCTAAACTAGAACTTTTTCCAGAAAGGCAAGTGTTTAAGATTGAAAATAAATAGTACCAAATTGGGGGTAAACACTTCCTTCTGAATGAACTTAAAGCATTGAGTTGTTCAGAATAGCCCAAGCTCATAAAATCTGAAATCATCTCAGAGGATGATGGAATTGGATCATATGAAGTTTTCCCAAGAACTTCATCTGTTTTTGGAAGATAGTGAATATTTCTTACATCTTCCACAGAAATACATACCCTGTATCCATGAGCATAAGAGGAAATGTCATTGTCAGTTTTATCAACTTCAGCATAGTACCACCACTGTTGCAAGTAAGAAGCAGGGACTAAAAATTTTCTTGAGAGTAGAGCACGAACGGGATGTTTCTTCAGAATTGTGATCAAAATCATTTGATCAGCAGCAAAATCTGTCGATTTGAAGTTCAGAGCACAATTATTTTTCTTGATTTCGACCAGCTTCGCCTCTGGAACATATAATTTGGACATATCAGGTCCATCACTGCTTGCAGCACGACATTTAGACTCACTATCACCAGCATTGGATTCAGAAATTACCTCAATCGGCTTAATTTGAGTTTCCCTAATTTTATCAGTAGTCGGATTAGGGTTAGGGTTAGGGTTAGGGTTTTGAACAGGAAAAGAATTTGAAGGTCCAGCTTCATCAAAGGCAGTTGTGGCCGTGTCTTGGACCACTTGATCATCATTCAAAGGAATTTTCATTGACCCAATCACTATTTTATGAGGAACAATTTTGAATGAAGCATGACATTTGAAGTTGTCATTATTAGAAATGAACAAGGATTCAAAATGGATTGAAAATCAATAAACAAAGAGAGGTTTCGGAGGGAAAAATCACTGAGAAGTGAAGAAGATGATGAATCCATCGAATTAATATGACCGGATAATCGTAGATGGACACGTGTCCAAAAAGCAAATGTGATTAGAGTAATAATCATCCTTTATTTCGGATAATGGACAGTTTAATCGACGTGGTTAAGTGTTCTCCAATGAAAATAAAACATGCGGCACAAAGTTTAAGTGATATAGAAAATCAACAACGGGAAGTAAAGTTTTAAAGGCAAGTTTAAAAACTTCAGAAGTAGTCAAAATTTCTGAGAAAAAATTCAGAAGTCTGAAAGAAAGAATTCAGAAGAGCTTCAGATCTTTTGAAGAAAGCTCATAACTAAACTTTTAACAATTCAGAGGTTCAAAAATCATTTAAAACTACATACTTCTGAAACAAAGAAATTATTTGAACAATTCAGAAGTAGGTTTGAACAAACAAAAAATTGATTTATCTGTAGAAACTTGTCCATGCTTCTAAGATTTGGAATTTAAGATCAATGACCACCGTGTCAGATCCTGTTGATACATGAGGAACAATGATTCTCCCCCTAAAACAATGCTACTCATCAAATTAGTGAAAAGAAAATAAGAGAAATGAACATAAATGAAATTGTAAGTAAGATAAGACAATCAAGTCCTGAGTAAAATAAGACTTCTGAGTAAAAAAAAATTAGGAAAAGATGATAGCAGAAATTCTGAATATAAGAATTTTCAGAGGTGATTGGAAAAAAAAATATCTCAGAATATATTTTTTAATTCTTAGTTGATGGTTACTTAACTACATAGACATATTCATCATGCCCAATTTACTTACCAAAAAGTTAAAATGTTTTTCATCAAGTGCTTTGGTAAATAAATCAACTAATTGATAATCTGTCTGAACAAAAAACATTTCAATATTACCTTTTTCCACATGATCTTTGATAAAGTGATATCTGACATCAATGTGTTTAGTTTTTGAGTGTTGAACAGGATTAGCAGTGATAGCTATGGCACTTTTGGAATCACAATACATAGGAATCTTTCTGAAAGTGTAACCATAGTCCTTGAGTTGTGTTTGCATGCAGATCACTTGTGAGCAACAAATTGCAGCAGCAACATACTCACATTCTGCAGTTGAAGTGGAAACACAATTTTGTTTCTTTGAAGACCAACTCACAAGTCTATCACCCAATAATTGACATGATCCAGATGTGCTTTTCCTGTCTAGTTTACAACTACCATGGTCTGCATCTATGAAAGCTGTTAGTTCAAAACCAGAATCCTTAGGATACCAAAGTCCTAATGAAGGAGAACCTTTGAGATATCTAAGGATTCTTTTAGCAGCATAGCAGCAAGAAGATGAGATTCCTTAGGATTAGTTTGATATCTAGCACAAATACATGTAGCAAACATTATATCAGGTCTACTAGCTGTTAAGTAAAGCAAAGATCCAATGATGCCCCTATATTTTTTCTGATCAACAGATTTGCCATTCAGATCAGGTGACAATTTAGTTGCAGTGGCCATTGGAGTTTGAATACTAGAACAGTCAGACATGTCAAACTTCTTAAGTAAGTCTGAGACATACTTAGATAGATTAATGAATATGCCAGTGGGAAGTTGTTTAATTTGAAGACCAAGAAAAAATGTTAACTCACCCATCATACTCATTTGAAATTCAGTTTGCATGATTAATTCAAAATTTCTACAACATTTTGGATTAGTAGAAGCAAATATAATATCATATGCATAAATTTGTATTAATATCATATCATCACCTTCTTTTTTCAGAAATAAAGTGGTATCAACAGTACCTCTTTTGAATTTGGAGTTCAGAAGAAAAGTTGTGAGACTGTCATACCATGCTCTTGGTGCTTGTTTGAGTCCATATAAGGCTTTGTGCAAGATATAAACATGATCTGGAAACTCTTTGTGAACAAAACCTTCTGGTTGTTCAACATACACTTCTTCATGTAGAATGCCATTCAGAAATGCACACTTGACAGCCATTTGGAACACTTTCATGTTTTTATGAGCAGCATATGCAAGAAACTTCCTAGTGGCTTCTAGTCTAGCAACAGGGGCAATAATTTCATCATAATCAATCCCTTCTTGTTGACAATACCCCGTTGTAACAAGCCTTGCTTTGTTTCTCACAACAATTCCATTTTCATCCTTTTTATTTCTGAATACCCATTTTGTGCCAATTATTGATTTACCTTTTGGTTTAGGAATCAATCTCCAGACTTTGTTTCTTTCAAATTGATTTAGCTCATCTTGCATAGCTAAAATCCAGTTTGGATCTTGAAGAGCTTCAACTAGCTTTTTGGGTTCCATGCCACTTAAGAAATTCACATACAGACACTCATTAGCTGTTGCTGATCTTGTTTGAACACCTTTTGATGAATCACCAGTGATTTGATGAATTGGATGATTAGATGTCCATTTGTTCACATTTGGTAATGGTTGAACAGATGAGACATTATTGAAAGAATCATAATCATCAACAATTGCTTGTGTTTCAGTATCATGATTGATAGCTGAATGTAGATCTGAAGTCTCCCCCTCAAATGGAATATTTTGTACTGGTTCAGAAATAATTTGTACTGGTTCAGAAGTTGTAGTCACAGGTTCAGAAACAGGAATAATAGGTTTAGAAATTATTTGAGCTGTTTCAGAAGTAACTTGTGCAGATTCAGAAATAGGAATTTCTGAATTTGAGGTTGAGACTGGTGGTGCTGAGATATTTGATATTTGAATTTCTGAAATATCTTGTTCTGTTGTGCTTCTGAGAAGAGACGGATTCTGATAATGCAGAAACATTAACAGAAATATCAAATAAATCTTGACATAACGAATCTAAATTTGATTTAAGTAAAGTTTGAGATTCAGAAGTGTGTTTTGTCTTGCTAAGTTCTGAATCCAAACTTTCAGAAACTGGATTAAGTGTGAGTTCTGAACTGTCTTGTTCAGAAGTCAATGTTGGTTCATGAAATCTAATATTTGATGTCTCAATGATCCTTTGAGTTCCTTTGATTAGCACTCTATAAGCTTTGGATCTTTGAGAATAGCCAACAAAGATACCAGCTACACCTTTAGGTGCAAATTTGTCTAGATGTTGAGTATCATTCAGAAGAACACACCTGCAACCAATAATTTTAAAATAATCAATAGAGGGTTTTCTTTGTTTAATAATTTCATAAGGAGTTTTAAGTAATTTTCTATTCAGAATTGTCCTGTTCTGAGTGAAGCATGCAGATGCAATTGCTTCTGCCCACAGAGATAAAGGGAGTTCAGAATATGCCAGCATGGTCCTTGCAGCTTCTACCAAATTTTTGTTCTTCCTTTCAACAACACCTTTTTGGTTGAGGAGTTCTTGCTGCAGAAAAATTATGTGAAATACCAACAGATTCCAAAAAGTTCTGAACTGTAGAATTTGTAAATTTTGTGCCATTATCACTTCTGATCTTTTGGATTGGTAGTTGAAGGAGAACTTGTATTTTCTTTAGAAAAGGAATAAGTCTTTCAGAAGTTGTAGTCACAGGTTCAGAAACAGGAATAATAGGTTTAGAAATTATTTGAGCTGTTTCAGAAGTAAATTGTGCAGATTCAGAAATAGGAATTTCTGAATTTGAGGTTGAGACTGGTGGTGCTGAGATATCTGATATTTGAATTTCTGAAATATCTTGTTCTGTTGTGCTTCTGAGAAGAGACGGATTCTGATAATATGCAGAAACATTAACAGAAATATCAAATAAATCTTGACATAACGAATCTAAATTTGATTTAAGTAAAGTTTGAGATTCAGAAGTGTGTTTTGTCTTGCTAAGTTCTGAATCCAAACTTTCAGAAACTGGATTAAGTGTGAGTTCTGAACTGTCTTGTTCAGAAGTCAATGTTGGTTCATGAAATCTAATATTTGATGTCTCAATGATCCTTTGAGTTCCTTTGATTAGCACTCTGTAAGCTTTGGATCTCTGAGAATAGCCAACAAAGATACCAGCTACACCTTTAGGTGCAAATTTGTCTAGATGTTGAGTATCATTCAGAAGAACACACCTGCAACTAATAATTTTAAAATAATCAATAGAGGGTTTCTTTGTTTAATAATTTCATAAGGAGTTTTAAGTAATTTTCTATTCAGAATTGTCCTGTTCTGGGTGAAGCATGCAGATGCAATTGCTTCTGCCCACAGAGATAAAGGGAGTTCAGAATATGCCAGCATGGTCCTTGCAGCTTCTACCAAAGTTTTGTTCTTCCTTTCAACAACACCTTTTTGGTTGAGGAGTTCTTGCTGCAGAAAAATTATGTGAAATACCAACAGATTCCAAAAAGTTCTGAACTGTAGAATTTGTAAATTTTTTGCCATTATCACTTCTGATCTTTTGGAATGGTAGTTGAAGGAGAACTTGTATTTTCTTTAGAAAAGGAATAAGTCTTTCAGAAGTTGTAGTCACAGGTTCAGAAACAGGAATAATAGGTTTAGAAATTATTTGAGCTGTTTCAGAAGTAACTTGTGCAGATTCAGAAATAGGAATTTCTGAATTTGAGGTTGAGACTGGTGGTGCTGAGATATTTGATATTTGAATTTATGAAATATCTTGTTTTGTTGTGCTTCTGAGAAGAGACGGATTCTGATAATATGCAGAAACATTAACAGAAATATCAAATAAATCTTGACATAACGAATCTAAATTTGATTTAAGTAAAGTTTGAGATTCAGAAGTGTGTTTTGTCTTGCTAAGTTCTGAATCCAAACTTTCAGAAACTGGATTAAGTGTGAGTTCTGAACTGTCTTGTTCAGAAGTCAATGTTGGTTCATGAAATCTAATATTTGATGTCTCAATGATCCTTTGAGTTCCTTTGATTAGCACTCTGTAAGCTTTGGATCTCTGAGAATAGCCAACAAAGATACCAGCTACACCTTTAGGTGCAAATTTGTCTAGATGTTGAGTATCATTCAGAAGAACACACCTGCAACCAATAATTTTAAAATAATCAATAGAGGGTTTTCTTTGTTTAATAATTTCATAAGGAGTTTTAAGTAATTTTCTATTCAGAATTGTCCTGTTCTGAGTGAAGCATGCAGATGCAATTGCTTCTGCCCACAGAGATAAAGGGAGTTCAGAATATGCCAGCATGGTCCTTGCAGCTTCTACCAAAGTTTTGTTCTTCCTTTCAACAACACCTTTTTGGTTGAGGAGTTCTTGCTGCAGAAAAATTATGTGAAATACCAACAGATACCAAAAAGTTCTGAACTGTAGAATTTGTAAATTTTGTGCCATTATCACTTCTGATCTTTTGGATTGGTAGTTGAAGGAGAACTTGTATTTTCTTTAGAAAACGAATAAGTCTTTCAGAAGTATCAGATTTGAGCCTTAAAAATTCAACCCAAGTATATCTTAAATATTCATCCACAATAACAAGAATATACTTCTTTCCACCCATGCTTTGAGTCTTCATTGGTCTACACAAATCCATATGAAGCATTTCAGGTGGAGCTTTGCATGAAGATAGCATTTTCAGAGGATGGGAGCTTCTCTATAGGAATTCTTCTCAAATTTGAAGGTAGCAGAACACAAGGAATTCTTCTCAAATTTGATCTTTGGTAGTCCTCTAAGAGTTGTATTTTTCAAGTTCAGAAATGGCTTTGAAATTCAGATATGACATTCTTTTGTGCCAAAGCCAACTATCATTCTTCATAGTTGTGGAAATATAACAGACTCCTTCTAATTGACCATCTGCTGTGAAAGTAGCAGTGTAGATATCTCCATCTCTATAGGCAGTTAACTCTTTCTTGTTTTCTGAACTCAGAACATGACAGTAGTCTATATCAAAGCTGACCTTCCAATACTTGTCACAGAATTGACTTATATTGAAGAGGTTATGTTTTAGACCTTCAACATAGAAAACCTTCATGACTTTGACATCTCCTTTTGAAAAAGTTCCATAGTCTCTCACATATCCTTTTGAATTATTACCAAAGATAACTGTTCCTCCATATCTCTCATGATAATCAGTTAGTAATTCTTTGAATGGTGTCATGTGTCTTGAACATCCAGAATCTAAGACCCACACATGACATATCTACAAAAAATGATTATTGAGATTTAGGTACCCATATAAGAATGGGTCCTGTCAGATTAGTTAAAAATTTCGAAGTTCTGAATTTTGACTTCTGATGTTTAATCTCAGAAGTTTGGTCAGAACTTTGTGATTTATCTTTTTTAAGTTTGTTTTTATTTTTATTTTTCTTGTTGTTTGCCAATTTAGCTGAAATTTTTTGAATTGTTGTCTCAAGTTTTGTTTTGTTTGTTTTAGCATTGAGAATGAAATTATGATGACCACAATTAATACAATGAATATGATTTTTTAGAAATTTGAATATATCAGTAAAAGAATCAGAATCAACAATTTTTTGATTTTGCAATAGAATTCATCTTTTATTCATTTTATTGACATGTGGTACATCATGTTTCTTTGAATTTGAAATACTATCTAGTTTAACATTCTTTGATAGTCTTTCATTTTTTCTTCTCCAAACTAAAGTGGATAGCTCTGAAAAAGATAAGAAACGATGATTAGAATAAGAAGCTTTGTTACCAACTTTGGATTTTGAATGATGAACTTCAGATTTAGTATTAGAAGACTGTCCTTTTTCAAAATATTTAACTCTGGTTATGAAATCAGAAGATGATATGGATGATTTTTCTGAAGTCAGAGAAGTAATTTTAGATGTAGGAGTTGTAATTGATTTCATTGAAAAGAATTTAGATTTATCTAATGTTTTTTCTTTCAGAAATTCTTCCTTTAGAAAAACTGTATTAAACATTTCTGAAGGCAGTTTTGTTCTTCAGATTTTAATTTCTCTCCTTTGTTCATACAAGATTTGGTTTTGTAAACAAGATAACCATCTTTATTAATTACTTCAACTTCTTGTTCATTATCATCTTCTGAATCGGAAGCATTCATTAATTCTGAGAATTTATTCTGAGTCATACTAGATGCAAATACTTTTTGAGTTGTAATTTTCTCATATTCATCATCAGAATTATCAAAGAATATTTCTGAATATTCGTCATTGTCTTTAAGAGATTCAATTTCTGAAAATTCATCATATTTCTCTTCATTAATTTCTGATTTGTTTTCTGAAATTTCTGATGTAATGTTTTCAGAAAGTTGTTTAGAAGTAAAAACAAATTTTTCTTCAGAAATAAATTTTGATTCAGAAATCTTATCTAAAGTGTTCAAAACTTGTTCAGATATTTCTTCAGATTCAGAATTAATTTTTGTTTCACCAGAATTAAAAGAATTTTCTTCGGAAAATAAGGTCTCTGATTTAACAAAGGGAATTCTTTCAGGTAAAGAATAGTTAATAGGTTTAGAAATAACACCTGTGTTTGATTCATTAAAAATCTTCATTTTTGAATAATCATAAAGATTAGCAGGTGTCTTTTTCAGATTGACTTTCATTATAGCCCAAACCTGCTTCTATATTGTAAAATTTTGATCTCTGAGCCTGATTTGTCAAAATATTCAGAGTTTGTTCAGTTTGACCTCTTTTAAAGTTCAGATCTTCTAATTCCTTAATCTTTTTTGTAAAGATCAAGTCTTTCTTGATTGAGAAAGTTCATTTTGACATTCAGAACTTCTTTTTCAGATTTTTTATTTTGTATATTCTTTTTGCAGAGTGTCCATTTTTTCTTTTAATATCAACTTTTCTTCAGAGACTTTTTCCAGAATTTGTTCAGCTTCTTGGCAATTTAGTTTATAAATTTGGCTTTCAGCTCTGAATTGATTAACCAAAGTTCTTTCCCCTTTTATTCTATTTATGAGACTTTCAAATTCAGAAAACATATTATGAAATTGATTTTTCATTTCAGAATATCCAGAATTAGATTGAGAATTTAGTTTAGAACTTTGGTCAGAAGAAGAATTTGATTCAAAATTTAATTCAGAAGATGCAGAAAATACCTCAGAATCATGTGCATGTTTGTCTTTCGGATCCAATTGGCACATATAGCAATTTGAAGCATAATGAGCTATTTCTTTATTATCATCTCCATCACTCCAGTTTAACCAGTCTTCCACATACTTGGTCACCAGAGCTGGATTTAATTCCTTCTTCTTAGCTAGAAGATGCTTCTTCTCATAATAACCAACATTTTTTACCTTAGGCATTTTGCACTATCTTGCAAAATGACCAGGTTTACCATAGTTAAAGCACCTTGCTGGTTCAGAAGAATCTTGTTGAACAACATCTTGATGTTTCTTTTGTCCATCTTCAGATCTGGAGTTGTTCTTGTATTTCTGAGTATACCTTTGATTATACTGTTTAGTCATAAAGGCTATATTCTCAGAAATTCTCTTCAATTCTTCATCAGATTCATCTCCATCACACAAGGAGACTTCAAAAACTTCACTCACCTTGTTTTTTGATGAGATGGTCATTGAATTATTTAGTTTCTTGCTAAGTAAGGCCACAATATCATTTGCATTTTTCAGCTCAGTTTGTCTTTTCTTTATTTTGTTCTCTTGTTGGAACAAAATTCCATACACATCATGTATGGTTTTTCCGGAAAAATTTCTTGTGACCATATTATCAGAAAACTAGACCACTCATTGCCCAAGTTATTAAGAAATTTATTGTTGTTTCTGAGTTGGATTTCTGAACACCATTTCTTCTAAGGTCATTCAGAATGTTATTAAATCTGTTGTATGTATCAGTAATAGATTCACCTTCTTTATTTCTGAAGTTTTCATATGTTCAAACACAGATATTCAACCTCTGAGCTTGAGCTTTAGTGCTTCCTTGCATTTGAGCTTCAACCTCATCCCACATAGCTTTGGCAGATGTTAGACTATCTACCCTATTGAAGATTTCATTTGGAATAGCCATAGTGAGTAGGGTTAATGCCCTTCTGTCGATTTTGGCTTGATTCTTCTCAGCAGCACTATACATACTTGGACTTTTCTTGATTCTCGAGGCCGGAATCTCAGGAGTAGATTCAGTTTTTGGGACGGCAGTTCTTGGGACAACATGAATTTCCACATAGACCTCTAGAGGGCCATTTATGATTGATTACATTAAGGCTTTATTGAAGTTGTCCAAGAACTGGATCATTCTGATTCTCCATTGATGATACTCGCCCAGAAACAAGGTTGGTGGTTTTGTTTCAGATCCGATGGAGATGATTTCTTTAGACATCTTGATTTGATTTAGATCGAGAATTCACCTAAAAATGAATCTTGAATTTATCGATCAAGAACACCAAGAACTTGTCAGATCTGATAAATTCTTCTCTAAATTTTCAAGAACAGATGAATAGGCTCTGATGCCAATTGTTAGATCCCAAAAAATCAAGATATAGAAAGATATATGTATAAGAACAAGAATTATAACACTGAATGTTGTATATTGTATTGATCAGATGAACTGGATTACAAAATATGTCTTTTCAAGCTTTTTCTATATGACAGACATGTTCAGAATTACTTCTGAACTTCTTCAGAAGTGTCTTCAGAAATATCTTCAGAACTTCTTCAGAAGTATCTTCAGAATCTTCAGAATTTCTGAAGTTGCCACTTTAGAAGTTACGCCTTAGGCTTTTCTTTCCTCGTCTTCTGAGTTCTGAATTTTTCTATATTCAGATCTTTACCATCTTCAGAACTCAGTTCCTTTTGAAGCTATTTTATTATCTCTATCAGATACAATGAAAGACAAATTTTGAAGAAGGCACCTTCAAATTTATATGATGTTTCAAATATGAAAATTTTCAATGAGAAAAATAAAGGTGCTGTAAATAAACTTGTTGATCATTCTTTCCCTGAAAGAATTCCATTTTTCAAATCAGAAGTTTTGTTTTCAGATGAAAACCCTCTTGACTCAAGTGATTCAATAAAAAAATCTGAATCAGAAATAAGTTCTAAAAGAGTGTCTGAAGATTCAAATACTTCTGAAGTATCTTCTGAATTAAAATCTGAAGTTATTCCAGAAATTGATACTTCTGAATGTCCATCAAATAATACTTCCGATGCTCAAACTAAAATAGATTCTAAAGAAATTCTTGAAGACATATATGAAGAATTTTCTAAAATTGAATGCCTCAGATTCTGATGATGATGATTATCCTAATGTTGCAATAATAGACAAAGATAGGTACCTAGTTTACAAATCCAAATCTTCTATGACCGAGGGAGAGAAATTAAAATCTGAATAACTAAAATTACCCTCAGAAATGTTTAATGGTGTATTTTTGAAAAGGGAATATAAACATTGTACATCTTCTGAAATAAATTCTTCTACAGGTTCTAATTCTACTTCTTCTACAAAATACTTTAAAAGACACATCTTCCTTAACAACAGAAAAATCATCATTATCATCTTCAGATTTTGTCACAAGAGTCAAGGTTTTTGAAAAATGATAGTCTTCCAATTCTAAATCTGAAAAACTTAATTCAAAACTTGAAAAGAATATTGATAAAAGTTCTTATTCTAATCCTCATTTCTTATCTTTTACAGAGCTATATCCACTCTAGTTTGGAAAAAAAGGTGAAAGACTATCATAGAAAGACAAATTAGATAGTATTTCTTCTTTTATAAAATTTGATGTACACAAAGCCAATACTTAGAATAAAAGCAAGCATTCTGTTCTTAAAACAAATGTTGTTAATTCTTGCTTATGTGTTGAGATATTGAAGGTTCTTAAGAATCATATTCATTTTATTAAATGTGGACATCATAATTTTCAGTTAAATTCCAACATCAAGCAGATAAATCCTAACAAACAGTGAAGAATTCTTCAGCAAATTTCTCAAAAAGAAAATATAATAAATATAAAAAGGATAAATCTGTTAAACAAAATTTTGACAAAATTTTGAATTTACTTCTGATAAATCAAAATTCAGAATTTCTTCTGTAATAGCAAATCTGAAAGGACCCATTCTTAAATGGGTACCTAAATCCCAATAACTGTTTTTGCAGATGTGTCATGTATGGGTTTTAGACTTTGGTTGTTCAAGACACATGACACCTTACAAAGAATTACTAACGGATTATCATGAGAGATATGAAGGAATAGTTTGCTTTGGAAACAATGCAAAAGGCTATGTGAGAGGATATGAAACTTTTACAAAGGGAGATATCACTCTAATGAAAGTTTTCTATGTTGAGGGTCTCAAGCATAATCTGGTTAGCATAAGTCAGTTCTGTGATAAATATTGGAAAGTTCAATTTGACATTGATTTTTGTCATGTTCTTAGTTCTGAAAATCTAAACAAATTAACAGGCTATAGAGATGGAGATATCTACACTGCTACTTTTACTAAAGATGGTCAACTGTAAGGAGTATGTTATATTTCTACTACCATGAAACAAGAAAGTTGGTGATGGCACAAAAGGTTATCTTATTTAATTTCAAAGCAATTTCTGAATTGAAAAGACACAAATCAGTAAGAGGTTTGCCAAAGATCAAGTTTGAAAGAAATTCATTATGTTCTACATGTGATCTTGGAAAGATAAAAAGAAGTTCAAACCTTCTAAAAATGCTTTCTTCATGTCAAGCACCACTTGAAATGCTACATATGGATCTATGTGGACTAATGAAAACTCAAAGTATGGGAGGAAAGAAGTAGATCCTAGTAATAATTGACGAATATTCTAGATATATTTGGGTTGAATTTCTTAGACTTAAATCTGATACTTTTGATATACTTATTCCTTTTCTGAAGAAAATACATGTTCTTCTTCAACTTCTTATCCAAAAGATCAGAAGTGACAATGGCACAGAATTTACAAATTCTACACTTTAGAATTTTTTGGATTCTGTTGGAATATCTCATAACTTTTCTGCAACAAGAACTCCACAACAGAATGGAGTAGCTGAAAGAAAGAACAAAACCTTAGTAGAAGTCGCAAGAACTATGCTTGCCTATTTAGAATTACCTTTATCTCTTTGGGCAAAAGCAATAACAACTGCTTGCTTTACTCAAAACAGAACCATCCTCAACAGAAAACTTCTCAAAACTCCTTATGAAATTATTAAAAAGAGAAAACCCTCTACTGATTATTTTAAAATATTTGGATGCAGGTGTTTTCTTCTGAATGACAAACAACACTTAGACAAATTTGCTCCTAAAGGAGTAACTGGAGTGTTTGTTGGCTATTCTAATAAAAGGCACACAAAGTGTCACACCCCGCTAAAGCGGAAACACGAGGCATGATAGCTCAAGATTTCATAACAATAGGATTAAAACAACACCAACCATCCATTCAAGTACATAATAGTTTAAGTTCAAAATTTACATCGTATCAACTCAAAAGTTCTAACAAAATAAAGTAAACCAAGTGTTTCAACTAAACAGTTTCAAATATAATGATGATTGATGTTGACGCGCCCACATAACAAATGTTTCGGTTAATCTTTTCTTACTCCTGAAAAGCATGATAAAAACAAGGTCAACTACAAGAGTTGGTGAGTTCACAGGTTTTCATATGCACAAAACAGTTTTTATGCAGTTTTCAATTCTTGTGGAACGAACGTTCACATCATGTATAAATAGTGAAATTTATGAGCATTTAATTAATCCTTGTATTGAGAAACTTATCAAGGAATAATGTACTCTAATTCATAGCAAGTATCGAGCCACCACTAAACCTTTCGACCACACAAAAATATTTTTTTATACTTCTACCTTAGCGGTGGGACTAAAACCCCACATATGTAGAACCTTCGTTTTTATAGGTATAGTGCACCCCTACCTGTAGGTTCTAGGTGGGATTGCTATCCACACCCCTACTTTGTCGGTTAATAGTAGTGTACAAACTTTTATGTTACATTTTACTCAGATACAAACTACTAGTGTACATGCCTTTGTGCTCATATCAACAATTTCACATTCTTTTACGTAAATCAATCAAGATTCAACTTTAAACATGCTTTTCACCCCAAAACATATAAAACATTAAAAGAGGGGCTGTGAATACTCACCTTATAGCAAATGCTTCCAATTATATACACGAGACGTCCGCTTGACGCCCTAATGCTTTCCTATCAAAGCAAAGTACCCAAATGACCACTTATATGACTAACGATTACTATGAGAATGCTTATAAGTCCTTATATGTCCAACTTGATTATCTATAGTCCCCTTATACATAATGTACATATGCTCTTTAATATGATAATTTATACCGAAAATGTAATGTTATAGCCTTTCAAGTGATCAAAATTCATGAAATCAAACAATTTCAAAATTTCACTTTCTGGCAGAAACTATAAGTTCTAAAAATGATCAAATTAATGTAACATCCAAAATGACAAAATTCCTCATCTTTTTATATGTGATAACTCATTGAGTTAAGGCCATTTTGACCAAATTTCATGCTTTATGGAGATGTAAAAAGGGTTCAAATAGTTTATGCAAAACAATGTGACACAACAGATATGGCAGATTACACACTGTTATTAAAACAACCATTTGAGGAGTTCTACTAAATCGTTTTTAGAAATACCAGTTGGAATGTAAACATAACACATAGAGGGAACTTTTAAAAGAAGAATCACTCAATTTGGATGAGTTATGAAGGAGATATGACATCTCAAAGTTGCATGCACACATCTGTCATTGATTGACAAATTGCACATTCAACTTAAATAAGTTGGTTAATACCTCAAAACTTCATATTTGTGAATGAGACCAAATGCATTTGAAAGCTAACTCAATAAAGTGAATTACAGAAGAAAAATAAAGTGATTTGGATGATTATTTAGAGAGTTATGGTTGTTTAAAGTAGGGTTTACCTACTGAAAACCTCCAAATGCACATCCAACTTGTTTTGAGTGTTTGGGGGGTCAAAACTCAATGTTTTTGAGTGACACCACTTGGATTAAAACCCCAACTCATAAAAAAAACATTTAGAAAAAGAATCATGTCGTTTGAACAAATATTTTGCAAGAAATGGACGATATAAACACATACATGTTTTCTGTCAGCACCCAATTTACCATTTTTATGAACTAAACTCTACATGCAACATGATTTCTCCCTACATTCTTGAGTTTTAGTGTTAGGGTCATAGATTACCATCATTATATGAACATTTTTACATGTTTTTGATGTGTAATCTCTCCTTAAAACTTAGAATTTTCGGAGGTTAGAAGAAAGTGGTTTTAAAATGCAAGAAAAAGTGGGTTTTTCACCCAAAATTTGCAAGAGAAAGATGAAGATAAAGTTGTTACTTACTTGTGTGATGATAGAGGTCCAAAATCTTCAAATAATCTTGTTAATTTGATGGATTTGGATGGAGAAAAGGGCTGGAAGTTTAGAGAGAAGATGAGTGTGTTCTTGAAGTGACCTTTGATTTTTAGAGAGAGAGAGGAGAAAGTTTTGAATTTGAAATGTAAAAATAAGGGATTTTAGGAAATTTTTTGTATTTATATGAGGGAGTATGGGGGGGGGGGGCCGCCATGGGGGCCCAAACCCTTGGATTTTCTTTATTTGTTTTTTAAATTAAATATATGTAAGTCTCAAAATGTTTAAAAATGTCATTTTTCTCAATTTTGACATTTTTCTTCAAATTGTAAGCCCATAATGGTTAAGTTCAATCAAAAATAAAGAAAGTTCTATTTTTGAAACTTTAAAAGATCATATTTTATAATAATTGGGTATAAATTAGAGCATTTGGCACTATATTGGACGTTTTTGACAGTTACGGGTCGGAACCGGGCTTTCTAAGCATCTACCGGGAGCTCTAGAAATTTTTCGGCCAATGTAATCTAACTCCAAATCTTATAATTTATATAAAATAACACTAACAAGGGCTTAATAAATACTAATCTAGAAGCTTAAATTTGACGATATTTGCCTTTCATGAAATCCTCTTGCTTCCAGGTAAATTCCAGCCCATACTTTGAGTTCCAACGAACTTTTATAATCGGAATCTTATTATGCCTTAATCGTTTGATCTCTCGGTCAAGAAATTCAACTGGTTCTTCCATAACGCGCATTTTGTTCATTGACTTGAATCTCCTCCAATGGTAATACTAACGATTTGGCAGATAGGCATTTCTTGATATTCGATACATGAAATGTATCATGAATGGCACTGAGCTCTTGTGGTAACTTTAACTTGTACGCCACTGGCCTGATTCTTTCAAGTATTACAAATGGGCCAGTGTATTTAGGACCCAGCTTGCCTCTCTTCCTAAAGCGTACTAGTCCTTTCCTTGGCGATACTTTCAGAAGCACTTTATCACCCACTTGGAACTCTAATGGCTTCTTTGATTATCCGCATAACCTTTTTGACGATCTCTTGCTGTCTTGAGTCTTTCCTTGATGTTTGAGATCTTGTCAGTGGTTTCCTGGATGATTTCGGGCCTTGTAAGTTGTCTATCACCAACTTCCAACCAAGTGGTGATCTACATTTGCGTCCGTATAAGGCTTCGAATGGCGCACACTGAATGTTAGTGTGGTAGCTGTTGTTATAGAAGAATTCAACAAGTTGCAGGTGGGTATCCCAACTCCCACCTAAATCAATTACGCAAGCACGCAAAATATCCTCTAGCGTTTGAATGGTTCTCTCCGAATGTCCTTCTGTTTGAAGATTCCAATTGCGTACCCAATGCTTTTTGGAGTGATTGCCACAATTGTGACGTAAAACGAGTAAATCTATTCGAGATAATAGGAATAGGTACCCCATAACGCGAAATGATTTCATTAATGTAAATTTGTGCACGTTTTTCCATACTGCAATCTTCACGGATGGAAATGAAATGAGCTGATTTTGTAAGTCGATCTACTATAACCCATATAGAATCATGTCCTTTCCCAGTTTTGGGTAGCTTGGTTACGAACTCCATGGTTATTTGACCCATTTCCATTGGGGAATTTCGAGTTGCAGAAGTAGACCGGCTAGTTTCTGATGTTCGGCCTAGACTTGAGCACAGGTTAAGCACTTGTTTACGTACAAAGCAATGTCTTTCTTCATTCCTGGCCACCAGTATTATTCCTTTAGGTTTTTGTACATCTTGTTCGCTCCTGGGTGAACTGAATATCTTGATCGATGGGCTTCATCCAAAATGGTTGATCGTATATTACTAACCTTTGGTACCTAGATTCTATTTTCAAGGTAATGTACCCCATCGGACTTTGTTTGAAATTTCTTTTCCAAGTGATGTAGGGTCTTGTTCTTCAGATTCTCTATCTTCAACGATTCTTCTTGTGCTTCAAGAATTTGAGCTTTTAAACTCGTCTGAACAAACATTCCCATAGCTCCTACTCTTGACGGTTTTACTCTTTTTTTCCTACTTAACGCATCGGCTACTACGTTAGCCTTGCCCGGATGGTACTTTATTTCACAATCATAGTCACCAAGTAACTCAACCCATCTTCTTTGCCTCATATTGAGCATCTTCTGATCAAGGATGTGTTGAAGGCTTTTGTGATCAATGAAGATCGTGCATTTAATGTCGTACAGATAATGTCTCCAAATCTTAAGTGCGAATACTACGACTCCTAACTCCAAATCATGAGTGGTATAGTTCTTCTCATGGACTTTAAGTTGTCTTGAAGCATATGCGATGACTCCGTTGTTTTGCATCAACACACATTCCAAACCTTGATGGGACGCGTCGCATTAGACTACAAAATTATCCATTCCTTCTTGGAGTGTCAAAATCGATGCATTACATAACTTGTGCTTTAGTGTCTGGAATGCTTCCTCTTGTTTTTCTCCCCAAATGAATTTCTTGTTCTTTTAGGTTAGTGTCGTCAGTGGTTGCTCGATCTTGGAGAAATTTGCGATAAATTGCTGGTAATAGCATGCCAATCCAAGAAACTGACGAATCTCTATTGGTCTCTTCGGGGCTTCCCATTTCTTAATGACCTCGATTTTTTTTGCTGGATCAACATGAATTCCCTTTTCATTTACTACATAGCCAAGAAAATGTACTCCTCGAATCCAAAATTCGCATTTGGGGAACTTGGCGTACAAATTTTCATTCTTGAGCAATTCTAGTATCAACCTTAAATGCTGTTCATGCTCCTTCTTGTCCCGAGAATAAATGAGTATATCATCTATAAACATGATCACGAATTTGTCTAGGTATGGTCGACATACTCTATTCATCAAATCCATGAAAACTGTTGGTGCGTTTGTTAGACCAAAAGGCATAACTAGGAACTCGTAATGACCGTATCGAGTCCTAAACGCCGTCTTGGGAAATCCTCTTCTCTCACTCTCATTTGATGATATCCAGATCTAAGATCGATCTTCGAGAAATACGCAGCACCTTGAAGTTGGTCAAATAGGTCATCAATCCGGGGAAGGGGGTATCGGTTCTTAATGGTCAACTTGTTGAGTTCTCTGTAATCGATACACATTCGAAAAGATCCATCCTTCTTTTTGACAAACAAAACAGGAGCTCCCCAAGGTGAAGAGCTGGGTCTAATGAATCCCTTATTGAGTAACTCCTGAAGTTGTTCTGACAGCTTCTGCATCTCAGATGGCGCTATCCGGTATGGTGATTTCGCCACGGGCACAGCTCCAGGAATTAAATCGATGTGAAACTCAACTTGTCTTGGCGGGGGTATTCCAAGCAATTCGTCTGGGAATACTTCGGGAAAATCCCGAACTATAGGAATATCTTGAACGCGTTTTTCTTCAACTTTCTTATCCTTAACGTGAACTAGAAAGGCAATATTGTCCTTTCTCAAATGCTTTCGCATTTTCATACACGTCACTATTTTAATACCCTTTCTTGGCTTCTCTCCGTATACTTCGAGCATTCCTCCTTCGGGTAGTGGAATTCGAACGATCTTCTTGGAACAGCATATTTTAGCTCCAATCTCGAACACTCGACCTCTTGCCTAACCTCCTTGATTTCCTTGATTGGCTGGTCGTACTTGATTAGTGTTCGGTCTTTGATTCCACCTTGGACATGCGTTCCGGAAGTGATCAGGACTTCAACACTCAAAACATGTCCGTTTTCCTATATTCTTACAATCCTTGGCGAAATGACCTCCTCTATTGCATTTCTGACAAATAATACATCTTCCAACATGCGGTTTGTTGTACTTATCGCACTTAGGGTATGTTCTCTTTCTCTACGGGTTGAGTCTGAATCCGATAGTTCCCTATCATCTTTAGATTTTTACCCATTTTTCCTCCAGATTTCCTTCTTGTGGGTTCCTTCATCTTTCTCTTACCTTGAGCTTTGTGTTTTGCAAACATTCCCGAACGATTAGCATTGTTGGTGAGTCTGGTTGCTGAATTCACTGCTTCTTGAAGGGTTTTCGGATTTGCCGAAGTAACATCTCCGCGTATTTCAGGAGGTTAACCCCAGAAATACCGGTCGACTGGGTTTTCCTCAGGCGTAACCAGATGTGGTACTCTCTTTGTTAGTTCATGAAAACGTGCAGTGTAAGAGTCATTGTAATTTCCTATCATTTCATGATTCCATAGCTACGCTTCCAATTTCTGGATTTCGCTCCTCGGACAATATTCTTCTTTCAGCATTCTCTTGAAATCTTCCCATGTAAGACTGTTGGCTGCTTCCCGACCTCGTGTTTGTGCTTGGGTGTTCCACTAGGTCAATGTTCGTCCTTGTAGAAGAGAAGCGGCAAACTCCACTTTGTTCCCTTCAGTATTCTTGCTGATATGGAGTACAGACTACATGCCCTCCATCCAAGATAGTAGTCCGACAGCTCCTTCTGTTCCATTGAATTCTTTAGCATTGCAGGTCCTAAAAGCCTTATCTGTGCATTCCCTATCTCGAGTTGATCCAGACCCTCGGTTGTTTCCTAGAGTAGCGTTCAGACTCGCTGCCATTTGACTAACGATATTTGGAAGTGCTGCCATGAGTTGTTCAGATACAATTCGTGCGATTTCGGGATCTTCTCTCCTAGGAGGCATAGTTCTAAAGCACAATCTCAAATTGTGATTTGGCCATATTACTATTACTATTTTCGCGCCGAATCTACCTAACTGAGTTATGCATAACAAATAACATGCGTTTAATGCTAAGATCTAATCATTTATTCTTAACAACATACAGAGTACTCGATAGGGAAGGATGGGTGAGACATATCGAACTACGATAGTAGAAAATTTAATTACTAAAGGTACTTTAGTAAATAAAAATTCATAAAAATGTTTATGCAAACTCACACTTATGACCATGCTTTTCATATTTGAGTAAGAAGTTTTCCGATCTATGCTGACTTTTAGTATAACTAGTCCAAGTCCCTTCGTATTCATACCATATTTAGACATTGGTGATCAGGCTTTGCCTAATTATGATATGTTAGAACGATCCCTATTCTAGTTATACTAGTAGTGGGCTTTTAAAATTTTAAATTTATCTAAGAAAATAATTTTTTTTTTGAAAGTTTTGGTTATAATATTTGGTTTTGTGGAAAAACCGGTGTTCTCTATAACCTATGGCTCTGATACCAAGTCTGTCACACCCCGCTAAAGCGGAAACACGAGGAGTGATAGCTCAAGATTTCATAAAAATAGGATTAAAACAACACCAACCATCCATTCAAGTACATAATAGTTTAAGTTCAAAATTTACATCGTATCAACTCAAAAGTTCTAACAAAATAAAGTAAACCAAGTGTTTCAACTAAACAGTTTCAAATATAATCATGATTGATGTTGACGCGCCCACATAACAAACGTTTCGGTTAATCTTTTCTTACTCCTGAAAAGCATGATAAAAACAAGGTCAACTACAAGAGTTGGTGAGTTCACAGGTTTTCATAAGCACAAAACAGTTTTTATGCAGTTTTCAATTCTTGTGGAACGAACGTTCACATCATGTATAAATAGTGAAATTTATGAGCATTTAATTAATCCTTGTATTGAGAAACCTGTCAAGGCATAATGTACTCTAGTTCATAGCAAGTATCGAGCCACCACTAAACCTTTCGACCACACAAAAATATTTTTTTATAATTCTACCTTAGCGGTGGGCCTAAAACCCCACATATGTAGAACCTTCGTTTTTATAGGTATAGTGCACCCCTACCTGTAGGTGCTAAGTGGGATTGCTATCCACACCCCTACTTTGTCGGTTTTTAGGTGGGATTGTCCGTCCAAATAGCGCTATCCACAAATACCCTTGGCTCCTCACTTGAGTTAATAGTAGTGTACAAACTTTTATGTTACATTTTACTCAAATACAAACTACTAGTGTACATGCCTTTGTGCTCATATCAACAATTTCACATTCTTTTACGTAAATCAATCAAGATTCAACTTTAAACATGCTTTTTCACCCCAAAACATATAAAACATTAAAAGAAGGGCTGTGAATACTCACCTTATAGCAAATGCTTCCAATTATATACAGGAGACGTCCGCTTGACGCCCTAATGCTTTCCTATCAAAGCAAAGTACCCAAATGACCACTTATATGACTAACGATTCCTATGAGAATGCTTATAAGTCCTTATATGTCCAACTTGATTATCTATAGTCCCCTTATACATAATGCACATATTATTTTTAATATGATAATTTATACCGAAAATGTAATGTTATATCCTTTCAAGTGATCAAAATTCATGAAATCAAACAATTTCAAAATTTCCCTTTCTAGCAGAAACTATAAGTTCTAAAAATGATCAAATTAATGTAACATCCAAAATGAAAAAATTCCTCATCTTTTTATATGTGATAAATCACTGAGTTAAGGTCATTTTGACCAAATTTCATGCTTTATGGACACAACAGATATGGCAGATTACACACTGTTATTAAAACAACCATTTGAGGAGTTCTACTAAATCTTTTTGAGAAATTCCAGTTGGAATGTAAATATAACACATAGAGGGAACTTTTAAAAGAAGAATCACTCAATTTGGATGAGTTATGAAGGAGATATGACATCTCAAAGTTGCATGCACACATCTGTCATTGATTGACAGATTGCACATTCAACTTAAATAAGTTGGTTAATACCTCAAAACTTCATATTTTTGAACGAGACCAAATGCATTTGAAAGCTAACTCAATAAAGTGAATTACAGAAGAAAAATAAAGTCATTTGGATGATTATTTAGAGAGTTATGGTTGTTTAAAGTAGGGTTTACCTACTGAAAACCTCCAGATGCACATCCAACTTGTTTTGAGTGTTTGGGGGGTCAAAACTCAATGTTTTTGAGTGAGACCACTTGGATTAAAACCCCAACTCATAAAAAAAACATTTAGAAAAAGAATCATGTCGTTTGAACAAATATTTTGCAAGAAATGGACGATATAAACACAGACATGTTTTCTGTCAGCACCCAATTTACCATTTTTATGAACTAAACTCTACATGCAACATGATTTCTCCCTACATTCTTGAGTTTTAGTGTTAGGGTCATACATTACCATCATGATATGAACATTTTTACATGTTTTTGATGTGTAATCTCTCCTTAAAACTTAGAATTTTCGGAGGTTAGAAGAAAGTAGTTTTAAAATGCAAGAAAAGTGGGGTTTTCACCCAAAATTTGCAAGAAAAAGATGAAGATAAAGTTGTTACTTACTTGTGTGATGATAGACGTCCAAAATCTTCAAATAATCTTGTTAATTTGATGGATTTGGATGGAGAAAAGGGCTGGAAGTTCAGAGAGAAGATGAGTGTGTTCTTGAAGTGACCTTTGATTTTTAGAGAGAGAGAGGAGAAAGTTTTGAATTTGAAATGTAAAAATAAGGGATTTTAGGAAATTTTTTGTATTTATATGAGAGAGTATGGGGGGGGGGGGCGGCCATGGGGGCCCAAACCCTTGGATTTTCTTTAGTTGTTTTTTTAAATTAAATATATGTAAGGCTCAAAATGTTTAAAAATGTCATTTTTCTCAATTTTGACATTTTTCTTCAAATTGTAAGCCCATAATAGTTAAGTTCAATCAAAAATAAAAAAAGTTTTATTTTTGAAACTTTAAAAGATCATATTTTATAATAATTGGGTATAAATTAGAGAATTTGGCACTATATTGGACGTTTTTGACAGTTACGGGTCGGAATCGGGCTTTCTAAGCATCTACCGGGAGCTCTAGAAATTTTTTGGCCAATGTAATCTAACTAACTCCTAGTCTTATAATTTATCTAAAATAACACTAACAAGGGCCTAATAAATACTAATCTAGAAGCTTAAATTTGACGGATGTCACACAAAGGATCATTGAAAATTCTAATATCAGATTTCATGAGCCAACAATGACTTCTGAAGAAGACAGTTCAGAACTCAAGCTTAATCCAGTTTCTGAAATCTTAGATTCAGAAAAGAGCAAAACTCATAAAACTTTTGAATCTAAACCATTACTAACATCAAATTTAGATTCATGTGTCAAGATTTATTTGACATTTCTGTTAACGTTTCTGCAGATTATCAGAATCCATCTCTTCTCAGACCTATTCCATAACTGATTTTCACATAAACTTCTATCTCAAATCCTTCTTAACAACCTAACTCTACCTCAAATTCCGAACTACCTACTTTTGAATCTGTACAAGTTAATTCTGCACCAATTCAGGACACTTCTGAACCTGTACAGAGTCTTCAATTTGAGGGGGAGACTTCATATCTGAATTCAGTAATTAATCTAAATTCTGAACCATAGGCAATCATTGATGAATATGACTCCTTAAATAATGTCTCATTTGTTCAACCAATGCCAGATGTGAACAAATGGACATCAAGTAATCCCATGCATCATATAACAAGTGATGTCTCAAAAGGGGTACAAACAAGGTCAGCCATAGCTAATGAATGTCTGTATGTGAATTTTTCAAGCAGTATTGAACCCAAAAGTCAAGTGAAGCTCTTTAGGATCCGGACTGGATATTAGCTATGCAAGATGAGCTAAATCAATTTGGAAGAAACAAAGCCTGGAGACTAATTCCAATACCAAAGGGAAAATCAATTATTGGCACAAAATGGGTTTTCAGAAGTAAGAAAGATGAACATGGAACTATTGTGAGAAATAAAGCAAGACTTGTAGCCAAGGGCTATTGCCAACAAGAAGGTATAGATTATGAAGAAACCTTTGCTCCTATGGCTAGGCTAGAAGCCATTAGGATATTTCTAGCTTATGCAGCACACAAAAACATGAAAGTCTTTCAAATGGATGTAAAATGTGCATTTCTAAATGGAATTCTTCATGAAGAAGTATATGTTGAACAACCAGAAGGCTTTGTTAGCAAGGAATTACCAGATCATGTTTATATCTTAGATAAAGCTTTATATGAACTTAAACAAGCACCAAGAGCATGGTATGAAACTCACACAACTTTTCTTCAAAAGAGGTAAAGTAGATACAACCTTATTTCTGAAAAAGGAAGTTGAAGACATGATCTTAATACAAATATATGTGGATGATATTATATTTGCTTCTACAAATCCAAAAAATTATAATTTTTTTGAGAAAATGATGCAAACTGAATTTGAAATGAGTATGATGGGAGAGTTAACATTCTTTCTTGGTTTACAAGTTAAACAACTTCCCACAGGCGTATTCATTAATCAAACTAAGTATGTTTTGGACTTAATTAAAAAGTTTGCCATGTCTGAGTACTCTACTATTCAAACACCAATGGCCACTGCTACTAAAGTTGAACCACATTTATCTGGTAAATTTGTTGACCAAAAGAAGTACAGGGGTATTATTGGTTCTTTGCTTTACTTAACAGCAAGCAGATCTGATATAAGGTTTGCCACATGTATTTGTGCAAGATATCAAGTCAATCCTAAAGAATCTCATCTTCTTGATGCAAAAAGAATACTTAGATACCTAAAAGGTTCACCTTCATTAGGACTTTGGTATCCAAAGGATTCTGGATTTGAACTAACTGCTTTCACATATGCAAATCATGGTGGTTGTAAATTAGCCAGAAAAAGGACATCTGGATCATGTAAATTTTTGGGTGATGGACTTGTAAGTTGGTCTTCCAAAAAGCAGAATTGTGTATCCACTTCTACCGAAAGCAGAATTGTGTATCCACTTCTACTGTAGAAGCTGAGTATGTAGCTGCAGCCATATGTTGCTCATAAGTCATCTGGATGCAAATTCAACACTAAGATTATGGCTATACATTCAAAAATATTACCCTGTATTGTGATTCCAAGAATGCCATAGCCATTACAGCTAATCCTGTCCAAAACTCAAGGACAAAACATATTGGTGTGAGGTATCATTTTATTAAATATCATGTTGAGAAACGCAACACATATATGTTTTTTGTTCAGATTAATTATCAACTGGCAGATTTGTTTACCAAATCACTTGATGAAAAAAGGTTTGATTTTTTGGTAAGCAAATTAGGAATGACGAACTTGTCTCCATGATTATTATACATCAACTAAGAATTAAAGTTTAAACTCTGAGACTCAATCATTCAGAATTCTGAAAATCTTAACTTCAGAAGTTCTAAGGTTAACTTTCAGAAGTTATCTTTCAATTCTCAGAAGTACTAATTCTTAATTTCTAAAGTTGTTGTATTATAATACTTTGGATAGCATTTTTCAAGGGGGAGATATATATTCTTAATTTCTTTTAACATTTCTATGTATAGCATTTTTCAAGGGGAAGATATATATTTTTTTACTCATGATTCAAGGGGGAGTGGTACCAATACATGATGCTTTGATTCATTCTTATTACATTTCGTACAAGATCTGAAAAGATGGATACTTATTCTGAAATTACATATCTTAGAAGTATGGACAAACTTCTGAAGAAATTTACATGTTTTACAAATTGTTCAAACTTACTTCTGAAATACCAAACTGTTTTATATATTCAGAAGTATGTAGTTTAAATGTTTTTCATGAATTACAAGACATATCATTCAAGTTTTGAAGAGAATTTGTAAGTTCTGAAGGCATTCTGAATCATTTCATCAAACTTCTGAATTTGTTCTCAGAAGTTTTGAACTTCCCATTGAGAAGTTGTTTTTTAATTCAAGCAAGTGCCAGGTGTTTGAATTTCATTCAAGGAGCCTTAATCAAGTCGCAAAACGGTTCATTAATCCAAATTTACAGTTATAATCTATGATTATATTCTTAATCATCATTACTTTTTCCTTCCTTTTCTGCCACGTGTCCTTTTCATATCTTCCACGTCATTAATCAATGACATCGTCATCTTCTTCATTTTTGAGCGAAATTTCCCTCCGAAAGTTGTTTTCTTCTTTCTTTAAACCTCAAACTTTCTCAGAAAATAAAAAATTCACAATAATGTCGACTTCAAACGTTGATCAACCTATTCAAACTTCCCAGTCATGCTTCAGTAACAGCGATGACTCATCCAATGCCGATTCCTTCAAAATTGTTCCCAAAAATGTCATGATAAGATCGATTGATGTCTCCTTGGATAATGATCCAATGCTTGTGATAGATATCAAAAGTAGCTTCAAAAGAAGACTGGGTTCCGAAGTGGAAGGTTCAGAACTCAGAAGACAAATGGAGAAAAGCGTAAGGCATAACTTCTGAAGTGGCTACTTCAGAAGTTCTGAAGATTCAGAAGAAGTTCTGAAGATAGTTCTGAAGACACTTCTGAAGAAGTTCTGAAGAAGTTCAGAAGCAGTTCTGAACTTGTCTGTCATAGTTGTAATTTATCTTTAGCACCTCCAATTGTATATAAATAGATAGGTTGTTATATCATTAGAACTAATGCTGATATATAGAGCTTGAAAAGATATACTTTTCTAATACTGTTTCATAATCAATACAACATACAACTTCAGCAGTACATTTCTTGATCTTATTTTTTAAATCTTTCTACATTCTTGATATTTCGGATCTAACAATTGGTATTAGAGCCAATTCATTTGTTCTTGAAAGTAAGAGAAGAACTTGTCAGATCTTACAGTTCTTGGTGTTCTTGATTGATAAATTCAAGATTCAATTTCAGGTGAATTCTCGATCTACTTCAATTCAACAATGTCGAAAGAAACTAAACCACCAACTTTGTTTCTGGGTGAGTATCATCAGTGGAGAATTAGGATGATCCAATTCTTGGACAATATTGATGAAGCCCTGATGCAATCGATCGTGAATGGCCCTGTGGAGGTCTACGTAGAAATTCTTGCAGTTCCAAGAAATGATTCAACTCCTAAAATTCCTGCGTCACGAATCAAGAAAAGCCCGGGTATGTACAGTGCTACTGAGAAAGCTCAAGCTAAAGTAGACAGAAGGGCATTAACTCTACTCACAATGGCATTTCCAAACGAAATATTCAATAGGGTAGATAGTTTAACATCTACTAAAGCTTGTGGGATGAGGTTGAAACCCAGATGCAAGGTAGTACTAAAGCCCAAGCACAAAGACTGAATATCTGTGTGGGCACTTATGAAAACTTCAGATATAAAGAAAATGAATCAATCACTGACACATATCATAGATTCAATAATATTCTGAATGATCTGAGAAGAAATGGTGTTAGAAATCAAATTCTGAGATAAATAACAAATTTCAGAACAACTTGGGTAATGAGTGGTCAAGCTTCTCTGATAATATGGTTACTAGAAATCTGTCTAGGAAATCAATTCATGATGTCTATGGCATCCTGTTTCAATAGGAGGACAAAATCAAGACTAGACAGTATGAACAGAAAAAGGCAAATGAAACTGTATCCTTATTAAGCAAAAAGTACAATCACTCTATGACCATTTCTGCTAAATCCAAAGTTTGTGAAATCCGAGAGAAAACTCTGTGTGATGCGGATGAATCTGATGAAGAGCTTAAGAGAATTTCTGATAATATTGCTTTTATGACAAGGCAAATTTTTTTTTGAGCAGGAAACCCGGGCACATCCATTAAAAACAAAAGGTTACAAAACAAAACTGGTTACATCAAGGAAAATTAAGAAAGCAGCCCAACTTGGAAAGAATAAACCAAGCCACAAGTAACCAGAACAAACACAGACTAATAGTAAAAACCAAGCAATAAGCAAAGAAACCTTAGCAACCCCAAAAGGAAACCACCCCAAGCGCTATAAATTGTGCCTACATTAGCAATTCTGCTCCTACACTTCCTCTTCCAAGCCATTCTCTGGATAATCACTCCTCTTGCTTCTTTGAACAGCTTCTCAATACTCCTATTGCAGTTTTCAAACAGCCTCTTATTCCGTTCCTGCCAAATATAATAGACAGTTGCAGATAAAGCAACTTTTTGCACGGTCGACCAAGCAGTATATTGACCATTGTTGATACGGTCCATAATATCATCCCATGTCTCTGGAATATGCTGCAGAGAAACTTCCCTTTTCATCAAGTTCCAAACTCCTTTTGAAAAGTCACATTGGAAGAATAAGTGATTATGAGTTTCCAGACATTGTGACACAAGAGACATTTCATGTCCGGGGGGTTTTGCTTCCAGTTTAGGATACGATCCTGCGTTGGAAGTCGCATCCTGCAAGCCAACCAAGTACATAAAGCATGTTTAGGAATGTAGGCTTTATTCCACACCATCTTTGCCCACATTAGAATATCATAATCTGGAACCATAGAGGCCTAAGCATTGTGAATAAAGAACTCCAAATGCATATCATTCTGGTCACCCCACATCATTTATCCTCCCCATCCGATAGGACAGGGACAGGAATATTTGCGAGTTGCAGGATCCTAGAAAGGAATTCATTTGGCCAGGCACTACCAATCTTCTGAATGAACTCACTGACAGAGTCATGAGCATGAAAACCTAGGGCATGGATGTGTCGATAGGACATAAGAGAGCTCAAATGGCCAACAGGAAGCCACTTATCCTCTCAGGCATTGGTTGACAACCCATCACCAAT
The DNA here is from genome assembly GCA_036898165.1 of Silybum marianum. Lineage (NCBI taxonomy): Eukaryota > Viridiplantae > Streptophyta > Magnoliopsida > Asterales > Asteraceae > Silybum > Silybum marianum. The sequence goes on along the minus strand of CM072533.1, from coordinate 26,777,035 downwards.
TTGAACGATGAAGAAACGCCTTATGTAGTCACGAATCCTTAGCATGCTGCGGAATATCCACGACCACCAGTCCTTTTTCTTCAGGTTCCAGAAATTAATTCCCTGGATACAATGGGTACTTACCCATCTTACCCAAAGAGAATTCCTCTTCCTCAGTATGTCCCAGACATGCTTCGTGACCAGACACCGATTCCATAATTTAAGATTTTTGAGACCGAGGCCTCCATTCCTTTCAGGTTTCCAGATCTCCTCCCAAGAAACTTTGCATTTCCCAAGAGAACTGTCCCCTTGGGCCCATAAGAAATCCGTAAAGAGAGATTCAAGAGCATAAATGATTCCAGCAGGGAGAACAAAGACCGACATCTAATAAACGGAATTTGTTTCCTTCTTCCACCATAGGAAAAGAATTTGTTCTTCCAGTTATTCGACCGACCTTTAACCCTTTCCACAAGACCATTAAAATCAGCCGTAGGCAGCCGAACAGGAGAAAGAGGCACTCCGAGGTACCAGATAGGAAACACCCCTTGCCGAAACGGTAAGGTATTACAAATCGTCACCTTAACATCTTCCGGAACATTACCAAAAAAGATATCACTCTTTTCAAGATTGGGTGTCAGGCCAGACTTTAACTAGAATAAGTGAAGAGCCCTCTTAATGACTTCAACTGATAGAAGATCACCATTTGTAAAGACAAAAAGGTCATCAGCAAAGCATAACTGAGTAATTTGGAAGTCCATACACCCCATATGATACCGAAAATCAGCAACCTCTTCAATACATCGCTTAAGAATAAGAGAGAAGCCTTCCATAATGATCATGAAGAGGTATGGAGACATAGGATCCCCTTGTCTTATACCTCGCTTTCCTGTAAAAAAACCATGTGTCTGTCCTTGAAAAGAAACAGAGTAAGAGGGAGTAGCAGATTACAAATTCCCAGTTCACCATATCATAGGCCTTCCGAATATCAATTTTAAAGGCACACCTTGGAGGACCCGAGCTAAGATGGTATCCAGCCACAAGTTCATGCGCCATCAGTATATTATCCGAAATTCTCCGCCCAGGAATGAGGGTTGACTATGCAGGATTTATTAAGAACCAGGTTCGACTTCATTCTATCAGAGATAATCTTACTGATACACTTGTATCAAACCGAGCAACTGGCAATCGGTCGGAAGTCCGAAACCCTACTTGCATTTGGAGTCTTTGGGATAAGGCATAAGAGAGTGTGGTTTAATTCCCTGTCCAACCGACCAGAGTAGAAAAAGTTGTGAATCGCCCTCATAACCTCATTACCAATCACAGGCCAAGCCGCTTTATAGAATTTGAATGAAAATCCATCTGACCCTGGAGCTTTATCATTCCCAATCTGTTTAAAAGCAGCCAGAATATCTCCATCCTCTATAGGCCGAATCATAAACAATGATTCAGATAAGGTAAGCTTACGATCAAATAAATCTTCCTCCATATGTGGCTGAAGGCTGGTATCCACTTCCCCAAGGATTGAGGCAAAATAGTCAATGAACGTCTTTGGCATTCATAACCATAGACACTCTAGCTGAAGCCTTCCCTTCCCGAACTGCATGATGGAAGAACTTGGTGTTGCCATCGCCCTCATTCAACCATTTAACTTTAGCTCTCTGCTTCAACAGCTCTTCCTCCATATGGAAGGCTTGCTGATAGGCCAGGTGAATATGAGCAAGATCCTCATGAAGGTCAGAATTTGAAGGATCCGATTCACATGCCACTTGAATTAAGTCTAATTCATCTTTCAGGGCCTTCGAATGCTTCCCAATATCACCCATCCTAGATCGCAGCTTTCTTAAATGCGGCTTTAACAGTTTATGCTTTCTCAGGACCTGATACATAAATGAACCCTGAACAGGGACATTCCATTTCTCGGCCACCACCTGGATAAAAGAGTGGTGAGAGGCAACAACATTATTAAACTTGTAACCCATTACCTGCCTTCTCCTACCCCTTTGAAACTTGCAACACCCGGGGAATGATCAGAAAGCCCTCTTGGAAGAAAGATAGCAGAAGAATCCTGAAACCCATTTGTGAATGCATTGTTCACAAGAATACGGTCCAGTTTTCGCATAATGCCACCCTCATCCTTTGGCTTTTGATACCAAGTATACTGGCATCCCGTATACGGAAAGTCATACAGATCTACATCCTCAATGCACGAATTAAAGTCATCCATTTCACCATTCCGTTTAGAAGCCCCTCCATAACCATCATGCGGGAATAACATTGAGTTGAAGTCCCCATGATCATCCAAGGCTTGTCTCCCATGAGGACTTTAAACTTACGGATACCCGACCATAGGAGCGATTTCTCCCCGAATAATCATCTCACAATGCATAAATTGGTGGTGAGATTCAAGAACAATGATATTCATAATATTGGGGTCCCAATAGCAAACAATTCTTGTGACAATATCACAATTGTTAGTGTTTGATGCCCAATCCCAACGCCTAAAGACTTTGGAGCAAACATCTGAAACATTTTTCCAAATTAAATGTGTTTCCAGAATAGAACAAAAACCTAAACCATTAGTGTGGACCAGAGACTTAACCTCCCGTTGTTTTGCCGGGGCATTAAGGCCCCGGACGTTCTCATGGGAAACAGAAGTCACACCCCCTGCGGGCTTCGTACCTCATTTCTTTGGACCTGAAAATGACACTCCATGTCCCATACTACCAACATGACCTACCTCTCCACCTGCCTTTTCACTAGACAGAGCAAAGAATCTGTTAGAATTCGGATTCTTTAGAATTCCCTTAATTGATTTAGTAGGGTTTGTGGAATTCATAGACGAGCTTTGGACTGGCTTTTTTCCGCGATCCGACCCCCCTGTATTATTCTTTATAGCTTGTACCACTGGGTCAATTAATCCAACTTGAGGTGACCTTTGACTCTATTCCTTGTCAGGCTGGTTCTCAACCACCTTATGATCCTCAACAGTTTCAGCATCAGTCGCCCCAGTTCCCTGATCGTGTACCATCTCAGGCTCAGCTGGCCGGACTTCAACTACCTCTTACGCATGATTCTCCTTATTAACCACCTAGTTTTGACTCTGAGTTTGGGATTGATTCGAGTTTGTCCCAGATCCCTGGAGTTTGGGTTATACGATATCACCTTTCCCTGCCCCTTTGGCCTCCATTGTTTCCTTTCCACCCTGGTCCAACCCCCTTCATCCACCTTTTTCTTCTCCTTTTGGATAGAATTTCTTTCAAGTGCAGCCTTAGCGCAGGATGAGATTTTGTGACCAAAAATTTTGCATTTTTCGCACTGAGATGGCTCCCATAGGTATTCAATCTGAACCTTTACAGCTTCAGCCTTACCCCCCATCAGACTCGGAATTCTAACTTCAATCTCCCTTTTCAGCTTTCCTACCGCCCAAACATCCACAAGCACCTTGGCAAAGCTGGGTCTACCCCAAGCTTTTTCCCACATATCAGTCGTGCAAGCATCCATCCGTTTAGGAACCCCCAAGACACTGGCAATCCTGCTAACACCTTCTTTATTAAATGCCACAAGAGGGATGTTGTGGATTTTAACCCATAGGGGGCACATGGTATGTCCCGGTTTGTGGAAACCCTTGGTTGGGTCCCACAGTTTCACGAACATCGGAACTCCTCTCACCATCAGTGGTCCCGCTTCCACAACACTAGAACACCCACCTTCATCATTGAACCGGAAGAAATAGAGCCCATTGTTGTGCACCATAGCATCCTTGAAGCCAAATTTCCCCCAGCATAGGGAAACAGAATGTTGCACAATCGGAAAGTGCACCCAAGGGCCTAGAAAATACCCACACAACGTGGTCTTGTAAGTTTGCACCATAGGTTCGGTAACAGATAATGGCAGATCAATTTCCATTAGCTCCTTGTTTTCCAAAGGGAAGAAATCCAACTCCGGAATGGATGTCTTTCCAACTACTGAGGCCCAGCTCAACCACCGGCGATTGCAAATCCAAGGACGAACTCTCCAAAGTCGCATCTTTCAAAGTCGTCGCAGCTGCTTGAGGGCTGATGTCAGACCCTGGGACACTGACGTCAGGAGAGACGCCCTCCCCATGCACATGCATGGCTAAGCGTCACCCGATAATAGGTCACAACGTGCGACCCGACAAACCCAACAAACACCCGACAAAAATCACAATACCGCTCGAGAAAAAACGACAGGTGCCACCCGACAAAAAAAAGACCCGACAAAAAACTGACCCGAGAAAAACTCGCCCACCCGACAAAGCAACTGGAGGCTCACCCGAGAACGTGAGTAAGAGCCACACGACAAAAACCAACCACGTGCCACCCGACAAACTGGGGTCCAGGCACCACTTGAGAAAAAAAGGTTACCCGATGAAAACTTAACCCGATAACCCACCCGACAACCTTAAACCACCCGATAGAAAAATCGGACAGAAGCCCGAGAAAACACCAAAAAGGGGGTACAGAAACCCTAGCTGCCGCTTAAACACAGACAACCCGAAAATCACGACTACAGGGCAACGAAGCTCTGGATCTACACTACAGATCGTATCCCATAATCCCTACAAACCGTAGGGTTGACAACGAAGTTGTCGAAACCAAGAAGCTGAAGCCACGTAGGGTACGAAGTTGTCGAAACCCGCCGCACAAATCCAAAGAAACACAAAACCCTAATAATCACGAAAAAAGGGACAAAAACGAAAAGAGAATTTTGGTAAATCAATTTACAGCTGAAAGCCAAATCTATAAACAAAACTGCCAAGAAGCTGAAGAAAGTCTTGAAAAAGTTTCCATAGAAAAATTGTTACTAAAAGAAAAGATGGATAGCTTACAGAAAGATAACATAAATGAAAAATCTGGAAAAAAAGTTCTAAATGTAAAAATTAACTTTCTGAATCAAGAAAGACTTTATCTTTACAAAAAGATTAAGGAAATAGAAGATCGGAACTTTAAAAGAGGTTAAACTGAACAGACTCTGAATATTTTGACAAACTAGGCTCAGAATTCCAAATTTTATAATATAAAGGCAGGTTTGGGATATAATGAAAGTCAAATTCTGTAAAAGGCACCTACAACTCTTTATGATTATTCTAAAATGAAATTTTTTAATGAAACTAACACAGGTGTCATATCCAAACATGTTAACTACTCTTTGCCTGAAAGAATTCCTTTTGAAAAATCAGAGACTCTGTTTTCTGAAGAAAAATCTTTTGATTATGGTAAAACAGAGATAATTTCTGAAACAGAAGTAATGAATAATTATGTTTCAAAAACTTCTGAAATTACTTCTGAATCAAAAATTATTTCTGAAGAAATTTCTGAATTACCTTCTAAACAAACTTCTGAACAAATTTCTGAATTATCTTCTGAGATAACTTCTGAACAATTTTTTGAATTACCTTCTGAACAAAATTATGAGTTAATCTCTGAAGTTTTTCCAGCAGATAATTCTAATAATAAATCAGAACATGAAGAAACATATGATGAATTCTTAGATATTGAATCTCTACAAGATAATGATGAAAATTCAGAAATTATTTTTCATAATTCTGATGACGAGTCTGAGAAAATTTCAAATCAAATTTTTTTTGCATCTAGTATGACTCAAGATAAGTTCTCAGATTTAATGAATGCTTCAGATTCAGAAGATGATGATGATCATATGGTTCAAATCATTGATAAAGATGGCTATTTGATATATAAATTACAATCTTGTATGACTGAAGGAGAAATTTTAAAATCTGAAGCACCTACATTGTCTTTAGAAAAGTCAAACACTGTATTTCTGAATACAGAAAATCTGAAAACTGAAAATGAAATTTCTTCTAGCTTATCAAATCTTACTCCTGTCTCTGCAAGAACATCTTTGATTTCAACTAAATCTTCAGTATCATCATCTGATTTTGTAACCAGGGTTAAAGTTTTTGAAAAAGGCCAATCTTCAAATTCAACTTCTAAAGTTCATAATTCAAAACTTAAATATGAAGTTAAATCTAAAGTAATTAAAAGAATTTCTTATACTAATCCTCATTTCTTATCTTTTTACAGAGCTATCCAGTTTAGTTTGGAGAAAGAAAGAAGAAAAACTATCAAAGAATGACAAATTAGATAGTTTCTCTATTTCAAAGAAAATTGATGTACCAAAGATTAATAAAGTGAATAAAAGAAATTCTGTTGACAAATAAAAGAGTATTGATTCTTGTACTTCTATATCTTTCTTAAATATTCTGAAGAATCATATTCACTGTATTAATTGTGGTCATCATAATTTTCATCTGAACTCCAAATCAAACAAGAAAAATCTTGAGAAATCGATTCAGAACTTTTCAACTAAATTGGCAAATAAATATAAAATTAAAAAGAAAAATAAAAATAGTTCTAAAAATGATAAATCCAAAAGTTCTGAAAAAACTTCTGACTTTCAAAAATTCAAGTCAAAGTTCAGAACTTCAAAATTTCTGACTAATCTCACAGGACCCATTCTTAAATGGGTAAGTAAATCTCAATAATCATCTTTTGCAGCTATGCCATGTGTGGGTCTTAGATTCTGGTTGTTCAAGACACATGACACCTTTCAAATAACTTCTAACTGACTATCATGAAAGATGTGGAGGAACAATTAGCTTTGGAAATAGTGCAAAAGGCTATGTGAGAGGATATGGAACTTTTTCCAAAGGAGATGTCTAAAACATAACCTCTTCTATGTGAGAGGATAATGAAGGTTTTCTATGTGGAAGGTCTAAAACATAACCTCTTCAGTATAAGTCAATTTTGTGACAAGTATTGGAAGGTAAACTTTGATATAGACTACTATCATGTTCTAAGTTCAGCAAACAAAAATGAGTTAACTGCTTATAGAGATGCAGATATCTATACTGCTACTTTCACAGCTGATGGTCAATTACAAGGATTTTGTTATATTTCCACAACTATTTCCACAGTTGATGGTCAATTACAATTGTATGCTAGCTGTGCACACAAGGATAAATACCATTAGAGAAGCAGACTATCTTCTGATCAATTTATAAGATTTCCAAGTCCATGTCAAGGAGCAAAAAATTGAGTTTGAAGTTAGACATTTAGGTCAGACAATAAGAAGTTCAAAAGCTGGTATTTCTAAACAATCAAAAGAAAGATCTACGCAAGACAAAGGAGAAGAAAGAGTCTCAGAAGCTGTTGGAGAAGAAAGATGTCCAACTACTCAAATTTCTGAAGCTGAGCAGTTACAAATTCAAAGAATTGAGGAAAATGCATATACTCTATTTCTTGAATATTTTCATCCTAAAATATTCATGGAATATGAACAAAGATTCAATTTCATTGATTGGTGGATTGAAAGAACATCTGGTTGGAAACAATGGTATTCTAATATCATTCAGAAGCTAAAAATACTAGTTTATAAAGCAAGAAAAGACAGTCCAATTTTAAAGGTGATTACAGCAGATATAAATCAAAAATGAATTACAAGTATGCCAATTTCATTGTTGAAAGAGAGAATGGTGAGTTATCTACTTTTTCAGAATCAAACTTTCAGAACGTTCTTACTCAGAATCAGACTTTCAGAACGTCATAATCCATTTCATGATGTGATTGCCAAATTCAAAAAGACTTTTCCAGTTCTGAAGAATAGGATATATAGAGAGTTCATTTGGGCTTCAAAGACTGATTTTCGAGTGACATATGTACTTGGCAAAGATAAAGTACATCTGAGCAGACCAAATTTTGAATTACAAGGAATTGAAAAGTTGAAGAATTACACTTTAATTATTCATCCTCTAGAATTTGTTTGCAAATTTGAGTCTCAGATGTTATTTGTCAGATTTGAAGAGATGCATAAATGCTGTAATAGAACTCTGCTAGCTATAAGTGACAGGTTGCTGAAAAGACAAAAATCAAGGCCAAAGAATTTTAATGATGCTGAATGGAATAAGTACAGAAAACTTGCAAAGGAGATGCATAAAAGGATTAACATGTTGTTGGAGTACATAAAGTGTTAGGATCCAAAGAATCCTATGAAGTCTGAAGTTCAGAATTCAAACTTCAGAGGTCACAGTTCAGAAGTCTGAAGCTCAGAATAGAAGTTCTGAAGATAACTTCTGAAGACAGAAAAGTTCTGAAGATAACTTCCGAAGAGAAGTTCTGAAATTCTGAAGGCAACTTCTGAAGAATTTTTAAAGTGAAAGTTCTGAAGTTCTGAAGATAGTTCAGAAGTTCTGAAGAACTTTTGAATAGATTTTTTGATGACGTGTCTTAATGTAATTGGGTTGTGATTTAAGTACATGTAGCTTTAACTTTTCTCTGGTAGTACAAATAGTTTGTTATGAGCTCCTAGTTCATTGAGAGTGATTCTATGAGAGTCGATTAAGGTGTAAATGTGTGCTTTGTAAGTTTTCTTATATTCAATATATCAATAAAGGATGACTTGAGCCATTTATATCAAATCTGTTATATTATCAGACTAACATAAAGCTTATCTTGGGAGAAGTAAGACAGATTCTAAACTACTAGGGGTACAATTTGATCTTTTGAAAGTAAGGGGGAGATTGATAGAGTCAAAGAAATAGCTTCAAAAGAGGTTGGGTTCTAAAGTCTGTCTAGTTTTGAGAAGAAAGCTTAGAAGCTCAAAGTCTGTAACATCCCAGGTCATCCATACCAGATATTGTCCGCTTTGTCCACACACCTAGACTCACGGTTTTAGAATGCGTCTGATAGCGGAGGTATCTATCAACTGTTTTTTGTACCCTGCAAATGGCCATTATATATGTTGATAAAAGATGGTATCATAGTCGGGAACCGCACTAGTGTGCCAGCGAGGACGCTGGCCTCCCAATGGGGGTGGATTGTAATATCCCACATTGGTTGGGGAGGAGAACAAAAGTTTCCTTATAAGGGACTTGGACACCTCTCCTATCAGACGCGTTCTAAAACCGTGAGTCCAGGTGTGTGGACAAAGCGGACAATATCTGGTATGGTTGACCTGGGATGTTATAGACTTTGAGCTTCTAAGCTTTCTTCTCAAAACTAGACAGACTTTAGATCCCAACCTCTTTTGAAGCTATTTCTTTGACTCTATCAATCTCCCCCTTACTTTCAAAAGATCAAATTGTACCCTAGTAGTTTAGAATCTGTCTTACTTCTCCCATTTGCATAAGGCTTCCTAATCTGAAATACTTTATGATGAACTCTGAATACATTGCTTTCAATTTCTCATTATGCTAGTTAAATGCTATTAAACTTATGTTTCTTTTGAACTATGACTTGAACTTTGGTTTGGAACATGGAACCACTTAATCTCTTGATTCGTTGGATCACATTTATGGTGTGAACCTTTCTTGTATCAGACTCAATATTGAGGGCACCTATATTGAGATGTATCCATGATGACTACAACATAATGGTGTCCTCATGTGTATACTTCTTAAAAGCGGGCTTGAACAGGTCCCGATCAAATGGATGACGTATGGATCGATCCTAGTTAAGTTATGTTGAGGCCGTGGTAAAATCCATGGACAGGATTGATTGTGTGTGCCCCACCCCTTTCCTCAGTTAGCCTGAATGGACTGATCATCCTTCGGGAACGATGCATCTTTTGATGTAGTTTGATTTTCGAACCCTTGATATGCCTTCGGGCTAGTTGTTTCACTTGATATGCCTTCGGGCCAGTCATTTGATTTGATATCCAGTTGCTTGACTTGACATCCCTTTGGGCCATTTATTTGACTTTGATTTTCCTTTGAATTATCATTTATCGGTATGAATTCCTTTTGGATTAATTATCTCATATTCATGGTTTAAATTATTATTATTATCTGTTCACTGAGCCTTAAGCTTAGCCGAGGTTTTCTGTTTCCTCGGCAGATTCTAAGTGCTTGATAGGGACGGGACTTGGGGATGAGAGCTAAGGAGATGGTGGATCTAAAGATAAGACATTATCTTATGTCAAGCTTGTGAACCTAATTGTGCCACCTTCCGTCTTCCACCATGCGGGACAGGGTGTTACAAAAATGGTATAAGTTTGAGAGAATTAGGTATTAATAGGATGCCTAGACTCTAACTAGCGTTTTTCTAAGTAAATGGAAATAAGAATTTGCGATTAAGAACCGTAAGATAAGACATTTTAAGGCCGATAGAGACACTAGCATAGGAAATCATGTTAGGATTTAAATTAATTGTGTCAAAAAAAGGAAACGTTGTTTTATTGTAAAAATGGCAAGTGTATAATGCCATTCTCCTTCTTTCCTTATATTGTTTAATCTTTTATTATAAATAGGCGCTTATGGGGTCATTGTATGTGTGCGCAAATATTGAGAGCTAAATTATTAGAGAGAGCCTCTTTAACAGCCGACAAGATTCGATATCTCCTTCAATTTTTTTTTTGTTTAATTCGTTGTACTTTTGCTTCACTTTTATTAGAAAACTCATTGTCCCTGACTTCTGCAGCTTTTCTAGTTTAAGAATTCTCAAGTACAAGCCTTAAACTGTAACAAAATTTGAATTTTTTACTTCAGTTTAAACTTTAGTACTTTTTCTTCACTTTTATTAGAAACTCACGGTCTCTGACTTCTGCAGCTTTTCTAATTTAAGAATTCTCAAGTACACTGTTTAAACCTTAAGTAAATCTTTTTAATTTATTTTTGATACTATTGGGGACTCGGGAACTTAGATCTTCTTTTCCTTAAAAGGCATTGTTCTTTTTTTTGTCGACGAAGGCTTCATTCTTGCTCTTCAATAGTTCAAAATAAAGATATAAAGGAATTTCAGAATCTTGGTTTAAATCATGTCCTTTAGACCCGATAATTATTCTTATCGCCTCCTTATTGCCCGATATAAAAACTTGTCGGCTTTTATTTACCCGTTATAAAAATCTTCTCGATTCTACTCAACCCGATAAGTTTTCTAGTCGAGTTCACTTAACCCGATATAAATTCCTATCGCCCCCTTTGTTGTCGATAAGATTGTTTTTCTGTCAAATCGAGATTTTACGTTAAGTTCTCAAAACTCTTAGAATTTTTTCAAAACTCCTTGATCGAGATCACTCTGTCAAATACTATGACTTCACGCGAAGCAATGTCAATCGGTTCGGACACAAAACTCCTGATTCTATTCTCGGGCGAATACTCGTAGTGGAAGGATCGGTTTCTCGACTCCATTGAACATAATGATTACGCTGACGAAATCATGGATTCCATTAAAGAAGGTCCTCCAGCCGTTTTCTATTAAGACATCCCTGCCGTTCCAAATGCTATTCCTCCTGTCGCTGCCAAAAGAGGGGTCAAACCAAAATCCACCTACGATGCCGAGGAGAAGAAAATCATGAAAGGTGATCAACTAGCCCGCTCATATTTCCTAATAAGCTTCCCAAATGAGATCTACATGAGCATCGGCAGTCACAAAAGATCTGCCAAAGAGATGTGGGAAGAAATTGAAAAGTTTATGCTAGGAACAAAGATTGGGACACAACTGAAGATCACAAACTGCATCTCTCAATACGAAGAATTCAAAGCCAAAGAGGGTAAAAGTCTTACGAATACCTACACTCGTTTTGTTCAATTGGTGAACGAGTTAAGCAAAAACGATATTCGTAAGACCAAGATCGAGAACAATGTGAAGTTTGTTAGCAATCTTCAAACTGAATGGCGTTGCTTTGCCAACCAAATCAAACACAGCAACTTTCTCGTTTAACTCGATCTTCACGAAGTATACGAAACCTTACAACAAGACAAGGAGGAAGTACTTGAAGCTATGGGGACAAACAACAAAACCAAAAATACTTCCGATCCAATTGCACTAGTAGCAAAAGAAAGCTCTCCTTTATCCCAAAGCACATCGCAAGACCTCTTTTCAGAATTAGAGGACGAAATGTTCGACTATGATCCGGATATTGCCAAATTCCAATAGCAATTTGTTTTGCTCACAAAAACGTTCCAACAAAAGTTCTCTCGTCGCTCAAATCCCAATCAACAACGATATGCTTCGGGACCAAATAATCATGAGCGTAAAGCTATGTTTGAGCCAAAACCAAGGAGAGAAGAACCTCGTTGTTAGGATCCAAAGAATCCTATGAACTTGGATCCTATGTTTGGAATGTTTTGTAAAGTCATTATTCAGATATTTTGAAGTTCAGAATATAAGTTTTGAGTTCTGAAGATAACTTTTGAAGACGGAAAAGTTCAGAAGACAACTTCTGAAGAAGTTCTGAACTGGTTCTGAAGTGGAAATTCAGAAGTGGTTCTGAAGAGCAAAGTTCAGAATCTGATGACAGTTCAGGAGTTCTGAATAAAGTTTTCGATGACGTGTCTTAATGTAATTGGGCTGTGATTTAAATACATGTAACTGTAGCTTTACCTTTGTAGTATGTATAGAGAGTCTGTTAGACAGTTAGAACAACGAATAGAGTTAGAACATTCATAGAACACCATACATGAGAATCGATTAAGGTGTAAGTGTGTGTTTTCTGTAAGCTCTCTATATTCAATAAACAAGATGTTTTGAGCAAAAAAAAAATCTGAAGAATAAACACTATGATTCCTTTACAAAACATAGGGGGATATTGTTAGGATCCAAAGAATCCTATGAACTTGGATCCTATGTTTGGAATGTTTTGTAAAGTCATTATTCAGATATTCTAAAGTTCAGAATAGAAGTTCTGAAGATAACTTCTGAAGACAGAAAAGCTCAGAAGACAACTTCTGAAGAAGTTCTGAACTAGTTCTGAAGTGGAAATTCAGAAGTGGTTCTGAAGAGCAAAGTTTAGAATCTGAAGACAGTTCAGAAGTTCTGAAGAACTTCTGAATAAAGTTTTTGATGACGTTTCTTAATGTAATTGTGTTGTGATTTAAATACATGTAACTGTAGATTTACCTTTGTGGTATATATAGAGAGTCTGTTAGACAGTTAGAACAACGAATAGAGTTAGAACATTCATAGAACACCATACATGAGAGTCGATTAAGGTGTAAGTGTGTGTTTTCTGTAAGCTCTCTTTATTCAATATATCAATAAACAAGATGTTTTGAGCAATCTATATCAGATCTGTTGTAATATGGGATTAACAATTGGTATCAGAGCCTAATCGAAACAATTTATCTTCGATACCATCAATCGATTGCAGTAGATTTGAAGAAATTGATGAAATCAGTGAAGTTTTTCTCTCTACGATGAATAGTAAGTATTTTTATTGAAGTTTGATGAATTGATGAGATTTTGGATGTTCGTTCATGACAAATTAATTCTATGATCATTATATATTCATATGGAATAAATCTCAGTCATCAATTTCAAGGATTATTGAGCAAATTTGAAAAATCTCAGAATATCTAGGGTTCTCGTTCGAATAAACTGTTCTGGACAAATTTTATGATTTTTTGGTAAATTGGTGTGATGAAATCCAATTTGTTCAAGAGGAATACTCGATATATGTTTATGAACAAGGTTTGATCATCAATTTGATGCTAAATTGACAAATTTTGAGGTATCTGAATTTTCTATATCGAACAAGATCCATTAGTTGAAGAATCCGATAAACAGCAAAGGGATCAGACTTTAGTTTCAATTGATTCGGGCTTCTGAACATTAAACTATCGTCTTCTAAAGAAATTATCGGACTTCTGATCAAGAAATATCGAGTTCTGAAGAATTTATCTAACTTCTGAACTGATTTATCGACCTTCTGAACTCGAGCATCAAACTTCTGAACTGAAGCATCAGACTTCTAAAGTGCTTTAATGAACTTCCGAAGTGCATTATAAGACTTCTGAAGTGTTTTATCTAACTTCTGAAGTGTTTTATCAAACTTCTAAACTGCATTGTATCAACAGACTATAATTCAGAAGTTCTGTATTATGTTCAGAACTGTACTAAAATTTCAGAAGTTGTTCATAATTGATGCATTTGGGCAAGGGGAGAAGTGTACATTCTCGAAAAATTTCTTGGGGCCAGCCCCACACCCCGCAAGGGCGTTGCCCCTTGACCCCACCCTGCAAGGGCGATGCCCCTTGAGCAATCTATATCAGATCTGTTGTAATATGGGATTAACAATTATTCTTAATCCCATATTACGACAGATCTGATATAGATTGCCTTGTTTATTGATATATTGAATATAGAGAGCTTACAGAAAACACACACTTACACCTTAATTGACTCTCATGTATGGTGTTCTATGAATGTTCTAACTCTATTCGTTGTTCTAACTGTCTAACAGACTCTCTATATATCCTACAAAGGTAAAGCTACAGTTACATGTATTTAAATCACAACCCAATTACATTAACACACGTCATCAAAAACTTTATTCAGAAGTTCTTCAGAACTCCTGAACTGTCTTCAGATTCTGAACTTTGCTCTTCAGAACCACTTCTGAATTTCCACTTCAGAACCTCTTCAGAAGTTGTCTTCTGAACTTTTCTGTCTTCAGAAGTTATCTTCACAACTTCAGAACATCAATTCTGAACTTCAGAATATCTGAATAATGACTTTATAAAACATTCCAAACATAGGATCCAAGTTCATAGGATTCTTTGGATCCTAAACACTCGTCCACCACAAATATCAGAAGACAAATTCAAGGGGAAATGAGTCTGTGCTACAACTGCAGAAAATCCGGCCACAATACTCGTGAATGCAAAAAGCCAATAGTCAAAGACTCAAACTATTTTACTTACAAATTGATGTTGGCTAAACAAAAGGAGGCCGGAAATGTGCTCATGGTGGAAGATGAATACTAGTTCAATCATGGTAATGATGATGATGATGATATGGAAAACGAGGTCCAAGCAGACTTCAGTTTGATGGCTTATTCTGATGATTCCACTTTAAACGCTTCCGACTACACACCCGAGGTAAGCCACTCTAATTATGACATTTTTGTTTCGCAAATGCATGACTTGATGATTCAATTAAAAGAATTACAATCTAAGTTGAAAACCGAGAAACTCTCTGTTTCCAACTTAGAAGCACGCCTATAAAATAATCATAATCAACTACTAATTGTCCAATCTAAAATTGCCACTTCTCAAAGTATTTCTCAAAATCATCCAAAGGAGAAAACCAATTTTCAAAACGAAATTTTAAGTTTAAACAACAAATCTCGGATCTAACAAATCAACTTCACAAATCTAAAAGTGAGACCGAAGAATTTTCATCAAAATTTGAGTTTGTCACCATACAAAGGCAAGATCTTTTACAAAAACTCAAGGATTTGGAACTCAAACTATACAAGATTGGTTAAACTAAGCAAACAATTCACTTAAACGTTCCAAAAGATTTAAGTTCAACAGCTGGATTAGGATTTGATAACCCAAAACGCTTAGAAAAGGCCATCTACAATACACCAACTATCTATAAATTTTGAATATTTAGACCTTTGTACGGAATATAAAATTCAATTTATGAAGTCACATCCCAAAGTCGAGAAAAGGGAAGATTGGAATAGGAAAAACAAGAATTTTCCTCAAATTTCTTTCTGCTATCCTAAGCAAATAGAATAGGAATCTTCAAAAGATACTCTTCCAAACGACTACTTTCCATCTTATACTGACGAAGATCTTCAAACTCAAACTCAAACTCCTGAATTTAAACCATACATTCCTACCTTGTTCTTAGAAAAACAAATTATTCAACTCGAAAAGGTATTGGAGTTTGAACGTTCTTTGTCAGCAAAAGAAAAGGAGACGTTAATTTCTAAAGTTCAAAAACTTGAAGACGAGGCTTTACAATTCACCAAAAAGCAAGAAACTGATACAATTTCCAATATTTCCTCGGGTAAAGCTTTCGTTGGCACTTATTTAGATGATTGTGAAGAGTTGTTTAAATTAGATCCAAATTATTGCCCTCCTGAACAACAAATTTCCCTTTCTCCCGACCAAATTAATGATAAATCAGATGACCTTGAACAAATGATTTTTTCAAAGAAAAATTCTAATTTGTCTCAACTTAAAAATGACGAATGTTTAAATGAAATGACTGCTAACTTTGACTTCAATCCTACACTACCAAGTCATACAAAATTCTTGGACAAAGGAAAAAAACCAATCGAAACAGTTTTGTTTCCGGAGGTTTAGAATGAATGTTCCACTAGTCAAACTAAACACGATCATTCCAAACAAACGAATCAGACTAATTTATTCTCAAGAGATGCTAACCGTGGTCCTGTTGATGTTTCAGCTATTCATAATTTAAAGACCAAACAAGTTTGGGTTGAAAAAGGCAAAAGCACTCAAAAGTCGTCATCCCGCAATAAAGACAAATTTCATTTTTCGAATTTTACAAATGTCAAAAGAACCAATAGTCATTTTCTATTTCCATACACTACTCATTTGTTTCAACATTTGATTCGATTTTTACGTAATCAAATTTGTTGCTCAAATTGCGGTGTGCATGACTTTATGTGCTTAAATACTTTTGATTATGGTTATTATCCTGACATGCCTTTCAATTATCATCAAGTTACTTCTTTTCAAACTTATCCTGTTTATATATGGGTTCCTAAAAAGACCATGACTTCCGCTTCTATGCCCCACTTCAAATGGGTACCCAAAGGTGCCAAGTCAACTGACCCCGATGGACCCATTTACAAATGGGTACCTAAATCTGCCTGATTTTCCCAGGTGAACGCTCCTTCAAATGTTTGTCTACTATCCAACGTCTCTAATCCCATGAACTGGTTGTGGCCTCGACGACTTTCTCCTCTGAACTTCAAAAATATCAATCGCCTATCCATTCACGGATTAGTCACCGGTTTATCGAAGATAAAGTTTGACAAACCTCAACTATGCGAAGCATGCGAGATGGGAAAGATGAAGAAATTTTCTCACAAACCCAAGGTGGTATATAGCACAACTCGACCTATTCAGCTCATCCATATGGATTTGTGTGCAAAGCGGACTCAAAGTATTCAGGCAAGAAAAGTGGGTTAAATTTCTTCGCTCAAAGGACGAAACCTCCGACACAACTATCAATTTCTTGAAATCCGTAGAAGTCAAATTGGAACTCACCGCTCAAACTATCTGCACTGATAATGGAACCGAGTTCAAAAATCGCTCTCTTGATGGCTATCTCGAATCGGTTGGTTGAATGACGCTCGAACTCCACAAAAAAATGTTGTGGTTAAACGCCGCAATCATACGTTAGTTGAGGCTGCTCGAACCATGCTTGCATATTCCAAACTGCCGCACTACCTTTGGGCTAAAGCAATCAATACCACTTGCTACACTTAAAATCGTTCGATCATCAACAAACGATTCAACAAGACACCCTATCATTTGGTCTACAATCGCATTCTATCTATCGATCACCTTCACACTTTCGGAGGTCGCTGCTTTATTTTGAATGAGAAAGAAGATCATGGAAAACTCAAGTCGAAAGCCGATGAAGACTACTTTCTTGGCTACTCAACATATCGGGTCTACATGAAACAAGCTCGTTGTGTCACGGAAAGTGTCAATGTCCAGTTTGATACTAAGGCCAAAATGGCTCCCTGGTATCTTAGCTTCTGAACAACTCCGTTCGGAACCTGCTCAAATCCCCGCTCAAGCTTCCACTTCCAAAATTGCTTCCTCAGATCTGGATGATTTACTCGAGCACTTTTACTCGGATTATTTTGGCCCCTACACCGAAATTCCTAAACATATCACCCCGCCTACCTTGGAAGTTGCCGAGACTACCAATCTTTCTAGACCCCCAGTTACAATGGAAACCGTCTCAACTGCTGCAACTCCAAGCTCATCTACAACTGCTACCCCCGTTCAGCCTCATGCTCAACCAAGTTCTGACCCGCTCCCTACGGAACCGGCATCCTCTCCCCCACCATCGGCATCATCTCTCAAGGATGTCACCAGTTCCACAAGATCTTCCGACGTGGCTCCAGCCATGGAATCACTTCAAGATCTTCCCCTCGGTAGTTATGAAGACGATACGCCAACGGATTTCAACCACTTCATCACACTAACAAATGGTTTCGTTCTCATCCAGCCGATCAGATTATTGGCGAACCAACCAAACTAGTCACAACGTGATCCGCATCGGCCGACGATTGCCTGTTCTCTTCTTTCCTAAGCAAAATTGAACCTACATCCATTCAAGAAGCAATGAACGATCCTGATTGGATGGCCATGCGTCTCGTTCCCCATCCACAAAACAAAACCATCATTGGCACCAAATGGATCTTCAAAAACAAACAAGATGAAGATGGGATTGTCATACAAAACAAAGCCCGACTTGTCTAAAAAGGATCCCACCAGCAAGAAGGTATTGATTATGACGATACATTTGCAACCATTGCCCGTATTGAAGCAATTCGGATGTTCTTAGCATACGCGGCACACAAGAGCTTTGTGGTTTTCCAAATGGATGTCAAAACCGCCTTCTTAAATGGTGTACTACGTGAAGAAGTTTATGTATCCCAACCCGAGGGGTTTGTCGATCGTTCCAAGCCGAATCATGTGTATATCCTCGATAAAGCTTTCTACGGCTTTATACAAGCTCCACGCGCATGGTATGACAATCCTTCCGATTATTTGGTGAAAAATGGATACTCCAAAGGCAAGATCGATCCAACTCTTTTCATTAAAAAGGAAAATAGTGATATTATGCTTATTCAGATTATTGTGGATGACATTATTTTTGGCTCGACTAATCGACAACAATGTAAGAACTTCTCCGAGCTCATGATTTCCAAGTTCAATATGAGCATAATGGGAATGATGAATTTTTCCTCGGCCTTCAAATAAAACAATTTTCAACGGGAATATTCATAAACCAATCGATATACATCTTGGATATGTTACATAAATATAACACGACGACATGTACACCGATTGGTATTCCCATGTCTCCGGGTTTGAAACTACACGTTGATCCCTTGGGAAAAGCGGTGGATTCTAAAATCTACCGTGGAATGGTTGTTTTTTAATGTATTTAACGACTAGTCGACCGGACATAATGTTTGCCACATGCTTATGCGCTAGATATCAAGCATCTCCTAAAGAATATCATTTCAGTGCTATAAAACGTATTTTTCGATATTTAAAAGGTGCTACTGATCTTGGCCTATGGTATCCCAAGGATACAGGTTTTAAGTTAACTGCTTTTTCAGATGCTGATCACGCCGGATACATGCTTGATCGAAAATGCACAACGGGTTACATACAGTTCTTAGGAGACAAACTTGTAAGTTGGTCTTCAAAGAAGCAAACATGCGTCTCCACATCTACTGCGGAAACAGAATACATTGCTGCCGCAAGTTGCTGTTCTCAAGTATTTTGGATGCGCACGCAACTCAAGGACTATGGGTTCTGGTTTGATAAGATTCCCATCTATTGTGACTGCAAAAGCGCTATCGCCATTTCAAGCAATCCTGTTCAACACACAAAGAAGAAACACATCGATGTCCGGTATCATTTTATTAAGGACCATGTTGAAATAGGTACGATTGAACTATATTTTGTTAATACAGAACTACAGCTTGCCGATTTGTTCACAAAAGAATTGGATGAAAAACGCTTCCAGTTCCTAGTGTCCAAGTTGGGCATGCTAAATCTCAAAACCTGATTTCCAATTAGTTTATTCAAAAATACACAAATGCGCATTCAAGCTTTATGAACATTCCCCTTCTTAAAGAGAATTTTTCATCATTCTTGAATTCTCGTTTTGTGATTTTTTGTTTCAATTCAATGTTCTGTATTTTCAAATTTATTTTTGTCTCGTACACTTTTCGTCATGTCCGTGTCTTTTTCCTTTTGTCTGGATGTTTATATCTAACCTGTCTTCATTCAAGGGGGAGCGGTCAGGTAAGCAGGAATCAAGGGGGAGCACTTAGAAAATTTCTCTGTCAAATTTTTCATAATTAGTTCACACTTGTCGGCTCTTCATTACCCGACAAGATATCTTGTCGCATGACTAAGACCCGACAAGCTCTCGAACCGACTTTTTTTTATGATGTCAGCCGTCCGATACATTTTTTCCACGTGTCATTCTCTGATGACCCCACTATTTAAACTCGGGCCCCCACTTGCACTATTCACGATTTCAAAGCTTTTTCCTTCTTTTCTCTCTCAACACCTCTTGACATCCACTGTTGCACGAATTATTTTCCAAATTTTTCGAGTTTTTGCAATCAAAGCACATCACCAGGTTCGTATTTACTTCTAGATCAACTTTAATTCTTGATATTTTTACTTCTATCGAATGCAAGCCTGTCGATTTTATGCTCAATTGTTCGGATTACAAAACCCTTGGAATTCCGATTTTGGGTGTTTTTCATGTGTGTTGGGTTTATTAGACTTTAGTCTTAGTTTTGTATGTGTTAGGCGACACCCATCGATCATAGATCTAGGCTTAAATCTGGTTAAAACTCTGTTTTTTTTAAATCCAGGCAAAGTTGGACTTCTCGGCCCTGAAGAACACTTAGAATTTTTCTTAAGATTTTTTTAAAACTTCTATACTCCCTAAGGTCCGACAACGTTTCTTGTCGGCTGATAAAGGATCGACAAGTTCATCCTCATGAATGTTCAAAGTGTTCTTCTCGCCATGGTTTACCCGATAAGGTTTCTTGTCGAGTAACAACGGATCGACAAAGTCCATTTGTTAATCTTGTCGCCTCTTCCAAACCCGATAAGTCCATTTATCGCGTCACAGTGCCTCGACATGTTTTATTTTTTAGTTTTTATCGAATCTTATTGCCTCGACAATTTCACAGGTTTGCACTCCAAATTTTATCCAAATCCTTTTGTCGGCCCATTCCACGTGACATCTATGTATGTCAGCTCTATAAGGCTCGACATTCTCACCTGTTTTTCTTCACAATAATAACAAGTGTTTATATCGATACCTTACACCCGACAAAAATTTATATCGCCTCAACTAGGCCCGACATCTATACTTGGATAATTTTTTTTCTTCTAAGTACTAACTTGTCATCCATGGTTTACTAACTTTGTGCTTTCATCTTCAATGGCGGCTCACCAAGATCCTAACATGTCTGATGACGAGAACCCGATGCCTTCTGTGCGTTCCACTACACCCAGTATCAACACGGCCAATCGAGATGACATGTTACTCCCCCCGAGTGCATCGTCGGAGCTCAAACCGAACAATCATCGTCTCAACTTCGACATGCGCTTAGATCACCCCATCATCATGGAGATAATACGCAACCATCCCCATAGATTTGCGTTTGCAATCGAACACCGGGTTCCTGTATTCTACTTGCAATAGTTCTGGTACACCTTGGAATATCACCCAGTGGAAGGCGACCATTATTTTACCGTGCAAATAGATGAGTTTGTCACCATAATCACACCAACTAGACTTCGACTCCATCTCCCGGCTGCTAACACCGTTCCCGGCCTTGACACCTTTGAAGATCCATTGTTAGTCCCATATTACAACAGATCTGATATTGAATGCTCAATGAATCCTCATTTTATTAGAACTATAGAAAGCTTTACAGGGAAATACACACTTATACCTTTAAACGACTCTCATATGTGGTGTTCTATTAATGTTCCACTACCTAACTGTCTAACAGACTGTCTATATATACTACAAAGGTAAAGCTACAATTACATGTATTTAAATCACAGCCCAATTACATTATGACACGCCATCCAAAACTCTATTCAAAAGTTCTTCAGAGCTTCTGAACTGTCTTCAGAACTTCTGAACTTTCAGTTCAGAACCACTTCTGTATTCTTCAGAACTTCTTCAGAAGTTATCTTCAAAATTTCAGAACTTTTATTCTGAACTTCAGAATATTTGAATAATGACTTTACAAAACATTCCAAACATTGTATTCTTTGGATCCTAACATCCACCAAGCGAGGACGGAATGTGTCGTGACTTTCGAGCTCTCGGCTACAACGACAACCAAGAACTCACTTCCCTCGGTCAATTCAAAAGAATGTTTCTGCCCCACATTTATTTCACTATCTTTTCACTGATCAACCGATGTCTCAGAGGAAAGCATACCGGAATGGATCGGGCCAGCGCATCCGTACTACACATCTTTCATGGGTTCATATACAGTCGTCATTACGACTGTGCGTCACTAATTTGGAACGACCTTGTTGCCTTTGCCGCTGACAAAGAGAACCGCCGAGCACGTGAACGACCTTGAATGCACGTGCAGAAATCCCAAGACGCAACGGATCACCACTCGGACCAACATGCGTCCAAAAGTACCTAAAACTGAACAACCGCCGGTTTTGCTTTCACAATGCCTCTACCTGAAGCCTTACTATCCCTCGTTGATCAAGGTGCATCTATTATTATAGCTTATAGGGAGAGTATCGGCTTAATGGCTCCCCAACAACCGGGACAGCCAGCCCAAGAGCCAAACCATGAGGAACATCAAGGAGAGGGCGATGGTATTAGACTCGATGAGCAGGTTCAAGATCAACGGAATCCTGAACAGGGTGTTGAGAGAGCAGAGGATGAAAGGGGAAATGAAGTGGGAGGTGCATCTGATCAGCAAATCCCTATTCCACTGCCGTTGCCCGAACAATTCCACCCATCACTCCATCCACCCGCTGGTTAAAGATTCACGTTAACCGGAGTAGTTTCTGTCAACCTTCATCCGATTCTGATACTGAAGAAATCCTTTCCGATGATCTCCAACAAAGAAAATGGTGACACATTGATGCTGCGGAAGATGCTGCACTACACCGGATTGGCCGACTACCATCAGTTCCTGAAACCTCCTCGGAGGCTACTAATGGTGCTTTAGACTTTGGGCAATTCTCTGAAACTCAACCTGATCCTACACTTGAATAAGTATTTGTAGACATAAGGAGAAAGGAGGGAGAATTATTTGAAAATGTTGATATGCTAGTGAGTGAAGGAGAAGTAAATATTACGGAATGTGAGACACCTGTCACCTATACCCGGGTTACCAAGTCAATTGTTGTTACTCTTTCATTGGGTTCCAACATTGGACAAGTCGTTGTTAGCCCAACAACGCAAACGCACGCCCCTCCTAGCCACTCCGTAAGCTCACATCAGCCTACGGTTTTAGATATGCTTGTGAGTTTAGCTCCTCATCTAGCTACTCTCTCTTCGGGAGACATAGCTATTGAACCAAGAAGTGGTATCTCACCTTCTTCGACTAAATTTGTAAGCACATCGAGTCTAGAGCCTCCTAGGGAACACGTCTTTGTACACACTACGAGCCTTCGTGGCCTAATCAGAACTCCCATAGTGATGTCCATTCCGGACATTCCACGAGGATTGAGAAGAAATCCTACCAGCACTACATCATTGCCAATGCTGAACGTAGGTCACATAGTTTATTCAACTGTGATGTCAACGGGTAATCTATGTGATCCCGGTGTTTCCCATGCAGGTTCTTTCACCGTCAAACCTGAGACTCAAGCTTACATGGATGCACAATATAAAAGAGCTCAGGATTCCTTATATTCTCACGAAATTCGCATGACTGCTTGTTAGACCTAAGAAGTATGAACCAAAAGATGGAAATATGATATGACGTGGCATACTCTCACTTTTTGTGTCTCCTTTTACAACTGAAGTTTGTTATACGCTCCTACCTGCTGATGTGTCAGTCTGTAACTGGTTAGAATGTTGACTTTAAAATTCAATGTAATAGTATAAATAGATCTGTCCTTTAAATGTAAATGTTTTCGATCTAGAGCATACTTTTGGAGAACATATTGCGCGTCTAATTCCAGTATTTGTAATCGATCTTCAAGGTTATCAATACAAACTCGATATGTTATTCATCTTCCTTACTATTTGTTTGTTGCTTAATTACTGTTGTTAGTTGATTTGAATTGCTCCCGCTTATACTTTGATTCTCAAATCTATCAATTAACTATTTAGAAAGGGATCTTGGTTCCAACAATTGGTATCAGAGCCATCTAATGAATCTATTGATTATTAGATCTCTTCCATTTGGAGAAATCCCTCTTCTATAGTACAGTAAGTTTCAGTTTTATACTACTGTTCATAATTCTACCCTGTTCTACGAGAATTTGTTAAATCTCATATCAATTTTCCCCAAAATAGTGGTAATTGTGGTTAATTTTGAAGGATATCGACCTGTTTTTCAATTCAATTGAAATTTAATTGTTCTAAATTTCATATAATCTTCAAATTTTTTTTCTCGATTCTCTGTTCACTGTTAAAAATGGCAAATTCAAATTTGAATGTTGTTTACACCTCTGGTTCACTGGCCAAACCTCCTATTCTTGTTCGTGGTGAATATCCACAATGGAAGATTCGAATAATAAATTTCTATGAAGGATTGGATATAGAACTCTATCCTATTGTTCAAAATGGTCCATTCGTACCACTAACTACAATTCCAAGGGTTCTTGCCACTACCAATACTGATGAAGTCCCAGCTCAAAGACTTCCAAAGCTGAGGGAAAATTGGTCTGATGAGGAAAAGGCCAAACTAGAACTCGCTAAAAAGGCAAAAACTCTTCTAATCATGGGTATTCCAAATGAGATTTTTCAATCTCTGGATTCCTGTGATACTGCCAAAAAACTATGGGATCACTTAGAAAACCTACTGGAAGGTGGTGCTAAGATGAAGAAAAACAAAAGAGCTCAAGCTCTAAATGAGTATAATAGCTTCCAAGCCAATCCTGAAGAGTCTCTGGAAAAGACCTATCATAGATTTAATTCCTTAATAAATTTATGTAAAAGATGCGATAGTATTCGATCAAAGGAAGACAACAACGTCCTATTTCTTAAACGGTTGAATCCACAGTGGTCAAATCTTTTTATGTCCCTTCAAGCAAATCAAGACCTTGAGCAATGGTCTCTGCATGATGTATTTGGTACATTGCAAGCCCATGAGAAAGAGGTTGTTCAGAAGAAAACAACTATAGGTGGACCTCAGGCTTTGATCTCTGAATCTAAGGGAACGACCAGAAGAAGAAACGAAGAAAGGAGAGGAAAAAGCAAGGCTGTAACACTCTCAAATCTGGAAAGAGCGACTAATTTAGAATTTCTAATATTACATCAATAAATAACTTTCCTCAAAACACAATTAGTAATAACCTTCTACAACAAACAAATCAAGTCCTATACAAGACCTACTTATGGTTGGGTGTTACTAAACCAATAAGAGCCGCTATCTCCGAATTGCGGAAAACGTCACCAAGAGTCTTTATCGTGGCACTTTCTAGCACTCAAGTCCATTCGTGTCGCTAGTACCAACCCCCACGATAACCTGATGCACATGCCGACAAAGAAAAAGGGTTAGGCTTAACGCCTAGTGAGCTCAAGAGTTTTTAACATATTTATGATTGATTTGAAACCAAAAGATTTGCTTGATAAAATATAATTCTCAACGGAAATAACCTTATTATAAAAGCAACGTCTTTCCCCAAATTTAATAGTCCCATAATAAATGTTTTAGACGAAAATGACATTAGAAGAGAAAACTTAATACCAATTCCAATACTCAAACGACCATGATTGAGTTTATAACCGTGAAGATAGAAAACATACCTTTAACCATGTTTTATAAAACGTTAACTCACGCGGACCTTTAAAGGGATAGAAATATCCGAAGTTCACGGGGGATTCCCGATCATACCATGTTTGGTGACGGATACAAAAGTAGGTCATTACTCGATGTTGAGCAACTATAAGAGCCAATGGCAACCGGTAATAACCGATTATGTACTTTAGTACACGGCCGCTGATGACTCCTACAAAAGCCCGTGCCAAAGTCAATGGCAACCGGTAATAACCGATTATGTACCTTTGTACACGGCCCCCCGATGACCCCTCTAGCGCATACATATAGTCAATGGCATCCGGTAATGAACCGGCATAATACCCAACAGTACCAGGCCCCCGATGACTACTATGCAACCGAAAAGGGACAACAATCCCGCCTTTAAACCGACTATATGCCTATGGATCCATTACATACTAGTCCTACTACCGAATACATCAACGATACGTATTACTAGTTTTCCAACCTTGAAAACCCCTTTCAATAAACCACTTTCTTTCAAATCCAAGTTTTACCAAAAACTAGGTCAAATCATTTTGAGTTTCAAAACCAAAGATTATTTCATTCTATAACCTTTCCAAGTATTTTAAACCATTAATGGATTCTCAACTCATCGTCTACAACAAAATACTCAAAATCCTCATTTTGACCCAAAACCTCCAAACTTACCCAAATACACAACTACTTGAAATTAAGTTTAGAAGTTAGTAAAATACTACATTTACAACAACTATTTGAGTTTATAAGTTTAGAATTGAACTCATACTCATGCATTTACAAAATGACCCGTAATGCAATAATCTGTATTTTTCAACGATTTATAAATTCCAATACTTTATAGATGCAAATACAACCAAATGGTTTTCATTTAAAGACATTGAACCCAAACAACTCACGCTTATACTTTATTTGCCAAAATGTCTAAAACCCAAGTATAAGCCCCTTTCATGATTTATAAATCCTTTTATACCAAATATGCAACCTTACCCAAATACTCACACATTTGATAAATAACAAATAAAACACGTTAATACTTTAAAATGGACGTTTTTGGCATGTACAAAGTTTTCACAAAGTATCTTGAACTCACCTCGCTAGATTTAGGCTAAATCTAGGTTTTACCCCAATACCAAGTTCCATTCGGTGAAGACTTTAGATCCTTGAGCTATAACTCTAGATTCATGGTGCAATCCTTCCAAGAAGACCTACATGACTTCCAAAACATACACAAAACAAACCCAAGAGAGAATGAGAGTTGTTGGTGAAAAACCGAAACCCTAGATTTGAGATTTTGGAGAGGTGATCTTACCTTCCACCCTATGAGCTCTAAAATCATCAAGTAACCTGAGATATCATTATTTCCATGTTGAAGAGCTTCCAAAGACGAAACCGTAGCACTTTGAATCGCCCAAATTGGAGCTGTGATGAAGCAGTTATGGCCAAATGAAGAAAATCCCGAATTTAACCACTAGAGACCGCCCGCGATCATGCCCTGCGATCATGCCCCGCGATCATGACATGTCATGATCGCCCGTGTCACCCAAAAATGCTTATTTTCATGTCTAATTCACGGTACCACTTGTGCGATTATGAATGCTATCATGCCACTGTCATGATCGCCGGGCATGATAGCCTGGATCATTCCGAAGTGTTTTTCCCTTTTTTCACCCGTTTTGATCCCGTTTCTCGTCTAGCAAATGATACCCATCATAAATGACTTCAAAATAATTATCTCGATGATTCTAAGAGTGGAACACGAGGACCCGGTATTCCACTTTACCAATGGCCCGATTGATGTATTGTGCCATTGTCACTAAAGCATGACACAATTGTTAGGACCACCAACTACTTGGTACCATCGGTGCTATTGTCATAGCCGCATGGCACAATAGTCGAGACGACCATACTCTAAGTACCATCGGTGTTACTTTGAAAGGTGTCACTCTCATATGACACTACTGCTCAAACTCTGAAATTATCGTTCGATTATTGAATCGCTCGGATTAACACTTCCTTCAACTGGGACAAAAATCAGGGTGTTACAACGGCCTTCATATCAGAGGCTATTCCAGAGAGTGATTCTGACTCTGATGCTGAAATCAAAGCCTTTGCTGATTCTTTGGTTCTTATTACCAAACAATTCACTACTAGGTTTGGGAATAGATCATTCCAGGGAAACAGAAGATCTGATCGATCTACTACTTATGCTCCCAAACAAGAGATCTAGAGAACTGAGAAATCTGAAGCAGAGAAGAAAGAAGATGAGATGAAGAAGAAGAAGGATGTATGCTACAGATGTAGCAAGCCAGGATATTATTCTAAGGATTGTAGAGGAGCTCTGGATAAAGACAATACGTACTACAAGAACAAATACAAGTACAATGTCACTGAAAGAGCTCACTATGCTGAGAAAGAAAACTGGCTAGGAGATGAGTCTAGCGGTGATGAGGCCATGTTTTGTGGGATGGCAAAAACAAATGAGTCAGAAGATCAACCTTCTGAATCACCGGTTAGTACTTTCTGTGAATCATCTGAACTTGAAAACACAATTGTGCTTTTATCAAACAATTTTGAAAAACTAAAACAAAAGCTCACAATTGAAAAGAAATTACGAAAAGGTATTGAAAAAACTCTTTCTACAACACAAAGGGAAAGAGATATTTATAAAAGGGAGATGGATATTTTAACAAAAGAAAAACTGGAACTAAGCACTGAAAAAGAAAAGATTTCCACGACTTTAAAAAATACTGAAGTTAAGCTCAAGAAAGAGAACTTAAATTTTAATAAACTTTTGGAAGAAAAAGATAAGGAGATTCAAGCTAAAGAAAGTGACAGATTAAATTCTGTAGCACTTAAAAATTATTTTCAAAAAGAGAGATAAATTTTTCATGTTGAACTTCAAAACAAAAAACTACAGATCAAAACATATCTAGATGCACAAAAAGTTCACGACAAAATTAATAGACAAGTAGGGAGATCTGGACTTGGTTTCGAGGATTTAGATCCCTACACGTGTGAAAAAAAGGTCTACCTTAGATTCTGTTTTCTATATGGGACAAGAACAGAAGCCAGTGTTTCCAACTTTATATGCACAATCAATCTTCAAACGATCAAAACATGAAAATTGTCATCATCAACGAAAACTCAAGTTAAAAAATATTGTATATTCATCTGGAAAAACAAACGTTGATCTGAATAAAATTCAGAAGAAGGATAACATTTTCAAATTTGGCTTGAATGTTCATGTAACTTTAATCCAGAAGCTGATGCCTTTATTCCTACACAAGTAGAAGAAGAGTTACGACTTAGCTTTGAAAATGATATTCTCTCAACTCTGGATGAATGCTTTAAACTTGAACATGAAAATGTTCTGCAAATATCTTCAGAAAACAATCCAGAGATAATTCCTTGTTCTTTTATAGACTTACATCTTTCTAAATCTCCAGATAATTTGGAAGTAATCACCTATCCTTGGGAGACTGATGATCAAGGTGAAGATTTCTTTTATAATTTTGAAAAGTACTTTTCTAATTTAGAAAATGAATCTCCACCTATTTACACTAGGTCTCCAGAGGAAGATAAAAATAAGGATGTCCCTTTCTTATATACTAATGAACCTCTGGAAATCAGAGCCTCTGATAAAAATGTTGAAAAACATTTCAGTGGCATACCGATAATCTTTGTTCCTTCACTAGGACAGAGAAAATATGTATCTATTCATCCAAACTTCATAGGGATGTGTCTTAAAGCCAAATCCTGTCTTGAACTTGAGAAAAAAGAAAATCTCAAAAATATTTTGAAAGCTAAACAATCACCAAAACCCAATCTTCCAAAGTTTACTTATGTTCAAAAAGTGAAATGTAAATCTAATCTCTCCGCTCCTGTTTCAGTAACTTCCAAAGCTCCTAAGAAGGTAAATCAAAGGAAGCATCCGCTGAAGAACATTTCAGATTCTGAAAATAAGTCTAGTCTAGATAGGAAGTTCTATCAAACTACTGATACTAGAAAAGACAGTATTAAGAAAAATTGTAGTTATCATTATCTTAATGAAAATTCAATGCAATCTTTTCTGTCTCAGAATTCTGAATGTTTTTCTCGGTTCTTAAAATTAAAACAATTTTTCTTGCGGACCTCTGAATAGTCAAATGCAAACTTCTGGTACTTCAAAAATAAACCAAAGAAAAACAATAAGATAAAAACGTCAAAGAATAACCCTCTACCTACTGCTAAATCAAATCAAGAGCAAGATAAAAAGCTTGACAAACCCAAAACTAACATCAAAGGACCCATAATGAGATGGGTACCTAAAAAACTCTAATTGTGATTGCGGAAGCAGCATGTGCACATCTGGTATCTTGACTCTGGATGCTCGAGGCACATGACTGGATCAAAAAACTTACTCTCCCAATTCAAAGATAATAGTGGTGGTGCTGTAACGTTTGGTGATAATTGTAAGGGTTAAATAAAGGGCTACGGTACTTTACAAGAAGGTAATATTATCTTATCTAAAGTAGCTTATGTTTCTGGACTGAAACATAACTTGCTGACTGTAAGTCAACTTTGTGATTCTAAAATACTTGTTGTATTTGATGAAAAACATTGTTACCTATTTTCTAAGGCGGGTGAGGAACTCTAGAGAGCAGACAGAAAAGGTAGTGTATATATGATGAATTTCATATCCAAGGATGGTAAAGAAACTCTCTGTCTTATCTCCAAAAAGAGTGAAGTTGCATGGTTATGGCATCATAAAATGTCTCACTTAAACTTTGATAATCTTGAGATGCTTGGCAAACATAATTTAGTAACTGGTCTTCCAGAAGTCCCTTTTCAAAAAGATCACCTCTGCCCTGCATGTGAAATGGGCAAAATTAAACGAGCATCTCATAAAACAAAAAGTGATCATTTTTGCACTCGACCTCTGCAATTGTTACATGTTGATCTCTGTGGTCCCATTGCAATTCAGAATCTCTGTGGTAAAAAATATATTCTGGTACTTATTGATGAATTTTCCAGGTATACTTGGCTCGCATTTGTAGGACAAAAGTCAGAGGTGCCTATTGTTTTACAGAATATGATGACCAGAATCCAAGTTCTTCTACACCAGAAGATTCAACAGCTCAAAAGCGACAACGGTACTGAATTCAAGAATGCCAAGCTTGAAACATACTTTGTTGAAAATGGAATCACACAAAATATCTTTGTTGTACGCACTCCTCAACATAATGGTGTAGTCGAACGTCGCAACCGAACCTTGGTAGAAGCAGCCAGAACGATGCTTGCAGCTTCTAGTCTTCCCATTCATTTCTGGGCAGAAGCTGTAGCCACAGCTTGTTTCACTTAGAATCGTTCCATAATTGTCAAGAGGCATCTCAAAACCTCTTATGAGCTTATCAACAAAAGAAAACCATCTGTCAAATATTTTCATACTTTTGGTTGCAAGTGTTTTATCTTAAATGACAGAGACAAACTTGGTAAATTTGATGCCAAATCAGAAGAAGCTAAATTCTTAGGATATTCGTTAAACTCTAGAGCTTTTCGAGTTTTTAACTTACGTACTAAGACTGTTATGGAAAGCATTAACATTGATTTTGATGATCAAACCCAACTGACTTCTGAGTATTCTACTTCAGAACTCAAACTTAATACAGTGACTTCTGATTATCCTTCAGGCTCCAGAGGATCCGAGATCGATGCCATTTTTCAAGATTTTCTGGGCGAAGAGATATTTTCTGATCAAATACCCAATACCCCATCCTTAAGTATTCCTAAAGTTCTTCACGCCTC
The DNA here is from genome assembly GCA_036898165.1 of Silybum marianum. Taxonomy (NCBI): domain Eukaryota; kingdom Viridiplantae; phylum Streptophyta; class Magnoliopsida; order Asterales; family Asteraceae; genus Silybum; species Silybum marianum. The sequence goes on along the minus strand of CM072533.1, from coordinate 26,745,766 downwards.
TGGCATAACTCTCTCTGGTCCTACTGTTTCTGAAGCAAGTTCCCCTGTCACTTCTGCTCTTCCAATTCCATCACATGACAGTTCAGAAGCTACTTCTGTACCTTCATCTGAGGGGGAGACTTTAGGTAATAATTCAGAATCAACAATTCCAGATGAAGTTATTCAATCTTCTGAAACAGAAGTTCAGGCTCAACACGTACCACAAACAAGGATGACAAGATGGACTAAATCACACACTCCAGATCTCATCATTGGTAGTCCATCTAAGGGTATTAAAACAAGATCAGCTACTGCTAATGAAGCATTCTATGTCAACTTTCTTAGTATGATCGAACCAAAGCACGTTCATGAAGCCTTGATAGAACCAAGCTGGGTTGATGCTATGCAAGAAGAATTACTTCAATTTGAACGTAACAAGGTTTGGAACTTAGTACATTTACCAAAAGGCAAAATTGCTATTGGTACTAAGTGGGTCTTCAGAAATAAAAAAGATGAAGACAGGATAGTGATCAGAAACAAGGCTCGTCTGGTGGCTAAGGGGTATTGTCAAGAAGAAGGTATTGATTATGATGAGACATTTATCCCTGTTGCAAGACTTGAAGCTATACGACCATTTCTGTCTTTCTCTGCAAACAAAAAGTTTAAACTATATCAAATGGATGTTAAATGTGCATTTCTGAACGGTTATCTCAAAGAAGAGGTGTACGTTGAACAACCTGCTGGTTTTAAAGATGCAAGACATCCAGAATACGTCTATCTTCTCGACAAAGCTTTATATGGTTTAAAGCAAGCACCCAGAGCCTGGTACGAACGCTTATCCAAGTTTCTGATCAGCAAAGGTTATGAGAAAGGTAAGATTGATACCACACTGTTCATCAAAAGAGGCAAAGGTATGTTAACTATTGTTCAAAGTTATGTGGATGACATAATATTTGGCTCTACTCATGAAACTGAAGTAGAATTGTTTTCCTCATTGATGGAAAAGGAATTTGAAATGAGTATGATGGGAGAACTAACAGTCTTTCTCGGACTCTAGGTCAAACAAAATGCCGTTGGTATTTTTATTAACCAAGCAAAGTATGTTTCTGACATGCTAAAGAAATTTTACTTTCACAATTCATCACCTATGAAAACACCTATCTCTCCTAGTATGAAACTAGGCCCTGATCCTTCTGGAAAAGCTGCAGATGTTACGGGCTACAGAGGTATGATAGGTTCTCTTCTGTATTTAACTGCTAGTAGGCCTGATATTATGTTTGTGTTAGTCCCATATTACAACAGATCTGATATAGATTGCTCAAAACAACTTGTTTATTGAATATAGAGAGCTTACAGAAAACACACACTTACACATTAATCGACTCTCATGTATGGTGTTCTATGAATGTTCTAACTCTATTCATTGTTGTAACTGTCTAACAGACTCTCTCTATATATACTACAAAGGTAAAGCTACAGTTACATATAGTTAAATCACAGCCCAATTACATTAAGACACATCATCAAAAACTTTATTCAGAAGTTCTTCAGAACTTCTGAACTGTCTTCAGATTCTGAACTTTGTTCTTCACAACCACTTCCGAATTTCCACTTCAGAACCAGTTCAGAACTTCTTCAAATATAGATTGCTCAAGGGGCAACGCCCTTGCGGGGTGTTGGGCTCGCCCCAAGAAATTTTTCGGGAATGCACACTTCTTCCCTTGCCCAAATGCATCAATTCTAAACAACTTCTGAAATTTTAGTACAGCTCTGAACATAATACAGAACTTCTGAATTATAGTCTGTTGATACAATGAAGTCCCGAAGTTTGATAAAACACTTCAGAAGTTAGATAAAACACTTCAGAAGTTCATTAAAGCACTTCAGAAGTCTGATGCTTCAGTTCAGAAGTTTGATGCTCGAGTTCAGAAGGTCGATAAATCAGTTCAGAAGTTAGATAAATTCTTCAAAACTCGATATTTCTTGATCAGAAGTCCGATAATTTCTTCAGAAGACGAGAGTTTATTGTTCAGAAGCCCGAATCTATTGAAACTAAAGTCTGATCCCTTTGCTGTTTATCGGATTCTTCAACTAATGGATCTTGTTCGATATAAAAAATTCAGATACCCTAAAATTTGTCAATTTAGCATCAAATTGATGATCAAACCTTGTTCATAAACATATATCGAGTATTCCTCTTGAACAAATTGGATTGAATCACACCAATTTACCAAAAATTCATAAAATTTGGCAAGAACAGTTCATTCGAACAAGAACCCTAGAAATTCTTAGATTTGTTAAATTTGCTCAATAATCCTTGAAATTGATGACTAAGATTTATTCCATATGAATATATAATGAACATAGAATTAATTTTTCATGAATGAACATCCAAAATCTCATCAATTCATCAAACTTCAATATAAATACTTTGTCACACCCCGCTAAAGCGGAAACACAGAGAGTGATAGTTCAAGATTTCATAGCGATAGAGCGATAACAACACCAATTGTCCAATCAAATACATAACACATAAAACTGAACATTACATCATACCAGTTCAAGTTTTAACAAAAAAAATAAGATGTTCTACAAAACGATTTCAAATTTAAACGTGGTTGATGTTGATGCGCCCCAAACACAAGCAATTTTAGTTACCCTTTCTTACCACTGAAAAGCATGAATAAAACAAGGTCAACAACAAAGAGTTGGTGAATTCACAGGTTTTAAATATTTTAAACATCTTTTGCATAAATGAATATTGAGTAAAATACTTTTATGGCACTTAAATAATCTTTACATCATAAAACGTTCAAGGCATTTTTGTACCCTAATTATAAGTAATGAGCCACCACTAAACCTTTGACCACAAAAATATTTTTAGTTCTACTTCAGCGGTGGACCTAAAGTCCACATGTGTAAAACCTTCATTTTAGTTCTACCTCAGCGGTGGACCTAAAGTCCACATGTGTAGAACCTTCTTTTTAATTCTACCTCAGCGGTGGACCTAAAATCCACATGTGTAGAACCTTCCCTTTTAAGTATAGTGCACCCCTACCTGTAGTTTTCCGGTGGGATTGCTATCCACACCCTACTTTTCGGTTTTTAGGTGGGATTGTCCGTCCAATAGCGCTATCCACATATACCCTCGGCTCCTCACTTAAGTTAATAGTAGTGTACAATCTTTTATGGAACATTTTACTCAATACAATCTATTAGTGTACATGCCTTAGTGCCCAAAATCAACAATTTCATATTGTTTCACATTCGGTAATGCAAATAGCTAAAATATTTCATTTAATCATGCTTTCCACCCCAAAACGTGTAAAATACTTTAAAAATGGGGCTGTGAATACTCACCTTTGCAAGCTCCGTTACTCAAAAGCACGATCCGATCCCCACCCAAAGGCCTAACGATTCCCTAACAAAGAGAAATGCTCAAAACCATCACTTATGGGTCTAAAACTACTTATGGAGGTGAATAAGTCTTAAGCTTATAAATGTCCACATACATCCAACTTGATTTTCTATAGTCCAATTATACATAATGCACATATGCTCGTTAATATAGTAATTTATACCGTAAGTTGTGTTATAAACCATCAAATGATCAATAATTGTTAAAATCAAGAAATTCCAGAATTTTACTTCTGGACAGAAACTTGTAGTACTCAAAATGATCAAAATGTAGAGACTTCCAATATGACATATAAAAATGATTCAAATAATTTATGCAATGCAAAGGGTCACAACTGGCATGGCAGATTATACCATGTTAGTAAATCACTCATTTGAGAAGTTATACTTAGTGTTTTCTAGAATTTTCAGTTGGATTGGAATCATAACTCATAAAGGAAACTTTTGAGATAAGAATCACTGATTTTGAAGAAGTTATGAAGGAGATATGGAACTACGAAGTTGCATGCACAATTCTGTCATTAGCTGACAGATTGCACATTTAACTTTAATAAATTGGTTAATGCCTCAAAACTTCATATTTTTGAATGAAACTGGATTCCTTTGAATTCTAACTCATAAGAGAAAGTTTTAGAAGAAGAATCATGCATTAAAGACAAATAACAAAGGAGATACTAACACACAAAGTAGAGTTTAGCTGCTGGTGGTTTCACAATTTGCACACCTAAAGTATTTTAAGTGTCTTGGAGGGTCAAACTCCATATTTTTAAATGATTCCACTTGCAAACTGAATATAACTCGTGAAACTAACTCTCAAAAGAAAAATTATCATTTTTCATTGAGTTTTGAAATAGATATGGCCATTTGAACATGCATGCACAAATCTGTCATTGGTTGACAGTTTGCACACTCATTTTGTTTCAATTAATTGGAACCTCAAATCACCATATTTTTTAATGAAATCACTGGCATTTGAAAGGTAACTCATTAGATTAATTTCTAGAAGAAAAATCAAGTGATTTGAAAGAATATTAAAAGAGTTATGGTCGTTCAAAGTAGGGTTTACCTACTGTTGAACTTCCAGATGCACATGCATCTTGTTATGAGCATTTGGGGGGTCAAAACTCAATGTTTTTGAGTTATACCACTTGAATTAGAACCCCAACTCAATAAATAAACTTGTAGAAAGAAGATTCATGATATTTGAACATGTTTATTGCAAGAAGTGGACGATTTTTGCACATGCATAGAATCTGTCAGCACCAAAAATCACCATTGTAGTTCAAAAACACATAAAATCATGATTTTTACCCATTTTCTTGTGTTTTATTGTTTGGGTCATAGATTACCACCATTATATGAACATTTTTACATGTTTTTGGTGTGTAATCTCTCCATAAACTCAGAAAATTCAAAGGTTAGAAGAATAAGGTTAAAAAAATGCAAGAAAAGTGGGTTTTTCACCCAAAAATGACAAGAAAAAGGTAAAAGGATGTTTGTGCTTACTTGATTGATGTATGGAGCCTCTACTTCTTGAAAAATCTTGAATTTTTTATGGTGTTTTTCTTTGAAATTGGCTGGAAATAGTGATGGAAGAAGAGGGTTTTTGATTTATGACCTTTGGTTTTAGAGAGAGAGAGAGAGATGAGAGGAAATTTTGAACTTGGAAATGAACAAATGAGGAGAAAAAATGGTTTTTATATGTGGACAAGGGAGGGGGGGGGGGGGGAAGTGGCTGGCCATGGATATGGCCCCCACCCAAGTCCATTAAAAAAATTGCAAATTTATTTCAAGCCCAAAAAAATGTAATTAAAAGTCCATTTTCTCAATTTTTACTTTTTTCCTTCAAAATATAAGCCCAAAAGTGTTTGAATTATATAAAAATAAAAGTTTTATATTTAGCATTCTAAACTATATATTTTATATAAATTAGGTATAAATTAGAGCATTTGGCACTGTATTGGACGTTTCAGACAGTTACGGGTCCGAACCGGACATTTTAAGCGACTACCGGAAATGCTAAGGATTTTTCGGCCATTCTAAACCAACTAACTCCTATTCTTATAACGTATCTAAAATAACACTAATATAAACTTAATAAGAGCTAACTTGGTAGCTCAAATTTGATAGTTGTCACATACTTACTGTTCATCGTAGAGAGAAAAACTTCACTGATTTCATCAATTTCTTCAAATCTGCTGCAATCGATTGATCGTATCGAAGATAAATTGTTTCGATTAGGCTCCGATGCCAATTGTTAGTCCCATATTACAACAGATCTGATATAGATTGCTCAAAACATCTTGTTTATTGAATATTGAGAGCTTATAGAAAACACACACTTACACCTTAATCGACTCTCATGTACGGTGTTCTATGAATGTTCTAACTCTATTCATTGTTCTAACTGTCTAACAGACTTTCTATATATACTACAAAGGTAAAGCTACAGTTACATGTATTTAAATCACAGCCCAATTACATTAAGACACGTCATCAAAAACTTTATTCAGAAGTTCTTCAGAACTTCTGAACTGTCTTCAGATTCTGAACTTTGCTCTTCAGAACCACTTCTGAATTTCCACTTCAGAACCAGTTCAGAACTTCTTCAGAAGTTGTCTTCTGAACTTCTGGATTTGCTTGATATCGAGCACAGAGACTATGGTCTGATATATGATAAGATTTCCATCCTATGTGATTCAGAGAGTGCCATTGCCATCAATGAAAATCCAGTTCAGCACTACAAAACGAAGCACATTGATGTCAGGTATCATTTTATCAAAGATCACGTAGAGAAGGGCACAATAGAAATGTATTTTGTCTCTACTGATTGTCATCTTGCTGATATTTTTACAACAAATATCAGCATAACTGAATCGTTTTTCTTTTTCCCCAAATTCAAAACCCTTCTCATTCCAAATTATGAGAGAGAGCCAATATATTCATAATCAATGTAAGTAAGATATCTGACTTCAGATCTTTGTTAATTGCGTGTTCTTCATGTTTTCATTTAAAGCATAACGTACGTGATCATATTCTGGGATCCACAAATCATGATGATTGTAGCAAGAATAATCATGTAAAGTACGTTCATATTTTCACTTGGCAGTGTTAATATGAAATTATAGTTATATGTGTGTGCTTAATTGCCAATTGTGTACAATTGATGGAGTAGTAAATGAATTCTCATTAAGTAACTGTCATAAGAATTGAGGTTTTTAGTATTGTCATTTTGAGTGACATTTAAGATTGTAATTACGGTAAACTAACCATTGTGGGTCAGGGATATTGGTTAAGTTGAACCCTAGGCTTATTGAATCTTCATTATTTGGATGACGTTTGTCGACTTAGTTATGAATTTTTGCTTTAAGATAGTTGAGCTTTCTAAGGTTAATGATATTACTAGTAGACTTCACAGTTCTAAAACTTTGGGTCTCAACCACATGTATGCATAATAATTTTTTTTTAAAATAAATTGGATGAACTATTTTACGTTTTTCAAAACCTTTAGGTGTCAGTTAATGATTTTAGAGAATGTTGGCACCCTCAATTTAGTTGCATAAAGTTTGCATATGATTTTTTATTTACGTCCTATTATTTTTCTAACATTACAACTACTGAAAATTATATTGTAAGACGGTTTTAAATTTTGAATGCGAAAAAAATTCTTCCAATTTGGCTAAGAGGCATACAAATACTTTGTTTCGAGTGTTAAAAAAAATTATTTAGTTCTTGAGTTGGTTTACATACATGGCGTAAGTAAGTGTATGCTGGAACTAGAATAATCTCTTTGAATTGGTTCGTTGAGCATAATTTATATATTGTCATTTTTAATTGGAATAACAAATACGCAACTTTCAAACTGGTTTTATATCTATGACATTTATGGCCACCTTGCACGACTACCTAGTTGCGGTAGTAAAGTTTTATTTGTGCGTAAAATGATTATAAAGGTTTCATGTTTGGCAAATCTTTTGAAATTAAAAATTGGCATACTTGTCTCGTCTTATACTTGAAAAATCTAGAAACTAATTAGATCCATATATTTAAACCTCTTTTGGAAAAGATATATGATTAAGAATTAGAAAAGTTTTTGGGATTTGAAACATCGGATGACCCTACTTATAGCTGAGTTCGAATTTCGAGATTTTAGTTTGAGAAGTTCTTAGGATTTGGAGTATCCTAGTTATTAAAATGTTTTATAAAGTCATTATTCAGACTTCAGACTCAAACTTCTGATTATTTTTTTTTGCCATTGGTGTTCTTTCCGATCTCTACGCAAAAAAAACGAATTTATACAGGATATGTTTGGAGGCGGAATTGATACTTCTTCAGCCACATTAGAATGGGCAATTTCAGAACTTATAAAGAACCCTAAGGTTCTGCAGAAAGACAGATATTCAGAATCTCGATTACTAGAAGCTAATCGTGAGAGAAACTTTGAGGATGCACCTTCCTATTCCCTTATTATTCCCTAGAGAATGTAGGGAGGCATGCAAATTAGGGGGATATGATATCCTAGTCAAGACCAAGACTTATGAAGAATCGGCTAAGCACTATCTCTGCAGAGTTATCTTCAGAAATCTGAAGATGCAATTATATATTCTAATTAAGTACTAAGTCTGAAGTGTTATATTCAGACGTCTGAATTGAAGACTTCAAAAGTTTGAAGAGATATTCAAAGATTAGACAGAAACTCTAAATAGGCATTGTGATGACGTGTCTTAAGGTCATAGGGTTGTGATAGAAGTGTTTGTATTTCTAGCTTTACTATTCTAGGATAACTAGTTTCAAATGAGGGATTGGCTGAATATGAGAATCGACTCCCAAAGTTCACTGTGCGTTTTATAAGGTGTTCTTGGTTTCAGTATTAATAAAGAGGATGATTTGAGCAATCTTTTACAAATCTATTGTAATCGTGGACTTTCAGTAATGAATGCATATACGGAAATTTGGATGTATTAGATTTATGAGTCATTCCAGCTTATTAATGTAGAGAGCTTTCCATTTCGGTAGTCCTAAGGTCGGAGGGTTTTGGGTTTATCTACTTTGATTGATTTGAATTCATGGATTAGTTGTTTGACATAATGTTATGTGTTAGTGGGGGTACCATCCTAGTGAGTCTTCGTGAAGGAAGAACGTTTTGGTGGTTCGTTCATGTGAGGTGTATAAATTCAGTGTTCTAGTTCCCATATCAGGTGTTTACTTCAAAGTCGATATTTGGAATTGACACATAGCAAACCAGGCATGAAGTAATTATTGGCATAACTGTGTTTATAATATAGTGATTTTTATGATAAGTGTCCACACTCGATGTTGAAGGCAAGAACCGTTGAAGCACTTTGGTGTATTTCCTATTGAACTTATGTGTTTACAAGATAAGGAAATTATATCTTGTGATTAAGGTTGATTAATCAAGGTTTTCATGTTTGGTTTAGACTTAATGGTTTAGAGGTTAAATGCTTACCCATATCTTGTGAATTGTGTAATCGTTATGTTTAGAACAACCGACTCTCTATAGGAGTGTATTGGTAAGAGCATCAAGCCAATACCAAGAATTATTTAGTTAAGAAATTTTTGAGAACCCTTATAGTTGGCTGGCTTTATGACGGTTTAATTGGGATATGGATTCAAAGTTGTGTGAGATTACACCAAGCTAGTGGTTAGGAATTTCATCAAGAAAAATGACGATAAATCTTTTATAGTAATGATTTGGAGGAATTTAGGTTGAGTATCTTAGATAAACCTTAAGTGGAAGTCGGGTTATTGAAGAAAGTTTGTTTAAAGCATTAGTAGAAACGGGTGATGCTTCAATAATAGTTTTGCATGATTCCTTTACTGCCCGGGTAAGGTCAACATAGTAGTAAGTATTCTGATTCGAAATTAAGATGATTAATATTAGTTGATTCAACTTTTGCCAGTATTATCGAGGCGTTGTATATGGTGATGAAATGTACCGCAGCTGAATAGAGGTCGTTAGAAAAGTTTAAGAATAAATCCATTTTAAGCAACAATAATGGATTTGAACAACTAAAGGTTGTAAGCTACTCTAGAGGTAGTATGAAACGCCTAAGGTTGGGAAGCAACCAAAAATCTTAGGTTTGGAAAATGATTAAGCAAGAATTCAATGATCATCCCGTATCAGTACGATGTATCGAATATTAAGTTGGGTTTGTGATGGTTCGTTATGAGAATCAACATGGTAGTTTTGATTTGAATGTAGGAAAATCCTTGACTAAGATCACGTAATGGAAAATTTAAGAAGTTATCGGGAGATATAAAATTATCATTTTCCTATGTATTAAATTGTTGGGAGAGTACGAGGACAGCCTTAGTAAAAGTTCTAATTAAGGTGTTTGGTAGTTGTTTTGGCTGGTTGATCTAAAGCCTACATTTGTTAGCGATTTGATATGAAATTGATTGTTAAGATTTCGAGAAGGTATAGTGAAAGTATAGACTGTAACGTTAGTTGTGAAAGACCGATAGAGCTAACTTAGTATTAGTGCGAAAACTATTTCGTGTGATTATGATGTTCGATTGTTGTGTTAATTGGATTAGTTTCATGTAGGAATGAGTGGCTTCTCTTGTGAAGTAAGTAAATCTCCGAGTAGCTTCAAAAGTTGTGAGTTGTAGGTTGATTCGGTGAAAAATATTGATTTTATTGCTTTTAGAATTGGATCGAATTTGTCGTAATGATTATTTTAGTTGAGATTTAAAATTTGTGATGCTTTTTAGAATAACATTCTCATCCATTAAGAATCTTTGAGGTGTTTTAAAAATCGTAAGTGTTGATATAAGTTAAAACGAGTAATGTAGGTCGCTCGTTTTGAATTTTGTTTTAAGGTATAGAGTAGTTAAGCTGAAAAAGGAAGATATTTGTTGTGATAGTTTTGGTTGAAGAAGGCTCTTAATAATTTAAGGTTGAGTTTATTAAGAAATTATGTATTTTATAAGTTTAATCAGGGTTACGCAATGAAAGCGTCACAATCTGGTAAATATTTGATTTTAATTTTAAAGGTGGTTCAAATAGGAGCAAAACACTTATTTTGAAAGGTAAATAGGTTAGTCATGTAAAAGTTCTTTGGGTGATTATTGGTAAGTTATTTTGAGGCGACGGGAATACCCAAAATTCTTTAATCGACATAAGCCCTCTAATCATATCTCAATTTCGGGGACAAAATATTCTTTTTAGAAGGGGAGAATTGTAATACCCGTGTTCCGATAATTCATGTAAGATAAAGCTAAGCTTAACTTAAAATAGAGGGGTTAGATTGGAATATTTGAATATATGTGTGTAAACATAATAATAATAACAAATCTATAAGCACGACAAATCTAGAAGCACGAAAATACAAGCACGACAAATCAAGAAGCACGACAATGCAAGCAGGACAAATCAAGATTCTCTTATCCACTTAACCCTATAAGTATAGAATCTCTCATTCAATAATTTATAGCGTAGAATCTAAGTGAAACTAAGAAATCATCGTTTAGTTGAAGATTTGCAACATCGAAACTTTAAAGTCCAAAGGTGAGTTTGATAAACACTAAAGGCATTCGAGCATTGTATTCCACCATCTCTATCCAGGTACGGATTCATATCTCACTTGACACGGGGATAGCCATTTGCATAAGGCTTCCTAATGTGAAATACTTTATGATGAACTCTGAATACATTGCTTTCAATTTCTCATTATGCTAGTTAAATGCTATTAAACTTCTTTTTCTTTTGAACAATGACTTGAACTCTAGTTTGGAACAGGGAACCACTTAATCTCTTGATTTGTTGGATCACATTTGTGGTGTGAGCCTTTCTTGTGTCAGACTCTATCATGGCGTCCTCATGTGTATAGTCCTTAAAAGCGGGCTAGAGCAGGTACCGGTCAAATAGAAAGCGTAAGGATCGATCCTAGTTAAGTTATGTTCAGGGCGAGGTTAAATCCACGGAGAGGATTGATTGTGTGTGCCCCACCCCTTTCCTCATCTATGCCTGAATGGACTGATAATCCTTCGGGAACGATGCATCTTTTGATGTAGTTTGATTTTCGAACCCTTGATATGCCTTCGGGCTAGTTGTTTCACTTGATATGCCTTCGGGCCAGTCGTTTGATTTGATATCCAATTGCTTGACTTGACATCCCTTTGTTTCATTTATTTGACTTAATTTTCCTTTGAATTATCATTTATCGTTATGAATTCCTTTTGGATTAATTATCTCATTTTCATGGTTTAAATTATTATTATTTGTTCACTGAGCCATAAGCTCAACCGAGGTTTTCTTTTTCCTTGGCAGATTCTAAGTGGCTGATAGGGACGGGACTTGGGGATGAGAGCTAAGGAGATGGCGGATCTAAAGATAAGCCATTATCTTATGTCAAGCTTGTGAACCTAATTGTGGCACCTTCCGTCTTCCACCACCCGGAACGGGGTGTTACAGTTGACGTTTCTACTTATAATAGGCTTGCTTATTGACTGTCTCTATGTAATAGTATATATAGAGCTAGCATTCTCTGTTTAAGTGTGGAGTAATTTGATCATATGTATCATTGATATATTGAGTGATATACAAATTACTATTGCTTCCGTTTTATACTCTTACCATTCGTATTCTAATCAACTGTATTTGAGTCTTTGGGGATCTGGGTTCCAACAATTGGTATCAGAGCCATCTAATCAATCTATTTATTATTTGATCTAATCCAGTATTGAGAAATCCCCACTCACTTAAAGTGTCTCGATTTTAAGCTACTGTGATTAATTCTACCCTGTTTTACAAGTTTTATTGTGGTCACACAATTTTTTCTCAAATTCAGTGGTATTTCTATCCACAATCTGAATTTCAGTATTCATCGATATATAAATCCAAGCTCAAGTTTAAAGGAATCGTTCTTCAAACTCTATTGTCTCTTAAAATCCTTCTACTTTGTTTTGTTTTTCTCAAACATGGCAATTCCTAACCTAAATACCGTGTATAGTTCCGATTCTCTCACAAAACCTCCCACTCTAATAAGGGAAAAATATCCTCAATGGAAAATTCGCATGCTCAACTTCCTTGAAGGTCTAGATCTCAATCTATACGCCTCTATACTAAATGGTCCTTTTATTCCAGTTACCATTATTCCCAGGGTACCTGCAACTGCCACTATTGGGGAAATTCCAGCAAGGCGGGTTCCTAAAGATAGAGGGAATTGGACTGATGATGACAAAAAGAAGACTGAGGTTGACAAAAAGGCAAAGACACTTCTCATTATGGCACTTCCTAATGATATCTTTCAATCTCTAGATCAATGTACTTCAGCTAAAGATCTATGGGATCAGTTAGCAAACCCGCTTGAGGGAGGATCCAAGGTGAAGAAACACAGAAGAGCTCAGGCGCTGAATGAATAAATAAGTTTTCAGGCCATTCCAGAAGAATCTCTTGAGCAAACATATCATAGATTCAACACATCGTTAGGTCACAAGAAGATAACAATGTGTTGTTCCTCAAACATCTGAACTCTGAATGGTTAAATTTGTCCATGTCATTACAAGCTAACCAAGATCTGGAACAATGGTCTTTACATGATGTGTTTGGAACTCTTCAAACTCATGAGAAAGATCTGGTGCTAAAAAAAGGCAAGTGTTGGTGGTCCCTTAGCCCTAATCTCTGAATCCAGAGTGTCAGGGAAGAAAACTAAAGATGCTGAGAAAAGAGGAAAGAACAAGGCGATATGACAACAGAAGTTTGGTAATCGTTCCTTCCAGAACAACAGTCGATATGACAACAGAAGTGAACGTCCTTCTCTATTCTACACACCAAGACAGAAGCTGAGAAGAAGGAGGAAGAGATGAAGAAGAAGAAAGATGTATGCTACAGCTGTGGAAAATCTGGTCATTAATCAAAGGAATGCAAAAACACTCTCATAAAAGATAAATCTTACTACAAGAACAAGTATAAGTATAACAAAGATGAGAGAGCAAAATATGCTCAACATGAAAACTGGTTCTCTGATCAATCAAGCGATGCAGAGGCCATGTTCTGTGGAATGGCCATGACAACCGATACAGAGGATCAACCATCAGAAACCCCGGTTTGCACTATCTCTGAATGAAAGCTTAAAAGAAAAAACTTCTGAATGAGAAGAAATTACGAAAAGATCTAGAAAAATCATTTGCTCTAATTGAAAAAGAACGCAACATTTTTAAAAGAGTAGTGGATACTCTTACTGAAGAAAAGCAAGAACTTTTTGTGGAAAACCAAACAATTTCAAAACTCAGTAAAACTACAGAAGTTCTGCTGAAAGAAGAAGTTGATAAGTGTAAAAATCTTCTGAAAGCTAAGGATAAAGATATTGAAGTCAAAGAAAGTGACAGATTAAACTCTGTGGCACTTAAAAGTTATTTTGAAAAAGAAAGGGAATTCTTGCACGCTGAGCTTCAAAAGAGGGAGCTCATGATTAAACCATATCAAGATGCTCAAAAAGTGCATGATAAAATAAACACACAAGTTGGGAAAATCGGCCTTAGTTTCGAGGATATGGATCCTTTCACGTGTAAGAAGAGATCAACTCTAGATTCAGGTTTTTGTTTGGGCAAACAACAAAAACATGCATTTCCAATATTATATGGACAATCTATGTTTAAAAGACTCAAATATGAGAATGGTCATCAAGTTCGAAAGTTAAGACTAAAAAATATCAATTATTCTTCTGCTAAAGTTGATCAAGTGGATCTTAAACAAGTCCAGAAGAAAAATGAGATGTTTATTTTTGGTACATTCCCTAATTTAACCTTAAACCTAGAAGTTGAGGTGTTCGTACCAATACAGGCAGAAGAAGAGTTAAGACTCACATTTGAAAAGGATATTCTTAAAATTCTGGATAATTGTACAACTCAGCAAAGTACAGGTCTTAAAACAAAGTCTTGTCAAAACGTTCTAGAGATTTTACCCTGTTCTTTTATTGATTTAAATCTTAATCAAGATATAGATAATGATACAAAAGTTATCTGTCCTTGGGAAAACAATGATCAACTTTATGGTGATTTCTTTGACATGTTAGATAAATTACTCATTAAATTTAAGAATCGTATGCCTACTAGTTATGTTCCGGTTAAACCATCCAGAAGCCTCTGAAAGATCTGCAAAATCTTCTAAGTTAAAAGAAAAATCAACAAAGAATCTTGCATCTAACTACCAAGGACCCATTATGAAATGGGTACCTAAATATCTCTGATTCTAATTACAGAAACAACGTGTGCATATCCAGAGGCACATGACTAGAACAAGAAACTTGCTCTCCATGTTCAAATATAAATCGGGTGGAGCAGTAACCTTTGAAATAATAGTAAGGGTCAAATAAAAGGCTACGGTACTCTACAAGAAGCTAACATTACCTTATCAAAAGTAGCTCATGTTTCTGGACTGAAACATAATATTCTGAGTGTAAGTCAACTCTGCGATGCTAAAATGTTAGTTGTATTTGATGAAAGGCATTGTTACTTGATGTCCAAGGCAGGACAAGAGCTATGGAGAGCCGACAGAAAAGGTAACCTGCACATGGTGAACTTCACTTCTAAAGATGGTACAAAAACCCTTTGTCTTATCTCCAAGACGAGTGAAGTAGCTTGGCTCTAGCATCACCAACTATCTCATTTAAACTTTCAAACTCTTGAATTAGTTGTCAAAAATAACATGGTTGAGGGCCTTCCAAAGGTTCACTTCCAGAAGGATCATCTTTTCCCTGCCTGTGAAATGGGAAATATATAAATAGCCGCCCATAAAACATAGAGTGATCATTCTTGTGTCAGGCCTCTGAAAATGCTACATATTGACCTCGTTGTGTAGAGCCTTTCGGGCAAAATGTATATACTTGTGCTAGTTGATGAATATTCCAGGTATACTTGGCTTGCCTTTGTGTGACAAAAGTCAGAAGTCTGAACGGTATTATTCAACAAGATGAAGAGGATACAAGTGCTTCTGAATAAGAAAATTCAGCAGTTGAGAAGTGACAACGGTACTGAATTCCAGAATACCAAACTTGATGAGTATCTCACAAATGAAGGAATCTCTCAAAGCTTCTAAGTTGTACGCACTCCTCAACAAAATGGTGTGGTAGAAAGAAGAAATTGCACTCTAGTTGAAGCAGCAAGAACTATGCTTGCAGCTTTTGGTCTTCCCACACATTTCTGGGCTGAGGCTGTCTCTACTGCATGTGTTACACAAAAGAGATCTATAATTATCAAGAGACATCCCAAAACTTCATATGAGCTTATAAATAATAGAAAACCTATAGTTAAATATTTACATATTTTTGGTTGTAGGTGTTTTATTTCTAATTACCATGACAAGCTTGAAAAATTCGACAAGAAATCTGATGAAGCTAAATTCTTGGGATATTATCTAACCTCAAAAGCTTTCAGAGTATACAATATCAGAACCAAGATAGTCATGGAAATCGTTAACGTCGACTTTAATGAACAATCACACATGACTTCTGATTAATCTAATTCAGAACTCAAGCTTAATAACGTAACTTCTAACTATCTCTCCAGCCCAGAGAATCTGAAATAGATGCCATCTTCAATGACTTTCTTGGAGAAGAAATTTCATCTGAAAATATAGTCAGAAATCCTCATGTCAATATATCAGAAGTCCTGCAAGCTTCTTGAATCACCATCTCAAGACCTTCTGAGTCATCAAGTTCAAATACATGTATAAAGGAATCTCTGTCTCCTGATACAGAGTGCCCCACTCCAATATGCAATTCCTTTGTGCCTTCATTTGAGGGGGAGACCCTAGGTTATACTCCAGAAGTTGTCTAGATTCCAAAAGAAAACCAACTAAATTCAGAAATTGACGTTGAACCTCCACAAATCCCCAAAACAAGAATGAAAAGATGGACAAAAGTTTGTCGGCTCTTCATTACCCGACAAGATTTCTTGTCACATGACTAAGACCAGACAAGCTCTCGAACCGACTTTTTTTTATGATGTCAGCCACCCGATACATTTTTGCCACGTGTCATTCTTTGATGACCGTACTATTTAAACTCGGGCCCCCACCTGCACTATTCACGACTTCAAAGCTTTTTCCCTCTTTTCTCTCTCAGCATTTCTCGACATCCACTGTTGCACGAATTATTTACCAAATTTTTCGAGTTTTTGTAATTAAAGCACATCACCAGGTTCGTATTTACTTCTAGATCATCTGAATGAAAGCTTAAAAGAAAAAACTTCTGAATGAGAAGAAATTACGAAAAGATCTGGAAAAATCATTTGCTCTTATTGAAAAAGAACGCAACATTTTTAAAAGAGTAGTGGATACTCTTACTGAAGAAAAGCAAGAACTTTTTGTGGAAAACCAAACAATTTCAAAACTCAGTAAAACTACAGAATTTCTGCTGAAAGAAGAAGTTGATAAGTGTAAAAATCTTCTGAAAGCTAAGGATAAAGATATTGAAGTCAAAGAAAGTGACAGATTAAACTCTGTGGCACTTAAAAATTATTTTGAAAAAGAAAGGGAATTCTTGCATGCTGAGCTTCAAAAGAGGGAGCTTTTGATTAAACCATATCAAGATGCTCAAAAAGTGCATGATAAAATAAACACACAAGTTGGGAAAATCGGCCTTAGTTTCGAGGATATGGATCCTTTCACGTGTAAGAAGAGATCAACTCTAGAGTCAGGTTTTTGTTTGGGTAAACAACAAAAACATGCATTTCCAATATTATATGGACAATCTATGTTTAAAAGACTCAAATATGAGAATGGTCATCAAGTTCGAAAGTTAAAACTAAAACGTATCAATTATTCTTCTGCTAAAGTTGATCAAGTGGATCTTAAACAAGTCCAGAAGAAAAATGAGATGTTTATTTTTGGTACATTCCCTAATTTAACCTTAAACCTAGAAGTTGAGGTGTTCGTACCAATACAGGCAGAAGAAGAGTTAAGACTCACATTTGAAAAGGATATTCTTAAAACTCTGGATAATTGTACAACTCAGCAAAGTACAGGTCTTAAAACAAAGTCTTCTCAAAACATTCTAGAGATTTTACCCTGTTCTTTTATTGATTTAAATCTTAATCAAGATATAGATAATGATACAAAAGTTATCTGTCCTTGGGAAAACAATGATCAACTTTATGGTGATTTCTTTGACATGTTAGATAAATTACTCATTAAATTTAAGAATCGTATGCCTACTAGTTATGTTCCGGTTAAATCATGTATCAAGAATAGGAATGCTCCCTTCTTAAACACTAATGAACCATATGAAGTACGGGCAGCAAGACCAGAAGTTAAACGACTTCCAAATCATATACCCCTCTCCTCTGTTCCTCTTAAAGAACAGAGAAAAGAGGTCCCTATTCATCCGGATTTCCTTGGAATGTGTTTACAAGCAAAGTCATGTCTGGAACTTGAGAAAGAAGCTAAACTCAATGAAAAACCCAAACTTAAGCAGCAAAATCTAAATGAATAGCCTCAGAAGTACACTTATGAACAAGAAGCAAAATGGAAGTTTAATGCTTTTAATCCTTCTATTTTAGTAAATTCTTCCAATGAGTCAAGAGAGAATATTTTCAAGAAGAAAGGAACAGAGAAGAGTTCTTCAGTTCCTCAACATAAGTCTAAGCTAGATAAGAAGTTCTTTCGAACAACTAATTCTAGGAATTAAGAACAATTGTAATAATCATTCAAGAAATGAAAATTCAATGAGTTCTTTTATGTCTCAGAACTCTGAATGCTTCTCTCTATTTTTGAAACTCAGACAATTCTTCTCATATTCTCAAAGTTTTTCTTATGGTTACAATAAACTCTTCAACTCGAATAACCAGAAGAAAAAGTTTTTTAAATATAAAACAGGCCATCCAGAAGCCTCTGAAAGATCTGCAAAATCTTCTAAGTTAAAAGAAAAATCAACAAAGAATCTTGCATCTAACTACCAAGGACCCATTATGAAATGGGTACCTAAATATCTCTGATTCTAATTGCAGAAACAACGTGTGCATATCCAGAGGCACATGACTAGAACAAGAAACTTGCTCTCCATGTTCAAATATAAATCGGGTGGAGCAGTAACCTTTGAAATAATAGTAAGGGTCAAATAAAAGGTTACGGTACTCTACAAGAAGCTAACATTACCTTATCAAAAGTAGCTCATGTTTCTGGACTGAAACATAATATTCTGAGTGTAAGTCAACTCTGCGATGCTAAAATGTTAGTTGTATTTGATGAAAGGCATTGTTACTTGATGTCCAAGGCAGGACAAGAGCTATGGAGAGCCGACAGAAAAGGTAACCTGCACATGGTGAACTTCACTTCTAAAGATGGTACAAAAACCCTTTGTCTTATCTCCAAGACGAGTGAAGTAGCTTGGCTCTAGCATCACCAACTATCTCATTTAAACTTTCAAACTCTTGAATTAGTTGTCAAAAATAACATGGTTGAGGGCCTTCCAAAGGTTCACTTCCAGAAGGATCATCTTTTCCCTGCCTGTGAAATGGGAAATATATAAATAGCCGCCCATAAAACATAGAGTGATCATTCTTGTGTCAGACCTCTGAAAATGCTACATATTGACCTCGTTGTGTAGAGCCTTTCGGGCAAAATGTATATACTTGTGCTAGTTGATGAGCATTCCAGGTATACTTGGCTTGCCTTTGTGTGACAAAAGTCAGAAGTCTGAACGGTATTATTCAACAAGATGAAGAGGATACAAGTGCTTCTGAATAAGAAAATTCAGCAGTTGAGAAGTGACAACGCATCGAATTCCGAATCACCAAACTTGATGAGTATCTCATAAATGAAGGAATCTCTCAAAACTTCTAAGTTGTACGCACTCCTCAACAAAATGGTGTGGTAGAAAGAAGAAATTGCACTCTAGTTGAAGCAGCAAGAACTATGCTTGCAGCTTTTGGTCTTCCCACACATTTCTGGGCTGAGGATGTCTCTACTGCATGTGTTACACAAAACAGATCTATAATTGTCAAGAGACATCTCAAAACTTCATATGAGCTTATAAATAATAGAAAACCTATAGTTAAATATTTACATATTTTTGGTTGTAGGTGTTTTATTTCTAATGACCATGACAAGCTTGAAAAATTCAACAAGAAATCTGATGAAGCTAAATTCTAGGGATATTATCAGACCTCAAAAGCTTTCAGAGTATACTTATCAGAACCAAGATAGTCATGGAAATCGTTAACGTCGACTTTGATGAACAATCACACATGACTTCTGATTAATCTAATTCAGAACTCAAGCTTAATAATGTAACTTCTAACTATCTCTCCAGCCCAGAGAATCTGAAATAGATCCCATCTTCAATGACTTTCTTGGAGAAGAAATTGCATCTGAAAATATAGTCAGAAATCCTCATGTCAATATATCAGAAGTCCTGCAAGCTTCTTGAATCACCATCTCAGGACCTTCTGAGTCATCAAGTTCAAATACATGTATAGAGGAATCTCTGTCTCCTGATACAGAGTGCCGCACTCCAATATCCAATTCCTTTGTGCCTTCATTTGAGGGAGAGACACTAGGTTATACTCTAGAAGTTGTCTGGATTCCAAAAGAAAACCAACTAAATTCAGAAATTGAAGTTGAACCTCCACAAATCCCCCAAACAAGAATGAAATGAAAACCAATAGAAGTTGTCTGGATTCCAAAAGTTTGTCGGCTCTTCATTACCCGACAAGATTTCTTGTCACATGACTAAGACCAGACAAGCTCTCGAACCGACTTTTTTTTATGATGTCAGCCGCCCGATACATTTTTGCCACGTGTCATTCTTTGATGACCGTACTATTTAAACTCGGGCCCCCACCTGCACTATTCACGATTTCAAAGCTTTTTCCCTCTTTTCTCTCTCAACACCTCTCGACATCCACTGTTGCACGAATTATTTACCAAATTTTTCGAGTTTTTGTAATTAAAGCACATCACCAGGTTCGTATTTACTTCTAAATCATCTTTAATTCTTGATATTTTTACTTTTATCGAATGCAAGCCTATCGATTTTATGCTTAATTGTTCGGATTCCAATGCTGAACGTAGGTCACACAGTTGATTCAACTGTGATGTCAACGGGTAATCTATGTGATCCCGATGTTTCCCATGCAGGTTCTTTCACCATCAAACCAGAAACTCAAGCTTACATTGATACACAATATAAAAGAGCTCAGGATTCCTTATATGCTCACGAAATTCTTACGACTGCTCAGATGTAAGATTTTGTACATGATATAATTGCAGCTGCTCGCCCACAACGTTCTGATCCGAATCTTGCTAGCTCTTCCCGTCCCAGCTCCAGTCGATCTACTCCACCATCTCCACCGCCTCGTATAATCCAACCGTTCTCCATCACCTCAACAATATCTGTTAGACCCTACTTCAGAAAAGTCTGAACCAGAAAAGTGCAAGTACAAATGGTCAGAAGTTGAACTTCTGAACTCACTCATCAGACACGCCTAGAGAATGGAAGTATAGCTGGACGACAACAAAGGCATCATACGCTATCTTGATGACGTGGCTTGCACATGTTCCGTGTGTCTACCTTTACAACTGAATTTGTTAAACGCTCCAGCCTACATTCAGTTTGTAATAGGATAGAACTTTGACTTCTAGCTTTTGTACATGTATAAATAGATTCATTTATAAATGAAATAGTTGTCGATCTGAAATACTATTTTGGAGAACTATTTGCTTATCTCATTCAAAGTATTGTAATCTTCTTCCAGGTTATTAATACAAATTACAAACTGTTCTTCCTATCATTATTACTGTTTATATCGATTAACTGTTGTTGTTCATATATCTACGTTGCTTCCGCTTATACTTTGGTAATTAGCTCTTTGATTAACTGTTTAGAAAGGGATTTGGGTTCCAACAATTGGTATCAGAGCCATCTAATCAATCTATTGATTATTAGTCTCTTCCATTTGGAGAATTCCCTTTTCTATTCATTAGCATTTTTTAGTTTTCAGCTACTATTCATAATTCTACCCTGTTTTATGAGAAATTGTTAATTTCATAATAATTATCTCTAATTCGGTAATTTTAGTGAAATCTGAATCTCAATAAGAATATTGTCTTGTTTCATATCAATTTGAAATTTAATTGTTCAAAATTTCAAAATCTTCGAAGTAATCCTCTCAAATCCCTGTTTTCTAAAAATGGCGAATTAAATTTTGAACGTTGTTTATTCCTCTGGATCACTGGCCAAACCACCTACTCTAATTCGTGGTGAATATCCACAATGGAAGATCCGTATGATAAATTTTTATGAAGGATTGGATATAGAACTTTACTCCATTGTTCAAAATGGCCCGTTTATTCCAATGACTACAATTCCAAGGGTTTCTGCCACTACTAATACCAATGAAGTCCCTGCACGAAAAGTTCCAAAGCTGGGGGAAAATTGGTTTGATGAGGAAAAGGCCAAAGTAGAACTGGCGAAGAGCTATGGGAGCAGTTGGAAAACCTGGCTATTACAAATGAGATTTTCCAAACTCTGGATTCCTGTGATACTGCCAAAGAGCTATGGGAGCAGTTGGAAAACCTTCTACAAGGTGGAGCTAAGATGAAAAAAAAAACAGAAGAGCTCAAGCTCACAATGAGTACAATAGCTTCCAGGCCAATCCTGAAGAATCTCTGGAGAAGACTAATCATAAATTTAACACCTTAATAAATCTATGTAAAAGGTGTGATATTATTAGGTCTAAAGAAGACAATAATGTCTTATTTCTTAAAAGACTTAATCCAGAGTAGTCAAATCTCTCTATGTCTCTGCAAGAAAATCAGGATCTTGAACAATGGTCTCTGGACGATGTGTTTGGTACACTTCAAGCCCATGAGAAAGAGGTCGTTCAGAATAAAACAACTATTGGTGGACCTCTGGCTCTTATTTCTGAATCAAGAGGATCAGTCAGAAAGAACAAACAAGAAAGGAGAGGAACGAGTAAAGCTCTCATGTCAGATGCAATCCCAGAAGATGACTCTAACTCTGATGATAATATCAAATCTTTTGCTGAATCACTATCACTTATTACCAAACAATTCACAAAAATGTTTGGTAATAGGTCCTTTCAAGAAAATTAAAGAATTGACCGCTCTACATCTTTTGTTCCTAGACAAGAGACTCAAAGGATGAGAAAACAGAGGCAGAGAAGAAGGAGGATGAAATGAAGAAGAAGAAGAAGAAGTATGCTACAGATGTGGTAAGCTAGGGCACTATTCTAAGGATTGCAGGGGAGCTCTGGACAAAGACAAGACGGACTACAAAAATAAATACAAGTACAATGTCGATGAAAGAGCTCACTTTGCAGAGAAAGAAAACTGGCTAGGAGATGAGTCTAGTGGTGATGAAGCCATGTTTTGTGCTTTTTCTCAAATAACTTTGAAGAACTTAAACAAAAGCTTACAATTGAAAAGAAGTTGCAAAAAAGTATTGAAAAAACTCTTTCTACAACACAAAGGGAAAGAGATATTTACAAAAGGGAGATGGATCTGTTAACAAAAGACAAATTGGAGCTAAGTGCTGAAAATGAGAAGCTTTCTAAAGTTTTAAAACTTATTGAAGTTGTATGTCGCATTGATAATGAAACATATTACAAAAGTATATCTTAACAAGCTCTATCTATCAACATTAGTTCTAACCATATAACAACCTATCTATTTATATACAATTGGAAGTGCTAAAGATACAATACAACTATGACAGACAAGTTCAGAACTGCTTCTGAACCTCTTCAGTCTTCTTCAGAAGTGTCTTCAGAACTATCTTCAGAACTTTTTCAGAATCTTCAGAACTTCTGAAGTAGCCACTTCAGAAGTTATGCCTTAGGCTTTTCTTCGTTTGTCTTCTGAGTTCTGAACCTTCCACTTCAGAACCCAGTCTTTTTTTGAAGCTACTTCTGATATCTATCAATCCCCCCCCCCTTAGCTTCAAAAGTTTAAATCATAACTCCAGAAGTTTAAAATTTGTCTAACATTCTTCAGAATCAGACTTCTGTATTCAAGAATAGATTCAATTATTCCAAGCATTTCCTAAGCAAGTTTTCTGTATTTTTCCCTTTCTTCATCACTTAGATTCTTTTGCCTTTTGTTTTGCCTTTTAACCAGCCTATCTCTTATAGCCATCAAAGTTCCATTACAGCACGTGTGAAGTTCTTCAAAAGCAATTAATAGTTCTTCAAAACATTTGCAGACAAATCCTGGAGGCTGAATACAAGTGTGCTTCTCTTTAGATTTTCAATGTTTGGCAACTTGAAGTTTGGTCTGCTCAGATGGACTTTTTCTTGATTCAGAACATATGCAACTTGGAAATCAGTTTTTGCAGCCCATATAAATTCTCTGTAGAGGCCATCTCTGAGAACTGTGAATGATTTTCTGAATTTGGCAATTGAATCATGAAAGGGATAAAGACTTCTATAGACTCTTCGTAAGTCTCTCAGATGTACATTCTGAAAATCTGCTTCTGAGAATGTAGAGATCTCACCATCCTTTCTTTCCACAGTAAAGTAGGCATACTTGTAATTCTTTAATGACTTTACATCTGCAGTAATTACTTTTACAACTGGACTTTCTTTCCTTGCTTCATTTATAGGAATTCTGATTTTCCTAATTATATCCGACTACCACTGCTTCCACCCAAAAGACTTTTTAGTCCAACAGTCAATATAATTGAATTTCTGTTCAAACTCCATGAACATCTCTAGTTGAAAGTATTCAAGGAACATTGTAAAAGCATTTTCTTCAATTCTTTGTTCTTGTAGATGCTCAGATTCAGAAACTTGTGCAATAGGAACAATCTCTTCAGAAACATGTTCAGAAGCCTTTTCTTTTCCTTTCTCTTTTCCTTTAATGTTTTCTTCTGAACTAACAATCTTCTGAAGATAACTTTTTCTGATGTTTTCTCTAAAATGTATTCTTTCCTTGATCAGATAAACAATCTCCTCTTTTATATCAGAATCAAATACAAACCACTCAACATACTTCAGAAGCCAATTCAGAGTAGAAGTGAAGTACTTTGGTATATCAGATACAATGGAAGTTCTGTAAGTTCCTTCCACTTCATACATGAAGCCTATATCTGGATTTGTGAAAAATTTAGTTAGCCCAGTTCTTTCAATTCTAACCGGCTCTAATAAATTCACTTTAGGTAATCTGAATTCCAAAGCTAACTGAAAATCATGCTTAATTAGATTTCTGATATAAACTCCCAAGATTCTTCTAATTTCTGAAACAAGTTCAAAATCTTTTCTTTCAACAAAGTAAGCCAGAACTGCAAGTTTGTCTTGTAATCTTAACTTGTAGAAATCAAATAGAGAGAACTCTGTTAGAGTACCATCTCTTCTTTCAGCTCCAAATTTCACCACATAAAGATTATCAATAAATGTTTTTGAAACACATATGATCTTTTTAATCAAGGTAGAATCATGTAAATCTTGAATTCCATACTCTTGAATAAACTTCTTCACCTTTGAAATATGGTCTTCAGACCATTCATGACTAACAAAATCTTCAAGTGTTGCATGCTTTAAACTTCTTCTATACATATTACAATAAGTATTTTCAGGAAAGATGAGTTGGCTGGCTTCAGAAGAATCATATGTATACTCCTTTTCATATGCTTGATCAATGACAGGTTTTTCAAGTTAAGGCAAATTGATCCAAGGTATACTGATGTAGGATCTGAATTTAACTTCCAACTTTCCAGAAAATGCAATCAAGATCTCATCTGAGACTTCCATATTATGCATGTGACATAGGTCTATCTCTATGTCAAAATGCTCAGATGATTTATTTATGAACTCTTTAAAAACTGCTAATTTGTCATCCAAGAATCTACACTCCAGATTCCTTGGACTGTTCAGAATTAGATAAACCCAACAAAATTGGCATATTAATCTCCAAAGATTTTTAGAAGCTTCATCACTTTCCAAACTGTTTAGAATCTGAGGTTTCCAAATAATCACTTCTCTGTTTTCATTCACATCTGAAAGATCACTAGGCTCTCTAAGGGCTTCTTCAAAAGCTAAGTTCTCATTCAGCATCTCTTCATTTGAATATGGAATCACATCTGTATCTTCTGAGCTTATATTCTTTTCTGAATCATGAGACACCTTTTCAGTCTCATATCCTTCTTCAAATTGCTCTTCAGAAGTTGCATGTTCAGCCTCTTGATCTTCTGTTTCAGAATGTAATATATCTTCAATAACTTCAGAAATTCTGCTCACATTTTCACCAACATTCTGAATTGGTTCAGAAGAGTTATTAGAAGACTGATTTTGTTGAATCTCAACATTTTAAGATACTCTCTATCTTTTCTCCCCCTCTTGGTTATCAAGATCCTGATCATCAAGATTTCTTTTAGAAGTATCTGCTTGAGGCCTGCATTCTAAAGTAGAAAGCCTATCATTCGAAGAAGATTGAGAACTCAGTATTGAAGAAAGTTGATTCAGAATTTGAGAAATATCATCCTTTGTTGCAAAAGTTGAAGAATCTGGCTGAGTAGATGAAGTAGAAGGCATAGAAGTCTTCAGAGAAGAAATATTAGAAACAACTTCAGAAAAAGCATTCAGAATTGCTTGTTTGAAAGATTGAAGATAATTTGAAGTTGTTGACAGAAAGTTGTGCAATTTGTTCACTCATTGTTTCCTCCTACTTATCCAACCTATCCTCCATCACCTTTTGAGAATTATTCGTCAATTCCTTAATGCCCTTCTGAATCTTTTCAAATTCAGAAGTACAGGAATCTTTGAATTCTGAGAATTCAGAAGATGTGTGAAAAGTTCCAAGACCAACAGATGGTCTTGTTTGCAGTTCTTCAGAAGAAGGTTGGCCTGTAGATATCACAACATCATGAATCACATATGATTCTGTAGATGGAGCTTTAGTGATGTTCACTCCACCAGGACTTCCAACCAATCCTTGATATCCAACAGTAGGTATAACTATGGTTGTTGTAGCAATGTGACAAACACCTTGCATTTGTACATCTGAAAGATGTGTGCTTGTGTGAATGAAATCCACATTTAGTGGGTCAGAAGACACAATGTTGAGTGGACTCTCAGACTCAATGTGCTCAAGACTATGAAGGGGGGACATATATCCTTCTGTTTCAATAATAGGTTCTTCCAAATGGGAACCTAATGGTAGATCAGCTGCTTGCCCCATATGTGTTATTGAAACACCCTTCTGTTGAGAGATGGGTGAGTGGCTGGAGGGGTTAACAAGATTTGTCATGGGCTCACTGACTTTTTCAATATTGCCCACCAAAGAATGTGGAGCAATAGATGATGTGGGTGCCCGGCTTAGAACAATTGGTTCACAAGTTTCTTTATCTTTACTTGTGTTCTCCCCTCTTCAGTTCTTTTTCTCACTCTTCTACCCAACCTCTCACTTACATTTTTCCTCTTCACACCATGAGGTTGTTCTCCCCCTTGAACAGCCTCCCCACTCTGCCTAGGAATTCTAGACACCTCACAATGCTCACCACTCCGGTTGGAATCAGGGGAAGAGACTACTGATTTTGGTAGTCCCATTGATTCACAATACTCATTCAAATGCAAGTAAAAAATTTGGGAGTGGTAGTGCATTTGGAAACTGTAACTTTGCACTTGGTGGCCGTAGATTATCCATAGTGCAAAATGGAACATGTACCTCATGAGCTAAGACAGGAATGGCAGGAAAAACTTTCATTGCACCTTTGATGAAGGTTTGAAAAAAATCTCTGAAATGAACTTCTTCAAAACTGCAAATTTGAGTTCTTCAAATATGAGTGAAGCATAATCATAATGCTTGTTGAATGCCACTGCATGAAAAATGATTCTGCCATTTGTTGATGCTTGATCCAGACATGAACTTTTTCTAGACAGGCAAGTGTTCAAGATGGTGAATAGACAATACAAAATTGGGGGTAAACACTTCCTTCTGAAAGAACTTAAAACATTTAAATGTTCAGATAACCCAGCTTCATAAAATCTGAAATCATTTCAGAAGATGATGGAATCGGATCATATGAAGTTTTCCCAACTACTTCATTAGCCTTTGGAAGAAAATGAATGTTCCTAACATCTTCAACAGAAATACAAACTTTGTAGCCATGTATATAGGAGGAAATATCATCTGCTTCTTCATCTATTTCAGCGTGAAACCACCATTGTTGCAGATATGAAGTAGGTACCAAAAATTTTCTGGATAGCAAGGATCTAAGGGAATGTTTCTTCAAAATTTCAATCAAAATCACTTGATCTTCATTGAAATCATCAGACTTAAAGTTCAGGGCACAGTTATTCTTCTTGATGTCAAGTAATTTGTCTTCAGGGACATATAACTTGGACAAATCAGGACCATCACTACTTTGGGCACAAGAATGAGAGTTAGCAACAACAATATTTGATTCAGAAGCCACTTCAATAGGCTCAATTTGAGTTGCCCAAATTTTGTCAGTTCGCGGGTTAGGGTTAGGGTTTGGGTTTGATGGACCAGCTTCAGAAATCACGGTAGTAGTAGTGTCCTGCATGATTTGTTCATCTTCGAGAGTGATTTCCATTGATCCAACCATGATCTTCTTAGGAACAATTTTGAATGAATCATCACTGGACGATCCTTTACTGTCGCTGAAACGGGATTTTTGCAGATTGAACATTCGAAGTCGACATAGTTGAAAATAAGGAAAAGTTTGAATTTGACTGAAGATCAATGAACACAGAGAGATTTCGGAGGGAAAGATTGCTAAAAAGTGAAGACGAAGATGAATCCATGAATTATAAATGTCTGGATAATCGTGGATGGACACGTGGCCGAAAGTAATGGTGATTAGAGTAGTAATCATCATTCATTCTGATAAACTAACCGTTTAATCGACGTGCTTAAGGATTGGCCAATTAAATTAAAACACGTGGCACACGATTTAGTCATTTTAACGGGAAGAAAAGTTATGAGAATAAGTTCAAAAACTTCAGAAGAAGTTCACGACTTTTGAGAATAAGTTCAGAAGTTTGAATGAAAGAATTCAAAAACACTTCAGAACTTTCAAAATAAGTTTAGAACTTGACTTTTAACAATCAAAATCCACAAAAATCATTTAAATCTACAAATTTCTGAATAATATAAAACATTTGAATGATTCAGAAGTAGGTTTGAACAATATGAAAAATAATTTTATCTTCAGAAGTTTGTCCATATTCCTCATATTTGTAAAGTACAATGTGTTATTCACCATTTTAGATCTTGAATGTGATAAGGGAGTACTGAGTACTTGAAATTGAGTATGACTTCCCTTTGAATCGATAATAATTATGATTCTCCCCCTTAAATCATGATAAGCATCAAAGTTCTTAGAGATAAAAAAATAGAGAAATGAAAAAAAAAATCAAGTATGATAAGACAATCAATTATTGGAAATTAATAAAAAATTATGTTTCTGAATCTGAAAATAAAGAGTTCTGAAAACATAACTACAGAAATTCTGAAGTTAAGATTTCTCAGAAATTTGATGAACTAGATTCAGAACATAATTTGTAATTTTGAATTGATGCTTAACACTTACACATAAATATTCATCATGCCCAATTTACTTACCAAGAAATTAAAACGGCTTTCATCAAGTGCTTTAGCAAATAAATCAGCCAATTGATAATCAGTCTGAACAAAAAAAAAATTCAATATTACCTTTTTCAACATGATCTTTGATAAAATGATATCTTACATCAATGTGCTTAGTCTTTGAATGTTGAACAGGGTTTGCAGTAATTGCTATTGCACTATTTGAATCACAATACAAAGGAATCTTTTTGAATGTGTAGCCATAGTCTTTTAGTTGTGTTTGCATCCAAATAACTTGTGAGCAACAAATTGCAGCAGCAACATATTCAGCCTCTGCAGTAGAAGTTGAAACACAATTCTGCTTCTTTGAAGACCAACCCACAAGTCTATCACCTAAAAATTGACATGATCCAGATGTACTTTTTCTGTCTAGTTTGCAACCACCATGATCTGCATCTATGAAAGCTGTTAGCTCAAAACCAGAATCCTTTGGATACCAAAGTCCCAATGAAGGAGAACCTTTGAGATATCTAAGAATTCTTTTAGTAGCAAGAAGATGAGATTCCTTAGGATTAGCTTGATATCTAGCACAAATACATGTAGCAAACATTATATTTGTTCTACTAGCTGTTAAGTAAAGTAAAGATCCAATAATGCCTCTATACTTTTTCTGATCAACAGATTTTCCATTTAAATCAGGTTCTAATTTTGTTGCAGTGGCCATCGGAGTTTGGATACTAGAACAGTCAGACATGTCAAACTTCTTAAGTAAGTCAGAAACATAGTTAGATTGATTAATGAATATGCCAGTGGAAAGTTGTTTAACTTGAAGACCAAGAAAAAATGTTAATTCTCCCATCATACTCATTTCAAATTCAGTTGGCATAATTTTCTCAAAATTTCTACAAAATTTTGGATTAGTTGACGCAAATATAATATCATCTACATATATTTGTATTAATATCATATCATCACCTTCCTTTTTCAGAAATAAAGTTGTATCAACAGTACCTCTTTTGAATTTGGAGTTCAGAAGAAAAGTTGTGAGAGTGTCATACCATGCTCTTGGTGCTTGTTTAAGTCCATATAAGGCTTTGTCTAGAATGAAAACATGATCTGGAAACTCTTTGCATACAAATCCTTCTGGTTGTTCAAAATACACTTCTTCATGAAGAATTCCATTCAGAAATGCACACTTGACATCCATTTGAAAGACCTTCATGTTTTTGTGAGCTGCATATGCAAGAAAGATTCTGATAGCTTCTAGTCTTGCAACAGAAGCAAAAGTTTTATCATAATCAATCCCCTCTTGTTGACAATACGCCTTAGCTACAAGTCTTGCTTTGTTTCTCACAACAATTCCATGTTTATCCTTTTTATTTCTGAAGACCCATTTGGTGCCAATGATTGATTTACCTTTTGGTTTTGGAATCAATCTCCAGACTTTATTCCTTTCAAATTGATTTAGCTCATCTTGCATAGCTAAACCTAGTCTGGATCTTGAAGAGCTCATATGGCTTTTTGGGTTCCATACTTCTTAAAAAATTTACATACAGACATTCATTTGTTGTGGTTGATCTTGTTTGTACACCTTTTGAAGCATCACCAATAATTTGGTGAATTGGATGACTTGATGTCAATTTGTTCACATTTGGCAATGGTTGAACAGATGAAACATTGTTGAAGGAATCATAATCATCAATAATTGCTTGTGTTTCAGTATCATGATTGATGACTGAATGTAGATCTGAAGTCTCCCCCTCAAATTGACTATACTCTACTAGTTCAGAAATGATAGGTGTAGGTTCATAAACAGGGACAACAGTTTCAGAAATGATTTGAACAGTTTCTGACATAACTTGTACAAGTTCAGAAGTAGGAAGTTCTGAATTTGAGGTTGAGATTGGTGGTCCAGAAATATTTGGTATTGATGGTTCTGTAGATTCTTGATCTGGAATAGTTCTTATTAAAGAAGGATTTCGATAATCTGCAGAAACATTCATGGAAATATCAAATACTATTGGCATAAAGTTACTAAATTTGTTTTTAGTAAAGTTTGAGATTCAGAAGTATGATTTGTCTTGCTGTTTTCTGAATCCAAAACTTCATAAACTTGATTAGGCTTGAGTTCTGAACTGTCTTGTTCAGAAGTCATTGTTGGCTCATGAAATGTAACGTTTGTTGTCTCAACGATCCTTTGAGTTCCTTTGATGAGTACTCTGCAAGCCATGGATCTTTGAGAGTAGCCAACAAAGATACCAGCTACACCTTTAGGTGCAAATTTGTCTTGATGCTGAGTATCATTCAGAAGAAAACACCTGCAACCAAAGATTTTAAAGAAATCAATAGAGGGTTTTCTTTGTTTAATAATTTCATAAGGAGTTTTAAGTAGTTTTCTATTAGAATTGTCCTGTTCTGAGTAAAACATGCAGTTGCAATTGCTTTTGCCCACAGAGATAAAGGAAGTTCAGAATATGCCAGCATGGTCCTTGCAGCTTCTACCAAAGTTCTATTTTTCCTTTCCACAACACTATTCTGTTGAGGAGTTCTGGCAGCGGAAAAATTATGTGAAATACCAAAAGATTCCAAAAAGTTCTGAAGTGTAGAATTTGTAAATTATGTGCCATTATCACTTCTGATCTTTTGGATTGGTAGTTGAAGGAGAACTTGACTTTTCTTCAGAAAAGGTATGAGCCTTTCAGAAGTATCAGATTTGAATCTAAGAAATTCAACCCAACTATATCTTGAATATTCATCTACAATGACAAGAATATACTTCTTTCCCCCCATGTTTTGAGTCTTCATTGGCCCACGCAAATCCATATGTAGCATTTCAAGTGGAGCTTTGCATTAAGATAGCATTTTCAGAGGATGGGAGCTTCTTTTGATCTTCCCTAGCTCACAAGCAGAGTTGTGTCTTTCCAATTTAGAAATTGCTTTGAAGTTCAGATGTGACATTCTTCTGTGCCAAAGCCAACTATCATTCTTCATAGTTGTGGAAATATAACAAACTCGTTGTAATTGACCATCAGTTGTGAAAGTAGCAGTATAGATATCTCCAACTCTATAAGCAGTTAACTCATTTTTGTTTGCTGAACTTAGAACATGACAGTAGTCTATATCGAAATTTACCTTCCAATACTTGTCACAAAATTGACTTGTACTGAAGAGGTTATGTTTTAGACCTTCCACATAGAAAACGTTCATTACTTTGAAATCTCCTTTGGAAAAAGTTCCATATCCTGTCACATAGCCTTTTGCATTATTTCCAAAGCTAACTGTTCCTCCATATCTTTCATGATAGTCAGTTAGAAGCTCTTTGAAAGGTGTCATGTGTCTTGAACATCCAGAATCTAAGACCCACACATGACATAGCTGCAAAAGATGATTATTGAGATTTAGTTACCCATTTAAGAATGGGTCCTGTGAGATTAGTCAGAAATTTTGAAGTTCTGAACTGACTTGAATTTTTGAAAGTCAGAAGTTTGTTTAGAACTTTTGGATTTATCATTTTTAGAACTATTTTTTTTTCTTTTTATTTTTGTATTTATTTGCCAATTTAGTTGAAAAGTTCTGATAGATTTCTCAAGATTTTTCTTGTTCGATTTGGAGTTCAAATGAAAATTATGATGACCACAATTAATACAATGAATATGATGCTTCAGAATATTTAAGAAAGCAGTAGAAGTTCAAGAATCAATACTCTTTGATTTGTCAACAGAATTTCTTTTATTCACTTTATTAATTTTTGGTACATCAATTTTCTTTGAAATAGAAAAACAATCTAATTTGTCATTCTTTGGTAGTCTTTCTTCTTTCTTTCTCCAAACTAAAGTGGATAACTCTGTAAAAGATAAAAAATGAGGATTAGTATAAGAAATTCTTTTAATTACTTTAGATTTAACTTCAGATTTAAGTTTTGTATTATCAGAGTTATCTATTGGAAGAACATCAGAGATTAACTCAGAAGTTTGTTCAGAAGGTAATTCAAAAATTTGTTCAGAAGTTATCTTAGAAGATAATTCAGAAATTTGTTCAGAAGTTTGTTCAGAAGGTAATTCAGAATAGACTGAGTTTTTCACCTTGGGCATCTTGCATTTTCTTGCATAGTGTCCAGGCTTACCACAATTAAAGCATCTTGCTGGTTCAGATGTCTCAGGTTAACCAGCTTCTTGACCTTTCTTAGGTCCAACTTCAGATTTTGGTTTTTTCTGATATTTTTTATTATATCTATGAGTAAATTGCCTTGTCATAAAAGCAATATTATCAGAAATTCCCTTAAGCTCTTCATCAGATTCATCCCCATCACACACTTTGGATTTAGTAGAAATGGTCATATTGATATTGTACTTCTTGCTTAAAAAGGCTACAGTTTCATTTGTCTTTTTCTGTTCATACTGTCTAGTCTTTATCTTGTCCTCCTGTTGAAACAGGATGCCATAGACATCATGGATTGATTTCCTAGACAGATTTATAGTAACCATATTATCAGAGAAGCTTGACCACTCATTTCCCAAGTTGTTCAGAAATTTGTTATTTATCTCAGAATTTGATTTCTGAACACCATTTCTTCTCAGATCATTCAGAATATTATTGAATCTATGATATGTGTCAGTGATTGATTCATTTTCTTTATATTTGAAGTTTTCATAAGTGCCCACACAGATATTCAGTCTTTGTTCTTGGGCTGTAGTACTCCCTTGCATCTGGGCTTCAACCTCATCGAACATAGCTTTCGCAGAAGTTAAACTATCTACCCTATTGATTATTTCGTTTGGTAGGGTTAATGCCCTTCTGTCTACTTTAGCTTGAGCTTTCTCAGTAGCAGTGTGCATACCTAGGCTTTTCTTGATTCGTGACGCAGGAATTTCAGGAGTTGAATTAGTTCTTGGAACTGCAGGAATTTCTACGTAGACCTCCAGAGGGTCATTCACGATCGATTGCATCAGGGCTTCATCAATATTGTCCAAGAATTGGATCATCCTAATTCGCCACTGATGATACTCGCCCAGAAACAAAGTTGGTGGTTTAGTTTCTGATCTGATGGAGACGATTTCTTTCGACATTGTTGAATTGAAGTAGATCGAGAATTCACTTGAAATTGAATCTTGAATTTATCAATCAAGAACACCAATAACTGTTAGATCTGACAAGTTCTTCTCTAACTTTCAAGACCAAATGATTTGGCTCTGATACAATTGTTAGATCCCAAATATCAAGAATGCAGAAAGATTTAAAGAATAAGAACAAGAAATGTATTGCTGAAGTTCTATGTCGTATTGATAATGAAACAATATTACAAAAGTATATCTTTACAAGCTCTATTTATTAACATTAGTTCTAACAATATAACAACCTATCTATTTATATACAATTGGAAGTGCTAAAGATACAGTTCAACTATGACACACAAGTTCAGAACTTCTTCAGAATTTCTTCAGAAGTGTCTTCAGAACTTTTTCAGAACTTCTGAAGTAGCCACTTCAGAAGTTATGCCTTAGGCTTTTCTTCGTTTGTCTTCTGAGTTCTGAACCTTCCACTTCAGAACCCAGTCTTCTATCAGAAGCTAAGCTCAAGGAAGAAAAAGCAAAGTTCACAAAACTTTTGGAAGGCAAAGAGGATGAGATCAAAGTAAAAGAAAGTGACAGATTAAACTCTCTAGCACTTTGGAAGGCAAAAGGAGAGAGAAATTTAACATGTTGAACTACAAAACAAAAAGCTACAGATCAAAGCATATTTGGATGCTCAAAAAGTTCTTGATAAAATAAATACACAAGTAGGGAGATCTGGACTTGGTTTCGAGGATTTAGATCCCTACACATGTGAAAAACTGTCTTCCCTAAAATCTGTCTTCTGTTTGGGACAAGAACAGAAGCCTACGTTTCCAATTTTATATGAACAATCTATTTTTAAAAGATCAAAACATGAAGATGGTCATCATCAACGAAAATTTAAATTTAAAAACGTTTCATATTCATCTGGAAAAACAAACGTTGATCTGGATAAAATTCCGAAAAAAGATGACATTTTCAAATTTGGTTCAACTGCTCATGTAATTTTGAATACAGAGGCTGATGCTTTTATTCCTACACTAGCAGAAGAAGAGATAATACTTGGTTTTGAAAAATATATTCTCTTAACTCTGGATAAATGCTTTAAACTTGAACATGAAAATGTTAGGCAAAATCTTCTAGCAAACAATCCAGATATATTTCCTTGCTCTTTTGTTGATTTAAATCTTTCAGAAACTCAAGATGATTTGGAAGTAATTACATATCCCTGGAAGTCTGATGATCAAAATGATGATTTCTTTAATTTAGAAAAATATCTTCCATTTTTGGAAAATCAACTTCCTCCTGATTACAAAAAGACTCCAGAGGTGTTCAAAAACGAAGAAACACCCTTTTTATATACAAATGAATCTCTGGAGATCAGAGCAACTGGAATGAATGTTGAGAAACTTTCAAGTGGAATACCAAATATCTTTGTTCCTCGAACAGGACAGAGAAAACCTTTTATTATTCATCCCGAGATTATTAGGATGTGTCTTAAGGCCAAATCTTGTCTTGAACTTGAAAAAAAAGAGAATCTCAAAAAGAAATTGAATATTCAACAAAAATCTCTGAATTCAAGTCCTCCAAAGTTTACTCCTGCTCAAAAAGCAAAATGAAATCTAATATTTCTGCTTCTGTTTAAGTAATCTCCAAAGCACCTGAGAAGGTTTATCAGAAGAAGCCTCTGCAGAAGAACATTTATGATTCTCAACATAAGTCTAGCCTAGCTAAGAAGTTCAGTAGAACTACTGATACTAGTATAGACAGAAATAAAAAGAATTGTAATTATCATTATTCTAATGAAACTTCAATGAAATCTTTTATGTCTCAGAAATCTGAATGTTTTTTTGTTCTTAAAGTTAAAGGAATTTTTCTTGAGGCCTTGTATCAAATCAAGTGCAAGATAAAAAGAATGAAAAACCCAAAACTAACACTAAAGGACCCATAATGAAATGGGTACCTAAAACACTCTGATTATGATTGCAGAAGCAGCGTGTGCACATCTGGTATCTTGACTCTAGATGCTCGAGGCACACGACTGGATCGAAAATCTTACTCTCCCAATTCAAAGACAAATGTGGTGGAGCTGTAATGTTTGGTGATAATAGTAAGGGTCAAATAAAAGTAGCTCATGTTTCTGGATTGAAACATAACCTGCTGAGTGTAAGTCAACTTTGTGATTCTAAAATGTTTTGTGTATTTGATGAAAAACATTGTTACTTGTTTTCCAAGGCAGGTGAAGAACTCTGGAGAGCAGACAGAAAAGGTAATCTATATATGATGAATTTCACATCAAAGGACGGTAAAGAAACCCTCTGTCTTATCTCCAAAAAGAGTGAAGTTGCATGGTTATGACATCATAAAATGTCTTACCTAAATTTCGATAATCTTGAGATGCTTGTCAAACACAATTTAGTAACTGGTCTTCCAGAAGTCCATTTTCAAAAAGATCACCTCTGTCCTGCGTGTGAAATGGGTAAAATTAAATGAGCATCTGATAAAACAAAAAGCGATCATTCATGCACCAGATCTCTGCAATTGTTACATGTCGACCTTTGTGGTCCCATTGCAATTCAGTCTTTCTAGTAAAAAGTATATTCTGGTACTTATTGATAAATTTTCCAGGTATACATGGCTCGCATTTGTAAGACAAAAATTAGAGGTGCCTATTGTTTTACAGAATATGATGACCAGAATCCAAGTTCTTCTACACTAGAAGATTCAGCAGCTCAGAAGTGAGAACGGTACTGCGTTCAAGAATGCCAAGCTTGAAGCAGACCTTGTTGAAAATGGAATCACACAAACCTTCTCTATTGTACGCACTCCTCAACAGAATGGTGTAGTAGAACGACGCAACAGAATCTTGGTAGAAACAGCCAGAACGATGCTTGCAGCTTCTGGGCTTCCAATTCATTTCTGGGCAGAAGCTGTAGCCACTGCTTGTTTCACTCAGAACCGTTCGATAATCGTCAAGAGGCATCTCAAAACCTATTATGAGCTAATTAATAAAAGAAAACCATCTGTCAAATTCTTATATATTTTTTGATGCATGTGTTTTATCTTAAATGACAGAGAAAAACTTGGCAAGTTTGACAAAAATCAGATGAAGCTAAATTCTAGGATATTCGTTAAATTCAAGGGCTCTTAGGGTGTTTAATTTACGAACTAAGATTGTTATGGAAAGCATTAACATTGTTTTTGATGATCAAACTCAACTGACTTCTGAGTATTCTACTTCCGAATTCAAACCTAATATTGTTACTTTTGATTATCTTTCAGGTTCCAGAGAATCCGAAATCAATGCCATTTTTCAAGATTTTATGGGCAAAGAAATGTTTTCAGAACAAGTTCCAACAAATCCATCCATAATTCCTGAAGTTCTTCAAGCTTCTGGAATTTCTATTTCTAGTCCTGAAAATTCTGAAGTGAGTCCACTTGCAACTTCTGATCTTCCCATTCCATTAAGTGACTGTCCAGAAGCTATTTCTGTGCCTTCATCTGAGGGGGAGACTTTAGATGCTGCTCAAGATTCAGAATCAATTCCAGAAGAGGTTATTCAATCTTCTGAAACAGAAGTTCAAGCTCAACAAGTACCTCAAACAAGGATGACAAGATGGACTAAGTCGCACACTCCAGACCTTATCATTGGTAGTCCTTCTGAAGGTGTTAGAATAAGATCTGCTACTGCAAATGAAGCATTTTATGTTAACTTTCTTAGTATGATTGAACCAAAGCACGTTCATGAAGCCTTGCAAGAACCAAGCTGGGTGGAAGCTATGCAAGAAGAATTGCTCTAGTTTGAACGCAACAAAGTTTGGAACTTAGTACCTCTGCCAAAAGACAAACTTGATATTGGTACTAAGTGGATCTTAAGAAACAAGAAAGATGAAGACGGTATTGTGATCAGAAACAAGGCTCGTCCGGTGGCTAAGGGGTATTGTCAAGAAGAAGGCATAGATTATGACGAGAACTGTGTCCCTATTGCAAGACTTGAGGCAATTTGACTATTTCTGGCCTTCTCTGCATACAAAAACTTTATAGTATACCAAATGGATGTTAAATGTGCATTTCTGAATGGCTATCTTGTTGATCATAACTCCTCTCAGTGATTTGAATATGATTCCTTTATTATACTTAGTGAAATTCCTTAGATAAGCTTCTGTTCAAATTCAGCAGTAGCATACGCTGATTGCTATCAGCGATCGCTGAAGATCAAGGATCAACAAGGTGATCTCTAAAGACATGAAGATCAGCTATCACACCAGAAGACCATTCAGCGGAAGTCGAAGACCTAAGCTGAAGAAAGAGATAATCAGCTAAGTGACCTGAAGCGGTTCAGCGATAGCAGCGATTATCTATTCAAAGTGTGAAGTCTTGTGAAGCCTCAGCAACACTGAAGTTCATCCTTGAACATTCAGTGTCAGCGATCAAATGAAGCTTCCTCTGCAAGATTAAAGTTTGATCTTATCCTCGATGCACAAAAGTCAAACCTAGAACCATGTCAGAAAAGGACGTACGACTTGTCTCTTATGTCCTCATCATATCTGATACGGTATAGTTCATATTCGGCCAAAAGCATGGTTGTCTTATTTACAAGGACAAGCTTCCTATCCAAGCTTGACACGTGGCATGTACCTTTTGTCTTGCATTAAATGCAAGCGGGTATAAATAGATGAAGATATCTTCTTCATCTTCATGCATGCTTTTCTTCTAGCCTCTACCTTCTGCATTTCTTTCTTTCATCTTCTTGTACATCAAACTATGTGTTTCCTTAGTTACAATAGAATAGGTTGTTAACTTGTTCTAATTCCGTTTGTAACTGTAAATTTGTTTATTTTCAATAAACTCATTTAAAAACCAAAATTTGTGTGTTTGTATTCAACCCCCCCCCCCCTCTACAAACTGTTTACTTAGTTTTTAACTCTTGTAGATCCTTATTGGGACCAACAAGTGGTATCAGAGCAGTGTTGTAATCTTTCTCTTTAAAATATTCTTACTTAAATCATACATTAAAATGACAAACCCTAATACAAACTACAACGATAACGGATCTTTAGCTAAACCTCCAAGGTTCAGCCATGGAAAGAAAGAATGTCACTTTTTCTAGAGGGATATGATCCTAAGATCCCATACTATGTAGAAAATGGACCTTTCGTTCCTACAACCATAGTAGCAGTTGTTCCTGCCACTGCTACTACCCTAGCCGTCGCTGAAAGGAGTATTGTAAAAACTCCAGATCGATGGACTGAGGAAGACTAAGAAGTTGCTATTGATGCTAAAGAACGATCTATAATAGCAATGTCTTTGCCTGATGAAGTATATCATTCTGTAATGAAAATGAGAACTTCAAAAGCCATGTGGGATACTCTATGTATCCAATATGAAGGAACTTCTGAGGTTAAAGTAACTAGATGCATAAATCTTGTAAGAAAATATGAGAGTTTTATGTATCAAAAAGGTGAATCTCTATCTCAAATTCACCAGCGATTTAACTGTCTGCTGATTGATCTCAAATCAGTCGATAAGGTATATTCAAACGCTGAAATTCTGACAAAATTCATGGAGGCATTGCCCGATCAATGGGCAGTGTACACTACATGCATAAAACTGTCAAAGAATCTTGAAACTTTGTCTTTAAGTGCATTATATGGTATGCTCTTAAATGAGGAACAATCCCAACTTTTAAGGAAAAATCTTCTTAATGAACGCAAGGGCGCTAAAAGTACTTCTTTAGCACTCGTAACTTCTGAAGGAACTTCTTCTAAAAGTGGTTCTTCTTCTACTATCACCTCCATAACTGAATTAGGTCAAACTGATTCAGAAGATCAACTAACTGATGTGGACATCTCTGAGTTTGATAACTCTCTAGCCGTTTTAACCAACAACTTTAAAAGATTTGCTAGAAAGAGCAATTTTCGAAAATCTTCTAACCTCTCTGACTCTGAAAAAACAGAAAACGTTGCCTGCTGAAAAAGCCTCAGCAATCAGTTTCAACTGTCAGAGAAAGGGCCATTTTGCAAGTGAATGCATGTCGAAGAAAGTTGCTGCTCCCACTACCTCCCATACTTCTGATAAACAGGAAAAGTATTTGAAAATGAAAAACAAATACAGAGATATGAAGAAAAACCAGCAAAAAGGCAAAGGCCTTGTCGCTAAAGAAGTTGACTGGGATGCTGAAGATGACTGGGCCAAGACCTCTGAAGAGTCTGGTTCAGATGAAGAAGATCTTGCCTTTCTCTGTCTAATGGCAAGAATAGAGGATGCTGAAGAAGTCTCTGAAACTTCTTCCTCTGAGTCTCCATTTGCTCAGGTAAACATTCCCTTTGACTCCTTACTCTCTGAAAAAGACAACTTGTCGGCTCTCGATGCAATGACTGTTGATTTTTACAATGCTTTGAATGGAAAGATAAAAGCTGAGAAAATTAACACTGACTTATCTGAACAATTAAAAAATTGCCACATAAGAATCAAAGAACTTTCCAAACTTGAGGATTCTCTCAAAGACCAAGTTTTTGCAAATCAAACAATAAGTATTGAGAAACAACAATGTAACATCCGTCAAATTTAAGCTTCTAGATTAGTATTTATTAAGCCCTTGTTTGTGTTATTTTAGATAACTTATAAGAATAGGAGTTAGTTAGATTTGATTGGCCGAAAAATTTCTAGAGTTCCCGATAGTTGCTTAGAAAGTCCGATTCGGACCCGTAATTATCTGAAACGTCCTATATATTGCCAAATGCTCTAATTTATATCCAAATTAAATAAAATATATAGTTTTAGTGTTTTAAATATAAAACTTTTATTTTTATAGAATTTAACCACTTTTGGGCTTGCATTTTGAGGAAAAAGGTCAAAATTGAGAAAAATGACATTTTAAAACATTTTGGGCCTTACATTTATTTAATTTAATAAAATAATATATGAAACACCATGGTTTTGGGCCCCCATGGCCGGCCTCCCCCCATACCCCACATATAAATACAATTTTTTTTCTAAAATCCCTCATTTTTACATTTCAAAATCAAGATTTTCCCTTCTCTCTCTCTCTAAAAACTCAAGGGACACTCCAAGAGCATCTCCTTCATCCAAACTCCAGCCAAATTCAAGCTCATTTCATCATCAAAATTCAATATTCATCAAAGCCTTGAAGCTCTAGTCATCAATTAAACAAGGTAACAACATTACCCTCATCATTTCTTACAAATTTTGTTGAAAACCCTATTTTTTTTGGTGTTCTTTGTTGTTTTTTTCAACCATCCACGAATTTGTTAATTCTAAGGGGAGATTATACACCAACATATGTGAAACATATCTATGATAGTGATAATCTATGACCCAAACACATAGAACACAATAAATCTAAGCAAAAACACATTTGCATGGTGGATTGGTTCATAAAAATGCATTTTTGGTGCTGACAGATTATACATCAGTGATTATGTCGCCCATTTCTGTAAAATTTCTTGTTCAAAAGACATTATTTTTGTTCTAAAAGTTTACTTATTGAGTTGGGGTTTTAATACAAGTGGTCTCTCTCAAAAACATTGAGTGTTGACCCCCTAAACACACAAAACAAGTTGGATGTGCATCTGGGCGTTTTTCAGTAGGTAAACCATACTTTAAACAACCATAACTCTCTAAATAATCATTCAAATCACTTGATTTTTCTTCTGGAATTCAATATACTGAGTTAGCTTTCAAATGCATTTGGTCTCATTCAAAAATATGAAGATTTTACCATTTGAAACCTTGAAACAAATTTGTTGTGCAAAGAATACAATCTGGACAGATTGTTGCATGTGTATTAAAAATGCTATAACACCCTCAAAACTCTATGAAAAAGGATGATTTTTCTTTTGAGAGTTATTTTTATGAGTTATCATTACAACTAAAGTTGTTTCACTCAAAAATATGAAGTTTTGAACCTCCAAACATCCAAAATATTTTGGTTGTGCAACAGTGAACTCACCAGTAATTGAACCCTACTTTGCATGTTTGTATCTCTTTGATTATTTAGTCAAATTGCATGATTCTTCTTCTGAAGTTTTCTTTTATGAGTTAGGGTTCATATGAATCTGGTTTCATTCAAAAATATGAAGTTTTGAGGAATTAACCAACTTATTTAAGTTGAAAGTGCAATCTGTCAATCAATGATAGATGTGTGCATGCAACTTTGAGGTGTCATATCTCCTTCATAACTCATCCAAATTGAGTGATTCTTCTTTTATAAGTTCCCTCCATATGTTATGTTTACATTCCAACTGGAATTTCTCAAAAACATTTAGTAGAACTCCTCAAATGGTTGTTTTACTAACAGTGTGTAATCTGCCATATCTGCTGTGTCGCATAGTTTTGTGTAAAGTATTTGAACCCTTTTTACATCTTTTTAGAGCATGAAATTTGGTCAAAATGACCTTAACTCAGTAAGGTATCATATATAAAAATATGGGAAATTTTATCATTTTAGATATTACTCTAAACTAACCATTTTTAAGACCTATAGTTTCTGTCAGAAAATGAAAATGCTTAAATGTTTGATTTTATGAATTTTATTCCTTTGAAGGACTATAATGTTACATTTTCGGTATAAATTATCATATTAAAGAGCATATGTGCATTATGTATAACGGGACTATAGATAATCAAGTTGGACATGTAAGGACTTATAAGAATTCTCTTAGCAATCGTTAGTCATATAAGTGGTCATTTGGGTATTTTGCTTTGATAGGAAAGCGTTAGGCGTCAAGCGGACGTCTCTTGTATTTAATTGGAAGCATTTGCTAAAAGGTGAGTATTCACAGCCCCTCTTTTAATGTTTTATATGTTTTGGGGTGAAAAGCATGTTTAAAGTTGAATCTTGATTGATTTACGTAAAAGAATGTGAAATTGTTGATATGAGCACTAAGGCATGTACACTAGTAGTTTGTATTTGAGTAAAATGTAACATAAAAGTTTGTACACTACTATTAACTCAAGTGAGGAGCCGAGGGTATTTGTGGATAGCGCTATTTGGACGGACAATCCCACCTAAAAACCGACAAAGTAGGGGTGTGGATAGCAATCTCACCTAGAAACTACAGTTAGGGGTGCACTATACCTATAAAAACGAAGGTTCTACATATGTGGGGTTTTAGTCCCACCGTTAAGGTAGAATTATAAAAAGATATTTTTGTGTGGTCGAAAGGTTTAGTGGTGGCTCGATACTTGCTATGAACTAGAGTACATTATGCCTTGACACGTTTCTCAATACAAGAATTAATTAAATGCTCATAAATTTCACTATTTTATACTTGGTGTGAACGTTCGTTCCACAAGAATTGAAAACTGCATAAAAACTGTTTTGTGCATATGAAAACCTGTGAACTCACCAACTCTTTGTAGTTGACCTTGTTTTATCATGCTTTTCAGGGGTAATAAGTAAGCTTCTGTAGATAAAGCTTAGTAAGGATCTAAAAGTGTACCGCGTGAAGACTTGAACGTTTTTGTAAAGACTACTTCTTTTAATTATGGATTGTTGTAATTTTACTTAAAGAACAATATGTAAAACCTCTATTATATTCTAAATGCCTATGGTTGTTTATCTAAATCTGTGGCTGTGTCATCGTTAGAGCTGTCGCGCCTCGTGTTTCCGCTTTAGCGGGGTGTGACAGATTTGGTATCAGAGCCATAGGTTATAGAGAAAGTTGGTTTTTCTTTGGAAAGCCTCAACTATAGCCAAAAACAACAATCAAAGATTATAAACATAGTATTATTATGACTGAGTCTGGGGTGTATTATTGGATCTCAATTAAACAGAGTCTGATCACCTTTGTTTCATTAAGGGACGATGCATACAAACTAGAAATAGTTATAGTAAGAGTATGTTCAAAATGATTTATATATATATATATATATTTACAAAAATCACGCGTGGTACGACTAGCCAATAGTGTAGTATAGGCATCTACACTAATGCTCCTAGAGATTAGGTACACTATTAACTACTTGCATACGTAGACTCTAAGAATTGTTCATATCTCAGTATCACGATGTCATCATCATCATCTTCGTCTTCTTCTAGCATGGAGTAATCAGCCGACAAATCGGGATATGTTACCGGACGTCCCCGCAGCAATCCATCCCACAGAAACACTAATCCCGAGAGGGAAATTACTAGTGAAAGGAGGCAGAACAACCAACTTGAAGCATCACCCGCTTCAGCATTACCTCAACTCGCATCAACAAATCCCGAAACGAACTGGGTATGGACTAGGGAAACTGCTAATTAAAACGGATATGAATTCCTAGGAGAGTAGCACTAACCTCAACGCAACCCCACACTAGGACACCCCGGTGGTACAAGTAGTACCAATAGGATACCTGCTCGGCATGAACCGGGAAGAGGCTCGGTGTATGCATGCCATGTCACTAGATATCCATGACTGCAGAGCTAGGGTATTAGCAGGGACAGTCATTGACAGGTTTAGTGGAACTGGCTGACCTTGTGTACGAGTGTTCAACTCGAGCGTGGTAAAACGCCCATGCAGCCAGGAAGACTGGAAGAAGAGTGGAGATTGTGTGCTTGATGGCCAGTGTTATGGTGACAGTGTTAGTATTACTAGTCCTGGTCCTTG
Source organism: Silybum marianum (assembly GCA_036898165.1). NCBI lineage: Eukaryota > Viridiplantae > Streptophyta > Magnoliopsida > Asterales > Asteraceae > Silybum > Silybum marianum. The sequence goes on along the minus strand of CM072533.1, from coordinate 26,701,172 downwards.
CTTGTTTTTGCTGACGTGATCCCCTTGCAAACATTTTCATTTATGAATCATGTACTTTGGATTTCCGTGAATGTTTACTCGCACTTTAAGATCATGTGGTATCGCTTTTTTTTTGTTTGTGATGTTCTTTGTAATATTTGAATTTTGATGAACAAGTTCTCTTATGCAAACTTTTAAAGTGACATGATCACTTATTGTAAATTTAAATTCTCAATTTTTTGAAACATCAAAAATCTACAACTAATTTTTTTTTTAAAAAAAACAGTTTTACAATCAAGGTTGTACAAAATTTTAATCAAACCAATTTTTTTTTTCTTCCAAATATGTTTCTAAAATCTTGCCTACAAGGACATCCTAATGCAACATGGGAGAGAATCCTGAACACTAAACACCGAACATAACACAACTCACCGCACAACGAATTCAGCAAGGAAAGAGGGTTGGTAGTAGTTCATGGAGGAATTATAAACCAGCAAGAAATTTTGGAGTAAGGACCTCAGGAACATAGGCAGCATCGTGGACCCACATCGAAGTGTAACAAGTTTTACACTCACCATGCGAGCCTGCCTTGTTTGTAAGAAGATAGGGCACTACACTAAGAACTATAGGATGGACAAAGGACTCCAGGAAGGAAGAAGAGCGTGTTTTGAGTACAGAAGTCAGGACCACTTCCGGAATATGTGCCCAAGGTTGAGTAGAGTAACAGTCAATAACAATACCGGGAATCAGGCAACACGAGCTAACCAAGGGAACCAAGGAGGACAGGCTAGAGGACAGACATTTTCTATAAGAATAGAAGAGGCACGTCGGAATCCTAACGTGGTCATAGGTACGTTTCTCCTAAACAAACGGTATGCAACAATACTATTTGACTATGGAGCATATAGGAGTTATGTATCACTAGAATTTAGGACAAAGGTAAATTTAAGATTCCAAAACTTGAAAAGAGGTATACGTTATTGAATATGCCATCGGGCAGGAAAGTAGAGCCAAAGACGTAATTATGAACTGTACCTTAAATTTGGCCAAAAAGGACTTTGGTATGGACTTAACTCCAATCAAGTTAGGAAGCTTTGATGTAATTGTGGGTATGGACTGGTTGTCCAACAACCGAGAAATTTGGAATTCTTTGCTACGAAAAGATCGTTCGAGTTCCACTACTCAAAGGAGGAATTCTTGAAGTACATGGAGAGAAGCCAAGAAGGAATATTAATAAAAATGGTGACGTGTATGAAGATGCGAAGATATTTGAGAAAGGATTGCATTGCATTTTGGCTCATGTTGTGGATAAGAAGAACAAAGAGAAGAGTATTCAAGATCTTCCGATAATACGGGATTTTTCTGAGGCATTCCCAGATGAGTTGCCGGAATACCCCCACCAAGACAAGTTGAATTCCACATTGACTCAATTCCAGGAGCTGCGCCTGTGGCGAAATCACCTTATGATTTGGCACCATCATAAATGAAGGAATTATCAGAACAACTTCGAGAGCTGCTCGATAAAGGATTCATTAGGCCTAACTCGTCACCTTGGGGAGCTCCAAATGTTCAAATGTTCATGGACTATAGAGAACTCAATAAGTTGACTATCAAGAACCGATACCCACTTCCTCGAATAGATCACTTATTTGATCAAATACAAGGTGCTACATACTTCTCAAAGATCGATCTTCGATCGGGGTATCATCAAATGAGGGTCCGTGTAGAGGATATTCCCAAAACGGCTTTTAGGACTCTCTACGGCCATTATGAGTTCCTAGTTATGCCCTTTGGATAAACAAACGCACCAGCAGTCTTCATAGATTTGAAATAGAGTATGTCGACCATATCTAGACAAGTTCGTGATCGTGTTCATAGATGACATACTCATTTATTCTCGCGATAAGGAGCAGAAACAACACCTGAGGTTGATACTAGAGTTGCTCAAGAATGAAAAGTTGTACGCCAAGTTCTACAAATGCGAAATCTGGATTCGTGATGAACACTTTCTTGGCCATGTAGTAAATGAGAAAGGAATTCATGTCGATCCGGCTAAGATTGAAGCCATTAAGAACTGGGAAGCCCCGAAGACACCAACATAGATTCGTTAGTTTCTTGGATTGGTAGGCTATTACCAGCAATTTATCGCAAATTTCTCCAAGATCGCAACCACTGACGACACTAACCCAAAAGGACAAGAAATTCAATTGGGGAGAAAAAGGAGAGGAAGCATTCAAGACACTTAAGCACCAGTTATGTAATGCATCGAATTTCACACTAACAGAAGGAATGGATAACTTTGTAATTTACTGCGATGCTTCACATCAAGGATTGGGATACGTACTAATGCAAAAAAAACAAGGTTATTGCATATGCATCAAGACAACTGAAGGTTCACGAAAAGAATTACACCACCCGTGACTTGGAGTTAGGAGTGGTGGTGTTCGCACTTAAAATCTGGAGACATTATCTTTACGGCACTAAATACACCATTTTCACCAATCACAAGGCCTTCAACACATCCTTGATCAAAAGATGCTCAATATGAGGCAAAGAAGATGGGTTGAGTTACTTAGTGACTATGATTGTGAAATAAAGTACCATCCGGGCAAGGCTAACGTAGTAGCCGATGCATTAAGTAGGAAAGAAAGAGTAAAACCGTCAAGAGTAGGAGCTATGGGAATGTTTGTTCAGACGAGTTTAAAAGCTCAAATTCTTGAGCACAAGAAGAATCGTTGAAAATAGAGAATCTGAAGAACGAGACCCTACATCACTTGGAAAATAAATTTCAAACAAAGTCCGATGGGGTACATTACCTTGAAAAAGAGTTTAGGTACCAAAGGTTAGTAATATACGATCAACCATTTTGGATGAAGCCCATTGATCAAGATATTTGGTTCACCCAGGAGCGGATAATATGTACAAAGACCTAAAGGAATAATACTAGTGGCCAGGAATGAATAAAGACATTGTTTTGTGCGTAAACAAGTGCTTAACCTGTGCTCAAGTCAAGGCTGAACATCAGAAACTAGCTGGTCTACTTCAACAACTCGAAATTCCCCAATGGAAATGGGGCAAATAACCATGGAGTTCGTAACTAAGCTACCCAGAATTGGGAAAGGACATGATTCTATATGGGTTATAGTAGATCGACTTACAAAATCAGCTCATTTCATTCCCATTCGTGAAGATTGCAGTATGGAAAAAAAATGTGCACAAATTTACATTAATGAAGTCATTTCGCGTCATGGGGTACCTATTTCTATTATCTCGGATAGAAGTACTCGTTTTACGTCACAATTGAAGCAATCACTCCAAAAAGCATTGCGTACGCAATTGGATTTGAGCACTGCATATCATCTTCAAACAGATGGACAATCGGAGAGAACCATTCAAACGCTAGAGGATATGTTGCGTGCGTGCGTAATAGATTTAGGTGGGAGTTGGGATACCCACCTGCCATTTGTTGAATTCTCCTATAACAAAAACTACCACACCAACATTCAGTGTGCGCCATACGAAGCCTTATACGGATGCAAGTGTAGATCACCACTTAGTTGGTTGGAAATTGGTGACAGGAAACTGACCGGTCACGATATCATCAAGGAAACCACTGACAAGATCTCAATTATCAAGGAAAGGCTCAAGACAGTAAGAAATCGTCAAAAGAATTATGCGGATAGTCGGAGAAAGCCGTTAGAGTTCCAAGTAGGTGATAAAGTGATTCTAAAAGTATCGCCAAGGAAAGGACTAGTACACTTCAGGATGAGAGGCAAGATGGGTTCTAAATACACTGGCCCATTTGTAATACTTGAAAGAATCGGGCCAGTGGCGTACAAGTTAAAGTTACCACAAGAGCTCAGTGCCATTCATGATACATTTCATGTATCGAATCTCAAGAAATGCCTATCTGACAAATCGTTAGTATTACCATTGGAGGAGATTCAAGTCAATGAACAAATGCGCGTTATGGAAGAACCAGTTGAAGTTCTTGACCGAGATATCAAACGATTAAGGCATAATAAGATTCCGATTATAAAAGTTCATTGGAACTCAAAGTATGGGCTGGAATTTACCTTGAAGCAAGAGGATTTCATGAAAGGCAAATATCATCATTTGTTTGCAAAGAAATCCATTGGAAGTAGCAGTCATTAAATTTCGGGACGAAATTCCTCTAACAGGGGGAGACTGTAACATCCGTCAAATTTAAGCTTCTAGATTAGTATTTATTAAGCCCTTGTTAGTGTTATTTTAGATAAGTTATAAGAATAGGAGTTAGTTAGATTTGATTGGCCGAAAAATTTCTAGAGTTCCCGATAGTTACTTAGAAAGTCCGATTCGGACCCGTAATTATCTGAAACGTCCTATATATTGCCAAATGCTCTAATTTATATCCAAATTAAATAAAATATATAGTTTTAGTGTTTTAAATATAAAACTTTTATTTTTATAGAATTTAACCACTTTTGGGCTTGCATTTTGAGGAAAAAGGTCAAAATTGAGAAAAATGACATTTTAAAACATTTTGGGCCTTACATTTATTTAATTTAATAAAATAATATATGAAACACCATGGTTTTGGGCCCCCATGGCCGGCCTCCCCCCATACCCCACATATAAATACAATTTTTTTTCTAAAATCCCTCATTTTTACATTTCAAAATCAAGATTTTCCCTTCTCTCTCTCTCTAAAAACTCAAGGGACACTCCAAGAGCATCTCCTTCATCCAAACTCCAGCCAAATTCAAGCTCATTTCATCATCAAAATTCAATATTCATCAAAGCCTTGAAGCTCTAGTCATCAATTAAACAAGGTAACAACATTACCCTCATCATTTCTTACAAATTTTGTTGAAAACCCTATTTTTTTTGGTGTTCTTTGTTGTTTTTTTCAACCATCCACGAATTTGTTAATTCTAAGGGGAGATTATACACCAACATATGTGAAACATATCTATGATAGTGATAATCTATGACCCAAACACATAGAACACAATAAATCTAAGCAAAAACACATTTGCATGGTGGATTGGTTCATAAAAATGCATTTTTGGTGCTGACAGATTATACATCAGTGATTATGTCGCCCATTTCTGTAAAATTTCTTGTTCAAAAGACATTATTTTTGTTCTAAAAGTTTACTTATTGAGTTGGGGTTTTAATCCAAGTGGTCTCTCTCAAAAACATTGAGTTTTGACCCCCTAAACACACAAAACAAGTTGGATGTGCATCTGGGCGTTTTTCAGTAGGTAAACCATACTTTAAACAACCATAACTCTCTAAATAATCATCCAAATCACTTGATTTTTCTTCTGGAATTCAATATACTGAGTTAGCTTTCAAATGCATTTGGTCTCATTCAAAAATATGAAGATTTTACCATTTGAAACCTTGAAACAAATTTGTTGTGCAAAGAATACAATCTGGACAGATTGTTGCATGTGTATTAAAAATGCTATAACACCCTCAAAACTCTATGAAAAAGGATGATTTTTCTTTTGAGAGTTATTTTTATGAGTTATCATTACAACTAAAGTTGTTTCACTCAAAAATATGAAGTTTTGAACCTCCAAACATCCAAAATATTTTGGTTGTGCAACAGTGAACTCACCAGTAATTGAACCCTACTTTGCATGTTTGTATCTCTTTGATTATTTAGTCAAATTGCATGATTCTTCTTCTAAAGTTTTCTTTTATGAGTTAGGGTTCATATGAATCTGGTTTCATTCAAAAATATGAAGTTTTGAGGAATTAACCAACTTATTTAAGTTGAAAGTGCAATCTGTCAATTAATGATAGATGTGTGCATGCAACTTTGAGGTGTCATATCTCCTTCATAACTCATCCAAATTGAGTGATTCTTCTTTTATAAGTTCCCTCCATATGTTAGGTTTACATTCCAACTGGAATTTCTCAAAAACATTTAGTAGAACTCCTCAAATGGTTGTTTTACTAACAGTGTGTAATCTGCCATATCTGCTGTGTCGCATAGTTTTGTGTAAAGTATTTGAACCCTTTTTACATCTTTTTAGAGCATGAAATTTGGTCAAAATGACCTTAACTCAGTAAGGTATCATATATAAAAATATGGGAAATTTTATCATTTTAGATATTACTCTAAACTAACCATTTTTAAGACCTATAGTTTCTGTCAGAAAATGAAAATTCTTAAATGTTTGATTTTATGAATTTTATTCCTTTGAAGGACTATAATGTTACATTTTCGGTATAAATTGTCATATTAAAGAGCATATGTGCATGATGTATAACGGGACTATAGATAATCAAGTTGGACATGTAAGGACTTATAAGCATTCTCTTAGCAACCGTTAGTCATATAAGTGGTCATTTTGGTATTTTGCTTTGATAGGAAAGCGTTAGGCGTCAAGCGGACGTCTCTTGTATTTAATTGGAAGCATTTGCTAAAAGGTGAGTATCCACAGCCCCTCTTTTAATGTTTTATATGTTTTGGGGTGAAAAGCATGTTTAAAGTTGAATCTTGATTGGTTTACGTAAAAGAATGTGAAGTTGTTGATATTAGCACTAAGGCATGTACACTAGTAGTTTGTATTTGAGTAAAATGTAACATAAAAGTTTGTACACTACTATTAACTCAAGTGAGGAGCCGAGGGTATTTGTGGATAGCGCTATTTGGACGGACAATCCCACCTAAAAACCGACAAAGTAGGGGTGTGGATAGCAATCTCACCTAGAAACTACAGGTAGGGGTGCACTATACCTATAAAAACGAAGGTTCTACATATGTGGGGTTTTAGTCCCACCGTTAAGGTAGAATTATAAAAAGATATTTTTGTGTGGTCGAAAGGTTTAGTGGTGGCTCGATACTTGCTATGAACTAGAGTACATTATGCCTTGACACGTTTCTCAATACAAGAATTAATTAAATGCTCATAAATTTCACTATTTTATACTTGGTGTGAACGTTCGTTCCACAAGAATTGAAAACTGCATAAAAACTGTTTTGTGCATATGAAAACTTGTGAACTCACCAACTCTTTGTAGTTGACCTTGTTTTTATCATGCTTTTCAGGGGTAATAAGTAAGCTTCTGTAGATAAAGCTTAGTAAGGATCCAAAAGTGTACCGCGTGAAGACTTGAACGTTTTTGTAAAGACTACTTCTTTTAATTATGGATTTTTGTAATTTTACTTAAAGAACAATATGTAAAACTTCTATTATATTCTAAATGCCTATGGTTGTTTATCTAAATCTGTGGGTGTGTCATCGTTAGAGCTGTCGCGCCTCGTGTTTCCGCTTTAGCGGGGTGTGACAAACAAGCTATCGCTGATAGGGAAAAGGCTATTGCTGATCTCAAGTCTGAAAAAGCAACCATCGAAGGATGGTGTAAGGCTTCTGATAAAGTCAATGAGATTATCAATGCCCAAATACCTATGAAAGTAAGAAGAGGTTTAGGCTATAACCCTGAAAAGGAAGAATCATAAAATGATCGTTCCATGCTCAAATTTGAAATGTTTATCTCTTCTATTCCTGATCCTTCCTCTTCAACCTCTTCTTCCACTTCCTCTAAAGAGAAGCTTTCTGTGGATCATTCTAAGAAGATGATCAAGAACAAGGTTCTTGACCATGTTCCTAAGAATAAGAAATCTCTAGATAAGAACAAGAAGTCCTCAGAGAAGATTTCTAAATCTGGGGAAAAAGGTCCCTGATTTCTCTCAGAGACCAACTCCCAAGATTAAAATCGATCTCACTCCTACCCTTGAAAAGGTCGTAATACCTCCAAGGACCATGCATAAAAGAATTCTTGGACCTATCCCTGAGAAACTTCCTGTTCCCTCTCTTAACTCCAAACCTTTTAAATATAAGAAATGCTTTCAGTGTGGTGAAACAACACACATTGCAAGCAAGTGTCCAAATGCTACTAGAGCTGATAAACTAGCTCATGGAAAGAAAGTAGCTCAAGCTGATAAATCAGCAAGAGTGAAATCCACCAAAGTTGCTAAACCAACTAAGGTGAAGATATCCACTAAAGAGAGTTCTTCAGCTAGTAGTACTTCCGCCAATCCTGTATCTAACCAAGCAGGACCCATAGTAATATGGGTACCTTTAAACAATTAATCTTTTGTTGTATGAAGAGTGCCAAAGGTATCTGGTATCTTGATAGCGGATGCTCGAGGCATATGACTGGCAGAAAATCTCTGCTCTCTGACTACAAAGAAGAAGCTGGTCCATCAGTGACCTTTGGTGGAAATGGCAAAGGATACACTAAAGGTTATGGAATTCTGTCCAACGGAGCCACATCTTTCTCTCGTGTTGCTTACGTTGAGGGACTAAAGCACAATCTCTTGAGCGTTAGTCAGTTGTGTGACAAAGACTTCAAAGTTCTATTCCTGAAGAATAGATGTGCTGTCACTGACGGAAACGATAAGCTTGCCCTCTCTGGCAAAAGAGTTGAAAACGTATACGTCATAAACATGAATCGTTCTCACTCTGAGAACATGTGCTTTATCTCTAAAGCATCCACTGACATAAACTGGTTATGGCATAAAAGACTTTCTCATCTCAACTTTAAGACAATAAATGAATTGTCTCAAAAAGACTTAGTTAGAGACCTCCCTAACCACACCTTTACAAAGGAATCTCTTTGTTTAGCTTGTCAAAAGGGAAAGCTGACAAAAGCCTCCTTCTGGTCAAAGCAAGTTTCTTCAGTGACCACTCCTCTTCAGCTACTCCACATGGATCTATTTGGACCTGTCAATGTCCAATCAATCTCTGGAAAGAAATACACTTTAGTGATTGTTGATGAATACTCCAGATACACATGGGTATTATTCCTTCGATCCAAAAGTGATACCCCTGAAATAATAATCTCTTTTATCAAAAGAATGGAAGTGTTAAACTCCTTACTTGTTCGCTCCATAAGAAGTGACCATGGTACTGAATTCAAAAATAGTACTTTGGTAAATTTCTTTGAAGAAAAAGGCATATCTCACAACTTCTCATCAGTAAGAACTCCTCAGCAAAACGGTGTTGCTGAAAGAAGAAACCGAACTATAATCGAAGCAGCTCGCTCAATGCTCAGTGAATCACGTCTTCCAACTCAATTCTGGGCTGAGGCTGTCAATACAGCATGCTTTACTCTGAATCGATCCCTGATTGTTAAGCGATTCAAGAAAACTTCCTATGAATTATTTCATGGGAGAAGACCCACTCTGAAATATCTTCACATTTTTGGATGTACGTGTTACATTCTGAATGACAGAGATCATTTGGGTAAATTCGATCCCAAAGCTGATGATGGTATATTTCTTGGATACTCCTATGTGTCCAAGTCTTTCAGAGTATTCAACAAAAGAAGACAACACGTTGAAGAATCTATGCATGTCAACTTTGATGAATCTCGTCCCATTCATCCTTCTCATAATCTTGATGATGATGAAGAATTGAATGCTTGGATGGAATCTCATTATGGGGAACCTGAAACATACTTCAGCAATCAAACTCTAGTTGATATATGTGATGATGAAATCCCTGTAAACTCAACAAGTAACAACAATCCATCTTCAGGGGTAAATGTTACTCCTTTAAATCAGATTCCTGTTACTGATTCATCTCTTGGAAATTCCTCTGTGAATAACCAAACCTCCTCTGAAAATCAATCCCTTGAATAAATGAAGTACCTGTTGCTGAAACAAGTCCTATTCTAGAATCTGAAGAACAGGTCGCTGAATCTGCTGTTGATCTTTCTCCTTAACCACCAGCTCAGCGATGGACTGCAAATCATCCAATAAATCAGATTATTGGCGATCCCACTGCAGGTATCAAAACACGTAGAGGTACAGATAATATCTGTTTTTATGTAAACTTCATTTCTCTCTCTGAACCTAAGAAGATAGATCAAGCTATCTCTGACCCTAGCTGGGTTTCAGCTATGCAAGAAGAACTGACTGAATTTCGTAGAAATAAAGTTTGGAATCTTGTTCCTAGACCCTCTGATAAAACCGTCATAGGAACCAAATGGGTTTTCAGAAATAAGCTAGATGAAAACGGGACTATAATTCGCAATAAGGCTAGACTTGTTGCTCAAGGTTATAGACATGAAGAAGGAATTGATTATGATGAAACCTTTGCCCCTGTAGCTTATGCTGCCCATAAAGACTTTAAAGTTTTTCAAATGGATGTTAAAAGTGCTTTTGTAAATGGAAAACTCAGCGAGGAAGTTTATGTTGAACAACCCCCTGGTTTCTCAGACCCTAACCACCCTGGTTATGTTTTTAAACTTGAAAAAGCTCTTTACGGGTTAAAACAAGCTCCTAGAGCTTGGTATGACACCCTCTCTAAATTTCTTCTTAAAGAAAAATTTGTTCGTGGAAAAATTGACCAAACTCTGTTTTGAAGAAAATATAACGGTCATACGATTCTCGCTCAGATATATGTTGATGACATTATCTTTGGTTCCACAAGACCCAAATTATGCACTCATTTCGCTGCAAGAATGCAATAACAATGTAAAATGAGTATGATGGGTGAACTAACATATTTTCTAGGTTTGCAGATTAAGCAATCTGACAAAGGAATTTTTATTTTTCAAAGCAAATATGTTAAAGAAATGCTGAATAAATTTGACATGAATCAATGCTCAGCGATCAAGTCTCCTATGGCGCCTCCTCTGACATTAAACAAGTATCCCAATGGGAAACCAGTAAATGTCACTGCCTATCGAGGAATGATTGGGTCTCTGCTGTGTCTTGCAGCGAGTAGACCAGACATCATGTACGTTACCTGTCTCTGTGCTCGGTATCAAGCTGAACCGAAGGAATCCCATCTAATCACTGTAAAGCGAATCTTCAGATATCAGAAAGGAACTCCAAATCTTGGTCTCTTGTATCCCAAAGGCTCAGGATTTGATCTTATCGGTTATTCTGACAGTGACTTTGCAGGTTGTAAGATTGATAGAAAAAGCACCACTGGTGGGTGTCAACTACTAGGTGGTAAGTTAATAAGTTGGACAAGTAAAAAGGAAAACTCAGTGTCCACTTCCACCGCTGAAGCTGAATACGTAGCAGCTGGTAGTTGTTGTGCTCAAATCCTTTGGATGAGAAATCAACTCAGAGACTACGATCTAAAGCTCTCTAAAATTCCTATTTACTGTGATAGAACAAGTGCTATAACAATTGCTAACAACCCTGTACTTCACTCCAAAACCAAGCACATTGAGATCCGATATCACTTTATCAGAGATCATGTGATGAATGGTGAAGTTGAGCTTCATTTCGTTCCTACTGAATATCAGCTCGCTGATCTTTTCACCAAGCCTCTTGATGAAACAAGATTCAATCTACTCATCAGCGAACTTGGTATGTTGAATGCTGAATAACTCATTAATCAGTGACCAACAAAGGATTACAAATAAAGCCTTCAAAACTTTCCATTCACTGAACTCTGATTCAATGATATCTAGGTCATCTCCTCAGGTATTATCTTCTAATCCTTAACACTCTTTGATATCTTTTCTCATAAAAGAATGTCTCTCTTAAATAAACAGTCCGCACTGACAATCCTTTATTATTAGTGATGAATTTTCTAAAATTATAAAGGATAAACCTTCCTTATGGATAATTATCTTTATAATCTTTTTAAATATTTAAGAAAAGGACACGTCAGACCTTTTTCTGACACACGACGGACCGCGACGTTTCCATTCCAACTCCTTTCTTGGAACGTGCGCCAGGTCATCATTTCTTTTTCAAAAAGCTAAAACCGTCATTTAGCTATCCTTTCTTTTTCTCTCTCCTCTTGCTATTTAAACATTCCTTTTGTCTCACTTTATTCCTTCCGCTTTCATAACATCTCTAAAGACAAAGGATAAACTTCGAATCTTCAAGCTCTCTGCAAGAACACCAAGAACACGCACTTGTGCGTTTTTCTTCCTCACACGGTTAAGGTTTGATCTAAACCTTATATCAAGAACTGGAAACAACTCGTTTCACCTTTCTATTCTCTTTTCTTTCTTAAAATCTATAAAATCTTGTTTTTGAAAAGTTTTTCATTTTCAAAACCCAGTTCTAAGAACAAATTTTTTTTTACGTTTTATATTATTTTATTTATCTTTAAATTTTTTAATTGCCAACAATCATTTTGATATTGTTCATCAAAAAACTTGTTTCTTTGACCTTACATTTGGTACTTTTAAATACCAAACCTCTGGTTTATACATTCATCTATTAAAACCATGATTTATCTCTTCGGTGTTGCCATTTTTCCTACAGAAATGGCCTCTGCTTCGAACGTTGCTGAAACTGCTGCTGCTAACGACTTGGTCGCTGCACCAACTTGTCACTTTGAAATGGAGAAGTCAACCTTCAAGCCATGCAATTATATTGCATTGGTGGACATTACCTCAGAACGTCCTCAGTTCAAGGTTGCTGCAACCTTCCAAAAGGCATGCCCGCTGATGTACGCCTTCGTCCACAACCCAGTGGGCATTGCGTCTCACCTTCAGGCCCTCTGGTACACGGCGCAGTGTACTACACTGAAGACAGACAAGGGCACTGTCCTCCCTGCTATCTCTTCACAATCCCTGACCTTGGTTACTTCGCGTTCACAGCAGGGTTTGTACGAAAGGCGCTCAGACTCCCCCAGCGCAAGAAAAATGAACAATGGGGTGCTGAACCAACAAAGCAGCAGATTGATGCTTTCCTGGACTCCATTGGCTACAAGTGGGAGAACCCCTTAGTGAAGACGGTGGGTTCTAAGCTGGAAAAGAAGCGACTCCCTGCTCGCTGGCAATATGTTCTCACTCAGGTCATTCAGTGCCTAGGGTCAAAAGTTGGCTCCCACGATCAGGCGAGCAAGCATTTTCAGGACCTTGCCTTCTCTCTCTGCACAGGTCATCCTCTGAACTATGCTGATTACATTTTCAGCGATATGTGCAGCCGCCTCAACGCTTCCACCAGACATCATGTCATCCCTTACCCACGTTTCTTCTCAATCATCCTTGAAGAAGCTTTTGGGGAGAGCTACCCGAAGGTTGGTGACTTCGCCTTCTCCATGGTAGGGAAGAAGTCCCTGGACCTGGAAGAACGTCCAGGTGACACTCCTCTCACTCCCTATATGCTCCAAATCATAGGAGCACCTCTTTCAGTGTCCTCCTCGCTGCGCATCCCCTCAGCGAGTACCCAAGGCACTGCTGCTGCTAAGAGGAAAACCCCCGCTGATGGTCATAAGAAGACCATCGCATCAAAGAAACCCAAGAAGGTGGTCTCTCAACAGACCATCCTCTCTGATTCTGGTGCACTTCAATCACCACCCTCATCCACAGCCACTCCAACGGTTTCTGCTGCCGTTGAAGCTTCATCAGCACTACCACCACCATCAGTGACTAAGGTCTCTGAGGGTATTATAGCCAGCTCTGCTGAAGCTGGGTCAGGTATTACTTTCACTGCCTTCTCTACCTCTTCCATCTCTACTTCTTTGATCCTCACATCAGCAAATGACTTAGTGATAGTTGTCCCTATCTCTGATAATGCTGAAATGCACGCGGTCCAAACCTCAAAATTGTTTAGGCAATCTGAGTTTTGGAAAGCCAATTTAAAAGGACCTCAGAGTATCTCTTTCAGATACTCTAAGACACTGGTCAGTGATCCTCAGGATACTGCCTCTGCAAATGTAGTCTCTAAGAGTAATCCTCACGATACTCTCAAGGAAAATAGTTCTATTTTACATCCGTCATCTGATCCGGATTCTTTTCTCGCCTCTTTGTCAATGTCATCAGCTGCTGCCACTGCTCCTGTCTACTCAGCAACAACAACGACCAGCAATGAGATCTCCTCAGCGCCCTCCCAGTGCCAGAAAGCTCAGGGATGTCAAGATGGAGCACCTTGCCCCCAAGCTTCCTCCCAGGATCACTGAGCTACCTCCTGTGTCACTGCCAGCTCCCATATTCCCTACCATTGACCATCTGGTCAATGAGTGTGCTCTCACCAGAGCCCGACTGGACACCCTGCAGACTTTTACAGAGTTGATCTTCTGGCAGGTCGCTGGCACTCCAGGGATGAAGACGAATGTCAGCAACTTGGTGTCTGATGTTCAGACTCTGAAGGACGATCACAAGGACCTTCACCAATCCCTCCTCAACATTGAGCAGAAGGTTGATGCTCAGGCCACTGTCCTCGAGTCTATTCAAAAGACTCAGTCTGACGTTCTGCAGGCTCTCTCAAGGCTCAGTGGGACTGGTCCCTCCTTTGCTGCTGCTGATCGGGCCATGCTGGAAGCCGTGCACACAAATGTTCGCACTCTAATGGTCCACGTCTTGCCCCATGATAACTTTGAGGGGGAGAAGGTGGCCTAAGAGTTCGCTGACGAACTTATCGGCGATCATAATCGTCGGTTTCCAGATGAAAGGATCTCTCCCTACATCCAACGAACAGAACCTTCCTCGACTGCAAGAGTTGATGATGATGATGAGGAAGAGGATGATGAAGAAGAAGAGGAATGCATCCCTCACTATGAGGTTGATGATGATGATGATGATGACTTGGGTTTTGCACTGGAGCATTTCAGATTATCCAGACCAAGTACATCTCAGCTAGAGCCCTTGGGGGACGAAGCTGGACCCTCAACCAGAGTGGTCGATCTTGAGGCCACCATCCCAATATCAGAGGGGGAGACCGCTGATAAGGTATCACTTCAGCTTATCCCTTATTTTACTCCTCTCTCTGAATCTCCCATACACTCCTCTTCACATACTAAAATTCCCTCTGACAAAACTATTTCCTCCTCTCCTTCCCTCAGTGATCCCCGTCCCCCAAAGGACTCATCCACAAGGAAGGAACCTTCTTCCAATGAGCAGTTTATGTACATGGAGGAAACTGACTCTAAGGAAGAAGAAGGCCTCATCCCTCGGCGTCGCATTCAGAAGCAGATAATAAGCGAGCCTGAAGAGGAAGAAAGGCGAATAAAATTCCTAAAGGAATTTGAAGCAAAAAGAATAAGGGTGCCCCAAGAAGACCCAATAAACGCTGTACCAATCAGAATAGTAGATGAATTTTACTTCTTATCCAAAGAAGAGAGAGAACAAGCCCTGATAGCTCAGAGGATCAGAGACGAAGAAATAAAGCAAACTGAGAATGATCTTGCTTTAGCAAGGAAGATTCTCAGGGAAGACTCAGCAAGAGACAAAGCAGCGAAAGAGCAATTAGAAAAGAGTGAACGGCTCGCTGTAGCTCTGGCTAAAAAAGAACTTGTACAGGAAAACCTGAATGTAGATTCCATTCTCGCTCAACAGAAGATTCTTACTGCACTAACCACTGAAGCCAAACTCAGAAAGACAAAGAACTGGATTGGTGCAAAATCATTCACGTAACTATCCAAGGGCGACACTCTAACAGAGGTGGTCCAAAGGTATATGTAAGAATGACAAGGCCATGCTGAACAGAGAGAGAAGAAGCAAAATTCTTAAGGTTATATGGATACACTGAATGGCTCGAAATCAGAGATGCCATTCAGGGTTCCAAATCCAAGTTCAAGAATGTGGTAGAAGATGAGTTGAATCAGTTGCTGCAAAGAATGTCTCAACATGTACAAGTTCCCCCTCTCCCTGAACCATCAAAGAAGAAAAGATCAGTTGCTGAAGGTGGCTCAAGTTCGAAGAATGAGCATGAAACTAAGTTTGATTATCAAAGCATTCTTGGTCATCTTGAGCTCCCTGATATATCAATGCTTCGTACCTCTCTTCCTCAAGACCGAGGATATCTAGAAGACGAAATCATCTCACTACCTGAACCTGGTATGGTATTCTTGGATAATGAAGGGTTCTTAGGGCTCTTCAGAAACCAAGAAATTTACAGGGCCCTATCCTCGCTCATAAAGATCATGCTTTGGCGCTGCTGGTCAGATACTCCTCTGATGAACAGACAGAAGACTCTTTATGAGAATGAGCTACAAAGAAGAAACGAGAACATCTCTGACTAGTCATAGTTTTCTATTTCCTTTGTAATATTTCTTCAGTGTACAAGTACTTTATCTTTATCATTATAATTTCATTTCGCTGTAATTCTTCAGATTCTAATTAATGAAATCCAAAGTACTTTACTCCACCCTAGTACTGAAAAGATCCCTGAAAATAGTAAAAGGGACAATGAACATAAGAGTTCTACTTTCGATTACACTATCTTTTACTCACTGATCTTTCACTCTGAAAGTTCAATCAGTGAATGTTCTTTAAGCTCTTCTACTTGTAAAAATAGTGATTTCATATCCTTATAAATGAAACTCAATTTAGAAAATTGTTTAGCTGAAAAAGATTTTACAGATTAGTACTTAGAAAATGTATTTTAAATTTTATAAGTCCCTACTAATCTTTTAAAAAGAAATTTTCCTATGTTGCTTAATCATTATCAAATATGGGGAGATTGTTGATCATAACTCCTCTCAGTGATTTGAATATGATTCCTTTATTATACTTAGTGAAATTCCTTAGATAAGCTTCTGTTCAAATTCAGTAGTAGCATACGCTGATTGCTATCAGCGATCGCTGAAGATCAAGGATCAACAAGCTTGTCTCTAAAGACCTGAAGATCAGCTATCACAGCCGAAGTCGAAGACCAAAGCTGAAGAAAGAGATAATCAGCTAAGTGACCTGAAGCGGTTCACCGATAGCAGCGATTATCTATTCAAAGTGTGAAGTCTTGTGAAGCCTCAGCAACACTGAAGTTCATCCTTGAACATTCAGTGTCAGCGATCAAATGAAGCTTCCTCTGCAAGATTAAAGTTTGATCTTATCCTCGATGCACAATAGTCAAACCTAGAACCATGTCAGAAAAGGACGTACGACTTGTCTCTTATGTCCCCATCATATCTGATACGGTACTGTTCATATTCGGCCAAAAGCATGGTTGTCTTATTTACAAGGACAAGCTTCCTATCCAAGCTTGACACGTGGCATGTACCTTTTGTCTTGCATTAAATGCAAGCGGGTATAAATAGATGAAGATATCTTTTTCATCTTCATGCATGCTTTTCTTCTAGCCTCTACCTTCAACATTTCTTTCTTTCATCTTCTTGTGCATCAAACTGTGTGTTTCCTTAGTTACAATAGAATAGGTTGCTAACTTCGCTTGTAACTGTAAATTTGTTTATTTTCAATAAACTTATTTAAAAACCAAAATTTGTGTGTTTGTATTCAACCCCCCCCCCCCTTTCTACAAACTGTTTACTTAGTTTTTAACTCTTGTAGATCCTTATTGGGACCAACATATCTCAAAGAAGAGGTTTACGTTGAACAACCTGCTGGTTTTAAAGATGCTAGACATCCAGATCACGTCTATCTCCTCGACAAAGCTTTAGATCGATTGAAGCAAGCACCAAGAGCTTGGTATGAACGCCTATCTTCGTTTCTGATCAGTAAAGGCTATGAAAAAGGTAAGATTGATACAACTCTGTTCATCAAAAGAGGCAAAGGTATGTTAACTATTGTTCAAATTTATGTGGATGATATCATATTTGGCTCTACTCATCTAAAAGAAGTTGATTTGTTTTCAAAGTTGATGGAAAAGGAATTTGAAATGAGTATGATGGGAGAACTAAAGTTCTTTCTAGGTCTCCAAGTCAAACAAAATGCCTCTGGTATTCTTATCAATCAAGCAAAGTATGTATCTGACATGCTAAATAAATTTCACTTTCAAAATTCATCAACTATGGAAACACCTATCTCTCCTAGCATGAAACTGGGCCCTGATCCTTCTGGGAAACCAATTGATGTTACGGGCTACAGAGGTATGATAGGTTTCTTCTGTATCTAACAGCTAGTAGACCAGATATTGTTTGCCACTTGCCTCTGTGCTCGTTATCAGGCCAAACCAAAAGAATCCCATTAGGCTGTTGTTAAGAGGATTTTTAGATACTTAAAGGGAACTCCGTCATTGGTCTCTGGTATCCTAAAAATTATGGGTTTGATCTAATGGCATATACATATTCTGATCATGCAGGATGTAAGTAGGACAGAAAAAGTACTTCTGGTAGCTACCAACTTCTGGGAAACAGTCTTATAAGTTGGACATCCAAGAAACAAAATTGTGTTTCAACCTCTACAACAGAAGCTGAATACGATGCTGCTGCTAGTTGTTGTTCACAAGTCATATGGATGAAGACTCAGCTCAAAGACTATGGGTTAGTCTATGACAAAATTCCAATCCTGTGTGATTCAAAAAGTGCCATTGCCATCACTTAAAACCCAATTCAGCACTCCAAAACAAAGCATATTGATGTCAGGTATCATTTTATCAAAAATCATGTAGAGAAGGGCACAATAAAAATGTACTTTGTCTCTACTGATTATCAACTTGCTGACATTTTTACAAAAGCTCTGGATGAGAAGCGCTTTAATTTTTTAATCAACAAGTTGGGAATGTTAAATATGTAATCATATCTAATTTTATGATCTTCATAGAATTATGTATAATTACTTATTTTCATTGTTTTGATTGTCTGTTTGTTTCTATGGTTACTTTTGTTGTTTTTTGTTTTCTTATCTTAATTTTCTATTCCTTTACTCAGAACTGTCTAGAAGCCTCTAGTCACTTCTGTTGGTTCAATCCAAAAGCGATCAGAAGCCTCTGAACACTTCTGGTCTTCAACGAGTATATTATTTTTTTGAACCAAGTGATGACAGTAAGGAAACTTAAATTGAAAAATCAAGGGGGAGAAAGATGCAACATCTGAGGGGGAGCACAGAGTTCAATTCGAGGGGGAGCCACATATGTGTAACAGATGTTAGTTGTCTTCTGAACTTCTCTTTCCTTAAAAGTTTTTTTTAATCTGTTTCTCCTGCATAACTCTTGCCGTCAAGGTTATTCAGAATTTTCAGATTCGACTTAAACTCTTCTTGGATGGGTGTTCCTTTGACATTATTGGTCACAACTTGTTTTCGTCTGACCAGTTATTTTCTGACTTGTTTTTCCTCTGAAAATTTTCTTTTAGTTAACTCTTGTCTTCAAGGTTAATTCAAATTTTCTTATTTTATTAAAATTTTTTAAGAAATACCTGTCATTAAATGTTAAACTTTCATTTGGTTGCAAAACTGATTTATTTAACCAAATGTCTGATTTTAATTAATTTAAAAGATTTATTAATCTCAAAATCATTTTATTCGACAAATTATTTGTTGTTTAAAGTAATTTTTCTTATTAATTTCTTTTTAATCATTTTTAATTACGGGATTAATCAACGGTTTAAAAGTCATTAAACCTTTTCAGTGACTCATCCATACCCGTGCCAGTCATCATCACACACGCCCCCTTTTGCCACGTGTCAATGATCTACCCATTACATGACTGCACGCCTGCGCGCTTACATCAGCTTAAACGAACCGTTCTTGTTTTTCCCGAAATTAAAACCCTTTTGATTACAAATCACACTCGAGTGGTCTTTTTTCTCTCATATAAATACCATTCCATCTACAGTGCATCGTCTTCTTCCTCACGCGATTATCTGAATTTACAGCGCAAACTTGCTTTCATTACTCTCAAACTTCCCAAACTTCAATGGCTTCCCAAATTGGAAACCTCAATTCCTAGATTAGTCGACTCCACGGCTGATAGTGCTTCTATTGTCAAACTGCCATTGAAGGCCAACAATGTGCAGGTACTACTTGATCCTAACACCTCTCTAGCCGAATACAGGGTCATGATAGAGTTCCTTCAACATCACTCTCTAAACCGAACCCTAACCCTAACCAACCCAAATGTGCCTCAGATTTATGTTCAAGAGGTATGGCAATCCATGTTCATACACGATGAGGAAACCCTAATTCGAAATTTCATCCATCCTACTGACCTGAAAATGCAGTGGAGATACTCGTTACTAAGAAGAAGATCGCAAGGTATTTTCACTTGCCCCAACCAGTTATTGAAGTTGACAGTCAGAAGATCCCCAATTCTGAACTTGAGCAAAATCCCACCCCTGAAGCCCTTCTAGCCTTCATAAATTTCTTGGGATATAATGAACCCCTATCCAAGCTTTCTGAATTCAAAAGAAAAAAGTTACCCCAATGTGGAATGTGTTGATCTCCATTCTAAATAAGAGCTTAACCTGCAAAATTGGTTTTTGGACCAGGCAAGCAAGAGCATCCTAACCACTATGTATGGCATGTACTTCAATAGACCTCTGGATTATGCAAGTCTTATTTTCCAAGAAATCAAAGTTGCTGTGCATACGAAAGTTACCCACCAGAGCCAAGGAAAAGCTCTTCCAGCCCTAATGTTTCCTCGATTTTTATCTCTCTTTACTTCTCCAGCAATTGGGGGTCTGAAAGCTCCTCTGATTCAACCTTTTTGAAAGATGGCATCAATGAGCTCCTACAAGCCAACTATCGACAGCAATGGGTATACATCACCAAGGGCTCTTTCCAGGTGTATGCTAAATCTCATTCCTTCAGCCTCTCCTATTCTTATCTCTTATAGAAATTCTCTAGTATTCTCAGATCCGAGGATACCTACCCTAGAGCATTTAGAGTCTAGTAGGCAGTGAGGGGTCTGGTGAGCATGAGATTGAAAAGCATTTGAGTTAAAATCCAAGTGCTTATACCCATGCTGACCTCTTAATGCAAGAGGGTACTGAAGATGTCCTTAGAGACACATATGAGCGTATCTCGCCAAGTTCCCCACGGGTCACCACATTTGCTGAGGTAGATGCCAACACATCTACACTCATTGACCAAGGAAAACCCAGTCCAATCCACCCACAAGCCAACCGATCAGAGGATGTGCTTCTGTCCTCTGGATCAAGCACAACAGGGGATTCCACTTCTTCTTCATCATCCTCTCAAAAGGATGATGATGAAATTATAAGAGTTCACTTGCCCCAGAACTTGCCACTACCCACACCACTCGTTGCTGTCTCCGTGACCAACGACAATCTAGGACAAGCAGAGGGCACGTCCAAACCCTCTAATAGTTTAGATGCTGAAGAAATCCCATCAGAGGGGTTACAGCTATAGGATGCACCACTTACCGGGGTTTTTACCCTTCATCAAGGTAAGCACATTGTCTTCAGCTCCTCATCCTCTATTGATGAGGAAATAGTTGAGACAATCAGAACAACCGAAGAGGTGACTGTCTCTGACAGCCCTTGAAGACAGGTTGGAAGTCCCTCCACAATCAACGCAAAAACAGGTGTGAAAGTGGGCTTCGCTAAACGCGAGAGAAAAGGGGCTCCATGTGTTGGAGATGCACTGGTTACACCTTTTGACTTCGTCACCAATGCAGTGTTTCTGGCATTCAGTGATAAAGTTCATAGATCTATGGACGAAGCTGAAAGGGCCAAGGCATAAGCTGAGAAAGACAGAGAGGAAGAAGAAAAGGCTAAGGCTAAAGCTGATGAAGCTAAGGCTGAAGCTGAAAGAGCAATAGAAAACCTTGAAAAGGCCAAACGTGAAGAATCAATAGGGTGAAGAGCCACATACGGAGAATGGCAACAGAGGTTGGGTAGACTTGAGCTTCCAACTCTGGAAATGAAGAAAAGTTACATGTATGCTCCTACAGATCAGAAGGTTTTCCTAATTTTGCCTAACTTTGCAAATGAATACAACGTGAGTGATGCCATCAAGGATAAATTCATGAGTCATAGGCAAGCCAGAAGTGAGGCCTACTCAATTGTGCCAATCAAGAAGATCTCTGCCATCAAGCATACTTCTTTCGAACATTCAAAGATTTGGTATAAAGTTTATGAGGTGATCAGAGAAGACAAGCAGACTTATTTCTTCTGCGACAATGATCTATTGTCCATCAACCCTTCTGACCTTCTTTTTCTGGAAATATTTATGAAAGCTCAAATGACCAAACAAAGTGATAGCCAAGACAAAATTTCCTACTCTCGGATCATCGAATGCATGAAGTCCTTCATCAGATACAGGAGACAGGTAGATTTTCAAACAGGGCTAAACTACGAACTCGACAACTTAGCAATATCTGCTCCCAATGAAGAATTGGAAGGCATTAATGCTTTGTTGATGTCAATGATCATGATCCAGAAGTAATAGAGAAGATGGTTAAAAGGCTTGACAACATCTTAAGAATTAGAGAGATAACTGACAAGATTTCAAAGATCATCTCACAGGTTGCACCTCTCTGATTCAGACGGAACTAAAAGCTCACAGAAGTTATCTCTCAACTTTCTGGTTTCATACATAGGGGAGATTATTAGACCCTACTTCAGAAAAATATGAACCAGAAAAGTTCAAATACAAATGATCAGAAGTTGAACTTCTAATCTCACTCATCAGAGACGCCCAGAGGATGGAAGTACTGCTGGACTACAACAAAGGCATCATACGCTCTCTTGATGACGTGGCTTGCACATGTTCCGTGTGTCTACCTTTAGAACTGAATTTGTTAAACGCTCCAGCCTACGTGTCAGTTTGTAATTGGATAGAACTTTGACTTCTAGCTTTTGTACATGTATAAATAGATTCATTTACAAAGAAATAGTTGTCGATCTAAAATACTATTTTGGAGAACTATTTGCTCATCTCATTCAAAGTATTGTAATCTTCTTCTAGGTTATTAATACAAATTACAAATTGTTCTTAATATCATTCTTACTGTTTATATCGAATAACTGTTGGCGAGAAGGCTGACATGAAGGCTTTCATCGAAGGCAAAGCGGTGGGAATTCTCTTTCAAGGCGGCCCGCATCTTAAGAACCTGACTTAAAAGAGAAAAGAAGACCGGACTAAAAGCGATCTCACTTTCGACACCATAGAATCAACCAGTTCGACTATACCCGCCTTAATTCCCTCATTCAGGACTTTGTTCATAGATCTACGTTGCTTCCGCTTATACTTTGATAATTAGATCTTTGATTAACTATTTAGAAAAGGATCTGGGTTCCAACAATATCAGTACAACAACGATGAGCTCACGGCAATTTTGTATGCCAACTTGCTTGCTGAGGCTACAGCTCGAGGTTTACCTAAAGATACATGTATGGTTCTTCTTCGTCGAAACCTTGAAATTCCAAGTGTCACTCGCTATGAGTTCGACTTGTTCAAAGCGGATATTGAGTCGCAACTTCTTGACATGGCAACCAAACAAAAGGAATCAACTGATTAGATTCTTGGTGCCATCACTGCTCTTCGCACTGAAATTCCACAATCTTGTCATCCCGCCGCGTCTGTTTCACATCGTCGACCTGATCAGAACAATCCGGCCTCTGGTCCAAATCTCCCTAAGGGGGAGACACGCCACCGGATTACAAGAACTCAAGCTCGTTCCCGACCATCTTCTGGTCCATATTCTTCTACAACTCCACCGTCAAGACAACAACACTCTGCTCCACCTCCCACACAATGACGAACAAATCCGCCAACGGTTGAAAATCCCACGGTTGATTTTGAAATTGGGAGTGGATCGCAAGCTGCTGAACCAACAAATGAAGACGGGGTAAATGGTCAGCTTTTGAGAGATTCTCTCCGAAACTGGTTTTCGTGATCCGTATGAACCCGTGCTAAAAGAAGAAGACTATGTAAACCTAATGCACGCGGAAAAGAAATTTCTACCAAAGAATATTGATCAAACACCATTGCTGCCACACCAAATTCGTTGGGAAAGAATTCTTTCTAACAACAAATGGGTAAATCCACAAGTCAGAACTGCGTATTTAGAAGAAACCATGCAAAATATATCTTTTTGGAAAAGAAGAAACCAGAGGACCTGTCTCGAATACATCTAATCATGGAAATGGATTTGCTTCAAGTAACTAAATATTTGAGCATACTGAAGACTAAAGCATAGGATCTTAAAGAAGTTATTACAAGACACATAATTGTCGCACTCATGGAAATCAGATGTGATAAAGCCGTTCAAGTAGAATTTCCAACTTTCAAAGTAAGAAAATTTGATGGAAAGGTCTATTGTTTTTCTGATGCTGACTTTGTTATACTGGATGTGACTGATATGGAAACTCTGTACACTGACCTTAAGGAGTAGTTATATGTGTGTGCTTAATTTCCAATTGTGTACTGGATGTGACGGATCATGTAAAGTACTGGATGTGTTATATGTGAGTGACGGATCATGTAAACTTAACTCTGTACACTAAGGCTGACTTTGCTATACTGGCTGTGACAGATCATGTAAAGTACGTTCACATTTTCACTTGGCAGTGTTACTATGAAATTATAGTTATATGTGTTTGCTTAATTGCCAATTGTGTACAATTGATGGAGTAGTAAATGAATTCTCATTAATTAACTGTCATAAGAATTGAGGTTTGTAGTATTGTCATTTTGAGTGACATTTAAGATAGTAATTAGGGTAATCTGACCATTGTGGGTCAGGGATATTGGTTAAGTTTGAACCATAGGCTTATTGAATATTCATTATTTGGAAGACGTTTGTCGACTTAGTTATGAATTTTTGCTTTAAGATACTTGAGCTTTCTAAGGTTAATGATATTACTAATAGACTTCACAGGCGTGATTCTAAAACTTTGGGTCTCAACCACATGTATGCATAATAACTATTTTTTTTAAATAAATTTGGACGAACTATTTCGCGTTTATCAAAACCTTTAGGTGTCAGTTAATGATTTTAGAGAATGTTGGCACCCTCAATTTAGTTGCATAAAGTTTACATATGATTTTTTGTTTCCATCCTATTATTTTTCTAACATTACAACTACTAAAATACATATTGTAAGACGGTTTTAAAATTTGAATGTGTTACACTTTTGAAAGTATGAACCACAAGATGAAGAATATGACGTGGCACATACATCAAGGATGTCTACCTTTTGCAACCGACTAGTTTGTTACACGCTCCCATCTCTCACAAGTGTCAGTTTGTAATAGGTTAAGATGTTGAATTTTACTTTATTCGATTTGTATAAATAGATCTTTTCTCAATTGTAAAAGTTGTTGATTGAAATCGTGATATTGAAGAACTTACTGTGCATCACTCCATGTATCTGTAATCACAATTCAGGTTATAATACATTGTTAATTTGTTCTTCAATCTTTGATCGAATCTTATTACTGTTGATTAATCGATATAAATTGCTTCCGCTTATACTCTGTTTATAATTCAATCGATTATTCTGTGAAGAAGAGAATCTGGAACCAACAATTGGTATCAGAGCTTAATAATCAATCTATTGATTATTCTATCTCAATTTGGAAAATCTCTCTTCATTTATTCAGTAATCTCTTGTTCTAGATTTCAACTTAAATCTGTTGCTACATATTTCTCGATCTTAAAAATGGCAAATTCAAATTTGAATGCTGTTTACACCTCTAGTTCTCTGACCAAACCTCCAACTCTTATTCGTGGTGAATATCCACAATGGAAGATTCGAATGATAAATTTCTATGAAGGATTGGAGATTGAACTTTATCCTATTGTTCAAAATGGTCCCTTCATACCAATGACTACAGTTCCAAGAGTTCCTGCTACTACCAATACTGCTGAAATACCTGCACGTAAAGTTCCAAAGCTAAGAGAAAATTGGAATGATGAGGAAAAGGCCAAAGTTGAGCTTGCTAAAAAGGCAAAAACACTTCTTATCATGGCTATTCCAAATGAGATTTTTCAATCTCTGGATTCCTGTGATACTGCTAAAGAATTATGGGATCAGTTGGAAAATCTTCTGGAAGGTGGTGCTAAAATGAAGAAAAATCGAAGGGCTCAAGCGCTGAATGAATACAATAGCTTCCAGGAAAATTCAGATGAATATCTGGAACAGACTTTTCATAGATTTAATAATCTGATTAATCTATGTAAACGATGTGATATTGTTCGATCAAAAGAAGACAATAATCTCTTATTCTTGAAGAGATTAAATCCAGAATGGTCAAATCTATCCATGTCACTACAAGCTAATCAAGATCTTGAGCAATGGTCTCTACATTATGTATTTGGAACTCTTCAAGCTCATGAAAAGGAGGTTGTACAAAAGAAAACAACCATAGGTGGACCTCTGCCTTGATTTCTGAAGCAAAGGGAGCTACCAGAAGGAAAAGTGAAGATAGAAGAGTGAAGAACAAGGCATTCATGTCAGAAACTGTTCCAGAAGAAGATTCTGACTCTGATGATGACATAAAGGCATTTGCTGATTCCTTGGCTCTTATTACCAAACAGTTTACAAACCGTTTTGGAAATAGAGCATTTCAAGGAAACAGAAGATCTGATCGCTTCAACTATTCTTCTAAACAAGAGGTTCAGAGACCTGAGAAGACTGGGGCAGAAAAGAAGGATGAGGAAATTAAGAAAAAGAAAGATGTATGTTACAGATGTGGCAAACCAGGTCATTACTCAAAGGATTGCAGAGGGGCTCTGGAGAAAGACAAAACATATTACAAAAATAGATACAAGTACAATGTTAATGAAAGAGCCCACTATGCTGAGAAAGAAAACTGGATTGGAGATGAATCCAGCGGTGATGAGGCCATGTTCTATGGAATGGCAAGTACAAATGAATCAGAAGAACAACCTTCTGAATAACCGGTTAGTAATCTTTCTGAATCTTCTGAACTTGAGAATACAATTGTGCTTTTATCAAACAATTTTGAAGAACTTAAGCAAAAGCTAACAATTGGAAAAAAGTTACGAAAAAATATTGAGAAAACTCTTTCCACAACACAAAGGGAAAGAGATATTTACAAAAAAGAGATGGATATCTTAACAGAAGAAAAACTGGAACTTGACATAGAAAAGGAAAAAATTTCTAAAACCTTGAAAGACACAGAAGTTTTGGTAAAAAAAAGAGCAACTGAGTTATAAGAAACTTCTAGAAGAGAAGGATAAGGAAATTCAAGTTAAGGAAAGTGACACATTAAATTCTGTAGCACTTAAAAAAAAATTCAAAAAGAAAGAGAATTTTTTTACATTGAACTTCAAAACAAAACGCACCAGATTAAAACATATCTGGATGCTCAAAAAGTTCATGAGAAAATTAGTACACAAGTAGGAAGATCTAGAATCGGCTTTGAAGATTTAGATCCCTATACGTGTGAAAAGAAGTCTGGTTTAAACTCTGTCTTTTGTATAGGACAACAACAGAAGCCTGTGTTTCCAATCATTTTTTAACAATCATGTTTTAAAAGATCTAAAACTGAAAATGGTCATCATCAACGAAAACTCAAGTTTAAAAACATTAAATATTCTTCTAAAAAGACCAATATTAATCTAAATCAAATTCAGAAGAAGGATGACATTTTTAAGTTTGGTTCAGGTGTTATTACAAAATTGAATCCAGAGGCTGATGCGTTTATTCCTATTCAAGCAGAGGAGGAATTAAGACTAAGTTTTGAAAAAGATCTTCTCTTGACTCTGGATAATTGTTTTAAACTTGAAAATGACAAACAAAAGTTAGAGAATAACCCAGAGATATTTTCTTGTTCATTTATTGATTTAAATCTTTCTGAAACTCGAGAGGATTTAGAAGAAATCACATATCCATGGGAGAATAATGATCAAAGTGAGGATTTCTTTGACAATTCTGACACATATCTCTCTCATCTTGAACAAACTTCCAATCATGCTAAAACTCTAGAGATCATAAAAAACAAAGACGCCTCTTTTCTCTTTACAAATGAACCTCTGGAGATAAGAGCTTCTAGAATGGATGTTAAACACAAGTCAAGTGACATTCCGATTTTCTCTGTTTCCTCTGAACAACGAAAACCTGTTTTTATACATCCAGATTTTATAGGAATGTGTCTGAAAGCTAAATCGTGTCTTGATCTTGAAAAGGAAGAAAAACTTAAAAAGAAAATTCCTATCCAACTTCCTAACTCTTATCCTCCAAAACTTTCTTACGTTCAAAAAGGTAAATGGAAATCTAATCTATCTGTTCCTGTTTCAGTAAATTCGAAAGCTTCTGAGAAGATAAATTCAAGGAAATCTCCGCTAAAGAATACTTCAGATTCTAAACATACGTCTAGTCTAGATAGGACGTTATTTAGAACAACTGATACTAGAAAAGACAGATCTAAGAATAATTGTAATTATCATTGTCACAATGAAAATTCAATAAAATCTTCTATGTTTCAGAATTCTGAATGTTTTTCTCTATTCTTGAAACTACAGAAATTTTTCTCACGAACACCAAATTCCTTCACTGCAAATCATTCGCACTTCAACAAAAATAAAACAAAGCAAAAGAGAAAAACAAAAAATCCAAAGAATACATCTTTACCTTCTGTCAAATCAAATCAAAAGCAACAGGCTGATAAGCCAAAAACTAACGTTAAAGGACCCATAATGGTATGGGTACCTAAGAAACTCTGATCTTGATTGCAGAAACAGCGTGTGCATATCTGGTATCTTGACTCTGGATGCTCGAGGCACATGACTGGTTCACGAAACTTACTCTCTCAATTTAAAGGCAAAAGTGGTGGAGCTGTAACGTTTGGTGATAATGGTAAGGGTTAAATTAAGGGCTATGGTACTTTACAGGAAGGTAATATTACCTCATCTAAAGTAGCTCATGTTTATGGTTTGAAACATAACCTCCTAAGTGTAAATCAACTATGTGATTCTAGGATACTTGTCGTCTTTGATGAAAAACATTGTTACTTATTTTCTAAGGCAGGTGATTTCCTTTGGAGAGCAGACAGAAAAGGAAACCTTATGTCTTATTTCCAAAAAGAGTGAAGTTTCATGGCTCTGGCATCATAAAATGTCTCACTTAAACTTTGATAATCTTGAGATGCTTGTAAAACATAATTTGGTATATGGACTCCCAGAAGTTCATTTTCAAAAAGATCACCTCTGTCCTGCTTGTGAAATGGGAAAGATCAAACGAGCATCTCATAAAACAAAAAGTGATCACTCTTGCTTAAGACCTCTGCAATTGTTACACGTCGATCTCTGTGGTCCAATTGCAATTCAGAGTCTTTCTGGTAAAAAGTATATTCTGGTACTTATTGATGAATTTTCCAAGTATACTTGGCTTGCTTTTGCTCGACAAAAGTCAGAAGTTCCTATTGTCCTTCAAAATATGATGACCAGAATCCATGTTCTTTTACACTAAAAGATTCAACAGCTGAGAAGCGATAATGGTACTGAATTCAAAAATGCCAAACTTGAATCATACTTTGTTGACAATGGAATTTCTCAGAACTTCTCTGCTGTACGTACTCCCCAACAGAATGGTGTCGTTGAACGTCGCAACAGAACCTTGGTCGAAGCAGCCCGAACAATGCTAGCAGCTTCTGGATTCCCAATTCACTTCTGGGCTGAAGCTGTAGCCACTACTTGTTTCACTCAGAATCGTTCCATAATTGTCAAGAGGCATCTCAAAACCTCTTATGAGCTTATTAACAAACGAAAACCATCTGTCCAATTCTTTCATATTTTTGGCTACAGGTGTTTTATCTTGAATGACAGAGACAAACTTGGCAAGTTTGATCCAAAATCAGATGAAGCAAAATTCTTAGGCTATTTTTTAAATTCTAGAGCCTTCCGTGTTTTTAATTTAAGAACTAAAACAGTAATGGAGAGCATTAACGTTGATTTTGACGATCAAACTCAACTGACTTCTGAATATTCTTCTTCAGAATTCAAACTTAATACTGTTACTTCTGATTTTCTTTCAGGATCCAGAGAATCCGAGATTGATGCCCTTTTTCAAGACTTTATGGGCGAAGAAGTAGTGTCAGAATCTGTAGGAACTACCTCTTCTTTCAGCATACCTGAAGTTCTTCATGCTTTGGCATAAATTTCTCCGGTCCTCCCTCTTCTGAACCTAGCTCTTCAGATCCTTCTGTTCCTGTTATATCTGATTGTCCAGAAGCTTCTTCTGTTCTATCATCTGAGGGGGAGACTTTAGCATCAAGAGGTTCAGAATCAATATTTCCGGATGAAGTTATCTCATCTTCTGACACCGAAGTTCAAGCTCAACCAATATCACAAACAAGAATGACGAAATGGACTAAATCCCATACCCCAGATCTCATAATTGGTGATCCTTCTGAGGGTGTCAAAACACGATCTGCCACAGCAAATGAAGCTTTCTATGTTAACTTTCTAAGCTTGATTGAACCAAAGAAAGTTCATGAAGCCTTAGCCGAACCTAGTTGGGTAGAAGCAATGCAGGAAGAATTACTTCAATTTGAGCGTTGTTGTGCTCAGAAACAAAGTGGGTTTTCAGAAATAAAAAGAATGAGGACGGTGTTGTGCTCAGAAACAAGGCTCGTCTGGTGGCAAAAGGATATTGTCAAGAAGAAGGTATTGATTATGATGAAACCTTTGCTCCTGTTGCAAGACTGGAGGCGATAAGACTTTTTCTGGCATTCTCTGCTTACAAGAACTTTAAGGTCTATCAAATGGACGTTAAATGTGCATTTCTAAATGGAAATCTTAAAGAGGAAGTGTATGTTGAACAACCCGCTGGCTTTAAAGATACAAGACATCCAAAATATGTTTTTCTTCTTGACAAAGCACTGTATGGGTTAAAGCAAGCACCCAGAGCCTGGTATGAACGTTTATCCAAATTTCTGATTAGCAAAGGATATGAAAAAGGTAAAATTGATACCACACTTTTCATCAAAAGAGGCAAAGGTATGTTAACTATTGTTCAAATTTATGTGGACGACATAATTTTTGGCTCTACTCATCAAACAGAAGTTGATTTGTTTTCTAAGTTGATGGAAACTGAATTTGAAATGAGTATGATGGGAGAATTAACTTTCTTTCTTGGACTTCAGGTTAAACAAAGTACCTCTGGTATTTTTATTAATCAAACAAAATATGTCTCTGACATGTTAAAGAAATTTCATTTTCAGAACTCATCAACTATGAAAACACCTATCTCTCCTAGTATGAAACTAGGTCCTGATCCCTCTGGAAAACCTGTAGATATCACGGCTTACAGAGGTATGATAGGTTCTCTTATATATTTGACAGCAAGCAGGTATGGTATTATGTTTGCCACTTGTCTTTGTGCTCGTTATCAAGCTAATCCTAAAGAATCTCATTTGGTTGCTGTCAAAAGAATTTTTAGTTTCTTAAAGGGAACTCCTTCATTGGGTATCTGGTATCCAAAAAATTTTGGGTTTGATTTAATGGCATACACAGATTCTGATCATGCAGGTTGTAAGTTGGACAGAAAAAGCACCTCTGGTTGCTGTCAACTTCTGGGTAATGGTCTTATCAGCTGGACTTCCAAGGAACAAAATTGTGTTTCAACATGTACTGCAGAAGCTGAATATGTTGCTGCTGCTAGCTGCTGTTCCCAAGTCATTTGGATGAAAACCCAACTCAGAGACTACGGTCTAATTTATGATAAGATTCCCATTCTCTGTGATTCTGAAAGTGCAATTGCCATTACAGAAAACCCAGTTCAGCACTAAAAAACAAAGCATATTGATGTTAGGTATCACTTTATCATAGATCATGTAGAAAAAGGTACAATAGAAATGTATTTGTTTCTACTGATTACCAGCTAGCAGACATTTTTACAAAAGCTCTGGATGAGAAGCGCTTTAATTTTTTAATCAGCAAGTTGGGAATGCTAAACATGTAATTTTTACTCATAGATGTTATCACAGATCTCTAATCGTCTTCTGAACGTCATCCAGAAGCACTCAGAGACCTCTGATCGCTTCTGGTTTAGGTTATTTTGTTGCATTTTATTTCTTTCCATCCAAGTTTTATCAAAAAGGCGCCAATCCCAGAAGCAAAGAGGAAACCTATTATTCAAGGGGGAGCTTTTTATTCAAGGGGGAGATTATTACACAAGGGAGAAAGTATTACTCAAGGGGAACTTATAAATCAAGGGGGGGCATATTATGCAAAGGAAATTATATCTTTTAGAGGGGAGTTTCTTAAACTGTTCAAAGACTAACACTAAGTTAGCTGTCTTATGAATTTTTCATCCGCCTAAGTTTCTCTTGAATCTTATTATTCTGTGTTTCTCTTGCCGTCAAGGTCTCTCAGAATGCCTACGATTCATTTCAAACTTATACCAGATGATGATTCATAATTGACAAGTTTTCAAATTTATTTTGAATCAAAATATTCCAAAAGTTTTATTGAATATCTACATTTTTTTAACTCTTGCCGTCAAGGTTATTTAAAATTTCTATATTCAATTTTAAATTTTTCTTATTATTTTTCTTCATAAAAAATTCAAACTTTCATTTGGATCAAATTTTTTTTCCCCAGATGACTGATTTTAACTCTACATAAACAGATTTATATATTTCAATTTGTTCTTTAATAAATTTTCTTTAATTGATCAACAAATTTCTTTATATTTTCTTTTTATTTACTTTTGGGATAATCAACCAATTTTAGGTCGATAACCTTTCAGTTTTCTTTTCAAAAATCGTGTCTTACACATCACTCCTACTTTCCACGTGTCATTCATTGTGTGACTGCATGTATCCACGCCTGCGTGCTTACATCATCTTTTATGAACCGTTTTCTTCTACTCCCAATACACAAACCCCTTCCAATTCCAATTCCAAATTGGTCTCATATAACATCCCCAAATCTCAGATACCCATCTTCTTCCTCTCCACTGTTACTGCTCTCACTCTTACGAACTTGCTTGCAACTCTCTCCAACTTTCATCAATGGCTTCTCACCTTGCAAATCCAGCTCTCAACGATGACGAAGGACGTCTCATCGATTCTACTGCCGATAGTGCTCCGTTCGTCAAACTGCCATTGAAAGCAAACAATGTGCAGGTTCTTCTTGATCCAAATACCTACCAGTCCGAATTCAGAATTATGGTTGAATTTCTTCAACAGCATGTCCTTAATCGAGCCCTACATCTGACAAACCCAAATGTTCATGAAATTTACGTTCAGGAAGTGTGGCAATCGATGTACATTCAAGATGATGAGACCCTGCTTGGAAATTTCAGTCACCCTGATCAACCTGATACTGCTATGGAAATACCCATTACAAAGAAGAAATTAGCCAGGTATTTTCATTTACCATCTTCACAGGTACTACTTGACGGTGAATTAGTTCCAAATCCAGCCCTAGAATCGTACCCTTCTGCTGAAGCATTGTTATCTTTCATCCTCTTTCTTGGTTACAATGAACCCATAAGCAAACTTTCTGAATTCAAGAGAAAACAGTTACCCCCAATGTGGAATCTCCTAGTTTCTATCCTAAACAAGAGTCTCACTTGTAAAATTGGGTCCCTCGATCAAGCAAGCAGGAACATTTTGACTATAATGTATGGCATGTTTTTTAATCGCCCCTTGGACTACGCAAGCCTTATTTTTCAAGAGATTAAAGTTGTTGTACACACCAAAGTAACCCATCAAAACCAAGGAAAAACTCTTCCAGCTCTGATGTTTCCGAGATTTCTATCTCTGGTTACTTATCCTGCAATTGGTGCACTCAAGGCTCCACTCATTCAACCATTTTGCAAAACTGCATCAATAAGCACTCATCGTCCGACCATCGACCGCAATGGCTATCCTTCTCCCAGAGCGCAATCCAGGTATATGCTAAACCTAATTCCATCTAGCTCTTCTTATCTACAATCCTATAGAAACTCTATGAATTTCTCATAACCGAGAATTTCTACCCCAGAGCACTTAGAGCCAGTTCTAGAAAGTGAGGGGTCAAGTGAGAATGAGGCTGAAAATAATTTGAGTGAACATCCGAGCGGTTCTACCCATGCTGACCTCTTGTTAAAAGAAGGTACTTAAGATGTCCATCGTGACACACTTGAGCGACTCTCACCTACATCCCAAAGGGTAACTTCATTATCTGAGGTAGATGTCAACCCATCTACTTTCATTGACCAAGGACAACCCAGTCCAAACCACCCAGTAACCATCCGATCAGAGGATACTTCTTCATCCTCTGTGATAGGTATATCAGAATAGCTTCAAAAGAGACTGGGTTCTGAAGATATGCAGATCTGAAGATAGAAGCTCAGAACTCAGAAAAAGTCAGAAGACACCTAAGGCATAACTTCTGAAGTGTCAACTTCAGAAGTTCTGAAGGTTCTGAACATGTTTCTGAAGATACTTCTGAAGGTGCTTCTAAAGAAGTTCTGAAGAAGTTCAGAACTATTTCTGAACATGTCTGTCACAAATGTACTGTCTGTTTAGCATTTTCTCTCTTGTATAAATAGTTGTTAGATAGTCTGTTAGAACTAACGTTTTCATAATCTTGTAATGCAGTATTGTAATATCTTTCATTTGATCAATACATATGACATTTGGCTATCAGATCTAATTCCATATTCTACTTTCTTCATTATATTGATTGTTAAGGGTCCTAACAATTGGTATCAGAGCCAATTCATCTGTTCTTGAAGAAGATTTGTTGTTAGATCTGACAGTTCTTCTTGATCTAAAAAATTCAAATTCAATACAGGTGAGTTCTCGATCTTCTAACAATCAAAGATGTCTAAAGAAATAGTCTCAATCGGATCTGAAACGAAACCACGAACTCTCTTCTTAGCGGAATATCATCAATGGAGAATTAGAATGATACAATTCTTGGATAACATAGATGAAGCTTTAATGCAATCTATTACAAATGGTCCACTAGAGGTATTTGTTGAAATTCCAGCAGTTCCAAGAACTGAATCCACTCCTGAGATCCCTGCTTCAAGAATTGAAAAGAGTCCAGGGATGTACAATGCAACAGAGAAAGCCCAAGTCAAAGTTGACAAAAGAGCTTTAACTCTGCTCACAATGGCAATTCCTAATGAAATTTTTAATAGGGTTGATAGTCTTTCATCAGCCAAAGCCATGTGGGATGAAGTAGAGGCTCAAATGCAGGGGAGTACCAAAGCACAGGCACAAAGGCTAAACATCTGTGTAGGTACTTATGAAAATTTCAGATAGAAAGATAATGAATCTATTACTGATACATATAATAGATTTAATAACATTCTGAACGATCTAAGGAGAAATGGAGTTCAGAAATCAAATTCTGAAATTAACAATAAATTTCTGAATAATCTGGGTACTGAATGGTCAAGCTTCTCTGACAACATGGTCACTAGAAATCTTTCTAGAAAGACAATTCATGATGTCTATGGGATTTTATTTCAACAAGAAGATAAAATCAAAGATAGACAACATGAACAGAAAAAGGCAAATGAAGTTGCTCTGTTAAGCAAGAAGTTTAACAATTCTATGACCATGTCAACAAAGAAGACTGTTGATATTCCTGAGGTTAAGGTTTGTGATGGTGATGAATCGGATGAAGAACTCAAGAGAATTTCTGATAATATTGCATTCTTGTCAAGACAGTTCACACATAGATATAATCAAAAATATCAGAACAAAGCAAGAATTGAAACTGGACCTAAGAAAGGTCAAGAAACTGGTCAAACTGAAACAACTGAACCAGCAAGATGCTTCAATTGTGGCAAACCTAGGCACAATGCAAGACAATGCAAGATGCCTAAAGTAAAAAACTCAGGTTACTATGAAAAGAAGCATGCATTAGCAAAGAAGAAAGAAATCAACCCTGCTCTAATTACCAAGTATAAGGAAGACTGGTTGAATTGGAGTGATGGAGAAGAAGATGAAGAAGTGGCACACTATGCAACAAACTGCTACATGTGTCAGATGGATTCTAAAGAAAAACAACAAGCTGACACAGAGGTATTATCTTCATCTTCTGAATCAAAGTACGAAAATAATTTCTCCTCTGAACTAAATTCTGAATTAAATTCTGAACATAATCATGATTCTGAAACAAAAATTCAAGTTCAAAACATGTTTTCTGAATTTGAAATATTAAGGAACAGAATCAAGGGTGAAAGAATGTTAGTGAATCAATTTAGAGCTGAAAGTCAGATCTATAAAGAAAATTGTCAAGAAGCTGAACAAAATCTTGAAAAGATTTCTGAAGAAAAAGTTTCTTTAAAAAAAAAATTGGACAATTTACAAAAAGAGATAGTTAATGAGAAATCTGAAAAAGAGATCTTAAGTGTTAAAATGAACTTTCTGAATCAAGAAAGAATTGATTTGTACAAGAAGATTAAAGAACTTGAAGATTTAAATTTCAAAAGAGGACAAACTGAGCAAACTCTGAATATTTTAACAAACCAGGCTCAGAATTCAAAATTTTATAATATTAAAGCTGGTCTGGGATATAATGATAATCAAATTCTGAAAAAGGCACCTGCAAATTTATATGATTCTCAAAAATGAAAATTTTTAATGAAACAAATGTAGGTGTTATCCCTAAACCAGTGAATTTTTCTCTGCCTGAAAGGATACCTTTTATTAAATCAGAGACTTTGTTTTCAGAAGAAGTTCCTCTAAAGTCTGATGAATCAAAAATTAAATCTGAAGATTGTTCCGAAATAAATTCAGAGATAAATTCTGAATTCAATTCTGAAGTTACTTCAGAAAATATTTCTGAGAATATATCAAAATCTGAAGAAAAGTATGATGAATTTTCAGAAGCTGAATCCTCAGAAGATGCTGATGAAAATTCCAAAATATTTTTTGATGATTCTGATAATGAGTCTACTACTATAAAAGATTCAAGTATTTTTGCAAAAAGTATTACTCCCAATAAATTTTCAGAACTTATGAATGCTTCTGACTCAGAAGATGAAGATGATCAAATGATGCAAGTTATTGACAAAGATGGTAATGTTGTGTATAATCTACAATCTTCCATCGAAGGAGATAAACTAAAATCTATATTTGGCACATCTTCGACTTTAACACCGCAGTTAAAAATTTTGAGCAAGGTCAATCTTCAAAATGCAGCTTCAAACATTCGTAAAATTAACTCAATTGATTCAGAGATAAAATCTAAAAAGCATAAAAGAATCTCTTATACTAATCCTCATTTTTTGTCTGTTTCAGAGTTGTCCACTCTAGTTTGGAGAAAGAAAGGAGAGAGACTATCAAATTCAGACAAATTAGATAGTTTTCCTGCTTTACAAAAATGTGTTGTACCAAAGATTAAAACAGTGAATAAAAAGCCTTTTGTTGATAAATCAAATGTTATTAACTCCTCTATGTCTTCTGCGATTGTTAATACTTTAAAGAAACATATTCACTGTATTACTTGTGGTCATCATAATTTTCATATAATATCCAAGACTAACAAAAAGAATATGATAAATTCTATTCAAAAATGTTCAGCTATATTGACAAATAAGCTTAAAAATAAAATTAAAAAGAAAAAGCAAAACAAAGTTAAAAGTTCTGAATCAAATTCTGAATTGAAAAATCTAAAGGCTAAGTTCACTAAATTTTCAACTAATATCAAAGGACCCATTCAGGAATGGGTACCTAAATCTCAATAATCTCTTTTGCAGATATGTCATGTGTGGGTCTTAAATTCCGGATGCTCAAGACACATGACTCCTTTCAAAGAACTCCTAACTGATTATCATAAAAGATATGGAGGAACAGTTAGTTTTGGAAATAATGCAAAGGGATTTGTGAGAGGATATGGCACATTCAAAAAGGGAGAAGTGACAGTAATGAAGGTTTTTTATGTTGAAGGTTTAAAACATAATCTTTTCAGTATTAGTCAATTCTGTGACAAAAATTGGAAAGTGAATTTTGACATAGATTACTGTCATGTTCTGAGTACAGCAAATAAAAATGAATTAACTGCCTACAGAGATGGAGATATCTACACAGCAACTTTTACTGCCTCAGGTCAACTGCAAGGTGTATGTTACATGTCTACATCAATGAGAAATGATAGCTGGCTTTGGCATAGAAGAATGTCACATCTGAATTTCAAAGCCATTTCTGAACTAGAAAAACATCACTCATTTAGAGGTCTACCCAAGATCAGATTTGAAAAGAACACTCTTTGCTCTGCTTGTGAACTAGGGAAAATAAAGAGAAGTTCCCATCCTCTAAAAATGTTATCTTCATGCAAAGCTCCTTTAGAAATGTTACACATGGACTTGTGTGGACCAATGAAGACACAAAGCATGGGAGGAAAGAAATACATCCTGGTTATAGTTGATGAATATACAAGATATACATGGATTGAATTTCTTAGACTCAAATCTGAAACCTCTGAAAAGTTGATACCTTTTCTGAAGAAAGTTCAAGTTCTTCTTCAACTACCAATTCAAAAGATCATAAGTGACAATGGAACAGAATTTACTAATTCTACACTTCAGAATTTTTTGGAATCTGTTGGTATTTCTCATAATTTTTCCGCTGCAAGAACTCCTCAACAAAATGGGGTAGTTGAAAGAAAGAATAGAACTTTGGTAGAGGCTGCAAGAACTATGCTTGCATATTCAGAACTTCCTCTGTCTCTTTGGGCAGAAGCTATTGCTACTGCATGTTTTACTCAGAACAGAACCATTCTTAACAGAAAATTTCTTAAAACTCCTTATGAATTGTTAAAACAAATAAAACCCTCTATTGATTATTTTAAAAAATTTGGTTGCAGGTGTTTTCTAAAGAATGATACTCCACATCATATAGACAAATTTGCACCAAAAGGTGTTGCTGGGATATTTGTTGGTTACTCTCAAAGATCTAAAGCATATAGAGTCCTTATCAAGGGAACACAAAGGATCATTGAGACTACAAATGTCAGATTTCATGAGCCAACATTGACTTCTGAACAAAACAGTTCAGAACTCGTACATAACCTAGTTTCTGAATGTTTGGACTCCGAAAACAATAAGAAATCTTTTTCTAAATCTCAAAAGACAAATCTAGATGAATTGTGTAAAGACTTATTTGACATTTCTGTAAATGTTTCTGCAGATTATTAGAATCCTTCTCTTCTCAGAAGTTCTAATGATTCAAACATTTCAGAAATACAAACTCCAAGCACTTCAGCTCCACCCCTCTCAACCTCAAATACAGAACATTCAACTACTGAACATATACATTCAACTTCTGAACCAATTCCTATTCATTCAGAACAAATTCATATAAATTCTGAACAAGTTCAACCAACTTCTGAACCCGATTCAGAAATTCCAATTCTTTCAGAATTTATTCCTTCTGAATTTGAGAATTTACATAATGTTCCTTTTGAGGGGGAGACTTCAGATTTACATTCATTAATCAATCATGATACTGACACTCAAGCAATTATTGATGACTATGACTCTTTGAATAATGTCTCATTTGTTCAACCACTACCAAATGTGAACAAATGGACATCAAATCATCCAGTACATCAAATAATTGGAGATCCATCAAAAGGTATACAAACAAGATCTGCAACAGCAAATGAATGTCTGTATGTGAATTTCTTAAGCAATATAGAACCCAAAAAGACATATGAGGCACTACAGGATCCAGACTGGATTCTAGCTATGCAACAAGAGTTAAATCAGTTTGAAAGGAACAAAGTCTGGAGATTGATACCAAAGCCTAAAGGAAAATCAATCATTGGCACTAAATGGGTCTTCAGAAACAAAAAAGATGAAAATGGTATTGTTGTAAGAAATAAGGCAAGGCTTGTAGCAAAGGGGTATTGCCAACAAAAAGGCATTGATTATGATGAAACATTTGCTCCTGTTGCTAGACTAGAAGCAATTCGAATATTCCTTGCTTATGCTGCTCACAAGAACATGAAGGTCTACCAAATGGACGTTAAAATGTGCATTTTTGAATGGTATTCTTCATGAAGAAGTTTATGTTGAGCAAACAGAAGGATTTGTAAGCAAAGAATTTCCACATCATGTTTATATTTTGGATAAAGCCTTATATGGTCTCAAGCAAGCACCAAGAGCATGGTATGATACTCTTACAACTTTTCTTCTGAATTCCAAATTCAAAAGAGGTACTGTTGATACTACCTTATTTCTGAAAAAGGAAGGTGATGATCTGATATTAATACAAATATATGTGGATGATATTATATTTGCTTCTACTAATCCAAAATTTTGTAGAAATTTTGAGAAAATCATGGAAACAGAATTTGAAATGAGTATGATGGGAGAGTTGACATTTTTCCTTGGTCTTCAAGTTAAACAACTTCCCACTGGCATATTCATTAATCAATCTAAGTATGTCTCTGACTTACTTAAGAAGTTTGACATGACTGATTGTTCAAGTATTCAAACTCCAATGGCCACTTCAACTAAGCTAGAACCTGATTTAAATGGCAATTCTGTTGATCAGAAAAAGTACAGAGGCATAATTGGATCTTTGCTTTACTTAACTGCTAGTAGACCAGATATAATGTTTGCTACATGTATTTGTGCTAGATATCAAGCTAATCCTAAGGAATCTCACCTTCTAGCTGCAAAAAGCATACTTAGATACCTAAAAGGTTCTCCTTCATTGGGACTTTGGTATTCTAAGGATTCTAATTTTGAGTTAACAGCATTTACAGATGCAGATCATGGTGGTTGCAAATTAGACAGGAAAAGCACTTCTGGATCATGTCAGTTTCTGGGTGATAGACTAGTTAGCTGGTCTTCAAAGAAACAAAATTGTGTTTCTACCTCTACAGCAGAAGCTGAATACATAGCAGCTGCAATATGTTGCTCACAAGTAATCTGGATGCAAATTCAACTAAAAGACTATGGTTACACTTTCAAAAAGATTCCTTTGTATTGTGATTCAAAGAGTGCCATAGCCATCACTGCCAATCCTGTTCAGCATTCAAAAACCAAGCACATTGATGTAAGATATCATTTTATCAAAGATCATGTGGAAAAAGGTAATATTGAAATGTTTTTTGTTCACACAGATTATCGGTTAGCTGATTTATTTACCAAAGCACTTGATGAAAACGATTTAATTTTTTGGTAAGTAAATTGGGCATGATGAATATGTCTATGTGAGTATGAACCACAATATTTTTTTTGTAGGTTATATTCTCAATTTTTTTTTTCATTTCTCTAACACTTGTATCTTTTTGTGTTAAAATGTGCATTATTTAAGGGGGAGAATCATATTTGTTTTTGGTTCAAAAGGAGGTGTTTCTAGAAAGTTGAAACCTAGTCTTACACACCAACAC
Organism: Silybum marianum; assembly: GCA_036898165.1. Taxonomy (NCBI): domain Eukaryota; kingdom Viridiplantae; phylum Streptophyta; class Magnoliopsida; order Asterales; family Asteraceae; genus Silybum; species Silybum marianum. Next base: position 26,660,302 of record CM072533.1, on the reverse strand, counting down.
TAAGAAAACTGAACAAACTTCTTAGATAAAATTGTTTTCATTGTTCAAACCTACTTCTGAACTTTCAAAAAAAATATTTATATTGTTCAGAAGTTTGTAGTTTTAAATGATTTTTGGATGATTAAAGACATGAATGTTTAGTTCTGAACTAAATGTTCTAGTTCTAAACGTTCTTCTGAACTATTCTTTTCTTCAAAACTTCTGAACTTCTTCTCAGAAGTTATGACCTACTTCTGAAGTTTTTGAATTTTTTCTCAGAACTTCTTTTTCCGTTGGATTTTTTCATTTACGCGTGAGCCGTGTTTTAATCTCATTGGCCAAACCTTAAACACACGTCGCTTAAACGGTTCACCTATCCAAAATAAATGATGATTAGTTGTCTAATCTCGAGTGCTTTTTGGCCACGTGTCATTAGAACGTATAATTTGAACGTCTAAATTCATTCTTTCTTCACCTTCTTTATTTTTTTTCCCGATTTCTGTGTTCTATACTCATCAATCTCATTCGACTTTCTATTTCTAATCAACAATTTCTAATCAACAATGTCATCTTCGAATGTCTTGGCTTCTACTTCTTCAAGTATCAATGGTAGCAATGGATCCTCAAGAAAACAAAAATTAATGGTGGGACAGATTGAAATTCCTCTGAATGATGATCAATTAATCCAGGATACAGCTACAAATGTGATTTCTCAAGCCGGACCTTCAAACCCTAACTCTAGCCCTAACTTGCGAACTGGTAAATTTGGGGAAACTGAAAAGGCACCCATAGAGGTTGCTTCTGGATCAAATGCTGTTTCTAGTGAATCTCAAACTCCAACTGAAGGTAGTGATTTCTCAAAATTGTATGTTCCTGCAGATAAATTACTTGAAATCAAAAAGAACAACTGTGCCCTAAACTTTAAGTCTACAAATTTCAATGAGGATCAAATGATTTTGATTGAAATTCTGAAACAACATCCCTTAAGAAGCCTTCTCTCAATAAAATTCTCTGTTCCTGCTTCTTACCTACAACAGTGGTGGTTTTATGCTGAGGTAGATGAATCTGAAGATGTGATAGTGTCCTATGTTCATTCTTCAAAGGTTTGTGTTTCTGTGGATGATATAAGAAATCTTCATTACTTATCCAAAGCAGATGAACTTCTTGGGAAAACTTCATATGATCCTATTCCGACTTCTTCAGAAATGATTTCAGATTTTATGAGTCTGGGTTACTCTGAACACTTGAATGCTTTAAGCTCATTCAGAAGAAAATGTTTGCCTCCTATCTGGTATTGCCTGTTTTCTATTCTGAATACATGTTTATCTGGGAAAAGCTCAAGTCTGGATCAAGCATCAACAAATGGGAGAATTATTTTTCATGGTGTTGCTTTCAATAAGCACTATGATTATGCTTCTCTTATCTTTGAAGAAATGAAGACTGCCATCTCAAAGAAATCCACTTTCAACTACATTCCTTTTCAACGATTCTTCCAATCCCTTATCAAAGGAGCAATGAAAGCAGAACCCACTATTCCTACACTGCCACATGAGGTACATTTCCTATCTTCTCTATAGATAGCCTAAGATCACCTAACCCGAAGGCTCAATTTCCAAATGCTATTCCACTGCCATCACATCTTATTGAACTTGTGAAACTTCCAAATAGGATTATGAGTGAGTATTTAGAATCAATGGGATTACCTGAACCAGTGATCCCTTCCCCTGATTCCAACCAGAGTGGTGAGAATGTGAGGGTGTCTAGAATTCATAAGAAGAGTGGGGAGACTGTTCAAGGGGGAGAACAGTCTCATGGTGTGAAGTAGAAAAATGTGAATGAGAGAGTGGGTAGAAGAGTAAGAAAAAGAACTGAGGAGGGGAGAACACAGATAAAAGACAAACAAATCTGTGAACCAACTGTTACAAGCCGGGCATCCACATTATCTATTATTCCACAATCTTTGGTGGATAATATTGAAAGAGCCAGTGAGCCCATGGCAACTTCGTTTAACCCCCCCAGCCACTCATCTTTCTCTCAACAGTTAGAAGTTTCATTAACACATATGGGGCAAGCAGCTTATAATCCATTAGGACCCCATTTGGAGGTTCCTTTTGTTGAAAATGAAGGAAATATGTCCCCCCTTCACTGCTTTGAGCACACTAGGTCTGAGAGTCCACTCAACATTGAGCCTTCTGAACCACTTAATGTGGCATCCATTCACACTAGCACACATCTTTCAGATGTCCATAAGCAAAGTGTTTGTCACATTGCCTCAACAACCATAGATATTCCAATTTCTGGAAATCAAGGATTGGTTGGAAGTCCTGGTGGAGTGAACATCACAAAAGCTCCATTTACAGAATCATATGTGGTTCATGACGCCTTCTGAAGGATTGTCAACAAGGCCATCTATTAGTCTTGGTGTTTTTCCCACATCTTCTGAATTCTCAGAATTCAAGGATTTCTGTACCTCTGAATTTGCAAAGATTCAGAAGGACATATTGGAATTGACGGATTCAACCAAAAATATGATGGAGGATAGATTACAAAAGCATGGGGAGGATGTCATCCTTAAGTTGAACAGTTACCAAGTTCAGACTTCGAATGATCTGAGTGTTTTCAGCAAGCACTGTTAAATGCTTTTTCTGAGGTTTCTTCTTCAATTTCTTCTCTAAAGTCCTCTAATGCTACTTCTTCCACAGCACAGCCAGAGCTTCTTCTTTTGCAACTAAGGAAGATCTTGCTCAGGTTTTATCTCAACTAACTTCTATTCAGAACTCTCAGGCTAATCTTAGCTCTAGGCTATCTATTCTTGAATGCAGACCTATTTCAGATACTTCAAAGAGATGTCTTGATGATCAGCTTGCTGATAATCAAGAGGGGGAGAAGCGACAAAGGGTATCTGAATCAGAACCAGAAGACATGGAAATTGTACAAGTACAAACTTCTGAAAAACCTTCTGAAGGTGTTCAGAATGTTCAAATTATGGAGTCTTCAAGAGTTTCTGAAGCAATTTATGATATCCTATCTGCTGAACAAGAAAAACAAGTTTCAGATGATTCTGAAGAACAAGCAGATGAAGGATATGAAACAGAAAAGGTGGATCTTGATTCTGAAGGTTTTCTAAGCTCTGACAAAACTGATATTATCCCTGATTCAAATGAAGAAATGATAAGGGAGTATTTGGCGTTTGAAGATGTTATTGGAGAGCCTAGTGATCTCTCAGATGTCATTCTTTTTGAAGATGATACTTCTGAAGTTAGTATGGGAGAAAGTTCTGAAGATATAAAAGACTTGGTAGTGTGGAAGCCACAAGAATCTATAAATAAAGTCTACAAAAAGGTCTCTGAAGATCTTTGGAAAATTCTGAGTGATCTTTGCTGGAATCAAGTCTTCTTCAATGAGCCTAAAAGTACGAAAAATAGAATCCTAGATGAAAGGTTTTCTGTGGTAAGAAAGTTTATAAATCAATCAGATGAAAGCTTTGAAGTTGATTTTGATCTGTCTCACATGGGAGATATGGAGATTGCAGATGAAATACTCATGGTATTTTCTGCAAAAATTGAAGTCAGAGTTCGTCCTTGCATCATTATTCCAAAGTTTGACTTATTTCTTCTTGAAGAACCAATTCTGGATCAAATTTATGAAAAAGAAGATATATTTCAATATGGAGAAGATTACTTGATGTTTCCTGAAGAAAATTATGTTAATATGTTCAGAAGTAATCTAAGAAATGCAACTCTGGAAGATTTTGTAGATGGTAATTTATCAGAAGATCAAATCTCCAAGATAAGAACTTATGTTCAGAACCATGGTATTCAGAATCTAAATGACTCTACTCTCATCAAAAGGATCAGGTGTATCACTAAAGTAGTTGAAGATAATTTGATAATTTACAGATTTTGGGTAGAAAGAAGAGATGGGTCACTTTCTGAATTTACTCAGCATGATCTTTACAAGCTCAGACTTCAAGACAAGCTAAATGTACTCCAATTTTGTGTTACCAGAGGTGAAGTAGAGATGGTTTTTGAAATAAGGAGAATCCTTGGCATCTATATCAGGAATATCATCAAGCATGATTTCCAGTTGGCCTTGGAACATGGCTTATCAAAGATCAATCTTTTAGAACCTACAAATCTCTCTACTACAGCTTTGAAAAGATTTTTCACCAACCCAGATATTGGATTCAGATATTCAATAAATGGAAACAAAACTTTCTTAGCTTCAGATATTCCAAAATATTCAACCTCTTCTCCTAATTGGTTTCTGATTATTCTGAAAATTTTGTTGATGATGTCAACATCAGAGAAGAAATTAAATACTTAATCAAAGAAAGGATTCATTTTAGAGAGAACATCAGAAGAAGTTTTTTAGCTGGTCACAAGGAGATAAACAACCTAAGAAGAGAAGATTTCTGGTTAAGCAATACTTATGACTTTCAAGTTCATACTAAAAAGCAAGATCTGGAAGAAATTCAGAAATTCTCCTTGAACATTAAAAGTCCAGAATTTTCTCAAGAGTCAAGGGATAAAGGGAAAGAAGTTATCTACGAGATACGATTTCTGAAGATGTTGATCAAGCAATTCCAGCAACTATAGAAGAAGAACAACAGATTGAAAGAATCAAAGGAAGTGACTTTACCATGTTTCTTGAATATTTTCATCCAGAAATGTTCATGGAATATGAACAAAAGTTCAACTACATTAATTGCTGGATTCAGAAATCCTTTGGTGAAACAATGGTATTCAAATATCATTAGAAAGTTAAAAATTCCTCTTATTGAAGCCAGAAGTGAAAGCCTAATTGTCAAAGTGATAAATGCGGATACGAAGTCAAAGAACAATTACAAGTATGCATTTTTCCTTTGTTGAAAGACAAAATGGAGAAGTATCAACATTTTCTGAAGGTGATTTCCAGAATGTGCACCTCGGAGATTTAATCGAGTATACGAAGTCTCTATCCTTCCCATGACTCAATCACCAAATTCGAGAAAATCCTTTCTGTGATCGAGATGGACTATACGAGAGAATTCATTTGGGTGCAAAGGCCGATTTTCAAGTTGCATATGTTCTTAATAGAGATCAAGTTCATACGAGAGCGAGCAAATACTGAATTTACCGAGAGATTCCAAACTTGAAGAAAAGCACTTTATTATTGCATCCACCTGGCTTTGTATGCAAATGCTTCAAGGAACTACTCTTTGTGAGATTTGAAGAATTTCACAAATGCTGCAATGGAACTCTTATGGCTATCAGAGATAGATTGGTTAAAAGACAAAACAAAAGACCAAGGAATTTATCTAATGAAGATTAGGAAAAGCATAAAATACTTGCCAAAGAAATGATAAGAGTTGCAGAACTATTATTGGAGTATAGAAGTTTAATTCTGAAGGATGTAAGAGAGATACTTAATTTCTGGAATTATGATTTAAACTTTTGAAGCTAAGGGGGAGATTGATAGGTATATCAGAATAGCTTCAAAAGAGACTGGGTTCTAAAGATATGCAGATCTGAAGATAGAAGCTCAGAACTCAGAGAAAGTCAGAAAACACCTAAGGCATAACTTCTGAAGTGTCAACTTCAGAAGTTCTGAAGGTTTTGAACATGTTTCTGAAGATACTTCTGAAGGTGCTTCTGAAGAAGTTCTGAAGAAGTTCAGAACTATTTCTGAACATGTCTGTCACAAATGTACTGTCTGTTTAGCATTTTCTCTCTTGTATAAATAGTAGTTAGATAGTCTGTTAGAACTAACGTTTTCATAATCTTGTAATACAGTATTGTAATATCTTTCATTTGATCAATACATATGACATTTGGCTATCAGATCTAATTCCATATTCTACTTTCTTCATTATATTGATTGTTAAGGGTCCTAACACTCTGCATCAAGCACAACCGAGGAAACCTCTTCATCATTCTCTCAACAGAATGATGATGAAAATATAAGAGTTCTTTTGCCCCAGAACTCGACACCTTCCCCATACAATGTTGATGTCTCTGTGACCAACAAAGATTTAGGCGTCTCAGAAGATAAGTCCATATCTTCTGATAGATTAGAGGCTCATGAAATCCCATCAGAGGGGTTACAGCCACAGGTTGCACCATTTACCGGAGTGTTTACACTCCATCAAGGTAAGCACATTGTCTTCAACACCTCATCCTCTGATGATGAGGATTCTGTTGAGACAATCAGAACAACATAAGAGGTGCCTGTTAATAACAGTCCTCAATGACAGGTTGGAAGTCCCTCCACATTCAACGCCAAAACAGGTGTGAACGAGGGCCTCTCTGCACGCGAGAGAAAAGGGGCTCCATGTGTTGGAGATGCACCGGTTACCCATTCTGAATATGTCACCAATGCAGCGTTGCAGGCATTTGGTGATAAAATTCAGAGATCTGTGGAGGAGCTAAAACTATCTCTGGACTCTAACAATGCCATGCTTCTGGCTATTCAAGATGAACAAAAACAGCAAGCTCAAACACTGGAAGCCCTAAATGACCTCATTTCTACAACTGCTGCCACACATCAGAGCCAAGCTTCTGATCATTATTCTTCTCTGCATGATGGAATCCAGGCTATTTTTGAGACCATTCTCTGCATTGCCGAGGCAATTACAACTCTAGAAGTCACAATCTCTGTTGATGAATACAGTTCCTTAGTAGCCGATCTTCACAAAATTATCAAGGCTATTCATCCCTCTGCTGACACTTCTGACTCTTCTCTGGTCAAGAAATCTGATATGGCTGTCTTCCAGAAGGCCATGCTTGAACGCATCAACTCTCTCTCCTCCAAATATGTTTCCAAAACAACTGCCTGCACTTCTAATGTGGAGTTAAAGTTATCATCTATGGAAACCACTCTGTCTCAGCTCACAGGTCTGGTAAGTTCTCTTTCTAATTCTTTTAATGAAAAGAAAAAGGCCATGGAGGAGCGTGCTTGCAGAAAAGCAGAACTGAAGCGTAAAAGATCTAAGGATCAGGACCCTGATTCTCAGAAGGGGGAGAAATCACCAGAATCAAAGAAAGTAAAACCCACAACCAACACTGAAAGCTCAAATCCAAATCAAATGCCATCTCCATCACTTCTGCCAAACACCAATCATCCTCCAAGAAGCAAACTCCGGCTCAAACTTCTCATACACAAACCCCTCTGACTCCAACTCCATTAGCCACTCACTCTGGGCCTCTTCCAAAAGATCCAGAGATAGCCAAATTCATTCTTGAGGTTGTAGGAAAGACAAGACAAACACCATTTTCCTCCTCAACTCAAGCTGTAATAGCTAAAAAAAAGGAAGCCAAAGCCAGAGCTGAGGCATCAAAGGCTAAAGTTGAAGCCTTGAACAAACAAAGAGAAGAAGAACGAACTGAGGCTGAAATAAGAGCAAAAGTTGACGCTGAAAAAGCCTCTGCTTCTCAAATCGAAGCAGAAATCAGAGCTAAATCTGAAGTAGAAAGAGCCTCTGCAGAAGCATCAAACGCTCAAGCAGAGATGGAAAGAGAAAGAGTTGCAGCTGCAAGAGTAAATGTTGAAGGATCGTCAAGTAGAGCAGCAGAGAATAGACAAAAAATTCAGAGACTTGGAAGAATTGAACTACCAATTCTGGAAATTACCAAAAGGTACATGTATTCTCCTATAGATCAGAAAATCTATCTCATGTTGCCCAACTTCTCAAACGCCTACAATGTAAGTGATGCTATTAAGGACAGATTCATGGCACACAGATAAGCGAGAAAGGACGTTCATTCCTCTGTACCTATCAAACGAATCTCTGCAAAAAAGCATTCACCTTTTGAGGATACAGAAATTTGGTACACAATCTATGAGGTTATCAGAGAAGACAATAAGACTTATTACTTATGTGATAATGATCTATTGTCCATCTATCCCTCTGATTTTCTTTTTCTGGAGAATTTCATGAAGGCTCAAATGAATAGAAGAATTGATGATCAAGATCAAATTGCTTATTCTCCAATTATTCAATGCATGAAGTCCTACATCCGTTACAAGAGACAGGTAGATTTTCAAATAGGAATCAATTACAATGTTGATAACCTAGCTATCTCTGCACCCAATGAAGATCTAGAAGGCATCAACAACATGAGAATCGAGAAAGTGCTAATAGACCCAGAGGAAGGGTGATCTTCAGAAGGCCAGACAGAAAGAGCTTCTTCAGAATCAAAGAAGCACACAAGTAGTCATCAGAGGTCGTTTACGTTGCAAAAAGCTTCATCTCTGTTGATGTTAACAATCACAATCCAGAGATTATCGAGAAGATGATCAAAAGGCTTTCAACTTTATTATCAATCAGAGAGATCATTAATAAGATTGGAAAGATTGTATCTGGGGTCGCTCCTTTCTGAACAGACTTCATTCTTCTGGTTTCATACTTAGGGGGAGATTGTTACACTTTTGAAAGTATGAACCACAAGATGAAGAATATGACGTGGCACATACATCAAGGATATCTACCTTTTGCAACCAACTCGTTTGTTACACGCTCCCATCTCTCACACGTATCAGTTTGTAATAGGTTAGGATGTTGACTTTTACTTTATTCTATTTGTATAAATAGATCTTTTCTCAATTGTAAAAGTTGTTGATTGAAATCGTGATATTGAAGAACTTACTGTGCATCACTCCATGTATCTGTAATCACAATTCAGGTTATAATACATTGTTAATTTGTTCTTCAATCTTTGATCGAATCTTATTACTGTTGATTAATCGATATAAATTGCTTCCGCTTATACGCTGTTTATAATTCAATCGATTAATCTGTGAAGAAGAGAATCTGGAACCAACAGAATGCGAAAAAAATTCTTCCAATTTGGCTAAGAGGCATACAAATACTTTGTTTCGAGTGTTAAAAAAATTATTTAGTGCTTGAGTTGGTTTACATACATGGCGTAGGTAAGTGTATGCTGGAACTAGAATAATCCCTTTGAGTTGGTTCGTTGAGCATAGTTTCAATATCGTTGAGCATAATTTCGAGATTTTAGGTCGAGAAGTTATTAGGATTTGGAGTATCCTAGGTATTAAAATGTTTTATAAAGTCATTATTCAGACTTCAGACTCAAACTTCTGAATGTCTTTTTTTTGCCGTTGGTGTTCTTTCCGATCTCTACGCGAAAAAGATATGAATTTATACAGGATATGTTTGGAGGCGGAACTGATACTTCTTCAGCCACATTAGAATGGGAAATCTCAGAACTTATAAAGAACCCTAAGGTTCTGAAGAAAGCACAAGCTGAACTCAGGGAAGTCCTTAAAGGAAAGGAAAGGATTCTAGGGACAGATATTCAGAATCTCGATTACTTGAAGCTAATCGTGAGAGAAACTTTGAGGATGCACCTTCCTCTTCCCTTATTATTCCCTAGAGAAATGGTCTTTTAATTGTGTCATTTTGGGCTTAAAATGAGTTTTTTTTAAAAAAAAATAAATTGGCTTGGGTAGGGCCCACTTCATGGCCGCCCCCCCCCCCTCAAAATCCACATATAAATACCAATTTTTTTTTCATTTCACTCATTTCAAACTCAAAAATCAAACACCTCTCTCTCTCTCTCTAAAAGTGAAGAGACTCTTTTGTTTTTCCCTCTTCCTCTTCCTCTCCATCAAGTTCCAGCCAATTTCTCATGTTCTAATCCATCAAATAGCAAGAATATTGAAGATTTTGGTACACATTTCATCACACAAGTAAGTATAAACACCATCTTATTCTTTCCTTAGCATTTTTGGGTGAAAAACCCACTTTCTTGTATTTTAAGCATTCTTCTTCTAAACCGTTGAACTTTCTGAGTTTGTGGAGAGATTTTACACCAAAACATGTAAAAATTTTATAAAATGGTGATAATCTATGACCTACACAAATAAAACTCAAGAAAATGGGTAAAAATCATGATTTTATGTGTTTTTGAACAACAATGGAGATTTTTGTTGCTGACAGATTCATTGCATGTGCAAAAATCGTCCATTTCTTATAATAAACATGTTAAAATGTTAAAAATCTTCCTTCTAAAAGTTTATTTAGTGAGTTGGGGTTCTAATCCAAGTGGTCTCACTCAAAAACATTGAGTTTTGACCCCCCAAATGCTCATAGAAAGATGCATGTGCATCTGGAAGTTCAACAGTAGGTAAACCCTACTTTGAACAACCATAACTCTTTGAATATTTTTCCAAATCACTTGATTTTTCTTCTGGAAGTTAGCTTAATGAGTTACCTTTCATATGCATCTGATTTCATTCAAAAATATGGTGATTGGAGGTTTCAAATGATTAAAACAAAATGAGTGTGCAAACTGTCAAACAATGACAGAATTGTGCATGCATTTTCAAATGGCCATATCTCTTTCAAAACTCAATGAAAAAGGTTGATTTATCTTTTGACAGTTATATTTATGAGTTATCTTCAGTTTGCAAGTGGAATCACTTAAAAATATGGAGTTTTGACCCTCCAAACACCTAAAATACTTTAGGTGTGCAATCTGTGAAACCACCAGCAGCTAAACTCTACTTTGTGTGTTAGTATCTCCTTTGTTATTTGTCTTTAATGCATGATTCTTCTTCTATTCTACTTCATTTTATGAGTTAGTATTCATATGGATCCAGTTTCATGCAAAAATATGATGTTTTGAGGCACTAATTAATTTATTAAAGTTAAGTGTGCAATCTGTCAGCTAATGACAGAATTGTGCATGCAACTTTGTAGTGTCATACCTCCTTCATAACTTCTTCAAAATCAGTGATTCTTATCTCAAAGTTTCCTTTATGAGGTATGATTCTAATCCAACTGGAAATTCTAGAAAACACTGAGTATAACTTCTCAAATGAGTGATTTACTAACATGGTGTAATCTGTTTTACCGGTTGTGACATAATGTTTTGCATGAATTATTTGGACAACTTGTACATGTCCAAAAGGCATGAAATTTGGTCACAAAGATCATAACGCAGTACTTTATCTTATATAAAAATATAGCAAACTAGATCATTTTGGAAGCCCTTGAAAACTGATCATTTTTAGGACAATTAGTTTCTGTCCAGAAGAGAAATTCTGGACTTAATTGATTTTTATAAATATTGATCATGTGATGGATAATAAGATCACTTTCGGTATAAATTACGATATTAATGAGCATATGGGCATTTTGTATAATTGGACATATATAGACACTTATGGGCTTAAGATTTATTCACCTCTAAGTAGTATTAGACCTATAAGTGACGGTTTTGAGTATTACTCTTTGATAGGGAAGCGTTAGGTCGTTGTGCGGAGATTCGGATTGTATTGTTTTGCGTTGCGGAGCGTTGCTATAAGGTGAGTATTCACAGTCCCTCTTTCAAAGTGTTTTATACGTTTTGGGTTGAAAAGCATGATTGAATATGTTTTATGAGCCATTGTAATTATGATTATGAAATCTTGTTAAATTTGATGTTGTGGGCACTAAGGCATGTACAGTAATAGTTATATTGAGTAAAATGTAACATAAAAGTTTGTACACTACTATTAACTCAAGTTAGGAGCCGAGGGTATTTGTGGATAGCAATCCCACCTAGAAACTACAGGTAGGGGTGCACGATACTTAAAAACGAAGGTTCTACATATGTGGGGTATTAGTCCCACCGCTAAGGTAGAATTAAAAATATTGTTTTGTGGTCGAAAGGTTTAGTGGTGGCTCTTTATATACAAAAATTAGAGTACATAATGCCTTAACGTTTTAAGATATCAATAAGTGCCAAAAATTTATTTTGCTCATATTCACTCACATAATTGATTATTTTTGAAATATTGAAAACCTGTGATCTCACCAACTCTTTGTAGTTGACCTTGTTTTTATCATGCTTTTCAGGGGTAAGAAAAGATTAACTGGATTTTCTTTTATGTGGGCGCATCGACATCAACCTTCTTGTTTATTTTGAAACTGTTTAGCTTAAACACTTGGTTTACCTTGTTTTGTTAGAACTTGTATTTGATGCGATGTAAATTTTTTTTTTTTTTAAACTTAAACTGTTGTGTATTTGAATGGATGGTTGGTGTTGTTTTTATCCTATCGTTATGAAATCTTGCGCTATCACGCCTCGTGTTTCCGCTTTAGCGGGGTGTGACATATTAGCAAGATTTCTTGAAGATATTGAGCTTCATTTATCACTCAAGTAAGTAATAACATCATCTCTTTCTTTTCTTACCATTTTGGGGTGAAAAATCCACCATATCTTGCATTTTAAGTATCATTCTTCTAACCTCAGAATTTTCTAAGTTTTATGGAGAGATTATACACCAAAAACATGTAAAATGTTATATGATGGTGATAATCTATGATCCAAACAATAAAACACAAGAAAATAGGGGAAAATCATGATTTTATGTGTTTTTGAACAACAATGGTGATTTTTGGTGCTGACAGATTTTATGCATGTGCATAAATCGTCCATTTCTTGCAAATAATATATTCTAATATCTTGAATCTTCTTTCTACAAGTTTACTTAGTGAGTTGGGGTTCTAATCCAAGTGATCTCACTCAAAAACATTGAGTTTTGACCCCCCAAATGCTCATATCAAGATGCATGTGCATCTGAAAGTTCAACAGTATGCAAATCTTACTTTGAACGATCATAACTCTTTGAATACTAATCCAAATTACTTAATTTTTCTTCTAGAAGTTAATTTAATGAGTTACCTTTCAAATTCCACTGATTTCATTAAAAAATATGGTGATTTGAGGTCCAACTAATTGAAACAAAATGAGTGTGCAAACTGTCAACCAATGACAGATTTGTGCATGCATGTTCAAATGACCATATCTCTTTCAAAACTCAATGAAACGGGATGATTTTTCTTTTCAGAGTTAGTTTTATGAGTTATATTCAGTTTTCAAGTGGAATCATTTACAAATATGGAGTTTTGACCCTCCAAACACCTAAAATACTTTAGGTGTGCAATCTGTGAAACCACCAGCAGTTAAACTCTATTTAGTGTGTTAGTATCTCCTTTGTTATTTGTCTTTAATGCATGATTATTCTTCTAAAACCTTCTTTTATGAGTTAGGATTCATTTGAATCCAGTTTCATTCAAAAATATGAAGTTTTGAGGCATTAACCAGTTTATTAAAATTAAGTGTGCAATTTGTCAGCTAATGACATAATTGTGCATGCAACTTTGTAGTGCCATATCTCCTTCATAACTTCTTCAAAATCAGTGATTCGTATCTCAAAAGTTTTCTTTATGAGTTATGATTCCAATCCAACTGGAAATTCTATAAAATACTGAGTACAACTCCTTCAAATGAGTGATTTACTAACATGGTGTAATCTGCCATGCCAGTTGTGACCCTTTGCATTGCATAAATTATTTGAATCATTTTTACATGTCCAAAATGCATCAAATGTGGTCACAATCACCATAACCCAGTACCATATCACATATAAAAAATATGGCAAGCTATGTCATTTTGGAAGACTCTACATTTTGATCATTTTGAGTACTACAAGTTTCTGTCCAGAAGTGAAATTCTGGAATTTCTTGATTTTAACAATTATTGATCATTTGATGGTTTATAACACAATTTACGGTATAAATTACTATATTAACGAGCATAGGTGCATTATGTATAATTGGACTATAGACAATCAAGTTGGATGCATGTGGACATTTATAAGCTTAAGACTTATTCACCTCCATAAGTAGTTTTAGATCCATAAGTGATGGTTTTTGGGCATTTCTCTTTGTTAGGGAATCGGTAGGCCTTTGGGTGAGGATCATATCGTGCTTCGGAGTAGCGAAGCTTTGCACAAAGGTGAGTATTCACGGCCCCTCTTTTAAATGTTTATTGCGTTATGGGGTGTAAAGCATGTTGATTTAAAAGAAAGTGAATTGATTTATATGATTGAATGAAAATTATATAAATTGTTATGATGAGCAAATTGATAATTTACAAATGATATGTTGAGTTATGTGAAGTCCCCGTGTTACACTACTATTTAACTTTGTTTATTTGAGCCGATGATATTTGTGGATAGCGCTATTTGGTTGACATACCCACCTAACTAGCAAGTAGGGGTGCACTTTATCAATTAAGAATGCTCTACAAATGTGGACTTTAGGTCCACCGCTAAGGTAGTTCGTGGGGCGTAGAATGTCGTTTAGGTTTAGTAGTGGCTCAATAATTAAATATCATGTGTAAAAGTAATTTGCATATTTTCTCATAAAAATTGAAATGTTTAGTATTGATGCGAACTTCTGCTTCGCTATTTCTATACCTTGCATATAAAATGTTTTGTGCATACGAAAAACCTGTGAACTCACCAACTCTTTGTAGTTGACACTTTGTTTTAACATGCTTTACAGGAAGTTAAGAAGGTAACCGATCCAACTTAGTTTATTTTTGGGGAACACCAATCAAGATTTTATATGTATCTTTTTAGTTTGATGTAATTTGTTTGTTAAGACAAAGTTGTCGAATTATAAACTTTTAAACTGTAAACGCTGATGCTTTATTTACGAATGTATGGTTGGTGTTTATATTCCTATTGTTGTGAAACCTAGAACTGTCGTACCTCATGTTTCCGCTTTAGCGGGGTGTGACAGACTTGGTATCAGAGCCTTAGGTTATAGAGAACACCGGTTTTCTAATAAAAACCATGCACTATAACCAAAATTTATTTTCTTAGATGAACTTAAAATTTTTAAAAAAACCTACTACTAGTATAACTACAATAAGCAGCGTTCTAGCATATTATAATTAGGCAAAGCCTGATCACCTATGTCTAAATATGGTATGAGTAAGAAGGGACTTGGACTAGTTATACTAAAAATTAGAATAGATCGGGAAAACTTCTTAATTAAAAAAAAATAGCATGAGTTCGCATGAGTATCATAAGATGTTTCTAACGATTATAAAATCTTTCTTTATTTTTTTTTATTTCCACAGTATCATGTCATCGTTCGAAAATTCCCCAGATGAGTCTGGTTATGTCACTGGTTGAGTTAGGAGGACTGACCCGACCCACGAAGAATACGACCCTTCCGAGCACAGTCACGACGAGGATACTGCTGATTCCTCTACTCGATCACTTCCTACTATGCCTATACCTTCACCTACTGGCGAGGGTACATCGCGAGGACCAAGGACAATCAGAACCGCTCGAAAGCGCGTTCTCCCTGTCAGAAGAGTAACTTTCACGGTTCCTTCCGTACCTTCGGAAGTACCATCCCAATCGCGATCCAGGTCGCGAAGTGTGACTCCTCCTCCACCCGCAGTTGGAGTACCTGTGCCCCGGCCACAAGGAATGACCGCAACGGAAAACTACTGGGTCACGGGTATGGCCAACGAGGTACATACTCATTGGCTGATGTTGGACCATTATCGGCAATCCATAGACGACATCATAACGGTCTTGCACACACATGACGAGTTTACGAATACAGTCCTGGAGGTTGCCCTTGAGGCTAGGTTGGCGGTTCGGAGGATGCACACTTACCTAGAGTGGGTGATAGGAGCTCTGGTGATCCTATTAGGAATATTGATTTGGTTGGTGATGTATTAGTAAACCTGTTTAGGCAAAGCTTTTGGATTAAAAACACTTCTATTTCGGTCTTGTTTATTTTAAGTTGTAAACAATTTGTTATCTTTTGGGATTTGTATTTTGAAACTTGTGATGAATGCTATGTGTTATGCTTATGAAAGATTTCCATGTTTCATTGTATATTTCTTGATTTTATGTCTAGTTGATTGATATTAGACGTACAATGTATTATAAACTTGAGCTTAGTAAGTAGAATTAGATCGGAATTAGTAATAGATGACCGAAACCCAATTTAAAGAATTGTGTTTTAGATTAATGCCTCCAAGAAGACAAAATCCCGATGTTGCACGATTGGTATCCGAACAGATCATGGCGGCGCTACCAGGTATTGTTAGCCCAGTAGCAGCTGGTTTAAACGCAAATCAAAATAACAACCAGGGATCTGGAGATAGGGGATGTACGTATAAATCCTATAGGAGTTGTAATCCTAAAGAATTCCACGGAACCGAAGGAGCTGTCGGTTTATTAGCCTGGATTGAGAGTATGGAGTCCGTCCTCCACATCAGCAAATGCACGGAAGGAAACAAAGTAGAGTTTGCTACTTGTTTACTGCAAGGGCGAGCATTGACTTGGTGGAACACCCAAATGCAAACTAGAGGTCGAGAAGCAGCAAACAGTCTTACATGGGAAGATTTCAAAAGAATGCTGAAGGAAGAATATTGCCCAAGGAGTGAAATTCAGAAACTGGAAGCAGAGTTGTGGAATCACGAGATGAAAGGGAATGATCTAGACTCTTATACTGCCCGTTTTCATGAGCTGGCGAAAATGGTACCACATTTGGTAACACCTGAAGAAAACAGAATTGATAGATATGTTTGGGGTTTATCTCCTGTAATACGAGGAGATGTTACTTCGGCAGACCCGAAAACCCTACAACAAGCGGTGAGTTCGGCAACCAGACTCACCAATAACGCTACTCATTCTGGATTGTTTAGAACAGACAAGGCATTAGGAAAAAGGAAGATGGATGAACCTGCAAGGAGACAGTTTGGAAAGAGGACGGGCAAGGATCAAAGAACATCAGAAAATTATGGTATTCAGGCATCGGCAATGGAGAAAGGAAAAGGGTCGTACCCGAAATGTGATAAATGTAATAATCATAATCAGGGAAGATGCATTACTTGTCTCAAGTGTAATAGGAAAGGCCATGTTGCAAAGGATTGTCGAATGGGTGAGAAGCGGGTGTGTTATGAATGTGGAAGCCCGGATCAGTTCAGGAATAAATGTCCAAAAAGGAATTGGAGGTCAGATGCCAGGCAAGCGCAACCAACAAACCAAGGAGGACTGGACAGAGGTCGAGTGTTTGAGATTGGAGCTGAAGAAGCAAGGCAGAATCCAGATGTCGTTACAGGTACGTTTCTCCTGAATAATCATTATGCATCTATACTATTTGATTCTGTAGCAGATAGGAGTTTTGTGTCATTAGATTTTAGACCAAAGATAATTCTAAGGCCTCAAAAGTTGAAAGAATCATACGTATTTGAATATGCCAACGGTCAAGAGTGTAGGGTCAATGATGTAATAATGAACTGCACTATAAATTTGGCTAGTAGGGATTTCCGTATAAATTTAATCCCGATTAAACTAGGAAGTTTTGACGTGGTTGTGGGCATGGATTGGTTATCCAAAAACCGAGTCGAAATCTGTTGCTCCGAAAAGATCGTACGAATTCCGTTACCCGAAGGGGGAAAACTCGAAGTACACGGAGAGAAACCCAGGAGGGGTATTAAAGTAGTGACATGTATGAAGATGCGAAAGTATTTGAGAAAGGAGTGCATTCCTTTTCTAGCTCACATCAAGAATAAGAAGGCTGAAGAAAAACGCATTCAAGATATTCCTATAGCGAAAGCACAATATCGGTTAGCACCATCAGAGATGCAAGAACTGTCGGAACAACTTCAGGAATTACTCGACAAAGGATTCATCAGACCTAGCTCTTCACCTTGGGGAGCCCCAATTTTATTTTTTAAGAAGAAAGATGGATCTTTTCGAATGTGTATCGATTATAGGGAACTCAACAAGTTGACAATTAAGAACCGATACACCCTTCCCCGGATTGATGATCTGTTTGACCAACATCAAGGTGCAACGTACTTCTCGAAGATCGATCTTAGGTCTGGATATCATCAAATGAGAGTGCGAGAAGAAGATATCCCCAAGACGGCCTTTAGGACTCGATAGGTCACTACGAGTTCCTAGTCATGCCATTTGGTCTAACAAACGCACCGACAGTCTTCATGGATTTGATGAATAGAGTATGTCGACCATACCTAGACACATTCGTGATCGTGTTTATAGATGATATACTCATTTATTCTCGAGACAAAAAGGAGCATGAGCAACATTTGAAGTTGATATTGGAATTGCTCATAAAGGAAAGGTTGTACGCGAAATTCTCTAAATGTGAATTCTGGATTCGTGAGGTACACTTTCTTGGCCATGTGGTGAATGAAAAGGGAATCCAAGTTGATCCAGCTAAGATTGAGGTCATTAAGAAATGGGAAGCCCCGAAGACACCGACCGAGATCCGCCAATTTCTGGGATTGGCAGGTTATTACCGGCGATTTATCGAGAATTTCTCTAAGATCGCGCAACCACTAACAACTCTAACACAAAAAGATAAAAAGTTTATTTGGGGAGAAAAACAAGAAGAAGCCTTCCAGACACTCAAACAGAAGTTATGCAACGCACCGATTCTAGCTCTACCCGAAGGAGTAGATAACTTCGTAGTCTACTGTGATGCTTCACATCAGGGAATGGGCTGCATGTTAATGCAAAAAGGCAAGGTTATTGCATACGCATCAAGAAAACTGAAGATTCACGAGAAGAATTATACTACTCATGTTTTGGAGCTAGGAGCGGTGGTGTTCGCACTCAAGATCTAGAGACATTATCTGTACGGTACTAAGTGTACTATATTCACAGATCACAAGAGCCTTCAACATATTCTTGACCAGAAAATGTTAAACATGAGGCAAAGAAGATGGGTTGAACTACTTAGTGACTACGATTGTGAAATAAAGTACCATCCAGGCAAAGCTAATGTGGTAGCCGACGCGTTAAGCCGAAAGGAAAGAGTAAAACCAACAAGAGCACGTGCTATGGGAATGATGGTTCTGACAACTTTAAAAACTCAAATACTAGAAGCACAAGGAGAAGCTTTGAAAGAAGAGAATTTGAAGAATGAAACCTTGCAGCACCTAGAGAAGGAATTTGAAATGCAGACAGATAGGGTACATTACTTTAAGAATAAGGTATGGGTATCGATAGTTGGTGATCTACGATCAATCATTTTGAACGAAGCCCATCGATCCAGATATTCGATTCACCCAGGGGCAGATACAATGTATAAGGATTTGAAGGAGTATTATTGGTGGCCGGGAATGAAGAAAGATATTGTCGTGTTCGTAAGCAAGTGCCTGACTTGTGCTATGGTAAAAACATCATAAACCATCTGGTTTACTTCAACAACCCGAAATACCACAATGGAAATGGGAGCAAATAACAATGGATTTCGTGATTAAGCTACCTAGAATTGGAAAGGGGCACGATGCTATATGGGTTATAGTAGATCGACTTACCAAATCGGCTCATTTCATTCCCATTAGCAAGGATTTCAGCATGGAAAGGCGTGCGCAAATCTACATTAATGAAATAGTTACACGTCATGGTGTGCCTATTTCCATTATTTCGGACCGAGATACACGATTTACATCGCGATTTTGGAAATCTCTTCAAAAGGCTTTGGGTACGCGTTTAGATTATAGCACTGCCTATAATCCTCAAACAGATGGTCAATCAGAAAGAACTATTCAAACGTTAGAGGATATGTTGCGTGCATGTGCAATAGATTTTGGTGGGAGTTGGGATACCCACCTGCCACTAGTTGAAAAATCTGAAAAGGAAATTCTAAATGTTAAGATGAATTTTATCAATCAAGAGAGACTTGATCTTTATAAAAAGATTAAGGAATTGGAAGATTTAAATTTTAAAAGAGGACAAACTGAACAAACTCTGAATATTTTAACTAGTCAGGCTCAGAACTCAAAATTTTACAATATAAAAGCAGGTTTAGGATATAATGACAGTCAAATTTTCAAAAAGGCACCTACAAAGAGAGGGGAGGCTGTTCATGGGGGAGAACAACCTCAACAAGTGAAGAGGAAAAATGAAACTGAGAGACTAGGTAGAAGGGTAAGACAAAAAATTGATGAGGGGAGAACACAGGTAAAAGAAAAACAAACCTGTGAACCACCTGTTACAAGCTGGGCACCCACATCTACTATTATTCCACATTCTTTGGTGGATAATATTGAAACAGCCAGTGAGCCCATGGCAATCTTGGTTAACCCCCCCAGCCACTCACCCATCTCTCAACAGAAGGGTGTTTCATCAACACAAATGGGGCAAGCAGCTTATAATCCATTAGGACCCCAATTGGAGGTTCCTTTTGTTGAAAATGAAGTATATATGTCCCCCCTTCATAGTTTTGAGCACATTGAGTCTGAGTGTCCACTCAACTTTGAGCCTGCTGAACCACTTCATGTGGCATCCATTCACACAAGCACACATCTTTCAGATGTTCCTAGGCAAAGTGTTTGTCACATTGCATCAACAACTATAGATATTCATATCTTTGGATATCAAGGATTAGTTGGAAGCCCTGGTGGGGTGAACATCACAAAAGCTCCATTCACAAAATCACATGTGGTTCATGATGCCTTTGTGGCTCATACAGGCCAACCTTCTTCTGATGGTCTGAAAACAAGTTCATTTGTTGATGTTAGAAACTTTCCCACATCTTCTGAATTCACAAAATTCAAAGATTTATGTACTTCTGAATTTGCAAAGATTCAGAAGGATATCAAGGAATTGACGGATACTACCAAAAAGGTGTTGGAGGATAGGTTGGATCAACATGGGGAAAGTATGGTGAACAGGCTGAATGATTTTCATCTCCAATCTTCAAATGATCTGAATATGTTTAAACAAGCACTTCTGTCCGCTTTTTCTGAAGTAGCTTCATCAGTTTCTTCTCTAAAACCTTCTCAGCCTTCTTCTTCTTCTACTCAACCAGTTTATGTAACAAAAGATAATATTTCTCAAATTCTACATCAGCTATCATCTATTCAGAGTTCTCAGACAGAGTTAAGCATAATATTATCTGCTCTAGAATGCAGGGCTCAATCAGAAACTTTTAAAAGAAGTCTTGATGATCAGGATCCTGATAATCAAGAGGGGGAGAAAAGACAGAGAGTATCTGAAACAGAGGATGTTGAAAATGTTCAGAAACAAAGCTTAGAGAAAATTTCTGAAGATGCTCAGAATATTGGTGAAGCGTCTAATAGAGTTTCTGAAGCAATTGAAGATATTTTGTTTGCAGAACATGAAGGTCAAGAGGAAATTGTTCACTCTTTTGAAGATACAGTAAAGGAAGGGTATGAAACAGAGAAGATATATTTTGATTCTGAAGGAAACCTAAGCTCAGATAACACAGATATAATTCCAGACTATAACGAAGAAATGCTAAGGGAATACCTTGCTTTTGAAGATGTCATTGGAGAACCAAGTGATCTTTCTGATGTGATCATGTTTGAAGAAGATATGATTGACGCAAACATGGGAGAAAGCTCAGAAGAAACAAAAGCTTTAGTAATTTGGAAGCCTCAACAACTTCTGAATGAAGAGTCCAGAAGTGCTTCTGAAAGATTATGGAATATTCTTAATCAGTTCTGTTGGGTACATATATTTTTTAATAAACCAAGAAGTCTGGAGTGTAGACTTTTGGATAACAGATTTTGTATATTCAAAGATTTTCTTGATCAACCAGATGAAGTTGTTGAACTTGAAGTTGATCTAGAACATATGGAAGGAACTGAGCTTGCAGATGAAATTTTAATGATCTACTCTGGAAGATTTGAAGTAAGAGTCAGACCTTGCATTTTGATTCCAAAGATTGATATTGCTCTTCTTGATGAGCCCATCTTAGATCAAGTATATGAAAAAGAAGATATATTCGGTTTTGGAGAAACAAGTTTGGAATTTCCTGAAGAAACTCATCTCTACATGCACAGAAAAAGTATGAAGTTTGCAACTCTGGAAGACTTTGTTAATGATGAATGGTCTGAAGATAAAATACTTCAAGTCAGAAATTTTATTCAGAAGTATGGAGTTCAGAATCTAAATGATTCAACTCACATAAAGAAGATCAGATGCTTTTCTAAATCTGTTGTAGATGATTTGTTAATATATAGATTTGGAGCTGAAAGGAGAAATGGATCCTTATGTGAGTTTACTCAATATGACATATACAAGTTAAGACTGCAAGACAAATTGACAGTTCTTTCTTTCTGTGTTGCAAAGAATGAAGCAGAACTTGTTTATGAAGTCAGAAGAGTTCTGGGAATCTATATAAGAAACATTATAAAACATGACTTTCTACTAGCTCTGGAATTTGGTTTATCAAAGGTGAATTTGTTGGACCCTGTAAACCTTGAAAATTCAGCAATAGCTATAGTGTTCACTTGTCCAGACATTGGATTCAGATATACAGTGAATGGAAATAAAACCTTTCTGGCCTCAGATATTCCAAAATACTCCAACTCAACTCTGAATTGGTTTCTTGAATATTCAAATGATTATGTTGGAGAATCAGACATTAAAGAAGAAATCATTTATCTGATAAAAGAAAGAATTCACTTCAGAGAGAATGTAAAAAGAAGTTATGTTGCTGGTCATAAAAGAGAAAACAAGATCAGAGGAGTTGATTATCTATTAAGTGATGCCTACGAGTTTCAAATTCACTCAAAGAAGCAAGACATGGAGGAAATTCTGAAGTTTTCTCTGAATAAGGAATCTTCTTAACTCAGTCAAAAAGAAAAAGAGAAAGGTAAAGAAATTATTTCTGAAGAGCTGGTTCCTACAAAACAAGCATCTGAAGAGGAACATCTTCAAGAACAAAGGATTGAAGAAAATGCATTAACCATGCTCCTTGAATATTTTCATCCAGAAATATTTATGGAGTATGAACAAAAATTAAACTATATTAATTGTTGGATTCATAAATCTTTTGGTTGGAAACAATGGTACTCAGATATCATCAGAAAGTTAAGGATTCCAATCAATGAAGCCAAAAAGGAGTGCCAAGTGATTAAAGTAATTAATGTTGACTTGAAAACAAGGCAAAATTACAAGTATTCATTCTTTACTGTTGAAAGACAAATTGGTGAAGTTTCTACCTTCTCTGAAGCTGATTTTCAGAATATATATCTCAGAGATCTAATCAGAGTTATAGAAGTGTTTATCCTATCCATGACTCAATCACCAAGTTCAGAAAATCATTTCCAGTGCTTAGAGATGGATTATACAGAGAATTTATATGGGCTGCAAAGACTGATTTCCATGTTGCTTATGTTCTAAACAAGAAACAAGTACACGTGAGCAAACCAAATCTGAGTCTACCAGATATTCAGAATTTGAAGAAAAGCACTTTAGTAATTCATCCTACTGGCTTCGTTTGCAAATGTTTTCAGGAACTATTATTTGTGAGATTTGAAGAACTTCACAAATGTTGCAATGGAACTCTCATGGCAATCAGAGATCGTTTGGTAAAAAGACGGAATAGAAGACCAAAGAATCTGAGCAATGAAGATTGGGAGAAGCACAAGAAACTTGCAAAAGAAATGGTTAGAGTTGCTGAATCCTTACTTGAATACAGAAAGTTAATTCTGAAGGATGTAAGAGAAATTCTGAATTTGTGGAAGTATGATCTGAACTTTTGAAGCTAAGGGGGAGATTGATAAAGATGTCATAATAGCTTCAAAAGGCACTGGGTTCTGAAGAGATAAAGATCTGAAGAAGTTCTGAAGAATCTTCTGAAGAGGTTCTGAAGACACTTCTGAAGAAGATCTGAAGGAGTTCAGAACCTATTCTAAACTTGTCTGTTATGAATGCTATGTTACTTTAGTCTTTCTATTGTATGTATAAATAGATAGTTAGTTAGATTGTTAAAAAAACGTTTTTCATAAGCCTTGTAAAGATATATTCTGTAATACTGTACATTCAATCAATACATATTATATTTGGCTGTTATCATTCTTGTCAAAATCTTTTCATATATTGATATCTTGATTGTTTGGGTCCTAACATCCAAAATGCATCAAATTTGGTTACAATCACCATAACCCAGTACCATATCACATATAAAAAATATGGCAAGCTATGTCATTTTGGAAGTCTCTACATTTTGATCATTTTGAGTACTACAAGTTTCTGTCCAGAAGTGAAATTCTGGAATTTCTTGATTTTAACAATTATCTATCATTTGATGGTTTATAACACAATTTACGGTATAAATTACTATATTAACGAGCATAGGTGCATTATGTATAATTGGACTATAGACAATCAAGTTGGATGCATGTGGACATTTATAAGCTTAAGACTTATTCACCTCCATAAGTAGTTTTAGATCCATAAGTGATGGTTGTTGTGCATTTCTCTTTGTTAGGGAATCGGTAAGCCTTTGGGTGAGGATCATATCGTGCTTCGGAGTAGCGGAGCTTTGCACAAAGGTGAGTATTCACGGCCCCTCTTTTAAATGTTTATTGCGTTTTGGGGTGTAAAGCATGTTGATTTAAAAGAAAGGGAATTGATTTATATGATTGAATGAAAATTATATAAATTGTTATGATGAGCAAATTGATAATTTACAAATGATATGTTGAGTTATGTGAAGTCCCCGTGTTACACTACTATTTAACCCTGTTTATTTGAGCCGATGATATTTGTGGATAGCGCTATTTGGTTGACATACCCACCTAACTGCCATGTAGGGGTGCACTTTATCAATTAAGAATGCTCTACACATGTGGACTTTAGGTCCACCACTGAGGTAGTTCGTGGGGCGTAGAATGTCGTTTAGGTTTAGTAGTGGCTCAATAATTAAATATCATGTGTAAAAGTAATTTGCATATTGCTCACAAAAATTGAAATGTTTAGTGTTGACGCGAACTTCTGATTTGCTATTTCTATACCTTGCATATAAAATGTTTTGTGCATACGAAATACCTGTGAACTCACCAACTCTTTGTAGTTGACACTTTGTTTTAACATGCTTTACAGGAAGTTAAGAAGGTAACCGATCCAGCTTAGTTTATTTTTGGGGAACACCAATCAAGATTTTATATGTATCTTTTTAGTTTGATGTAATTTGTTTGTTAAGACAAAGTTGTCGAATTATAAACTTTTAAACTGTAAACGCTGATGCTTTATTTATGAATGTATGGTTGGCGTTTATATTCCTATTGTTGTGAAACCTAGAATTGTCGTACCTCGTGTTTCCGCTTTAGCGGGGTGTGACAAAAACCGGCCTTGGTTTCGAGGATATGGATCCATTCACGTGTAAGAAGAGATCAACTCTAGAGTCAGATTTTTGTTTGGGGAAACAACAAAAACCTGCATTTCCAATATTATATGAACAATCTATGTTTAAAAGGCTCAAATATGAGAATGGTCATCAAGTTTGAAAGTTAAAATTCAAAAATATCAATTATTCTTCTGCTAAAGTTGATCAAGTAGATCTTAAACAAGTCCAGAATAAAAATGAGATGTTTATTTTTGGTACATTCTCTAATTTAACCTTAAACCTAGATGTTGAGGAGTTCCTACCAATACAGGCAGAAGAAGAGTTGAGACTCACATTTGAAAAGGATATTCTTAAAACCCTGGATAATTGTACAAGTCAGCAAAGTACAGGTCTTAAAACAAACTCTTCTCAAAACATTCCAGAGATTTTACCCTGTTCTTTTATTGATTTAAATCTTACTCAAGATATAGATAATGATACAGAACTTATCTATCCTTGGGAAAACAATGATCAACTTTATGGTGATTTCTTTGACATGTCAGATAAATTACTCATTAAATTTAAGAATCGAATGCCTAGTAGTTATGTTCCGGGTAAATCATGTATCAAGAATAGGAATGCTCCTTTCTTATACAGTAATGAACCATATGAAGTACCGGTAGCTAGACTAGAAGTTAAAAGACTTCTAAATCATATACCCCTTTCCTCTGTTCCTCTTAAAGAACAGAGAAAAGAGGTCCCTATTCATCCGGATTTCCTTGGAATGTGTTTACGAGCTAAGTCATATCTGGAACTTGAGAAAGGGGTAAACTCAATGAAAAAGCCAAACTTAAGCAGCAAAATCTAAATGCAAAGCCTCAGAAGTACACTTATGAACAAGAAGCAAAAATGGAAGTTTAATTCTTTTAATCCTTCTATTTTAGTAAATTCTTCCAAAGAGTCAAGAGAGAAGATTTTCAAGAAGAAACGAACAGAGAAGAGTTCTTCAGTTCCACAACATAAGTCTAGGCTAGATAAGAAGTTCTTTCGAACAACTGATGTTAGAATAGACAGAAATAAGAACAATTGTAATTATCATTCAAGAAATGAAAATTCAATGAATTCTATTATGTCTCAGAACTCTGTACGTTCTTCTCTATTTTTGAAACTCAAACAATTCTTCTCAAATTCTCAAAGTTTTTCTTATACTTACAATAAACGCTTCAACTCGAATAACCAGAAGAAAAAGTTTTTTAAATCCAAAACAGGCCATCCAGAAGCCTCTGAAAGATCTGCAAAATCTTCTAAGTCAAAAGAAAAATCAACAAAGAATCTTGCATCTAACTACAAAGGACCCATGGGTACCTAAATATCTATGATTCTAAATGCAGAAACAACGTGTGCATATCCAGAGGCACATGACTAGAACAAGAAACTTGCTCTCCATGTTCAAAGAGAAATCGGGTGGGGTAGTAACATTTGGAAATAATAGTAAGGGTCAAATAAAAGGCTACGGTACTCTACAAGAAGCTAGCATTACCTTATCAAAAGTAGCTCATGTTTCTAGACTGAAACATAATATTCTAAGTGTAAGTCAACTCTGCGATGCTAAAATGTTAGTTGTATTTGATGAAAACCGTTGTTACTTGATGTTCAAGGCAGGACAAGACCTATGGAGAGCCGACAGAAAAGGTAACCTACACATGGTGAACCTCACTTCTAAATTGGGTACATAAACCCTTTGTCTTATCTCCAAGAAGAGTAAGTAGCTTGGCTCTAGCATCACAAACTCTCTCATTTAAACTTTCAAACTCT
Organism: Silybum marianum; assembly: GCA_036898165.1. Taxonomy (NCBI): domain Eukaryota; kingdom Viridiplantae; phylum Streptophyta; class Magnoliopsida; order Asterales; family Asteraceae; genus Silybum; species Silybum marianum. Next base: position 26,633,583 of record CM072533.1, on the reverse strand, counting down.
TGAATTAATTGGGAAAAATAACCTGGTTAAGGGCCTCCCAGAGGTTCACTTCCAGAAGGATCATCCTTTCCCTGCCTGTGAAATGGGAAATATAAAAAGAGCCTCCCATAAAACAAAGAGTGATCATTCTTGTGTCAGGCATCTAAAAATGCTACATGTTGACCTCTGTGGTCCCATCATTGTGTAGAGCCTTTTAGGAAAAATGTATATACTTGTGCTAGTTGTTGAATATTTGAGGTATACTTGGCTTGCCTTTGTGCGACAAAAGTCAAAAGTCCCAGTGGTATTATTCAACAAGATGAAGAGGATACAAGTGCTTCTGAATAAGAAAATTCAGTAGTTGAGAAGTGACAACGGTACTGAATTCAAGAATACCAAACTTGATGAGTATCTCACAAATGAAGGAATCTCTCAAAACTTCTCAGTTGTACGCACTTCTCAACAAAATGGTGTGATAGAAAGAAGAAATCGGACTCTAGTTGAAGCAGCAAGAAATATGCTTGCAACTTTTGCTCTTCCCACACATTTCTGGGCTGAGGCTGTCTCTACTGCATCTGTTACACAAAACAGATATATAATTGTCAAGAGGCATCTCAAAACTTCATATGAGCTTATAAATAATAGAAAACCTATAGTTACATATTTACATATTTTTGGCTGCAGGAGTTTTATTTCGAATGACTGTGACAAGCTTGAAAAATTCGACAAGAAATCTGATGAAGCTAAATTCTTGGGATATTATCTGACCTCTGACTTCTGATTATTCTAACTCAGAACTCAAGCTTAACAATGTAATTTCTGACTATCTCTCCAGCTCAGAGAATCTGAAATAGATGCCATCTTCAATGACTTTCTTGGAGAAGAAATTGCATCTTAAAATATAGTCAGAAATGCTCAAGTCAATATATCAGAAGTCCTGCAAGCTTCTGGAATCACCACTCGGGACCTTCTGGGTCATCAAGTTCAAATGCATGTACAGAGGAATCTATGTCTCCTAGTACAGAGTGCCGCACTCCAATCTCGAATTCCATTATGCCTTCATTTGAGGGGGAGACACTAGGTTCTACTCCAAAAGCTGTCTAGATTCCAGAAGAAAACCAGCTAAATTCAGAAATTGAAGTTGAACCTCCACAAATCCCCCAAACAAGATTGAAAAGATGGACAAAAGCTCATACTTTAGAGCAAATGGGGATCCCTCTGTTGGTGTCCAAACAAGATCTACCAATGCTAAGGAGGCTTTCTTTGTAAAATTTTTAAGCATGGTGGAACCAAAGAAATTCATGAAGCTCTACAAGAACCCAGTTGGATAGATGCAATGCAAGAAGAGCTTCTTCAATTTGACAAAAACAAAGTGTGGAAGCTAGTTCCATTATCTAAAGACAAAACATCAATCAACATTAAATGGGTAATAAGAAGGATGAAAATGGAATTGTGGTCAGAAACATAGCAAGGCTAGTAGCTAAGGGTTATTGTCAAGAAGAAGGCATTAACTTGGATGAAACTGTTGCCCCAGTAGCAAGGTTAGAGGCAATTAGATTGTTTTTGGCCTTCTCTACATACAAAGATGTCAAAGTATATCAAATGGATGTCAAATGCGCCTTCCTGAATGACAAACTTAAAGAAGAAGTATACGTTCAACAACCCCCTGGTTTTGAAAATACAGCTCATCCAGAATTTGTTTATCTTCTGAATAAAGCTCTGTATGGTTTGAAGCAAGCTCCTAGAGCCTGGTATGAACGCTTATCCAAGTTTCTGATTGTCAATGAGTATGAGAAATGTAAAATTGATACACCTCTATTCATCAAAAGGTGCAATGGTGACTTAACAATAGTTCAAATTTATGTGGATGACATTCTTTTTGGTTCTACAAATCAAGCAGAAGTTGAACTGTTTTCAAAACTAATGGAAAGTGAATCTGAAATGAGCATGATGGGAGAATTAACATTCTTCCTAGGGCTCCTAGTCAAATAGACTACCTCTAGCATTTTCATGAACCAAGCCAAATATGTGTCTGACATTTTAAAGAAAAATAAACTTCACAATTCCACTACCATGAAAACACCAACCTCACCAAATACAAAGCTTGACTCTGATCCCTCTGGAAATCTGGTAGATGTTAAGAACTACAGAGGTATGATTGAATCTCTTCTGTATTTAACTACAAGTAGACTAGATATAATGTCTGCCACATGTATTTGTGCTAGATATCAAGCCAATCCTAAAGAATCTCATTTGTTTGTTGTGAAAAGAATCTTTAGATATCTAAAGGGAACACCTTTATTGGGCCTCTGGTATCCAAAGCATTCTGGCTTTGATTTAACTACATGATGCAAATTAGACAGGAAAAGCATGATGCAAATTAAACAGGAAAAGCACCTCTGGAAGCTGTCAACTTTTGGGGAACAGGCTAATCAGTTGGACATCCAAAAAGTAAATCTATGTTTCAACCTCTACAGCAGAAGCAAAATATGTTGTTGCTACTAGTTGCTGTTCACAAGTAATTTGGTTGAAAACTCAACTCAGAGATTACGAACTTGTATATGACAATGTTCACATCCTCTATGACTCAGAATGTGCAATAGCCATCACAGAAAATCCATTGTAGCACTAATAAACCAAGCACATTGATGTCAGGTATTATTTTATAAAGGATCATGTGGTAAAAGGTACCATTGAAATGTACTTTGTCTTCACTGATTACCAACTTGCTGACATTTTCACAAAGGCTCTGGATGAAAACAAATTCAATTTTCTAATCAATAAGTTGGTCATGCTTAATATGTGATACATACTAGAAGCCTCTGACTACATTAAATTTATCCCTGCATCTCAATTTGTTTATTATTCACGATTTTATGATCCAAGCATAGTTTAAGGGGGAGCAGAGATTCAAAGTATGCTCATCTCATGGGGGAGAAAGCAACATTGCATATTTCAAGGGGGAATAATTCTGAATTTCTAGTCACCTCATAGTCTAGAAGATAACTTATCCAGAAGTTTCTGACATTATTATTGTATCTTCTGGTTTGTCAATTTTCACAAAAACCTCTGGCATGTCTTAGAAGCCTAATGAATGCATTTTTCTTTGCAAATTCCTGAATTTCATTTTCTTCTGGACTAACTCTTCACGTCAAGGTTATCCGGAAGCTTCTGAACTAATGAAATTTCCGCTCAAAATTCATTTAAATAGGAACAAACCTTCTCTTGGTCACAAAACAGTTTTTTTCAACCAATTGATTGATTTTAAATGTTTTTCCAGAATTAACCTTTTGAATAAATGAAAAAGAAATGGTTTGAAGGTAAGAATAGTCATTCAGAACTTCTATACATAGCTCTTGCCTCCAAGGCTATATTAATTTTGGGGGTTGATCCCTGAGAAAATTCAGACACTTTCTTCCTAGATTTAATATTGCTCTCTGAGGGATTAAAGGATTTCTTGTTCTTCTTCTGAACGTTATTATTTCTAGGAACTTGGTCAAGAAACTCGTTCTTGATCACTTTCTTAGAGTTGACAGATTTTAACACAGGAATCTTCTCATTTGAATGAGGTTTCTGAAAAGAAGAGGAAGTTGAAGATGAGGGATCAAGGATAGAAGAGACAAACATTCCAAACTTAAGCATGGAACGATCATTCTTTGATTCTTCCTTTTCAGGATTAAAGCCTAACCCACTTCTTTCTTTCATAGGGATTTGAGCATTGATGATCTCATTAACTTTGTCAGAAGCCTTACGCCATCCTTCGATGGTAGCCTTTTCAGACTTAAGATCAGCGGTAGCCTTTTCCCTATTAGCGATAGCTTGCTGTTTCTCGATGCTGATGGTTTGATTTACAAAGACTTGGTCCTTTAAAGTTTCCTCAATCTTTGAAAGTTCTTTGATTTTAAGATGACAATTTTTTAATTGCTCAGATAAATTAGTGTTAATTTTCTCGGCTTTAATCTTTCCATTTAAAGCATTATAAAAATCGACGGTCATAACATCAAGAGCTGACAAGTTATTGCTTTCAGAATTAAGAGAGATAGAGGGAATGGTTACCTGAGTAGAAGGAGATTCAGAGAAGGAAGTTTCAGATGCTGTATTCTTGCCATGAGACATAAGAAGGCAAGATCTTCTTCATCCGTGCCAGACTCTTCAGAGGTCTTGACCCAATCAACTTCAGCGTCCCAATCAACTTCTTCAGCGATAAGGCCTTTGCCTTTTTGTTGGTATTTCTTCAGATCTTTGTATTTGTTTTTCAATTTAAAATACTTCTCCTTTTTATCAGTGGTCTGGGAGGTGGTAGGTGCTGCAACTTTCTTTGATCTACATTCACTAGCAAAGTGACCCTTTCGCTGACTGTTGAAACATATAGCCGAGGCTTTCTCAGCGGGCATATCATTTGGCTTTTCAGAGTCAGCGAGGATTGAAGGTTTTCGAAAGTTGCTCTTTCTAGCAAATCTTTTAAAGTTGTTTGTTAAGAGAGCTAGACAGTTATCAAACTCAGAGATGTCAGCATCAATGAGTTGATCTTCTGAATCAGTTTGACCTAATTCAATTATAGAAGTAATAGTAGATGAAGAAATATTTTTCAGAGGAACTGCCTCTGAAGTCACAAGTGCCAAAGAAGTACTTTTGGCACCCTTGAGTTCATTTATGAGGTTTTTCCTCAAAAGTTGAGATTGTTCTTCATTTAAGAGCATTCCATATAAAGCACTTAAGGAAAGAGTTTCAAGATTCTTTGACAATTTTAAGCATGTAGTATACACTGCCCATTGATCAGGGAGTGCCTCCATGAACTATGTCAGAATTTCAGCGTTTATTCTCTGCTGACTTTTTTTTAAGTCAATCAACAGACAGTTGAAACGCTGGTGAATTTGAGAAAGAGTTTCACCCCTATGATGCATAAAGCTCTCATATTGTCTTACAAGATTTATACATCTAGTGACTTGAACCTCAGAGGTTCCTTCATATTGAATACATAGAGTATACCACATGGCTTTAGAGGTCCTCATTTTCATAACAGAATGATAGACTTCATTTGGTAAAGACGTTGCTATTATAGATCTTGCTTTAGCATCAATAGCAACTTCTTTCTTGTCCTCTTCAGTCCATCCATCAGGAGTTTTAACAATACTCCTTTCAGCAATGGCTGGAGTAATGGTGGTGGCAGGAACACCAGGTACTAGAGCTGTAGGAACGAATGGTCCATGTTCTACATAGTATGGATCTTAGGATCTGATCCCTCTAGAAATAGAGACATTCTTTCCTTCCATAAAGGGAAACTATCATTGCTGAACCTTGTAGGTTTAGCTAAAGATCTATTGTCATTGTAATTTGTATTAGGGTTTGACATTTTAAAAAAGTTTGAAAGAAAAATATTTTGAAGATAGAAATAACAAACACTGCTCTGATACCACTTGTTGGTCCCTAAGGAATCTACAAGAGTTCTAGGATATAGAAACAGTTTGTAGAAGGGGGGGTTGAATATAAACACACAGATTTTTAGTTTTTAAATGAGTTTATAAATCATAAACAAATTTACAGATACAAGCAGAATTAGCACAAGTTTAAACCTATTCTATTGTAACTAAGAAATCACCAAGATTGATGCTCAGGAAGGAAGTAGGAAAGAATAAAGAGGGTTTAGGGTTTAGAAAGAAGCATGCAATAAAATGAAGAAGATATCTTCATCTTATTTATACCCGTTTGCATTTAATGCAAGACAAAAAGTATATGCCACGTGTCAAGCTTGTATAGGAAGCTTTTCCTTGCTAATAAGACAACCATGCTTTTGGTCCAGTATGAACAGTACAATATCAGAAATGATGGGGACATAAGAGACAATCTATTAAGCGTTAGTCGAGTTTCCTATGTTGAAGGACTAAAGCACAATCTATTAAGCGTTAGTCAGCTATGTGACAAAGATTTCAAAGTTCTATTCTTAAAGAATAGATGTGTTGTCACTGACTGCAATGATAAGCTTTCCTTAACTGCCAAAAGAGTTGAAAATGTATATGCCATCAATATGAATAGTTCTCAGTCTGAGAACATGTGCTTTATATCTAAAGCATTCTCTGATATAAATTGGTTATGGCATAAAAGACTCTCTCATATCAGCCTTAAGACAATTAATGAATTGTCTCAAAAGGGACTTGTCAGAGACCTCGCAAATCATAGCTTTGCAAAGGAATCTCTTTGCTCAGCGTGTGAAAATGGAAAGCTGACAAAAGCATCTTTCAGGTCAAAACAAGTTTCTTCACTGACCTCACCTCTTCAGCTACTCCATATGGATCTCTTTGGACCCATCAATATGCAATCTATATCTGGAAACAAATACACTCTTGTGATTGTTGATGAATATTCCAGATACACATGGGTATTCTTTCTTCGATCCAAAAGTGGCACCCCTGAAATGATAATCTCTTTTATCAGAAGGAGGGAAGTTCTGAACAATCTGACTATTCGTTCCATGAGAAGTGATCATGGTACTAAATTCAAGAACGGTACTCTGATAAATTTCTTTGAAGAATAATGGTGTTGCTGAAAGAAGAAATCGAACTATCATTGAAGCAGCTCGCTCAATGCTCAACGAATCGCGTTTTCCAACTCAATTCTGGGTTGAAGCAGTCAATACAGCATGCTTTACTCAAAATCGATCCCTGATTGTGAAGCGATTCAAGAAAACCCCTTATGAAATATTTCATGGAAGAAGACCAACTCTGAAGTATCATCACATTTTTGGATGCATATGCTACATTCTGAATGACAGAGATCATTTGGGTAAGTTCGAACCAAAAGCTAATGAAGGAATATTTCTTGGATACTCCTCAGTATCTAAATCTTTCAGAATCTTCAACAAGAGAAGACAACACGTTGAAGAGTCCATGCACGTCAATTTTGATGAATTCCGTACTACCCTCACTTCTCCTATCCCTGAAGAAGATGAAGAACTAAATGCATGGATGAAATCTCACTATGGGGAACCTGAAACTTATTTCAATAATCAACCTCATGTTGAAACAAGTGATGATGGAATCCATGAAGTACCTACTAGCAATGATCCATCCTCATGGATCAGTGTTACTCCTCTCAATCAGATTCTTCCTTCTGATGTGTCTCTTGGAAATTCCTCAGTGAATAATCAAACTTCATCATCTACAAATCAATCCTCTGAGTCTCCTCAATTGATTTTGAATAATGAATTACCTGTTGCTGAAACAACAGGTATTGTCCCTGAAGTAGAAGAACAATTCGCTGAATCTGCAGTTGATCTCTCTCCTCAAACACCAGCGCAGCGATGGACTGCAAATCATCCAAAAAATCAGATTATTGGTGATCCTAATGCAGGTATCAAAACACGTAGAGGCACAGGTAATATGTGTCTCTATGTTAATTTCCTCTCTCTATCGAAACCTGAAAAGATAGATCAAGCTATCTCTGATCCTAACTAGATTTCAGCAATGCAAGAAGAACTAACTTAGTTTCGTAGAAACAAAGTTTGGAATCTTGTTCCTAGACCCTCTGATAAAACAGTGATTGGAACCAAATGGTTGTTTAGAAATAAGTTAGATGAAAATGGGACTGTTATTCGCAATAAGGCTAGACTTGTCGCTCAAGGATATAGACAGGAAGAAGGTATTGACTATGATAAAACTTTTGCACCTGTAGCTCGTTTAGAAGCTATAAGACTTTTCTTAGCTTATGCTGCCCACAAAGACTTCAATGTTTTTCAAATGGATGTTAAAAGTGCTTTTCTAAATGGAAAACTCAGCGAGGAAGTTTATGTTGAACAACCCTCTAGTTTTTTAGACTCTAACCACCCTGGTTATGTTTTCAAACTTGAAAAGCTCTTTACGGGTTGAAACAACCTCCTAGAGCTTGGTATGATACTCTTTCTAAATTTCTTCTTAAAGAAAAGTTCATTCGTGGAAAAATTGACCAAACTCTCTTTTTAAGAAAACATAAAGGTCATACTATACTCGCTCAAATATATGTCGATGACATTATCTTTGGTTCCACAAGACCCGAATTATGTACTCGTTTCGCTGAAAGAATGCAAAAACAATATAAAATAAGCATGATGGGTGAACTAGCGTATTTTCTAGGTTTGCATAAAACAATCTGACAAAGGAATTTTAATTCGTCAAAGCAAATACGTTAAAGATATGTTGAACAAATTTGATATGAATCAATGCTCAGCAATGAATACCCCTATGGCACCTCCTCTAACTCTGAACAAGGACCCCAATGGGAAACCTATCAATGTCACTGCATATTGTGGGATGATTGGGTCTCTGCTATATCTTACAAGGAGTAGACCTGATATCATGTACTCTACATGTCTTTGTGCTCGGTATCAAGCTGAACCGAAGGAATTCCATCTCATCGCTGTAAAGCGAATCTTTAGATATCTGAAAGGAACTCCCAATCTAGGTCTTTGGTATCCCAAAGGCTCAGGATTCGATCTAATTGGTTATTCTGATAGTGACTTTGCAGGATGCAAGATAGATAGAAAGAGCACCACTGGTGGGTGTCAGCTACTAGGTGGTAAATTGATTAGTTGGACAAGTAAAAGCAAAACTCAGTGTCCCCCTCCACCGCTGAGGCTGAATATGTTGCTGCTGGAAGTTGTTGTGCTCAAATCCTTTGGATGAGAAATCAACTCAGAGACTATGATCTCATGCTCTCCAAAATCCCTATTTATTGTGATATCACTAATGCTATTGCGATTGCAAACAATCCTGTACTTTATCAGAGATCATGTGATGAATGGTATTATTGAGCTTCACTTTGTGCCCACTGAATATCAGCTTTCTGATCTTTTCACCAAGCCTCTTGATGAAACTAGATTCAATCTACTCATCAGCGAACTTGGTATGTTGAACGCTGAATAGTTATTACTCAGCGAACAACAAATAGTGATACAAACAAAGCCTTCAAACTTTCCATTCGCTGAACTCTGATTCATCGATATCTGTATTTTCTCACTCAGGTAATATCTTCTAAACCTTTTCGCTCCATGATTTTTTCCTTGATCAGGGAATGAATCTGAAAAGATAAAACTCATCACTGACAATCCTTTATTGTTTTTGATGGAGATTTTAAAAGACAATGATTAACTTTCCAAATGGATAATTATCATTAGAATTTTTTTTAAAATAAGAAAAGGACATGTCAGACCTTTTCTGACACAAGACGGACCACAACGTTTCCCTTCCAACTCCTTTCTAGGACCATCGTTTAGCTATCCTTTCTCTCTCCTCATACTATTCAAGCAAATCTTTGTCTTACTTCCATCTTTACGCTCTCAATACTTTCTCAAAGGCAAAGAATTTCCCTCAATCTTCAAGTTTCGTCAAGAACACCAAGAACACGCACTTGTGCGTTTTTCTTCTCGAATTCCATTAAGGTTCGATCTAACCTTATATCTAAACTGGAAACATCTTGTTTCACTTCTATCATCTCCTTAAATCTAATTTTTTTTTAAAAACAAAAATAAAACCTCTTTTAGGATTATAAACTAAAAAGTCTGGATTAAAACAACAAAAAATTCTATTACCAAAACCCTGTTCTAAGTGTGTCCTTAGACCAGAAGACTTTTTTATAAAGTTTAATCCATTTTTTTATGTTCTAAATCTTCTTTATTTTTCATTATATGTTATCTTAATTACCACAAGTATTTTGATCTTGTTCATCAAAATACTTGTTTCTTTTCTCCTTACATTTGGTATTCTTTATACCAAACTCTGGTTTATACATTTTTGTATTAAGCCATAATTTTTCTTTTTGGTGTTCCCATTTATGCTACAGCAATGGCCTCATCAAGCAAAGTTGCTGTACAAATCGCTGAACCCACCACCGTCACTGAAACTCTGGTCGCTGCTCCTGTCTGCCACTTTTTGCTAGAACAAGCAACGTTCAAACCTTGCAACTACCTTGCTTTGGTAGATATCCTTGCTGAACGTCCTCAATTTGTGGAGGGCGCAACTTTCGTCAACGCCTGTCTGCTGATGTATGCATTCGTTCACAATCAAGTGGGTATCTCCTCTCATTTGCAAGCCCTGTGGTACATGGCTCACCGTACCACCGTCACCACTGACAAGTGAAATGAACTCCCTGCAATTGGTTTCTCCATCCCCACCCTTGGCCACTTCGCCTTCACTGCTGGATTTTTAAGGCACGCTCTTCACCTCCCTGCTCGCGGCAAGAATGAAAAATGGGCCGCTGAACCATCCAAACAAGTGATCGACTCTTTCCTGGACTCCATCGGATATACATGGGAAAAGTCCTCGCTGAAGACCGTCGGTTCCAAGCTGGAGAAGAAACGCTTGCCTGCTCGCTGGAAATACATCTTCACCCAGGTTATTCAGTGTCTGGGGTCTAAGACTGGCTTGCACGATCAAGCGAGCAAACAGTTCCAAGACATGGGCTTTGCTCTCTGCACAGGGTACAAGCTGAAATTCGCTGACTATATCTTCAGCGACATGTACAACAGGGTGAAAGCTGCAAACAGGCACCCTGTCATCCCCTACCCCAGATTCTTCGCAACAATGATAGAGCATGCTTTCGAGGATGAGTACCCTAAGGTGGCTAACCATTCTTTCTCAATGGTGGGAAAGAAATCCCTGGACAATGAGGGACGTCCAGGTGATGCTCCCTTTACACCATACATGCTGAAGATAATTGGAGTCTCTACTCCAGTGTCCAGCTCACTAACAAACCCATCACTGTGTATCCCTGACACTTCTGCCCCCAAGAAAAAAACAACCCACCGCTGGTCATAAAGAGACCATCGTAACCAAACCAAAGAAGAAAGGAAGGTGGTCTCTCAACACACTACCCTCTCTGATTTTGGTATACTACCAACACCATCAGCAGCCCCAGCTACTTCAACGGTTCTCTCTTCCGTTGTTGCTTCTTTCGCGCTACCACCACCTTTAGTGATTACGGTCGCCAAAGGTGTATTAGTCAACTCCGATAAAGCTGTATCAGGTAATACTTTCACAGCCTTCTAGTCTTCTTCTATCCCCTCTTCCTTGGTCCTCACAACAGCACATGATTCAGAGATAGTTGTCCCTATCTCTGATAATGCTGAATTGCATGCAGTCCAAACTTTAGTGTTGTTTCGACACTCTGAAATTTGGAAGGCCAGTAACACAGGACCTCAGGATGTCCCTCTCAGACATTCTAAGACACAAGCTAGTGATCCTCAAGACAGTACCTCTGCACATGTGGTCCCTGAAAGTAATCCTCATGATACTCTCAAGGGTTATAACATGCCTTCTCATCCGTCATCTAACCTAGGGCTCTTTTTAGCTTCTCTGTCTCTGTTGTCACCAGGTGTCGCTCCTCTTTTCACTTTAGCGACAACAACAACCACCACCACCACTGCTGCCACGACTCCTCTCAGCAAGGACAAAGGGAAGTCTCCTCGTCAACCTTTGACTTTTGCCAAGCTCAGGGAAGTCAAATCAAAGAAGATAGCTCCCAAACTGCCTACCTACATTGCTGACCTTCCTCCCATCATTCTTCCTAGTCCTACATTCCCTGCAATTGACTTTCTAGTCAAGGAATATGCTCTCACCAGGGCTAGGGTAGAACATTTACAGAAGTCCGCTGAATTCATCTTCTGCACCGTGGTTGGAACTCCTCTGATCAAGAACTCTGTCAACAACATTCTCTCTGACATCCAGTCTCTGAAGGAAGAGAATCAGGCACATGGTCAGTTCATTGCCCGTCTGGAGAAGAAGGTGGATGCTCAGGGTCTAGTGCTTGAGTCTATTCAAAAGACTCAATCCGAAATGATGCAGATTCTCTCCAAGCTCTCTGAGGCTGCCTCCTCTTTCTCCACTGCTGATCGGACATCGTTGAATTTGGTCCTTCAGCACCAGGGTCCTTATGAGACAAAGTTGAAGGACATTCAAGCGAATGCACGTACGCTGTTGGTGCATTGTCTCCCCGCTGACAACATCGAGGGGGAGAGATGTGCTAAAGAGTTCGCTGACGAAATGATTGCGGAGCATAATGCTACATTTCCTGCTGACAATATCCCTCCGTACATCAAGCGTACAGGACCTCCACTCGCTGAAGGCATGGTGGAAGGAGAAATGAAGATGATGATGCTGATGAAGATGATGAGGAAGAAGATGACATCCCTCGTTATGGGGGAATTGATGATGATGATGACGATGACGATGATATTGGAAGTGCTTTGAAGCACTTCAACATGTCAATACCTGAAGTCTCTCATCAGGAGCCCTTAGGGGACGGACAACCTTCCTCTCAGGGACAGTCCGGTCCCTCAGACAAAGGAAAGGAAGTAGTAGATCTTGATGCCACTATCCCTATATCTGAGGGGGAGACCACTGTTGAGGTATCTCTTCCACTCATTCTCCTTTCTGCTCCAATCTCTGTACCACCCACATATCCTTCTTTTAACCACCAAATTTTGGCTCTGACAGATCTCCTTCTCCCTGTCCTTCTCTCAGTGAGCCCAGTCCCCCAAAGGACTCCACTTTTGTGAAGGAACCTTCTTCCGAAGAGTAGTTTATGTACATATTTGAAACTGACTCTGAAGAAGAAGAAGACCTTATTCCCAGAAGGCGTCACGATCAGAGACCTATCATAAGCGAACCTGAAGAGGAAGAAAAGCGAATAAGCTTCTTGAGGGAACTCGAAGCAAATAGAATAAAAGTACCACGTGTTGAACATGCTGAACCGCTGAACGCTGTACCGATAAGGATAGTAGATGACTTCTACTTTCTATCAAAGGAAGAGAGAGCTCAGGGACTTGAAGCTCAAAGAATCAGGGACGAAAAGATCAAGCAGACAGAGCGTGATCTTGCTCTTGCAAGAAAACTTCTCAGGGAAGATGCTGCAAAAGACAAAGCGACCAAGAAGCAACTAGAGAAAAGTGAAAGGGTCGCTGAAGCTTTAGCACAGAGAGAACTTGTACAAGAAAACTTGAACGTAAATCCAATTCGTGCCCAAGAGAAAATCCTAAGTGCACTATCCGCTGAAGCCACACGTTAGAGAGAAGAAGAGCTTTGCTGGTGCACTGAATGATTTAAATTTCGAAGATCTGACTCTAAGATCATTCATGCAACTATCGATGGACGTCCTTCCAAAAGCAGAGGTCTGAAGGTATATGTATGAATGACTAGAACCACCAGAGCGGAGAAAGAAGAAGCTAAGTTCCTAAAGATCTACGAATACACTAAATGGCTAGAAATCAGAGATGCCATTCAAGGTTCTAAATCTAAATTCAAGGACGTGGTGGAAGAAATATTGGATCAGTTGCTGCAAAGGATGTCTCAATACGTGCAAGTTCCTCCTCTCCCTGAGCCAATCAAAAAAAGAAGATCAACTGAAGGAGGTTCAAGTTCTAAGAACGAATATGAAACCAAATTCAATCTTGAAAGCATTCTCTGTCACATGCAGATCCCTGATATTTCAATGTTGAACACCTCTCTCCCTAAAGATCATGTATATGAATAAAATGACGTCATCTCCTCCCCTGAACTAGGCATGATCTTCAAAGATAATGAAAGATGTTGATCATAACTCCTCTCGGTGATTTGAATATGATTCCTTTGTATAAGATTAAGTTCAAATTTAGCGATAGCATACGTTTACTGCCATCAACGATCACTGACGATCAAGGAACTTGAAGCTTATCTCTGAAGACCTGAAGATCAGCGATCACACCAAATAACCATTCGGCGAAAGTCGAAGACCAAGCTGAAGAAAGAGATAATCAGCTACGTGACCTAAAGCGGTTAAGCGATAGCAAAGATTATCTATCCAAAGTGGGAAGTCTTGTAAAGCCTCAACGATACTGAAGATTCATCCTTGAAGATTCGGTCTCAGCGATCAAGTGAAGCTTCTCATACAAGATTAACGTTGACCTTATTCTCGATGCACAAAAGACAAATCCTATACTATATCAGAGCAGGACGTACGGATTGTGTCATATGCCCCCATCGTATCTGATATGGTACTGTTCACATGCGGCCAAAAACATGGATGTATTCTGAGAAAAGGACAAGTCTCCTATGGATGCTTGCCACGTGGCATATACCTTTTGTCTTGCATTAAGTGCAAACGGGTATAAATAAGATGAAGATATCTTCTTCATCTTCATGCATGCTACTTTCTCTCTTAAACCCTCTTTATTCTTTCTTTCTTACTTCTTGTGCATCAATCTTAGTTACTTCTTAGTTACAATAGAATAGGTTTAAAACTTGTTCTAATTTCCGCTTGTAACTGTAAATTTGCTTATGCAATATAAATTTATTTAAAAACCTAAAAATCTATGTGTTTGTATTCAACCCCCCCCCCCTCTACAAACTATTTCTATATCCTAGATCTCTTGTAGACTCCTTAGGGACCAACAAAAGACTTCTTAGATTCTTTAGAAACCAAGAAGTATACAAAGCTCCATCTACTTTCATCAAGATCATGTACTGTCACTGTTGGTCGAATGATCCGCTGATGATCAGACAGAAGATGATCTATGGAAAGGAGTTACAAAGAAGACATGAAAGCCTCTCTGACTAGTCATTAGCTTTCCTTTCCTTCGTAATATTTCTTCAGTGTATAGTACTTTACTCTAATGTTATAATTTCATTTTACGTAAATTCTTCAGAATGATTATTAATGAAATTCAGCAAAGTACTTTACTCCATCTGTGTACAGAAAAGATCCCTGAAAATAGTAAATGGGACAATGAACATAAGAGTTCTATTTTCTTTAACAACTGTTACTCACTGACTTTTCACTCTGAAAATTTTAATCAGCAAATGTACTTTATGCTAATTTACTTGTAAAAATTGTGATTTCATATTGTTATAAATGAAACTCAATTCATATAGTAGACTAGCTGAAAAAGACTTTATAGATTAGTTCTTAGAAATTTTATTTTAATATCTCCTAAGTCCTTACTAGTCTTTTAAAGAAATTTTCCTATGTTGCTTAATCATAATCAAATAGGGGGAGATTGTTGATCATAACTCCTCTCAGTGATTTGAATATGATTCCTTTTTACACAT
This sequence comes from Silybum marianum, assembly GCA_036898165.1. Lineage (NCBI taxonomy): Eukaryota > Viridiplantae > Streptophyta > Magnoliopsida > Asterales > Asteraceae > Silybum > Silybum marianum. The sequence continues at coordinate 26,618,554 of CM072533.1, read as the reverse complement.
AGTGAAATTCCTTGGTTTAACTTAAGTTCAAATTTAGCGATAGCAAACGCTAACTGCCATCAGCGATCGCTGAAGATCAAGAAACCTTAAGCTTATCTCTGAAAATCTGAAGATCTGAAGATCAGCGATCACACCAAATAACCATTCAGCGAAAGTCGAACACCAAGCTGAAGAAAGAGATAATCAGCTACGTGACCTGAAGCGATTCAGTGTTAGCAAAGATTATCTATCCAAAGTGTGAAGCCTCAGTGATACTGAAATTTCACCCTTGAAGATTCAGTTTCAGCGATCAAATGAAGCTTCTCAGACATGATTAACGTTAACCTTATCCTCCATGCACAAAAGACAAACCCTATACTGTGTCAGAGAAGGACGTACGGATTGTCTCTTATGTCCCCATCGTATCTGATATGGTACTGTTCAAGTGCGGCCAAAAACATGGTTGTATTATGAGCAAAGGACAAGTCTCCTATGGATGCTTGCCACGTGGCATATACCTTTTGTCTTGCATTAAGTGCAAACGGGTATAAATAAGATGAAGATATCTTCTTCATCTATATGCATGCTACTTTCTCTCTTAAACCCTCTATATTCTTTCTTACTTCCTTCTTGTGCATCAACCTTAGTGATTTCTTAGTTACAATAGAATAAGTTAAAACTTGTTCTAATTCCGCTTGTAACTGTAAATTTGTTTACGCAATATAAACTCATTTAAAAACAAAAAATATGTGTGTTTGTATTTAACCCCCTTCTACAAACTGTTTCTATATCTGCGAACTCTTGTAGACTCCTAAGGGACTAACAATTTGCAGGTGCCTTTTTCAAGATTTGAGTTTCATTATATCCCAAACCTGCTTTTAAATTATGGGTCTGATTTGTTAAAATATTCAGTTTTTTCAGTTTGACCTCTTTTAAAGTTCAAATCTTCTAATTACTTGATCTTTTTGTAAAGATCAAGTCCTTCTTGATTTTGAAAGTTCATTTTTATATTCAGAACTTGTTTCTCAGATTTTTCATTTAATATATCTTTTTGTAAACTATCCATCTTTTCTTTTAATAATAATTTTTGTTCAGAAACTTTTTCCAGAATTTGTTCAGCTTCTTGGCAATTTTTTTTATAAATTTGGCTTTCAGCTCTAAATTGATTTACCAAAATTCTTTCCCCTTTAATTATGTTTCTGAGACCTTCAAATTCAGAAAACATGTTCTGAATTTTATTTTGCATTTCAGATTCTCCAGAATTTTGTTCATAATTTTGTTCAGAATTTAATTCAGAAAATGAAGAAAGTACCTCAGAGTCATGTGCATGTTTATCTTCAGGATCCAGCTGACACATGTAGAAATTTGAGGCATAGTGAGCCACTTCTTCATCATACTCTCCATACCTCCAGTTTAACCAGTCCTATTCGTACTTGATCACCAGAGTTGGATTAAGTTCCTTCTTCTTAGCAAGAAGATGCTTCTTCTCTTAGTAGCCAAAATTTTTTACTTTGGGTATTTTTCACTATCTTGCATAATGTCCAGGCTTACCACAGTTGAAGCATCTTGCTAGTTCTTGTGTCTCATTTTGACCTGCATCTTGACCTTTCTTAGGTCCATCTTCAGATTTAAACTTGTTCTTATATTTCTGATTATATCTTTGAGTGAATGGCCTTGTCATGAAAGCAATATTATCATAAATTCTTTTAAGCTCTTCATCTGATTCATCTCCATCATACAGAGTTGTCTCTGGGATTTCACAAACCTTGCTCTTAGCAGAGATGGTCATGGAGTTATCATACTTCTTGCTCAATAAGGCAACTGTTTCATTTGCCTTCTTTTGCTTATTCTGTCTAGTCTTAATTTTATCCTCTTGTTGAAACAAGATGGCATAAACATCATGAATGGATTTTCTAGACAGATTTCTAGTAACCATATTGTCAGAAAAGCTTGACCACTCATTACCCAGATGGTTCAGAAATTTATTATTTATTTTTAAGTTGGATTTCTGAACACCATTTCTTCTCAGATCAGTCAGGACATTGTTGAATCTGTGATAAGTCTCTATGATAGATTCATTTTCTTTATACCTGAAGTTTTCATAAGTGCCAACACAGATGTTCAACCTTTGGGCTTGAGCTTTTGTGCTCCCCTGCATTTGAGCCTCAACATCATCCCACATGGCCTTAGCAGAGGTTAAACTATCTACCCTATTGAATATTTCATTAGGAATGGCTATTGTAAGTAGAGTCAGTGCCCTTCTGTCAATTTTGGCTTGGTTTTTCTCAGCAGCACTATACATACCTGGGCTTTTCTTCATTCGCGATGCAGGAATTTCAGGATTAGATCAGTTCTTGGAACTGCAGGAATTTCCACATAGACCTCCAGAAGGCCATTTACGATCGATTGCATTAAAGCTTCATCGATATTGTCCAAGAATTGAATCATTCTGATTCTCCATTGATGATACTCGCCCAGAAACAAGGTTGGTGGGTTTGTTTCATATCCCATGGAGACGATTTTTTTAGACATCTTGATTTAGAATAGATCGAGAATTCACCTGGATTTGAATCTTGAATTTTATCGATCAAGAATTTCAAGAAGTGTCAGATCTGACAAGTTCTTCTCTAAATTGATCAAACAGATGAATTAGCTCTGATACCAATTGTTAGATCCCAAAGTATCAAGAATGTAGAAAGAATAAAGAATAAGAACAAAAATTATGTCATTGAATGTTGTATATCGTATTGATCACTGAACAGTATTACAAAGTATGTATCTTTACAATCTCTATGAACGTTAGTTCTAACTATCTAACAAACAATCTATTTATATACAAACAGAAATGCTAAAGTTACAGTACATAAATGACAAGCATGTTCAGAACTACTTCTGAACTTCTTCAGAAGTATCTTCAGACCCATCTTCAGAACCTCTTCAGAATCTTCAAAACTTTTGAAGTAGCCACTTCAGAAGTTATATCTTAGACTTTGCTTTGCTTGTCTTCTGAGTTCTGAACCTTTCTTTCTTCAGAACTAGTTCTGAACATCTTAACTATGATGACTTCAGAACCCAGTCTTCGTATGAAGCTATCTTCTGATATCTATCAATTAGGTCTGGTTATCTTCTCTGACTACCTCATAAATAGTGTACCTTATCTCTGTTTGTTCGAATTGGGTGTGTATGACCCCATACATTATTTTGATTGGTACTATAGAGTAGGCCTTCTTTCTTGCTTGCCTATGACCCATAAATCTGTCTATGATTGCATCACTTACGTGATAGTCATTGGCAAAATTTGGCAGCATAAGAAATATTTTTTGATCAGTAGGAGCGTACATATGTTTGTTTTTGATCTCCAGAGATGGTAGTCCAAGTCTCCCCAACTTCTGTTGTCTTTCTTCGAAAGCAGCTCTTCTCTTTATTGACTCCTCTCTCTTAGCCTTTTCAAAGTTTGCCCGAGCCTTTTCAGCTTCAACCTTAGCTTCATCAGCTTCAGCTTTAGCTTTTTCAACTTCTGCTCTATCTTTTTCAGCTTCTGCCTTGGCTCTTTCAGCTTCAGCCTTGGCTTTATCTACTTCAGCCTTAGCTTTATCAGCTTCAGCTTTAGCTCTGTTTTCAGCTTCAGTTCTGATTCTATCTTTTTCAGTTCTGGCTCTATTGGTTTCAGCTCTGGCTCTGTTTTCAGCTTCGACATTTGGTTGTTGAGGGGCAGGGGCGGAAGGTCTGGTGAATTCTTAAGTTCTTGCACATAATGGTTGAGATTGTCTCCTTGTATTTCCAAGAATCTCAATTTGAAACTTGGCCACATCAGGATCTTTGGGAAGAGGACTAGTATGTGAAGCTAGTGGAGTTGGTGTTATTGGAGTTTGTTTAGAAGAGGGAGGAGGTGCAGAAGGTGAAGAGGCAGGAGTTTTACCTCTGTCTTGATCCATTTTCTGACCAATTTCTATTTTCATCTTTTTTAGCTTTTCAAGATTCTCCCCTTCTGAGAATTAGGATCCTGATCCTCAGACTTCTTTTGTTTTAGATCTGCCTTTTTGCAAGCCCTTGCCTCTTTAGCTTTCTTCTTCTCATTATATGCCTCGGACAAAGAGTTGACAAGAGTCGATAGCTTCGAAACAGAGGTTTCTAAAGTGGTAACCTTCTGATCCATGTTGGAATTACTTGTATTTGTCTTAGAAACATATTTCGAAGTCAAGGCATTTATTCTGTCTATCATGGCTTTCTGAAAAACGGCCTTATCAGATTTCTTAACTTGAGAAGAGGTGGAGGCAGAAGCATCTTCAGAGGGAATCACGGCCTTGATAATTTTCTTAATGTTTACAACAAAGGAACTGTATTTATCAACAAAAAGTGTGACCTCTGGAGTCCGAAGCTCTTCTGGAAGATAAAAAATGGCTTCTGAATTAGCCTTGATGCCAGCATCCAAAGCGTTGAAATGTTAAGAAGCAGAATTCCTCTAAGATTCTGCATTGTCAGATATAAGCTTTTCGATTTCCTCCAGAGCTTGAGTCTGAGCAAGTTGTTCATTATGAATATCTTTGACCATGTCTTGCCGAGACCCAAGGAATTGTTTTAGATCGTCGATAGATCTCTGAATTTTATAACCAAATGCCAGAAACGCTGCATTGGTGACAAAATCAAAAGTGGTAAATCGGTTATCTCCAACACATGGAGCCCCTATTCTCTCGCGTTCAAAGAGGTCCTCATTCACACCTGTTTGTACGTTGAGTGTGGAGGGAGTTCCAACCTGTCCTCGAGGGCTGTCATTGACAAGCACCTCTTCGGTTGTTCTGATTGTTTCAACTTGTTCCTCATCATCAGAGGATGAGGAGCTGAAAACAATGTGCTTACCTAGGTGAAGTGTAAATACTCCGGTAAATGGTGCATCCTATTGCTGTAACCCCTCTGATGGTATTTCGTCAGCATCTATACTACCAAAGGGTATGGACGTACCCTCTGCTGTCCCTAAGACTTCATTGGTCACGGAGATGTCAACGATTGGTGTAGGTTGTGAGGACTTCTGGGCGACGGAACTCTTATATTTTCATCATCACCCTTTTGAGAGGATGATGAAGAAGAGGTGGTTTCCCCTGTGGTGCTTGATTCATAGGAATGAAGAATATCCCCTGATCGGTTGGCTTCTAGGTGGTTTGGACTGGGTAGTCCTTGTTCAATAAGAGTAAATGTGTTGGCATCTACCTTAGCAATTATGGTTTCCCTTGGGGAACTTGGTGAGATTCTCTCATATGTGTCTATGTGGACATCTTCACTACCTTCACTCAAATTCTTTTCAAGCTCATTCTCACTTGAACCCTCACTGCCTAAACTAGGCTCTAAATGCTCTAGGGTAGGTATTATCGGTTCTGGGAATACCAGAGAGCGTCTATAAGAGAGGAGATTAAGAGAGGTTGAAGGGATAAGATTTAGCATGTACATGGAGAGCTTCCTTGGTGAGGAATAACCATTGTTGTCGATTGTAGGCTTGTGAAAACTCATAGAGGCAATTTTGCAGAATGGTTGAAGAGGTGGAGCATTCAGAGCCCTTATTGCTGGATACGTGAACAACGACAAAAACCATGGAAACCTTAGGGCTGGAAGGGCTTTCCCTTGGTTCTGGTGTGAAACCATTGTGTGTACAGTGACTTTCATTTCTTGAAAAATCAAGCTCACATAGTCCAGTGGTCTATTGAAATACATTCCATACATGATTGTAAGGATGTTCTTGCTTGCCTGGTCTAAGGAACCGATTTTACAGGTAAGGCTTTTGTTCAGAATTGAAACCAGCACGTTCCACATTGGAGGTAATTTCTTCCTCTTGAACTCAAATCGCCTCGTGAGTTGTTTATTATAGCCTAAGAAATTTATAAAGGCGAACAAGGCTTTTGGGGTAGGGTTTTGTTCAAGGTCAGGATTTGGCACTTTTTGACCTTCAACATCGAGAATGGGTTGGGGCAAATGAAAATACCTTGCAATTTTCTTCCTTGTGATGGGTATTTCCACAGCAGTTTTAGGGTCGTTGGCATGGCTAAAGTTTCCAAGAAGAGTTTCTTCATCTGCGACATACATTGATTGCCATACTTCTTGGACATAGATTTCAGGGACATTGGGGTTGGTAAAAGTTAGGGTTCGGTTTAGTAAATGGTTTTGTAGGAACTCGATCATTAACCTGTAATCAGCCAGATAGGTGTTTGGATCTAGAAAAACTTGAACATTATTGGTTTTCAATGGCAGTTTAATGACCGGAGCACTATCGGCCGTTGAATCGATTATCCTTCCTTCGTAGTCTTGGACATTCAGATTTGCAGATTGATGGAATTTGGGGGTTTTTGGAAAGCGTTGAGAGAGCAGGTATGCAATTTCGAATAATAGCTTGAGGAAGAAGACGATGAACTGTAGTTGTGAATTCCTAATTTGAGGTTTTTATATGAGAGAGAAAGAGTACTCGAGTGTAATTTGGGATAGGAAGGGTTTGAATTTGAGGATGGGCAAAAACGGTTCGTATTTGCTTATGTAAGCACGCAGGCGTGCAGTCATGCAATAACACGAACAATGACACGTGGACAACTTGGTAGCGTGTATATGATGACTGGCACATGTATTGATGAGTCACTGAAAGGGTTTTATCGCTTTAAATCGTTGAGTATTCCCTCCAAAATTAAAAAAAATTAGTAAGAAAAATTATTATTTAAACAACAGGTAATCTGTTCATTAAAATAATTTTCGAGATTAATAAATCCTTTTAATGAATTTAAAATCAGACGTGTGACTGAATAAATCAGTTTTGTACCAAATGAAAGTTTAATATTCCATGACAAGTATTTCTTAAGAAAGTTTAGTAAAATAAGAGAATTTTAATTAACCTTGAAGGCAAGAGTTAAAATAAAATGAACTTATTAAAAAGAAAACTTCAGAAGAAAAACAAAGTCAGAGAATAAATATCTTGTCAGAGAAAACAGTTTGTGACCAATAATCTCAAAGAACATCTTTTCAGAAAAAATTTAGTTGAATATGAAAATTCTTAGTAACCTTGACGACAAGAGTTATTAAGAAGAAACAAATTCAAAGAAAACTTTTAAGTAAAGAGAGGTTCAGAAGACAGCTAACTTTTGTTAGACTTGATCTCGAGTTGCTCTCTATGCTCCCCCTCAAAAAGTTGCATCTTGCTCCCCCTTGCTTTTTCAAGTAATGCTCCCTTTCTGTCATCACTTGGTTCAAAAGTGTAAGATTTATTCTTTGAAGAACAGAGGTGTCCAAAGGCTTCTTAGCTGCAAATCATGAAGTAGCTGAATCTGAGTTCTTTTTGTATGTGTCGCACCACCGTTCTTAATACTCTTTGTTCATCCTCGTTTCTTTGCTTCTTGTCTGGTAGGCCGTGATACAACGTTTCAACGTCCAAGATATCAAGATTAGAAAAATCAGCTTCAGAAAAAGAGTATACTTTACCATCTTCTCTTCGAACTTTGAAGGTCGGAAACTCGACTTGAAAGACTCTATCAGACACAATCTGCATAATCCCGATAATCCGATGTCGAGAGATTACATCAGATGGCTTTTGAGCTCTCATTTTCAGGATGTGAACATATTCCTTGACTTGAGTTGGATCCATCTCCATTACTAAATGAATGTGGGCCAAGTCATCAGATTTCATATTCTTTCTAAAAATCCGTTCCATGGTTTCTTCAAGATACGGCGCCCGGATTTGTTAATTTACCCATTTGGACTTGCGCGCAATTAGCATCATTTGCCACCGAATTTGATGAGGTAACAGTCTTGGTTCATTTTGATCTTCGGAAGTGTAATTCTCCATTGTGTGCTTCAAATTCACATAATCCTGCTCTTGGAGAACTGGTTCATATATGTCTTTAAACAAGTGCTTCAAGGAGTTCCTTAGATTTTGAACATCAACAGTCACTTCATTGGTTTCCGGTTCAACATTAGCTGTCTCTTCATTGGTTTCCGGTTCGGAAGCTTCTGATGTGCTCTCGAATTCAATATCTACCGTAGGCTTTTCAACCGTTGGTATATTGACTTCTTGAGACGGCGTTGTGTGTTGTCTTTGATGGGATGATAGTGCAGATGGTCTAGTGGAAGTTGTAGCAGATGGTCTAGTGGAAGTTCTTGAGACTCGGAGTGTCTCCCCCTCAGGGCGAGTTGGAGCAGAGCTCGGATCGTCCAGATTTGGTTGAGGTCGAGGGGCAGAAACGGAAACAGCCGGTCGACAAGATTCTTGAATTTCGGTGTGTAGAGCGGTGATGGCAACCAGAATTTCATTATGATGTTGTTGCTAAGACGTGTGCAAATCACGTAACTGTTGTTCCATGTCAGCTTTGAACAATTCAAATTTGTATTTAGTGACGGTGGGTATTTCCAGATTGTGCCTCAGTAGAACCATTAAAGAATCTTCCGGTTGACCCCGAGCAATGGCTTCGGCAAGCAGGTTAGCATATAACATCGACATGTGCTCATCATTGTTGTACTCATATCGATGTGGTGAGGGAGGCCGATTTCGGGGGTCCGAGGTCGGATCCGGACGTTGAGGTTGAGTTGGCGGAGTGCGACTGCTGTTGGGTCTCGAAGAACTAGCCTGATTCAGATCGAGCTAACCGGAGCGAGCAGCGGCACGTATCTCTATAACAAATGCTTCTCTCTCAGCAGTCATAGGAGCAGCATGTTCGTCCAAAGAAGCTCTGGCTCGTTGTAATTAAGCGTCGATAAGCGCTTGAGCCACGGGGGGAATAGAGATAGCAGGAGCCGAGGCACCTATTTGGGAAACACCCGGATCACTTAGATTACCGATTGACATGACAGTTGAATCAACTGTATAACCTACCTTCAGTGTTGGCATGGATGTAGCATTGGTAGGATTTCCTCCCAATCCTCATGAAATGTCCAGAATGGACATCACTATGGGAGTTCTGACTGGGCCACGAAGGCTCTCAGTGTATGTAGATACGTGTTCTCTATTTGGCTCTAGACTCGAAGTGCATACAATCGAAGTCGAAGCAGGTGACCTACTGCCTCTTTTATCAATAGAAGTGCCTCCCGAATGGTGGGGAGCTAGATAAGGAGCTAAACTCACAAGTATATGTGAAACTGTCGGCTATTGGGAGCCTTCAGAGTGGCTAGGAGGGGCGTGCATGTGCGCTGCTAGGTCCATAACGTTTTGTCCACTAGACATACCCAACGAATGAGTAGGGCTAGCAGCCGCGGTTAACTGGGTGAGGGAGTCTGGTCTCGCGCTCACTATACTTTTTGTCGTCCCATATCTCACACTCACGCTTTTTTTTTCAACTAAATATCCCTCCTCTCTCCTTATCTCTCCAGTATAAGGCTTGGTGAAGATGTCGGACATCGATCCAGATACCTGTCAGTTTCAAAGTCGTAGTGTTCATTCGGCTCATCAGGTTCATCATTTGTTGCAGCAGTTGGTTCTTCAGAGTCCGATGAGGAATCTGCTAGAGGATGTTGTTGGCCAATTCTGTGAAGAGCTTGTTCTTTGATGGTTGTGATTCTCGGACGGCGGGAAAGAGGTTGAGTATCAGATTCATCTTCATCAGACGATGATCGTTGAGTAGCAGTTGTTGGGATTGGCTGATCAGGTGCACCGCCCTCGTCATGTCCCCTTACATTTCGCTCATCACCCTGTTCAGGATCCCCATGATCCTGAGCCTGCTCTTCTACCCTACGACCCTCTCCTTGCACAATATGTTTCCCACGGTTTGTCTCTTGGGCAGGCACAACCGGAGGTGGTTGAGCCATAAAGCCGTGTCTCTCCCTATAAGGTATCACACTCGGTGCATCCTGATCAGCATAGGCGAGAAGCACTTCGGGGATTGGCAAGATAAAATCAAACTGGCGATCGTTGAGCCTGAGGAACTTTAGTGAGTTGGTTGGACCCAACGGTGATCCGGTTCTTCCAGGAATAGCTGGTTGTGATGACATCATAGCATGGACAAATAGTTGTAGGAACCGTTGGAAAGGGACGAAGGCACGATCTCGTGAGTTGGATTTCTCTTCAACGAGCTCCACAAAATCCGTCCAGATGAGCATTGCATAGTCGTAATGACGGTTGAACGCAATACCGTGAAAAATTCGTAAGGCCGCTGCACTGGCCTTGTCCATGCCGATACGTTTGCTAGTTAGGCATCGATTGACAATGGTGAACAGGGAGAACCAAATTTGAGGCAGGTACATGCGTTTGTACTGGCCAGGGCTGGTGAGGGGTTCGGGTGAGTTATAGCCAAGAGCCCGGATATCAGCACATAGCTCTTCGTCGGTTACGAAGGCATCAAATGGGTGTTCTTCAGTGGCAAAAGGGAGGCAGAGGATGCGTCTAATCCTTGAAGGTGTTATGCGGGTGACAAAGTCATCAATCTTTACCGTAAAGTGGTGGTCACCTTCAAGAGGTTGCTATGTTAGTGTATACCAGAACGGTTGGAGGTAGAACACGGTAACTCGATGATCTAGGGCAAATGTATAGTGAAAGGGGTGGCGTTGGAGGATGTCAAGGATGACTTGGTGTTCAATCGTGGTGCTGAAATCTAGATGGTGGTTATTTGGTTTAAGTTACCTAACTTTGTTTCCGGGAATCAACAGGTCGTCACGGTTGACATCGTTGATGCTCGGTTCTATGGATCGCTCAGAGGGTGATAGAGATAATAAAATAGCTTTAAAAGGAACTGGGTTCTGAAGATGGTAAAGATCTGAAGATAGAAAGATTCAAAACTCAGAAGACGAGGAAAGAAAAGCCTAAAGCATAACTTCTGAAGTGGCAACTTCAGAAGTTCTGAAGATTCTTAAGATACTTCTAAAGAAGTTCTGAAGATGTTTCTGAAGAAGTTCAGAAATAATTCTGAGCATGTCTGTCATATTTTGTACTATAACTTTAGCATTTCAATTATGTGTATAAATAGAGAGTTTGTTAGATAGTTGGAACTAACGTTGAAAGAGAAAGAGCTTGAAAAGACATATTTTGTAATACAGTTCATCTGATCAATACAATATACAACATTCAGTGTTATCTTGATTGTTTGGGATCTAACAGAGGGCATGGGGTGTTCATCGTCGGATAGATTTGGATCATTGATGGTCGCCATTGGTACTGAAAGAGAACAGTTAGCCAATCATATGTAAAGTAAGGAAAAACGTGCCAAGTCTTATTGTCGAGTCCGCTTGGGTCGATAATAAAGGTTATCGAGTGCAATTGGATATAAAAAATGTAAGATCAAACCTGTGAGAATCGATAAGAAAGATCGCGAGACATTGGGAATCGAGAAACACAAGTTATCGACTCTCAAATACTCGAGAACATTACTTGGATATTTTGGAAGTCAGTTTTATCGATCCTCTAATAGTCGACAATTAATTATGTAGAGTCCTAAAGGGTCGATAAAATAACTTAGACATTTGAATATCATGTTATCGATCCAATAAGGCTCGACAAAAAAAACTTAGACTTTTGAAAGACATGTTATCGATCCTTTGAGACTCGATAAAGACACTTGACTTCTGTAGAACAGGTTATTGATCCAATAAGACTCGATAAAAACACTTAGACTTTTGAAGGATAGGTTATCGATCCTTTGAGACTCGATAAACAATTATGTCGAGGCCTAATGGTCGATAACAATCCTTAGTGTTTAAGAATATGTTCTTATCGAACTTAAAGGCACGATAAAACCCTAAGCCTGGTCGTAAGGACTCGATGAAAGAGCATGTGAAACTAGTGAAGAACCTAAGTGATCAGATGCAAAAATCGGCCTAAAAACTAAGGAAAATCCTATGTCTAGGTGCGATTAGTGATCGTGAACATATTTAAAACTAATCATAACCCCAAATATGTACAAATTAACTCTAAAACTCGACTGACAGTTCCAAACTCGGAAACCCAAAGGGTTTTCGGAATTTGAATCAGTTAAACCCTAAATCACAATCATGCAGTGGATGAAAGACAAAATGGCAAGAATTAAAGTTGAAGATATAATGATTGCGAACCTGGTGATGCTTTCAGATCTGTGAAACTCGAAGATTTGTGAAAACACTTTCTGGAACACAAGAATTCGAAGGGTTTTAGAGAGAAAGAGGGAAAATCAAACTTGTTTGAAAAGTAAGTGTGTGAGAGTGGGGCCCGATATTTAAATAGTGGTTCATCGGGTGACACGTGGCAAGCTCTCAATTTGGATCGAGAAAGTTGATGACATCAGCAAGATGTCGAGTGGTGTGTTTGTCGGGCCAAGGATGGTCAACAAAAAACCTTTTGTCGGGTCCCTTAGGGGCCGAGAACCTTGAATTTTGATTTAAACATTATGTTTTTTTTAGATAAGCTCCCCATTAAAAGAAAAAAACATAAAGAGTGTAAACATTTTGCTCCCCCTACAATGGTGAGTTACTAAAAAACGTACGTTGCCGCTCCCCTCGAAAGCTGGAATGGTTAGACACACGACGAAAATAGCCGAAAAGAAGGAAATGAATTTAAAAAGACAGAACTGTAAATAACATTCAAAAGCCAACAAACGAGAAACCAAGAGTGATGCAGATTCACAGTTAAGAAAAAAGGGAATGTGCATAAAAACTTGGTTACAAGTTGTGTGTATTTTGAAAAGACTGATTAGTAAATCAGGTTTTAAGATTCAGCATGCCCAACTTGGACACTAGGAACTGGAAGCGTTTCTCATCCAAGCCCTTAGTGAAGAGGTCGGCAAGCTGCAGTTCTGTATTGACAAAGTATAATTCAGTTTTACCTCGTTCGACATGATCTTTAATGAAATGATACCGAACGTCGATATGTTTAGTCTTCGTATGTTGGACAGGGTTGCTTGAGATGGTGATGGCGCTTTTGGAGGCACAGTAGATAGGAATCTTATCAAACCAGAATCCATAGTCCTTGAGCTGTGTGCACATCGACAAGACTTGAGAGCAGCAACTTGCAGCAACAATGTACTCGGCTTCTGCGTTAGAAGTGGAGACGCACGCTTGCTTCTTCGAGGACCAACTTACCAACTTATTGCCTAATAATTGAATGTGTCCCGTCGTGATTTTGTGATCAAGCATGCATCCGACATGATCAGAATCTGAAAAGGAAGTCGACTCGAAACCCATATCCTTATGATACCATAGGCCAAGATTAGTAGTACCTTTTTAGATACCGAGAAATATGTTTGATAGCACTAAGGTGAGATTCTTTTGGAGATGCATGATATCTAGTGCATAAACATGTGGCAAACATTATGTCCGGTCGACTAGCCGTTAGATACATTAAGGGACCAACCATTCCCAGGTAGTTTTTAGAATCCACCACTTTTCCCAAGGGTTTAGCATATCGTTTTTAGAATCCACCATTTTTCACCAAATAGGAAGACAGGCTGTCGTACCATGCACGCGGTGCTTGTTTTAAGCCGTAGAGAGCCTTGTCGAGGATGTACACATGATTTGTCATTGAAGGATCGACAAAACCGTCAGGTTGGGAGACATAGACTTCTTCACGCAGAACACCATTCAAGAAGGCCGGTTTGACGTCCATTTAAAACACAACAAAGTTTTTGTGCCCCGCGTATGCTAAGAACATTCGAATTGCTTTAATACGGGCCACAGGCGCAAATGTCTCGTCATAATCAATCCCTTCTTGTTGGCGGTATCCTTTTGCTACAGGCCGGGCTTTGTTGCGTATGACAACCCCATCTTCATCTTCCTTGTTTTTGAAAATTCATTTTGTACCGATGATGGTTTTGTTTTGTGGACGGGGAATGAGGCGCCAAACCTTTAAACTCTCAAATTGATTGATTTCCTCTTGCATGGCCATAATCCAATCAGGATCATTCATTGCTTCTTGAATGGATGTGGGTTCGATCTTGCTTAGAAAAGTGGAGAACATACAATCGTTGGCCGAGGCGGATCGTGTCGTGACTAGTTTGTTTGGATCTCCAATAATCTGATCAACTGGATGAGAACGGACCCATTTGGTTATATGTGGAAGCGGTTTAAATGCATTAGGGTCCGGGATATCATCTTCATAAGAACCGAGTGGAATATCTTGAATTGATTCCAAGGCTGGAGCCACGGCAGAGGATCTTGTGGAAATAAAGACATCCTTGGGGGATGAGGTTGATGGTGGGGAATAGGATGTCGGTTCAGTTTGAGCAGTAGGAGCATCAGTTTGAGCGGGAAGAGCATCGGATTGAGCGGGAGGAGCGGCTGTAGAAGAGCTTGGAGTTGCACCAGTTGAGACTGTGTCCGTTGTAACTGGCGGTTCAGAAAGGTTGGTAGTCTCGGCAACCTCCAAGACAGGCGGAGTGATATGATTCGGGATATCAGTGTGAGAACCAAAGTAATCCGAGTAAAAGTACTCGAATAAATCATCCATATTGGAAGCAGTGGCTTTGTATGTAGAAGGTTGAGCAGGGTTTGGGGCAGGTTCCGAACGGATGTGTTCGGAAGCTAATACACCGGTAAGTGCGGGTCCTGAGCTGTCTTGTTTAGGATCCATTTCGGCTTTAGGATCAAACTAAATATTGACGCTTTATGTGACACAACGAGCATGTTTCATGTAGACTCGATATGCTGAGGCATTTGGAGAGTAGCCAAGTAAATAAGCTTCATCGGCCTATGGCTTGAGTTTTCCACGATCTTCTTTTTTCATTGAGAATAAAGCAGCGAACCTTGAACGAATATATTTCTATGGAAAAATGGAGCATCTTGCAGAAGTCTTTGCCAGGGCTTCTCTTTTCTTAACCTTTATATTGACAACATTGTATCGAACAAATATAATTCATCGTGATAAGCAGCAATTCTATTTCTTTGATACATCTATTTATTCCGATCAATCTGAAATAATCGTTTTACTGTTATAGAATACATAGTTACGATATTGATGCTAGTGACGATATTGATGCTAGTGACGATATCCTTGATATGGAGCTGGAACTGCTAATTAGCGTGAATGCGCTAACTATGGATATCTTTGCTGAAGAGGAAGACCAACTTTTCTTTCGTTTCTCGACGGTGAAGTAAGACCAAGCTCATGAGCCAAAGGTTCGGAGATGATCGATGGAAGGAATACAATTGTAGACTAACTGATACGTTGTCTTGTTGAAGCGCTTGTTGATGATGGACCGGTTTTGAGTGTAGCAATCGGATTTGACTGCTTCGGCCCAAAGGTGAAATGGTAATTTGGAAAATGTGAGCATAGTGCTAGTCGCTTCAACGAGTGAACGATTCCGACGTTTGACCACACCATTTTGTTGCGAAGTGCGAGCCGTAGAAAATGTGTGTGAAATTCCCACTGATTCGAGATAACCGTCAAGTGAACAATTTTTTAATTCGGTTCCATTATCAGTGTGGATTGTTTGAGCGGTAAGTTCTAGTTTGACTCGAATGGTTTTCAAGAACGTAATAATGGTTTCGGGGGTCTCATCCTTGGAGCGAACGTCAACCATAACTAGAACATACTTCTTTCCATGAATACTTTGAGTCCGCATCGGGCCACACAAATCCATATGTATGAGTTGAAGGGGTCGAGTTGTGCTATGAACCACCTTGGGTTTGTGAGAAACCTTCTTCATCTTTCCCATCTCGCATGCGTCGCATAGGTTTGGTTTGTCAAACTTCATCGTTGGTAGGCCGGTGACTAATCCGTGAATGGAGAGGCGATTAATGTTCTTGAAGTTTAAGTGAGAAAGTCTTCGGTGCCATAACCAGGTCTTCGGATTAGAGACATTTGAGATTAGACAAACGTTGGAAGGAGCAGTCAGTTGGGAAAGATTGATGGCGTAGAGATTGGATTTGCGTGTGCCGTCCAATAATTCCTTTCCGTCAAAGGTTCGCACACAACATCTTTCGGGTCGAAAATTGACTTCAAGTTGTTTGTCACAGAATTTGCCAATACTTAGAAGATTGTGGCTCAGGCCTTGGACATAGGAAACATTTGAAATGGTGAGGTTGTTATGAATGATGTCACCATGTCCTTTGATGGGTGCTAAGTGATTGTTGCCAAATTTAACGAATCCGCCCTTTTTCTCCTTGTAGTTGGCAAGCAGCTCCCTTTGTCCGGTCATGTGTTTGGAGCAATCAGAATCTAAGTACCACACATGGCTGTTCTGCACAAAATCAGGCAGATTTAGGTACCCATTTGTAAATGGGTCCTTCGGGGTTAGTTGACTTTGTACCTTTAGGTACCCGCTTGAAGTAGGACTTAAAGTTGTTAGTCATGGTCCTTTTAGGAACCCATTTATAAACAGGCGGATTTGGATAAGAATGAAAACTATAAGACTTATGCATGTCATTCACATAACCATAATCAAACGAATTTAAGCACACAAAGTCATTCACACCGCAATTTGAGCAACATATTTGATTACGTGAAAATTTAATTAAATGTCGAAACGAATGAATAGTATACGGAAATAAAAATTCACGATTTGTTCTTTTGACATTTGTAGAATTTGTAAATGAAAATTTTTCTTTATTGCGGGATGACGACTTTGAAGTGCGTTTGCCTTTTTCAACCCAAACTTGTTTGGTCTTTAAAGTATGAACAACTTAAACATCAACAGGACCATTGTTAGTACTTTTTGGAAATTTATTTTGATTCGGCTGGATAGAATGAGTGTTAAGTGTTTGACTTGTGGAACACTCATTCGGATCCTTCGGAAGCAAAACCGATTCAATTGGCTTTTTGCCTTTGTCCAAAAACTCCGTATGAGTTGGAAGTGTAGGATTGAAGTCAAATTCAGTAGTTAAATCATTTAAACATTCGTTGTCGTTAAGTAAAGAAGGATTAGAAGCAAGGTCATCTAATTCATCATCAAGGTGGTCGGGAGAAGGGGAATATTTGTATGTAGGAGGAATATAGTTTGGATCAAGTTTAAACATCTCTTCACAATCGTCCAAAAAATTGCTAATGAAAGCTTTACACGAAGAAATATTGGAAATAGGATCATTATCATGGTTTTTGTTTAATTGTAAAGCCTCGTTTTCAAGTTTTTGAATTTTTGAAAGTAATGCCTCTTTTTCCTTGTCCGACGAAGAACGTTCGAGTTACAACATATTTTCAAGTTGAACAATTTTCTTTTCTAAAAATAGAGTGGGAATGTAAGGTTTACATTCAGGAATTTTATTTTGAAGTTTCTTCGTTAGAATAAGAAGGAAAATAGTTATTTGGAAGAGTTTCCTTTGAAGATTCCTCTTCTACTATGTGAGGATAGCAGAAAGGAATTTGATGATAATTTTTGTTTTGTGTTTTCCAATCTTCCCTTTCTTCGACGTTGGAATCCGACTTCATAAATTGAATTTTGTAATCCGGACCAAGGTTCAGATATTCAAATTTATAGATAGTCGGGGTATTCTAGATGGCATTTTCTAAATGTTTTGGATTATCAAATCCTAATCCAGCTTTAGAACTTAAATCTTTTGGAGCGTTTAAATGAATTGTATGCTCAGTTTGACCAATTTTGTAAAACTTTAGTTCCAAATCTTTG
Organism: Silybum marianum; assembly: GCA_036898165.1. Taxonomy (NCBI): domain Eukaryota; kingdom Viridiplantae; phylum Streptophyta; class Magnoliopsida; order Asterales; family Asteraceae; genus Silybum; species Silybum marianum. The sequence goes on along the minus strand of CM072533.1, from coordinate 26,601,098 downwards.
AGTTTTTCCAAAAGGTCTTGTCTTTGAAAATTCATATTTTAACAAAATATCTTCGGTCTCACTTTTAGATTTGTTAAGTTGAAGTGTGAGATCCGAGATTTGTTGTTTTAAGATAATATTTTCTTCTTGAAAAACCGTTTTCTCCGTTTGATGATTGTGTGCAATACTTCGAGATGTAGCAAGTTTGGATTGGATAGGTAGCAATTGATGATGATTATTTTCTAGACGTGCTTCTAAGTCGGAAACCAAGAGTTTCTCGGTTTTCAACTTAGGTTGTAATTCTTTTAATTTAAGCATCAAATCATGCATTAGGGAAACAAAAGCATCATAGTCAGAGTGGCTTACCTCGGGCGTGTAGTCGGAAGCGTTGGAAGGGGAATCATCAGAATAAGCCATCAGACTGAAATGCGCTTGAACATCTTTTTCCACATCATCATCTTGGTTGAGCCATTGTTCATCTTCCGCTATAAGGACTTTACCGACCTCTTTTTGTTTTGCCAACATCAACTTGTATGTAAAGTAGATTGAATCTTTGATGATTGGCTTTTTGCATTCACGGGCATAGTGGTCGGATTTTCCACAGTTGGAGCACAGACTCATCTCACCCTTGAATTTGTCTTCCGGTTTGGGTGTTGAGCGAGATTCTTCTCTCCTTTGTTTAGGCTCAAACATGGCTTTACACTCATGATTCTTTGATCCCGAAGCATATCGTTGTTGATTTGGCTTTACACTTTTGTTGGAATGATCTTGTAAGAAAGCCAATTGTTGTTGAAGTTTGGCAATTTCCGTATCATAATAGAAGTCGTCGTCCTCTAAATCAGGAAAAATGTCTTGTGATGTGCTTTGGGAATTGGAAGAAGAATCTTTTGCTACTAAGGGAATCAGATCGGAGTTTTTCTTAGTGTTTGCCCACATTAATTCAAGAACCTCCTGTCTTGTTGAAGGGTTTCATATACTTTGTGCGGATCGAGTTCGGCGAGAAATTTCTCGTGTTTGATTTGATTGGCAAAACGACGCCATTCTGGTTGAAGATTGCTCACAAACTTCACATTGTTCTTGATCTTAGTCTTACGAAGTTCGTTCTTGCTTAACTCGTTCACCAATTGCACGAAACGAGTGTAAGTCTTCGTAAGACTTTCACCTTCTTTTGCCTTGAATTCTTCGTATTGTGAAATGCAGTTGGTGATCTTAAGTTGAGTCCCAATTTTAGTCCCGAGCATGAATTTTTCGATTTCTTCCCACATTTCTTTTGCCGATCTTTTGTGGCTATCGATGCTCATATAAATGTCGTTTGGGAGGCTCATTAGAAGATACGAGCGGGCTAATTGATCACCTTTCATAATCCTCTTTTCCGTGGCATCCCATGCATTATTCGGTTTAATGTCTCTTCTAGCGGCTACCGGAGGAGTGTTATTAGGCACGGCTGGAAATTCTTGATAGAACGGTGGTGGAGGACTTTCTTTTAATGAACTCATGATTTCATCGGCGTGATCACTTCGCTCAATGAAATCGAGAAACCGGTCCTTCCATTGAGAACATTTTCCCGGAAAGAGAATCGGGGGTTTCGTGTCTGAACCGATTGCCATGGCTTCGCGAGTAGTCATTGTACTTGATTTAATGATCTCGATCAGTGAGTTTTTGGTAATTTTCTAAGTTTGTTTTGTGAAACAAGAAGTTTTCTCGATTGACTAGGGGTCGACAAAAACTTTTTATCGGGTTGGGCTTTGATGACACGAGTTTTTGTCGGGTGCTTGAGACTCTATAAAACTTATTATCGAGTAGAGGAGACTCGAGTAGAGGAGACTCGATAAAAAGAAGTTATCGATCACAAAGGACTCGATAACTAAGATTTTCTCGATAGATTAAGAGTCGATAAAAAATCCTCTGACTTGATAAAACCTGAATCGATAAAAAATTTATATCGATTCAAGATGACTCGATAAATAAATTTTCTCGATTAGGAAGGGCTCGAAAAAAATTCAAAGATACTTAATCCGTATTCTCTTTAACCGATAAACCAGAAACCAAGAACAATAGGGTTCTTGACTAAAAAGAACAAGTCTTTTTATGGACAAAAATGTCTAAGTTCTCGAGTTTCTTATTTGTTCAGTCAAGAAAAAAAAATCAAAATTACAAGAGTTTATGATTTTTACTAGAGAAATCTTTAGTAAGAAAAGCTGCAAAAGTCACTAGTTCCCGAGTTTTCTTATGTAAAGAATTTCAAAAGTAATTAAAATAAACTAGAATAATTTTAATTAAAACAGATTAAATAATTTTGACTAATAATCAAGAGTAACTGAATAAGGATCGACAAAAAAATATGCTACAGATGTAAGAATCGAGAAAAATTCAAGCAACAGAAGTAAGAATCGAGAAAATTTCAAGCAATAGAAGTTTGAATCGAGAAAAATTCAAGTAACAGAAGTTTAAATCGAGGAAAATATATCTTTAAAAAATTATGAGTTTTTATCAGGTAAAGCTAAACTAGTTTGAATCGATAAAAACTCAAAAAACGCAGAAATCGAAAATTACCTTCTGTTTCGTAAATTACTTCAGAAAATCAGAAAAACTCAGATCGTCTGCTCTGATACCACTTGTAGGTCCCAAATTTTGCAAGCACAAAGATATTAAATATTTAAGCGATAAGAACAAAGTGCTTAGAGAATCTTCGTAGTCGTATATCTCACTTTGTATGATTACAATACTAATATGACAGAAATTAAGCTCTACTAATCGACTCACTCTTAATGCATAACCCTAGACTCCTATTTATATTGAAAGGTCTAATGTAATTAAGGAAGGAAAGAGTTTAACTAATTATAAACTTCCTTTTACAATTAGTGCATATCCTTTCCTTATTTTGTTACAATAAAATAATAGACCTAACATATACTTCAGAAGTCTGATAATACACTTCAGAAGTTCAATAATACTCTTCAGTAGTTCGATAATCCATCTTCTGAAGTCTGATAAACCATCTTCTGAAGTCCGATAAACCAATTCAATTCAGAAGTCTGGTCATTTGAATTGTTCAATCAAAAAATCTCAGATACCTCAAGATTTGTCAATAACGCACCAAATTGATGATCAAACCTTGTTCATAAACATATTTCGAGTATTCCTCTTGAACAAATTGGATTGAATTTCACCAAGTCATCAAAGCATATGAATACACGATGATCATAGAATCAATTTGTCATGAAAGAACATCCAATTTTGCATCAATTCCATCAAAAATCAACCAAAAAACTTACTGTTCCTCGTAAAGACAAAAACTTCACTGATATCATCAATTTCTTCAAATCTGCTGCAATCGATTGATCGTATCGAATATAGATTGCTTCGATTAAGTTATGATACCAATTGTTAGAACCCAGATATCAAAGATGAACAATGAATTGAATACATAACACAGAATATGGACCACCGAAGTCGTACATAGTATTGATATCCAAAGTTTCCAGATATGTCATATACAGTACAAAACAAATCTTGAAAAACTGACTAAACAAATGTTTAACTAACTTCGATTTATACACAAAACAGAAAGACTAAAGTGTCTGTAATAACATGACAGACATAGTTCAGAAAAGGTCCTGAACAGTCTTCAGAAACAGACTTCAGAAGTTCATCTGAGCTCCTTCAGAACATCTTCAGAACTTTAGATAAAGCTTCCGAACTTCTGAAGGACCCACTTTAGAAGTCTTTTGCCTTCAAGTTAAGTGTTTTGAAGCTATTTTCTATGCTCTTTCAGCCGTTATATATCTACTTACTAAGTTATACGTATCCTATAACATACATCTAATACTATGCATGAAAACGTAAACTTAAAGTAACATACAATAAACAGATAACATGCATAACTTTCATAAATAAACCAAAACATACCAAACATCTGTTTCAAGTACAACCCAAAAAGACATTAAATTGTTTACAACTTAAACATGTAGGATAAAAGCCTCAAAAGAAAGTATTATCAACTTAAACGGAGGTTCACTAATGCATCATCACCCAAACCAACAGTGCAATGATCACCATCAAAGCTCCTATCGCCCAACCTAAGTACGAGTACAACCTCCTGATCGTCCTCCTAGTCTCAAAGGTGACCTCCATGACTCTACCAGTAATTTCATCCTGCGAGTTCTGGATTGCCAATACGGCGTCTAGAGAGTGTTGGCAATGGTCCAACCTAAGTCGGTGAGTCTGTACTTCATTAGCCATGCCCGAGACCCAAAGGTTCTCGGCCCTACGGTCATGCCCCCGAGGCTACGGCACGGGAACTCCAACCGCCGGGGAGGAGAGGTCACGCTCCACGATCGGGTTCGTGATCTAGGTGGCTCGTCCGAAGGCTAGGTGGGAACTGTGATAGTCACCCTCGTAGGAAGGAAAACACATCTACCGGAGGTGGCACAGGTACAGAATATTCAACAGTAGTCTCTCGGGTGGCCGCGTCACTTTCCTCGGACGGATCACTCTCTTCAAGGATGAGCTGGTTCCTCTTAGGGAGGCTAGTAAAATAACCGGATTCGTCGGGGGAGCACTCGGGGAGTGAGGATACTTATGCAAACTCACACTTATGAGTTATGACCATGCTTTTCATTTGGGCAAGAAGCTTTTATTTTAGCCGACTCCAATATAATTGTTCTATGTCCCTCCTTATACATATTCAATTAGACATAGGTGATCAGGCTTTGCCTAGTTATAATATGCTAAGTCGACACTTATTCCAATTATACTAGTAGTAGGCTTTTTAAAATTAGCTTAGGAAAATAGTTTTTGAAAACTTTTGGTTATAGTATTTGGTTTTATAGAAAAACCGGTGTTCTCTATAACCTATGCCTCTGATACCAAGTCTGTTACAGCCCGGTAAAGCGGAAACACGGGGAGTGATAGTTCAAGATTTCATAGCGATAGAGCTAAAACAACACCAATTGTCCATTCAAATAGATAACAAAATAAAATTGAACATTACACCATACAAATTCGATGTTTTAATTAAATAAAAAAAAACAAGGTGTTCAACAAAATGATTTCAAATTTAAACATGGTTGATGTTGATGCGCCCCCAAACACAAGCATTTTTAGTTAACATTTCTTGCCCCTAAAAAGCATGAATAAAACAAGGTCAACTATAAAGAGTTGGTGAGTTCACAGGTTTTCAATATTATAAACATCTTTTGCATAAATGAATATTGAGCAAAATACTTTTATGGCACTTAGTAAATCTTTACATCTTAAAACGTTCAAGGCATTTTGTATCCTAACTAATTGTAAGTAATGAGCCACCACTAAATCTTTCGACCACAAAACTCTTTTTAATTCTACCTTAGCGGTGGGACTAAAACCCCACATATGTAGAACCTTTATTTTAAGTATAGTGCACCCCTACCTGTAGTTTTTAGGTAGGATTGCTATCCGCACCCCTACTTATCGGTTTTTAGGTGGGATTGTCGACCAACAGCACTATCCATAAATACCCTCGACTACTCACTTGCGGTAATAGTAGTGTACAAACTTTTATGGAACATTTTACTCAATACAAACTATTAGTGTACATGCCTTAGTGCCTATTAACATCAATTTCATAGTGTTTCACATTTGGTAATGCAAATAGCTCAAATATTACATTTAATCATGCTTTTCACCCAAAAACGTATAAAATACTTTAAAAGTGGGGTTGTGAATACTAAACTTTTTGCAAAAGCTCCGTTAAAGCACGATTCGTCCACTAGCCGGCCTAACGTTTCTCTATCAAAGTAAAATACCCAAAACGGTCACTTATGTGTCGTAAGGTTATTTATGAGGATGAATATGTTTTAAGTCCGTAGATGTCCATATATGTCCAACTTGATTATCTATAGCCCTGTTATACCTAATGCACATGTGCTCTTTAATATGGTAATTTATACCAAAAAGTAATGTTATAATCCTTCAAGTGATCAAAATTCATGAAATCAAACAATTCCAGAATTTTACTTTTGAATGAGAAAGTAATAGTGCTAAAAATGATCAAATTACATTTATATCCAAAATTACATAGTTTCCCATCTTTTTATATGTGATACATTACCGAGTTAAGGTCATTGTGATCAAATTTCATGCACTTTGGACATGTAAAAACGATTCAACTAGTTTATACAAAACAGTGTATCATAGTAGGTATGACAAATTACACCCTGTTGGTAAAACAACCATTTGAGGAGTTCTACTAAATGTTTTTCCGAAATTCCAGTTGGATTATAAACACAACACATAAATGAAATGTTTAAAATAAGAATCACGCATTTTTCATTAGTTATGAGGAAGATATTGCATGCACACATCTGTCATTAGTTGACAGATTGCACACTTAACTTTAATAAATTGGTAAATGCCTCAAACCTTCATATTTATTGAATGAAACCAGATTCATATGAACCCTAACGCAAAAAAGAAAACTCCAGAAGAAGAATTATACATTAAAGACAAATAATCAAAGATATATTAACATACAAAGTAGGGTTTAGCTACTGGGGGTTTCATCATTCGCACACATAAAATGTTTTAGGTGTTTGGAGGGTCAAAACTCCCTATTTTCATGTGATTCCACTTGCAAATAGAAAATAACTAATAAAACTAACTCTCAAAAGAAAAATCATCCTTTTTCATTGAGTTTTGAAAGAGATATGGCCATTTGAACATGCATGCACAAATCTGTCAACTTTAGACATATTGCACACTCATTTTGTTTTGATTAATTGAAACCCCAAGTCACCACATCTTTGAGTGAAACCAGTGGCATTTGATATTTAACGTATTTAAATGAATTCCAGAAGAAAAATCAAATAATTTGGACGACAATTTTGTAAGTTATGGTTGTTCAAAGTAGGGTTTACATACTGTTGAACTTCCAGATGCACATCCAACTTGTTATGAGCATTTAGAGGGTTAAAACTCAATGTTTTTAGATGATACCACTTGGATTAAAACCCTAACTCATAAAATAAACGTTTTGAAGAAGATTCATACCATTTGGACGTGTTATTTGCAAGAAATGGACGACACAAACACAAGTTTATATTCTGTCAGCACCAAAAATCACTATTTTCATGAACCAATCCCACATGCAATGGGTTTTTACTTAGATTTTTTGAGTTCTATTTGTTTGGGTCATGGATTATCACCATTATAGAGATATTTTACATATCTTTGGTGTATAATCTATCCTTAGAACTAAGAATTTTTGGAAGTTAGTAGAAAAGTGATGAAATTGCAAGAAAAAGTGAGTTTTTGACTCAAAATTGACAAGAAAAGGATGAGATGGTGTTATACTTATTTGTGTGATGAAGTGTGCACCAAAGGCTTCAATAATCATGCTATTTGATGGATTAATATGCAGAAATTGGCTGGAGTTTTTGGAGAGAAAAGAGACGGAAAAGAGTGAAGGGAATGTGTCCCTTAATATCTAGAGAGACAGAGAGAGGAGTTTAGAAATTTGAAAGTTGAAAATGAGGTGGTTTGAGAAAAAAGACAATTTTTATTCGGGGGAAATAGGGGGGGGTCATGTACATGGGCCCCACCAAAATCCTATTTTTTTTTAAATGTCAATTTTCTCAATTTTGGCCTTTTTCCTCAAAAAGTAAGCCCAAAATATAAAAATTGAAATTTTTTATTTGAAACATTAAAACTTTATATTTTCTATAAATTGTGTATAAATTAGAACATTTGGCAGTATGTAGGACGTTTCAGATAGTTACGCGCCGGAACCGGACTTTCTAAGCAACTATCGGAAATTCTAGAAATTTTTCGGTCAATCTAATCTAACTAACTTTTATTCTTATAACTTAACCATAATAACACTATTAGACTAAATAAGAGCTAATATGGAAGTTCAAATTTGACAGCTGTTACAAACTTCTGAAAGATCTTCTGAAGATGTTCAGAAAGATGTTTGTGCTGAAAAGGTTTCTGAACCAATTGAAGATATTTTATCTTCTGAACCTGAATTTCAAGAGACTCCTTGTTCTGAACCCACTCATGAAGCTGGTGTGGCAATGTCTGAAGAAAATGTTGATGACAAAGTAACTTCTGAAGAGGTAGATGAAGGATATGAAACTGAAAGGTTATCTTTTAACTCTGAAAATAAAGCCGGTACAGATGATACAAATATCATTCCTGATTCAAATGAAGAAACGCTTAATGAGTATTTAGCTTTTGAAGAAGAAATTGGAGAACCAGGTGATCTGTCAAATGTCATTATGTTTGATGATGAAGAGGAAGTAAATGAGATAAGGGATATAGTTATATGGAGACCTCTTGTGGTTAATAGAAGAGAAGTTGAAGAACTTCTAAATATTATGTGGTGGTTAGTAAATCAAATGCTTATGAAGATGGTATTTTTGGATTCACCAAGAAATCTAGAGTGTAGATTCTTGGATCAACAAAGCAAGTATGCATATGTGATAGTTAATTTATGCCATATGAGTGATGTTGGATTCTCTGAAAAAATGATAACGTCCTATGTTGGTGAGATTGAGGTCAAGTACAAAGAAAGCATTCAGATTCCCAGATTCAACTTACTATTTCTTGAAGAACCTATAATTGATCAAGTTTTCACATAAGACACAATCTTTGATGAACTTGAACATATTACCACTGTCTTTCCTGAAGACACGTATATTTTCTTATACAAGAAGAGTTTGAAGTTTGCAACTCTTGAAAGTTATTTAAGTGATCAATGGGATGAAGAATTTGCCTCTGAAGTTCAATCTTTTAGCAGAGAAATGGTATTCAAGACATACATAATCTTGTTCCAATCAAACATTTCAGAAGTATCAAAAGATCAATTGAAGAAGATTTAAGTATTGTTAGAATTGGTGCTGAAAGAAGAGATGGAACTTTAATAGAGTTCACTTAATTTGATTTTTATAATCTAAGGCTGCAAGATAAACTTTCTCTTCTGAATTTCTTTGCGAAAAGAGAGGATTCAGAAATGGTGCAAGAATTAAGAAGAATAATTGGTGTCTATCTCAGAAACTTTGTGAAGCATGATTTCCAACTTTCATTGGAACATGGATTAAAGAAAGTGAACTTATTGGAACCAGCTATAGTGAGTCTTGAAGGGATCTCTACTGTGTTCACAAAACCAGAACTAGGTTTTTATTATGAAGCAGAAGGATTAAATAAAAGAACTTTCATTGTTTCTGACATTCCAAAGTACTCTTTTGCAACTCTAAAATGGTTTTGTGAATGTATGGATTGGATTTGCTGGTCCTAAAGAGTTGAAGGATGAAATTTTGTGTCTAATCAAAGAAATAATAAACTTCAGAGAACTGGTGAGAAGAAGTATATCTGCTGGGCATCAACAGATAAATACCAGAAAAGATGCAGATTATTTGTTAAGTGATGTTTATGACTTTCATATTCATGCCAAAGAACAAGTGGTTGAATTTGAAGTTTTGGATGTAAATCAACCTTCAGAAGTTCCAGTTTCTGAACATGTTGGTACAAGTGCTAAGAAAGATAAAGGCAAAAGCGTGGAAGTTGTTAAGGAACAATTGCAGTTACTCAAGTTTCTGAAGCTGAACAGTTGCAACTATATAGGATTGCTAAACATGCTTACACTTTATTGCTTGAATATGTTCATCCTGAAATATTCATGGAACATGAGCAAAGGCTCAACTACATTGATTGCTGGCTGGATAAATTTTTTGGATGGAAACAATGGTATACTAAAATAGTCCGGAAGTTGAAGTTACCAATTTCTGAAGCAAGAAAAGAGAGTCCTATTGTGAAAGTAATAAATGTTGATCAAACGACAAAGTTGAATTATAAATATTCTTACTTCGCAGTAGAAAGAGAAAATGGAGAAGTGTGCACATTTTCTGAGGCAAATTTCAAAAATGTCCATCTAAGAGATTTAGTGAAGGTCTACAAAAGAATTAATCCATTTCATGACAACATTACCTGCTTCAGAAAAGAAGAAGACTGTACATCAAATTTCTTAAAAGACGAAAAACTATCTAATTTGTTTTTCTTTGGTAGTCTTTCACATTTTTTCTTCCAAACTAGAGTGGATAGGTCTGTAAAAGATAATAAATGTAGATTAGAATAAGAAGAACTTTTATCAACATTTTTTCAACTTCTGAATTAAGTTTTTCAGATTTAGAAATGGAAGACTGTCCTTTTTCAAAAGTGTTGACTCTTGTGATAAAATCTGAAGATGTCAATAAGTATTTTCCTGTTGTTAAGTAAGATGTGTCGTTTAAATCATTTTTAGAAGAAGTGGAACTGGAACCTTTAGGAGAATTAATTTCAGAAGTTGTACAATGTTTATATTCATTTTTCAAGAATACAACATTAGGATCATCATCCTCATCAGAATCTGAGGCATTAGGATCATCATCATCAGAAGGTAATTTTGGTTCTTCAGATTTTAATTTCTCTCCCTCATTGATAGAATATTTAGATTTATAAGCTATGTACCCATCTTTGTCTATGATAGCTACATTAGGATCATCATCATCATCAGAATCTGAGGCATTCATCAAATCTGAAAATCTGTTTTCAGTCATATTTGAAGCAAAAAAAATTTAAATTGGAAATTTTTTTCTCTATTTTCAAAACTTGATACATTTATAAAAACATCCTTAGTTTCATCGTCAGAGTTATCAAATAACATTTCTGAATGCTCATCATTATCATTTAAAGATTCAATGTTTGAAAATTTATCATATATGTCTTCAAGAATTTCTTCAGAATTAATTTTATTTTGAACTTCAGAAGTATTATTTGATGTAATTTCAGAAGTTGCTTCTGGAATAACTTCAGATTTTAATTCAGAAGATATTTCAGATTCAGACTTTGGTTCAGAAGTACTTTCAGAAGTAACTTCAGAAGTATTTGATACTCCATAGTTTGTTTCAGAAATTTTTTCAGAACTCATTTCTTATTCAAAATTTTTAATTGAGTCACTAGAGTCAAGAGATTTTTCATCTGAAAACAAAATCTCTGATTTTATAAAACAATTCTTTCAGGCAAAGAATGATTAACAGGTTTATTCACAACACCTTTACTTTTCTCATTGAAAATTTTCATATTAGAAACATTATATAAATTTGAAGGTGCTTTCTTCAGAATTTCACTTTCACTATATAAGCTTGCTTTGATATTATAAAATTTTGAATTCTTAGTCTGACTCGTTCAAATATTCAGAGTTTGTTTAGTTTGACCTCTTTTAAAATTCAGATCTTCAAATTCCTTGATCTTTTTGTATAATTCAAGTCTTTCTTGATTCAGAAAGATCATTTTGACATTCAGAACTTCTTTTCCAGATCTTTCATTAAGAATATCTTTTTGCGTACTATCCATCTTTTCATTCAACAAATATTTTTCTTTAGAAGTCTTTTCAAGTGTTTATTCAGCATTTTGACAATTTTGTTTATAGATTTGACTTTCAGCTCTGAATTTATTTAACATCGTTCTTTCACCTTTTATTATGTTTATGAGATTTTCAAATTCAGAAGTCATATTCAGAATTTGATCTTGCATGTTGTTTTCAGAATTTTCAGAATTTAATGATGAAATTGTTTCAGAGTTAAGTTCAGAAGAAGAAGTTTGTACCTCAGAATCATATGCATGTGTATCTTCAGGATCCATCTGGCACATGTAGCAGTTTGAAGCATAGTTTGCAACGTCTTCATCATATTCTCCATCACTCCAATTCAACCAATCTTCTTCATACTTTGTAACTAGAGCTGGATTCATTTTTTTTTGAAGTATATAATATTTGTATACGGCAATTGGAATAAACAAATAAACTCACACACCCTCCTCACCTATGGTGAGGTTTGAACCCCCGACCTCCTAGAAGACAAGGGCTCACATACCGCTAGGCCAAAGGCCCTTTGGTTTCATTTCTTTTTTCTTTGCAAGTAAATGCTTCTTGCTTAACAAGGCTACAATATCATTTGTCTTTTTCTGTTCATTCTGTCTGAATTTGATTTTGTCTTCTTGTTGAAACAAAATCCCATAAACATCATGGATAGACTATCTAGACATATTCCTGGTAACCATGTTGTCAGAAAAGCTAGTCCATTCATTCCCCAGGTTATTAAAAAACTTATTATTAATTTCTGAATTAGATTTCTGAATTAGATTTCTGAACACGATTTCTCCTTAAGTCATTTAGAACATTATTGAACCTATGATAAGTTTCAGTGATTGATTCACCCACTTTGTATCTGAAATTCTCATATGTACCAATGCATATGTTTAGTCTCTGAGCTTGAGCTTTAGTGCTCTCTGCATCTGAGCCTCAACTTCATCCCACATGGCCTTCGCAGAAGTTAAGTTGTTAGCTCTGTTGAATATTTCATTCGGGATGGCCATGGTGAGTAAAGTAAGTTTCCTTCTATCTACTTTGGCTTGCTTCTTTTCAGCATTATTATACGTACCATGACTCTTCTTGGTCCGGGTAGCTGGAATTTCAGGAGTAGTTTTTTTTCTAGGAACAAGAGCAATTTCTACGTAGACTTCTAGGGGTCCATTGATAATGGATTGCATTAATGCCTCATCAATCTTATCCAAGAATGGAATCATCCTTATGCGCCATTGATGATAGTCACTCAAGAACAGAGTAGGTGGTTTAGTTTCAAATCCAATGGAAACCATTTCTTTCGACATCTTGATATGAATGATTGCAAATTCTACTAAGTTTGAATTTTAGATCAAATCGAATCTATCTTGAATAGATTGATCAAGAATTTCAAGAACTTGTCAGACCTGACTGATTCTTAATAGAATCAACAAATAAATGAATTGGCTTTGATACCAATTGATAGATCCAAGTATCAAAATATTGCAAGAATATAAAATATAAAACTAGAAATGTAGCAAGGAATTCGGATGTAGTATTGTTGTTGACAGAGTTACAGATGTATCTTTACAGATCAAAAGATCTAAGAACGTTAGTTCTAACAAACCAACTAACCTTCTATTTATATACAAGAAAGGATTCTAGACTGACAGATAGTTACACGACAGACCAATAGAATCAAAAGAAATGTATATCATAAAGTTCAGAACCACTTCTGAACTTCTTTAGAACAGTCTTCAGAACTTCTTCAGAACTTCTTCAAAACATCTTCAGAATCTTCAGAACTTCTGAAGTAGACACTTCAGAAGTTATGGCTTAGGCTTTCGTTGACTTCTTTACTTGACTTCTGACTTTAGACTTCTAAGCTTTCTTCCCTTGTCTCATCAGAACTAGTTCAAGAGATCCGAACTATGTAACTTTAGAACCCAGTCTTCTTTGAAGCTATTTCATGATCACTATCAAGAATTTTGGGGAGGAGAGTGATCTTCGGAAGGAGGGATATAAGTGACGAGAGGAAGACATACGCCAATAATGAGCTCCCCCTCTTAATTTACAAGAGTAGAATCAAGTTCTACAAATTCTTTATTCTTCTTTTAGGGTCTAGGTGGATCCTTTTTAGGATTTTCCATGTCCCCTAAAGGGCTTCTGAAAACAACTCCCCCTAATAGTGTTGTTTTTGGTCTATTGTTGGTCGAGAAGGCATCATCGTCATCATCATCATCATTATTATCCTTGAGGGAATAATAAAGGATGTCTCTAGGTTCATTGTTGTCTTCATCTTCTTCGTCCTCTTCATCATCTTCATCACCTGCTTCAGGAATCAGTGGTTGTTGATGAGGTTGTTGAGGTTGCGGAGGTGGTTGGTTCATGAGCTGTTCAGCGAGCTCTTGTGCGAACTTCTCCCCCTCCTTGTGCACCAAGAGACTGTTGCCTGAGAAGTTTGAGTTTGAGTGATCAAACCTAACTGAGACCGATCTGTTTCACAAAATGAATGAGCTTTCTCTGACATGCCTTTAAGAAGGCTGCAGAATATCTGCTTGATTTTGCTGTATTTCAGCAATGGCCTGGGCTTGACTCTAAGCTTCTTTAGAGAGAGCTTTAACCTCTCGCTCAATGGAGCATTGATCGTCTCTCACTGTATGAAGATCAATGGAGAAATTGTTGATGGCCACCTTCATGGCAGGAATCCCAACCACTTGCTTGTAGATCCTCTCTTAGTTGTGCCATAGTGTGTCTAGTTGTTGCCTTGTGGTCGCACACTCTTTCACTTGAAAATCAATTGCTAGGAATGAGGGAGGAGCCAGAGAAATCTAGGGAGTGTCCACAGGGATAGAAGGAAATGTGGGAAGGCCCTTCTCCTTCTTAACGTCTCGTAGATCAGCAGCTGAAGGAGCCTTTGAAGAGTTAGGCGTGCTGATCGGAGTGGTGGTGGTGACAACAGTTGCTGAAGTAAATTTAGGTGCCGGGACACCTATATATATCAAAGAAAGATGAGCCAAAAATAGCTCAGGTTTAGCAGAAGGAAGTGGGTAAGTAAAGTGTTTACACAAGTGTGCCTTAAGAGTATCTGAAGGATTACTCTCAGGGATGGTACATGCGACGGTAGTGTCTAGTGGATCACTGACCTGTTTCTGGGAATGCTTAAGAGAAGCATTTTCAGGTCCTGTGCACGTTGCTTTCCAGAGATCCTATTGTCTAAACAAAACTGATGTCTGAATAACACGTTGCTTAATCTCATCAGGGATGGGGACAACCATTCCTGAATCATGGATTGATGTGAGGACCAAAGAAGATGAGATAGAAGAAGATAAGAGGGCAGTGCATGTGATACCTAATACAGCCTCAGCGTAGCTGACTATAACAATTTCAGCGAGCGAGGTCACTGAAAAAGGAGGTAGTGCTGACGAAGCGGCAACAGAAGCAGAAGCTGTTGTAGAGAAGGTAGGGTAAATCCCGAAATCAGAGAGAGTACTTGATTGAGAGACACTCTTCTTGAATTTCTTGGACGTTTACTTTTGGGCGATGGACTTTTGGTGTCCAACGGTTGGTTGTTTTCGCTTTTCAGCTAGAGGAGAGATGCCTTGGTTGGTCACTGAGGGTATTGGCAGTGATGTTGGCATGGGTGCTACGTGAGAGGTAGAGATGGTTGATTCGGCATTAGCAGCAGCACCTTGGATTACTTGCAGCATGTATGGACTGTAGGGAGCTTCTCTATCTTTTTCATGCACCTCGAGATCCTTCTTCCCAATCTAAGAGAAATTTTGGTTTCCCTCAGTAGGGTATACCTCATAGATGGTTGCGAAGAGAATTGCAGCGAATCTGGGCAAAGCAATAGCTTTGTCCCTCTTCTGGTATTTCACCCGGTTGTATAGTTCGCTAAATATATATTTAGCGAAGTTCAGCTTCCTACAGGTGCAGAAAGCAACCGCCATCTCTTGGGAGTGCTTGCTAGCCTGATCCTATGAGCTAAATTTGGAGCTCAAACACTGAATGATGTGCGTCGAAATATATTGACATCTCGCTGGCATGCGCTTCTTTTCGACCTTAGTGATGGACTTAACGATAAGCTTTGTCTCTTTGTCAACTGGCCAAACATAGCTAGTGGCATCAAGAAAAGCCTGAATTTCCTCAGTGGTAGGAGCAGCATCCCATTTTTCAATTTTCTCCTTAGTTGGAAGACGGAGAACGTTCCTTATCACTTCAGCAGTGATAGCAATGGTGACTAGGGCTGTAATAAATTGGATTGCAGGGAGCTTTCGTCCTTTCTTGTTGGTGAGGGTAGTGCAGTGAACAGTGTGCCAGTATTGATGGAGATGAGCAGTTATCCCAACAGGGACATGGATGAAGGCGTACTTCAGTAGCACTGCTTGATGAAGCGTGCACCATCCCTCATATAAGCACATTCAGTAGGGATGTCAGTGATAGCAACATAGTTGCTCGGCGTCACCATAGCTTGTTTAGGAGGAAAGCTGGTCTCTGGTGCAACAACGAAGGTAGTGACAGGGATGACCTCAGTTTTAGATTGAGGCATGTTGCTTGGAGTTTGCATTTCTATTTCAAAAATGGGAACACCAAATAGAAAAATCATGGCTTAATACAAAAATATGTGTAAACCAGAATATTTTTGGTATAAAGGTTACCAAATAGAAGATAATGTTAGATCCCAAATATCAAGAATGTAGAAAGTTTATAAAACAAGAACAAGAGATTTATCACTGAAGTCGTATGTCGTATTGATTACCAAACAGTATTACAAAATGTGTGTCTTTACATGCTCTATCTATCTGTTAGTCCCATATTACAACATATATGATATATAATGCTCAATACATCTTGTTTATTGATATATTGAATATAGAGAGCTTACAGAAAACACACACTTACACCTTAATCGACTCTCATGTATGGTGTTCTATTAATGTTCAACTCCCTAACTGTCTAACAGACTCTCTATATAAACTATAAAGGTAAAGCTACAGTTACATGTATTTAAATCACAACCCAATTACATTAAGACACGTCATCAAAAACTCTATTCAGAAGTTCTTCAGAACTTCAGAACTGTCTTCAGAATTCTAAACTTTGCTCTTCAGAACCACTTCTGAATAGCCTTCAGAACTTCAGAACTTTCACTTCAGAACTTATTTAGAACTTCTTCAGAATTTCTTCAGAACTTCTAAATATATCTTTTGCACTTCTGAAGATGACTTTATTTATCTTTCTAGCACTAGTTCAGAACTTCTGCACTTCTAAACTATTCATCTTCAGATTCAGAAATTCTTTACTTTACAAAACATACAAAACATAGGATCCAAGTTCATAGGATTCTTTGGATCCTAACACTATCAACGTTAGTTCTAACTATCTAACAAACTATCTATTTATATACAAATAGAAATGCTAAAGATACAGTACAAAAATGACAGACAAGTTCAGAACTGCTTCTGAACTCCTTCAGAACTTCTTCAGAAGTGTCTTCAGAACCATCTTCAGAACTTCTTCAGAATCTTCAGAACTTCTGAAGTATCGACTTCAGAAGTCATGCCTTAGTCTTTACTTTGCTTGTTTTCTGAGTTCTGAGAACCCAATCTTCTTCTTTTGAAGCTACTTCTGATATCTATCAATCTCCCCCTTAGCTTCAAAAGTTCAAATCCTAACTCCAGATGTTTAAGATTTGTCTAACATCCTTCAGAATAAGACTTCTGTATTCAAGAATAGATTCAATAATTCATAGCATCTCCTGAGCAAGTTTTCTGTATTACTCCCATTCTTCATCACTTAAATTATTCTGCCTTTTATTCTGTCTTTTTACCAACCTGTCTCTTATGGAGATTAAAGTTCCATTACAGCATCTCTTACTGTCTTAAGTCTTTCTTTGATGGTTGAGATTTTGTCAGTGGTTTCTTGAATGATATCGGGCGTAGTGAACTGTCTATCTTCGATTTCTAACTAGCTAAGCGACGATCTACATTTATGTCCGTATAGGGCTTCGTACCGTGCACACTGAATGCTGGTATGGTAGCTGTTGTTGTAGGAGAATTCAACAACTAGTAGGTGGGTATCCCAACTCCCAACAAAATCTATCGCGCATGCACACAGCATATCCTCTAATGTCTGAATAGTTCTTTCTGATTGTCCATCCGTTTGAGGATGATAGGCAGTGCTATAATCCAAACATGTACCCAATGCCTTTTGGAGAGACTGCCAAAATCGTGACGTAAAACGTGTGACTATTTCTATCCGTTATAATGGAAATAGGCACACCGTGACGTGTGACTATTTCATTGATGTAAATTTGCGCACGTTTTCCATACTGAAATATTTCCGATTGGGAAGGAAATGAGCTGATTTTGTAAGTCGATCTACTATAACCAATATCGAATCATGTCTTTTCCTAGTCCTGGGTAGCTTGGTTATGAAATCCATAGTTATTTGCTCTTTCTTATTGCGAGAATAGATGAGTATATCATCCATAAACATGATCACGAATATATCTAGGTATGGTCGTCATACGCTATTCATCAAATCCATGAAGATTGCTGGTGCGTTTGTTAGCCCAAAAGGCATAACTAGGAACTCGTAATGATCATAACGAGTTCTAAACACTATCTTAGGAATGTCTTCTTCAAGAGCTCTCATCTGATGATACCGATCGAAGATCGACCTTGGGAAATACGTAGCACCTTGAAGTTGATCAAATAAGTCATCAATTCGAGGGAGGGGGTATCGGTTCTTGATAGTCAACTTATTGAGTTCCCTATAATCGATACATATTCGGAAAGATCCATCCTTCTTTTTAACAAACAAGATTGGAGCTCCCCAAGGTGAAGACCTAGGCCCGATGAATCATTTATTGAGTAACTCTTGAAGTTGTTCTGACAATTCTTGAACTTCTGATGGCGCTAACCGGTATGGTGGTCTTGCTACAGGCGCGGCTCCTAGAACTATCTCTATGCGAAACTCAACTTGTCTTTGCGGTGGTAATCCAGACAACTCATCTGGGAATACCTCAGAATAATCCCGCACTATCGGAAGATCTTGAATGCTCTTTTCCTTGTACTTCTTATCCTCAACATGAGCCAAAAATGCAATGCAGTCCTTTCTCAAGTATTTTCGCATCTTCATACTCGTCACCATTTTAATACTCCTTCTGGGTTTCTCTCCATGTACTTTGAGTACTTCACCTTCGGGTAGTGGAACTTGAATGATCTTTTCGGAGCAGCAAATTTCAGCTCGGTACTTAGGCAACCAATCCATACCCACAATTATGCCGAAACTTCCTAACTTAATCGGAATTAGGTCTATACCAAAATCCCTACTGGCCAAGTTTAAGGTGCAGTTCATTATTATGTTGTTGGCCCAACTTTCTAGTCCGTTGGCATATTCAAGGACATATATATCTTTCAACTTCTTGGACCTTAAGTTTATCTTTGGTCTAAATTGTAGCGATACATAACTCCTATCTGCTCCAGAATCAAACAATACTGATGGATAATGATCGTTTAGCAGAAACGTACCTGTAACCACATCGGGACTTTGTCTTGCTTCTTCTGCTCCTATTTCGAATACTCGACTCTTGCCTGACCTCCTTGGTTCCCTTGATTGACTGGTCGTGCTTCAATAGTATTTGGTCTTTGATCCAGTCTCGGACAAGTGTTTCGAAAGTGATCTAGACTTCCACATTCGTGACATGCTCGTCTTCCGCCACTCCTACAATCCTTAACAAAATGGCCTCCCTTATTTCATTTGAGGCAAATGATGCATCTTCCACCATGATGATTATTACACTTATCACACTTAGGGTATGTTCCCTTTCCTTTCTCCTCTATCTATGACTGGATCCCATAGTTCCTTGTTACCTTCTGATTTTTACCCGTCTTTCCCCCAAATTGCTTTTTCAAGGGTTCCTCCATCTTTCTCTTACCTTGAGCTTTGTATCTTGTAAATATTCCCGAACGATTAGCATTGTTTGTGAGCCTGTTTGCCAAATTCACCGCATCTTGGGTTTTTGGGTTTGCCAGACATACATGTCGACTCGATTTTCCTCAGGCATCACCAAATGTGGTACCATCTTTGCCGGTTCATGGAAACGAGCAGAGTAAGAATCTGTGTCATTTCGCTTCATTTCATGATTCTATAGCTCCGCTTCCAACTTTTGGATTTCGCTCCTTGGTAGTATTCCTCTTTGAGTATCTTTTTGAATGCCTCACAAGTAAGACTGTTGGCTGTTTCTCGGTCTCGGGTTTGCACTTGGGTGTTCCACCAGGTCAATGCTCGTCTTTGTAGCAAACAGGCGGCAAACTCCACTTTATTTCCTTGAGTGCAGTTACTGATGTGGAGAATGGATTCCATATTCTCAATCCATGTTAGTATTCCAACAACTCCTTCAGTTCCATATCCTTCGGGTTGCAGGTCCAAAAACTTTGTATGTGCATTCCTATCTACACTTGCTCCAGATCCTGAGTTGTTTCCCGAATTAGCATTTAGACCCGCTGCCACTTGACTAACGATGTTCGGAAGTGCCACGATGAGTTGCTCAGACACAAGCGCGCGATCTCGGGGTTTTCTCGCCTCGAAGGCATTGTCTTTAGGCATAATTCATATTGAGGTTAGGTCATATTACTATTACTATTTCTGCGCTAAGTCTATTGTACTAAATTATGTATACACAACACTCGATTCATCAAATCATAGGTTTAGAATCACATAACTTCAATATCCAGCAAAAATAATTCCCAAAAGACATCAAGTATCTTAGAGTTCTAAACAGTGAGCTACATGCCACCAAAATAAATTTCCAAGTTTAACCAACAAAGTAGTCAAAAAGTTCTCTCCTAGGTTGACTAGTCACATAGCCTGAGGAGTCAGTAGAGTACTTAGTAGGAGTGGATGAGTGAGACATAGTGAACTGTGATAGTAACAAACTTAATTACTAAATGTACTTTAGTAAATAACAATTTATTATGCAAACTCACACTTATGACTATGCTTTTCATTTGGGCAAGAAGTTCCCAATATAATTGTTCCATGTCTCCCTTAAACATATTAAATTAGTCATAGGTGATCAGGCTTTGCCTAATTATAATATGCTAAGTCGACACTTATTCCAATTATACCAGTACTATGCTTTTAAAATTACAGTTAGTTTAGAAAAATAGTTTTCGACAACTTTTGGTTATAGTATTTGGTTTTATAGAAAAAAAACCGGTGTTCTCTATAACCTATGGCTCTGATACCAAGTCTGTCACACCCCGCTAAAGCGAAAACACGGAGAGTGATAGTTCATGATTTCATAGCGATAGGACAAGAACAACACCAATCATCCATTCAATACATAACAAGTTAAAACCCAAATTACATCATACAAGTCCAAAGTTTTAATAAAATAAAAGAAAAATAGTATACAAACATAATGATTTCAAATTTAAAACGTGATTGATGTTGTCGCGCCCATAAAACAAGCATTTTTAGTTACCTTTTCTTACCCCTGAAAAGCATGAATAAAACAAGGTGTCAACTACAAAGAGTTGGTGAGTTCACAGGTTTTTTATATGCACAAAACATTTTATATGCAAGGTATAGAAATAGCGAAGCAGAAGTTCGCATCAACTTTAAAGTTTTAAAAATTCATGAGCAAAAATAAAAATTTACCATTACACATGATATATAAATATTGAGCCACTACTAAGTCTACTCGACATTGTACGCCCCACGAACTACCTCAGCGGTGGACCTAAAGTCCACATGTGTAGAGCATTCTTAATTGATAAAGTGCACCCCTACTTGCCAGTTAGGTGGGTATGTCAACCAAATAGCGCTATCCACAAATATCATCGGCTCATTTCGAGTTAAATAGTAGTGTACCACGGGGACTTTACATAACTCAACATATCATTTTGTGTAATAAATAGTTCATCACAATGATTTATATCCTTTTCGTTAAATCAATATAAATCAATTCAATTTCCATTAAAACAACATGCTTTACACCCCAAACGTATAAACATTTAAAAATAGGGGCGGTGAATACTCACCTTTGCAAGCTCCGCTACACAAAAACACGATCCGATCCCCACCCAAAGGCCTAACGATTCCCTAACAAAGAAAAATGCTCAAAACCATCACTTATGGGTCTAAAACTACTTTTGGAAGTGAATAAGTCTTAAGCTTATAAATGTCCACATACATCCAACTTGATTGCCTATAGTCCAATTATACATAATGCACATATGCTCGTTAATATTGTAATTTATACCGTAAGTTGTGTTATAAACCATCAAATGATCAATAATTGTTAAAATCGAGAAATTCCAGAATTTCACTTCTGGACTGAAACTTATAGTACTCAAAATGATCAAAATGTAGTGACTTCCAAAATGACATAGCTTCCCATATTTTTATATCTAATATAGTACTGGGTTATAGTTATTGTGACCAGATTTGATGCATTTTGGACATGTAAAAATGATTCAAATAATTTATGCAATGCAAAGGGTCACAACTTGCATGGCAGATTACACCATGTTAGTAAATCACTCATTTGAGGAGTTCTACTTAGTGTTTTCTAGAATTTCCAGTTGGCATAAAAGAAACTTTTTAGATAAGAATCACTGATTTTGAAGAAGTTATGAAGGAGATATGGCACTACAAAGTTGCATGCACAATTCTGTCATTAGCTGACAGATTGCACACTTAACTTTAATAAATTGGTTAATGCCTCAAAACTTCATATTTTTGAATGAAACTGGATTCAAATGAACCCTAACTCATAAAAGAAAACTCCAGAAGAATAATTATGCATTATGGACAAATATTCAAAGAGATATTAGCATGCAAAGTAGGATTTACCTACTGGTGGTTTCACAGATTGCACACCTAAAATATTTTAGGTGTTTGGAGGGTCAAAACTCCATATTTTTAAGTGATTCCACTTTCAAACTGAAGATACCTCATAAAACTATCTGTCAAAGGAAAAATAATCCTTTTTCATTGAGTTTTGAAAGAGATATGGCCATTTGAACATGCATGCACAAATCTGTCATTAGTTGACGGTTTGCACACTCATTTTGTTTTAATTAGTTGGAACCTCAAATCACCAATTTTTAAATGAAATCAGTGGCATTTGAAATATAACTCATTAAATAAAATTCCAGAAAAAGAATCAAGTAATTTGGATGAGTATTCAGAGAGTTATGATCGTTCAAAGTAGTTTTTGCCTACTGTTGAACTTCCAGATGCACATGCATCTTATTATGAGCATTTGGGGGTCAAAACTCAATGTTTTTGAGTGAGACCACTTGGATTAGAATCCCAAATCACTAAATAAACTTTTAGAAAGAAGATTCATGATATTTGAACATATTATTTGCAAGAAATGGACGATTTATGCACATGCATAAAATCTGTCAGCACTAAAATTCACAAATTTCATGAATAGAACCCACATGCAATAGGTTTTTGCTTTGATTCCTTAACTTCCATTTGTTTGGTCATGAATTATCACTCTTATGAAGATATTTTGCACATCTTTGGTGTATAATCTACCCTTGGAACTAAGAATTTCCAGAAATTCAAAAGAAGGTGATGAAAATGCTAGAAAAGTGGGTTTTTCCCCAAAAATTTGCAAGACAAAGATTAAATAAAGATTGTACCTTGTTTGGATGATGAAAAAGATGTAATATCTTCAAAATTCTTGTTATTTTGATGGAAAGAAATGAAGAAATTGGCTGGAGCATGAAGGATGAAGGAGGTGTTCTTGAGAGCCTCTTGAATTTTGAGAGAGAGAGAGAGAGGAATTTTTGAGTTTGACATTTGACAATGAGCACTTTATGAAAAATTTTAGTATTTATATGGGGGAAAAGGGGAGGAGCCAGCCATGTACATGGGCCCCACCCAAGTCCAACAATTTTTTTTTAAATTTATTTCAAGCCCAAAATGAAATTACAAAGTCCATCTTCTCAATTTTGACATTTTTTCTCCAAATTGTAAGCCATTTTAGTTAAATTATAACAAAAATAAAATTTTTATATTTAACATACTAAAACTATATATTTTATATAAATTGGGTATAAATTAGAGCATTTGGCACTATGTAGGACGTTTCGGCCAGTTACGGATCGGAACCGGACTTTCTAAACAGCTACCGGAACCTCTTGAAATTTTTCGGCCATTCTAAGCCAACTGACTTCTATTCTTATAAATAATCGATATTAACACAAATAAACTTAATTAGACCTAACCTGGAGGTTCAAATTTGACAGTTGTCACAGAAAAAATTTCTCATCTTTTTATATGTGATATATTACTAAGTTAAGGTCATTGTGAACAAATGTCATGCATTTTGAACATATAAAACGGGTTCAAATAATTAATACAAAACAGTGTGTCACAGCAGGTATGGAAGATTACACCCTGTTAGTAAAACAACCATTTGAGAAGTTCTATTAAGTATTTTTCAGAAATTCCAGTTTGATTATAAGCATAACACATAAAGGAAACTTTTAAGAGAAGAATCACTCATTTTGAATGAGTTATGATGAATATATGGCACCACTAGAGATTTGTTCCTCTTCAGAGATAGATCTTTATTGTGTACAACACCATGCATTTCTTGAAACAGAAGATCAGTGTAGTCTAGTGGACGGTTAAAGAACATATTATACATCATCGTGATGATATTTTTGCTAGCCTGATCCATTGATCCAATCTTGCAGGTGAGGCTTTTATTCAAGATTGAGACCAGAACATTCCACATCGGGGGTAGGGATTGTCTCTTGAATTCTGAGACCCTTGTGATTTCTTTATTATATCCTAACCGGTTCAGAAATTTGACCAGATCATCAAAGGTTGGGTTCTGTTCTAGACCAGGGTTTGGCTCACGAATTTCATTTACCATTATGAATCACGCAGAAAGATCGAAGAATTTGGCTATCTTTTCATGGGTTATTTGCATCTCTATGGGATATTCGTTGTCATTTGGAACATCAAAGCTCCCGGTAAGAGTTAATGCACCTTTGATATACATTGATTTCCACACCTCTTGGACAAAATTTTCAGGGACATTTGGGTTTGCTATTGTTAGGGCTTTGTTTAGAATATGGTGTTGGAGGAATTCTATCATGATTCGATAGTCCTCAAGGAATTCTATCTGGAAGTTGTTGGGTTTGCTGGGTAAAAATACGATTGGGGCACTCTCAGCAGTTGAGTCTACCATTTGGTCTTCATCATTTTGCACAATCGCAGGGATTTCATTCTAAGCTGCCGTTTGAGGATTAGGGTTTTTGAGAATTTGCAGGTTTTGCAACAGTGGGGATTTTTTTTGTACAAGAAATTTTAAGAGCAAGGAGATGGTAAAAAGTGAAAAGTGATGGTGAATCGAGTTTAAATATTGAGAGTGAAAAGTATACTCAAGTGGTAAAAGATAATGGACGGTTTTAGTGATGTGGGCTACAAATCGATGAGGCATACGGACCATAGGGTTCTTACACGTGTCTGACGGTTTAGATGTGGCTCGAGTAGTATTTTGACGCGTGGCATTGTTAGAAAGAGTATCCGTTTGGAATCGGTGTATGTAGCATTTGAAAAACTCAATCGTTTTCCCTTAACCCGTTGAATCTGAAAGGTGATTTAAAAAAATTGACAGTTGATTTACATGGTCTTAAGATGAAACATTTGAAGACCAGTAAAAAGTTTTAATTTAGAAGCATTTAAAATAAAGAATATAATTTAAACAAGCTTTGGTAGACATGCCAGAGACTTCTGTATAACCTTCTGAAAGAAATCCCCCATGGAGGCAAGAGTTAGTACAGAGGTTCTAAATGACTACTTTACCTTCAAAGTCGTCTTCCTTAGATTGGATCTTGATACAACACAATCCAGAAGATTGAGAATTTTTGAAAACATTTAAAATCATTCAATTGGTCGAGTAAAACATTCAGTGACCAAGAGAAAGTTTGTTCAAGTTGTAAGGATTTTCCAGAGTAAGTCATAGGCATCAGAAGCTTCTGTATAACCTTGACGATAAGAGTTAGTACAGAAGAAAATTATATGTGTGATTTTTTGAAGAAAATGTTTCAGCAGGTTTTGAAGACAATCTAGAGGCTTCTATATTACTTGAAGATAAGAATTTGTACAGAAGATCTGAATGATAAGCATCTTTCAGAAGATGAAAAACTCAGAAGGACTGAAAGACATGCCAGAGACTTCTGGGTGTTCTTGGCAGGAAGGATCGGTCCAGAGGTTCTGGAAGAGTTATCTTCTGAAATTTAATGTTCATAGTGGAAAATTCTCCCCCTTGATTTATGCATGAGTGTTTGCTCCCCCTTGACATGTGAAAATTAAGTTTCTCTGTTACCCCTCAAACTGTGCTTGGATCATAAAATCGTGAATAATGTACAATTTGAGATGTAGAGATATCGTTAGTGTAGCTAGAGGCTTCTGGTATGCTTGCGATGGTAAAGTGTTGGAACCCAGATCCCTTTCTAAACATTTAATTGATAGATTTGTGAATCAAAGTATAAGCGGAAGCAATTCAAATCAATTAACAACAGTAATTAAGCAACAAACAAACAAGAAGGAGAGGAAAAAGCAAGACCTTCATATCGTAGGCTATTCCGTAAAGTGATTCGACTCTAATGATGAAATCAAAGCCTTTGCCGATTCTTTGGCTCTTATTACCAAAAAATTCACTAATAGGTTTGGGAATGGATCATTCCAGGGAAACAGAAGATCTGATCGATCTACTACTTATGCTCCCAAACAAGAGATTCAGAGAACTGAGAAATCTGAAGCAGAGAAGAAAGAAGATGAGATGAAGAAGAAGAAGGATGTATGCTACAGATGTGGCAAGCCAGGACATTACTCTAAGGATTGCAGAGGAGCTCTGGATAAAGACAAGACGTACTACAAGAACAAATACAAGTACAATGTCACTGAAAGAGCTCACTATGCTGAGAAAGAAAATTGGTTAGGAGATGAGTCTAGCGGTGATGAGGCCATGTTTTGTGAGATGGCAAAGACAAATGAGTCAGAAGATCAACCTTCTGAATCACCGGTTAGTACTTTCTCTGAATCATCTGAACTTGAAAACACAATTGTGCTTTTATCAAACAATTTTGAAGAACTAAAACAAAAGCTCACAATTGAAAAGAAATTACAAAAAGGTATTGAAAAAACTCTTTCTACAACACAAAGGGAAAGAGATATTTATAAAAGGGAGATGGATATTTTAACAGAAGAAAACCTGGAACTAAGCACTGAAAAAGAAAAGATATCCATGACTTTAAAAAATACTGAAGTTAAGCTCAAGAAGGAGAACTTAAATTTTAATAAACTTTTGGAAGAAAAAGATAAGGAGATTCAAGCTAAAGAAAGTGACAGATTAAATTCTATAGCACTTAAAAATTATTTTCAAAAAGAGACAAATTTTTTGCATGTTGAACTTCAAAACAAAAAGCTACAGATCAAAACATATCTGGATGCTCAAAAAGTTCACGAAAAAATTAATACACCAGTAGGGAGATCTGGACTTGGTTTCGAGGATTTAGATCCCTACACGTGTGAAAAAAGGTCTACCTTAGATTCTGTTTTCTGTATGGGACAAGAACAGAAGCCAGTGTTTCCAACTTTATATCCTCAATCAATCTTCTAACGATCAAAACATGAAAATTGTCATCATCAACGAAAACTCAAGTTCAAAAATATTGTATATTCATCTGGAAAAACAAACGTTGATCTGAATAAAATTCAGAAGAATGATGACATTTTCAAATTTGGCTTGAATGTTCATGTAACTTTGAATTCAGAAGCTGATGCCTTTATTCCTACACAAGTAGAAGAAGAGTTACGACTTAGATTTGAAAATGATATTCTCTTATAGATTTACATCTTTCTGAATCTCAAGATACGTTGGAAGTAATCATATATCCTTGGGAGACTGATGATCAAGGTGAAGATTTCTTTGATAATTCTGAAAATTCCTTTTCTAATATAGAAAATCAATCTCCACCTAATTACACTAAGTCTCTAGAGGTAGTTGAAAATAAGGATCCCCTTTTCTTATATACTAATGAACCTCTGGAAATCAGAGCCTCTGATAAAAATGTTGAAAAACATTTCAGTGGCATACCGATAATCTCCGCTCCTTCACTAGGACATAGAAAATCTGTATCTATTCATCCAGACTTCATAGGGATGTGTCTTAAAGCCAAATCTTGTCTTGAACTTGAGATATAAGGAAATCTCAAACATATTTTGAAAGCTAAACAATCTCCAAAACCCAATCTTCCAAAGTTTACTTGCGTTTAAAAAGGGAAATGGAAATCTAATCTCTCTGCTCCTGTTTCAGTAACTTCGAAAGCTCCTAAGAAGGTAAATCAGTGGAAGCCTCCGCTGAAGAACATTTCAGATTCTGAAAATAAGTCTAGTCTAGATAGGAAGTTCTATAAAACTACTGATACTAGAAAAGACAGTATTAAGAAAAATTGTAGTTATCATTATCTTAATGAAAATTCAATGCAATCTTTTCTGTCTCAGAATTCTGAATGTTTTTCTCTGTTCTTAGAATTAAAACAATTTTTCTTGCGGACCTGTGATCAGTTAAATGCAAACTTCTCGTACTTCAAAAATAAACCATAGAAAAACAATAAGATAAAAACCGCAAAGAATAACCCTCTACCTCCTGCTAAATCAAATCAAGAGCAAGATAAAAAGTTTGACAAACCCAAAACTAACATCAAAGAACCCATAAAGAGATGGGTACCTAAAAAACTCTGATTGTGATTGCAGACGCAACATGTGCACGTCTGATATCTTGACTCTGGATGCTCGAGGCACATGACTGGATCAAAAAACTTACTCTCCCAATTCAAAGATAAATGTGGTGGAGCTGTAATGTTTGGTGATAATGGTATGGGTCAAATAAAGGGCTACGGTACTTTACAAGAAGGTAATATTACCTTATCTAAATAGCTCATGTTTCTGGACTGAAACATAACTTGCTGAGTGTAAGTCAACTTTGTGATTCTAAAATACTTGTTGTATTTGATGAAAAACATTGTTACTTATTTTCTAAGGCAGGTGAGGAAACTCTCTGTCTTATCTTCAAAGAGAGTGAAGTTGCATGGTTATGGCATCATAAAATGTCTCACTTAAACTTTGATAATCTTGAGATGCTTGTCAAACACAATTTAGTAACTGGTCTTCCAGAAGCCCATTTTCAAAATGATCACCTCTGCCCTGCATGTGAAATGGGCAAGATTAAATGAGCATCTCATAAAACAAAAAGTGATCATTCTTGCACTCGACCTCTGCAATTGTTACATGTTGATCTCTGTGGTCCCATTGAAATTCAGAGTCTCTCTGGTAAAAAGTATATTCTGGTACTTATTGATGACCAGAATCCAAGTTCTTCTACATCAGAAGATTCAACAGCTCAGAAGCGACGACGGTACTGAATTCAAGAATGCCAAGCTTGAGGCATACTTTGTTGAAAATGGAATCACACAAATTTTCTCTGCTGTACGCACTCCTCAACAGAATGGTGTAGTCGAACGTCGCAACCGAACCTTGGTAGAAGCAGCCAGAACGATACTTGCAGCTTCTGGTCTTCCCATTCATTTCTGGGCAGAAGCTGTAGCCACTGCTTGTTTCACTCAGAATCGTTCCATAATTGTCAAGAGGCATCTCAAAACCTCTTATGAGCTTATCAACAAAAGAAAACCATCTGTCAAATTTTTTCATATTTTTGGTTGCAGGTGTTTTATCTTAAATGACAGAGACAAACTTGGTAAATTTGATCCAAAATCAGATGAATCTAAATTCTTAGGATATTCGTTAAACTCTAGAGCTTTTCAAGTTTTTAACTTACGTACTAAGACTGTTATGGAAAGCATTAACATTGATTTTGATGATGAAACCCAACTGACTTCTGAGTATTCTACTTCAGAACTCAAACTTAATACAGTGACTTCTGATTATCCTTCAGGCTCCAGAGAATCCGAGATCGATGCCATTTTTCAAGATTTTCTGGGCGAAGAGATATTTTCAGAACAAATACCCAATACCCCATCCTTAAGTATTCCTGAAGTTCTTCACGCCTCTGGCATAACTCTCTCTGGTCCTACTGTTTCTGAAGCAAGTTCCCCTGTCACTTCTTCTCTTCCAATTCCATCACATGACGAGTTCGAAGCTACTTCGTACCTTCATCCGAGGGGAGACTTTACGTACTAATAGTTCAGAATCAATAATTCTAAATGAAGTTATTCAATCTTCTGAAACAGAAGTTCAGGCTCAACACGTACCACAAACAAGGATGACAAGATGGACTAAATCACACACTCCAGATCTCATCATTGGTAGTCCATCTGAGGGTATTAAAACAAGATCAGCTACTGCTAATGAAGCATTCTATGTCAACTTTCTTAGTATGATCGAACTAAAGCACGTTCATGAAGCCTTGATAGAACCAAGTTTGGGTGGATGCGTGCAAGAAGAATTACTTCAATTTGAACGTAACAAGGTTTGGAACTTAGTACCTTTACCAAAAGGCAAAATTGCTATTGGTACTAAGTGGGTCTTTAGAAATAAAAAAGATGAAGACGGGATAGTGATCAGAAACAAGGCTCGTCTGGTGGCTAAGGGGTATTGTCAAGAAGAAGGTATTGATTATGACGAGACATTTGCCCCTGTTGCAAGACTTGAAGCAATACGACTATTTCTGGCTTTCTCTACATACAAAAACTTTTAAGTATATCAAATGGATGTTAAATGTGCATTTCTGAATGGTTATCTCAAAGAAGAGGTGTACGTTGAACAACCTGCTGGTTTTAAAGATACAAGACATCCAGAATACGTCTATCTTCTCGACAAAGCTTTATATGGTTTAAAGCAAGCACCTAGAGCCTGGTACGAATGCTTATCCAAATTTCTGATCAGCAAAGGTTATGAGAAAGGTAAGATTGATACCACACTGTTCATCAGAAGAGGCAAAGGTATGTTAACTATTGTTCAAATTTATGTGGATAACATAATATTTGGCTCTACTCATCAAACTAAAGTAGATTTGTTTTCTGCATTGATGGAAAAGGAATTTGAAATGAGTATGATGGGAGAACTAACATTCTTTCTTGGACTCCAGGTCAAACAAAAGGCCGCTGGTGTTTTTATTAACCAAGCAAAGTATGTTTCTGACATGCTAAAGAAATTTCACTTTCACAATTCATCACCTATGAAAACACCTATCTCTCCTAGTATGAAACTAGGCCCTGATCCTTCTTGGAAACCAGTAGATGTTACGGGCTACAGACTTCTGTATTTAACTGCTAGTAGGCCTGATATGATGTTTGCCACCTGCCTTTGTGCTCGATATCAAGCAAATCCAAAAGAATCTCATTTGGCTGCTGTAAAAAAAAATTAGATACTTAAAGGGAACTCCTTCATTGGGTCTCTGGTATCCTAAAAACTCTGGGTTTGATTTAATGGCATATACAGACTCTAAGCATGCAGGATGTAAGTCGGATAGAAAAAGTACCACTGGTAGCTGTCAACTTTTGCGGAATAGACTTATCAGCCGGACATCCAAGAAACAAAATTGTGTTTCAACATCTACTGCAGAGGCTGAATACGTTGCTGCTGCTAGTTGCTGATATATGATAAGATTCCTATCCTATGTGATTCAGAGAGTGCCATTGCCATCACTGAAAACCCAAATTTCAAGACTCCAAAACAAAGCACATTGATGTCAAGTATCATTTTATCAAATATCACGTAGAGAAGGGCACATAGAAATGTATTTTGTCTCTATTGATTATCAACTTGCTGATATTTTTATAAAAGCTCTGAATGAGAAGTGTTTTAATTTTTTAATTAGCAAGTTGGGGATGTTAAATATGTAAATTATTTTTCTCTGTTTTTGTTTGCTTTTCTCTTATTCTTAATTGTCTCAGAGTTGTTCAGAAGCCTTTGATCACTTCCGATGATTTCATCCAGAAGCACCCAGAAGTCTCTGATCACTTCTGATGATTTCATCCAGATTCTTTTATATCCAAGTGATAACAGAAAGGAAGCATTACTTGAAAAGCAAAGGGGGAGAATGCTACAACTTCTAAGGGGGAGCTTCGAGTTTGTCTCCAGGGGGAGAAAAACTAAGTCTAACTTTTGTTAGCTGTCTTCTGAACTTTTTCTTTCTTTAAAAGTTTGTTTTACATCTGCTTCTTCTGATTAACTCTTGCCGTCAAGGTTATTTAGAAGAAGCAAATGTAAAACAAACTTTTAAAGAAAGAAAAAGTTCGGAAGACAGCTAACAAAAGTTAGACTTAGTTTTTCTCCCCCTGGAAACAAACTCGGAGCTCCCCCTCAGAAGTTGTATCATAAAGTGAGCTCACAAGAAGATGAAAAATGATAGCTTTAAACAAAAATACAAAAGAGCTATTTGAGAAATAGATTGTGGGTTTGCATCACATATTAAGCATGACCAACTTGCTCATTAGAAAGTTAAATATATTTTCATCCAAAGCTTTTGTGAAAATGTCAGCAAGTTGGTAATCAGTGGAAACAAAGTACATTTCAATGTACCTTTTTTCCACATGATCCTTTATAAAATGGTACTTGACATCAATGTGTTTGGTCTTTGAGTGCTGTACTGGATTTTCTATGATGGCAATAGCACTTTACGAATCACAGGATTGGAATTTTGTTATAAACAAGGCCATAATCTCTGGGTTGTGTCTTCAGCCAGATAACTTGTGAACAACTTGCAACAACAACATATTCTACTTCTGTTGTGGAGGTTGACACACAGTTTTTTTCTTGGATGTCCAACTGATTAATCTATTTCCAAGAAGGTAAGAGCTACCAGAGGTACTCTTTCTGTCTAACTTACACTCTGCATGATCATAGTCAGTATATGCAATTAAATCAAAGCCAAAATGTTTTAGATACCAGAGCCCCAATTAGGGTGTTCCTTTAAGGTATCTAAAGATTCTTTTCACAGCAGCCAGATTGGATTCCTTGGGATTGACTTGATATCTAGCACACAAACAAGTGGCAAACATTATATCTGGTCTACTAGCTGTTAAGTATTGAAGAGATCCCATCATTCCTCTATAATTCTTGATATCTACTTGTTTCCAAGACAGATCAAAGTCATGTTTTGTATTTGGAGAAATTGGAGTTTTCATTGATGTGGAATTGTGAAGTTTATATTTCTTTAAAATGTTAGAGACATACTTGGCTTGATTTATAAAAATGCCAGTATCTGTCTCTTTGACTTGGAGCCCTAGAAAGAAGGTTAGTTCACCCCATCATGCTCATTTCAAATCACTTTCCATTAGTTTTGAAAACAACTCTTCTTCCTCTTGATTAGTAGAGCAAAATATAATGTCATCCACATATATTTGAACCATGGTCAGCTCACCTTCGCACCTTTTGATGAATAGAGTTGTATCTATTTTACCTTTCTCAAACTTATTGTCGACCAGAACTTTGATAAGCGTTCATAACAGGCTCTTGGAGCTTGCTTTAAACCATATAGAGCCTTGTCCAGAAGATAGACATGTTCTGGATGAGTTGCACTTTCAAATCCTAAGGTTGGTGGACATATACTTCTTCTTTAAGTTTGCCATTTAAAAAGGCACATTAAACATCCATTTGATATACTTTGAAATCTTTGTATGCAGAAAAGGCCAGAAATAATCGAATTGCTTCCAACCTTGCTACTGAGGCAAAGTTTCATCATAATCAATGTCTTCTTCTTGACAGTAACCCTTAGCTACTAGCCTTGCTTTGTTTCTGACCACAATTCCATCTTTATCTTTCTTATTTCTGACGACCCACTTTGTACCAATTGTTGTTTTGTCTTTGGGTAATGGTACAACCATCCATACTTTGTTTCTATCAAATTGCAGAAGCTCTTCTTGCATAGCCTCAATCCAGGTGTGGTCTTGTTGAGCTTCATGGACTCTCTTCGCTTCTATCATGCTTAGAAAATTTAAAAATAAAGCTTCATTTGCTATAGCAGATCTAGTTTTGACACCTTCGGAGGGGTGACCTATAATTTGATCAGTTGAGCGACGTTTTGTCCATCTTTTCATGCGGGTTCGTGAGACTTGTGGAGGTTCAATTTCAACTTCTGGTGACGATCCTAACTTCTCCGCCTCAAATGAAGGCACAAAGGAACTTTGAATTTGGGTGCAGCTCTCTGAATCAGGATGAGGCAAAGATTTCTCGGGACGTTCATTTGAACTTGCGGATATAGAGGGACCGGAAACGGTAATTCCAGAAGCTTGACAGGGAGATTTCTGACTGTTTGGTCAGAGGGAATTTTCTTCTCCAAGAAATTCTTCAAAAATAACATCAATCTCAGATTCTCTGGAGCAGGAGATATAGTCAGAAGTTACATTGTTGAGCTTTAGTTTTGAATTAGAATAATCAGAAGTACGTTGTGTTTGATCATCAAAATCAATGTTGATGCTTTCCATGACTGTTTTGGTTCTGAGATTTAATACTCTAAAAGCTTTTGAGCTCAGAGAATATCTTAAGAGTTTAGCTTCAACAGATTTCTTGTCAAATTTTCAAAGCTTTTCACGGTCATTCATAATAAAGCACCTGCAGCCAAAAATATGTAAAAATTTAACTCTAGGTTTTCTATTATTTATAAGATCATATGAAGTTTTAAGATGTCTCTTGACAATAATAGAGGTGTTCTTTGTAAAACAGGCAGTAGAGACAGCCTCAGTCCAGAAGTGTGTAGGTAACCCAGAAGCTGCAAGTATTGTTCTTGCCAACTAAAGTTCGATTTCTTCTTTTCACTACAACATTTTGTCGAGGAGTACATGCAGCTGAGAAGTTTGGTGAGATTCCTTCATTGGTTAGGTACTTGTCAAGTTTGGCATTCTTGAATTCAGTACCATTGTCACTTCTCAACTGTTGAATTTGACTTTGCAAAAGAACGTGTATCCTCTTCATCATGTTAATTAAAACAACTGGAACATCTGGCTTTTTTCTCACAAAAGAAACCAAGTGTACCTGGAATATTCATCATTTAGCACTAGTATATGCTTTTTGCCAGAAATATTTTGCATTGAAATGGGACCACAGAGGTCGACATGTAGCATTTGCAGAGGTCTTCCACAAGAATGATCACTCTTTATTTTATGGGAGGCTCTTTTTATTTTTCCCATTTCACAAGCAGGGCAGAGATGATCCTTTTAGAATTGAACCTCTGGGAGGCCCTCAACCAGGTTATATTTTACAAGTAATTCAAGAGTTTGAAAGTTTAAATAAGAGAGCTTGTGATGCCAGAGCCAAGCTACTTTACTCTTCTTGGAGATGAGACAGAGGGTTTCTGTACCATCCTTAGAAGTGAAGTTCATCATGTACATGTTACCTTTTCTGTCAGCTCTCCATATTTCTTGACCTGCTTTAGAAAGTAAGTAACAATGTTTTCATCAAAAAGAACCAACATTTTCGCATCACAAAGTTGACTTACACTCAGTAGATTGTGTTTCAATCCAGAAACATGAGCTACTTTTGATAAGGTAACATTACCTTCTTGTAGAGTACCGTAGCCTTTAATTTGACCCTTACCATTATCTCCAAACGTTACTGCTCCACTAGATTTATATTTGATCATAGAGAGTAAGTTTCTTGTTCCAGTCATGTGCCTCGAGCATCCAGAGTTAAGATACCAGATGTGCACACGCTATTTCTGCAATCAGAATCAAAGAGATTTAGGTACCCATTTCATAATGGGTCCTTTATAGTTAGTGTTAGGATCCAAAGAATCCTATGAATTTGGATCCTATGTTTGAAATGTTTTGTAAAGAAAAGAACTTCAGAATCTGAAGACGAATAGTTCAGAAGTTTTGAACTAGTGCTAGAAAGATAAATAAAGTCATCTTCAGAAGTGCAAAATATATATTTAAAAGTGTTGAAGAAGTTCTGAATAATTTCTGAAGTGAAAGTTCGTAAGTTAGAAGACAACTTCTGAAGTGGTTTCTGAAGAGAAGTTCTGAAGACAAAGTTCAGAAGTTCTGAAGAACTTCTGAATAGAGTTTTTGATGATGTGTCTCATTGTAATTGGGTTGTGATTTAAATACATGGAATTGTAGCTTTACCTTTGTAGTATATATAGAGAGTATGTTAGAAAGTTAGAAGGTGAACATAAATAGAACACCACATATGAGAGTCATCTAAAGGTGTAAGTGTGTGTTTTCTATAT
The DNA here is from genome assembly GCA_036898165.1 of Silybum marianum. Taxonomy (NCBI): domain Eukaryota; kingdom Viridiplantae; phylum Streptophyta; class Magnoliopsida; order Asterales; family Asteraceae; genus Silybum; species Silybum marianum. Next base: position 26,565,525 of record CM072533.1, on the reverse strand, counting down.
TCAGTATATCAATAAAATGAGGATTCCTTGAGCAATCTATCAGATCTATTGTAATATGGGATTAACAATTGGTATCAGAGCTTAATCGAAGCAATTTATCTCCGATACGATCAATCGACTGCAGCAGATTTGAAGAAAATAATGAAAACAGTGAAGTTTTTCTCTCTATGATGAATAGTAAGTTTTTAAGATTGAAGTTTGATGAATTTATACGAAATTTGATGTTCTTTCATATCAAATTGATTCTATGATCCTCATGTATTCATATGGAATCAATCTCAGTCATCAATTTCATGGATTATTGAGCGAATTTAACAAAATTTGAAGTTTCTAGGATTTTTGTTCGAACGAACTGTTCTTGACAAATTCTATGAATTTTTAGTAAATTGGTGTGATTCAATCCAATTTGTTCAAGAGAATACTCGATATATATTTATGAACAACGTTTCATCATCAATTTGGTGCTTAATTGTTAGGTCTATTATTAATTATTGTGACAAAATAAGGAAAGGATATGCTTTATTGTAAAAGGAAGTTTATAATTCCTTAAACTCTTGTTTCCTTAATTAGACTAGACCTAGCAATATAAATACATGCTTAGGGTTTTACTTTAGATGAGTCGATTCATATATTAATTTAGAGAGAGAGAGCAGAAACCGTGAATCATATTGTAATCGACATATACACTTTGAAGAGATATATGACTACGTAAGTTCTTTAAATCATTGTTCGTGTCATATTACTTTCATATTAACTGTTTATTGTCATTGTTCTTGTTATAATGGGATCAACAAGTGGTATCAGAGCCTGAGATCACGAGTTTTTACGATTTTCTGAGCAAACCACGAAACAGAAGGTAAAATTATTTTTCTGCTGTTCATTGTTTTTTGTCGAGTCATATAGTGCCAAGCTTTACCCGATAAAACTTCTTATTTTTTTTATCGACTAACACATATCTGCTCAATGAATTTTTCTCGATCATCATATCAGTTTCTGTGTGTTATTCTCGGTTAGGTATATCTGTGTTCTTTTCGATTTAAATTTTTTCTCGACTTATAATTTTTTATCGGATATCCCTTCTGTTGATTGACTTTTTATCGATACAAGCTACTTAAATCTTGAATTTTTATCGACTCCTCTATAAAATAGTTAATTCTGTTTAGTTAAAACTACTTTAGTTTATTTTATTTACTTTTGAATATCTTTACATAAGAAAACTCAGGAACTTGTGACTCCTGCAGCTTTTCTTACTAAAGATTTCCTTAGTAAAAATCATAAACTCTCGTAAATTTGATATTTTCTATGATTGAACAAATAAGAAACTCGATAACCCAGACAGTCTTGTCCATAAAAAGACAAGTTCTTTTTAGTAAAGAACACTGTGTTTTTGTTTTCTGGTTTTTCAATAAACAGAAAACTCAGAATTAAGAATTTCTATCGAGTTCTATTGAATCGAGAAATTTTTTTTATCGAGTAAGTCAGTATTCGATAAAACTCTTTAAATCATTCTGTTTCTCGAGTCTTGTTCACTCGACAATTTTTTTTATATCAAGTCCCACTCAATTCGATAACAATTTTTATCGAGTCTTGTTCACTCGATAACAAGTTTTATCGCGTCTTGTTCACTCGATAACAAGTTTTATCGCATCTTGTTCACTCGATAACAATTTTTATCGTGTCTTATTCACTCGATAACAATTATTATCGATCCTTAGTCATCCGACAACAATTTTCATCTAGCACTTCTCGCTCGATAAAATCCTTAAATCGATTTTCTTTAGTCACTCGATAATAACCTACTGTTTCCAGCGACATCTCAGAATTTTTTTAAAAACTCATTGATCGAGGTCCAACCAAACAGTACAATGACCACCCGAGAAGCCATGGCCATTGGATCAGACACCAACCCTCCAATTCTCTTTCCGGGAGAATATTCTCAATGGAAGGATAGATTTCTTGCTTTCATTTAACGTCATGACTTTGCCGATGAGATCATGAGTTCAATCAAAGAGGGTCCTCCTCCGCCTTTTTATCAGGAGTATCCTGCTATGCCAAACAACACTCCTCCTACGCCCGCACGAAGGGAAGTTAAACTCAAAAGCTCTTGGGATGCAAACGAGAAGAGGATAATGAGAGGTGACCAACTTGCCCGTTCTTATCTACTTATGAGCCTTCCCAATGAGATCTACATGAGCATTGATAGCCACAAGAAGACGGCTAAAGAAATGTGGGAAGTCATAGAGAAGTTCATGCTTGGAACGAAGATTGGTACACAACTCAAAATCACCAACTGCATTTCTCAATATGAAGAATTCAAGGCAAAAGATGGAGAAAGTCTTACGAACACATATACTCGATTTGTACAACTGGTGAACGAACTTAGCAAAAACGAAATTCGTAAGACTAAGATCGAAAACAATGTCAAATTTGTTAGCAATCTTCAACCGGAATGGCGTCGGTTTGCTAATCAAATCAAACACAACAAATATCTTGCTGACCTTGACCCTCATGAAGTCTATGAAACCCTTCAACAAGATGAAGAGGAGGTTCTCGAACTTATGGGGTTAAATTCCAAGAAGAACCCGGATCCAATCGCATTAATCGCAAAAGAGTCCTCTTCAGTTCCTCAAGAAATGTTTCCCGAATTAGACGACGAAGACTTTGACTATGATCCAGAAATCGCCAAACTTCAACATCAACTGGCCTTCCTTACAAAATCTTTTCAACAAAAGTTCTCACGTCGCTCGAATCCCAATCAACAAAGGTATGCCTCGGGATCTAATAACCACGAGCGAAAGGCAATGTTTGAACCCAAAACTAGAAGAGAAGAACCTCGCCCTACACCCAAGCCTGAAGACAAGTTCAAGGGTGAAAGAAGTTTGTGCTACAACTGCGGCAAAACTGGCCACTACGCAAGGGAATGCAAGAAGCCAGTAGTGAAGGACTCTAACTACTTCACTTACAAACTGATGCTGTCCAAACAAAAAGAAGCCGGTAAAGTCCTTCTAGCTGAAGATGAACAATGGCTTAATCAAGATGATGAAGATGACATGGAAGGGGATACTCAAGCACATTTCAGCTTAATGGCTTACTCTGACGACACTCCTTCTAACGCTTCCGACTACACACCCGAGGTAAGCCCTTCTAACTATGACTCTTTTGTATCTCAAATGCATGATTTAATGTGTCAATTAAAGGAATTACACTCCAAATTGAAAGCCGAGAAACTCTTGGTTTCCAATTTAGAAGCAAGTCTTGAAAATAACCATAAACAATTGCTTCTTATGCAAACCTACCTTGTCACTACTCAAAGTATAGCACAAAATCTCGAAACGGAGAAAATGGTTTTAATTGAAGAAAATGAACTTTTCCAAAAACAAATATCTGATCTCACACTCCAACTTCAAACATCTAGGAATGACACTACCAAATTTTCATCTAAGTTTGACTTTGTCAGTTTTCAAAGACAGGATTTATTAGAAAAACTCGAAGCATTGGAATTAAAACTTTACAAGCTTGGTCAAACTGAACACACAATTCACTTAAATGCACCGAAAGATTTAAGCTCCAAAGCCGGTTTAGGTTTTGAAAACCCGAAACATTTAGCAAAGGCTATCTATAATACTCCAACGATTTATAAATTCGAATATCTGAACCTTGGTCCAGATTACCAAATTCAATTTATGAAACCGGACCCTAGTGTTGAGGAAAGAGAAGAATGGAAGAGACTAAACAAAAACTATTTTCAAATACCTTTCTGCTATCCTCAAGTAGTAGAAGAGGAATCTTCAAGTGAATCTCTTCCAAACAACTACTTCCCATCTTACTCCGCCGAAAAACTTCAAAACAAGATTCCTGAGTGTAAACCGTACATTCCCACACTATTTTTAGAAAAGAAAATTCTTCAACTCGAACAAGTGTTGGAATACGAACGTTCTTTGGCGGAAAAGGAAAAGGAAACATTTTTATTTAAAATACAACAACTTGAAAACGAGACTTTACAATTGAACAAAACTCGTGAAAATGATACTATTTCAAACGTTTCAACTTGTAAAGCCTTCGTTAGCTATTATTTAGATAATTGTGAAGAGTTGTTCAAAATGGACCCTCAATCCAATCTTCCAAAACAAAAATGTTCCTATTCCGAAGAACAAATCAATGCTGAATTAGATACCCTTTCTAACAAATCCTCACTTGAATCGGACAAGTGCTTAAATGATATGTGTGATAAGTTTGATTTCAATCCTGTACTTCCTAATCATACTGAATTCTTAGACAAAGGCAAACAACCTATGGAAACAGTTTCTTTACCCTCTTTTGAACAAACGGAGTGTTCCACAAGTCAAAATCCGATCACTCACAATCAAAAGAAAAACAATCAAGTCTTCAAAAACCATACTAACCGTGTTCCTTTCACCATTTCAGCGCTTCATACTTTAGAAACCAAGTCGGTTTGGGTCAAAAAGGGCACGCATACTACAAAGCAAACACCCCGCAATGAAGACAAGTTTTTACATTCCAATGTCAAAAGAAACAACTCTAGATTTTCTTTTCCGTATCAAATTCATTCATTTAGACATTTAATCAAATTTTCTCGTAATAAAATTTGTTGCTCTAATTGCGGTGTGGATGTTTTTGTTCGTAAAACCTCTATTGATTATGATTATGGTTATTTCCCGGACATGCATAATTCATTTAATCACAACTTTTATCATTCATCCTCCATTTCTAAATCGGGTCCGAGAAATCAAATGACTAACGCCTATAAGTCTCACCTCAAGTGGGTACCCAAGGGTGCAAAGTCAACTAACCATGATGGACCCATTTACAAATGGGTACCTAAATCTGCCTGATTTTGTGCAGATCGGTCATGTGTGGTACTTAGATTCCGGCTGCTCCAAACACATGACCGGCCAAAAGGAGCTGCTTGCCAACTACACTTAAAAGAAAGGCGGATTCGTCAAATTTGGCAACAATCACTTGGCCCCTATAAAAGGATATGGTGATATCATTCAAAACAACATCACCATTTCAAATGTTTCTTATGTACAAGGGCTAAGCCACAACCTATTGAGCATTGGAAAACTTTGTGATAAGCAACTCGAAGTCAATTTCCGACCCGATAGATGCTGTGTTCGCACGTTTGATGGAAAGGAGCTTCTAACCGGCACTTGTAAGTCCAACCTCTACACGATCGATCTTTCCCAAGTAAACCCCCCCTCAAGTGTTTGTCTTCTATCAAACGCCTCTAGTCCAAAGACCTGGTTATGGCATCGTCGCCTATCTCACTTAAACTTCAAGAACATTAATCGCCTCTCCATCAACGGATTAGTCACCGGACTCCCATTTGTTAAATTCGAAAAACCACATCTTTGTGATGCATGCGAAATAGGAAAGATGAAGAAGGTATCTCACAAAGCCAAGATAATTCACAGCACGACTCGACCTCTTCAACTCATTCATATGGACTTGTGCGGCCCGATGCGGACTCAAAGCATACATGGTAAAAAGTATGTTCTCGTAATGGTGGACGATTTCTCTCGCTTCACATGGGTCAAGTTCCTTCGATCAAAGGATGAAACCCCCGACACCATCATCACATTTCTCAAAGCCGTTCAAGTCAAACTAGAACTTACTGCACAAACCATCCGCACCGATAATGGAACTGAATTCAAAAACCGTATCCTTGACGGTTACCTCGAATCGGTTGGTATAACCCACACGTTCTCTGCAGCTCGTACTCCAAAACAAAACGGTGTGGTCGAACGCTGAAATAGAACTCTTGTTGAAGCCGCTCGCACTATGCTTACTTTTTCAAAGCTTCCTCTCCACCTTTGGGCCGAAGCTATCAACACAGCCTGCTATACTCAAAACCGATCCATCATCAACAAGCGCTTCAACAAGACACCGTATCACTTAGTCTACGATCGCGTTCCTTCAATCGAGCATCTTCGAACGTTTGGCACACGTTGCTTCGTACTAAATGAAAAAGAAGATCGTGGGAAACTCAAGCCAAAAGTCGATGAAGCCTACTTTCTCGGATACTCACCAACTACATCATCTTATCGGGTCTACGTAAAACACGCACGTTGCGTCACTGAAAGCGTTAATGTACAATTCGATCCAAACGCCTAGATGGCTCCTGAACACGACAGTTCCGGACCCGCACTCACCGGTATACTAGCTTCCGATCACATTCGTTCGGAACCTGCTCCCAACCCTGATGAACCTTCAACGTCCAATACTGCCAAGTCAAATCTGGATGACCTATTCGAGTACTTCTACTCGGATTACTTTGGATCGTCCGCTGATAATTCTCTCCAGATTCCCCCGCCTACCTTGGAGAATGTCGAGACCTCGGATCTTTCCGGACCACCAATTACCATGGAAACCGTCTCAACTGCTGCATCTCCAAGCACCTCTACGACTGCTCCTCCAAATCAAACTAGTCCATCGGATGCTCCTCTTGTTCCTCCTAAACCTCAACCGCCTGTTCAACCAAATCCTGAGGAACCGACATCCTCTCCCCCTACATCCATTTCAACAACGCCGGATGTCACAAGTGCCACTAGATCTTTAACCGTGGCCCCATCTTTGGAATCTGTTCAAGATCTTCCCTTAGGTTCTTATCACGATGACACCCCGGATCCAAATGCCTTTCAACCTCTTCCTCATACAACAAAATGGACCCGCTCTCATCTCGTTGAACAAATTATCGGAGATCCAAACCGACTCGGGGCCAGTTACAACACGTTCCGCCTCGGCCGATGATTGCATGTTCTCTTCATTCATAAGTAAGGTTGAACCCACATCCATTCATGAGGTAATGAATGATCCTGACTGGATTGTGGCCATGCAAGAGGAACTCCATCAATTTGAAAGTCTGAAAGTATGGCGCCTTGTTCCCTGTCCACGAAACAAAACCGTTATTGGCATGAAATGGATATTCAAGAACAAGCAAGATGAAGATGGAGTCGTCATTCGCAACAAAGCTAGACTTGTCGCCAAAGGATACCTTCAACAAGAAGGCATTGACTACGACGAAACATTTGCACCCGTAGCCCGTATTGAAGCAATTCGCATGTTCTTGGCTTACGCGGCACACACGAATTTCTTGGTTTTCCAAATGGACGTTAAGACGGCCTTCCTAAACGGTGTTTTGCGTGAAGAAGTCTATGTCTCTCAGCCCGACGGGTTTGTCGACTCCTCCAAGCCTCATCATGTCTACATTCTGGACAAGGCTCTGTATGGATTGAAGCATGCTCCCCGCGCATGGTACGATAGCCTGTCTACCTATTTAGTGAAAAACGGATACTCCAAAGGTAAGATCGATCCAACTCTTTTCATTAAAAAGGACAACGGTGACATTATGCTCATTCAAGTCTATATGGACGACATCATCTTCGGTTCGACTAACCCACGGCAATGCGAAGGGTTCTCTGAACTCATGATTGCCAAATTTAACATGAGCATGATGGGAATGATGAATTTTTTCCTTGGTCTTCAAATTAAACAATTTTCTACTGGAATATTCACCAACCAATCCAAATACATCTCGGATATGTTGAGTAAATACAACATGACGTCATGTTCTCCGATTGGTACACCCATGTCCCCGGGTTCAAAACTACACGCTAATCCTTCGGGAAAAGATGTGGATTCAAAAAATTACCGGGGCATGGTTGGTTCTCTCATGTATCTTACGGCTAGTCGTCCGGACATTATGTTTGCCAATTTGTCTCTCGCGCGAGGTATCAAGCATCTCCAAAGGAATCTCATCTTAGTGCGATCAAACGGATTTTCCGGTATTTAAAAGGTACACCTAATCTTGGCCTATGGTATCCCAAGGATACGGGTTTCGAACTAACTGCCTTTTCAGATTCGGATCACGCCGGATGCATGCTCGATCGTAAAAGCACTTCGGGCCATATTCAATTCCTTGGAGACAAATTGGTCAGCCGGTCATCAAAGAAGCAAGCGTGCGTCTCCGCATCTACCGCGGAAGCCGAATACATCGCTGCCGCAAGCTGCTGCTCGCAAGTACTATGGATGCGCACTCAACTCAAAGACTATGGCTTCTGGTTCAACAAGATTCCTATCTATTGTGACTCCAAAAGCGCCATAGCCATTTCAAGCAACCCGGTTCAACACACGAAGACAAAGCACATCGACGTTCGATATCACTTCATCAAGGATCACGTCGAAAGAGGTACAATTGAACTATACTTTGTTAACACGGAACTTCAGCTTGCCGACTTATTTACCAAGGCACTGGATGAGAAACGATTCCAGTTCCTAGTATCCAAGTTGGGAATGCTCAATCTTAAAACCTGATTATCCAAAATCAGAATGCCTCAAAATCCTTAAAAAACGTCTATCCAAGGGTTTTTGCACATTAACTCGTTGAGTCAATCTGCACAACACCTGGACTCTCATTTTTTAGATTTTGACTTTTATCTTACAGTTCCGTATTTTCAATGTTTTTCTTTCCTTTTATTTTTACCTCGCTGTGTATATCACCATGGTTCATCATTCAAAGGGGAGCAACAAGGTACGTTTTCCTACTCATCCACATTCATAAGGGGAGCACACCTCGGTATGCTCACATTTACGGGGAGCCATTTTTTTTAATGCCTTTTTTTTAAGTTCTTTAAAAAAAAAAAATTGTTTTTAAGTGCAGTTCTCGGCCCTTAAGGGCTCGACAAAAATGGGATTATCGACCCCCTCTGGCTCGATAACCTCCCCAATCGACAATTGTGAACGGGAAATTTTTCATCGGCCCAATCACACACTGCCACGTGTCATCACCCGATGACCACTATTTAAAGAAATCGGGCCCCTCTCTTAAAGGACCTTTCCTCACAAAGTTTGAATTTCCCTCTTTCTCTCTGAAAAACCCTTCAAGTTCTTGGCTTACAAAATCAAAATCTCCAAACTTCGAGTTTTTCAGATCCGAAAGCACCACCAGGTTCGTAATTCTCCCCTTATCATCTTTAATTCTTGCACTTTGTTCCCAAAACTGTTGCATGATCATGTTTTCAATGCTTGACTGTTCGTTTTTTTTTGGGGTTTTATATGGGTTTGCAATTTTGACTGTTCATCAGTCAAAATCGTGGGTATTTAATGGTTTTTAGTCTTAAGTGCTTTACTAATCTTGTTCCCTATCACTAATCGCACCTAGTAATAGGATTTTGCCTTAGTTTTAGGCCCCTTTTTGGAATCTGAGCACTTAGAAGTTCTTAGTCTGGTTTATGAGTTTTTATCGTGTCCTTCATCATCCTTTGATTTTTTATCGAGTCTCGTTATTGTGACCAAGAACACCATCTTTTTCCCCAAGTCTTTTTATCGAGCCTTTATGACTCGATAACCTTTGTTATCGAATTTCATAAACTCGATGAAAAACACCTAGTCTTTTTATCGAGCCTTTATGACTAGATAACCTTTGTTATCGAATTTCATAAACTCGATGAAAAACACCAAGTGTTTTTATCGAGTCTTTATGACTCGATAACTTTTGTTATCGAACCTCATAAACTCGATGGAGCCTTCATGACTCGATAACATTAGTTATCGACTATCAATCGGTCGATGAAAATTACTAAGTGCTCTCATCGAGTCTTTTTGGATCGATAACCTGCCCTTACATTGTCCATGTATTTTCATCGAGCCTCATCGAATCGACAACATGCTATACATAGATCGATGTTTTTCTAAAAAGTTTTCAAGTATTTTCATCGACCCTTAGGCAATCGATAACCTATTCTTCTGTTCTTCTCGATTCTCATTGACTCAACAACCCCTCCACAGGCTTGATCTAATTTTTTTTTCCAAGTCTTGTTGTCGATCCTGTTTCAATCGACAAACATTTTTTTATCGATCCCATTGCACTCGATAACAATTGTTATCGACCCAATGGAACTCGATAAAAATACTTAGCAATTTTTTTGAAACTCACAACACTAATTTTTACACTTGGTTTGCCTAACTGTCTTATTTCAGAAACCAATGGCAGCCATGAATGACCCAAACATGTCCGATGATGAAAACCCGATGCCATCCGAACGCTCGACCGAACCAAGCATCAACGCAGCAAACCGGGATGACCTCTTGATGCCACGAGCTCACTTTCGCCAAATCAAACCGAATAACCACCGACTAGACTTCGGCATCACTCTCGAACACCAGATCATTCTCGACATTCTCCAGCAACATCCGCTTCGCTTCGCATTTGCACTAGACCACCGAGTACCCATGTTCTACCTCCAACAATTCTGGTATATGCTGACTTATCATCCGGACGAAGGTGACCATCATTTCACGGCTCAGATCGATGACTTTATCACTCGCCTAACTCCAGCCAGGATTCGCCGCATTCTCCATCTACCGCTTGCTACCGCCGAACACCCGTACGAAGCTTTTGCAACCGACCAACAACTGGTTGCCGACATACTAGCCCTCGGGTACGAATCCCCTGAACCACTCACAAGTCCCGGCTAGTTCAAGAGGATGTACTTGCCTCAGATTTGGTTCACGCTATTTACCATAGTTAATCGCTGTCTGACCAGCAAACATACTGGCATGGACAAGGCCAGTACGGCGGTTCTTCGGATCTTTCACGGCATCGCATTCAACCGTCACTACGACTACACGATGCTCATCTGGACGGACTTTGTAGAACTAGTCGAAGACAAATCCAACTTTCGCGACCGTGCATTCGTTCCGTTTCAGAGGTTTCTTCAACTATTCATCCATGCAATGATGACTTCTCGACCTGCCATTCCTAGAAGAGCCGGAACACCCATAGGCCCAACCTGTGCTCTTAAATTTCTACACCTGAATGATCAGGTCTTCCAAAATACCATGCCTATCCCTGAAGCGCTCCTCGCTTATGCTGATCAGAATGCACCTAGTGTAATAGCCTATTGGGAGCGACATGGCTTAATGGCCCAACCACCTCCGGTTGCGCCTGCCAAAGAGCCGATCCAAGAGAAAAATATTGAGGGAGGTGAGGGTCCTAGAATAGAAGAGCAGGGTCAGGATCAAGGGCATCCCGACCAGGGAGATGAGCGTACTGTGAGGGGACATGACGAGGGAGGTGCATCTGATCAGCCCCCCCCCCCAACCAACCTACTACCAACCACCCCCGCACTCGACCCATTATCCCCACACCCCGATTCAAAACTTTAGTCAGCCGACAACGTATCCGCCCCCGCTCTTCATCATCGGATGAAGATACATCCGACAACCAACCGCTCCGTCGTCGCCAACGCACTGCAGAAATAGAGGTGCAAGCCGTCACCCGCATCGGCCCTCAACCCTCTATAACCGAATCCAGCTCTAAAAATGATGCATCATCATCTGAACCGAATCCTGATCCAATCATCCGTTCACCCACATCCGCTCCGACCCCACCATCTGATGAGGAAACACAATTCCACTTCGACTTTGAAGCTAATCCGTCCTCCCCATCTATGTCAGACATCTTCCCTGAAACCTCTATTGGAGAGATAAGGAGAACGGAGGGAGTACAAGTAGAAAAAGAATCAGAGAGGATGAGCGAAGGGGAGACCAAAACAATAGAGAGTGAGAGTCCAAAATCCCCCGACCAGGTAACCGCGTCCACTAGCCCTACTCATTCGTTGGGTGTGACTAGTGGACAAGTCGCTGTGGACCTAGCAGCGCAATTGCACGCCCCTCCCAGCCACTGTGAAGGCTCACAACAGCCAACAGTTTCAACAATACTTGTGAGTCTAGCACCTTATCTAGCTCCCCTCCACTCGGGAGGTATAGCTATTGAATCAAGAGGCAGTAGCTCACCTGCTTCGACTTCGGTTGCGTACACATTGAGTCTAGAGCCTGCTAGGGGACACGAGTCTTTACACACTGCAAGCCTTCATGGCCCAGTCGGAACTCCCATAGTGATGTCCATTCCGGACATTCCACAAGGATTGGGAGGAAATCCTACCAGCGCTACATCATCGCCAATGCTGAACGTAGGTCATACAGTTGAATCAACTGTTATGTCAACGGGCAATCTAAGTGATCCTGGAGTTACCCCCACAGCTACCACCTCTTTGTCCTTCTCTATTCCCCCGGAAGGCGAAGCACTCATTGCGGCTCACTTACAAAGGGCACGAGACACCCTTGCTGAACATCTGGTCCTTATTACAGCCGAAAGAGAAGCCTTTGTGCGCCAGATTCGAGAAGCTGCGTGTCTTAAAGAGCCGACTCCAGTTCACACCGAATCTGCTCATGCAAGCTCCAGCCGTCCAAGCACCAGCCGCTCCCCACCGCCACCATCACCCCCCGAAGATCGACCACATTCCCCGCATCGATATGAGTATAACACCGATGAACTCATGTCGATGTTGTATGCTAATCTGCTCGCGGAATCAAATGCCACCGGCCAACCGGAGGATTCACTTGAAGGTCTTCTTCGCCGCAATCTTCAAATCCCCACCGTAACTCGTCACGAGTTCGATGTATTCCGCACACACATAGACCAAGAGCTCGCCGACATGAAAAATGCCCAACAGCGCCAAACGGAAGATATCCTGGGTGCTATTACTGCTCTTCGAACGGAAATCCAAGAGTCTTGCCATCCGGCAGTTCGTACTTCTACTTCCAGACCTCATCAGGACAACCCGGGCTCCGCTCCAACTCGTCTTGAGGGGGAGACACGCCAAACGGCAAGATCACGATCTAGAGCATCTGCTGCCTCACCTTCAAGACCACATGCTCAATCCACCCAACAACGGCAATGCACTTCAACGACTCAAGAGGACGATACACCAACGGTTGAAAAGCCTGCGGATATCGAATTCGAGAGTACAGCAGCCGAACCAGCCGAACCTGCTGAACCACCCGAACCTGCAGAACCAGAACAAAATGAAGAACGAGTCGATGTTCAACGTCTGCGCAACTCACTTCGAAACTGGTTCCGAGATCCATATGAACCAGTACTTCAAGAACAAGACTATGTGAACTTGAGGCACACAGCAAGAAACTATGCCTTAAGGGATCAAAACGAACCAAGACTCCTACCTCATCAAATTCGGTGGCAACGAATGTTAACGGACAGTAAATCGAAATGGGTGAATCAGCAGATACGTGTGCCATATCTTGAGGAAACCATGGAGAAGATCTTCCGCAAAGAAGCAAAACCTAATGATCTGGCACACATTCATCAAGTGATGGAAATGGATCCTGCTCAAGTTAGAGAGTATCTCCATATCCTGAGGATGAGAGCTTTACCTCAAGCTGAAGTGGTCTCTAGGCACAGGGTTGTCGGGATTTTGAAGATAGACACTGCAAGGATTTTCCAAGTCGAATATCCGATTTTCACTGGTCAAAGAGAAGACGGTAAAACGTAATCCTTCTCTGAAGCCGATTTTGCTAATCTCGATATTATGGACTTGGAGATCATCTACAATGATCTGAGAGATAAGGGCAACCGAAACATACACGAGGAAAGAGCTTTAAGGGCAGTGGTTAGACATGTTCAGAAGGAGCTTAGGTACAGTTATCTTCATGATCTTCAACGAGGAATCGAAAGCGAGCAAAAGAAGATACACATTACTAAGCCTGATCAATCTTTGCCTGTACCTGACAGTACTTTGGTCGCCACTGTCATCACTCGTCCAGTACATGGTGTTGTTTGGATGCATCCTTCTAGAGAAAAGCGATTTCTCAGATTTCATGAAGTGGCTGCATATTCTGACGGTACATTATGGGGAATTCGGAACAGGCTAGCGTCAGAACTTGCTACAGATAGAAAGAGCGCAACACGGATGAGCAATGACAAAAGAAACTCTCTCTTAGAAGCGATCAAGATAATCAACGACATAATTATTTATCGACAAACCCTACGAAGATTTGAAGCCATGTTCGAGCTTAAAAGATGAAGACTCATTTTGCCACAAAGGGGGAGATTGTTAGGTCTATTATTAATTATTCTGATAAAATAAGGAAAGGATATGCTTTATTGTAAAAGGAAGTTTATAATTCCTTAAACTCTTGTTTCCTTAATTAGACTAGACCTAGCAATATAAATACATACTTAGGGTTTTACTTTAGATGAGTCGATTCATATATTAATTTAGAGAGAGAGCAGAAACCGTGAATCATATTGTAATCGACATATACACTTTCAAGAGATATATGACTACCTAAGTTCTTTAAATCATTGTTCGTGTCATATTACTTTCATATTAACTGTTTATTGTCATTGTGCTTGTTATAATGGGATCAACATTAATTGACAAATTTTGAGGAATGTCAATTTTCTAAATCGAACAAGATCCATTAGTTAAAGAATCTGATAACAGCAAAGGGGTCAGACTTTTGTTTCAATAGATTCGGGCTTCTGAACAAGAAACTATCGTCTTCTGAAGATATTATCAGACTTCTGAACAAGAAACTTTCGACTTATGAAGAATTTTTTAATCTTCTGAAGTGTTTTATCAAACTTCTGAACTGAAGCATCAAACTTCTGAAGTGCTTTAATGAACTTCTGAAGTGTATTATAAGACTTCTTAAGTGTTTTATCTAACTTCTGAAGTGTTTTATCAAAACTTCTGAAGTGTATAATCAGACTTCTGAACTGCATTGTATCAACAGACTATAATTCAGAAGTTCTGTATTATGTTCAGAAATGTACTAATCTTCAGAAATTAGTTCAGATATGATGCATCTGGGTAAGGGGAGAAGTGTGCATCCATAGAATCCTATGAATTTCGATCCTATATTTGAAATGTTTTGTAAAGAAAAGATCTTCAGAATCTTAAGATGAATAGTTAAGAAGTTCTGAACTAGTGCTAGAAAGATAAATAAAGTCATCTTTAGAAGTGCAAAATAAATATTCAGAAGTGCTGAAGAAGTTCTGAATAAGTTCTGAAGTGATAGTTCAGAAGTTCTGAAGACAACTTCTGAAGTGGTTCTGCAGACAAAGTTCAGAAGTTCTCAAGGACTTCTAAATAGAGTATTTGATGATGTGTCTCATTGTAATTCGGTTGTGATTTAAATATATGTAATTGTAGCCTTACCTTTGTAGTATATATAGAGAGTCTGTTAGATAGTTAGAAGGTGAACATAAATAGAACACCACATATGAGAGTCATCTAAAGGTGTTAGTCTGTGTTTTCTATATTCAGTATATCAATAAAATTAGGATTCCTTGAGCAATCTATCAGATCTGTTGTAATATGGGATTAACAGTTTGGTGTAGAATTATGGGTCAATTGATTTTTATTTGCAGAATGATTAACGGGTTTTCCAGAAACTTTTGTTTTTCTGGGTTAGTCTTGAAGTGCTTTTTCTTCTAGTTTGTAAAGTTTGATCATTTATGAAAATCAGAAGGAAAAGAATGTGGATCTGAGAAGAATTGTTTAAGTTTAAGAAATAGAGAGAAGCATTCAGAGTTCTGAGACATAAAAGAATTCATTGAATTTTCATTTCTGGAATGATAATTACAATTATTCTTATTATTGTCTATTCTAGCATTAGTTGTTCGAATGAACTTCTTATCTAGCCTAGAATTATGCTTCTGAACTAATGAATTCTTCTCTACAGGTCTCTTCTTGGGAATCCACTTTGGTAGCTTTTTTGGCCAATTTACTGAAACAGAACTAACAAGATCATTAGTTTCCCATTTAGCTTTTTCTTTCTCTTGTGAACTTAGTATTCTTCTGAAGTTGTGGAATCTGAGATTTTTGTTCAGGATTAGCTTTCTTTTTTATTGTTGCTTCCTTTCCAAGATCAAGACAAGTCTTACCTTGAATGCACATACCAAGAAAATCTGGATGAATGGGAACCTTTTTTCTCTGTCCTTTTGGAGAAACAGAGAGGATTGGTATTCCATTTGGAAGTCTTTCAACTTATGATCCAACTGCTCTTACTTCTGGTGGTTCATTTGTATACAAGAAGGGAGCATTGCTCTTCTTTATACAAGGTTTTACAAAACATGAGTAGTGAGCGTACGATCTTTAAATTTAGTGAGTTATTTATTTGGCATGTCAAAGAAATCATCATAATCTTGATTTTCATTTTCCCATGGACAGACATCAAACTCATCATTGTTTTTATCTTGAGAAAGATTTAAATCGGTAAAAGAACAGGGAATGATTTCTGGATGGTTTTCAGAAGATAAAGAATTTTCTTTAATAATTTCTTTTTGAAATTTTGTACTACTTTGAGTAGTACACTCATCCAGAGTTTGAAGAATGTATTTTTGAAACTTGAGTCTTAGTTTTTCGTTTGCATGTATGGCTATAAACATATCAGCTTTTGGATTTAAAGTTATACCAGAAAATGAACCGAAGTGAAAAATATCATTCTTCTTCTTAATTTGTTTAAAATCAACTTAACGAGTTAGTGCAGAAGAGTAATTAATATTTTTGTACTTAAGTTTTCCTACCTGATGTTCATTCTCATATTTCGACCTTTTAAACACTGTTTGTTTATAGAAAACAGGAAAAACAGGTTTTTGTTCTTGTTCCAAACAGAATACAAAATCTAAAGTAGATCTCTTTTTAGAAGTATCGGGATCCAGATCCTCGAAACCAAGGATTTTTTTTCCCAACTTGTGTGTTTATAGAAGTTTTAAGTTTTGAAATATTTTGTTTTTCTACAGAAAGTTCTTCTTTTTCTTCTGTAAGTATATCGATTTCTCTTTTAAAAATATTGCTTTCTTTTTCCATAAGAGAAAAGGATATTTCAAGATCTTTTCGTAACTTCTTCTCATTTAGAAGCTTCTGTTTCAGATTTTCAAAGTCAAAGTCAGGTTTAAAATTGTTTGTTACAGTTCAGAAGGTTCAGAGGTAGTGTAAACCGGGGTTTCAGAAGGTTGATCCTCTACATCATTCGTCATAGACATTCCACATAACATGGCTTCTGCATCGCTTGACTGGTCTGAGAGCCAGTTCTCATGTTTAGCATATTGTGCTTATATATCTTTGTTATACTTGTACTTATTCTTGTAGTACATATCATCTTTAACCAGAGCTCCATTGCAGTCTTTCGAGTAATGACCAGGTTTGCCACATCGATAGCACACATCCTTCTTTCTCTTCAAATTCTCTTCCTTCTTCTTAAACCTATGTCTTTTCAAATTTAGGAGCTTCCTGTCTTGGAATGTTAGGATGATTTTGGATCCTATGATTTTGGATCCTATGATTTTAAGTGTTTTGTAAAGTTCAGACCTCAGATTAAAGAGAGAAAACTTTCAGAGTTCAGAGTTCAGAAGTTTTGTAGTTCAGATGTTCTGAAGTATCACAGTTTAGAAGTCTGAAGAATCAGAAAAAGTTCTGCAATTTAGAAGTTCTGAAGTATCGCAGTTAAGAAGTCTGAAGAACCAGAAGTTCAGAACTTTTAAAGTATAAAAGCGATAAAAATCGAAAAAATTTCATCATAGTAAAGATCTTTCCTTCTATAACTTCGGTCATAGGGATCAATTTCTAGTCGCATAGCTTCATAATAATTCTGCAAAGCTTTCGCATAATTTCCTTCGGATTGGGTTCTGAAGTTAATAGTTCAGATCCTCTGAACTAGTTCTGTAAAGATAAATGGAGAAGTAAAGCTCAGAAGTCTAAGAAAGAGTTCTCAGAAGGAAAGTTTTGAAGAAAAGCCTAAGGCATAACTTCTGAAGTGGCAACTTCAGAAGTTCTAAAGAAGTTCTTGGAGAGTGTCAAAATGGAGAATTCATATTATTCAGTTTCTGGATAATATCGATGAGGCATTAATGCAATCAATCATTAATGGACCTCTTAAAGTATATGTGGAAATTGATGTTGTTCCAGCAACTGAAAATACCCCTGAAATTCCTGCCACTCGGATCAAGAAAAGTCCAAATATGTACAACAATGTTGAAAAGGCTCAATTGAAGATAGACAAAACAGTTCTTACTCTGTTAACAATGGCAATCCCAAATGAAATATTCAACAGAGCTGATAGTTTCACTTCTGCTAAAGAGATATGGGATGAAGTTGAAGCTCAAATGCAGAGGAGTGCCAAATCACAAGCACGGAGACTGAATATCAGTATTACTACATATGAAAACTTTAAAGAAAAAGATGGTGAATCTATTTCTGATTCATATCACAAATTCAACAATATTCTGAATGATCTAAGAAGAAATGGTGTTTAGAAAACTGAATTTTGAAATAAACAACAAATTTCTAAACAATTTGTATAATAACTGGACTTTCATAACGAACTTTAAGTGAAAAGTTAGCGTTTGGAGTTAGTCATTGCTTTGTATGCTTGTACATAAGGCATAAAGACTTGAATCCAAACTAACTTTGTCAAACATAACCATGTGAGGGATTAAACATGGACAATTGAAACTAGAATTAAACTTAAATGTAAAAGAATTCACCAATTATCATAAAAATGCAATTTTTGAAACTTGTGAGACTAAAAGTGAAAAATTGAAAAATATAAATACCAAATTGAAATTAATAGACTCAAATCTGATTACTTTCTTCCCTCCTTCACGATTTTTTAGAACCCTAGAACCAAAATCATCATCCTCCAAATTAAACCTCAAATCTTGATGAAAAGATGAGATTTTGAAGATTTTGAAGCCAAATGTTGAAGGTAAACCATGGAATAACTTGAATCTATGTTATTTGGTTGTAATACATATGCTAAGTGTGTGTATATGTATTGATTAGGTGCTGAAAATTTGAAGGGATTGAAGGAATCAATATCTTGATGATATTATAATCATCCCTAAGGTAAGAATTTTGCAAATCTTTGAGTTAGATGTTGGTAACCTAAGATTCAATTGGGTTTTGGTTTACATGATGTTAGGGGTTGTTCAATCAAACCCAAATGTTCTAAATTAGTCAATAGTTGGTTTAGAATGGTTACCAATTCAAGTGGTAGTGATTTGGTAGTGATGGTACCTTCAAATAACTAAAATGGTGTTGTTGGTAGTAAACAGTAGGAGCTGTTGGTTTTAAAAATTTGTATAAAATCAACCATTGATTCAATTATGGTGTATAATATGTCTTTGGAAAGCTTAGAACGTCTACTACAACTGTCATGAAGAGTCCGAGAGCTAATTCGGAGTTTAAGTGGGTCAAAACAGTGAATTATAGTAGCTGGTCACATTGTACTCGGGAATTGCACACTGTTGGCAAAAACTTCTTATTGAATTGGTCATAGCTTCAAATGACATGAATCTTGTTGGGTTGAATTCATAAAACACATATCTACAACTTTTATGCAGAGTGTATAACTTAATTTGACTCCTAAGCATAATATAAATGTCCACAAAAATGATGGACAGAAGCTGAAATGTGCAGGGGATGAATTTCTTTTATAATGTCATCTTCAATTATTAATACCTATCATCATCTCACCAACACTAACAACGAACTATATGTTTATTAGGATAAAAATAAACGTTAACTAAGTAAAAACAATGGTACATGTAGGATATATGGTTTGGACAAACATAGGTGATTGTGGTTCAATTCTAAATGTACATTATATTTGATAGGAAATCCGACTAGCAAGGGTCAATAATATTGGCATTCGAGCATCGTCTTTGATCACCTCGGTTATATAAAGGTACGGATCTCTTATTACTTTGACACAGGAGTGACCTATTGCTAAAGGTCATTCCATTCGAAATTGATTTACTTAATGGTAAATTTGATGTACGAAAGACTTCAATAATCGTATATTCTTGGGTTTTCATTGTTATTATTCCTTATTTGATTTCCATTTGGTGTTCCATTAGTTGAGCACAACTTAGGAATGTTCCAAGGTTGATTGCTCCTAATAGGAACCGTTGGCCCAGTTCTTGAGTCTTACTCCGAATGCTGAGGCGCGAATGGATTGTTCCTAAAAATGATTATTGATCAATTCTTGTGATTCCGTTACATTGCATTTGTTGTTATTTTTTACCCAGACACTTGGTCGGGGGCACCGACCATGTGATGTTTCCATGGTGGCTATAATCACTATGGCGTCCTCGTATATGCGTGGTGAGTACGCTGGCCTTGATCCGGCCATGGGGGCGGATGGATATCCTAGGAACCGAACATAATTAGGACTACTTTAATAGTAGTCGAGGGCTAGTAGGTGTTGTGCCCACACTGCTAGTTCTCACCTATGCCCATAGGACGGTACATCCTTTTTGGGAACAACGTGTTAGTGTATTCGGGTGATTATGTGAACTTGATAACACGAAACACGGAATTGGGTGATTATGTGAACCCACTTGTTATATCTTTCTGATTTCAATCGATTTCTATCATTTCATCATTTATCCATCGTTGATTATTATTCGTATTGAACATTGCTTATTATTTATATTGTTGATCCGTTCACTGAGTTGTTGCTCAGCCACGTTTGTTATTCCGTGGCAGGTTTCTAAAGACTGACTAGGGGTGTATCCGGGTTGAGAGACCAGGAGTGGATTTTGGAGGCTAACTTGATAGACGACCACACTTTTGTATAGTTACTTTTTGGTTGTAAATATTATGTAACTTAACTTTTGGTGGTCTATAACCATGAATAGTTTGTTAAGCAAATTACCTTGGTTGCTCTATGTACTTTTAACCCGGTTTAGTATATGTATATGGGATGTTACAATTTGGGTTCTGAATGGGAAAGTTTTATAAACAATATGGTAACCAGAAATTTGTCAAGAAAAACTATCCATGATATATATGGTATCTTGTTTCAACAGGAAGACAAGATAAAAACTAGCAAAGTCACCAGAAGAAAACCAATGATACTTTGACTCTGTTTACACAAAAAGTTAACAATCCCAAACTCATATCTTCTACGACCAAGATTTGTGAAATTCCTGAAGTTGAACTATGTGATGGTAATGAATCAGATGAAGAGATGAAAAGAATGGCTGAGGGTATAGCCTTCATGACTAAACAGTTTAATCAAAGATATAATTAGAAGTATAAAGG
This sequence comes from Silybum marianum, assembly GCA_036898165.1. NCBI lineage: Eukaryota > Viridiplantae > Streptophyta > Magnoliopsida > Asterales > Asteraceae > Silybum > Silybum marianum. The sequence continues at coordinate 26,544,589 of CM072533.1, read as the reverse complement.
CAAATCTTGTAGGGTTTTAAGGTCGGGATCAAAATAAACATGCAGCAGAAAACAGTAACCGGTAAAATCCTAGATAGCTCGGATCCGTTACTAACAACTTTAAGGATTAAACACAACCCTAGGGGGTTTAGAACAATACCTCAATGGTTTGGATTGGTTGATTAGGATCAAGCATTAGGAATCAAAATATATTCCCTCTAGCGGTATCCATACGAATGTGAATCCGATCACGAACGTTTGCTAGCCTGAATACCCGAAGAACACCAAGAAATCAATTCTTGGTGTTTGTGTGTGTGTTTGTCAATTTCCAGAGAGAAGAGGACAGGAGGAGAGAAAGTTTTTAGGATTCTCAGTTGTATTGTGTTGTTATGATATAAGTAATAAGGCAACATGGCTCTATATAGTTTTCCTCCATTCTCGGACCGGGCTCACTTAATCCCGCAAGGCTTAATTGATATAATTAAAACTTTCCATATCTTAATTAATTAATTAATTAATTATTAACTTAATAATTAAGTAACCAATTGGGCTTAAGTAAACTTTACTTAACCTTTTGGGCTTTTAAATAAAACATTATTTTAGGCCCGATGGACTTTTAATTATAATTATTAACATAATAATTATTCCAATTTAATTATTAACTTAATAATTAAATTATATAATTAACATAATTATATTTCACACACTTTAATTATTATTCTACTAGAATAATAATTCTACACTTTACAACTTGTAACTTTGTCGGGTTATAACCAACTTGGTTAATTTGTGATCTACACACTCTTATGCGTGTGACCCTCTAAGTTCATCTGACGTCAGCTGTGTTTTCATATGACGTGGGCACATAAGATCCTACAGTCTCCCACTTGCACACGCCACATAAAACACAGACAGCGGTTATGTGTCTAGCAACGTGCCACTGCCCCAAAAGTCAAATGAATGAACGCTCTTCAGCTTCAGGTTCTATTGACAACAATCAATGTGATGGATCAGAGTATCCTTTATCCCTTTGCTTCACGATATCTCAATATAACTTAAGGCATAGATCTGGCTCATCCTTGATTGTTCAATTATTATGTTCCTTGAATCAATCAATCTACTTGTGTACGACCATACATTTCTCATTTTAATATCATCGAGGGGACCAAAAAAATTTCTCATCTTGAGAGGAGCAAATTCCATATTGCATGCATATGACTCTTACATAGATCGTATTGCACCTAACATAGTCCTTATAATCACCCGGTTAAAGGCAATGTTAGATATATATCAAAGTACAACACTCCTTAAGCTCGAGGTCCCAATATACATCTCAAGTCAAAGGATAAAATGAATAAATATCATCTTCAAGATTCACTTTATGACGCCGATCTATCAAGTGATCTTGAAAACGGGTCTTCCAACACTTAAACCTACAAGTGCAAGTGACTTTGGTCACAACATGCTGGCCCAACTTGACCTTAACCAAACTTCATTATGATCTTAGGTTATCACCAGTCCCCCAGTGATAAGTGACCATGGATAGTTTAAACCATATCATATAGTTGTGGATCTAAACATGTTAACATAGAACACACTGGAATTAATGTAATTCCTCATACCCGGTATGCTAATAACGAGTATAGAATTTTATTGCTTAATCTTCCAAAAGGTCATATACTAAATTTACAGATCATTTGAAACACTTAAAAACCTCAAACCTATTGAGCTAGTGTGGGAATCATGCCTGCTACGACTCATAGGTGTAGTGAATGGATCTACCGGAATATCTTCCGAACAAACTTTAGAAACCTTCACACCTTCCCGATTGATCATCTCTCGGATTATGCGATATTTCCTCATAATATGCTTGGACCGTTGGTGTCACCTAGGTTCCTTAGCTTGTGCTATGGCTCCTTCGTTATCACAAAAGATCTTGATAGGCCCATCTATGCTAGGTACTACCCCTAGGTCTGTTATGAATTTCTTCATCCATACGGCCTCCTCCCGGTATACGAAGCCGCTAGGTATTATGACTCTGTAGTTGAGTCTGCTATAGGCTTTGCATGAAGCTCTTCCAACTCACAGCACCACCATTGACTGTAAAAACAAAACCAGATTGTGACCCGAAGTCGTCATGGTCGGTTTAGAAGCTAGCTTCTGATTATCCTCGGACACACAGATCTCCTTTTTCACCACCGTGTAGCCGGAACATACCTTAGTTCTTCTCAAGTACTTGAGGATATTCTTTACTGCTACGCAGTGAGCATCACAAGGGTTCGACTGGTATCTACTAGTCATGCTCATGGCATAAGATATGTCAGGTCAAGTACATATCATGGCGTACATTATAGATCCAATAGCGGAAGCATAGAAAACACCCTTCATGCGATCTATATCTTCCTTCCTCGAAATACATTGAGACTTGCTTAGTTGTACTACATGTACCATTGTCAAGTTCCCCCCTCTTGGAACTCTCCATCTTGAAGCGTTTCAAGACCTTGTCAATATATGTACTCTGGCTTAATCCAATTAAGCATCTTGATCTATCCCGATAGATCTTAATTCCAAGGATAAAGGTGGCTTCTGCTAGATCTTTCATTGAGAAACATTTCCCTAGCCAGGCTTTTACACCTTTTAGTGTCGGGATGTCGTTTTCGATGATTAGTATTTCATCAACATACAGAAGCTTTCTTGTATCATCTTCGTTTTTAAAAAAACCAAATTCTTTGATTTTCTTGTCAAAACAAAGATTCCAACTTCTAAACACTTACTTCAGTCCAGAAATGGATCTAAGCAACTTAACATTCTATTAGGATGCTTTGGATCTTCAAAACCTTCTAGTTGTAACATGTACACGTCCTCGCTTAGCGTTCCGTTAAGAAACGCGGTTTTGATATTCATCTGCCCTATCTCGTAATCCTGATATGCAGCTATAGCAAGAAAAATCCAAATGGATTTAATCATGGCTACTGGAGAAAAGGTTTCATCATAGTCTACACCATGAGTTTGTGTGAAACCCTTTGCTACCAACCTAGCCTTATATGTGTGCACGATCCCATCCATGACGGCTTCTTCTTGAAAACCCATTTTCTCCCTACGACTTTGCAGCCATTGGGTGCATCCACCAGATCCCATACCTGTTTATCAGCTATGGATTGAAGCTCGGATTTGATAGCATCATGCAATTTTTTAGATTTTGCACCTGACATAGCCTGTCGGTAGTTAGATGGTTCATCATCAACCGTATCGTCACAGCCAATTAGAAACCCTGAGAATCTATCTAGCTGTTGACGAATCCTTCCCGACCTTCGGGTTGTTTGTCTCTCGTTGGTATCCTTTGTATCTTGTTGAGGTTCAACATCTTGTTGAGCTCTAGTGTCAACCTGTGCATTAGGTGTTTCTTGAACTTCCTCAAGTTCCACCCTATCCTTATCGCTTGGCTTAGTTAGAAAATCATTTTCTAGGAACTCAGCCTTGCGTGAAATGAACACCTTGTTCTCATCGGGGTTGTAGAAATAATACCCAACAGATGCACTTTTCAGATCTGGGCTCCAGCTTCCTAGAAGCTTCTCGCTTAACATAAGTATCGCATCCCTAGACTCTCATGTAAGACAGATTTAGGATCTTTCCAGTCCATATCTCATATGGAGTCTTGTCGACCTTCTTGGTTGGAACATTGTTTAGTATTTTGGCGGTTGCTTGCAAAGCATATCCTCAAAAACTCATAGGCAACTTGGTATGACTCATCATTGACCTAACCATATCTAACAAGGTACGGTTCCTCCTTTCGGACACACCATTAGGCTGTGGTGTTCTTGGTGCAGTAAGTTGGGATACTATCCCACATTGCTAAGATTCTCCGTGAATTCATGGCTCAGATATTCACCACCTCGATCAGATTGAAGAGATTTTATCTTCTTGCCTAGTTGATTCTCTACCTCATTCTAAAACTCTTTGAAAACTTGAAAGCTTTCAGACTTGTGCTTCATTGGATAAACATATCCATATTTACTGTAATCATCAGTAAATGTAATGAAGTAGTAACAACCATTTCTTGTGGCTGGGTTGAAGGGTCCACACACATCATCATTTATCACTCCCAACATCTCATATGCCCTTTCGGGCTTTCCTTTAAAAGGAGCGTCAATCATCTTCCCTATTAAACAGGATTCACATTTATCAAAAGAATCATCCGTTGATTCCAATATCTCGTCCACTTGGAGCTTGTCAATGCGCATCTTGTTTATATGGCCAAGACGACATTGCCACAAATATGTTTGACTTAATTATACATCGATTTAGAGTTGAGATTACTATGAATATCTATTTCATAAATGCCATTAACTAGTCTGGCAATAAAATATCATATACCATGCAAACATGCAGAAATAGATCCATCATCAAGGAATTTAAACATAAATCCATCTTGTTTTTAATGATAATAGGAACTTAAAGAAAATCATTTTGTTTCAAGACTAGACCATTTGAAGGGTCATATCATATTTCCCTTAGGACACAACAACAACTCGTACCCCATTGCCGATCTTGAGCTCCAACTAGCATGGTCGCAGTTGCTTTTCACTTCTTAATCCCTATGGAGAAGCACATATGTGAACTCCACATCCGGTATCCAATACCCAGGAATCATAATCAGAAGTGAATAAATCGATAATAAACATCCCTGAAGGTCCGGCTATCATAGCTTTCTCCTTCTTTGCCTGAAGAACTGGATAGTTCCTTTTGGATGAAACTGAGTCCATGGGAATCATTCCCTCATTCTTCTTGGTTCGACTGGAACTTCAAGTCTTTGCCTTTCCTTTTCCAGTCATAACGTTTCCATCCCTCTTCTTTCTTATCCCTCTTTGTGTCTTGATCATCAAGACATTTCTGGCTTTTTCAAAAGTTTTCAGCATGTTATGCATTTTATGAAGAGATATGTCCAACCCATTCATGTGATATTTGAGCACAAAACTATCATATGATTTAGTCAAAGAGTTTAGGACATAATAGACCCCTAACTTTTGACCAAGAGTACATCCTAATCGAGACAATCGATCAATGTACCCTTTTATCCTTCAGACATGAGTACTGATTGATGTTCCCTCCTTCATCACACAAGCATTTAGTGATCGTAAAGTTCTAAACTTTTCAAGTCTTACCTGTAGTTCAAACATGTCCTTCAGGTTGTTCATAATTTTCCAGGCTAACCACTCCTCATACTCCTTCCGAAGTTCAGGAGTGATGGGGGCTAGCATAAGACAGGACACACTTAGAGAGTCTCTTTGGTACTTATCATAAGCAACGTGAGAACTTTCAACGTAAGCACTTTCTCGATTACTTAGAATTTCTTTTCGAATTTGTCACACCCCGCTTAAGCGGAAAACACGAGGCGTGATAGTTCAAGATTTCATAGCGATAGGGAAAAAATAACACCAATCATCCATTCAAATACATAACAAATTAAACCCGAAATTACATCATAGAAGTCTAAAGTTTAAACAAAATAAAAGAAATAAAGTGTCCAAACAAAACGATTTCAAATTTAAAACGTGATTGATGTCGATGCGCCCATATAACAAGCATTTCAGTTAATCTTTCTTACCCCTGAAATACATGATAAAAACAAGGTCAACTACAAAGAGTTGGTGAGTTCACAGGTTTTCCATAATATAAACATCTTTGCATAAATGAATTTTTGAGCAAAAATAACTTTTATGGCACTTAGTAAATCTTTAAATCTTAAAACGTTCGAGGCATTTTGTACTCTAATTTATAGTAAGCAATGAGCCACCACTAAACCTTTCGACCACAAAAACTCTTTTTAATTCTAACTTGCGGGGGGACTAAAACCCTACATATGTATAACCTTTATTAGAAGTATAGTGCACCCCTACTTGTAGTTTTTAGGTGAGATTGCTATCCGCACCCCTATTGTCGGTTTTTAGGTGGGATTGTTCGTCCAAATAGCGCTATCCACAAATACCCTCGGCTCCTCACTTGAGTTAATAGTAGTGTACCAATTTTATAAGACATTTTACTCAATACAAACTATTAGTGTACATGCCTTAGTGCCCATAACATAAATTTCAAAATATTTCACATTCGATAATGCAAATAGCTCAAATGTTTCACTTAATCATGCTTTTCACCCCAAAATTTATAAAACACTTTAAAAGAGGGGCTATGAATACTCACTTGATAGGAAAAGGCTCCGCTTAAAAACACGATACGTTCACTTGTCGGCCTAACGTTTTCCTATCAAAGTAAAACACCCAAATGGTCACTTATTTGTCTTAGGGTTGCTTATGAGGATGCTTATATTATAAGTCCTTAAATGTCCATATATGTGTAACTTGATTAACTATTAGTCCCGTCGTATATAATGCACATATGCCCTTTAACGTGATAAATTATACCGAAATGTACCATTATAGGCCTTCAATTGATCAAAGTTCATGAAATCAAGAATTTTAGAATTTCACTTTCTGGCAGAAACTTTAAGTCCTAAAAATGATCAAATTAGAGTAATATCCAGAATGACAAAATTCCCCATCTTTTTATACGTGATACATTACTGAGTTAAGGTCACTTCGACCAGTTTTCATGCTTTTTGGAAATGTGAAAATGGTTCAAACAATTTTTACAAAGTAATGGGTCACAACTGGTAAAACAGATTATACTCTGTTAGTAAAACAACCATTTAAGGAGTTCTACTAAATGTTTTTCAGAAATTCCAATTGGAACAGAAACCAAACACATAAAGGAAACTTTTAAAAAAAAAACTCATTTGGGATGAGTTATGAGGAAGATATGGCATGTTAAAGTTGCACGCACACATCTGTCATTAGTTGACAGATTGCACACTTAACTTACATAAATTGGTTGATGCCTCAAAACTTCATATGTTTTTGTGAAACGAAATTCATATGAACCCTAACTCATAAAACAATACTCCAGAAGAATAATTATGCATTATGGATAAATAATAAAAGGGATATTATGACACAAAGTAGGCTTTACCTACTGGTGGTTTTACTGTTTGCACCGCTAAAATGTTATGTGTGTATGCAAACTAAAACATTTTAGGTATGCAAACTGTGAATCCACCAGAAGATAAACCCCTACTTTTTGTGATAATATCTCTTTGATTAATTGTCCATATTGCATAATTCTTCTTCTGGAGTTTTCTTTAATGAGTTAGGGTTCATATGAATCCGGTTTCATTCAAAAATAAAAAGTTTTGAGGCATTAACCAATTTATTAAAGTTAAGTGTGCAATCTGTCAACTAATGACAGATGTGTGCATGCAACGTTGTGGTACCACATCTTCCTCACAACTCATTCAAAATGAGTTATTCTTCTCTTAAAAGTTTCTTTTATATGTTATGCTTATAATACAACTGGAATTTCTGAAAAATACTTAGTAGAACTCCTCAAATGAATGTTTTTTTACTAACAGGGTGTAATATGCCATACTTGATGTGACACACTGTTTTGAATAAATTATTTGAACCCATTTTATATGTCCAAAATGCATGAAATTTGGTCATAATGACCTATGTATCACATATAAAAAGATGGGAAATTTTTTCATTTTGGATGTTACATTAATTTGATCATTTTTAGGACTTAAAGTTTCTGTCAGAAAGTGAAACTTTGAAATTGTTTGATTTCATGAATTTTGATCACTTGAAGGACTATCACATTACATTTTCGGTATAATTTATTTCATTAAAGAGCATATGTAAATTATGTATAACGGGATAATAGTAGACCAAGTTGGACATATAAGGACTTATAAGCACTCTCATAGTAATCGTTAGACATATAAGTGATCATTTGGGTACTTTGCTTTGTTAGAAAAGCGTTAGGCCGTCTAGCGGACGTCTCGTGTATCTATTTGGAAGTTTTTTCTATAAGGTGAGTATTCATTGCCCCATTTTTAAAGTATTTTATACGTTTTGGGGTGAAAAACATGATTAAATGTAATACTTGAGTTATTTGCATTACCGAATGTGAAACATTATGAAATTCTTGTTTTGGGCACTAAGGCATGTACACTAATAGATTGTATTGAGTAAAATGTTCCAAAAAAGTCTGTACACTACTATTAACTCAAGTGAGGAGCCGAGGGTATATGTTGATAGCGCTATTGGACGGACAATCCCACCTAAAAACCGACAAGTAGGGGTGCGGATAGCAATTCCACTTATAAATTACAGGTAGAGATGCACTATACTTAAATTAAAGGTTATACATATGCGGGGTTTTAGTCACATTGCTAAAGTAAAATTAAATATAGTTTTGTGGTCGAAAGGTTTAGTGGTGGCTCATTACTTACTATTAATTAGGGTACAAAATGCCTCGACGTCTTACGATTTAAAGATTTACCAAGTGCCATAAAAGTTATTTGCTCAGTATTCATTTATGCAAAAGTTGTTTATAATAGTGAAAACCTGTGAACTCACCAACTTTTTGCAGTTGACCTTGTTTTTATCATGTTTTTAAGGGGTAAGAAAGGTTAATTGAAATGCTTGTTTTATGGGCGCGAAGACATCAATCACGTTTTAAATTTGAAATCGTTATGTTTGGACTTTTATGATGTAATTTTGGTTTTAAATTGTTATGTATTTGAATGGATGATTGGTGTTGTTTTTCCCCTATCGCTATGAAATCTTGAACTAATACGCCTCGTGTTTCCGCTTTAGAGGGGTATGACAGACTTGGTATCAGAGTCATAGGTTATATATAACGCTGGTTTTCTATAAAAAACAAATACTATAACCAAAAGTTTTCGAAAACTATTTTCCTAAACTAACTTTAATTTTAAAAAGCTTTCTACTGGTATAATGGCAATAATTGTCGACTTAGCATATTATAATTAGGCAAAGTCTGATCACCTATGTCTAATTTAATATGTATAATGAGGGACATGGAACAATTATATTGGAGTCGGTTAAAATAAAAGCTTCTTTCCCAAATGAAAAGCATGGTCATAAGTGTGAGTTTGCATAAGCATTTTATAGATTGTTATTTACTAAAGTACATTTAGTAATTAAATTTGTTACTATGGCAGTTCGATATGTCTCACTCATCCACCACTATTAAGTACTCTGCTGACTCCTCAGGCTATGTGACAAGTCAACCTAGGAGAGAACTTTTTGACTACTTTATTGGTTAAACTTGGAAACTTATTTTGGTGGCATGTAGCCCACTACTTAGAACTCTAAGATACTTGTTGTCTTTTGGGAATTATTTGAACCCTTTTTATATGTCCAAAATGCATGAAATTTGGTCATAATGACCTATGTATCACATATAAAAAGATGGGAAATTTTTTCATTTTGGATGTTACATTAATTTGATTATTTTTAGGACTTAAAGTTTCTGTCAGAAAGTGAAACTTTGAAATTGTTTGATTTCATGAATTTTGATCACTTGAAGGACTATCACATTACATTTTCGGTATAATTTATTTCATTAAAGAGCATATGTCAATTATGTATAACGGGATAATAGTAGACCAAGTTGGACATATAAGGACTTATAAGCACTCTCATAGTAATCGTTAGACATATAAGTGATCATTTGGGTACTTTGCTTTGTTAGGAAAGCCTTAGGCCGTCTAGCGGACGTCTCGTGTATCTATTTGGAAGTTTTTTCAATAAGGTGAGTATTCATAGCCCCATTTTTGACTACTTTATTGGTTAAACTTGGAAACTTATTTTGGTGGCATGTAGCCTACTACTTAGAACTCTAAGATACTTGTTGTCTTTTGGGAATTATTTTCTTTGGACATTGAAGTTATGTGATTCTAAACCTATGATGTGATGAATCGAGTGTTTTATATGCATAATTTAGTTAAGTAGACTCGGCACAATGAGTAACAGTAATATGACCCAACCTCAATATGAACCTATGCCTAAAGACAATGCCTTCGAGGAGAGAAAACTCAGAGATCGCATGACTTGTGCCTGAGCAACTCTTCGTGGCACCTCCGAACATCGTTAGTCTAATTCGGGAAACAAGCGAGGATCTGGAGCAAGTGGAGATAGGGAATGCACATACAAAGCTTTTAGGACCCGCAACCCGAAGGAATTCGATGGAATTGAAGGAGCTGTTGGATTACTGACATGGATGGAGAATATGGACTCCGTTCTCCACATCAGCAAGTACACTGATGGAAATAAAGTGGAGTTTGCCGCCTGTCTGCTACAAGGACGAGCATTGACCTGGTAGAACACCCAAGTGCAAACCCGAAAATCCTTCAAGAAGCAGTGAATTCGGCAACCAGACTCACCAATAATGCTAATCGTTTGGGAATGTTTGCAAAAGACAAAGCTCAAGGTAAGAGAAAGATGGAGGAACCTACAAGAAGGAAATCTGGAGGAAGAATGGATAAAAATCAGAAATTAACAAGGAACTATGGGATCCAGACACAGATAGAGGGGAAAGGAAAGGGAACATACCCTAAGTGTGATAAGTGTAATAACCATCATGGTGGAAGATGCATCATTTGCCTCAAATGCAACAAGGGAGGCCATTTTGCTAAGGATTGTAGGAGTGGCAAAGACGAACATGTCATGAGGGTGGAAGTCCTGATCATTTTCGAAACACATGTCTAAGGTTCAATCGAAGACCAAATACTAATCAAGCACGACCATCTAATCAAGGGAATCAAGGAGGTCAGGCAAGAGGTCGACTATTTGAGATTAGGGCAGATGAAGCAAGACAAAATTCGGACGTGGTCACAGATACGTTTCTTCTAAGCGATCATTATGCATCAATACTATTTGATTCTGGAGAAGACCGGAGTTATGTATCGCAAGAATTTAGGCCAAAGATATACTTAAGATCCCAAAAATTGAAAGAGGTATACGTTATTGAATATGCTAACGGGCAGGAATTTAGGGCCAGGGATGTAATTATGGTCTGTACCTTAAATCTTGGCAGTACGAACTTTAGTATAGACCTAATCCCAATCAAGTTAGGAAGCTTTGATATAATTGTGGGTATGGATTGGTTGTCTAAAAACCAAGTTGAAATTTGCTGCTCCAAAAAGATCATCCGAGTTCCACCACCCGAATGACAAATACTCGAAGTACATGGAGAGAAACCAAGAAGGAATATTAAAATATTGACGTGCATGAAGATGCGATAATGCTTAAAAAAGGACTGCATTGCGTTTTTGGCTCACGCTATGGATAAGAAGATCGAAGAGAAACGCATTCAGGATATCCCTGTAGTTTAGGAATTTCCAGAGGTATTCCCGGATGAGTTACCCGAACTTCCCCCACCAAGACAAGTTGAATTCCACATTGATCTAATTCCGGGAGCTGCGCCCGTGGCGAAATTACCTTATCGACTGGCTCCGTCGGGAATGCCGGAATTATATGAATAACTTCAAGAGCTGCTCGATAAAGGATTCATTAGGCCTAGCTCTTCACCTTGGGGAGCTCCAGTGTTAGGACCCAAACAATCAAGATATCAATATATGAAAAGATTAGAACAGTAATATGATAGCCAAATGTTGTATGTATTGATAGGATGAACAATATTACAAAATATGTCTTTACAAGGCTTATGGAAACGTTAGTTCTAACTATCTAACAAACTATCTATTTATACAAGAAATAGAAAGGCTAAAGTAACAAGACATATATGACGTACAAGTTTAGAACTTTCTTCAGATCTTCTTCAGAAGTGTCTTCAGAACCTCTTCAGAACTTCTGAAGTTGACACTTCAGAAGTTATGCCTTAGGATTTTGTCTTTTCTTCTGAGTTCTGAATCTTCATTCTTCAGATCTTTATACCTTCAGAACCCAGTGCATTTTGAAGCTATTATGATATCTCTAACATCCAGTCTTTGTTAAAAATAAGGATGGATCCTTTCGAATGTGCATTGATTATAGAGAACTTAACAAGCTGACCATCAAGAACCGATATCCCATTCCTCGAATTGATGACTTATTTGATCAACTTCAAGGTGCTACGTATTTCTCAAAGATCGATCTTTGTCACACCCCGCTAAAGCGGAAACACGAGGCGTGATAGCGCAAGATTTCATAACAATAGGATAAAAACAACACCAACCATCCATTCAAATAAACAACAGTTTAAGTTTAAAATTTTACATTTTGCATCAATTACAAGTTCTAACAAAAACAAAATAAACCAAGTGTTCCAACTAAACAGCTTTTAAAATAAACAAGATGGTTGATGTCGATGCGCCCACATAAAAGAAAGATTCGGTTAATCCTTTCTTACCCCTGAAAAGGATGATAAAAACAAGGTCAACTACAAAGAGTTGGTGAGTTCACAGGTTTTCAATATTTCAAAAATTATCAATTGTGTGAGTGAATATGAGCAAAATAAATTTTTGGCACTTATTGATATCTTAAAACGTTAAGGCATTACGTACTCTAATTTTTGTATATAAAGAGCCACCACTAAACCTTTCGACCACAAAATAATATTTTTAATTCTACCTTAGCGGTGGGACTAAAACCCCACATATGTAGAACCTTCGTTTTTATAGGTATAGTGCACCCCTACCTGTAGTTTCTAGGTGGGATTACTATCCACACCCCTACTTTGTCGGTTTTTAGGTGGGATTGTCCGTCCAAATAGCGCTATCCACAAATACCCTCGGCTCCTCACTTGAGTTAATAGTAGTGTACAAACTTTTATGTTACATTTTACTCAATATAACTATTAGTGTACATGCCTTAGTGCCCACAACATCAAATTTAACAAGATTTCATAATCATAATGACAATGGCTCGTAAAACACATTCAATCATGCTTTTCACCCCAAAACGTAAAAAACACTTTGAAAGAGGGGCTGTGAATACTCACCTTATAGCAACGCTCCGCAACGCAAAACAATACAGTCCGAATCTCCGCACAACGACCTAACGCTTCCCTATCAAAGAGTAATACTCAAAACCGTCACTTATAGGTCTAATACTACTTAGAGGTGAATAAATCTTAAGCCCATAAGTGTCTATATGTGTCCAATTATACAAAATGCCCATATGCTCATTAATATCGTAATTTATACCGAAAGTGATCTTATTATCCATCACATGATCAATATTTATAAAAATCAATTAAGTCCAGAATTTCTCTTCTGGACAGAAACTAATTGTCCTAAAAATGATCAGTTTTCAAGGGCTTCCAAAATGATCTATTTTGCTATATTTTTATATAAGATAAATTACTGAGTTATGGTTTTTGTGACCAAATTTCATTCCTTTTGGACATGTACAAGTGGTTCAAATAATTCATGCAAAATATTATATCACAACCGGTAAAACAGATTACACCATGTTAGTGAATCACTCACTTAAGGAGTTATACTCAGTGTTTTCTAGAATTTCCAGTTGGATTGGAATCATAACTCATAAAGGAAACTTTTGAGATAAGATTCACTGATTTTCAAAAAGTTATGAAGGAGGTATGACACTACAAAGTTGCATGCACAATTCCGCCATTAGCTGAAAGATTGCACACTTAACTTAAATAAATTGGTTAGTGCCTCAAAACTTCATATTTTTGCATGAAACTGGATCCATATGAATCCTAACTCATAAAATGAAGTTCTAGAAAAAGAATCATGCATTAAAGACAAATAACAAAGGAGATACTAACACACAAAGTAGAGTTTAGCTGCTGGTGGTTTCACAGATTTCACACCTAAAGTATTTTAGGTGTTTGGAGGGTCAAAACTCCATATTTTTTAAGTGATTCCACTTGCAAACTGAAGATAACTCATAAATATAACTCTCAAAAGAAGAGTCAACCTTTTTCATTGAGTTTTGAAAGAGATATGGCAATTTGAACATGCATGCACAAATCTGTCAGCTTTGGACAGATTGCACACTCATTTTGTTTTGAAGAGTTGAAACCTCAAATAACCATATTTTTGAATCTTGTTATGAGCATTTGGGGGTCAAAACTCAATGTTTTTGAGTGAGACCACTTGGATTAGAACCCCAACTCACTAAATAAACTTTTAGAAAGAAGATTCATGATATTTGAACATAAAAATTGTAAGAAATTGACGATTTACACACATGCATGAATCTTCCAGAACCAAAATAACCATTTTTGTTCAAGAACACATAAAATCATGATTTTTCCCCTATTCTCTTGAGTTTTATTTGTGTAGGTCATAGATTATCACCATTTTATAAACATTTTACATGTTTTGGTGTAAAATCTCTCCACAAACTCAGAATTTTTGGATATTAGAAGAAGTAGCTAAAAAAAATGTAAGAAAACTGGGGTTTTCACCCAAAAATGGTAAGAAAATGAGGGTAAAGTTGTTACCTTGTTTGGATGATGATTAGAGCTTCTAAATCCTTGTATGAACTTGATCTTGATGATGATTTGAAATGAGAAATGGCTGGAGTTTTTGTTTTAGAGAGGAAGAAAATGTCTCTTCACTTCTAGAGAGAGAGAGGTGAGAGCAAATTTTGAATTTTGAACATGCAAAATGAGGAGAAAAAATGAAAAAAAAAATGTATTTATATGGGGGTTTAGAGAGGAGGCCGGCCATGGGGGCCCACTCCTCTCAAAATCATATATTTGTTTCATAAATAAAATAAAACTCAAGCCCAATTAAGAATACAATGTTATTTTCTCAATTTTTGGCCCTTTTTCCTCAAAATGTAAGCCCAAAAGTGATAAAATTCTATAAAAATAGAAGTTTTATATTTGAAACATTAAAACTATATATTTTATATACATTGGGTATAAATTAGAGCATTTGGCACTGTATTGGAAGTTTCGGACAGTTACGGGTCGGAACCGGACATTTTTAAGCGACTACCGGAAATGCTAGGGGTTTTTCGGCCATTCTAAACCAACTATTTCTTAATCTTAAAATTTAAACTATATAAACACTAATAAACTTAATAGAAGCTAACCTGAAAGCTCGAATTTTGACAGTTGTCACAGTCTTCCCCCGTTAAAGAAATTTCGTCCCGAAATTTAAAAAGTGGCTTTCTCCGGGGTGTTTGTGAATAAGCTGGGATATTTTTGCTTCATCAAATCTTCACGTTCCCAGGTATATTCTGGACCATGTTTCGCATTCCAACGGACCTTAATAATAGGGATTTTACTGCGCCTTAACCGTTTAACTTCTCGGTCCAAAACCTCAACTGGTTCTTCAACGAAGTTTAACCGATCGTTAATCTGAACGTCGTCTATGGGTAACATCAACGTTTCATCTGCTAGGCATTTCTTTAGATTCGACACCTGAAATGTGTCGTGGATTGCGCTTAGATTTTGCGGTAACTTCAACTTGTACGCCACTGGTCCGATTCTTTCGAGTATTTCGAATGGACCAATGTATCTGGGACCCAGCTTGCCTCTCTTCCTGAAGCGTACCAGTCCCTTCCATGGGGACACTTTTAATAGCACTTTATCTCCTACTTGAAACTCCAACGACTTTCTCCGATTATCCGCATAACTTTTCTGACGGTCTCTTGCCGTCTTAAGTCTTTCTTTGACGATTGAGATCTTGTCAGTGGTTTCCTGTATAATATCCGGCGTTGTCAGCTGTCTATCTCCGATTTCCACCCAACTAAGCAGCGATCTGCACTTACGTCCGTATAGAGCTTCGTACGGTGCACATTGTATGCTGGTATGATAGCTGTTGTTATAGGAGAATTCAACAAGTGGCAGGTGGGTATCCCAACTTCCACCGAAATCTATTGCGCAAGCCCGTAACATATCCTCTAGCGTTTGAATAGTTCTTTCCGATTGTCCATCCGTTTGAGGATGATAGGCGGTGCTATAATCCAAACGTGTACCCAATGCCTTTTGGAGTGATTGCCAAAAACGCGATGTAAATCGTGTATCTCTGTCCGAAATAATGGAAATAGGCACACCATGACGTGTAACTATTTCATTAATATAGATTTGCGCACGCCTTTCCGTACTGAAATCTTCGCGAATGGGGATGAAATGAGCCGATTTGGTAAGTCGGTCTACTATAACCCATATTGTGTCGTGCCCCTTTCCAGTTCTGGGTAATTTAGTTACGAAATCCATTGTTATTTGCTCCCACTTCCACTATGGTATTTCAGGTTGTTGGAGTAAACCAGATGGTTTCTGATGTTCAGCCTTTATCTTAGCACAAGTCAGGCACTTGCTTACGAATACAGCAACATCTTTCTTCATTCCCGGCCACCAATAATACTCCTTCAAATCCTTATACATTTTATCTTCTCCTGGGTGAATCGAATATCTGGATCGATGGGCTTCATCCAAAATGGTTGACCGTAGATCACCAACCTTCGGTACCCATGCTTTATTCTTGAAGTAATACACACCATCCTCTTGCATTTCAATTTCTTTCTCTAAATGTTGCAAGGTTTCATTCTTCCTATTTTCTTCTTTTAAAACTTCTCTTTGTGCTTCAATAATTTGAGTTTTTAAACTCGTCTGGACCATTACTCCCATAGAACATACTCTTGTTGGTTTTACTCTTTCCTTTCGGCTTAACGCGTCGGCTACCACATTAGCTTTTCCCGGATGGTACTTTATTTCACAGTCGTAGTCACTAAGTAGTTCCACCCATCTTCTCTGCCTCATATTGAGCATTTTCTGGTCAAGGATGTGTTGGAGGCTTTTATGATCCGTGAAAATGGTGCACTTGGTGCCGTATAGGTAGTGTCTCCGCATTTTGAGTGCGAACACCACCGCCCCTAATTCCAAATCATGAGTGGTGTAATTCTTCTCGTGAATCTTTAGTTGTCTCGAAGCGTATGCAATAACTTTGTCTTTTTGCATTAACACGCAGCCCATTCCCTGATGTGAAGCATCACAGTAGACTACGAAGTTTTCGACTCCTTCAGGTAGAGCCAGAATTGGTGCGTTGCATAACTTGTGTTTGAGCGTACGGCGGGCTTCTTCTTGTTTCTCTCCCCAAATAAACTTTTTATCTTTTTGTGTTAGAGTCGTTAGTGGTTGCGCGATCTTAGAGAAATTCTCGATAAATCGCCGGTAATAACCTGCCAATCCCAGAAATTGTCGGATCTCGGTCGGTGTCTTTGGGGCTTCCCATTTCTTAATGGCCTCAAACTTAGCTGGATCAACTTGGATCCCCTTTTCATTCACCACATGGCCAAGAAAGTGTACCTCACGAATCCGTAATTCACATTTAGAGAATTTCGCGTACAACCTCTCGTCTGCGAGCAATTCCAATATCAACTTCAAGTGTTGCTCATGCTCCTTTTTGTCTCGAGAATAAATGAGTATATCATCTATAAATACGATCACGAATTTGTCTAGGTATGGTCGACATACTCTATTCATCAAATCCATGAAGACTGCCGGTGCGTTTGTTAGACCAAATGGCATGACTAGGAACTCGTAGTGACCGTATCGAGTCCTAAAGGCCGTCTTGGGGATATCTTCTTCTCGCACTCTCATTTGATGATATCCAGACCTGAGATCGATCTTCGAGAAGTACGTTGCACCTTGAAGTTGGTCAAACAAATCATCAATCCGGGGAAGAGGGTATCGGTTCTTAATTGTCAACTTGTTGAGTTCCCTATAATCGATACACATTCGAAAAGATCCATCTTTCTTTTTAACAAATAAGATTGGAGCTCCCCAAGGTGAAGAGCTGGGTCTGATGAATCCCTTATCGAGTAACTCCTGAAGTTGTTCTGACAGTTCCTGCATCTCAGATGACGCTAACCGGTATGGTGATTTCGCCATGGGCGCAGCTCCAGGAATTAAATCGATGTGAAATTCAACTTGTCTTGGCGGGGGTATTCCAGGCAAGTCGTCTGGGAATACTTCGGGAAAGTCCCGAACTATAGGAATATCTTGAACGCGTTTTTCTTTAGCTTTCTTATTCTTAACGTGACCTAGAAAGACAATACCGTCCTTTCTCAAATGCTTTCGCATTTTCATACACGTTACTATTTTAACACTCCTTCTAGTTTTCTCGCCGTGTACTTCGAGTTTTTCCCCTTTGGGTAACGGAACTCGAATGATCTTTTTGGAACAACAAATTTCAGCTCGGTTTTTGGACAACCAATCCATACCCACGATTATGTCGAAACTTCCCAATTTAATCGGTATTAGATCTATACTAAAATCTCTATTGGCCAAACTTAAGGTGCAGTTCATTAATATGTCTTTAGCCCTACATTCTTGTCCGTTGGCATATTCAATGACATATATTTCTTTCAATTTACGAGGTTTTAAATTTATCTTTGATCTAAATTTCGTCGCCACAAAACTCCTATACGCTCCCGAGAATCAAATAGTACGGACGCATAATGATTATTCGGAAGAAACGTACCCGTAACGACATCCGGGTTTTGCCTTGCTTCCTGCTGCTCCAATCTCAAACACTCGACCTCTTGCCGGACCTCCTTGATTTCCTCGGTTGGCCGGTCTTGCTTGATGAGTGTTCGGTCTCTGATTCCATCGTGGACATGTATTCCGAAAGTGATCCGGGCTTCCACACTCAAAACATGCCCGCCTTCCTGTGCTCCTGCAATCCTTGGCATAATGACCTCCTTTGTTGCATTTTTGACAGATAATACATTGTCCGGTATGCTGTCTATTGCATTTGTCACATTTGGGATAAGGTCCTTTCCCTTTCTCTCGCAGGTTGAGTTTGAATTCCGTAGTTAACTCGTAGTTCTTTGTTCCTTGCTTGTCCTTTTTCCAAACTCGCTTTCTCATTGGTTCATCCATTTTCTCTTCCCTTGTGCCTTATCCCTTACAAACAATCCCGAGCGAGTAGCATTGTTTGTGAGTCCGGTTGCCGAACTTACTGCCTCTTGTAGAGTTTTTGGGTTTGCTGAGGTAACATCCCCGCGTATCTCCGGAGATAATCCCCAAATATACCTATCAACGCGGTTCTCTTCAGGCGTTACCAGATGCGGTACCATTTTTGCCAATTCATGAAATCGGGCTGTGTAGGAGTCGATATCATTCCCTCTCATTTCATGATTCCACAATTCCACTTCCAAATTTTCCGAATTTCGCTTCTTGGGCGGTATTCTTCTTTCAACATTTTCTTGAAATCCTCCCACGTAAGATCGTTAGCGACTTCTCGACCACGGGTTTGTACTTGTATATTCCACCATGTTAACGCTCGTCCTTGTAATAAGCATGTAGCAAACTCTACCTTCTTACCTTCGGTACATTTGCTAATATGGAGCACAGACTCCATGCTCTCTATCCAAGTTAATAATCCCACGGCTCCCTCAGTTCCATGAAATTCTTTAGGGTTACAGCTCCTAAAGGATTTATATGTACATTCTCTGTTTCCCGACCCTTGACTGTTGTTTTGATTATTGTTCAGGCCAGCTGCCACTTGACTAACAATGTTCGGAAGTGCAGCCATGAGTTGTTCGGACACAAATCTCGCAACTTCGGAATTCTTTCTTCTTGGAGGCATTGTTCTAAACACGATTTTAAATTGAGTTTTAGTCAATTTTGTGTTACAATGGCCATTATAAATCTACTTACTAAATCATACACATCTTATAACATACATCCAATACTACTCACGAACACATACATTTCAAAACAACATGAGATAAATAGATAACTTACATAATTATCAAAAATAAACCAAAGTAATTCAAACATAAGTTTTAAAGTACAACCCAAATAACATAAAATTGTTTAATCTTAAACATCTAGGCTACAAACCTCAAAAGCAAATATGGTCCTCCAAAAGATTCTTAATAACAGAAGTTCCCTAATGGATCATTACCCAAATCAATACTCCTATCATCACCATCAGTGCTCCTAATGCCCAAGACAGATACGTGTACAGCCTCCGAGTAGCCCTCCCGGCCTCATGTGCGATCACCCTGATCCCCGTAGTGATCTCATCCTGAGTGTGCAAGACTGTAAGAATGCTTTCTAAGGCCTGCTTAATCTCTTCTAGTCTATCTTGCTATCCCTGTATCTGAACCTCCAATCCTGTGACCCAGAGGTTCTCGGTTGCCGTCATCCCTTGAGGCTGCATCTCTGGAACTCTCACGGCCGGAGACGGAGGCGTCACGCTTCGCGATCGAGATCGCGATCCAGCTGGTTCGCCCGACGGGTCGGACGGAACCGTGAATACCACCCTTCGGCCAGGGGAGGACACGCTTTCGGGCTGTCCGAATAGTCCTTGGTCCGCGTGACGGTCCAGCCACATCGACCGGAGGTGGCGCAGGTACAGAAATCTCCACAGAAGTCTCTCGGGTGGCCGCGTCACTTTCCTCAGACGGATCACTCTCTTCAAGCATGGGCTGGTTCCTCCTAGGGAGGCTAGTAAAGTACCCGGATTCGTCGGGGGAGTGATCGGGAGTGGAAGAAGAGCTAGACATTTTAAACTGCGGCAGTAACAAATTTAATTACTAAATGCACTTTAGTAAAAAAAAAAATTAAAATACTTATGCAAACTCACACTTATGACCATGCTTTCCATTTGGGCAAGAAGTTCCCAATATAATTGTTCCATGTCTCCCCTACACATATTGAATTAGACATAGGTGATCAGGCTTTGCCTAATATCAATATGCTAAGTCGACACTTATTCCAATTATACTAGTACTTTATAAAAACAGTTTTCGAAAACTTTTGGTTATAGTATTTGTTTAGAAAAACCGGTGTTCTCTATAACCTATGGCTCTGATACCAAGTCTGTCACACCCCGCTAAAGCGGAAACACGAGGCGTGATAGCGCAAGATTTCATAACAATAGGAATAAAACAACACCAACCATCCATTCAAATAAACAACAGTTTAAGTTTAAAATTTTACATTTTGCATCAATTACAAGTTCTAACAAAAACAAAATAAACCAAGTGTTCCAACTAAACAGTTTTCAAATAAACAAGATGGTTGATGTCGATGCGCCCACATAAAAGAAAGATTCGGTTAATCCTTTCTTACCCCTGAAAAGCATGATAAAAACAAGGTCAACTACAAAGAGTTGGTGAGTTCACAGGTTTTCAATATTTCAAAAATAATCAATTGTGTGAGTGAATATGAGCAAAATAAATTTTTGGCACTTATTGATATCTTAAAACGTTAAGGCATTACGTACTCTAATTTTTGTATATAAAGAGCCACCACTAAACCTTTCGACCACAAAATAATTATTTTAATTCTACCTTAGCGGTGGGACTAAAACCCCACATATGTAGAACCTTCGTTTTTATAGGTATAGTGCACCCCTACCTGTAGTTTCTAGGTGGGATTACTATCCACACCCCTACTTTGTCGGTTTTTAGGTGGGATTGTCCGTCCAAATAGCGCTAACCACAAATACCCTCGGCTCCTCACTTGAGTTAATAGTAGTGTACAAACTTTTATGTTACATTTTACTCAATATAACTATTAGTGTACATGCCTTAGTGCCCACAACATCAAATTTAACAAGATTTCATAATCATAATGACAATGGCTCGTAAAACACATTCAATCATGCTTTTCACCCCAAAACGTATAAAACACTTTGAAAGAGGGGCTGTGAATACTCACCTTATAGCAACGCTCCGCAACGCAAAACAATAAAATCCGAATCTCCGCACAACGACCTAACGCTTCCCTATCAAAGAGTAATACTCAAAACCGTCACTTATAGGTCTAATACTACTTAGAGGTGAATAAATCTTAAGCCCATAAGTGTCTATATATGTCCAATTATACAAAATGCCCATATGCTCATTAATATCGTAATTTATACTGAAAGTGATCTTATTATCCATCACATGATCAATATTTATAAAAATCAATTAAGTCCAGAATTTCTCTTCTGGACAGAAACTAATTGTCCTAAAAATGATCAGTTTTCAAGGGCTTCCAAAATGATCTAGTTTCCTATATTTTTATATAAGATAAATTACTGAGTTATGGTCTTTGTGACCAAATTTCATGCCTTTTGGACATGTACAAGTGGTTCAAATAATTCATGCAAAATATGATATCACAACCGGTAAAACAGATTACACCATGTTAGTGAATCACTCACTTAAGGAGTTATACTCAGTGTTTTCTAGAATTTCCAGTTGGATTGGAATCATAACGCATAAAGGAAACTTTTGAGATAAGATTCACTGATTTTCAAGAAGTTATGAAGGAGGTATGACACTACAAAGTTGCATGCACAATTCTGCCATTAGCTGACAGATTGAACACTTAACTTAAATAAATTGGTTAGTGCCTCAAAACTTCATATTTTTGCATGAAACTGGATCCATATGAATCCTAACTCATAAAATGAAGTTCTAGAAAAAGAATCATGCATTAAAGACAAATAACAAAGGAGATACTAACACACAAAGTAGAGTTTAGCTGTTGGTGGTTTCACAGATTGCACACCTAAAGTATTTTAGGTGTTTGGAGTGTCAAAACTCCATATTTTTAAGTGATTCCACTTGCAAACTGAAGATAACTCATAAATATAACTCTCAAAAGAAGAATCAACCTTTTTCATTGAGTTTTGAAAGAGATATGGCAATTTGAACATGCATGCACAAATCTGTCAGCTTTGGACAGATTGCACACTCATTTTGTTTTGAAGAGTTGAAACCTCAAATAACCATATTTTTGAATGAAATCAGATGCATATGAAAGGTAACTCATTAAGCTAACTTCCAGAAGAAAAATCAAGTGATTTGGAGGAATATTCAAAGAGTTATGGTCGTTTAAAGTAGGGTTTACCTACTGTTGAACTTCCAGATGCACATGCATCTTGTTATGAGCATTTGGGGGGTCAAAACTCAATGTTTTTGAGTGAGACCACTTGGATTAGAACCCCAACTCACTAGATAAACTTTTAGAAAGAAGATTCATGATATTTGAACATAAAAATTGTAAGAAATTGACGATTTACACACATGCATGAATCTGCCAGAACCAAAATAACCATTTTTGTTCAAGAACACATAAAATCATGATTTTTCCCCTATTCTCTTGAGTTTTATTTGTGTAGGTCATAGATTATCACCATTTTATAAACATTTTACATGTTTTGGTGTAAAATCTCTCCACAAACTCAGAATTTTTGGATATTAGAAGAAGTAGCTAAAAAAAATGTAAGAAAACTGGGGTTTTCACCCAAAAATGGTAAGAAAATGAGGGTAAAGTTGTTACCTTGTTTGGATGATGATTAGAGCTTCTAAATCCTTGTATGAACTTGATCTTGATGATGATTTGAAATGAGAAATGGCTGGAGTTTTTGTTTTAGAGAGGGAGAAAATGTCTCTTCACTTCTAGAGAGAGAGAGGTGAGAGCAAATTTTGAATTTTGAACATGCAAAATGAAGAGAAAAATGAAAAAAAATGTATTTATATGGGGGTTTAGAGAGGAGGCCGGCCATGAGGGCCCACTCCTCTCAAAATCATATATTTGTTTCATAAATAAAATAAAACTCAAGCCCAATTAAGAATACAATGTTATTTTCTCAATTTTTGGCCCTTTTTCCTCAAAATGTAAGCCCAAAAGTGATAAAATTCTATAAAAATAGAAGTTTTATATTTGAAACATTAAAACTATATATTTTATATACATTGGGTATAAATTAGAGCATTTGGCACTGTATTGGATGTTTCAGACAGTTACGGGTCGGAACCGGACATTTTTAAGCGACTATCGGAAATGCTAGGGGTTTTTCGGCCATTCTAAACCAACTATTTCTTAATCTTAAAATTTAAACTATATAAACACTAATAAACTTAATAGAAGCTAACCTGAAAGCTCGAATTTTGACAGTTGTCACAATCTTCGATCGGGATATCATCAAATGAGAGTTCGTGAAAAAGACATTCCTAAGACAGCCTTTAGAACTCGTTATGGTCATTACCAGTTCCTAGTTATGCCTTTTCGCCTAACAAACGCACCAGCAGTCTTCATGGATTTAATGAATAGAGTATGTCGACCGTACCTAGACAAGTTCGTGATCGTGTTTATAGATGATATACTCATTTATTCTCGAGACAAGAAGGAGCATGAGCAACATTTAAAGTTGATACTAGAATTGCTCAGAAACGAAAAGTTGTATGCCAAATTCTCCAAATGCGAATTCTGGATTCGCGAATTCATGTTGATCCAGCTAAGATCGAGGCCATTAAGAAATGGGAAGCCCCGAAGACACCAACCGAGATCCGTCAATTTCTTGGGTCTGCAGGCTATTACTGGTGAATTATCTCGAATTTGTCTAAGAACGTGCAACCACTGACGACTCTAACTCAAAAGGACAAAAAGTTTATTTGGGGAGAGAAACAAGAGGGAGAATTTCAGAAACTCAAACACAAGTGATGCAATGCACCGATTCTTGCTCTACCAAAGGGAGTGGATAACTTTTTATTTTATTGTGATGCTTCGCATCAAGGATTGGGATGCGTATTGATGCAAAAAGACAAAGTTATCGCATATGCATCAAGGCAACTTAAGATTCACGAGAAGAATTTCACCACCCATGATTTGGAGTTAGGAGCGGTGGTGTTCGCACTCAAATTATGGAGAAATTATTTTTACGACACTAAGGGCACCATTTTCACCGACCACAAAACCCTTCTACACATTCTTGATCAGAAAATGCTGAATATGAGGCAAAGAAGATGGGTTGAGTTGCTTACTGATTATGATTGTGAAATAAAGTACCACCCAGGGAAGGCTAATGTAGTAGCGGATGAATTAAGCAGGAAAGAATAGGTAAAGCCGACGAGAGCACGTGCTATGGGAATGATGGTTCAAACGAGTTTAAAAACTCAAATTTTTGAAGCGCAAACAGAAGCTTTAAAAGATAAGAATTTGAAGCATGAGACCCTGCATCGCTTAGAGAAAGAATTTGAGTTACGATCAGACGGAGAGCATTACTTTAAGAACAGAGTTTGGGCACCAAAGGTTGGTATACGATCAACCATCTTGGGTGAATCCCATCGATCAAGGTATTCGATTCACCCAGGGGAAGATAAGATGTACAAGGATCTGAAGGAATTCTATTTGTGGCCAGCAATGAAGAAAGATATTGCTTTGTATATAAGCAAGTGCTTAACTTGTGCTAAAGTTAAGGCCGAACATCATAAACCATCTGGTCTACTTCAACAACCTGAAATTTTCCAATGGAAATGGGAGCCAATAACCATGGATTTCGTAACCAAGCTACCCATAACTGGGAAGGGACACGATACTATATGAGTTATAGTTGATCGACTTACAAAATCAGCTCATTTCATTCCTATTTGTGAAGATTTCAGTATGGAAAGCCGTGCATAAATTTACATCAATGAAATAGTTACACGTCATGGTGTACCTATTTCCATTATCTTAGATAGAGACACTCGTTTTATATCACGATTTTGGCAGTCTCTTTAAAAGGCATTGGGTAAACATTTTGGATTATAGCACAGCCTATCATCCTCAAACGGATAGACAATCGGAAAGAACTATTCAAACGCTAGAGGATATGTTGCATGCGTGTGCAATAGATTTTTCTAGGAGTTAGGATACCCATCTACCACATGTTGAATTCTCCTATAACAACATCTATCACGCCAGCATTTAGTGTGCGCCGAACGAAGCCCTATACGAACGTAAATGTAGATTGCCGCTTAGCTGGTTAGAAATCGGAGATAGACAACTGACCATGCCCGATATCATTCAAGAAACCAATGATAAGATTTCAACCATCAAGGAAAGACTCAAGACAGCAAGAGATCGTCAGAAGAGTTATGCGGATATTCGGAAAAAGCCATTAGAGTTCCAACTGGGTGATAAAGTGCTTTAGAAAGTATCGCCATGTAAGGGACTAGTACGCTTCAGGAAGAGAGGCAAGCTGGGTCCCAGATACATTGGTCCATTTGAAATACTCGAAAGAATTAGACCGGTGGCGTACAAACTAAAGTTACCACAGGAATTGAGCGCCATCCACTACACGTTCCATGTGTCAAACATGAAGAAATGCCTGGAAGATGAAACATTAGTTCTACCCTTGTGAGATGTTCAGATTAACGATCAGTTACATTTCATTGAAGAACCAATCCAAATCCTTGACCGAGAAGTCAAACGGTTGAGGCGCAGTAAAATGCATATTGTTAAAGTTCGATGGAATGCGAAGAGTGGCCCAGAGAATACTTGGGAATGAAAAGTTTTGATGAAGCATAAGTATCCTGACCTGTTTGCGAACGCCCCGGAGAAAGCTAGTTCTTAAATTTAGGGACGAAATTTCTCTAACAGGGGGAGACTGTGACAACTGTCATATTTGAGCTTCCAGTTAGCTCTTATTAAGTTTATATTAGTGTTATATTAGATAAATTATAAGATTGGGAGTTAGTTAGATTAAATTGGCCGAAAAATTTCTATAGTTACCTGTTGGTCCCAATAAGGGTCTACAAGAGTTAAATATTAAGTAAACAGTTTGTAGAAGGTGGGGTTGAATACAAACACACAGATTTTAGTTTTTAAATGAGTTTATAGAAAATAAACACATTTACAGTTACAAGCGGAATTAGAACAAGTTGAAAACTTATTCTATTGTAACTAAAGAAACACACAGTTTGATGCACAAGAAGATGAAAGAAAGAATACAGAAGGTATAGGCTAGAAGGAAGCATGCATGAAGATGAAGAAGATATCTTCATCTATTTATACCGGCTTGCATTTAATGCAAAGCAAAGGTACATGCCACGTGTCAAGCTTGGATAGGAAGCTTGTCCTTGTAAATAAGACAACCATGCTTTTGGCCGAATATGAACAGTACCGTATCAGATATGATGGGGACATAAGAGACAAGTCGTATGTCCTTTTCTGACATGGTTATAGGTTTGACTATTGTGCATCTAGGATAAGATCAAACTTTAATCTTGCAGAGGAAGCTTTATTTGATCGCTGACACTAAATGTTCAAGGATGAACTTCAGTGTTGCTGAGGCTTCACAAGACTTCACACTTTGAGTAGATAATCACTGCTATCGCTGAACTGCTTCAGGTCACTTAGCTGATTATCTCTTTCTTCAGCTTTGGTCTTCGACTTTCACTGAATGGTCTTCTGGTGTGATAGCTGATCTTCAGGTCTTCAGAGATAAGCTTGTTGATCCTTGATCTTCAGCGATCGCTGATGGTAATCAGCGTATGCTATCGCTGAATTTGATCAGAAGCTTATCTAAGTAATTTCACTAAGTATAGCAAAGGAATCATATTCAAATCACTGAGAGAAGTTATGATCAACAATCTCCCCCTATTTGATTATGATTAAGCAACATAGGAAAATTGCTTTTAAAAAATTAGCAGGGACTTATAAAATTTAAAATAAATTTTCTAAGTACTAATCTGTAAGATCTTTTTCAGCTAATCTATTATCTGAATTGAGTTTCATTTATAAGGATATAAAATCACAATTTTTACAAGTAGAAGAGCTTAAAGTACATTCACTGATTGAATTTTCAGAGTGAAGGTTCAGTGAGCTAAGAAAAGTTAAGAAGATAGAACTCTTATGTTCATTGTCCCTTTTTACCTTTTTTCAGGGATCTTTTCAGTACGAGATGGAGTAAAGTACTCGAGTATATTTCATTAATTATAATCTGAAGATATTACATAGAAATGAAATTACAATCATTAAAGTGAAAGTACATTTACACTGAAGAAAATATTACAAAGGAATAAAAAGCTACTACCATTCAGAGAGGCTCACATTTCTTCTTTGTAACTCATGTTCAAAAAGCATCTTCTGTCTGATTACCAGAGGGTCATTAGACCAGCAGTAACAGTATAAGATTTTTATGAAACGAGTAGGGGCCTTATGAAGTTCCTTGTCTCTGTTCTGGATGGCCTTGTCATTCTTACATATACCTTTGGACCACCTCTGTTGGAGTGTCGCCCTTGGATAGTTGTGTGAATGATTTTGGAATCAGATCTTCGAAAGTTCAGCATCTTTGTGCACCAATCCAGTTCTTTGTCTTTCTGAGTTGTGGCTTCAGTGGTTAGTGCAGTGAGAATCTTCTGTTGAGCGAGAATGGGATCTACATTCAGGTTTTCTTGTACAAGTTCTTTCTGAGCCAGAGCTGCAGCGAGCCGTTCACTCTTTTCTAATTGTTCTTTTGCTGCTTTGTCTCTTGCTGAGTCTTCCCTAAGAATCTTCCTTGCTAAAGCAAGATCATTCTCAGTTTGCTTTATTTCTTCATCTCTGATCCTCTGAGCTTCCAAAGCTTGTTCTCTCTCTTTTTTGGATAAAAAGTAGAATTCATCTACCATCCTGATTGGTACAGCGTTTATTGGGTCTTCATGGGGTAACCTTATTCTTTTGGATTCGAATTCCCTTAGGAATTTTATTCGCCTTTCTTCCTCTTCAGGCTCGCTTATAATCTTCTTCTGAACCCGACATCGAGGAATGAGGCTTTCTTCTTCCTTAGAGTCAGTTTCAACTATGTACATAAACTGCTCTTTAGAAGAAGGTTCCCTCCTTGTGGATGAGTCCTTTGGGGGACAGGGATCACTGAGGGAAGGAGAGAAAGGAGATTTATCAGAGAGAGGGTTTGAAGGAGGAAGGGTTATATATGGGGATTCAGAGAGAGGAGTAACATAAGGGATAAGCTGAAGTGATACCTTATCAGCGGTCTCCCCCTCTGATATAGGGATGGTGGCCTCAAGATCAACCACTTTGGCTGAAGGTCCAGCTCCGTCCCCCAAGGGCTCTAGCTGAGATGTGCTTGGTCTGGATAATCTGAAATGCTCCATTGCAAATCCCAAGTCATCATCATCAGCATCATCATCATCTCCAAAGTGAGGGATGTGTTCCTCTTCTTCTTCTTCTTCTTCTTCATCATCCTCTTCTTCATCATCACCAACAAACCTTGCAGAAGGTTCTGGTCTTTGAATGTAAGGAGAGATCCTTTCATCTGGAAACCGTCAATTGTGCTCGCCGATAAGTTCGTCAGCGAACTCTTTGGCCACCTTCTCCCCCTCAATGTTATCATGGGGCAGAACGTGGACCATCAGAGTGCGAACATTCGTGTGCACGACTTCAAGCATGGTCCGATCAGCAGCAGCAAATGAGGGACCAGTCTCACTGAGCCTTGAGAGAGCGTGCATTATGTCAGACTGAGTCTTTTGAATAGACTCGAGAACAGTGGCCTGAGCATCAACCTTTTGCTCAATGTTGATGAGGGATTGGTGAAGGTCCTTGTGGTCGTCCTTCAGAGTCTGAACATCAGACACCAAGTTGCTGACATTTGTCTTCATCCCTGGAGTGCCAGCAACCTGCCAGAAAATCAACTCCGTAGAAGTTTGCAGTGTGTCCAGCCTGGCTCTGGTGAGAGCACACTCATTGACCAGATGGTCAATGGCAGGGAATGAGGGAGCAGGCAGGGACACAGAAGGCAACTCAGTGACCCTGGGTGGAAGCTTGGGGGCAAGGTTCTCCATCTTGACATCCCTGAGCTTTTTGGCACTGGGAGGGCGCTGAGGAGACTTCATCGCCGTCTTCGAAGTGGTGGTGGTGGTGGTCACTGTCGCCGAGTAGACAGCAGTAGTGGCAGCAACTGATGACGTTGACAAAGAGGCGAGAAAAGAATCCGGATCAGATGATGGATGAAAAATAGCATTATTTTCCTTGAGAATATCATGAGGATTACTCTCAGGGATTAGTTTTGTAGAGGTAGTGTCCTGAGGATCACTGACCAATGTCTTAGAGTATCGGAAAGAGATACCCTGAGGTCCTTTTAAATTGGCTTTCCAAAACTCAGATTGCCTAAACAATTTTGAGGTTTGGACTTCGTGCATTTCAGCATTATCAGAGATAGGGACAACTACCACTGAGTCACTTGCTGATGTGAGGACCAAAGAAGTAGAGATGGAAGAGGTATAGAAGGCAGTGAAAGTAATACCTGATCCAGCTTCAGCAGAGCTGGCTATAACACCTTCAGAGACCTTAGTCCCTGATGGTGGTGGTAGTGATGATGAAGCTTCAACGGCAGCAGAAACCGTTGGAGTGGCTGTGGATGAGGGTGGTGATTAAAGTACAGCCAAATCAGAGAGGATGGTCTGTTGAGAGACCACCTTCTTAGGCTTCTTTAGTGCGATGGTCTTTTTATGACCATCAGTGGGGGTTTTCCTCTTAGCAGCAGTAGTGCCTTGGGTACTCACTGAGGGGATGGGCAGCGAGGAGGTCATTAAAAGAGGTGCTCCTATAAGTTGTTGCATATAGGGAGTGAGAGGAGCATCACCTGGACGTTCTTCCAGGTCCAGGGACTTCTTCCCTACCTTTGAGAAGGCAAAATCACCGACTTTCGGGTAGCTCTCCCCGAAAGCCTCTTCAAGGATGGTGGAGAAGAAACGGGGGTAAGGGATAACATGATGTCTGGTGGAGGCGTTGAAGCGGCTGCACATATCGCTGAAGATGTAGTCAGCGTAGTTCAGAGGATGACCTGTGCAGAGAGAGAAGGCATGGTCTTGAAAATGTTTGCTCGCCTGATCGTGGGAGCCAACCTTGGACCCTAGGCACTGAATGACCTGGGTGAAAACATACTGCCAGCGAGCAAGGAGTCGCTTCTTTTCCATCTTTGAACCCACCGTCTTCAATGAGGGGTTCTCCTATTTGTAACCAATGGAGTCCAAGAAACCATCTATCTGCTGCTTAGTTGGTTCAGCACCCCATTGCACACCCTTCTGACGTTGAGGGAGTCTTAGTGCCTTGCGTACGAACCCCGCTGTGAACGAGAAGAAGCCAAGTTCAGGGATTGTGAAGGCAATAGCAGGAAGGACAGTGCCTTTGTCTGTTTTCAGAGTGGTACATTGCGCCGTGTACCAGAGAGCCTGAAGGTGAGAGGCAATGCCCACTGGGTTGTGGACGAAGGCATACATCAGAGGGCACGCCTTGAGGAAGGTTGCAGCGTCCTTGAACTGAGGGTGTTAAGAGGGAATGTCCACCAATGCAATGTAATTGCATGGCTTGAAGGTTGACTTTTCCAGCTCAAATTGACAAGTTGGTGCGGCGACCAACTGGGTAGCAGCAACAGGTTCAGCGACGTTGGAAGCAGAGGCCATTTCTTTAGCAAAAATGGCAACACCGAAGAGATAAATCATGGTTTTAATACATGAATGTATAAACCAGAGTTTTGGTATAAAAAGTACCAAATGTAAGAGAAAAGAAACAAGTATTTTGATGAACAATATCAAAATGCTTGTTGGCAATAATAAAAATTTTAAAGGTAAATTAAAAAATCATAAAACAAAAAAAAATTTGTTCTAAGAACAGGGTTTTGAAAGAGAAAAAACTTTTCACTTTAAGAGCAAGATTTTATTGTTTTTAAGAATGAAAAAGATAAGAAAGGTGAAACTAGTTGTTTCCAGTTCTTGATATAAGGTTTAGATCAAACCTTAAACGTGTGAAGGAGAAAAACGCACTTGGTGTTCTTGGAGAAAGCTTGAAGAATCGAAGGTTTTCTTTGCCTTTGGGAAGTTATGAAAGCGGAAGGAACAAAGTAAGGCAAAAAGAATGCTTAAATAGCATGAGGAGAGAGAAAGAGAGGATTGCTAAACGACGGTTTTAGCTTTTCTTTTAAAAATGATGACCTAGCGCACGTTCCAAGAAAGGAGATGGAATGGATACGTCGTGGTCCGTCGTGTGTCAGAAAAAGGTCTAACGTGTCCTTTTCTTTTATTTTTCAAAGATCATAATGATGGTTATCCATAAGGAAGGTTTATCATTAATAATTTTAGAAAAATCTTCATCACTAATAATAAAGGATTGTCAGTGAGAAGTTTTAAATAAGAGAGACATTCTTTGTTGAGAAAGGATAACAAAGAGTGTTAAGAGATTAGAAGATAATACCTGAGGAGATGGCCTAGATATCGCTGAATCAGAGTTCAGATAATGGAAAGTTTGAAGGCTTTATTTGTAATCCTTTGTTGGTCAATGATTAATAAATTATTCAGCGTTCAACATGCCAAGTTCCCTGATGAGTATATTGAATCTAGTTTCATCAAGAGGCTTGGTGAAAAGATCAGCGAGCTGATATTCAGTAGGAACAAAATGGAGCTCAACTTCACCATTCATCACATGATCTCTGATAAAGTGATATCGGATCTCAATGTGCTTGGTTTTGGAGTGAAGTACAGGGTTGTTAGCAATTGCTATAGCACTTGTGCTATCACAGTATATAGGAATTTTAGAGAGCTTTAGATCGTAGTCTCTGAGTTGATTTCTCATCCAAAGGATTTAAGCACAACAACTACCAGCTGCTACGTATTCAGCTTCAGCGGTGGAAGTGGACACTGAGTTTTGCTTTTTACTTGTCCAACTTATTAACTTTCCACCTAGCAGCTGACACCCACCAGTGGTGCTTTTCCTATCAATCTTACAACCTGCAAAGTCAGTGTCAGAGTAACCAATAAGATCAAATCCTGAGCCTTTGGGATACCAGAGATCAAGATTTGGAGTTCCTTTCAGGTATCTGAAGATTCGCTTTACAGCGATTAGATGGGATTCCTTTGGTTCAGCTTGATACCGAGCACAGAGACAGGTAGGGTACATGATGTCTGGTCTACTCGCTGTAATATACAGTAGAGACCCAATCATTCCTCGATAGGCAGTGACATTGACTGGTTTCCCATTGGGATCCTTGTTTAATGTCAGAGGAGGCGCCATAGGAGTCTTCATCGCTGAGCATTGACTCATATCAAAGTTATTCAGCATGTCTTTAACATATTTGCTTTGACAAATAAAAATTCCTTTGTCAGATTGCTTAATCTGCAAACCTAGAAAATATGTTAGTTCACCCATCATACTCATTTTATATTGTTTTTGCATTCTTGCAGCGAAACGAGGGCATAGTTTGGGTCTTGTGGAACCAAAGATAATGTCATCAACATATATCTGAGCGAGAATCGTATGACCTTTTTATTTTCTTAAAAACAGAGTTTGCTCAATTTTTCCACGAACAAATTTTTCTTTAAGAAGAAATTTAGAGAGGGTATCATACCAAGCTCTAGGAGCTTGTTTTAACCCGTAAAGAGCTTTTTCAAGTTTAAAAACATAACCTGGGTGGTTAGGGTCTGAGAAACCAGGAGGTTGTTCAACATAAACTTCCTCCCTGAGTTTTCCATTTAGAAAAGCACTTTTAACATCCATTTGAAAAACTTTGAAGTCTTTGTGGGCAGCATAAGCTAAAAAGAGTCTTATGGCTTCTAAACGAGCTACAGGGGCAAAGGTTTCATCATAATCAATTCCTTCTTCCTGTCTATGACCTTGAGCAACAAGTCTAGCCTTATTGCAAATTATAGTCCCGTTTTCATCTAGCTTATTTCTAAAAACCCATTTGGTTCCTATGACGGTTTTATCAGAGGGTCTACTAACAAGATTCCAAACTTTATTTCTACGAAATTCAGTCAGTTCTTCTTGCATAGCTGAAACCCAGCTAGGGTCAGAGATAGCTTGATCTATCTTCTTAGGTTCAAAGAGAGAAATGAAGTTAACGTAAGGACAGATATTACCTGTACCTCTACGTGTTTTGATACCTGCAGTGGGATCACCAATAATCTGATTTACTGGATGGTTTGCAGTCCATCGCTGAGCTGGTGGTTGAGGAGAGAGATCAACAGCAGATTCAGCGACCTGTTCTTCTGATTCTGGAATAGGACTTGTTTCAGCAACAGGTACTTCATTTAGAATTAATTCAGGGGATTGATTTTCAGAAGAGGTTTGGTTATTCACAGAGGAATTTCCAAGAGATGAATCAGCAACAGGAATCTGATTTAAAGGAGTAACATTTATCCCTGAAGATGGATGATTGTTACTTGTTGAGTTTACAGGGATTTCATCATCACATGCATCAGCTGGAATTTGATTGCTGAAGTATGTTTCAGGTTCCCCATAATGAGATTCCATCCAAGCATTCAATTCTTCATCATCATCAAGATTATGAGAAGGATGAATGGGACGAGATTCATCAAAGTTGACGTGCATAGATTCTTCAACGTGTTGTCTTCTTTTATTGAATACTCTGAAAGACTTAGATACAGAGGAGTATCCAAGAAAAATACCATCATCAGCTTTGGGATCAAATTTACCCAAATGATCCCTGTCATTCAGAATGTAACACGTACATCCAAAAATGTGAAAGATATTTTAGAGTGGGTCTTCTCCCATGAAATAATTCATATGAAGTCTTCTTGAATCGCTTAACAATCAGGGATCGATTCTGAGTAAAGCACGCTGTATTGACAGCTTCAGCCCATAATTGAGTTGGAAGACGCGATTCGCTGAGCATTGAGCGAGCTGCTTCAATTATAGTTCGATTTCTTCTTTCAGCAACACCATTTTGCTGAGGAGTTCTTACTGATGAGAAGTTGTGAGAGATGCCTTTTTCTTCAAAGAAACTAACCAAAGTACTATTTTTGAATTCAGTACCATGATCACTTCTGATGGAGCGAACAAGTAAGTTGTTCAGTACTTCCATTCTATTGATAAACGAGATTATCATTTCAGGGGTATCACTTTTGGATCGAAGGAAGAACACCCATGTGTATCTGGAGTATTCATCAACAATCACTAAAGTGTATTTCTTTCCAGAGAGTGATTGGATATTGACAGGTCCAAAGAGATCCATGTGGAGTAGCTGAAGAGGAGTGGTCACTGAAGAAACTTGCTTTGACCTGAAGGAGGCTTTTGTCAGCTTTCCCTTCTCACACGCTGAACAAAGAGAATCATTTGTAAATGTGTGATTAGGGAGGTCTCTGACTAAGTCTTTTTGAGACAATTCATTTATCGTCTTAAAGTGGAGATGAGAGAGTCTTTTATGCCATAACCAGTTTATGTTTGGGGATGCTTTAGAGATGAAGCACACGTTCTTAGAGTGAGAACTATTCATGTTTATGACATATACGTTTTCAACTCTTTTGCCAGAGAGGGCAAGCTTATTATTTCCTTCAGTGACAGCACATCTATTCTTTAGGAATAGAACTTTGAAGTCTTTGTCACACAACTGACTAACGCTCAAGAGATTGTGCTTTAGTCCCTCAACATAAGCAACACGAGAAAAAGATGTGGCTCCGTTGGACAGAATTCCATAACCTTTAGTGTATCCTTTGCCATTTCCACCAAAGGTCACTGATGGACCAGCTTCTTTTTTGTAGTCAGAGAGCAGAGATTTTCTGCCAGTCATATGCCTCGAGCATCCGCTATCAAGATACCAGATACCATTGGCACTCTGCATACAACAAAAGATTAATTGTTTAAAGGTACCCATATTACTATGGGTCCTGCTTGGTTAGATACAGGATTGGCGGATGTACTACTAGCTGAAGAACTCTCTTTAGTGGATATCTTCACCTTAGTTGGTTTAGCAACTTTGGTGGATTTCACTCTCGCTGAATTATCAGCTTGAGCTACTTTCTTTCCATGAGCTAGTTTATCAGCTCCAGTAGCATTAGGACACTTGCTTGCAATGTGGGTTGTTTCACCACAGTGAAAGCATTTCATATACTTAAAAGGTTTGGAGATAAGAGAGGGAGCAGGAAGTTTCTCAGGGATAGGTCCAAGAATTTCTTTATCCATGGTCCTTGGAGGTATTATAACCTTGTCAGGGGTAGGAGTGAGATCGATTTTAATCTTGGGAGTTGGTCTCTAAGAATTATCAGGGACGTTCTTCCCAGATTTAGAAATGTTCTCAGAGGACTTCTGGTTCTTATCTAGAGTTTTCTTATTCTTAGAAACATGGTCAAGAAACTTGTTTTTGATCACCTTCTTAGAATAATCCACAGGAAGCTTCTCTTTAGAGAAAGAGGGAGAAAAAGTTGAAGAAGAAGGATCAGGGATAGAGGAGACAAACATTCCAAACTTGAGCTTAGAACGATCATTCTCTGATTCTTCCTTTTCAGGATTATAGCCTAACCCACTTCTCACTTTCATAGGAATTTGGGCATTGATGATCTCATTGACTTTATCAGAAGCGTTACACCATCCTTCGATGGTTGCCTTTTCAGACTTGAGATCAGCGATAGCCTTTTCCCTATCAGCGATAGCTTGTTGTTTCTCAATGCTTATTGTTTGATTTGCAAAAACTTGGTCTTTGAGAGAATCCTCAAGTTTGGAAAGTTCTTTGATTCTTATGTGGCAATTTTTTAATTTTTCAGATAAGTCAGTGTTAATTTTCTCAACTTTTATCTTTCCATTCAAAGCGTTGTAAAAATCAACAGTCATTGCATCGAGAGCCGACAAGTTATCTTTTTCAGAGAGTAAGGAGTCAGAGGGAATGTTTACCTTAGTAGACGGAGAATCAAAAGAAGAAGTTTCAGAGACTTCTTCAGCGTCCTCTATTCTTGCCATTAGACAGAGAAAGGCAAGATCTTCTTCATCTGAACCAGACTCTTCAGAGGTCTTGGCCCAGTCTTCTTCAGCATCCCAGTCAACTTCTTCAGCAACAAGGCCTTTGCCTTTTTGCTGGTTTTTCTTCATATCTCTATATTTGTTTTTCATTTTCAAGTACTTCTCCTATTTATCAGAGGTATGGGAGGTAGTGGGAGCAGCAACTTTCTTCGACCTGCATTCACTTGCAAAATGGCCCTTTCTCTGACAATTGAAACAAATCGTTGAGGCTTTTTCAGCGGGCAACGTTTTCTGTTTTTCAGAGTCAGAGAGGTTAGAAGATTTTCGAAAATTGCTCTTTCTAGAAAAGCTTTTAAAGTTATTGGTTAAAAGAGCTAGAGAGTTATCAAACTCAGAGATGTCAGCATCAGTGAGTTGATCTTCTGAATCGGTTTGACCTAATTCAGTTATGGAGGTGATAGTAGAAGAAGAACCATTTTTAGAAGAAGTTCCTTCAGAAGTCACAAGTGCTAAGGAAGTACTTTTAGCACCTTTGAGTTCGTTAAGAAGGTTTTTCCTTAGAAGTTGGGATTGTTCCTCATTTAAGAGCATACCATATAATGCACTTAATGACAAAGTTTCAAGATTCTTTGACAGTTTTATACATGTAGTGTACACTGCTCATTGATCGGGCAATGCCTCCATGAATTTTGTCAGAATTTCAGCGTTTGAATATACCCTATCGATTGATTTAAGATCAATCAGTAGACAGTTAAATCTCTGGTGAATTTGAGAGAGAGATTCACCCTTTTGATACATAAAGCTCTCGTATTTTCTTACAAGGTTTATGCATCTAGTTACTTTAATCTCAGAAGTTCCTTCATATTGGATACATAGAGTATCCCAATGGCTTTTGAAGTTCTCATTTTCATTACAGAATGATATACTTCATCAGGCAAAGAATTTGCAATTATAGATCGTGCTTTCGCATCAATAGCAACTTTTTTCTTGTCTTCCTCAGTCCATCGATCTGGAGTTTTTACAATACTCCTTTCAGCGACGGATAGGGTAGTAGCATTGGCAGGTACAGCTACTACTATGGCTGTAGGAACGAAAGGTCCGTTTTCTACATAGTATGGGATCTTAGGATCAGATCCCTCTAGAAAAAGTGACATTCTTTCTTTCCATAAAGGGAAATTATCATGGCTGAACCTTGGAAATTTAGCTAAAGATCCGTTATCGTTGTAGTTTGTATTAGGGTTTGTCATTTTAAAATATGATCTAAAGAAGAATATTTTAAAGAGAAAGATAACAACACTGCTCTGATACCACTTGTTGGTCCCAATAAGGGTCTAAAAGAGTTAAATATTAAGTAAACAGTTTGTAGAAGGGGGGGTTGAATACAAACATACAGATTTTAGTTTTTAAATGAGTTTATAGAAAATAAACAAATTTACAGTTACAAGCGGAATTAGAACAAGTTGAAAACCTATTCTATTGTAACTAAAGAAACACACAGTTTGATGCGCAAGAAGATGAAAGAAAGAATACAGAAGGTATAGGCTAGAAGGAAGCATGCATGAAGATGAAGAAGATATCTTCATCTATTTATACCCGCTTGCATTTAATGCACAGCAAAGGTACATGCCACGTCTCAAGCTTAGATAGGAAGCTTGTCCTTGTAAATAAGACAACCACGCTTTTGGCCGAATATGAACAGTACCGTATCAGATATGATGGGGACATAAGAGACAAGTCGTATGTCCTTTTCTGACATGGTTCTAGGTTTGACTTTTGTGCATCGAGGATAAGATCAAACTTTAATCTTGCAGAGGAAGCTTCATTTGATCGCTGACACTGAATGTTCAAGGATGAACTTCAGTGTTGCTGAGGCTTCACAAGACTTCACACTTTGAGTAGATAATCGCTGCTATCGCTGAACCGCTTCAGGTCACTTAGCTGATTATCTCTTTCTTCTGCTTTGGTCTTCGACTTTCGCTGAACGGTCTTCTGGTGTGATAGCTGATCTTCAGGTCTTCAGAGATAAGCTTGTTGATCCTTGATCTTCAACGATCGCTGATGGTAATCAGCGTATGCTGTCGCTGAATTTGAACAGAAGCTTATCTAAGGAATTTCACTAAGTATAACAAAGGAATCATATTCAAATCATTGAGAGGAGTTATGATCAACATTACCGGTAATTGCTTAGAAAGTCCGGTTCGATCCGTAGTTATCTGAAACGTCCTATATAGTGCCAAATGCTCTAATTTATACCCAATTTATATAAAATACATAGATTTAGTATTTAAAATATAAAACTCCTATTTTTATAGAATTTAATCACTTTTGGACTTATATTTTGCGGAAAAAGGCCAAAATTGAGAAAAATGACATTTTAATTTCATTTTTGGCGTTGAGTTCAATTTTAAAAAAAATTGGGTTGGAGTGGGGCCCATGTACATCCTTTTTGGGGTTGACTTCTTAAGTAGCCATTTCAGAAGTTATGCCTTAGCCTTTACTAGGCTTGTCTTCTGGGTTCTGAGGACCCAGTCTTCTTTTGAAGCTACTTCTGAT
Source organism: Silybum marianum (assembly GCA_036898165.1). Lineage (NCBI taxonomy): Eukaryota > Viridiplantae > Streptophyta > Magnoliopsida > Asterales > Asteraceae > Silybum > Silybum marianum. Next base: position 26,505,751 of record CM072533.1, on the reverse strand, counting down.
ATCTATCAATCTCCCCCTTAGCTTCAATAGTTCAAATCATAACTCCAGAAGTTTAAGATTTGTCTAACATCCTTCAGAATAAGACTTATGTATTCAAGAATTGATACAATAATTCTGAGCATCTCCTGAGCAAGTTTTCAATATTTATCCCATTCTTCATCATTTAGATTCTTTTGCATTTTATTTTGTATTTTTACCAACTTGTCTCTTATGGCCATTAAAGTTCCATTATAGCATTTATGAAGTTCTTCAAATCTGATAAACAACAATTCTTCAAAACACTTGCAAACAAATCCTGGAGGCTGAATAACCAGGGTGCTTCTTTTGAGATTATCTATGTTTGGCAATTTGAAGTTTGATCTACTCAGATGAACTTTTTCCTGATTCAGAACATATGCAAATTGGAAATCAGTCTTTGCAGCCCAAATAAATTTTCTTTAGAGACCATCTCTAAGAACTGGGAAAGATTTTATGAATTTAGCAATAGAGTCATGAAAGGGATAGAGACTTCTATAGACTCTAAGTAAGTCTCTAAGATGTACATTCTGAAAATCAGCTTCTGAGAATGTAGAGATCTCACCATCCTTTCTTCCAATAGTGAAAAAGGCATACTTGTAATTTTTCCTTGCCTTTACATCTGCAGTGATCACCTTCACAATTGGGATTTTTTTCCTAGATTCATTTATAGGTATTCTGATCTTCCTAATTATATCTGAATTCCATTCCTTCCATCCAAAACACTTCTTAGTCCAGCAGTCAATGTAATTAAACTTCTGTTCATACTTCATGAACATTTCTGGATGAAATTACTCAAGGAACATTGTGAAAGCATTTTCTTCAATCCTTTGTTCTTGCAAATGTTCAGATTCAGAAACTTGTGCAACAGGAGCAATTTCTTCAGATATATGTTCAGAAACCTTTTCCTTTCCTTTCTTTTTCTCTTTAAGGCTTTCTTCTGAACTTACAATCTTCTGAAGCTTCAAGATTTCTTCTCTATCTTGTTTCTTGGTGTGAATCTGAAAGTCATATACATTGCTCAAAATATAGTCAGCTCCTTTAATTTGGTTTATTTTTCTACGCCCAGCAAGATAACTTTTTCTGATACTTTCTCTGAAATTTATTGTTTTCTTGATCAGATAGACAATTTCTTCTTTTATATCAGATGTAGTGACAAACCATTCAACATAATTCAGAAGCCAGTTCAAAGTAGAAGTAGAGTACTTTGGTATATCAGATACAATGAAAGTTCTATAGGTTCTTTCTACTTCATACATGAAACCTATATCTGGATTTGTAAATACTTTAGTTAGCCTAGCTCTTTCAATACTAACTGGCTCTAAAAGATTCACTTTATGTAATCTAAATTCCAAGGCTAGTTGAAAATCATGCTTGATCAGATTTCTGATATAAATTCCCAAAATTCATCTAAATTCTGCAACAAGTTCATAATCTTCTCTTTTCACACAGAAAGCTAGAACTGCAAGTTTGTCTTGTAACCTCAACTTATAAAAATCAAATAGAGAGAACTCAGTTAGAGTAGCATCTCTTCTTTCAGCTCCCAACTTCACAATATAAAGATCATCTACAAATGTTTTAGTAAAGCATCTGATCTTCTTGATTAAAGTAGAATCATGTAGGTCTTGAATTCCATACTTTTGAACAAATACCTTCACCTTGGAAATGTAGTCTTCAGACCATTCATCATTAAGAAAATCTTCAAGGGTTGCATGCTTCAAACTTCTTATGTACAAATTAATGTAAGTATCTTCTGGAAAGATGAGTTGGCTGGCTTTAGAAATATCATATAGATTTTCTCTTCTATACACTTGATCAATAACAGGTTCTTCAAGTAAAGGCAAATTGATCAAAGGAATAATAATGCAGGATCTGAATCTAACTTCCAATTTCTCAGAAAATGCCATCAAAATCACATCTAAGACTTCCACATCATGCATATGACATAAGTCTATCTCTATGTCAAAATACTTAGCTGATTGATTTACAAATTCTTTGAAGATATCCAATTTGTCATCCAAGAATCTACAGTCCAGATTCCTTGGACTATTTAGAATTAAATATACCCAGCAGAATTGGCATATTAACCTCCAAAGGTTTTCAGAAACTTCTTAACTATCCAATCTATTCAGATTTTGTGGTTTCCAAATCACCACTTCTCCATTCTCATTTATCTCTTCTTCAACATTCTCTTCCATCACTATATCATCTTCAAATGCTATAACATCTGAAAGATCACCAGGTTCTTTAAGAGCTTCTTCAAAAGCTAAATATTCATTCAACATCTCTTCATTTGAATCTGGAATAACATCTGTATCTTCTGAGCTTATATTCTTTTTAGAATCATGAGACACCTTTTCAGTCTCATATCCTTCTTCAAATTGTTCTTCAGTAGTGAAATGTTCAGCCTCTTAACCTTTTGTTTCAGAATGTAATATATCTTTAATGGCTTCAGAAAGTCTGTTAACATTTTCACCAACATTCTGAACTTGTTAAGAAGATTTTGTGGTATCTCAACATCTTCAGATACTTTCTGTTTCTTCTCCCCCTATTGATTATCAGGATTCTGCTCATCAAGACTTCTCTTGAAAGTATCTACTTGAGGTCTGCACTCTAAGACAGAGAGTCTATCACTTAATGAAGATTGAGTATTCTGAATTGAGGAAAGTTGATTCAGAATCTGAGAAATGTCATCCTTGGTAGCAAAACTAGAAGAATCTGGTAGAATAGAAAAAGTAGAAGGCATGTAAGTCTTCAGATAAGATACATTGGAAACAACTTCAGAGAAGGCAATCAGAATAGCTTGTTTGAAAGATTGGATATCATTTGAAGTTGATAACTGAAAATTATGCAACTTGTTCACCACTGTTTCCTCCTGCTTATCCAACCTATCCTTCATCACCTTTTGTGATTTATCCGTCAATTCCTTGATGTCCTTCTGAATCTTTGCAAATTCAGAAGTATAAAAATCCTTGAATTCTGAGAATTCAGAAGATGTGGGAAAAGGCCCAAGATCAACAAATGGTCTTGTTTGCAGTCATTCAGAAGAAGGATGGCCTGTAAATGGAACTTTTGTGATGTTCACCCCACCAGGACTTCCAACCAATCCTTGATATCCTGCACTAGGTATATCTATGGTTGTTGTAGCAATGTGACAAACAGTTCGCATTTAGTGGTTTAGAAGGCTCAATGTTGAGTGGACTCTCAGACTCAATGTGCTCAAAACTGTGAAGGGGGGGACATATGTCCTTTTGTTTCAACAATAGGTTCATCCAAATGGGAACCTATTGGTAAATTAGCTGCTTGCCCCATATTTGATAGTGAAACACCCTTCTGTTGAGAGATAGGTGAGTGGTTGGAGGGGTTAACCAGATTTGTCAAGGGCTCATTGGATTTTTCAATATTACCCACCAAAGAGTGTGGAGTAATAGATGATGTGGGTGCCCGACATAGAATAGTTGGATCACAGGTTTGTTTTTCTTTTACCTGTGTTCTCCCCTCTTCAATTCTTTTTCTTACATTTCTACCCAACCTCTCATTTACATTTTTCCTCTTCATACCATGAGGTTGTTCGCCCCGATGAACAGCCTCCCCACTCTGCCTAGGAATTCTAGACACCTCATGATGCTCACCACTAATGTTGGAATCAGGGGAAGAGACTACTAGTTTAGGTAGTCCCATTGATTCATAATACTCATTCAGAAATTTATTTGATGGTTTTACATATGCAAGCAAGTAATCTGGTAGTGGTAAAGGATTGGGAAATTGTAATTTAGCACTTGGTGGCCTGAGATTATCCATAGAGAAAAGTGGAACATGTACCTCATGAGTTAATACAGGAATAGCAGGAACAGCTTTCATGGCCCCTTTGATAAAGGTTTGAAAAAATCTATGAAATGGTATGTAGTTGTAAGTAGATTTCTTCAAAACTGCAGATTTGAGTTCTTAAAAAATGAGTGAAGCATAATCATAATGCTTGTTGAAAGCCACACCATGAAAAATGATCCTTCCATTTGTTGATGCTTGATCCAGACTTAAACTTTTCCCAGACAGACAAGTGTTCAGAATAGTGAATAAACAATACCAGATTGGGGGTAAACACTTCCTTCTGAATGAGCTTAAAGCATTCAATTGTTTGGAATAGCCTAACTTCATAAAATCTGAGATCATCTCAGAAGAGGATGGATAGGATCAAATGAAATTTTCCCAACAACTTCATCATCCTCTGGAAGAAAATGGATATTCCTAACATCTTCAACCGAGATACAGACCCTGTAGCCGTGTACATATGAGGAAATATCATCTGGCTCTTCATCTACTGCAGCGTGAAACCACCATTGTTGTAGATATGAAGCAGGGACCAAGAATTTTATGGATAGCAGAGATCGAAGTGGATGTTTCTTCAAAATATCAATCAAAATCATTTGATCTTCATTGAAATCAGTAGACTTAAGGTTCAGGGTGCAGTTGTTCATCTTGATGTCAAGTAATTTCTCTTCAGGAACATATAATTTGGAAAAATCAGGGCCATCACTGCTTTGTGCACGAGAGTGAGAGTCAGCAACACCAACATTCGATTCAGAAGCCACTTCAATAGGCTCAATTTGAGTTTCCCCAATTTTGTCAGTGCGCGGGTTAGGGTTATGGTTAGGGTTTGGGTTCGAAGGACCAGCTTCAGAAATCACAGTACTAGCAGTATCTTTCAGGATTTGTTCATCTTCTAGATTGATCTCCATTAATCCAACCATTATCTTCATGGGAACGATTTTGAATGAATCATCACTTGAGGATCCATTACTATCACTAAAGCAGGATTTTGCAGATTGAACATTCGAAGTCGACATAGTTGAAAATGAGGAAAAATTTGAGTTTGAATGAAGATCAATGAACACAGAGAGATTTCGGAGGGAAAGATTGCTAAAAGTGAAGACGAAGATGAATCCATGGATTATAAATGTCTGGATAATCGTGGATGGACACGTGGCCGAAAGTAATTGTGATTAGAGTAGTAATCATCATTTATTCTGATAAATGAACCGTTTAATCGACGTGTTTAAGGATTGACCAATTAAATTAAAACACGTGGGACACGATTAGTCTTTACAACGGGAAGAAAAGTTCTGAGAACAAGTTCAAAAACTTTAGAAGAAGTTCAGAACTTCTGAGAATAAGTTCAAAAGTTTGAATGAAATAATTCATAAACACTTAAGAACTTTCGAAATAAGTTCAGAACTTGAATTTTAATAATTCAAATCCACGAAAATCATTTAAATCTACAAACTTCTGAAAAATATTAAACATTTCAATAGTTCAGAAGTATGTTTGAACAATATGGAAAAAGGTTTATGTTCAGAAGTTTGTCCATATTTCTCAGATTTGTAAGGTTTGATGTGTTACCCACCATTTCAGATCTTGAATGTTATAGGAGAGTACTAAAGACATGGATTTGAGTATGACTCCCCCTTGAATCAAGAATAATTATGATTCTCCCCCTTAAACAATGTTAAACATCAAAGTTGTTAGAGATAAAAGATAAAGAAATGAAAAAAAAAATTGCCAGTATTGTAAGACAATCAATTTTTGGAAATTAAAAAGAAATTATGCCTCTGAATCATGAAATATAAAGTTTTGAAAACATAACTACAGAAATTCTGAAGCTAAGATTTCTCAGAAATTTGATGGAATAGACCTAGAACATAATTTTTAACTTTTAATTGATGCTTAATACTTACACAGACATATTCATCATCCCAAATTTACTTATCAAAAAATTAAAACGTTTTTCATCAAGTGCTTTGGTAAATAAATCAGCCAATTGATAATCAGTCTGAACAAAAAACAATTCAATATTACCTTTTTCAACATGATCTTTGATAAAATGATATCTTACATCAATGTGCTTAGTATTTGAATGTTGATCAGTATTTGCAGTAATTGTTATGGCACTTTTTGAGTCACAATACTGAGGAATCTTTTTGAATGTGTAGCCGTAGTCTTTAGTTGTGTTTGCATCCAAATAACTTGTGAGCAACAAATTGCAGCAACAACATATTCAGCCTCTGCAGTAGAAGTTGAAACGCAATTCTGCTTCTTTGAAGACCAGCTCACAAGTCTATCACCTAAAAATTGACATGATCCAGATGTACTTTTTCTGTCTAGTTTGCAACCACCGTGATCTGCATCTGTGTAAGGGGAGAAGTGTGCGTTCTCAAAAAATTTGTAAATCAATTTCTGTCTAGTTTGCAACCCCAGACCCCGCAAGGGCGTTACCCCTTGACCCCCGTGCTAAGTCGTAGGAGGGGGACATTGTTCATCAAAGAGATTTCACGAATCATATATAAATCATTGTTTTTCATCACTTGTTTGTGATATATTTCAAGCTACTTTCAAGCTACTAAGTTGTATTGATATTTTTATCATGGCCCTATAATTTCATTAAAGATCAATTTTTTCAAGCTTGTCAGCAAGTCTTCAAAGTTTGACTATATTTGTCAAAGTTTCATGTATGCTATCTAAAGAGCCAGATTTGAAAAGTTTTCAGAATTTGGATGATTAATTCAGTATTTGGTTTGGAGATTAGAAGTATGAGCTCAGCAACCATTGAGTGCTTGCAATCTATGTTCTGAATTGATCACTTAGACTACAGAGTTCTTGCAATGATTGTTCTGCATTCCATTCTCAAGATGCTAGACTGCTGAGTGTCTTCAATCATTTTTCTGTTCTGATCAAGCAGAAGTTTGAGTGTCCACAATCAGTGTTCTGGCGAATTTATTATGTGTTAGAGATTTGAGTGCTGATAATCAATCATCTAGTATGAAGATTGGATCTGGATTTGATTATTCATTCTTCTGGAAGTATTCTGGAAATCGGCTAATCTTTCTAGTTTGATTTTGCTTATCAAGAAGCTATGTTCTTAATGTCATCTTTCTCCCAAAGCTTAATTGTCAAAAGGTGTTTTGGTCAACCAATCTTTACGTTGATTCCCTATTTCTTGAGCTTATCAGAAGAGGTTCTTGAGCTGAATGCATATTCAACTCATGGTTCAAAGATAATCAAATTCTTTGTTAAAAATTGCAGTTGTACAATGGACTGTCATGACATATCTACAGTTTCAAGCTGAAGTTAGTGCACTCAGTCGTGGTGATTGCACATTGGTTCTGAAATTAAAATTGAAAGTAAATATAAGAGCTATATTGAAGGGGGAGCTTGGTTTTATTCAAGAGGGAGTTCTTGAAGACCAACAACACTACTAATGTTTTCCAAAGAAATCAAGGGGGAGAAGATCTGAAGATTAAAGACTATGATTCATTTACAAAACATAGGGGTAGACTGTTAGGATCCAAAGAATCCCATGAACTTGGATCCTATGTTTGGAATGTTTTGTAATGTCATTATTCAGATATTCTGAAGTTCAGAATAGAAGTTCTGAAGTTCTAAAGATAACTTCTGAAGACAGAAAAGTTCAGAAGACAACTTCTGAAGAAGTTCTGAACTGGTTCTGAAGTGAAAGTTCAGAAGTTCTAAAGACAATTCAGAAGTGGTTCTGAAGAGCAAAGTTCATAATTCTGAAGACAGTTCAGAAGTTCTGAAGAACTTCTGAATAGAGTTTTTGATGACGTGTCTTAATGTAATTGGGCTGTGATTTAAATACATGTAACTATAGCTTTACCTTTGTAGTATATATAGAGTTTGTTAGACAGTTAGATAGTTGAACACTCATAGAACACCACACATGAGAGTCGTCTAAAGGTGTAAGTGTGTGTTTCTGTATATATCTTTCTACAGTTCTTAATAAAATGAGGATTGTTGATCATAAGTCCTCTAAGTGATTTGGATATGATTTCTTTAATATACTTAGTGAAATTCTTTAGTTAAGCTTCTGTTCAAATTCAGTGATAGCATATGCTGATTACCATCAGCGATCGCTGAAGATCAAGGAACAACAAGCTTATCTCTGAAGACCCGAAGATCAGCTATCACACCAAAAGACCATTCAGCAAAAGTCGAAGACCAAAGCTGAAGAAAGAAATAATCAGCTAAGTGACCTGAAGCGGTTCAGCGTTAGCAGCGATTATCTACTCTTGTGAAGCCTCAGCAACACTGAAGTTCATCCTTGAAAATTCAGTGTCAGCGATCAAATGAAGCTTCCTCTGCAAAGGACGTACAACTTGTCTCTTATGTCCCCATCATAATTGATATGGTACTGTTCATATTCGGCCAAAAGCATGGCTGTCTTATTAGCAAGGACAAGCTTCCTATCCAACCTTGACACGTGGCATGTACCTTTTGTCTTGCATTAAATGCAAACGGGTATAAATAAGATGAAGATATCTTCTTCATCTTAATGCCTGCCTTTTTCTATCCTATACCTTCTGTATTCTTTCTTCCTTCCTCTTGTGCATCAAACTGTGTGTTTCTTAAGTTACAATAGAATAGGTTTTGAACTTGTTCTAATTCCGCTTGGAACTGTAACTTTGTTTATTATCTATAAACTCATTTAAAAACCAAAATCTGTGTGTTTGTATTCAACCCTCCCCCCCTTCTACAAACTGTTTACTTAATATTTAACTCTTGTAGACCCTTATTGGGACCAACAAGTGGTATAAGAGCAGTGTTGTTATCTTTCTCTTTAAAATATCTTTCTTAATATCATATTTTAAAATGACAAACCCTAATACGAACTACAACGATAATGGATCTTTAGCTAAACCTCCAAGGTTCAGCCATGATAATTTCCCTTTATGGAAAGAAAGAATGTAACTTTTTCTAGAGGGATCTGATCCTAAGATCCCATACTATGTAGAAAACGGACCTTTTGTTCCTACAAACATAGTAGCAAGTGTTCCTATAACCATTGTAAAAACTTCAGATCGATGTACTGAGGAAGACAAGAAAGAAGTTGCTATTGATGCGAAAGCACGATCTATAATAGCAATGTCTTTGCCTGATGAAGTATATCATTCAGTAAAGAAAATGAGAACTTCGAAAGCTATGTGGGATACCCTATGTATCCAATATGAAGGAACCTCTGAGGTTCAGGTAACAAGATGTATAAACCTCGTAAGACAATATGAGAGTTTTATGCATCACAAAGGTGAATCTCTCTCTCAAATTCACCAGCGTTTCAACTGTCCGTTGATTGATCTCGTAACAGTCAACAAAGTATATTCAAACGCTGAAATTCTGACAAAATTCATGGAGGCACTACCCGACCAATGGCAGTGTATACTACATGTTTAAAACTGTCAAAGAATCTTGAAACTTTATCCTTAAGAGCACTATATGGAATGCTCTTAAATGAGGAACAATCCCAACTTTTAAGGAAGAATCTTATTAATGAACTCAAAGGTGCCAAAAGTACTTCTTTGGCACTTGTGACTTCAGAGGCAAAATCTTCTAAAAATCACCCTCCTTCTTCTATCACCTCCATAACTGAATTAACTCAAACTGATTCAGAAGATACACTCACTGATGCTGACATCTCTGAGTTTGATAACTCTCTGGCTCTTCTAACCAACAACTTTAGAAGATTTGCTAGAAAGAGTAACTTTCGAAAACCCTCCACTCTTTCTGACTCTGAAAAGCCTAAAACTGCTTTAGCTGAGAAAGCTTCAGCTATTTGTTTTAACTGTCAGCGAAAGGGTCACTTCGCCAGCGAATGTCGATCAAAGAAAGTTGCTGCACCTACCACCTCCCAGACCTCTGATAAAAAGGAGAAGTATTTGAAACTCAAAAATAAATAACAAGATCTGTAGAAGAACCAGCATAAAGGCAAAGGTCTAATCGCTGAAGAAGTAGACTGGGATGCTGAAGACGATTGGGCTAAGACCTCTGAAGAGTCTGGGTCTGATCAAGAAGATCTTCCCTTCCTATGTCTAATGGCAAGAATCGAGGACGCTGAAGAAGCTACTGACACTTCTTCCTCTGAGTCTCCTTCCACTCAGGTTAAAGTTGAAAAAATAAATACTGATTTATCTGAACAATTAAAAAATTGTCATCTTAAAATCAAAGAACTTTCTAAGATTGAAGAATCCCTAAAAGATCAAGTCTTTGCAAACCAAACTTTTAGCATCGAGAAGCAGCAAGCTATTGCTGATTGGGAAAAGGCCATTGCTGATCTTATATCTGAAAAGGCAACCATCGAAGGATGGTGTAAGGCTTCTGAAAAAGTTAATAAGATCATCAATGCCCAAATCCCTATGAAAACAAGAAGTGGGTTAAGCTTTAACTCTGAAAAACAGGAATCATGGAGTAACCGTTCCATGCTCAAATTTGGAATGTTTGTCTCTTCGATCCCTGATCCTTCATCTTCAACTTCTTCCTCTCTTTTAAAAGAGAAGGTTCCTTTGTCTAAATCTAAAAAAATGATCGAGAACAAGTTTCTTGACCAAGTTCCTAAGAATAAGATCGCTCAAAATAAGAGCAAGAAAGTCTTAGAGAGCAATTCTAAATCTAGGAAGAAGATCTCTGACTTGTCTCAGAGATCAACTCCTAGAATTAAGATTGATCTCACTCCTACCCCTGAAAAGGTTGTAATACCTCCAAGGACTATGGAAAAAGGAATTATTGGCCCTATCCCTGAAAAGGTTCCTATCTCTTTTCTTTCCTCTTTGAATTCTAAACCTTATAAATATAGGAAGTGCTTTCACTGTGGTGAAACAACCCACATTGCAAGTAAGTGTCCTAATGCTACTAAAGCTGATAAGCTAGCTCATGGAAAGAAAGTAGCTCAAGCTGATAAATCAGCGAGAGTGAAATCCACCAAGGTTGCAAAACCAAAGGTGAAGATATCCACTGAAGAGAGTTCTTCAGCTAGTAGCTCATCCGCCACTCCTTCCACTAACAAAGCAGGACCCATAGTAATATGGGTTCCTTCAAACAATTAATCCTTTTGTTGTATGCAGAGTGCCAAAGGTATCTGGTATCTCGGTAGCGAATGCTCAAGGCATATGACAGGCAGAAAATTTTTGCTCTCTAACTACAAGGAAGAAGCTGGTCCTTCAGTGACCTTTGGTGGAAATGGCAAATGATACACTAAAGGTTATGGAATTATGTCCAATGGAGCTACCTCGTTTAATCGTGTTGCCTACGTTGAAGGACTGAAACGCAATCTCTTAAGTGTTAGTCAGTTATGTGACAAAGACTTCAAAGTTCTATTTTTAAATAATAGATGTGCTGTCACTGACTTCAATGAAAAGCTTGCCCTCTCTGGCAAAAGAGTTGAAAATGTTTATGTCATAAATATGAATAGCTCTCACTCTGAGAACATGTGCTTTATCTCTCAAGCATCCTCAGATGTAAACTGGTTATGGCATAAAAGACTCTCTCATCTCAACTATAAGACAATAAACGAATTGTCTCAAAAAGATCTAGTCAGAGACCTCCCAAATCATACCTTTACAAAGGAATCTCTTTGTTCAGGTCAAAGCAAATTTCTTCAGTGACCGCTCCTCTTCAGCTACTCCACATGGATCTCTTTGGACCTGTAAATGTACAATCTATATCCGGAAAGAAATACACTTTAGTTATTGTTGATGAATACTCCAGATATACCTGGGTATTTTTCTTACGATCCAAAAGTGATACCCCTGAAATGATAATCTCTTTTATCAAAAGGATGGAAGTTTTGAACGAATTAATCCTTTTGATAATCTCTTTTATCAAAAGGATGGTACTGAATTCAAAAACAGTACCTTGGTTAATTTCTTTGAAGAAAAAGGCATCTCTCACAACTTCTCTTCAGTGAGAACTCCTCAGCAAAACGGTGTTGCTGAAAGAAGAAATCGAACTATAATCGAAGCAGCTCGCTCAATGGTCAGCGAATCGCGTCTTCCAACTCAATTCTGGGCTGAAGCTGTCAATACAGTGTGCTTTACTCAGAATCGATCCCTGATTGTTAAGCGACTCAAGAAGACTTCCTAGGAATTATTTCATGGGAGAAGACCCATTCTGAAATATTTTCACATTTTTGGATGTATTTGTTACATTCCGAATGACAGAGATCATTTGGGTAAATTCGATCCCAAGGCTGATAATTGTATATTTCTTGGATACTCCTCTGTATCTAAGTCTTACAGAGTATTCAACAAAAGAAGACAATATGTTGAAGAATCTATGCATGTCAACTTTGATGAATCTCGTCCCAATCATCCTTCTCATAATCTTGATGATGATGAAGAATTGCCTGCTTGGATGAAATCTCATTACGGGGAACCTGAAACATATTTCATCAATCAACCTCCTGCTGAAGCTTGTGATGATGAGATCCCTGTAAACCCAACTAGTAATGATCAACCATCTTCAGGGATGAATATTACTCCTCTCAATCAGATTCCTGCTGTTGATATCTCTCTTGGAAATTCCTCTGTGAACAACCAACCTATCTCTGAAAATCAATCTTCTAATTTGATTTTTAATGAAGAACCAGTCGCTGAAACAGGTCCAAATCCAGAAACTGAAGAACAAATCGCTGAATCTGTCGTTGATCTCTCTCCTTAACCACCAGCTCAGCGATGGACTGCAAATCATCCAATAAATCAAATTATTGGTGATCCCACTGAAGGTATCAAAACACGTAGAGGCACAGGTAATATCTGTCTTTATGTAAATTTCATCTCTCTCTCTGAACCTAAGAAGATAGATGAAGCTATCTCTGATCCTAGCTGGGTTTCAGCTATGCAAGAAGAACTAACTGAATTTCGTAGAAACAAAGTTTGGAATCTTGTTCCAAGACCCTCTGATAAAACTGTTATCGGAACCAAATGGGTTTTCAGAAATAAGCTAGATGAAAACGGGACTATAATTCGCAATAAGGCTAGACTTGTTGCTCAAGGTTATAGACAGGAAGAAGAAATTGCCTATGATGAAACCTTTGCACCTGTTGCTCGTTTAGAAGCCATAAGACTCTTTTTAGCTTATGCTGCCCGTAAAGACTTCAAAGTTTTTCAGATGTATGTTAAAAGTGCTTTTCTAAATGGAATACTCAGCGAGGAATTTTATGTTGAACAACCCCCTGGTTTCTCAGACCCTAACCATCCTGTTTATGTTTTTAAACTTGAAAAAGCTCTTTACGGGTTAAAACAAGCTCCTAGAGCTTGGTATGATACCCTTTCTAAATTTTTCTTAAAGAAAAATTTGTTCATGGAAAAATTGACCAAACCCTGTTTTTAAGAAAATATAAAGGTCATACCATTCTCGCTCAGATATATGTTGGTTCCACAAGGCCCAAACTTTGCACTCGTTTCGCTGAAAGAATGAAGAAACAATATAAAATGAGTATGGTGGGTGAACTAACATATTTTCTAGGCTTGCAGATAAAGCAATCTGATAAAGGTATTTTTATTATTCAAAGCAAATATGTTAAAGACATGATGAACAAGTTTGACATGAATCAATGCTCAGCAATGAAAACCCCCATGGCACCTCCTCTGACTCTGAACAAGGACCCTAATGGGAAACCATTCAATGTCACCGCCTATCGAGGGATGGTTGGATCTCTGCTATATCTTATAGCAAGTAGACCCGACATCATGTACTCTACATGTCTCTGCGCTCGTTATCAAGTTGAACCAAAGGAATCCCATCTCATCGTTGTAAAGAGAATCTTCTGATACCTGAAAGGAACTCCAAATCTAGGCCTTTGGTATCCCAAAGGTTCCGTGGACTACTCTTCCAGGCCTCATGTTTTCACACTTTAGTATGCTTCACATATCATCTACTCTTGAGTACTCCTCATAAAAAATGTACAGAATAAAAGGCACACCCTATTCAAGGCCTATCGTACTCTCGGTACTTACTATTTGAGTACTGGTATTGGATTATCCTTCAGCAGAAAGATCGAACATCACAAGCCTTATCACCAGAATTCACAACTCACTCCCGACCGATAAGACCGAGTTCTTCCAATAGCTCGTATAAGGCTTTCTCATCGAAGAGAACTTCCTCGTTTTGATCTCATTGGTTACTCTGACAGTGATTTTACAGGTTGTAAAATTGATAGGAAAAGCACCACTGGTGGGTGTCAGGTACTAGGTGGTAAGTTAATAAGTTGGACAAGTAAAAAGCAAAACTCATTGTCCACTTCCACCACTAAAGGTGAATACGTAGCCGCTGGTAGTTGTTGTGCTCAAATCCTTTGGATGAGAAATCAAATCAGAGACTATGATCTAAAGTTCTCTAAGATTCCTATATATTGTGATAGCACTAGTGCTATTGCAATCGCTAACAACCCTGTACTTCATTCAAAAACCAAGCACATTGAGATCAGATATCATTTTATCAGAGATCATGTGATGAATGGTGAAGTTGAACTTCATTTTGTTCCTACTGAATATCAGCTCGCTGATCTTTTCACCAAGCCTCTTGATGAGACTAGATTCAATCTACTTATAAGTGAACTTGGTATGTTGAACGCTGAATAAAGTATTTATTCAGTGAACAACAAATTCAGTGATACAAAGAAAAGCCTTCAATCTCTCCATTCGCCGAACTCTGATTCAGTGATATCTGTGTACTCTCACTCAGGTATTATTTTTTTTCTCCCTGATTCTTAAAAAGAAAACCCATCACTGATAATCCTTTATTATTTTTGATGAAGTGTTTTAAAAATATTAATGATATTCATTCCTTATGGATAACTATCATTAAAATATTTTAAAAATTAAGAAAAGGGCACGTCAGACCTTTTTCTGACACACGACGGACCACGACGTTTCCATTCCAACTCCTTTCTTGGAACGTACGCCAGGTCATCATTTCTTTTTCAAAAAGCTAAAACCATCGTTTAGCCTCCTTTCTCTCTGCTCGTGCTATTTAAGCACTTCTTTTTCCTTACTTGTTTCCTTCCGTTTTCATATCTCTCCTAAAGGCAAAAGAATCCTTTGAATCTTCAAGTTTTCCCCAAGAACACCAAGAACACGCACTTGTGCATTTTTCTCCTTCACTCGACTAAGGTTTGATCTAAACCTAAACTTAAGAACTGGAAACATCTTGTTTCACCTTTCTTACCTATTTCATTCTTAAAAATCAATAAAAAAAATTAGTGAAAAAAAAATTCTACACCTTCAAAACCCTGTTCTTAGAACAGAAGATTTTTATTCTAATTTATTTTCTTTATTTTTTTTGTTTTTTTATTACCAACAAGCATTTTGATATTGTTCATCAAAATACTTGTTTCTTTGATCTTACATTTGGTATTTTTTATACTAAATCTCTGGTTTATACATTCATGTATTAAAACCATGATTTATCTCTTTGGTTTCGCCATTTTTCCTACAGAAATGGCCTCTGCTTCCAACATCGCTGAAACTACTGCTGCTGATAACCTGTTGGTCGCTGCACCAAACTGTCAATTCGTGCTGGAAAAGTCAACCTTCAAGCCATGCAATTACATTGCATTAGTGGACATTCCCTCAGAACGCCCACAGTTCAAGGACGCTGCAACCTTCCTCAAGGCATGCCCTCTGATGTATGCCTTCATCCACAACCCAGTGGGCATTACCTCTCACCGTCAGGCTCTTTGGTACACGGCGCAATGTACCACTCTGACAACGAACAAGGGCACTGTCCTTCCTGCTATTGCCTTCACAATCCCTGAACTTGGCTTCTTCTCGTTCACAGCGGGGTTCGTACGCAAGGCACTAAGACTCCCTCAACGTCAGAAGGGTGTGCAATGGGGTGCTGAACCAACTAAGCAGCAGATAGATGGTTTCTTGGACTCCATTGGTTACAAATAGGAGAACCCCTCAGTGAAGACGGTGGGTTCAAAGCTGGAAAAGAAGCGACTCCCTGCTCAATGGCAGTACATTTTTACCCAGGTCATTCAGTGCCTGGGGTCCAAAGTTGGCTCCCATGATCAGGCGAGCAAGCACTTTCAAGACCTTGCCTATTCTCTCTGCACAGGTCATCCTCTGAACTACGCTGACTACATCTTCAGCGATTGTGTAGCCGCCTCAACGCCACCAGACATACCGTTGTCCCTTACCCCCGTTTCTTCTCCACCATCCTTGAAGAGGCTTTCGGGGATAGCTACCCGAAATTCGGTGACTTTGCCTTCTCAATGGTAGGGAAAAAGTCCCTGGATCTTGAGGTACGTCCAGGTGATGCTCCTCTCACTCCTTACATGCTGCTATTAATAGGAGCTCCTCTTTCAGTGACCTCCTCGCTGCCCATCCCCTCAGTGAGTACCCAAGGCACTGCTGCTGCTAAGAGGAAAACCCCAACTGATGGTGATAAGAAGACCATCGCCTCAAAGAAGCCCAAGAAGGTGGTCTCTCAACAGACCACCCTCTCTGATTTTGGTGTACTACAAACACCACCCTCATCCACAGCCACTCCAACGGCTTCTGCTGCCGTTGAAGCTTCATCAGCTCTACCACCACCATCAGTGACTAAGGTCTCTGAAGGTGTTTTTGCCAGCTCTGCTGAAGCTGGATCAGGTACTACTCTCACTGCCCTCTCTACCTCTTCCATCTCTACTTCTTTGGTCCTCACAACAACAAGTGACTCAGCGATAATTGTCCCTATCCCTGATGATGCTGAAATGCACGTAGTCCAAACCTCAGTATTGTTTAGGCAATCTAAGTTTTGGAAAGCCAATATCAAAGGACTTCAGAATGTCTCTTTCAGATACTCTAAGACACTGGTCAGTGATCCTCCGGATACTACCTCTGCAAAAGTAGTCCCTGAGAGTAATCCTCATGATACTCTCAAGGAAAATAATGCTACGTTTCATCCATCATCTGATCCGGATTCATTTCTTGCTTCTTTGTCAATGTCATCAGCTGCTGCCACTGCTCCTGTCTACTCAGCAACAACAACCACCACCACTACCACCACTTCGAAGTGGCGATGAAGTCACCTCAGCGCCCTCCCAGTGCTAAAAAGCTCAAGGATGTCAAGATGGAAAACCAAGCCCCAAGCTTCCTCCCAGGGTCACTGAGTTACCTCCTGTGTCCCTACCTGGTCCCATAATCCCTGCCATTGACTATTTGGTCAATGAATGTGCTCTCACCAGGGCAAGGGTGGACTCGCTGCAAACTTCATCTGAGGTAATCTTCTGGCAGTCGTTGGTACTCCTGGAATGAAGACAAACGTCAGCAACCTGGTGTCTGACGTTCAGTATCTAAAGGACGAGCACAAGGACCTTCGCCAATCCCTCATCAACATTGAGCATAAGGTCGATGCTCAGGCCGCTGTCCTCGAGTCTATTCAAAAGGCTCAGACCGAAGTGCTGCAGACTCTCTCAAGACTCAGTGGAGTTGGTCCCTCATTTGCTGATACTGATCGAACCATTCTTCAGGACGTGCAAACAAATGTTCGCACTATGATAGTCCACGTTCTGCCACATGATAACATTGACGGGGAGAAGGTGGCAAAAGAGTTCGCTGACGAAATAATCGGCGAGCACAACCGGAGGTTCCCTGATGAAAGGATCTCTCCTTACATCCAGAGACCAGAACCTTCCTCTGCTACAAGGGTTGATGATGATGATGATGATGAAGAAGAGGATGATGAAGAAGAAGAAGGCGAGGAACGCATCCCTCACTTTGGTGATGATTATGATGATGATGACTTGGGATTTGCAATGGAACATTTCAGAATGTCCAGGCCAGGCACATCTTAGCTAGAGCCCTTGGGGGACGGATCTGGTCCCTCAGTGGTTGATCTTGATGCCCCAATCCCACAAATAGAGGGGGAGACCGCTGACAAGGTATCTCTTCAGCTTATCCCTTATATTACTCCTCTCTCTGAAACCCCCTATATAACCTCTCCTCCTTCAAACCCTCTCTATGATAAATCTCCTTCTTTCTCTCCTTCCCTCAGTGATCCCCGTCCCCCAAAGGACTCATCCACAAGGAAGGAACCTTCTTCTGAAGAGCAGTTTATGTACATAGTGGAAACTGACTCTGAAGAAGAAGAAGAAGGCCTTATTCCCAGGCGTCGCGTTCAAAAGACGATCATAAGCGAGCCTGAAGAAGAAGAAAGGCGAATAAAATTCCTTAGGTAATTCGAGGCAAGAAGAATAAGGGTGCCTGAAACTGAACCCATTGAAGCCGTACCAATAAGGATGGTAGATGAATTCTACTTTCTGTCCAGAGAAGAGAGAGACCAAGCATTGGAAGCACAAAGAATCAGAGATGAAGAAATAAAGCAAACAAAGAATGATCTTGTTTTAGCAAGGAAGATTCTCAGGGAAGACTCAGCAAGAGACAAAGCGGCCAAAGAACAATTGGAAAAGAGTGAACGGCTCGCTGCAGCTCTTGCTTAGAAAGAACTTGCACAAGAAAACCTAAATGTAGATCCCATTCTCGCTCAACAGAAGATTCTCACTGCACTAACCACTGAAGCCACAACTCAAAAAGACAAAGAACTGAATTGGTGCACAGAGATGCTGAACTTTCGAAGATCTGATGCCAAAATCATTCACGTAACAATCCAAGGGCGACACCCCAACAGAGATGGTCCAAAGGTATATGTAAGAATGACAAGGCCGTCCAGAACAGAGAGAGAAGAAGCAAAATTCTTAAGATTATATGGATACACTGAATGGCTCGAAATCAGAGATGCCCTTCAGGGTTCCAAATCCAAGTTCAAGAATGTGGTAGAAGATGAGTTGAATCAGTTGCTGCAAAGAATGTCACAACATGTGCAAGAAGAAAAGATCAACTGCTGAAGGAAGTTCAAGTGCGAAGAATGAGCATGAAACTAAATTTGATTATCAAAGCATTCTTGGTCATCTTGAGCTCCCTGATATATCAATGCTTTGTACCTCTCTCCCTCAAGACCGAAGATATGAAGAAGATGAAATCATCTCACTTCCTGAAATCATCTTTCACTCACTGATCTTTCACTCTGAAAATTCAATCAGTGAATGTACTTTAAGCTTATTTACTTGGAAAAAATTGTGCTTTCATATCCTTATAAATGAAACTCAATTCAGATAGTATACTAGCTGAAAAAGACCTTACAGATTAGTACTTAGAAATTTTTTCTTTAAATGTTTCCTAAGTCCTTACTAGTCTCTTAAAGAAATTTTCCTATGTTGCTTAATCATAATCAAATAGGGGGAGATTGTTGATCATAACTCCTCTCAATGATTTGCATATGATTTCTTTAATATACTTAGTGAAATTCTTTAGTTAAGCGTCTGTTCAAATTCAGCGATAGCATACGCTGATTACTATCAGCGATCGCTGAAGATCAAGGAACAACAAGCTTATCTTTGAAGACCTGAAGATCAGCTATCACACCAAAAGACCATTCAACAAAAGTTGAAGACCAAAGCTGAAGAAAGAAATAATCAGCTAAGTGACCTGAAGCGGTTCAGCGATAACAGCGATTATCTACTAAGTGTGAAGTCTTGTGAAGCCTCAGCAACACTGAAGTTTATCCTTGAAAATTCAGTGTCAGCGATCAAATGAAGCTTCCCCTGCAAGACTAAAGATTGATCTTATCCTCGATGCACAAAATTCAAACCTAGAACCATGTCAGAAAAGGACGTACGACTTGTCTCTTATGTCCCCATCATATCTGATACGGTACTGTTCATATTCGGCCAAAAGCATGGTTGTCTTATTAGCAAGGACAAGATTCCTATCCAAGCTTGACACATGGCATGTACCTTTTGTCTTGCATTAAATGCAAATGGGTATAAATAAGATGAAGATATCTTCTTCATCTTAATGCATGCCTCTTTCTAGCCTATACCTTCTGTATTCTTTCTTCCTTCCTCTTGTGCATCAAACTGTGTGTTTATTAAGTTACAAGAGAATAGGTTTTGAACTTGTTCTAATTCCGCTTGTAACTGTAAATTTGTTTATTATCTATAAACTCATTTAAAAACCGAAATCTGTGTGTTTGTATTCAACCCCCCCCCCCTCCCCCTTCTACAAACTGTTTTCTTAATATTTAACTCTTGTAGACCCTTATTGGGACCAACAAGGATTCATTGAGCATTCTGTATCAGATATGTTGTAATATGGGATTAACAGTTGTTAGCTCAAAACAAGAATCCTTTGGATACCAAAGTCCCAATGAAGGAGAACCTTTGAGATATCTTAGAATTCTTTTAGTAGCAAGAAGATGAGACTCCTTAGGATTAGCTTGATATCTAGCACAAATACATGTAGAAAACATTATATTTGGTCTACTAGCTGTTAAGTAAAGCAAAGATCCAATAATGCCCCTATACTTTTTCTGATCAACAGATTTTCTATTTAAATCAGGTTCTAATTTTGTTGCAGTGGCCATTGGAGTTTGAATACTAGAACAGTCAGACATGTCAAACTTCTTAAGTAAGTCAGAAACATACTTAGATTGATTAATGAATATGCCAGTGGGAAGTTGTTTTACTTGAAGACCAAGAAAAAATGTTAACTCTCCCATCATACTCATTTCAAATTCAGTTTGCATGATTTTCTCAAAATTTCTGCAAAATTCTGGATTAGTAGAAACAAATATAATGTCATTTACATATATTTGTATTAAAATCATATCATCACCTTCCTTTTTCAGAAATAAAGTTGTATCAACAGTACCTCTTCTGAACGTGGAATTCAGAAGAAAAGTTGTTAGAGTGTCATACCATGCTCGTGGTGCTTGTTTAAGTCCATATAAGGCTTTGTCTAAGATGTAAACATGATCTGGAAATTCTTTGTTTGCAAAGCCTTCTAGTTGTTCAACATACACTTCTTCATGAAGAGCTCCATTCAGAAATGCACACATAACATCCATTTGAAACACTTTAATGTTTTTGTGAGCAGCATATGCAAGAAAATTTTTGTTAGCTTCTAGTCTTGCAACAGGAGCAAAAGTTTCATCATAATCAATTCCCTCTTGTTGACAATGCCCCTTAGGTACAAGTCTTGCTTTGTTTCTCACAACAATCCCTTGTTCATCCTTTTTGTTTATGAAAACCCATTTGTTGCCAATGATTAATTTACCTTTTGGTTTTGGAATCTCCAGACTTTATTTCTTTCAAATTGATTTATCTCATCTTGCATTTCCTGGATTTTGAAGGGCTTCATATGGCTTTTTGGGTTCCATACTTCTTAAAAAATTCACATACAAACACTCATTTGCTGTGACTGACCTTCTTTGTACATCTTTAGATGCATCACCAATAATCTGGTGAATTAGATGACTTGCTATCCATTTGTTCACATTTGGCAATGGTTAAACAGATGAAACATTGTTGAAAGAATCATAATCATCAATGATTGCTTTAGTGTCAGTATCATGATTGATAACTGAATGTAGATCTGAAGTCTCCCCCTCAAATTGAATATTCTGTACTGGTTCAGAAATAGTATGCGTAGGTTCAGAAACAGGGACAACAGGTTCAGAAATGACTTGAACTGTTTTTGAAATAACTTGTACAGGTTCAGAAGTAAGAAGTTCTGAGTTTGAGGTTGAGATAGGTGGTCCAGAAATATTTGACATTGTAGGTTCTGTAGATTCTTGTTCTGGAATATTTATGAGTAATGAAGGATTTTGATAATCTGCAGAAACATTCACAGAAATATCAAATAAGTCTTGGCATAAAGTATCTAAATTTGATTTAAGTAAAGTATGATTTTCAGAAGTGTGATTTGCCTTGCTGTTTTTCGAATCCAAAATTTCAGAAACTTCGTTAAGCTTGAGTTCTGAACTGTCTTGTTCAGAAGTCACTGTTGTCTCATGAAATCTAATGGTTGATGTCTCAATGATCCTTTGAGTTCCTTTGATGAGTACTCTGTAAGCCTTGGATCTTTGAGAATAGCCAACAAAGATACCAACTACACCTTTAGGTGCAAATTTGTCTAGATGTTGAGTATCATTCAGAAGAAAACACCTGCAACCAAAGATTTTAATGTAATCAATAGAGGGTTTTCTTTGTTTTATAATTTGATAAGGAGATTTAAGGAGTTTTCTATTCAGAATTGTCCTGTTCTGAGTAAATCATGCAGTTGCAATTGCTTCTGCCCACAGAGATAAAGGGAGTTCAGAATATGCCAGCATGGTCCTTGTAGCTTCTACCAAAGTTCTATTTTTCCTTTCAACAACACCATTCTGTTGAGGAGTTCTAGCAGCGGAAAAATTATGTGATATACCAACAGATTCCAAAAAGTTCTGAAGTGTAGAATTTGTAAATTCTGTGCCATTATCACTTTTGATCTTTTGGGTTGGTAGTTGAAGGAGAACTTGAATTTTCTTCAGAAAAGGAATGAGTCTTTCAGAAGTATCATATTTGAGCCTTAAAAATTCAACCCAAGTATATCTTGAATATTCATCTACAATAACAAGAATATATTTCTTTCCACCCATGCTTTGAGTCTTCATTGGTCCACACAAATCCATATGTAGAATTTCAAGTGGAGCTTTGCATGAAGATAGCATTTTCAGAGGATGGGAGCTCTTTTGATCTTCCCTAGTTCACATGCAGAACAAAAGGAATTCTTTTCAAATCTGATATTTGGTAGTCCTCTTACAGAGTTATGTCTTTCTAGTTCAGAAACGGCTTAGAAGTTCAGATGTGACATTCTTCTGTGCCAAAGCCAACTATCATTTTTCATAGTTGTGGAAATATAACAAACTCCTTGTCATTGACCATCTGATGTAAGTAAAAACATATTTCATGTGAGTTTGGTTCATGAAAATGGTGATTTTTGGTGCTGACAGAATATGTACTTGTATTTGTGTCGTCCATTTCTTGCAAGTAACACGTTCAAATGGTATGAATCTTCTTCTAAAAGTTTATTTTATGAGTTGGGGTTATAATCCAAGTGGTCTCACTCAAAAACATTCAGTTTTGACACCCCAAATGCTCAAAAGAAGTTGGATATGCATATGGAAGTTCAACAGTAGGTAAACCCTACTTTGAACAACCATAACTCTCAAACTAATTATCCAAATTACTTGATTTTTCTTCTGGAATTTATTTTAATGAGTTACCCTTCAAATGCCACTGGTTTCACTCAAAGATATAGTGATTTGGGCTTTTAACTATTCAAAACAAAATAAGTGTGCAATCTGTCCAAAGCTGACAGATATATGCATGCATGTTCAAAGGGCCATATATCCTTCAAAACACAATGAAAAAGGATGATTTTTCTTTTGCGAGTTCATTTTATGAGTTATCTTCTGTTTGAAACTGGAACCACATGAAAATATGGAGTTTTGACCCTCCAAACACCTAACAAATTTTAGGTATGCAAACTGTGAATCCACCAAAAGAGAAACCCTACTTTTTGTGATAATATCTCTTTGATTAATTGTCGATAATGCATAATTCTTCTTCTGAAGTTTTGAGGCATAAACCAATTTATTAAAGTTAAGTGTGCAATCTGTCAACTAATGATAGATGTGTGCATGCAACGTTGTGGGGACATATCTTCCTCATAACTCATTCAAAATGAGTAATTCTTCTATTAAAAGTTTCCTTTATGTGTTATTCTTATAATACAACTGGAATTCTGAAAAATACTTAGTAGAACTCCTCAAATGAATGTTTTACTAACAGGGTGTAATCTGCCATACTTGCTGTGACACACTATTTTGTATAAATTATTTGAACCCTTTTTATATGTCCAATATGCATGAAATTTGGTCACAATGACCTTAGCTCAGTAATGTATCACATATAAAAAGTTGGGAAATTTTGTCATTTTGGACTTAAAGTTTCTGTCAGAAAGTGAAACTTTGAAATTGTTTAATTTCATGAATTTTTATCACTTGAAGGACTGTAACATTATATATTCGGCATAATTTTCATTAAAGAGCATATGTGCATTATGTATGATGGGACAATAGTAGATCAAGTTGGACAAATAAGGACTTATAAGCACTCTCATAGTAATCGTTAGACATATAAGTGATCATTTGGGTACATTACTTGGTTAGGAAAGCGTTAGGCCGTCTAGCGAACGTCTCGTGTATCTATTTGGAAGCTTTTGCTATAAGGTGAGTATTCACAGCCCCATTTTTAAAGTATTTTATACGTTTTGGGGTGAAAATCATGATTAAATGTAATATTCGATCTATTTGCATTACCGAATGTGAAACATTATGATTTTATTGTTTTGGTCACTAAGGCATGTACACCAATAGATTGTATTGAGTAAAATGTTCCATAAAAGTTTGTACACTACTATTAACTCAAGTGAGGAGCCGAGGGTATATGTGGATAACGCTATTGGACGGATAATCTCACCTAAAAACCGACAAGTAGGGGTGCGGATAGCAATCCCACCTAAAACCTACCAGTAGGGGTGCACTATACTTAAATTATAGGTTCTACATATGTGGGATTTTAGTCCCACCGCTAAGATAGAATTAAAAAGAGTTTTGTGGTCGAAAGGTTTAGTGGTGGCTCATTACTTACTATTAATTAGGGTACAAAATGCCTTGAACGTCTTTCGATTTAAAGATTAACCAAGTGCCATAAAAGTTATTTTGCTCAATATTCATTTATGCAAAAGATGTTTATAATATTGAAAACCTGTGAACTCACCAAATCTTTGTAGTTGACCTTGTTTTTATCATGCTTTTCAGGGTTAAGAAAGGTTAACTGAAATGCTTGTTTTATGGGCGCGAAGACATCAATCACGTTTTAAATTTGAAATCGTTATGTTTGTACACTTTGTTTCTTTTATTTTGTTAAAAGTTTGGACTTGTATGATGTAATTTAGGTTTTAAATTGTTATGTATTTGAATGGATGATTGATGTTGATTTTGCCTTATCGTTATGAAATCTTGAACTATTACGCCTCGTGTTTCCGCTTTTGGCGGGGTGTGACATATAACGAGTATCTCTATCTGAGATAATGGCACCCCATGACGTATAACTATTTCATTGATGTAAATTTGTGCACGCTTTTCCATGCTGTAATCTTCACGAATGGGAATGAAATGAGTTGATTTGGTAGGTCGATCTACTATGACCTATATAGTATCGTGTTCCTTCCCAGTTCTGGGTAGCTTGGTTACAAAATCCATGGTTATTTGCTCCCATTTCCATTGGGGAATTTCGGGTTGTTGAAGTAGACCAGATGGTTTCTGATGTTCGGCCTTAACTCTAGCACAAGTTAAGCACTTGCTTATGTACAAAGTGATATATTTCTTCATTTCTGGCCACCAATGGAATTCCTTCAGATCCTTGTACGTCTTATCTGCCCCTGGGTGAACCGAATAGCTTGATCGATGGACTTCATCCAAAATGGTTGATCGTAGATTACCAACCTTTGGTACCAAAACTGTATTTCTAAAGTAATGCACTCCATCTGATTGTAATTCAAATTCCTTCTCTAAGTGATGTAAGGTCTCATACTCAATTTCTCTTCTTTTAAAGCTTCTTTTTGTGCTTCAAGAATTTGACTCTTTAAACTCGTTTGAACTATCATTCCCATAGCTCGTGCTCTCGTTGGTTTCATTCTTTCCTTTTTGCTTAATGCGTCAGCTGCTACATTAGCATTCCCTGGGTGTTACTTAATTTCACAATCATAATCGCTAAGCAACTCAACCCATCTTCTTTGCCTCATATTCAGCATTTTCTGATCAAGAATGTGTTGAAGGCTTTTGTGGTTGGTGAAAATGGTGCACTTAGTGCCGTAAAGATAGTGTCTCCAGATTTTGAGTGCGAACACCACTGTTCCTAACTCCAAATCATGGGTGGTGTAATTCTTCTCGTGAACTTTTAGTTGTCTTGATGCGTATGCGATAACCTTGTTGTTTTGCATCAGTACGCATCCCAATCCTTGCTGGGAAGCATCACAGTAGACTACAAAGTTATCCACTCCCTCTAGTAGAGCCAGAATCGGTGTGTTGCATAACTTGTGTTTGAGTATCTGAAATGCTTCCTCTTGTTTCTCTTCCCAAATAAACTTCTTATCCTTTTGGGTTATTTTCGTTAGTGGTTGCGCGATTTTGGAGAAATTCTCGATAAATCGCCGGTAATAGCTGCCAACCCAAGAAATATACGGATCTCAGTTGCTGTCTTCAGGGATTCCCATTTTTAATGGCCTCGATTTTAGCTGGATCAACATGAATTCCCCTTTCATTTACTAGATGGCCAAGAAAGTGTACTTCTCGGATCCATAATTCGCATTTGGAGAACTTGGCGTACAAATTTTTATTCTTGAGCAATTCTAGTATCAACCTCACATGTTGTTCATGCTCTTTCTTATCACAAGAATAAATGAGTATATCATTTATAAACACGATCACGAACTTGTCTAGGTATGGTCGACATACTCTATTCATCAAATCCATGAAGACTGCTGGTGCGTTTGTTAGCCCGAAAGCATAACTAGAAACTCGTAATGACTGTAATAAGTCCTAAACACTGTTTTGGGAATATCCTCTTCCTGGACTCTCATTTGGTGATATCCAGACCTAAGATCGATCTTCTAGAAATATGTAGCAAATTGAAGTTGATCAAATAAGTCATCGATTCGAGGGAGTGGGTATCGGTTGTTGATTGTCAACTTGTTGAGTTCCCTGTAATCAATACACATACGGAAAGATCCACCCTTCTTTTTAACAAACTAGTTATGTACTCGCGCAATGCGGCGGGAAGCAAATATTTATTAAAATTTATTACTTTTCAAAATATCAAAATTTTCAAAGATGTCATAAAGCCATTCCATGTACGACATAACCATTATGATTATACAAAGTGGAATTGTAATTTGTTAAAATGAACCAGAAATAATATGTGTTTACATCCTATGTTATAAACATGAAACTACAAGCTAAACAATCTATAATCAAGTTTCTAGTATAGGTGGTTAACCTAAATTTGAAAAATGTACATATACAACTTTGCAAACTGATTCATCAAGAATGGTCATATCATCTTCTATCTTTGAGCCATCACAAAATGTTTTGTGTCGTCTTCAACAGATAAGGTTGCTCTAACAACCTCATTGGAAGTAGCATTTTCATCTATACATATAACTCCTGCTCAAATGACCGAATTTCATCATTTACAATTACTTGCACTAAACCATACAACTTAATAGCCAAGCTCTTATCCCCACAACCAAAATCAGGAATTCACTTTGTAAGAGCCTATTGCCTTCATTTGTCAAGTAAGACTCGGTCGTTAGACTCTCGAACGTTGCTAAAAAGCCGTTTACCAATATATTAATCGGTAAGCATTTACCCGTAATATTCAACACTTTCACCTACAGGTACAAACAAATAATTAGTTTCATTTAACATGAGAAACAAAAAGTCACATTTTAAAAGGTTAATGCGTTGTTTCATACATAAAAACACCTAAAAATTCCAAAACAAAGCAGTTCCACATGTTCTCCAATATCACAAACCAAAGCAATAAACACTCCTAAAAATGACATTAAATATTCATTCATACAAGAAGGTCCTAAATAACTTCATTCTTACATTTCATCTTAAGACTATGCATGTTATTTCTAAATTCTAAGCATCATATCTAGCTGTTGTCAGAAAGTTGTCAAAAGGACCGACTGGAGGTAGCCTCAGACTACTCTTTGCATCTTCACCCTGCAGAATCTACATAAACATAAACAAGCCATGGAAGGACCTATATAAAGTCGCACAGTAGCATGTGCCACCATATTATTTTTCTGCCGAAAGGTAAAGAGTTTACGTTTATAAAAGGTGCAACCTTATAGTTATAGAAGGTGCCACCGTATGATTTTCAGAAGTTAGAGAAGGTGCAACTGTACCTCGCGCGTGATCAACCAAAAAGCTTTTGAAATCAATAAAAAAAACCCCAGAAAAAACAGATGAAATCCTACCAGAAAAACCAAAAAAGTCCCTCAAAATAAAATAAAAAACTTAAAAATCCCTTGAAAACGAACATAAAACTTTAAAAATCCCTCAAAACGATGGAATTATGTTAAAAATATATCAAACGATATTGAACGTTAGTATTTATAAAGAGACGTGTGACAACTGTCGAAATTCGAGCTTTCAGTTTAGCTTATGTTAAGTATATTAGAGTTATTTTAGATAATTAGAAGAATAAGAGATAGATGGATTAGAGTAGCCGAAAAATCCCTATCATTTCCGGTAGTCGTTTAAAATATCCGGTTCCGACCCGTAACTGTCTGAAACGTCCAATAGACTGCCAAATGCTCTAATTTATACCTAATTTATATAAAATATATAGTTTAGAATGCTAAATATAAAACTTTTATTATTGATATAATTTAAACAGTTTTGGGCTCATATTTGAAGGAAAAATGCCAAAAATTGAGAAAATAGACTTCTAATTTCATATTTTTGGGCTTAAATTAATTTAAAAAAAATCAAATTGTTGGGTTTGGGTGGGGCCCATCTCCATGGCTGGCACCTCTTTGATTTCACATATAAATATTGTTTTTTTTAGTTTCCCTCATTTGCATCTCTCAAAATTCAAACCTCTCTCTCTCTCTCTCTAGAACTAAAGAGGCATAATCACTCTCTCTTCTCCCTCTCTTTTCTCTCCAAAAACTCCAGCCCTTTTCTTCATCAAAAACTCATCATAGTGCAAGATTATTGAAGATATTCAACACATTTCATCATCCAAGTAAGTGCAAACTTCATTTTCTTCATTTTTCTTAACATTTTTTGGGAAAAACACACTTTTTCATGCATTTTAAGTGTTTTCTTCTAACTTCGGTAAATTTTGAGTTTGTTGGAAAGATTATACACCCAAAAATATATAAAAATGTTTACATAATGGTGATAATCAATGACCCAAACAATAAAACTCAAGAAATAGGTGAAAAATCATGATTTTATGTGTTTTTGAGTAAAAATGGTGATTTTTGGTGCTGACAGATTTATTGCATGTGCATAAATCGTCCATTTCTTGCAAATAATATGCTCAAATATAATGAATCTTCTTTCTACAAGTTTATTTAGTGAGTTGGGGTTCTAATCCAATTGGTCTCACTCAAAAACACTGAGTTTTGACACCCGAAATGCTCTTAACAAATCATGTGTACAACTGAAAGCTCAACAGTAGGAAAACCCTACTTTGAACGGCCATAACTCTTTGAATATTCTTCCAAATCACTTGATTTTTCTTCTGGAAATTAATTTTTGAGTTACCTTTCAAATGCCACTAATTTCATTAAAACATATGGTGATTTGAGGTTCCAACTAATTGAAACAAAATGAGTGTGCAAACTGTCAAGCAATGACAGATTTGTGCATACATGTTCAAATGGCCATATCTCTTTCAAAACTCAATTAAAAAGAATGATTTTTCTTTTAAGAGTTATATTCAGTTTTCAAGTGGAATCACTTAAAAATATGGAGTTTTGACCCTACAAACACTTAAAATATTTTAGGTGTGCAATCTGTGAAACCACCAGTAGGTAAACCCTACTTTGCATGCTAATATCTCCTTGAATATTTGTTCATAATGCATAATTCTTCTTCTGAAGTTTTCTCTTATGAGTTAGAATTCATATGAATCCAGTTTCATTCCAAAATATGAAGTTTTGAGGCATTAACCAATTTATTAAAGTTAAGTGTGCAATCTGTCAACTAATGACAGAATTGTGCATGCAACTTTGTAGTGCCATATCTCCTTCATAACTCATCCAAAATGAGTGATTCTTATTTCTAAAGTTTCCTTTATGTGTTAGGCTTATAATCCAACTGGAATTTCTGAAAAATACTAAGCAAAACACCTCAAATGATTGTTTTACTAACAGTGTGTAATCTGTCATGCTTGATGTGACACACTGTTTGATATAAATTATTTGAACCCTCTTTATATGTCTAAAATGCATGAAATTGGGTCACAATGATCTTAACTCAGTAATGCATCATATATATAAAGATGGAAAATTTTATCATTTTGGATGTTACATTAATTTGATCCTTTTTAAGACTTATAGTTTCTGTCAGAAAGTTAAAATTCTGAAACTGGTGGATTTCATAAATTTTGTCACTTGAAAGACTATAATATTACATTTTTCGGTACGAATTATTTCTTTAAAAGAGCATATGTGCATTATATATAATGGGACAATATTAAACCAACTTGGACATATAGGGACTTATAAACACTCTCATAGTAATCGTTAGACACATAAGTGACCGTTTTGGGTATTTTTGATAGGGAAGCGTTAGGTCGGCTAGCGGACGAATTGTGCTTTAATCGGAGCTCTTTTCAAAAGGTGAGTATTCACGGCCCCTCTTTTTAAATGTTTATACGTTTGGGGTGTAAAGCATGTTGTTTTAATTGAAATTGAATTGATTTACATTGATTTAACAAAAAGTATATAAATCATTGTGATGAGAAACATTTTATTACACAAAATGATATGTTGAGTTATGTAATGTCCCCGTGGTACACTACTATTTAACTCTAAATGAGCCGATGATATTTGTGGATAGCGCTATTTGGTTGACATACCCACCCAACTGGCAAGTAGGGGTGCACTTTATCAATTAAGAATGCGCTACACATGTGGACTTTAGGTTCACCGCTGAGGTAGATTTCTTCACTCATGACCCTTTGATAAAAGTTTGAAAACATCTCTGAAATGGTAGGTAGTTGTAGGTAGATTTCTTCAAAACTGCAGATTTGAGTTCTTCAAATATGAGTGAAGCATAATCATAATGCTTACTGAATGTCACACCATGAAAAATGATCCTTCCATTTGTAGATGCTTGGTCTAGGCTTGAACTTTTCCCAAACAGGCAAGTGTTTCGAATAGTGAATAGGCAATACCAGATTGGGGGTAAACACTTCCTTCTGAAAGAACTTAAAGCATTCAACTGTTCAGAGTAGCCTAACTTCATAAAGTCTGAGATCATCTCAGAAGAGGATGGAATGGGATCAAATGAAGTTTTCCCAACAACTTCATCTTCCTTGGGAAGAAAGTGGATATTTCTAACATCCTCAACAGAGATACATACCCTGTATCCATGAACATCTGAGGAAATATCATTTGCCTCTTCATCTACTTCAGCGTGAAACCACCATTGTTACAGATATGAAGCAGGGACCAAGAATTTTCTGGATAACAGAGATCGAAGTGGATGTTTCTTCAAAATTTCAATCAAAATCATTTGATCTTCATTGAAATCAGTAGACTTAAATTTCAGGGCACAGTTGTTCTTCTTGATGTCAAGTCTTTTCTCTTCAGGAACATATAGTTTGGACAAATCAGAACCATCACTGCTTTGTGCACGAGAGTGAGAATCAACAGCACCAACATTCAATTCAGAAGCCACTTCAATGGGCTTAATTTGAGTTTCCTCGATTTTTTCAGTGCGTGGGTTAGGGTTAGGGTTAGGGTTTGGGTTCGAAGGACCAGCTTGAGAAATCACAGTAGTAGCACTATCTTTTGGTATTTGTTCATCTTCTTGATTGATCTCCATTGACCCAACCATTATCTTCTTGGGAACGATTTTGATTGAAGCATCACTTGATGATCCATTACTGTCACTAAAGCACGACTTTGCAGATTGAACATTCGAAGTCGACATTCTTGAAAATGAGGAGAGATCTGAGTTTAAATGAAGATCAATAAACACAGAGAGATTTCGGAGGGAAAGATTACTAAAAAGTGAAGACGAAGATGAATCCATGGATTATAAATGTCTGGATAATCGTGGATGGACACGTGGCCAAAAGTAATGGTGATTAGAGTATTAATCATCATTTATTCTGATAAATGAATCGTTTAATCGACGTGTCTAGGAATTGACCAATGAAATTAAAACAGTGGCACACGATTAGTCTTCATAACGGGAAGAAAAGTTCTAAGAACAAGTTCAAAAACATCAGAAGAAGTTCAGAACTTCTGAGAATAAGTTCAGAAGTTAGAATGGAATAATTCAAAAACACTTCAGAACTTTTGAAATAAATTCAGAACTTAACTTTTAAAACTTCAAATCCACGAGAATCATTTAAATCTACAAACTTCTGAAAAATATAAATCATTTCAATAATTCAGAAGTGGGTTTGAACAATATGGAAAAAGATTTATCTTCAGAAGTTTGTCCATAGTTAGATCTTGGATGTTTCAATAATTTATAAGTTTTAATCTTTTACCCACCATTTTAGATCTTGGATGATATAGGAGAGTACCAAAGACTTGGATTTGAGTATTACTCTCCCTTGAATCAAGAATAACTATGATTCTCCCCCTTAAACAGTGCTAAACATCAAAGTTGTTAGAAATAAAAGATAGAGAAATGAACAAAATTGCATTTAATGTAAGACAATCAATTTTGGAAAATAAAAAAAATTATACTTCTGAATAATGAAATATAAAATTCTGACATCAAAACTGCAGAAATTTTGAAGTTAAGATTTCTCAGAAATTTTATTGAATAGACTCATAACATAATTTTTAATTTTTAATTGATGGTTAATACTTACACAGACATATTCATCATGCCCAATTTACTTACCGAAAAGTTAAAACGTTTTTCATCAAGTGCTTTGGTAAATAAATCCGCCAATTGATAATCAGTTTAAACAAAAAACATTTCAATATTACCTTTTTCAACATGATCTTTGATAAAATGATATCTTACATCAATGTGCTTTGTTTTTTAATGTTGAACAAGATTTGCAGTAATTGTTATGGCACTTTTTGAGTCACAATACAGAGCAATCTTTTTGAATGTGTAGCATAGTCTTTTAGCTGTGTTTGCATCCAAATAACTTGTGAGCAACAAATTGCAGCAGCAACATATTCAGCTTCTGCAGTAGAAGTTGAAACACAGTTTTGTTTCTCTGAAGACCAACTCACAAGTCTGTCACCTAAAAATTGACATGATCCAGATATGCTTTTCCTGTCCAGTTTACAACCACCATGATCTGCATCTGTGAAGGTTGTTAGCTCAAAACCAGAATCCTTTAGATACCAAAGTCCCAATGAAGGAGAACCTTTGAGATATCTAAGAAATTCTTTTAGCAGCAAGAAGATGAGATTCCTTAGGATTAGCTTGATATCTAGCCCAAATACATGTAGCAAACATTATATCTGGTCTACTAGCTGTTAAGTAAAGCAAAGATCCAATAATGCCCCTATACTTTTTCTGATCAACATATTTTTCATTTAAATCATGTTCTAATTTTGTTGCAGTAGCCATTGGAGTGAATACTAGAACAGTCAAACATGTCAAACTTCTTAAGTAAGTCGGAAACATAATTAGATTGATTAATGAATATGCCAGTGGGAAGTTGTTTTACTTGAAGACCAAGAAAAAATGTTAACTCTCCCATCATACTCATTTCAAATTCAGTTTGCATGATTTTCTCAAAATTCCTACAAAATTTTGGATTAGTAGAAGCAAATATAATATCATCTACATATATTTGTATTAATATCATATCATCACCTTCCTTTTTCAGAAATAAAGTGGTATCAACAGTACCTCTTTTGAACTTGGAATTCAGAATAAAAGTTGTGAGAGTGTCATACCATCCTCTTGGTGCCTGTTTAAGTCCACATAAGGCTTTGTCTAAGATGTAAACATGATCTGGAAATTCTTTGCTTACAAAGCCTTCTGGTTGTTCAACATACACTTCTTCATGAAGAATTCCACTCAGAAATGCACACTTAACATCCATTTGAAACACCTTCATATTTTGGTGAGCAGCATATGCAAGAAAAATTCTGATAGCTTCTAGTCTTGCAACAGGAGCAAAGGTTTCATCATAATCAAATCCATCTTGTTGACAATACCCCTAGTCTTGCTTTGTTTCTCACAACAATCCCAAGTTCATCCTTTTTATTTCTGAAAACCCATTTGGTGTCAATAATTGATTTACCTTTTGGTTTTGGAATCAATCTCCAGAATTTATTTCTTTCAAATTGATTTAGCTTATCTTGCATAGCTAAAACCCAGTCTTGATCTTGAAGGGCTTCATATGGCTTTTTGGGTTCCATACTGCTTAAAAAATTCACATGCAGACACTCATTTGCTGTGGATGCCCTTGTTTGTACACCTTTTGATGCATCACCAATAATCTGGTGAATTGGATGACTTGATGTCTATTTGTTCATATTTGGCAATGGTTGAACAGATGAGACATTGTTTAAGGAATCATAATCATCAATGATTGCTTGAGTTTCAGTATCATGATTGATAACTGAATGTAGATCTGCAGTCTCCCCCTCAAATTGAATATTTTGTACTGGTTCAGATATAGTAGGTGTAGGTTCAGAAACAGGGACAACAGGTTCATAAATGACTTGAACTGTTTCTGAAATAACTTGTACATGTTTAGAAGTAGGAAGTTCTGAATGTGAGGTTGAGATAGGTGGTCCAGAAATAGTTGATATTGTAGGTTCTGTAGATTCTTCTTCTTGAATACTTCTGAGTAAAGATGGATTTTGATAATCTGCAGAAACATTCACAGAAATATCAAATAAGTCTTGGCATAAAGTATCTAAATTGGATTTAAGTAAAGTTTTTAGATTCAGAAGTGTGATCTGTCTTGCTATTTTCTGAATCCAAAATTTCAGAAACTTGGTTAAGCTTGAGTTCTGAACTGTCTTGTTCAGAAGTCACTTTTGGCTCATGAAATCTAATGTTTGATGTCTCAATAATCAATAGAGGGTTTTCTTTGTTTAATAATTTCATAAGGAGGTTTAAGTAGTTTTCTATTAAGAATAACCCTGTTCTGAGTAAAACATGCAGTTGCAATTGCTTCTGCCCACAGAGACAAAGGGAGTTCAAAATATGCTAGCATGGTCCTTGCAGCTTCTACCAAAGTTCTATTTTTCCTTTCAACAACACCATTCTGTTGAGGAGTTCTAGCAGCGGAAAAGTTGTGTGATATACCAACAGGTTCCAAAAAGTTTTGAAGTGTAGAATTTGTAAATTCTGTGCCATTATCACTTCTAATATTTTGGATTGGTAGTTGAAGGAGAACTTGAATTTTCTTCAGAAAAGGAATGAGCCTTTCAGAAGTATCAGATTTGAGTCTGAAAATTCATCTACAATTACAAGAATATACTTCTTTCCACCCATGCTTTGAGTCTTCATTGGTCCACACAAATCCATATGTAGTATTCAAATGGAGCTTTGCATGAAGATAGCATTTTTAGAGGACGGGAGCTTCTTTTGATCTTCCCTAGTTCACATGCAGAACATAAGGAATTCTTTTCAAATATGATCTTTGGTAGTCCTCTTACAAAGTTGTGTCTTTCTAGTTCAGAAATGGCTTTGAAGTTCAGATGTGACATTCTTCTGTGCCAAAGCCAAGTATCATTCTTCATTGTTGTGGAAATATAACAAACTCCTTGTAATTGACAATCTGCTGTGAAAGTAGCAGTGTAGATATCTCCATCTCTATAAGCAGTTAACTCATTTTTGTTTGCTGAACTCAGAACATGAGAGTAGTCTATATCAAAATTATCCTTCCAATACTTGTCACAAAATTGACTTATACTGAAGAGGTTATGTTTTAGACCTTCAACATAGAAAACTTTCATTACTTTGACATCTCCTTTCGAAAATGTTCCATATCCTCTCACATTTCCTTTTGCATTATTTTCTACGCTAACTGTTCCTCCATATCTTAATGATAATCAGTTAGAAGCTCTTTGAAAGGTGTCATGTGTCTTGAATATCCTGAATCTAAGACCCACACATGACATATCTGCAAAAATGATTATTGAGTTTTTGGTACCCATTTAAGAATGGGTCCTGTGAGATTAGTCAGAAATTTTGAAGTTCTGAACTTTGACATACCCTTTTGAGAGTCAGAAGTTTGTTCAGAACTTTTGGATTTATCTTTCTTAATATTTTTATTATTGTTTTTGTGGATCCCAGAATATGAGGTAACGATGTGCTTTATAAAGAATAATCAATAAGAACATGAAGAACGCTATGAATATGATGTAGATTCGAAGTCGGATATCTTACTTGTATTGAATAATAACATATTTATCTCTCACAGTTTAGCTCTTAATATTTCGCACTAATGTTCCTCTTCTTCTAATGCTAGCCCTAACCCTCTATTTATATGTATAGGAAATACGGTATAAGGAAAGTAAAGATTAAGGCATTATACACTTGCCTTATTTACAAAATAGAATAACCAAAGACAAAAAAATTTATGTCGACCCTTAAGCACTCGATAAGTCTTCAACACAAAATGATCTCGGGTCAAGTTGAATCGATGAAAATTTATGTCGGGTCTTAAGCACAAGGAAACTCGACAAAATCATTATTCAACAAATCAGCATTTGTCATCTTCCTTTTCTCATGTCGTGTCTTTGATATACAATCTCTCCCCCTCATAATGATAAGGAGAATCCGAATCAGTATGAATAACCAAAGACAAAAAAATAGTTAACTAATGAAGCGTGTAAAACTAACATATAGAAGCACGTGAAGCAACTGTTATCACTTAATCAAAGTAAATTTAATTAAGTGGCCTATATTTAGTGTTGGCAGCGGGTTAGCACTGATAGGACTTCCAGTTATCATGGAAGTAAGTTATAAAACTAACTTCTCAAACTATTCCGGCATAAACACAAAGATATGCTTTTGGAATCACAAAGACTCGTGCAATGTGTAGAAAGAATTTATGCATTAAATGCTAATTTTAAGGCTCAAAATGTAAAAATACGCATTGAATGTGAAGTTCGGAGACCGGAGGTGTGTCTTCCTTTTTCAATATCTTAATCTTCCGAGCGAAGAAAAGATAGCAGATATGCTCATTCTCCGTGATATATGAAACAAATATCTTTTGTGAGATACTTGAGTAGTTGGGTGGGGTGACACGAGTTATCGACATTGGGTGCATGTCTATTTCAATATTCATCTCCAAAGAATCGAGAAGGAATAGATTGTGTGGCTACCCGGATAACTGTTTAGGTTTGGTAAAGACCAAATATTCTCTTTTAAGTCTTGTCACACTCTCACATATACTCAATTTTATCTCACAAGCACTTCACTTTATTCCCTTTCAAAACATCTATCCTAAGTGTGTGTTTCACGGGTAGGTCCTTCCGGATTTGGTTTGACCATTGAAACGTCTAAATCTATCACACAAAGAGTTTTGAAATATTGAAGTCCGAGTTCTGAACTGATGTATTCAGAAATCATGATGTGCATAAAAAAAACGGGTTAAGAGCAGGTCCATAGCTGAGATACTATGAAGCTAAATAAATGTGACAACTGTCAAAATTCGAGCTTTCAGGTTAGCTTCTATTAAGTTTATTAGTGTTTATATAGTTTAAATTTTAAGATTAAGAAATAGTTGGTTTAGAATGGCCGAAAAACCCCTAGCATTTCCGGTAGTCGCTTAAAAATGTCCGGTTCCGACCCGTAACTGTCCGAAACTTCCAATACAGTGCCAAATGCTCTAGTTTATACCCAATTTATATAAAATATATAGTTTTAGTATTTTTAATTATAAAACTTTTATATTATTAAGATTCTAACCAAAATGGGCTACCAATTTTGGAAAAAAGGCCAAAATTGAGAAATGGTCTTTTAATTGTGTCATTTTGGGCTTAAAATGAGTTTTTTTTTAAAAATAAATTGGCTTGGGTAGGGCCCACTCCATGGCCCCCCCTCCCCCCCCCCCCTCAAAATCCACATATAAATACCAAAATTTCTTCATTTCACTCATTTCAAACTCAAAAAATCAAACACCTCTCTCTCTCTCTAAAAGTGAAGAGACTCTTTTGTTTTTCCCTCTTCCTCTTCCTCTCCATCAAGTTCCAGACAATTTCTCATGTTCTAATCCATCAAATAGCAAGAATATTGAAGATTTTGGTACACATTTCATCACACAAGTAAGTATAAACACCATCTTATTCTTTCCTTAGCATTTTTGGGTGAAAAACCCACTTTCTTGTATTTTAAGCATTCTTCTTCTAAACCTTTGAATTTTCTGAGTTTGTGGAGAGATTTTACACCAAAACATGTAAAATGTTTATAAAATGGTGATAATCTATGACCTACACAAATAAAACTCAAGAAAATGGGTAAAAATCATGATTTTATGTGTTTTTGAACAACAATGGAGATTTTTGTTGCTGACAGATTCATCGCATGTGCAAAAATCGTCCATTTCTTATAATAAACATGTTAAAATGTTAAAAATCTTCCTTCTAAAAGTTTATTTAGTGAGTTGGGGTTCTAATCCAAGTGGTCTCACTCAAAAACATTGAGTTTTGACCCCCCAAATGCTCATAGAAAGATGCATGTGCATCTGGAAGTTCAACAGTAGGTAAACCCTACTTTGAACAACCATAACTCTTTGAATATTTTTCCAAATCACTTGATTTTTCTTCTGGAAGTTAGCTTAATGAGTTAGCTTTCATATGCATCTGATTTCATTCAAAAATATGGTGATTTGAGGTTTCAAATGATTTAAAACAAAATGAGTGTGCAAACTGTCAAACAATGACAGAATTGTGCATGCATGTTCAAATGGCCATATCTCTTTCAAAACTCAATGAAAAAGGTTGATTCTTCTTTTGAGAGTTATATTTATGAGTTATCTTCAGTTAGCAAGTGGAATCACTTAAAAATATGGAGTTTTGACCCTCCAAACACCTAAAATACTTTAGGTGTGCAATCTGTGAAACCACCAGCAGCTAAACTCTACTTTGTGTGTTAGTATCTCCTTTGTTATTTGTCTTTAATGCATGATTCTTCTTCTATTCTACTTCATTTTATGAGTTAGTATTCATATGGATCCAGTTTCATGCAAAAATATGATGTTTTGAGGCACTAATCAATTTATTAAAGTTAAGTGTGCAATCTGTCAGCTAATGACAGAATTGTGCATGCAACTTTGTAGTGTCATACCTCCTTCATAACTTCTTCAAAATCAGTGATTCTTATCTCAAAAGTTTCCTTTATGAGTTATGATTCTAATCCAACTGGAAATTCTAGAAAACACTGAGTATAACTTCTCAAATGAGTGATTTACTAACATGGTGTAATCTGTTTTACCGGTTGTGACATAATGTTTTGCATGAATTATTTGGACAACTTGTACATGTCCAAAAGGCATGAAATTTGGTCACAAAGACCATAACGCAGTACTTTATCTTATATAATAATATAGGAAACTAGATCATTTTGGAAGCCCTTGAAAACTGATCATTTTTAGGACAATTAGTTTCTGTCCAGAAGAGAAATTCTGGACTTAATTGATTTTTATAAATATTGATCATGTGATGGATAATAAGATCACTTTCGGTATAAATTACGATATTAATGAGCATATGGGCATTTTGTATAATTGGACATATATAGACACTTATGGGCTTAAGATTTATTCACCTCTAAGTAGTATTAGACCTATAAGTGACGGTTTTGAGTATTACTCTTTGATAGGGAAGCGTTAGGTCGTTGTGCGGAGATTCGGATTGTATTGTTTTGCGTTGCGGAGCGTTGCTATAAGGTGAGTATTCACAGTCCCTCTTTCAAAGTATTTTATACGTTTTGGGGTGAAAAGCATGATTGAATGTGTTTTATGAGCCATTGTAATTATGATTATGAAATCTTGTTAAATTTGATGTTGTGGGCACTAAGGCATGTACACTAATAGTTATATTGAGTAAAATGTAACATAAAAGTTTGTACACTACTATTAACTCAAGTGAGGAGCCGAGGGTATTTGTGGATAGCGCTATTTGGACGGACAATCCCACCTAAAAACCGATGAGTAGGGGTGTGGATAGCAATCCCACCTAGAAACTACAGGTAGGGGTGCACGATACTTAAAAACGAAGGTTCTACATATGTGGGGTATTAGTCCCACCGCTAAGGTAGAATTAAAAATATTGTTTTGTGGTCGAAAGGTTTAGTGGTGGCTCTTTATATACAAAAATTAGAGTACATAATGCCTTAACGTTTTAAGATATCAATAAGTGCCAAAAATTTATTTTGTTCATATTCACTCACACAATTGATTATTTTTTGAAATATTGAAAACCTGTGAACTCACCAACTCTTTGTAGTTGACCTTGTTGTTATCATGCTTTTCAGGGGTAAGAAAAGATTAACTGGATTTTCTTTTATGTGGGCGCATCGACATCAACCATCTTGTTTATTTTGAAACTGTTTAGTTTAAACACTTGGTTTACCTTGTTTTGTTAGAACTTGTATTTGATGCGATGTAAATTTTTTTTTTAAACTTAAACTGTTGTATATTTGAATGGATGGTTGGTGTTGTTTTTATCCTATCGTTATGAAATCTTGCGCTATCACGCCTCGTGTTTTCGCTTTAGCGGGGTGTGATAGACTTGGTATCAGAGCCATAGGTTATAGAGAACACCGGTTTTTCTAAACAAATACTATAACCAAAAGTTTTCGAAAACTGTTTTTATAAAAAAAAAGCTTAGTACTAGTATAATTGGAATAAGTGTCGACTTAGCATATTGATATTAGGCAAAGCCTGATCACCTATGTCTAATTCAATATGTATAGGGGAGACATGGAACAATTATATTGGGAACTTCTTGCCCAAATGGAAAGCATGGTTATAAGTGTGAGTTTGCATAAGTATTTTAATTTTTTTTTACTAAAGTGCATTTAGTAATTAAATTTGTTACTGCCGCAGTTTAAAATGTCTAGCACTTCTTCCACTCCCGATCACTCCCCCGACGAATCCCGGTACTTTACTAGCCTCCCTAGGAGGAACCAGCCCATGCTTGAAGAGAGTGATCCGTCTGAGGAAAGTGACGCGGCCACCCGAGAGACTTCTGTGGAGACTTCTGTACCTGCGCCACCTCCGGTCGATGTGGCTGGACCGTCACGCGGACCTAGGACTATTCGGACAGCCCGAAAGCGTGTCCTCCCTGGCCGAAGGGTGGTATTCACGGTTCCGTCTGACCCGTCGGGCGAACCAGCTGGATCGCGATCTCGATCGCGAAGCGTGACGCCTCCGTCTCCGGCCGTGAGAGTTCCAGAGCCGCAGCCTCAAGGGATGACGGCAACCGAGAACCTCTGGGTCACCGGATTGGAGGTTCAGATACAGGGACAGCGAGATAGACTAGAAGAGTTTAAGCAGGCCTTAGAAAGCATTCTTACAGTCTTGCACACTCAAGACGAGATCACTACGGGGATCAGGGTGATCGCACATGAGGCCGGGAGGGCTACTCGGAGGCTATACACGTATCTGTCTTGGGCATTAGGAGCACTGATGGTGATGATAGGAGTATTGATTTGGGTAATGATCCATTAGGGAACTTCTGTTATTAAGAATTTTTTGGAGGACCATATTTGCTTTTGAGGCT
The DNA here is from genome assembly GCA_036898165.1 of Silybum marianum. Taxonomy (NCBI): domain Eukaryota; kingdom Viridiplantae; phylum Streptophyta; class Magnoliopsida; order Asterales; family Asteraceae; genus Silybum; species Silybum marianum. The sequence continues at coordinate 26,464,535 of CM072533.1, read as the reverse complement.
TGTAGCCTAGATGTTTAAGATTAAACAATTTTATGTTATTTGGGTTGTACTTTAAAACTTATGTTTGAATTACTTTGGTTTATTTTTGATAATTATGTAAGTTATCTATTTATCTCATGTTGTTTTGAAATGTATGTGTTCGTGAGTAGTATTGGATGTATGTTATAAGATGTGTATGATTTAGTAAGTAGATTTATAATGGCCATTGTAACACAAAATTGACTAAAACTCAATTTAAAATCGTGTTTAGAACAATGCCTCCAAGAAGAGAGAATTCCGAAGTTGCGAGACTTGTGTCCGAACAACTCATGGCCGCACTTCCGAACATTGTTAGTCAAGTGGCGTGCCCGAACAATAATCAAAACAACGATCAAGGGTCCGGAAACGAGAGAATGTACATATAAATCCTTTAGGAGCTGTAACCCTAAAGAATTTCATGGAACTGAGGGAGCCGTGGGATTATTAACTTGGATAGAGAGCATGGAGTCTGTGCTCCATATTAGCAAATGTACCGAAGGTAAGAAGGTAGAGTTTGCTACATGCTTATTACAAGGACGAGCGTTAACATGGTGGAATATACAAGTACAAACCCGTGGTCGAGAAGCTGCTAACAGTCTTACGTGGGAGGATTTCAAGAGAATGTTGAAAGAAGAATATTGCCCAAGAAGCGAAATTCGTGTCGGAAGCGGAATTGTGGAATCATGAAATGAGAGGGAATGATATCGACTCCTACACAGCCCGATTTCATGAATTGGCAAAAATGGTACCGCATCTGGTAACGCCTGAAGAGAACCGCGTTGATAGGTATATTTGGGGATTATCTCCGGAGATACGCGGGGATGTTACCTCAGCAAACCCAAAAACTCTACAAGAGGCAGTAAGTTCGGCAACCCGGACTCACAAACAATGCTACTCGCTCGGGATTGTTTGTAAGGGATAAGGCACAAGGGAAGAGAAAACTGGATGAACCAATGAGAAAGCAGCTTGGAAAAAGGACAAGCAAGGAACAAAGAACTACAGGCAACTACGGAATTCAAACTCAACCTGCAGAGAAAGGGAAAGGACCTTATCCCAAATGTGACAAATGCAATAGACAGCATACCGGACAATGTATTATCTGTCAAAGATGCAACAAAGGAGGTCATTATGCCAAGGATTGCAGGAGCACAGGAAGGCGGGCATGTTTTGAGTGTGGAAGCCCGGATCACTTTCGAAATACATGTCCACGATGAATCAGAGACCGAACACTCATCAAGCAAGACCGGCCAACCGAGGAAATCAAGGAGGTCCGGCAAGAGGTCGAGTGTTTGAGATTGGAGCAGAGGAAGCAAGGCAAAACCCAGATGTCGTTACAGGTACGTTTCTTCTGAATAATCATTATGCGTCTGTACTATTTGATTCTGGAGCAGATAGGAGTTTTGTGGCGACAGAATTTAGATCAAAGATAAATTTAAAACCTCAAAAATTGAAAGAAATATATGTCATTGAATATGCCAACGGACAAGAATGTAGGGCTAAAGACATATTAACGAACTGCACCTTAAGTTTGGCCAATAGAGATTTTAGTATAGATCTAATACCGATTAAATTGGGAAGTTTCGACATAATCGTGGGTATGGATTGGTTGTCCAAAAACCGAGCTGAAATTTGTTGTTCCAAAAAGATCATTCGAGTTCCGTTACCCGAAGGGGGAAAACTCGAAGTACACGGCGAGAAAACTAGAAGGAGTGTTAAAATAGTAACGTGTATGAAAATGCGAAAGCATTTGAGAAAGGACGGTATTGTCTTTCTAGCTCACGTTAAGAATAAGAAAGCTGAAGAAAAACGCGTTCAAGATATTCCTATAGTTCGGGACTTTCCCGAAGTATTCCAGACGACTTGCCTGGAATACCCCCGCCAAGACAAGTTGAATTTCACATCGATTTAATTCCTGGAGCTGCGCCCGTGGCGAAATCACCATACCGGTTAGCGCCATCTGAGATGCAGGAACTGTCAGAACAACTTCAGGAGTTACTCGATAAGGGATTCATCAGACCCAGCTCTTCACCTTGGGGAGCTCCAATCTTATTTGTTAAAAAGAAAGATGGATCTTTTCGAATGTGTATCGATTATAGGGAACTCAACAAGTTGACAATTAAGAACCGATACCCCTTCCCCGGATTGATGATTTGTTTGACCAACTTCAAGGTGCAACGTACTTCTCGAAGATCGATCTTAGGTCTGGATATCATCAAATGAGAGTGCGAGAAGAAGATATCCCCAAGACGGCCTTTAGGACTCGATACGGTCACTACGAGTTCCTAGTCATGCCATTTGGTCTAACAAACGCACCGGCAGTCTTCATGGATTTGATGAATAGAGTATGTCGACCATACCTAGACAAATTCGTGATCGTATTTATAGATGATATACTCATTTAATCTCGAGACAAAAAGGAGCATGAGCAACACTTGAAGTTGATATTGGAATTGCTCAGAGACGAGAGGTTGTACGCGAAATTCTCTAAATGTGAATTCTGGATTCGTGAGGTACACTTTCTTGGCCATGTGGTGAATGAAAAGGGGATCCAAGTTGATCCAGCTAAGATTGAGGCCATTAAGAAATGGGAAGCCCCAAAGACACCGACCGAAATCCTACAATTTCTGGGATTGGCAGGTTATTACCGACGATTTATCGAGAATTTCTCTAAGATCGCGCAACCACTAACAACTCTAACACAAAAAGATAAAAAGTTTATTTGGGGAGAGAAACAAGAAGAAGCCTTCCAGACGCTCAAACACAAGTTATGCAACGCACCAATTCTGGCTCTACCTGAAGGAGTCGAAAACTTCGTAGTCTACTGTGATGCTTCACATCAGGGAATGGGCTGCGTGTTAATGCAAAAAGACAAAGTTATTGCATACGCTTCGAGACAACTAAAGATTCACGAGAAGAATTACACCACTCATGATTTGGAATTAGGGGCGGTGGTGTTCGCACTCAAAATCTGGAGACACTACCTATACGGCACCAAGTGCACCATTTTCACTGATCATAAAAGCCTCCAACACATCCTTGACCAGAAAATGCTCAATATGAGGCAGAGAAGATGGGTGGAACTACTTAGTGACTACGACTGTGAAATAAAGTACCATCCGGGAAAAGCTAATGTGGTAGCCGACGCGTTAAGCCGAATGGAAAGAGTAAAACCAACAAGAGTATGTGCTATGGGAGTAATGGTCCAGACGAGTTTAAAAACTCAAATTATTGAAGCACAAAGAGAAGTTTTAAAAGAAGAAAATAGGAAGAATGAAACCTTGCAACATTTAGAGAAAGAAATTGAAATGCATGAGGATGGTGTGTATTACTTCAAGAATAAAGCATGGGTACCGAAGGTTGGTGATTTACGGTCAACCATTTTGGATGAAGCCCATCGATCCAAATATTCGATTCACCCAGGAGCAGATAAAAGGTATAAGGATTTGAAGGAGTATTATTGGTGGCCGGGAATGAAGAAAGATATTGCTGTATTCGTAAGCAAGTGCCTGACTTGTGCTAAGATAAAGGCTGAACATCAGAAACCATCTGGTTTACTCCAACAACCTGAAATACCACAGTGGAAGTGGGAGCAAATAACAATGGATTTCGTAACTAAATTACCCAGAACTGGAAAGGGGCACGACACAATATGGGTTATAGTAGACCGACTTACCAAATCGGCTCATTTCATCCCCATTCGCGAAGATTTCAGTATGGAAAGGCGTGCGCAAATCTATATTAATGAAATAGTTACACGTCATGGTGTGCCTATTTCCATTATTTCGGACAGAGATACACGATTTACATCGCGTTTTTGGCAATCACTCCAAAAGGCATTGGGTACACGTTTGGATTATAGCACCGCCTATCATCCTCAAACGGATGGACAATCGGAAAGAACTATTCAAACGTTAGAGGATATGTTACGGGCTTGCGCAATAGATTTCGGTGGATGTTGGGATACCCACCTGCCACTTGTTGAATTCTCCTATAACAACAGCTATCATACCAGCATACAATGTGCACCATACGAAGCTCTATACGGACGTAAGTGCAGATCGCCGCTTAGCTGGGTAGAAGTCGGAGATAGACAGCTGACAACGCCTGATATTATCCAGGAAACCACTAATAAGATCTCAATCATCAAAGAAAGACTCAACAGCAAGAGACCGTCAGAAAAGTTATGCGGATAATCGGAGGAAGTCGTTGGAGTTTCAAGTGGGAGATAAAGTGCTATTAAAAGTGTCCCCATGGAAGGGACTGGGACGCTTCAGGAAGAGAGGCAAGCTGGGTCCCAGATACATTGGTCCATTCGAAATACTCAAAAGAATCGGACCAGTGGCGTACAAGTTGAAGTTACCGCAAAATCTAAGCGCAATCCACGACCCATTTCATGTGTCGAATCTAAAGAAATGCCTAGCAGATGAAACGTTGATGTTACCCATAGACGACGTTCAGATTAATGATCGGTTAAACTTCGTTGAAGAATCGGTTGAGGTTTTGGACCGAGAAGTTAAACGGTTAAGGAGCAGTAAAATCCCTATTATTAAGGTCCGTTGGAATGCGAAACATGGTCCAGAATATACCTGGGAACGTGAAGATTTGATGAAGCAAAAATACCCCAGCTTATTCACGAACACCCCGGAGAAAGCCACTTCTTAAATTTCGGGACGAAATTTCTTTATGAGGGAAGATCGTGACAATCGTCAAAATTCAAGCTTTCAGGTTAGCTTCTATTAAGTTTATTAGTGTTTATATAGTTTAAATTTTAAGATTAAGAAATAGTTGGTTTAGAATGGCCGAAAAACCCCTAGCATTTCCGGTAGTCGCTTAATAATGTCCGGTTCCGACCCGTAACTGTCCGAAACTTCCAATACAGTGCCAAATGCTCTAGTTTATACCCAATTTATATAAAATATATAGTTTTAGTATTTTAATTATAAAACTTTTATTTTATTAAGATTCTAACCAAAATGGGCTACCAATTTTGGAAAAAAGGCCAAAATTGAGAAATGGTCTTTTAATTGTGTCATTTTGGGCTTAAAATGAGTTTTTTTTTTAAAAATAAATTGGCTTGGGTAGGGCCCACTCTATGGCCGCCCCCCCCCCCCCCCCCCTCAAAATCCACATATAAATACCAAAATTTCTTCATTTCACTCATTTCAAACTCAAATATCAAACACCTCTCTCTCTCTCTAAAAGTGAAGAGACTCTTTTGTTTTTCCCTCTTCCTCTTCCTCTCCATCAAGTTCCAGCCAATTTCTCATGTTCTAATCCATCAAATAGCAAGAATATTGAAGAGTTTGGTACACATTTCATCACACAAGTAAGTATAAACACCATCTTATTCTTTCCTTAGCATTTTTGGGTGAAAAACCCACTTTCTTGTATTTTAAGCATTCTTCTTCTAAACCTTTGAATTTTCTGAGTTTGTGGAGAGATTTTACACCAAAACATGTAAAATGTTTATAAAATGGTGATAATCTATGACCTACACAAATAAAACTCAAGAAAATGGGTAAAAATCATGATTTTATGTGTTTTTGAACAACAATGGAGATTTTTGTTGCTGACAGATTCATTGCATGTGCAAAAATCGTCCATTTCTTATAATAAACATGTTAAAATGTTAAAAATATTCCTTCTAAAAGTTTATTTAGTGAGTTGGGGTTCTAATCCAAGTGGTCTCACTCAAAAACATTGAGTTTTGACCCCCCAAATGCTCATAGAAAGATGCATGTGCATCTGGAAGTTCAACAGTAGGTAAACCCTACTTTGAACAACCATAACTCTTTGAATATTTTTCCAAATCACTTGATTTTTCTTCTGGAAGTTAGCTTAATGAGTTAGCTTTCATATGCATCTGATTTCATTCAAAAATATGGTGATTTGAGGTTTCAAATGATTTAAAACAAAATGAGTGTGCAAACTGTCAAACAATGACAGAATTGTGCATGCATGTTCAAATGGCCATATCTCTTTCAAAACTCAATGAAAAAGGTTGATTCTTCTTTTAAGAGTTATATTTATGAGTTATCTTCAGTTAGCAAGTGGAATCACTTAAAAATATGGAGTTTTGACCCTCCAAACACCTAAAATACTTTAGGTGTGCAATCTGTGAAACCACCAGCAGCTAAACTCTACTTTGTGTGTTAGTATCTCCTTTGTTATTTGTCTTTAATGCATGATTCTTCTTCTATTCTACTTCATTTTATGAGTTAGTATTCATATGGATCCAGTTTCATGCAAAAATATGATGTTTTGAGGCACTAATCAATTTATTAAAGTTAAGTGTGCAATCTGTCAGCTAATGACAGAATTGTGCATGCAACTTTGTAGTGTCATACCTCCTTCATAACTTCTTCAAAATCAGTGATTCTTATCTCAAAAGTTTCCTTTATGAGTTATGATTCTAATCCAACTGGAAATTCTAGAAAACACTGAGTATAACTTCTCAAATGAGTGATTTACTAACATGGTGTAATCTGTTTTACCGGTTGTGACATAATGTTTTGCATGAATTATTTGGACAACTTGTACATGTCCAAAAGGCATGAAATTTGGTCACAAAGACCATAACGCAGTACTTTATCTTATATAAAAATATAGGAAACTAGATCATTTTGGAAGCCCTTGAAAACTGATCATTTTTAGGACAATTAGTTTCTGTCCAGAAGAGAAATTCTGGACTTAATTGATTTTTATAAATATTGATCATGTGATGGATAATAAGATCACTTTCGGTATAAATTACGATATTAATGAGCATATGGGCATTTTGTATAATTGGACATATATAGACACTTATGGGCTTAAGATTTATTCACCTCTAAGTAGTATTAGACCTATAAGTGACGGTTTTGAGTATTACTCTTTGATAGGGAAGCGTTAGGTCGTTGTGCGGAGATTCGGATTGTATTGTTTTGCGTTGCGGAGCGTTGCTATAAGGTGAGTATTCACAGTCCCTCTTTCAAAGTGTTTTATACGTTTTGGGGTGAAAAGCATGATTGAATGTGTTTTATGAGCCATTGTAATTATGATTATGAAATCTTGTTAAATTTGATGTTGTGGGCACTAAGGCATGTACACTAATAGTTATATTGAGTAAAATGTAACATAAAAGTTTGTACACTACTATTAACTCAAGTGAGGAGCCGAGGGTATTTGTGGATAGCGCTATTTGGACGGACAATCCCACCTAAAAACCGATAAGTAGGGGTGTGGATAGCAATCCCACCTAGAAACTACAGGTAGGGGTGCACGATACTTAAAAACGAAGGTTCTACATATGTGGGGTATTAGTCCCACCGCTAAGGTAGAATTAAAAATATTGTTTTGTGGTCGAAAGGTTTAGTGGTGGCTCTTTATATACAAAAATTAGAGTACATAATGCCTTAACGTTTTAAGATATCAATAAGTGCCAAAAATTTATTTTGTTCATATTCACTCACACAATTGATTATTTTTTGAAATATTGAAAACCTGTGAACTCACCAACTCTTTGTAGTTGACCTTGTTTTTATCATGCTTTTCAGGGGTAAGAAAAGATTAACTGGATTTTCTTTTATGTGGGCGCATCGACATCAACCATCTTGTTTATTTTGAAACTGTTTAGTTTAAACACTTGGTTTACCTTGTTTTGTTAGAACTTGTATTTGATGCGATGTAAATTTTTTTTTTAAACTTAAACTGTTGTGTATTTGAATGGATGGTTGGTGTTGTTTTTATCCTATCGTTATGAAATCTTGCGCTATCATGCCTCGTGTTTCCGCTTTAGCGGGGTGTGACAATAAATGGTAAAAATGTGATACTCCCCCTCAAATGTTGCAAAACCTTTTGAAACATCGTCATGTGATGTGAATATTCGGAATATTGACCATACATGACGTACCTACAAAACAGATTAACAAGATTTTGGTACCCAAGCTTTGTCGGGTCCTCGAATGTTAGCTTTAGATGCAATAAATGGGGAAGTGGGGATACTGTAAGTACCACACCATTTATGATTGAAATTTTGATTGACAAAATCATTTGTTCCACATGTAGAACAACAAATCTTTGTGGCACTTAGACTAATTAGCTGATTGATTGATTTGACAAAATAAGGCAAATTAGTCTTGGAAACAAATGATCTTGTATCAACTACAGGAGATGTATGTGACATGTTTCCAACACTATCATCTGTAGTTGATTTCTTCATCCAAACCATTTTAAACTTCTTAGAATTACTGGAATTAGCAACAAAATCATTGTGATATAAAGTAGAATTATGAGTCTGGAAGTTGGAGAATTATATGATTTGGAGCTGATAGAATAACTGTTTGATTTGACACTTGAATACAAGTTATTCTTACAGACATTTATTGTAGAAAGAGAATTCAACTGAAAAATTGAACTTGAAGCAGTTGTAGAACTTTCAAGTTTTCTAATTTTCCACAATAGATGACCTCTTTCTTCCAAAATCACATCAAATTTTGTTTGAGATTCGGATCTCATTTTCCGTTCATTCACAAGAGTTGTTTCTAAAACAGATAATTTGTTTGAAAGTTTACTGATTTTCTCTTCAAAAGTTTTACTTTCGTTTTCAAAAACTTTTTCCGAATTTTTGCTTTTAGCAATGATCAAACTACATTTCTTGATTAAATTCGTTTTCTCAGTTTTAAGCACATTTCTTTCATCTTTCAAAAGTTTTTCAAGATTAGAAATTTGTTTTGAAAGCTCCTGACTTTTTGTTTCAGATGATTTTCTTTCTAAAATCACAATTTGCTCAAAATCTGACACTTGTTTAGAAAGTTTTTGAATGGTCAATTCACAAGTGTTAATTTTGCTTTCAAAATCTTTTCGTTCAGACTCAAATTTGTGTTTCTCATCAGAAGTTAAAATCCTTTCTTTCTCACATTCCAGAAATTCAATTAATTTTCTTTTAAGAACCACACTATAAGTCTCATGATCTATAAACTTTTCTAACTCAGAAATTTGGTTTTTCAGATCAAAATTTATTTTTATCAGATTTGTCTTTTTGCAAAACTCTTCATATGTATAACATTTAGTTCTAGAATACTCGGTGAGTTGTTTCTCCAAAAATTCATTTTGATTTTGCAAAACTTTTCTTGATTCTTCTGAGTTATTAAATCTAGATTTGAGATAGACATGTTCTCTTAAAAGTTCATCCAACACTTGCATGTTGTTTGTGTGTCTGGTTTCAAGTTGAGAGATTTTTGCATTTAGCTCAGAGATTTGGTTTTGAGAACTCATCGTGAAAGCACGGGTTACCTGATAAAGTGATCTCGATCGGTGAGTTTTTGGCAATTTTCTGAGATTTCTTTGGATGAAGGTTTTTCTCGGGTGATGAAGGGTCGAGAAGAATTTTTCTCGGGTGATGAAGGGCCGAGAAGAATTTTTCTCGGGTGACGAAGGATCGACAAAAATAAACTGTCGAGTGGTATGGTCTCAATAAGAAGATTTCTCGGATGTATGAGACTCGATAACAATTATTGTCGGGTAAAGGAGACTCGATAAAACTTCTAATAAATTTTGAATCGATAAGCAGAGTTTTATCGATCACAAGGGTCTCGATAACTTCAACTTTCTCAACTAATCAAGATTCGACAAGAATAATTTGACTCGATAAAACAATGAATCGATAAAAATTTATATCGATTCCAGTTGACTTGATTAAAAAAAATTTGTCGATTTAAAAGGACTAGATAAAAAATCAAAAATACTTAATCTTAGTTTTCTTTAACCGATTAACCAGAAACCAAGAACAAAGGGTTCTTGACTAAAAAGAACATGTCTTTTTATGGACAAGAATGTCTAAGTTCTCGAGTTTCTTATTTGTTCAGTCAAGAAAAAAAATTAAATTACTAGAGTTCATGATTTTTACTAGAGAATTCTTTAGTAAGAAAAGCTGCAAGAGTCACTAGTTCCTGAGTTTTCTTATGTAAAGAATATCAAAAGTAATTAAAATAAACTAGAATAACTTTAATTAAAACAGATTAAATAATTTTGACTAAAATCAAGAATAACTCAATATGGATCGACAAAAATTTTAGCGCATGAATAATAAATCGAAAAAAAATATCAAATTTATCAAAATAAGACTTTTTATCGGGTAAAGATAATGAAGTATGGATCGAGAAAAATAGATAAAAAATATTATGAGTTTTTATCGGGTAAAACTAAAACAGTTTGAATCGATAAAAACTCAAAAACTCAGAAATCGAAAGTTTACCTTCTGTTTCGTGAATAACTTCAGAAAATTGAAAAAGAACTCTGATCGTCTGCTCTGATACCAATTGTGGATCCCAGAATATGAGATAACGATGTGCTTTATAAAAAATAATCAATAAGAACATGAAGAACGCTATGAAGATGATGAAGATTCGAAGTCAGATATCTTACTTGTATTGAATAATAACAGATTTATCACTCACAATTTAGCTCTCAATATTTCGCACTAATGTTCCTCTTCTTCTAATGCTAGCCCTAACCTTCTATTTATATGTATAGGAAATACGGTATAAGGAAAGTAAAGATTAAGGCATTATACACTTGCCTTATTTACAAAATAGAATGTTTCCTTATATTTAAACATTAAACCTTTCCTAATTTAATGACTTTGTTGACTTTACACTTTAGCCCTTCACGTCTTCAATATTTATCATCTCGGATACAACATTTTTCAGACCTAACAGTTTTTATTTTTATACTTATTTGCCAATTTTGTTGAAAAATTCTAAATTGATTTCTCAACATATTTCTTATTTGTTTTGGAGTTGAGATGTGATAGATATCAGAAGTAGCTTCAAAATAAGACTGGATTCTGAAGACAACTTAGTTCAGAGGTTCTGAACTAGTTCTGAAAAGAGAAATGTTCAGAACTCAGAAGACAAGCAAAGCAAAGCTGTTTTGAACATGTCTGTCATTTTTGTACTGTAACTTTAGCATTTCTATTTGTATATAAGTAGATGGTTTGTTAGATTGTTAGAACTAACGTTGATAGAGCTTGTAAAGATACACATTTTGTAATACTATTTAGTAATCAATACGACGTACAACTTCAGTGATAAATCTCTTGTTCTTGTTCTTTAATCTTTCTACATTCTTGATATTTGGGATCTAACAATTGGTATAAGAGCCAATTCATCTGTTCTTGTTCATTTTGGAAAAGAACTTGTCAGATCTGACAATTCTTAATGTTCTTAATCGATAAATTCAAGATTAAAATTTAGGTGAATTCACGATCTACTCAAAATCAAAGATGTCGAAAGAAATTGTCTCCATTGGAACAGAAATTAAACCACCAACCTTGTTTTTGGGTGAATATCATCAGTGGCGAATTAGGATGATTCAATTCTTGTACAATATCGATGAAGCCCTAATGCAACCGATCGTAAATGGCCCTCTGGAGGTCTATGTAGAAATCCATGCAGTTCCAAGAACTGAGTCTACCCCTGAAATACCCGCGTCACGAATCAAGAAGAGCCCAGGTATGTAAAGTACTGCTGAGAAAAATCAAGCTAAGGTTGACAGAAGGGCATTGACTCTACTTACAATGGCCATTCCAAATGAAATATTCAATAGGGTAGACAGTTTGACATCTGCCAAGGCTATGTGGGATGAGGTTGAAGCCCATATGCAAGGAAGCACAAAATCCCAAGCACAAAGATTAAATATCTGTGTGGGCACATATGAAAATTTCAAATACAAAGAAAATGAATCTATCACAGATACTTATCATAGATTCAATAATATACTGAATGATCTGACAAGAAATGCTGTTCAGAAATCAATGGTAATGAATGGTCAAGCTTCTCTGATAATATGGTTTCTAGAAACCTGTCTAGGAAGTCTATTCATGATGTCTATGGCATCCTGTTCCAACAAGAGGACAAGATCAAGACTAGGCAGTATGAACAGAAAAAGACAAATGAAACAGTAGTCTTATTAAGCAAGAAGTACAACAATTCTATGGCCATATCTGCTAAAAGCAAGGTATGTGAAATCCAGAGACAACTCTGTGTGATGGGGATGAATCAGATGAAGAGCTTAAAAGAATTTCTAATAATATTGCTTTTATGACAAGGAAAGGTCAAGATGCTAGTTAAACTGAGACACAAGAACCAGCAAGATGCTTTAATTGTGGTAAGCCTGGCCATTATGCAAGACAGTGCAAAATGCCCGAAGTTAAGAACTCAGACTAGTATGAGAAGAAGCATCTTCTTGCTAAGAAAAAGGAGCTTAATCCAGCTCTGGTGACCAAGTATGAAGAGGATTGGTTAAACTGGAGTGATGGTGAATATGATGAAAAAGTAGCTCACTATGCCTCAAATTGCTACATGTGCCAAATGGATCCTGAAGATAAACATGCACATGATTCTGAGGTACTTTTCTTCACCTTCTGAATTAAAGTTTGAATTAAATTCCTCTTCTGAACCAAATTCTGAACTAAATTCTGAACAAATTTCTGGAGATTCTGAAATGCAAAATCAATTTTAGAATATGTTTTCGGAATTTGAAAGTCTTAGAAACAAAATCAAAGGTGTAAGAATTTTGGTGAATCAATTCATAGCAGCCAAATTTATAAACAAAACTGCCAAGAAGCTGAACAAATTTTTGAAAAAGTTTCTAAAGAAAAATTATTATTGAAAGAAAGATGGATGGTTTACAAAAAGATATCATAAATGAAAAATCTGAAAAAGAAGTTCTGAATGTAAAAATGAACTTTCTGAATCATGAGAGACTTGGTCTTTACAAAAAGATTAAGGAATTAGAAGATTTGAACTTTAAAAGAGGTTCTGGTGAAAAACCTCTTAGTTCTGAATCAAGAGAGACTTTATTTTCTAAAGAAAAACCATTTAGTTCTAGTGAAACAAAGATAATTTATGAAACAGAAGTAATAAATAAAAACGTTCCAAACATTTCTGAAAATATTTTTGAACTTGCTTCTGAATCAAAAATTCTTTCTGAAAAAAAAATCTGAACCATTTATTAAAACTGAGATAACTTCTGAACATACTTCTAAACATACTTCTGAATTATCTTCTGAACTTACTTCTATACTCTGAAGTTCTTCCAATAGATAATTCTGACAATAAATCAGAACATGAAGAAAAATATGATCAATTCTCAGATATTGATTTTTTACAAGATAATGATGAGAATTCAGAAATACTTTTTGATAATTCTGATGATGAGTCTGAGAAAATTTCAAATCAATTTTTTTTTCATCAAGCATGACTCAGAACAAGTTCTCAGATTTAATGAATGCTTCAGATTCAGAAGATGATGATGATCATACTGTTCAAGTCATTGATAAAGATGGATATTTGGTATATAAATTACAATCTTGTATGACTGAAGGAGAAATTTTAAAATCTGAAGCACCAAAATTGTCTTCAGAAATATTTAATACTGTATTTCTGAAACAAGAATTTCTGAAAACTGAAACTTCTACTACATCATCAAATGTTACTCCTACTTCGACAAGAACATCTTTGACTTCAGCAAAATCATCAATATCATCATCTGACTTTGTAACCAGAGTTAAATTGTTTGAAAAAGGACAGTCTTCAAATTCATCTTCTGAAGTTCATAATTCAAAACTTAAATCTGAAGTTAAATCTAAAGTTGGTAAAAGAACTTCTTATACTAATCCTCATTTCTTCTCTTTTACAGAGCTATCCACTTTAGTTTGGAGAAAGAAAGGTGAAAGATTATCAAAGACTGACAAATTAGATAGTTTTTTCAATTTCAAAGAAAAACTGATGTACACAGATTAATAAAGTGAATAAAAGAAAATCTTCTATTGAAAAATTAAAGAGTTTCTAACTGATTATCATGAAAGATATGCAGGAACAGTTCGCTTTGGAAATAATGCAAAAGGATATGTGAGAGGATATGGAACATTTTCAAAAGGAGATGTCAAAGTAATGAAGGTTTCTATGTTGAAGGTCTAAAACATAACCTCTTCAGTATAAGTCAGTTTTGTGACAAGTATTGAAAGGTCAATTTTGATATAGACTATTGTCATGTTCTGAGTTCATCAAACAAAAATGAATTAACTGCTTATAGAGATGGAGATATCTACACTACTACTTTCACAGCAGATGGTCAAATACAAGGAGTTTGCTATATTTCCACAACAAAGAAGGATGCTAGTTGGCTTTGGCACAGAAGAATGTCACATCTGAACTTCAAAGCCATTTCTGAACTAGAAAGACACAACTCTGTAAGAGGGCTACCAAAGATCATATTTGAAAAGAGTTCCTTATGTTCTGGATGTGAACTAGGGAAGATCAAAAGAAGCTCCCATCCTCTGAAAATGCTATCTTCATGCAAAACTCCACTGGAAATGCTACATATAGATTTGTCTTGACCAATGAAGACTCAAAGCATGGGTGGAAAGAAGTATATTCTTGTAATGTAGATGAATATTCAAGATATACTTGGGTTGAATTTTGAAGACTTAAATCTGATACTTCTTAAAGGCCCATTCCATTTCTGAAGAAAATTCAAGTTCTCCTTCAACTACCAATACAAAAGATCAGAAGTGATAATGGCACAGAATTTACAAATTCTACACTTCAGAACATTTTTTAATTTGTTGGAATATCATACAACTTTTCTGCTACCAGAACTCCTCAACAGAATGGTGTTGTTGAAAGAAAAAATAGAACTTTGGTAGAAGCTGCAAGGACCATGCTAGCATATTCTGAACTCCATTTGTCTCTGTGAGCAGAAGCAATTGCAATTGCATGTTTTACTCAGAACATGACTATTTTTAATAGAAAACTACTTAAAACTCCTTAAGAAATTATTAAACAAAGAAAACCTCTATTGATTACTTTAAAATATTTGGTTGCAGGTGTTTTCTTCTGAATGATCCTTAACATCTAGACAAATTTGCACCTAAAGGTGTAGCTGGTAGATTTCATGAGCCAACGGTGACTTCTGAACAAGACAATTCAGATTTCAAGCTTAACCAAGTTTCTGAAATTTTGGATTCAGAAAACATCAAGACAGATCACACTTCTAAATCTAATACTATACTTAAATCCAATTTAGATACTTTATGTCAAGACTTATTTGATATTTCTGTGAATGTTTCTGCAGATTATCAAAATCCTTCTTTACTCAGAAGTATTACATAACAAGAATCTACATAACCCACAATATCAAATATTTCTGGACCACCTATCTCAACCTCAAATTCAGAACTTCCTACTTCTGAACATGTAGAAGTTATTTCAGAAACAGTTCAAGTCATTTCTGAACCTGTTGTCCCTGTTTCTGAACCTACATCTACTATTTCTGAAACTGCACAGAATATTCAATTTGAGGGGGAGACTTTAGATCTACATTCAGTTATCAATCATGATACTGAAACTCAAGCAATTATTGATGATTATGACTCTTTCAACAATGTGTCATCTGTTCAACCATTCCCAAATGTGAACAAATGAACATCAAGTCATCCAATTCACCAGATTATTGGTGATGCATCAAAAGGTGTACAAACAAGGTCAACCACAGCAAATGAGTGTCTGTATGTGAATTTTTTAAGCAGTATGGAACCCAAAAACCCATATGAAGCCCTTCAAGATCCAGACTGGGTTTTAGCTATGCAAGATGAGCTAAATTAATTTAAAAGAAACAAAGTCTGGAGAATGATTCCAAAACTAAAAGGTAAATAAATTATTGGCATCAAAGCAAGACTTGTAGCTAAGGGGTATTATCAACAAGAAGGAATTGATTATGATGAAACTTTTGCTCCTGTTGCAAGAGTAGAAGCTATCAGAATTTTTCTTGCATATGCTGGTCACAAAAATATGAAGGTGTTTCAAATGGATGTTATGTGTGCATTTCTGAATGGAATTCTTCATGAAGAAGTGTATGTTGAACAACCAGAAGGCTTTGTAAGCAAAGAATTTCCAGATCATGTTTACATCTTAGACAAAGCCTTATATGGACTTAAACAAGCACCAAGAGCATGGTATGACACTCTCACAACTTTTCTTCTGAATTCCAAGTTCAAAAGAGGTACTGTTGATACCACTTTATTTCCGAAAAAGGAAGGTGATGATGTGATATTAATATCAATAAATGTAGATGATATTATATTTGCTTCTACTAATCCAAAATTTTGTAGGAATTTTGAGAAAATCATGCAAACTGAATTTGAAATGAGGATGATGTGAGAGTTAACGTTTTTTCTTGGTCTTCAAGTAAAACAACTTCCCACTGGCATATTCATTAATCAATCTAATTATGTTTCTGACTTACTTAAGAAGTTTGACATGACGGACTGTTCTAGTATTCAAACTCAAATGCCCACTGCAACAAAATTAGAACCTGATTTAAATGGAAAATCTGTTGATCAGAAAAAGTATAGGGGCATTATTGGATATTTGCTTTACTTAACAGCTAGTAGACCAGATATAATGTTTGCTACATGTATTTGTGTTAGATATGAAGCTAATCCCAAGGAATCTCATCTTCTAGCTGCTAAAAGAATTCTTAGATATCTCAAAGGTTCTCCTTCATTGGGACTTTGGTATCCAAAGGATTCTGGTTTTGAGCTAACAGCCTTCACAGATGCAGATCATGGTGGTTGCAAACTGGACAGAAAAAGTACATATGGATCATGTCAATTTTTAGGTGATAGACTTGTGAGTTGGTCTTCAAAGAAGCAGATTTGTGTTTCAACTTCTTATGCAGAAGCTGAATATGTTGTTGTTGCAATTTGTTGCTCACAAGTTATTTGGATGCAAACACAGCTAAAAGACTATGGCTACACATTCAAAAAGATTCCTCTGTATTGTGACTCAAAAAGTGCCATAGCAATTACTGCAAATCCTGTTCAACATTCAAAGACTAAGCACATTGATGTAAGATATCATTTTATCAAATATCATGTTGAAAAAGGTAATATTGAAATGTTTTTTGTTCAGACTGACTATCAATTGGCTGATTTATTTACCAAAGCACTTGATGAAAAACGTTTTAATTTTCGGTAAGTAAATTGGGCATGATGAATATGTCTGTGTAAGTATTAAGCATCAATTCAAAATTAAAAAAATTATGTTCTAAGTCTATTCCATCAAATTTATGAGAAATCTTAACTTTAGAATTTTTGCAGTTATCTTTTCAGAATTTTATATTTCATTATTCAGTAGGCACTAGTACAAAAATGACTTTTTGTGACGTTTTGGAAAAATGGGTTTGTAACGGTTTGGTAAAAACCCGATACAAACAGTCAAAGAAAAACCATAGAGGTTTGTTTTAGTAACAATTTCTATAAAAAACGTTACTCTTATAAAAACCTAAGAACATAAAAGCAACGTTTTAAACAAAAGCAATACTAAAAGATCCCCGATAGTAACAGTTTTGAAAAGACCGTTATTCTATGTTGTGACGGTTTTTAAAAACCGTTGCTATCGAGGACCATTTAGTAACGGTTTTTGTCTAAACCGTTGCTCTATATTGTAACATTTTAAGGAAACCGTTACCA
This sequence comes from Silybum marianum, assembly GCA_036898165.1. Taxonomy (NCBI): domain Eukaryota; kingdom Viridiplantae; phylum Streptophyta; class Magnoliopsida; order Asterales; family Asteraceae; genus Silybum; species Silybum marianum. The sequence goes on along the minus strand of CM072533.1, from coordinate 26,447,002 downwards.
AAACTAAAATATATATATATAGAACGTTTACTTAAAAATCGTTTCTAAACTCACCGAGTTCTATTGCCATGGTTCTGCAAAATATGTGTCATGAAAAGGTAGTTTATGACGATGGTTTTTGAAAATTTTATGTCACCATATGTCATTCTATACAATAATGATATTAATACATTTACGTCACCATATATATATCCCAAGCTACGTTGACGGTTTTCAATAATTTATATCACCATATGCATGCTATCATGACGGTTTTGATTACGTCGTCATGATCATTCTATGGTAGCGGTTTTTAAAAATACACGTCACCGTACGTCATGGTACGCTGACGGTTTTAATAATAAACATCAATGTACGTTATACCATGATGACGGTTTTGTATAATAAATGTGACCATATGTCATTGTTTGGTGATAGTTCTGAATAATACACGTCAACGAATGTCATGCTACGATGATGGTTTTGAATAATAAATGTCATCGTAGGTCGTGTTATGGTAACAGTTACGGAAAACAAATGTCATTGTACTTCATGCTATACGTTGACGTTTTTGAATTATAAATGTCACCATATGTGAATACTACAGCGACGGTTTCGAAAATAAACATCATTCTATGTTATGTTGTGGTGACGGTTTTGAATAATAAGCATCATTGTATATCCAACTACGGTGACGATGTTGACAAATAAATGTCACAATATGTCATGTTATGGTGATGTTTTAAAAAAAATAAACGTCACCGTATGTTGTGCTATCATGACGTTTTTGAAAAATAAATGTCACCGTATCTCATGTTACAATGTCGTTTTTAAAAAATAAATGTCACCGTATGTCATGCTACGTTAAAGGTTTTGACAAATAACATCATCGTATTTCATGTTATGGTAACGGGTTATTAGAAAAATAAACGTCATCATATGTCATGCTACAGTGATGGTCTTGAAAAATAAATGTTATCATATATCATGCTATGGTGAGAGTTTTAAAAATTCATTGTTACCATATGTCAATGCTACAGTCACGGTTTTGAATAAAAAATATAATTGTAGGTCATGCTACGGTAAACGTCATTGTATGCCATTCCTACAACAATACCAGGTTTTATAGGATGCCAGAAATGTTGAGGTGTCCAAATAAACTACTTTACAGGACTTGTGTTTATAAGACCAATTAATTGTCCATCATATATATAAAAGTGTTCCAACAATACCTGATATAGTTTTTTTCAAGATTTTTCAAATAAAGATTTCTATTAATGGCAATGTTTTTTAAATTTTAGTGTTACTACATGTAATGAATTGACAATGATTTTGGTTATTTTGTGTTATCCAAAAATGGTTTACGGCAACAGTTGTAAGTGTGTAACAATATGTTATAAACTAGCAATTATGTCATGGCAACGATTTTATTTATTTTGTGTGACCAAAAGGTAGTTTATAGCAACGCTTTGAAAATTTAGTGACCATATATAGAGATGCACAAAGAACCGACTAACTGATTTGGAATCGATAACTGTAAGAACTGAGGAACCGGTTAAAACAGTCCCGACTCAAGGGACAGTTATAGACGAAAACCCGTTTTGGTCATAAAATTTGAATCTAGGACCTATTCTTAACCTGTTAAATAAATGCTTGGATAAACGTTTACCTTGAGCCAACACTTTCACTTACCTTGTCAGGTATGGTTCTAATCCATTAAAACGACATAGTATTTAACAATTTATCCGATAATTGTTGGTTGGGTAAAAGTCGTCACCTTCACTTACCTAGTAAAACTCTCGAACCTTGTCATTGCTCTTACCGAGTAAGATTCTCGGTCATTGTCATATTTATCCAAAAACGTAAAGTGACCGAATAAAAGCTTGTCAGGTAAGCGTTTAGTAAACGACAACTATGCGAAGGATCATATGAGAAAGAGCGTTAAGCTGAGAAGCATAAAAATGGATCCCCACCCTTGATCACTTTTAATCTAATGTCCACTTATAAATCGTGTTTTAAAAGATAACTGATCTGGTACATCTCATTATGTTGATCTTCAGTTTAGATTGATCCAAAGGTGGAGCCCTTCCATCATAACTTCCCTTATCTCAGACTGCATGTTTTAGCGGTCTTAAAATTGTCAGGCACCCCTAGAATATCCTTTCCAAAAAACTTTCCTTACCACCGAACCTGACTCACGACCACTAATTATATGAAAGAAAGTCATCGTTCAAATAATTATAGGACGTATTCTTTGTCAAAAAAAATTGATGTCGATGATTGTTATAAACAAAACCTCAACATGATATTTGAACTGCACTAGTATTTAAAGGATTCCTAATGATACAAACAATTGAAACACTAGTACTTAAAAGATTCCTTATACGATGTCAAATACCACCCTATGCAAATTATTAACCTACCGGTTAATCTATTCACTGTTGGTAACATATTGTTATTATATTTCCTTCAAAAGAGAAATCATCAACATAACAAGTTGAATTCTACATTTTTGTTTTAGTTGAGCAATTAACATGAAGTACCTTGATCATTTCAATATGAAAATCCAAAGTGAAGAACTACTAAAAGGAATCCCATGGGAATACAATGGCATATACCATGAACGTTTCCAAAATAAACTTATGTGTGTATGTTTTACAAGACAAAATATCATTGAAAATTACTTAACAACATAACAAGTCAACTGAATAATTGCCAATGGGTGAGAAATCCATCAAGTCTTTCATTTTGTTGACAACTTCAGATATACAGAACAAGTTAGAAAATAAATAATTTAGTTCGGTCAAGTTACACCGAGTACGCACGATTTCTTGTACAAATAATGTCTTAAAATAAAGAGTTGATTTTTTTTAACCTGTAACTTTTTTGTTTAAATCCAAGTCAATTAATGATGGTAACTCCAAGATCCAGGAAAGTCGTCTTCCCAACTGTCACAACTGTAAGGCACAAGAAAGAATGATTAACCATGACATTTATTAAAAACAATGTTGAGAGTATGACATTTTGGAAAATCAAATAGATTAACTTATGCTCATGTTAATTAAAGCCTTTAACATGAAACTCTAATAAGCGTAGACATTGCTTAACACTGTCTCCCTGCAAATCATGCTGAATTAAATCAACCTACAACAATTTAAGGGTACTTCAACAATTAGATCATATTTATACACAGGTTTTCTGAAAGCTCTTTTGAATATGTACGACTCCTATCTTAACTTTCATGTGAAGAATGATCTCTGATAGCAACAATAATCTGCCAATTTCCATGATAACATGTGAAAATCATATGCAACCAATTGACATAAGGGTAGTTGCCGCACGATCTCATGCTTTGATGATTACTTTTATACCAATGTAAAACCCATTATTATGTATGGTTTTGAGCTGTTTATTTTGTTTTCAACTTGTATGTTGAAGGGAGAGTAATTAATAATAATTGAAATTTTAGGATAACTCCAGATGATAACATGAAAGGGGGGTTACCATGTGATCTTCATTGTCAATATCTTTTTTTTATTTCATCCACCATAAAACATAGCTTCAAAAGACAACAACCACTACACTAGTACAGAGACGGCTTTTTACACGGTTGTAATTGCCTTTTTTACATAATTTTTGTAAACAGTATAAATTTCTTGTTTTTTCTAAATAACTTTTTCTATTAATATGACCAATTCACATCTTGCATAATATGTACAGGGAAAGAAACAATGGAAACTTCTAGAAATACACGTGCAAATGAGAAGTACCTTCACTTTGTTTGATACTTCAAATCCATCCAACTGATTAAGAAGCTGCAGCATTGCTCGTTGTACTTCACTGTCACCATTCTTACGACAACATGCTTTTGTCTTGACGATCATGTAATGTACTGCAAAACACCAATTTTAGAATCAACACCCAATTGGTTGTAACTACACAACACCCAATCTACTCTAACTCCTCAAAATCATGGCGATAAACAATGAATGGAGTTTCAATTTCTATGCCTTATATTTGGTAGAACAACCATAATGACCCACATCAAATCAAAAAACAATTGTCGAATTTTTCTTAAACTAGTACTATGAACCTTAATTAGAAGATGATGATGACCGGATCACAAATGTAAGGTGATTGTTTGTTTTTTCTACATGCACATAAGTCCTTTGCTTTCCTATCAAACTAATAACAACCAAGCCAACACAAACCCACATCAATATTCCCCAAGAAATTTAAAACACTCAGAAACCCAACTCTAATTTTCCCCTTCAAATCCAAGTTTACCCAAAAGAAACCAACTTTAGAATCAACACTCAATCGACCGTACCATACAAGTATTCAAGACCTAATTCAAATATAGGTTTATCCAAGTAAGCACCGAGTTCAGAATCCAGGTTTATCGAAAAGCAAATAACTTTAGATAAACACCCAATAAACACAACCCAACTTTAGAATCACATATATTCAATACCCAATTGATTTCACCAAACAAGTAGCTGATGAATACATAGAGAGCAAGAAATTTTAGAACTGCTTTTGAACAACTTCAAATGTTGTCCAGCAGCTCATTTGTTGTTGCCCAAATTCACATTTTGCTAAAATATTTATCCAAGTATGAAATAATTTATACAATAGCCAGCAAACCAATACTATACTCACCAACTAATTGGTTGATCATTTTCAAAATTGAAGGATCAGTCATCACCAATATCTCCTATTGAGGAATTTTATCGAACACTTGGTGTTCCTCAGAAACCAAATAATTATTACACAATAACTCAAACACAAGTAGTGTGATCAAAGAAAGTAACATAAAAAGTTGGAAGAAATTTAACACAAACAAATATGAGAAGCAGGATTCGAACCTCATCAGAACATCATCGCTAAGTTCTTTACAGTAGATGGGAGTTTTTTGAATAACCAGATGCCAACCCTTCCTATCCTTCCATTTTAACATTTGTAAAAAAACAATGAAGACTGCTGCTACGAAGAAATTGAATAAGGGAGACGAGACAAGGATAGTTAAGGAAAAGAGCACATCTGAATGGTATATTCATGGTATTGCAAGTGAGCGATTCAGATGAGTTTTGAACTATACAAAGCCTAATTTTTCACTAACTGAATGACAATTTAAGCCTTGTTCAATGGAAGCATAAATTGATTCCCAATTCCAATTGATATGTAGATCAGCAGTTCAAAGAAATATTTTACATAGACGGTGAGATCGAAGATGAAGATGGACAGATATAGTGAGAAGAGAGAGGATCAGAGGAGATACGAGACGATGAAATTAACAAGAGCAATGTTTTTGGGTGTATAAAATTTAAGATAAACAACCAAATAAGGGGAAGAGGCTGATGGAAAAAAGAGGGGCAATAAAGGGCGGGATTAAAAATTTTAGTTCCCTCCAGTTTTATTTGTTATAGCTAAATGAGTGTTGATGTCTTATTAGTTTTAAATATGTTTTTTGTTATATTTTAGTGTTAAATATCAAAAGTTTATTAATTAAATAATAAGTAACATAAACTTATCCAATACGTGGAAAGTTTAATAAAAATGTTAAAATATGTTGAGAATTTATAAAACTAAAATGTTTATATGTAAGTTATTAGGAAAAAAACTCTAAAAAATCTATTTAAACATATGTATATATATCATGTTACGGATTATTCATGTGAACATTTTCTTTTTGTAAATTCATGTAAAAGATCTATTTTTTTGATATTTTTTGAATTATAACTCTAATTAATAGTATTTATTATTATTATTATTATTATTATTGTTATTAATAAATATTAATCATTCATATTCAGTATTAATTTATAGTAATTAAAATTAATTAAAAATTATTAATTAATTTTAGTCATACATTATATATTAATAATAACTAGTAGCTATTTATAAATGTATTAACTCTATCAATATTATTTTTAATTATTATTTAATATAATTTAGATATCAAAAAACAAATATAAAATTATAAAAATTAGCGATGTTCACGTGCATAATCAAGGATTATGTATGTTCATTATGTGATTTGCAGTTTTTCCCGCTTTATCTTTGCATGCCTTCGATATTCCTAAAAATGATGGATATTAACATCTCGCTGCTCTTTCAATTCCTCTAAAATTGTGGCTAAGACAAAAATGATGGGTTACAGGTGTTCTCGCATTTTGCTCACGTGTTCTAATTCAAATTCTTTCCTCTATATATGGGTCTGTTCAAAATTAAATGAAAACCACAAATATTTTGTGAAACAGGGAACTAATTTCCAGTGTATATTCATTAATACAATAAAAGTAAATATATTAATTAACAAATGCATACTATTCATTGATGAATGTACTCATTCCTATTATACATATTTTGATTAAATTTATAAATGAATACACGATATGTGTATAGTTTTCTAGATCTTAAAATATTTACAATTCTTACCTAATACTTACATGTACATAAATATGCATGCATGCATACACATACGTATGTACATACACAACATGCATACCCTCCCCCACACACATACACAAACAAGCACGTACACTAGTGGAGCCAGAAAAATTGGCAAAGGTGGTTCTCTTTAGTAAAACCAAATAGAAATTTGTGGCAAAATTCAATAAAGAATAAATACCATGTTAAAAGTTGCAACACTAACCATACACATTCAACAAGAAACTCTTCGTGTTTTCAGGGCCGGCCCTGACATCTTAGAGGCCCCGTGCAAGAAAATAAAAGTGGCCCTAATCTTTTTTAGTTGTATTATATTCAATTTTTCATCACTAAATTAAAAAAAACAAATATTTAAAGTGTGGAAACGTAAAATATTTATATATACAAGATTCAAATAAAAATAAAACTGACATTATATAATTAGATCAACTCTCAGAAATCTCCAACGATGTTAATAAGAACAAAAATTTAATTAATTACAAAGCTAAAAACAGTCATATAATAAGTATATTTAGATGTCTGTTTAACAAAAAATCGATCGATGCACCTCTTTGACTTTGAACAAATTGTTCACATATTTTTATTTTGACGTTTAGAATAATCTGATTCAAAATTTCTAGTTGGAGTCATCCTATTCTATATAAAACTACTCAATCATTATTGGTATATACAATAACACATATCAATAAAAAAAATTACTTGAGTTATTGTTATTAAAAGAACACTAACATAATTTTTTTTTAAAACCTTAAAAGAACATATGTAAATAATCAAGCAACAAAGTTATAGAAAAAAACTAATAAAAAGATAATGGAAAAAAAAACATTAATATAAGTTTTAGGATTTAAATGAATACATATATGGAATCGATTTCTACTCAAAATTTGAATCAATTTGAGTTAATTTGTCAAGAATACCTTAATGAAAAAGTATAGAAATTAAAGAATTAAGAAAACGTACCAATACAAAAAAAGAGTAATTAGAGACATTAGGAAAAAAAATTAGGATGCCATTTAAAAAAAATCCCCAAAGTTTACTCCATAATAACCAAAATTGAAATCAAGTGACAACCATAAGGACTAAAATCGTATAGTTTAAAATAGGGACTACTTTTGATATTAAATAGCAACCATAGGGACCAAAATTGTAATAAAACCATGGACTACAATGTCATTATTAAATATTAATTGAACGCTGTGAGGGAGATTAGAACCCCAGGTCTATTGGGTACTAAAAGAAAGCGCTTGCCACTCCACCAAGAAGGAAACTTATTTCTTTTTGTGCCTTTGTTAATATATATACTAACTACGTTATATATATAGATCGGAGGCCCCCTAAAATCGGAGGCCCCATGCGGCGGCACTAGCGGCACACCCCCAGGGCCGCCCCTGCGTGTTTTCATTTATATATATATAGAGAGAGAGAGGGAGAGAGAGAGAGAGAGGGAGGGAGAGAGACAAAGAGGGGGGGAGGTTCATGAAAAAACGCTAAAAAAAGTGAAAACTGAAAAACAACATGTGAGTCCTCCATTCGGATGCTATGCACAAATGCATAAAAGCGATTGAAACTGTTTTTATATGCACCGGTGCATATATATGTACTAGTGTATATGTACAAATGTATGTTACAAATTACCAGTATGTATTTGTGCATATCATCCAGATGGAGGGATCTCAAGATGTTCTTCAGTATTTTTTTTTACGTTTTCTCCTAAACCTGACCATATATATATATATATGTGTGTGTGTGTGATATTTTCATTAGCAATGTACAAAACTTAAAGTTGGACCGGATTTGGAATGGACGAAGAACCAAGATCATGGAAATAAGGAGGAGGTTTGAGTTTGGGTCTTTAATAGAGTGGGTCATCAAGTATAATACCACTAAACAAAACATGGATCTTATTTTAAACCAAAAGATAGGTTTTCATATTGAAAGAGGGGGGGTTGTTAGCGAGGCCTTTGGACCAAATCAAGTATATGGACATACATGTAAGGGACAAACTTAGTTTAATGGTTATCGTGGCACGTGTTACCGTTTCATCCATCCATCATTATATAAAAACCATTAGGTTTGTTGAAGGTGCAATGATATTAGCTTTTTACTTTTAATTTCAGATTTATTACCTATCTAGAAAAACAAATTACAATAAAACATTTGAATACAAGACCTAATATATGAAAAATAATGAACTAACTAACAGACCAATTATGATACTGTAAAATAATATCCCAATATTTATATCTTATAACCAAATGTCTTATCGTTTGAAAAGAAAATTATGGTCCATCTCTAATACATTCATTAAGACATACATGCACACATATATACATGTATTCACATTTCACCATATGCATACATGCATGCACCCATACATGAATAGACATGCATATTTACATATATACATGCTTACAAGGTATTATTTTTTAGATAAAATTTTAATAAATATTAAATGTTAAGTTAAACTTTCGATCAAATCAAATATTAAATTTATTATTTCAAACAAGGTTGTTTATCATAATGTTAATATTTTGAAGAAAAATTAAATAAGAAATATTTCAAATGATAATCTCAATTAACTTTTTTTTTCATGCAATTTCTTTTCCTAAATTTGACTTCCCTCCTATTCCAAATTTTCATTTTCAATTTTTTCACGCAATTTCAATTTCAATTTCCTAAATTTGATTTCCCTCTCTTTCCACATTTTCTTCCTCTTAAAATATGTAGTTTCAATCTTTTCCTGATTTAATTTCATTTCTTAAACTAATTTCTCTAATTTCACTTTTTCTTCATTTTTCTCTCTAGGGTTTCAACTCATAATCGGCAAGCCACTAATGGAGTCAATCGTAGGGTTTTATTCGTCACACCCACGAACACCACAAAGCAAGATCCAAAAGAAATCAGAGAGCGACAGAGATGAGAAGAAGCAAATCCAATGTAAGAATAAATAAAAGTGTGTTAATGCTTTAAAAGTCAGATTAGTTGGTAAATGAAGATTTTTCAAGTTATAAACAAATGAATTGAGTGGAAGTTGGGCATAGTGTGCTTAATAATAGATAATTGATAATGCAAAAAATATGTCCTGTGTTGGATTTGATGTCAAGCAAAGGAAGCAATATTAATCACAAAAAATGGGTGTTGCGTGAGATGGGGTTCAAGAGTGCGTGACCTTAAAATATTTCATGAACCTGCCTTTAAAGATATATTTTCTCCTAGTTTGGAATATTTGAATGGTTTAATTTTGATGAGTATATCCACTATAGTATCTAGAATACATGGGGTTCTTGTTTTTTTGCCATTGACCTTCTACTGTAAACTAACTTCCCAAGTCCCAAATGTGTTTTTTACGTTTTTGCATCAATTCATTATTTATCATCAAATTTTTATATAGTCGTGGAGTTCTGAACTGAAATCGAATAATATATGAGAATATTATATTTATCTTTATGATCTTTCTATCAACATAAAGGATGCACATGTGTACTCTTTATTCTCAATTTTGCACAAGTTATCATTCCATCTTGGTTTGCCAACCAGTTTTGCTCGCCGTAACCTTTAGTTAATTATCAAAAAGCGTTCTCTATCTGTAATTAAGCCATAATTCACGATTTTCTTCTTGCTTCCAATGCCGACCAACATGTGTGCATACTTCATTAACTTTCTCCATATTTCTATATACGTATTTTAATTTGAAATTTGATATTGGTGTATGGTTTCGTAAAAATGTTAAAGAGGTTCCCCCATATTTAGATTCTACTTCTCAACCACGTCCTCTGTTTGACAGAACCACTAGGTATGTATTATATGATCAATTAAGTTGTATTCAGCTTGAGTTTACTTTGAGAAAGTATTTTATATTTTAGTATGATGTGATCATGATATCTAAAACATGACTTGATTTTGTTAATGGAAGGTTATACACAAACTACCAATACCCATTTGTACTGTGCGTTTATGTTACTAGGACTTATAATGTTGGAGGGATGTTTACTCTTTGAATTTTATGATCAAACAAATAATATTGTAATCGAAGTTATGCAATTTTATAAACATACTCACGACCTAACATCTTTTACTCATCTTCACAATAGAACAAGCATGGAGTTCCACTTCGGGCTGATTGGTACAAACTACAAAGTAAAATTTGACAAAATAATAAGACCAATTACATTTTTACCCATCCAATGGGTGCGCACAACACTGTAGAAGAAGTTCATGGTAGTTTCGTCGCCTGGCCAAAAGACCTCGTGATCCCATTCTTGAAGGTTAGCTGTTTATCTATTAATTTAGCTCTTCATTTTTTTAATATACAATCTTGCATGTTTTAATATATACAAGCATGGGTATCAAGATATCAATACGTAACTACCATGATATCTTATACAACTTATATGTTGGGAAGCCATTGCCATGTTTTGGGGCTTTGGGATGACCAGTCACAAATATTTTATTACCATTTTATCTTAGACTACATAAGTCATTTAACCATCCCAGGAAACGAACCAACAAATTGGAACGTTCAAATTGAATTTTGCAATCCAGCCTAGATGGGCATACTTTGTGAAAAGTAGATTAACTATGTTTAAGTTAAATGATTAGTGCAAGTCTGATGAAGTTGGATATATTAAGGGATTGGATAAACAAATATTACAATAATTAAGCTAAAGGTACCAATTGAGTGCATCTTGTCTTCAAGATTGAAAGCCAAACCAACGAATATCCAAAAACATCTAAAAGGGGTCAAACGGATGCCAAAAAAGTTGTGGTTAAAAAGAAATGATGAAAGCCATTAGAAGAATTTGTTATATTTGATCAAGTTTGTCATAATTTGATCGCAACAAGTTACTATTTACTACGACTTTGAGCCTTATGTTCATCTTGCTTCATAACCAACTGAATCGAATTTATTTATTAATTATAGCTTGTTTATGAACTTTCGTGATGAGAGTTGTGTTTTTGTAGCTTTCATGATTACATTGAGTTATTAATTCTTTAAACATGATAACTATTAGTTCATGTTTTTTTTTATTGAAATATGGATTAAGTTTGCGTTTCATAATTTATGTTGGGATTGTTTTTATCGATTGTTTCCATTTTTCAAATTTTATTTGGTTTGCTGAATTCCTTGTTTTCCTGCAGGTAGCCAAACTACTTCTGATGATTATAAAGAGAATCAAAATAAGAAGATGAAAAAGAAGTACACAAGTATTACTTAGTTAAAGAAGCCAAAGCATACACAAAGTATTCTTAACAAGAAAACATTGGTTTAGATGATGCATAATTTTATTATAGGTACTTAGAAACAAATTTTTTTGGCACAATGTATTTGTTGATTATTTGTCTTTGGATACATTATTCATATAATTATCAATACTAGTTTATTGGTTTTCTACACATTGATAATAATTTTCAACTTCTTTTAGTTTTTATTTTTTCCGGATATTGTTAAAACCGTTTGCAAAAGGTAGTGTATGACAAAAATTTCGAAAAATAAATGTCACTATATTATGCTACAGTGACCATTTTGATTAATAAATGTCACCATATATCATGTTATGTTGATGTTTTTCAACAAATAAATTTCACTGTACACCATGTTACAATAACGATTTTAAGAAATAAACGTCATCTTTTGTCATGTTACATTGACTGTTTTTGGAAAATAAACATTACCATATGTTATGTTACGGTGACGGATTTGAACAATAAATGTTACGGTATGTCATTTTACGGTGACTGTATTATAAAATACATGTTACTATATGTCATGCTACGGTGATAGTTTTTGGATATAAATGTCGATGTATGTCATGCTACAGTGACAATTTTAAATAATAAAGGTCACTATATGTCATACTACAGTAACAATTTTGACAAATAAACGCCACCATATGTCATTTTACAGTGACGGTTTGGACAATAAACATCACTACATGTGACTTTAAAGTGACGATTTTTCAAAAATAAATGTCATTGTAGGTCATACTATGGTGACGTTTTTGAATAATAAACATCACTTTACGCCACACTACAGTGACATTTTTTTAAAATAAACGTCACCATATGAACCATTACGGTAACAATTTTGAAAAATAAACGTCACCGTACGTCCTACTACGGTAATGGTTCGAAAATTAAATGTCATCATATGATATGCTGTTGTTATAGTTTTAAATAATAAACATCATTGTATGTCGTGTTACAGTGACGATTTTGAGAAATAAACATCATTTTATGTCATGCTACAATGACGATTTTTGATTGTAAACGTCAACGTAGATCATGCTAGGGTGATGGTTTTAAAACAATAAACGTTAACATAGGTCATGTTATGTTGATGGTTTTAAAAAATAAACGTCACCGTACGTCATGTTACTGTGATGACTTTTGAATAGAAACGTCAATGTATGTCATGTTACAGTGACTATTTCGAGAAATAAACGTTACCGTATGTCATGCTATGATGACGATTTTGAATAACGAAGGTCACAATATGGCATGCTACGGTAACGATTTTTAGAAATAAACGACACTGTATGTCTTGCTATAGTCACGATTTTGAAAAATAAACGTCACCATATGTCATGTTACAGGACAATTTTTGATTATAAACGTCAACATATGTCATGCTACAATGACGAGTCTAATAAGTTAACGTCATCGTATGTCATGCTATGGTGACGGTTTTAAAAATAAATGTCAATGTATAATACGCTATGGTAACGGTTTTAGATAAATAAATGACTTTTTTGTACATTTAAGGTAACGGTTGTAGCCTATGGTAACGGTTTTTGAAGTGATTTAGTAACGTTTTTTTAAACGTAACCAAAAGTGTATCAGAAGTGATGGCAGCTACGGTGACGATTTTTATGTCCATAAAAACCGTTCCCATATACCTACGGTGATGGTTTTTAACAGTCATTTAAGACCATTTTTGTACTAGTGAGGATAATTTTTTTAAAAATTCCAAAATTGATTGTCTTACAATACTTGCAAAAAAAATTTCTCATTTCTCTATCTTTAATTTCTAACAACTTTGATGTTTATCACTGTTTAAGGGGGAGAATCATAGTTATTCTTGATTCAAGGGGGAGTAATACTCAAATCCAAGTCCTTGGTACCCTCCTATATCATCCAAGATCTGAAATGGTGGATTAAAGTTTAAAACTTACAAATCTGAAGTGTATGGACAAACTTCTAAAGATAAATCGTTTTCCATATTGTTCAAACCTACTTCTGAATTATTGAAATGTTTTATATTTTTCAGAAGTTTGTAGATTTAAATGATTTTCGTGGATTTGAAGTATTAAAAGTTAAGTTCTGAACTTATTTCGAAAGTTCTGAAGTGTGTCTGAATTATTTCATTCAAACTTCTGAACTTTTTCTCAGAAGTTCTGAACTTCTTCTGAAGTTTTTGAACTTGTTCTCAGAACTTTTCTTCCCGTTGTGAAGATTAATCGTGTGCCACGTGTTTTAATTTCATTGGTCAATTCTGAAACACATCGATTAAACGGTTCATTTATCAGAATAAATGATTATTACTACTCTAATCACCATTACTTTTGGCCACGTGTCCATCCACGATTATCCAGACATTTATAATCCATGTATTCATCTTCGTCTTCACTTTTTAGCAATCTTTCCCTCCGAAATCTCTTCGTGTTTATTGATCTTCATTCAAACTCAAATTTTTCCTCATTTTAAAAAATGTCGACTTCAAATGTTCAATCTGCAAAGTCATGCTTTAGTGATGGTAATGGATCATAAAGTGATGCTTCATTCAGAATCGTTCCCAAGAAGATAATGGTTGGATCCATGGAGATCAATCTAGAAGATGAATAAATACTAAAAGACACTGCTACTATTGTGATTTCTGAAGCTGGTCCTTCGAACCCAAACCCTAACCCTAACCCTAACATACACGCTGAAAAAATTGGGGAAACTCAAATTGAGCCCATTGAAGTGGCTTCTCTCACTCTCGTGCACAAAGCAGTGATGGCCCTGATTTGTCCAAATTATATGTTCCTGAAGATTAAAGACTTGACATCAAGAGGAAAAATTGTTCCCTGAACTTTAAGTGTATTGATTTAAAATGAAGATAAAAAGATTTTGATTGAAATTTTGAAGAAACATCCAGTTCGATCTTTGTTATCCAGAAAATTCTTGGTCCCTGCTTCATATCTGCGACAGTGGTGGTTTCACGCTGAACTCGATGAAGAGGCAGATGCCATTTCCTCATACGTTCATGGATACAGGGTATGTATCTCTGTTGAAGATGTTAGAAATATCCACTTTCTTCCCAAGGATGATGAAGTTGTTGGGAAAACTTCATTTGATCCTATTCCATCTCTTCTGAGATGATCTCCGATTTTATGAAGTTAGGCTACTCTGAACAATTGAATGCTGTAAGTTCTTTCAGAAGGAAGTGTTTACCCCTAATCTGGTATTACCTATTCAAAATTATGAACACTTGCCTGCCTGGAAAAAGTTCAAGCGTGGACCAAGCATCTACAAATGGAAGGATCATTTTTCATGGTGTGGCATTTAACAAGCATTATGATTATGCTTCACTCATATTTGAAGAACTCAAGTCTGCAATTTTGAAGAAATCCACCAATAACTACATACCATTTTAGAGATTTTTTCAAACCTTTATCAAAGGGGCCATGAAAGTTGTTCCTGCAATTCTTGTTTTAACTCATGAGGTACATGTTAAACTTTTCTCTATGGATAATCTCAGGCCACTAATGCCAAATTACAATTTCCCAATGCTTTACCACTTCCAGATTATTTACTTGCATATGTAAAACCATCAAACAGGATTCTGAATGAGTACTATTAATCAATGAGACTACCAAAACCAATAGTCTCTTCCCCTGATTCCAACAAGAGTGGTGAGCATCATAAGTTGTCTAGAATTCCTAGGCAGAGTGGGGAGGCTTTTCATGGGGGAGAACAACCTCATGGTGTGAAGAGGAAAAATGAGAAAAAGAACTAAAGAGGGGAGAACAGAAGTAAAAAATAAAGAAACTTGTGAACCAAATGTTCTAAGCCGGGCACCCACATCATCATCCATTACTCCACACTCTTTGGTGGGTAATATTGAAAAAGGCAGTTAGCCTATGGCAACTCTTGTTAACCCCTCCAGCAGAAGGGTGTTTCAACAACACACATGGGGCAAGCAGCTCATTTACCAATAGGTTCCCATTTGGAAAAGCCTATTGTTGAAACAGACGGACATATGTCCGCCCTTCACTGTTTTGAGCACATTGAGTCTGAGAGTCCACCCAATACTGAGCCTTCTGAACCACTCAATATGGAATTTATTCACACAAGCACACATCTTTCAGATGTACAAATGCAAAGTGTTTGTCACATTGCTACAACAACCATAGATATACCTAGTGCAGGATATCAAGGACTGGTTGGAAGTCCTGGTGGGGTGAACATCACTAAAGCTCCATTTACAGAACCTTATGTGGTTCATGATGTTGTGGCATCTACAGGCCAGCCTTCTTCTGAAGGACTGCAAACAAGACCATTTGTTGGTCTTGGACCCTTTCCTACATCTTTTGAATTCTCTGAATTCAAGTATTTATGTACTTCTGAATTTGCAAAGAATCAGAGGGACATCAAGGATTTGACGGATAAATCTCAATAGGTGATGGAGGATAGGATGGATAAGAAGGAGGTAACAATGATGAATAAGTTGAATGATTTTCATCTATCAACTTCAACTGATCTACAATCTTTCATGCAGGCAATTCTGAATGACTTTTCTGAAGTTGTTTCAACAGTATCTTCTCTGAATACTTTTATGCCTTCTACTTCTTCTACTCAGCCAGAATCTTCCAATTTTGCAACAAAGGATGACTTCTCTCAAATTCTGAATCAACTTTCTTCCATTCAGAATTCTCAATCTTCTTTGAATGATAGACTCTCTATCTTAGAGTGCAGGCCTCAAGCAGATACTTTAAAGAGAACTCTTGATGATCAGGATCATGATAATCAAGAGGGGGAGAAGAGACTGAAAGTATCTAAACATGTTGAGACATCACAAAATCAATCATCGGAAAATTCTTCTGAAGAAATTCAGAATGTTGTTGGTGAAGATGTTAATAGAGTTTCTGAAGCTATAGAAGATATTTTACATGCAGAAACAGAAGGTCAAGAGGCTGAACCTATTACTTCTGAAGAACTTGTTGAAGAAGGATATGGACTGAAAAAGTGTCTCATGATTCTGAAAAGAATATAAGTTCAGAAGACAAAGATGTTATTCCAGACTCTAATGAAGAGATGCTGAATGAGTATTTGACTTTTGAAGAAGCACTTGGAGAACCTGGTGATCTTTCAGATGTGTTAGCATTTGAAGATGATGTAGAGATGGAGGAAAATGTTGAAGAAATGGTAAATGAAAACAGAGAAGTGGTGATTTGGAAACCACAAATTCTAAATAGGTTGAATGATGATGAAACTTCTGAAAATCTTTGGAGGTTAATATGCCAATTTTGCTGGGTATATTTAATTCTGAATAATCCAAGGAATCTGGAGTGTAGATTCTTGGATGAAAAATTGGCTATCTTCAAAGAGTTTGTATATCAACTAGCTGAGTATTTTGACATAGAGATAGACTTATGTCATATGCCTGATATGGAAGTCTCAGAAGAGATTCTGATTGTTATTCCTTTAATCAATTTACACGTTCTTGAAGAATCTATCATTGATCAGGTGTATGAGAGAGAAAATCTGTATGATGTTTCTGAAGCCATTCAACTCATCTTTCTAGAAGATACTTACAGTAATCTATACAGAAGAAGTTTAAAGTAAGCAACCCTTGAAGACTTTCTTAATGATGAATGGTCTGAAGATTACATTTCAAAGGTGAAGATGTATGTTCAAAAGTATGGAATTCAAGATTTACATGACTCCACTTTAATTAAGAAGATCAGATGCTTTACTAAAACTTTTGTAGATGATCTTTACATTGTAAAGTTTGGAGCTGAAAGAAGAGATGGTACTCTAACAGAATTCTCTCTATTTGATTTTTATAAGCTGAGGTTACAAGATGAACTTGCAATTCTGGCTTTCTGTGTGAAAAGAGAAGATTCTGAACTTGTTTCAGAAATTAGACGTATCTTGGGAATATATATCATAAATCTTATCAAGGATGATTTTCAACTTGCTTTAGAATTCAGATTACTTAAAGTGAATATTTTAGAGCTAGTTAGTATTGAAAGAGTTGGGCTAACTAAAGTGTTTACAAATCCAGATATAGGTTTTATGTATGAAGCAGAAGGAACCTATAAGACATTCATTGTATCTGACGTACCAAAGTATTGTACTTCTACTCTGAACTGGCTTCTGAATTATACTGAATGGTTTGTCAATACATCTGATATTAAAGAAGAGATAGTCTATCTGTTCAAGGAAAGAATAAATTTTAGAGAGTGTATCAGAAAAAGTTATCTCGCTAGGCATAGAAGAGTGAATCAGATTAAAGGAACTGACTATATTCTGAGCAATGTTATTGACTTTTAGATTCATACCAAGAAACAAAACATAGAAGAAATTTTGAAGCTTCAGAAAATTGTGAGTTCAGAAGAAAGCTTAAAAGATGTAGAAAAAGGGAAGGAAAAGGTTTCTGAACATATATCTGGAGAAATTGCTCCTGTTACACAAATTTGTGAATCTGAACATTTGCAAGAGCAAAGGATTGATGAAAATGCTTTTACAATGTTTCTTGAGTACTTTCATCCAAAAATGTTCATGGAGTATGAACAGAAGTTTAATTACATTGACTGCTGGACCAAGAAATCTTTTGGATGGAAGCAATGGTACTCAGATATAATAAGGAAGATTAGAATTCCTGTAAATGAAGGTAGGAAAGAAATCCTAATTGTGAAAGTGATTACTGCAGATGTAAAAACAAGAAATAACTACAAGTATGCATTCTTCACTGTGGAAAGAAAGGATGGTGAGATCTCTACATTCTCAGAAGCTGACTTCCAGAATGTTCATTTTAGAGACTTACTTAGTGTCTACAGAAGTCTTTATCCCTATCATGATTCTATTGCTAAATTCAGAAAATCTTTCCCAGTTCTCAGAGATGGCCTCAACAGAGAATTTATTTGGGTTGCAAAGACAGACTTCTAAGTTGCCTATGTTCTGAATCAAGAAAAAGTTCATCTAAGTAGACCAAACTTCAACTTGCCAAACATAGAGAATCTCAAAAGAAGCACACTGGTTATTCAGCCTCCAGGATTTGTTTGCAAACGTTTTGATGAGTTGCTATTTATAAGGTTTGAAGAACTTCACAGGTGTTGCAATGGAACTTTAATGGCCATAAGATACAGGTTGGTAAAAGGACAGAATAAAAGCTAGAAGAATTTAAGTGATGAAGAATGGGAGAAATACATAAACCTTGTTCAGGAGATGCTCAGAATTATTGAATCACTACTTGAATACAGAAGTCTTATTCTGACGGATGTTAGACAAATTTTAAACTTCTGGAGTTATGATTTAAACTTTTGAAGCTAATGGGGAGATTGATAGATATCAGAAGTAGCTTCAAAATAAGACTGGGTTCTGAAGACAACTTAGTTCAGAGGTTCTGAACTAGTTCTGAAAAGAGAAATGTTCAGAACTCAGAAGACAAGCAAAGCAAAGCCTAAGGCATAACTTCTGAAGTGGATAATTCAGAAGTTCCGAAGATTCTGAAGAAGTTCTGAAGAAGTTCTGAAGAAGTTCGGAAGCTGTTCTGAACATGACTGTCAATTTTGTAATGTAACTTTAGCATTTCTATTTTTATATAAATAGATGGTTTGTTAGATTGTTAGAACTAACGTTGATAGAGCTTGTAAAGATACACATTTTGTAATACTGTTTAGTAATCCATACGACATACAACTTCAGTGATAAATCTCTTGTTCTTGTTCTTGTTCTTGTTCATGTTCTTTAATCTTTGTACATTCTTGATATTTGGGATCTAACAAGACGAAAATTATGATGACTACAATTAATGCAATGAATATGATTCTTCAGAATATTTAATAAAGCAGTAGATGAACAAGAATCAACACTATTTGATTTTTTAACAGAAGACATTCTTTTATTTACTTTATTAATCTGTGGTACATCAGTTTTCTTTGAAATTGAAAAACTATCTAATTTGTCAGTCTTTGATAGTCTTTCACCTTTCTTTCTCCAAACTAAAGAGGATAACTCTGTAAAAGATAAGAAATGAGGATTAGTATAAGAAGTTTATTTACCAACTTTAGATTTAACTTCAGATTTAAGTTTTGAATTATGAACTTCAGAAGTTGAATTTGAAGACTGTCCTTTTTCAAACAATTTAACTCTGGTTACAAAGTCAGATGATGATATTCATGATTTAGCTGATGTCAAAGATGTTCTTGTAGAAGTAGGAGTAACATTTGATGATGTAGAAGAAATATCAGTTTTCAGAAATTCTTGTTTCAGAAATACAGTATTAAACATTTCTGAAGACAATTTTGGCGCTTCAGATTTTAAAATTTCTCCTTCAGTCATACAAGATTTTAATTTATATACCAAATATCCATCTTTATCAATGACTTGAACAATATGATGATCATCATCTTCTAAATCTGAAGCATTCATTAAATCTGAGAACTTGTTCTAAGTCATGTTTGATGCAAAACAAATTTGATTTGAATTTTTCTCTGACTCATCATCAGAATTACCAAAAAGTATTTCTGAATTCTCATCATTATCTTGAAAAGATTCAATATCTGAGAATTCATCATTTTTTTCATCATGTTCTGATTTTATTGTCAGAATTATCTACTGGAAGAACTTCAGAGAATAGTTCAAAAGTAAGTTCAGAAGATAATTCAGAAGTTTGCTCAAAAGTTGTCTCATTTTTAATAAATGTTTCAGATTTTTCTTCAGAAACAATTTTTGAATTAGAAGTAAGTTCAGAAATATTTTCAGAAATGTTTGAAACATTTTTATTTATTACTTCTGTTTCAGAAACCATCTCTGTTTCACCAGAATTAAGAGGTTTTTCTTCAGAAAATAAAGTCTTTGATTTTACAAATGCGATTCTTTGAGGCAGAGAGTAATTAACATGTTTGAATATGACACCTGTGTTAGTTTCATTAAAAATTTTCATTTTTGAATAATCATAAAGATTTGCAGGTGCCTTTTTCAAAATTTGACTTTCATTATAGCCCAAACCTGCTTTTATATTATAAAATTTTGAATTATGAGTGTGGTTTGTTAAAATATTCAGAGTCTGTTAAGTTTGACCTCTTTTAAAGTTCAGATCTTCTAATTCCTTAATCTTTTTGTAAAGATCAAGTTTCTCTTGATTCAGAAAGTTCATTTTTACATTCAGAACTTCTTTTTCAGATTTTTCATTTATGATATCTTTTTGAAAACCATCCATCTTTTCTTTTAATAATAATTTTTCTTCAGAAACTTTTTCAAGAATTTGTTCAGCTTCTTGGCAGTTTTGTTTATAAATTTGGCTTTCAGTTCTAAATTAATTCACCAAAATTCTTTCACCTTTGATTTTACATTTCAGAAACTTTAGAAATTTATCAGAATTTAGTTCAAAATTTGGTTCACAAGAGGAATTTAATTAAGAGTTTATTTCAGAATCATGTGCACGTTTATCTTCAGGATCCATTTGGCACATGTAGCAATTGGAGGTATAATGAGCTACTTCTTCATCATATTCACCATCACTCCAGTTTAACCAATCATCTTCATACTTGGTCACCAGAGCTGGATTAAGCTCCTTTTTCTTAGCAAGAAGATGCTTCTTCTCATAGTACCCTGCGTTCTTAACTTTGGGCATTTTGCACTGTCTTGCATAATGGCCAAGCTTACCACAATTAAAGCATCTTGCTGGTTCTTATGTCTCAGTTTGACCAGCATCTTGACCTTTCTTAGGTCTAACTTCAGATTTAGGTTTATTCTGATATTTCTGATTACATGTATGAGTGAATTGCCTTGTCATAAAAGCAATATTATCAGGAATTCTCTTAACCTCTTCATCTGATTCATCCCCATCACACAAAGTTGTCTCTGGGATTTCACAAACTTTGCTTTTAGAAAAAATGGTCATAGAATTGTTGTACTTCTTGCTTAATAAGGCCACTGCTACATTTGCCTTTTTCTGTTCATACTGCCTAGTCTTGATCTTGTCCTCTTGTTGGAACACGATGCCATAGACATCATGAATGCACTTCCTAGACAGGTTTCTAGTAACCATATCATCAGAGAAGCTTGACCATTCATTACCCAAGTTATTCAGAAATTTATTATTCATCTCTGAGTTTTGATTTCTGAACACCATTTCTTCTAAGATCATTCAGTATATTATTGAATCTATGATAAATATCTGCGATAGATTCATTTTCTTTGTATCTGAAATATTCATATGTGTCCACACAAATATTTAATCTTTGTGCTTGGCCTTTTGTGCTACCTTGCATCTAGGCTTCAACCTCATCCCACATAGCCTTTGCAGATGTCAAACTGTCTACCCTATTGGATATTTCATTAGGAATGGCCATTGTAAGTAGAGTTAATGCCCTTCTGTCAACCTTGGCTTTTCTTGATTCGTGACGCAGGTATTTTAGGAGTAGATTCAATTCTTGGAACTGCAGGAATTTCCACATAGACCTCTAGAGGGCCATTTACGATTGATTGCATTAGGGCTTCATCAATATTGTCCAACAATTGTATCATTCTGATTAGCCATTGATGATACTCCCCCAAAAACAAAGTTGGTGGTTTAGTTTCTGATCCGATGGAGACGATTTCTTTCGACATCTTTGATTTTGAGTAGATCGACGGGATCTTTTGGCTCAACTTTATCCTAGTTTTGCCGAGGACCAACAGATCCTTTTAAAAGATAAAAGAAAGGGGTGTTCTTAGGGATCATTAAATCTCACATGAATTTGAATCTTGAATGTATCGATCAAGAACACCAAGAACTGTCAAATCTGACTAGTTCCTCTTTAAAATGAACAAGAACAGATAAATTGGGTCTGATACCAATTGTTAGATCCCAAATATCAAGAATGTAGAACGATTAAAGAACATGAACAAAAAAATTATTACTAAAGTTGTATGTCGTATTGATTACTAAACACTATTATAAAATGTGTATCTTTACAAGCTCTATCAACGTTAGTTCTAACTATCTAACAAACCATCTATTTATATACATATAGAAATGCTAAAGTTACAGTACAAAAATGATAGACAAGTTCAGAACTGCTTCTGAACTTCTTCAGAACTTCTTCAGAACTGTCTTCAGAACCATCTTCAGAACTTATTCAGAACTTCTTCAGAATCTT
Organism: Silybum marianum; assembly: GCA_036898165.1. Classification (NCBI taxonomy): domain Eukaryota; kingdom Viridiplantae; phylum Streptophyta; class Magnoliopsida; order Asterales; family Asteraceae; genus Silybum; species Silybum marianum. Next base: position 26,424,218 of record CM072533.1, on the reverse strand, counting down.
CAGAACTTCTGAAGTAGCCACTTCAGAAGTTATGCCTTAGGCTTTGCTTTGCTTGTCTTCTGAGTTTTGAACGTTTCTCGTTTAAGAACTAGTTCAGAACCTCTGAACTAAGTTGTCTTCAGAACTCAGTCTTCTTTTGAGGCTATTTCTGATATCTATCAAGTGCTAATCATCAAATTTGTTAGAAAGAATAAAAATAGAGAAATGAAAAAAAAATGAAAGTATTGTGAGACAATCAATTTTGGAAATTAAAAAGTTATACTTCTGACTAATGAAATATAAAATTCTGAAAACAGAACTGCATATATTCTGAAGTGAAGATTTCTCAGAAGTTTGATGGATAAATCTCAGAACATAATTTTTAATTCTTAGTTGATGCTTAATACTTACATAGACATATTCATCATGCCCAATACTTACCAAAAAGTTAAAACGTTTTTCATCAAGTGCTTTGGTAAAAAAATCAGCCAATTGATAAAATGATATTTTACATCAATGTGCCTTGTCTTTGAGTGTTGAACAAGATTTGCAGTAATTGCTATGGCACTTTTTGAGTCACAATACAGGGGTATCTTTCCGAATGTGTAACCATTGTCTTTTAGCTGTGTTTGCATCCAGATCACTTGTGAGCAACAGATTACAACAGCAACATATTCAGCTTCTGCAGTAGAAGTTGAAACACAATTTTGTTTCTTTAAAGACCAACTCACAAGTCTATCACCTAAAAATTGACATGATCCAGATGTGCTTTTCCTGTCGAGTTTACAACCACCATGATCTGCATCTGTGAAAGCTGTTAGCTCAAAACCAGAATCCTTTGGATACCAAAGTCCCAATGAAGGAGAACCTTTAAGAAATCTAAGGATTATTTTAGCAGCAAGAAGATGAGATTCCTTAGGATTAGCTTGATACCTAGCACAAATACATGAAGCAAACATTATATCAGGTCTACTAGTTGTTAAGTAAAGCAAATATCCAATAATGCCCCTATACTTTTTATGATCAACAGATTTTCCATTCAAATCAGGTTGTAATTTTGTTGCAGTGGCCATTGGAGTTTGAATACGAGAACAGTCAGACATGTCAAACTTCTTAAGTAAGTCAGAAACATACTTATATTGATTAATGAATATGCCAGTGGGAAAAAAAGTCATCACCTTCCTTTTTTTAGAAATAAAGTGGTATCCACTGTACCTCTTTTGAACTTGGAATTCAAAAGAAAAATTGTGAGAGTGTCATACCATGCTTTTGGTGCTTGTTTAAGTCCATATAAGGCTTTGTCTAAGATATAAACGTGATCTGGAAATTCTTTGCTTACAAAGCCTTCTGGTTGTTCAACATAAACTTCTTCATGAAGAATTCCATTAAGAAATGCACACTTAACATCCATTTGAAACACCTTCATGTTTTTGTGAGCAGCATATGCAAGAAAAATTCTAATAGCTTCTAGTCTTGCAATGGGAGAAAACGTTTCATCATAATCAATTCCATCTTGTTGACAATACTCCTTAGCTACAAGTCTTGCTTTGTTTCTCACAACAATCCTCTTAGATCCTAAATATCAAGAATGTAGAAAGGATTTAAGAACAAGAACAAAAATTATATCACTGAAGTTGTATGTCGTATTGATTACTGAACAGTATTTCAATGTATGTATCTTTACAAGCTCTATCAACGTTAGTTCAAACTATCTTACAAATAATCTATTGATATACAAACAAAAATGCAAAAGTTACATTACATAAATGACAAGCATGTTCAGAACTACTTCTAAACTACTTCAGAAGTATCTTCAGAACCATCTTCAGAACTTCTTCAGAATCTTCAGAACATCTGAAGTAGCCACTTCAGAAGATATGCCTTAGGCTTTGCTTTGCTTCTCTTCTGAGTTCTGAACCTTACTCTCTTCAGAACTAGATCACAGCATCTGAACTATGTTGTCTTCAGAACCCAGTCTTCTTTCGAAGCTACTTCTGATAACTATGAATCTCCCCCTTAGCTTCAAAAGTTCAAATCATAACTCCAGAAGTATAAGATTTGTCTAACATCTTTAAGAATAAGGCTTCTCTATTCCAACAAGGATTCAATGATTCTAAGCATCTATTTTGCAAGCTTTTTGTACTTTTCCCCTTCTTCATCAGTTAGATTCTTTTGTCTTCTGTTCTGTCTTCTCTCCAATCTGTCTCTTATAGCCATAAGAGTTCCATTGCAACATTTATGTAATTCTTCAAACCTTATGAACCGCAACTCTTCAAAGAATTTACATACAAATCCTGGAGGCTGAATAACAAGAGTGCTTCTTTTAAGATTCTCTATGTTTGGCAAGTTGAAATTTGGACTACTCAAACGAACTTTTTCTTTGTTCAGAACATAGGCAACTTGAAAATCTGTTTTAGCAGCCCAAATGAATTCTCTATAAAGGCCATCTCTGTGAACGGGAAAAGATTTTCGGAACTTGGCAATAGAATGATGAAAATGATAGAGACTTCTGTAAACTCTGAGTAAATCTCTAAGATGAACATTTTGGAAATCTGCTTCTGAGAATGTAGAGATCTAACCATCCGTTCTTTCTACAGTGAAGTAGGCATACTTATAATTGTTTCTTGTCTTTATATCTGTAGTAATGACTTTCACAATGGGACTTTCTTTTCTGGCTTCATTCACAGGAATTCTGATCTTTCTTATAATATCTGAATACCATTGCTTCCATCCAAAATACTTCTTGATCCAGCAATCAATATAATTGAACTTCTGTTCATACTCCATGAACATTTCAGGATGAAAGTATTCAAGAAACATAGTGAAATCATTTTCTTCAAGTCTTTGCTCTGGCAGATGTTCAGATTCAGAAACTTGAGTGACAGGAGCATTTTCTTCAGATTTGTTTTCAGAAATCTTTTCCTTCCCTTTTTCTACTTCTTTTAAACTGGCTTCTGAACTTCCTATCTTCTAAAGCTTCATAATTTCTTCAATGTCTTGTTTCTTAGTATGAATCTGAAAATCATACACATTGCTCAGAATATAATCTGCTCCTCTAATCTTGTTCACTCTTCTATGCACAACAAGATAGCTTTTTCTGATGCAATCTCTGAAGTTTATCCTTTCCTTAATCAGATACACTATCTCTTCTTTTATATCAGATGCAGCAACAAACCAATCAGCATAATTCAAAAACCAGTTTAGAGTGGAAGTTGAATACTTTGGTATGTCAGATACAATGAAAGTCTTATTAGCTCCCTCTGCTTCATACATGAAACCAATATCTGGATTTGTAAATGTTTTGGTTAGCCTAGTTTTTTCACTACTAACTGTCTCTAAAAGGTTTACTTTAGATAGTCTGAATTCCAAAGCTAGCTGAAAATCATGCTTTATAAGATTTCTGATATAAATTCATACGATTCGTCTGATTTCTGAAACAAGTTCAGATTCTTCTTTCTTCACACAAAAAGCTAGAACAACAAGCTTATCTTGTAGCCTCAGCTTGTACAAATCAAATTGAGAAAATTCTGTTAAAGTACCATCTCTTTTTTCAGCTCCAAACTTCACAATGAATAGATCATCTTCAATAGTTTTAGTTAAACATCTGATCTTCAAAATTAAAGTAGAATCATGTAATTCCTGAATTCCATGCTCTTGTACATACAATCTCACTTTTGATATGATCTTCAGACCATTCATCATTCAGAAAATCTTCAAGAATTGCATTGTTCAGATTTCTACTGTACAAGTAATTATAAGAATCTTTTGGAAAGATGAGCTGACTACCTTCAGAATTATCAAACAATGTCTCTTTTTCATACACTTGATCAATGATAGGTTCTTCAAGAATAAGACTATTGACTGAAGGAATAGTAATACATGATCTGAATCTGACTTCCAATTTTTCTGAAAAGACCATCAGAATTTCATCTGAAACTTCAATATCATGCATATGACATAAGTCCATCTCTATGTCAAAACACTCAGCTGGTTGATTCAGAAAATCTTTGAAGATAACCAATCTTTCATCCAAGAATCTACACTCTAGATTCCTTGGATTATTCAGAATTATGTATACCCAGCTGTATTGGCTTATTAACCTCCAAAGGTTTTCATAAATTTCATCATTATCCACCCTATTCAGAACTTGTGGTCTCCAAATCACCACTTCCCTATGTTCATTTTCTTCAACTTCATCATTCTCCTCCATCTCCACATCATCATCAAATACTATAACATCTGAGAGATCACCAAGTTCTCCGAGTACTTCTTCAAAGGCCAAATATTCATTCAACATTTCTTCATTAGAATCTGGAATAATATCTGTGTCTTCGAACATAGATTTCTTTCAGAATCATGTGACACTTTTTTAGTCTCATATCCTTCTTCAACATGTTCTTCAGAAGTAATATGTTCAGCCTCTTGACCTTATGTTTCAGCATATAAAATATCTTCTATAGCTTCAGAAACTCTGTTAATATCTTCACCAACAACATTCTGAATTTCTTCAGAAGATTTTTCAGAAGTGTGAACAACATCTTCAGATACTTTCTGTCTCTTCTCCCCTCTTGATCATCAGGACCCTGATCCATCAAGATTTCTTTTCAAAGTATCTACTTGAGGCTTGCACTCTAAAACAGGGAGTCTTTCATTTAAAGATGACTGTGAATTCTGAATTGTAGATAACTGATTCAGAATCTGAGAAATATCTTCCTTAGTAGAAAATTGGGAAGAATCTAGCTGAGTAGAAGAAGAAGAAGGCATTGAAGACTTCATAGATGCTACTGTAGAAACAACTTCACAAAAAGCATTCATAATTGCTTTCTTAAAAGTTTGTAGATCATTGGAAGTTGACAACTGGAAATCATTCAATGTATTTACCACCTTTGTCTCCTGCTTATCCAACCTATCCTCCATCACCTTGCATGTTTTATCCGTCAATTCCTTAATATCCTTCTGAATCTTTGCAAATTCAAAAGTACAGAAATTCTTGAATATCTATAGTTGTTGTCGCAATGTGACAAACACTTTGCATTGGGACATCTAAAAGATATGTGCTTGTCTGAAAGAATTCTACAATTAGTGGTTCATTAGGCTCAAGGTTGAGTGGACTCTCAGAGTCAATGTGCTCAAAGCTGTGAAGGGAGGACATATTTCCTTCTTTTTCAACAATAGGCTCCTCCAAGGGGGGGGGGGGTTAACAAGAGGTGCCATGGGCTCACTGGCTTTTTCAATATTACCCACCAAAGAGTATGAAGTAATAGATAATGTGGGTGCCTGACTTGTAACACTTGGATAAAGGTTTGTTTTTCTTTTACCTGTGTTATCCCCTGTTCAATTCTTTTTCTGACCCTTCTACTCAATCTCTCATTTACATTTTTCCTCTTCACTCCATGAGGTTGTTCTCCCCCATGAACAACCTCCCCACTCTTCCTAGGAATTCTAGACTCTTCACAATGCTCACCACTCTTGTTAGAATCAGGGGAAGAGACTACTTGTTTTGGTAGTCCCATTGATTCATAATACTCATTGAAAATCCTATTGTTGGGATTTACATATGCGAGTAAATAATCAGGTAATGATAATGCATTGGGAAATTGCAATTTTGCACTTGGTGGCCTGAGATTATCCATAGAAAAGAGTGGAACATGTACCTCATGAGCTAAAACTGGAATGGCTGGAACAGCTTTCATGGCACCTTTGATGAAAGTTTGAAATATTCTCTGAAAAAGGTATGTAGTTGTATGTAGATTTTTTCAAAATAGCAGACTTGAGTTCTTCAAAGATAAGTGAAGCATAATCATAATGCTTATTGTATGCAACACCATGAAAAATGATCGTTCCATTTGTAGAAGCTTGGTCCAGGCTTGAACTTTTCCCAAAAACACAAGTGTTCAGAATGGTGAATAAACAATACCAGATTGGGGGTAAACACTTCCTTCTGAAGGAGCTTAAAGCATTCAGTTGTTCAGAATAGCCTAATTTCATGAAACCTGAAATCATTTCAGAAGAAGATGGAATAGGATCAAATGAAGTTTTCCCAACAACTTCATTTGCCTTTGGAAGAAAGTGGATAATTCGAACACCTTCAATAGAGATACACACCCTGTATCCATGAACATAAGAGGAAATATCATCTGCTTCTTCATCAACTTCAGCATGAAACCACCATTGTTGCAGATATGAGGCAGGGACCAAACTTTTTCTTGATAAGAGAGTACGAAGGGGATGTTTCTTTAAAATTTCAATCAAACTCATTCGATCATCGTTGAAATCAGTAGATTTAAGGTTCAGAGCACAATTGTTCTTCTTGATATCCAGTCATTTTCCTTCAGGAACATACATCTTTGACAAATCAGGGCCATCACTACTTTCAGCACGAGAATGAGAATCACCAACAGCAGCATTTGATTCAGAAGCCACATCAATAGGCTCAATTTGTGTTTCCCCAATTTTTTCAGTACGCGGGTTAGGGTTAGGGTTAGCATTCGAAGGTGCGGATTTAGGATTAGCAGTTGTAGCAGTGTCCTTTATCATTTGATCATCTTCCAGAGTTATTTCCATTGATTCAACCATTATCTTCTTAGGAACAATCTTGAATGAATCATCACTTGACGATCCATTACTGTCACTGAAGCACGATTTTGTAGATTGAACATTTGAAGTCGACATTTTTGAGTATGAGTAAGGATTTGAGTTTGATTGAAGATCAATAAACACAGAGAAATTTCGGACGGAAAAATTGCTGAAAAGTGAAGACGACGATGAAGCCATAGATTATATATGACTGGATAATCGTGGATGGACACGTGGCCAAAAAGTAATGATGATTAGAGTAGTAATCATCATTTATTTTGATAAATGAACCGTTTAAGCGACGTGTTTAGGAGTTGACCAATGAAATTAAAACACCTGGCACACGTTTAGTCTTTATAACGGGAAGAAAAGTTCTAAAAACAACTTTAAAAACTTCAGAGTAAGTTTAGAACTTCTGAGAATAAGTTCAGAAGTTTGAATGAAATGATTCAGAAACATTTCAGAACTTTCAAATTTACTTCAGAACTTAACTTTTATTACTTCATATCCACGAAAATACTTTAAATATACAAACTTCTGAAAAATATAAAACATTTTAATAATTTAGAAGTAGGTTTGAACAATATGGAAAAAGATTTATCTTCAGAAGTTTGTCCATAATTCTCAGATTTGAAAGTTTGTCCAATTGTTAGATCCCAAATATCAAGACTGTAGAAACGATTTAAGAACAAGAACAAGAATTGTATCACGGAAATTGTATGTCGTATTGATCACTGAACAGTATTACAATGTATATATCTTTACAAGCTCTATTAACGTTAGTTCTAACTATCTAACAAACAATCTATTTATATACAAACAGAAATGCTAAAACTACGGTACATAAATGACAAGCATGTTCAGAACTACCTCTGAACTTCTTCAAAAGTATCTTCAGAACCATCTTCATAACTTCTTCAGAATCTTCAGACCTTCTGAAGTAGCCACTTCTAAAGTTATGCCTTAGGCTTTGATTTGCTTGTCTTATGAGTTCTGAACCTTTCTTTCTTCTGAACTAGTTCAGAACATCTGAACTATGTTATCTTCAGAACCCAGTCTTCTTTTGAAGCTATCTTCTGAAATCTATCAAATCCCATGTTCATCTTTTTATTTCTGAAAACCCACTTGGTGCCAATGATTGATTTACCTTTTGATTTTGGAATCAATCTCCAGACTTTGTTTCTTTCAAATTGATGTAGCTCATCTTGCATAGCTAAAATCCAGTATGGATCTTGAAGGGCTTCACATGGCTTTTTGGGTTCCATACTGCTTAAAAAATTCACATACAGACACTCAATTGCTGTGGTTGGCCTTCTTTGTACACCATTAGATGCATCACCAATAATCTGATCAATTGGATGACTTGATGTCCATTTGTTCACATTTGGTAATGGTTGAACAGATGAGACATTGTTGAAGGAGTTATAATCATCAATGATTGCTTGAGTTTCAGTATCATGATTGATAACTGAATGTAGATCTGAAGTCTCCCCCTCAAATTGAAGATTCTGTATTGGTTCAGAAATAATAGGCATAGGTTTAGAAACAGGAACAACAGGTTCATAAATGACTTGAACCGTTTCTGAAATGACTTGTACAGATTTTGAAGTAGGAAGATTTGAATTTGAGGTTGAGATAGGTGGTCCAGAAAGATTTGATATTGTAGGTTCTGTAGATTCTTTTTCTGGTATGCTTCTGAGAAGAGAAGGATTCTGATAATCTGTAGAAACATTCACAGAAATATCAAATAAGTCTTGGCATAATGTGTCTAAATTGGATTCAGAAGTGTGATCTGTCTTGTTGTTTTCTGAATCCAAAATTTCAGAAACTTGGTTAAACTTGAGTTCTGAACTGTCTTGTTCAGAAGTCACTGTCGGCTCATGAAATCTGATATTTGAAGTCTCCATGATCCTTTGAGTTCCTTTGATGAGTACTCTGTACGCCTTGGATCTTTGAGAATAGCCAACAAAGATACCAGCTATACCTTTAGGTGCAAAATTATATAGATGTTGTGTATCATTCAGAAGAAAACAACTGCAACCAAAGATTTTAAAGTAATCGAAATAGGGTTTTCTTTGTTTTTTCATAAGGAGTATTAAGTAGTTTTCTGTTAAGAATAGTCCTGTCCTGAGTAAAACATGCAGTTGCTATTGCTTCTGCCCAAAGAGATAAAGGGAGTTCAGAATATGCTAGCATGGTCCTTGCAGCTTCTACCAAAGTTCTATTTTTTCTTTCAACAACACCATTCTGTTGAGGAGTTCTTGCAGCGGAAAATTTGTGTGGTATACCAAGAGATTCCAAAAAATTCTGAAGTGTAGAATTTGTAAATTCTGTTCCATTATCACTTCTGATCTTTTGGATTGGGAATTGAAGAAGAACTTGAATTTTCTTCAAAAAAGGTATGAGCCTTTCAGAAGTATCAGATTTGAGTCTTAGAAATTCAACACAAATATATCTTGAATAATCATCTACAATGACAAGAATATACTTCTTTCCACCCATGCTTTGAGTCTTCATTGGTCAACACAAATCCATATGTAGCATTTCAAGTGGAGCTTTTCATGAAGATAGCATTTTCAGAGGATGGGAGCTTCTTTTGATCTTCCCTAGTTCACATGCAGAACATAAGGAACTCTTTTCAAATCTGTGCCAAAGCCAACTATCATTTCTCATTGTTGTGGAAATATAACAAACTCCTTGAAATTGACCATCTGCTGTGAAAGTTGCAGTGTAGATATCTCCATCTCTATAAGAAGTTAATTCATTTTTGTTTGTAGAACTTAGAACATGACAGTAGTCTATGTCAAAATTTACTTTCCAATACTTGTCACAAAACTGACTTATACTGAAAAGGTTATGTTTTAGACTTTCAACATAGAAAACCTTCATCACTTTGACATCTCCTTTGGAAAAAGTTCCATAACCTCTCACATAACCTTTTGCATTATTTTCAAAGCTAACTGTTCCTCCATATCTTTCATGATAATCAGCTAGAAGTTATTTGAAAGGTGTCACGTGTCTTGAACATCATGAATCTAAGACCCACACATGACATATCTGCAAAAATGATTATTGAGATTTAGGTACCCATTTAAGAATGGGTCCTGTGAGATTAGTCAGAAATTTTGAAGTTCTGAATTTTGACTTAACCTTTTGAAATTCAGAAGATTGTTCAAAACTTTTGGATTTGTCTTTCTTAGTATTATTTTTAGTTTTATTTTTAATTTTATTTTTATTTGCCAACTTTGCTGAAAAGTTCTGAATTGATTTCTCAAGATTTTTCTTGTTAGTTCTGGAGTTGAGATGAAAATTATGATGACCACAATTAATACAATGAATATGATTTTTTAGAATATTTAATATGTCAGTACATGAACAAGGGTCAACAACATTTGATTTAGCAACAGAAGTCTTTCTTTTATTCAGTTTATTAATATGTGGTACATCAGTTTTCTTAAAATTGAAGAACTGTCTAATTTGACAGTATTTGATAGTCTTTCACCTTTCTTTCTCCAAACTAAAATGGATAGCTCTGTAAAGATAAGAAATGAGGATTAGTATAAGAAGTTCTTTTACCAAGTTTAGATTTAGTTTCTGAACTATGAATTAGAAGACTGTCCTTTTTCAAACATTTTAACTCTGGTTACAAAGTCAGATGACGATATTGATATTTTTCTGAAGTCAAAGATGTATTTTTAGAAATAGGAGTTTTGAAATTGTCTGAAATCTCAGTGTTTAGAAATTCTGCTTTCAGAAATACAGGATTGAACATTTCTGAAAGCAATTTTGGACCTTCAGATTTTAAAATTTCTCCTTCAGTCATACAAGATTTTGATTTGTATACAAGATAATTATCTTTATCAATGACTTCAACTTTAGGATTATCATCATCTTCTGAATCTGAAGCATTCATTAAATCTGGAAACTTGTGCTGAGTCATGCTTGATTAAAAAAAAATTAGATTTGAAATTTTCTCAGACTCATCATCAGAATTATAAAAAAATATTTCTGAATTCTCATCATTATCTTTTAAATATTCAATATCTGAGAATTCATCATATTTTTTCTTCATATTTTGATTTATTGTCAGAAGTATCTTCTAGAGAAACTTCAGAAGATAACTCAGAAGTATGTTCAGAAGATAATTCAGAAATATGTTCAGAAGTAATCTCAGTTTTAATAATTAGTTCAGATTTTTCTTCAGAAATAATTTTTGATTCAGAAGTATGTTCAGAAATATTTTCTGAAAATTCTGTTTCAGAAATTTTTTCTGTTTCACCAGAATTAAGAGGTTTTTTTTCTTCAGAAAATAAAGTCTCTGATTTTACAAATGGAATTATTTCAGGCAAAGAGTAATTAACAGGTTTGGATATGACACATGTGTTAGTTTCATTGAAAATTTTCATGTTTGAATAATCATAAAGATTTTTTTTTTGAAGTATATAATATTTATATACGACAATTGGAATAAACAAATAAACTCACACACCCTCCTCACCTATGGTGAGGTTTGAACCCCCGACCTCCTAGAAGACAAGGGGCTCGCATACCGCTAGGCCAAAGGCCCTTTGGTAATCATAATCATAAAGATTTGCAGGTGCTTTTTTCAAAATTTGACTTTCATTATATCCCAAACCTGCTTTTATATTGTAAAATTTTGAATTCTGAGCCTGATTTGTTAAAATATTCAGAGTGTGTTCAGTTTGACCTCTTTTAAAGATCAGATCTTCTAATTCCTTGATCTTTTTGTAAAGATGAAGTCTCTCTGGAATCAGAAAGTTCATTTTTACATTCAGAACTTCTTTTTCAGATTTTTCATTTATTGTATCTTTTTGTAAACTATCCATCTTTTCTTTTAATAATAATTTTTCTTCAGAAACGTTTTCAAGAATTTGTTCAGCTTCTTGGCAATTTTGTTTATAAATTTGGCATTCGGCTCTGAGTTAATTTACCAAAATTCTTTCCCCTTTAATTATGTTTCTGAGACTTTCAAATTCAGAAAACATATTCTAAATTTGATTTTTCATTTCAGAATCTCTAGAATTTGGTTCAGAATTTTGTTCAGAAGAGGAACTTAACTCAGAATTTAATTCATAAGAAGAAGAAAGTACCTTAGAGTCATATGCATGTTTATCTTCAGGATCTAGCTGGCACATGTAGCAATTTGAGGCATAGTGAGCCACTTCTTCATCATACTCTCCGTCACTCCAGTTTAACCAGTCCTCTTCATACTTGGTTACTAGAGCTGGTTCAGTTCCTTCTTTTTAGCAAGAAGATGCTTCTTCTGATAGTAGCCAGAATTTTTCACTTTGGGCATTTAGCACTGTCTTGCATAATTTCCAGGCTTACCACAGTTGAATCATCTTGCTGGTTCTTGTGTCTCATTTTGACCAGCATCTTGTCCTTTTTTAGGTACATCTTCAGATTTAGACTTGTTCTTATATTTCTGATTATATCATTGAGTGAATTGCCTTGTCATGAAGGCAATATTTATCAGAAATTCTTTTAAGCTCTTCATGTGATTCATCTCCATCACATAGAGTTGTCTCTAGGATTTCACAAACCTTGCTCTTAGCAGAAATGGTCATGGAATTATTGTACTTCTTGCTCAATAAGGCTATTGTTTCATTTGCCTTCTTTTTCTCGTTCTGCCAAGTCTTGATTTTGTCCTCTTGTTGGAACAAGATGCCATAAACATCATGAATAGACTTTCTCGATAAATTTCTAGTAACCATATTGTCAGAAAAGCTTGACCACTCATTACCCAAACTATTCAGAAATTTATTATTTATTTCTCAGTTGGATTTCTGAACACCATTTTTTCTCAGATCATTCAGGATATTGTTGAATTTGTGATAAGTCTCTGTAATAGATTCATTTTCTTTATACCTGAAGTTTTCATAAGTACCAACACAGAAACCTTTGGGATTGGGCTTTTGTGACCCCCTACATTTGAGCTTCAACCTCATCCCACATGGCCTTGGCAGAGGTTAACCTATCTACCCTATTGAATATTTCTTTAGGAATGGCCATTGTAAGTTGAGTCAGTGCCCTTCTGTCAATTTTGGCACGGTTTTTCTCAGCAGCATTATACATACCTGGGCTTTTCTTGATTCGCGATGCAGGAATCTCAGGAGTAGATTTAGTTCTTGGAACTGCAGGAATTTCCACATAGACCACCAGAGGGCCATTTACGATCGATTGCATTATATCTTCATCGATATTGTCCAAGAATTGAATCATTCTGATTCGCCATTGATCATACTCGCCCAGAAACAAGGTTGGTGGTTTTGTTTTAGATCCGATGGAGACGATTTCTTTAAATATCTTGATTTAGAATAGATCGAGAATTCACCTGGATTTGAATCTTGAATCTTATCGATCAAGAATTTCAAGAACGGTCAGATCTGACAAGTTCTTCTTTAAATTGATCAAGCAGATGAAGTAGCTCTGATAGCAATTGTTAGATCCCAAAATATCAAGAATGTAGAAAGATTAAAGAACAAGAACAAGAATTATGTCACTGAAGCTGTATGTCGTATTGATTACTGAACAATATTACAAAGTATGTATCTTTACAAGCTCAATCAACGTTAGTTCTAACTATCTAACAAACAATCTATTTATATACAAACAGAAATGCTAAAGTTAAAGTACATAAATCACAAGGATGTTCAGAACTACTTCTAAACTTCTTCAGAAGTATCTTCAGAACCATCTTCAGAACTTCTTCAGAATCTTCAAATAAATAGACCTTGGTTTCGAAGATCTGGACCCATTCACTTGTAAAAAGAGATCAACTCTTGATTCTGTATTTTGTTTGGGTAAAGAACAAAAATCCGTTTTTCCAATCTTATATGAACAATCTGTGTTTAAAATATCGAAATATGAGAATGGTCATAATGTTCGAAAACTCAAGTATAAAAATATCAAATACTCTTCTGAAAAGCTCAATCAAGTTAATTTTAAACAAATTCAGAAGAAAGATATATTTATATTTGGATAATTCACTCATATCACTTTAAATCCAGAAGTGGATGAGTTCATACCCATCCAAGCAGAAGAAGAATTGAGACTCAAATTTGAAAAAGACATTCTTCAAACTCTGGATGATTGTACTACTTAGAAAAGTATAGAACTTAAAACAAAATCTTTACAAAACAATCCAGAGATTTTTCCTTGTTCCTTTGTTGATTTAAATCTTGATCAAGAGACAGATAATGATCCAGAAGTTATATATCCATGGGAAAACGATAATCAAAATGATGATGATTTCTTTGATCTATCAGATAAATCATTCACTAATATTTTGAAAATGATGATGATGATTTCTTTGATCTATCAGATAAATCATTCACATCTTGCATAAAGAACAGTAATGCTCCCTTTATGTATACCAATGAACCTACAGAAGTCAGGGCAGCTAGACCATAAGTTGTAAAACATCCAAATGGTATACCAATAATCTCCGTTCCTCCAAAAAGACAGAGAAAAGAGGTTCCCTTTCATACAAACTTCCTTGAAATGTGTTTACAAGCTAAGACATGTCTGGAACTTGAGAAAGAGGCTAAACTCAAGGAAAATGCCAAATTTAAACTGCAAAATCTAAAGTTACAGCCTCATAATTACACTTATGCAAAAAAAGCAAAATGGAAGTTTAATGCTCCTACTTCTTATGTTTCAGTAATTCCTTCCAAAGAACCAAGAAATAAGATTTTCAAGAAGAAACCTACAAAGAAGAATTCTTTAGTTCCCCAACATCAGTCTAGGCTAGATAAAAAGTTCTTTGAAACAACTGATGTTAGAATAGACAGAAATAATAACCATTGTAATTATCATTGAAGAAATGAAAATTCAATGAATTCTTTTATGTCTCAAAACTCTGAATGCTTCTTTCTATTTCATAAACTCAAACAATTCTTCTCAAATCCGAACTGCATTTATTCTAACATTTAAAATCAAAAGCAAAACAAGTTTAAGATACAATCAGGCAAACCAGAAGCTTCTGGAAAACCTAAAAACTCTTCTGGACTTAAAGAAAAAATGAACATAAACTTTAACTCTAACTATAAAGGACCCATTATGAAATGGGTACCTAAATCTCTCTGAATCTAACTGTAGAAACAACGTGTGCATATCTGGTATCTTGACTCTGGATGCTCGAGGCACATGACTGGTACAAGAAACTTACTCTCCAAATTCAATGACAAATCCGGTGGAGCAGTAACGTTTGCAGATGATGGTAAGGGTCAAATAAAAGGTTACGGTACTCTTCAAGAAAATAATGTTACCTTATCAAAAGTAGCTCATGTTTCTGGACTGAAACATAATCTTCTGAATGTAAGTCAACTTTGTGATGCCAATATGTTAGTCATATTTGACGAAAAACACTGTTACTTAGTTTCTAAAGCAGGTCAAGAACTTTGGAGAGCCGACAGAAAAGGTAACTTATATATGATTAACTTCACTTCTAAAGATGGCACAGAAACCCTCTGTCTCATCTCCAAGAAGAGTGAAGCAGCTTGGCTCTGTCATCATAAACTTTCTCACTTAAAATTTCAAAATCTTGAATTACTTGTAAAACATAACCTGGTTGAGGGCCTCTCAGAGGTTCACTTCCAGAAGGATCATCTCTGCCCTGCTTGTGAGATGAGAAAAGTAAAAAGAGCTTCCCAAAAAACAATGTGACAACTGTCAAATTTGAACCTCCAGGTTAGGTCTAATTAAGTTTATTAGTGTTAATATAGATTAATTATAAGAATAGAAGTCAGTTGGCTTAGAATGGCCGAAAAATTTCAAGAGTTTCTGGTAGCTGCTTAGAAAGTCCGGTTCCGACCCGTAACTGGCCGAAATGTCCTATATAGTGCCAAATGCTCTAATTTATACCCAATTTGTCACACCCCGCTAAAGCGGAAACACGGAGAGTGATAGTTCATGATTTCATAGCAATAGGACAAGAACAACACCAATCATCCATTCAATACATAACAAGTTAAAACCAAATTACATCATACAAGTCCAAAGTTTTAACAAAATAAAAGAAACAAAGTGTACAAACATAATGATTTCGAATTTAAAACGTGATTGATGTCGTCGCGCCCATTAAACAAGCATTTTTAGTTACCTTTTCTTACCCCTGAAAAGCATCGATAAAACAAGGTCAACTACAAAGAGTTGGTGAGTTCACAGGTTTTCAATATTATAAACTTTTTTTGTATAAATGAATATTGAGCAAAATAACTTTTATGGCACTTGATAAAGCTTCACATCTTAAAACGTTCAAGGCATTTTTGTACACTAATTAATAGTAAGTAATGAGCCACCACTAAACCTTCGACCACAAAAATATTTTTAGTTCTACCTCAGCGGTGGACCTAAAGTCCACATGTGTAGAACCTTCCTTTTAAGTATAGTTCTACCTCAGCGGTGGACCTAAAGTCCACATGTGTAGAACCTTCCTTTTACGTATAGTTCTACCTCAGCGGTGGACCTAAAGTCCACATGTGTAGAACCTTCCTTTTAAGTATAGTGCACCCCTACCTGTAGTTTCCAGGTGGGATTGCTATCCACACCCCTACTTTTCTGTTTTAGGTGGGATTTTCCGTCCAATAGCGCTATCCACAAATACCATCGGCTCCTCACTTGAGTTAATAGTAGTGTACAAACTTTTATGGAACATTTTACTCAATACAATCTATTAGTGTACATGCCTTAATGCCCAAAAACAACAATTTTCATAATATTCACATTCGTTAATGAAAATAGGTCAAATATTTCATTTAATCATTCTTTTCACCCCAAAACATATAAAATACTTTAAAAATGGGGCTGTGAATACTCACCTTTTGCAAAAGCTCCGTTTAAAGCACGATTCGTCCGCTAGCCGACCTAACGCTTCCCTATCAAAGTAAAATACCCAAAACGGTCACTTATGCATCTAACGATTACTATGAGAGTGCTTATAAGTCATTATATGTCCAACTTGGTCTACTATTATCCCGTTATACATAATGTACATATACTCTTTAAAGAAATAATTTATACCGAAAATGTAACATTATAGTCTTTCAAGTGATTAAAATTTATGAAATCAACCAGTTACAGAATTTAACTTTCTGACAGAAACTATAAGTCTTAAAAACGATTAAATTAATGTAACATCCAAAATGATAAAATTTTCCATCTTTTTATATGTGATCCATTACTGAGTTATGGTCATTGTGACCAAATTTCATGCATTTTAGACATATAAAAAGGGTTCAAATAACTTATATCAAACAGTGTGTCACAGCAAGCATGGCAGATTACACACTGTTAGTAAAACAATCATTTGAGGAGTTCTACTTATTATTTTTCAGAACTTCCAGTTGGATTATAACATAACACATAAAGGAAACTTTTAAGATAAGAATCACTCATTTTAAATGAGTTATGAGGAAGATATGGCATCACAAAGTTGCATGCACACATCTGTCATTAGTTGACAGATTGCACACTTAACTTTAATAAATTGATTAATGCTTCAAAACTTCATATTTTTGAATGAAGCCGAATTCAAATGAACCCTAACTCATAAAAGAAAACTCCAGAAGAATAATTTTGCATTATGGACAAATATTCAAAGAGATATTAGCATGCAAAGTAGGATTTACCTACTGGTGGTTTCACAAATTGCACACCTAAAATATTTTAGGTGTTTGGAGGGTCAAAACTCGATATTTTTAAGTGATGCCACTTTCAACCTAAAGATAACTCATAATACTAACTATCAAAGGAAAAATAATCATTTTTCATTGAGTTTTGAAAGAGATATGGTCATTTGAGTATGCATGGATAAATCTGTCATTGGTGGACAGTTTGCACACTCATTTTATTTTAATTAGTTGGAACTTCAAATCACCATATTTTTGAATGTAATCAGTGGAATCTGAAAGATAATTCATTAAATAAAATTACAGAAGAAAAATCAAGTAATTTGGATGAGTATTGAGAGAGTTATGGTCGTTCAAAGTAGGGTTTGCCTACTGTTGAACTTCCAGATGCACATGCATCTTATTATGAGCATTTGGGGGGTCAAAACTCAATGTTTTTGAGTGAGACCACTTGGATTAGAACCCCAACTCACTAAATAAACTTGTAGAAATAAAATTCATGATATTTGAACATATTAATTGCAAGAAATGGACGATTTTTGCACATGCAATAAATCTGTCAGCACCAAAAATCTCCATTGTTGTTCAAAAACCCATAAAATCATGACTTTTACCCATTTTCTTGAGTTTTATTGTGTGAATCATAGATTACCACCATTGTATAAACATCTTTACATGTTTTGGTGTATAATCTCTCCATAAACTCAGAAATTCCGGATATTAGAAGAAGTAGCTAAAAAAGGTAAGAAAAGTGGGTTTTCACCCAAAATTTACAAGAAAAAGATAAAGATAGTGTTGTTACTTACTTGAGTGATGATTGTGGTACAATGTTTCTTCAAAAATCTTGTTAATTTGATGGATTTGAAGGCCTTCCATGGCGATACTTTCAGAAGCTCTTTATCACCCACTTGGAACTCTAATGGCTTTCTCCAATAATCCGCATAACTCTTCTAACGATCTCTTGCTGTCTTAAGTCTTTCCTTGATGGTTGAAATCTTATCATTGGTTTCTGGAATGATATCGGGCGTGGTCAGTTGTCTATCTCCGATTTCTAACCAGCTAAGTGGCGATCTACATTTCAGTCCGTATAGGCTTCGTATGGCGCACACTGAATGCTGGCGTGATAGCTGTTGTTATAGGAGAATTCAACAGGTGGTAGGTGGGTATCCCAACTCCCACCAAAATCTATTGCACACGCATGCAACATATCCTCTAGCGTTTTAATAGTTCTTTTCGATTGTCCATCTGTTTGAGGATGATAGGTAGTGCTATAATCCAACCACGTACCCAATGCCTTTTGAAGTGATTGCCAAAATCGTGACGTATAGAGGGTATCTATATTTGAGTTAATGGCAATTGGCACTCCATGACATGTAACTATTTCATTGATGTAAATCTATGCACGCCTTTCCATACTGAAATCTTCACGAATAGGAATGAAATGAGTTTCTTTTGTAAGTCGATCAACTATAACCCATATAGAATCGTGACCCTTTCCAGTTTTCGGTAGCTTGGTTACGAAATCCATGGTTATTTTCTCTCACTTCCATTGAGGATTTCAGGCTGCTGAAGTAGACCGGATGGTTTCTGATGTTCGGCCTTAACTTTAGAGCAAGTTAAGCACTTGTTTATGTACAAAGCAATGTCTTTCTTCATTCCTGGCCACCAATAATATTCCTTCAGATCCTTGCACATTTTATCCACTCTTGGGTGAACTGAATATCTGTATCGATGGGCTTCACCCAAGATGGTTGATTGTAAATTACCAACCTTTGGTACCCATACTTTATTCTTAAAGTAATGCACTTCATCTGATTGTAATTCAAATTCTTTTTCTAAGTGATGCAAGGTCTCATTCTTCAAATTCTCATCTTTCAAAGCTTCTTTTTGTGCTTCAAGAATTTGAGTCTTTAAACTCGTTTGAACCATCATTCCCAAAGCTCGTACTCTCTTTGGTTTCACTCTTTCCTTTCTTGTTAATGCGTCAGCTACTACATTAGCCTTGCCCGGATGGTACTTTATTTCACAATCCTAGTCACTAAGTAGCTCGACCCATATTCTTTGCCTCATATTGAGCATTTTCTGGTCAAGAATGTGCTGAAGGCTTTTATGATCAGTGAAAATGGTGCACTTAGTGTCGTAGAGATAGTGTCTCTAGATTTTGAGTGCGAACACCACCGCCCCTAACTCCAAGTCATGGGTGGTGTAATTCTTCTCATGAATCTTTAATTGCCTCGATGCGTATGCGATAACTTTGTCTTTTTGCATTAGTATGTATCCCATCCCTTGATGTGAAACGTCACAATAGACTACAAAGTTATCCACTCCCTCTGATAAAGCCAAAATCGGTGCGTTGTATAACTTGTTTTTGAGAATCTGGAATGCTTCCTCTTGTTTCTCTCCCCAAATAAACTTTTTTGTCCTTTTGGTGTATAATCTCTCCATAAACTCAGAATTTTCGGATATTAGAAGAAGTAGTTCAATGTAAGAAAAGTGGGGTTTTCACCCAAAATTTGCAAGAAAAAGATAAAGATAGTGTTGTTACTTACTTGAGTGATGATTGTGGTTCAATGTTTCTTCAAAAATCTTGTTAATTTGATGGATTTGTGATGGAAAGTGGCTGGAGAATTTGGAGAGAAAAGAGTGGGAAAGAAGAGTAGGTAATATGTCCCTTAAGTTCTAGAGAGAGAGAGAAGAGTTTTTGAATTTTGAATGTTGCAAATGAGCAAATGAGGAAAAAAAATGATTTTTATATATGGACAAAAGGGAGTGGCTGGCCATGGGTATAGGCCCACCCAACCCAACAATTTATTTTTTAAAAATTATTTTAAGCCCAAATAAAAATGAAATTAAGAGTCAATTTTCTGAATTTTGGCCTTTTTCCTTCAAAATATGAGCCCAAAAGTGTTTAAATTATATAATAAAAAAAAACTTTTATATTTAGCATTCTAAACTATATATTTTATATAAATTAGGTATAAATTAGAGCATTTGACATTATATTGGACGTTTTAGACAGTTACGGGTTGGAACCGGATTTTCTAAGCAGTTACCGGTAACTCTAGAAATTTTTCGGCCAATCTAATCTAACTAACTCCCAATCTTATAACTTATATAAAATAACACTAATATAAACTTAATAAGAGCTAACTTGGAAGCTCAAATTTGACAGTTGTCACACAATTTATATAAAACATATATAGTTTTAGTATGTTAAATAAAAAAAAAACTTTTATTTTTGTTAGAATTTAATCGAAATGGGCTTACAAAATTGGAGAAAAATGTCAAAAATTGAGAAAAATAGCATTTTAACAATTTTGAGCCTTATTATTTTATTAAAAATAAATAAATAAATAAAATTTTGGGCTTGGGCCCCCTCATGGCTGCCCCCCCCCCTTCATTTTACATATAAATAGTATTTTGTTTTCATTTTCCTCTCATTTTGCAATTCAAAATTTGAATCAAGCTCTCTCTCTCTCTCTAAAACCAAGAGTCGTATTCAAGAAACTCTCCTTCAATCTCTATTTTCCAGCCAATTTCAAATCAAAACCACCATCAAAATTCAAGATCTTTCAAGAAATAGAAGTTCTACACATCACTCAAGTAGGTACAAACATCATCTTACCTTTTTCTTGTCAATTTTGAGTGAAAAACTCATTTTTCTTGCGTTTTAGGCATTCTTCTAAACCTCCGAATTTTCTGAGTTTTATGGAAAGATTGCACACCAAAAACATATAAAAATGTTTACATAATGGTGGTAATCAATGACCCAAACAATAAAACTCAAGAAAATTGGTGAAAATCATGATTTTATGTGATTTTGAACAACAATAGTGATTTTTGGTGGTGACAGATTCTATGCATGTGCATAAATCGTCCATTTCTTGCAAATAATATGCTCAAATATCATTAATCTTCTTTCTACAAGTTTATTTAGTAAGTTCGGGTTCTAAATCCTACTTTGAACGACCATAACTCTTTGAATATTCTTCCAAATCACTTGATTTTTCTTCTAGAATTTTAATTAATGAGTTATCTTTCAAATGCCATTGATTTCATTCAAAAATATGGTGATTTGGGATTCCAACTAATTAAAACAAAATGAGTGTGCAAACTGTCAACCAATGACAGATTTGTGCATGCATGTTCAAATGACCATATCTCTTTCAAAACTCAATGTAAAAGGATGATTTTTCCTTTGAGAGTTATTTTATGAGTTATCTTCAGTTTTCATGTGAAATCACTTAAAAATATGGAGTTTTGACCCTCTAAACACCTAAAATAGTTTAGGTGTGCAATCTGTGAAACCACCAGTAGGTAAACCCTAATTTGCATGTTAATATCTCACTGAATAATTGTCCCTAATGCATAATTTCTCTTCTGGAATTTTATTTTATGAGTTAGGATTCCTATGAATCCAGTTTTATTCAAAAATATGAAGTTTTGAGGCATTAACCAATTTATTAAAGTTAAGTGTGCAATCTGTCAACTAATGACAGAATTGTGCATGCAACTTTGTAGTGCCATATCTCCTTCATAATGCATCCAAAATGGGTGATTCTTATTTCAAAAGTGTGTAATCTGCCATGCTTGTTGTGACACACTGTTTCATATAAATTATTTTAACCATCTTTATATGTCTAAATTGCATGAAATTTTGTCACAATGACCTTGACTCAGTAATGCATCACATATAAAAAGATCGAAAATTTTGTCATTTTGGATGTTATATTAATTTGATCATTTTTAGAACTTCAAGTTTCTGTCAGAAAGTGAAATTCTGAAATTGTTTGATTTCATAAATTTAGATCACTTGAAAGACTATAATGTTACATTTTCGGTATAAATTATTTCTTTAAAGAGCATACGTGCATTTTGTATAACGGGACAATAGTAGACCAAGTTGGACATATAAGGACTTATAAGCACTCTCATAGTAATCGTTAGACACATAAGTGACGTTTTGGGTACTTCTCTTTGATAGGGAAACGTTAGGCCGATGAGTGGGTGTGGATCGTGTTTTGTTAATTGGAGCTTTTGCTATAAGGTGAATATTCACATCCCCATTTTTAAAGTATTTTATATGTTTTGGGGGTGAAAAGCATGATTAAATGAAATATTTGAGCTATTTGCATTAACGAATGTGAATATTATGAAAATTGTTGTTTTTGGGCATTAAGGCATGTACACTAATAGATTGTATTGAGTAAAATGTTCCATAAAAGTTTGTACACTACTATTAACTCAAGTGAGGAGCCGAAGGTATATGTGGATAGCGCTATTGGACGGACAATCCCACCTAAAAACCGAAAAGTAGCAGTGTGGATAGCAATCCCACCTGAAAACTACAGGTAGGGTGCACTATACTTAAAAGGAAGGTTCTACACATGTGGACTTTAGGTCCACCGCTGAGGTAGAACTAAAAATATTTTTATGGTCGAAGGTTTAGTGGTGGCTCATTACTTAATATTAATTAGGGTACAAAAATGCGTTGAACGTTTTAAGATGTAAAGATGTTTATAATATTGAACGTTTTAAGTGCCATAAAAGTTATTTTGCTCAATATTCATTTATACAAAAGATCTTTATAATATTGAAAACTTGTGAACTCACCATCTTTTTGTAGTTGACCTTGTTTTATTCATGCTTTTTAGGGGTAAGAAAGGGTAACTAAAAATGCTTGTGTTTGGGGCGCATCAACATCAACCACGTTTAAATTTGAAATCGTTTTGTAGAATATCTTATTTCTTTTATTTTGTGAAAACTTGAACTTGTATGATGTAATGTTCAGTTTTATTTTGTGATGTATTTGATTGGACAATTGGTGTTGTTATCGCTCTATTGCTATGAAATCTTGAACTCTCACTCCTCGTGTTTCCGCTTTAGCGGGGTGTGACAGACTTGGTATCAGAGCCATAGGTTATAGAGAACACCGGTTTTCTATAAAAACCAAATACTATAACCAAAAGTTTTCGAAAATTATTTTCCTAAACTAACTTTAATTTTAAAAGGCTTACTACTAATATAACTGGAATAAGTGTCGACTTAGCATATTATAATTAGGCAAAGCCTGATCACCTATGTCTAATTTAATATGTATAAGGGAGACATGGAACAATTATATTGGGAACTTTTTGCCCAAATGAAAAGCATGGTCATAAGTGTGAGTTTGCATAAGCCTTTTATAAATTGTTATTTACTAAAGTACATTTAGTAATTAAATTTGTTACTATCACAATTCGATCTGTCTCACTCATCCACTCCTACTAAGTACTATGCTGACTCCTCAGGCTATGTGACTAGTCAACCTAGGAGAGAACTTTTTGACTACTTTGTTGTTTAAACTTGGAACTTATTTTGGTGGCATGTAGCCCACTATTTAGAACTCTAAGATACTTGCTGTCTTTTGGAAATTATTTTTGCTGGATATTGAAGTTATGTGATTCTAAACCTATGGTTTGATGAGTCGAGTGTTTTATATGCATAATTTAGTTAAGTAGACTTAGCGCAATGCCTTCGAGGAAAGAAGACCCCAAGATCGCGCGATTTGTGTCTGAGCAACTCATCGCGCCACTTCCGAACATCTTTACTCAAGTGGCAACGAGTTTGAATGCTAATCCGGGAAACAACCGAGGATCTGGGGCAAGTGGAGACAAGGAATGCATATACAAAGCTTTTAGGACCTATCCGAAGGAATTCCATGGAACTGAAGGAGCTGTTGGATTACTGACATGGATTGAGAATATGGAGTCCGTCCTCCACATCAGCAAGTGCACTGAAGGAAATAAAGTGCAGTTTGCCGCCTGTCTGCTTTAAGGACGAGCATTGACCTGGTGGAACACTCAAGTGTAGACGCGAGGAAGGAAAGCAGCAAACAGTCTTACTTGGGAGGAATTCAAAAAAAAATATGCTGAAAGAAGAATACTGTCTAAGGGCGAGATTCAGAAGCTGGAAGCAGAGCTATGGAGTCATTAGATGAAAGGGAATGATATAGACTCTTACATTGCCCGTTTTCATGAGCTGGCAAAAATGGTACCACATCTGGTAATACTTGAAGAAAACCGAGTTGATAGATATGTTTGGGGCTTATCTCCTAAAATACGCAGAGATGTTACTTCGGCAAACCCACAAACCCTACAAGAAGCAGTGAGTTCGGCAAGCAAGACTCACCAATAATGCTAATCGTTCGGGAATGTTTGCTAAAGACAAAGCTCAAGGTAAGAGAAAGATGGAGGAACCCACAAGAAGGCAATCTGGAGGAAGAATGGGTAAAAATCTGAAGATGACAGGGAACTATGGGATTCAGACTCAACCAGCAGAGAAAGAGAAAATAGCATAGCCTAAGTGCGATAAATGAAACAAACAACATGTTGGAAGATGCATGTCCGAAATGCAATAGAGGAGGTCATTTCGCCAAGGATTTTAAGAGTGTAGAAAGACGGACATGTTTTGAGTGTGGATGTCCAAATCACTTCCGGAACGCCTGTCCAAGATGGAATCAAACACCGAACACTAATCAAGTACGACCAGCAATCAAAGTAAATCAACGAGGTCAGGCAAGAGGTCGGGTGTTCGGGATTGGAGCTGAAGAAGCAAGGCAAAATCCGGATGTAGTCATGGGTATGTTTCTTCTAAACGATCATTATGCATCAATATTGTTTGATTCTGGAGCAGATAGGAGTTATGTATCACTAGAATTTAGGATAAAAGTAAATCTACGACCTCAAAATTTGAAAAAAAGTATACGTCATTGAATATGCCAACGGTCAAGAATGTAGGGCCAACGATGTAATAACAAACTGCACTTTAAACTTGTCTAGTAGGGAGTTCCGTATAGATTTAATCCCGATCAAACTAGGAAGTTTTGACATAGTTGTGGGCATGGATAGGTTATCCAAGAACCGAGCCAAAATTTGTTGCTCCGAAAAGATCATTCGAATTCTTTTACCCGAAGGGGGAATACTCGAAGTACACAGAGAGAAACCCATAAGGGGTATTAAAATAGTAACGTGTATGAAGATGCGAATGTATATGAGAAAGGACTGTATTGCCTTTCTAGCTCACGTGATAGATAAGGAGGCTGAAGAAAAACGCATTCAAGATATTCCTATAGTTCGGGATTTTCCCGAAGTATTCCCAGACGAATTGCCTGGAATACCCCCACCAAGACAAGTTGAGTTTGGCATATAGTTAGTTCCAGGAGCCGCGCTTGTAGCAAAATCACCATACCGGTTAGCACCGTCGAAAATGCAAGAACTGTCAGAACAACTTCAAGAGCTACTCGATAAGGAATTCATCAGACCCAGTTCTTCACCTTGGGGAACTCAGGTTTTGTTTGTTAAAAAGAAGGATGGATCCTTCCGAATAGGGAACCCAATAAGTTGACTATCAAGAACTGATACCCCCTTCCTCGAATAGATGACTTATTCGATCAACTTCAAGGTGCTACGTATTTCTCAAAGATCGATCTTCAATCAGGATATCATCATATGAGAGTTCGTGAAAAAGACATTCCTAAGACAGCGTTTAGAACTCGTTATGGACATTACGAGTTCCTAGTTATGCCTTTCGGGCTAACAAACCACCGGCAGTCTTAACGGATTTAATGAATACAGTATGTCGACCGTACCTAGACAAGTTCGTGATCGTGTATATAGATTATATACTCATTTATTCTCGAGACAAGAAGGAGCATGAGCAACATTTAAGGTTGATACTAGAATTGCTCAGAAACGAAAAACTGTACGCCAAATTCTCCAAATGCGAATAAAGTACCATCCAGGCAAGGCTAACGTAGTAGCCGACACATTAAGCAGAAAGGAAAGAGTGACGCCTACGAGAGCACGGGCTATGGGAATGATGGTTCAAACAAGTCTAAAGACTCAAATTCTTGAAGCACAAAGGGAAGCTTTGAAAGAAGAAAATTTGAAGCATGAGACCTTACATCACTTAGAAAAAGAATTTGAATTACAATCAGATGAAGTTCATTACTTCAAAAATAAAGTATGGGTACCAAAGGTTGGAAATTCACGATCAACTATCTTGGATGAAGCCCATCGATCCAGATATTCGGTTTACCCAGGAGTGGATAAGATGTATAAGGATCTGAAGCAATATTATTGGTGGCCAGGAATGAAGAAAGATATTGCTGAGTATGTAAGCAAGTGCTTAACTTGTGCTCAAGTCAAAGCCGAACATCAGAAACCATCCGGTCTACTTCAACAACCCGAAATACCTCAATGGAAATGGGAGCAAATAATTATGGACTTTGTAACTAAACTACCTAGAACTGGAAAGGGGCACGATACTATATGGGTTATAGTAGACCGACTTACCAAATCGACTCATTTCATTCCCATTTGTGAAGATTTCAGTATGGAAAAGCGCGCGTAAATCTACATCAATAAGATAGTTACACGTCATTGTGTGCCTATTTCCATTATTTTGGATGGAGACACACGTTTTACGTCACGATTTTGGCAGTCTCTTCAAAAGGCATTGGGTACACGTTTGGATTATAGCACTGCATATCATCCTCAAACAGATGGACAATCAGAAAGAACTATTCAGACACTAGAAGATATGTTGCGTGCATGCGCGATAGATTTTGGTGGGAGTTGGGATACCCATCTACCGCTTGTTGAATTTTCATACAACAACAGCTATTACACCATCATACAGTGTGCGCCATATGAAGCTTTATATAGACGTAAATGTAGATTGCCGCTTAGCTGGTTAGAAATCGGAGATAGACAGTTCACTATGCCCGATATCATTCAAGAAACCATTGACAAAATCTCAACCATCAAAGAAAGACTTAAGACAGCAAGAGACCGTCAGAAGAGTTATGCGGATAATCGAAGAAAGCCGTTGGAGTTCCAAGTAGTTGATAAAGTGCTTTTGAAGGTATCACCATGGAAGGGACTAGTACGTTTCTGGAAGAGAGACAAGCTGGGTCCCAGATACATTGTTCCATTCGAAATACTCGAAAGAATTAGACCGGTGGCGTACAAATTGAAGTTACCACATAATTTAAGCGCCATCCACGACACGTTCTATCACACCCCGCTAAAGCGGAAACACGGGGTAAGACAGTTCAAGTTCACAGCAGTAGGAATATAAACACCAACCATGCATTCATAAATAAAACATCAACGTTTACACTGTAAAAGTTTATAATTCGACAACTTTGTCTTAACAAACAAATTACATCGAACTAAAAGATACATATAAAATCTTGATTGGTGTTCCACAAAATAAGTTACCCTTGATCGGTTACCTCTATTTTCTTGTAAAGCATTATAAAACGGAAGGGTCAACTACAAAGAGTTGGTGAGTTCACGGGTTTTCGAATGCACAAAAACTATTTTATATGCAAGGTATAAACATAGCGAAACGCATGTTCGCATCGATATTAAACATTTCAATTTTTCTTATGAGCAAATATGAAAATTACTTTTACACATGATATTTAATTATTGAGCCACTACTAAGCCTAAACGACATTCTACGCCCCACGGACTACCTCAGCGGTGGACCTAAAGTCCACATGTGTAGAGCATTCTTAATTGATAAAGTGCACCCCTACTTGCCAGTTAGGTGGGTATGTCAACCAAATAGCGCTATCCACAAATATCATCGGCTCAAATAAACAGAATTAAATAGTAGTGTAACACGGGGACTTCACATAACTCAGCATATCATTTGTAAATTATCAATTTGCTCATCATAACAATTTATATAATTTTCATTCAATCACATAAATCAATTCACTTTCTTTTAAATCGACATGCTTTACACCCTTAAACGCAATAAACATTTAAAAGAGGGGTCGTGAATACTCACCTTTGTGCAAAGCTCCGCTACTCCGAAGCACGAAATGATCCTCACCCAAAGGCCTATCGATTCCCTAACAAAGAGAAATGCCCAAAAACCATCACTTATGGATCTAAAACTACCTATGGAGGTGAATAAGTCTTAAGTTTATAAATGTCCACATGCATCCAACTTGATTGTCTATAGTCCAATTATACAATATGCACCTATTCTCGTTAATATAGTAATGTATACCGTAAATTGTGTTATAAACCATCAAATGATCAGTAATTGTTAAAATCAAGAAATTCCAGAATTTCACTTCTGACAGAAACTTTTAGTACTCAAAATGTTCAAAATGTAGAGACTTCCAAAATGACATAGTTTCCCATATTTTTATATGTGATATGGTAATTGGTTATGGTCATTGTGACCAAATTTAAGGCATTTTGGACATGTAAAACTGATTCATCAAATAATTTATGCAATGCAAAGGGTCACAACTGGTATGGCAGATTGCACCATGTTAGTAAATCACTCATTTGAGGAGTTCTACTCAGTGTTTTCTAGAATTTCCAGTTGGATTGAAATCATAACTTATAAAGGAAACTTTTGAGACAAGAATCATTGATTTTAAAGAAGTTATGAAGGAGATATGGCACTACAAAGTTGCATGCACAATTCTGTCATTAGCTGACAGATTGCACACTTAACTTTAATAAATTGGTTAATGCCCCAAAACTTCATATTTTTGAATGAAACTGGATTCATATGAATCCTAACTCATAACAGAAAGCTTTAGAAGAAGAATCATGCATTAAATACAGATAACAAAGGAGATACTAACACACAAACTAGAGTTTAGTTGCTGGTGGTTTCACAGATTGCACACCTAAAGTATTTTAAGTGTTTGGAGGGTCAAAACTCCATATTATTAAGTGATTCCACTTGAAAACTGAATATAACTCATAAAACTAACTCTCAAAAGAAAAATCATCCTTTTTCATTGAGTTTTGAAAGGGATATGGCCATTTCAACATGCATGCACAAATCTGTCATTGGTTGACAGTTTGCACACTCATTTTGTTTCAATTAGTTGGAACCTCAAATCACCATATATTTTAATGAAATCACTGGCATTTGAAAGGTAACTCATTAAATTAACTTACAGAAGAAAAATCAAGTGATTTGGAAGAATATTCAAAGAGTTATGGTCGTTCAAAGTAGGGTTTTCCTACTGTTGAACTTCCAGTTGCACACATGATTTGTTATGAGCATTTGGGGGGTCAAAACTCAATGTTTTTGAGTGAGACCACTGGTATTAGAACCCCAATTCACTAAATAAACTTGTAGAAAGAAGATGCATGATATTTGAACATATTATTTGCAAGAAATGGACGATTTATGCACATGCAATGAATCTGTCAGCACCAAAAATCACCATCTTTGTTCAAAAACACATAAATTCATGATTTTTACCCATTTTCTTGAGTTTTATTGTTTGGGTCATAGATTACCCCCATTATATGAACATTTTTACATGTTTTTGGTGTGTAATCTCTCCATAAACTCAGAAAATTCAAAGGTTTAGAAGAAGAATGCTTATAATGCAAGAAAGGTGGGTTTTTCACCCAAAAAATGATAAGAAAATGAAGAAGATGAAGTTTTGTACTTACTTGGATCATTGTGTGTTGAATATCTTCAATGTTCTTGCACTAAGATGAGTTTTTGATGAAAGAAATGGCTGGAGTTTTTGGAGAGAAAGAGAGGAAGAATAGAGAAGTGATTATAGCTCTTTAGTTTTAGGGAGATAGAGAGATTTGAATTTTGAATGTTGCAAATGAGGGGAAATACAAAAAAATAAGTTTTATATGTGGATTAGAGGGGGGGGGGGGGGGCATGGTGATGGGCCCTACCCAAAACCCAAAAATATTTCCTTAAAAACTTTATTTTAAGCTCAAAATGTGAGATTTGAAGTCCAATTTCTCAATTTTGGCATTTTTCTCAATTTTGTTAGCCCATTTTGGTTAGTTTCTAATAAAAATAAAATTTTTATAATAAAAATACTAAAACTATATATTTTATATAAATTGGGTATAAATTAGAGCATTTGACACTGTATTGGACATTTCAGACAGTTACGGGTCGGAACCGGACATTTTAAGCGACTACCGGAATGCTAGGGATTTTTCGGCCATTCTAAACCAACTAACTCCTATTCTTAAAATTAAACTATATAAACGCTAATAAACTTAATAGAAGCTAACCTGAAAGCTCGAATTTTGACAGTTGTCACACGTTCCATGTGTCGAATCTGAAGAAATGCTTAGTGGATGAAACATTGGTTTTACCCCAGGACGACGTTCAGAGTAACGATCGGTTACACTTCGTCGAAGAACCAATCAAAATACTAGACCGAGAAGTTAAACGGTTGAGGCGCAGTAAAATCCCTATTATCAAAGTTCACTAGAATGTGAAGCATGGCCCAGAGTATACTTGGGAAAGAGAAGAATTTGATGAAAGGCAAATATCCGCATTTGTTTGCAAAGAAGTCCATTGATAGTAGCAGTCATTAAATTTCGGGACGAAATTTCTTTAACTTGGGGAGACTGTGACAACTGTCAAATGTGAACCTCCAGGTTAGGTCTAATTAAGTTTATTAGTGTTAATATAGATTAATTCTAAGAATAGAAGTCAGTTGGCTTAGAATGGCCGAAAAAGTTCAAGAGTTTCCGGTAGCTGCTTAGAAAGTCCGGTTCCAACCCGTAACTGGCCGAAATGTCCTATATAGTGCCAAATACTATAATTTATACCCAATTTATATAAAACATATATAGTTTTAGCATGTTAAATAAAAATAAACTTTTATTTTTGTTAGAATTTAATCAAAATGGGCTTACAAAATTGGAGAAAAATGTCAAAAATTGAGAAAAATAGCATTTTAACAATTTTGAGCCTTACTATTTTATTAAAAATAAATAAATAAATAAAATTTTGGGCTTGGGCCCCCTCATGGCTGGCCCCCCCTTTCATTTTACATATAAATAGTATTTTGTTTTCATTTTCCTCTCATTTTGCAATTCAAATTTTGAATCAAGCTCTCTGTGTCTCTCTAAAACCAAGAGTCATATTCAAGAAACTCTCCTTCAATCTCCATTTTCCAGCCAATTTCAAGGCAAAACCACCATCAAATTTCAAGATTTTTCAAGAAATAAAAGTTCTACACATCACTCAAGTAGTTACAAAAATCATCTTACCTTTTTCTTGTTAATTTTTAGTGAAAAACTCATTTTTCTTGCATTTTAAGCATTCTTTTTCTAAACCTCCGAATTTTCTGAGTTTTATGGAAATATTACACACCAAAAACATATAAAAATGTTTACATAATGGTGGTAATAAATGACCCAAACAATAAAGCTCAAGAAAATAGGTGAAAATCATGATTTTATGTGATTTTGAACAACAATGGTGATTTTTGGTGCTGACAGATTCTATGCATGTGCATAAATCGTCCATTTCTTGCAAATAATATGTTCAAATATCATGAATCTTCTTTCTACAAGTTTATTTAGTGAGTTGGGGTTCTAATTCAAAAGGTCTCACTCAAAAACAATGAGTTTTGACCCCCCCAAATGCTCATAACAAGATGCATGTGCATCTGGAAGTTCAACAGTAGGTAAACCCAACTTTGAATGACCATAACTCTTTGAATATTCTTCCAAATCACTTGATTGTTGTTCTGGAATTTTATTTAATGAGTTATCTTTCAAATGCCACTGAAATTTCATTCAAAAATATGGTGATTTGAGGTTCCAACTAATTAAAACAAAATGAGTGTGCAAACTGTCAACCAATGACAGATTTTTGCATGCATGTTCAAATGACCATATCTCTTTCAAAACTCAATGAAAAAGGATAATTTTTCTTTTGAGAGTTAGTTTTATAATTTATCTTCAGTTTTCATGTGAAATCACTTAAAAATATGGAGTTTTGACCCTCTAAACACCTAAACTAGTTTAGGTGTGCAATCTGTGAAACCACTAGTAGGTAACCCCTACTTTGCATGTGAATAATACATAATTGTCCATAATGCATAATTCTTCTTCTGGAATTTTCTTTCCATAATACATTGTTTTACTAACAGTGTGTAATCTGCCATGCTTGCTGTGACACACTGTTTGATATAAATTATTTGAACCCTCTTTATATGTCTAA
Source organism: Silybum marianum (assembly GCA_036898165.1). Classification (NCBI taxonomy): domain Eukaryota; kingdom Viridiplantae; phylum Streptophyta; class Magnoliopsida; order Asterales; family Asteraceae; genus Silybum; species Silybum marianum. The sequence goes on along the minus strand of CM072533.1, from coordinate 26,391,981 downwards.
AATGCATGAAACTTTGTCACAATGACCTTAACTCAGTAATGCATCACATATAAAAAGATGGAAAATTTTGTCGTTTTGGATGTTATATTAATTTGATCATTTTTAGGACTTAAAGTTTCTGTCAGAAAGTTAAATTCTGAAATTGCTTGATTTCATAAATTTTGATCACTTGAAAGACTATAATGTTACATTTTCGGTATAAATTATTTCTTTAAAGAGCATATGTGCATTATGTATAACGGGACAATAGTAGACCAAGTTGGACATATAAGGACTTATAAGCACTCTCATAGTAATCGTTAGACACATAAGTGACGTTTTGGGTACTTCTCTTTGATAGGGAAACGTTAGGCCGACGAGTGGGTGTGGATCGTGTTTTGTTAATTGGAGCTTTTGCTATAAAGTTGAGTATTCACAGCCCCATTTTTAAAGTATTTTATATGTTTTGGGGTGAAAAGCATGATTAAATGAAATATTTGAGCTATTTGCATTAACGAATGTGAATATTATGAAAATTGTTGTTTTTGGGCATTAAGGCATGTACACTAATAGAATGTATTGAGTAGAATGTTCCATAAAAGTTTGTACACTACTATTAACTCAAGTGAGGAGCCGAGGGTATATGTGGATAGCGCTATTGGACGGACAATCCCACCTAAAATACGAAAAGTAGGGGTGTGGATAGCAATCCCACCTAGAAACGACAGGTAGGGGTGCACTATACTTAAAAAGAAGGTTCTACACATGTGGACTTTAGGTCCACCGCTGAGGTAGAACTATACTTAAAAGGAAGGTTCTACACATGTGGACTTTAGGTCCACCGTTGAGGTAGAACTGAAAATATTTTTGTGGTCGAAGGTTTAATGGTGGCTCATTACTTACTATTAATTAGGGTACAAAAATGCCTTGAACGTTTTAAGATGTAAAGATTTATCAAGTGCCATAAAGATTATTTTGCTCAATATTCATTTATACAAAAGATGTTTATAATATTGAAAACTTGTAAATTCACCAACTCTTTGTTGTTGAACTTGTTTTATTCATGCTTTTCAGGGGTAAGAAAGGGTAACTAAAAATGCTTGTGTTTGGGGCGCATCAACATCAACCACGTTTAAATTTGAAATCATTTTGTAGATTATCTTATTTCTTTTATTTTGTTAAAACTTGATCCTGTATGATGTAATGTTCAGTTTTATTTTGTTATGTATTTGATTGGACAATTGGTGTTGTTATCGCTCTATTGCTATGAAATTTTGAACTATCACTCCTCGTGTTTCCGCTTTAGCGGGGTGTGACATTTCTTGAGTTCAATTTCTTTGGGTCATGGATTATCACCATTATAGAGATACTTTACATATCTTTGGTGTATAATCTACCCTTAGAACTAAGAAAATTGTAGATGAGATGAAAAAAAAGCAACTTAAAAGCACAAAAAATTTGGGTTTTTCACCAAAATTTGTAAGTAGAAGATGAAAATGAAGATCTTACCTTTCTTGGATGATGAAGGAGGTTCAATATCTTCAACAATCTTGTTTAAATGTTGGATTTCATGGTGAAAGTTGGCTGGAGTTTTAGAGAGAAAAGGAAAGAAAGGGAAAAGAGATATGAAAGTGTCTCTTGATTTTTAAAGAGAGAGAGAGAGATGAGAGAAAATTGAATTTGAAAATGAGGTGTGTGGAAAAAATTATATAGGGGGGAAAAGAGGAGGGGCCGGCCATGGGCCCCTTTCCAACCCACAAATAATTTTTTTTAAACAAAAGCCCAAAATGTTTACATTGTCATTTTTCTCTCAATTGTGACATCTTTCCTCAAAATGTAAACTCAACAGTGGTTAAATTCTAAAAAAAGAATTAGAGCTTTATATTGGACACATTAAACTTCATATTTTATATAATTTGGATACAAATTAAGGTATTTGGCATTATATAAGATGTTTCAGATAGTTACGGTTTGGAACCGGGATTTCTAAGCAACTACCGGAATCATTAGCGGATTTTGGTCATTCCATACTAAATAACTCATATTCAAGTCACTTTCCCAGTTTTAACTCTAATAAAAGCTAATTAGATGCTATCCTGGAAGTCTCCAACTTGACAGTTGTCATAGTCTGAGGACAACACTTAATTATTGGAACCATTCCAAGAAGTTTTGTCCATCCAGAATTCCAATGTTGAGGATGGGTTGAAAAATGTACTGGGAGAGATTGTTGTTTGTGTTTTCTTGATTAGCAGACATCTATAGAAATTAAAGCTCGATTTTAATATTAGTTTAAAATTTTGAACAATCCTTAAATTTCAAATATAATAGCTAAGATCCATATTTCATTAGTTTTCACGATTGAGCAATACGCAAATGGTGAAAACTAATTATTTAGGTAAGCAACTTCCAATTGTGATTATCACAACTCTTAGATCCTTTGTGAGATTCTTTAAATTTAAAGACATGCTTAATCTCACTTCTTCACCTTGAGATTATTTCTAGACGGGCAATACATAATGTAGAAATACCTCAGTTGAGCTTAACCATACTAAAACGTCACAATTTATATTTCGAGTAACAACTCAAAAATTGATTGTCTGGGTCACGACTATGATTATAGGCAGGCAATACACAACGTGCAATGATCTCGTTAGTCGGCACTTTATCTTACCACATACTTTTCCGACTCGGATTCGCCAAAGCTCACCCGAAATCGACTAGTTATGCGCTCGATAACCGTTTTAAATGGGTGGTGAAAAACTCACATTTATTTCATGAAGGGTTTTACCGATCTCATTCCAATTTTACGTTTTAATTGATTTTAAAAAAAAATTATGAGTCGGTACCAATTTATTTATTAAAATTCATTATTTGAGAACTATTGGAAATTAGAAGTTTAAATAAGAACTTGTTCAAAAGGAACAAGTTACTATTCAGAAGCAAGTGCTCCAGAAGTTGAACTCTTCAGAATATTAGTTTAGAAGTAATATTGTTAATCCAGAAGATCGGGCATCTTCTGGATTCTACTTTATCGACTACACGTGCTTCAATGACATGGCACGTCATGCTCTTTGTGTGCAACTAATTCTGTTACTAGTATAGTTGACGTGTCAACCAGTGATAGGCTAGCTTATTGACTTTTCCTATGTAATATTATAAATAGGGATAGCTTTCACTGTGTAAATTGTCGATTGATGAAGAGAGAACACGAGAGAGTAATTTGATCATTGTAATCAACAACATATTGAGTGATATATAAATTACTATTGTTCTTCATACTGATCTTCATACTGTTCTTCTTTTACTTACAATTCTATTACTGTTGATTAATTGCTTCCGGTTTATACTCTTATTATTTGAATCTTGATCAACCTTAAATGATTGTTTAAGGGATCTGGGTTCAAACAATTCGTATCAAATCCTATTGATTTGCTCAAATCAAACGATCCAATATGTTGATTTTATGTCATTGAATCCAGTTTATTTCATCTCATTTCTAGATCTATAATATTCATCTTTTTATACTTTGTTTCCGATTTGTTCTCGAAAATATCATTCAAATCTGTGTTTGTATTTATTTATATTCAAATTCAGTTTTGATTTCACTTATATTCAATTCAATAAAGTTATTCTCATTAGATCTGAAATGCGGATGGTCTTTGGTAACAAAAATCAATACCAATATCTTATAAATTGATTATGCACACAAGGTGTTTGATAAATTGTTGATGAGAGATTTGGTTTCTTCAAATGGCATCATGAAGACTCATTTTCGATGTGAAGAACCAAAGTTTTAAAATCAACACCTTGATTGTGATTTTGTTACACAAATCCATTTTCAATTTTTATGGTGTTGAATAAATTTTAGGATGCTGACAGATTTGCGATGCTGTGCTATTTCGTTCATATCTCTCGTAACAGAACCAATTCAAGCGATTCAAACGGCCCTGGCTAGAAAACAGACGGATCTATAACTTTCATGTTGTGAGTTTTCAGTGATTCGATCTGTAGAAGGCTCAGTAAGCAAAACTGTTACGCATCGAGCTAGATCTACTTCTTGTCAGAAGGACCAGAGTTTCTGGACTAGAGGACTAGAGCTTCTGGAATTAAGGACAAGAGCTTCTGGAATTTTACTTTCCTTAGATCAGAAGCTTACACGTCGAACCAGAAGCGGTTGGGCAGATAAGCGCGTCTGTATGGAAACGTTCATATCTCATCCGTCCGAACTCCAAAGAAGTTGAATCCAGGTTCTCTGGAAAGCTAACAAACTGCTCTACAATTTTGATGTTTTGCGTTTTCCCAAAATCCAAATATTTCATAACCATAAGGAGCATAGAAATCAGTGCAATGCTGCTGGCCAAAAACTTTCTTTGGTGATTTTATATCTTATGTGTTGATGAGTGGTATTGTGGCTTGTTCTATATAACGTCAAACTTCAGAACTCTATTCGTTGAAGTTTAAATTAGACATGGCTTCATTTCATCTCAGTACTGGACCCACTCTTAACCAGTATTGCTTCTGAACAATAAAGATAAAGAAATCAAGAAGCACAGTTAAGAACCAACACTTCATCATAGATTTCTTGTTGCAACTAGAGATAGGTTGTTGAAATCCTGTCAATGATCAAAGAACTACCAAGTCTAATTTTCATCCTTTGATCTAACATCGGGTCTTTAGAAATAAGAAGGATTGAAGATGGAATTGTGATCAGAAACAAATCAAGGCTAGTAGCTAACGGTTATTGTCAAGAAGAAGGCATTGATTACGATGAAACGTTTGCCCCAGTAGCAAGCTTAGAAGCAATTATATTGTTTTTGGCTTTCTCTGCATACAAAGATTTTAAAGTATATCAAATGGATGTCAAATGTGCCTTTCTGAATGGCAATCTTAAAGAAGAAGTATATGTTCAACAACCTCCTGGCTTCGAAAATGCAACTCATCCCGAGCATGTTTATCTTCCGGATAGGGCTTTGTATGGTTTAAAGCAAGCTCCCAGAGCCTGGTATGAACGCTTATCAAAGTTTCTGATCGACAATAAGTATGAGAAAGGTAAAATCGATACTACCCTTTTCATCAAAAGGTGCAATGGTGAGTTGACAGTAGTTCAAATTTATGTGGATGATATTATTTTTGGTTCTACAAGTCAAGCATAAGTTAATCTGTTTTCGAAACATATGGAAAGTGAATTCGAAATTAGCATGATGGGAGAATTAACTTTCTTCCTAGGGCTCTAAGTCAAACAGACTACCTCTGGAATATTCATAAACCAAGCCAAGTATGTCTCTGACATTTTAAAGAAATATAAACTTCACAATTCCTCTACTATGAAAACTCCAATCTCACCGAATACAAAATTCGACTCTGATCGCTCTGGGAATCTGGTTGATGTCAAAAATTACAGAGGTATGATTGGATCTCTTCTGTATTTAACTGCAAGTAGACCAGATATAATGTTTGCCACATGTATTTGTGCTAGCTATCAAGCCAATCTAAAAGAATCTCATTTGGCTGTTGTGAAAAGAATCTTTAGATACCTAAAAGGAACACCTTGTTTGGGTCTCTGGTATCCAAAGCATTCTGGCTTTGATTTACTTCCATACACTGACTCTAATCATGCAGGATGTAAATTAGACCGAAAAAGCACTTCAGGCAGTTGCCAACTTCTTGGGAATCGATTAATTAGTTGGTCATCCAAGAAGCAAAATTGTGTGTCCACATCTATAGTAGAAGCAGAATATGTTGTTGCTGCTAGTTGTTGTTCACAAGTAATTTAGATGAAAACCCAACTAAGAGATTACGGCCACGTATATGACAAGATTCCCATCCTCTGTTATTCAAAAAGTGCAATAGCCATCACAGGAAATTCTCTACAGCACTCAAAAACCAAGAACATTGATGTCATGTATCATTTCATAAAGGAACATGTGGAAAAGGGGCACAACTGAAATATACTTTGTTTCCACTGATTACCAGCTTGCTGATATTTTTACAAAGGCATTAGACGAAGATCGTTTTAATTTTCTTATCAGCAAATTGGGCATGCTAAATATGTGATGGAAACTCAGAAACTATTTCTTAAATAAATCTTATGTAGTCTTGATTAAGCATGTCTTTCTCTCATCTTTAATTTCTCATCTTCATCTGAATAAAATTCACCATGGTCATTCTCAGAAGCCTCTGATTATATTAAAATATCTTTGAATCTCAAACTTGTACATTATTCATGATTTTATGATCCAAGCATAGTTTAAGGGGGAGAAAATAAACAGATTGACTCATATCAAGGGGGAGCAAACAACAATGCATACTTCAAGGGGGGAGAAACTCTAAATTTCTGAACAACTTTCAAAGTACAGAAGATAACATATCCAATACCTCTGTGTTAATGCTTGTTACCAAGATAACCCAGAAGTCTCTGATATGTCTATCTTTTCTTCTGGCCCGTCATCTTTCAAGAAATACCTAATACATCCAAGACTTTGGTACCATAGAAACCTCTGGTATGTCTTAGAAGACTACTGAATGTATTTTTCTTTGAAAAATTTCTGTATTTTCATTTCTTCTGGACTAACTCTTGTCTTTAAGGTTATCCAGAAGCTTTAGAACTGACGAAATTTTCTCTGAAAACTCATTCAAACAGGAATAAACTTTCATTTGGTCCCAAAACTCTTTTCTATGACCAATTGAATGATTTTAAATATTATTCAAGGAAAATGGTTTTGAAGATGAAAGTAGCCACTTAGAACCTCTGTACTAACTCTTGACTTCAAGGTTAATACGGAAGTCTCTGGTATGTATACCAAATCTTTTGTAAATGAAGACTTAAGAAAAATAAATCTTTTAATTTCTCTTATCGCCAAGGTTATTAAAAGAATTATTTCTCTTTATTTCTAAAAATATCTCTTATTAAAACTCTCCAACTGGTCTTCAAATAAAAAAATTTCTTCAAAACCAGCTAGATTGATTTTAAATTAATTTTCTGAATTAAACGATTTGAATTCAAAGATTCAAAAGAAAATGCTTGGGTTTTCTACGCAAAACTCTCACTCATGTCTAACAGGGACACGTGTCAAAACCCTAGTAATGCCAAATACGAACCGTCAAGACACACGTCCTTTCCCTATGGTACGCATGCTTTGTTGATGAGTACCCCACGTAACCAGAAACCGTTCCCTATCCTTTTACCACTCGAGTACGATCTCCACTCTCAGTATATAAACTCGATTTATCGTCAATTCAAATTTTTTATTGTCTCCTCATTCTCGAATTTCTTGTAATTACACGAACCCCTTTTTGAAAGCTGCAAGTTCACTAAACCCCTAACTCTCAAATGGCTGCTCCAAGTGAAATTCCTACAAATGTGCAAAATCAAGACGAACAGTTGATCGATTCAACTGCTGAAAGCCCCCAACTAGTAATTCTACCCAGCAAACCCAACAATTTTCAGGTAATCCTCAATCCCTCTTCCTTCCCTAAAGAATATCGCATAATGATTGAGGTTCTTCAATACCATCCACTAAACAGATCCCTCACAATTGCTAACCCAAATGTCCCCCACATTTTTATCCAAGAATTATGGCAAACCCTATACTTAAAAGATGAATTTACTCTTGAGGGAAATTTTGGAATGCCGGATAATGAAGAACATGGAGTAAAAGTACCAATAACCAGGAGACGTATTGCCAAACTCTTTCAACTACCTGATTCGCATATCTGGGAAAACAATGTTCCTACACCAAACCTTGATCTTGAGCAGAACCCCACCTTAGATTTCTTATTGAAATTTGTGAATTTCTTAGGGTACAACAAACAGCTGAACAGACTATCAGATTTCAAGAGGCAATCTTTACCACCAATGTAGAATGTCCTAGTATCCATTCTGAACAAAAGTCTCACCTGCAAGATTGGATCGATGGATCAAGCAAGCACCAACATCATCACTATCATGTGTGGTATTTTCTTCAATCGTTCTCTCCACTACACATATATAATCTTTCAAGAAATTTCCGGGGCTGTGCACAACAAGGAACTCTCTCAGAAAGAAACAAAGCTCTACCCGCACTGATGTTTCCTCAATTCTTGGCGTTGTTTATTCAAGGCGCAATCACAAAGTTCAAAATTCCCTGTGCACAACCCGTTGGAAAGATACACGTAATGAAGTCACATCGTCCCACCATTCACAAGGACGGCTACACGACAAAGCGTGAACTCTCCAGGTATTTGCTAAATCGTGTACCTTCAACCTCTTCCATTCTCCAATCTTATAGGGACTCAATGGTAATCTCAGAACAGAGGTTACCTACCCCTGAGTAGAACCCAGTTTAGAAAGTGAGGTGTTAAGTGAGAATGTGATTGAAAAAAATCAGAGTGAAAACCTGAGTGATTCTACTCATGCCGAGCGATTATTAAAAGAGAGTACTTTAATGTCCTTATGGACACAACTAAGAGAATCCAACCGAGTCCACCCAGAGCTAATACATCTACTAGGGTTGATGCCAACACATCTTCACCTATTGAAACAGGACTTGAGCTTAATCAAAACCCCAACACTGAAACCTCCTTATCGTCTTCCTCTCAAAAGGATGATGATGTAAATACAAGAGTTCATTCACCCCAAAACTCGCCACAACCTACACACATCGATGTCTCTATGACCGATGAAATAGAATGGATGGTAGTTGGTACGTCCATACTAACTCCTAATCCAGAAGCCAACCAGTTCCCATCAAAGGGATTATGGAAACACGACACATCACGTCCCTCCATGTTTAACTTATTTCAAGGTACGCACACTTCTTTGACTCTTCATCCTTTGATGACGAAGATCAAGTCAATATAGTCAGAACATCCGAAGAGGTGTCCCTTAGGAGCCCTCGAAGACAAGATGGAAGTCCCTTCACACTCAACGTACAAACATGTGTGAATGAGGGCCCCTCTGGTCGCGAGGATCAAGAGGCTCCATGCGTTGGAGATATATCGGTCACCCACACCTGAATTTGTCACAAATGTTGCGTTCCAAGCATTTGTTGATCAAATGAAGGGATCTATGGTGGATCTAAAACAAGTCACTAAAACTTGTACTTCAACTATCAATACAGATAAAACCAACGTCACTTCTGCTCTAAACGAAACAAAGGCTACTGATAGAGATACAAGTATAGCTTCAAAAGGTACTGGGTTCTGAAGAGTAAGAAAGATCTGAAGAAAGAAATATTCAGAACTCAGAAGACAAGAAGATAAAAGCCTAAGGCATAACTTCTGAAGTGGCAACTTCAGAAGTTCTGAAGATTTTGAAGATACTTCTGAAGAAGTTCTGAAGAAGGTTCTTAAGACACTTCTGAAGAAGTTCTGAAGAAGTTCAGAAGTAGTTCTGAACATGCTTGTCATTTTTGTACTGTAACTTTAGCATTTCTATTTCATGTATAAATAGATAGTTTGTTAGATAGTTAGAACTAACGTTTTTATAAGCTTGTAAAAACATATTTTGTAATACAGTTCATCTGATCAATACAATATACAACATTCGGTGATCTATTTCTTGTTATCTTTCTATATCTTGATTGTTTGGGATCTAACAATTGGTATCAGAGCCAATTCATCTGTTCTTGAAGGTTAGAAAAGAACTAGTAAGATCTGACAGTTCTTGTTGTGTTCTTGATCGAAAAATTCAAGATTCAAATTCAGGTGCATTCTCGATCTTTTTCAAATCAAAGATGTCGAAAAAAATCGTCTCCATTGGATCAGAAACCAAACCACCAACTTTGTTTTTAGGAGAATATCATCAATGGCGAATCAGGATGGTTCAATTCTTGGACAATATCGATGAAGTTTTAATGCAATCAATCATAAATGGCCCTCTGGAGATCTATGTGTGGAAATCTCTGCAGTTCCAAGAACTGAATCCACTCCTGAAATACCTGCATCAAGAATCAAGAAAAGCCCAGGTATGTATAGTACTGCTGAGAAAGCTCAAGCAGAAATTGACAAAAGGGCATTAACTCTTCTTACTATGGCTATTCCAAATGAAATCTTTAATAGGGTAGATAGTCTAACATCTGCCAAAGCTATGTGGGATGAGGTAGATGTCACACCCCGCTAAAGCGGAAACACGAGGCGTGATAGCGGAAGATTTCATAACGATAGGATAAAAACAACACCAACCATCCATTCCAATACACAACAGTTTAAGTTTTAAAAAAAAAAAATTACATCGCATCAAATACAAGTTCTAACAAAACAAGGTAAACCAAGTGTTTAAACTAAACAGTTTCAAAATAAACAAGATGGTTGATGTCGATGCGCCCACATAAAAGAAAATCCAGTTAATCTTTTCTTACCCCTGAAAAGCATGATAAAAACAAGGTCAACTACAAAGAGTTGGTGAGTTCACAGGTTTTCAATATTTCAAAAAAATAATCAATTGTGTGAGTGAATATGAGCAAAATAAATTTTTGGCACTTATTGATATCTTAAAACGTTAAGGCATTATGTACTCTAATTTTTGTATATAAAGAGCCACCACTAAACCTTTCGACCACAAAATAATATTTTTAATTCTACCTTAGCGGTGGGACTAATACCCCACATATGTAGAACCTTCGTTTTTTTAAGTATCGTGCACCCCTACCTGTAGTTTCTAGGTGGGATTGCTATCCACACCCCTACTTATCGGTTTTTAGGTGGGATTGTCCGTCCAAATAGCGCTATCCACAAATACCCTCGGCTCCTCACTTGAGTTAATAGTAGTGTACAAACTTTTATGTTACATTTTACTCAAATACAAACTACTAGTGTACATGCCTTAGTGCTCATATCAACAATTTCACATTCTTTTACGTAAATAAATCAAGATTCAACATTAAACATGCTTTTCACCCCAAAACATATAAAACATTAAAAGAGGGGCTGTGAATACTCACCTTATAGCAACGCTCCGCAACGCAAAACAATACAATCCGAATCTCCGCACAACGACCTAATGCTTCCCTATCAAAGAGTAATACTCAAAACCGTCACTTATAGGTCTAATACTACTTAGAGGTGAATAAATCTTAAGCCCATAATTGTCTATATATGTCCAATTATACAAAATGCCCATATGCTCATTAATATCGTAATTTATACCGAAAGTGATCTTATTATCCATCACACAATCAATATTTATAAAAATCAATTAAGTCCAGAATTTCTCTTCTGGACAGAAACTAATTGTCCTAAAAATGATCCGTTTTCAAGGGCTTCCAAAATGATCTAGTTTCCTATATTTTTATATGAGATAAAGTACTGAGTTATGGTCTTTGTGACCAAATTTCATGCATTTTGGACATGTACAAGTTGTTCAAATAATTCATGCAAAACATTATGTCACAACCGGTAAAACATATTACACCATGTTAGTAAATCACTCACTTGAGGAGTTGTACTCAGTGTTTTCTAGAATTTCCAGTTGGATTAGAATCATAACTCATAAAGGAAACTTTTGAGATAAGAATGACTGATTTTGAAGAAGTTATGAAGGAGGTATGACACTACAAAGTTGCATGCACAATTCTGTCATTAGCTGACAGATTGCACACTTAACTTTAATAAATTGATTAGTGCCTCAAAACATCATATTTTTGCATGAAACTGGATCCATATGAATATTAACTCATAAAATGAAGTTATAGAAGAAGAATCATGCATTAAAAACAAATAACAAAGGAGATACTAACACACAAAGTAGAGTTTAGCTGCTGGTGGTTTCACAGATTGCACACCTAAAGTATTTTAGGTGTTTGGAGGGTCAAAACTCCACATTTTTAAGTGATTCCATTTGCAAACTGAAGATAACTCATAAATATAACTCTCAAAAGAAAAATCATCCTTTTTCATTGAGTTTTGAAAGAGATATGGCCATTTGAACATGCATGCACAAATCTGTCAGCTTTGGACAGATTGCACACTCATTTTGTTTTGAAGAGTTGAAACCTCAAATAACCATATTTTTGAATGAAATCAGATGCATATGAAAGGTAACTCATTAAGATAACTTCCAGAAGAAAAATCAAGTGATTTGGAGGAATATTCAAAGAGTTATGGTCGTTCAAAGTAGGGTTTACCTACTGTTGAACTTCCAGATGCACATGCATCTTGTTATGAGCATTTGGGGGGGGGTCAAAACTCAATGTTTTTGAGTGAGACCACTTGGATTAGAACCCCAACTCACTAAATAAACTTGTAGAAAGAAGATTCATGATATTTGAACATAAAAATTGTAAGAAATTGAAAATCATGAACACTCCTTTCTACTAAATAGACCCGAGGTGCTGGTTACAAGTCTTGAATTTCAAATCTAAGTAGTATGGACAAGCTGCTATAGATAAAATATCTTTGTTATTGTCCAAACCACTTCTGAACAGTTAAAATGATTTATATGTTTCAGAAGTACGTACATTTAAATGATTTTTGTCATTTTAGAGGAATATAAGTTTGGTTCTGAACTTTCCTTGCAAGTTCTGAAGTGCTTCTGAATATCTTCTTTTCGACTTCTGAACTTTTTCTCAGAAGTTCTGAATTACTTCTGAAGTTTTTGAACTTGTTCTCAGAACTTTACTACCCGTTATTGATTTTAAGCGTGTGCCACGTGTTTTAGTTTCATTGGAAAACTCTTAATCCATGTTGATTAAACGGTTCATTAATCCAAATAAATGATGATTACTCTTTTAATCTCGTTTCATTTCTGGCCACGTGTCCATCTATGCTTATTCAGTCATATAAATTAGATGGAATCATCTTCTTCTTCATTTTCTAGTGATTTTTCCCTCCAAAACCTCTCTGTGCTTACTCATTTGCAATCTAGTGCGTATCCTTATTCATTACCAGTGATGTCGTCTTCGAATGTGATGGTTTCAGCAACGATAATGGCTCATCCAGTGATGCATCGTTCAAAATTGTGCCTCAGAAAATAGTGATTGGATCAATGGAGATCCCTTTGAATGATGATCAAGTAGTACAAGACATAGCCACAACTGCTACTGGTGAAGCCGGACCTTCAACTCCAATTTCTAAACCCAACCCTAACCCTAGTTCTGCTATAATTGGGGAAACTCAAATCAAGCCTATTGAGGTGGTCTCTGAATCAAATGTTGGTGAAAGTGAGTCTCAATCTCGTGGTGAGAGCAGAGATGGACCTGATTTGTCCAAATTGTATGTTCCTGAAGAAAAATTGCTCGATATCTAAAGGAATAATTGTGCTCTAAACTTCAAATCGACAGATTTTGCTGATGATCAAATGATTTTGATAGAAATTCTGAAGAAACATCCACTTCGTGTTTTGCTCTCAAGGAAATTTTCAGTTCCTGCTTCTTACTTACAGCAATGGTGGTATTACGCTGAGGTCGATGAAGCTGCAGAGGATATTTCCTCATACATTCATGGCTACAGGGTATGTGTTTCTGTGGAAGATGTCAGAAATATACATTTCCTTCCAAAGGAAGATGAAGTTCTTGGGAATACTTCATATGATCCAATTTCATCATCATCTGAGATGATTTCAGATTTTATGAGCTTGGGATATTCTGAACAACTAAATGCCTTAAGTTCATTCAGAAGGAAGTGTCTACCCCCAATCTGGTATTGTCTATTCTCTATCTTAAACACTTGTCTCTCTTGAAAAAGTTCTAGTTTAGACCAAGCATCTACAAATGGAAGTATTATATTTCATGGAGTGGTATTCAACAAACACTATGACTATGCTTCACTAATATTTGAAGACCTGAAGACTGCTCTTCTGAAGAAATCCACATACAACTACATTCCCTTCCAACGATTCTTTCAGACATTTATCAAAGGTGCAATGAAAGTTGTTCCTGTTATTCCTGATCTTGCACATGAGGTACATGTTCCTATCTTTACCATGGATAGTCTTCGTCCACTAAATGCAAAATTAAAATTTCCAAATGCCATTCCATTACCTTCTTACTTACTTGAACTTGTAAATTCAAAAAATAGGATTGTGAGTGAGTATTATGAATCAATGGGACTACCAAAACCAGTAGTCTCTTCCCCTGATTCCCACAAGAGTGGTGAGCATGCTAAGGAGACTAGACTATCTAGGAAGAGTGGGAGGCTGTTCAAGGGGGAGAACAACCTCAAAGTCTGAAGAGGAAAAATGTAAATGAGAATTTGGGTAGAAGGGTGAGAAAAAGAACTGATGAGGGGAGAACACAAGTAAAAAATAAAGAAACTTGTGAACCAGATGTTATTAGTCGGGCACCCACATCATCTATTACTCCACATTCTTTGGTGGGTAATATTGAAAAGGCCAGTGAGCCCATGGCGACACTTGTTAACCCCCCCAGCCACTCACCCATCTCTCAACAGAAGGGTGTTTCATTAACACAATTGGGGCAAGCAGCTCATATACCATTAGGACCCCATTTGGAGGATCCTTTTGTTGAAAAAGAAGGATGTATGTCCCCCCTTCATTGTTTTGAGCACATAGAGTCTGAGTGTCCACTCAACCTTGAGCCTCAAGAACCACTTTGTGTGGAATTTCTTCACACCAACACACATCTTTCAGATGTACATAAGCAAAGTGTGTGTCACATTGCCTCAACAACTATATATATTCCTAATATTGGGTATCAAGGATTAGTTGGAAGCCCTGGTGGAGTGAACATCACTAAAGCTCCATTCACAGAGTCTTTTATGATTCATGATACTGTAGCATCTACAAGCCAACCTTCTTCTGAAGGACTGCAAACAAGACCATTTGTTGGTCTTGGCAATTTACCCACATCTTCTGAATTTTTAGAATTCAAGGATTTTGTACTTCTGAATTTGAAAAGATTCAGCAGGAATTAAAGGAATTGACGAACAAATCACACAAGGTGATGGAGGATAGGTTGGAAAAACAGGAGGTAACAATGGTGAACAAATTGAATGCTTTTCAAGTTTCTTCTTCAAATGATCTCAACTCTTTTAAAGATGCACTTCTAAATACTTTCTCTGAAGTGATTTCTTTTGTATCTTCTCTTAAAGCATCTCAGCCTTCTTTTTCAAGTTCTCAGTCACATACTTCTGAATTTGCTACTAAGGATGATATTAATCAAATTTTGAATCAATTATCTGCTATTTAGACTTCTCAGACAGCATTGAATAACAAATTATCTGCTTTGGAGTGTAGACCCCAGGCAGATACTTACAAAAGGAATCTTGATGATCAGGGTCCTGATAATCAAGAGGGGGAGAAGAGCCAGAAAGTATCTGAAGCTGCAAATGTTAAAAATTATCAAGGTCAATCTTCTGAGAAAGCTTCTGAAGAAGCTCAGAATATAGGTGAAGGTTCAAACAGAGTTTCAGAAGCCATAGAAGATATTCTTGTAGAACATGATGGTCAAGAGGTTGATGTTGCCTCTTCTGAAGAATTTATTGATGAAGGTTATGAAATAGAAAAACTGTCTTTTAATTCTGATTCAGATAAAACAGATGTAATTCTAGATTCTAATGAAGAAATGGTAAGAGAATATCTTGCATTTGAAGATGTAATTGGTGAACCAGGTGATCTTTCAGATGTGATCATGTTTGAAGAAGAATCTGAAGTTAATATGGAAGAAATCTCAGAAGTTAATGAAGTCAGAGATTTAGTAATATGGAAGCCACAACAAATTCTGAATGAGGTTTATAGTGATATTTCTGAAGAATTATGGAGTTTGTTGAGAAAATTCTGTTGGGTTCATTTATTTCTGAACAATCCAAGAAATCTGGAGTGTAGATTTTTGGATAACAGATTGTCATGTTTTGAAGACTTTCTGAATCAACCAGATGAGAGATTTGAAATAGAGTATGATCTAAATCATATGGGAGGAATTGAAATTGTAGATGAAATCCTTATTGTCTTCTCAGAAAAATTTGAAGTAAGTTTCAGACCTTGTATTGATCTTCCAGTACTTGAAGTACCTGTTTTAGATAAAGTTTTTCAAAAGGACAATGTGTTCATTCCTGGAGAAAGTAGTTTGGAATTTCCTGAAGACACTTATTGTTTTATGTACAGAAGAAGTATAACATCTGCAACGTTGGAAGATTTTCTGAATGATGAATGGTCTGAAGATCATATTTCTAAAGTGAGAAACTATATTCAGAATCATGGTGTTCAGAACTTTCATGATTCAACTTTAATAAAGAAGATCAGATGCTTATCAAAGTAAATCAAAGAAGACTTGTTAATAGTCAGGTTCAGAGCAGAATGAAGGGATGGCACTTTATCTGAATTTACTCAATTTGATCTGTACAAATTAAGATTGCAAGATAAGCTGGTAACTTTAGCTTTTTGTGTCAACAAAGAAGAATCTGAACTTGTTTAAGAGATTAGACAAATTTTTGGTATCTACATTAGAAATCTGATAATGCATGATTGAAGCATCTGATATCAAAGAAGAGATAATCTATTTGATTAAAGAAAGAATAAGTTTCAGAGAATTTATAAGAAAGAGTTATCTTGCTGGTCATAAGAGGGTAAACAAAATCAGAGGAGCTGACTATTTGCTGAATGATGCTTATGATTTCAAGATTCATACAAAGAAACAGGATATGGAAGATATTCAGAAGTTCATTCTGAATCTTGAAAGTTCAGAAGTAAGCCCAAGAGAAAAGAAAAAAGAAAAGGAGAAATTTTCTGAGGTTGTTTCTGAAGAGTTGGTTCCTACAAAGCAAGCTTCTGAAGAGGAACAACTACAAGAACAAAGGATTGAAGAAAGTGCATTTACCATGTTCCTTCAATAATTTTATCCAGAAATGTTCATGTAATATGAACAGAAGTTCAATTATATTGATTGCTGGATCAACAAATCCTTTGGGTGGAAGCAATGGTATTCTGAGATAATACGAAAGTTGAGATTTCCTGTGAGTGAAGTCAGAAATGAAAGTCCAATTGTTAAGGTGATTACTGCTGATTTGAAGACAATGAAAAATTACAAGTATGTATTTTTTACTGTAGAAAGGAAAGATGGTGAAATATCTACTTTTTCAGAAGCTGACTTTCAGAATGTTCATCTAAGAGATATTCTCAGAGTATACAGAAGTCTTTATCCTTTTCATGATTCGATTACAAAGTTCAGAAAATCATTTCCAGTTCTGAGAGATGGTTTGTATAGAGAATTTATCTGGGCTACAAAGACTGATTTCCAAGTTGTGTATGTACTGAATAAGAAACAAGTTCATCTGAGTAAACCAAACTTAAGTTTACCTAATATTCAGAATTTGAAGAAAAGCACTTTGGTGATTCAACCTCCAGGTTTTGTATGCAAGTGCTTTCAAGAATTACTTTTTGTAAGATTTGAAGAACTCCACAAATGTTGCAATGGAACTCTAATGGCTATCAGAGATCGTTTGGTTAAAAGACAAAACAGAAGACCAAAGAATCTAAATGATGAAGATTGGGAGAAGCATAAGAAGCTTGCAAAGGAGATGATTAGAATCGCAGAATCTTTGTTGGAATACAGAAGTCTAATTTTGAATGTTAGACAAATTCTGAAATTTTGGAATTATGATATGAACTTTTGAAGATAAGGGGGAGATTGATAGAGATAATAATATAGCTTCAAAAGGTACTGGGTTCTGAAGAGTAAGAAAGATCTGAAGAAAGAAAGATTCAGAACTCAGAAGACAAACAGATAAAAGTCTAAGGCATAACTTCTAAAGTGGCAACTTCAGAAGTTCTGAAGATTCTGAAGATACTTCTGAAGAAGTTATGAAGAAGGTTCTGAAGAAACTTCTGAAGAAGTTCTGAAGAAGTTCAGAAGTAGTTCTGAACATGCTTTTCATTTTTGTACTGTAACTTTAGCATTTCTATTTCATGTTTAAATAGATAGTTAGAACTAACGTTTTTATAAGCTTGTAAAGACATATTTTGTAATACAGTTCATCTGATCAATACAATATACAACATTCGGTGATCTATTTCTTGTTATCTTTCTATATCTTGATTGTTTGGGATCTAATAGCTACTCAGAAGAACACTCTCAATCTCTGGAACAAATAAAAAATTTCTTGATCAATGCCTACGACATAGAGGAACATTTCTATTGATCAGTTTCAGAAGCTGGAGATTAGTCTCAAATCAAATGTAGAAGCCATCTCCATAGGATCCAAAGAATCCTATGAACTTGGATCCTATGTTTGGAATGTTTTGTAAAGTCATCATTCAGATATTCTGAAGTTCAGAATAGAAGTTCTGAAGTTCTAAAGATAACTTCTGAAGACAGAAAAGTTCAGAAGACAACTTCTGAAGATGTTCTGAACTGGTTCTGAAGTGGAAATTCAGAAGTTCTGAAGACAATTCAAAAGTGGTTCTGAAGAGCAAAGTTCAGAAGATGAAGACAGTTCAGAAGTTCTGAAGAACTTTTTAATAGAGTTTTTGATGACGTGTCTTAATATAATTGGGTTGTGATTTAAATACATATAACTGTAGCTTTACCTTTATAGTATATATAGAGAGTTTGTTAGACAGTTAAAAGTTGAACATTAATAGAACACCATACATGAGAGTCGATTAAGTTGTAAGTGTGTGTTTTCTGTAAGCTCTCTATATTCAATATATCAATAAATAAGATGTTTTGAGCAATCTATATCAGATCTGTTGTATTATGGGACTAACATCCAAGATCCCTCTACATTCCCAAGTCCACAAGCTACAATTTCTAGAGAGGATTTTAATCTCTTTGCTGCAGATATAAAGAAGCTGGTTGATGCCATTATTCCCTCCTCATCCTCTGGTTTCGTCACTAAATCAGACTTGGCGAACTTCCAGACAGCTTTGCTTGACAAATTTAACAATGTCAATGAAAATCTCTCTCTAAGATTAATACTGCCCCAGTAGCTGAACTGACCCAGAAAGTCTCTGCCCTAGATACTTCTGTAAATACATTCACAATAGTTGTCAACTCAATCTCTGCATATCATAAGTCAAGGAAGAAAGTAAAGGCGGAGAGAGCATTCAAAAAGTAAAATCTCAAGAGAAGAAAGTCTAAGGACCAGGATTGTCACGCCCCGCTAAAGCGGAAACACGAGGCGTGATAGCTCACGATTTCATAGCAATAGGACATAAACAACACCAATCATCCATTCAAATACATAAAATATTAAATTCGGAATTACATCTTAAAATCCCAAAATTTTAACAAAAAAAAGTAATGATAGTGTTTAAACGAAACTGTTTCAAATAAAAACTTGATTGATGTTGACGCGTCCACATAACTAAAAAGAGTTGGTGAGTTCACAGGTTTTAAATATTATAACATCTTTTGCATAAATGAATATTGAGCAAAATACTTTTATGGCACTTAATAAATCTTTACATCATAAAACGTTCAAGGCATTTTTGTACCCTAATTATTAGTATGTAATGAGCCACCACTAAACCTTCGACCACAAAAATATTTTTAGTTCTACCTCAGCGGTGGACCTAAAGTCCACATGTGTAGAACCTTCTTTTTAGTTCTACCTCAGCGGTGGACCTAAAGTCCACATGTGTAGAACCTTCTTTTTAATTCTACCTTAGCGGTGGACCTAAAGTCCACATGTGTAGAACCTTCTTTTTAATTCTACCTTAGCGGTGGACCTAAATTCCACATGTGTAGAACCTTCTTTTTAAATCTACCTCAGCGGTGGACCTAAAGTCCACATGTGTAGAACCTTCCCTTTTAAGTATAGTGCACCCCTACCTGTAGTTTCCCGGTGGGAATGCTATCCACACCCTACTTTTCGGTTTTTAGGTGGGATTGTCCGTCCAATAGCGCTATCCACATATACCCTCGGCTCCTCACTTGAGTTAATAGTAGTGTAGAAACTTTTATATAACATTTTACTCAATACAATCTATTAGTGTACATGCCTTAGTAGCCAAAACAATAATTTCATAATGTTTCACATTCGGTAATGCGAATAGCTCAAATATTACATTTAATCATGTTTTTCACCCCAAAACGTATAAAATACTTTAAAAATGGGGCTGCGAATACTCACCTTACAAGCTCCGCTACTCAAAAGCACGATCTGATCCCCACCCAAAGGCCTAACGATTCCCTAACAAAGAGAAATGCTCAAAACCATCACTTATGGGTCTAAAACTACTTATGGAAGTGAATTGGTCTTAAGCTTATAAATGTCCACATACATCCAACTTGATTGTCTATAGTCCAATTATACATAATGCATATATGCTCGTTAATATAGTAATTTATACCGTAAGTTGTGTTATAAACCATTAAATGATCAATAATTGTTAAAATGAAGAAATTCTAGAATTTCACTTCTGGACAGAAACTTGTAGTACTCAAAATGATCAAAATGTAGAGACTTCCAAAATTACATAGCTTCCCATATTTTTATATGTGATATAGTATTGGGTTATGGTGATTGTGACCAAATTTGATGCATTTTGGACATGTAAAAATGATTCAAATAATTTATGCAATGCAAAGGGTCACAACTGGCATGGCAGATTACACCATGTTAGTAAATCACTCATTTGAGGAGTTCTACTCAGTGTTTTCTAGAATTTCCAGTTGGAATCATAACTCATAAAGAAAACTTTTCAGATAAGAATTACTGATTTTGAAGAAGTTATGAAGGAGATATGGCACTACAAAGTTGCATGCACAATTCTATCATTAGCTGACAGATTGCACACTTAACTTTAATAAATTGGTTAATGCCTCAAAACTTCGTATTTTTGAATGAAACTGGATTCATATGAATCCTAACTCATAAAAGAAAGTTTTAGAAGAAGAATCATGCATTAAAGACAAATAACAAAGTAGATACTAACACACAAAGTAGAGTTTAGCTGCTGGTGGTTTCACATATTGCACACCTAATGTATTTTAGGTGTTTGGAGGGCCAACACTCCATATTTTTAAGTGATTCCACTAAAACTGAAGATAACTTATAAAACTAACTCTCAAAGGAAGAATCATCCTTTTTCATTGAGTTTTGAAAGAGATATGGCCATTTGAACATGCATGCACAAATCTGTCAGCTTTGGACAAATTGCACACTCATTTTGTTTTGAAGAGTTGAAACCCCAAATCACCACATATTTGAGTGAAACCAGTGGCATTTGAAAGGTAACTCATGAAAATAAATTCCAGAAGAAAAATCAAGTAATTTGGATGAGTTTTCAAAGATTTATGGTCGTTCAAAGTAGGGTTTACCTACTGTTGAAGTTCCAGATGCACATTCATCTTGTTATGAGCATTTGGGGGGTCAAAACTCAATGTTTTTGAGTGAAACCACTTGGATTAGAACCCCAACTCAGTAAATAACCTTTTAGAAGAAGATTTATGATATTTGAACATATTATATGCAAGAAATGGACGATTTATGCACATGCATAAAATCTGTCAGCACCAAAAATCACCATTGTTGTTCAAAATCACATAAAATCATGCTTTCACCTATTTTCTTGAGTTTTATTGTTTGGATCATAGATTATCACCATTGTATAAACATTTTTACATGTTTTGGTGTATAATCTCTCCATAAACTCAGAAATTTCGGATATTAGAAGAAGGTAGCTAGAGAATGCAAGAAAAGTGGGTTTTTCACCCAAAATTTGCAAGAAAAAGATGAAGATGGTGTTGTTACTTACTTGAGTGATGATTGTGGTTCATAGATTCTTCAAAAATCTTGTCCAAAAGGTGATTTTGATGATGAATGTGGCTGATTTTTAGAGAGAAAAAGGATGAGAGACTTGTGTCCTTTAGTTTCTAGAGAGAGAGAGGAGAGAAATTCAAAATTTTCAACATGCAAATGAGGAGGAAATGGAAAAAAAAATATTTATATGGGGGAATTAGGTGGGGGGGCTGGCCATGTACATGGGCCCCACTCCAATCCAAAATATGTATATATTTTTATTTTAAAACAAAACAAACTTAAGCCCAATTAAGAATAAAATGTTATTTTTATCAATTTTTGGCCTTTTTCCTCAAAATGTAGGCCCTAAAATGGTCAATTTCTAACAAAATAAAAAGTTTCATAAATAAAATACTAAAACTAGAGAAATTTCGTCCCGAAATTTAAGAAATAGCTTTCTCCAGGGCGTTCGCAAACAGGCGAGGATACATATGCTTCATCAAATATTCTCGCTCCCAAGGGTCGAACCAATGCTTCATCTGCCAGGCATTTCTTCAAGTTTGACACATGACATGTGTCGCGGATGGTGCTTAAATTCTGTGGCAACTTTAGTTTGTATGCTACCGGTCCAATTCTTTCGGTTATTTCAAATGGACTAACGTATCTGGGACCCAACTTTCCTCTCTTCCTGAAGCGTACTAGTCCTTTCCATGGCGACACTTTTAAAAGCACTTTATCTCCCACTTGAAACTCCAACGGCTTTCTCTGATTATCCGCATAACTCTTCTGACGATCTCTTGCTCTCTTGAGTCTTTCTTTAATGGTCGAGATCTTATCAGTGGTTTCCTGAATAATATCGGGCGTTGTCAACTGTCTATCTCCGATTTCTACCCAGCTAAGCGGTGATCTGCACTTACGTCCGTATAGAGCTTCGTATGGTGCACATTGTATGCTGGTGTGATAGCTATTGTTATAAGAGAATTCAACTAGTGGCAGGTAGGTATCCCAACTCCCACCAAAATCTACTGCACATGCACGCAGCATATCCTCTAACGTTTGAATAGTTCTTTCCGATTGAGCATCTGTTTGAGGATTATAGGCAGTGCTATAATCCAAACGCGTACCCAATGCCTTTTGAAGAGACTGCCAAAATCGTGTAAAATGTGCGTCTCTGTCTGAAATAATGGAAATAGGCACACCGTGACGTGTAACTATTTCATTGCTGTAAATTTTCGCACATTTCTCCATACTGAAATGTTCACGAATGGGAATGAAATGAGCTGATTTTGCAAGTCGATCAACTATAACCCATATAGAATCGTGTCCCTTCCCAGTTCTGGGTAATTTGGTTACAAAATCCATGGTTATTTGCTCCCCTTTCCATTGGGGAATTTCGGGTTGTTGAAGTAGACCGGATGGTTTTTGATGTTCGGCCTTGACTTGAGCACAAGTTAAGCACTTGATTACATACTCTGCAATATCATTCCTCATTCCTTGCCACCAATAGTATTGCTTCAGATCCCTATACATCTTATCCGCTCCTGGGTGAATCGAATATCTGGATCGATGGGCTTCATCCAAGATAGTTGATCGTGAATTTCCAACCTTTGGTACCCATACTTTATTTTTGAAGTAATGAACTTCATCTGATTGTAATTCAAATTCTTTTTCTAAGTGATGTAAGGTCTCATGCTTCAAATTTTCTTCTTTCAAAGTTTCCCTTTGTGCTTCAAGAATTTGAGTCTTTAGACTTGTTTGAACCATCATTCCCATAGCTCGTACTCTCTTTGGTTTCACTCTTTCCTTTCTGCTTAATGTGTCAGCTACTACATTAGCCCGGATGGTACTTTATTTCACAATCGTAGTCACTAAGTAGCTCGACCCATCTTCTTTGCCTCATATTGAGCATTTTCTGGTCAAGAATGTGCTGAAGGCTTTTATGATCAGTGAAAATGGTGCACTTGGTGTCGTAGAGATAGTGTCTCCAGATTTTGAGTGCGAACACCACCGCCCCTAACTCCAAGTCATGGGTGGTGTAATTCTTCTCATGAATCTTTAATTGCCTCGATGCGTATGCGATAACTTTGTCTTTTTGCATCAGTACGCATCCCATCCCCTGATGTGAAGCGTCACAGTAGGCTACAAAGTTATCCACTCCCTCTAGTAAAGCCAAAATCGTGTGTTGCATAACTTGTATTTGAGAGTCTGAAATGCTTCCTCTTGTTTCTCTCCCCAAATAAACTTCTTATCTTTTTGAGTCAGTGTCGTTAGTGGTTGTGCGATCTTGGAGAAATTTTCGATAAATCGCCGATAGTAGCCTGCTAACCCAAGAAATTGCCGGATCTCAGTTGGTGTCTTCGGGGATTCCCATTTCTTAATGGCCTCGATCTTAGCTGGATCAACATGTATCCCCTTTTCATTTACTACGTGGCCTAGAAAGTGTACTTCTCGGATCCAGAATTCACATTTGGAGAATTTGGCGTACAAATTTTCATTCTTGAGCAATTCTAGTATCAACTTCAAATGTTGTTCATGCTCTTTCTTATTACGAGAATAGATGAGTATATCATCTATAAACACGATCACGAGTTTGTCTAGGTATGGTCGGCATACTCTATTCATCAAATCCATGAAGACTGCTGGTGCGTTTGTTAGCCCAAAAGGCATAACTAGGAACTCGTAATGACCATAACGAGTTCTAAACGCTGTCTTAGGAATGTCTTCTTCACGAACTCTCATCTCATGATACCCCGATCGAAGATCGATCTTTGAGAAATTCATAGCACGTTGAAGTTTATCAAATAAGTCATCAATTCGAGGAAGGGGGTATCAGTTCTTGACATTCAACTTTTTGAGTTCTCTATAATCGATACACATTCGGAAACATCCATCCTTCTTTTTAACAAACAAGATCGGAGCTCGCCAAGGTGAAGAGTTAGGCCTGATGAATCCTTTATCGAGCAGCTCCTAGAGTTGCTATGATAATTCCTGCATTTCTGACGGTGCCAGTTGATAAGGTGATTTCACCACGGGCGCAACTCCCGGAACTAAATCAATGTGGAATTCAACTTGTCTTGGTGGGGGTGGTCCGGGTAACTTATCTGGGAATACTTCGAGAAAATACCGAACTATAGGAAGATCCTGAATGCGTTTCTCTTTGATCTCCTCATTCACAACGTGTGCCAAAAATGCAATGTAGTCCTTCCTCAAGTATTTTTGCATCTTCATGCACGTCACTATTTTAACATTCCTTCTGGGTTTCTTTCCATGTACTTCGAGAATTTCTCCTTTGGGTAGTGGAACTCAGATGATCTTTTCGGAGCAGCAAACTTCAGCTCGATTTTTAGACAACCAATCCATACCCCCAATTATATCAAAGCTTCCTAACATGATTGGGATTATGTCTATGCTAAAGTTCCTCCATCTTTCACTTACCTTGAGTTTTGTCTCTTGCAAATATCTCCGAACAATTAGCATTGTTGGTGCGCCTGGTTGCCAAATTCACAGCATCTTGAAGGGTTTCTTTTTTTTTTGGTTTGCTGAAGTAACGTCCGCGCGTATTTCAGGAGATAAACCCTAGACGTACCTGTCCACTTAATTTTCATCAAGCGTCACCAAATGTGGTACCATCTTTGCCAATTCATGGAAACGGGCAGTGCTAGAGTCTTTGTCATTTCCCTTTATTTCATGATTCCATAGCTCCGCTTCCAACTTCTAGATTTCGCTCCTTGGCAGAATTCCTCCCAAGTAAGACTGTTGGCTGCTTCTCGGTCTCGGGTTTGCACTTGGGTGTTCCACCAGGTCAATGCTCGTCCTTGTAGCAGACAGGCAGTAAACTGCACTTTATTTCCTTCAGTGCACTTGCTGATATGGAGAACGGACTCCATATTCTCAATCAATGTCAGTAATCCAACAGCTCCTTCAGTTTCATGGAATTCCTTCGGGTTGCAAGTCCTAAAAGATTTGTATGTGCATTCCCTATCTTCACTTGCTCCAGATCCTCAGTTGTTTCCCGTATTAGCATTTAGACCCGCTGCCACTTGACTAACGTTGTTCAGAAGTGCCGCGATGTGTTGCTCACGCACAAGTCGCACAATCTCGGAGTTTTCTCTCCTCGAAGGCATTGCCTTTTGGCATAGGTTCATATTGAGGTTGGGTCATATTACTATTACTATTTTTGCGCTACGTCTACTTAACTAAGTTATGCATATAAAACATTTGATTCATCAAATCATAGGTTTAGAATCACATAACTTCAATATCCAGCAAAAATAATTCCCAAAAGGCATCAAGTATCTTAGAGTTCAAAATAGTGAGCTATATGCCACTAAAATAAGTTTCCAAGTTTAACCAACAAAGTAGTCAAAAAGTTCTCTCCTAGGTTGACTAGTCACATAGCCTAAGGAGTCAGCAGAGTACTTAGTAGGGGTGGATGAGTGAGACGTATCGAACTGCGATAGTAACAAATTTAATTACTAAGTGTACTTTAGTAAATAACAATTTATAATATGCTTATGCAAACTCACACTTATGACCATGCTTTTCATTTGGGCAAGAAGTTCCCAATATAATTGTTCCATGTCTCCCTTATACATATTAAATTAGACATAGGTGATCAGGCTTTGCCTAATATCAATATGCTAGGTCGACACTTATTCCAATTATACTAGTACTAAGATTTTAAAATTTTAATTAGTTTAGGAAAATAGTATTCGAAAACTTTTGGTTATAGTATTTGATTTTTAAAGAAAAACCGGTGTTCTCTATAACCTATGGCTCTGATACCAAGTCTGTCACACCCTGCTAAAGCGGAAACACGAGGCGTGATAGCTCACGATTTCATAGCAATAGGACATAAACAACACCAATCATCCATTCAAATACATAAAATATTAAATTCGGAATTACATCTTAAAATCCCAAATTTTTTACAAAATAAAGTAATGATAGTGTTTAAACGAAACTGTTTCAAATAAAAACTTGATTGATGTTGACGCGTCCACATAACTAAACATTTCAGTTTACCTCCCTTACTCCTGAAAAGCATGATAAAACAAGGTCAACTACAAAGAGTTGGTGAGTTCACAGGTTTTAAATATTATAACATCTTTTGCATAAATGAATATTGAGCAAAATACTTTTATGGCACTTAATAAATCTTTACATCATATAACGTTCAAGACATTTTTGTACCCTAATTATTAGTATGTAATGAGCCACCACTAAACCTTCGACCACAAAAATATTTTTAGTTCTACCTCAGCAGTGGACCTAAAGTCCACATGTGTAGAACCTTCTTTTTGGTTCTACCTCAGTGGTGGACCTAAAGTCCACATGTGTAGAACCTTCTTTTTAATTCTACCTCAGCGGTGGACCTAAAGTCCACATGTGTAGAACCTTTTTTTTAATTCTACCTCAGCGGTGGACCTCAAGTCCACATGTGTAGAACCTTCACTTTTAAGTATAGTGCACCTCTACCTGTAGTTTCCCGGTGGGAATGCTATCCACACCCTACTTTTCGGTTTTTAGGTGGGATTGTCCGTCCAATAGCGCTATCCACATATACCCTCGGCTCCTCACTTGAGTTAATAGTAGTGTAGAAACTTTTATAGAAAATTTTACTCAATACAATCTATTAGTGTACATGCCTTAGTGCCCAAAACAATAATTTCATAATGTTTCACATTCGGTAATGCGAATAGCTCAAATATTACATTTAATCATGTTTTTCATCCCAAAACGTATAAAATACTTTAAAAATGGGGCTGTGAATACTCACCTTTGCAATCTCCGCTACTCAAAAGCACGATCTGATCCCCACCCAAAGGCCTAACGATTCCCTAACAAAGAGAAATGCTCAAAACCATCACTTATGGGTCTAAAACTACTTATGGAAGTGTATAAGTCTTAAGCTTATAAATGTCCACATACATCCAACTTGATTGTCTATAGTCCAATTATACATAATGCACATATGCTCGTTAATATAGTAATTTATACCGTAAGTTGTGTTATAAACCATCAAATGATCAATAATTGTTAAAATCAAGAAATTCCAGAATTTCACTTTTGGACAGAAACTTGTAGTACTCAAAATGATCAAAATGTAGAGACTTCCAAAATTACATAGCTTCCCATATTTTTATATGTGATATAGTACTGGGTTATGGTGATTGTGACCAAATTTGATGCATTTTGGACATGTAAAATGATTCAAATAATTTATGCAATGCAAAGGGTCACAACTGGCATGACAGATTACACCATGTTAGTAAATCACTCATTTGAGGAGTTCTACTCAGTGTTTTCTAGAATTTTCAGTTGGATTGGAATCATAACTCATAAAGGAAACTTTTCAGATAAGAATTACTGATTTTGAAGAAGTTATGAAGGAGATATGGCACTACAAAGTTGCATGCACAATTCTATCATTAGCTGACAGATTGCACACTTCATATTTTTGAATGAAACTGGATTCATATGAATCCTAACTCATAAAAGAAAGTTTTAGAAGAAGAATCATGCATTAAAGACAAATAACAAAGTAGATACTAACACACAAAGTAGAGTTTAGCTGCTGGTGGTTTCACATATTGCACACCTAATGTATTTTAGGTGTTTGGAGGGCCAACACTCCATATTTTTAAGTGATTCCACTAAAACTGAAGATAACTTATAAAACTAACTCTCAAAGGAAGAATCATCCTTTTTCATTGAGTTTTGACAGAGATATGGCCATTTGAACATGCATGCACAAATCTGTCAGCTTTGGACAAATTGCACACTCATTTTGTTTTGAAGAGTTAAAACCCCAAATCACCACATATTTGAGTGAAACCAGTGGCATTTGAAAGGTAATTCATTAAAATAAATTCTAGAAGAAAAATAAAGTAATTTGGATGAGTATTCAAAGATTTATGGTTGTTCAAAGCAGGGTTTACCTACTGTTGAACTTCCAGATGCACATTCATCTTGTTATGAGCATTTGGGGGGTCAAAACTCAATGTTTTTGAGTGAAACCACTTGGATTAGAACCCCAACTCAGTAAATAAACTATTAGAAGAAGATTTATGATATTTGAACATATTATATGCAAGAAATGGACGATTTATGCACATGCATAAAATCTGTCAGCACCAAAAATCACCATTGTTATTCAAAATCACATAAAATCATGTTTTCACCTATTTTCTTGAGTTTTATTTTTTGGATCATAGATTATCAGCATTGTATAAACATTTTTACATGTTTTGGTGTATAATCTCTCCATATACTCAGAAATTTCGGATATTAGAGGAAGGTAGCTAGAGAATGCAAGAAAAGTGGGTTTTTCACCCAAAATTTGCAAGAAAAAGATGAAGATGGTGTTGTTACTTACTTGAGTGATGATTGTGGTTCATAGATTCTTCAAAAATCTTGTCCAAAAGATGATTTTGATGATGAATGTGGCTGATTTTTAGAGAGAAAAAGGATGAGAGACTTGTGTCCTTTAGTTTCTAGAGAGAGAGAGGAGAGAAATTCAAAATTTTCAACATGCAAATGAGGAGGAAATGGAAAAAAAATATATATTTATATGGGGGAATTAGGTGGGGGGCTGGCCATATACATGGGCCCCACTCCAAT
This sequence comes from Silybum marianum, assembly GCA_036898165.1. Classification (NCBI taxonomy): domain Eukaryota; kingdom Viridiplantae; phylum Streptophyta; class Magnoliopsida; order Asterales; family Asteraceae; genus Silybum; species Silybum marianum. The sequence continues at coordinate 26,362,764 of CM072533.1, read as the reverse complement.
CCAAAATATGTATATATTTTTATTTTAAAACAAAACAAACTTAAGCCCAATTAAGAATAAAATGTCATTTTTATCAATTTTTGGCTTTTTTCCTCAAAATGTAGGCCCTAAAATGGTTAATTTCTAACAAAATAAAAAGTTTCATAAATAAAATACTAAAACTATATATTTTATATAAATTAGGTAAATTAGAGCATTTGGCATTATATTGGACGTTTTAGACAGTTACGGGTCGGAACCGGACTTTCTATGCAATTACCGGTAACTCTAGAAATTTTTCGGCCAATCTAACCTAACTAACTCCCAATATTATAACTTATCTAAAATAACACTAATATAAACTTAATAAGAGCTAACTTGGTAGCTCAAATTTGACAATTGTCACAGTGATCTAGATGTTTCTGATCCTCAGAAGGGGGAGAAAAAGAAAAGGCAGGATGTGGGTCCCTCTTCTGAATCTAAATTGACCAACGATCAATCCAATCCAAAATGCCACAGAAGTTGCTGCTATAGAAAAACCTCAAGAAGAAATTCTCCTCCTGTTAATCAAGAAGTTACAATAAGTATAACTTCAAATCAACCATCAACTTCTACTGTCGAGCCTACCATACAAACCAATTCCGAAGAAGAAAATACCTCAAAAGCTCAAACCTCTGAAATTCCAATCTCTGAAACCATCTCAATACCTGTGGTAAATCAACCAGAAGGCCCAAGTTCTGAACCTCTAATCTCTGCCAATCCAGTGTCAAATCAACCCCCACCAAATTAATCTATCACAGAATATCAAACTGAAACAGAAGAACAAGACAAGAGTCTTACTGAATCTAAGAGAATATTGAGAAGGATTGCAACTAAAAGAAATATGGATCCATCGCAAGTTCGAAGAATTCCTCCATCTCAAATATCTGCATCAAGAGAAACAGTCTTCAAATGTGTGTATGGTGCAACAAAAGAGAGAGTTTCCTTAATCCTGCCTAATTTTAAAAGGGATTAAGGAGTAAACGATGAAATCGACTCAAGATCTTTAAATCAAAGGCAAGACCGGAAAAATGTCTACTCTACCTCTCCTATCAGAAAAATTACTGGAATAAAGCATGTGAAGTTTGAAAACTCAGACATCGTCTACACCATCTATCAGGTGGAAAGAGCGAATAAACAAACATGTTATTTTTGTGACAATCATTTGCTTCCTCTAAATCCATCTAACTTAATACCTCTGGGAAGATTCATGAAAAAAAGAAGGAATCAAGCTCAGAGAGTTAGGAAAAAGTGGCTTATTTTAGAATTTTGTCGTGCATGGAAGCTTTTGCTGAATATAAAAAGAAGGTTGATTTCCAGATTGGATTTGAACGACAAGTAACCATCTTAAGTATCACTGTTCCAAATGAAGATAGGGAAGGTATTGAACATCTTCAACCTGGGCACATCATTCTTGAACCAGAAGAAGGAGTGGTATTCAGAAGACCTGGATGAAGAAGATTTTTCAGAGTAAAGGAGGCATTCAAATATTCAGTTGGAATATTAGAAATTGTGAAAGGATTGGTATCAGTACAGAAAGAAAATACAGGTGTTGAAGCAAAGATCAGAATAGTTGCATAGAGAATAGAGAAGCGTATTGATGGGGTTATCAAACTAAGGGAGATCGCCAATCAATTTCACAAAGTGATCAGCGGACATCCTCAGGCTCCTTTTTAGATTCTATCTTGTGTATCTTTGTTAATTAAATTTCCTTGTAATGAAAGTTATTATCTTGTTTCTTTCAAGCTTGTATGTTATGGTTCTAACCTTACACTTAGGGGGAGATTGTTGGAAATTAGTAGTGTAAATAAAAACTTGTTCAAAAGAAACAAGTTACTATTCAGATGCAAGTGTTCTAGAAGTTGAACTTTTCAGAATATATTAGCTCAGAAGTAATATTGTCAATCCAGAAGATTGGGCATCTTTTGGATTCTATTTTGTTGACTACACATGCTTCAATAACGTGGCACGTCATGCTCTTTGTGCGCAACTGAACTGTTACTAGTATATCTGACGTGTCAACCAGTGATAGGCTAGCTTATTGACTTTTCCTATGTAATAGTATAAATAGGGATAACTTTCACTGTGTAAAGTGTTGATTGATGAAGAGAGAACACGCGAGAGTAATTTGATCATTGTAATCCTCAACATATTGAGTGATATACAAATTACTGTTGTTCTTCATATTGATCTTCATAATGTTCTTCTTTTACTTACAATTCTATTACTGTAGATTAATTGTTACCGCTTTACACTCTTATAATTTGAATCTTAATCAACCTTAAATGAGTATTTAAGAGATCTGGGTTCTAACAATAACTTATCAAATTTATTTGTAAAAACATTTACAGTTTATCCAATCGGTATTAGTTTCATAGCTTATCAAATTAATTTGTAAAAACATTTACAATTTACCGATATTAGTGGTTGTGATAAAAATTTCCAATTTTAAAACCCGTTGCAATAATTATAACATATAATTGAATGCAATAAAATACGGAAATATAAACAACCACAAACGCAAACATGCAAACACACAACATGGATTCGATTGTATTGTGTTAGGTAACATGCCTAAATATAGTTTTCTTCCATTCTCAGACCGGGCTCAATTAAGCCCGCAAGGCTTAGTTGACATAATTAAAACTTTCCATGTCTTAATTAATGAATTAATTATTAACTTAAACATTAATTAACCAATTGGGCTTAAGTAAACTTTATTGATCATAACTCCTCTCAATGATTTGAATATGATTCCTTTTATATACTTAGTGAAATTCCATAGTATAAGTTTCTGTTCATATTCAGCGATAGCATACGCCGATTACCATCAGCGATTGCTGAAGATCAAGGAACAAGAAGCTTATCTATGAAGACCTGAAGATCAACCCCCCCCCCTTCTACAAACTGTTTACTTATTATTGAAATCTTGTAGACTCTTTAGGGACCAACAAGTGGTATCAGAGCAGGGTTTGTGTCTTTTATCTTTAAAATAATTTTATTATAAACTATTTTAAAATGTCAAACCCCAATACGAACCACAATGATAATGGATCTTTAGCTAAACCTCCAAGATTTAGCCATGATAATTTTCCATTATGGAAGGAAAGAATGTCTCTGTTTCTAGAAGGATCAGATCCAAAGATCCCTTACTATCTAAAAAAACGGACCATTTGTTCCTACAACTATTGTAGCTGGTGTTCCTGCCACCACTACTATTCCAGCCATTCGTGAAAGGAGTATCATTAAAACTACAAATCGATGGACTGAAGACGATAAGAAAGAAATTGCTATTGATTCAAAAGCTAGATCTATAATAACAATGTCTTTACCAGATGAAGTCTATCATTCTGTTATGAAAATGAGGACTTCTAAGGCCATGTGGAATACTCTATGTATCCAATATGAAGGAACCTCTGAAGTTCAAGTCACTAGGTGCATAAACCTTGTAAGACAATATGAGAGTTTTATGTATCATAAAGGTGAATCTCTTTCTCAAATTCACCAGCGTTTCAACTGTTTGTTGATTGATCTTAAAACAATCAACATAGTGTACTTTAATGCTAAAATACTGACCAAATTCATGGAGGCACTACCCGATCAATGGGCAGTGTACACTACATGTTTAAAGTTGTCAAAGAATCTTGAAACTCTGTCCTTGAGTGCATTTTGTGGAATGCTTTTAAATGAGGAACAATCTCAACTTCTGAGGAAGAACCTCATAAATGAACTCAAAGGTGCCAAAAGTACTTCTTTCGTACTTGTGACTTCAGAGGCAACTCCTCCTAAAAATATTTCTTCTTCCACTATTAGCTCCATCACTGAATTAGGTCAAACTGATTCAGAAGATCAACTCACTGATGCTGACATCTCTGAGTTTGATAACTCTCTAGCTCTGTTAACAAATAATTTTAAAAGATTCGCTAGAAAAAGCAACTTTCGAAAACCTTCAAATCTCTCTGACTCTGAAAAGCAAAAGACAATACCCACTGAGAAAGCCTCAGCTATATGCTTCAACTGTCAGCAAAAGGGTCACTTCGCATGTGAATGTAGATCAAAGAAAGTTGCAGCTCCTACCACCTCCCAGACCTCTGATAAAAAGGAGAAGTATTTAAAACTGAAAAACAAATACAAGGATCTGAAGAAATACCATCAAATAGGCAAAGGCCTTATCGCTGAAGAAGTTGATTGGGACGCTAAAGATGACTGGGCCAAGACCTCTGAAGAGTCTGGCTCTGATGAAGAAAATCTTGCCTTCTTGTGTCTAATGGCAAAGATAGAGGACGCTGAAGAAGCTACTGAAACTTATTCCTCTGAGTCCCCTTCTACTCAGGTAACCATTCCCTCTATCTCTTTACTCTCTGAAAGTGATAACTTGTCAGCCCTCGATGCTATGACTGTTGATTTTTATAATGCTTTAAATGGAAAGATTAAGGCCGAGAAAATTAACACTGATTTATCTGAGCAATTAAAAAATTTCCATCTTAAAATCAAAGAACTTTCTAAAATTGAAGAAACTCTCAAGGACCAAGTCTTTGCAAATCAAACCATAAGCATCGAGAAGCAGCAAGCTATTGCTGATAGGGAAAAGGATATCGTTCATCTTAAGTCTGAAAAGGCAACCATCGAAGAATGGTGTAAGGCTTCTGACAAAGTCAATAAGATCATCAATGCCCAAATACTTATGAAAGTAAGAAGTGGGTTGGGACTTAACCCTGAAAAGGAAGAATCAGAGAATGATCGTTCCATGCTCAAATTTGGAATGTTTGTCTCTTCTATCCCTGATCCTTCTTGTTCAACTTCTTCCTCTTCTATTAAAGAGAAGATTCCTGTGAAAAATTCTAAGAAGGTGATCAAGAACGAGTTTCTTGACCAAGTTCCTAAGAATAAGATCGCTCATAATAGGAACAAGAAATCCTTAGAGACCAACCCCCAGAATTAGGATCGATCTCACTCCTACCCCTGAAAAGGTTGTTATACCTCCAAGGACTATGAATAAAGGAATTCTTGGTCCCATCCCTCAAAACGTTCCTGCTTTCTCTCTGAATTCCAAACCCTTTAAATATAGGAAGTGTTATCACTGTCGTGAAACTACCCGCATTGCAAGTAAATGTCCTAACGCTACTAGAGCTGAAACTAGCTCATGGAAAGAAAGTAGCTCAAGGTGATAAATCAGCGAGAGTGAAATCCACCAAGGTTGCAAAACCAACAAAGGTGAAGATATCCACTGAAGAGGGTTCTTCAGCTAGTAGCTCCTCCGCCAATCCTTTAACTAACCAAGTAGGACCCATAGTAATATGGGTACCTTCAAACAATTAATCCTTTTGTTGTATGCAGAGTGCCAAAGGTATCTGGTATCTTGATAGCGGATGCTTAAGTCATATGACTGGCAGAAAATCTCTGCTCTCTGATTACAAAGAAGAAGCTGTCCATCAGTGACCTTTGGTGGAAATGGCAAAGGATACACTAAAGGTTATGGAATTCTATCTAACGGAGCCACATCATTTACTCGTGTTGCCTACGTTGAGGGACTAAAACACAATATTTTGAGGGTCAGTCAGTTATGTGACGAAGACTTCAAAGTTCTATTCTTAAAGAATAGATGTGCTGTCACTAACGTTAATGATAAGCTTGCACTAATAGGCAAAAGAGTGGAGAATGTGTATGTTATAATTATGAATAGTTCTCACTCTGAGAACATGTGCTTTATCTCTAGAGCATCCTCTGATATAAACTGATTATGGCATAAAAGACTCTCTCACCTCAACTTTAAGACAATAAATGAATTGTCTCAAAAGTCAGAGAACTCCCAAATCATACCTTTACAAAAGAATCTCTTTGTTCAGCGTGTGAAAAGGGAAAGGTGACAAAAGCCTCCTCCAGGTCAAAGCAAATTTCTTTAGTGACCGCTCCTCTTCAGCTACTCCATATGGATCTATTTGGACCTGAAAAAATTTGTTATGAATCAATGCTCAGCGATGAAGACCCCTATGGCACCTCCTCTGACTTTGAACAAGGATCCCAATGGGAAACCAGTCAATGTCACTGCCTATCGAGGGATGATTGGATCTCTGCTGTATCTTACAACGAGTAGACCTAACATCATGTATTCTACATGTCTCTGCGCTCGGTATCAAGCTCAACCGAAGGAATCCCATCTAATCGCTGTAAAGCGAATCTTCAGATACCTGAAAGGAACTTCAAATCTAGGTCTTTGGTATCCCAAAGGCTCAACATTTGATCTTATTGGTTATTCTGACAGTGACTTTGCAGGTTGTAAGATAGATAGGAAGAGCACCACTGGTGGGTGTCAGCTACTAGGTGGAAAGTTAATTAGTTGGACAAGCAAAAAACAAAACTCAGTGTCCACCTCCACCGCTGAAGCTGAATATGTAGCCGCTGGTAGTTGTTGTCCTCAAATCCTTTGGATGAGAAATCAACTTAGAGAGACTAGGATCTCAAGCTCTCTAAAATACCTATTTATTGTGATAGTACTAGTGCTATCGCCATTTCCAGCAATCCAGTTCTTCACTCCAAAACCAAGAACATTGAGATCCGATATCACTTTATCAGAGATCATGTGATTAATGGTGAAGTTAAGCTTCATTTTGTACCCACTGAATATCAGCGAACTTGATATGTTGAACGCTGAATAATTTCTTATTCAGTGACTTACAAGTGATATAAATTAAGCCTTCAAACTTCGCATTCGCTTAACTCTGATTCAACGATATCTGGGCCATCTCCTCAGGTATTATCTTCTAATCTTTATCACTCTTTGATATCTTTTCTCATCAAACAATGAATCTCTGAAAATAAAACTCTGCACTGACAATCCTTTATTGTCGGTGATGAAGATTTTAAATTAATAATGATAAACTTTCCTTATAGATAATTATCATTATAATCTTTTTAAATAAGAAAAGGGCACGTCACACCTTTTTCTGACACACGACGGACCACGACGTTTCCTTTCCATCTCCTTTCTTGGAACGTGCGCCAGATCATCATTTCTTTTTCAAAAAGCTAAAACCGTCGTTTAGCACTCCTTTCTTTCTCTCTCCTCATGCTATATAAGCAATTCTTTTGCCTCATTTTTTCTCCTTACGCTTTCATATCTATCTAAAGGCAAAAGAACTTTCGAATCTTTAAGCTTTCTCAAGAACACCAAGAACACGCACTTGTGCGTTTTTTTTCTTCTCGAACTCACCTAAGGTTTGATCTAAACCTTTACTTAAAACTGGAAACATCTTGTTTCACATCTTCTTATCTTTGGTATCAATAAAAACATATTTTAGGAAGAAAATAAATTTAATCTGGATTAAAAATCCAAAATCTTCTATTTTCAAAACCCTGTTCTAAGTTCTTTCCTTAGAACAGAAGACTTTTTCTTCTAAAGTTTTATCCATTTTTAATTATCTTCTACCTTTTCTAAAATAATCTTTTATTTTATTGTTTTTACCACAAGCATTTTGATCTTGTTCATCAAAATACATGTTTCTTTGAATCTTACATTGGTATTCTTTATACCAAACTCTGGTTTATACATTTATGTATAAAACCATTATTTATCTCTTTGGTGTTCCCATTTTTCCTACAAAAATGGCCTCTGCAAGCAAGACTGCTGATACCGTTGCTGCTACAACTGTTGACAACACCTTGGTCGCTGCACCAACATGTCATTTCCCCATGGAGAAAGCTATCTTCAAATCATGCAATTATATTGCATTGGTCGAGATACCTGCTGATCGCCCTCACTTCAACGAAGGAGCTACCTTCATTAAGGTGTGCCCGCCGATGTACGCTTTTGTCCACATCCCAGTGGACATCTCCTCTCACCTTCAGGCTCTCTGGTACACGGCTCACTATACCACGCTCACCACTGACAAAGGAACCGTGCTCCTTGCAATTGGCTTCACAATTCCCAACCTTGGCTACTTCTCCTTTACTGCTGGATTTGTGAGGAAGGCTCTTCACCTCCCTGCACGCACCAAGAATGTGCAATGGGGCGCTAAACCAACAAAGATGCAGATCGAAGCCTTCTTGGACTCTATCGGCTATGCCTGGGAGAATCCATTGCTGAAAACGGTGGGCTCAAAGCTAGAAAAGAAGAGATTGTCTGCTCGCTGGCAATACATCTTTACCCAGGTGATCCAATGCCTTGGGTCAAAGATTGGCTCGCATGACCAAGCGAGCAAGCATTTTCAAGATCTCGCTTTCTCTCTCTACACCGGCCACAACCTAAACTATGCTGGTTATATCTTCAGCGATATGGTTAGTCGTATAAATGTTGCTACCAGACACCCGGTCATCCCTTACTCACGTTTCTTTGCAACAATCATGGAAGTTGCCTTCGGGGAGGACTACCCGAAGGTCGGTGACAACGCCTTCTCCATGGTGGGGAAGAAGTCCCTGGACAAAGAGGAACGTCCAGGTGATGCTCCTTTCACGCCTTATATGCTGAAAATGATTGAAACCCCTCTTTCGGTGTCTACCTCGCTGCCCATCCCATCAGCGAGCATCCAGGACACCGCTGCTGCTAAGAGGAAACAACTAACCGATGGTCATAAAAAGACCATCGCAACCAAAATCAAGAACCCAAAGAAGATGGTCTCTCAACAGACCACTCTCTCTGCTTTTGGTGTACTACCAACACCACCAACAGCCACAACCACTTCAAAGGTTTCTTCATCCGTTGTTGCTTCATCAGCACTACCTCCATCACCAGTGACTCCGGTCACTGATGGTGTTATAGCCAGCACTGCTGAAGCTGGATCAGGTACTACTCTCACAGCCTTCTTAACTTCTTCTATCTCCTCTTCTTTGGTCCTCACCTTAGCACATGACTCAGCTATAGTTGTCCCTATCCCTGATAATGTTGAAATGCACGCAATCCAAACCTCAGTATTGTTTAGGCAATCTGAGTTTTGGAAGGCCAATTTAAAAGGACCTCTACAAACGTAGTCACTGATAGTAATCCTCATGATACTCTCAAGAAGAAACATAAGTTTTTTCATCCATCATCTAATCCATATGCGTTTTTGGCCTCTTTATCTATGTTATCATCATGTGTCGTTCCTCTCTTCTCTTCGGCGACAGCGACAACCACCACCACCTGCGCTCAACCTCTCAGAAAGGAACCAGTGGAGTCTCCTATGCGCCATCCCAGCACTGCAGAGCTCCGAGATGTCAAGACAGAGAAGGAGATCCCAAGCTTCCCGCTCAGGCCGTTGAACTCCCTCCCATTGTCCTTCCTAGTCCTACATTCCCTGCTATTGACTATCTGGTCAGGGAATGTGCTCTCACCAGGGCTAGGATTGACAATCTTCAGACGTTAGCTGAACTCATCTTCGGAGGAGTTGTTGGGACTCCAGCGATCAAGGCCAACGTCAACAACCTTATCTCTGACGTTCTTCATCTGAAGGAAGACAATCGAGTCCTTGGCCAAACCCTGTCCAACTTAGAGTAGAAGGTTGCTGCTCAGGCAAACGTCCTTGAGTCTATTAAAAAAACTCAATCCGATATGATGCAGATGCTCACCAAGCTCTCTGAGGCTAGTTCATCCGTCACTGCTGCTGATCGAATGTCGCTTCAGGATATAAATACGAAGCTCAAGGATATTCAGTCCAATGTTCGCACTCTGATGATGCACTGTCTACTTCCTGATAACATCGAGGGGGAGAGATGTGCCAAAGAGTTTGCAGATGAACTCATTGCAGAGCACAACCAGACGTTCCCATGGTGAAAAGATATCTCCATACATCCAGCGAACGGGACTTTCCCTCCCTAAGGATTGGTGGCTGAAAAAGATGACGATGATGCTGAGGAAGATGATGAAGAAGACGAAGAAGAAGAAGATGCCATCCCTCATTATGGGGGAATGGATGATGATGAAGACGACGATGACATAGGAAGTGCCTTGAAGCACTTCAGAATGTTTAGGCCTGGAGTCTCTCATCACAAGCCTTTGGGGACGAGTCGGGTCCCTCAGGCAAAGGAAAATAAGTGGTAGATCTGGATGCCACTATCCCATTATCTGAGCGGGAGACCACTATTGAGGTATCTCTTCCTCTAATCCCTTATATTATACCTCTCTCTGAAACCCCCTGTCACACCCCGCTAAAACGGAAACACGAGGAGTGATAGTTCAAGATTTCATAGCAATAGAGCGATAACAACACCAATTGTCCAATCAAATACATAACAAAATAAAACTGAACATTACATCATACAGGTTCAAGTTTTAACAAAATAAAAGAACTAAGATATTCTACAAAACGATTTCAAATTTAAACGTGGTTGACGTTGATGCGCCCCAAACACAAGCATTTTTAGTTACCCTTTCTTATCCCTGAAAAGCATGAATAAAACAAGGTCAACTACAAAGGGTTGGTGAGTTCACAGGTTTTCAATATTATAAACATCTTTTGCATAAATGAATATTGAGCAAAATAACTTTTATGGCACTAGGTAAATCTTTACACCCCAAAACATATAAAATACTTTAAAAATGGGGTTGTGAATACTCACATTTTGCAAAAGCTCCGTTTAAAGCACAATTCGTCCGCTAGCAGACCTAACACTTCACTATTTTAATACCACTCCTGGGTTTCTCTCCGTGTACTTCGAGTTTTCTCCATTTGGATAACGGAATTCGAACGATCTTTTCGGAGTAACAAATTTCGGCTCGGTTTGTGGATACCCAATCCATGCCCACAACTATGTCAAAACTTCTTAGTTTGATCGGGATTAAATCTATACAGAACTCCCTACAAGACAAGTTTAAAGTGTAGGTCGTTATTACATCTTTGTCCCTACATTCTTGACCGTTGGCATATGCAATGACGTATACTTATTTCAACTTTTGAGGTCTTAGATTTATCTTTGGTCTAAAATCTAATGACACAAAACTTCTATCTGCTCCACAATCAAATAATACAAATGCGTAATGATTGTTCAAGAGAAACGTACCTGTAACTACATCTGGACTCTACCTTGCTTCCTCAGCTCCAATGTCAAACACTCGACTCTTGCCTGACCTCCTTGGTTCCCTTGATTAACTGGTCATGCTTGATTAGTATTTGGTCTTCGATCCAGTCTCGGACAAGTGTTTCGAAAGTGATCTAGACTTCCACATTCGTGACATGTTCGTCTTCCGCCACTCCTACAATCCTTAGCAAAATGGCCTCCCTTATTTCATTTGGGGCAAATAATGCATCTTCGACCATGATGGTTATTACACTTATCACACTTAGGGTATGTTCCCTTTCCTCCTCTCCTCTATCTGTGACTGGATCCCATAGTTCCTTGTTACCTTCTGATTTTTACCCGTCCTTCCTCCAAATTGCTTTTTCAAGGGTTCCTCCATCTTTCTCTTACCTTGAGCTTTGTATCTTGTAAATATTCCCGAACGCTTACCATTGTTTGTGAGCCTGGTTGCCAAATTCACCGCATCTTGAAGGGTTTTTGGGATTTGCCGAAGTAACATCCGCACGTATTTCAGGAGATAAACCCCAGACATACATATCGACTCGATTTTCCTCAGGCGTCACCAAATGTGTTACCATCTTTTCCAGTTCATGGAAACGAGCAGAGTAAGAATCTATGTCATTTCCCTTCATTTCAAGATTCCATAGCCCCGCTTCCAACTTCTGGATTTCGCTACTCAGTAGTATTCCTCTTGGAGCATCTTTTTGAATTCCTCCCAAGTAAGACTGTTGGCTGCTTCTCGGCCTCGGGTTTGCACTTGGGTGTTCCACCAGGTCAATGCTCGTCTTTGTAGCAGACAGGCGGCAAACTGCACTTTATTTCCTTTAGTGCACTTGCTGGTGTGGAGAACGGACTCCATAATCTCAATGAATGTCAATAATGCAACAGCTCCTTTAGTTCCATGGAATTCCTTAGTATTACAGGTCCTGAAAGTCTTATATGTGCACTCTCTGTTCCTATCTACTCCAGAGCCTGGGTTGTTTCACTGATTAGCATTCAGACTTGCTGCCACCTGACTAACGATGTTTAGGAGTGCTGCTACAAGTTGTTCAGATACAAGTCGTGCGATTTCGGGATAGGTTCATATTAAGGTAGGGTCATATTAATATTACTATTTTTGCACTAAGTCTACTTAACTAAGTTATGCATATAAAACACTCGATTCATCAAATCATAGGTTTAGAATCACATAACTTCAATATCCAGCAAAATTAATTTCCAAAAGACATCAAGTATCTTAGAGTTCTAAATAGTGAGCTACATGCCACCAAAATAAGTTTCCAAGTTTAACCAACAAAGTAGTCAAAAAGTTTTCTCCTAGGTTGACTAGTAGGAGTGGATGAGTGAGACATAGTGAACTGCGATAGTAACAAACTTAATTACTAAATGTACTTTAGTAAATAACAATTTATAAAATGCTTATGCAAACTCACAGTTATGACCATGCTTTTCATTTTGGCAAGAAGTTCCCAATATAATTGTTCTATGTCTCCTTTATACATATTAAATTAGACATAGGTGATCAGACTTTGCCTAATTATAAAATGCTAAGTCGACACTTATTCCAATTATTTTAGTAGTAAGCTATTTAAAATTAAAGTTAGTTTAGGAAAATAATTTTCGAAAACTTTTGGTTATAGTATTTGGTTTTTATAGAAAACCGGTGTTCTCTATAACCTATGGCTCTGATACCAAGTCCGTCACACCCCACTGAAGCGGAAACACGAGGAGTGATAGTTCAAAATTTCATAGCAATAGAGCGATAACAACACCAATTGTCCAATCAAATACATAACAAAATAAAACTGAACATTACATCATACAGGTTCAAGTTTTTACAAAATAAAAGAAATAAGATATTCTACAAAACGATTTCAAATTTAAACGTGGTTGATGTTGATGCGCCCGAAAGACAAGCATTTTTAGTTACCCTTTCTTACCCCTGAAAAGCATGAATAAAACAAGGTCAACTACAAAGAGTTGGTGATTTCACATGTTTTCAATATTATAAACATCTTTTGCATAAATGAATATTGATCAAAATAACTTTTATGGCACTAGGTAAATCTTTACATCTTAAAACGTTCAAGGCATTTTTGTACCCTAATTAATAGTAGTAATGAGCTACCACTAAACCTTCGACCACAAAAAAAAAAAATTTAGTTCTACCTCGGCGGTGGACCTAAAGTCCACATGTGTAGAACCTTCCTTTTTTTAGTTCTACCTCAGCGGTGGACCTAAAGTCCACATGTGTAGAACCTTCATTTTTTTAGTTCTACCTCAGCGGTGGAACTAAAGTCCACATGTGTAAAACCTTCCTTTTTTTTAGTTCTACCTCAGCGGTGGACCTAAAGTCCACATGTGTAAAACCTTCCTTTTGAGTATAGTGCACCCTACCTGTAGTTCTTGGGTGGGATTGCTATCTGCACCCCTACTTATCGGTTTTTAGGTCGGATTGTTCGTCCAATGGCGCTATCCACATATACCCTCGGCTCCTCACTTGAGTTAATAGTAGTGTACAAACTTTTATAGAACATTTTACTCAATACAATCTATTAGTGTACATGCCTTAATGCCCAAAAACAACAATTTTCATAATATTCACATTCGTTAATGCAAATAGCTCAAATATTTCATTTAATCATGCTTTTCACCCCAAAACATCTAAAATACTTTAAAAATGGGGCTGTGAATACTCAGCTTTTGCAAAAGCTCCGTTTAAAGCACGATTCGTCCGCTAGCCGACCTAACACTTCGCTATCAAAGTAAAATGCCCAAAACGGTCACTTATGCGTCTAACGATTACTATGAGAGTGCTTATAAGTCTTTATATGTCCAACTTGGTCTACTATTGTCCCGTTATACATAATGCACATATGCTCTTTAAAGAAATAATTTATATCGAAAATGTAACATTATAGTCTTTCAAGTGATTAAAATTTATGAAATCAACCAGTTTCAGAATTTAACTTTCTGACGAAAACTATAAGTCTTAAAAATGATCAAATTAATGTAACATCCAAAATGATAAAATTTTCCATCTTTTTATATGTGATGCATTACTGAGTTAAGGTCAGTGTGACTAAATTTCATGCATTTTAGACATATAAAAAGGGTTCAAATAATTTATATCAAACAGTGTGTCACAGCAAGTATGGCAGATTACACACTGTAAGTAAAACAATCATTTGAGGAGTTTTACTTATTATTTTTCAGAACTTCTAGTTGGATTATAAATATAACACATTAAAGAAACTTTTAAGATAAGAATCACTCATTTTAAATGAGTTATGAGGAAGATATGACATCACAAAGTTGCATGCACACATCTATCATTAGTTGACAGATTGCACACTTAAAACTAACTCTCAAAAGACTCCAATTGCATCACAAAGTTGCATGCACAAAGTTATGAGGAAGATATGACATCACTCAAAGTTATGAGGAAGATATGACATCACTCAAAGTTGCATCACAAAGTTGCATGCACACTTGCAAACTGAAGATAACTCATAAAACTAACTCTCAAAAGAAAAATCATCCATTTTCATTGAGTTTTGAGAGAGATATGGTCATTTGAATATGCATGCACAAATCTGTCATTGGTTGGCAGTTTGCACACACATTTTGTTTTAATTAGTTGGAACCTCAAATCACCATATTTTTTAATGAAATCCGTGGCATTTGAAAAATAACTCATTACATAAAATTCCAGAAGAAGAATCAAGTAATTTGGAAGAAGATTCAAAGAGTTATGGTCGTTCAAAGTAGGGTTTGCCTACTGTTGAACTTCCAGATGCACATGCATCTTATTATGAACATTTGGGGGGGTCAAAACTCAATGTTTTTGAGTGAGACCACTTGGATTAGAACCCCAACTCACTAAATAAACTTGTAGAAAGAAGATTCATGATATTTGAACATATTAATTGCAAGAAATGGACGATTTTTGCACATGCAATAAATCTGTCAGCACCAAAAATCTCCATTGTTGTTCAAAAACACATAAAATCATGATTTTTACTCATTTTCTTGAGTTTTATTGTTGAAGTCATAGATTACCGCCATTATATGAACAATTTACATGTTTTTGGTGTATAATCTCTCCATAAAACTCATAAATTTCGGAGGTTAGAAGAATGTGACTTAAAATGCAAGAAAAAATGGGTTTTTCTCCCAAAAATGGTAAGAAGAATGAAAGAGATGATGTTAATACTTATGTGGTTGAAGAAATGAACTTAATATCTTCAATATTGTTGCTAAAATGATGATACTTGAAGATGAAATTGGCTGGAAAGTGAAGGAGAAGAGGAGAAGGATATGAGAGAAAGTGAAGAGCTTTTAACTCTTCAATTTTTGGAGAGTTGAGAGAAATGAGGGAGATAAGAAAAATTGGTTTTTATATGATCAGGGGAGGGGGAAAGTGGCTGGCCATGGGCCCTAGCCCATGGGAAAAATTAATGTTTTTTTTAAAGCCCAAAGTTAAAATGATGAAAGTCTTAATTTTGACAATTTGCAAAATGTTTGATATAAAAGCTCTAAAACACCTTCTTAGGCTATGATTAATAAATTCCAAAATAAAATTTATATTTAGGACATAAAAGTATTATATTTTTTATAATTTGGGTATAAATTAGAGCATTTGGCACTATATATGACATTTCGTCCAATTACGGGGCGGAACCGGACTTTCTAAGCAACTACCGGAATCTCATGAAATTTTTCGGCCATTCTAAGCCAACTGACTTCTATTCTTATAATTAATCTATATTAACACTAATAAACTTAATTAGACCTAACCTGGAGGTTTAAATTTAACAGTTGTCACACCCCCACACTTCATTCTTCACGTACAAAAATTCTCTCTGATAAATCTTCTTCCTCCTCTCCTTCCCTCAGTGATCCCCGTCCCCCAAAGGACTCCACTTCATGGAAGGAACCTTATGTTGGTCCCAAAGAGGATCTACAAGAGTTAAATATTAAGTAAACAGTTTGTAGAAGGGGGGGGGGTTGAATACAAACACACAAATTTTAGTTTTTAAATGAGTTTATTGAAAATAAACAAATTTACAGTTACAAGCGGAATTAGAAAAAGTTAAAAACCTATTCTATTGTAACTAAAGAATCACACAGTTTGATGCACAAGAAAATGTGTGACATCCGTCAAATTTAAGCTTCTAGATTAGTATTTATTAAGCCCTTGTTAGTGTTATTTTAGATATATTATAAGATTAGGAGTTAGTTATATTACATTGGCCGAAAAATTTCTAGAGCTCCCGGTAGATGCTTAGAATGTCCGGTTCCGACCCGTAACTGTCTGAAACGTCCAATACAGTGTCAAATGCTCTAATTTATACCCAATTTATATAAAAAATATATATATTTTAGTATTTTTATTATAAACTTTTATTTTTAATAGAAAAGAACCAAAATGAGGTAACAAAGTTAAGAAAAATGCCAAAATTGAGAAATTGGACTTCAAATCTCACATTTTGGGCTTAATTTATACAAATAAAAAAAAAATTTGGTTTGGGTAGGGCCCACCCCATGGCCGGCCCCCCCCATTAAAATCCACATATAAAAACCCAAATTTCTTCATTTTGCTCATTTCCAAACTAAAGATTCAAATCTCTCTCTCTCTCTCTAGAAACAAAGGGACTTATTCACTTCTCTCTTCTTCCTCTCTTTCTTTTTTTTCTCTCAAAAGAGTTCCAGCCATTTTTTCATCTAAAATCCACCTAAGAGCAAGTATTTTTGAAGACAATCAACACATATCATCATCCACGTAAGTACAAAACTTCATGTTCTTCATTTTCTTGCAAATTTTGGGTGAAAAACCCACTTTTCTTGCATTTCTAAGTTACTTTCTTCTAATATCCAAAAAAATTCTGAGTTTGTGGAGACATTTTACAGCAAAACATGTAAAATGTTTATAAAATGGTGATAATCTATGATCTACACAAATAAAACTCAAGAAAATAGGGGAAAAATCATGATTTTATGTGTTCTTGAACAAAAATGGTGATTTTGGTTCTGGCAGATTCATGCATGTGTGTAAATCGTCAATTTCTTACAATTTCTATGTTCAAATATCATGAATCTTCTTTCTACAAGTTTATTTAGTGAGTTGGGGTTCTAATCCAAGTGGTCTCACTCAAAAACATTGAGTTTTGACCCCCCAAATGCTCATTACAAGATGCATGTGCATCTGGAAGTTCAACAGTAGGTAAACCCTACTTTGAACGACCATAACTCTTTGAATATTCCTCCAAATCACTTGATTCTTCTTTTGGAAGTTAATGTGTTACCTTTCATATGCCACTAATTTCATTCAAAAATATGGTGATTTGAGGTCCCAACTAATTGAAACAAAATGAGTGTGCACGCTGTCAACCAATGACAGATTTGTGCATGCATGTTCAAATGACCATATTTCTTCCAAAACTCAATGAAAAAGAATGATTTTTCTTTTGAGAGTTAGTTTAATGAGTTATGTTCAGTTTGCAAGTGGAATCACTTAAAAATATGGAGTTTTGACCCTCCAAACACCTAAAATACTTTAGGTGTGCAATCTGTGAAACCACCAGCAGCTAAACTCTACTTTGTGTGTTAGTATATCCTTTGTTATTTGTCTTTAATGCATGATTCTTCTTCTAAAGCTTTCTGTTATGAGTTAGGATTCATATGAATCCAGTTTCATTCAAAAATATGAAGTTTTTGGGCATTAACCAATTTATTAAAGTTAAGTGTGCAACTTTGTATTGCCATATCTCCTTCATACCTTTTTCAAAAGCAGTGATTCTTATCTCAAAAGTTTCCTCTATGAGTTATCTTTCCAATCCAACTGGGAATTCTAGAAAACACTTAGTAGAACTCCTTAAATGAGTGATTTACTAACATGGTGTAATCTGTTTTACCGGTTGTGACATAATGTTTTGCATAAACTATTTGAACCTTTTTTACATCTCCATAAAGCATGAAATTTTGTCAAAATGACCTTAACTCAGTGATTTAGCACATATAAAATATGGGGAATTTTGTCATTTTTTATGTTACATTAATTTGATCATTTTTTAGAACTTATAGTTTCTGCCAGAAAGTGAAATTTTGAAATTGTTTGATTTCATGAATTTTGATCACTTGAAAGGCTATAACATTACATTTTCGGTATAAATTATCATATTAAAGAGCATATGTGCATTATGTATAACGGGACTATAGATAATCAAGTTGGACATATAAGGACTTATAAGCATTCTCATAGTAATCGTTAGTCAAATAAGTGGTCATTTGGGTACTTTGCTTTGATAGGAAAGCATTAGGCCGTCAAGCGGACGTCTCGTGTATATAATTGGAAGCATTTGCTATAAGGTGAGTATTCACAGCCCCTCTTTTAATGTTTTTATGTTTTGGGGTGAAAAGCATGTTTAAAGTTGAATAATGATTGATTTATGTAAAAGAATGTGAAATTGTTGATATGAGCACTAGTAGTTTGTATTTGAGTAAAATGTAACATAAAAGTTTGTACACTACTATTAACTCAAGTGAGGAGCCGAGGGTATTTGTGGATAGCGCTATTTGGACGGACAATCCCACCTAAAAACCGACAAAGTAGGGGTGTGGATAGCAATCCCACCTAGAACCTACAGGTAGGGGTGCACTATACCTATAAAAACGAAGGTTCTACATATGTGGGGTTTTAGTCCCACCGCTAAGGTAGAATTATAAAAAAATATTTTTTGTGTGGTCGAAAGGTTTAGTGGTGGCTCGATACTTGCTATGAACTAGAGTACATTATGCCTTGACAGGTTTCTCAATACAAGGATTAATTAAATGCTCATAAATTTCACTATTTATACATGATGTGAACGTTCGTTCCACAAGAATTGAAAACTGCATAAAAACTGTTTTGTGCATACGAAAACCTGTGAACTCACCAACTCTTGTAGTTGACCTTGTTTTTATCATGCTTTTCAGGAGTAAGAAAAGATTAACCGAAACGTTTGTTATGTGGGCGCGTCAACATCAATCATGATTATATTTGAAACTGTTTAGTTGAAACACTGGTTTTACTTTATTTTGTTAGAACTTTTGAGTTGATACGATGTGAATTTTGAACTTAAACTATTATGTACTTGAATGGATGGTTGGTGTTGTTTTAATCCTATTGTTATGAAATCTTGAGCTATCACACCTCGTGTTTCCGCTTTAGCGGGGTGTGACAGACTTGGTATCAGAGCCATAGGTTATAGAGAACACCAGTTTTTTCCATAAAACCAAATACTATAACCAAAATTTTCAAAAAAAAAATTATTTTCTTAGATAAATTTAAAATTTTAAAAGCCCACTACTAGTATAACTAGAATAGGTATCGTTCTAACATATCATAATTAGGCAAAGCCTGATCACCTATGTCTAAATATGGTATGAATAAGAAGGGACTTGGACTAGTTATACTAAAAGTCAGCATAGATCGGAAAACTTCTTACTCAAATATGAAAAGCATGGTCATAAGTGTGAGTTTGCATAAACATTTTTATGAATTTTTATTTACTAAAGTATCTTTAGTAATTAAATTTTCTACTATCGTAGTTCGATATGTCTCACTCATCCTTCCCTATCGAGTACTCTGTATGTTGTTAAGAATAAATGATTAGATATTACCATTAAACGCATGTTATTTGTTATGCATAACTCAGTTAGGTAGATTCGGCGCGAAAATAGTAATAGTAATATGGCCAAATCACAATTTGAGATTGTGCTTTAGAACTATGCCTCCTAGGAGAGAAGATCCCGAAATCGCACGACTTGTATCTGAACAACTCATGGCAGCACTTCCAAATATCGTTAGTCAAATGGTAGCGAGTCTGAATGCTACTTTAGGAAACAACCGAGGGTCTGGATCAACTCGAGATAGGGAATGCACAGATAAGGCTTTTAGGACCTGCAATGCTAAAGAATTCCATGGAACAGAAGGAGCTGTCGGACTACTATCTTGGATGGAGGGCATGTAGTCTGTACTCCATATCAGCAAGAATACTGAAGGGAACAAAGTGGGGTTTGCCGCTTCTCTGCTACAAGGACGAACATTGACCTAGTGGAACACCCAAGCACAAACAAAAGGTCGGGAAGCAGCCAACAGTCTTACATGGGAAGATTTCAAGAGAATGCTGAAAGAAGAATATTGTCCGAGGAGCGAAATCCAGAAATTGGAAGCGTAGCTATGGAGTCATGAAATGATAGGAAATTACAACGACTCTTACACTGCACGTTTTCATGAACTAGCAAAGAGAGTACCACATCTGGTTATGCCTGAGAAAAACCCAGTCAACCGGTATTTCTGTGGTTTATCTCCTGAAATACGCGGAGATGTTACTTCGGAAAATCCGAAAACCCTTCAAGAAGCAGTGAATTCAGCAACCAGACTCACCAACAATGCTAATCGTTCGGGAATGTTTGCAAAACACAAAGCTCAAGGTAAGAGAAAGATGAAGGAACTCACAAGAAGGCAATCTGGAGGAAGAATGGGTAAAAATCTAAAGATGATAGGGAACTATCAGATTCAGACTCAACCCGTAGAGAAAGAGAACATACCCTAAGTGCGATAAGTACAACAAACCGCATGTTGGAAGATGTATTATTTGTCAGAAATGCAATAGAGGAGGTCATTTCGCCAAGGATTGTAAGAATATAACGAAAAAGAAAATGTTTTGAGTGTTGAAGTCCTGATCACTTCCGGAACGCATGTCCAAG
Organism: Silybum marianum; assembly: GCA_036898165.1. Classification (NCBI taxonomy): domain Eukaryota; kingdom Viridiplantae; phylum Streptophyta; class Magnoliopsida; order Asterales; family Asteraceae; genus Silybum; species Silybum marianum. Next base: position 26,342,004 of record CM072533.1, on the reverse strand, counting down.
GTGGAGTCAAAGACCGAACACTAATCAAGTACGACCAGCCAATCAAGGAAATCAAGGAGGTCAGGCAAGAGGTCGAGTGTTCGAGATTGGAGCTAAAATATGCTGTTCCAAGAAGATCGTTCGAATTCCACTACCCGAAGGAGGAATGCTCGAAGTATACGGAGAGAAGCCAAGAAAGTGTATTAAAATAGTGACGTGTATGAAAATGCGAAAGCATTTGAGAAAGGACAGTATTGCCTTTCTAGCTCACGTTAAGGATAAGAAAGTTGAAGAAAAACGCGTTCAAGATATTCCTATAGTTCGGGATTTCCACAAGTATTCCCAGACGAATTGCCTTGAATACCCCCGCCAAGACAAGTTGAGTTTCACATCGATTTAATTCCTGGAGTTGCGCCCGTGGCGAAATCACCATACCGGTTAGCGCCATCTGAGATGCAGGAGCTGTCAGAACAACTTCAGGAGTTACTCAATAAGGGATTCATTAGACCCAGCTCTTCACCTTGGGGAGCTCCAGTTTTGTTTGTCAAAAAGAAGGATGGATCTTTTCGAATGTGTATCGATTACAGAAAACTCAACAAGTTTACCATTAAGAACCGATACCCCCTTCCCCGGATTGATGACCTATTTGACCAACTTCAAGGTGCTGCGTATTTCTCGAAGATCGATCTTAGATATGGATATCATCAAATGAGAGTGCGAGAAGAGGATATTCCCAAGACGGCGTTTAGGACTCGATACGGTCATTACGAGTTCCTAGTTATGCCTTTTGGTCTAACAAACGCACCAGCAGTTTTCATGGATTTGATGAATAGAGTATGTCGACCATACCTAGACAAATTCGTGATCGTGTTTATAGATGATATACTCATTTAATCTCGGGACAAGAAGGAGCATGAACAGCATTTAAGGTTGATACTAGAATTGCTCAAGAATGAAAATTTGTACGCCAAGTTCCCCAAATGCGAATTTTGGATTCGAGGAGTATATTTTCTTGGCTATGTAGTAAATGAAAAGGGAATTCATGTTGATCCAGCAAAAAAAAATCGAGGTCATTAAGAAATGGGAAGCCCCGAAGACACCAATAGAGATTCGTCAGTTTCTTGGATTGGCAAGCTATTACCAGCAATTTATCGCAAATTTCTCCAAGATCGAGCAACCACTAATGACACTAACCTAAAAGAAAAAGAAATTCATTTGGGGAGAAAAACAAGAGGAAGCATTCCAGACACTTAAGCACAAGTTATGTAATGCACTGATTTTGACACTCCAAGAAGGAATGGATAATTTTGTAGTCTAATGCGACGCGTCCCATCAAGGTTTGGAATGTGTGTTGATGCAAAACAACGGAGTCATCGCATATGCTTGAAGACAACTTAAAGTCCATGAGAAGAACTATACCACTCATGATTTGGAGTTAGGAGCCGTAGTATTCGCACTTAAGATTTGGAGACATTATCTGTACGACATTAAATGCACGATCTTCATTGATCACAAAAGCCTTCAACACATCCTTGATCAGAAGATGCTCAATATGACGCAAAGAAGATGGGTTGAGTTACTTAGTGAATATGATTGGGAAATAAAGTACCATCCGGGCAAGGCTAACGTAGTAGCCGATGCATTAAGTAGGAAAGAAAGAGTAAAACCGTCAAGAGTAGGAGCTATGGGAATGTTTGTTCAGACGAGTTTAAGAGATCAAATTCTTGAAGCACAAGAAGAATCGTTGAAAATAGAGAATCTGAAGAACGAGACCCTACATCACTTGGAAAAGAAATTTCAAACAAAGTCCGATGGGGTACATTACCTTGAAAATAGAGTCTAGGTACCAAAGGTTAGTAATATACGATCAACCATTTTGGATGAAGCCCATCGATCAAGATATTCGGTTCACCCTGGAGCGAATAAGATGTACAAAAACCTAAAGGAATAATACTGGTGGCCAGGAATGAAGAAAAACATTGCTTTGTACGTAAACAAGTGCTTAACCTGTGCTCAAGTCTAGGCCGAACATCAGAAACTAGCCGGTCTACTTCAGCAACTCGAAATTCCCCAATGGAAATGGGGCAAATAACCATGGAGTTCGTAACCAAGCTACCCAAAACTGGGAAAGGACATGATTCTATATGGGTTATAGTAGATCGACTTACAAAATCAGCTCATTTCATTTCCATCCGTGAAGATTGCAATATGGAAAAACGTGCACAAATTTACATTAATGAAATCATTTCGCGTCATGGGGTACCTATTTCTATTATCTCGAATAGAAGTACTCGTTTTACGTCACAATTGTGGCAATCACTCCAAAAAGCATTGGGTACGCAATTGGAATCTTCAAACAGATGGACATTCGGAGAGAACCATTCAAACGCTAGAGGATATGTTGCGTGCTTGCATAATAGAATTAGGTGGGAGTTGGGATACCCACCTGCAACTTGTTGAATTCTTCTATAACAACAGCTACCACACTAACATTCAATATGCGCCATACGAAGCCTTATACGGACGCAAATGTAGATCACCAGTTGGTTGGAAGTTGGTGATAGACAACTTACAAGGCCCGAAATCATCCAGGAAACCACTGACAACATCTCAAACATCAAGGAAAGACTCAAGACAGCAAGAGATCGTCAAAAAGGTTATGCGGATAATCAAAGAAGCCATTAGAGTTCCAAGTGGGTGATAAAGTGCTTCTGAAAGTATCGCCAAGGAAAGGACTAGTACGCTTTAGGAAGAGAGGCAAGCTGGGTCCTAAATACACTGGCCTATTTGTAATACTTGAAAGAATCAGTCCAGTGGCGTACAAGTTAAAGTTACCACAAGAGCTAAGTGCCATTCATGATACATTTCATGTATCCAATCTCAAGAAATGCCTATCTGTCAAATCGTTAGTATTACCATTGGAGGAGATTCAAGTCAATGAACAAATGCGCGTTATGGAAGAACTAGTTGAAGTTCTTGACCGAGAGATAAAACGATTAAGGCTTAATAAGATTCCGATTATAAAAGTTCGTTGGAACTCAAAGTATGGGCTGGAATTTACCTGGAAGCAAGAGGATTTCATGAAAGGCAAATATCATCATTTGTTTGCAAAGAAATCCATTGGAAGTAGCAGTCATTAAATTTCGGGACGAAATTCCTCTAACAGGGGGAGACTGTGACATCCGTCAAATTTAAGCTTCTAGATTAGTATTTATTAAGCCCTTGTTAGTGTTATTTTAGATAAATTATAAGATTAGGAGTTAGTTAGATTACATTGGCCGAAAACTTTCTAGAGCTTCCGGTAGATGCTTAAAATGTCCGGTTCCGACCCGTAACTGTCTGAAATGTCCAATACAGTGCCAAATGCTCTAATTTATACCCAATTTATATAAAATATATATATATTTTAGTATTTTTATTATAAACTTTTATTTTTATTAGAAAAGAACCAAAATGGGCTAACAAAGTTAAGAAAAATGCCAAAATTGAGAAATTGGACTTCAAATCTCACATTTTGGGCTTAATTTATACAAATAAATAAAATAAAAAATTGGTTTGGGTAGGGCCCACCCCATGGCCGCCCCCCCCCCCCCTTAAAATCCACATATAAAAACCCAAATTTCTTCATTTTGCTCATTTCCAAACTAAAGATTCAAATCTCTCTCTCTCTCTAGAAACAAAGGGACTTATTCACTTCTCTCTTCTCCCTCTCTTTCTTTTCTTTCTCTCAAAAGAGTTCCAGCCATTTTGTCATCTAAAATCCACCTAAGAGCAAGTATTTTTGAAGACAATCAACACATATCATCATCCAAGTAAGTACAAAACTTCATGTTCTTCATTTTCTTGCAAATTTTGGGTGAAAAACCCACTTTTCTTGCATTTCTAAGTTACTTTCTTCTAATATCCAAAACAATTATGAGTTTGTGGAGAGATTTTACACCAAAACATGTAAAATGTTTATAAAATATTTATAAAATGGTGATAATCTATGATCTACACAAATAAAACTCAAGAAAATAGGGGAAAAATCATGATTTTATGTGTTCTTGAACAAAAATGGTGATTCTGGTTCTGGCAGATTCATGCATGTGTGTAAATCGTCAATTTCTTACAATTTCTATGTTCAAATATCATGAATCTTCTTTCTACAAGTTTATTTAGTGAGTTAGGGTTCTAATCCAAGTGGTCTCACTCAAAAACATTGAGTTTGGACCCCCCAAATGCTCATAACAAGATGCATGTGCATCTGGAAGTTCAACAACAGGTAAACCCTACTTTGAACGACCATAACTCTTTGAATATTCCTACAAATCACTTGATTTATCTTCTGGAAGTTAATTTAATGTGTTACCTTTCATATGCCCACTAATTTCATTCAAAAATATGGTGATTTGAGGTCCCAACTAATTGAAACAAAATGAGTGTGCAAGCTGTCAACCAATGACAGATTTGTGCATGCATGTTCAAATGACCATATTTCTTCCAAAACTCAATGAAAAAAAATGATTTTTCTTTTGAGAGTTAGTTTAATGAGTTATGTTCAGTTTGCAAGTGGAATCACTTAAAAATATGGAGTTTTGACTCTCCAAACACCTAAAATACTTTCGGTGTGCAATCTGTGAAACCACCAGCAGCTAAACTCTACTTTGTGTGTTAGTATATCCTTTGTTATTTGTCTTTAATGCATGATTCTTCTTCTAAAACTTTATTTTATGAGTTAGGATTCATATGAATCTAGTTTCATACAAAAATATGAAGTTTTGAGGCATTAACCAATTTATTAAAGTTAAGTGTGCAATCTGTCAGCTAATGACAGAATTGTGCATTCAACTGGAAATTCTAGAAAACACTTAGTAGAACTCCTTAAATGAGTGATTTACTAACATGGTGTAATCTGTTTTACCGGTTGTGACATAATGTTTTGCATAAACTATTTGAACCCTTTTTACATCTCCATAAAGCATGAAATTTGGTCAAAATGACCATAACTCAGTGATTTATCACATATAAAAAGATGGGGAATTTTGTCATTTTGGATGTTACATTAATTTGATCATTTTTTAGAACTTATAGTTTCTCCCAGAAAGTGAAATTTTGAAATTGTTTGATTTCATGAATTTTGATCACTTGAAAGGCTATAACATTACATTTTCGGTATAAATTATCAAATTAAAGAGCATATGTGCATTATGTATAACGGGACTATAGATAATCAAGTTGGACATATAAGGACTTATAAGCATTCTCATAGTAATCGTTAGTCATATAAGTGGTCATTTGGGTACTTTGTTTTGATAGGAAAGCATTAGGCCGTCAAGCGGACGTCTCGTGTATATAATTGGAAGCATTTGCTATAAGGTGAGTATTCACAGCCCCTCTTTTAATGTTTTATATGTTTTGGGGTGAAAAGCATGTTTAAAGTTGAATAATGATGATTTATGTAAAAGAATGTTAAATTGTTGATATGAGCACTAAGGCATGTACACTAGTAGTTTGTATTTGAGTAAAATGTAACATAAAAGTTTGTACACTACTATTAACTCAAGTGAGGAGCCGAGGGTATTTGTGGATAGCGCCATTTGGACGGACAATCCCACCTAAAAACCGACAAAGTAGGGGTGTGGATAGCAATCCCACCTAGAACCTACAGGTAGGGGTGCACTATACCTATAAAAACGAAGGTTCTACATATGTGGGGTTTTAGTCCCACCACTAAGGTAGAATTATAAAAAAATATTTTTTGTGTGGTCGAAAGGTTTAGTGGTGGCTCGATACTTGCTATGAACTAGAGTACATTATGCCTTGACAGGTTTCTCAATACAAGGATTAATTAAATGCTCATAAATTTCACTATTTATACATGATGTGAACGTTCGTTCCACAAGAATTGAAAACTGCATAAAAACTGTTTTGTGCATATGAAAACCTGTGAACTCACCAACTCTTGTAGTTGACCTTGTTTTTATCATGCTTTTCAGGAGTAAGAAAAGATTAACCAAAACGTTTGTTATGTGGGCGCGTCAACATCAATCATGATTATATTTGAAACTGTTTAGTTGAAACACTTGGTTTACTTTTTTTTGTTAGAACTTTTGAGTTGATACGATGTGAATTTTGAACTTAAACTATTATGTACTTGAATGGATGGTTGGTGTTGTTTTAATCCTATTGTTATGAAATCTTGAGCTATCACGCCTCGTGTTTCCGCTTTAGCGGGGTGTGACAAGATGAAAGAAAGAATACAGAAGGTATAGACTAGAAGGAAGCATGCATAAAGATGAAGAAGATATCTTCATCTATTTATACCCGCTTGCATTTAATGCAAAGCAAAAGGTACATGTCACGTGTCAAGCTTGGATAAGAAACTTGTCCTTGTAAATAAGACAACCATGCTTTTGGCCGAATATGAACAGTACCATATCAGATATGATGGGGACATAAGAGACAAGTCGTATGTCCTTTTCTGACATGGTTCTAGGTTTGACTTTTGAGCATCGAGGATAGATCAAACTTTAATCTTGTAGAGGAAGCTTCATTTGATCGCTGACACTGAAATGTTCAAGGGTGAACTTCAGTGTTGCTGAGGCTTCACAAGACTTCACACTTTGAGTAGATAATCGCTGCTATCGCTGAACCGCTTCAGGTCACTTAGCTGATTATCTCTTTCTTCAGCTTTGGTCTTCGACTGTTGCTGAATGGTCTTCTTGTGTGATAGCTGATCTTCAGGTCTTCAGAGATAAGCTTGTTGATCCTTGATCTTCAGCAATCGCTGATAGCAATCTGCGTATGCTATCGCTGAATTTGAACAGAAGCTTATCTAAGGAATTTCACTAAGTATAGTAAAGGAATCATATTCAAATCACTGAGAGGAGTTATGATCAACAACCTCCCCCTATTTGATTATGATTAAGCAACATAGGAAATTGCTTTTAAAAGATTAGCAGGGACTTATAAAATTTAAAATAAATTTACTAAGTACTAATCTATAAGATCTTTTTCAACTAATCTATTATCTGAATGGAGTTTCATTTATAAGGATATGAAATCACAATTTTTACAAGTAGAAGAGCTTAAAGTACATTCACTGATTGAACTTTCAGAGTGAAGGTTCAGTGAGCTAAGAAAAGTTAAGAAGATAGAACTCTTATGTTCATTGTCCCTTTTTACTTTTTTCAGGGATCTTTTCAGTACGAGATGGAGTAAAGTACTCGAGTGTATTTCATTGATCATAATCTGAAGATATTACATAGAAATGAAATTACAATCATTAAAGTGAAAGTACATTTACACTAAAGAAAATATTACAAAGGAATAAAAAGCTACTACCAATTAGAGAGGCTCACATTTCTTCTTTGTAACTCATGTTCAAAAAGCTTCTTCTTTCTGAAGAGACGAAGCTGTCTTTCATTATCCAAGAAAATCATGCCCAATTCAGGGAGCGAGATGACTTCACTTTCATCATATAATCAATTTGTAGGAAGAGAGGTATCCAACATAGATATATCAGGGAGCGTCATATGACTGATGATGCTTTCAAGACCAAATTTGACACTATGTTCATTTCTTAAGCTTGGGCCTTCTTCAGAGGTTGATCTTCTTTTCTTAGATGATTCAGGGAGAGAGGGAACTTGTACATGTTGTGACATTCTCTGCAGCAACTGATTCAGCTCATCTTCTACCACATTCTTGAACTTGGATTTGGAACCCTGAATGGCATCTCTGATTTCGAGCCATTCAGTGTATCCATATAACCTTAAGAATTTCTCTTCTTCTCTCTCTGTTCTGGATGGCCTTGTCATTCTTACATATACCTTTGGACCACCTCTGTTGGAGTGTCGCCCTTGAATAGTTGCGTGAATGATTTTGGAATCAGATCTTTGAAAGTTCAGCATCTCTGTGCACCAATCCAGTTCTTTGTCTTTCTGAGTTGTGGCTTCAGTGGTTAGTGGAGTGAGAATATTCTGTTGAGCGAGAATGGGATCTACATTCAGGTTTTCTTGTACAAGTTCTTTCTGAGCCAGAGCTGCAGCGAGCCGTTCGCTCTTTTCTAATTGTTTTTTTGCTGCTTTATCTCTTGCTGAGTCTTCCCTGAGAATCTTCCTTGCTAAAGCAAGATCATTCTCAGTTTGCTTTATTTCTTCATCTCTGATCCTCTGAGCTTCCATAGCTTGTTCTCTCTCTTCCTTGGATAAAAAGTAGAATTCATCTAGCATCCTGATTGGTACAGCGTTTATTGGGTCTTCATAGGGTACCCTTATTATTTTGGATTCAAATTCCCTTAGGAATTTTATTCGCCTTTCTTCCTCTTCAAGCTCGCTTATAATCTTCTTCTGAACGCGACGTCGAGGAATGAGGCCTTTTTCTTCCTCAGAGTCAGTTTCAACTATGTACATAAACTGCTCTTTAGAAGAAGGTTCCCTCCTTATGGATGAGTCCTTTGGGGGACAGGGATCACTAAGGGAAGGAGACAGAGGAGATTTATCAGAGAAAGGGTTTGAAGGAGGAAGGGTTATATACGGGGATTCAGAGAGAGGAGTAATATAAGGGATAAGCTGAAGTGATACCTTATCAGCAGTCTCCCCCTCTGATATAGGGATGGTGGCCTCAAGATCGACCACTCTGGCTGAAGGTCCAGCTCTGTCCCCCAAGGGCTCTAGCTGAGATGTGCTTGGTCTGGATAATCTGAAATGCTCCATTGCAAATCCTAAGTCATCATCATCATCATCATCTCCAAAGTGAGGGATGAGTTCCTCTTCTTCTTCTTCTTCATCATCACCAACAAACCTTGCAGATGGTTCTGGTCTCTGAATGTAAGGAGAGATCCTTTCATTTAAACCGTCGAATGTGCTCGCCGATAAGTTCGTCAGCGAACTCTTTGGACACCTTCTCCCCCTCAATGTTATCATGGGGCAGAATATGGACCATCAGAGTGCGAACATTCGTGTGCACGGCCTCAAGCATGGTCCGATCAGTAGCAGCAAAGGAGGGACCAGTCCCACTGAGCCTTGAGAGAGCCTGCATTATGTCAGACTGAGTCTTTTGAATAGACTCGAGAACAGTGGCCTGAGCATCAACCTTTTGCTCAATGTTGATGAGGGATTGGTGAAGATCCTTGTGGTCGTCCTTCAGAGTCTGAACATCAGACACCAAGTTGCTGACGTTCGTCTTCATTCCTGGAGTGCCAGCGACCTGCCAGAAGATCAACTCCGTAGAAGTTTGCAGTGTGTCCAGCCTGGCTCTGGTGAGAGCACACTCATTGACCAGATGGTCAATGGCAGGGAATGTGGGAGCAGGCAGGGACACAGGAGGCAACTCAGTGACCTTGGGAGGAAGCTTAGGGGCAAGGTGCTCCATCTTGACATCCCTGAGCTTTTTGGCACTGGGAGGGCGCTGAGGAGACTTCATCGTTGTTTTTGAAGTGGTGGTGGTGGTCGCTGTCGTCGTAGTGGCAGCAGCTGATGACATTAACAAAGAGGCGAGAAAAGAATCCGGATCAAATGATGGATGAAAAGTATCATTATTTTCCTTGAGAATATCATGAGGATTACTCTCAGGGACTACTTTTGCAGAGGTAGTGTCCTGAGGATCACTGACCAGTGTCTTAGAGTATCTGAAAGAGATACTCTGAGGTCCTTTTAAATTGGCTTTCCAAAACTCAGATTGCCTAAACAATTTTGAGGTTTGGACTGCGTGCATTTCAGCATTATTAGAGATAGGGACAACTATCACTGAGTCACTTGCTGATGTGAGGACGAAAGAAGTAGAGATGGAAGAGGTAGAGAGGGCATTGAAAGTAATACCTGATCCAGCTTCAGCAGAGCTGGCTATAACACCTTCAGAGACCTTAGTCCCTGATGGTGGTGGTAGTGCTGAAGAAGCTTCAACGGCAGCAGAAACCGTTGGAGTGGCTGTGGATGAGGGTGGTGATTGTAGTACACCAAAATAAGAGAATATGGTCTGTTGAGAGACCACCTTCTTAGGTTTCTTTGAGGCGATGGCCTTCTTATGACCATCGGTGGGGGTTTTCCTCTTTGCAGCAGTAGTGCCTTGGGTACTCACTGAGGGGATGGGCAGCGAGGAGGTCACTAAAAGAGGTGCTTCTATAATTTGTAGCATATAGGGAGTGAGAGGAGCATCACCTGGACGTTCTTCCAGGTCTAGGGACTTCTTCCCTACCATTGAGAAGGCAAAGTCACCGACTTTCGGGTAGCTCTCCCCGAAAGCCTCTTCAAGGATGGTGGAGAAGAAACGAGGGTAAGGGATTACAGGATGTCTGGTGGAGGCGTTGAGGCGGCTGCACATATCGTTGAAGATGTAGTCAGCGTAGTTCAGAGGATGACCCGTGCAGAAAGAGAAGGCAAGGTCTTGAAAATGTTTGCTCGCCTGATCGTGGGAGCCAACCTTGGACCCTAGGCACTGAATGACCTGGGTGAAAATATACTGCCAGCGAGCAGGGAGTCGCTTCTTTTCCAGCTTTGAACCCACCGTCTTCACCAAGGGGTTCTCCCATTTGTAGCCAATGGATTCCAAGAAAGCATCAATCTACTACTTTGTTGGTTCAGCATCCCATTGCTCATTCTTGCTGAGGGAGTCTTAGCGCCTTGCATACGAACCCCGCTGAGAACGCGAAGAAGCCAAGATCAGGGATGGTGAAGGAAATAGCTTGAAGAACAGTGCCTTTGTCGGTTTTCAGAGTGGTACATTGCGCCGTGGACCAGAGAGCCTGAAGGTGAGAGGCAATGCCCACTGGGTTGTGGACGAAGGCATACATCAGAGGGCACGCCTTGAGGAAGGTTGCAGCGTCCTTGAACTGAGGGCGTTCAGAGGGAATGTCCACCAATACAATGTAATTACATGGCTTGAAAGTTGACTTTTCCAGCTCAAATTGACAGGTTGGTGCGGCGACCAACTGGTTAGCAGCAGCAGTTTCAGCGATGTTGGAAGCAGAGGGCATTTCTGTAGGAAAAATGGCAACACCGAAGAGATAAATCATGGGTTTAATACATGAATGTATAAACCAGAGTGTTGTTATAAAAAGTACCGAATATAAGAGCAAAGAAACAAGTATTTTGATGAACAATATCAACATGCTTGTTGGCAATAAAAAATTTAAAGGTAAATTAAAAAAAATGATAAAAAAAATTCTGTTCTGAGAACAGGGTTTTGAAAGTGAAAAAGCTTTTCACTTTTAAAAACAAGATTTTATTGATTTTAAGAATGAAAAAAGATAAGAAAGGTGAAACAAGTTGTTTCCAGTTCTTGATATAAGGTTTAGATCAAACCTTAAACGTGTGAAGGAGAAAAATGCACAAGTGCGTGTTCTTGGTGTTCTTGGAGAAAGCTTGAAGAATCGAGGTTTTCCTTTGCCTTTAGGGAAGTTATGAAAGCGGAAGGAACAAAGTAAGGCAAAAAGAATGCTTAAATAGCATGAGGAGAGAGAAAGAGAGGATTGCTAAACAACGGTTTTAGCTTTTCTTTTAAAAATGATGACCTAGCGCACGTTCCAAGAAAGGAGATGGAATGGATACGTCGTGGTCCGTCGTGTGTCAGAAAAAGGTCTAACGTGTCCTTTTCTTTTATTTTTCAAAGATTATAATGATGGTTATCCATAACGAAGGTTTATCATTAATAATTTTAGAAAAATCTTCATCACTAATAATAAAGGATTGTCAGTGAGGAGTTTTAAATAAGAGAGACATTCTTTGTTGAGAAAGGATAACAAAGAGTGTTAAGAGATTAGAAGATCCATGTGGAGTAGCCGAAGAGGAGTGGTCACTGAAGAAACTTGCTTTGACCTGAAGGAGGCTTTTGTCAGCTTTCCCTTCTCACACGCTGAACAAAGAGATTCCTTTGTAAATGTGTGATTAGGGAGGTCTCTGACTAAGTCTTTTTGAGACAACTCATTTATTGTCTTAAAGTTGAGATAAGAAAGTATTTTATGCCATAACCAGTTTATGTCTGTGGATGTTTTAGAGATGAAGCACACGTTCTCAGAGTGAGAACTATTCATGTTTATGACATATACGTTTTCAACTCTTTTGCCAGAGAGGGCAAGCTTATCATTTCCGTTAGTGACAGCACATCTATTCTTTAGGAATAGAACTTTGAAGTCTTTGTCACACAACTGACTAATGCTCAAGAGATTGTGCTTTAGTCCCTCAGCGTAAGCAACACGAGAAAAATATGTGGCTCCATTGCACAGAATTCCATATCCTTTAGTGTATCCTTTTCCATTTCCACCAAAGGTCACTGATGGACCAGCTTCTTCTTTGTAGTCCGAGAGCAGATACCTTTGGCACTCTGCATACAATAAAGATTAATTGTTTAAAGGTACCCATATTACTATGGGTCCTGCTTGGTTAGATACAGGATTGGCGGATCTACTACTAGCTAAAGAACTCTCTTCAGTGGATATCTTCACCTTAGTTGGTTTAGCAACTTTGGTGGATTTTACTCTCGCTGATTTATCAGCTTGAGCTACTTTCTTTCCATGAGCTAGTTTATCAGCTTTAGTAGCATTAGGACACTTGCTTGCAATGTGGGTTGTTTCACCACAGTGAAAGCATTTCCTATACTTAAAAGATTTGGAGATAAGAGAGGGAGCAGGAAGTTTCTCAGGGATAGGTCTAAGAATTCCTTTATCCATTGTCCTTGGAGGTATTATAACCTTGTCAGGGGTAGGAGTGAGATCGATTTTAATCTTGGAGTTGGTCTCTGAGAATAATCAGGGACCTTCTTCCCAGATTTAAAAATTTTCTCAGAGGGCTTCTTGTTCTTATCTAGAGTTTTCTTATTCTTAGGAACATGGTCAAGAAACTTGTTTTTGATCACCTTCTTAGAATAATCTACAGGAATCTTCTCTTTAGGGAAAGATGAAGTAGAAGTTGAAGAAGAAGGATCAGGGATAGAAGAGACAAACATTCCAAACTTGAGCATGGAACGATCATTCTCTGATTCTTCCTTTTCAGGGTTATAGCCTAACCCACTTCTCACTTTCATAGGTATTTGGGCATTGGTAATCTCATTGACTTTATCAGAAGCCTTTACACCATCCTTCGATGGTTGCCTTTTCAGACTTGAGATCAGCGATAGCCTTTTCCCTATCAGCGATAGCTTGTTGTTTCTCAATGCTTATTGTTTGATTTGCAAAAACTTGGTCTTTGAGAGAATCCTCAAGTTTGGAAAGCTCTTTGATTCTTATGTGGCAATTTTTTAATTGTTCAGACAAGTCAGTGTTAATATTCTCAGCTTTTATCTTTACATTCAAAGCGTTGTAAAAATCATAAGTCATTGCATCAAGAGACGACAAGTTATCTTTTTTAGAGAGTAAGGAGTCAGAGGGAATGTTTACCTGAGTAGACGGAGACTCAGAGGAAGAAGTTTTAGAGACTTCTTCAGCATCCTCTATTCTTGCCATTAGACAGAGAAATGCGAGATCTTCTTCATCTGAACCAGACTATTTAGAGGTCTTGGCCCAGTCATCTTCAGCATCCTAGTCAACTTCTTCAGCGACAAGGCCTTTCCCTTTTTGCTGGTTTTTCTTCATATCTCTGTATTTGTTTTTCATTTTCAAATACTTCTCCTGTTTATCAGAGGTATGGGAGGTAGTGGGAGCAGCAACTTTCTTCGACCTGCATTCACTTGCAAAATGGCCCTTTCTCTGACAATTAAAACAGATAGCTGAGGCTTTTTCAGCGGGCAACGTTTTCTGTTTTTCAGAGTCAGAGAGGTTAGAAGATTTTCGAAAATTCTCTTTCTAGCAAATCTTTTAAAGTCGTTGGTTAAAAGAGCTAGAGAGTTATCAAACTAAGAGATGTCAGCATTAGTGAGGTGATCTTCTGAATCAGTTTGACCTAATTCAGTTATGGAGGTGATAGTAGAAGAAGAACCATTTTTAGAAGAAGTTCCTTCAGAAGTCACAAGTGCTAAAGAAGTACTTTTAGCACCTTTGAGTTCGTTAAGAAGGTTTTTCCTTAGAAGCTGAGATTGTTTCTCATTTAAGAGCATACAATATAATGCACTTAAAGACAAAGTTTCAAGATTCATTGACAGTTTTATACATGTTGTGTACACTGCCCATTGATCGGGCAATGCCTCCATGATTTTTTTCAGAATTTCAGCGTTTGAATATATTCTATCGACTGATTTAAGATCAATCAACAGACAGTTAAATCTCTGGTGAATTTGAGAGAGAGATTCACCCTTTTGATACATAAAGCTCTCGTATTTTCATACAAGGTTTATGCATCTAGTTACTTTAACCTGAGAAGTTCTTTCATATTGGATACATAGAGTATCCCACATGGCTTTTGAAGTTCTCATTTTCATTACAGAATGATATACTTCATCAGGAAAAGACATTGCTATTATAGATCGTGCTTTCGCATCAATAGCAACTTCTTTCTTGTCTTCCTCAGTCCATCGATCTGGAGTTTTTACAATACTCCTTTCAGCGACGGCTAGGGTAGTAGCAGTGGCAGGTACAGCTGCTACTATGGTTGTAGGAATGAAAGGTCCGTTTTCTACATAGTATGGGATCTTAGGATCAGATCCCTCTAGAAAAAGTGACATTCTTTCTTTCCATAAAGGGAAATTATCATGGCTGAACCTTGGAGGTTTAGCTAAAGATCCGTTATCGTTGTAGTTTGTATTAGGGTTTGTCATTTTAAAATATGATCTAAAGAAGAATATTTTAAAGAGAAAGATAACAACACTGCTCTGATACCACTTGTTGGTCCCAAAAAGAATCTACAAGAGTTAAATATTAAGTAAACAGTTTGTAGAAGGGGGGGGGGGTTGAATACAAACACACAGATTTTAGTTTTTAAATGAGTTTATTGAAAATAAACAAATTTACGGTTACAAGCGGATTTAGAACAAGTTAAAAACCTATTCTATTATAACTAAAGAATCACACAGTTTGACGCACAAGAAGATGAAAGAAAGAATACAGAAGGTATAGCCTAGAAGGAAGCATGCATAAAGATGAAGAAGATATCTTCATCTATTTATATTCGCTTGCATTTAATGCAAAGCAAAAGGTACATGTCACGTGTCAAGCTTGGATAGGAAGCTTGTCCTTGTAAATAAGACAACCATGCTTTTGGCCGAATATGAAAAGTACCATATCAGATATGATTGGGACATAAGAGACAAGTCGTATGTCCTTTTCTGACATGGTTCTAGGTTTGACTTTTGTGCATCGAGGATAAGATCAAACTTTAATCTTGCAGAGGAAGCTTCATTTGATCGCTGACACTGAATGTTCAAGGATGAACTTTAGTGTTGCTGAGGCTTCACAAGACTTCACACTTTGAGTAGATAATCGTTGCTATCGCTGAACCGCTTTAGGTCACTTAGCTGATTATCTCTTTCTTCAGCTTTGGTCTTCGACTATCGCTTAATGGTCTTCTTGTGTGATAGCTGATCTTTAGGTCTTTAGAGATAAGCTTGTTGATCCTTGATCTTCAGCGATCGCTGATAGCAATCAGCGTATGCTATCGCTGAATTTGAACAGAAGCTTATCTAAGGAATTTCACTAAGTATAGTAAAGGAATCATATTCAAATCACTGAGAGGAGTTATGATCAACACCTTCTCTTGAAGAGCAGTTTATGTACATAGTAGAAACTGACTCTGAAGAAGAAGAGGGCCTTATTCTCAGGCGTCGCGTTCAAAAGCCGATCATAAGCGAGCCTGAAGAAGAAGAAGAAAGGTGAATAAAATTCCTTAGGGAATTCAAAGCAAGAAGAATAAGGGTTCCTCAAGCTGAACCCATAGACGCTGTACCAATAAGGTTAGTAGATGAATTATACTTTCTGTCTAAGGAAGAGAGAGAACAAGCATTGGAAGCACAACGTATCAGGGATAAGAAGACAAAGAAAACTGAGAATGATCTTGTTTTAGCAAGGAAATTACTCAGGGAAGACTCTGCTAGAGTCAAGGCGGCCAAGGAACAATTGAAAAAGAGTGAAAGGGTCGTTGAAGCTCTTGCACAAAAACAACTTGCACAGGAAAACTTGAACGTAGATCCGATCCTCGCTCAACAAAAGATTCTAAGTGCACTATCCGCTGAAGCCACAATTCAGAGAGATAAAGAGCTTGACTGGTGCACTGATAGACTGAAATTTCGAAGATCTGAAGCAAAAATCATTCATGCAACTATTCAACGGTGGCACTCCAATAGAGGGGGTCCAAAGGTATATGTAAGAATGACAAGGACAAGCAGAACTGAGAGAGAAGAAGCCAAGTTCTTAAGGATTTATGGATACACTGAATGGTTAGAAATCAGAGATGCCATTCAGGATTCCAAATCCAAATTCAAGGATGTGGTGGAAAAAGCACTGGATCAGTTGCGGCATAGGATGTCAAAACACGTGCAAGTCCCCCCTCTCCCCGAGTCATCAAAGAAAAGAAGGTCAACTGCTGAAGGAGGTTCAAGCTCTAAAAATTAGCATGAAACCAAATTCTATTATCATAGCATTCTAGGTCATCTTGAAATCCCTGATATTTCAATGCTACATACCTCTCTCCCTCAAGATCGAAGACACGAAGAAGATGAAATCATCTCACTACCTGAACCTGGTATGGTATTCTTGGATAATGAAGGGTTCTTAGGACTTTTCAGAAACCAAGAAATTTGCAAGGCCTCATCCTCTCTCATAAAGATCATGCTATGGCGCTGTTGGTCAGATACCCCTCTGATGAATCAACAGAAAATGCTTTATGAGAATGAACTACAAAGAAGAAACGAGAACATCTATGATTAGTCATAGGTTTTCTATTTCCTTTGTAATGTTTCTTCAGTGTACAAGTACTTTACTTTTATTGTTGTAATTTCATTTCCTTGTAATTTCTTCAGATTATAGTTAATGAAATTCAATCAGAGTACTTTACTCCATCTATGTACTGAAAAGATCCCTGAAACGACTAAAAGGGACAATGAACATAAGAGTTCTATTTTCTTTAAACAATATTTTACTCACTGATTTTTCTTAACTCCTTGCTAGTCTCTTAAAAGCAATTTTCCTATGTTGCTTAATCATAATCAAATAGGGGGAGATTGTTGATCGTAAATCCTCTCAATGATTTGAATATGATTCCTTTTATATACTTAGTGAAATTCCATAGTATAAGCTTCTGTTCATATTCCGCGACAGCATACGCTGATTACCATTAGCGATCGCTGAAGATCAAGGAACAACAAGCTTATCTCTGAAGACCTGAAGATCAGCTATCCCACCATAAGACCACTTAGTGAAAGTCGAAGACCCTGGCTTAAGAAAGAGATAATCAGCTAAGTGAACTGAAACGGTTCAACGATAGCAGCGATTATCTAATCAAAGTGTGAAGACTTGTGAAGCCTCAGCGATACTGAAGTTCATCATTGAAGATTCAGTATCAGCGATCAAATGAAGCTTCATTTACAAGATTAAAGATTGATCTTATCCTCGATGCACAAAAGTCAAACCTAATACCTTGTTAGAAAAGGACGTACGAATTGTCTCTTATGTCCCCATCATATCTGATACGGTACACTTCATATTTGGCCAAAAGCATGGCTGTCTTATTAGCAAGGACAAGCTTCCAATCGAAATTTGACACGTGACATATACCTTTTGTCATGAATTAAATGCAAACGGGTATAAATAAGATGAAGATATCTTCTTCATCTTAATGCATGCTTCTTTCTAACCTAAACCCTCTTTATTTTTTCTTCCTTCTTCTTGTGCATCAAACTTAGTGTTCCATAGTTACAATTGAATAGCTTTTAAACTTGTTCTTATTCCGCTTGTAACTATAAATTTGTTTATGATATATAAACTAATTTAAAAACCAAAATCTGTGTGTTTGTATTCAACCCCCCCTCCCTTCTACAAACTGTTTACTTTTTATTGATCTCTTGTAGACCCTTTAGGGGCCCACATGAAAACCCCGATCCAAAACCTAAGGACACCGGATGTCGACTCCCACTACCTCCGCCAACCGCGGTGGACTCCGGGACACCGTCTTTGATTCCTTCGGTCTTCCTATTACAAAAAATATGCTAGGCTAACACAACCTAACTATTACATTACATTGAAATCGGAAATGATACGCAGATCACAAAACATACAACCCATGAATTAAATACATTTTAATTTAACCAACAGGAAAAAATAAAACAACCACGGGTCTTGTGCTTAAATCGAATCCATCATGGCAAACAACCAAATCAACCAAACGGGCTTGGGTCCAACTAAACATAATTAACAAGCCCAACGAATCAATCAAAATAGGTTAAAGCCCAATTAGGCCTAAATGGCCTAAACCGTGAAACCCTAAAAGCCCAATTAACAAAAAGGGAAAAACCACCAAAACAACCGGAAACGCTCCAACCAAAAGTGGTCGTCGACGGTGGAGGCACACGACAGCGGCGGCGCACGGCGGCACGACCGACGACGCACAACGGCGGCGGCGGTGGTGCACGGCGGCGATGGTGGTGGTTCCTGGTTTCACGTGTTCAACCAATTTTCCATTGATTCTCACCCTAAAGTCATTGTAACGGGGATCTGATACCACTATAGGGTTTTAAGGCCGGGATCAAAATAAACATGAAGCGGAAAAACAATAACCGGTAAAACCTAGATAGCCCGGATCCGTTACTAACAACTTTAAGGATTAAACACAACCATAGGGGGTTTAGAACAATACCTCAATGGTTTGGATTGGTTGATTAGGATCAAGCGTTAGGAATCAAAATAGATTCCCTCTAGCGGTATCCACACGAATGTGAATCCGATCACGTACGATTGCTAGCCCGAATACCCAAAGAATACCAAGAAATCGATTCTTGGTGTTTGTGTGTGTGTTTGTCGATTTCCAGAGAGGAGATGAGAGGAGGAGAGAAACTTTTTAGGTTTCTCAATTGTATTGTGTTGTTATGATATAAGTAATAAGGTAACATGCCTAAATATAGGTTTCCTCTATTCTCGGACCGACTCAATTAAGCTCGCAAGGCTTAGTTGACATAATTAAAACTTTCCATGTCTTAATTAATTAATTAATTATTAACTTAATAATTAATTAACCAATTGGGCTTAAGTAAACTTTACTTCACCTTTTGAGCTTTTAAATAAAACATTATTTTAGACCCGATGGACTTTTATGTATAATTATTAACATAATAATTATTCCAATGTAATTATTAACTTCATAATTAATCTACATAATTAACATAATTATATTTCACACACTTTAATTATTATTCTACTTGAATAATAATTCTACATTTTACAATTTGTAACTTTGTCGGGTTATAACCAACTTGGTTAATTCGTGATCTACACACTCGTATGTGTGTGATCCTCTAGGTTTATCTGACGTCAGCAGTGTTTTCATATGACGTGAGCACATAAGATCCTACAAATCTAAAACTAAAGTTGGAGCTGAAAAGGTTGTGACCAAGGAAGTTGTTCAGAAGGAAGAGAATGAACCTGCAAGATGCTTTAATTGTGGAAAACCATTTTGCTAGACAATGCAAAATGCCCAAGGTTAAAAATTCTAGATATTATGAGAAAAAGAATCTGTTAGCCAAGAAGAAGGAAGTCAAGCCTACTCTAATTACAAAGTATGAAGATGATTGGCTTAATTGGAGTGATGAAGAGTATGATGAAGATGTTGCTCACTTTGCAGCAAATTGTTCCATGTGCCAAATGGATCCAGAAGCTACACATGACCATGATTCTGAGGTACATAACTCTTCTGAACCTTCTTCTAATCTCTTTCTGAAAATAACAGGCAAGATCAGATTGTAAAAATGACTTCTCAATTTGAATCCTTAAGAAACAGAATAAAAGGAGAAATAACTTTAGCTAATAAATTCAGAGAAGAAAGTCAGATTTATAAACTAAATTGTCAAAATGCTGAAGAACAACTTGATAAACTTTCTGAGGGTAAATCTATTTTAAAAGAAAAATTGGATACTCTGCAAAAAGATATTCATAATGAGAAAATCTGAAATAGATGTCTTAAATGTTAAAATGAACTATCTGAACAAGGAAAGAATTGAATTGTATGAAAAGATTAAAGAATTAGAAGATTTAAATTTCAAAAGAGGTCAAACAAAACAAACTTTAAATATTCTGACAAGTCAGGCTCAGAATTCAAAATTTTATAACATAAAGGCAGGTTTGGGTTACAATGACAAGCCAAATGTTAAAAAAGGCACCTTCTAACTTTTACAATTTATCAGAAATGAAATTTTTTAATGAAGGTGTTAAAAATTACTTCTAAGCCTGTGGATCATTCTTTACCTGAAAGAATACCATTTGTAAAATCTGAAGTTCTGTTTTACAAATGATAAATCCAGAATTCTGAACATTCAAAAGTTAATATCAAGTCAGATGATTCAAAAATATTAACTTCTGAATCTAATTCTGAAGAAATTTCCGAAAGAAAGTCTTAAATGACAACTCAAAAATTTTTAGAAGAAACTTCCGAGAAAGATTCTGAAGATATTTTTGACGTATATCATGATGGTAACTCAAAAGATACTTCTGATGAAATTTCTGAGGATCAGTTTGAAGAATTTTGATAGATCCCAAGTATCAATATGTAGAAAGAAAGTAAAGTATTAACAACAAATATAGCAAGGAAGTCGGATGTAATATTGACAGTGACAAGATTACACTTAGATATATCTTCACAGTGCAAAAGATCTAAGAATGTTAGTTATAACAAGCTAACTAACCTTCTATTTATATACAATAGGAAACACTGAAGCGACAGTACATAACATGACAGACCTATAGTATCTATACATATGTAAGGAGTAAGTTCATAAACACTTCTGAACATCTTCATAATACACTTCAGAAGTTCTTCAGAACATCATCAGAATATTCAGAACTTTTGAAGTACCACTTCAGAAGTTACGCCTTAGGCTTATCTTCACTTTAGTCACTCTAACTTTCAGCTTCTGAGCTTTCTTCTCAAAATTGGATAGACTTCAGAACGCAACCTCTTTTGAAGATATTTCTTTGACTTTATCAATCTCCACGTTAGTTTCAAAAGTTCAAATTGTAACCCAAGTAGTTCAGAATCTGTCTTACTTCTCCCAAGATAAGCTTTCTTTACTGCAACAACATGTTAATCCTTTTATGTGTCTCCTTTGCAAGTTTTCTGTATTCATTCCATTCAACATCATTAAAATTCTTCGGCCTTGATTTTTGTCTTTTTACCAACTTGTCACTTATAGCAAGTAGAGTTCCATTACATTATTTATGGATTTCTTCAAATCTGACAAATAACATCTGAGATTCAAATTTGCAAACAAATCCTGGAGAATGAACAATTAAATTGCCTTTCTTCAACTTTTCAATGCCTTGTAATTCAAAGTTAGGTCTGCTCAGATGTACATTATCATTTCCAAGTATATACGCCACTTGAAAATCAGTCTTTGAAGCCCAAATGAACTCTCTGTATATCCCATTCTTCAGGACTGGAAAAGTCTGTCTGAATTTGGCAATCACAATATGGAATGGATTAAGACTCTTGTAAACTCTGAATAAGTCTTTTAAGTGAACATTCTGAAAATCTGCTTCTGAAAAAGTAGATATTTCACCATTCTCTCTTTTAACAGTGAAATAGGCATACTTGTAGTTCATTTTTGACTTTATATCTGTTGTAATCACCTTAACAATTGGACTGTCTTTTCTTGCTTTATAAACTGGTATTTTTAACTTCTGAATGATATTAGAATACCATTGTTTCCAACCAGTTGTTTTCAATCCAACAATCAATGAAATTGAATTTTTGTTCATATTCCATGAATATTTCAGGATGAAAATATTCAAGAAATAGAGTATATGCATTTTCCTTAATTCTTTGAATTTGTAACTGCTCAGTTCCAGAAATTTGAGTAGTTGGACATCTTTCTTCTTCAACAGCTTCTGAGACTATTTCTTTTCCCTTGTCTTGCTTAGATCTTTCTTTTGACTATTCAAAAATGCCAGCTTCTGAACTTCTTATTGTCTGAGCTAATTGTCTAACTTCAGACTAAATGTTTTGCTCCTTGACAAGGACTTGGAAATCATATAAATTGCTCAAAATATACTCTGCGTCTCTAATGGTGTTTATCCTTGTGTGCCCAGCTAGCATACACTTTTTAATACATCCTCTAAAGTTAATCCTCTCCTTGATCAGATAAACTATTTCACTTTTGAGTTCAGAAGAACCAGTAATCCCATTTGTATATTCACACAAACAATTTAGAGTAGCTGTTGAGTATTTTGGAATATCAGAAACAATAAAAGTTCTTGATCCTTCAGCATTAAACAAAAACCAATCTCTAGACCGGTGAAAATAGTTGTAATGCCTTCTCTTTCCACATAAGCAGGTTCCAAAAGATAAACTTTATTTAACCTCTTCTCTAATGAAAGTTGGAAATCATTCTTTATCAGATTTCTGATATAAATCTCTAAAACTCTTCTAATTTCTTAAACAAGTTCTGAGTCTCCTCTTTTTATACAGAAACTCAAAAAAGAAAGTTTATCTTGTAACCTCAACTTGTACAGATCATACTGAGTAAATTCAGTTAGTGTACCATCTCTTCTTTCAGCTCCAATCCTTATTACCGATATATCATCTTTAATCATTCTTGATAAACTTCTGAAGGGTTTAATTGGTACAGTGTCATGCATCTCTTGAATTCGATGCCTTTGCAAAAAAGATTTCACTTTGGAAACATGATCTTCATACCATTCATCTTTGATAAAACTTTCCAGAGTTGCATTCTTCAACCTTCTTTTATACATATAACCATAAGTATCTTATAGAAAAATAGGTTCTTCCAAGATTGGCAGAGAAAACTTTGGAATAGTGATGCACTCCTTGAATTTTACAACAAACTCTCCAGCATACTTCATGAGAACTTCATCTGGAAAATCAACTTCAGCCATATGATCTAGATAAACAAACATAAATACATCTTCAGAAGTTGATTTATGAAAGCTTTGAAAATTGACAATCTTTCATCCAAGAATCTACACACCAGATTCCTTGGTGAACTCAACATTACATACTTTGTTAGACCCCATTTCAGAGAAGTATGAACCAGAAATGTGCAAGTACAAAAGATCAGAAGTTTAACTTCTGATCTCACTCATCAGAGACGCTAGAGAACGAAAGTATAGTTGGACTACAACAAGGGCATCATATGCTCTCTTGATGACATGGCTTGCACATGTTCCATGTATTTACCTTTACAACTGAATTTGTTAAACTCTTTAGCTTACATGTCAGTTTGTAATAGGATAGAACTTTAACTTCTAGCTTTTGTACATGTATAAATAGATTCATTTTCAAATGTAATTATTGTCGATCTGAAATATTATTTTGTAGAACTATTTGCACGTCTCATTCAAAGTATTGTAATCTTCTTCCAGGTTATTAATACAAATTACAAACTGTTCTCCATATCATTCTTACTGTTCATATCGATTAACTGTTGTTGTTCATAGATCTACGTTGCTTCCGCTTAAACTTTGATAATTAGATCTATTGATTAACTGTTTAGAAAGGGATCTGGGTTCGAACATACTTGTTACACACTAGTCTTGAAAACACACACTTAATGATTTAAAACTCCAATTAATCAGCTTTTAACTTCCAAAGTACGGAATATTAATTTTTAAACCAACCTCGGAAACTAAATACATACCAAAATTATAACTATTACAATAAGGTCGGGGACATATCGACCCGTATACTATTATGTATACAAAATATGCCAAAACATAACCACATATACCAAAAGTGTGATTGAACGTCTGGACCTTAACCCGAATCACATCAACTTGTTTTTCCCTTTATCAACGTCACCTAACTTTCCTGTAAAAATGATAAATAATCCACGAGTAAGCGATTGCTTGGTGAGCTAAATACATTAACATGGTTATATGGTGATCGTATGTGTGTGTGTGTGTATATATATATATATATATTTACTAGGATAACGTAATTTGAACCAACTAAAACCAATATAAAGCAAAGAAAACCAAATAAGCATACCGAACCCGAGACATGTGAGATATCAAATAAACCGACCAAAAATCCAAGAACCAAACATTGATTGACTGAATATCAACATACGAGCATAAGCCAAGTAAGTCAAGAGCATAATAAACGATTAATAAACAAGATTTATATATATATATTACCAAGTGCATTGAACGTATCCATGGTAAACTTCCAAAATATCCATATCTCTTATAACTTACATAACCATATGAGAATAATCAAGATATTAAGAGTCAATGCACCCACCCGCACTTCTCCTTCCGGGTACGTGCCAAATCATGTACTCATGCCCACCTCCTATCTACTCGGTAATCAGTACTACAAACCAGTATGTCTCACCCGTCCTCCGTCTCCTCGGGGCTGTCGACATACACCGATCTTCCTGGCATACTACACAAAGTAGTACCTGCACTCACGGTATTCCAAGAGACCAATAAAACATATACGAACGATTTATGGATCCGGGAAACGACCGACATTGCGGAACACCACACAGAACAAGAACCGACACCGAAAGAATATTCAAATGTCAAACCAAGACCAAATCATTTATATTCAGGTATAATACAAGGAAAACACACACATATATACAAGCATGTATATAAACAAGTAATATATTTAACGCACAGTGTTATCGGTAGTCAATCGGAAGTCAATTCGGAAGCTATGTCCCAATTTCGTTATCCCATATTTAGGTATCCTCCAAATACAACCAACAAGTTTCAAATGATCCCTGGAGTGAGTTCAACAAGTATCATGAGCTTTGGACAACAATTACTCAAGATAATACATTAACTAGTTAACTCCTTATTTGTATTTTCCATAATAGCTCTCTGTTTCTTCCTTATTTTACCCCACTTAATCTTCAAATCATCTAATAACTTCTAAATATGAAATATAGTAGACTTTCAATTCTTTCATATGGAACTGGCCTCATATTTTTAGGATTGTTTTTTGATTTTATATGAATTTTGCAACACAATGACTACATCGTCAAAATTCGGTTGATGATTGTACAAAGTGCACTTTTTACCCATCTTAAAGTTGTAATTAGATCATGGTACCTGAAAAATGAAATAAACTACACATTCCTACCTTTCAAATGCCTCTAGACTCACCCTTATACGAATTTTCTATGATTTTATACAATTTTTCTAAAACAAGGTAAAAACATTAACTTTCAAGTCTCAAAGTAGTCATTTGTATCATTCCAAGCTCAATTCCATACCATTTTGTACCAAATCCAAAAGTTTATCTTAAAATAGCATAATCTTCATAAAATATTCAGAAATCTAAGCTCTTTTCATCAAAATCATAATTTTGACATCTTTGACTTTGAAAAGTCAAACATTCATACTTTCATCCAACAAGTTCAACTAATTCTTGTAATTTTACCCATCATTTTTACTAATTAACAACATATACATCTTAATCTACTCAAAATACCAAGATATTAACAACTTCACACCAAACCCTAACCCTAATCCCCATTAAATGAAACAATACATTAACAAGACAAAGATAAGAGTTTATACGTTCAATTTCTTGTTTGATTCACCATAAATGGTGTTAAATCATATTCTATGTGTGTGAAATCACACCTCCATAACTCCAGAAGTTTATAGAAGTAAAATGGGGCAAAAATGGTGTAAAAATGGAGTTTTCTTCACTTAAAGTCGTGATTACCCGGTTTGGGCCGGGTTTGACCCGACTGGGTTGACCCATTTGACCATCAGACACTAAAAACATCATAATTTTTCGCTCGGACCTCCGTTTTCGATGAGGTTTTCGCCTATGTGTTCGTAACAAGATAATCTATAAGTTACAATAAAAAAATCCAGAAAAGATCTCCCAATAACAGCAGTTTTAGATATTTGTACGCGTTATGCTTTCCTTTGTAATTTTGTCGTTTTTGGTTTTGGGCTCGGAATCTCGTAAAACTTTTCCGACACCTCCAACAACTCCTAATAGGTCCAAAACTTAGTTCCAAAGCTTAACATCCCATAAAACACCCACCGTTTTTTGAGTGTCTGCACATGAGATACCGAAATAGCAACGTACTTTGTAAAACGTGGATAAAATGCAATTTACACGACTTATTCGACTTCCGACACTTCTAACACTTCATATTAACTTATTCAAAGGTATTCCAACCTTTACATCACCATTTAGCCCATTCGTTCAAGTTTTGGGTAGATTTTTCCCATTTAGGCACTCTAGTTACCTACCCAATTTCCATTAAACAATGTATTTTGTATTGTGAATCTTCACATCGTCTAATTAGGTCATTTGTAAGGTGTTAACACCAATATTACGTCTTACATCTCATTCCAACTATGAGTTCAACTTACTAATGGTTATGAGTTGCTTGCTCCATATGTGTTAATGAAACACCCTTCTGTCTAAAGATGGGTGAGTGGCTTGGGGGTTAACAAAAGTTACCATGGCTCACTAGCTTGTTCAATATTACCCACCAAAGAGTGTGAAGTAATAGATTATGTGGCTGCTCGGCTTGTAACAGCTAGTGCACAGGTTTTTTTTTTTACCTGTAATCTTCCCTCATCACTTCTTTTTCTCATAGATCTACTCTGTCTCTCATTTACATTTTTCCTCTATTCACTATGAGGTTGTTCCCTACCATGCACTTCCTCCCCTCTCTCACTATGAATCCTTGACCCCTCACCTTTCTCACCACTTTGGGTTGAATCTGGGGAAGAGATTGCTGGTTTAGGCAATCCCATAGATTCACAATACTCACTCACATACCTATTTTTAGGATTGACGTAAGATAATAATTCTGTTGGAAGAGGCACAACATTAGGGAATCTGAGCTTAGTACTTGGTGGTCTCAAATTGTCCATAGTAAATAAAGGAACAAATATTGCATTATCAAGTCTAGGAATTGATTCAACTGACCTCGTTGTGCCTTTAATAAAAATCTGAAGGATCCTTTGATATGGAATATAAGTATAGGAGGACTTCTTGGAGATAGCTGTCTTTAGTTCTACAAAAATTAGGGAAGCATAATCATAATGCTTGTTGTGAGCAATGCCATGAAAAATTATCCTTACATTTGTGGGAGCGGCCGGAGATTGATTGAAAAGGCGCAGCCCTGCGGCCCCCCTAGCCGCCTACCTACTCGTGTTCGTAGCTCGATCGGAGGAGGGTTGATCAAGACTTGAACTCTTATCAGATAAGCAAGTGTTGATGATTGTGAACAAGGAGTACCAAATAGGAGGTAAATTCTTTCTTCTGAATGAACTAAGTGCAGTTATGTTTTCTGAATAACCCAACTTCATTAAATCAGCAATGATCTCAGTGTTTGAAGGAATAGCATCAAATGTAGCTTTATCAACAACTACATTAGCTTTAGGAAGATTCAGAATACTCCTAATATCTGAAGCCACAAGAGAGAATCTATAACCATGAACTAGTGTCTTTTCATCAATCTCTGCATAGTACCACCACTTTGCAAATATTCTTCAGGAACCAGAAAAAATCTTGTAAGCATTACTTTAAATGGATGCTTCTTCAGTATTTCAATGAGAATATGTTGATCATCATTAAAGTCCGTCGATCGCAGATTTAGAGGACAATTGTTCTTTTTAATTTCACTTCGTTCAACCTCTAGGATAGATTGTTTGGTAAAGTTAGCACCATAAAGTGTATCACGAGGACTTCCAACTCTTGATTGAGACTCAGAAAGAACATCAATTGGTTTAGATTGATTTCCCCCAATTTCAGTGCTAGGGTTAAGGTTAGGGTTAGGATTTGAAGGTCCGACAAGATCCATTCCTTTGGTTGCAGTATCTTCAAGCATTGGATCATTATCCAAGAAGAATTCAATCGATCCTATCATGATTTTTTTGGGATGAGTCATCGTTGTTACGGAAGCACGAGTTGGAAGTTTGAATGGGTTGATCAACGTTTGAAGTCGACATTTTTGCGAAATTTGTTGAGTCTGAGAAAGTTTTAAGTTCAAAGAAAGCAGAAAACAACTTTCGGAGGGAAATTTCGCTAAAACAATGAAGAAGATGACGATGCCATTGATTTATGATGTGGAAGATATGAATAGGACACGTAGCAGAAAAGTAAGGAAAAAGTAATGATGATTAAGAGTATAATCATTGATTACAACAGTAACTTTGGATTACTGAACCGTTTTGCGACTTGATTAAGGCTTCTCGAATGAATTTAAAACACATGGCACTTGCTTGAATTAAAAAAAAACAACTTCTGAACGGGAAGTTCAGAACTTCTGAGAACATGTTCTGAAGTTGATGAAATGATTTAGAATGGCTTCAGAACGTGCAAATTCCTTTTAGAACTTGAATGATTTGACTTGTAATTCATGAAAAACATTTAAAATTACATACATCTGAATATATAAAACAATTTGGTATTTCGGAAGTAAGTTTGAACAATTTGTAAAACATGTAAATTTCTTCAGAAGTTTGTCCATACTTCTAAGATATGTAATTTTAAAATAAGTATCCATCTTTTCAGATCTTATATGAGATGTAATAAGAATCAATTAAAGCATCATGTATTAGTACCACTCCCCCTTGAATCATTAGTAATATATATATATATATATATATATGCCCCTTGAAAAATGCTATACATAGAAATGTAAAAAAAATTGTTGGTCCCGAAGGAGTCTACAAGAGTTCAATGATATAGAAACAATTTGTACAAGGTAGTAAACTTAAGCATCTCTGCTCCCAACAAAGACAGAGAGGGCCTTAAGCATCTAACTGCTGGAGAAGTGTTGACAGAACCTGAAGATGGCATTGTGTTTAAAAGACCATCGAAAAGAAGTTTCTTTAGGATCTCAGAGGCTCACAAATACCTTACAAGAGTTGTGGAAATTATCAAGAGTTATGCATCTCTTCAGACTGATGACAGAAGCAAAAGTAGAAGAGACAGAGACACAGCTAAAAGAATGGTTCAGAAACTCGACACAATTTTAAAGGTCAGGGAAATTACTGATCTGTTTCATAAGATTGTCACATCTCATTCTAATGCTCCCTTCTGATCCAATATACGAAGCCCTTTATCAAGAATTCAAACACACATACGAAGCCCTTTATCAAGAAATCAAATACTATTTACAAAGTGTTTGATGTTGCACCAACTGGAAGTGGGAAGACTATATGTGTAGAATTTGAAATTTTACGAAACCATCAGACAGGGTCTGATAGCGTCATGCGCGTTGTGTACATCGATCGTGTTAAAGCACTTGCCAAAGAGCGTTATAACGAATGGAAAAATAAATTCGGATATGGTGTGGATCTAAAGACTTGAAATTGTCTAAGGAAACAACAACATACTTGAAATTGTCTAAGGAAACAACAATATATTTGATATTGTCTAAGGAAACACCAACAGATATGAAATTGCCTAAGGAAACAACAACGGATTTGAAAGTACTTGAACGAAGTTACTATTTCCACATTCTGGACTTCATACTTAGGTGGAGATTGTTAGACTTCATTCAGTGGAAAGTATGAACCAGAATATCACAAGCATCGAAGATTAGAAGTTAAATCAGAAGTTCATCTCCTGACTTAAGTCATCACAGAGACGCCTAGAGACTTGAAGAACCTCTGGACTCAAACTGTAAAGTCACACGCGCTTGTGATGACGTGGCGATCACACTTTCCGTGCATCTCTATACGTAACCGATTTGGTTAACTAGTATAGCTGACGTGCCAGTTTCTGATAGGCTAGATCGTTGACTTTTCACTTTGTAATAGTATAAATAGTCTTATTCTTTCCTGTAATAGTTGACTAGTTGACGATCTCGGAGAGAAAAATCACACTTTTCATTCATACGTATTGTAATCAAGTTCAAGGTTATTAATACGACTTCCTGATTGTTCTTCAAATTTGTTCTTATTGTTTTTACTGCCTATCATTACTGTTTACTATCAATCATAGATCAATAACGCTTCCGCTTATATTTTAATTATATGATCTGTTGATTCGTTATTACAAAGGGATCTGGATTCCAACAAGAGCATTTAGGATCTTCTCTTGAGCGAGGATGGGATCTTCTCATAGTATTAAGTCAAATTCACTTGTTTCTTATACTTCATTTTTTTCCTTAAATCATAACCGCCCAGAAGCTTCTAGTCACTTTTGATGATTATATCAGAAGCGCTCAGAAGCCTCTGAACACCCGTGTTCTTAAATAAATTGTTCACGATTTATCCAAGTATAGTTAGAAAGGGAAGCTCAATTTGAAAAAGCAAGGGGGAGCAACATACTCAAATGTTAAGGGGGAGCACAAACATGCTATATCTAAGTGTTTGAGGGGGAGCACAGAGATGTGCAATATATGAAGATTCTTCGAAAACAAGTCTAACAAATGTTAGCTGTCTTCTGAACCTCTCTTTACTTGAAAGTTTTTGAGAATTTGTTACTTCTGAATAACTCTTGCCGTCAAGGTTAATAAGAAATCTCAAATTCAACTAAAACTTTTCTGAAAAAGACATTCTCATGACAAAAATCTTGGTCTCAAACTGTTTTATATGACCAAAAAGCCATTCTCTTATTATGTCTTTCTCTTGAAAAAAAAAATTCAGTAAGTTTCTTCTAAATTTAACTCTTGCCTCCAAGGTTAAATAAAATTTTCTTATTTTATTAAATTTCTTAAGAAATGCTATTTATAGAATTAAAAACTTTCATTTGGTACAAAACTCAATTACTTCTCCAAATGTCTGATTTTAATTTGATTTAAAAGGAAGCATTAATTACAATAATTATTCTTTTAATCCACATTTTTTGTTGATTAATTGATAATTTTGTTTAATTTTTCTTTTAAATTTTGGAGGGAATTTTCCAAATAGCACCCGGTTGTCATTACTAGCCCTTGAAAAACCTTTCAGTGCCCCGTCACATCCATACATGCGCCTGACATCAATTAATACATGCAAACGTTATTGCCACGTGTATTTAATTGTTCGACTGCATGAGGGCACGCCTGCTTGCTCACGTCAGCACCTACTAACCGTTTGCTTTTCCCCAAATCAAAACCCCTCGATCTCCAAAATCACTCGAGTTCAACCTCTCTCTCTAGTTATATAAACTAAAAAATAAAAGCTCATCGCTCTACTGCTCACCGTCTTCCTCCTCCGATTACCACCACTTTTTGATTACCTGCACTCTCAAGCTATCAAAACCCCAAAGTCTCTAATGGCAATCCCAACTGCAAACGTAAATGTGGAAGAAGTTGAAGGACAGTTGATCAATTCAACACCAGAAAGTGCCCCAATCGTCAAGCTTTCACTGAAAGCTAACAGTGTGCAAGTTCTTCTTGATCCAAATACGTATCAAGAAGAGTATAAGGTTGTTAATCCCATATTACAACAGATCTGATATAGAATGCTCAATGAATCCTCATTTTATTAAGAACTATAGAAAGCTTTACAAGGAAACACCACACTACACCTTTAGATGACTCTCATTTGTGGTGTTCAACTCTCTAACTAACTAACAGACTCTCTATATACACTACAATAGAATTGCTAAAGCTACATATATTTAAATCACAACCCAACTACATTAAGACACGTCGTCACAAACTCTATTAAGAAGTTATTCACAACTTCTGAACTGTCTTCAACTGTCTTCAGAACTTTTACTTCAGAACTTCTCTTTCTTCAGATGTTTATCAGAATCACTTCAGAACTTCTGTTCTGAACTTCAGAACTTCTCTTCTGAAGATGACTTTATTTAACTTTTCAGCACCAGTTCAGAACTTCTGGTTCTGAACTATTCATCTTCAGATTGTTTACTTTCCATTACAAAACATTCAAAACATAGTTCAAACTTTTGTTCTAACAAAGGTAATGATCGAGTTCCTGCAAAATCATTCACTGAACGGAACCCTAACCCTAAACAACTCAAATGTGCCTGAAATTTATGGTCAAGAGGTCTGGCAATCACTGTTTGTTGCGAATGAAGAAACTCTAATAGGAAATTTCAACCATCCCACTGAACCTGAAAACGCTGTCAAAATTCCCATCACAAGGAGGAAAATTGCCAAATACTTCCATTTTCCCATGCCCGTTATTGAAGTCGAAGGCCAGAAAGTACAAAATCCAGATCTGGAACACAATCCTACACCTAAAGCTCTACTTGCATTCATAAAGTTCTTGGGATACAATGAACCTCTTACCAAGCTGTCTGAATTCAAAAGGAAGCATTGCCTCCTTTGTGTAATGTACTTCTCTATTCTCAACAAGAGCATAACCTGCAAAATAGGCTCTCAAGATCAAGCTAGCAAGAACATCCTTACAATAATGTATGGCATGTATTTCAACAAACCTCTGGATTATGCCAGTTTAATTTTTCAAGAAATGAAGGTTGTTGTGCACACCAAAGTTTCCCATCAGAACCAGGGCAAACCTCTTCTAGCATTGATGTTTCCCTGGTTCCTCTCTCTCTGTTCACTTACCCTGCAATAGATGCTCTGAAAGCACCTTTCCTTCAACCGTTTTGCAAGATAATTGTTGGGTCACCGATGATTTGGTGATAAACCTTCTCTATTATTTGTTTGATATTTTACAGGTTCTTTTGAAGGTCTGAAATATGCTTCAAGTATTGGAAAATCAAAGACTATCCAATAAAGGGTTGTACATCAAAATGTGGAATTTTGGATGTACCAACTAACATTAATATTCAGATCACTTGCCGAAATCAAGATTGGGTCACCGATGTATTGGATCACCGATGGTACACATGGAGGTCACCGATGTTGTATTGGGTCACCGATACAGATGAGGTCACCGATTGTGTGCAATAGGGTCACCGATACAGATGAGGTCACCGATGGTATACATGGAGGTCACCGATGATGTATACATGGTCACCGAAAAATTGCAGTTGCCTATCTTTAAGGTTGTGATAACAAGTCACCAATACAAGGATGTACACTTCCAACACTTAGTGAAAAATGAGGTTCACCAAGCAATGTGTACACTTATCAATTCCAACCTTACAAGGCACTAACCGATGTAATACATGTTTTCATTTATCACTTAGCAATTTTCAGAGATAAGTTCTTGAGTCACAATAAATGCAAGATACGTGGGCAGCAAGAACGTGGGGACCAAACCTTAATTACGGACATTCTCTTTTATTTTTATAAAAGGGATCTTTGTCTTTTAGCTAAAAGGTTTGATGGGACTTCACAGAGCATGAAAAAAAGGAGATAAACTAATCTCACATTGCGTGCTACAAAGAATGGTTCAACCCTTATCCTAGTACAAAGGGAGTGGCCTCTTCTATTGTCCATTAGATATACTTCCAGCTAATGAATCCTTGACAGATGTCCACATGCATCCCATGCATGGACATTATAAAAGGAGATGAACTCTTTCCCATAAATCTCACGCTTTCAACAAATCCTCTGTGTGATAATTTGTTTGATTCCGACAATCCTGTGTGTTCTAACAGTTTTATTTTAACTTCCTTAGTGTACAAGTTAATTACTGTTATCATGTGTTTAGTTTGTTAGAATAGTGTGTCTATTCTTTCCGCAACAAATTCCTGTGTGTAAATTTTTAATATTTATATTAAAAAATTTAAAAAAGTAAAATTCTGTGTGTTTGTATTCAACCCCCCCCCCCCATCTACAAACCCTCACTTACATAGCCATCTCTATTTAGGGACTAACAATAACCACAATGGGATCTCACAAACCCACCATTGACAGACGAGGCAACTCTGCTCCAAGAGAACTATCCAGGTACATGCTTAACCATATTCCTCAAACCTCTCTTAATCTTATTTCTTATAGACGCTCTTTGGTATACTCAGAACCGAGAATACCTACCCCAGAACATTTAGAACCAAATATAGGAACTGAGGGGTCAAGTGAGAATGAGTCTGACAAGAATGGGAGTGAACAACCGAGTGATTCTGTCCATCCTGATAGATTAATGCATAAAGCAACAAAAGATGTCCATAGAGACACATATGAGGTAGATGCCAACACATCTACTCTCGTTGAAACAGGACCGCCCAGTCCAAACCACCCTGAAACCAACCGATCAGAGGATATCCTTCACTCCTCTGAATCAAGCACTGCCGGGGAACCCACCTCATCCTCATCACCCTCTCAACAGGGTGGTGATGAAAATATAAAAGTTCTATCGCCCCAGAACTCGCCACTACCTACACATTTCGTTGATGTTTCCGTGACCAACGAAGCATTAGGGAATGCAGAAGGTACGTCCATACCCTCTGCTAGTGTAGAAGCTGAAGAATTCCCATCAGAGGGGTTACAGCATCAGGATGCACCACTTATCGGAGTTTTTCTACTCCTAAAAGGTAAGCACATTGTGTTCAGCTCTCCATCCTCTAATGATCGGGACACAGCTGAACCAATCTGAACAACCGAAGAGGTGCCTATCAAAACAGCCGTGAACGAGGGCCTCTCTGAACGCGAGAGACAAGGGGGCCCATGTGTTGGGGATGCACCGGTTATCTCTTCTAAATTTGTCACCAATGCAGCGTTTCAGGCATTTGGTGATAAAATTCAGAGATCTGTGGAGGATCTAAAAATCTCCCTTGAGTCCCATCAAACAATGCTCAATGATATCAAGAATGCTCAACTTGCCCAGACTCAGGCTCTAGAAGCTATCCAGAAGTTAATTTCTGACAATGCCGAGTCTTAGAGGAACTCCGCCTCTAACTACTTCAATAAACTGGATGCAGGAATCAAAGCAAATGCTGAGGCAATTTTTCACATTCCTGATGACATTCCGACTCCAGAGGTCACAATATCTGCAAATGAGTATGGATCCTTTGTTATTGATATCAAGAAACTCATTGATGCTGTGATTCCCTCAAGTGCTTCAAACTATTCTTCCTCGTCCTTAGTACATAAATCATATATGGACATCTTCTAGAAAGCTATGATGGACAGGTTCAATGCTCTGACTGCCAAATATGTATCTAAGACCAATTCAAGCACCACTAATTTGGATCAGAAGGTATCTATATTAGACACCTCTATATCAAAATTATCAATTCTGGTCAACTCTCTGTCTGCAGCTTATGAAGTAAAGAAAAAAGCCAAGGAGGCCAGAGCATGCAAAAAGGCAGAATTGAAGCGAAAGAAGTCTGAGGATCAGGATCCTGATTTTCAGAAGGGGGAGAAAAGTCCAAAAAGGCTAAAGTTGATGGCACTGAAATGACTAAGCCTAAGGACAAAGGTAAAGCTCCTTCTGTTACACCTTCTGAACCACCACCATCCAAACAAACTCCCCTTACACCAACACCACTAGCCGTAAACTCTGGCCCACTTCCCAAAGATCCAGAAATGGCTAAGTTCATTCTTGAACTTTTAGGAAACACAAGAAAACCACAACCTCATCCCTCACAATCCCAACCATTAAAATCCCCCGAACCTCAACAAAATCAACCATTAAAATCCCCCCAACCTCAATAAGATCAACCGTCAGAATCCCACCAACCGCCGAAAGATCAATCAATTCCCTCCTGTGCCAGAACCAGAGAATTCTCAACACCCCAAAATCCAAATCCAAAACCCTCTGACTCTGTCCCTGAACAACCTAATGTTCAAGAAGCTGAAGAAGATAAAGCCAAGGCTAAAGTAGTTAAAGCCAAGGATGAACTTGATAAAGCTAAGGCTGAAATTGAAAAGGCCAAGAGAGAAGCGTCAAACAAAGGAAAGGCAGAGATCCAAGAAAAGAAGGATAAGTTGTGGAGGTTTGATGAACTTCCAACTTTGGAAATTAAGAATAGCCACATATACGCACCCACAGATCAGAAAATATTCTTAATTCTTACTAACTTTGGTAATGACTATCATGTAAGCGATGAAGTGAAAAACAGATTCATGAGTCACAGGCAAGTAAGGAAAGAAACATACTCAACAGTACCAATAAAGAATATCTCTGGGATCAAGCATGTAAATTTTGAGAACACAGAGATCATGTACACAATCTATGAAGTGATTAGAGAAGACAATAACACGTACTACTTTCGTGATAACGATCTGTTATCTATCAATCCTTATGATCTAATACCTCTAGAAAGAAATATGAAAAAGAAAATGAATCAAAGGACTGATAATCAGAACAAAGTTTCCTTCCTTCGTATCATTGAATGCATGAAATCTTTCATCAAGTATAGAAGACAGGTAGACATCCAAACGGGCCTAGATCACAAGGTGGTAAACTTAAGCATCTCTGCTCCCAAAGAAGACAGATAGGGTCTTAAGCATCTAACTGCTGGAGAAGTGTTGACAGAACCTGAAGATCGCATTGTGTTTAAAAGACCATCCAAAAGAAGTTTCTTTAGGATCTCAGAGGCTCACAAATACTCTACAAGAGTTGTGGAAATGTAAAGAGTTATGCATCTCTTTAGACTGATGACAGGAGCAAAAGTAGAAGAGACAGAGACTGTTAGATCCCAAAATATCAAGAATGTAGAAAGATTTAAGAACAAGAACAAGAATTATGTCACTGAATGTTGTATGTCGTATTGATTACTGAACAATATTACAAATTATGTATCTTTTCAAGCTCTATGAACGTTAGTTCTAACTATCTAACAAACTATCTATTTATATACAAACAGAAATGCGAAAGTTACAGTACAAAAATGACAAGCATGTTTAGAACTACTTCTGAACTTCTTCAGAAGTATCTTCAGAACCATCTTCAGAACTTCTTCAGAATCTTCAGAACTTCTGAAGTAGCCACTTCAGAAGTTATGCCTTAGGCTTTATCTGCTTGTCTTCTGAGTTCTGAACCTTTCTCTCTTCAGAACTAGTTCATAATATCTGAACTATATTGTCTTCAGAACCCAGACTTCTTTTGAAGCTATCTTCTGATATCTATCAATCTCCTCCTTAACTTCAAAAGTTCAAATCATAACTCCAGAACTTTAAAATTTGTCTGACATCCTTCAGAATAAGATTTCTGTATTCTAACAAAGATTCAATAATTCTGAGCATCTCTTTAGCAAGCTTTTTGTACTTTTCCCAATCTTCATCACTTATATTCTTCTGTCTTTTGTCCTGTCTCCTTTCCAATCTATCTCTTATAGCCATCAGAGTTCCATTGCAACATTTATGTAACTCTTCAAATCTTATAAACAACAACTTTTCAAAGCACTTACAAGCAAATCCAGGAGGCTGAATAACAAGAGTACTTCTTTTGAGTTTCTCAGTGTTTGACAACCTAAAGTTTGGACTACTCAGATGAATCTTTTCTTTGTTCAGATATATGCAACTTGAAAATCTGTTTTAGCAGCCTAAATGAATTCTTTGTAAAATCCATATCTGAGAACTGGAAAAGATTTTCTGAACTTGGCAATAGAATCATGAAAAGGATAGAGACTTTTGTAGACTCTGAGTAAATCTCTTAGATGAACATTCTGAATTTCTGCTTCTAAGAATGTAGAGATCTCACCATCCTTTCTTTCCACAGTGAACTAAGCATACTTGTAATTGTTTCTTGACTTTATATATGCAGTAACAACTTTCACAACGGGACTTTCTTTTCTAGCTTCACTCACAGGAATTCTGATCTTTCTTATAATATCTGAATACCATTGCTTCCATCCAAAAGACTTCTTGATCCAGCAATCAATGTAATTGAACTTTTTTCCATATGAACATTTCAGGATGAAAGTATTCAAGAAACATAGTTAGAGAATCATACACATTTTCTTCAATTCTTTGATCTTGCAGATGTTCAGATTCAGAAACTTGAGTGACAGGAGCATTTTCTTCTGGTTTGTTTTCAGAAATCTTTTCCTTCCCTTTTTCTATTTCTTTTAAGTTGGCTTATGAACATCCTATCTTCTGAGAAAGCTTCAGAATTTCTTCAATGTCTTATTTCTTAGTATGAATCTGAAAATCATACACATTGCTCATAATATAACCAACCCCTCTAATTTTATTAACTCTGGTATGTCCAGCAAGATTGCTTTTTCTGATGCAATCTCTGATGTTTATCCTTTCCTTGATCAAATAGACTATCTCTTCTTTTATATCAGATGCAGCAACAAACCATTCAACATAATTCAAAAACCAGTTCAGAGTGGTAGTAGAATACTTTGGTATGTCAGACGCAATGAAAGTCTTATTCGCTCCCTCTGTTTCATACATGAAACCAATATCTGGATTTGTAAACACTTTGGTTAGCCCAATTCTTTCAATACTTACTGGCTCTAAAAGGTTTACTTTAGACACTCTGAATTCCAAAGCTAGTTGTAAATCATGCTTAATAAGATTTCTGATATAGATTCCTAATATCCTTCTGACTATTGAAACAAGTTCATATTCTTCTTTCTTCACACAAAAAGCCAGAATAGCATGTTTATCCTGTAGCCTTAACTTGTACAAATCAAATTGAGAGAACTCTGTTAGAGTACCATCTCTTATTTCAGCTCCAAACTTCACAATGAATAGATCACCTTCAATGGTTTTAGTTTAGCATCTGATCTTCTTAATCAGAGTAGAATCATGTAATTCCTGAATTCCATGCTTTTGTACATACATCCTCACTTTTAAAATTTGATCTTCAGACCATTCATCATTCATAAAATCTTCTATAGTTGCATACATCAGACTTCTTCTGTATATGTAACTATAAGAGTCGTCGAGAAAGATAAGCTGACTATCTCCAGAATTATCAAATAGTGTCACTCTTTCATACACTTATCAATAATAGGTTTTTCAAGAATAGGAAGATTGATTGAAGGAATAGTAACGCATCCTCTGAATCTGACTTCTAATTTTTCTGAAAAGACCATCAGGATTTCATTTGAAACTTCAATATTATGCATATGACATAAGTCCATCTCTATGTCAAAATATTCAGCTGGTTGATTTAGAAATTCTTTGAAGATAACCAATCTTTCATCCAAGAATCTACACTCCAGATTCCTTGGATTATTCAGAATTATGTATACCCAGCAGAATTGACTTATTAACCTCCATAAAATTTCAGATGTTTCATCATCATCCTCTCTATTAAGAACTTGTGGTCTCCAAATTACCAATTCTCTATGTTCATTTTCTTCTACTTCATCATTCACCTCCACCTCCACTTCATCATCAAATACTATTACAACTGAGAGATCAACAGGTTCTCCAAGTACTTCTTCAAAAGCCAAATATTCATTCAGCATTTCTTCATTAGAATTTGGAATAATATCTGTATCTTCTAAGCTTTGATTTCTTTCAGAATCATGAGACACTTTTTCAGTCTCATATCCTTCTTGAACATTTTTCTTCAGAAGTAACATTTTCAAACTCTTGTCTTTCTGTTTCAGCATATAAAATATCATCTATAACCTCAGAAACTCTGTTAGTATCATCGCCAACAACATTCTGAACTTCTTCAGAAGATTTCTTAGAAGTTTGAATTTGTGGCATTTCAATATCTTGAGATACTTTTTGTCTCTTCTCCACATCTTGATTATCAGGACCCTAATCATCAATATTTCTTTTCACTCTAATGCAGATAGTCTTTCATTTAAGGATGACTGAGAATTCTAAATTGCAGACAATTGATTCAGAATCTAAGAAATATCTGTCTTTGTAGCAAATTGAGAAGAATCTGGATGAGTAGAAGAAGAAGAAGAAGAAGAAGGCATTGAAGTCTTCAGAGATGCAACTGTAGAAACAACCTCAGAAAAAGCATTCAGAATTGCCTGTTTAAAAGTTTGTAGATCATTGGATGTTGACAACTGGAATTCATTCAACTTATTTACCATTTTCTTCTCATGATCATCCAACCTATCCTCCACCACCTTGCATGATTTATCCGTCAATTCCTTAATGTCCTTCTGAATCTTTGTAAATTCAGAAGTACAAAAATCATTGAATTCTGAGAATTCAAAAGATGAGGGAAAGGTTCCAAGACCAACAAATGGTCTTGTTTTCAATCCTTCAGAAGAAGGCTGGCCTGTAGATGTCACAACATCATGAACCAATACTGATTATGTGAATGAGGCTTTTGTAATGTTCACCTCACCAGGTCTTCCATCCAATCCTTGAAGTCCAATAATCGAAATGTTAAGTGCATTTTTTACATCCATTCATATTTGTTTATGCATCTTGCCTTTAGATTAATTGTTGCCACGTAGATTTTCTTATATTTTTAGTTAATTTCCGTATAATTATGGATTGGGGATATTACATTCGTATTTTGTGGTTTATCGGGTTTTGACAGGTATTTTAGGTTCAAACGTGAACATGGATGATGATGAGCTTTGAGCATTCAATCAACCTTCCCTTGATGGGTTGATTCAAGAAATATGATAAAGTTGGACCAAAATTTAAAGACTAAAATTCAGAAAATGAAGTTTGGAAAGAAAAGAAATCAATAGGATGACTTTTGAAATAGTTGCAAACATGAGGGGCTGATTTGGAAATTTTGATTTATAAAATGATTTTGGTTTTAGGTTTTGAAAACGTCTTCTTCCGCCCCCACGGCATAGGTGTCGTTTCTTTTTTACTTTCTTAGGTTTTTTTTAGTTTTTAGTTTTAATTGATTTTTGCATTTGTACTTTAATCTTTTGAGTTTAGATTTAGGTTTAAGTTTGAGTTTAGATTTATAATTGTTTTCCCTTCAATTCTTAACCTAAGAAAACAATAAAATGAATTTAAGAACATTAACAGAAATTAAAATGTTTAGGGAAGAGAAATAAGGAGAGAAACATTAACAAAAGATTGAACATAAAAATGACAAAGTATGGAAAAAATAAAATGTCACAACGGGTTTCGAATATCGGATGAGAATATGTCACAATCTCTATTCATCGCTGATCCATCACAAAAATTGCATCTTCATCCAATTTCATCGATTCAAAGGAAAAAAAAATTATAAATCTAAACTCAAACTTAAACCTAATTCTAAACTACAAAAGATTAAAGAACAAATGAGAAAATCAATTAAAACTAAAAACTAAAAAAAACCTAAGAAAGTAAAAAAGAAACGGCACCTGTGCTGTGGTGGAGGAAGAAGAAATTTTCAAAACCTAAACCAAAATCATTTTATAAATCAAATTTTCCAAATCAGCCCCTCATCTTTGCAACAATTTCAAAAGTCATCCTCTTGATTTCTTTTCTTTGCAAACTTCATTTTCTGAATTTTAGTCTTTAAATTTTGGTCCAAATTTATCATATTTCTTGAATCGACCCATCAAGTGAAGGTTGATTGAATGCTCAAAGCTCATGATCATCCATGTTCATGTTTGAACTAAAATACATATAAAAACCGGATAAAACCACAAAATACGAAGGTAATATCCCCAATCCATAATTATACAGAAATTAACTAAAAATATAAGAAAATCTGCGTGGAAACAATTAAACTAAAGGCAAGATGCAATTATAAACAAATATGAATAAATGTAAAAATGCACTTAACAAGGAACGTCTATGGATGTAGTTGCAAAATGTCTAACACTTTGCATATTGACATCGAAAAGATGTGTGCTTGTGTTAACAGATGCCATATTTTGTGGTTCAGGCGCAAAGTAGACGGGACTATCCGACTCTATGTGCTCAACACTGTGAAGGGGGGACATATGCCCTTCTTTTTCAACAATAGGCTCGTCCAAGTGGGGACCTATTGGTAGATGAGCTGCTTGCCCCATAAGTGTTTCTGAAACACCCTTCTTTTGAGAGAGAGGTGAGTGGCTGGGGGGTGGGGGGGGCTAACAAAAGGTGCCATGGGCTCACTGGTTATTTCAATATTACCCACCAAAGAGTGTGGAGTAATAGATGATATGGCTGCCCGACTTGTAACATTTGGTTCACAAGTTTGTTTTTCTTTTACTTGTGTTCTCCCCTCTTCAATTCTTTCTCTCACCCTTTTACCCAAGCTCTCATTTACATTTTTCCTCTTCACTCCATGAGGTTGTTCTCCCCCATGAACAGCCTCCCCACGCTTCCTGGGAATTCTAGACTGGTCACAATGCTCACCACTCTGGTTAGAAGCAAGAAAAGAGACTACTGGTTTTGGTAGTCCCATTGATTCATAATACTCATTCAGAATCCTATTGTTGGGATTTACATATGCAAGTAAATGATCAGGTAATGGTAATGCGTTTGGAAATTGCAATTTTGCACTTGGTGGCCTTAGACTACCCATAGAGAAGAGTGGAACATGTACCTCATGAGCTAGAACTGGGATGGCTGGAACAGCTTTCAAAGCACCTTTGATGAAGGTCTGAAAGAATCTCTGAAAAGGTATGTTATTGTAGGTAGACTTCTTCAGAACAGCAGACTTGAGTTCTTAAAAAATAAGGGAAGCATAATCATGATGCTTATTATGTGCAACACCATGAAAAACAATTCTTCCATTTGTAGAGGCTTGATTTAGGCTTGAGCTCTTCCCAGAAAGACAAGTGTTTAGTATAGTGAACAAACAGTACCAGATAGGAGGTAAACATTTTCTTCTAAAGGAGCTTAAGGCATTCAAATTTTCAGAATAGCCCAACTTCATAAAATCAGAAATCATTTCTGAAGATGATGGAATAAGATCAAATGAAGTTTTCCCAACAACATCATCTGCTTTAGGAAGAAAATGGATGTTGCAAACATCTTCAACATAAATACATACCCTGTATCCATGAACATAAGAAGAAATATCATCTGCTTCTTCATCAACTTCAGCATGAAACCACCACTGTTGCAGGTATGAGGCAGGAACCAAAAATTTTCTTGATAAAAGAGCACGAAGGGGATGCTTCTTCAAAATTTCAATCAAGATCATTTGATGATCATTGAAATCAGTCGATTTAAGGTTTAGAGCACAATTGTTCTTCTTGATATCCAGTCTCTTATCTTCAGGAACATACAGTTTTGACAAATCAGGGCCATCACTACTTGCAGCACGAGAATGAGAATCACAAACTCCAGCATTTGATTCAGAAGCCACATCAATAGGCTCAATTTGCGTTAGGGGTAGGGTTAGGGTTAGGATTCGAAGGTCCGGCTTCAGGATTACCAGTGGTGGTAGTGTCCTTTAGCATCTGATTTTCTTCCAGAGTTATCTCCATTGATCCAACCATTATTTTCTTAGGAACACTCTTGAATAAATCATCACTTGATGATCCATTACTGTCATTGAAGCACGATTTGGCTGATTGAACAGGTAAATCCACATTTGAAGTCGACATTTTTGGAAATGAGTAAGGATTTGAGTCTGATTGAAGATCAATAATCATAGAGAGATATCGGGGGGAAAAATTGCTAAAAAGTGAGAACGACGATGAAGCCATGGATTATAAATGACTGGATGATCGTGGATGGACACGTGGCTAAAAAGTAATGGCAATTAGAGTAGTAATCATCATTTATTTAGATAAATGAACCGTTTAAGCGATGTGTTTAGGAATTGGCCAATGAAATTAAAACACGCGGCACACGTTTAGTCTTCACAACGGGAAGTAAAGTTCTGAGAACAAGTTCAAAAACTTTAGAATAAGTTCAGAACTTCTGAGAATAAGTTCAGAAGTGAGGACGGCGATGAAGCCATGGATTATTAATGACTGGATGATCGTGGATGGACACGTGGCTAAAAAGTAATGGCAATTAGAGTATCAATCATCATTTATTTAGATAAATGAACCGTTTAAGCGATGTGTTTAGGAATTGGCCAATGAAATTAAGACACGCGGCACACGTTTAGTCTTCACAACGGGAAGTAAAGTTCTGAGAACAAGTTCAAAAACTTCAGATTAAGTTCAGAACTTCTGAGAATAAGTTCAGAAGTTTTGTAACACCCCGCCTTACCACGACACAATATTGTCCACTTTAGCCTAAGCCGCACGGATTTGTTTCTAGCGACCTGGAGAGGACTTCCCAGGGGGTCACCCATCCCGGTACTACTCCCACCCAAGCACGCTTAACCACAGAGTTCCAAGAACCTGCCTTGCGTGTGGCCCCAGAACGCGTTGTTGTTTAGGTAGGCCAAGGTTTACTTATGAATCCAACATCACTTCTGTCTACGGCCGATATGGGATCTGCCTAAGGTGTTACAAACACCACCCCTTAGGGACTCATCGTTCTCGATGAGGTTTGCCCCACATCCCGAACGGCACAAGAGCGGCTCTGATATCATTTGTAACACCCTGCCTTACCACGGCATAATATTGTTCGCTTTGGCCTAAGCCGCACGGATTTGTTTCTGGCGACCTGGCGAAAACTTCCCAGGGGGTCACCCATCCTGGTAATACTCCCACCCAAGCACGCTTAACCACAGAGTTCCAAGAACCTGCCTTGCGTGTGGCCCCAAAACGCGTTGTGTTTAGGAAGACCAAGGTTTACTTATGAACCCAGCATCACTCCTGTCCACGACCGATATGGGATCTGCCTAAGGTGTTAGAAGTTTGAATGAAAAGATTCAGAAACACTTCAGAACTTTCGAATTTAGTTCATAACTTAACTTTTATTACTTCATATCCACAAAAATCATTTAAAACTACAAGCTTCTGAAAAATAGAAAACATTTTAATAATTCAGAAGTAAGTTTGAAGAATATGGAAAAAGATTTATCTTCAGAAGTTTGTCCATACTTCTCATATTTGTAAGATTTTGAACTTTTACCCACCATTTCAGATCTTTATGACATAGGAGAGTACCAAAGAGTTAGATTTTAGGATCACCCCCCCTTGAATCATGAATAACTATGAGTTTCCCCCTTAAACACTGTTAAGCATCAAATTTGTTAGAAAGAAGAGAAATAGAGAAATGAAAAACAATTGAAAGTATTGTGAAACAAACAACTATGGAAATTAAAAACTAATACTTCTGAGTAAAGTAATATAAACTTCTGAAAAGATAACTGCAGAAATTCTGA
This sequence comes from Silybum marianum, assembly GCA_036898165.1. Lineage (NCBI taxonomy): Eukaryota > Viridiplantae > Streptophyta > Magnoliopsida > Asterales > Asteraceae > Silybum > Silybum marianum. Next base: position 26,297,102 of record CM072533.1, on the reverse strand, counting down.
AGTTAAGATTTCTCAGAATTTTTTATGGAATAAATCTCAGAACATAACTTTTTAATTCTTAGTTGATGCTTCACACTTACATTGACATATTCATCATGCCCAATTTACTTACCAAAAAGTTAAAGCGTTTTTTATCAAGTGCTTTGGTAAATAAATCAGCCAATTGATAATCAGTCTGAACAAAAAATATTTCAATACTACCTTTTTCAACATGATCTTTGATAAAATGATATCTTACATCAGTGTGGTTTGTTTTTTTATTGTTGAACCAGATTGGCAGTGATTGCTATGGCAATTTTTGAGTCACAATACAGGGGTATTGTTAGGAATTCTAGTTTTGTAGAATACATGAAAGATTGTGTCAAAAGTTTAAGATAAGGAATGGATAAGCATTTGTAATTAAGGCAACTTTAGTTGACCTTAAACTCTAAACATTCCGTATACAACTCAAACTCTCTAGTATATATACAGGCTTAGATTTTTCATTATATTGTACTTCATATATAGAGAGAGAGCTATAGATATTTTGGTGCTTACATTGTACTCACATTCACAAGTAAGATATATGAATTATGAAATTCTTCATTATTGTTCTTAATTGATTTATGTTTCTTTAATCTCTTTTCTGTCTTGTACTTGATACTCTGGGATCAACAAGTGGTATCAGAGCCAAACGATCTGAGTGTTGCACCAATCCGGATCGAAATCGCGAATTAAGAGGTAAAATTCTTGTTTTTTTTCTCTGATGTTTTGTCGCCTAGGGTTACCCGACAAAATTCCTATTCCTGCTCCTATTGAGTTTTTGTCTCATCAAATAGAAACCATTAGAATCGATAAAAGTTCTTAGTTTTTCTTTTGTTTAAATCGATATTTTTTCTGTTTCAATCGACAATCCATCTAATCTCTGCCTTTTTTCTCAATTCTCTTTCGACTTTCCTTTGAACAGTTATCGCGTATATAACATTCGCCATCAATTCAAAACTCTTTGTTTAAAGGGTTATCGCATCAATAGCAGCCGATAAAACTTAAATTTTTATTTTCCAATTCAAAACTCTTTGTTAATCTGCAAACCACTTTCGCTTATTTTAGCATGACTTTTGCTATTCTTTTTTAACAGAAAACTCAGGGTCTTTTGATTTCTGCAGCTTTTCTGGATAAAGAATCCTCTAGTAAACATCTTCAGCCTTAGGAATTTTGCAGTAACCTTAATTGAGAAAATCTGGAACACGAGAACTTAGCCGTTCTTTTCTTTAAAAGAACAAAACAATTTTTTTCTTGTTTTATCGCATCTGCTAAGAATTTTTTTTCCGACTTTAACCTACTTCGCTTTAAATTTTATCGCGTCTAGGTAACCCGATAAACAACCAATCTTGAGTTTTTGTCGACTTTAGGTAACCCGATATATTTTTTTCTTCTTATCTTTATTACCCGATATTTCCTTTTAATCGATCCTCTTCACCCGATAAACTTTCTTACCCGATATTCATTATTATCGCACCTCAATCACCCGATAAAACACTAAGCACAGTTACCCGAGATACATTCTTCAATTCGCGAAATCTCAGAATTTTTTCAAAACTCACTGATCAACGATCACTTTATCACGTAACGAGTACTTTATTTTTTAATTTTAAAGATGAGCCATAACAATGAAATTTCCGATCTCAATGCTCAAATTAAAAGACTTGAAGCAAGACACACAAATAACATGAATGTACTTGATGAACTTTTATGGGAACATGTTGACCTCAAATCTAAGTTTCATAACTCAGAACAAACAAGAAAAAATTGAAAAATGATAAAGAGTATTTCCTAGATCAACTCAACGAGCTTTCTAGGAACCCAAATCATACGAAGTATAGAGAATTTTGTGAAAAGAAAAATCTTGAGTTGATAAAAATAAATTTTGATCTGAAAACAAAAGTTTCTGAGTTAGAAAAGCTCATAGATTCTGAGACTTATAGCGTCATTCTTTCAAGAAAAATAATTGAATTTGTGGAATTTGAGAAAGAAAGGAAATTAATTTCTGATGACAAACACAAATTTGAATCTGAACAAAAGGATTTTGAAAGCAAGATTAACACTTGTGAATTGACCATCCAAAATCTTTCCAAACAAGTTGTAATTTAAGAACAAAAATCTTCTGAAACTAAATGTCTGAAGCTATCAAAACAACTTTCTGAGATTCAGAAAATTCTAGATGATGAAAGAAAAGTGTTTGAGACAAATACAACGAATTTCATCAAGAAAGGAACTTTGATCATTTCTAAAAGCAAAAATTTGGAAAAAGATTTTGAAAAAGAGAACAAATCTTTTGTAGAGAAAATTGATAAACTTTCAAATCAGTTATCTGTTTTAGAAACAAATTATGTGAATGAAAAGAAAATAAGATCTAAATTTCAAACAAAATATGATCATCTCTTGTGCAAAATTAGGGAACTTGAAGGTTATAAAACTACTTCAAGTTCAATTCATAAGATGAATCCTCTTTCTACACTAAACAACTGTAAGAATAACTTGTCTTCAAGTGTCAAACCAAATAGTTATTCTAACGGCTCCAAATCATATAGTTCTCCAACTTCTAGGACTCACAATTCTACTTTCTGTCACAATGATTTTGTTGCTAAAACCGGTAATTTCAGACAATTTAAAATGGTTTGGAAAAAAAAATCAACTACAAATGATAGTGTTGGAAACATGTCACATACATCTTCTATAGTTGATGCAAAATCATTTGTTTCCAAGACATATTTACCTTATTTTGTCAAGTCAATCAATCAGCAAATCAGTCTAAGCAACACAAATCTTTTTTGTTCTACTTGTGGAACAAATGATTTTGTAGATCAACGGTATGTTCATAAATGGTATGATACTTACAGTATCCCTAATTCCCCGTTTGTTACATCTAAAGCTAACCTCCGAATACCCAACAAAGCTTGGGTACCAAAATCTTTTTAATCTGTTTTGTATGTACATCATATGTGTTCTAAATTCCGCATATTCACATCACATGACAATCTTTCAAAAGGTTATGTTACATTTGAGGGGGAGTACCAATGTTTTAGTTTTTTTTCTTCACTCAATTCTATTAGCTTCATAGCATTTCAGCTATGGACCTGCTCTTAATATTAGCTTCATAGCATTTCAGCTATGGTCCTGCTCTTAATATTAGCTTCATAGCATTTCAGCTATGGACCTGCTCTTAATATTAGCTTCATATCATTTCAGCTATGGACCTGCTCTTAATATTAGCTTCATAGCATTTCAGCTATAGACCTGCTCTTAATATTAGCTTCATAGTATCTCAGCTATGAACCTGCTCTTAACATCATGACTTTTGAAATCACACTTATGTGGTGCTTGCGAAATGGGCAAAAAGAAGAAGGCGTCTCACAAACCAAAAATTAGAACACAATACGACACGTCCTCTTCAATTGATACACATGGACTTATGTGGTCCCATGAGAACTCAAAGCATCCACGGAAAGAAGTACATTCTCGTGATGGTGGATGATTATTCTAGGTACACGTGGGTAAAATTCCTTTGATCAAAGGACGAAGCTCCCGACACAATTATCGCATTTTTGAAGAACATTCAAGTTAGACTGGAGATTTCTGTCCAAACGATTCGTACAGATAATGGCACCGAGTTCAAAAACCGCACGCTTGACACCTATTTCACTTCTGTGGGCATCACTCATACGTTTTCCGCACCAAGAACTCCCCAGCAGAATGGTGTCGTGGAACGCCGGAACCGTACGCTAGTTGAAGCTGCTCGTACAATGCTCACTTGTTCCAAACTCCAACATCATCTTTGGGTCGAAGCCATTCATACCGCATGCTACACTCAAAACCGGTCGATTATCAACAAAAGGTTCAACAAGACCCCGTATGAACTAATCAACAAACGAATTCTTTCCCTTCATCATTTTCATACATTCGGCGGATGATGTTTTGTTATGAATGATAACAACAATCTTGGGAAGTTGCAACCCAAATCCGATGAAGCCTATTTTCTGGGCAACTCGCCAAATACCTCTACCTTTAGAGTCTACACGAAGAATGCAAGGTGCGTCACCAAGAGTGAAAATGTCCACTTCGACACAAAAGCAGAAATGATTTTCGAACCTTATAGTACCGAACCGTTTATCACTGGCGTTTAAGCTTCCGAGCACCTAAGTTCGGAACCTGCTCAAAACCCGACTACTCCAAATCCAACTTCAACATCCGATTTGGATAATCTGTTCCAGCACATGTACACAGAATACCTCAGAACTAGTTCCGAGACAACAACTGAACCCCCCCGCGCCCAACATTGGAAGTTACCGAAACGCCCGCTAGCTCTCAAAATCCTAATCTCGAGAACAATGTCTCATCTGCTGCAACTCCAAATTCGACCAAACCTACTGTCACTTACCCCATCCCTCAAACAAGCCTACCCACTACGAGTGAAGTTGCTCAACCTCTCCAAACACGTTTAACCAAAAAAACCCCTCACACTACATCAAATCCGGAACCATCATCCTCCATGCCTCAACCGCCTACCACGTCAAGGGAACTATCTACCAATGTTTCACCAGCCTTAGAATCTGTGCAAGATCTTCCCCTTGGTCATTACGCGAATGAAAATTCTGGAGCCATGACTTCTCAACCACTTCCTCATACAACCAAATGCATTCGATCTCACCCACGCAACCAAATCATTGGTAACCCTTCTAATCCAGTCACAACACGGTCAGCCTCAGCCAATGAATGTTTATTCTCATCATTCTTGAGCAGAATTAAACCAAAAACCATTCAAGAAGCTATGTCTGATCCTGATTGGATTATCGCCATGCAAGAAGAGCTCAATCAGTTTGAAAGCCTGAAAGTATGGCGTCTCGTTCCCCGACCTCAACACAAGACAATTATTGCAACCAAGTGGATCTTCAAGAATAAGCAAGATGAAGACGGAATAGTCATACGCAATAAAGCACGACTTGTTGCCAAGGCTATAGACAACAAAACTTCGTAGTTTTTCAAATGGATGTCAAGACCGCCTTTTTGAATGGGGTTCTCTGAGAAGAAATTTATGTCTCACGACCGGACGGTTTTGTCGATGCTTCAAAACCCAATCACATCTATATCCTCGACAAAGCACTCTACGGACTCAAGCAAGCTCCTCGTGCATGGTATGATAGTCTGTCTAAATACTTGGAGAAAAACGGGTACTCAAAAGGTAAGATCGATCCAACTTTGTTCATCAAAAAGGAAGGTAAAGATATTATGCTTATTCAGATTTATGTAGACGATATTATTTTTTGCTCGACTAACCCTCAACAATGCAAACATTACTCCGAACTCATGACGGCAAAGTTCAACATGAGCATGATGGGAGTAATGAATTTTTTCATTGGCCTTCAAGTAAAACAATTTTCAACGGGAATATTCATTAACCAATCGAAATACATCTCCGATATGATACACAAATATAACATGACGACATGTACTCCGATTGGGACTCCCATGTCTCCAGGATCAAATTCTGAGATAAACAACAAATTTCTGAACAACTTGGGTAATGAATGGTCAAGCTTCTCTGATAACATGGTTACTAGAAATTTGTCAAGAAAATCCATTCATGATGTCTATGTTATTCTGTTTCAACAAGAAGACAAAATCAAAACTAGACAAAAATGAACAAAAGAAGGTAAATGAAAATGTAGCCTTGTTAAGCAAGAAGTATAATAATTCTCTGACTATTTCTGCCAAGAAGGTGTGTGAGATCCCAGAGACAACAGTTTGTGATGGTAATGAATCAGATGAGGAGCTAGCTAAAAAGGATTTCTGATAATATTGCTTTTATGACAAGACAATTTACACAAAGATACAATAAAAAATATCAGAATAAACCTAGATCTGAAAGTGGACCTAAGAAAGGTCAAGAAGCTGGTCAATCTGAAACATCTGAACCAGCAAGATGCTTCAATTGTGGAAAGCCTGGACATTATGCAAGACAATGCAAGATGCCCAAAGTGAAGAATTCTGGCTACTATGAGAAGAAGCATCTGTTAGCCAAGAAAAAGGAACTTAATCCTGCTTTAGTAACCAAGTATGAAGAGGACTAGTTAAACTGGAGTGATGGAGATGATGATGAAGAAGTTGCTCACTATGCAACAAATTGCTATATGTGTCAGATGGATCCAGAAAAAGACAAACAAGACACTGAGGTATCTTCTTCATCTTCTGAATTAAATTCTGAAATAAACTACTCTTCTGAACATAATTCTAAACATAACACTGTAGATTCTGAAATGAAAAATCAATTTCAAAACATGTTTTCTGAATTTGAAACTCTCAGAAACAGAATCAAAGGTGAAAGAATTTTGGTCAATCAATTCAGAGCTGAAAGTCAAATATATAAAGAAAATTGTCAAGAAGCTGAACAAATTCTTAAAAAGGTTTCTGAAGAAAAACTTGTTTTAAAAGAAAAAATGGACAACTTACAAAAGGAAATTATAAATCAGAAGTCTGAAAAAGAAATTCTGAATGTTAAAATCAATTTTCTGAATCAAGAGAGACTTGATCTTTATAAAAAGATTAAGTAATTAGAAGATTTAAATTTTAAAAGAGGACAAACTAAACAAACTGAACAAACTCTGAACATTTTAACTAGTCAGACTCAAAATTCAAAATTTTACAACATAAAAGTAGGTTTAGGATATAATGACAGTCAAATACTGAAAAAGGCACCTGCAAATCTGTATGATTATTCAAAAATGAAAATTTTCAATGAATCAAATACAGATGTCATTTCTAAACCTATGAACTATTCTTTGCCTGAAAGAATACCAATTGAAAAATCAGAGACTTTGTTTTCAGAAGAAACACCTCTTAAAACTGGTGAACCAGAAATAATTTCTGAAACAGAAGAAATAAATACAAGTTCAAACATTTGTGAATCTTCTGAATCAAATATTATTTCTGAAGAAAAATCTGAAGTAACTGTTAAATCTGAAATAAATTCTGAAGTTACTTCTGAAGTCATCTCAGAAGATACTTCTGATAATAAATCAGAACATTAAGAAAAATATGATGAATTCTCAGAAATTGACTCTTTAGAAGATGTTGATGAGAATCCCAATATATTTTTTGATAACTCAGATGATGAGTCTACAATAACAAAGAATTCAAATATTTTTGCAACAAGTATGACTCAAAATAAATTTTCAGAACTAATAAATGCTTCTGATTCAGAAGGTAATCATGATCATATGGTACAAGTCATTGATAAAAATGGCTATTTGGTTTACAAATCACAATCTTGTATGACTGAAGGAGAAATACTAAAAACAGAAGCTTCAAAAATACCTTCAGAAATGTTTGGTTCTGTGTTTTTAAAAACAGAATCTCAAATATCTGAAAATCTTACTTCTTGAAATTTTTCTCCTACTACTACAAACACTTCATTGACTTCATCACCATGTTCAATAACATCTTCTGACTTCAACACCAGAGTTAAAAACTTTGACAAAGGACAATCCTCAAATTCTCTCTCTGAAGTTCAGACAATTAATTCAAATTCTGAGGTTAAACCTAAAGTGAACAAAAGAATTTCTTATACTAATCCTCATTTCTTATCTTTTACAGAGCTATCCACTTTAGTATGGAGAAAGAAAGATGAAAGACTGTCAAAGAATGACAAATTAAATAGTTTTTCAATTTTAAATAAAAGTGATGTACCAAAATCAAAGATAGTGAATAAAAGAATCTTTGTTGAAAAATCAAATGTTATTGATTCTTATATGTCTACTGCTATTGTAAATACTTTAAAGAATCATATTCACTGTATTAATTGTGATCATCATAATTTTCATCTTAACTCCAAAACAAACAAGAAAACTTTGATGAAATCTATTCAGAAATGCTCAGCTATATTGACAAATTCAATTAAAAGAAAAAACAAATTAAACATAAAACTAAGAAAGATAAATCTCAAAGTTCTGAACAAACTTCTGAATTAAAAAATCTGATAACAAAGTTCAGAACTTCAAATTTTATTACTAATATCAAAGGACCCATTCTGAAATGGGTACCTAAAACTCAATAATCTCTTTTGCAGATATGTTATGTGTGGGTCTTAGATTCTGGATGTTCAAGACACATGACACCTTTCAAAAAACTACTAACTGATTATCATGAAAGATATGGAGGAACAGTTAGCTTTGGAAACAATCCAAAGGGATATGTAAGAGGATATGGCACTTTCATTAAAGGAGATGTGATAGTAATGAAAGTTTTCTATGTTGAGGGACTAAGACATAATCTTTTCAGTATTAGTCAATTCTGTGACAAATACTGGAAGGTTAATTTTAACATAGATCATTGTCATGTTCTGGGTACAGCAAACAAAAATGAATTAACTGCTTATAGAGATGGGGATATCTACACAACAACATTCACTGCAACATGTCAACTACGAGGTGTATGTTATATCTCTACAACAATGAGAAATGATAGTTGGCTTTGGCACAGAAGAATGGCACATCTGAACTTCAAAGCCATTTCTGAACTAGGCAAACATCAATCTGTAAGAGGACTACCAAAGATCAGATTTGAAAAGAACTCTCTTTGTTCTGCATGTGAACTAGGGAAGATCAAAAGAAGTTCTCATCCTCTGAAAATGCTATCTTCATGCAAAGCTCCACTTGAAATGCTGCATATGGATTTATGTGGATCAAAGCATGGGGGGAAATAAATACATTCTTGTCATAGTAGATGAATACACAAGATATACATGGATTGAATTTCTAAGACTCAAGTCTGGTACTTCTGAAAGACTGATACGCTTTCTAAAGAAAATTCAAGTTCTTCTTCAACTCCCAATTCAAAAGATCAGAAGTGACAACGGAACAGAATTTACAAATTCTACACTTCAGAATTTTTTGGAATCTGTTGGTATTTCACATAATTTTTCCGCTGCAAAAACTCCTCAACAGACTAGGGTAGTTGAAAGAAAGAATCGAACTTTGGTAGAGGCTGCAAGAACCATGCTGGCATATTCAGAACTTCCTCTTTCTCTATGGGCAGAAGCTATTGCTACTGCATGTTTTACTCAGAACAGGACCATTCTAAACAAAAATTTTCTTAAAACTCCTTATGAAATGATAAAACAAAGAAAACCCTCTATTGATTATTCTAAAATCTTTGGTTGCAGGTGTTTTCTAAAGAATGATACTCAGCATCTTGACAAATTTTCACCAAAAGGTGTACCTGGTATCTTTGTTGGCTATTCTCAAAGATCCAAAGGTTACAGAGTACTCATTAAAGGAACTCAAAGGATCATTGAGACTACAAATGTCAAATTTCATGAGCCAACACTGACTTCTAAACAAGACAGTTCAGAACTCGCACGTAAACCAACTTCTGAAAGTTTGGACTCAGAACATAATCAGACAAACTCTACTTCTGAATCTCAAACTTTACTTAAAACAAATTTTGACAATCTATGTCAAGACTTATTTGATATTTCTGTAAATGTTTATGCAGATTATCAAAATCCTTCTTTCATCGGAAGCTTAAAAAATTAAGACATTTCAGAAATACAAATTTCAAGTACATCAGCACCAAAAATCTCAACCTCAAATTCAGAACTTCCAACTTCTGCATATGTAAATCCAATTTCTGAACCATTTCAAGCTACTTCTGAATCAGTTCAAGCTACTTCTGAACCAGTTCAAGTTGTTTATGAACCAGTTCAAGATACTTCTGAGCATGTACATCAAAGTTCTGAAAAAATTCTGAATGTTCCATTTATGGGGGAGACTCAGATTTACATTCAGTTATCAATCATGATACTGAAACTCAAGCAATTGTTGATGATTATGATTCTCTAAACAATGTTTCATCTGTTTCACTAAAAATTCTGAATGTTTCATCTCTAAACAAGTCATCCTGTGCATCAAATTATTGGAGATGCATCAAAAGGTGTTCAAACAAGGTCTGCAACAGCAAATGAATGTCTGTATGTAAATTTCTTAAGTAGCATGGAACCCAAAAAGCCATATGAAGCACTTCAAGATCCAGACTGAATTTTAGCCATGCAGGATGAGTTAAATCAATTTGAAAGAAAAAAGGTCTTGAGATTGATACCAAAACCAAAAGGTAAATCCATCATTGGCACAAAATAGGTATTCAGAAATAAAAAGGATGAAAATGGTATTGTTGTAAGAAACAAGGCAAGGCTTGTAACTAAGGGGTATTGTCAACAAGAAAAGATTGATTATGATGAAACCTTTGCTCCTGTTGCTAGATTAGAGGCCATTAGATAATTTCTTGCATATGCTGCTTATAAAAACATGAAGTTGTTTCAAATGGATGTGAAATGTGCATTTCTGAATGGTATTTTACATGAAGAAGTGTATGTTGAACAACCAGAAGGCTTTGTCAACAAAGAATTTCCAGATCATGTCTATATTTTAGACAAAGCCTTATATGGACTTAAACAAGCACCAAGAGCATGGTATGATACTCTTACAACTTTTCTTCTGAATTCTAAATTCGAAAGTGGTACTGTTGATACAACTTTGTTTCTGAAAAAGGAAGGTGATGATATGATCTTGATACAAATATATGTAGATGATATTATATTTGCCTCTACAAATCCAAAATTTTGTAGAAATTTTGAGAAAATCTTGCAAACTGAATTTGAAATAAGTATGATGGGAGAGTTAACATTTTTTCTTGGCCTTCAAGTTAAACAACTTCCCACTGGCATATTCATTAATCAATCCAAGTATGTCTCAGACTTACTTAAGAAATTTGACATGACTGATTATTCAGGTATTCAAACTCCAATGGCCACAACAACTAAGTTAGAACCTGATCTGAATGGAAAATCTGTTGATCAGAAAAAGTATAGAGGCATAATTGGATCTTTGCTTTACTTAACTGCTAGTAGACCAGATATAATGTTTGCTACATGTATTTGTGCCAGATATCAAGCTAATCCTAAAGAATCACACCTTCTAGCTGCAAAAAGAATCCTTAGATATCTAAAAGGTTCTCCTTCATTGGGACTTTGGTATTCTAAGGATTCTAGTTTTGAACTAACAGCCTTACAGATGCAGATCATGGTGGATGCAAATTAGACATGAAAAGCACTTTTGGATCATGTCAGTTTCTGGGTGATAGGCTGGTAAGCTGGTCTTCAAAGAAACAAAATTGTGTTTCTACTTCTACAACAGAAGCTGAGTATGTGGCAGTTGCAATATGCTGCTCACAAGTGATCTGGATGCAAGTTCAACTTAAAGACTATGATTTTACTTTCAAAAAGATTCCTCTGTATTGTGATTCAAAGAGTGCCATAGTCATCACTGCCAATCCTGTTCAGCATTCAAAGACAAAGCACCTTGATGTAAGATATCATTTTATCAAAGATCATGTGGAAAAAGGTAATATTGAAATGTTTTTTGTTCAGACAGATTATCAGTTAGCTGATTTATTTACCAAGGCACTTGATGAAAAACGATTTAACTTCTTGGTAAGTAAATTGGGCATGATTAATATGTCTATGTAAGTATTACACATCAACTACACTCTAGAAGCTATATTCTGAGGTTCTTATCTCAAGTTCTGAATAGTTTGTTCTTCAGAAATTTTCTGAAGTTCAACATTCAGATCTTTGCTTATTTTAAAAAATCTCAGAAGTATAATCCTTCCTTTATCTAAGTTGATTGTCTTTTAATACTTTTCAATTTTTTTTCTCTCATTTAATATATTCTTGTTTCCTTTATAAAGTTGCACTGTCTAAGGGGGAGAATCATAGTTGCTAATGATTCAAGGGGGAGTGGTATTATTTTCAAAATTCTACACTACTCTTTCCTACAAAACAAATCTGAAATGCTGAAATCAAGTTCTGAACTTCATATTTAAGAAGTATGAACAAGCTTCCTTAGATAAAATAAGTTTTCTGTTTGTTCAAACCTACTTCTGAATTCTCAAAATGTTTTATATTTTTCAGAAGTTTGTATTCTTAAATGATTTTTGGTCTTCTAAAGTGATACAAGTTTAGTTCTGAACTAAACTTAAAAGTTCTGAGGTGCTTCTGAATTCTTTCTTTTAGACTTCTGAACTTATTCTCAGAACTTCTGAACAATTTCTGAAGTTTTTGAACTTGTTCTCAGAACTTAACTTCCCGTTGATGTTTTCTTAAGTATCACTTAAGCGTGTGCCACGTGTTTTAATTTCATTGGATAATTCTTAATCAAGTCGATTAAACAGTTCATTTATCCAAATAAATGATGATTTACTACTCTAATCACATTTACTTTTTGGCCACGTGTCCATCAACGCTTATCCAGTCTTATAAATCAATGAATTCTTCATCATCTTCTTTTTTTAGCGATTTTACTCTTAAAAATCTATCTGTTTTCATTGATCTTCATTCCATTTCGAATCCTTGTTCTTCAAATCAAATGTCTACTTCAAAAGCTATGGTTTCTACGTCCTCGAGCCACAATGACAGCAATGGATCATCGAGTGATGGTTCATTCAAGATCGCACCTTAGAAACTGGTTGTTGGAACAATGGAAATTCCACTTCCTGAAGATCAAATGGTCCAAGACACAGCCACAGCTGCTATTAATCAAACCGGCCCTTCAAACCCTAACCCTAACCCGAACCCGAGAACTGATAAAATTGGTGAAACATAAATCGAACCTATTGAAGTTGTTTCTGAATCAAATGCTGGTGATAGTGAATCTCAGACTCGTGCTGAAAGTAGTGATATGTCAAAACTTTATGTCCCTGCTGAGAAACTGCTAGAAATCAAGAAAAATAACTGTGCTTTGAACTTTAAATCGAAAAACTTTACTGATGATCAAATAATTTTGATTGACATTCTGAAGAAACATCCACTTCGTACTCTACTTTCTAGGAAATTCTCTGTTCCTGCTTCTTACCTTCAACAATTCTGGCACTATGCTGAGGTTGATGAATCTGAAGATGAAATTGTATCCTATGTTCATGCTTACAAGGTGTGTATCTCTGTGGATGATATTAGATGCCTTCACTTCCTGCCAAAGCCAGATGAGGTTCTTGGGAAAAACTCTTATGATCTAATTCCTTCCTCAACAGAAATGATCTCAGATTTCATGAGTTTGGGATACTCTGAAAATCTAAATGCTTTAAGTTCCTTTAGAAGAAAGTGTTTACCTCCAATATGGTACTGTTTATTCTCAATTCTGAATAATTGTTTATCTGGGAAAAGTTCAAGTTTGGATCAAGCTTCAGCAAATGGGAGGATCATCTTTCATGGAGTTGTATTCAACAAGCATTATGATTATGCTAGTCTTATTTTTGATGAACTCAAATCTGCTATTTTGAAGAAATCCACATTCAATTACATACCATTTCAGAGATTTTTTCAAACTCTCATCAAAGGAGCAATGAAAGCAGTATCAAAAATCCCTGTTCTAGCACATGAGGTACATGTTCCTACCTTTACTATGGACAATTTAGGACCTCCAAATGCAAAACTTACATTTCCAAATGCAGTTCCACTTCCTTCTCATTTAATTGATCTTGTAAGTACATCAAATAGGATTGTGAGTGAGCATTTAGAATCTATGGGATTACCTCAACCAGTAGTCCCTTCCCCTGATTCAAACCAGAGTGATGATAATGCAAGGGAGCTTAGAATTGTTAGAAAGACAGGGGAGGCTGTTCAAGGGGGAGAACAACCTCAAAGAGTAAAGAAGAAAAATGAAAATGAGAGGATGGGTAGAAGAGTAAGAAAAAGAATTGAAGAGGGGAGAACACAGGTAAAAGAAAAACAAACTTGTGAACCACCTGTTACTAGCCGGGTACCCACATCTTCTATCATTCCACATTCTTTGGTGTATGATATTGAAAAGGCCAGTGAGCCCATGGCAAATTTGATTAACCCTCCCAGCCACTCACCCATCTCTCAATAGAAGGGTGTTTCATCAACACATATGGGGCAAGCAGCTTATAATCCATTAGGACCCTAATTGGAGGATCCTTTTGTTGATAATGAAGGATATATGTCCCCCTTCATCATTTTGAGCACATTGAGTCTGAGGGTCCACTCAACATTGAGCCTACTGAACCACTTAATGTGGAATCCATTCACACTAGCACACATCTTCCAGATGTCACTAAGCAAAGTGTTTGTCACATTGCTTCAACAACTATAGATATTCCTATTTCTGGATATCAAGGATTAGTTGGAAGACCTGGTGGGGTGAACATCACAAAAGCCCCATTAACATAATCAAATGTGGTTCATGATGTCTCTATGACACATACAGGCCAGCCTTCTTCTGAAGATCTGCAAACAAGACCATCTGTTGGTCTTGGAACCTTACCCACATCTTCTGAATTCACATAATTCAAAGATTTCTATACTTCTGAATTTGCAAAGATTCAGAAGGACATCAAGGAATTGACGGATACAACAAAAAAGGTGATGGAGGATAGGTTGGATAAACAAAGGGAAAGTATGGTAAATAAGTTGACTGATTTTCAACTTCAATCTTCTAATGATCTGAATTCTTTCAAACAAGCACTTCTGACTGCTTTTTCTGAAGTGGCTTCTGTTGTTTCTTCTCTGAAAGCTTCTCAGACTTCTTCTTCTTCTACTCAACCAGATTCTTCCATTTATGCAACCAAGGTTGATATTACTCAGATTTTAAATTAACTTTCTTCTATTCAGAGTTCTCAGACAGGCTTAAGCACAAGATTATCTGCTCTAGAGTGCAGGCCTCAGTCAGACACTTCTAAAAGAAATCTTGATGATCAAGATCCTGATAATCAAGAGGGGGAGAAAAGGAAGAGAGTGTCTGAACCAGAAAATGTTGAAAATGTTCAAGAGCAAAGTTCTGAGAAAACTTCTGATGATGCTCAGAATGTTGGTGAAGTATCTAACAGAGTCTCTGAAGCAATAGATGATATCTTATTTTGAAGCTAACTTAAGATCAGATAATACAGACATTATTATTGATTCAAATGAAGAGATGCTAAGGGAATATCTTGCATTTGAAGATGTTATTGGTGAGCTCGGTGATCTGTCTGATGTTATTATGTATGAAGAAGACATGTCTGGAGCTGATGTGGGAGAAAGTTCTGAAGTCAATGAAATAAAAGATTTGGTAATATGGAAGCCCCAACAATCTCTGAGTAATGAATACAGAAGAGCTTCTGAAGAGCTATGGAGAATACTAAGCCAATTCTGTTGGGTGCATGTCTTTCTGAACAATCCAAGAAGTCTGGAGTGTAGACTTTTGGACAACAGGTTTTCTGTCTTCAGGGATTTTCTTGATCAACCAGATGAAAAACTTGAACTAGAATTTGATCTAAGTCATATGGGAGGAACTGAAATTGCAGATGAAATTTTGATGGTCTACTCTGGAAAATATGAAGTAAGAGTTAGATCCTGCATTACTATTCCCAAAGTTGATATTCCTCTACTTGAAGAACCTATTTTAGATCAAGTATATGAAAAAGAAGATATATTTCTTTCTGGAGAAATAAGCTTAGAGTTTCCTGAAGTAATTTACTTTCATATATATAAAACCGGTCTGAGGTGTGCAACTCTGGAAGATTTTGTAAGTGATGAGTGGACTGAAGATCAAATTTCTCAATTTAGAAATTTTGTTCAAAATCATGGTGTTCAGAATCTGAATGATTCCACTCTTATAAAGAAGATTAGATGTCTGTCAAAGACTGTTGAAGATGATTTAGTAATATTCAGATTTGGAGCAGAAAAATGAAATGGATATTTGTGTGAATTTACTCAGTATGATCTGTACACATTAATATTGCAAGACAAATTGATAGTTCTTCAATTCTGTGTTGCTAGAACTGAAGTTGAGCTTGTCTTTGAAATCAGAAAAATTATGGGTATCTATATAAGAAACATCATCAAGCATGACTTTTAATTAGCTCTGGAACTTGGTTTATCTGAAGTGAATCTGTTGGAACCTGTAAATCTTGAAGATAAAGCAATAACCAGAGTGTTCACTAGTCCAGATATTGGGTTCAGATATACAGCAGATGGAATTAAAACCTTTTTGACTTCAGATTTTCCAAAATACTCTAACTCAACTCTGAATTGGTTTCTTAGTTATGCAAAGGATTATATTGAAGATTCAGATGTTAAAGAAGAAATTATCTATCTGATCAAAGAAAGAATTCATTTACAGATAAATTGTAAGGAAAAGTTATCTAGCTGGTCACAAAATAGAAAACAAGATCAGAGGAGCTGATTATATGCTCAGTGATACTTATGATTTCCAAATTCACTCAAAGAAACAAGACTTGGAGAAAATTCTGAAGTTTTCTCTGAATATTGAAAGTTCTGAACCAAGTCAGAAGGATAAAGAGAAAGGAAAAGAAGTCATTTATGAAAATATTTCTGAAGAAAGTGCTTTCACCATGTTTCTTGAATATTTCCATCCAGAAATGTTCATGGAATATGAACAAAAGTCCTTTGGCTGGAAACAATGGTACTCAGATATCATTAGAAAAATAAGAATCCTAGTTAATGAAGCAAGAAAGGAAAGTCCAGTGGTTAAGGTAATTAATGCTGACTTGAAAACAAGACAAAATTTCAAGTATGCATTCTTTACAGTTGAAAGACAAAATGGTGAGATTTCTACCTTTTCTGAAGCTGATTTTCAAAATGTGTATCTCAGACATTTTCTCAGAGTTTATAGAAGTCTTTATCCTTTTCATGATTCAATCACCAAGTTCAGAAAATCATTTCCAATTCTCAGAGATGGTTTGTACAGAGAATTCATATGCTTATGTTCTAAACAAGAAACAAGTACACTTGAGCAAACCAAATCTGAGTCTACCAGATATTCAGAATTTGAAGAAAAACACTTTAGTAATTCAACCTCCAGGATTCGTTTGCAAATTCTTTCAAGAACTATTATTTGTGAGATTTGAAGAACTCCACAAATGTTGCAATGGAACCCTCATGGCTATCAGAGATCGTTTGGTGAAAAGACACAATAAAAGACCAAAGAATCTGAGCAATGAAGATTGGGAGAAGCACAAGAACTTGCAAAAGAGATGATTAGAATTGTTGAATCCTTGCTAGAATAGAGGAACTTAATTCTGAAAGATGTTAGAGAAATTCTGAATTTCTGGAAGTATGATTTGAACTTTTGAAGCTAAGGGGGAGATTGATAGAGATATCATAATATCTTCAAAAAGGACTAGGTTCTGAAGATATAAAGATCTGAAGAAAACACAAAGAAAACCCTAAGGCATAAACGTCTGAAGTGCCAACTTCAGAAGTTATGAAGATATTCTGAAGAGGTTCTGAAGAAGTTCTGAAGACACTTCTGAAAAAGTTCAGAACCTATTCTGAACTTGTCTGTTATGAATGTACTGTTACTTTAGTCTTTTTATTTCATGTATAAATAGATAGTTAGTTAGATAGTTAGAACTAACGTTTCCATTAGCCTTGTAAAGACATATTTTGTAATATTGGTATCTACCCATATCTCACAAATCAACATTTAAAGTCTCAGCTTAAGTCTACGCATCTTAAATTCATACCTAGTTCACTTAAACTAGAGCTGATACCAACTTGTAACACCCTAAAATTTAGAGTAAAATAAAACCAAATAATGAAATGGGGAATATATAAAATCACCCAAAAATGGAGAGAGAGAGAGAGAGAGAGAGAGTACGAGAGTTTACATCTAGACATGGATACTAAAATTACAACCTATTAATATACAAAATTCGAAATATAGATTACATTCGGGTGTTACTAGCAACCTCAAAATAATAGTTCTAATAACTCCAATCATGTACACTCTAAGTAGATTCCTCAAAAGGTACCTCCACCGACACTATGCTCCACGCCCTTCTAGGGAGCCCCTCCGTCCCGATCACCTGCTATGCCACATTTAAAATCAAGTGTTAGGCTTACGCCTAGTGAGAACAACAGTTAAATGGATAAATTCGTGAAATATTTAAACAACAAAACAGTTTAGTTTATCCCATTTAACTCGACTTGAAAGCTTACTATTGGTGAGCAAGGATCTTTTAAAAACAATTGGGGGAGACCCGATATTCCATCTTTGGTGACAGATACAAACGTAGGTCACTTCTAGATGTTCCAGCTATTCATAGGAATCAATGGCAACTGGCAACCCAGCTAATAGCCCCCGATGACTCCTACTAAGCCCGTGCAATAGGTCAATGGCAACCGGCAACCTCCGGTTAATACACTCAAGTATAAAGCCCCCAATAACCCCCCGATGCACCCAACGTAGGCAATGGCAATCGGTAAATACTGACTAAAACACCTAAGTGTAAAGCCCCCGATGACTACAGTTGAAACCAAAAAGGGACAACAATCCCGTCTTAAAACCGACTAAATGCCTATGGATCCATTACACAATAGTCTACTCTCCAAATACATCAAACGAGACGTATTTCCAGTTTTCCAACCTTGAAAACTCTTTCAATAAACCATTTCCTTTCAAATGCCAATTTTACCAAAATTTAGGTCAAATCATTTTGAGTACCAAAATCAAAGATTATGCCATTTTATAAGCCCTCCAAGTATTTTAAACCATTAATGATGCTCATCTCATCATCTACAACAAAATACTCAAAATCCTCATTGTGACCTAAAACCTCCAAACTAACCCAAATACACAACTACTTGAAAAAACAAGTTTAAAAATCAGTAAAATACTACACTTATAACAAGTATTTAGTTTATAAGTTTAGATTTGAACTCACAAAACTAGGGTTAGGAAAACCCTAGCAAATCTTCTAAGAGGACGAAGAAGATGAAACTAGAAGAGAGGAGTCAAGAACACCACCACTTGAAGCTTTAATACTTGAATCACCCTTGAATCTTTCTTTGATGTAGCAATAAATGTGTTTGGGAGTGGTAGGTGAAGGAGTAAAGAACCCTAGAATCGCCTCTTAAAGAAGAGCTCTCAATACTGATTTAATGGTATATGATTTGCAATAAGTGAAACATCAGCCAACACTTTCCTTTTATACCAGACCCGAACTGCGACCCATAATTGCGATGTAGGCACTTAGCCGGGTCGCATGTCTTGGTCGCACCATTCCAAGACCAACTTTCGGTACATTAATTAAGATCACACACTGCGACAGGGACATGGCTAGGTCGCATGTCTTGGTCGCATTTTTCCTCGATCAACCTACGGTACAATAAATGCGATCGTGAATTGCGACCATGGCACTTGGCCAGGTCGCACCCTTAGGTCGTATTTTCACTTCTGGACGTCCAAATGACTTAATATTCGACTTAACAAATACCACATTCATATTTATAGTAGGGAGTCGATAGGTATGAAATTCGGGGTGTTACAGTTCTTGTGTCTCATATTGACCAGCATCTTGACCTTTCTTAGGTCCATCTTCAGATTTACACTTGTTCTTATATTTCTGATTATATCTTTTAGTGAATTGCCCTGTCACGAATGCAATATTATCAGAAATTCTTTTAAGTTGTTCATCTGATTCAGCTCCATCACACAGAGTTGTCTCTGGGATTTCACAAACCTTGCTCTTAGATGAGATGGTCATGGAATTATTATCTTTCTTGCTCAATAAGGCTACTGTTTCATTTGCCTTTTTTTTCTCATTCTGTCTAGTCTTGATTTTGTCCTCTTGTTGGAACAAAATACCATAAACATCATGAATGGATTTTCTAGACAGATTTCTGGTAACCATATTGTTAGAAAAGCTTGACCACTCATTACCCAGATTGTTCAGAAATTTATTATTTATTTCTGAGTTGGACTTCTGAACACCATTCCTTCTCAGATCATTCAGGATATTGTTGAATCTGTGGTAAGTCTCTGTGATAGATTCATTATCCTTATACCTGAAGTTTTCATACGTACCAACACAGATGTTCAACCTTTGAGCTTGGGCTTTTTGTACTCCCCTGCATTTGAGCCTCAACTTCATCACACATGGCTTTTGCAGATGTGAGACTATCAACTCTGTTAAAATTTTCATTGGGTATCGCCATTGTAATTAGTGTCAGTGCCCTTTTATCAATTCCAGCTTGACTTTTCTCAGCTACACTGTACATACCTAGGGTCTTTTTGATTCTGGATGCAGGAATTTCAGTAGATTCGGTTCTTGGAACTGTAGAAATTTCCATATAGTCCTCCAGAGGGCCATTTATAATCGATTGCATTAAAGCTTCATCAATATTGTCCAAGAATTGAATCATTCTGAGTCGCCATTGATGATACTCGCGCAGAAACAAGGTTGGTGGTTTGGTTTCAGATTCGATGGACATGATTTCTTTTGACATCTTGAATATAGTAGATCGCGAATTCAACTGGGTTTGAATCAAATTGGTCTTGAATGTTTTGATCAAGAATTTCAAGAACTTAACAAGTTCTTCACCATATTGATCAAACAGATGAATAGGCTCTGATACCAATTGTTAGATCCCAAAATATCAAGAATATAGAAAGAATCAAGAATTAGAACAAGAATTATGTCACCAAAGTTGTAGATCGTATCTTTACAAGATCTATGAACGTTAGTTTTAACTGTCTAACAAACTATCTATTTATATACATACAAGAAAGCTAAAGTTACAGTACATAAATGACAAGCATGTTCAGAACTCCTTCTGAACTTCTTCAGAATCATTCTTCAAAACCTCTTCAGAAGTATATTCAGAACCATCTTCAGAACTTCTTCAGAATCTTCAGATCTTCTAAATTAGCCAGTTCAGAAGTTATGCCTTAGTCTTTGCTCTGCTTGTCTTCTGAGTTCTGAACCTTTCTCTCTTCAGAACTAGTTGAGAACATAACCAAGTCTTCTTTTGAAGCTATCTTCAAATATCTATCACATAACCAACTTTCTTCTTTCATGGTAGTAGAAATATAACATACTCCTTGTAGTTGACCATCTTCAGTGAACGTAGCAGTGTAGATATCTCCATCTCTATAGGCTGTTAATTTGTTTAGATTTTCAAAACTGAGAACATGGCAAAAGTCAATGTCAAACTGAACTTTCTGTTAGGTCTATTATTATTTAATTGTGACAAAATAAGGAAAAGATATGCTTTATTGTAAAAGGAAGTTTATAATTCCTTAAACTCTTGTTTCCTTAATTAGACTAGACCTAGCAATATAAATACAAGGTTAGGTTTTACTTTCATATTTAGTCGATTCATATTTTATAGAGAGAGAGCTGAATCTGATTGTAATCGATACACATACGTTCAAGAGATATATGACTACGTAAGTTCCTTAAATCATTATTCGTGTCATATTACTTTGCTATTAACTGTTTATTGTCATTGTGCTTGTTATAATGGGATCAACAAGTGGTATCAGAGCCTGAGATCACGAGTTTTTACGATTTTCTGAGCAAACCACGAAACAGAAGGTACTTTTTTCTATTTCTGCAAGATCTACTGTTCATTGAATTTTTTTCGACTCATACAGTGTCACGCTTTACCCGATAAAACTTCTTATTTTTTTGTCGAGAAACTCATATCTGCTCAATGAATTTTTCTCGATCTTTATATCAGTTTTTGTGTGTTATTCTTGATTAAGTATATCTGTGTTTTTATCGATTTAAATTTTTCTCTCGACTTATTGAATTTTTATCGAATATCTCTTATGTTGATTGAATTTTTATCGATTCAACTGTTTAAATCTTGAATTTTTATAGACTCCTATATAAAATATTTAAATCTGTTTAGTTAAAATTACTTTAGTTTATTTTATTTACTTTTGAATATCTTTACATAAAAAAACTCAGGACCTTGTGACTCCTGCAGCTTTTTCTTACTAAAGATTTCCTTAGTAAAAATCATAAACTCTCGTAATTTTGATATTTTATGTGATTGAACAAATAAGAAACTCGAAAACCCAGACAGTCTTGTCCATAAAAAGACTAGTTCTTTTTAGTCAAGAACACTGTGTTTTTGTTTTCTGGTTTTTCAAATAAACAGAAAACTCAGAATTAAAGAATTTTTTTTGTCGAGTCCTATTGAATCGAGAAAATTTTGATCGAGTAGGTCAGTGTTCGATAAATTTCTTTAATCAATTTTTTTTCTCGAGTATTGTTCACTCGAGAATTGTTTTTAGCGTCTATTTAATTCGAAAACATTTTTTTTTCGAGTCTTGTTCACTCGATAACTTTTTTATATCGAGTCCCATTCAAACCGACAACAATTTTTATCGAGTCTTGTTCACTCGATAACAATTATTATCGATCCTTAGTCACCCGATATCAATTTTCATCGAGCACCTCACACCCGATAAAAATCCTTCAAATCGATATTTTTTCGTCCTCCTTTGTCACTCGATAATAACCTACTGTTTCAAGCGTCAACTCAGAAATTTTTAAAAACTCATTGATCGAGGTCCAACCAAACAGTACAATGACCACTTGAGAAGCAATGGCCATTGGATCAGACACCAAGCCTCCAATTCTATTTCCGGGAGAATATTCTCAATGGAAGGATAAATTCTTTGATTTCATTGAACGCCATGACTATGCCGATGAGATCATGAGTTCAATCAAAGAGGGTCCTCCTCTACCTTTTTATCAGGAGTATCCTGCTATGCCAAACAACACTCCTCCTACGCCCGCACGAAGGGAAGTCAAACTCAAAAATTCATGGGATGCAAACGAGAAGAGGATAATGAGAGGTGACCAACTTGCCCGTTCTTATCTACTTATGAGCCTTCCGAATGTGATCTACTTGAGCATTGATAGCCACAAGAAGACGGCCAAAGAAATGTGGGAAGTCATAGAAAAGTTTATGCTTGAAACGAAGATTGGCACACAACTCAAAATAACCAACTGCATTTCTCAATATGAAGAATTCAAGGCAAAAGATGGAGAAAGTCTTACGAACACATATACCCGTTTTGTACAACTGGTGAACGAACTTAGCAAAAACGAAATTCGTAAGACAAAGATTGAAAACAATGTTAAATTTGTTAGCAATCTTCAACCAGAATGGCGCCGGTTTGCTAATCAAATCAAACACAACAAATATCTTGCTGACCTTGACCTTCATGAAGTCTATGAAACCCTTCAACAAGATGAAGAGGAGGTTCTCGAACTAATGGGGTTAAATTCAAAAAAGAACTCGGATCCAATCGCATTAATGGCAAAATAATCTTCTTCCACTCCTCAAGAGATGTTTCCCAAATTAGAAGACGAAGATTTTGACTATGATCCAGAAATTGCCAAACTTCAACATCAACTGGCCTTCCTTACAAAATCTTTTCAACAAAAGTTCTCACGTCGCTCAAATCCCAATCAACAAAGGTATGCCTCGGGATCTAATAATCATGAGCGAAAGGCCATGTTTGAACCTAAACCAAGAAGAGAAGAACCTCGCCCTACACCCAAGCCAGAAGACAAGTTCATGGGTGAGAGAAGGCTGTGCTACAACTGCGGCAAATCTGGTCACTACGCAAGGGAATGTAAGAAGCCAATAGTGAAGGACTCTAACTACTTCACTTACAAACTGATGTTGTCCAAACAAAAAGAAGCCGGTAAAGTCCTTCTAGCTGAAGATGAACAATGGCTTAATCAAGATGATGAAGATGACTTGTAAGGGGAGACTCAAGCACATTTCAGCTTAATGGCTTACTCTGATGACACTCCTTCTCACGCTTCCGACTACACACCCGAGGTAAGCCCTTCTGACTATGACTATGACTCTGAACACACTATTCACTTAAATGCACCGAAAGATTTAAGCTCCAAAGCCGGATTAGGTTTTGAAAACCCGAAATACTTAGCAAAGGCTATCTATAATACTCCGACAATTTATAAATTCGAATATCTGAACCTTGGTCCAGATTACCAAATTCAATTTATGAAACCGGACCCTAGTGTTGAGGAAAGAGAAGATTGAAAGAGACAAAACAAAAACTATTTTCAAATACCTTTCTGCTGTCCTCAAATAGTAGAAGAGGAATCTTCAAGTGAATCTCTTCCAAACAACTACTTTCCATCTTATTCAGCCGAAGAACTTCAAAACAAGATTCCTGAATGTAAACCGTACATTCCCACTCTATTTATAGAAAAGAAAATTATTCAACTCGAACAAGTGTTGGAATCTGAACATTCTTTGGCGGAAAAGGAAAAGGAATCATTTTTATTTAAAATACAACAACTTGAGAACGAGACTTTACAATTGAACAAAACTCGTGAAAATGATACTATTTCAAACGTTTCAACTTGTAAAGCCTTCGTTAGCAATTATTTAGATAATTGTGAAGAGTTGTTCAAAATGGACCCAAATTCCAATCTTCCAAAACAAAAATGTTCCTATTCCTGCGAACAAATCAATGCTGAATTAGATGCCCTTTCTAACCAATCTTCACTTGAATTGGATGAGTGTTTAAATGACATGTGTGATGAGTTTGATTTCAATCCTGTACTTCCTACTCACACTGAATTCTTAGACAAAGGCAAACAACCTATGGAAACAGTTTCATTGCCTACTGAACCAATGGAGTGTTCCACAAGTCAAAATCCAACCACTCATAAACATACGAAAAACAATCATGTCTTCATAAACCATACTAACCGTGTTCCTTTCAATATTTCAGCGCTTCATACTTTAGAAACCAAGTCGGTTTGGGTCAAAAAGGGCACGCATACTACAAAGCAAACACCCCGCAAAGAAGACAAGTTTTTACATTCCAATGTCAAAAGAAACAATTCTAGATTTCCTTTTCCGTATCAAATTCATTCATTTAGACATTTAATCAAATTTTCTCGTTATAAAATTTGTTGCTCTAATTGCGGTGTGGATGATTTTGTTCGTAAACCTCCTATTGATTATGGTTATGGTTATTTTCCGGACATGCATAATTCATTTAATCACAAATTTTATCATTCATCATCCATTTTTAAATCGGGTCCGAGAAATCAAATGACTAACGCCCATAATTCTCACCACAAGTGGGTACCCAAGGGTGCAAAGTCAACTAACCATGATGGACCCATTTACAAATGGGTACCTAAATCTGCCTGATTTTGTGCAGATCGGTCATGTGTGGTACTTAGATTCCGGGTGCTCCAAATACATGATCGGACAAAAGGAGCTGCTTGCCAACTACACTGAAAAGAAGGGCGGATTCGTCAAATTTGGCAATAATCACAAGCAACTCGAAGTCAATTTCAGACCCGATAGATGTTGTGTTCGCACGTTTGATGTAAAGGAGCTTCTAACCGGCACACGCAAGTCCAACCTCTACACGATCGATGTTTCTCAAGTAAACGCCCCCAAAGTGTTTGTCTTCTATCAAACGTTTCTAGTCCAAAGACCTGGTTATGGCATCGTCGCTTATCTCATTTGAACTTCAAGAACATCAATCGCCTCTCCATCCACGGATTAGTCACCGGCCTCCCATCTGTTAAATTCGACAAACCACATATCTGTGACGCATGCGAGATGGGAAAGATGAAGAAGGTCTCTCACAAACCCAAGATAGTTCACAACTCGACTCGACCTCTTCAACTCATTCATATGGACTTGTGCGGCCCGATGCGGACTCAAAGCATACATGGTAAAAAGTAAGTTCTCGTGATGGTGGACGATTTCTCTCACTTCACATGGGTAAAGTTCCTTCGATCAAAGGATGAAACCCCCGACACCATCATCACGTTTTTCAAAGCCATTCAAGTCAAGCTAGAACTTACTGCACAAACCATCCGCACCGACAATGGAACTGAATTCAAAAACCGTACCTTTGACGGTTACCTCGAATCGGTTGGTATAACCCACACTTTCTCTGCAGCTCGTACTCCACAGCAAAACGGTGTGGTCGAACGCCGAAATCGAACTCTTGTTGAAGCCGCTCGCACTATGCTTACTTTTTCAAAGCTTCCTCTCCACCTTTGGGCCGAAGTTATCAACACAGCTTGCTATACTCAAAACCGCTCCATCATCAACAAACGCTTCAACAAGACACCTTATCACTTGGTTTACGATCGCGTTCCTTCAATCGAGCATCTTCGAACGTTTGCCACTCGTTGCTAATACTCAATGAAAAAGAAGATCGTGGGAAACTCAAGCCGAAAGCCGATGAAGCCTACTTTCTCGGATACTCACCAAATGCATCATCTTACCGGGTCTACATAAAACACGCACGTTGCGTCACTGAAAGCGTTAATATACAATTCGATCCAAACGCCGAAATGGCTCATGAACACGACAGTTCTGGACCCGCACTCACCGGTATCTTAGCTTCCGATCACATTTGTTCGGAACCTGCTCCCAACCCTGCTGAACCTTCAACGTCCAAAACCGCCATGTCAAATCTGGATGACCTATTCGAGTACTTCTACTCGGATTACTTTGGACCGTCCACTGATACTTCTCTTCAGATTCACCCGCCTACCTTGGAGATTGCCGAGACCTCTGATCTTTTCGGACCACCAATTACGACGGAAACCGTCTCAACTGCTACATCTCCAAGCACCTCTACGACTGCTCCTCCTGATCAAACTATTTCATCGGATGCTCATCTTGTTCCACATGAACCTCAACCGCCTGTTCAACCAAATCCTGCGGAACCGACATCCTCTCCCCCTCCATCCACTTCAACACCGACGGATGTCACAAGTGCCACAAGATCATCAAACGTGGCCCCATCTTTGGAATCTATTCAAGATCTTCCATTAGGTTCTTATCAAGATGACACCCCGGATCGAAATTCATTTCAACCGCTTCCTCATACAACCAAATGGACCCGCTCTCATCCTGTTGAACAAATTATCGGAGATCCAAACCGACCAGTTACAGCACGTTCCGCCTCAGCCAATGATTGCATGTTCTCTTCATTCATAAGCAAGATTGAACCCACATCCATTCATGAGGCAATGAATGATCCTGATTGGATTGTGGCAATGCAAGAGGAACTCAATCAATTTGAAAGTCTGAAAGTATGGCGCCTTGTTCCCCGTCCTCGAAACAAGACCATTATCGGCACGAAATGGATATCCAAGAACAAGCAAGATGAAGATGGAGTCGTTATTCGCAACAAAGCTAGACTTGTCACCAAAGGATACCGTCAACAAGAAGGCATTGACTACGACGAAACATTTGCACCCGTCGCCCGTATTGAAGCAATCCGAATGTTCTTGGCTTATGCGGCACATAAGAACTTTGTGGTTTTCCAAATGGACGTCAAGACGGCCTTCTTAAACGGTGTTCTGCGTGAAGAAGTCTATGTTTCTCAGCCGACGGGTTTGTCGACTCCTCCAAATCGAATCATGTCTACATTCTGGGCAAGGCTCTGTATGGGATTGAAACAAGCCCCCCGCGCATGGTACAATAGTTTGTCTTCCTATTTAGTGAAAAACGGATACTCCAAAGGTATGATCGATCCAACTCTTTTCATTAAAAAGGACAAAGGTGACATTATGCTCATTCAAGTCTATGTGGACGACATCATCTTCGGCTCGACTAACCCAAGGCAATGCAAAGAGTTCTCTGAACTCATGATTGCAAAATTTAACATGAGCATGATGGGAATGATGAATTTTTTCCTTGGTCTTCAAATTAAACAATTTTCTACTGGAATATTCATCAACCAATCAAAATACATCTCGGATATGTTGTGTAAATACAACATGACGTCATGTTCTCCGATTGGTACACCCATGTCCCCGGGTTCAAAACTACACGCTGATCCTTCGGGAAAAGATGTGGATTCTAAAAACTACCGGGGCATGGTTGGTTCTCTCATGTATCTTACGGCTAGTCGTCCGGACATAATGTTTGCCACCTGTCTATGCGCGAGATATCAAGCTTCTCCAAAGGAATTTTATCTTAGTGCAATCAAACGGATTTTCCGGTATTTAAAAGGTACACCTAATCTTGGCCTATGGTATCCCAAGGATACGGGTTTCGAGCTAACTGCCTTTTCAGATTCGGATCACGCCGGATGCATGCTCGATCGTAAAAGCACTTCGGGCCATATTCAATTCCTTGGAGACAAATTGGTCAGCTGGTCATCCAAGAAGCAAGCGTGCGTCTCCACATCTACCGCGGAAGCCGAATATATCCCTGCCGCAAGCTGCTGCTCGCAAGTACTATGGATGCGCATTCAACTCAAAGACTATGGCTTCTGGTTCAACAAGATTCCCATCCATTGTGACTCCAAAAGCGCCATAGCCATTTCAAGCAACCCGGTTCAACACACGAAGACAAAGCACATCGACGTTCGATATCACTTCATCAAGGATCACGTCGAAAGAGGTACAATTGAACTATACTTTGTTAATACGGAACTGCAGCTTGCCGACTTGTTTACCAAGGCACTGGATGAGAAACGATTCCAGTTCCTAGTATCCAAGTTGGGAATTCTCAATCTTAAAACCTGATTATCCCAAATCAGTGTGCCTCAAAATCCTTAAAAACGTCTATCCAAGGGTTTTTGCACATTTACTTATTGAGTCAATCTACATAACACTTGGGTTCTCATTTTTTAGATTTTGACCTTTTTTACAAGTTCCGTATTTTCAATTTTTTTCTCTCATTTTTATTTCTACCTCGCTGTGTATATCACCATGGTTCATCATTCAAGGGGGAGCAACAAGGTACGTTTTGCTATTCATTCACATTCCTAGGGGGAGCACACCACTGTATGCACACATTAAGGGGAAGCCTTTTATTTGTTTTCTGTCTTTAAGTTCATTAAAAAAAATAATTAAATTAATTATTTAAGTCAGGTTCTCGGCCCCTAAGGGCCCGACAACAATGGGATTTTGGACCCCCTCTAGCTCGACAACGTCCCCAATTGACACCTTGAAAACGGGAAATTTTTTAATCGGCCCTATCACACACTGCCACGTGTCATCACCCGATAACCACTATTTAAGAAATCGGGCCCCTCTCTGAAAGTGACTTCTCTCACAAGTTTGAATTTCCCTCTTTCTCTCTTAAAAACCTTTCAAGTTCTTGGCTTTCCAAGATCAGCTTCTCAAAACTTCAAGTTTTTCAGAACCGAAAGCACCACCAGGTTCGTAATCCTCACCTTATCATCTTTAATTCTTGCACTTAGTACTTAAAACTGTTGCATGATCCATTTTTTTATGTATGACCGTTCGGTTTTTGGGGTTATTATGGGTTTTCCGATTTTGACTGTTCATCAGTCAAAATCGTGGGTAGATTTAGTGTTTTGGCCTTAAGTCCTTTATTAATCTTGTTCTTTTTCAACTAATCGCATCTAGTAATAGGATTTCCCATTAGTTTTAGGCATTATTTTGGGTCTGAGTACTTAGGATTGTTCATCTGATTGATTTGAGTTTTTATCGAGTCCATCAACGTCCTTTGAATTTTTATCGAGTCTCGTTGCCGTGACCAAGAACACCATCATCTTTTCTAAGTGTTTTTATCGAGCCTTTATGACTCGATAACTTTTTCTTATCGAACATCATAAACTCGATGAAAATCACTAAGTGTTTTTATCGAGCCTTTATGACCCGAAAACTTTTCTTATCCAACATCATAAACTCGATGAAAATCACTAAGTGTTTTTTATCGAGCCATTATGACTCGACAACAATTCTTATCGACTATAATAGGATCGATGAAAACCACCAAGTATTTTTTTGTCGATCCCTTGGAACTCGAAAACTTTTGTTATCGACTATCAAACGGTCGATGAAAATTACTAAGTGCTCTCATCGAGTTATTTGGATCGATATCCTGCCCTCACTTTGTCCAAGTACTTTCATCGAGCCTCATAGAATCAACAACATGCTCTACATAGATCGATAACTTTCTGAAAAGTTTTCAAGTACTTTCATCGACCCTTAGGCACTCGATAACCTGTTCTTCTCGATTCTCTTTGACTCGACAACCCCTCCACAGGTTTGATCTTAATTTTTTATAAGTCTTTTTGTCGATCCTGCTTCAATCGACAACACCTTTTTCTCGATCCCATTGCACTCGGTAACAATTGTTATCGACCCAATCGGACTCGATAAAAAGACTTAGAATTTTTTGTTAAAGACTCAATACACTAACTTTACACTTGGTTTGCCTAACTGTCTTATTTCAGAAACCAATGGCAGCCATGAATGATCCGAACATGTCCGATGATGAAAACCCGATGCCGTCCGAACGCTTGACAGAACCAAGCATCAACACAGCTAACCGGGATGACATATTGATGCCTAGAGCTCACCTTCGACAAATCAAACCGAGCAACCACCGTCTAGACTTTGGTATCACTCTCGAACACCAAATCATCCTTGACATTCTTCAACGACATCCGCTTCGCTTTGCCTTTGCACTAGACCACCGAGTACCTCTTTTCTACCTCCAGCAATTCTGGTAGACAATGACATACCATCCGGACGAAGGTGACCATCATTTCACTGCTAACTCCAGTACCTCTTTTCTCCGCCTAACGCTCGCCACAGCCGAACACCCATACGACGCCTTCGCAACCGACCAACAGCTGGTTGCCGACATCCTAGCCCTCGGGTACGAATCCCCTGAATCATTTACAAGCCCCGGCCAGTTCAAAAGGATGTACCTGCCTCAGATTTGGTTCACGCTATTCACCATCGTCAATCGATGTCTGACTAGCAAACACACTAGCATGGACAAGGCCAGCACTGCAGTTCTTCGAATCTTTCACGGCATCGCGTTCAACCGTCACTATGACTATGCGATGCTCATCTGGACGGACTTTGTGGAACTAGTGGAAGACAAATCCAACTTTCGCAATCGTGCCTTCGTACCGTTTCAGCGGTTTCTTCAACTATTCATCCATGCAATGATGACCTCCCGACCTGCCATTCCTAGAAGAGCCGGATCACCCTTAGGCCCCACCAGTGCTCTTAAATTTCTACGCCTAAATGATCGGGTCTTCAACTATACCATGCCAATCCCTGAAGCGCTCCTCGCTTATGCTGATCAGAATGCACCTAGTGTGATAGCATATAGGGAGCAACATGGCTTAATGGCCCAACCACCTCCGGTTGCGCCTGCCCAAGAGCCGATCCAAGAAGAAAATATTGAGAGAGGTGAGCGTCCTAGAATAGAAGAGCAGGGTCAGGATTAAGGGGATCCCGACCAGGGTGATGAGCGTACTGCGAGGGGACATGACGAGGGAGGTGCATCTGATCAGGCCCCCCCCAACCCAACTACTTCCAACTACCCCCACACTCGACCCATTATCCCAACCCCCCGATTCAAAACACTGGTCAGCCGACAACGTATCCGCCCCCGCTCTTCATCATCGGATGAAGATGAATCTGACAACCAACCGCTCCGTCGTCGCCAACGTACTGAAGAAATAGAGGTGCAAGCCGTCAGCCGCATCGGCCCACAACCCTCTATCACAGATTCCAGTTCTGGAAATGAAGAGTTTTCAACTGAACCGAACCCTGAACCAATCATCCGTTCACCCACATCCGCTCCTACCATACCGTCTGATGAGGAACCTCAATTCAACTTTGACTTTGAAGCCAATTCATCCTCCCCATCTATGTCAGACATATTCCCTGAAACCTCTATTGGAGAAATAAGGAGAACGGCGAAGGGGAGACAAAAACGATAGAGAGTGAGAGTCCAATATCCCCCGACCAGGTAACCGAGTCAACTAGCCCTACTCATTCGTTGGGTATGACTAGTGGACAAGTCGCTGTGGACCTAGCAGCGTAATTTCACGTCCCCCCTAGCCACTCTGAAGGCTCCCAACAGCCAACAGTTTCAACAATACTTGTGAGTCTAGCACCTTATTTAGCTCCCCTCCACTCGGGAGGCATAGCTATTGAAACAAGAGGCAGTAGCTCACCTGCTTCGACTTCGGTTATGTGCACATCGAGTCTAGAGCCAGCTAGGGGACACGAGTCTATACACACTACGAGCCTCCGTGGCCCAGTCGGAACTCCCATAGTGATGTCTATTCCGGACATTCCACGAGGATTGGGAGGAAATCCTACCAGCGCTACATCTTTGCCAATGCTGAACGTAGGTCATACAGTTGAATCAACTGTTATGTCAACGGGCAATCTAAGTGATCCCGGAGTTACCAATACTGCTACCACATCTCCGTCTTCCTCTATACCCCCGGAAGGCGAAGCACTCATTGCTGCTCACTTACAAAGGGCAAGAGACACCCTTGCTGAACATCTGGTCCTAATGACAGCCGAAAGAGAAGCCTTCGTGCGCCAAATTCGTGAAGCTGCGCGTCTTAAAGAACCGACTCCTGTACAAGCCGAACCTTCTCATGCAAGCTCCAGCCGTCCATGCACCAGCCACTCTCCACCGCCACCATCACCCCCTGAAGATCAACCTCATTCTTCGCATCGATATGAGTATAACACCGATGAACTCATGTCGATGTTGTATGCTAATCTGCTCGCCGAATACAATGCAACTGGCCAACCGGAGGATTCGCTTGAAGGTCTTCTTCGCCGCAATCTTCAAATCCCCACTGTAACTCGCCACGAGTTCGATGTATTCCGCGCCCACATTGATCAAGAGCTCGCCGACTTGAAAAATGCCCAACAGCGCCAAACTGATGACATCTTGGGTGCTATTACTGATCTTCGCACCGAAATCCAAGAGTCTTGCCGTCCGGCAGTTCGTACATCTACGTCCAGACCTCACCAGGACGACCCGGGCTCCGCTCCAACTCGTCCTGAGGGGCAGACACGCCAAACGGCAAGATCACGATCAAGAGCAGCTGCTGCCTCAACTTCAAGACCATCTGCTCAATCTACCCAACAAAGGCAACGCACTACAACGACTCAAGAGGACGATACACCAACGGTTGAAAAGCCTACGGATATCGAATGCGGATATCGAATTCGAGAGTACAGCCGAACCTGCCGAACCTGCTGAACCAGCCGAACCTGCCGACCCCGAACAAAATGAAGAACGAGTTGATGTTCAACGTCTGCGAAACTCACTTCAAAACTGGTTCCGAGATCCGTACGAACCAGTACTTCAAGAGCAAGACTATGTGAACTTGAGGCATACAGCAAGAAACTCTGCCTTAAGGGAACAAAACGAACCAAGACTCCTACCTCATCAGATTCGGTGGCAAAGAATGTTAATGGAAAGTAAATCCAAATGGGTGAATCAGTAGATCTGTGTGCCATATCTTGAGGAAACCATGGAGAAAATCTTCCGCAAGCAAGAAAAACCTGATGATCTGGCACACATTCATCTAGTGATGGAAATGGACCCTGCTCAGGTTAGAGTGTATCTCCATATCCTGAGGACGAGAGCTTTTCCTTAAGCTGAAGTGATCTCAAGGCACAGGGTTGTCGGGATTTTGAAGATAGACACTGCAAGGATCTTCCAAGTCGAGTACCCGGTTTTCACTATCCAAAGAGAAGATGGTAAAACGTATTCCTTCTCTGAAGCTGATTTTGCAAATCTCGATATTATGGACTTGGAGGTCATCTACAACGATCTGAGAGACAAGCGCAACCGAAACGTACACGAGCAAAGGGCATTAAAGGCAGTTGTAAGACATGTTCAGAAAGAGCTTCAGTACAGTTATCTTCATGATCTTCAACGAGGGATCGAAAGCGAGCAAAAGAAGATACACATTACTAAGCCTGATCAATCATTGCCTGTACCTGACAGTACTTTGGTCGCCACTGTCATCACTCGTCCTGTACATGGTGTAGTTTGGATGCATGCTTCTAGAGAAAAGCAATTTCTCAGATTTCACGAAGTGGCTGCATATTCTGACGGTACATTATGGGGAATCAGAAACAGGCTTGCGTCAGAACTTGCTACAGATAGAAAAAGCGCAACAAGGATGAGCAATGATAAAAGAAACTCTCTCTTAGAAGCGATCAAGATAATCGACGACAGAATTATCTATCGACAAACCCTACGAAGATTTGAAGGCATGTTCGAGCTAAGAAGATGAAGACTCATTTTGCCACAAAGGGAGAGATTGTTAGGTCTATTATTATTTAATTGTGACAAAATAAGGAAAAGATATGCTTTATTGTAAAAGGAAGTTTATAATTCCTTAAACTCTTGTTTCCTTAATTAGACTAGACCTAGCAATATAAATACAAGGTTAGGGTTTTACTTTCATAGTTAGTCGATTCATATTTTATAGAGAGAGAGCTGAATCTGATTGTAATCGATACACATACGTTCAAGATATATATGACTACGTAAGTTCCTTAAATCATTATTTGTGTCATATTACTTTGCTATTAACTGTTTATTGTCATTGTGCTTGTTATAATCGGATCAACACTTTCCAATATTTGTCATAGAACTGACTTATGGTAAATAGATTATGCTTGAGACCCTCAACGTAGAAAACTTTCATTACAGTGATATCTCCATTTGTAAAAGTTCCATATCCTCTCACATAGGCTTTTGCATTATTTCCAAAGCTAACTGTTCCTCCATATCTCTCGTGATAATTAGTTAGTAATTTTTTGTAAGGTGTCATGTGTCTTGAACAACCAGAGTCTAAAACCCATACATGACACATCTGCAAAAACAATTATTGAGATTTAGGTACCCATTTAAGAATTGGTCCTTTCAGATTAGCTATTACAGAAGAAATTCTAGATTTTGATTTATGAGAAGTAAATTCAGAAATTTGTTCAGAATTTTGTTTAACAGATTTATCCTTTTTATATTTATTATCTTTTCTTTTTGGGAAATTTGCTGAAGAATTCTTGGCTGGTTTCTTATGATATTTCTTCTTGATGTTGAAAGCTAATTGAAAATTATGATGTCCCCATTTCATACAATGAATATATTTCAACACATAAGCAAGAATTAACAACATTTATGTTAGGAACAGAATGCTTGCTTTTATTCAAAGTATTGGCTTTGTGTACATCAAATTTTTTAATAGAAGAAATACTATCTAATTTGTCTTTCTTTGATAGTCTTTCACCTTTTTTCTTCCAAACTAGAGTGGATAGCTCTTTAAAATATAAGAAATGAGGATTAGAATAAGAAGAACTTTTATACATATTCTTTTCAACTTTTGAATTAATTTTTCAGATTTAGAATCGGAAGATTGTCCTTTTTCAAAAATCATGACTTTTGTGAGAAAATCTGAAGATGATAATGATTATTTTTCTGTTGTTGAGGAAGATCTGTCCTTTAAAGTATTTCTAGAAGGAGTAGAATTGGAACCTGTAGAATGTAAAATGTTTATATTCATTTTTCAAGAATACACCATTAAACATTTCGGAGGGTAATTTTGGTTCTTCAGATTTTAATTTCTCTCCCTCGGTCATACAAGATTTTAATTTTGATATTCTTTGATGTTATTTGATTCCACGATCTCAGACTACATTTATGGAATCGATTTCTACTCAAAATTTGGATCAATTTGAGTTAATTTGTCAAAATTCTAAGTTTCTAGGTTTTGATGTTCTAACGAACTGTTCTTGACAAATTCTATGAGTTGTTGGTGAATTGATGAGATTCAATCCAATTTGTTCAAGAGGAATAGTCGATATATGTTTATGAACTAGATATAATCATTGATTTGGAGTTTAATTTTGGGCGTTGCCCCCGTGCTAAGTTTCAGGAGGGGGGCATTGTTCATCAGAGAGATTTCACGTAACGCAGATAAGTCACTGTTATTCATTAGATGTCTGTGGTACATTCTTGTTGTCTTATTTCTTCCTTTTGAAGATTGGAGCTTCTACATAATGCTTGAGACAACACTGATTATTATGGTTTATCTTCAGACAAGGGAGTGCTTAATTGTCTATGCTGAGGGCATCCTCAAGCTACTTAGTTTGTCTTGATATTTTGTTCATGGCCCTATAATTTCATCAAGCTCAATCTCTTCAAGCTTATCAGCAATTGTTCAAAGTTTGTCTATATTGGTCAAAGTTTTATTTAAGCTATCTGAAGAGCTGGATTTGAAAAGTTTTAAGAGATTTGAGTGATGATAATCAGTGTTCTGGTGAGTTTATTTTGTGTTAGAGATTTGAGTGATGATAATCATTCATCTAATTGTGAAGATTGAATCTTGTAGATCCCAGTATATGCAAGCACAATGATATAAAGCAATAATATGATAAGAACACAATGAATTAAAGAAGCTTCGTAGTCATATATCTCACCTGTACGATTACAATATTAATATGACAATATTTCGGCTCTCTAGTAATCGACTCCTATTCAGACACACGTTAACAAATAGCCTATGACTCCTAGTTATATTAAACCATTAATCTTTATAAGGAAGGTAAGTGTTTTAGGCATTATACAATTGCCATATACAAGATAATTATCCTTTCCTTATATTAAACCTTCCTAATTAATGACTTTGTTGACTTTGCAATTTTGGTCATTCATGTCTTCAATAGTTGTCATCTCGGATTCAATATTTTCAGACCTAACAATCTCCTCCTTCGTATTCAAGATTACAATTCAGCAAATCAGCACTCTTCTTTTGAAGATCATGAAACTTTTGTCAACAAATCTTCTATTGATTCTTTTGCTCCCCCTACGAAAATGATCTCTTGTAAGTTCCGAAGCTCCCCCTTAACATTAGCATGAAAAGAAATTCGAAGGAGCCACGATGTTGTAGGGTATAAACTTGTCGGGTCAAAAAGCATGTCGGGTCAGGTGATGTCGATGAATAAAAAAATCTCGGGCCAAGTAGATTCGACAAGAATTGATGTTGGGCCAAGATGAGTCGATGAAAATTTATGTCGGGTCTTAAGCACAAGAAAGTTTATGTCGGGTCTTAAGCACTCGATAAGTCTTCAACTTTAATTTCAGCAGTTGACAAAATCATCTTTGATTTTCTTCAAAAATCAAGTAAGGAAACGCGACAAACTCAGTCTTCAACAAATCAGCATTTGTCATCTTCTTTTTCTCCCTAATACGCATGTCGTGTATTTGATATACAATCTCTCCCTCTCAGAATGATAAGGAAAATCCAAATCATTATTAATAACCAAAGACAAAAAAAATAATGAACTAATGAAGCGTGTAAAACTAACATACAGAAGCACGTGAAGCAACTGTTATGACTTAATCAAAATAAATTCAATTGAAACTTTCAGAGTTGGCAATGATGAATCTCTGATAGGACTTCCAGTTATCAATTAAGTTTAGAAAACTAACTTCTCAAACTGTTCCGGCATTAATACGAAGTTATGCTTGGTGAATCACAAAGATTCGTGCAATGTGAAAAAAAAATTGTATATATTTCGGCTCAAATATAGACTCGATTATGCACAGAATATGAAGTTCGGGGACCGGAGGTGTGTCTTCCTTTTTCAATATTTAATCTTCTGAGTGAAGAAAAGATAGCAGATATGCTCATTCTCCGTGATTTATGAAACAAATATATTTTGTGAGATACTTGAGTAGTTGGGTGGGGTGACACGAGTTATCGACATTGGGTCCATGTATATTTCAATATTCATCTCCAGAGAATCAAGAATGAATAGATTGTGTGGTTACCCGGATAACTGTTTAGGTTTGGTGAGGACCAATTTTCTTTGAAGTCCTGTCACCACACTCGCTTTTTCTTTTTATCTCACAAACACTCAATTTTATACCCTTTCAAAATATATCTATCCTAGGGATGTGTTTCATGGGTAGGTCCTTCCGGCTCTATATTGACCAGTGAAACATCTAAATCCTATCACACACAAAGAGTCGAAACATGGAAGTCCGAGTTCTGAACTGATGTATTCAGAAGTCATAATGCAATGTAAAACGGGTTCTGAGCTGAGATATTCAGTAGCCAAAAATTAAGAACAGGTTCATAGCTGAGATACTATGAAGCTAAATAATAAAGAACAAGTTCATAATTGAGATACTATGAAGTTAAATAATAAAGAACAGGTTCATAGCTGAGATATATGAAGATAAACAATAAAATAAAAAAATGGTAAATATGTGGTACTCCCCCTCAAATGTAGCATAACCTTATGAAATATTGTCATGTGATGTGAATATTTGGAATTTAAAACACACATGACGTACCTACAAAACAGATTAAAAATATTTTGGTACCCAAGCTTTGTTGGGTCCTTGGAGGTTAGCTTTAGGAACAACAAATGGGGAAGTGGGGATACTATAAGTACCATACCATTTATGAGAGAACCTTTGATCAACAAAATCATTTGTTCCACAAGTAGAACAACAAAGATTTGTCGTGCTTAGACCGATTAGATGTTTGATTGACTTGACAAAATGAGGTAAATCAGTCTTGGACACAAATGATTTTTCATCAACTAAGGAGATGTATGTGGCTTGTTTCTAACATTATCATTTGTGACAACTGTCAAATTTGGGCTACCAAGTTACCTATTATTAAGTTTATATTACTGTTATTTTAGATAAGTTATAAGATTGGGAGTTAGTTAGAATAGATTGGCCAAAAAATTTCAAGAATTTTCGGTAGCTGCTTAGAAAGTCCGATTCCAACCCGTAACTGGACGAAATGTCCTATATAGTGCCAAATGCTCTAATTTATACCCAATTTATATAAAATATATATAGGTTTAGTATGTTAAATAAAGAAAAATTATTTTTGTTAGAATTTAATCAAAATGGGCTTACAAAATTGGAGAAAAATGGCAAAAATTGAGAAAAATAGCATTTTAACAATTTTGAGCCTTACCATTTTATTAAAAATAAATAAATAAATAAAAATTTGGGCTTGGGCAATTCAAAATTTGCAATTTTGCAATTCAAAATTTTGGGCTTGGGCAATTCAAAATTTTGGGCTTGTTTTAATTTTCCTCTCATTTTGTAATTCAAAATTTGAATCAAGCTCTCTCTCTTTCTCTCTAAAACCAAGAGTCATATTCAACAAACTCTCTTTCAATCTCCATTTTCCAGCCAATTTCAAGGCAAAACCACCATCAAAATTCAAGATCTTTCAAGAAATAGAAGTTCTACATATCACTCAAGTAGGTACAAACATCATCTTACCTTTTTCCTTGTCAATTTTGAGTGAAAAACTCATTTTTCTTGCATTTTAAGCATTCTTCTTCTAAACCTCTGAATTTTCTGAGTTTTATGGAAAGATCACACACCAAAAACATATAAAAATGTTTACATAATGGTGGTAATCAATGACCAAAACAATAAAAGTCAAGAAAATGTGTAAAAATCATGATTTTATGTATTTTTGAACAACAATGGAGATTGTTGGTTCTGACAGATTTATTGCATGTGAAAAAATCGTCCATTTCTTGCAATTAATATGTTCAAATATCATGAATCTTTTTTCTACAAGTTTATTTAGTGAGTTAGGGTTCTTATCCAAGTGGTCTCACTCAAAAACATTGAGTTTTGACCCCCAAATGCTCATAATAAGATGCATGTGCATCTGGAAATTCAACAGTAGGCAAACCCTAATTTGAACGACCATAACTCTCTGAATAGTCATCCAAATTACTTGATTCTTCTTCTGGAATTTTAATTTATGAGTTATCTTTCAAATGCCGCTGATTTCATTCAAAAATATGGTGATTTTAGGTTCCAACTAATTAAAACAAAATGAGTGTGCAAACTGTCAACCAATGACAGCTTTGCGCATGCATGTTCAAATGACCATATCTCTTTCAAAACTCAATGTAAAAGGATTATTTTTCCTTTGAGAGTTAGTTTTATGGGTTATCTTCAGTTTGAAAGCTGAATCACTTAAAATATGGAGTTTTGACCCTCCAAACACCTAAAATATTTTAGGTGTGCAATCTGTGAAACCACAAGTAGGTAAATCCTACTTTGGATGCTAATATCTCTTTGAATATTTGTCCATAATGCATAATTATTCTTCTAGAGGTTTCTTTTATGAGTTAGGGTTCGTTGAATCTGTCTTCATTCAAAAATATGAAGTTTTGAGGAATTAATCAATTTATTAAAGTTAAGTGTGCAATATGTCAACTAATGACAGATGTGTGCATGCAACTTTGTGATGCCATATCTTCCTCATAACTCATTTAAAATGAGTGATATTTATCTTAAAA
This sequence comes from Silybum marianum, assembly GCA_036898165.1. NCBI lineage: Eukaryota > Viridiplantae > Streptophyta > Magnoliopsida > Asterales > Asteraceae > Silybum > Silybum marianum. Next base: position 26,257,106 of record CM072533.1, on the reverse strand, counting down.
GTTTATAATCCAACTGGAAGTTCTGAAAAATAATAAGTAGAACTCCTCAAATTATTGTTTTACTAACAGTGTGTAATCTGCCATGCTTGCTGTGGCACACTGTTTGATATAGATTATTTGAACCATTTTTATATGTCTAAAATGCATGCAATTTGGTCACAATGACCTTAACTCAGTAATGCATCACATATAAAAAAAATGGAAAATTTTATCATTTTGGATGTTACATTAATTTGATCATTTTTAAGACTTATAGTTTCTGTCAGAAAGTTAAATTCTGAAACTGGTTGATTTCGTAAATTTTAATCACTTGAAAGACTATAATGTTACATTTTCGGTATAAAATTATTTCTTTAAAGAGCATATGTGCATTATGTATAACGGGACAATAGTAGACCAACTTGGATATATAAGGACTTATAAGCACTCTTATAGTAATCGTTAGACGCATAAGTGACCGTTTTGGATATTTTACTTTGATAGGGAAGCGTTAGGTCGGCTAGCGGACGAATCGTGCTTTAAATGGAGCTTTTGCAAAAGGTGAGTATTCACAACCCTATTTTTAAAGTATTTTATATGTTTTGGGGTGAAAAGCATGATTAAATGAAATATTTGAGCTATTTGCATTAACGAATGTGAATATTATGAAAATTGTTGTTTTTGGGCATTAAAGAATGTACACTAATAATTGTATTAAGTAAAATGTTCCATAAAAGTTTGTACACTACTATTAACTCAAGTGAGGAGCCGAGGGTATAAGTGGATAGCGCTATGGGACGGACAATCCCACCTAAAAACCGACAAGTTGGGGTGTGGATAGCAATCCCACCTGGAAACTACAGGTAGGGGTGCACTATACTAAAAAAGAAGGTTCTACACATGTGGACTTAAGGTCCACTGCTGAGGTAGAACTATACTTAACAGGAAGGTTCTATACATGTGGACTTTAGCTCCACCGCTGAGGTTCTACACATGTGGACTTTAGGTCCACCGTTGAGGTAGAGCTATACTTAAAAGGAAGGTTCTACACATGTGGACTTTAGGTCCACCGCTGAGGTAGAACTAAAAATATTTTTGTGGTCGAAGGTTTAGTGGTGGCTCATTACTTACTATTAATTAGGGTACAAAAATGCCTTGAACGTTTTAAGATGTAAAGATTTATCAAGTGCCATAAAAGTTATTTTGCTCAATATTCATTTATACAAAAGACGTTTATAATATTGAAAACCTGTGAACTCACCAACTCTTTGTAGTTGACCTTGTTTTATTCATGCTTTTCAGGGGTAAGAAAGGGTAACTAAAAATGCTTGTGTTTGGGGCGCATCAACATCAACCACGTTTAAATTTGAAATTGTTTTGTAAAATATCTTATTTCTTTTATTTTGTTAAAACTTGAACCTGTATGATGTAATGTTCAGTTTTATTTTGTTATGTATTTGATTGGACAATTGGTATTGTTATCGCTCTATTGCTATTAAATCTTGAACTATCACTCCTCGTGTTTCTGCTTTAGCGGGGTGTGACATCATCTGTAGTTGATTTCTTTCTCCAAACCATCTTAAACTTTTTGAAATTTCCGGATTTAGCAACCAAATCATTATGAAACTGTTTAGAATTATGAGTTCGAAAAGCTGAAACGTGAATAAAACCACGTTTAGCATTTTTCACATAATGAGAATTGATGGGTTTGGAAAAATTAGTTTGATCCTTTTGGTTAGAATGAGTGTAAGGCATTTGACTTGTGGAACACTCATTCGGATCCGTTGGAAGTAAAACTGATTCGATTGGCTTTTTGCCTTCGTCCAAAAACTCCGTATGATTTGGAAGTGTAGGATTGAAGTCAAAATCGGCATTTAAATCATTTAACTGTTTCGTGGATTTAAAGTTCGATGAGGAATCAGTGTACTCGTCAAAACGAGGCATTTCCTCAAGAGAGTCTAAGTCATCATCACTTTGATCGGAAGAAGGGGAACATTTTTGTTTAGGAGGAATATAGTTTGGATCTAATTTAAACAACTCTTCACAATCATCTAAGTAATTGCTAACGAAAGCTTTACACGAATAAATATTGGAAATAGAATCATTTTCGTGGTTTTTGTTTAATTGTAAAGCCTCGTTTTCCAATTTTTGAATTTTTAAAATGAATGCTTGTTTTTCCTTTTCCGACGAAGTACGTTCATTTTCCATCACCTTTTCAAGTTGAATAATTTTCTTTTCAAAGAACAAGGTGGGAATATAAGGTTTAAATTCAGGAATTTGTGTGTGAAGTTCTTCGTCAGTAAAAGATAGAAAATAGTCATTTGGAAGAGTTTCGTTTGAAGATTCCTTTTCTACTATGTGAGGATAGCACAAAGGAATTTGATGAAAAAATTTGTTTTGTCTTTTCCAATCTTCCTTTTCTTCGACGTTGGATCCGACTTCAAAAATTAAATTTTGTAATCCGGACCTAGGTTCAGATACTCAAATTTATAGAGAGTCGGAGTATTGTAGATGGCTTTTTCTAAATGTTTCGGATTATCAAATCCTAATCCAGCTTTTGAACTTAAATCTTTTGGAACGTTCAAATGAATTGTGTGCTCAGTTTGACCAATTTTGTACCGCTTTAGTTCCAAATATTTGAGTTTTTCCAAAAGGTCTTATCTTTGAAAACTCACAAATTCATATTTTGACGAAAAATCTTCGGTCTCACTTATAGATTTGTTAAGTTGAAGTGTAAGGGGCCGTTTACCAAATCTAGTCGGGTAAGTTCTGTGTGGGTAAGAGTGCTGACCCGGGTAAGTGCTGTCTCGGGCAATAGTGTTTACCAAATGTTCTTGGTAAGTGCTTACCAACCATAAAATTACCATAATAACCTCATTTGTATTATATTTTGAATAAAATGTAGTTTTTTCTAATATTAATAGTTTAATTGATGAGAAAACGCCATGCACACTTTAAATAAATGCTTACCATAAAAAATAATACTATTTTACTCAAATTTTTTATGATTAATTGCTAAATTAGTGAGGGAAAAAAAATACAATTTTCATATAACAAAATATATTAATATTAGTAGTCATTCATATTTAAATATAAACTGAATATGAAACATTAATACCAAAAGAAAATTGTTTGTTTTTCATCTAGACAAAACAAAAATTAAATTGATGCATTTGAAAACAGCTGAGTCGCAATCTGATCCCGTAGATTAGCCATATACCCATTGTCTTGAGAAGCCCCCCAATGTACTTCAACAACTTCTTCTTTAATGCCTCCTCCATGTTGCTCTTCCGCAGTAAACATGGCACCCTCATCATATTCCATAAACAACTGATCTTGGATATTACATCTTCTTATGAAATTATGGATTGCAAAACAAGAAACCACTATCTCTATTTGTTTTGGATAAGAATAAGAAGCCATTTACTTCAAAATCGGGAATCTTGCTTTCAGGACACCATACGCACGTTCAATAACGTTTCGAAGCTGTGCATGTGCATGATTGAACTTTTCTTCTTTAGTTACCGCACGTCGGCGTCGGAAATCAGCTAACCAATACCTTGTATTGCGATACGGAGTCAAAAATCCACGGGTATTTGGGTATGCAGCATCACATAGATAATATTTATCCGCATTCACAAATACAATTATATAAATTACAGAAAAAATAACAGTATTTCACTATTAGAAAAAGATGATACATACTTGGTGGAGGAAACGGAAATCTCTAATTTGGGTCAAATGCAACTTCTCTCAAAACTCTAGCATCGTGTGCAATGGCTTCCCATCCAGCACAAACATATGTGAATATCATATTAAAGTCACACATTGCTAAAACGTTTTGAAATCAATCACCTCTTCCTCTTCCTCTGTATCTTGCTTGTTGATTTAATGGCACAACTGCATGTATCAAAGTTCCATCTAGTGCGCCTATAGCTCCCTGTTAAAAAATCACAAATTATATATGATATATCATAAAAAAAAATTCATGTTTTATAAAGTATTAAAACAAATAACATACCGGAAATATTTCTTTGAGGTTTCTGACTCTCTTTGACACATTCAAAGTTCCATCCAAGGAAGTTGGTCTTACGACTTCTCTTGCAAATTCGATCATTCCATTTAAAACTTCATGAAAACATATATGAATAGTTCGTGTGGAATGTTGAAATCTTCGTTTAACCATTCTAAAACGTTCATTATGGCCAATAATAGTTAAAAATATTGTCATCTTCTCTTCGACGCTTATACGACTACTTGATTGCAACCAATTGTTTTGTTTAAAATGGTTACACAAGAGTATATAAGCATCGCGAGATAGACGCATCAATTCATGACATTGCGTATTAGACCCACGTAATAGTTCTTGTGTATACGCATGTCCAGTCAAATTTGAATTGTTATCTCTTATTCTTTCTATTCTTTCTATTCTTGCTTCAGCTCTTCTTTTTAAATACCAATACGCAATCACCACAATCATCATTAATTGATTACGATCCATGACCTTGCAAATATAAAATACAAAAAAGCATCATATTATGTTTCATTCATGACATAGATATTTCACATACAATCCAAACAATAAAAACAACAAAAACATCAAGTTAAACAATCAACAATAAAAAGTGACATAACATCAAACCGAATATATTAATTCATAACACCAAAATTATCAACACCAAAAAGTTCCATAATTCGCCCCATAGTAAATACCAAAAAACGACAAAGTTTTATGTTTATCCATACATCAAATATAAAATATCACATCTTCAAATCAAGTTGGCGTGCCGTAAACATAATCCATGACTCACACCTCTCATCCTTCAAACGCAACCAAATTTTCCTATAATCTATGTCTTTGCTAAAAACGTAAAGCGTGATGTCATACAATGGGCTACCTTCCCAACCAAGTTTCTCCAATTTTGTAATACAAGCATCTATATCACCATCCTCCGATGGTTTGTCAAAAATGGTTTTCACATGTGTCACCACATGAGCCAACTCCTCTTCCCTCACCAATGGTTGGTTAGCTTTCCGTTTTCTTGTTTGAGAACGGGAGGAACATTCTTGTGTTGAACTAGATGGTACTTGAGTTGGAATCTGTGGTACTTGAGTGGAAATCGATGGTCCTTGAGTAGAAATAGGAGGTGCTTGTGTGCTATCCAACTCTTGATCATCATCAACTAAAGACGGGTTAGAAATATTAGCAACCCGAGAAGGGTTGGGACAATCAGTCCAAGGTCCCCAAGTCCCCATACCCGTAGCACATACCCATGCAAAGTTGAGGATAAAGTAGTGGTGCATTCCTCAACTTGTCGGCAAATTTACTCAACTGTTTATAAAAAAAAGTAAAAATATATAACTAAAAGAAAAATAAAAGGAAATTAAAATTAGAAAACTAGAAAAGGAATTGACCTTTGCCTCGGCCTTCCATTCTTCTTTAGATAGATTGAATGTGTTGGTTACTGGGTTATAGACATTACCCGTTTTATTCCTTAATCTAGACCATACCACATACTTTCCTCTAAAATAATCGTACTGATTGTTCATTTGTCTTTGATCGACAATGAAGTTATGAGTGTTTTTTAATGTTGCAGCTATATTTTTCCATGAATGCATCTTAAGGCTACTGCCTTGGATCCCATTAATGGACATCTCATGTAGGCAACACTCTAAAAAGGTTTTTACCAAGTGATCTTTCCAACTGACCCTCGATTTTCTAGGTTCGGATGATTCATCATACGATTCCATACCTATGTCAAAAAAGACCGAAACGTTTCAAGATACCAACAATCGTCTTTTTGTGCAAACAAATATTAAACAAGAACAATACATATGCAAACATGTTATACATAGTGCAAAAATTCCAAAAACAAAGAACACCCAATTCAATAACCATTTTCATTTTATAAAAGCTTTAATGTCAATTAATTTTCTTGGTTTTTATAGACCACTTTCACTCCTAACCCCGTGATAATCCATATTATGCCATCTTTAGATCTAATCAATATTAAGGGGTTGTTTACTATGAATCATCATTAATACAAAAAACTGAGAAATGGAGCAAAAACAGTAAAAATGAGATAAATATTTGGAACTGCAAGCACACAAAAAGAACCACCAAATTTTAATCAGGTTTGAGGATGAATTAATTAAACAGCCAGTAAAAAAATTAAGTTTTGCTGGTGAATTGCAATAATCTTATCATGGGAGGCATACCTCCAAATGATAAGCACTTCCTGTACAATGATATATCCATACCTCCAAATGTTTACTGGTGAATTGCAATAATCTTGTCATGGTAGGCATATATGGAGCAAAAATGTTTAATTGTTTGCCTTGTTTCTGAATTTAGTTGGTTTGACTATAATGTTTTTTATTCTCATATATAAAACTTTATTACTTTATATATATATATATAGGGAGAGGTTCAAATGAAATTTTTGTATATATGGTCCCAAATGAGTCCATTTGTTCCTTTAAATGGGGGGTGTTCTCATTTGAACTCTCCCCTCTCTCTCTCTCTCTATATATATATATATATATAATTATATGATTGGTGGGATTCATTTTGAATTTTTGGTCTTGGAAGTTAGCTAGTTCCTTTTGTAGGTCTTCTGTTTTGTCTTTCTCAAAAGACATTGGATTTAAAATGGAAAACATGAACTGTGTTTGTTCACTTTAGTCATCTCATTTCAAAATAAAATGTGGGCTTTAAAACTGAGCTAATAAGCCAGATTTGAGGTTGAAATAACTATGCCATAATACACTATACACTTTTTAAATCTTCATTTTAATTTCTCTACAAACCTCACTTTTTAAAAATTCATTTGATTCTTGAAAGATAAACAAACTATTCTTGCATACCATTCGTCATCCAAGAAAGAATTATTCAGATGTGAATATGAGTTCAAATTCAGTAGATTCTTCTTCCTTATTCTCAACCTACATTTGGTCTCTATAGATAAGCCAAGACATGGGTATGACCTCAAATTTGCAGATATAATAGGTCCAATCATCTTCCTCTATAAAGAGAAAGAAGAGGTTTAAAAGCTCAAAGTTCAAAGCAAATGAAAATTACAAAATGCAACTGTTGTACATAATCAATTAATCAATTATTCAGAAAACCCAAATGGAAAAATGGTATAACATCACTTATTTCTACAAAAACCCAATTGAAAAATCGCACATTACCACTTAGGAATGACAAAAAGAAAAACACCAAATACTGTATTGGTCTAAAAAGTGGCAGATTTTCAGTTATGAATGACAGAAAGAAGAAACATTAAACTCAATTCGATGTATTCATACCTGTAAAACGTTACTGTGTTGAAGAGAATGGTGAGACCAACGAGAGAGACGAGAATGGTGCGGGGTAGTGAAATTGAACTTCAAATGTTGCCAAAATTCTCTGATGTGTAAAAGAAGAAGAGAAAACAAATAAACGGTTCATGAATACCAACAAAAGTCGCATCTATTATGGTTAATTGCACAAAATCGATCTCCAAATTAACGAAGGGAGAACGAAATCATACCTTATCTGACAGCACACGGAGAAGGGAGGAGCACCGATGGTGGACGAAGGAGGGAGGAGCACCGATGGTGGACGGAAGAGGGAGGCAGCGGCCGTGAATTTGTGTAAACCCTAATCGCATGAGGAAGGGTAGCGTGAGAAATAAAAAAACTGACCCGGGTAAGCTTCTTTTTCATGCTGGCCCAGTAAGATTTCGGTCAGATGGTGGGTCAGTTTTCGGTCAGATCCATAGCCCGGTAAACACACTGACTGCTGACCGAGTCAGATTTACTGACCCAGTCAGCCGGGTCAGCTGCTAGTAAACAGCCTCTAAGATCCGAGATTTGTTGTTTTAAGTGAAGATTTTCTTTTTGAAAAACAGTTTTCTCTGTTTGATGATTGTGTGCAATACTGTGGGATGTTGCAATTTCAGATTGGGCAATTAGCTGTTGATGATGATTATTTTCTATTCGTGCTTCTAAGCCATAAACCAAGAGTTTCTCGATTTTCAACTTAGATTGTAATTCTTTTAATTTAAGCAACAAGCCATGCATTTGGGTCATAAACTGATCATAGTCCGAGAGACTTACCTCGGGGGGTTTTGTGTCTGAACTGATTGCCTTTGCTTCGCGAGTGGTCATTGTACTTGGCTTGATGATCTCGATCAACGAGTTTTTGGTAATTTTCTGAGTTTGTTTTGTGAAACAAGAAGTTTACTCGATTCACTAGGGATCGACAAAAACTTTTTATCGGGTTGGGCTTTGATGACAAGAGTTTTTGTCGGGTGCTTGAGACTCGATAAAACTTATTATCGGGTAAAGGAGACTCGATAAAACTAATTATCGGGTAAAGGAGACTCGATAAAACTTCAAAGAAATTATTGAATCGATAAGAAGAGTTTTATCGATCACATGGGACTCGATAAAACTTCAAAGAAAATATTGAATCGATAAGAAGAGTTTTATTGATCACAAGGGACTCGATAACTTTGAGTTTCTCGGTTAATCAAGATTCGACAAAAATATTTTGGCTCGATAAAACAATTTGACAATGATTCGATAAAAAAAAATATATCGATTCCTGTTGATACGATTAATGAATTTTGTCGATTTTAAAGGATTCGAAAAAAAAATCAAAAATACTTAATCCGAGTTTTCTTTAACAGATAAACCAAAAAACAAGAACAAAGGGTTCTTGACTAAAAAGAACTAGTCTTTTTATGGACAAGAATGTCTAAGTTCTCGAGTTTCTTATTTGATCAGTCAAGAAAAATCAAAATTTAATAGATAGAGTATGAATCGATAATAATTGAAAGGACAGAGGTATGAATAGAAAAAAATATGCGACAAACGTATGAATCGAGAAAAATAGAAGTATGAATCGAGAAAAAATGAAGACACAGAGGTATGGATCGAGAAAAACAGATCTTAAAAAAAATATTGAGTTTTTATCGGGCAAAGCTAAGACAGTATGAATCGATAAAAATTCAAGAAAAACGCAGAAATCGAAAAAAATACCTTCTGTTTAATGGATAACTTCAGAAAAACGCAAAAACTCAGATCATTTGCTCTGATACCACTTGTAGATCCCAGTATATGCAAGGACAATGATATAAAGGAATAATACGATAAGAACACAAAGAATTAAAGAAGCTTCGTAGTCGTATATCTCACTTGTACGATTACAATATTAATATGCCAGTATTTCGGCTCTCTAGTAATCGACTCCTATTCACACACATTAACGAATAGCCTAAGACTCCTATATATATTAAACCATTAATCTCTATAAGGAAGCGAAGTGTTTTAGGCATTATACAATTGCCATTTACAAAATAATTATCCTTTCCTTATATTAAACCTTCCTAATTAATGACTTTGTTGACTTTGCAATTTTGGTCGTTCATGTCTTCAATAGTTGTCATCTCGGATACAGTATTTTCAGACCTAACAAATATGGATTTGGTTATTCATTTTTCTAGGAAGTATTCTGGAAATCGGCTTATCTTTTTGGTTTGACTTTGCTGATAAAGAAGATATGATCTTAATGCCATCTTTTTCCCATTGCTTAAATGTCTAAAGTTGTTTTGGTCAACCAAGCTTTGTGTTGATTCCCCATTTCTTGAGCTTATTATAAGAAGTTCTTGAGCTGAATTCTTATTCAACTCATGGTTCAAAGACAGACAGATTCTTTGTCATAAACTGAAGATGCATCGTGGATTGTCATGTAATTCACACATTATCTTTCTTGTGAGCTTATCAGATGTGGTGAATTTCTACAGTTTCAAGTTGATTTTAGTGCACTCAGGCGGGGCTACTGCACATTGAATCTGATAATAAAGTTGGAAGTAAAGATAAGAGCTTTATTCAAGGGGGGACATGGATTTATTCAAGGGGAGAGTTCTTGAAGACCAACAACACTAATGTTTTTCAAAGAAATCAAGGGGTAGAAGATTTGAAGATTAGAGACTAGATGATTCCTTTACAAAACATTAGGGGGAGATTGTTAGGATCCGAAGAATACTTTGATTTTGGATCCTATGATTTTAAATGTTTTGTAAAATTCAGACTTTAGATTAAAGAGAGAAAACTTTCAGAGTTCAGAAGTTCTGCATTTCAGAAGTTCTGAAGTATCGCAGTTCAAAAATCTGAAGAATTAGAAGTTCGTAAGTTCTGTAGTTCAAACGTTCTGAAGTATCGCAGTTCAGAAGTCAGAAGAATCAGAAGTTCCAAAGTTCTGCAGTTCTGAAGTATCACAGTTCAGAAGTCTGAAGAATCAGAAGTTCTGAAGTTCTGAAGAGAGGTTCTGAAGATCAAAGTTCTGAAGTTCTGAAGAAAGAATTCAAAAGTTCTGAAGACAGAGTTCAGAAGTTCTGAAGACAGAATTCAGAAATTCTGAAGACAGAGTTCAGAAATTCTGAAGAACTTCTGAATAGGAATCTTGATGACGTGTCTTAATGTAATTGGGATGTGATTTAAATGTCTGTAACTGTAGTTTTACCTTTATAGTATAAATAGAGAGTTTGAATGTGAACTTCATAAATGAGAGTCGTCTAGAAAGTGTTCCGTGTGTGTTCTTGTAAGGTTTTCTCAAGTTCATAATGATAGAGATCATAAAATAGCTTCAAAGGAAACTGGGTTCTAAAGCTACATAGTTCAGATCTTCTGAACTTGTTCTGAAGAAACAAAGGAAGAAAGTTTAGAAGTCCAAAGTCAAAAGTCAAGTTCTCAGAAGTAAAGAAGTCAAGAAAAGCTTAAGGAATAACTTCTGAAGTATCCACTTCACAAGTTCTGAAGAACTTCTGAAGACAGTTCTGAAGAAGTCAGAAGTGGTTCTGAACTTAAGCTGTACACTTGTATAGATTCTATAGGTCTGTCATGTAACTACTTGTCATTTTAGAATCTCTACTTGTATATAAATAAAAGGTTAGTTAGTTAGTTAAGGTTAATGTTCATAGATCATATCTGTACTTTCATTTTTTATTGTAATCTTGATCTTTTCAATAACACATCCGATTACATTGCTCCAAACTTGTTCTTAATTCATACAATCTTTCTATATCTTGAATCTTGGGATCTAACAATTGGTATCAGAGGCAATTCATCTACTTTGATAATTTTGCTTAAGAATTTGTCAGATCTGATAAAATTCTTGAAACCCTTAATCGATCTTTTCAAGATTGGTTTGGTCAATTTTTTAATTCAATTCAAGTGAATTGTCGATCATCTATTTCAAGATGTCGAATGAAATCGTCTCCATTGGTTCTGAAACAAAGCCACCAACTCTGTTCTTGGGCGAATATCATCAATGACGAATTCGCATGATACAATTTCTGGATAACATTGATCAAGCATTAACGAAATCTATCAGAGATGGTCCCCTTGAAGTATATGTGGAAATCGCTGTTGTTCCAAGAACAGAAACAACTCCTGAAATTCCAGCTAGCCGTATCAAAAAGAGTCCCGGTATGTATAGTAATGCTGAAAAGAAACAAGCCAAAATAGATAAAAGGGCACTTACTTTACTCACCATGGCTATCCCAAATGAAATATTCAATAGAGTTGATAGTTTAACTTCTGCAAAGGCCATGTGGGGTGAAGTTGAGGCTCAGATGCAGGGGAGTACTAAAGCTCAAGCTCAGAGACTGAACATATGTGTTAGGACATATGAGAACTTCAGATACAAGGAGGGTGGAGCAATTACTGATACTTATCTATTAGGACTAATATTTTGTTGTATCAAAATAAGGAAAGGATACGCTTAAATGTAAAAGGAACTTTATAATTCCTTAAACTTTTTCTTTCCTTAATTAGATTAGTCTTATCAATATAAATAGGAGTCTAGGGTTTATTGTCAACTAGTTAGTCGATTACATTAGAGAGCCGATATTCTGACAGATTAATATTGTAACCTTACAAGTGAGATATTCGACTACGGAGCTTCATTAATCATCGTGTTCTTATCGTTTTACTCTTTATTATCATTGTGCTTGCATATTATGGGATCAACAAGTGGTATCAGAGCAGCCGATCTGAGGTTTGGCTATTTTCTGATACATTCAACGATAACAGAAGGTAAAATCTCGATTTCTGACTCTTGATTTTTTCTCGATTCAAATAATATTCATTTTACCCGATAAAAACTCTTATTTTCAAACATCCAGATCTGTTACTTTAATCGATTAGTGTTACGTGATTAAGAAACTTAAATCTTAATTGAGAAATCAATATTCTTTCTTAAAAAACCCAGATCTGGAATTTTTTGTCAAGTTGCCTTACCAGATAAAACTTTCTTGTGTTACTATTTGAATTCTTGTCGATTCATATATCAGTTTCTCGATATTAGTTCGGATCAGTTTAATCTGTTTTGATTAAAATTCTTCTAGTTTATTTTGATTACTTTTGAAATCATTTACATAAGAAAACTCATGAACTAGTGACTTTTGCAGCTTTTCTTACTAAAGAATTCTTAAGTAAAAATAATAAACTTTAGGAATTTTGATTTTTGTTCTTAACTAAAGAATAAGAAACTCGAGAACTTAGCTATTCTTGTCCATAAAAAGACTTGTTCTTGTTTTCTGGTTTATTAGTTAAAGAAAACTCAGATTTAACATCCTTGAGTGTTTATCGAGTCCTCTTGAAATCGACAACCTTTGTTATCGAGTCATTAGTAATCGATATAATCTCTTATCGATTATGTTTTCATCCAAGAAATTTTTATCGAGTCCTTATCAATCGATAACTTTTGATTATCGACTCAAATTTAATCGATAAATTTTTTTCTCGACCCTGTGTTACTCGAGAATTTTTCTTCTCGAGTCTTTTTCATTCGATAAATAGTTTTCTCAAGCCCGATATAATTTTTTTTTGTAGAGTCCTTATTCACCCGACAAATTGTCTCTGTCCTATCGAGAAAACCTTATGTTTTTTCGTAAGAAATTCAAAAGATTTCCAAAACTCGCTAATCGAGATCATCAAGTCAAGTACAACGACATACCGTGAAGTCATGGTCATTGGTTTAGATATAAAACCACCAATTCTGTTCCCCGAGGAGTACTCACAGTGGAAAGACCGTTTTCTTGACTTTATTGAACGCAATGATTACGCCGATGAAATCATGCGGTCAGTCAATGACGACCCTCCTCCAGTTTTTTATCAAGATTGAAAGAGCACATAAAATAGCTTCAAAACACTTAGCTTGAAGGCAAAATACTTCTGAAGTGGGTACTTCAGAAGTTCTGAAGGTTTGACTAATATTCTGAAGGAGCTCAGAAGAACTTCTGAAGTCTGTTTCTGAAGACAGTTCAGAACCATTTCTAAACTGTGTATGTCATGTTATTGTTGTTACTTTAGTCTTTTTGTTTTGTGTATAAATAGAAGTTAGTTAAACCTTTGTAAAGTTAGTTGTTCTAGATATAAACTTGCACTATAATTGACATATCTGAATCTTTGAATATCAATATTACATCCGACTTAAGTGCTCCAAATTCTGTGTTCATTATTCAATTCATTGTTCATCTTTGATATCTGGGTTCTAACAATTGGTATCAGAGCCAATTCATCTTATAATCTGGTAACTGATTCTGTTACGAAATTGTCAAATCTGACAGTTTCTTGAATTCTTGAATTAATCTTTCAAAGATTAATTCAAATTGAATTTCAAACATTACCAAAGGTGAATTAGCGATCAATCATATCAAGAATGAACAAATAAATCGTTTCCATCAGTTCTGAAACAAAACCTCCTACCCTGTTCTTGGGCGAATATCATCCATGGCGGATTCGCATGCTTCAATTCTTAGACAACATTGATGAAGCTTTGATGCAGTCCATAGTGAATGGACCACTTGAAGTATATGTGGAAATCCCTGCTGTTCCTCGCACTCATACAACCCCAGAAATTCCAGCAACAAGAATCAGAAAGAATTTTGGAATGTACAACAATGTAGAGAAGGAAAAAGCAAAGATTAATAAAAGAGCTCGTACTCTTCTGACTATGGCAATTCCAAACGAAATATTCAACAGGGTTGATAGTTTAGTATCTGCAAAAGCCATGTGGGATGAAATGGAAGCTCAGAAGCTCAGAGGTTAAACATATATGTTGGGACATATGAAAACTTCAGATATAAGGAGGGAGAGGCTATTACTGATACTTATCGCATATTTAACAAAATTTTGAATGATATAAGAAGGAATGGAGTTCAGAAATCTAATTCTAAAATTAATTACAAGTTTCTGAATAATCTTGGTATTGAATGGTCAAGTTTTTCTGATACCATGGTTACAAGGATTCTATACAAGAAATCATTCATGATGTGTATGGTATTTTGTTCCAAAAAGAGGAAAAAATAATGATCATACATAATGAGCTAAAGAAGACAAATGAAAATACCGTGGCGTTAATTAGTAAGAAAATTAATAGTTCGTTGAAAATCTGTGATATTCCAGAAGCCAATATCTGTGATGGAAATGAGTCAGATGAAGAACTCAAGAGAAATTCTGAAGGGATAGCCTTCATGACAAAGCAGTTTCATCAGAGATATAACCAGAAGTATAAGAACAAGCCTAAATTTGATTAAGTACCAAATAAAGTATTTGGTCAAGAAAGTGTTCAAAAAGATACTTCTGAACCAGCCAGATGCTTTAATTCTGGAAAACTAGGGCACTTTGCTAGACAATGCAAAATGCCTAAAGTCAAGAATACTAGTTACTATGAAAAGAAACACATGCTTCTAAGAAGATGGATGCAAATCCTGCTTTAGTAACCAAGTATGAAGAAGACTGGCTAAACTGGACTGAGGATGAGGGTGATGAAGAGGTGGCTCACTATGCAACAAACTGTTTCATTTCTCAAATGACTCCAGAAGACACATATACTCATGATACTGAGTATTCTTCTTCTGAAACTACTTCTGAAACTATCTCATCAAATTCTGAAACTGCTGATGATTCTCAAATAAACTTACAAGATCAAATTCTGAATATGTCTTTAGAATTTGAAAATTTAAGAAACAGAATAAAAGAAGAAAGGTTATTAGTTAATCAATTCAGAATAGAAAGTTAGGTATATAAAGTAAATTGTCAAAATGCTGAATGAAATCTTGAGAAGATTTCTAAAGAAAAATATGAATTAAAAGAAAAAATGAACAATATGCAAAATAAAATTATAAATTGTAAATCTGAAACAGAATTTCTGAATGTTAAAATGAATTTTTTGAATCAAGAGAGACTTGAGTTATACAAGAAGGTCAAGGAATTAGAAGATCTGAATTTCAAAAGAGATCAAATTGAGCAAATTTTGAATATTTTGACAAGTCAGGCTAAGAATTCAAAATTTTACAAAATAAAAACAGGTTTAGGATACACTGAAAGTCCAGTTCTGAAAAAAGCTCCATCAAATTTATATGACATTTCAAACATGAAATTTTTTAATGAAAAAAGTAAAGGACTAGTGAGTAAATCTGTAGATTATTCTGTGCCTGAGAGAATTCCTTTTGTAAAAGCAGAAGTTTTGTTTACTGATAAATCTAAAACACATTCTGAAGAAATTAACTCAACTTCTGAACCTATTTCTGAAATCATTTATGAAGAAAAGTCTGAAACTATTTCTGAACTTGTTTCTGAAGATAAAATTGAACAGTCAAATTTTTCTTCTGAACAACATATTTCAGATATTATTCAGAATTCTTCAGACTTAAAAAAAGAAGACATTTCTGAAGAAACTTATGAAGAATTTCCAGATAATGAATTTTTACATGACAAGGATGAATTCTCAAAGATATTCTTTGATAATTCTGAAAATGATTTTGAAGAAAATTTTAAACCATCATCAGATTCAGAAAGCAAAACTAAAATTTCAAAACTAAACAATTTTGCTTCAGAAATTACTCCAAATATATTCTCAGATCTAATGAATGCTTCAGGTTCTGAAAATGATGTTTCTCCAAAATTTCTGAAAATTCTTCTTTAAAAGAAAAATCATCTATGTCAACTTCAGATTTCATCACTAGAGTCAAAAAATTTGAAAACGGACAGACTTCAATTCCTATATCTAAATCTGTTAACTCAGAAGTTAAGCAAAACCAAAATAAAAGATTTTATCCTAATATTCATTCTTTATCTGTTTCAGAGTTATCATTACTAAGATGGAAGAAAAAGGGAGACAACTTATCTGACAAAAATATGAAATAAAATACAGCATTCAGTTTCAAAAACCAAATTTGTTCATTCTTCTTTTAATTCTACACAAAATGGTCATACTTCTGAACCAAATGTGAAACATCAAAGGCATAAATTTAACAGGAATTCTTTAGCATATGGCAAACCTAAAAAGACTACTAATCTGAATAAGATCAAACAAGCAAACATAAATTTTGAACAAGTTTCTATCTTTTTATCTAAAATGCCAAAAGATAAACTTTTTTCACTGTTAACTAATCTGAATGGACCCATTTTTAAATGGGTACCCAAAACTAAATAACTTCTTTTACAGTTTTGTCATGTGTGAGTGTTAGATTCTGGATGTTCAAGACACATGACACCATACAAGTCATTACTAACTAATTATAATGAAAGATATGGAGCAACAGTTAGTTTTGGAAATAATGCAAAAGGTTATGTAAGAGGTTATGGAACTTTTGTCAAAGGAGATGTTCAAGTCAAGAAAGTTTTCTATGTGGAAGGATTAAGACATAATTTGTATAGTATTAGTCAGTTATGTGACAAATACTGCACTATACACTTCAATATTAATGTTTGTTAAGTTCTCGGTGCTACAAAAGAGAAACAACTAACTGCCTATAGGGATGGTGATATCTATACTGCCACATTCACAAAAGATGATCAACTCACATAGGTATGTTATATGTCTACCCAAATGAAGGAAGTAAGCTGGTTATGGCAAAGTAGAATGTCTCATCTAATTTCAGATCTATTTCTGAATTAGACAAACATATGTCAGTCAGAGGTTTACCCAAAATCAAGTTTGATAAATCTTCTCGATGTTCAACATGTGAACTTGGGAAGATTAAGAGAAGCTCTCATCCTCTAAAGAGGATTTCTTCATGTCAAGCTCCACTTGAAATGCTTAACATGGATTTGTGTGGTCCAATGAAGACTCAAAGCTTGGGAGGAAAGAAGTATATCCTTGTTATTGTTGTTGGTTCCAGATTCCTTTAAACCGATTGTTAATTGAGAGTATTGAATCAAAGTGAAATGCGGAAGCAGATCAATTAACAATTTAAATCAATAGAACAGTAAACAGAATGAAGAACAAAGATTATGAAATGATAACTTTGAATCAAAGTAGACAAAGTTATGAATTACGCACAGTATTCTTCAAAATGTAAATGTATTGATCGACAACTTTTACAAACACAATATAATGCTATTTATACAGATACAAAAACAGAAAGTCAAAATGCTAGCCAATTACAAAGTGCCATGTGTCTAAAAGGGAGCGTCTAACAACAATTAGTTATAACAAGAAGAGTGTGTTGACTTTTGTAGACATCTCTTCTTTGACTCATACTTTAATTTCTAACATTCTCCCCCCAAGTATGAAGTCAAAAAAAAAAAAAACTTTCTTCCGAGAGGATCAACGGCGAAGAATGATACTTGAAATATTATCGATAAGCTCTGTTCTTCCGAAGTCCATCAAGTCTTTTCTCTACTTTCTTTGCAACATACGGATTTGTCGTGTCTAAGCCGATAGCACTTGATGATGTAGACTACCTCAGAAGAGTATTTGTGAGCTTCTTTGATGCGAAAGAAGCTCTTTCCATTTGGTCTTTTGAAGATGATTCCCTCTTCTGGTTCAGTAAGAAGTCTACCCACTCTGAATTTGCTTATCCCTTCAAGTTCCTCATTTGGTGCGAGAGATAGCCGGATTATCCATTTTGAAATTTAAGCCAATGCGGAAGTCGACTCCGCCTTTTGTATCTAATGTATGATTTCATACATAGAATAATTCTAGTGTAGACAACATGGTCTTGTGGATCTTTGCGTTCAGAAAGCTGAGTCTTCATAAATTCTTCCAGAAAAATGAGATCAATTTGGATGGATGGACAACAGATCATTATCACAGATGTAATAACTCTTGTTGTTTGATCTGACTACCTCGTAGATTGTGTACCAAATGGGTGTATCTTGAAACTGCTTATGTTTCATGGCTGTGATCTTTGTAATTGGAGCAGTAGTGAAAACCGCCTTTCTGTCTTGTTTATGAGCCATGAAGTTATCTTTAACTTCATTGCTTACATTGTATTGGTTTGCGAAGTTAGGCATCATGAGATAAATCTTCTGATCTGTTGGAGCATACATGTACCTTTTCTCAACTTCAAGTGTTGGAAGTTCAATGTTTCCAACTTTGTTTAATTTTTCTTCAAATTCTCCTCTTCTGATCTCTTTCTGCTTCTGAGCGGCCTCTGCTCTGACTCTTGCTCTTTCTTCAGCTTCAAAATTTTGTCTCTGTAGTTCTTCTTCAAGTCTAGCCTTCTCTCTTTCCAGATTCTCTCTTTCAGCCCTCTCTATCTCTATTTGTTCTTCAACAATTAGCCTCTGGCGTATTATCTCTTCTTCTTTTTCTTTTTCAGCTACGAACACTTCCTCATCCTCCTCTCGGCCCTTTCTTCTTTTCAGCTTTAGCTCTTTCCTTTGCAGCTTTAGCTCGTTCTCGTTCTTCGTGAGCTCTGACTATTTCAGCCCTTTCAGCCGGAGAGCTCGGGATTCTGCTTTTTCCCATAACATCCAGAATGAACTTAGCTAGATCTGGATCTCTGGGTAGAGGCCCAGAATGCGTAGCCAGAGGTGTTGGAGTGATTGGCACTTGTTTTGAAGAAGAAGGTTGCGCGTGATGGTTTTGGAGTTGAAGAGTCGGCGGTGGTCGTGTTTGGTTACGGTGGTGTTTGTTTGGCTTGCTTAGGCTCAGGACCTTTCTCCCCCTTCTGAGAATCAGGATCCTGATCCTCAGAATGTTTTCTTTTCAGCTCTGCCTTTTTGCAAGCCCTTTCTTCCTTAGCTTTCTTCTTGGCATTAAACGCCTCAGCAATAGAAGAAACCAGAGGCACGAGTTGAGATAGAGTAGATTCGATGGCAGCAATTTTCTGGTCTGTTGAGGATGTGGAGGGCTTGGAAGAGTACTTTGAAGCGATGGAAGACATTCGCTCAAGAATAATCTTACGGAAAGAGGCGAGATCGTATTTCTTGACGAGCGTAGACTCGGAGGGATCATCGAAGGAATGATGGTCTTGATAATCTTCTCGTATATCGGCCACCAGAGAGCTGTAGTCTAAAGAGATAGGGAAGTCAGAGGCACGTAGAGATTACGGAAGTTGAGAGATTGCCTGCATTTGCTTGAAGACCATTATTCAATAGCAAAAATTGTTCAGCAAAATAGGCCTTCTGATCTTCTTGAGAGGTACTCATTTGGCGCTGAAGATCTGCTAAGAGAGAGTTCTGACTTTCAATTTTAAATTGAAGGCTCAGAAGAAGAGAGTTGTTAGTGGTCACGGATAATTTTAGATCTTCCACAGATCTCGAATTTGATCGGCAAATGCCAAGAACGCCGCATTTGTGACTAAATCAAAAGATGTAACCGGTGCATCTCCAACACATGGAGCCCCTTTACCCTCGCGTTCGGAGGGGCCTTCTACACTGTTTTGACGTTGAGTGTAGAAGGACTTCCAACCGATCCTTGAGGGCTGTTATTCACGAGCTCCTCTTCGGTTGTTACATTTGTTTCAACATTATCCTCATCATCGAGAGGATGAGGTGCGAAGACAAGTATGCTTACCTTGGTGAAGTGTAAACACTCCGGTAAGAGGTGCATTCCTAGGCCGTAACCCCTACGATGGGAATTCATTAGCATCTATCCTAGGAGAGGATGTGGACTCATCCTCTGTGCGTATTGGTATGTCGATCACGGAGACATGAACATGTGGTGAAGGAAGTGGCGAGTTCGGGGCGAATGAACTCTTATATTATCATCATCATCCTTTTGGGAGGATGATGAAGTGGAGGTGCTTTCCCCGAGATGAATTTGATTCGAAGAAGAAGTATCCTCTCGAACGGTTTGGTTTCTTGGTGGTTT
Organism: Silybum marianum; assembly: GCA_036898165.1. Lineage (NCBI taxonomy): Eukaryota > Viridiplantae > Streptophyta > Magnoliopsida > Asterales > Asteraceae > Silybum > Silybum marianum. The sequence goes on along the minus strand of CM072533.1, from coordinate 26,237,026 downwards.
GAATCGGGTCGTTCTAAGTCAATGAGTGGAGACGTGGTGACATCAACCTCGAAGTTGTAGTTGCCCTTTGGGGAATAGGAGAGGAACACTCATATGTGTCTCCGAGGACATCTTCTCGTACCTTCATTTAATAGAAGGTCGGCATGGGTAGAAGCACTCGGATGTTCACTCCTATTTTTCTCAAGCTCATGCTCACTGGACCCCCGACCACCTACACCGGCTCTAAGTGCTGCGGGGTAGGAATTCTCTGTTTCGAGAAAACCATAGAGCTTCTATAGATTTGGAGATTAGAAGAGCTAGATGGGATTAGGTTTAGCATGTACACTGGATAATTCTCTCGGGTGCGAGTAGCCGATGCCGTCGATGGTTGATCTATGGGAGCTCATTGATGCAATTTTGCGAATGGGCTGAATCGGGGAGCTTCGATTGCCCCAATTGCGGGATGAGTGATGAGAGATAGAAATCTTGGGAACATGAGTCTTGGTAGTGGCTTTCACGACTACGATGGATCACCTTAGTGTGCAATTTGCTTTGATCTCTTGGAAGATGAGACTTGCATAGTCCAAGGGTCGATTGAAGAACATCCCATACATTATAGTCGGAATGTTTCGGCTAGCTCGATCCAGAGAACCTATTTTGCAGTTAGGCTCTTGTTGAGAATGGAGACGAGTAGATTCCACATTGGGGCAACTTCTTCCTCTTGAATTCGGACGGCCTTGTAAGAGGTTCATTGTAACCCGGAAGATTTATGAAGGCTAGGAGGGCTTCGTGGAAGGGTTTTCTTCTAGGGCGAGGATTGGGAATGGTTTGCCCATCCACTTCGATCACAGAAAGGGGAAGATGGAAATATTTGGCAAGTTTTCTTTTGGTGATGGGGATTTGAACAACAATTTCCACTTGTTCAGGATGGGTGAAAGAACCGGCGAGTGTTTCATCAGTTTCGATGATCATTGTTAGCCACAGTTCTTGGACATAGATTTCAGGGATGTTTGGGTTGGTTAGGGTTAGGGCTCGATTCAACTGGTGTTGTTGTAGAAACTCGATCATGATGCGAAATTCTGGTTGATAAGTGTTAGGGTTGAGCAGTACCTGCACATTGTTCGCCTTCAATGGCAGTTTCACAATGGGAGTACTATCCATGATTGAATCGATGATTCTTTCGTCATCATTGTTGGAAGGACGGGCACAGTTGGAAGCCATTTTGAAATTTCGAATGCTTGACAATAGAAAACTTTGTCTTTGCAAAGAGAATGAACACTGATTTAGGGAATTTTCGCGAGGAAGAAGATGAAGGTTGAAATTGGGGGTTTTATGTGAGAGAGAAACTGTAGAATGGGAAGGGGTTATTAAGTTTGGGGAAAAAAAACGGTTCATTTGAGCTGATGTAAGCACGCGGGTATACACATGCAGTGTTTCGATTGGGGACACGTGTACGACGAGACACATGTATGATGATGATTTAGTAGCAGAGGCTGTTTTTCTTAAAAGCAGAAATAAACAAAAGTAATAAAAAAATCTGTTTAATTAATCAATTAATTTTGAATTAATTGAATATACACAGATTTTAATCTTAATTTTATTTATTTAAGTTTAAAAATCAGTCAAGTGAAAACAAAAATCACATGAGAGTTTAGTTTCTATAAAAGAATAATAAAGAAGAATTTGCATTAAACATATAGATTTAAACAACCTTGGAGGCAAGAGTTGATTGAATTTATATATTTAATGGAAATTATAAGAAATATCAATTTATAGAAAATTTAGTTGAAAAACATGTCGACTTGATTTATATTTAAAAAAATTGAAATGAATCAAAAGTCTAAGAGACCTTGGCGGCAAGAGAAACTCGTAGCGAGATAGATTCAAATAAAATTTAAGTGAAATAGTAAATCGAAGACAACTAACCGCAGTTAGACTTAGACGAATATCTTCTCGCATTGTGAAACTCCCCCTTGAATGGTAAACTCCCCTTGAATGATGAACTCCCCTTGAATGGTGAACTCCCCCCGTAGTAGCTTCTTTACCTCGTTTCTCAATACGCACTTTATGATTTCTCTTGAAAGAAAAATATTATTATGAAACAGAAAATCAGAGTAACTCAGAGGCTTCGAAGTGTTACGAAGAGTTCGTAAAGCATCGAGACTTCGATGACTTCGAAGTATCGTCGAATAGTTCGGAGGCTTCGGATGCTTCGAAGAAATCATTGTTACATATTAAGCATTCCCAACTTGCTAATTAAGAAGTTAAAACGTCTCTCATCAAGAGCTTTTGTGAAAATATCGGCAAGTTGATAATCGGTAGAAACAAAATACATTTCGATTGTACCCTTTTCGACATGATCCTTGATGAAATGATACCCGACATCGATATGCTTTGTTTTGGAATGCCGAATCGGATTTTCCGTAATGGCGATAGCACTTTCAAAATCACGAGAGGATGGGAATCTTATCGTATATCGGACCATAATCTACGAGTTGGGTCTTCATCCAAATAACTTGTGAACAACAACTAGCGGCGGCAACATATTCAAACCTGCCGTAGATGTGGATACGCGCTTTTGTTTCTTGGATGTCCAACTTATAAGTCGATTTCCCGAAGTTGACGGCTACCGATGTACTTTTTCCGTCAAGCTTACAACCTCGCATGATCGAATACGTATACGCCATTAAATCAAATCCAGAATTTTTAGGATACCAAAGGCCCAACGATGGTGAACCTTTTAAGTACCTAAAAATTCTTTTTACGCTTGACAAATGAGACTCTTTAGGATTGGCTTGATAACGAGCACAAAGACAAGTGGCAAACATAATATCGGGTCTACTTGTCGTTAAATATAAAAGAGAACCAATCATTCCTCCGTAGCCGGTAATATCAACGTATTTACCAGGAGTCAGTCCTAATTTCATACCGGGAGAGATAGGTGTTTTCATGGATGATGAGTTTTGAAGATGAAACTTTTTAAGCATGTCAGAAACATATTTTGCCTGATTTATAAAGATACCAGAGGTGCTTTGTTTAACTTGAAGTCCTAGGAAGATAGTTAATTCTCCCATCATACTCATTTCAAATTCAGTTTCCATCAACTTAGAAAACAAATCAACTTCTGTTTGATGAGTAGAACCAAATATTATGTCATCCACGTAAATTTGAACTATAGTTAACATACCTTTGCCTCTTTTGATGAACAGTTGTATCGATTTTACCTTTTTCATATCTTTTGCCGATCGAAATTTCGATAGTCGTTCATACCAGGCTCTTGGGGCTTGCTTTAGACCATACAAAGCTTTGTCAAGAAGATAAACATATTACGGATATCTTGCATCTTTGAAACCATCGGGTTGTTCAACATACACTTCTTCTTTTAGACATCCATTAAGAAATGCACATTTAACATCCATTTGGTAGACTTTGAAGTTTTTGTATGCAGAGAGAAAGCCAAGAATAATCTTATTGCTTCTAGTCTTGCAACGGGAGCAAAGGTTTCATCATAATCGATACCTTCCTCTTGACAAGAACCTTTAGCCACCAAACGAGCTTTATTTCTGACAACAATTCCATCTTCATCCTTTTTGTTCCTAAATACCCATTTTGTGCCAATAGCAACTTTGCCTTTTGGGAAAGGAACAAGACGCCAAACTTTATTTCTTTCGAATTGAAGTAGTTCTTCCCGCATAGCATCCACCCAAACTTGGTTCAACTAAGGCTTCATGTACACGTTTAGGTTCGATCATACTAAGAAAATTAACAAAGAATGCTTCATTTGCGGTAGCAGATCGTGTTACGACCCCCTCGGAGAAGGACTACCAATTATAAGATCCGGTGTGTGAGATTTAGTCCATTTCGTCATTCGGGTTGAGAAATTGATTGGGTTGTTTTATTTGACGAAATGATTTCATCCGGAAACACAAAATCTTCTTTATTTTCTTTGTATGTCCTTGGTATCCGTTTTGTCACCCGTCCTTGTGTCTCCCCTCGGATGATGGAACGAAGTAGCTACGGGTGCGGATGTAGGAGTAGTGGGAACTTCCGGACAAATAGACGTGACGGATGAAACGAAGAAGCGAGGACCGAGAGAGTAATGCCCGAGGCTTGGAGAATATCCGGTATCCGCAAATGTGGAGGTGACATAGCTTCGACACAACTTCGTCGCCCGAAAATCTTGAAAAATAGCATCAATCTCGGATTCTCTCGGAACCCGAAAGATAGTCGAAGTAACGGTATTAAGCTTGAGTTCGAAGTAGAGTGTTCGGAAGTCGGTTGGGTGTTATCATCGAAGTCAATGTTGATGCTTTCCATAACAGCTTTTTGTTCGTAAGTTAAAAACTCGGAAAGCTCTTGAATTTAACGAGTAGCCTAAAAATTTAGCTTCATCGGACTTCGGATCAAATTTGCCAAGATTATCTCTCGTCGTTTAAGATAAAACATCCGCAACCAAAGATATGAAAAAATTTTACGGATGGTTTTCTTTTATTAATCGGCTCATAAGAGGTTTTGAGATGCCTCTTGACAATAATTGAACGGTTTTGAGTGAAACAAGCAGAGCAACAGCCTTCGGCCCGAAGTGAATTGGGAGACCGAAGTCTGCGAGCATCGTTACCGTCGCTTCAACCAAGGTTCGTTGCGACGTTCAACTACACCGTTTTGTTGTGGAGTGCGAACCAGAGAAGTTTTGAGTAATTCCTTGTTCAACAAGATACGATTCAAGCTTGGCGTTCTTGAATTCTGTACCATTATCACTTCGAAGCCGCCGAATCTTCGATGTAGAAGAACTTGAATTCGGTCATCATATTACGTAGTACCACCGGGACTTCGACTTTTGACGAACGAAAGCAAGCCAAGTATATCCGGAAAATTCATCAATTAGTACCGAATATACTTTTTACCGGATAGACTCGAATTGCAATTGGACCACGAGAGATCCACATGTAATAATTGCGAGAGGTCTAGTACAAGAATGATCACTTTTTGTTTTATGAGATGCTCGTTTAATTTTGCCCATTTCACATGCGGGCGAGAGGTGATCTTTTTGAAAATGAATATCTGGAAGTCCAGATACCAGTTTGTTTTTAACAAGCATCTCAAGATTATTAAAATTTAAGTGAGACATTTTATGATGCCAGAGCCACGCAACTTCACTCTTTTTGGAGATGAGACATAAAGTTTCCTTACCATCCTTAGAGATAAAATTCATCATATACAAGTTACCTTTCCTGTGTGCTCTCCAAAGTTCTTCACCTGCCTTAGAGAATAAATAACAATGTTTTTCATCAAATACTACTAGTATTTTAGAATCACAAAGTTGACTTACACTAAGGAGGTTATGTTTCAAGCCAGAAACATGAGCTACCTTTGATAAGGTGATATTACCTTCTTGTAGAGTACCGTAGCCTTTTATTTGACCCTTACCATTATCACCAAAAGTTACTACTCCACGATTTGTCCTTGAATTGGGATAGTAAATTTTGGGATCCGATCATGTGCCTCGAGCATCCGAGTCAAGATACCGGATATGCACACGCTCGTTTACGCAATCAAAAATCGAATTTCTTAGGTACCCATCGCATAATGGGTCCTTTTATGTTAGCTTTTGGAGTATGCTCGTTTTTTGATTTAACAGAAGGTAAAGACTTTATTTTTGGTTTTTGGTTTTTTTGAGTTTTATTCTTTTTGTGACAAACATACTGTGAATTGGAATGATCAGAGGTTTGCGAGAAAAATTGTTTTAACTTTAAGAACAGTGAAAAACATTCAGAAGACTGAAACATAGAAGATTGAATTGAATTTTCATTGCGAGAATGGTAATTACAATTATTCTTTCTAAAGTCTTTTCTAGTATCGGTTGTTCTAGAGAACCTATCTAGACTAGACTTTTGTTTTAGTTCGGCTTTTTCTTCTCTCGTGTTCTTCCTCTCGATCTACTTTTGCGAAGCTCGTTATTTCTTGAAAAAGGAACATAAGAATTAGAGGATTTCCATTTGCCTTTTTGAATATTAGTAAACTTCGGAAGAGTAGAGTTTAAAATCTTTTGATTTTGCACTTTGTTTTTGAGTTACGCCTCTTTCTCAAGTTCAAGACATGTTTTGGCTTTGAGACACATATCTAAGAAGTCCGGATGTATAGATGCCGATTTTCTCGGTTACCGGAACGAGAAACGGGGAAGAATAGGTATACCACTTGAAAGTTTAGCACAATCTCTATCAGAAGCTCTGATTTCTTGAGATTTATCAGTATACAAATAATCATCCTTTTTATCAATAATTTCTGAATTATTTGTGATAACTTTTGATGATTTAAAAGAATTAATTTCTAAATTTGAAAGGTAATTTTCAGAGTTATCAAAAAATTCTTCATCATTATTGTCATTCTCCCATGGATACGTAATCTCAGCCAAGCTTTCTTGAGTTTCAGAAAGATGTAAATCTTCAAATGAACAGGGAGAGATCTCTGGATGATTCTCACAAAGAGTTTCATTTCTAAAACACGTATCCAGAGTAGAGAGAATATCGTTTTCAAACATAAGTCGTAGATCTTCCTCTGCCTGATTTGGAACAAAAATATCTGCCTCTGGATTCAAAATTGTATGTTTATTTGAACCAAAATTGAAAATATCATCTTTCTTCTGAACTTTATTTAGATCAACATTTGTTTTACAACAATATTCAATATTTTCGAATTTAAGTTTGCTTTTTTTATGATGGTTTTCATATCTAGATTTTTTAAAAATAGATTTTTCATACAAAATTGGAAACTTTGGCTTCGTATGTTGTCCAACACAAAAACGATTTCGGATCGACCTTTTCTTACACGTGTAGGGATCTAGGTCCTCGAAACCAAGTCCAGATCTTCCTACTTGTGTGTTAATTTTGTCATGAACCTTCTGTGCATCCAGATATGTTATAATCTGTAGCTTTTTCTGTTGAAGTTCAATGTGTAAAAATTCTCTCTCTTTCTGAAAATAGTTTTTAAGTGCTACAAAGTTGAGTCTATCACTCTCTTTGTCTCTGATTTCTTTCTCTTTTTCTTCCAGAAGTTTATTGAGATTCAAAATTTCCTTTTTAAGTTTTTCTTCAGAAAGTTTTAAACTCATGGAAATCGTTTCCTTTGCAGTATTTAATTCGAGTTTTTCTTCTGTAAGTAAATCCATTTCTCTTTTGAAAATATCTCTTTCCCTTTTGATTGTAGAAAGAGTTTTCTCAGTACTTTTTCGTAATTTCTTTTCGATTGTGAGTTTCAGTTTTAGTTCCTCAAAATTGTTTGATAACATCACAATCGTTTGTTCAAGCTCAGATGATCCAGAGAAATTACTAACCGGTGACTCAGAGGGTTGATCCTCTGATTCGTTTGTGTTTGCCATTCCACGAACATGGCTTCATCACCGCATTTGGATTCATCTTGCACCCAGTTTTCTTTTTCTGCAAAGTGTGCTCTTTCAGTGACATTGTACTTATATTTGTTTTTGTAATAAGTCTTATCCTTTTCCAGAGCTCCTCTGCAATCTCTCGAGTAATGTCCGGGCTTGCCACATCTGTAGCAGACATCTTTCTTCCTTTTTAATTCTTCTTCTTTCTTCTCTTCTTCAGTTTTCTCTACTCTACGTACTTCTTGTTTAGGAACATAGGGACGATCAAATCGTTTATTTCCTTTCAAAGACCTATTTCCAAAACGATTAGTAAATTGCTTGGTTATTAAAGCCGGAGAGTCGGCAAACGCTTTAATTTCATCATCCGATTCGAGTCATCTTGGAGCGGTCTACGATATGAAGGCCTTCGATTTCTTCCTGTCATCACTTCGTCTTCGATTCCTTTAGTTTCGAGATCAAAGCCGAGAGGACCTCCGATGTTTGTTCTTTTACGAACTACTTCTTTTTCATGAGCTTGCAGTGTACCGAATACATCATGCAGCGACCATTGTTCAAGGTCCTGATTGGCTTGTAGTGACATGGATAGATTTGACCATTCAGGGTTTAACCTTTTGAGAAATAGAACATTGTTGTCTTCCTTTGATCTAACAATGTCACATCTCTTGCGTAGATTAATCGGATTGTTGAATCGATGAAATGTTTGTTCCGAGAGATTCATCGGTCGGCGCTTGAAAACTATTATATTCATTTAGAGCTTGGGCTCTTCTCGTTCTTTTTCATTTTCGAACCACCTTCTAAGAGATTCTCAGTTGATCCCATAAATCTTTTGCGTGTCACATGAGTCCGAGAGATTGAAAAATCTCATTTGGAATGGCCATTATCAACGAGAGACTTAGCTTTCTTAGCTAATTCCACCTTAGCCTTTTCTTCATCGAGTCCGCTTATTCCTTGACTTCGAACCGATCTTGCTGGTACCTCATCTGTATTTGCGGTACGGAATTCTGGGAATAGTAGTGGTGGGAACAAACGGACCGTTTTGAATAATTGGATATAACTCAGCATCCAATCCCTCATAGAAGTTAACCATTCGAATCTTCCATTGTGAGTATTCATCACGTACAAGAGTTGGAGGTTTAGTCAGGGACCCAGACGTATAAACAGCATTCAAGCTCGAATTTGCCATTTGAGTAGGATATAAGAGAAAATTTGAAGATTTGAAAGAAATTTAGAACAATTAAATCTCAATTTGATAGAAGAACGATGTCGATAATATCACTGTTTCTTCAGATTACAAAATGAATGACTCAATTTAAGAGAAGATTGTTAACGATTTAACAAAATCTCGTAAAACAGAGTGGATTAATAAACAAATTTTGAATCTGAGAAAATACTGTTCGATCGAAAGGAATTTCTTCAATTGAAGAGATCTAATAATCAATAGATTGATTAGAAAGCTCTGATACCAATTGTTGGTTCCAGATTCCTTTAAACCGATTGTTAATTGAGAGTATTGAATCAAAGTGAAATGCGGAAGCAGATCAATTAACAATTTAAATCAATAGAACAGTAAACAGAATGAAGAACAAAGATTATGAAATGATAACTTTGAATCAAAGTAGACAAAGTTATGAATTACGCACAGTATTCTTCAAAATGTAAATGTATTGATCGACAACTTTTACAAACACAATATAATGCTATTTATACAGATACAAAAACAGAAAGTCAAAATGCTAGCCAATTACAAAGTGCCATGTGTCTAAAAGGGAGCGTCTAACAACAATTAGTTATAACAAGAAGAGTGTGTTGACTTTTGTAGACATCTCTTCTTTGACTCATACTTTAATTTCTAACAATTGTTGATGAGTACTCTAGATACACTTGGGTTGAATTTCTTAGACTTAAATCTGATACTTCTGAAATACTAGTTCCATTTCTGAAAAGAATACAGGTTCTTCTTCAACTTCCAGTCCAAAACATAAGAACTGACAATGGCACAGAATTTACCAATTCTACACTTCAGAACTTCTTGGATTCTGTTGGAATATCTCATAATTTTTCCGCTGCAAGAACTCCCCAACAGAATGGTGTTTTTGAAAGGAAGAATAGAACCCTTGTTGAAGCTGCTAGAACCATGCTTGCTTACTCAGAACTTCCTCTATCTCTTTGGGCAGAAGCTATAGCTACTGCATGTTTTACTCAAAACAGAACAATTTTAAATAGAAAGTCTTTGTAAACTCCTTATGAGATCAATAAAAAGAGAAAATCCTCAATTGATTTTTTCAAAATTTTTGGAAGCAGGTGTTTTCTTCTTAATGATGTTCAATACCTTGTCAAATTTGCTTCTAAAGGATTAGCAGGTATATTTGTTGAATATTCACAAAGATCAAAGGCATACAGAGTTCTGATTAAAGTTCAAAGAGAATCATTGAAACTTCCAATATCAAATTTCATAAACCTATAATGACTTCTGAACAAAGCAGTTCAGAACTCAAGCATAATTCAATTGTTGAACAATTATACACAAACACCACTACTTCTGTAAAATCTTCCGAATCTAATTCATTACAAAAAGCAAATTTGGATTTACTTTGTCAAGATTTATTTGATATGTCTGTTAATGTCTCTGCAGATTATAAAAATCCATCACTTCTAAGAGCAACTCCAGAATTAGTTTCACTTGCCGTATCAGTGTCAAATCTTTCTGAACATCCACATGTAACTTCTGAACATCCACATGTAACTTCTGAACTTCACCAAGTAACTTCTGAACTTCCCCAAGTTAATACATTACCAAGTGTTACAAAATGTTACTTCTGTTAATACATTACCAAGTTACTTCTGGAGCTGCAATTACTGATGATTATGAACCTCTAAACAATGTTACCTCTGTTAATACATTACCAAGTGTTACAAAATGGACTTCATGTCATCCAATACATCAAGTCATAGGTGATGTCTCAAAAGGTGTACAAACCAGATCAGATACTGCAAATGAATGTTTGTATGCAATTTTTTTAAGCTCAATAAAACCCAAAAATCTAAGTGAAGCTCTTCAAGATCCATACTGGATTTTAGCAATGCAAGATGAACTCAACCAATTTGAGAGAAACAAAGTCTGGAGACTAATTCCAAAACCACATGGCAAATCAACTATTGGCACCAAATGGGTTTTCAAAAATAAGAAAGATGAACATGGGACAGTAGTGAGAAACAAAGCTAGATTAGTTGGTAAAGGCTACTGTCGACAGGAGGGCATAGATTATGATGAAACATTTGCACCAGTTGCAAGAGTTGAAGCTATCAGAATCTTCCTAGCATATGTTGCTCATAAAACATGAAGGTTTTTCAAATAGATGTGAAATGTGCATTTCTTAATGGAGTTCTCCATGAAGAGGTATATGTTGAAGAACAAGAAGGTTTTGTGAGCAAAGAATTTCCAGACCATGTTTACATATTGGATAAAGCATTATATGGACTTAAACAAGCACCAAGAGCATGGTATGACACAATCACAACTTTTCTTCTGAATTCCAAATTCAAAAGAGGTACAATAGATACTACATTATTTCTGAAACAGGAAGGCGAGGATATGATTCTTATTCAAATATATGTAGATGACATTATATTTGCTTCTACAAATCCAAAATTTTGATTTTTTTTTTCAAAAGATCATGCAAACTGAATTTGAAATGAGTATGATGGAAAAGTTAACATTTTTGCTTCAAGTTAAACAACTTCCCACTAGAATATTCAAATATATGTAGATGACATTATATTTGCTTCAAGTTAAACAACTTCCCACTAGAATATTCATAAATCAATCTAAGTATGTTCTTGACCTACTTAAGAAGTTTGACATGTCTGACTGTTTTAGTATTCAAACTCCAATTGCCACTGCCACTAAACTTGAACCAGATTTGTCTGGTAAACCTGTTGACCAAAAGAAATACAGAGGCATCATTGGATCTTTTCTTTACTTAACAGCTAGTAGACTAGATATAATGTTTGCTACATGTATTTTTGCTAGATATCAAGCTAATCTTAAAGAATCTCATCTTCTAGCTGCTAAAACAATCCTTAGATATCTAAAAAGTTCTCCTTCATTGGGACTTTGGTATCCAAAGGAGTCTGGTCTTGAGCTAACAGCTTTTACAGATGCAGATCATGGTGGTTGCAAATTGGATAGGAAGAGTACATCTGGCTCATGTCAATTTCTGGGTGATAGGCTTGTGAGTTGGTCTTCAAAGAAGCAAAATTGTGTTTCAACCTCTACTGCAGAAGCTAAATATGTAGCTGCTGCAATATGTTGAGTCTAAGAATCCACTCAACTTTGAGCCAAATGAACCACTAAATGTGGATTTCTTTCATACCAGCACACATTTTTCAGATGTCCAAATGCAAAGTGTTTGTCACATTGCCACAACAACTATAGATATTCCTATTTCAGGATATCAAGGATTAGTTGGAAGTCCTGGTGGATGAACATCTCCAAAGCCCCATTCAATGAATCATTTGTGATTCATGATGTGGTGACATCTACAAGCCAGCCTACTTCTGTAGGACTGCAAACAGGACCATCTGTTGGTTCTGGAACTTTACCCTCGACTTCTGAATTTTTAGAGTTTAAGTCTTTTTGTACTTCTGAATTTGAAAAGATTCATAAGAACATAAAGGACTTATCTGAAACTTCCAATAAGGAGATGGAGGATAGGATGGAAAAACAGTTATTTCTTCCAAAAGTTTTCAGACTGCAATCAAAGAATCCTTTTCAGAAGTTATTTCTTCTGTTTCTAAAATGAGCAAATATATGGTTTCACCTCAACCGGATCTCTTTAATCTGGCCACTAAAGCTGACATTCAGCAGCTCATGCAGAAGTTGACAGATGTTCAGACTGCTTAAACTCATTTAGATCAAAGGATTACTGTTTTGGAGACAAGACCATAGGCAGATACTTTAAAAAGAAAGCATGATGATCAAGTTCCTGATCCTCATGAGGAGGAGAAAAGGAGGAAAGTATCTGAGTCACAGAATGAAACTGTAATGATGTTAAAAGACTCTACTTCTGAACTTCAAGAAGCCTTGGAAGCTACTCAGAAGGATGATGCTTTTGAAGTTGTCAAAGAATTAGTTATGTATGAAGGTGATCAAGATGCATCTGAAAATATTTCTGAAGGTGTAGTTACTTCTGAAGATGAAGGTTATGAAACAGACAAGCTTTCTATACATTCTAAAGACAATTTTGGTACAGACAATATATATGTATTTCTAGATTCAAATGAAGAAATGCTAAATGAATATTTAGCCATAAAAGAAGTTTTTGGTGAACCAGGTGATCTTTCAGATGTAATATTGTTTGAAGAGGAAGAAGAAGTTCATGAAACTAGAGATTTAGTGATCTGGAATCCTCAAGTTATGGATAGAGTGAATGATGATGAAATAATTGAAATTCTATGGAGTTTGATAAGTAAGTTTTGTTGGGTGCATATATTTCTGAATAGTCCAAGGAATCTGGAGTGTAGATTCTTGGATGAAAGATTGCTTATTTTTAAAGATTTTCTGAATCAAAAGGATGAATATTTCTGTATAGAAATAGATATGTGTCATATGCATAGTGTTGAAATTTCAGATGAAATCCTGATGACTTGTTCAGAACAGATAGAAGTCAGATTCAGAAAGTGCATTTCTATTCCTACAATTAGTCTACTAGCTCTTGAAGAACTAGTTGTTGATAAAGTATATGAAGCATAAACTTTGTTTGACAGTTCTGGAGAAAGTCGACTCATTTTTCCAGAAGATGCTTATAATGGGATTTACAGAAACAGTTTGAAGTTTGCAACTTTAGAAGACTTTGTAAATGATGAATTGTCTGAAGATCATATCTCAAAGGTAAGATTGTTTGTGCAAGAACATGGAATTCGAGAAATACATGATTCCACTTTGATTAAGAAGATTAGATGCATGACTAAAACAATTGAAAATGATATTTTCATTGTAAAGTTTGGAGCTGAAAGAAGAGATGATATGTCAAAACCCGCTAAAGCGGAAACACGGAGAGTGATAATTCAAGATTTCATAGCAATAGAGCGATAACAGCACCATTGTCCAATCAAATACATAACAAAATAAAACTGAACATTACATGATACAAGTTCAAGTTTTAACAAAATAAAAGAAATAAGATGTTCTACAAAACGATTTCAAATTTAAACGTGGTTGATGTTGATGCGCCCCAAACACAAGCATTTTTAGTTACTCTTTCTTACCCCTAAAAAGCATGATAAAAACAAGGTCAACTACAAAGAGTTGGTGAGTTCACAGGTTTTAAATATTATAAACATCTTTTGCATAAATGAATATTGAGCAAAATACTTTTATGACTCTTAGTAAATCTTTACATCATAAAACGTTCAAGGCACTTTTGTACCCTAATTCTTAATAAGTAATGAGCCACCACTAAACCTTCGACGACAAAAATATTTTGAAAGAGCACAGAAACTAACTTTAAAACACTTAGCTTGAAGGCAAAAGACTTATGAAGTGGGTACTTCAGAAGTTCTGAAGGTTTGACTAATATTCTGAAGAAGTTCTGAAGGAGCTCAAAAGAACTTCAAAGTACGTTTACGAAGACGATTCAGAACCATTTTACGAGCGTATGTACGTCATGTTATTCTTTGTTACTTTAGTCTTTCTGTTTTGTGTATAAATAGAAGTTAGTTAAACCTTTGTGAAGTTAATTGTTCTAGATATAAACTTGTACTGTAATTGACATATCTGTAATCTTTGAATATCAACATTACATCTGACTTAAGTGCTCCAAATTATGTGTTCTTTATTCAATTCATTGCTCATCTTTGATATCTGGGTTCTAACAAAGATCTTCCAGCCAATCCAAATGCAGATCCTCCCATCCGTGCTCGAAAAGGAATCAAGCTGAAGTCTGCCTATGATGACAACGAAAAGAGGATTATGAAAGGTGATCTACTTGCAAGATCGTATCTTCTCATGAGCATCCCGAACGAGATCTATATGAGTATAGACAGCCAAAAAAGAAATGCCAAAGCCATGTGGGAAGAAATAGAAAAATTCATGCTTGGCATAAAAATCAGGACCCAGCTCAAGATTACAAATTGCATCTCGCAATATGAGGACTTCAAAGCCAAAGAAGGAGAAAATCTTACTGCCACCTACACCCGGTTCATAGACTTAGTAAATGAACTAAGTAAGAATGAAATTTGCAAGACAGAGATCGAGAACAACATGATGTTTGTAAGTAACTTGCTACCTGAATGGCATCGATTTGCCAATCAAATCAAACACAACAAATATCTCGCTGACCTCGATCTACATGAAGTCTATGAAACCCTCCTTCAAGATGAGGAAGAAGTGCTCGAAGCTATGGAGGCCAACAACAAAATCAAGAAGCCCATTGATCCCATAGATCTAGTTGCAAACGCAAGCTCTATCACTTCCCATAGCTCTCCTCAAGTGGTCATTTCCGAATTAGAAGATGAAGACTTTGGTTATGATCCAGACATTGCTCAATTCCAACAACAGTTGGTGCTCCTCACAAGAGATTTTCAACAAAGGTTTTCTCGTCGCTCCAACCCAATCAACAACGCTATGCTTCGGGTAACAAGAACTATGAGCGCAAGAACCAAAATCAAAAGAGCAACATCCGCCAGTCAAACCGGAAGATAAATTCAAAGGTGAAAAGAGCTTATGCTTCAACTGCGGAAAGTCCGGTCACTACGCCCGAGAATGCAAAAAGACAATAGTCAAAGATTCTAATTACTTTTCCTACAAACTAATGCTGGCTAAACAAAAGGAGGCTGGAAAAGTATTGTTGGCCGAAGATGAGGAATGGCTGAATCAAGGAAATGATAACGACGATCCGGAGAATGAACTTCAAGCCCACTTCAGTTTAATGACTTACTCAGATAATTCAACTTCCAACGCTTCCGACTACACCCCCGAGGTAAGTCATTCGGACTATGATCAGTTTATGATTCAAATGAAGGACATGATGATAAAATTGCAAGAACTTCAATCTAAATTGAAAACCGAGAAACTCTTGGTTTCCAAATTAGAGGGTCGTTTAGAAAATAATCAAAATCAACTCTTACTTGCTACCGCCGAAATTGCCACTTTTCAAACATAGCCAAAAATGCTCAAACTGAAAAAACCACCATTCAAAATGAGAACTTGGAATTAAAACAAAAACTATAGGACCTGACAAAACTTCTTTAGAAAACACAACAAGAGGCCGACAGTGTTTCTGAAAAATTTGAGTTTTCCACTATCCAAAGAAACGATCTTTTAGAAAAACTAAAAACCTTGGAAGTTAAGCTTTATAAAATTGGTCAAACGGAATACACTATTCATCTAAATGCTCCAAAAGATTTAGGTTCCAAAGCCGGATTGGGATCACATAATCCCAAGTTGTTAGAAAAAGCCATCTACAACACACCGATATTATATAAATTTGAATATCTTGGCCTTGGCCCGGAATATAATATTCAATTTATGAAGTCTAACCCCAAAGTCGATAGAAGAGATGATTGGAATAGGAAGAATAAAAACTATCATCAAATTCCATTTTGCAATCCAACGCATGTAGAACAAGAATCTTCTAAAGACACTCTTCCTAACGATTACTTTCCATCCTATACCGAAGAAGAACTTCAATCAAAACCTCTAAAATATAAACCTTATATTCGCACCTTATTTTTAGAAAAGAAAATAATTCAATTTGAAAAGGTGTTGAAAAGTGAACGTTCTTCTTCGGAGAACGAAAAAAAAAAATTGAGTTCAAAAGTCCAAATACTTAAAAGAAGAGCCATGCAAACTGAAATTGATAAAATTTCCAAAGCTTCTACATGCAAAGCTTTTGTTAGCTCATATTT
Source organism: Silybum marianum (assembly GCA_036898165.1). Classification (NCBI taxonomy): domain Eukaryota; kingdom Viridiplantae; phylum Streptophyta; class Magnoliopsida; order Asterales; family Asteraceae; genus Silybum; species Silybum marianum. Next base: position 26,220,759 of record CM072533.1, on the reverse strand, counting down.
AGATGATCAAGTCAAAACCATTCCAAATGACTCTATAACTTCGGATGATGACTTAAACTCTCTTGAGAAAAAGTCTCGTTTTGACGAGTACATTGATTCCTCATCGAACCTTAAATCCACGGAACAGTTAGATGACATAAATTCCGACTTTGACTTCAATCCAATTCTTCCAAGTCATAAGGAATTTTTAGATAAAGGGAAGAAACCAATGGAATCTGCTTTCACTCCAGAAGTTAAGAATGAGTTCTCTACAAGCAATGTTTTTTCTAACCAAAAGGATCAAACCCACTTTTCCAAACCCATCAATTCTCGTTATGTGAAAAATGCTAACCGTGGTTTTATTCATGTTTCAACTTTTCAAACTTTAAAATCAAAGCAAGTTTGGGTCGAAAAAGGCAAAAGTGCTCCAAAGTCATCATCCCGCAAAAACGACAACCCTTATTATTCACAATTTCCTAATGTTAAAAGAACCAATCGCAATTTTCAATTTCCTTGCACTATTCGTTTTGTTAAAACATTTAATTCATTTTTCTCGGAATAAAATTTGTTGCTCGAATTGCGGTTTAAATGACATTATGCAATTGAATTCTTTCTATTATGATTATGGTTACTTTCCTAACATGCATTCTTCTTACAACTCTCATCATGTCAATCATTTTCATGCACGTCCTGTTTATAAATGGGTTCCGAGAAAGCAAATGACTGTCGCTCCTAACTTCAAATGAAAGTACATGGGTGATCAGTCAACTAACCCCGATGGACCCATTTACAAATGGGTACCTAAGTCTACTTGAACTTGTGCAGGTCAGTCATGTGTGGTATTTAGATTCTGGATGCTCCAAACACATGACTGGACAAAATGAGCTACTTGCCAACTACAAAGAGAAAAAGGACGGTTATGTAAAGTTTGGCAAACAATCACTTAGCACCAATCAAAGGGCATGGAGATAATTTTTCAAAACAACATCACAATTTCTGATGTCTCCTATGTTCAAGGCCTGAGCCATAATTTGCTAATCATTAGCAAATTCTGTGACAAACAACTGGAAGTCAACTTCTGACCTGGACGATGATGTGTACTTACTTTTGAAGGAAACGAAATATTAGCCGGCTATCGCAAATCTAACTTTTATACCATCGATCTTTATCAAGTTCAAACACCCAAGGATGTATGTCTTCTTTCGAAAGTGGATAACACAAAGAATTGGCTTTGGCATGGATGCCTATCCCATCTGAAATTCAAGAATATCAATCGACTCTCGATTGGAGGATTAGTCACTGGATTGCCAAAGATCAAATTTGACAACCCACACTTATGCGATGCATGTGAAATGAGAAAGATGAAGAAGGTCAGCCACAAACAAAAAGTTCAACACGACACCACACGACCCCTGCAACTCACTCATATGGATCTGTGCGGACCTATGCGGAATCAAAGCATACATGGTAAGAAGTACGTCCTAGTCATGGTTGATGACTTCTCTCGTTTCACTTGGTTAAATTTCTACGAACAAAGGATGAAGTTCCTGAGATGATCATAAATTTCTTGAAAGCCATTCAAGTTAAATTGGAGCTTACCGCACAAACCATTCAGAATGATAATGGAACCGAATTCAAGAACCATACACTTGACAATTTCCTCGAATCGGTTGGAATTACTCACACGTTTTCTGCGGCCTGTACACCTCATCTAAATGGTGTGGTTGAACGATGCAATCGAACGTTGGGTGAAGCTGACCGGACTATGCTTGCATATTCCAACCTTCCACTCTATCTTTAGGCTGAAGCAATTAATATGGCTTTCTATACTCAAAATCGCTCCATCATCAACAAGCGTTTCAACAAAACTCCATATGAGTTAGTCTTCAATCGTATTCCATCCATCCATCATTTTCATACCTTTGGAGGGTGTTGCTTCATTTTGAATAAGAAAGAAGACCGTGGGAAACTCAAATCAAAATCCGATGAAGCATATTTTCTTGGTTACTCTCCTAATGCTGCCGATTATCGGGTCTACATGAAACAAGCCAGAAAGTGTTAATGTCAAGTTTGACACTAAGGTCGAGATGGCTCTGGAACAAGTCAGTTCAGGACCCGAGCTTTCAGGCATATTAGCTTCTGGACAACTAAGTTCGGAACCTGTTCCAAATCCGCCTCACCCAAATCAAACTTCCACGCCCAAGACCACCATATCAGATTTGGATGACCTCTTTGAGCATTTCTACTCAGATTACTTTGGCCCTTATGTTGCACTACAAAAGACACCAACACCCCCCGCTTTGGAGGTTGCCGAGACTACAAATCTTACTGCACCACCAGTATCTACATCAACCGTCTCAACAGCTGCGACTCCAAGCACATCCTCAAACGGCGGCTAAACTCCTCCCTCACGCTCAATCAACACAGAATCCTCACCCCAAGCTACCCCCACTATTTCGTTACCATTTATGAAAACACCCTGAATTCGCCAACAAACCCTGAACTGGCATCCTCTCCCCCTCCTACGCACTCTTTACCAACGGATGTTTCAAGTTCCTCTCAATCTTCTGGAGTATCCCCATCCCTCGAATCTGTTCAAGATCTTCCACTTGGTACATATGTGGATGTTAATCCAAATCAGAATGTACTGCCACCGCTCCCTCACACCAACAAATGGGTCCGTTCTCACCCTCCCGATCAGATAATTGGAGATCCAACGAAACCGGTCACAACGAGATCCGCCTCAACCAACGACTGCATGTTCTCTTCCATTCTCAGCAAAATCGAGCCCAATTCCATTGACGAAGCCATGAATGACCCTGACTGGATTGTGGCCATGCAAGAAGAACTCACTTAGTTTGAAAGCTTGAAATTATGGCGTCTCGTTCCCCGTCCACGAAACAAAACCATAATCGGCACTAAATGGATCTTCAAAAAGAAACAAGATGAAGATGGAATTGTCATACACAACAAGGCCCGACTTGTCGCCAAAGGATACCGTCAACAAGACGGAATTGACAAGGCACTCTACAGCTTAAAGCAGGCCCCGTGCGCATCGTATGTTAGTATCTCCCGATTATTTAGTAAAGAACGGGTATTCAAAAGGTAAGATCGACCCAACTTTGTTCATTAAGAAAGAAGATGGTGATATTATGTTTATACAGATTTATGTGGACGCCATCATTTTCGGCTCGACTAACCCAAATCAATGTAAGGCCTTCTCCGAACTCATGTGTCACACCCCACTAAAGCGGAAACACGAGGGGTGATAGTTCAAGATTTCATAGCAATAGGGCAAAAATAACACCAATCCTCCATTCAAATACATAACAATTTAAACTCAAAATTTACATCATACAAGTCCATAGTTTAAAACAATATAAAAGGAAACAAGTGTTCAAACAAAATGATTTAAATTGTAAAACATGATTGATGTTGACGCGCCTAATTAATAAGCATTTCAGTTCATCTTTCTTACCTCTGAAAAACATGAATAAAACAAGGTCAACTACAAAGAGTTGGTGAGTTCACATGTTTTCAATATTATAAACATTTTTGCATAAATGAATTTTGAGAAAAATAACTTTTATGGCACTTGGTAAAACTTAAAATCTTAAGACGTTCATGGTATTTTATACCCTTTAGTAAGTAATAAGCCACCACTAAATCTTTCGACTACAAAACTCTTTTTAATTCTATCTTAGTGGTGGGATTAAAACCCCACATATGTAGAACCTTTAATTTAAGTATAGTGCACCCCTACTAGTAGTTTTTAGGTGGGATTGCTATCCGCACCCTACTTGTCGGTTTTTAGGTGGGACTGTCCGTCAATAGCGGTATCCACAAATACCCTCGGCTCCTCACTTGAGTTAATAATAGTGTACAAACCTTTATGGAACATTTTACTCAATAGCATCCATTATTGTACATGCCTTAGTGCCCATAACAACAATTTCATAATGTTTCCCATTCGGTAATGCAAATAGCTCAAATATTACATTTAATCATGCTTTTCACCCCAAAATGTATAAAATACTTTAAAAGTGGGGCTGTGAATACTCACCTTATAGCAAAAGCTTCCAAATAGATACCCGAGATGTCCGCTTGACGGCCTAACGCTTACCTAACAAAGTAACGTACCCGAATGATTACTTATATGTCTAATGATTACTATAAGAGTGCTTATAATTCCTTATATTTTCATCTTGGTCTACCATTGTTCCGTTACACATAATGTACATATGCTCCTTAATGATATATTGTAATGTTATAATCCTTCATGTGATCAAAATTCGCGCATTCAAATAGTTTCAAAGTTTCAATTTCTGACAGAAACTTTAAATCCTAAAAATGATCAAATTAATGTAACATCCACAATGACAAAATTTTCCATATTTTTATATGTGACAAAATTAATGTAACATCCATGGAGATACTTTCAATAGCACTTTGTCACCCACTTGGAACACTAAAGGCTTTCTTCGATTATCTGCATAACTGTTATGACGATCTCTTGTTTTCTTGAGTCTTTCCTTGATTATGTCGGGTGTGGTCAGTTGCATGTTTCTGATTTCCAACCAACTAAGGGGTGATCTACATTTGCATCCGTACAAGGCTTCATATGGTGCACACTGAATGATGGTGTGGTAGCTGTTGTTGTAGGATAATTCAACAAGTGGTAGGTGGGTATCCCAACTCCCACCAAAATCTATTGCACAAGCACGCAACATATCCTCAAGCGTTTGGATAGTTCTTTCTTATCCGCTCCTGGGTGAACCGAATATTTTGATCGATGGGCTTCATCCAAGATGGTTGATCGTAGATTTCCAACCTTTGGTACCCATACTTTATTTTTAAAGTAATGCACTCCATCTGATTGTAATTCAAATTCTTTCTCTAAGTGATGCAAAGTCTCATTCTTCAAATTCTCTTCTTTTAAAGCTTCTCTTTGGCTTCCAAAATTGGAGTCTTTAAACTTGTTTGAACCATCATTCCCATAGCATGTGCTCTTGTTGGTTTCATTTTTTCCTTTCTGGTTAATGCGTCGGCTACTACGTTAGCTTTGCTTGGATGGTACTTTATATCACAATCGTAGTCACTAAGTAGCTCAAACCATCTCCTTTGCCACATATTAGGCATTTTTTGGTCAAGAATATGTTGAAGGATTTTGTGATCAGTAAAAATAGTGCACTTAGTACCGTAGAGATAGTGTCTCCAGATTTTGAGGGCGAACACCACCGCCCCTAACTCCAACTCATGGGTGGTGTAATTCTTCTCATGAATCTTTAATTGCCTCGATGCGTATGTGATAACTTTGTGTTTTTGCATCGGTACGCATCCCATCCCTTGATGTGAAGCGTCACAGTAGACTACAAAGTTATCCACTCCCTCTGGTAAAGGCAAAATCAGTGCGTTGCATAACTTGTGTTTGAGAGTCTGGAATGCTTCCTCTTGTTTTTCTCCCCAAATAAATTTCTTATCCCTTTGAGTTAGTGTCGTCAGTGGTTGCACGATCTTGGAGAAATTCTCAATAAATCGCCGATACTAGCCTGCCAAACCAAGAAATTGACGGATCTCAATTGGTGTCTTCGGGGCTTCCCATTATTTAATGGCCTCGACCTTAGCTAGATCAACATGTATCCCTTTTTCATTTACTACGTGGCCAAGAAAGTGCACTTCGCGAATCTAGAATTCCCATTTGGAGAATTTGGCGTACAACTTTTCGTTTCTGAGCAATTCTAGTATCAGCTTTAAATGTTGCTCATGCTCCTTCTTGTCTCGAGAATAAATGAGTATATTATCTATAAACACGATCACAAACTTGACTAGTACAGTCGACATACTCTATTCATTAAATCCATGAAGACTGTTGGTGCGTTTGTTAGCCCGAAAGGCATAACTAGGAACTCGTAATGACCATAACGAGTTCTAAACGCTGTCTTAGGAATGTCTTCTACACGAACTCTCATTTGATGATCTTTGAGAAATACGTAGCACCTTGAAGTTGATCAAATAAGTCATCAATTTGAGGGAGGGGTATCGGTTCTTAATGGCCAGCTTGTTAAGTTCTCTGTAATCAATGCACATCTAAAAGGATCCATCCTTCTTTTTAACAAAAAGGACTGGAGCTCCCCAAGGTGAAGAGCTAGGCCTAATGAATCTTTTATCAACCAGCTCTTGAAGTTGTTCTGATAATTCTTGCATTTCCGACGGTGCCAGTCGATAAGGTGATTTCGCCATGGGCGCAGCTCCCAGAATTAAAATCAATGTGAAATTCAACTTGTCTTGGTGTGGGCAGTCCGGGTAACTCATCTAGGAATACCTCGGGAAAAACCCGAACTATCGGGATATCTTGAATACGTTTCTCTTTGACCTTCTGATCCATGACATGAGCTAAAAATGCAATGCAGTCCTTTCTCAAATATTTTCGCATCTCAATACAGGTCACCATTTTAACACTCCTCCTGGGTTTCTCTCCGTGTTCTTCGAGTATTCCTCCATCGGGTAGCGGAACTCGAACGATCTTCTTGGAACAACATATTTCAGCTCGGTTCTTTGACAACCAATCCATGCCCATAATTATGTTGAAACTTCCTAATTTAATCGGGATTAGATCTATACTAAAATCCCTACTGGCCAAGCTTAAGGTGCAGTTCATTATTATGTCTTTGGCCCTACTTTCCTGTCTGTTGGCATATTCAATAACATATACTTCTTTCAACTTTTAAGGTCTTAAGTTTATCTTTGGCCTAAATTCTTGCGATACATAACTCCTGTTTGCTCCAGAATCAAACAGTATTGATGCATAATGATCGTTTAGAAGAAACGTATCTGTGACCACGTCCAGATTTTGTCTTGCTTCATCTGCCCCAATCTCGAATACTCGACCTCTTGCCTGACCTCCTTGATTCCCTTGACCATATGGTCGTGCTTGATTAGTATTTGGTCTTCGATTGAACCTCAGACATGTGTTTCGGAGTGATCTGGACTTCCACACTCGTGACATGTTCGTTGTTGCATTTGAGGCAACTCCTACAATCCATAGCCAAATGGCCTCCATTGTTGCATTTGAGGCAAATGATGCATCTTCCACCATGATGGTTATTACACTTATCACACTTAGGGTATGTTCCCTTTCCTTTCCTCTTTATCTGTGTCTGGATCCCATAGTTCCTTGTTTCCTTCTAATTTTTACCCATTCTTCCTCCAGATTGCCTTCTTGTGGGTTCCTCCATCTTTCTCTTACCTTGACCTTTGTCTTTTGCAAATATTCCCAAACGATTAGCATTATTGGTGAGCCTGGTCGCCGAATTCACTGCTTCTTGAAGGGTTTTCGGGTTTGCCGAAGTAACATCTCCGCGTATTTCAAGAGATAAACCTCAAACATATTTATCAACTCAGTTTTCTTCAGATGTTACTAGATGTGGTACCATGTTGGGGCTAATTCGTAAAAACGAGCAGTATAAGAATCTATGTCCTTTCCATTCGTTTCATGCTTCCATAGTTCTGCTTCCAGCTTCTGAATCTCGCTCCTTGGCAGTATTCCTCTTTGAGAATATTTTTGAATTCCTCAAAAGTATGACTGTTGGCTGCTTGTTGGTCTCGGGTTTGCACTTGGGTGTTCCACCAGGTCAATGCTCGTCCTTGTAGAAGATAGGCGGCAAACTCCACTTTATTTCCTTTAGTGTACTTGCTGATGTGGAGAACGAACTCCATATTTTCAATCCATGTCAGTAATCAAACAGCTCCTTCAATTCCATGGAATTCCTTCGGGTTGCACGTCCTAAAAGCATTGTATGTGCATTCCCTGTCTGCACTTGCTCCAGATCCTTAGTTGTTTCCCGAATTAGCATTTAGACCCGTTGCCACTTGACTAAGGATGTTCGGAAGTGCCGCGATGAGTTGCTCAGGCACAAGTGTTTAGTAAAAAACAATTTATAAAAAGCTTATGCAAACTTACACTTATGACCATGCTTTTCATTTGGGCAAGAAGTTCCCAATATTATTGTTCCATGTCTCCCTTATACATATTAAATTAAACATAGGTGATCAGGCTTTGCCTAATTTCGATATACTAAGTCGACACTTATTCCAATTATACTAGTACTAATCTTTTAAAATTAAGGTTAGTTTAAGAAATTAGTTTTCGAAAACTTTTGGTTATAGTATTTGGTTTTTATAGGAAAACTGGTGTTCTTTATAACCAATGGCTCTGATACCAAGTCTGTCACACCCCGTTAAAGCGGAAACACTAGGCGTGATAGTTCAAGATTTCATAGCAATAGAGCAAAAATAACACCAATCGTCCATTCAAATGCATAACAATTTAAACCCGAAATTTACATCATACAAGTCCATAGTTTAAAACAAAATAAAAGGAAACAAGTGTTCAACCAAAACGATTTAAATAGTAAAACATGATTGATGTTGAAGCACCAAATTAATAAGCGTTTCAGTTCATTTTTCTTACCCCTGAAAAGCATGAATAAAACAAGGTCAACTACAAAGAGTTGGTGATTTCACAGGTTTTCAATATTATAAACATCTTTTGCGTAAATGAATATTGAGCAAAATAACGTTTATGGTACTTGGTAAATCTTTAAATCTTAAGACGTTCAAGGCATTTTGTACCTTAATTAATAGTAAGTAATGAGCCACCACTAAACCTTTCGACCAGAAAACTCTTTTTAATTCTACCTTAGCGGCGGGACTAAAACCGCTCATATGTAAAACCTTTAATTTAAGTATAGTGCACCCCTACCAGTAGTTTTTAGGTGAGATTGCTATCCGCACCCCTACTTGTCGGTTTTTAGGTGGGATTGTCCGTCCAATAGCACTATCCTCAAATACCCTCGGTTTTTAGTGTAGAAACTTTTATGGAACATTTTACTCAATACCATCTATTAGTCTACATGCCTTCGTGCCCATAACAACAATTTCATAATGTTTCACATTCGGTAATGCAAATAGCTCAAATATTACATTTAATCATGCTTTTCACCCCAAAACGTATAAAATACTTTAAAAGTGGGGATGTGAATACTCACCTTATAGCAAAAGCTTCCAAATAGATACCCGAGATGTCCGCTTGACGGCCTAACGCTTACCTAACAAAGTAACGTACCCAAATGATTACCTTATATGTCCATCTTGGTCTACTATTGTCCCGTTACACATAATGCACATATGCTCTTTAATGATATAACTTATACCGAAAATGTAATTTATAATCCTTCAAGTGATAAAAATTCATGGATTGAAATAGTTTCAAAGTTTCACTTTCTGACAGAAACTTATATCCTAAAAATGATCAAATTAATGTAACATCCATAATGAAAAAATTTCCCACCTTTTTATATGTGATACACTACTGAGTTAAGGTCATTGTGACCAAATTTCATGCATTTTGGACATATAAAAAGGGTTCAAATAATTTATACAAAATAGTGTATCACAACAAATATGGCAGATTACACCCTGTTAGTAAAACATTTATTGGAGGAGTTCTACTAAGTATTTTTCAGAAATTGCAGTTGGATTATAAGCATAACACATAACGAAACTTTTAAGATAGGAATCACTCATTTTAAATGAGTTATGAGGAAGATATGACACCTCAAAGTTGCATGCACAGATCTGTCATTGGTTGACAGTTTGCACACTCAACTTAAATAAATTGGTTAATGCCTCAAAACTTCATATTTTTGATTGAATATGGATTCATATGAACCCTAACTCATGAAAGAAAATCCAAAAGAAGAATTATGCATTATGGACTAATAATCAAAGGGATATTATCACACAAAGTAGAGTTTAATTACTGGTGGATTCACAGTTTTTGCACATCCAAAAGATTTTAGGTGTTTGGAGGGTCAAAACTCCATATTTTCATGTAATTCCACTTGCAAACCGAAGATAACTCATAAAATTGACTCTAAAAAAATATCATCCTTTTTCATTGAGTTTTGAAGGAGATATGGCCATTTGAACATGCATGCACAAATCTTTCAGCTTGGACAAATTGCACACTCATTTTGTTTTGAATAATTGAAACTTCAAATCACCATATCTTTGAGTGAAACCAGTGGAATTTGTAAGATAACTCGTTAAAATAAATTTCAGAAGAAAAATCAAGTAATTAGATCGATTATTTTGTGAGTTATGGTTGTTCATAGTAGAGTTTACCTACTGTTGAACCTTCAGATGCACATCCAACTTGTTTTGAGCATTTGGGGGGTCAAAACTCAATGTTTTTGAGTGAGACCACTTGGATTATAACCCCAACTCTTAAAACAAACTTTTAGAAGAAGATTCATACTATTTGTACATGTTATTTGCAGGAAATGAACGACACAAGCGTAGGTATACATTCTGTTAGCACCAAAATATTCTTTTCACTGATTAAAAACCATCATAAAACATGATTTTTACCTACTTTCTTGAGTACAAACGTTTGGGTCATAGATTACCACCACTATATGAACAACTTTACACGTTTTTGGTGTATAATCTCTCCATAAACTCAGAACATTTCAGAGGTTAGAAGAAGAAAACTTAAAATGCAAGAACAAGTGGGGTTTTCACCCAAAAATGGTAAGAAAATGAAGAAGATGATGTTATTACTTACTTGGATGATGAAGGAGGCTGAAAATATTCAAAAATACTGTTAAAATGTTGGATTTGTTGGTGAATGTTTGCTGGAGAGAGATTTGAAATTGAGAGGGAAAAGAGAGGTAATTAAGTCCCTTTAGTTCTAGAGAGAGAGAAATTTGAAATTGAGTTTGAAAATGAAGATTTTAGAAAGAAAGAAAAAAAGTTTATATATGGGGGAAAGAGGGGGGGGGGGGGGGGCGGCCAAGCTTATGGGCCCCATTCCCAAACCCAATTTGTTTTTTTAAAACCAAACTTAAGCCCAAAACACACTTAAAAATGTCATTTTTCTCAATTTTGGCCTTTTTCCTCAAAATGTAAGCCCAAAAGTGGTTGAATTCTATAAAAATAAAGATTTTATACTTGACACATTAAAAGTTCATATTTTATATAATTCGGGTATAAATCAGAGCATTTGGCACTATATAGGACGTTTCAGATAGTTACGGGTCGGAACCGGACTTTCTAAGCAATTACCGGTAACTCTAGAAATTTTTGGCCTATCTAATCTAACTAACTCTTATTCTTATAATTTATCTAAAATAACACTAATAAACTTAATAAAAACTAACCTGGAAGCTCAATTTTCACTGTTGTCACGTCATGATTGCCAAGTTTATTAGTGTTATTTTAGATAAATTATAAGAATAAGAGTTAGTGTCACATCATGATTGCCAAGTTCAATATGAGTATGATGGGAGTGATGAATTTTTTCCTAGGACTTCATGTCAAACAATTTCAACAGGAATATTCATGAACCGGTCCAAATACATCTCGGATATGTTACATAAATATAACATGACGACTTGTACTCCGATTGGGACTCCCATGTCTCCTGGTTCGAAACTACACGTTGATCCTTGGGAAAAGCAGTAGATTCCAAAGTCTATCGGGGAATGGTCGGTTCTTTAATGTACCTCACGGCTAGTCTATCGGACATAATGTTTGACATGCTTATGCGCTACATATCAAGCATCTCCCAGAGAGTCTCACCTTAGTGCTGTTAAACACATTTTTCGCTATTTAAAAGGTACTACTGATCTTGGCCTATGGTATCCTACGGATACGGGTTTCGAGTTAACTGCTTTTTCAGATGCTGATCACGCCGGATGCATGCTTGATCGAAAGAGCACAACGGGCCACATTCAGTTCTTGGGAGACAAATTGGTAAGTTGGTCCTCAAAGAAGCAAAAGTGTGTTTCCACATCCACTACGGAAGCCGAATACATCGTTGCCGCCAGTTGTTGCTCACAAGTCATATGGATGCGCACCTAACTCAAGGATTTCGGCTTCTGGCTCGAAAAAATCCTAATCTATTGTGATTCCAAAAGTGCAATCGCCGTCTCAAGCAATCCTGTCCAACACGCGAAGACTAAACACATCGACGTTCGGTACCATTTCATTAAAGAGCATTTCGAAAGAGGTACGATCGAACTATATTTTGTTAATACAGAACTTGTTCACAAAGGCATTTGATGAAAAACGCTTCCAGCTCCTAGTGTCCAAGGTGGGCATGTTGAATCTCCACACCTGATTTCCAATCAGCCTTTTCAAAATTCTCAAAAAGCTTATTCAAGTATCAATGTACATTCAACTTTTCAAATGAATCTATATTATTCTTAAATTCTCATTTTGTGCATTTTGAATTTATTTAAATGTTCTGTATTTTCAATTTATTGTTTTTGGTCTCGTACATCTTATGTCATGTTTGTCTTTTTTCTTTCTTCTTTTTTATTTGTTTCGATTGTCCAAACCTATCAGCTTTCAAGGGGGAGCGTACGGGTAAGTTTTCTTAAGCAATTTTTAACGGGGAGCACTAGATTTTTTTCTTTTACAGTCGGACTTAAAGACAATATATCAAATCAAACTTCTCGACCCCGTTTGGCCCGACAATAATTTTTGTTGACCCACGAAGGCCCGACAAGTTCGCCGCTGAATTGTTTTTTCCCGATTACTTTGTGCCACGTGTCGATGACCCCACTATTTAAACCTCAGGCCCCTCTTTCAAACAGTTACTTTGCCCCAAGTTTGAATTTCCCTCTTTCTCCCTAAACCCTTCACAAGCTCCAGTTCCAGAAATTGATTTCTCAATACTTCGGGTTTTCCAAATCTGAAAGTATCACCAGGTTCGCATTCTTCTCTTGTCAACTTTAATTCTTGAAGTTTTTAATTTTATTCGTTGCATGATTAGGAGATTAGGATTAAACTGGTGAACTTCTGAAAACCATGTGGGTTTCCGAATTCTGATCTGTCTATCGATTTTTAGGATTGTTTTTGCCTCTTAAGGATTCGATGAGTCTTAGACCTGTTAGACGACACTATTCGCACTTTAATTAAGGATTTTCCTTGACTTTAGGACAATTTTGCATCTGAACCATCCGAAACCTGATGAACACTTGGGAATATTTCAAAGACATTAACTTGAAGTTTAGTCGACTCCTTAAGACCCGACTTAAGTTTTTGTCGAATCTCAAAGGATCGATAAGAACATCTTCCAAATTTGCAAGTCTTTTTATCGACTTCTTAAGACCCGACTTAAATTTTTGTCGAATTTCAAAGGTGCGATAAGAACATCTTCCAAATTTGCAAGTTTTTTTATCGACTCCATTAGACCCAACTTAATTTTTGGTCGAGTCTCAAAGGGTCCACAAGCTCATTTTTTTCTTTCCAAGTAATGTTCTCGAACTAGCTTAACTCGACAACATTTTCTCGATATTTACTTGGTCGATTTTTTCTACACAAGTATTCTGTTCTCGATAACTGTTTTATCGATTACCTCAGGTTTGTTCTCTAAATTGCCACTAAGTTTTTTGGTCAATCCTCTTGACTCGACAATAATTTTTGTCGACCCTTACTGACTCGATAACCTTACTTGTGACACTTAGAAACATTCAAGTGCTTTTCTCGAACCCCTTGTACTCGATAACTTTCGAATGTCAAGTACACTAGGCCCGATATCCTCACTTGCATCTTTCTATGTATCACAATATTTTTTATCAACCCAGTAATCCTCGACAAAATTGTTTGGTCCCCACATTAGGATCGACAACCTGCCTTAGCATTTCTTTTCCTATCATTGAACTAACTTCTCTCCTATGGTTTGCTAACTGTTGATTTTCAGTTCAAATGGCGGCTATCAACGACCAAAATCTTTCCGATGATGAGCCCCCGATGCCCTCTGAAAGGTCAACCGATCCCAGTATTAACACGGTTAACAGGGACGAACTCTTGATGCCTAGATCCGAACTTAGAAAACTCAAACCGAACAACTATCATCTCGATTTTAGCATCACAATCGAACACCAAGTCATCCTCGATATCCTTCAACGCCACCCCCTCCGCTTTGCTTTTGCCCTAGATCATCGAGTTCCCCTATTTTATCTTCAACAGTTCTGGTATACCTTGACGTACCATCCTGTTGAAGGCGACCACCACTTCACTGCCAAGATCGATGACTATGTCACCCGCCTGACACCTTCCAGGATTCGTCGAATCCTCCGTCTGCCTGCTGCAACCGAAGACAGACCATTTGATGCCCTCGTGACCGAAGAGGAACTCTGCAATGATATCCGGGCCCTAGGATATAACTCCCCCGAACCTCATAAGAGCCCCGAACAGTTCAAAAGAATATACCTGCCAGAGCTGGTTCTCATTGTTCCCCATCGTTAATCGTTGTCTCACTAGCAAACACACTGGAATGGACAAAGCCAGTACTGCAGCCTTACAGATGTTTCATGGGATCGTGTTCAACCGTCACTACGATTATGCGATGCTCATATGGATGGACTTCGTTGAACTTGTTGAAGAAAAATTCAACTTTCGCGATCGCGTTTTCATACCCTTTCAGCGGTTTCTTCAGTTGTTCATTCATGCCATGATGACGTCCCAACCTGATATCCCCCGAAGAACAGGATCCCCGTTGGGGCCAACCAACTCGCTGAAGTTCCTCAAACTTAATGACCGACTGTTTGACTTCATCATGCCTATCCCTGAAGCCTTGCTTGCCTATACTGATCAGAATGCACCGAGTGTCATAGAATATAGGGAGAGGAACGGCTTAATGGCTCAACCACCTCCGATTGTGCCTGTCCAAGAGCCAAACCACGAGGAACATCATGAGCAAGGAGAGGGTCCTAGGATAGATGAGCAGGTTCAGGATCATGGGGATCCTGAACAGGGTGTTGAGAGGATTGTAAGGGGAGATGACGAGGGCGGTGCACCTGATCAGCCTATCCCAACAACCGCTGCCCCGCCTCCGCCGCCTACTAAACCACTGGTTGCTTCTTCTTCCTGACCTACTCCTTGCTTCAAAATGCTCGTCAGTCATACCCACGTTCGCCCCCGACCTTCATCGTCTGATGAAGATGAATCTGCTGATCAACCGCTTACCCGTCGTCAATGAACCACAGCCGCCGAAGAACATGTTATCCGCCGAATTGGCCATCAGCCATCTCTTTCAAATTCTACTTCTGACAATGATGAGCCAAATGAACCCTTTGATTTTGAAACAGACCCGATCTATGGATCCATGTCCGACATGTTCACTGAGACTAACGTTGGAGAGATAAGGAGAGAGGAGGGAGATTTAGATGAAAATGAAAATGTAAGCGTAAGTAATGGGACGAGAAAAACTATGGTGAGCGCGATACCAGACACCCCCATCCAGGTAACCGCGTTTGCTAGTACTACTCATTCATTGGGTATGTCTAGTAGACAAGACGGTGTGGACCTAGCAACGCAATTGCAAGCCCCTCCTAGCCACTCTGAAGGCTCCCAACAGCTGACAGTTTCAAATATACTTGTGAGTCTAGCTTCTTATCTAGCTCCCCTCCATTCGGGAGGCATATCTATTGAATCAGGAGGCAGTAGCTCACCTGCTTCGACTTCATTTGAGTGCACTTCGAGTCTAGATCCAATTAGGGAACACGAGTCTTTACACACTGCAAGCCTACGTGGCCCAGTCGGAACTTCCATAGTGATGTCCCTTCCGAACATTTCACGGGGATTGAAAGGAAATCCCACCAGTGTCTCCTCACTGCCACCACTGAACGTAGTTCCTCCAGTTTACTCAACTGTGATGTCAACGGGTAATCTATGTGATCCCGGTGTTTCCCTTTCAGGTACCACTACTCCTCAATTCACAATTCCTCCCGAGGCTCAAGCTCTTATGGATGCTCAATTTCAATGGGCTAAAGCGTCTTTGGATGCTCATGCGGCTCGCATGACTGCTGAAAGACAGGAATTTGTTGAGCAAGTACTTGAAGCTTCATGCTCTCGGCAGCCAGATTCGAATCAAGCCAACTCTTCCCGACCAAGCAGTAGTCGTACTCCACCTCCGCAACCTCAACATCCTGATCCGACCCAGGATCCTCGGAATCGGCCTCCCTCACCACATAGATATGAATACAACAATGATGAACTCATGTCCATATTGTATGCTAATCTGCTTGCCGAAGCCACTGCTCGGGGTCAACCTGAAGATTCTTTCATGGGTCTATTAAGGCGCAATCTGGAAATTCCCACAGTCACTGGAAATTTGGTTGACCTATTCAAAGCCGACACGGAACAAAACTTGTCTGATATACACACGACTCAGCAAAGGAATCATGATGAGCTTCTTGGTTACCGCTCTTTGCACTGAACTTCAGGACTCTTGTAGACCGGATGTTTCCGTTCCTGCCCCTCGTCATGATCAGGACGATCCGGACTCTGCTCCTAATCACCCTGAGGGGGAGACACGACGAGTTTCAAAAACTCGGTCTCAACCATCTTCTCCAGCTTCTACTGGTCCATCTGTGCCATCATCCCACAAAAGACAGCGTCCCATTATGCCTCAAAAAGTTATTACGCCTACGGTTGAAAAGCCCGCGGTAGATATCAACTTTGAGAGCACATCTGAAGTTGTTGAAACGGAGTCCAATGAAGAGACAATAGATGTATAAAATCTAAGGAACTCTGTGAATGGTTTAAAGACCCATATGAACTAGTTCTTCAAGAATAAGATTATCTGAATTTGGTAATGGAGATGGATCAAGCTCAAGTTAAAAAGTATGTTCACATTCTGAAGATGAAAGCCTCGAAAGCCATCTGAAGTGATTGGTTCTAACAAAGTTTTAACAAAGTTTTCCAAGTCTTATGCAGATTGGTTCTAACAAAGTTTTCCAAGTCGAGTATCCAACTTTCAAAGTTTGACGAGAAGATGGAAAACTGTATACTTTCTCCGAAGCTGATTTTGCTAGTCTTGACATTTTGGACTTTGAAACTTTGTATACTGAGTTAAGAGACAAGAAGAAAAGAAACAAGGATGAACAAAGATCTTTAAGAGCGGTGGTACGACACATTTAAAAGGAACTCCAATATAGTTATCTTCATGACCTGCAACGAGGCATTGAGAGTGAACAAAAGAAAATTCATATCGCAAAACCCAATCAAATAATTACTGACTTGGATAAACACAGTGTTACAACCATACTTACACATCTAGCTCACGGAGTAGTGTGGATGCATATGAAAGGCGAGAAAAAAATTCTGCGTTTTGACGAGGTTGTTGCTTATTCTGATGGAGCATTATGGGGAATTTGCAACAGATTATCTGCGGAGATTAGTGCTGATCAGAAAAGTACTACAAGGATGAGCTCGACTAGAAGAAATTCAATATTGTATGCGATCAAGATAATTGACGAAAGGAGAATATTTCGTCAGACCTTTAGAAGATTTGAAGGCATGTTCGAGCTAAAGAGATGAAGATTTATTTTGCCACAAAGGGGAAGATTGTTAGGACTAATATTTTGTTGTGTCAAAATAAGGAAAGGATATGCTTAAATGTAAAAGGAAGTTTATAATTCCTTAAACTCTTTATTTCCTTAATTAGATCAATCCTAGCAATATAAATAGGAGTCTAGGGTTTATTGTCAACTAGTTAGTCGATTACATTAGAGAGCCGATATTCTGTCAGATTAATATTGTAACCTTACAAGTGAGATAGTCGACTACGATGCTTCATTAATCATTGTGTTCTTATCGTTTTACTCTTTATTATCATTGGGCTTGCATATTCTGGGATCAACATTATCACAGATTTAACAACATTCTGAATGATCTAAGAAGGAATGGAGTGCAGAAATCAAATTCAGAACTTAACAAGTTTTTGAATAATCTTGGAAGTGAATGGTCAAGTTTTTCTGATAACATGGTCACTAGAAATTTGTCCAGAAAACTATTCATGATGTCTGTGGAATTTTATTTCAACAAGAAGACAAAATTAAATATAGACAGAATGAGCAGAAGAAATCAAATTATACTTTGGCTCTTCTAAGCAAACAGATAAATAACTCAATGATTATTCCTTCTAAGAATAAGATCTGTGAGATTTCAGAAGTTGCTCTCTGTGGTGATGATGAATCAGATGAAGAGATGAAAAGAATTTCTAAAGGTATTGCCTTTATGATAAAACAGTTCAAAAAAAGATATAATCAAAAGTATAAAGGTAAACCCAAGTCTGAAGATGGAGCTCAGAAATTAATGACACATGATGCTGTTCAGACAAATGATGCAGAACCAACCAAATGTTTTAACTGTGGAAAACCTGGTCAGTTTGCTAGACAGTGCAAAATGCCCAAGGTAAAAAATTCTGGATATTATGAGAAGAAGCACACACTAGCAAAGAAGAAAGAGATAAATCCAACTCTCCTCTCAAAATATGAAGAAGATTGGCTATACTGGAGTGAAGATGACAATGACGAGGAGGTTGCTCACTACGCATCAAATTGCTATATTTGTCAATTAGATCAAGAAGACACACACAGTCATGACACTGAGGTACAAATTTCTTCTAAATCTATTTCTGAGTCTATCTCTGAATCTATTTTTGAAATTTACATGCAAGAACAAATCCAAAATATGAATTCTGAATTTGAAACTCTGAGAAATAGAATCAAAGGTGAAAGAAATTTGGTAAATAAGTTTAGAGAAGAAAGTCAAATCTACAAAAAAAATTGCCAAAATGCTGAAGAAACACTTGAAAAAGTTTGTAAAAAAAATCTTTGTTGAAAGAAAAGATGGATTGTACGCAATAGGATATTCTTAATGAAAAATCTGAAAAAGAAGTTCTTAATGTTAAAATGAACTTTCTGAATCAAGAAAGACATGAATTGTATAAATAGATCAAGGAATTAGAAGATCTGAATTTCAAAAGAGGCCAAACTAAACAAGTCAGGCTAGAAACTCAAAATTTTATAATGTCAAAACAGGTTTGGGATACAATAAAAATCAAATTTTAAAGAAAGCGCCTTCAAATCTTTATGATATCTCAAATATGAAATTTATTGATGAAAAAGTCAATGGTGTTACCAACAAACCTGTTGATCATACTCTGCCTGAAATAATTCCTTTTATTAAATCAGAGGTTTTGTTTTCAGATGAAAAATCCTTCAATGGTTAAAGGAGAAATTCTTAAATCTGAAAGACCTAAGTTACCTTCAGAAATGTTTGATTCTGTATTCTTAAAAAAGGAATATCAGAACTGTTGGGTCACCGATGATTTGGTGATGAACCTTCTCTCTTTATATGGTTGATCTTTTATAGGTTTTTTCGAAGGTCTGAAAAATACTTCAAGTATTGGAAAATCAAAGACTATCCAATCAAGGGTTGTACATAAAAAATGTGGATTTTTGATGTACCAACTAACATTAATATTCAGACCACTTGCCAACATCAAAGGAGTAGTCACCGAAAAATTACAGTTGCCGATTATAAGGTTGAGGTACAGTCACCGACCTAAACATAGTACACTTGCCGATCCTAAGGTCAAAATACAGTCACCAACACAAGCATAGTACACTTGCCGATCATAAGGTCAAGGTACACTTATCGACCCAAGCATAGTACACTTGCCGATCCTAAGGTCAATATACAGTCACCGACCCAAGCATAGTACACCTGCCGATCCTAAGGTCAAAATACAGTCACCGACCCAAGCATAGTACATTTGCCGATTCCAATCTTAAGGAGCACTAACCGACGTGATACATTGTGACAACCGTCAATTTTGAATTTCCAGGTTAGCTCTAATTAAGTTTATTAGTGTTAATATAGATTAATTATAAGAATAGAATTCAATTGACTTAGAATGACCGAAAAATTTCTAGAGTTTCCGGTAGCTGCTTAGAAAGTCCGGTTCTGACCCGTAACTGGCCGAAATGTCCTATATTGTGTCAAATGCTCTAACTTATACCCAACAATTTATATAAAATATATAGTTTTAGTATGTTATCTATAAAACTTTTATTATTTATATAATTTAAACACTCTTGGGCTTATATTTGAAGGAAAAAGGACAAAATTAAGAAAATGGACTTTTAATTTCATTATTTTGGGCTTAATGTAAAATTAAAAAAAAATTGTTGGGTTGGGTGGGGCCCATACCCATGGTTGGCCACCCCCCCCCCCCAAATCCCCATATAAAAACCATTTTTCTCCTCATTTCTTCATTTTCAAAATTCAAATTTCTCTCATCTCTCTCTCTAGAACTTAAGCGACTTTTTCCCTTCTCTCCTTTCCCTCCCTTTTCCTCTCAAGGGTCCAGCCAAAAACACTCTTCAAAATCAAATTTTGAAGAATATTGAAGCTTTAAAATCCCTCAAACAAGGTATGAATTTCATCTCTTTCCTTGCTTTTCAAAATTTTGGTGAAAACCCAACTTTTTTTCCACTTTAAATTCTTCTTCTTCTTCAAAATCCAACTTTTGAGTTTTATGGAAGATTACACACCAAAAACATATAAAAATGTTTAAATAGTGGTGGTAAACAATGACCCAAACAATAAAACTCAAGGAAATAAGTAAAAATCATGATTTTATGTGTTTTTGAACAACAATAGTGATTTTTCGTGCTGACAGATCCTATGCATGTGCAAAAATCGTCCATTACTTGCAAACTATATGTTCAAATACTATGAATCTTCTTTCTACAAGTTTATTAAGTGAGTTGGGTTCTAATCCAAGTGGTCTCACTCAAAAACATTGAGTTTTAACCCCACTGAATGCTCATAATAAGATGCATGTGCATCTGGAAGTTCAACAGTAGGCAAACCCTACTTTGAACGACCATAACTCTCTGAATACTCATCCAAATTACTTGATTCTTCTTCTGAAATTTTACTTAATGAGTTATTTTTCAAATGCCACTATTTTCATTCAAAAATATGGTGATTTGAGGTTCCAACTAATTAAAACAAAATGAGTGTGCAAACTATCAACCAATGACAGATTTGTCCATGCATGTTCAAATGACCATATCTCTTTCAAAACTCAATGAAAAAGTATTATTTTTCCTTTGAGAGTTAGTTTTATGAGTTAGTTTGAGAAAATATTTTACGTGTGCAATCTGTGAAACCACCAGTAGGTAAATCCTACTTTTCATGCTAATATCTCTTTGAATACTTGTTCATAATGCATAATTATTCTTCTGGAGTTTTCTTTTATGAGTTAGGCTTCATTTGAATCCGGCTTCATTCAAAAATATGAAGTTTTGAGGCATTAATCAATTTATTAAAGTTAAGTGTGCAATCTGTCAACTAACAATAGGTGTGTGCATGCAACTTTGTGATGTCATATCTTCCTCATAGCTCATTTAAAATGAGTGATTCTTATCTTAAAAGTTTCGTTTATGTGTTATGTTCATAATCCAACTGGAAGTTCTGAAAAAATAAAAAGTAGAACTCCTCAAATGATTGTTTTACTAACAGTGTGTAAACTGCCATGCTTCTTGTGACACACTGTTTGATATAAATTATTTTAACCTTTTTTATATGTCTAAAATGCATGAAATTTGGTCATAATGACCTATACTCAGTAATGCATCACATATAAATAGATGGAAAATTTTATCATTTTGGATGTTACATTAATTTGATCATTTTTAAGACTTATAGTTTCTGTCAGCAAGTTAAATTCTGAAACTGATTGATTCATAAAATTTAATCACTTGAAAGACTATAATGTTAGAATTTTGGTATAAATTATTTCTCTAAAGAGAATGTTAGGTCTGAGAATATTGTATCCGAGAATACCATTATTGAAGACATGAAGGGTCAAAGTGCAAAAGTCATAAAAGATAATTAGGAAACGATTTTAATGTAATTTAGGCAAGTGAATAATGCCTAATTCTCTACATGTAAATAGAGGGTTAGGGTTATTCTTAAGAGAGAAGAACACGTTAATTCATATCATTAGAGAGGGCTTAATAGATAATATCATTGCAATCGATATTCAATACAAGTGAGATATCCGACATCGGATCTTCATCAATATTAGAAGTGTTCTTCGTGTTATTGTTGATTTATATATCGTTACCTGATTTACTGGGATCCACAATTGGTATCAGAGCATACGATCTGAGTTTTGGCTGTTTTCTGAAGTGATCAACGTGATAAGAAGGTAAAATCTCGAATTCTACATACTTGAGTTTTTGTCGAGCCAAGTTGTATTAGTTTGACCCGATAAAACACATTATTTTTCAAAAACCCATATCTGATAGTTTTCGTCAATTTTTGTCAATCAATTAAGACTCTTAAATCTTAATCGACAAATCGTATATGTTCTTAAAAACTCAGATCTGATTTTTTTTCTTGATTCTTTACTCGATAAAATTTTAAAAATCTATTTGCTTGAAGTTTTGTCGATCGATACTAGATAAACTTGATTTTTATATTTTAATCTGTTTTAGTTAAAATTATTCTAGTTTATTTTAGTTACTTTTGAAATTCTTTACATAAGAAAACTCAGGAACTAGTGACTCTTGCAGCTTTTCTTACTAAAGAATTCTCAAGTAAAAATCATAAACTTTAGTAAATTTGGTTTTTGTTCTTGACTGAAAAATAAGAAACTCGAGAGCTTAGCTATTCTTGTCCATAAAAAGACTTGTTCTTTTTAGTCAAGAACCCTTTGTTTTTGTTTTCTGGTTTATTAGTTAAGAAAACTCAGATTCGATATCTTGGAGTTTTTATCGAGTCCTTATCAATCGACAACTACTGTTATCGAGTCTTTTATGATCGATACCCTCTGCCTATCAATTCAAAATTGATCGATAAATTTTTTTTGTCGACCCTGTTTTACTCAAGAAATTTTTTTATCGAGTCCCCTTCACCCGACAAAATTTCTTATCGAGTCACATACACCCGAGAAATCTTTTTATCGAGCCCCTTACCACTCGACAAATTTTTTTTGTCGATGCTTCATCTCCCGAGAAAAATTCTACTCGGCCCTTCATCACTCGAGAAAACTTCTATCTTTCGAAAGAACACCCAGAAAATTTTCAAAATTCACCGATCGAGATCACTTTATCAGGTAATCCGTGCTTTCACGATGAGTTCTCAAAACCAAATCTCTGATCTAAATGCAAAAATCTCTCAACTCGAAACCAGACACATAAACAACATGCAGGTGTTGAATGAACTTTTAAGAGAACATGTCACTCTCAAATCTAAATTTAATAACTTAGAAGAATCAAGAAAAGTTTTGCAAAATCAAAATGAATTTTTGGAGAAACATCTCACCGAGTATTCTAGGAATGGATATCATACATATGAAGAGTTTTGCAAAAAGACAAATATGATAAAAAAAAAATTGATCTAAAAACCAAAATTTCTAAGTTAGAAGAGTTTATAGATCATGAGACTTATAGTGTGGTTCTTAAAAGAAAATTAACTGAATTTTTGGAAAGTGAGAAAGAAAGGATATTAACTTCTGATGAGAAACACAAGTTTGAGATTGAGAGAAAAGCCGTTGAAAGAAAAATTAACACTTGTGAATTGACCATTCAAAAAATTTCTAAACAAGTGTCAGATTTTGAACAAGTTGTGATTTCGGAAAGAAAATCATCTGAAACGAAATGTCTAAAACTATCAAAGCAACTTTCTGAACTTCAAAATCTTTTAAAAGATGAAAGAAAAGTGTTTGAAACCGATAAGACGAATTTAATCAAAAAAAGTGTTTTGATCGTTGCTAAAAGCAAAAATTCGGAAAAAGCTTTTGAAAACGAAAGTAAAACTTTTGAAGAGAAAATCAGTAAACTTTCAAACAAATTATTTGTATTAGAAACAACTCTTGTGAATGAATGGAAAATGTGATTCGAATCTCAAACAAAATTTGATGTGATTTTGGAAGAAAAAGATCATCTATTGTGCAAAATTAGAAAACTTGAAAGTTCTACAACTGCTTCAAGTTCAATTTTTCAGTTGAATTCTCTTTCTACAATAAAAGTCTGTAAGAATAACTACTCTTCAAGTGTTAAATCAAATGGTTATTCTCACAGCTCCAAATCATACAATTTTTCAAATTCTCAGACTTATAATTCTAATCGGTTTTACAATGATTTTGTTGCTAATTCAGGTAATTTTAAGAAGTTTAAAATGGTTTGGAGGAAGAAATCAACTACAGATGATAGTGTTGGGAACATGTCACATACATCTCCTGTAGTTGATACAAGATCAATTGTTTCCAAGACTAATTTGCCTTATTTTGTCAAATCTATCAATCAGCTAATTAGTCTAAGTGCCACAAAGATTTGTTGTTCTACATGTGAAACAAATGATTTTGTCAAACAAAATTTCTTTCATAAATGGTATGGTACTTACAGTATCCCCACTTCCCCATTTATTGCATCTAAAGCTAACCTCCGAGGACCCAACAAAGCTTGGGTACCAAAATCTTGTTAATCTGTTTTGTAGGTATGTCATGTATGGTCAATATTCTGAATATTCACATCACATGACGATGTTTCAAAAGGTTTTGCAACATTTGAGGGGGAGTACCACATTTTTACCATTTATTTAGTTTCATAGTATCTCAACTATGGACCTGCTCTTAACCCGTTTTACATTGCATTATGACTTCTGAATACAACAGTTCAGAAGTCAGACTTTAATTTTTTAACTCTTTGTGTGTTAGAAATTAGAAGTTTCAATGGTCAATGCAGAACCGGAAGGACCTACCCATGAAACAAATCCCTTGGTTAGAAATTTTGAAAAGATATATTGCGTGCTTGTGAGATAAAAGAAAATTGAGGGTGTGACAGGACTTAAAAGAAAATATTTGGTCCCTACCAAACCTAAACAGTTATCCGGGTGGCCACATAATCTTTTCATTCTCGATTCTTTGTAGATGAATATTGAACTAGACATGTACCCAATGTCGATAACTTATGTCACCCCACTCAACTACTCAAGTATCTCACAAAAGATATTTCTTTCATATATCACGGAGAATGCACATATCTGCTATCTTATTTTCACTCGGAAGATTAAGATATTGAAAAAGGAAGACACATCTCCGGTCTCCGAACTTCACATTCAATGCACATTGAGTCTGTGAAATATATTTTCACATTTGAGCCTTAAAATTTGCTTTAATGCATAAATATTTTTCTACACATTGCACGAGTCTTTGTGATTCCAAAAGCATATCTTTGTGTGTATGTCGGAACAGTTTGAGAAGTTAGTTTTATAACTTACTTATGTGATAACTGGAAGTCCTATCAGTACCAATCCGCTGCCAACACTGAATATAGGCCACTTAATTAAATTTACTTTGATTAAGTGATAACAGTTGCTTCACGTGCTTCTGTATGTTATTTTTACAAGCTTCATAAATTAAATATATTTTTTGTCTTTGGTTATTCATAATGATTTGGATTCTCCTTATCATTCTGAGGGGGAGAGATTATATATCAAAGACACAACATGGGAAAAGGAAGATGACAAATGCTGATTTGTTGAAGATAAAGTTGAAGACTTATCGAGTGCTTAAGACCCGACATAAATTGCTTAAGACCCGACATAAATTTTCATCGACTCATCTTGGCCCGACATCAATTCTTGTCGAATCTACTTAGCCCGAGATTTTTTTTCATCACCATCACCTAACCCGACATGCTTTTTGACCCGACAAGTTTTATACCCTACGACATCGCGGCTCATTCGATTTTCTTTTCATGCTAATGTTAAGGGGGAGCTACGGAGCTTACAAGAGATCATTTTCGTAGGGGGAGCAAAAGAATCAAGAAGAAAGACTTGTTGACAAAAGTTTCATGATCTTCAAAAGAAGAGTGCTGATTTGCTGAATTGTAACCTCGAATACAAAGGGGGAGATTGTTAGGTCTGAGAATATTGTATCCGAGAATACCATTATTGAAGACATGAAGGGTCAAAGTCCAAAAGTCATAAAAGATAATTAGGAAACGATTTTAATATAATTTAGGCAAGTGAATAATGCCTAATTTTCTAGTTTCCATATTGTGATAATTTCCTACATATAAATAGAGGGTTAGGGTTCTTATTAAGAGAGAAGAACACGTTAAATCATATCATTAGAGAGAGCTTAATAGATAATATCATTGTAACCGATATTCAATACAAGTGAGATATCCGACATCGGATCTTCATCAATATTAGAAGTGTTCTTCGTGTTATTGCAGATTTATTCATCATTACCTAAATTACTGGGATCCACAGAGCATATGTGCGTTATGTATAACGGGACAATAGTAGACCAAGTTGGACATATAAGAACTTATAAGCACTCTCATAGTAATCGTTAGACGCATAAGTGACTGTTTTGGGTATTTTACTCTGATAGGGAAGCGTTAGTTCGGCTAGCGGACGAATCGTGCTTTAAACGGAGCTTTTGCAGAAGGTGAGTATTCACAACCCCATTTTTAAAGTATTTTATAGGTTTTGGGGTGAAAAGCATGATTAAATGAAATATTTGAGCTATTTGCATTAACGAATGTGCATATTATGAAAATTGTTGTTTTTGGGCATTAAGGCATGTACACTAATAGATTGTATTGAGTAAAAAGTTCCATAAAAGTTTGTACACTGCTATTAACTTAAGTGAGGAGCCGAGGGTATATGTGGATAGCGCTATGGGACGGACAATCCCACCTAAAAACCGACAAGTAGGGGTGTGGATAGCAATCCCACCTGGAAACTACAGGTAGGGGTGTACTATATTTAAAATGAAGGTTCTACACATGTGGACTTTAGGTCCATGGCTGAGGTAGAACTAAAATTATTTTTGTGGTCGAAGGTTTAGTGGTGGCTCATTACTTACTATTAATTATGTACAAAAATTCCTTGAACGTTTTAAGATGTAAAGATTTATCAAGTGCCATAAAAGTTATTTTGCTCAATATGCAAAAGATGTTTATAATATTGAAAACCTATGAACTCACCAACTCTTTGTAGTTGCCCTTGTTTTATTCATGTTTTTCAGGGGTAAGAAAAGGTAACTAAAAATGCTTGTGTTATGGGCGGGACGACATCAATCACGTTTTAAGTTTGAAATCATTATGATTGTACACTTTGTTTCTTTTATTTTGTTAAAACTTTGGACTTGTATGATGTAATTTGGGTTTAAACTTGTTATGTATTGAATGGATGATTGGTGTTGTTCTTGTCCTATCGCTATGAAATCATGAAATATCACTCTCCGTGTTTCCGCTTTGGCGGGGTGTGACAGACTTGGTATCAAAGCCATAGGTTATAGAGAACACCGGTTGTCTATAAAAACCAAATACCATAACCAAAAGTTTTCGAAAATTATTTTAAAAGGCTTACTACTAATATAATTGGAATAAGTGTCGACTTAGCATATTATAATTAGGCAAAGCCTGATCACCTATGTCTAATTTAACATGTATAAAGGAGACATGGAACAATTATATTGGGAACTTTTTGCCCAAATGAAAAGCATGGTCATAAGTGTGAGTTCGCATGAATATTATAAAATGTTTCTGACATTTATAAAATTAATTTTTTTTATCACAGTATCATGTCGTCATCTGAAAATTCCCCAAATGAGTCCGGCTACGTTACCGGCTGAGTTAGAAGAGACTACCCAAACCACGATGACTATGACCCTTCCGAACATAGTTACAACCAGGATACTGCTGACTCTTCCGTCCGATCTCTTACTCCCGTGCCCGCACCACCGGTAGCGGCTCACGGTATGAGGTTTAGGACTTTTGCCAGGAAGAGCGTTCCTCTTCCTGTGAGGGTTTCCTTCTCTGCACCTACCAGAGAGGTGGGGGATTCGTCCTGGGGGTGACCCCGTAGTATGACGCCTCCACCAGCGACCGGAGCACCGACAGGCAACCCTTCAGGCATGACAAGACTTGAGAGCTTTTGGATCTCGGGTCTAGCACGGGAGATGGAGATGCATCAGGCTAGATTGGGCTTTCGACGATTCCAAACACTAATAGCGAGGTTATGGATAGAGCTTTGGATGTTATCATTTCGACTAGGAGGACGGTTAAGAGATTCCAAGCATACTTGGTCTTGGTGTTAGGAGTTTTGGTGCCGGTGCTAGGAGTTCTTATTTGGGTCATGATGCACTAGGAGACCATATGTTAAGCTTTTGGGATGACAACACTTCTTTTTAGGATTTACTTGTTTAAGTTACGAAGAAATTTTAATATATTTTGGGATTTGTATTTTGGAAATTTATGATGGACTGTTTGATTATATTTGTGAAAGTTATGCATGATATCTGATCTTCGTATATTGTTTGGATGTATGACTAGATGATGAGTACTAGATGTATATTATATTATACACTAAACTTAGAATGTAGATTTGCTATGGCCATAGTAAAATAAAGTTGACTAAAACTCAATTTAAAATTGTGTTTCAAAACAATGCCTCGGAGAGAAAATTCTGAAGTTACACGACTTGTGTCCGAGCAACTCATGGCTGCACTTCCGAACATTGTTAGCCAAGTGGCAGTTGGCCTGAACAATAATCAAAACAACAATCAAGGATCTGGAAACAGAGAATGTACATACAAATCCTTTAGGAGCTGTAATCCTAAGGAATTCCATGGAACTGAGGGAGCCCCGGGATTATTAACTTTGAGTGTGCTCCATATTAGCAAATGTACCGAAGGTAAGAAAGTAGAGTTTGCTACATGTCTATTACAAGGACGACCGCTAAAATGGTAGAATATACAAGTACAAACCCGTGGCCGAGAAGCTGGAAACAGCCTTACGTGGGAGGATTTCAAGAAAATGTTGAAAGAAGAATACTGCCCAAGGAGCGAAATTCAAAAACTGGAAGCGGAATTATGGAATCATGAAATGAGAGGAATTGATATAGACTCTTATACTGCACGTTTTCATGAGTTGGCAAAAATGGTACCGCACCTAGTAACACCCAAAGAGAATCGAGTTGATAGGTATGTTTGGGGTTTATCTTCTGAAATACGCGAGGACGTAACTTCGACGAACCTAAAAACTCTTCAGGATGCGGTGAACGTAGCAACCAGACTCACCAACAATGCCAACCCTTCGGGAATCTTTGCAAGAGACAAAACTCAAGGTAAAAGAAAGATGGAGGAATCAACGAAGAGGTAATTTGGAGGAAGGACGGGTAAAAATTAGAAGGTAACAAGGAACTATGGCATCCAGACACAGACAGAGGAGAAAGGAAAGGGAGCACCCTAAGTGTGATAAGTGTAATAACCATCATGGTGGAAGATGCATCATTTGCCAGAAATGCAACCGAGGAGGTCATTTCGCCAGAGAGTGTAATAGTACAGGAAGGCGGGCATGTTTTGAGTGTGGAAGCCCGGATCACTACCGGAATGCGTGTCCAAAATGGAACCAGAGACCAAACACTAATCAAGCGCGGCCAACCAATCAAGGAAATCAAGGAGGTCCGTCAAGAGGTCGAGTGTTTGAGATTAGAGCAGAGGAAGCAAGGCAAAATCCAGATGTAGTTACAAGTACGTTTCTTTTGAATAATCATTACGCATCTGTACTATTTGATTTTGGAGCAGATATGAGTTATATGTCGACAGATTTTAGACCTAAGATAAATCTAAAACCTCAGAAGTTGAAAGAAATATATGTCATTAAATATGCCAACGGACAAGAATGTAGGGCTAAAGACATATTAATAAACTGCACCTTAAACTTGGCCAGTAGGGATTTTAGTATATTAGATTAGGAAGTTTCGACATAATTGTGGGCATGGATTGGTTGTCCAAAAACCGAGCCAAAATTTGTTGTTCCAAAAAGATCATTCGAGTTCCGTTACCCGAAGGGGGAAAACTCGAAGTACACGGAGAAAAACCCAGGAGGGGTATTAAATAGGTGACGTGTATGAAGATGCGAAAATATTTAAGGAAGGACTGCATTGCATTTTTAGCACATGTCACGGATAAGAAGACCAAAGAGAAACGCTTTAGAGATATCCCTATAGTTCAAGATTTTCCCGAAGTATTTCCAGACGAATTTCCTAGAATACCCCCGAAGTATTTCTAGGCGAAATCACCGTATCGGTTAGCAACATCGGAAATGCAAGAACTGTCAGAACAACTTAAGGAGTTACTCAATAATGGATTCATCAGACCCAGCTCTTTACCTTGGGGAGCTTCAGTTTTGTTTGTTAAAAAGAAGGGTGGATCCTTCCGGATGTGTATCGATTATAGGGAACTCAATAAGTTGACTATCAAGAACCGATACCCCTTCCTCGAATAGATGACTTATTCGATCAACTTCAAGGTGCAATGTATTTCTCAAAGATCGATCTTCGATCGGGATATCATCAGATCAGACTTCATGAAGAAGATATTCCTAAGACAGCGTTAAGAACTCATTATGGTCATTACGAGTTCCTAGTTATGCCTTTCGAGCTAACAAACGCACCGGCAGTCTTCATGGATTTAGTGAATAGAGTATGTCGACCGTACCTAGACAAGTTCGTGATCGTGTTTATAGATGATATAGTCATTTATTCTCGAGACAAGAAGGAGCATGAGCAACATTTAAAGTTGATACTAGAATTGCTCAAAAACGAAAAGTTGTATGCCAATTTCTCCAAATGCGAATTCTGGATTCGCGAAGTACATTTCCTTGGCCACGTGGTAAATGAAAAACGGATACAAGTTGATCCAGCTAAGATCGAGGCCATTAAGAAATGGGAAGCCCCGAAGACACCAACTGAGATCCGCCAATTTCTGGGATTGGCAGGTTACTATCGGCGATTTATCGAAAATTTCTCCAAGATCGCACAACCACTAACGACTCTAACCCAAAAAGATAAGATGTTTATTTGGGAAGAGAAACAAGAGGAAGCATTCCAGACTCTCAAACATAAGTTATGCAACGTACCTATTTTGGCTTTGCCAGAAGGAGTGGATGATTTTGTAGTCTACTGTGATGCCTCACATCAAGGGATGGGATGTGTACTAATGCAAAAAGATAAAGTCATTGCATATGCGTCGAGGCAACTGAAGGTTCATGAGAAGAATTACACCACCCATGATTTGGAATTAGGGGCGGTGGTTTTCACACTCAAAATCTGGAGACGCTATCTCTAAGGTACTAAGTGCACCATTTTCACTGATCACAAAAGCGTTCAACACATTCTTGATCAGAAAATGCTCAATATGAGGCAAAGAAGATGGGTTGAGCTACTTAGCGACTACGATTGTGAAATAAAGTACCATCCAGGCAAGGCTAACGTAGTAGTCGACGCATAAAGCAGAAAGGAAAGAGTGAAGCCGACGAGAGCACGGGCTATGGGAGTGATGGTTCAAACAAGTCTAAAGACTCAAATTCTTGAAGCACAAAGGGAAGCTTTGAAAGAAGAAAATTTGAAGCATGAGACCTTACATCACTTAGAAAAAGAATTTGAATTACAATCAGATGAAGTTCATTACTTCAAAAATAAAGTATGGGTACCAAAGGATGGAAATTCACGATCAACTATCTTGCATGAAGCCCATCGATCCAGATATTCGGTTCACCCAAGAGCGGTTAAGATGTATAAGGATCTGAAGCAATATTATTGGTGGCCAGGAATGAAGAAAGATATTGCTGAGTATGTGAGCAAATGCTTCACTTGTGCTCAAGTCAAAGCCGAACATCAGAAACCATCCGGTCTACTTCAACAACCCGAAATTCCTCAATGGAAATGGGAGCAAATAACCATGGATTTCTAACTAAACTACCTAGAACTGGAAAGGGGCACGATACTATATGGGTTATAGTAGACCGACTTACCAAATCGGCTCATTTCATTCCCATTCGTGAAGATTTCAGTATGGAAAAGCGCACGTAAATCTACATCAATGAGATAGTTACACGTCATGGTGTGCCTATTTCCATTATTTCGGATAGAGACACACGTTTTACGTCACGATTTTGGCAGTCTTTTCAAAAGGCATTGGGTACACGTTTGGATTATAGCACTACATATCATTCTCAAACAGATGGAAAATCAGAAAGAACTATTCAGACACTATAGGATATGTTGCGTGCATGCGCGATAGTTTTTGGTGGGAGTTGGGATACCCATCTACCGCTTGTTGAATTTTCATACAACAACAACTATCACACCAGCATTCAGTGCGCGCCATATGAAGCCCTATACAGAAGAAAATGTAGATCACCAGTTAGCTGGTTAGAGATCGGAGATAGACTATTGAGAACGCTTGATATTATTCAAGAGACCACTGACAAGATCTCAATCATCAAAGAAAGACTCAAAACAGCAAGAGATCGTCAAAAGAGTTATGCGGATAATCGGAGGAAGCCATTAGAATTCCAAATAGGTGATAAAGTGTTTTTGAAGGTATCACCATGGAAAGGGCTACGTGTCACACCCCGCTAAAGCGGAAACACAAGGAGTGATAGTTCAAGATTTCATAGCAATAGAGTGATAACAACACCAATTGTCCAATCAAATACATAACACATAAAACTGAACATTACATCATACCAGTTCAAGTTTTAACAAAATAAAAGAAATAAGATGTTCTACAAAACGATTTCAAATTTAAACGTCGTTGATGTTGATGCGCCCCAAACACAAGCATTTTTTAGTTACCCTTTCTTACCCCTGAAAAGCATGAATAAAACAAGGTCAATTACAAAGAGTTGGTGAGTTCACAGGTTTTAAATATTATAAACATCTTTTGCATAAATGAATATTGAGTAAAATAACTTTTAAGGCACTTAAATAATCTTTACATCGTAAAACATTCAAAACTTTTTTGTACCCTAATTATAAGTAATGAGCCAGCACTAAACCTTCGACCACAAAATTTTTTTAGTTCTAACTTAACGGTGGACCTAAAGTCCACATGTGTAGAACCTTCTTTTTAGTTCAACCTGAGCGGTGGACCTAAATTCCACATGTGTAGAACCTTCTTTTTAGTTCTACCTCAGCGGTGGACCTAAAGTCCACATGTGTAGAACCTTCTTTTTAGTTCTACCTCAGCGGTGGACCTAAAGTCCACATGTGTAGAACCTTCTTTTTAATTCTACCTTAGCGGTGGACCTAAAGTCCACATGTGAATAACCTTCTTTTTAATTCTACCTCAGCGGTGGACCTAAAGTCCACATGTGTAGAACCTTCCCTTTTAAGTATAGTGCACCCCTACCTGTAGTTTCCCGGTGGGATTGCTATCCACACCCTACTTTTTCGTTTTTAGGTGGGATTGTCCGTCCAATAGCGCTATCCACATATACCGTCGGCTCCTCACTTGAGTTAATAGTAGTGTACAAATTTTTATGGAACATTTTACTCAATACAATCTATTAGTGTACATGCCTTAGTGCCCAAAACAATACCTTCATAATGTTTCACATTCGGTAATGCAAATAGCTCAAATATTACATTTAATCATGCTTTTCACCCCAAAACGTATAAAATACTTTAAAAATGGGGCTGTGAATACTCACCTTTGCAAGCTGCACTACTCAAAAGCACGATCTGATCCCCACCCAAAGGCCTAACGATTCCCTAACAAAGAGAAATGCTCAAAACCATCACTTATGGGTCTAAACTACTTATGGAGGTGAATAAGTCTTAAACTTATAAATGTCCACATAGATCCAGCTTGATTGTCTATAGTCCAATTATACATAATGCACATATGCTCGTTAATATAGTAATGTATACCGTAAGTTGTGTTATAAACCATCAAATGATCAATATATGTTAATATCAAGAAATTCCAGAATTTCACTTCTGGACAGAAACTTGTAGTACTCAAAATGATCAAAATGTAGAGACTTCCAAAATGACATAGCTTCCCATATTTTTATATGTGATATAGTACTGGGTTATGGTGATTGTGACCAAATTTAATGCATTTTGGACATGTAGAAATGATTCAAATAATTTATGCAATGCAAATGGTCACAACTGGTATGGCAGATTACACCATGTTAGTAAATCACTCATTTGAGTAGTTCTACTCAGTGTTTTCTAGAATTTCCAGTTGAATTGGAATCATAACTTATAAAGGAAACTTTTGAGACAAGCGTTTTAGATGTTTGGAGATCAAATCTCCATATTTTCATGTGATTCCACTTGCATCCAAAAGATAACTCATGTAGTTAACTCTCAAAGGAAGAATCATCCTTTTTCATTGTGTTTTGAAAGAGATATGACCATTAGAACATGCATGTACTAATCTATCAGTTTTGGACAGATTGCATACTCCTTTTGTTTTGATTTAATGAAACCTCAAATCACCATATTTTTTAATGAAACCAGTGGCATTTGAAAGATAACTCATTAAGTTAAATTCCAGAAGAAAAATCAGGTGTTTTGGATGAATATTCACAGAGTTATGGCTGTTCAAAATAGGGTTTACCTATTGTTGAACTTCCAGATGCACATGCATCTTGTTATGAGCAATTGGGGGGTCAAAACTCAATATTTTTGAGTGAAACCACTTGGATTAAAACCCCAACTCATTAAATAAACTTTTAGAAGAAAATTCATGATATTTTAACATATTATTTGCAAGAAATGGACGATTTATGCACATGCAATAAATCTGTCAGCACCAAAAATCACCATTTTTACTCAAAAACACATAAAATCATGATTTTTCAACTTTTTCTTGAGTTTTATTGTTTGGGTCATTGATTACCACCATTATGTAAACATTGTGACAACTGTCAAAATTCGAGCTTTTAGGTTAGCTTCTATTAAGTTTATTAGTGTTTATATAGTTTAATTATAAGAATAGGAGTTAGTTGGTTTAGAATGGCCGAAAAATCCCTATCATTTCCGGTAGTCGCTTAAAATGTCCAGTTCCGACCCGTAACTGTCTGAAATGTCCAATACAGTGCCAAATGCTCTAATTTATACCCAATTTATATAAAATATATATTTTTAGTGTTTTTATTAGAAACTAACCAAAATGGGCTAACACAGTTGAGAAAAAGGCCAAAATTGAGAAATTAGACTTCAAATCTCACATTTTTGGGCTTAAAATAGAGTTTTAAAGGAAAAATTTTGGGTTTTGGATGGGGCCCATCACCATGGCCGCCCCCGCCCCCCCTCTAATCCACATATAAAACTTATTTTTTTTTTGTATTTCCCCTCATTTGCAACATTCAAAATTCAAATCTCTCTCTCTCTCTCTCTCTAGAACTAAAGAGCCATAAACTCTTCTCTCTTCTTCCTCTCTTTCTCTCCAAAAACTCCAGCCATTTCTTTCATCAAAAACTCATCTTAGTGCAAGAACATTGAAGATATTCAATACACAATCATCCAAGTAAGTACAAAACTTCATGTTCTTCATTTTCTTGCAAATTTTGGGTGAAAAACCCACTTTTCTTGCATTTCTAAGTTACTTTCTTCTAATATCCAAAAATTCTGAGTTTGTGAAGAGATTTTACAACAAAACATGTAAAATCTTTATAAAATGGTGATAATCTACGATCTACACAAATAAAACTCAAGAAAATAGAGGAAAAATCATGATTTTAGGTGTTCTTGAACAAAAATGATCATTTTGGTTCTGGCAGATTCATGCATGTGTATAAATCGTCAATTTCTTACAATTTTTATGTTCAAATATCATGAATCTTCTTTCTACAAGTTTATTTAGTGAGTTGGGGTTCTAATACAAGTGGTCTCACTCAAAAACATTGAGTTTTGACCCCCCAAATCCTCATAACAAGATGCATGTGCATCTGGAAGGTCAACAGTAGGTAAACCCTACTTTGAACGACCATAACTCTTTGAATATTCTTCCAAATCACTTGATTTTTCTTCTGGAAGTTAATTTAATGTGTTACCTTTCATATGCCACTGATTTCATTCAAAAATATGGTGATTTGAGGTTCCAACTAATTGCAAACTGTCAACCAATGACTGATTTGTACATGCATGTTCAAATGACCATATTTCTTTCAAAACTCAATGAAAAAGAATGATTTTTCTTTTGAGAGTTAGTTTTATGAGTTATATTCAGTTTGCAAGTGGAATCACTTAAAAATATGGAGTTTTGACCCTCCAAACACCTAAAATACTTTAGGTGTGCAATCTGTGAAACCACCAAAAGCTAAACTCTACTTTGTGTGTTAGTATCTCCTTTGTTATTTGTCTTTAATGCATGATTCTTCTTCTAAAACTTTATTTTATGAGTTAAGATTCATATGAATCCATTTTCATACAAAAATATGAAGTTTTGAGGCACTAACCAATTTATTAAAATTAAGTGTGCAATCTGTCAGCTAATGATAGAATTGTGCATGCAACTTTGTAGTGTCATATCTCCTTCATAACTTCTTCAAAATCAGTGACTCGTATTTCAAAAGTTTCCTTTATGAGTTATGATTCCAATCCAACTGGAAATTCTAGAAAACACTGAGTATAACTCCTCAAGTGAGTGATTTACTAACATGGTGTAATCTGTTTTACCGGTTGTGACATAATGTTTTGCATGAATTATTTGAACCACTTGTACATGTCCAAAAAGCATGAAATTTGGTCACAAAGACCATATCTCAGTACTTTATCTTATATAAAAAGATAGGAAACTAGGTCATATTGGAAGCCCTTGAAAACTGATCATTTTAGGACAATTAGTTTATGTCCAGGAGAGAAATTCTGTACTTAATTGATTTTTATAAATGTTGATCATGTGATGCATAATAAGATTACTTTCGGTATAAATTATGATATTAACGAGCATATGGGCATTTTGTATAATTGGACATATATAGACACATATGGGCTTAAGATTTATTCACCTCTATAATTAGTATTAGACCTATAAGTGACGGTTTTGAGTATTACTCTTTGATAGGGAAGCGTTAGGTCGTCGTGTGGGGATCGGATTGTGTTTATTTGTGTCGCGGAGCTTTGCTATAAGGTGAGTATTCACAGCCCCTCTTTCAAAGAATTTTCTACTTTTTGGGGTGAAAAGCATGATTGAATATGTTATATGAGCTATTTTCATTATGATTATGAAATTTTGTTAAATTTGATGTTGTGGGCACTAAGGCATGTACACTAACAGTTATATTGAGTAAAATGTAACATAAAAGTTTGTACACTACTATTAACTCAAATGAGGAGCCGAGGGTATTTGTGGATAGCGCTATTTGGACGGACAATCCCACCTAAAAACTACAAGTAGGGGTGCACTATACTTAAAAAAGGGAGAAACGAAGGTTCTACATATGTGGGATATTAGTCCCACCGCTAAGGTAGAATTAACAATAAATTTTATTTTGTGGTCGAAAGGTTTAGTGGTGGGTCTTTATATACTAAAAGTTAGAGTACGTAATGCCTTGACGTTTTAAGATATTAATAAGTG
This sequence comes from Silybum marianum, assembly GCA_036898165.1. Lineage (NCBI taxonomy): Eukaryota > Viridiplantae > Streptophyta > Magnoliopsida > Asterales > Asteraceae > Silybum > Silybum marianum. The sequence goes on along the minus strand of CM072533.1, from coordinate 26,183,501 downwards.
CCAAAGATTTATTTTGCTCATATTCACTTACACAAATGGATGTTTGAAATATTGAAAACCTGTGAACTCACCAACTCTTTGTAGTTGACCTTGTTTTTATCACGCTTTTCAGGGGTAAGAAAAGATTAACCGAATCTTTTCATTATGTGGGCGCATCGACATCAATCATCTTGTTTATTTGAAACTGTTTAGTTGAAACACTTGGTTTACTTTATTTTGTTAGAACTTTTAGTTGATGCGATGTAAAATTTTAAACTTAGACTGTTATGTATTTGAATGGATGTTTGGTGTTGTTTTTATCCTATTGTTATGAAATCTTGCGCTATCACGCCTCGTGTTTCCGCTTTAGCGGGGTGTGACAGACTTGGTATCAGAGCCATAGGTTATAGAGAACACCGGTTTTCTATTGAAACCAAATACTATAACCAAATTTTTTTTTTTTTGAAAAACTATTTTCGTAGATAAATTTAAAAAGCTCACTACTAGTATAATTAGAATAAGCAACGATCTAGCATATCATAATTAGGCAAAGCCTGATCACCTATGTCTAAATATGGTATGAATAAGAAAGGACTTGCATTAAATTATTCTAAAAATAGGAATCGATCGGGAAATCTTTCACTTCAAAATGAGAAATATGATTTTATGTGAGTTCACATGATTATTGTAAAATGTTTCTGATATTTATAAATTATTATTTTTTTATTTATCTCAGCACTATGTCCACATCCGACCACTCCCCGGATGAATCCGATTATGTTACCAGCAGGGTTAGGAGAGCCGACACAAACTATGATGACTATGACCCATCCGAGCATAGTCATGAAGAGGATTCTGCCGACTCCCCGGATGAATCCGATTTTTTTTTTATTTTAAGTTGTAAACAATTTGCTATCTTTTGGGATTTGTATTTTGAAACTTGTGATGAATGTTATGTGTTATGCTTATGAAAGATATCCATGTTTCATTGTATATTTCTTGATTTTATGTCTAGTTGATTGATATTAAACGTACATTACATTATAAGCTTGAGCTTAGTAAGTAGAATTAGATCGGAATTAGTAATAGAAATCTGATCGAAACTCAATTTAAAATTGTGTTTTTTTTAGAACAATGCCTCCGAGAAGAGTAAATTCCGATGTTGCACGACTAGTATCTGAAAAGCTCATGGCAGCACTACCAGGTATTGTGAGCCAAGTAGCAGCTGGTTTAAACGCTAATCAAAATAACAATTAGGGTTCTGGAGATGGGGAATGTACGTATAAATCCTTTAGGAGTTGTAATCCTAAAGAATTTTTCGGAACTGAAGGAGCCGTCGGTTTATTGACCTGGTTGGAAAGCATGGAGTCTGTCCTCCACATTAGCAAGTGTGTTGAGGGAAAGAAGGTGGAGTTTGCTGCCTGTCTATTACAAGGGCGAGCATTAACTTGGTGGAACACCCAAGTACAAACCCGAGGTCGGGAAGCCGCCAACAGTCTTATATGGGAAGATTTCAAAAGAATGTTGAAGGAAGAATACTGCCCTAGGAGCGAGATTCAGAAACTGGAAGCAGAGTTGTGGAATCACGAGATGAAAGGGAATGATATCGACTCCTACACAGCCCGATTTCATGAATTGGCAAAAATGGTACCGCATCTGGTAACGCCTGAAGAGAACCGTGTTGATAGGTATGTTTGGGATTATCTCCGGAGATACGCGGGGATGTTACCTCAGCAAACCCAAAAGCTCTACAAGAGGCAGTAAGTTCGGCAACCAGACTCACAAACAATGCTACTCGCTCGGGATTGTTTGTAAGGGATAAGGCACAAGGGAAGAGAAAGATGGATGAACCAATAAGAAAGCAGTTTGGAAAAAGGACAAGTAAGGAACAAAGAACTTCAGGTAACTACGGAATTCAAACTCAACCTGCGGAGAAAGAGAAAAGACCTCATCCCAAATGTGACAAGTGCAATAGATAGCATATCGGACGATGTATTATCTGTCAAAAATGCAACAAAGGAGGTCACTATGCCAAAGTTTGCAGGAGCACAGGAAGGCGGGCATGTTTTGAGTGTGGAAGCCCGGATCACTTTCAGAATACATGTCCACGATGGAATCAAAGACCGAACACTAATCAAGCACGACCGGCCAACCAAGGAAATCAAGGAGGTCCAGCAAGAGGCCGAGTGTTTGAAATTGGAGCTGAGGAAGCAAAACAGAATCCAGATGTCGTTACAGGTACGTTTCTCCTGAATAATCATGATGCATCTATACTATTTGATTCTGGAGCAAATAGGAGTTTTGTGTCATTAGATTTTAGACCAAAGATAAATCTAAGGCCTTAAAAGTTGAAAGAATCATACGTAATTGAATATGCCAACGGTCAAGAGTGTAGGGTCAATGATGTATATATGAACTGCACTATAAATTTGGCTAGTAGGGATTTCTGTATAGATTTAATCCCGATTAAACTAGGAAGTTTTGACGTGGTTGTGGGCATGGACTGGTTATCTAAAAACCGAGCCGAAATCTGTTGCTCCGAAAAGATCGTACGAATTCCGTTACCCGAAGGGGGAAAACTCGAAGTACACGGAGAGAAACCTAGGAGGGGTATTAAAGTAGTGACATGTATGAAAATGCGAAAGTATTTGAGAAAGGATTGCATTACTTTTCTAGCTCACATCAAGGATAAGAAGGCTGAAGAAAAACGCATTCAAGATATTCCTATAGTTCGAAATTTTCCTGAGGTATTCCCGGACGAATTGCCTGGAGTACCCCCACCAAGACAAGTGGAGTTTCACATAGAATTAATTCCTGGAGCCGCGCCAGTCGCGAAAGTACCATATCGATTAGCACCATCAGAGATGCAAGAGCTGTCGGAACAACTTCAGGAATTACTCGACAAAGGATTTATCAGACCTAGCTCTTCACCTTGGGAAGCCCCAATTTTATTTGTTAAGAAGAAAGATGGATCTTTTCGAATGTGTATCGATTATAGGGAACTCAACAAGTTGACAATTAAGAACCGATACCCCCTTCCCAGGATTGATGATCTGTTTGACCAACTTCAAGGTGCAACGTACTTCTCGAAGATCGATCTTAGATCTGGATATAATCAAATGAGAGTGCGAGAAGAAGATATCCCCAAGATGGCCTTTAGGACTCGATACGGTCACTACGAGTTCCTAGTCATGCCATTTGGTCTAACAAACGCACCAGCAGTTTTCATGGATTTGATGAATAGAGTATGTCGACCGTATCTCGACAAGTTTGTGATTGTGTTTATAGATGATATACTCATTTATTCTCGAGACAAAAAGGAGCATGAGCAACATTTGAAGTTGATATTGGAATTGCTTAGAAACGAAAGGTTGTACGCGAAATTCTCTAAATGTCAATTCTGGATTCGTGAGGTACACTTTCTTGGCCACATGGTGAATGAAAAAGGAATTCAAGTTGATCTAGCTAAGATTGAAGCCATTAAGAAATGGGAAGCCCCAAAGACACCAACAGAAATCCGCCAATTTCTGGGATTGGCAGGTTATTACCGGCGATTTATCGAGAATTTCTCTAAGATCGCGCAACCACTAACAACTCTAACACAAAAAGATAAAATGTTTATTTGGGGAGAGAAACAAGAAGAAGCCTTCCAGACACTCAAACACAAGTTATGCAACGCACCGATTCTAGCTCTACCCGAAGGAGTAGATAACTTCGTAGTCTACTGTGATGCTTCCCATCAGGGAATGGGCTGCGTGTTAATGCAAAAAGACAAGGTTATTGCATACGCATCAAGACAACTGAAGATTCACGAGAAGAATTATACTACTCATGATTTGGAGCTAGGAGCGGTGGTGTTCGCACTCAAGATCTGGAGACATTATCTCTACTTTACTAAGTGTACTGTATACACAGATCACAAGAGCCTTCAACATATTCTTGATCAGAAAATGTTAAACATGAGGCAAAGAAGATGGGTTGAACTACTTAGTGACTACGACTTCGAAATAAAGTACCATCCAGGCAAAGCTAATGTGGTAGCCAACGCGTTAAGCTGAAAGGAAAGAGTAAAACCAACAAGAGCACGTGCTATGGGAATGATGGTCCAGACGAGTTTAAAAACTCAAATACGGGAAGCACAAGGAGAGGCTTTGAAAGAAGAGAATTTGAAGAATGAAACCTTGCAGCACCTAGGGAAGGAATTTGAAATGCAGACAGATGGGGTACATTACTTTAAGAATAAGGTATGGGTACCGAAAGTTGGTGATCTACGATCAATCATTTTGGACGAAGCCCATCGATCCAGATATTCAATTCATCCAGGAGCAGATAAAATGTATAAGTATTTGAAAGAGTATTATTGGTGGCCAGGAATGAAGAAAGATATAGCTATGTTCGTAAGCAAGTGCCTGACTTGTGCTAAGGTAAAGGCTGAACATCAGAAACCATCTGGTTTACTCCAACAACCTGAAATACCACAGTGGAAATGGGAGCAAATAACAATGGATTTCGTAACTAAATTACCCAGAACTGGAAAGGGGCACGATACTATATGGGTTATAGTAGACCGACTTACCAAATCGGCTCATTTCATCCCCATTCGCGAAGATTTCAGTATGGAAAGGCGTGCGTAAATCTATATTAATGAAATAGTTACACGTCATGGTGTGCCTATTTCCATTATTTCGGACAGAGATACACGATTTACATCGCGTTTTTGGCAATCACTTCAAAAGGCATTGGGTACACGTTTGGATTATAGCACTGCCTATCATCCTCAAACGGATGGACAATCGGAAAGAACTATTCAAACGCTAGAGGATATGTTACGGGCTTGCGCAATAGATTTCGGTGGAAGTTGGGATACCCACCTGCCACTTGTGGAATTCTCCTATAACAACAGCTATCATACCAGCATACAATGTGCACCATACGAAGCTCTATACGGACGTAAGTGCAGATCACCGCTTAGCTGGGTAGAAATCGGAGATAGACAGTTGACAACTCCCGATATTATTCAGGAAACCACTGATAAGATCTCGATAATCAAAGAAAGACTCAAGACAGCAAGAGATCGTCAGAAGAGTTATGCGGATAATCGGAGAAAGCCGTTGGAGTTTCAAGTGGGAGATAAAGTGCTATTAAAAGTGTCCCCATGGAAGGGACTGGTACGCTTCAGGAAGAGAGGCAAGCTGGGTCCAAGATACATTGGTCCATTCGAAATACATGAAAGAATCGGACCAGTGGCGTACAAGTTGAAGTTACCACCGAATCTAAGCGCCATCCACGACACATTTCATGTGTCAAATCTAAAGAAATGCCTAGCAGAGGAAACGTTGATGTTACCCATGGACGACGTTCAGATTAACGATCGGTTAAACTTCGTTGAAGAACCAGTTGAGGTTTTGGACCGAGAAGTTAAACGGTTAAGGCGCAGTAAAATCCCTATTATTAAAGTCCGTTGGAATGCGAAACATGGTCTAGAGTATACCTGGGAACGTGAAGATTTGATGAAGCAAAAGTATCCCAGCTTATTCACGAACACCCCGGAGACAGCCACTTCTTAAATTTCGGGACGAAATTTCTTTAACGGGGGAAGGCTGTGACAACTGTCAAAATTCGAGCTTTCAGGTTAGCTTCTATTAAGTTTATTAGTGTTTATATAGTTTAATTATAAGAATAGGAGTTAGTTGGTTTAGAGTGCCCGAAAAATCCCTAGCATTTCCGGTAGTCGCTTAAAATGTCCGGTTCCGATCCGTAACTGTCTGAAATGTCCAATACAGTGCCAAATGCTCTAATTTATACCCAATTTATATAAAATATATAGTTTTAGTATTTTTATTAGAAACTAACCAAAATGGGCTAACAAAGTTGAGAAAAATGCCAAAATTGAGAAATTGGACTTCAAATCTCACATTTTTGGTCTTTAAATAGAGTTTTAAAGGAAAATTTTTGGGTTTTGGGTGGGGCCCATCACCATGGCCGCCCCCCCCCCCCCCCCTCTAATCCACATATAAAACTTATCTTTTTTTTGTATTTCCCCTCATTTGCATCATTCAAAATTCAAATCTCTCTCTCTCTAGAAGTAAAGAGCCATAAACACTTCTCTCTTCTTCCTCTCTTTCTCTCCAAAAACTCCAGCCATTTCTTTCATCAAAAACTCATCTTAGTGCAAGAACATTGAAGATATTCAACACACAATCATCCAAGTAGGTACAAAACTTCATGTTCTTCATTTTCTTGCAAATTTTGGTCACAAAGACCATAACTCAGTACTTTATCTTATATAAAAAGATAGGAAACTAGGTCATATTGGAAGCCCTTGAAAACTGATCATTTTTAGGACAATTAGTTTCTGTCCAGGAGAGAAATTCTGGACTTAATTGATTTTTATAAATGTTGATCATGTGATGGATAATAAGATTACTTTCGGTATAAATTACGATATTAACGAGCATATGGGCATTTTGTATAATTGGACATATATAGACACATATGGGCTTAAGATTTATTCACCTCTATAATTAGTATTAGACCTATAAGTGACGGTTTTGAGTATTACTCTTTGATAGGGAAGCGTTAGGTCGTCGTGTGGGGATCGGATTGTGTTTATTTGTGTCGCGGAGCTTTGCTATAAGGTGAGTATTCACAGCCCCTCATTCAAAGTATTTTCTACGATTTGGGGTGAAAAGCATGATTGAATATGTTATATGAGCTATTTTCATTATGATTATGAAATTTTGTTAAATTTGATGTTGTGGGCACTAAGGCATGTACACTAATAGTTATATTGAGTAAAATGTAACATAAAAGTTTGTACACTACTATTAACTCAAGTGAGGAGCCGAGGGTATTTGTGGATAGCGCTATTTGGACGGACAATCCCACCTAAAAACTACAAGTAGGGGTTCACTGTACTTAAAAAAAGGAGAAACGAAGGTTCTACATATGTGGGATATTAGTCCCACCGCTAAGGTAGAACTAACAATAAATTTTATTTTGTGGTCAAAAGGTTTAGTGGTGGCTCTTTATATACTAAAAATTAGAGTACGTAATGCCTTGACGTTTTAAGATATTAATAAGTGCCAAAGATGTTTGAAATATTGGAAACCTGTGAACTCACCAACTCTTTGTAGTTGACCTTGTTTTTATCACGCTTTTCAGGGGTAAGAAAAGATTAACCGAATCTTTCCATTATGTGGGCGCATCGACGTCAATCATCTTGTTTATTTCAAACTGTTTAGTTGAAACACTTGGTTTACTTTATTATGTTAGAACTTTTAGTTGATGCGATGTAAAATTTTAAACTTAGACTGTTATGTATTTGAATGGATGGTTGGTGTTGTTTTTATCCTATTGTTATGAAATCTTGCGCTATCACACCTCGTGTTTCCGCTTTAGCGGGGTGTGACATTTTTATATGTTTTTGTTGTATAATCTTTCCATAAAACTCAAAATTTACAGAAGTTAGAAGAAGAACACTTAGAATGCATGAAAAAGTGGGGTTTTCCCCAAAAATGTTAAGAAAAATGAAGAAGACGAAGTTTGCACTTACTTGGATGATGAAATGTGTTGAATATCTTCAATAATCTTGCACTATGATGAGTTTTTGATGAAGAAAAGGGCTGGAGTTTTTGGAGAGAAAAGAGAGGGAGATGAGAAAAGTGATTTATGCCTCTTTAGTTCTAGACAGAGAGAGATATTTGAATTTGAGGTTGAAAATGAGGAATTTGTAAAAAAAAAATAGTTTATATATGGTAGGGGGGGGGGGGGGGGCGGCCATGGGGGCCCACTCCCTTCAATTTATATATTTTTTTTTCTTAAATTAAGTGTAAGGCCCAATATGCTAAATTGGAAGTCCACTTTCTCAATTTTTGGCCTTTTTCTCAAAATTGTTAGCCGATTTTGGTTAATTTCTAATACAAATAAAAGTTTTATAATTAAAATACTAAAACTATATATTTTATATAAATTGGGTATAAATTAGAGCATTTAGCACTAGATTAGACGTTTCAGACAGTTACGGGTCGGAACCGGACATTTTAAGCGACTACTGGAAATGCTAGAGATTTTCCGCTAATCTAATCTATCTATCTCTTATTCTTCTAATTATCTAAAATAACTCTAATAAACTTATCAGAAGCTAACCTGAAGGCTCGAATTTTTACAGTTGTCACACTACGCTTCTGGAAGAGAGGCATGTTCGGTCCCAGGTACATTGGTCCATTCGAAATACTCGAAAGAATTGGACCGGTAGCATACAAATTAAAGTTACCGCAGAATTTAAGCGCCATCCACGACACGTTCCATGTGTCGAATATGAAGAAATGTTTAATGGATGAAACACTGTTGTTACCCCTGGACGACATTCAGATTGACGATCGGTTACACTTCGTCGAGCAACCAATCGAGATACTGGACCGAGAAGTTAAACGGTTGAGGCGCAGTAAAATCCCTATTATAAAATTCCGCTGGAATGCGAAACATGGTCCAGAGTATACTTGGGAGCGAGAAGATTTGATGAAACATAAGTATCCTCACATGTTCGCGGTTGCCCAGGGCAAGCTAATTCTTAAATTTCGGGACGAAATTTCTCTAACAGGGGGAAACTGTGACATCCGTCAAATTTGAATTTCCAGGTTAGCTCTAATTAAGTTTATTAGTGTTAATATAGATTAATTATAAAAATAGAATTCAATTGACTTACAATGGCCGAAAAATTTCTAGAGTTTCCGGTAGCTGCTTAGAAAGTCCAGGTACCGACCCGTAACTGGCCGAAATGTCCTATATAGTGCCAAATGCTCTTATTTATACCCAATTCATATAAAATATATAATTTTAGTATGTTATTTATAAAAATTTTATTATTTATATAATTTAAACACTCTTGGGCTCATATTTGAAGGAAAAAGAACAAAATTGAGAAAATTGACTTTTAATTTCATTATTTTGGGCTTAATGTAAAAAAATTAAAAAATTGTTGGGTTAGGTGGGGCCCATACCCATGGCTGGCCCCCCCCCCCCCCCCCCAAATCCCCATATAAAAACCATTTTTCTCCTCATTTCTTCATTTTCAAAATTCAAATTTCTCTCATCTCTCTCTCTAGAACTTAAGGGACTTTTTCCCTTGTCTCCTTTCCCTCCCATTTCCTCTCAAGGGTTCAGCCAAAAACACTCTTCAAAATCAAATTTTGAAGAATATTGAAGCTTCAAAATCCCTCAAACAAGGTATGAATTTCATCTCTTTCCTTGCTTTTCAAAATTTTGGTGAAAATCCAACTTTTTTTTTCCACTTTCAATTCTTCTTCTTCTTATTTTTGTAAATTTTGAGTTTTATGGAATGATTACACACCAAAAACATATAAAAATGTTTAAATAGTGGTGGTAATCAATGACCCAAACAATAAAACTCACGGAAATAGGTAAAAATCATGATTTTATGTGTTTTGAACAACAATAGTGATTTTTGGTGCTGACAGATTCTATGCATGTGCATAAATCGTCCATTTATTGCAAATTATATGTTCAAATATTATGAATCTTCTTTCTACAAGTTTATTAAGTGAGTTGGGGTTCTAATCCAAGTGGTCTCACTCAAAAACATTAAGTTTGGACCCCAAATGCTCATAATAAGATCCATGTGCATCTGGAAGTTCAACAGTAGGCAAACCCTACTTTGAACGACCATAACTCTCTGAATACTCATCCAAATTACTTGATTCTTCTTCTGGAATTTTATTTTAGACTCTTCAAATGATTGTTTTACTAACAGTGTGTAAACTGCCATGCTTGCTGTGACACATTGTATGATATAAATTATTTGAACCCTTTTTATATGTCTAAAATGCATGAAATTTGGTCACAATGACCTTTACTCAGTAATGCATCACATTATAAAAAGATGGAAAATTTTATCCTTTTGGATGTTACCTTAATTTGATCATTTTTATGACTTATAGTTTTTGTCAGAAACTTAAATTCTGAAACTGGTTGATTTCATAAATTTTAATCACTTGAAAGACTATAATGTTACATTTTTGGTATAAATTATTTCTTTAAAGAGCATATGTGTATTATGTATAACGGGATAATAGTAGACCAAGTTGGACACATAAGGACTTATAAGCACTCTCATAGTAATCGTTAGACGCATAAGTGACCGTTTTGGGTATTTTACTTTGATAGGGAAGCGTTAGGTTAGTGAGCGGACGAATCGTGTTTTAAACGGAACTTTTGCAAAAGGTGAGTATTCACAACCCCATTTTTAAAGTATGTTATATGTTTGGGGTGAAAAGAATGATTAAATGAAATATTTGAGCTATTTGCATTAACGAATGTGAATATTATTAAAATTGTTGTTTTTGGGCATTAAGACATGTACACTAATAGATTGTATTGAGTAAATGTTCCATAAAAGTTTGTACACTACTATTAACTCAAGTGAGGAGCCGATGGTATATGTGGATAGCGTTATGGGACGGACAATCCCACGTGGAAACTACAGGTAGGGGTGCACTATACTTAAAAGGAAGGTTCTACACATGTGGACTTTAGGTCCACCGTTGAGGTAGAACTAAAAATATTTTTGTGGTCGAAGGTTTAGGGGTGGCTCATTACTTACTATTAATTAGGGTACAAAAATGCCTTGAACGTTTTAAGATGTAAAGATTTATCAAGTGCCATAAAAGTTATTTTGCTCAATATTCATTTATACAAAAGATGTTTATAATATTGAAAACCTGTGAACTCACCAACTCTTTGTAGTTGACCTTGTTTTATTCATGCTTTTCAGGGGTAAGAAAAGGTAACTAAAAATGCTTGTTTTATGGGCGCAACGACATCAATCACGTTTTAAATTTGAAATCATTATGTTTGTACACTTTGTTTCTTTTATTTTGTTAAAACTTTGGACTTGTATGATGTAATTTGGGTTTTAACTTGTTATGTATTAAATTGATGATTGGTGTTGTTCTTGTCCTATCGCTATGATATCATGAACTATCACTCTGCGTGTTTCCGCTTTAGCGGGGTGTGACATACATTCCTATATGTAATCACTTAGCAATTTTCAAAGACAAGTTCTTGAGTCACAATAAATGCAAAACGTGTGCAGCAAGAACGTGTGCAGCAAGAACGTGGGCAACAAACCTTAAATTCGGACACTCTCCTTTATTCTCATAAAAGGGATGTTTTTCTTTACCTAAAAGGTTTGATGGGACTTCACAGAGCATGAAGAAAAAGAGATAAAGTTATCTGACATTACGTGCTACAAAGAATGGTTCACCATTAACCTAGTACAAAAGGAGTAGCATCTCCTTTTGTCCATCAGATATACTTCCAGCTAATCCTAGACAGTTATCCTCATGCATCCCATGCATGGGCACTATAAAAGGAGATGAAGCATGCCCATAAAACTAACGCTTTCAACAAATCTTCTGAGTGATCATTTGTTTGATTCCGGCATCCTAAGTGGTTTAACAGTTTCATTTTAGCTTTCCTTAGTGTATAAGTTAATTACTGTTATCATGTGTTTCATGTGTTAAGTTTGTTAGAATAGAGTGTTATCTATTCTTTTCCGCAACAAAGTTCTATGTGTAAATTTTTAATATTTATATCAAAAAATTTAAAAGAGTAAAAATTGTGTGGTTGTATTCAACCCCCCCCCCCCTCTACAAACCTTTAATTACGTAGCCATCTCTAAATAAGGACAAACAAGTGGTATCAGAGCAGTTGCTTTAATATAATAAACCAGATCTGTGATGGCTACTACTTCTCCAAATGTTGATGGTGCTCTACAAACCCCTTTTAGTGGTGCATATGATTTAGGCTCCTTAGCCAAACCTCCAAGGTTCAACCCAAGGAACTTTGGGTTATGGAAAAATCCTATGTTACTATTCTTGGAAGGCACTGATTGCAGGTATCCTAACATTCTGAGTGAGGGACCTATTGTTCCTAAAATCTGGTCTTGCTTTAGAAAAGATATAGTGTCAGATGATGAAAGGAGTGATAAAACTGTCATATATATTATCAAACCTTCAAATAACTATAATGAGGACGATAAACGTTTAGTTGCTCTAGACACTAAAGTTAAATATGCTCTTGTTGTATCTCTTCCTGATGAAGTGTACCATTCTCTTCTAAATCTTTCTACTGCTAAAGAAATGTGGGATACTCTGAGTGTTCTATATGAAGGGACAAAAGAAGTTAGAAAACCTAACAAAATATGTCTTGTAAGAAAATATGAACTCTTCTCTCATGAGAAAGGAGAATCTCTTCCTATTATTTCAATCGCTTTAACTGTCTTCTTAATGTTCTCAAAGTTCTAGGCAAAGTATATGACAATGAGGAAGTTTTATGCAAGTTTATGGACTGCCTTCCAGACTTCTGGGAAACCATATGCACTTGCATTAAACAGACCAAGGATCTTGAGCAAATGCCTTTAACTGCTCTGTATGGGACTCTTATGAACTATGAGCAAACTAAAAATCAAAGAAAGTCCCTTATTAAAGACATTAAATCTTCTTCTATTGCTTTAGTAGGTGAGTCTAAATCTTCTTCATGTGTTCCTAGAATCACCTATCCCTCTTCTGAATCTGAAAATGAAATTAAGGAAGATTCACCTTATCTATCAAATGCTTACTATAGTGCTGATGATGATGAGGAAGAAGAATCTGCCATTGACATACTATCTGATAGTATGGCAATGATTGCAGGAAACCTTAAAAATAAAAGATTTTCTTCTAACCTTTCTAAATTTCAAAGAAAACCTTTTTTCTCAAAAACCTTCTTCTAACAAATCAAATGAAGAATGCTTTAGCTGTGGAAAGAAGGGTCACTTTGCCTCTTAGTGCAGGTCCAAAGTTTTCTCTAAACTCAAGTCTTCCTCTTCTGGCCATGACTTCTCCAAATCAGCTTCTAAGAAGCCTGAAGAGAAAAATAGCCATTTTTTAAAAGAAAGTCTTGAATCATCTCAATCAAAAGAAATCTCTGGATACAAGAAATATAAAGCTAAATATAGGAGAGAAAAAGAAAAGAACCAAAGTAAAGGAAAAACTTTGGTAGCTGAGACCTACTGTTGGGAAGATGAGCCGAAATTAGAGAGTGAGAGTGAGTATGTGACAAAATGTCTCATGGCCAAGATTGATGAACTTGAAGAAATGGAGAGATCACTCCATATCGCTTCTCTTGTTTCTACCGAGGGATCAACTTCGGGAACCAAACCTCAGGTACATCCTTTTACTTTTCTGTCTGATGATCAAAAGATTGACGTCTTTGATTCTTTAACTATTGACTTCCATAACTTAAAAGAACAAAAGAAAAAGGCCGACTTGCATATAAAATCCTTGAATGATCAACTTCTCTCTTGTTTCTCAAAACTCAAAGATTTTGATAAAATGAAAGCGGGCTTAGAAAATCTAAAGTACTTAAATGATAGTCTTTCTGAAGAGAAAAACAAGATTTCTAATACTCTTGAATAGGACCCAGAAGTTCTTTCAAAATGGACTAAATCTTCCAAAAATCTTGAAAAGATTCTTCAAGATCAAATCTTTTGCAGTGATAAGTCTGGACTTGGATATGGAAAAGATGATCCTCAAACTTCTGACCCCCAACTTCCATCTTCTGGATGTCAAGGCTTTCCGGCTGGCTTTTTCTCCGATGACAATGATGATCTCTTAGATTACTCATCTGAGGATTCCACTTCTATTCATTCTATAGACTTGTTAGATATGCTCAAAGTAGAGTCTAATGCCAAAAAATTTGGAGTTTTTGTAAAAGCCAAAGAACCCTCTCCTGATCCATTAAAAATTCCATGCTCTTCCTCTTCTTCTCCCAAACCCATTCAAAGACTTCTAAATTCTCTAAGTCTTCATGAGTCAAGATGCTCTCATGAGTCACCGACTCTTCCTGAGTATCCTGTACCAAAAAGATTTCCTACTTTTCAAAAGAAAAATGTTTCCAAAATAAAAATCTCATCCAAAAGGAAATATCAAATAATCACCGATTTCATTCCTCGATCGCTGAACTTGAAGAAATCCAAAAATCCTGGCAAAGGTATTCTTGGACCTAGACTAGGAGTCGGTCACTCCTCCTCTTCTCAGTCACCAACTTTCTCTCAAAGCTTTGATAGCATGGATTTCAAAAGGACTTTTACCATCAAGAAATGCTACAACTATGGCAATACTCTTCATCTTGCGAAAAACTGACCAAAAGATATTGATCTTCGTAGAAACAACAAAATGCCTAATCCCAAAGGATCACGTCAAAATGGGTACCAAGAGTCTAAATTTGTTTATGGGTGTAGGTACTAAACAAAGATCATATATGGTACAATGGACAGCGGTTGTTCAAGGCCGTACGCACGAATGATTTCTTTCTAAAACATAAGAGTGATGGTGCTGAAGAAATCATTTGATTTCTGAAAGGAATCTCTCAGAACTTTTATGCTGTACGCACTCCTCAGCAAAATGGTGTTGTTGAAAGAAAGAATCGGACGTTGTGTGAAGCTGCAAGATCAATGCTGAGTGAATCTAAGTTGCCAACCTACTTTTGGGCTGAAGCAGACAATACTGCATGTTTTACTCAAAATAGGTCTATTTTTTTTGAAGTATATAATATTTATATACGGCAATTGGAATAAACAAATAAACTCACACACCCTCCTCACCTATGGTGAGGTTTGAACCCCCGACCTCCTAGAAGACAAGGGGCTCACATGCCGCTAGGCCAAAGGCCCTTTGGTTCAAAATAGGTCTATTATTATCAAAAGGCACAACAAAACTGCCTATGAAGTGTTTCATGGTCGGAAACCGGCAGTTGACTTTTTCCATGTATTTGGTTGTGCGTGTCATATGTTGAATGACAGGGAACAACATGGAAAATTTGATCCAAAGTCTGATGATGGAATATTCATGGGTTATTCTCTCGCCTCTAGAGCTTTCAGAATCTATAATCTCAAAAGAAAATGCATTGATGAATCTATGCATGTAAAATTATGAAACATCTTCATTATCTTGCAATGAAGAAGAACTCAATCAATGGATAAGCTCACGTGTTGGGGAAATTCCATCTCATTCTACTCAATAACCTTCTACACCAAGTCAAGAAGATACCAACCCTTCTCTGTCTCCAAATAATACCACCATATCTCCTGAACCCATTCTTTCTTCTCCATCTCCTGAAATTGACTCTTCAGGAGAACACTCTCATCTAAACAACATATCTTCCACTAACCTACCCTCACCATCTCAAATTCCAACTTCATCTTCTAATATACCTCCTCCCTTGCCTCCTGCATTAAAATGTACCATTGATCATGTAACATTCGCCATCCTAAATAGTCTTAGTTAGTGATTCTAAATATGTATTATATGTTAAAGCATGTTTTGTGTGTTAATTGTGTATAAAAAAATAGAACTTACTAAATTCTTAGTGTACTAATGAGCTATAAGTTGAACTCATAGTTGGAATGATATGTAAGACGTAAGATTGGTGTTAACACCTTACAAATGAACCAATTAGACGATGTGAAGATTCACAATACAAAATACATTGTTTAAATGGAAATTGGGTAGGTAACTGGGAAAAATCTACCCAAAAATTGAATGGATGGGCTAAATGGTGATATAAAGGTTGGATGTGACAACTGTCAAAATTCGAGCTTCCGGGTTAGTTCCTATTAAGTTTATTAGTGTTATATATATTAATTTTAAGAATAGGAGTTAGTTGGTTTAGAATGGCCGAAAAATCCCTAGCATTTCCGGTAGTCGCTTAAAATGTCCGGTTCCGACCCGTAACTGTCCGAAAAGTCCAATACAGTGCCAAATGCTCTAATTTATACCCAATTTATATAAAATATATAGTTTTAGTATTTTATTTATGAAACTTTTTATTTTGTTAGAAATAAACCATTTTAGGGCCTACATTTTGAGGAAAAAGTCCAAAAATTGATAAAAATGACATTTTATTCTTAATTGGGCTTAAGTTTGTTTTGTTTAAAAAAAAATATATACATATTTTAGATTGGAGTGGGGCCCAAGTACATGGCCAGCCCCCCACCTAATTCTCCCATATAAATATATATTTTTTTTCCATTTCCTCCTCATTTGCATGTTGAAAATTTTGAATTTCTCTTCTCTCTCTCTCTAGAAACTAAAGGACACAAGTCTCTCATCCTTTTTCTCTCTAAAAATCAGCCACATTCATCATCAAAATCCTCTTTTGGACAAGATTTTTGAAGAATCTTTGAACCACAATCATCACTCAAGTAAGTAACAACACCATCTTCATCTTTTTCTTGCAAATTTTGGGTGAAAACCCCACTTTTCTTGCATTCTTTAGCTACCTTCTTCAAATATCCGAAATTTCTGAGTTTATGGAGAGATTATACACCAAAACATGTAAAAATGTTTATACAATGGTGATAATCTATGATCCAAACAATAAAACTCAAGAAAATAGGTGAAAAACATGATTTTTTTGTGATTTTGAACAACAATGGATATTTTTGGCGCTGACAGATTTTATGCATGTGCATAAATCGTCCATTTCTTGCATATAATATGTTCAAATATCATAAATATTCTTCTAAAAGTTTATTTACTGAGTTGGGGTTCTAATCCAAGTGGTTTCACTCAAAAACATTGAGTTTTGACACCCCAAATGCTCATAACAAGATGAATGTGCATCTGGAAGTTCAACAGTAGGTAAACCCTGCTTTGAACGACCATAAATCTTTGAATATTCATCCAAATTACTTGATTTTTCTTCAGGAATTTAATTATTTGAGTATCTTTCAAATGCCACTGGTTTCTTTAAAAAATATGGTGATTTGAGGTTCCAACTAATTGAAACAAAATGAGTGTGCAAACTGTCAACCAATGACAGATTTGTGCATGCATGTTCAAATGGCCATATCTCTTTCAAAACTCAATGAAAAAGGATGATTTTTCTTTTGAGAGTTAGTTTTATGAGTTATATTCAGTTTGTAAGTGGAATCACTTAAACATATGGAGTTTTGACCCTCCAAACACCTAAAATACTTTAGGTCTGCAATCTGTGAAACCACCAGCAGCTAAACTCTATTTTGTGTGTTAGTATCTCCTTTGTTATTTGTCTTTAATGCATGATTCTTCTTCTAAAACTTTATTTTATGAGTTTGAATTCATATGAATCTAGTTTCATTCAAAAATATGAAGTTTTGAGGCATTAACCAATTTATTAAAGTTAAGTGTGCAATCTGTCAGCTAATGACAGAAGTATGCATGCAACTTTGTAGTTCCATATCTCCTTCATAACTTCTTCAAAATCAGTGATTCTTATCTCAAACGTTTCCTTTATGAGTTATGATTCCAATCCAACTGGAAATTCTATAAAATACTGAGTAGAACTCCTCAAATGAGTGATTTACTAACATGGTGTAATCCTTTTTACATTGGAATTATTTGAATTGCATAAATTATTTGAATCCTTTTTACATGTCCAAAATGCATCAAATTTGGTCACAATCACCATAACCCAGTATTATATCACATATAAAAATATGGGAAGCTATGTCATTTTGGAAGTATCTATATTTTGATCATTTTGAGTACTATAAGTTTCTGTCCAGAAGTGAAATTCTGGAATTTCTTGATTTTAACAATTATTGATCATTTGATGGTTTATAACACAACTTACGGTATAAATTACTATATTAACGAGCATATGTGCATTATGTATAATTGGACTATAGACAATCAAGTTGGATGTATGTGGACATTTATAAGCTTAAGACTTATTCATCTCCATAAGTAGTTTTAGACCCATAAGTGATGGTTTTGAGCATTTCTCTTTGTTAGGGAATCGTTAGGCCTTTGGGTGGGGATCGGATCGTGCTGTTGAGTAGCGGAGCTTGCAAAGGTGAGTATTCACAGCCCCATCTTTAAAGTATTTTATATGTTTTGGGGTGAAAAGCATGATTAAATGAAATATTTGAGCTATTTGCATTACCGAATGTGAAATATTATGAAATTATTGTTTTGGGCACTAAGGCATGTACACTAATAGATTGTATTGAGTAAAATGTCCCATAAAAGTTTGTACACTACTATTAACTCAAGTGAGGAGCCGAGGGTATATGTGGATAGCGCTATTGGACGGACAATCCCACCTAAAAACCGAAAAGTAGGGTGTGGATAGCAATCCCACCGGGAAACTACAGGTAGGGGTGCACTATACTTAAAAGGGAAGGTTCTACACATGGGGACTTTAGGTCCACCGCCGAGGTAGAATTAAAAAGAAGGTTCTACACATGTGGACTTTAGGTCCACCGTTGAGGTAGAATTAAAAAGAAGGTTCTACACATGTGGACTTTAGGTCCACAGCTGAGGTAGAACTAAAAAGAAGGTTATACACATGTGGACTTTAGGTCCACCGCTGAGGTAGAACTAACAATATTTTTGTGGTCGAAGGTTTAGTGGTGGCTCATTACTTATAATTAGGGTACGAAAATGCCTTGAACGTTTTATGATGTAAAGATTATTTAAGTGCCATAAAAGTATTTTACTCAATATTCATTTATGTAAAACATGTTTAAAATATTTAAAACCTGTGAACTCACCAACTCTTTGTAGTTGACCTTGTTTTATTCATGCTTTTCAGGGGTAAGACAGGGTAACTAAAAATGCTTGTGTTTGGGCGCATCAACATCAACCACGTTTAAATTTGAAATCGTTTTGTAGAACATCTTATATTTTTTTTATTTTTTTGGTTAAAATTTGAACTGGTATGATGTAATGTTCAGTTTTATGTGTTATGTATTTGATTGGACAATTGGTGTTTTTCTTGCTCTATTGCTATGAAATCTTGAACTATCACTCCCTGTGTTTCCGCTTTAGCGGGGTGTGACATTGGAATACCTTTGAATGAGTTAATAAGAAGTGTTAGAAGTGACGGAAGTTGAAATAGTCGCGTAAATTTCATTTTATGCAAAATTTACGAAATACGTTGTTATTTCGGTAAAGTACGTGCACAACACTCAGCCAATAGGTGCTTGATGAAATGTTATGCTTTGGGAACTAAGTTTGGACCTATTAGGAGATGTTGGAAGTGTCGTAAAATATTTGTGGGGTTCCGAGCTCAAAATCAAAAAAATGACAAATTGCAAAGGAAAGCCTAACACCTACAAATATGTAAAACTGCAGTGGATAGGAGGTGGGCATGAGTACATGATTTGGCACGTACCCGGAAGGAGAAGTGAGGGCTGGTGCATTGACTCTTAATATCTTGATTATTCTCATATGGTTATGTAAGTTGTAAGAGATATGGATATTTTGAATGTTTACTATGGATACGTTCAACGCACTTGGTACGAGATATATGATACTTGTTTAATAATCGTTTATTATTGTCTTGACTTACTTGGCTTATTCTCGTTTGTTGATATTCAGTCAATTAATGTTTGGTTCTTGGATTTTTGGTCGGTTTATTTGATATCTCACGTGTCTCGGGTTGGTATGCTTGTTTGGTTTTCTTTGCTTTATATTGGTTTCTTATAATTGGTTCAAATTCCGTTATCCTAGTATATATAAATATATATATATATATATATATTCATCCAAATCACCATATAACCATGTTAATGTATTTAGCTCACCAAGCAATCGCTTACCCGTGGATTATTTATCATTTACAGGAAGGTTAGGTGACGTTGATAAAGGGAAAAACAAGTTGATGTGAATCGGGATAAGGTCGAGATGTTGAATCACACTTTTGGTATATGTAGTTATGTTTTGGCGTATTTGTAATATAATAGTATATGGGTAGATATGTCCCCGATCTTATTGTAATAGTTATAATTTTGGTTTGTATTTAGTTTTCATTGGTTGGTTTAAATTTTTGGAAAGTTTATTTTTTTTGGGGTTGAAAACAGGTTTAACACAAAAATTTAAAACGGACATTTCCGAGGTTGGTTTAAAAATAAATATTCCGTACTTTGGAAGTTAAAAACTGATTAATTGGAGTTTTAAATCATTAAGTGTGTGTTTTCAAAACTAGTGTGTTACAAATATGGTATCAGAGGTGTAGTTTAAGTGAACTAGGTATCAGATTTGGTACTTAGACATAAACTAGGTGTTGATACTGTATAGTAACTAGGTTATGATTTGTACGGAATGTAGACTTATAGCAGAGAGACCTAGGTTGGGCAGGGGACCAGGAGTAGGATTTTATTTAATGCTCTGAATTATTCTTCTTTCAGTACAATGGCCGATGGTGATGCCGCTAGTCACATGCCGTCGAATGCAGATGTTGGAGAGAATGCTACAAATTTTCCATTGAATGACGATGAAACACCACTATCTCCTCGTGCAGAGAGAATGATGAAACATCTAACTACGTTTGTACAAAATGCGTTGGAACAACAATGCCATGATATCGAACGACGCATATCTGAGATGTGTGATCCGTTGTCTGCTCCGAAGCTTACCGATAAGGGCAAGGAAAAGGTCACAGGAGACTCATCAAAGCCCAAAAACAGATCGAGTTTCATTTAAAGTTTGTCGTGGTTGTGGTGCCGTCGAATTCACTGGACAAACCGATCCTGATGAGGCATTACAATGGCTACAGAATACCGAAAAAGTGTTCTGAATCTCACGGGTCTGGGATGAAGATAAAGTTACTTATGTGACCGCCATGTTTACAGATCGTGCTCTTACATGGTGGAATGCCACCTTTGTTTTTTTGGACGAAGACACAAGAGAGGCCATGAGTTGGGAGTCCTTTCGAGTTCGATTCTTTGATCAGTACTGCCCATCTGATTTACAGAGAAGATTGGAAATGGAGTTCAAGGAGCTGAAGCAAGGGACTATGTCGGATCGAATATGAAACTCAATTCAACAGGAAAGCACGATTCGCTTCTAGCTTTCTGACATCCGAGCGTGACAGAATTGACCATTTCGTGGATGGGTTGCGAAGAGAAATTCGAAATTTTATCGCAAATCATGAAATCCCAGATTTTAATAGAGCTGTTGAGTATGCTCGTCGACGTGAGCACGACTTGACACGGTATGACGATAACCCAGTTCCACCGCTGAAAAGGCAACAGGTTGATAGAACAGTTTCATTGCCAGCACACACCCCTTCTCGATTTTTCAATCCGAGAAGAGCACCATCTCATACTACACCGCGTGTACCACCTCAGGCATTCACCTTACAGGTATACTTGTAAATATAATATTTATAATATATGAATAGTTGAACTAGTTATGATTTTATTTCAGTCGAATATGCCACGCGCTTGTCAGAAATGTGGCAAGCCTCATCAAGGTCGATGCAATGTCGATCAATCGACTATAAACTATTACTATTGCGGAGAAGTGGGCCACATCCGTATCAGTTGCCCTCAAAAGAACAGTGCGTGTTATTCTTGTGGAACGTTGGGACATAGGCAGAGGGATTGTCCTCATATGAAACGAGATGAAAGTAAAGCTTCTGTACAATGATCAGTGACTATTGGTGCTTCCATTCAAAAGGAGGTACCCAAAGCTCGTGCCCGTGCATTCCAGATTACCGCTGAGGAGGCCCGCAATGCACCCGATGTCGTCAATGGTATTTTCTTTGTGAATTCTAGACCTGCATGCATATTTTTGATTCTGGAGCTATGAATTCTTTTCTTTCACATTATTTCGTTCGATATCTTGACTCTATGCCTTCTATGCTTCATAAACCGTTTTCTGTTGATACGGCTAACGGTACCACTCTTGTAGCTGACAAAGTATGCAGAGATTGCACTCTAGTATTAGATGACCATGAGTTCTCTATAGATTTGACACTGGTGGACATTCGAGGCTTTGACGTCGTTATCGGTATGGATTAGTTGGCGAAGAACAATGCCGATATCATTTGTTCCCAGCGGATGCTCAAAATACCAATTAATGACGGGGATTACCTATATGTGTACAGTGAACAACGATTTGGAGATATAAAGGTAATCTCTTTGCTTAAAGCACGATGTTACATAGCGAAAGGGTGTTCTTCTTTCTTTGCTTATGTTCTAGATTTATCCAAGGAGGCCAAGAAAACAATAAAGGAAGTACTGATTGTAGGCGAATACCCTGACGTTTTTCCCGATGATCTGCCTGGGTTACCATCGGAGAGGCAAGAAGAGTTCCGGATCGATTTGGTACCCGGAGCCGCTCCTATTGCTAAATCACCATATCGGCTCGCACCTGCCAAGATGAAGGAAATGATGACCCAATTACAGGAACTATTGGGTAAGGGCTTCATTCTACCGAGCACTTCACCCTGGGGTGCTCCTGTATTGTTTGTCAAAAAGAAAGGCGGATCATTCCGAATGTGGATAGATTACCGTGAGATGAATAAGGTAATCATCAAGAATAAGTACCCTTTGCCTCGTATTGATGATCTATTTGATCAACTTCAGGGTGCTAGTTATTTCTCAAAGATATACTTGAGATCTGGATATCATCAACTTAAGGTACGTGAGGAGGACGTGCCTAAGACAGCTTTCCGCACACGATATGGGCATTATGAGTTCCTTGTCATGCCATTTGGACTGGCGAATACACCTGCAGCCTTCATGGACTTAATGAATCGATTGTGTCGCCAATGCTCGATAAGTCCGTTATTGTCTTTATTGATGATATCTTGGTGTATTCTAAGAGCGAGGCTGATCATTGCATGCACCTTAGAGAGATGTTGGAGTTGCTAAGGAAGGAACAATTATATGCCAAGTTCTCAAAATGTGAATTCTGGCTCCGTCAGGTAATTTTTTTTATATAGTAATTAATGAATAATGTAAGTAGTATCTTGATTATGATTTTAATGCGAGCCAGTACCATATAGGTACAATTTTTGTGGCATACAATATATTTCAATGGTGTTCCCATGGATCCATCCAAGATCGAGGCAATACAGAAATGGGAACAACCTAAGAATGCCTCAGCAGTACGAAGTTTTCTTGGTTTAGCGAGTTATTACCGACGATTTATTTGTAAAATCTCAAAGATCGTTGTCCCTCTTACTTCTCTTACTCGAAAAGATATAAAGTTTGTATAGACCGAATCTCAGGAGATCGCATTTCAGACCTTGAAAGATTGTTTGACTCACGCTCTGATTCTTCGTTTTCCCCAAGGCAATGAAGACTTGGTTGTGTATAGTGATGCATCCAAACTAGGATTGGGCTATGTACTAATGTAGCGAGGAAAAGTGATTGCCTATGCCTCTCGACAACTGAAAGAGTATGAAAAGAATTACCCCACTTATGATCTTGAGTTGGCAGTTGTTGTGTTTGCCTTGAAACTGTGGCGTCATTATCTTTATGGAACAAAATGTCAGTTATATACTGATCATAAGAGTTTTAAGTACATCTTCGATCTGAAAAATCTGAACATGCATCAACAACGAGCCATGGAACTAATAAAAAATTATGACTCTGAGATTCTCTACCATCCAGGTAAAGCCAATGTAGTGGCGGATGCTTTGAGTCGGAAAGCGTATGTAGGATCTATATGTTATGTTATCACTCACATGTCGATCAAACCTACACTCGTAGACGATATTTGGAAGTGGCAGATGGAGTCTTCAAAACCTGAACATATTAAATCTGAACGTATGGTTGGTTACATGGACTCTTTATCCAAAGATAGTCGTGGTCTCAAAGTATTTAAGACCCGAATCTGGGTTCTGAGACTTGGAGGCTTACAGGAAATTATCTTGGCGGAGGCGCATAAGTCGAGATTATCCGTTCATCCGGGAAGTACGAAAATGTACCACGAATTACGTACCGATTATTGGTGGCCGGGAATGAAAGTTGATATCGGTCGTTACGTTCAAAAGTGTGTCACATGTTTACAGGTAAAGGCCGAACATCAAAAACCATATGGAAGTTTACAGCCTCTTGATATACCAGTCTGGAAATGGGAGGAACTCACTATTGATTTTGTGACTAAACTTCCAAAGACCTCCCGACAGCATGACAGCGTCTGGGTTACTGTGGACCAATTGACTAAGAGTGCTCACTTTCTTCCCGTTCGGGAATCTTATTCTATGGATCGATGGGCATAGTTGTATATCGATGAAATCATTGCCCGTCACGGAATACCTCTAAAGATTTATCTCTGACCGTGATTCTCGATTCACTTTCAAATTCTGGACCGGTCTATAGCATGAACTAGGAACGCGGATTGCACTCAACACTTCTTATCATCCACAAACCGACGATCAATCAGAACGTACGATACAAACTCTCGAGGATATGTTGCGTGCGTGTGTTAGAGTTTGGTGGGAACTGGGGTACTCATTTACCCCTTGTGGAGTTCTCTTACAGTAATAGCTATCATTCGACGATTGGAATGGCGCTATTTGAGGTTTTGTATGGACGTAAGTGTTGATAGATATCAGAAGCAGCTTCAAAAGAAGACTGGGTTCTGAAGTGGAAGGTTCAAAACTCAGAAGACAAACGAAGAAAAGCCTAAGGCATAACTTCTGAAGTGGCTACTTCAGAAGTTCTGAAGATAGTTCTGAAGACACTTCTGAAGAAGTTCTGAAGTAGTTCTGAACTTGTCTGTCATAGTTGTACTTTATCTTTAGCACATCCAATTGTATATAAATAGATAGGTTGTTATACATTAGAACTAACGTTGATAGATACAGCTTGTAAAGATATACTTTTGTAATACTGTTTCATAATCAATACGACATACAACTTCAGCAATACATTTCTTGTTCTTATTCTTTAAATCTTTCTACATTCTTGATATTTGGGATCTAACAATTGGTATCAGAGCCAATTCATCTGTTCTTGAAAGTTAGAGAAGAACTTATCTGATCTGACAGTTCTTGGTGTTCTTGATCGATAAATTCAAGATTCAATTTCAAGTGAATTCTCGATCTACTTCAATTCAACAATGTCGAAAGAAATCGTCTCCATGGGATCAGAAACTAAACCACCAACTTTGTTTCTGGGTGAGTATCATGCGACAACTGTCAAAATTCGAGCTTTCAGGTTAGCTTCTATTAAGTTTAGTAGTGTTTATATAGTTTAATTTTAAGAATAGGAGTTAGTTGGTTTAGAATGGCCGAAAAATCCCTAGCAATTACGGTAGTCGCTTAAAATGTCCGGTTCCGACCCGTAACTGTCTGAAACGTCCAATACAGTGCCAAATGCTCTAGTTTATACCCAATTATTATAAAATATGAACTTTTAAAGTTCCGAAAATAAAACTTTTTATTTTTAATTGAATTTAACAATTTTGGACTTATACTTGAAGGAAAAAGGCCAAAAATTGAGAAATGGACTTAAGATGAGTTTTTTTTTTTTTTTTAAATTTGGTTTGGGTAGGGCCCACCCCATGGCCGCCCCCCCCCCCCCCCTAAAATCTACATATAAAAACCAAAATTTCTTCATTTTGCTCATTTTCAAACTCAAAATTCAAATCTCTCTCTCTCTCTAGAAACAAAGGGACTTATTTACTTCTCTCTTCTCTCTCTCTTTCTTTTCTTTTTCTCAAAAGAGTTCCAGCCACATTTTCCATCTAAAATCCACCTAAGAGCAAGTATTTTTGAAGACAATCAACACATATCATCATCCAAGTAAGTACAAAAATCATTTCATTCTTTTTCTTACCATTTTTGGGTGAAAACCCCATTATTTCTTGTATTTTGAACTTTCTTTTTCTAAACCTCCACCATTTCTGAGTTTATGGAGAGATTACACACCAAAACCATGTAAAAATGTTCATATAATGGTGTTAATCTATGACCCAAACAATAAAACTCAAGAAAATGGGTAAAAATCATGATTTTATGTGTTTTTGAACAACAATGAAGATTTTTGGTGCTGACAGATTCATTGCATGTACATAAATCGTCCATTTCCTTCCAATAATATGTTCAAATATCATGAATCTTCTTTCTACAAGTTTATTTAATGAGTTGGGGTTCTAATCCAAGTGGTCTCACTCAAAAACATTGAGTTTTGACCCCCCAAATGCTCATAACAAGATGCATGTGCATCTGGAAGTTCAACATTAGGTAAACCCTACTTTGAACGACCATAACCCTTTGAATATTCTTCCAAATCACTTGATTCTTCTTCTAGAAGTTAATTTAATGTGTTACCTTTTATATGCCACTGATTTCATTAAACAATATGGTGATTTGAGGTTCCAACTAAATGAAACAAAATGAGTGTGCAAACTGTGAACCAATGACAGATTTGTGCATGCATGTTCAAATGGCCATATTTCTTTAAAAACTCAATGAAAAAGGATGATTTTTCTTTTGAGAGTTAGTTTTATGAGTTATATTCAGTTTGCAAGTGGAATCACTTAAAAACATGGAGTTTTGACCCTCTAAACACCTAAAATACTTTAGGTGTGCAATCTGTGAAACCACCAGCAGCTAAACTCTACTTTGTGTGTTATTATCTCCTTTGTTATCTGTCTTTAATGCATGATTCTTCTTCTAAAACTTTATTTTATGAGTTATGAATCATTTGAATCCAGTTTCATACAAAAATATGAAGTTTTGAGGCATTAACCAATTTATTAAAGTTAAGTGTGCAATCTGTCAGCTAATGATAGAATTGTGCATGCAACTTTGTGGTGCCATATCTTCTTCAAAATCAGTGATTCTTATCTCAAAAGTTCCCTTTATGAGTCATGATTCCAATGCAACTGGAAATTCTAGAAAACACTAAGTAGAACTCCTCAAATGAGTGATTTACTAACATGGTGTAATCTGCCATGCCAGTTGTGACCCTTTGCATTTCATAAATTATTTGAATCATTTTTACATGTCCAAAATCCATCAAATTTGGTCACAATCACTATAACCCAGTACTATATCACATATAAAAATATGGGAAGCTATGTCATTTTGGGCGTATCTATATGTTGATCATTTTGAGTACTATAAGTTTCTGTCCAGAAGTGAAATTCTAGAATTTCTTTATTTTAACAATTATTGATCATTTGATGGTTTATAAAACAATTTACGATATAAATTACTATATTAACGAGCATAGGTGCATTATGTATAATTGGACTATAGACAATCAAGTTAGATGCATGTGGACATTTATAAGCTTAAGACTTACTCACCTTCATAAGTAGTTTTAGACCCATAAGTGATGGTTTTGAGCACTTTCTCTTTGTTAGGGAATGGTTAAGCCTTTGGGTGGGATCGGATCGTGTTTCGGAGTAGCGGAGCTTTGCACAAAGGTGAGTATTCATGGCCCCTCTTTTAAATGTTTATTGCGTTTTGGGGTGTAAAGCATGTCAATTTAAAAGAAAGTGAATTGATTTATATGATTGAATGAAAATTATATAAATTGTTATGATGAGCAAATTGATAATTTACAAATGATATGTTGAGTTATGTGAAGTCCCCGTGTTGCACTACTATTTAACTCTGTTTATTTGAGCCGATGATATTTGTGGATAGCGCTATTTGGTTAACATACACATGTGGACTTTAGGTGCACTTTATCAATTAAGAATGCTCTACACATGTGGACTTTAGGTCCACTGCTGAGGTAGTTCGAGAGGCGTAGAATGTCAAGTAGGCTTAGTAGTGACTCAATATTTATATATCATGTGTAATGGTAAATTTGTATTTTTGCTCATGAATTTTTAAAACTTTAAAGTTGATGCGGACTTTTTCTTCGCTATTTCTTTACCTTGCATATAAAATGTTTTGTGCATATGAAAAACCTGTGAACTCACCAACTCTTTGTAGTTGACACTTTGTTTTAACATGCTTTACCGAAAGATAAGAAGGTAACCGATCCAGCTTAGTTTATTTTTGTGGAACACCAATCAAGATTTTAGATGTATTTTTCTAGTTTGATGTAATTTGTTGTTAAGACAAAGTTGTCGAATTATAAACTTTTAAACTGTAAACGTTGATGTTTTATTTATAAATGTATGGTTGGTGTTTATATTCCTACTGCTGTGAACTTGAACTGTCTTACCCCGTGTTTCCGCTTTAGCGGGGTGTGACATATCATCAGTGGCGAATTAAGATGATCCAATTCTTGGACAATATTGATGAAGCCCTGATGCAATCGATCGTGAATGGCCCTCTGGAGGTCTACGTAGAAATTCTTGCGGTTCCCAGAACAGATTCAACTCCTGAAATTCCTGCGTCACGAATCAAGAAATGCCCAGGTATGTAAAGTGCTACTGAGAAAGCTCAAGCTAAAGTAGATAAAAGGGCATTAAATCTACTCACAATGGCAATTCCAAACAAAATATTCAATAGGGTAGATAGTTTAACATATTCTAAAGCCATGTGGGATGAGGTTAAAGCCCAGATGCAAGGTAGTACTAAAGCCCAAGCACAAAGACTAAATATCTGTGTGGGCACTTATGAAATCTTCAGATATAAAGAAAATGAATCAATCACTGACACATATCATAGATTCAATAATATTTTGAATGATCTGAGAAGAAATGGTGTTCAGAAATCAAATACTGAGATAAATAACAAATTTCTGAACAACTTGGGTAATGAGTGGTCAAGCTTCTCTGATAATATGGTTACTAGAAATCTGTCTAGGAAATCAATTCATGATGTCTATGGCATCCTGTTTCAACAGGAGGACAAAATCAAGACTAGATAGTATGAACAGAAAAAGGCAAATGAAATTGTAGCCTTATTAAGCAAGAAGTACAATAACTCTATGACCATTTCTGCTAAATCTAAAGTTTGTGAAATCCCAGAGACAACTCTGTGTGATGGGGATGAATCTGATGAAGAGCTTAAGAGAATTTCTGATAATATTGCTTTCATGACAAGGCAATTTACTCATAGATATAATCAAAAATATCATAATAAACCAAAATCTGAAGTTGGACCTAAGAAAGGTCAAGAAGTCGGTCAATCTGAGACATCTGAACCAGCAAGATGCTTTAATTGTGGTAAGCCTGGACACTATGCAAGACAATGCAAAATGCCCAAAGTGAAGAACTCAGGCTACTATGAGAAGAAACATCTTCTTGCTAAGAAGAAGGAACTTAATCCAGCTCTAGTGACCAATTATGAAGAAGATTGGTTAAACTAGAGTGATGGTGAATATGATGAAGAGGTAGCTCATTATGCTTCAAACTGCTACATGTGCAAAATGGATCTAGAAGATAAACATGCACATGATTCTGAGGTATCTTCTTCATCTTCTGAACTAAATTCTGAATTAAATTCTTCTTCTGAACCAAATTCTGAACTAAATTCTGAACAAATTTCTAGAGATTCTGAAATGCAAAATCAATTTGAAAACATGTTTTCTGAATTTGAATCTCTCAGAAACAGAATCAAAGGTGAGAGAATTTTGGTAAATCAATTTAGAGCTGAAAGCCAAATCTATAAACAAAATTGCC
The DNA here is from genome assembly GCA_036898165.1 of Silybum marianum. Classification (NCBI taxonomy): domain Eukaryota; kingdom Viridiplantae; phylum Streptophyta; class Magnoliopsida; order Asterales; family Asteraceae; genus Silybum; species Silybum marianum. Next base: position 26,154,144 of record CM072533.1, on the reverse strand, counting down.
AAGAAGCTGAACAAGTCTTGAAAAAGATTCTGAAGAAAATTATTAGTAAAAGAAAAGATGGATAGTTTACAGAAAGATATCATAAATGAAAAATCTGAAAAAGAAATTCTAAATGTAAAAATGAACTTTCTGAATGTAGAAAGACTTGATCTTTACAAAAAGATTAAGGAATTAGAAGATCTGAAATTTTTAAAAAGGTCAAACTGAACAGACTCTAAATATTTTGACAAACAAGGCTCAGAATTCCAAATTTTATAATACAAAGGCAGGTTTGGGATATAATGAAAGTCAAATTCTAAAAAAGGCACCTGCAAATCTTTATGATTATTCTAAAATGAAAATTTTTAATGAAACTAACACAAGTGTCATATCCAAACCTGTTAACTACTATTTGCCTGAAAGAATTCCTTTTGTAAAATCAGAGACTCTGTTTTATGAAGTAAAATCTTTTGATTATGGTAAAACAGAGATAATTTCTGAAACATAAGTAATGAATAATAATGTTTCAAAAACTTCTGAAATTACTTCTGAATCAAAAATTAATTCTGAATGAAATTTCTGAATTACCTTCTGAACAAACTTCTGAACAAATTTTTGAACAAATTTCTGAACAAATTTCTGAATTATCTTCTGAGATAACTTCTGAACAACTTTTTGAATTACCTTCTTCACAAACTTCTGAGTTAATCTCTGAAGTTCTTCAAGCAGATAATTCTGATAATAAATCAGAACATGAAGTAATATATAATGAATTCTCAGAAATTGAATCTCTACAAGATAATGATGAGAATTCAGAAATTATTTTTGATAATTCTGATGATGAGTCTGAGAAAACTTCAAATCAATTTTTTTTTGCAACTAATATGACTCAAGATAAGTTCCCAGATTTAATGAATGCTTCAGATTCAGAAGATGATGATGATCATATGGTTCAAATCATTGATAAAGATGGCTATTTGATATATAAATTACAATCTTGCATGACTGAAGGAGAAATTTTAAAATCTGAAACACCTAAATTGTCTTCAGAAAAATCAAACACTGTATTTCTGAATACAGAAAGTCTGAAAACTGAAAATGAAATTTTTTCTAGCTTATCAAATCTTACTCCTGTCTCTACAAGAACATCTTTGATTTCAACTAAATCTTCAGTATCATCATCTGATTTTGTAACCAGAGTTAAAGTTTTTGAAAAAGGTCAATCTTCAAATTCAACTTCTAAAGTTCATAATTCAAAACTTAAATCTGAAGTTAAATCTAAAGTAATTAATAGAATTTCTTATACTAATTCTCATTTCTTATTTTTTACAGAGCTATCCATTTTAGTTTGGAGAAAGAAAGAATAAAGACTATCAAAGAATGACAAATTTGATAGTTTATCTATTTCAAAGAAAATTGATGTACCAAAAATTAATAAAGTGAATAAAAGAAATCGTTAGATCCGAAACAATCAAGATATAGAAAGATAACAAGAAATAGATCATAGAATGTTGTATATTTTATTGATCAGATGAACTGTATTACAAAATATGTCTTTACAAGCTTATGAAAAACGTTAGTTCTAACTATCTAACAAATTATCTATTTATACATGAAATAGAAATGCTAAAGTTACAGTACAAAAATGACAAGCATTTTCAGAACTACTTCTGAACTTCTTCAGAACTGCTTCAGAAGTGTCTTCAGAACTTCCTTCAGAACTTCTTCAGAAGTATCTTCAGAATCTTCAGAACTTCTGAAGTCGCCACTTCAGAAGTTATGCCTTAGGCTTTTATCTGCTTGTCTTCTGAGTTCTGAGTCTTTCTTTCTTCAGATCTTTCTTACTCTTCAGAACCCAGTACCTTTTGAAGCTATAATAGTATCTCTATCAATCTTCCCCTTATTTTCAAAAGTTCAGATCATAATTCCAAAAATTCAGAATTTGTCTAACATCCTTCAAAATTAGACTTGTGTATTCTAACAAAGATTCTGCGATTCTAATCATCTCCTTTGCAAGCTTCTCCCAATCTTCATCATTCAGATTCTTTTGTCTTCTGTTTTGTCTGTTAACCAAACGATCTCTGATAGCCATTAGAGTTCCATTGCAACATTTGTGAAGTTCTTCAAATCTTACAAAAAGTAATTCTTGAAAGCACTTGCATACAAAACCTGGAGGTTGAATCACCAGAATGCTTTTCTTCAGATTTTGAATTTCAGGTAGACTTAAGTTTAGTTTACTCAGATGAACTTGTTTCTTATTCAGCACATATGCAACTTGAAAATCAGTCTTTGCAACCTAGATAAGTTCTCTATACAAACCATCTCTAAGAACTGGAAATGATTTTCTGAACTTTGTAATTGAATCATGAAACGGATAATGACTCCTGTATACTCTGAGCATATCTCTTAGGTAAACATTCTGAAAGTCAAGTTCTGAAAAAGTAGATATCTCACCATTTCTTCTTTCCACAGTAAAAAATGCACAACTATAGTTTTTTCTTGTCTTTAATTCTGCATTAATCACTTTGATGACATGACTTTCTTTTCTTGCTTCATTAACAGGAATCCTTAGCTTTCTAATGATATCAGAATACCATTGTTTCCATCCAAAGGATTTGTTAATCCAGCAATCAATATAATTAAACTTCTGTTCATGTTCCATGAACATTTCTGGATGAAAATATTCAAGAAACATGGTAAATGCACTTTCTTTAATCCTTTGTTCTTGTAGTTGTTCCTCTTAAGAAATTTGCTTTATAGGAACCAACTCTTCAAAAACATTTTCAGAAATTTTCTCTTTTTCTTTTTCCTTTTCCTTTGGACTTGCTTCTGAACTTTCAAAATTCAGAGTGAACTTCTGAATTTCTTCCATGTCTTGCTTCTTTGTATGAATCTTGAAATCATAAGCATCACTTAGCAAATAGTCAGCTCCTCTGACTTTGTTTACCTTCTTGTGACCAGCAAGATAACTCTTTCTTATAAATTCTCTGAAATTTATTCTTTCTTTGATCAAATAGATTATCTCTTCTTTGATATCAGATTCTTCAATAAAATCTGTCATATAGTTCAGAAGCCATTTGAGAGTGGATGTAGAATACTTTGGAATATCAGATGCAATTAACGTCTTAGTGACTCCTTCCACAAAGTATATAAAACCAATGTCTGGATTAGTGAATAACCTTTTCAGCCCTGATCTTTCAATATAAACAGGCTCTAACAGGTTTACTTTGTTTAGTCTGTATTCTAAAGACAACTGAAAGTCATGCTTAATGAGATTTCTTATATAAATTCCCAGGATTCTTCTAATCTCTGATACTAGTTCAGATTCACCTTTGTTAACACAAAAAGACAAAGTTGCCAGCTTATCTTGTAGTCTTAGCTTGTACATATCAAACTAAGTAAACTCACATAAAGTACCATCTATTCTTTCTGCTCCAAATCTGCCTATAAACAAACCATCTTCAAGACTTTGATAAGCATTTGATCTTCTTTATTAAAGTTGAATAATGGAAGCTCTGAACACCATGATTCTGAATATAGTTTCTCACTTGAGAAATATGATCTTCAGACCATTCATCATTCAGAAAATCTTCCAACGTTGCAAATTTCATACTTCTCCTGTACATAAAACAATTAATGTCTTCAGGAAATTCCAAGCTACTCTCTCCAGGAATGAACACATTTTCCTTTTCAAAAACTTGATCCAAAACAGGTTCCTCAAGTACTGGAAGATCTATTGCAGGAATAACAATACAAGGTCTGAACCTTACTTCAAATTTTTCTAAGAAGACAATAAGAATTTCATCTACAATTTCAATTCCTCCCATATGATTCAGATCAAACTCTATTTCAAATCTCTCATCTGGTTGATTCAGAAAGTCTTCAAAAATTGACAATCTGTTATCCAAAAATCTACACTCCAGATTTCTTGGATTGTTCAAAAATAAATGAACCCAACAGAATTTTCTCAATAAACCCCACAATTCTTCAGAAATATCACTATGAACCTCATTCAGAATTTGTTGCGGCTTCCAGATTACTAAATCTCTTACTTCATTAACTTCTGAGATTTCTTCCATATTAACTTCAGATTCTTCTTCAAACATGATCACATCTGAAAGATCACTTGGTTCGCCAATTACATCTTCAAATGCAAGATATTCTCTTAGCATTTCTTCATTGGAATCTGGAATTACATCTGTTTTATCTGAACTTAAGTTTCCTTCAGAATCAAAAGACAGTTTTTCTATTTCATAACCTTCATCAATCAATTCTTCAAATCAAGAATATCTTCTATTGCTTCTGAAACTCTATTTGAACCTTCACCTATATTCTGAGCTTCTTCATAAGCTTTCTCAGAAGATTGACCTTGAGAATTTTCAACATTTGCAGTTTCAGATACTTACTGTCTTTTCTCCCCCTCTTGATTATCAGGACCCTGATCATCAAGATTCCTTTTGGAAGTATCTACCTGAGGTCTACACTCCAAAGGAGATAATCTGATATTCAATGCTGTCTGAGAAGTCTGAATAGCTGATAATTGATTCAAAATTTGATTAATGTCATCTTTAGTAGCAAATTCAGAAGTATGAGACTGAGAGCTTGAAGAAGAAGGCTGAGATGCTTTAAGAGACGATATAGAAGAAATTACTTCAGAGAAAGCATTCAGCATCTTTAAAAGAATTAAGATCATTTGAAGTAGAGACTTGAAAATCATTCAATTTAGTCATCATTGACACCTCCTGTTTGTCCAACCTATCCTCCAATACCTTGTTTGATTTGTCCGTCAATTCCTTTAATTCCTTCTAAATCTTTTCAAATTCAGAAGTACAAAAATCCTTGAATTCTAAAAATTTAGAAGATGTGGGTAAATTGCCAAGACCAACAAATGGTCTTGTTTGCAGTCCTTCAGAAGAAGGCTGGCCTGTAGATGCCACAGCATCATGAATCATAAAAGACTCTGTGAATGGAGCTTTAGTGATGTTCACTCCACCGGGGCTTCCAACTAATCCTTGATACCCAATCTAAGGAATATTTATAGTTGTTGAGCCAGTGTGACACAAACTTTGCTTATTTACATCTAAAAGATGTGTGCTGGTGTGAAGAAATTCCACATGAAGTGGTTCTTGAGGCTCAAGGTTGAGTGAACTCTCAGACTCTATGTGCTCAAAACAATGAAGGGGGGACATATGTCCTTCTTTTTCAACAAAAGGATCCTCCAAATGGGGTCCTAATGTTATATGAGCTGCTTTCCCCAATTGTGTTAATGAAACACCCTTCTGTTGAGGGATGGGTGAGTGGCTGGGTGGGTTAACAAGTGTTGCCATGGGCTCACTAGCCTTTTCAATATTATCCACCAAAGAATGTGGAGTAATAGATGATGTGGGTGCCCAGCTAGTAACATCTGGTTCACAAGTTCCTTTATTTTTTACTTGTGTTCTCCCCTCATCAGTTCTTTTTCTCACCCTTCTACCCAAACTCTCATTTACATTTTTCCTCTTCAGACTTTGAGGTTGTTCTCCCCCTTGAACAGCCTCCCCACTCTTCTTAGATAGTTAAGACTCCTTAGCATGCTCACCACTCTTGTGGGAATCAAGGGAAGAGACTACTGGTTTTGGTAGTCCCATTTATTCATAATACTCATTCACAATCCTATTTTCTGAATTTACAATTGTAAGTAAGTAAGCAGGTAATGGAATGACATTTGGAAATTTTAATTTTGCATTTGGTAGACGAAAACTATCCATGGTAAAGATAGGAACATGTACCTCATGTGCAAGATCAGGAATAACAGGAACAGCCTTCATTGCACCTTTGATAAATGTCTGAAAGAAACGTTGGAATGGGATGTAGTTGTATGTGGATTTCTTCAGAACAGCAGTCTTCAGGTCTTCAAATATTAATGAAGCATAGTCATAGTGTTTGTTGAATATCACTCCATGAAATATAATCCTTCCATTTGTAGATGCTTGGTCTAAACTAGAACTTTTTCCAGAGAGACAAGTGTTTAAGATAGAGAATAGGCAATACCAGATTGGGGGTAGACACTTCCTTCTGAATGAACTTAAGGCATTTAGTTGTTCAGAATATCCCAAGCTCAAAAAATTTGAAATCATCTCAGAAGATGATGGAATTGGATCATATGAAGTTTTCCCGAGAATTTCATCTTCTTTTGGAAGAAAATGGATATTTCTGACATCTTCCACAGAAACAGATACCCTGTAGCCATGAATATATGAGGAAATATCATCTGCAGCTTCATCGACCTCAGCATAATACCACCATTGCTGCAAGTAAGATGTAGGGACTGAAAATTTCCTTGAGAGCAAAGCACGAAGTGGGTGTTTCTTCAGAATTTCGATCAAAATCATTTGATCATCAGCAAAATCTGTCCATTTAAAGTTCAGGGCACAGTTATTCCTTTTGATATCGAGCAATTTTTCTTCAGGGACATACAATTTGGACAGAGCAGGTTCATCACTGCTCTCAGCACGAGATTGAGATTCACTTTCACCAGCATTTGATTCAGAAACCACCTCAATAGGCTTGATTTGAGTTTCCCCAATATTAGCAGAACTAGGGTTAGGGTTAGGTTTAGGGTTAGGAATTGGATTCGAAGGTCCGGCTTCACCAATAGCAGTTGTGGCTGTGTCTTGTACTACTTGATCATCATTCAAAGGAATCTCCATTGATCCAATCACTATTTTCTGAGGCACAATTTTGAACGATGCATCACTGGATGAGCCATTTTCGTTTCTGAAACTTGAAGAAGCAGAGATCATCACATTCGAAGTCGACATCACTGGAAATGAACAAGAAGATTTTGAAGGAATAAGCACAGAGAGGTTTTGGAGGGAAAAATCACTAGAAAATGAAGAAGAAGATGATTCCATCGATTTTATATGATTGAATAAGCGTAGATGGACACGTGGCCAGAAATGAAACGAGATTAGAAGAGTAATCATCATTAATTTGGACCAATGAACGGTTTAATCAACGTGGGGCAAGGGTTGTCCAATGAAACTAAAACACGTGGCACACGCTTAAAATCAACAACGGGAAGTAAAGTTCTGAGAAAAAGTTCAAAAACTTCAGAAGAAATTCAGAACTTCTGAGAAAGATTCAGAAGTCGAAATGAAGACATTCAGAAATACTTCAGAACTGGCACGGAAAGATGTTAGACTATCTACCTTATTAAAGATTTCATTTGGAATAGCCATAGTAAGAAGAGTTAATGCCCTTTTGTCAATTTTTGCTTGAGCTTTCTCAGCAGTACTGTATATACCTGGGCTTTTCTTGATTCTTGATGCAGGTATTTCAGGAGTGGATTCAGTTCTTGGAACTGCAGGGATTTCCACATAGACCTCCAGAGGGCCATTTATGATTGATTGCATTAAAGCTTCATCGATATTGTCCAAGAATTGAACCATCCTGATTCGCCATTGATGATATTCACCTAAAAACAAAGTTGGTGGTTTGGTTTCTGATCCAATGAAGACGATTTCTTTCGACATCTTTGATTTGAAAAAGATCGAGAATTCACCCGAATTTGAATCTTGAATTTTTCGATCAAGAACACAACAAGAACTGTCAGATCTGACAAGTTCTTCTCTAACCTTCAAGAACAGATGAATTGGCTCTGATACCAATTGTTAGATCCCAAACAATCAAGATATAGAAAGATAACAATAAATAGATCACAGAATGTTGTATATTGTATTGATCAGATGAACTGTATTACAAAATATGTCTTTAAAAGCTTATGAAAAACGTTTGTTCTAACTATCTAACAAACTATCTATTTATACATGAAATAGAAATGCTAAAGTTACAGTACAAAAATGACAAGCATGTTCAGAACTACTTCTGAACTTCTTCAGAACTGCTTCAGAAGTGTCTTCAGAACCTTCTTCAGAAGTATCTTCAGAACTTCTGAAGTCGCCACTTCAGAAGTTATGCCTTAGGCTTTTATCTGCTTGTCTTCTGAGTTCTGAGTCTTTCTTTCTTCAGATCTTTCTTACTCTTCAGAACCCAGTACCTTTTGAAGCTATAATAGTATCTCTATCAGAAATTTTGTTGACAAATCAAAGAGTATTGATTCTTGTACTTATACTGCTTTCTTAAATATTCTGAAGAATCATATTCACTGTATTAATTGTGGTCATCATAATTTTCATCTGAACTCCAAATCAAACAAGAAAAATCTTGAGAAATCTATTCAGAACTTTTCAACTAAATTGGCAAATAAGTACAAAATTAAAAAGAAATATAAAAATAGTTCAAAAAATGATAAATCCAAAAGTTCTGAACAAACTTCTGACTTTCAAAAATTCAAGTCAAAGTTCAGAACTTCAAAATTTCTGACTAATCTCACAGGACCCATTCTTAAATGGGTACCTAAATCTCAATAGTCATCTTTTGCAGTTATGTCATGTGTGGGTCTTAGATTCTGGATGTTCAAGACACATGACACCTTTCAAAGAACTTCTAATTGACTATCATGAAAGATATGGAGGAACATTTAGCTTTGGAAATAATGCAAAAGGCTATGTGAGAGGATATGGAACTTTTTCCAAAGGAGATGTCAAAGTGTAGATCCCAGAAATAGTAAGCACAATGATGTAATAACGAACGTGAGTAAAGCAATAAGAACAAAGTGATTTTAGAAAATTTCCGTAGTCATGTATCTCACTTTGATATCGATTACAATGAAAGAGTAATCTGATTTTAGCTCTATGTTAATCGACATATTTAATGATCCCCTTGACTCCTATTTATATTGAATGGTCTAAGCTAATTAAGGAAGGAAAGAGTTTAAGGAATTATAAACTTCCTTTTACAGTTAAAGCATATTCTTTCCTTATTTTGTCACAACTAAAATAATAGACCTAACAATCTCCCCCTTTGTGGCAAAATGAGTCTTTACTTTTTCAGTTTGAACATGCCTTCAAATCTTCTCAACGTTTGACGAAACATAATCCTTTCATCAATTAATCTTATAGCTTCTAAGAGAGAATTTCTTCTGGTTGAGCTCATCCTTGTTATCTTCTTCTTATCAGTAGCAATCTCCGAAGCTAGTCTGTTTCGAATTCCCCATAATGTTCCATCAGAATATGCAGCAACTTCATCAAACCTTATAAATCTATTTTCGCCTTTCATGTGGATCCATACAACTCCATGTGCTGGGTATGACAGAACAGTTGTAACATCATACTTATCCAACTCAGGAATTGTTTGATTAGGCTTGGCGATATGAATATTCTTTTGTTTTCTTTCAATTCCTCGTTGCAAATCATGAAGATAGCTATATCTGAGTTCTTTTTTAATGTGACGCACCACCGCTCTTAGTGCTCTTTGTTCATCCGAATTTTTTCGCTTCTTGTCTCTTAAGTCGTGATACAACGTTTCAAAATCCAAGATATCAAGGTTAGAAAATCAGCTTCGGAAAAAGAATATACTTTACCATCTTCTCTTCGGACTTTGAAGGTTGGATACTCGACTTGAAAGACTCTATCAGAACCAATCTGCATAATCCCAATTATCCGGTGTCGTGAAATTACATCGGAAGGCTTTAGAGCTCTCATTTTCAAGATGTGCACGTATTCCTTAACTTGACCTTGATCCATCTCCCTCACTAAATTAATGTGCGCCAAGTCTTCAGGTTTCTTATTCTTTCTGAATATCCGTTCCATTGTTTCTTCAAGATATGGCACCCGGATTTGTTGATTCACCCATTTAGACTTGCGCTAAGTCAACATTCTTTGCCACCGAATTTGATGAGGTAACAGTCTTCGTTCTTTTTGATCTCTTGAAGTGTAGTTCTTTATTGCGTGGTTCATGTTCACATAGTCTTGCTCTTGGAGAACCGGTTCATATAGGTCTTTAAACCAGTGCTTCATAGAGTTCATCAAGTTTTGAACATCAACTGTTGCTTCATTTGATTCCGGTTACCACACATGACCGATCTGCACAAAATCAGGCAGATTTAGGTACCCATTTGTAAATGGGTCCTTCGGGGTTAGTTGACTTTGAACCTTTGGGTACCCACTTGAAGTGGGACTTAAGATCGTTAGTCATGGTCTTTTTAGGAACCCATTTATAAACAGGTGTATGAGAAAAAGAATTCTGATGAAAATTATAAGAATTATGCATGTTCGGAAAATAATCACAATCATAATCAAAAGAACTTAAGCGCACAAAGTCATTCACACCGCAATTTGAGCAACAAATTTGATTACGAGAAAATTTAATTAAATGTCGAAAGGAACGAATAGTATATGGAAATTGAAATTGACGATTAGTTCTTCTACATATTGCGAGATGAAGACTTTGGAGTGCTTTTGCCTTTTTCAACCCAAACTTGTTTGGTCTTTAAAGTATGTGTTAGGTTTAATATTTTATTGTGTCAAAATAAGGAATGGATATGCTTTAATGTAAAAGGAAGTTTATAATTCCTTAAACTCTTTTCTTCTTTAATTAGATTAAACCTTTCAATATAAATAGGAGTCTAGGTTTTCATTATGTTTTGGTCGATTACCTAATAGCCGATTTTCTGATATTATCATTCTTTGTAATCGATAACTTTCAATCAAAAGATATACGACTACGTAAGTTCATTCAAATCATCTTTGTCGTATTACTTTCTTATTTAACGTTTGCTTTATCATTGTGCTTTACAAACTAGGATCTACAAGTGGTATCGGAGCCTACCATCTGAGCTTTTACGAGTTTCTGAGGTTATCCACGAAACAGAAGGTAACTTTTTCGATTTCTGCGATTTTTGTTGTTCCTTGAATTTTTGTCGAGTCCCTCACATTCATGCTTTACCCGACAAAACTTCAAACTGCTTTTTATTGACTCACTCATATCTGTTAATTTTTTTATCAATCTTTATATCTGTTTGTGTGTGTCTTTCGATTATTTCTTCTGAGTTTTTCTCGATTTAATCATATATTGCAAAATTTTTATCGAGTCCCAGTACTGTTCTTTGAATTTTTATCAATTCACTAACGAATTCTTGAATTTTTATCGACTCTCATATAAATTTTTTTAATTTGTTTAATTAAAGTTATTCTGGTTTATATTATTTACTTTCGAATCTCTTTATATAGGAGAACTCAGGAACTAGTGACTTCTGCAGCTTTTCTTACTAATGAATTCCCTAGTAAATTCATAAACTCTAGTAATATTTATATTTTTGTAATTGAACGAATAAGAAACTTGAGAACCTAGACATTCTTGTCCATAAAAAGACTTGTTCTTTTTAGTCAAGAACCCTTTGTTCTTGTTTTCTGGTTTATCAATCACAGAAAACTCAGATTAAAAGTTCTTTATATTTTAGTCGAGTCCTGTTGAATCGAGGAAAATTGTTCATTGAACCTTCTGCATTCGATATATCTTTATCTAAACGTATCTAATCGAGATAACCAGGGTTATCAATCGATAAAAATCTGTTTATCGATTCAATTTTCTCTAAGCAAGTTCATCGATTCTCTTTCACTCGATAACAATTTTTATCGAGCCACCTTCACACGATAATAAATTTTATCGAAGCATCTTTCAAACGACAATAATTTTTATCGAGCATCTTTCACTCGACAATAATTTTTATCGAGCATCTTTCACTCGACAACAATTTTTATCGAGCATCTTTCACTCGACAACAAGTTTTATCGAGCATCTTTCACTCGATAACAATTTTTATCGAGCATCTTTCACTCGATAACAATTTTTTTTTTGTCAATCGATAAAAACCTACTGTTTCACGACACTACTCAGAAATTTCTAAAAACTCACCGATCGAGGTCATCTAGTAAGTACAATGACTACCCGTGAAGCCATGGCAATTGGTTCAGACACCAAACCACCTATTCTCTTTCCGGGCGAATACTCTCAATGGAAGGATAGATTCCTTGACTTTATTGAACGTCGTGACTATGCCGATGAGATCATGCGTTCAATCAAAGAAGGTCCTCCTCCAACTTTCTATCAGGACTTTCCGGCTATGGCAAACGATACTCCTCCCGTGGCCGCACGAAGGGAAGCAAAATTAAAGAATGCATGGGATGCAAACTAGAAGAGAATAATGAGAGGTGACCAATTAGCACGATCTTATCTACTGATGAGCCTCCCAAATGACATCTATATGAGCATCGATAGCCACAAGAAAATGGCTAAAGAAATGTGGGAGGTAATAAAAAAATTCATGCTTGGAACCAAAATTGGTACACAACTTAAGATCACTAAGTGCATATCCCAATATGAAGAGTTCAAGGCCAAAGACAGAGAAAGTCTTACGAACACTTATACCCGTTTTGTTCAATTGATAAACGAGCTAAGCAAGAATGAAATTCGTAAGACTAAGATCGAGAATAACGTCAAATTCGTTAGCAATCTTCAACCGGAGTGGCGCCGGTTTGCTAATCAAATCAAACACAACAAATATCTTGCTGAACTCGATCTGCATGAAGTATATGAAACTCTTCAGCAAGACGAAGAGGAGGTACTTGAAGTAATGGGGTTGAACTCCAAGAAGAACCCGGATCCAATAGCGTTAGTGGCAAAAGAATCTTCTTCAATTTCTCAAGAAATGTTTCCTGAATTAGAATAAGAGGACTTTGATTATGATCCTGAAATTGCCAAACTTCAACAACAGTTGGCCTTCCTTACGAGATCTTTTCAACAAAAGTTTTCACGTCGCTCGAATCCCAATCAACAAAGGTATGCATCGGGATCTAAAAACTATGAGTGAAAGGCCTTGTTTGAACCTAAGCCAAGAAGAGAAGAACCGCGCTCAACTCCCAAACCCGAAGACAAGTTCAAAGGTGAGATGAGCCTATGCTATAACTGCGGAAAATCCGGCCACTACGCACGAGAGTGCAAGAAGCCGATAGTCCAAGATTCCAACTACTTCACATACAAATTAATGTTGGCAAAGCAAAGAGAGGCCGACAAAAGTTCTTTTAGCCGAAGATAAACAATGGGTCTATCAAAATCACAATGATGATATGGAAAAGGATACCCAAGCACATTTCAGTCTGATGGCTTATTCCGATGACAATCCTTCACACGCTTCCGACTAGACGCCCGAGGTAAGCCCATCTGACTATGATGCTTTTGTATCTCATATGAATGATCTGATGTACAAATTAAATGAATTACAATCTAAGTTGAAAACCGAGAAACTCTTGGTTTCTAACCTAGAAGCACGCCTTGAAATAATCATAATCAACTGCTTCTTATTTAAACCGAACTTGTAACTTCTAAGAGTATAGCTCATAATCTTGAGACGGAGAAAATGATTTTTGAAGAAGAAAATAATTTATTAAAACAAAAAAATTCTGATCTCACACTTCAACTTAACAAATCTAAGGGTGAGACTGCAGAATTTTCAGCCAAGTTTGACTTTGTTAGTTTTCAAAGACAAGACCTCTTAGAAAAACTCAAAGATTTGGAATTAAAACTGTACAAAATTGCTCAAACTGAACATACAATTCACTTAAATGCTCCGAAAGATTTAAGTTCTAAAGCCGGGTTAGGATTTAATAACCCGAACCATTTAGAAAAGACAATCTATTATACTCCGACAATTTATAAGTTTGAATATCTGAACCTTGGTTCGGATTATCAAATTCAATTTATGAAGTCGGATCCTGATGTCGAAGAAAGAGAAGATTGGAAGAGACAAAACAAAGATTTTTATCAAATTCCTTTCTGCTATCCTCAAATAGTAGAAGAGGAATCTTCAAAAGAATCTCTTCCAAAGGACTACTTTCCATCCTATTCTTCCGAGGAACTTCAAAATACAATTCCTAAATGTAAACCCTACATTCCCACTCTATTTTTGGAAAAGAAAATTATTCAACTTGAAAAGGTGGTGGAATTTGAGCGTTCTCTGGCGGAAAAGGAAAAGGAATCATTTTTAACAAAAATACAACAACTTGAAAACGAGACTTTACAATTCACCAAAAATCATGAAAATGATACTATTTCAAATATCTCCACATGTAAAGCGCTCGTAAGCAATTATTTAGATGATTGCGAAGAGTTGTTTATACGTGATCGAAATTACATTCCCCCAAAACAAAAATGTTCCTTTTCCTACGACCAAATCAATGATGAATTAGATGCCCTTTCTAATCACTCTTCACTTGAATTGGACGAGTGTTTAAAAGACATGTGTGCTGATTTTGACTTCAATCCTGTACTTCCAAATCACACAGAGTTTTTAGACAAAGGCAAACAACCAATGGAGTCGGTTTCTCTTCCGGAGAAACCAACGGAGTGTTCCACAAGTCAAAATCACAACACTCCCAAACAAACAAACTCCACTCATTTTTAAAAAAATCATACTAACCGTGTCCCTCTTAATGTTTCAGCGGTTGATATTCTAGAAACCAAACAAGTTTGGGTCAAAAAGGGCAAGAATACAACAAAGTCATCCTCCCGCAAAGAAGACGATTTTTCTCATTCTAATGTCAAAAGAAACAACAATCGTTTTAGATTTCCTTATAAAATTCATTCATTTCGACATTTAATTAAATTTTCTAGTAGTCAACTTTGTTGTTCCAATTGCGGTGTGAATGATTTTGTGCGCATTGATTATGATTATGGTTATTTTCCTAGCATGCAAAATTCATATAATTCTCATCATAACTTTTATCAATCATCACCTATTTATAAATGGGTTCCCAAACAACACATGACTAACACCACTAAGTCTCACTTCAAGTTGGTACCCAAAGGTGCAAGGTCAACTAACCCCAATGGACCCATTTACAAATGGGTACCTAAATCTGTCTAATTTTGTGCAAGATCGGTCATGTGTGGTTCTTAGACTCTAGTTGCTCCAAACACATGACCGGACAAAAGGAGCTGCCTGCCAATTACACTGAAAAGAAGGCCGGATTTGTTAAATTTGGCAACAACCATTTGGCACCAATCAAAGGATATGGTGATATCATCCATAACAACATCACCATCTCTGACGTTTCATACGTTCAAGGCCTGAGTCACAACTTATTGAGCATTGGAAAATTCTGCGACAAACAACTTGAAGTCAATTTCCGACCCGAAAGATGCTATGTGCGCACATTTGATGGCAAAGTGTTATTAGCCGGCACGCGCAAGTCCAATATTTACACCATCAATCTTTCCCAAGTGACCGTACCATCAAGCGTTTGTCTGCTCTCAAACGTATCCAATCCGAAGACGTGGTTATGGCATCGACGTCTATCTCACTTGAACTTCAAAAACATTAATCGCCTCTCCATTCAAGAACTAGTCGCCGGTCTTCCCGCCATTAAATTCGTCACATCACATCTATGCGACACATGCAAGATGGGAATGAAGAAGGTCTCTCACAAACCCAAAGTGGTTTATAACACAACTCGACCTCTTCAACTCATTCATATGGACTTGTGTGGCCCGATGCGGACTCAAAGTATACATGGAAAGAAGTACGTTCTAGTGATGGTGGATGATTTCTCTCGCTTCACATGGGTGAAATTCCTTCACTCCAAGGATGAAACTCCCGACACCATCATCTCATTTCTCTAAGCCATTCAAGTCAAACTAGAACTTACTGCTCAAACCATCCGCATCGACAATGGAACCGAATTCAAAAATCGTACCCATGACGGTTATCTCGATTCCGTTGGTATAACCCACACGTTTTCTGCAGCTAGAACTCCGCAACAAAATGGTGTGGTCGAACGCCAAAATCGTACTCTAGTTGAAGCGGCTCGCACTATGCTCACTTTCTCCAAGCTTCCCCTCTATCTTTGGAACGAAGCTATCAATACTGTGTGCTACACACAAAACCGGTCTATCATCAACAAGCGCTTCAACAAGACACCGTATCATTTGCTCTACGATCGGATTCCCTCCATCCATCATCTTCGAACCTTTGGCATTCGCTGCTTCGTTCTTAATGAAAAAGAAGATCGTGGAAAACTCAAGCCAAAGGCCGATGAAGCTTATTTTCTCGGCTACTCTCCTAATGCTTCAGCATATCGGGTCTACATGAAACACACACGTGCGTCACTGAAAACGTCAACGTTCAATTTGATCCTAAAGCCGAAATGGCTCCTCAACACGACAGTTCTGGACCCGCTCTAACTGGTATATTAGCTTCCGATCACATCCGTTCGGAACCTGTCCCAAACCCCAATCAACCTTCAACGTCCAAATCCAATTTGTCAAATCTGGATGACCTATTCGAGTACTTCTACTCAGATTACTCTGGATCTTCCACTGATACTTTCATTCAGATTCCCCCACCTACCTTGGAGATTGCCGAGACCACTGAACTTTCCGGCCCGCAAATTACCACGAAAACTGTCTCCACTGCTGCAACTCCAAGCACATCTACATCTACTCCTCCCACTCCAATGGATGCTCCTCTCGTTTGATGTGAATTCAAAAGGAAATACATGGGTGTCAAATCTGACTTGGAGAACAAGCATTGAGCAAGGTGAAAAACCTAAGATTAGGTTTCTTAGAGAACAAGCAATGAAAACCCTAGATCTATAATCTAGGTTAGAATTCGATTTCCAATAAATTTCTACTTTATCTCTTTAATACTTTAATTTAGTTTTTGCCCAAGGTTTTGGAATTCACTTGAATTCGTTTTACTTGGTTTGGCTTTAGGAATTAAGTTTATTTTTTTCCTAGTTTACATTGTTTCCTTATTTATAGATATCTCTTAGGTTTCCTTATTTTCGCATTGTTTCCTTATTTACTAGGTTGCCTTATTTTCTATTTCCTTATTATCCATTATAAATAGGATCAATCATGTAATATCAATATTCATTGAATGAAAATTTCGTTTTATTAGATATTTCTTGTGCATCAAGCATAAGTTTTATTCTTCTTTTCTTTACTTCAATTACTGGATTGTTTTGAAGTTTAGAGTTGTCAAACACCTTAGTTTCTAGATTGATCTAAGTGTTTGGGATTCAAAGTACACGTTTCTGGATTGATCGTGTAGGGTTGAAATATCGGTTCGTTTTGAAGCTTAAGGTGCAAGAAAACATCAAGATCTGATCTTTATCTCAAAGTTCTTCAATTCTTCTCAAAGTTTTCACTTAAGAGAGGCTGAAATCCACATCAATTTGGTATCAGAGCACGGTTAGCTGTTTTCTTGGTTATTCAATTAAAGCATGTTTCCAAGGTTTGTTACTTTCTTGATTTTCTTAATTTTCTTGATTAATTTATCAAGAAATTTCTGTGTGGTGCTGTGATTGCGGTTTTGTTGTGTTTCTTGGGCTGGAAGCAGCCTAGCTATCATGCCTACCACGGACGAGTTGTTGGTTAAAGTTCTTGAGCATATGAAGTTGCAAGACAAAAAGCTGGAAAAACTCGAGTTACTAGAATCTTCTATGGGAAGGCAAGATTTACGTATGAATGCTATGTATGATGAATTCCAGAAAAAGCCTGATCCGAGTTCTACCCACTTTGTTCTTAATAAATCTGAAGACGAAAATTCAAGTGATGAAGATTCCTCTGTTAAATCAACCCCATCTAAAACAAAGAGTCATAAAGACAAAATTGATGATCGGGGCATAAAGTTGGATGATTTTACAGGCTTAGGAAGTCCTGATGTGTATCTTCAATGGGAACGGCAAGTAGAGAAGATTGGTGACTATAAGGGTCTTAATGACAAACTACAATTTAAGATTGCATATATTCGTTTGACAAAGAACGCTGGTTTATGGTTTGAGAATCTTAAAGCTTGTAGGGCTAGAACTCAAAAGGAGAAGATCAAACTTGGACGGTTTTGAAAAAGAAGCTACGCAGCAAATACCTCCTGGATGACTATGAACAAACACAATATTTGAAACTCACAACTTTGAATCAAGAAGCCATGAGTGTAGCTGAATATGTGGCTGAATTTTATAATTTATGCTTAGTTTGTGATTTAGAAAAAGAAACTATGAAGATTGCAAGATTCATTCGTGGTTTAAATCGCCCTATTGCTAAAAGGGTTGAACTTAGTCCATATAGCACGTTTAATGATGTGTGCAAACTAGCAGCAAAGATTGAGTCTCATATGCATGAAGAAAAATCAAAATCTAGTTTTCAAGGCTTCGGTTCGAGGAATTCTGAAGGATTTGGTTCATTCAATGCTTCTCAAAACTCTCCACAAACGTCTTATAAATATCAATCATCAAAGTTTCCGCAAGAGAAAGATGATTCATCGTTCAAGGATAAACGCGTGGAAAGAGAAAAGGTTTTAATTTCAAAAGAGGGGTTTGAAAATCAGAGAAAGTGCTTCAAGTGTCAAGGGAAGGGACATATGGCTAGTGAATGTCCTTCTCGAAGAACTCTTACAATGAAACAATACATGGAATGGGAAGAAGAAGATAAGCACATAGAATTTATGCCCGAATGTGAGCAAGTTCAAGAAGATGAAGAAGAAGAAGAAGAGGATGCCTATGCGGAGAATGATGCAAATCTCATTGTTGTTCGTAGAGTATTACATTCAGAATGCCCACCTAATGTTGATCAAAGGGAGAACTTGTTTCATACCCGATGCAAAGTTGGAAACAACACTTGCAACATGATAATTGATAGCGGTTCTTGTACTAATGTTGCATCAGTTGATATGGTGAATAAACTTCAGCTACCTACACGTGATCATGTTAAACCTTACATGCTGAATTGGCTTGATGATTCAAAAGGTTTAAATGTGAAGAAGCAAGATTTGGTAAATTTCTCGATTGGAAACTACACGGAAGAATTATGGTGCGATGTGATTCCTATGAGTGCATGTCATCTCTTACTTGGGAGACCATGGCAGTTTGATAGGAAGGTGATTCATGAAGGTGACACGAATGTTTATTCTGTTAAGGTTGGTAATAAATGCATTAAGGTTCAACCGTTATCGCCCAACGAGTACTATGCTAATGTTCGTAAATCAAAGAATACGACTAGTTTGTTTTTGTCAGCTAAGGATTTCGAGAAAGAGATAGAAGAAAGTGGTGGTATGGTTTACGCGTTGGTAGTGAAACAGGTGACTCCAAATCAGCCTCAACATGACCCACTCCTTGACGATTTGTTGGGTGAATTTAGCGATGTGTTTCCGGATGAACTACCTATAGGATTTCCTCCTTTAAGAGGAATTGAGCATGCCATTGATCTTATACCTGGTGCTCCATTACCCAATAAACCTGCTTATAGATGTAATCCCGAGGCTTCAAAAGAGCTCCAGAGGCAGATTGAAGATTTGATGGAAAAGGGTTATGTTAGAGAGAGTATAAGCCCTTGTCCGGTTCCAGCTTTATTAGTTCCAAAGAAAGACGGGACATGGAGGATGTGTATCGATTCTAGGGCGGTGAACAATATTACTATCAAATATCATTTTCCCATGCCTAGATTGGAGGATATGTTTGATGAATTACATGGTGGCAAATTTTTTTCCAAAATTGATCTTCGGAGGGGATATCATCAAATGCGGATTCGTGAAGGTGATGAATGGAAAACTTCTTTCAAAACCAAACAAGGCTTGTATGAGTTGAAGGTAATGCCTTTTGGTCTATGTAATGCCCCTTGCTCGTTTATAAGACTCATGAATGAGGTACTTGAAACATATGAAGATAATGCTTATAAAATAGACTTGCCAAGTGATTTTGGAAGTGTTAGTGCTAAATTCAATGTGGGTGATCTATCTCCTTATTGGATAATGCGAATTTGAGGGCAAATTCTTCTGAAGAGGGGGAGAATGATGTGAATTCAAAAGGAAATACATGGGTGTCAAATCTGACTTGGAGAACAAGCATTAAGCAAGGTGAAAAACCTAAGATTAGGTTTCTTGGAGAACAAGCAATGAAAACCCTAGATCTATAATCTAGGTTAGAATTTGATTCCAATCAATTTCTACTTTATCTCTTTAATACTTTAATTTAGTTTTTGCCCCAAGGTTTTGGAATTCACTTGAATTCGTTTTACTTGCTTTGGCTTTAGGATGTTTTATTAAGTTTATTTCTTTCCTAGTTTACATTGTTTCCTTATTTATAGATATCTCTTAGGTTTCCTTATTTTCGCATTGTTTCCTTATTTACTAGGTTTCCTTATTTTCTATTTCCTTATTATCCATTATAAATAGGATCAATCATGTAATATCAATATTCATTGAATGAAAATTTCATTTTATTAGATATTTCTTGTGCATCAAGCATAAGTTTTATTCTTCTTTTCTTTACTTCCATTACTGGATTGTTTTGAAGTTTAGAGTTGTCAAACACCTTAGTTTCTGGATTGATCTAAGTGTTTGGGATTCAAAGTACACGTTTCTGGATTGATTGTGTGGGGTTGAAATATCGGTTCGTTTTGAAGCTTAAGGTGCAAGAAAACATCAAGATCTGATCTTTATCCCAAAGTTCTTCAATTCTCCTCAAAGTTTTCACTTAAAAGAGGCTGAAATCTACATCATCGTTCCACCTGAACCTCAACCGGCTGCTCAACCTAGTCCTGCGGAACCGACATCCTCTTCCCCACCATCCTCTTCGGCCACTAAGGATGTCACAAGTGCTACAAGATCCTCTGTCGTGGCTCCAACCTTGGAATCCCTTCAAGATCTTCTGTTAGGCTCATATGAAGATGATACCCCGGATCCAAATGCATTTCAACCGCTTCCTCATACAACCATATGGACCCCTTCTCATCCCGTTGATCAGATTATTGGCGATCTAACCAAACCAGTCACTACACAAGCCGCCTCGGCCAACGATTGTATGTTCTCTTCGTTCTTAAGCAAGATTGAACTCACATCCATTCACGAAGCAATGAATGATCCTGATTGGATTGTGGCGATGCAAGAGGAACTTAATCAATTTGAAAGATTGAAAGTTTGGCGCCTTGTTCCCCGTCCTCGAAACAAAACCATTATCGACACATAATGGATATTCAAGAACAAGCAAGATGAAGATGGAGTCGTCATACGCAACAAAGCTAGACTTGTCGCAACGGGATACCGCCAACAAGAAGGGATTGACTATGACCAAACATTTGCACCCATAGCCCGCAGTGAAGAAATTCGAATGTTCTTGGCATACGCGGCACACAAGAACTTTGTGGTTTTCCAAATGGACGTCAAAACGGCCTTCTTAAACAGTGTTCTGCGCGAAGAAGTCTATGTCTCTCAACCCGACAGGTTTGTTGACTCCTCCAAACCCGATCATTTCTACATTCTGGACAAGGCTCTCTATGGCTTAAACCAATCCCCGCGCGCATGGTACGATAGCCTGTCTGCCTATTTGGTGAAAAATGGATACTCCAAAGGTAAAATCGATCCAAATCTTTTCATTAAAAAGAAGAAAGGTGACATTATGCTCATTCAAGTCTACGTGGATGACATCATTTTCGGTTCGACTAACCCTCAACAATGCAAGGAGTTCTCTGAACTCATGATTGCAAAATTTAACATGAGCATGATGGGAATGATGAATTTTTTCCTTGGTCTTCAAATAAAATAATTTTCTACGGGAATATTCATCAACCAATCGAAATACATCTCGGACATGTTGAGCAAATACAACATGACGTCATGTTCACTGATTGGTACTCCCATGTCTCCGGGTTCAAAACTACACGCTGATCCCTTGGGAAAAGTAGTGGACTCTAAAAAATACCGGGGCATGGTTGGTTCCCTAATGTTTCTTACGGCTAGTCGTCTGGACATAATGTTTGCCACATGCCTATGCGCAAGATATCAAGCATCTCCTAAGGAATCACACCTGAGTGCTATCAAACGTAATTTCCGGTATTTAAAAGGTACACCTAATCTTGGCCTATGGTATCCCAAGGATACGGGTTTCGAGCTAACTGCCTTTTCAGATTCGGATCACGCCGGATGCATGCTCGATCGCAAAAGCACATCGGGCCACATTCAATTCCTTAGAGATAAACTGGTAAGTTGGTCCTCCAAGAAGCAAGCTTGCGTCTCCACCTCTACCGCGGAAGCCGAGTACATCGCCGCCGCAAGCTGTTGCTCTCAAGTACTTTGGATGCGCACCCAACTCAGAGACTATGGATTCTGGTTCGATAAGATTCCCATCTACTGCGATTCCAAAAGCGCCATCGCCATCTCAAGCAACCCTGTTCAACACACGAAGACAAAGAACATCGACGTTCGATATCATTTCATCAAAGATCACGTCGAAAGAGGTACAATTGAATTATATTTTGTAAACACAGAACTATGTTTACGAAGGCATTGGATGAGAAACACTTTCAGTTCCTAGTATCCAAGTTGGGAATGCTCAATCTTAAAACCTGATTCTCACTAATCATTCTGTTTCAAAAAGGCTCAAAACGTCTATCCATGGGTTATGCACATTCACCTTACACGTCAATCTGCATCACTCTTGGATTCTCTTTTTCTGATTTTTGAACTTTTCTTACATTTCCGTATTTTCAAAATTACATCCATTTTTTTCTGTCTGCTTCGTTCTGCGTATCACTAGGGTTCAACTTTCGAGGGGGAGCAACAAGGTACGTCTTTTACTTATTCACGTTTGTAGGGGGAGCACAAAATTTTATGCACGTGTTAAGGGGGAGTCTTATTCTTTATTCTTCATCTTTTTCAATTCAAAAAAAAATCAAGTGAGGTTCTCGGCCCCTAAGGGCCCGACAACAGTGGATTGTCGACCTCACTTGGCTCGACAACCTCCCCAATCGACATCTCGATAACGGGAATTTTTCCTCGGTCCAATCACCATATGCCACGTGTCATCACCCGATGACCACTATTTAAAAAAATCGGGCCCCACTCTCACAGAACCTTTTCCCACAAGTTTTAAATTTCCCTCTTTCTCTCTGAAAAACCCTTCAACTTCTTGGCCATCAAAGATCAGAATCTCAAAACTTCGAGTTTTTCAGATCTGAAAGCATAACCAGGTTCGTATTTCTCCCCTGAACATCTTTAATTCTTGCACTTACTGTTTTTACCCATTGCATGATATCTTAAATCGACTTGAACAGTTCGGTTTTTCATAAAACCCTTGGGTTTCCGAGTTTGACTGTTCATCAGTCGATTGTGTGGCCTTTTAGTATGTTTTAGACCTAGATGCTTAATTAAAATTGTTCACTATCACAAATCGCACCTAGACATAGGATATTTCTTAGTTTTTGGGCCATTTTTTTGCAACTGAGCACCTAGACCTGTCACTGAACTGCTATGAATTTTTATCGAGTCCTTCTCGTGATACTTACTGTTTTATCGACCCATGTTCGATAGATAAGAACACCTTCATTATGACTAAGTGTTTTTATCGAGCCCCTAGGACTCGATAACATTTGTTATCGACCCCCATAGGATCGATGAAAATCACTAAGTCTTTTCATCGAACCTTTAGAACTCGATAACATTTGTTATCGACTCCCATAGGATCGATGAAAATCACTAAGTCTTTTCATCGAACCCTTAGAACTCGATAACATTTGTTATCGACTCTTAATGAATCGATGAAAATCAAAAAGTTTTTCTATCGAGTCCTTTTGATTCAATAACTTGTTCTTAACCCTTCAAAGTGTTTTCATCGAGTGCTTAAGGCTCGATAACATGCTATTCAACTGTTCAAATGCTTTCATCGAGTCAATTAGACTCGATAACATGATTTAAGGATTTTAATCGAGTCTCAATGGATCGATAACCTGTGTTTCCCGATTCCCAATGACTTCACATCTATCTTACAGATACACAGGTTTGTTCTTTCAATTTTTTTTACAAGTCTTGTTGTCGCCCTTGCTAACTCGATAGACTATTGTTCTCGATCCCATTGCACTCGATAATATTTGTTATCGGCCCAATGGGACTCGACAATAAGACTTAGCAATTTTTTTCCCACTTCACAAACTGACTGTTCATCTATTTGACTAACTGTCTTATTTAGTACACATGGCAGCCATGAATGATCCAAACCTCTCTGATGATGAACACCCGATGCCTTCCAAACGTTCAACAGAACCCAGCATCAACGCGGTTAACCGGGAAAAAATCTTGATGCCTAAAGCACATCTTCGGAAGATCAAACCGAACAATCACCGCCTAGATTTTGGCATCATAATAGAACACCAAGTCATCATCGAGATCCTTCAACGCCATCCGCTTCGATATGCCTTCGCATTGGACTATCGGGTACCACTTTTCTATCTCCAGCAATTTTGGTATACGTTGACATACCTTCCGGACGACGGTGATCACCACTTTACTGCCCAAATTGATGACTATGTCACCCGTTTAACTCCATCCCGGATTTGACACATCCTCCGCCTCCCGGTCGCCATAGCCGAACACCCGTACGAGGCCTTTGCAACCGGCCAACAGCTGTGTGCCGACATCCTAGCCCTTGGGTACGACTCCTCCGAACCCTTCACAAGCCCCGACCAGTTCAAACGGATGTACCTGCCACAGATCTGGTTTATGCTATTCACCATCGTCAATTGATGTCTGACTAGCAAGCACACTGGCATGGACAAGGCCAGCACTGCGGTCCTACCTATATTTCATGGCATCACTTTCAACCGTCATTATGACTACGTGATGCTCATCTGGACGGATTTTGTGGAGCTAGTAGAAGACAAGTCCAACTACCACGATCGTGCCTTCGTACCGTTCCAACGGTTTCTTCAACTATTTATCCATGCCATGCTGTCTTCCAAACCTGCCATCCCTAGACGCACCGGATCACCATTAGGACCGACCAACTCCCTGAAGTTTCTCCGGTTCAACGATCACCAGTTTAACTTCATCATGCCAATCCCTGAAGCTTTTCTAGCCTATGCTGATCAGACTGCACCGAGTGTGATAGCTTATAGGGAGAGACTCGGCTTAATGGCTCAACCAATCCATGAGGAACATCTTGTGCAGGAAGAGGGTCCTAGAATAGATGAGCAGGTTCAGTATCATGGGGATCCTGAACAGGGTGATGAGCGTATAGTGAGGGGAAACGACGAGGGCGGTGCACCTGATCAGCCAATCCCAACAACTGTTGCCCCATCCATCCCAATACCACCACCCACTAACCCACGAGCTGCTTCTACTTCCAGATCTACTTCGTGTGTCAAAATGCTTGTTAGCCGTAACTGTGTTCGCCCCCGACCTTCATCGTCTGATGAAGATGAATCTGATTCTCAACCCCTATCCCGCCGTCAGCGAACTGCTACTATCGAAGAACAAGCTCTAAGTCGCATTGGTCCATAACCAACCCTATCCGATTCTACATCGAACGCCGACGACCAACCAGATGCAACGACTGATGAACCTGATGAGCAAAATGAGCCCTTTGACTTTGAAACCGATCAAGCATCTGCCTCACTGTCCGACATATTCACCGAGCCCTATACTGGAGAGATAAGGAGAGAGGAGGGAGTACTAGTCGAAAAAGAAAGTGTGAGCGTGAGCGATGGGAAGAGAAAAACTATAGAGAGCGCGAGACCAGATTCCCTCATCCAGGTAACCGCGTCTACTAGCCCTACTCATTCGTTGGGTAAGACTAGTGAACAAGACGCTATGGACCTAGCAGCGCAAATGCACGCCCCCCTAGCCACTCTAAAGGCTCCCAACAGCCAACAGTTTCAACTATACTTGTGAGTCTAGCACCTTATCTAGCTCCCCTCCATTCGGGAGGCACAACTATTGAAACAATAGGCAGTAGCACAGCTGCTTCGACTTCGATTGTATGCACGTTGAGTCTAGAGCCCACTAGGGATCACGAGTCTATAAACACTGAGTGCCTCCGTGGCCCAGTCGGGACTCCCATAGTGATTTCCATTCCGGACATTCCACGAGGATTGGGAGGAAATCCTACCAGTGCTACAACTATGCCAACACTGAACGTAGGTCATATAGTTGATTCAACTATATTATCAACGGGTAATCTAAGTGATCCCGTTGTTTCCCAAACAGGTACCGCGACTCCCACATTCACCACCTCCCCCCCCCCGAGTCTGAATCAATCATCACTGCACCCTTACAGAAGGCAAAAGACTCCCTAGCTCCTCATGCTGCTCTAATGACAGCCGAGAGGGAAGCCTTCGTAAGAGAAATTCGTGAAGCCGCCCGCATGAAGCAACCGGTTCCCCCACAAACAAGCTCCTCAGGCTCAAGTTCCAGATCCCACCATGAAGATTGGCCTCCATCCCCACATCGATATGAGTACAATAACGACGAACTCATGTCGATGTTATACGCAAACTTGCTAGCCGAAACCACTACATCCGGTCAACCGGAAGATTCACTTATGGGTCTTCTAAGACGAAATCTGGAAATCCCCACCGTCACTCGCCATGAGTTTGACGTCTTCCGAGCCGACATCGAGCGACAGCTAAGCAACCTAAAGATTGTTCCACAACACCAAACTGATGATATTCTGGGTGCTATCACTGCTCTACGCACCGAGATTCAACAGTCTTGCCGCCTGGCAGTATCTGTGCCTACTTCTCGACCTCACCAAGACGACCCGGGCTCCGCTCCAACTCGTCCTGAGGGGGAGACACGCCGGGCCTCAAGATCACAAGCCCGAACAGCCGCTGCTACATCTTCAAGACCATCTACTCAATCAACTCAACATCGACAGCGCGCACCAACAACTCAAGAAGCCGATATGCCAACGGTTGAAAAGCCTGCGGCCGATATCGAATTCGAGAGTACAGCTGAACCTGCTGCACCAGAACCAAGTGAAGAACAAGTCGACGTTCAAGGTCTACGAAACTCAGTGAGAAACTGGTTTAGAGATCCCTATGAACCAGTCCTTCAAGAACAAGACTACGTGAACCTAAATCATACGGTAAGGAATTATTCTTTGGGGGATCAAAATGAACCAAGACTGTTACCTCATCAAATTCGGTGGCAAAGGATGCTGACAGAAAGCAGGTCAAAATGGGTAAATCAGCAAATACGTGTGCCATACCTTGAAGAAACAATGGAAAAGATCTTCAGAAAGGATAAGAGGACTGAAGATTTAGCACACATTCATCTAGTGATGGAAATGGACCCAGCTCAAGTCAAAGAGTATGTTCATATCCTAAAGATGAGAGCGAAAAATCCGGCTGAAGTAATTTCAAGACACAGAATAGTGGGGATTCTGAAGATCGATACGGACAGAGTATTTCAGGTCGAATATCCTACATTTAAATTCCAGAGAAAAGATGGTAAGACGTATTCCTTCTCTGAAGCAGATTTTGCAAGGCTAGATATCATGGACTTCGAGACCTTATACAATGAATTAAGAGAAAAGAAGAACAGAAATGAGCACGAGCAAAGGGCACTAAGAGAGGTGGTTAGGCATATACAGAAGGAATTGAGGTATAGCTACCTTCACGACTTACAGCGTGGGGTAGAAAGCGAACAAAAGAAGATCTACATTTCAAAACCTGACCAGTCTATTCCTGTAAAGGGCGACATTGATGTTACAACTGTCCTCACCTATCCAGCTTATGGAGTTGTCTGGATGCATGTGAAAGGAGAAAAACGGTTTCTCAGGTTTAGTGGAGTGGCTGCTTACTCAGATGGAACATTATGGGGAATCCGTAACAGACTTGCATCAGAATTGGCGAATGATAGGAAAAGTACTACACGGATGAGCAACATGCGACGAAATTCTCTACTAGAAGTTGTAAGATTAATCGACGAAAGAATCCTTTATCGACAGACTCTTAGAAGAATCGAAGGCATGTTCGAGCTCAAGAAGTGAAGACTCATTTTGCCACAAGGGGGAGATTGTTAGGTTTAATATTTTATTGTGTCAAAATAAGGAATGGATATGCTTTAATGTAAAAGGAAGTTTATAATTTCTTAAACTCTTTCCTGCTTTAGTTAGATTAAACCTTTCAATATAAATAGGAGTCTAGGTTTTCTTTATGTTTTGGTCGATTACCTAATAGCCGATTTTCTGATATTATCATTACTTGTAATCGATAACTTTCAATCAAGAGATATACGACTACGTAAGTTCATTCAAATCATCTTTGTCGTATTACTTTATTATTTAACGTTTGCTTTATCATTGTGCTTTACAAACTGGGATCTACAGTATGAACATCTGAAACATCAATAGGACGCTTGTTAGTACTTTTTGGAAGAAATTTATTTTGAGTTGTTTGGTGAACCGGAGAATAAATCGGTTGACTTGTGGAACACTCATTTGGATCTTTCGGAGGTTAAACTGATTCAATTGGCCTTTTGCCTTTGTCCAAAAATTTCGTATGAGTTGGAAGAGTAGGATTGAAGTGAAAGTCAGCATTTAATTCTTTTAAACATTCGTTGTCGTCAAGTAAAGAAGGATTAGAAGCAAGGTCATCTAAGTCATCATCTATTTGGTCGAGAGAAGGGGAATATTGTTGTTTAGGAGGAATATAGTTTGTATCAAGTTTAAACAACTCTTCACAATCATCTAAATAATTACTAACGAAGGCTTTACATGAAGAAATATTGGAAATTGAATCATTTTCGTGGTTTTTGTGTATTTGTAAAGCCTCATTCTCAAGTTTTTGAATTTTTGAAAGTAATGCCTCTTTTTCCTTTTCCGATGAAGAACGTTCAAGTTCCAACACGTTTTCAAGTGGAACGATTTTCTTTTCTAAGAATAGTGTGGGCATGTAGAGTTTACATTCAGGAATTCTATTTTGAAGTTCTTCGTCAGAATATGAGGGAAAATAGTCATTTGGAAGAGTTGTTTTTGAAGATAGCAAAAAGGAATTTGATGAAAATTCTTGTTTTGATGAAAATTCTTGTTTTGACTTCATACAAGGAATTTTGTAATCTGGAGCAAGGTTCAGATATTCGAATTTATATATAGTCGGAGTATCATAGATGGCCTTTTCTAGATGTTTTGGATTGTCAAATCCTAATCAAGCTTTTGAACTTAACTCTTT
This sequence comes from Silybum marianum, assembly GCA_036898165.1. NCBI lineage: Eukaryota > Viridiplantae > Streptophyta > Magnoliopsida > Asterales > Asteraceae > Silybum > Silybum marianum. The sequence continues at coordinate 26,125,290 of CM072533.1, read as the reverse complement.
TGGAATGTTTAAGTGAATTGTGTGCTTAGTTTGTCCAATTTTATACAGCTTTAGTTCCAAATCTTTGAGTTTTTCCAAAAGGTCTTTTCTTTGAAAACTTACAAATTCGTATTTTGATGAAAAATCTTCGGTCTCCTTGTTAGATTTGTTAAGTTGAAATGTGAGATCCGAGATTTGTTGTTTTAACCGAATGTTTTCATCTTGAAAAGCAGTTTTCTCCATTTGACGATTGTGTGCAATACTTTGTGATGTTGCAAGTTCGGCTTGGTAAATTAGCAATTGATTATGATTATTTTCTAAGCGTGCTTCTAAGTTGGAAACCAAGAGTTTCTCGGTTTTTAACTAAGATTGTAATTCTTTTAATTTAAGCATCTTATCATTCATTTGAGAAACGAAAGCGTCATAGTCAGAATGGCTTACCTCGGGTGTGAAGTCGGAAGCGTTTGAAGTGGAATCATCAGAATATGCCATCAGACTGAAGTGTGCTTGGACATCGTGTTCCTCATCATCATCATCATCAGTGCCTTGGTTGAGCCATTGTTCATCTTCGGCCATAAGAACTTTGTTGGCCTCCTTTTGTTTCGCCAACATCAACTTGTATGTGAAGTAGTTTGAATCTTTCACGACTGGCTTTTTGCATTCACGGGCATAGTGACCGGTCTTTCCGCAGTTGTAGCATAAACTCTTCTCACCCTTGAATTTATCTTCCGGTTTAGCTGGCGGACGTTGCTCTCTTGATTTTGCTTCAAACATATTCTTTCGCTCATAATTCTTGTTGCCCGAAGCATACCGTTGTTGATTTGGGTTAGAGCGACGGGAAAACTTTTGTTGAATGTCTCTTGTGAGGAACGCCAACTGTTGTTGGAATTGAGCAATATCCGGATCATAATCAAAGTCTTCATCATCCAGTTCGGAAATAGCCTCTTGAGGAGAGTTATGAGAAGTGGCGGGGCTAGCTTTTGCAACTAGAGCTATGGGATCAGAAGACTTTTTGATCTTTTGGTTGGCTTCCATGGCTTCGAGCACTTCTTCTTCATCTTGAAGGAGGGTTTCATAAACTTCATGAAGATCGAGATCAGCAAGGTATTTGTTGTGTTTAATTTGATTGGCAAATCGACGCCATTCAGGTAGTAAGTTTCTTACAAACTTTCCGTTGTTCTCGATTTTGTTTTACGAATCTCATTCTTGCTTAGTTCATTTACTAAGTGCACGAACCGGGAGTAGGTGACCGAGAGTTTTTCACCTTCTTTGGCTTTGAAGTCCTCATACTGAGAGATGCAATTTGTGATTTTGACCTGGGTCCCGATTTTTGTGCCAAGCATGAATTTATCTATTTCTTCCCACATGGCTTTGGCATTTCGTTTATGATTGTCGATACTGATATAGATATCATTCGGGATGCTCATGAATAGATATGATCTAGCAAGTTGATCTCCTCTCATGATTCTCTTTTCGTTTTCATCATATGCAGATTTAGGTTTGACGTCTTGTCGGGCCGGGAGGGGAGGTTCTGCATTTGGGTTGGCCGGAAGAGTATGATAAAAAACCGGAGGAGGACCTTCATTGATTGACCGCATGATTTCATCGGTGAAATCATGACGTTCAATAAAGTCAAGGAAGCGGTCTTTCCATTGAGAATATTCTCGGGGAAACAGAATAGGCGGTTTTGTATCTGAACCAATTGCCATTGCTTCGCGAGTGGTCATTGTACTTTTGTTTTGAAGATCTCGATCAATGAGTTTTTGGTAATTTTCTGAGGTGTTGTATGAAACAGACAGGTTTTCTCGATTGACAAAGAATCGATAAGAAAGTTTTTTCGGGTGATGAATGATCGATAAAAAAATTTATCGAGTGGTATAGATTTGATAAGAGGTTTTCTCGGGTAAAGGGGACTCGATAAAAATTCTTAAAGAAGAATTTTTGACTCGATAAACAGGAAGTTATCAATCACAAGGAATCGATAACTAAGTTTTCTCGATTTAAACAGAATCTTTTGGCTTGACAGAAACCTAATCGAGAAGATTATATCGATACCAGAGGACTCGATAAATAGATCTTGTCGATTAGGAAGGTCTCGATAAAAAATCAAAACTACTTAATCTGAATTCACTTTAACCGATAAACCAGAAACTAAAAAAAATAGGGTTGTTGAATAAAAAGAACACGTCTTTTTATGGACAAGAATATAAAAGTTTTCGAGTTTCTTATTTGTTCAGTTAAAATAAAAAATCAAAATTACTAGAGTTTATGGTTATTACTAGATAGTTCTTTAGAAAGAAAAGCTTCAAGAGTCACTAGTTCCTGAGTTTTCTTATGTAAAGAATTTCAAAAGTAATTAAAATAAACTAGAATAATTTTTAATTCAAAACAGATTAAATAATTTTGACAGAAAATCAAGATTAACACAGTATGAATCGACAAGAATCTATGTGACAGAATCCTGAATCGAGGGAAAACAAATTTAAACAGAATATAAGTTATATCGGGTATACTGAACTCGATAAATATTCAAACGAGGATCGAGAAAAAACACATGAGACGTTTTATCGGGTGAAACATTGTTTAATATGATTCGAGCAAACTTCAAGAAAGCAGTAATCGAGGATGTACCTTCTGTTTCGTGAAAAACTTCAGAAAACCGGAAAAGAACTCTGATCGTCTGCTCTGATACCACTTGTAGATCCCAGAAACAGTAAGCACAATGATGTAATAACGAACGTGAGTAAAGCAATAAGAACAAAGTGATTTTAGAGAATTTCCGTAGTCATGTATCTCACTTTGATATCGAGTACAATGAAAGAATAATCTGATTTTAGGTCTATGTTAATCGACATATTTAATGATCCCCTTGACTCCTATTTATATTGAAAGGTATAAGCTAATTAAGGAAGGAAATAGTTTAACAAATTATAAACTTCCTTTTACAATTAAAGCATATCATTCCCTTATTTTGTCACAACTAAAATAATAGACCTAACACAAAGTAATGAAGGTTTTTTATGTGGAAGGTCTAAAATATAACCTCTTCAGTATAAGTCAATTTTGTGACAAGTATTGGAAGGTAAATTTTGATATAGATTATTGTAATGTTCTGAGTTGAACAAACAAAAATGAGTTAACTGCTTACAGAGATGGAGATATCTGTACTGCTACTTTCACAGCAGATGGTCAATTACAAGGAGTTTGTTATATTTGCACAACTATGAAGAACGATAGTTGGCTTTGGCACAGAAGAATGTCACATCTAAACTACAAAGAAATTTCTGAATTTGAAAGACACGACTCTGTAAGAGGACTACCAAAGATCGGATTTGACAAGAATTGCTTGTGTTCTTCTTGTGAACTAGGGAAGATTGAAAGATGCTCCCATCCTCTGAAAATGCTATCTTCATGCAAAGCTCCACTTGAAATGCTACATATGGATTTGTTTGGACCAATGAAGACTCAAAGCATGGGGGGAAAGAAGTATATTCTTGTCATTGTAGATGAATATTCAAGATATACTTGGGTTGAATTTCTTAGACTCAAATCTGATACTTCTGAAAGGCTCATACCTTTTCTAAAGAAAATTCAAGTTCTCCTTCAACTACCAATTCAAAAGATAAGAAGTGATAATGGCACAAAATTTACAAATTCTACAATTCAGAACTTTTTGGAATTTGTTGGTATTTCACATAATTTTTCCGTTGCCAGAACTCGTCAACAGAATGGTGTTGTTGAAAGGAAAAATAGAACTTTGGTAGAAGCTGCAAGGACCATGCTTGCATATTCTGAACTTCCTTTATCTCTGTGGGCAAAAGCAATTGCAACTGCATGTTTTACTCAGTACAGGACAATTCTAAATAGAAAACTACTTAAAACTCCTTATGAAATTATTAAACAAAGAAAACCCTCTCTTGATTTCTTTAAAATCTTTGGTAGCATGTGTTTTCTTCTGAATAATACTCAGCATCAAAGACAAATTTGCACCTAAAGGTGTAGTTGGTATCTTTGTTGGCTACTCTCAATGATCCATGGCTTACAGAGTACTCATCAAAGGAACTCAAAGGATCATTGAGACAACAAACGTTAGATTTCATGAGCCAACAATGACTTCTGAACAAGACAGTTCAGAACTCAAGCTTAACCAAGTTTCTGAAGTTTTGGATTCAGAAAACAACAAGACAAATCATACTTCTGAATCTCAAACTTTACTTAAAACAAATTTAGATACTTTATGCCAAGATTTATTTGATATTTCTGTGAATGTTTCTGCAGATTATCAAAATCCTTCTTTAATTAGAAGTATTCCAGATCAAGAATCTACAGAACCATCAATATCAAATATTTCTGGACCACCAATCTCCACCTCAAATTCAGAACTTCCTACCTCTGAACCTGTACAAGTTATGTCAAAAACAGTTCAAATCATTTCTGAAACTGTTATCCTATTTTTGAACCTACACATATGAAGAAGTGTGGTATGACAACCAGAAGGATTTGTAAGCAAAGAGTTTCCAGATCATGTTTACATTCTAGACATAGCGTAATATGGACTTAAACAAGCACCAAGAGCATGGTATGACACTCTCACAACTTTTCTTCTGAATTCCAAGTTCAAAAGAGGTACTGTTGATACAACTTTATTTCTAAAAAAGGAAGGTGATGATATGATATTAATACTAATATATGTAGATGCTATTATATTTGCGTCTACTAATCCAAAATTTTGTAGAAATTTTGAGAAAATTATGCAAACTGAATTTGAAATGAGTATGATTGGAGAGTTAACATTTTTCTTGGTCTTCAAGTTAAACAACTCCCCACTGGCATATTCATTAATCAATCTAAGTATGTTTCTGACTTAATTAAGAAGTTTGACATGTCTGACTGTTCTAGTATTCAAACTCCAATGGCCACTGCAACAAAATTAGATCCTGATTTAAGCAGAAAATCTGTTGATCAGAAAAAGTATAGAGGCATTATTGAATCTTTACTTTACTTAATAGCTAGTAGACCAGATATAATTTTTGCTACATGTATTTGTGCTAGATATCAAGCTAATCCTAAGGAATCTCATCTTCTTGCTGCTAAAAAATTCTTAGATATCTCAAAGGTTCTCCTTCATTGGGACTTTGGTATCCAAAGGATTCTGGTTTTGAGCTAGCACCTTTCACAGATGCAGATCATGGTGGTTGCAAACTAGACATAAAAAGTACATCTGGATCATGTCAATTTTTAGGTTATAGACTTGTGAGTTGGTCTTCAAAGAAGCAAAATTGTGTTTCAATTTCTACTGCGGAGGCTGAATATGTTGCTGCTGCAATTTGTTGCTCACAAGTTATTTGGATGCAAACACAGCTAAAAGACTATGGCGACACATTCAAAAAGATCCATTTGTATTGTGATTCAAAGAGTGTCATAGCAATTACTGCAAACCCTGTTCAACATTCAAAGACTAAGCACATTGATGTAAGATATCATTTTATCAAAGATCATGTTGAAAAAGATAATATTGAAATGTTTTTTGTTTAGACTGATTATCAATTGGCTGATTTATTTACCAAAGCACTTAATGAAAAACGTTTTAATTTCTTGGTAAGTACATTGGGCATGATGAATATGTCTGTGTAAGTTTTAAGCATCAATTCAAAATTACAAATTATGTTCTGAATCTAGTTCATCAAATTTCTGAGAAATCCTAACTTCAGAATTTCTGTAGTTATGTTTTCAGAACTCTTTATTTCAAGATTCAGAAACATAATTTTTTATTAATTTCCAATAATTGATTGTCTTATCATACTTGCTTTTTTTTCATTTCTCTATTTTTTTATCTCTAACAACTTTGATGCTTGGCATGATTTAAGGGGGAGAATCATAATTATTGTTGATTCAAAGGGGAGTCATACTCAATTTCAAGTACTCAGTACTCCCTTCTCACGTTTAAGATATAAAATGGTGAATAACACATTGTACTTTACAAACCTGCGGAATATGGACAAACTTCTGAAGATAAAATTTTCATTTTGTTCAAACCTACTTCTGAATCATTCAAATGTTTTAGATTATTCAGAAGTTTGTAGATTTAAATTCTTTTCTGGATTTTAATTGTTAAAAGTCAAGTTCTGAACTTATTTCGAAAGTTCTGAAGTGTTTCTGAATTCTTTCATTCAGACTTATGAACTTCTTCTCAGATGTTCTGAATTTTTTCTGAAGTTTTTGAACTTATTCTCAAAACTTCTCATCCCGTTATAAAGACTAAATCGTGTGCCACGTGTTTTAATTTCATTCGTCAATCCTTAAGCACGTCGATTAAACAGTTCAGTTATCAGAATAAATGATGATTACTACTCTAATCACCATTACTTTCGGCCACGTGTCCATCCACGATTATCCAGACATTTATAATTCATGAATTCATCTTCGTCTTCACTCTTTAGCAATTTTACCCTCGGAAATCTCTCTGTGTTCATTGATCTTCAGTCAAATTCAAACTTTTCCTCATTTTCAACTATGTCAACTTCGAATGTGCAATCTGCAAAATCCCGTTTCAGCGACAGTAATGGATCGTCCAGTGATGATCATTCAGAATTGTTCCTAAGAAGATCATGGTTGTATCAATGGAAATCAGTCTCGAAGATGAACAAATCCTGAAGGACACTGCTACTACTGTGATTTCTGAAGCTGGTCCATCAAACCCAAACCCTAACCCGCGAACTGATAAAATTGGGGAAACTCAAATTGAGCCTATTGAAGTGGCTTCTGAATCAAATGTTGATGTTGCTGACTCTCATTCTCGTGCCCAAAGCAGTGATGGTCCTGATTTGTCCAAGTTATATGTCCCTGCAGAGAAATTACTTGACATCAAGAAGAATAACTACACCCTGAACTTTAAGTCTGATGATTTCAATGATGATCAAATGATTTTGATTGAAATTCTGAAAATGATTTCAATGATGATCAAATGATTTTGATTTCGATCCTTGCTATCCAGGAAATTTTTGGTACCTACTTCATATCTGCAACAATGGTGGTTTCACGCTGAAATAGATGAAGAAGCAGATGATATTTCCTCCAATGTACATGGCTACAGAGTTTGTATTTTTGTTGAAGATGTTAGAAACATTCATTTTCTTCCAAAGGCTGATGAAGTTGTTTTTTCATATGATCCGATTCCATCATCTTTTGAAATGATTTCAGATTTTATGAAGCTGGGTTATTCTGAACATTTAAATGTTCCAAGTTCTTTCAGAAGGAAGTGTTTACCCCCAATTTGGTATTGTCTATTCACCATCTTGAACACTTGCCTGTCTGGAAAAAGTTCAAGTCTGGATCAAGCATCAACAAATGGCAGAATCATTTTTCATGGAGTGGCATTCAACAAACATTATGATTATGCTTCACTCATCTTTGAAGAACTCAAATCTGCAGTTTTGAAGAAGTCTACTTACAACTATATTCCATTTCAGAGATTTTTTCAAACTTTCATCAAAGGTGCAATGAAAGTTGTTAAAGCCATCCCTGTCTTAGCACATGAGGTACATGTTCCCCTTTCTCTATGGATAATCTAAGGCCACCAAGTGCAACGTTACAGTTTCCAAATGCACTACCACTCCCAAATTTTTAACTTGCATATGTAAAACCAACAAATAGATTTTTAAATAAGTATTATGAATCAATGGGACTACCAAAACTAGTAGTCTCTTCCCCTGATTCCAACCAAAGTGGTGAGCATTGTGAGGTGTCTAGAATTCCTAGGCAGAGTGGGGAGTTTGTTCAAGGGGGAGAACAACCTCATGGTGTGAAGAGGAAAAATGTAAATGAGAGGTTGGGTAGAAGAGTGAGAAAAATAACTGAAGAGGGGAGAACACAAGTAAAAGATAAAGAAACTTGTGAACCAACCGTTCTAAGCCAGGCACCCACATCATCTATTGCTCCACATTCTTTGGTGGGCAATATTGAAAAAGTCAGTGAGCCCATGACAAATCTTGTTAACCCCTCCAGCCACTCACCCATCTCTTAACAGAAGGGTGTTTTACTAACATATATGGGGCAAACAGCTAATCTACCATTAGGTTCCCATTTGGAAGAACCTATTGTTGAAACAAAAGGATATATGTCCCCCCTACATAGTCTTGAGCACATTGAGTCTGAGAGTCCACTCAACATTGTGCCTTCTGAACCACTAAATGTAGATTTCATTCACACAAGCACACATCTTTTAGATGTACAAATGCAAGGTGTTTGTGACATTGCTACAACAACCATAGATATACCTACTGTTGGATATCAAGGATTGGTTGGAAGTCCTGGTGGAGTGAACATCACTAAAGCTCCATTTAAAGAATCATATGTGATTCATGATGTTGTGACATCTACAAGCCAACCTTTTTCTGAAGGACTGAAAACAAGACCATCTGTTGGTCTTGGACCTTTTCCCACATCTTCTGAATTCTCAGAATTCAAAGATTTCTGTACTTCTAAATTTGAAAAGATTCAGAAGGACATTAAGGAATTGACGAATAATTCTCAAAAGGTGATGGAGGATAGGTTGGATAAGCAGGAGGAAACAATGGTGAACAAATTGCATAACTTTCAGTCAACAACTTCAAATGATCTTCAATCTTTCAAACAAGCAATTCTGAATGCTTTTTCTGAAGTTATTTCTAATGTTTCTTCTCTGAAGACTTCTATGCCTTCTACTTCATTTACTCAGCCAGATTCTTCAAATTTTGCAACAAAGGACGATATTACTCAAATTCTTAATCAGCTTTCTTCAATACAGAGTTCTCAATCTTCTCTAAATGATAGGCTTTCTGCTTTAGAATGCAGGCCTCAAGCAGATACTTCTAAAAGGAGTCTTGATGATCAGGATCCTGATAATCAAGAGGGGGAGAAAAGACAGAGAGTATCTGAAAATGTTGAGATACAACAAAATCAGTCTTTTGATAAATCTTCTGAACAAATTCAGAATGTTGGTGAAAAAGTTAGCAGAATTTCTGAAGCTATTGAAGATATATTACATTCTGAAACAGAAGATCAAGAGGCTGAACATGTAACTTCTGAAGAAGGATATGAGACTGAAAAGGTGTCTCATGATTCAGAAAAGAATATAAGCTCAGAAGATACAGATGTGATTCCAGATTCAAATGAAGAGATGTTGAATGAGTATTTAGCTTTTGAAGAAGCCCTTGGAGAGCCTGGTGATCTTTCAGATGTAATAGCCTTTGAAGATGATATAATCATGGAAGAAAGTATTGAAGAAGAGGTGAATGAAAACAGAGTAGTGATTATTTGGAAACCTCAGATTCTGAACAGTTTGGAAAGTGATGAAGCTTCTAAAAATCTTTGGAGATTAATATGCCAATTCTGTTGGGCTTATCTAGTTCTGAACAGTCCAAGGAATCTGGAGTGTAGATTCTTGGATGACAAATTAGCAGTTTTTAAATAGTTCATAAATCAATCATCTGAGTATTTCGACATAGAGATAGACCTATGTCATTTGCATAATATGGAAGTCTCAGATGAGATCTTGATGGCATTTTCTAAAAAGTTGGAAGTTAGATTCAGATCCTGCATCAGTATACCTTCGATCAATTTGCCTTTACTTGAAGAACGTGCCATTGATCAAGTATATGAAAAGTAGTGTATATATGATTCTTCTGAAGCCAGTCAACTCATCTTTCCTGAAGATTCTTATTGTAATCTGTATAGAAGAAGTTTAAAGCATGCAACACTTGAAGATTTTGTTAGTGATGAATGGTCTGAAGACCATACATCAAAGGTGAAGAAGTTTATTCAAGATTATGGAATTCAAGATTTGCATGATTCTACCTTAATCTTCATGTGGTGAAATTTGGAGCTGAAAGAAGGGATGGTACTCTAACAGAGTTCTCTCTATTTGATTTCTACAAGTTAAGATTACAAGACAAACTTGCAGTTCTGGCTTACTGTGTTAAAAGAGAAGATTCTAAACTTGTTTCAGAAATTAGAAGAATCTAGGGAATTTATATCAGAAATCTAGTTAAGCATGATTTTCAGTTAGCTTTGGAATTCAGATTATCCAAAGTGAATTTATTAGAGCCGGTTAGCATTGAAAGAACTGGGCTAACTAAAGTTTTCACAAATCCAGATATAGGCTTCATGTATGAAGTGGAAGAAACTTACAGAACTTTCATTGTATTTGATATACCAAAGTACTCCACTTCTACTCTGAATTGGCTTCTGAAGTATGCTGAGTGGTTTGTATTTGATTCTGATATAAAAGAGGAGATTGTTTATCTAATCAAGGAAAGAATAAATTTCAGAGAAAACATCAGAAAAAGTTATCTTGCAGGTCACAAAAAGATTAATCAAGTCAGAGGTGCTGATTATATGCTAACTAATGCTTATGACTTTCAGATTCACACCAAGAAACAAGATATGGAGGAAATCTTTAAGCTTTAGAAGATTGTTAGTTTAGAAGAAAACATTAAAGAAAAAGAGAAAGGAAAAGAAAAGGCTTCTGAACATGTTTCTGAAGAGATTGTTCCTGTTGCACAAGTTTCTGAATCTGAGCATCTGCAAAAACAAAGAATTGAAGAAAATGCTTTTACAATGTTCCTTGAATACTTTCATCCAGAGATGTTCATGGAGCTTGAACAAAAATTCATTAGGAAGATCAGAATTCCTATAAATGAAGCAAGGAAAGAAAGTCCAATTGAAAAAGTAATTACTACAGATGTAAATTCATTAAAGAATTACAAGTATGCCTACTTTACTGTGGAAAGAAAAGATGGTGAGATCTCTACATTCTCAGAAGCAGATTTTCAGAACGTACATCTGAGAGACTTACTAAGAGTCTATAGAAGTCTTTATCCCTTTCATGATTCAATTGCCAAATTCAGAAAATCATTCCCAGTTCTCAGAGATGGCCTCTACAGAGAATTTATATGGGCTGCAAAGACTGATTTCCCAGTTGCATATGTTCTGAATCAAGAAAAAGTCCATCTGAGCAGACCAAACTTCAAGTTGCCAAACATTGATAATCTAAAGAGAAGCACACTTGTTATTCAGCCTCCAGGATTTGTTTGCAAATGTTTTGAAGAACTGTTATTTGTCAGATTTGAAGAACTTCGCAAGTGCTATAATGGAACTTTGATGGCTATAAGAGATAGGCTGGTTAAAAGGCAAAACGAAAGGCAAAAGAATCTAAGTCATGAAGATTGGGAAAAATACAGAAGACTTGCTCAGGAAATTCTTAGAATAATTGAATCTATTCTTGAATATAGAAGTCTGATTCTGAATGATGTTAGACAAATTTTAAACTTCTGGAGTTATGATCTAAACTTTTGAAACTAAAGGGGAGATTGATAGATATCAGAAGTAGCTTCAAAAGAAGACTGGGTCTAAAGTGGAAGGTTCAGAACTCAGAAGACAAACGAAGAAAAGCCTAAGGCATAACTTCTGAAGTGGCTACTTCAGAAGTTTTGAAGATTCTAAAGAAGTTCTGAAGAAGTTCTGAAGATAGTTCTGAAGACACTTCTGAAGAAGTTTTGAAGAAGTTCAGAAGTAGTTCTGAACTTGTCAGTCATAGTTTTACTGTATCTTTAGCACTTCCAATTGTATATAAATAGATATGTTGTTATATCCTTAGAACTAACATTGATAGATAGAGCTTGTAAAGATATACTTTTGTAATACTCTTTCATAAACAATACGACATACAACTTCAACAATACATTTCTTGTTCTTATTCTTTAAATCTTTCTACATTCTTGATATTTGGGATCTAACAAGTGTCGTACACCTTTATGTTGGCGGGAAACAAGAGAAAAGAAGCTTGCCGGTCCTGATTTAGTACACATCACCCAGGACAAGATTCAAGTTATACGGGAAGGGATAAAAGCTGCTAAAGATCGACAGAAATCTTATGCGGATCGCCGCCGAAGAACAATCGAGTTCTCAGTAGAGGACCTAGTAATGCTGAAGGTTTCTCCTTAGCGTGGTGTACTCCGATTCAGAAAGCAGGGTAAACTTAGCCCTCGTTTCATTGGGCCATTCAAGATATTGGAATGTGTTGGAAAGCAAACATATCGGCTTGAGCTGCCGGAAGAACTAACAGGTATCCATGATGTTTTTCATGTTGGTTATCTAAGGAAATTTCTAAGTAAACACGAGGAGGTGGTTCCACTAATGGAAGTCAAGGTAGACGAGAATTGGACTTGGGAGAATAAAGAAGAAATGATGGAGAAGTACCCGACCTTGTTCGAGCAATGATGATTCCAAGGACGGAATCTTCAAAAGGAGGAGGTATTTGTAACATTCACCCTCCTAAATATTCTTAGTTAGTGATTCAAAATATGTATTATAAGTTAAAGTATGTTTTGTGTGTTAATTGTGTATAAAAAAATAGAACTTGCTAAATGCGTAGTGTACTAATGAGATATATGTTGAACTCATAGTTGGAATGCGATGTAAGACGTAAGATTGGTGTTAACACCTTACAAATGACCTAATTAGATGATGTGAAGATTCACAATACAAAATACATTGTTTAGATGGAAATTGGGTAGGTAACTAGAGTGCCTAAATGGGAAAATCTACCCAAAACTTGAACGGAAGGGCTAAATGGTGATGTAAAGGTTGGAATACCTTTGGATAAGTTAATAAAAAGTGTTACAAGTGACGAAAGTCGAAATAGTCGCGTAAATTTCATTTTATGCAAGATTTACAAAATACGTTGTTATTTCGGTAAATTACATGCACAACCCTCAACTGGTAGGTGTTTGATGAAATTTTAAGCTTTGGGAACTAATTTTGGACCTATTAGGAGATGTTGGAAGTGTCGTAAAAGTTTTTTGGGGCTCAGAGATCAGAATCAAAAAAACGACAAATTGCAAAGGAAAGCCTAACACCTACAAATATGTAACACTGCATTTGTTATAAGTGATAGATTATCTTGTTACGAACGCGTAGGAGAAAACCTCATCGAAAACGGAGTTTCGAGCGAGAAGTTATGATCTTTTTAGTGTTTGATGGTCAAATGGGTCAACCCAGTCGGATCAAACCCGACCCAAACCGGGTAATCACGACTTTAAGTGAAGAAAACTCCATTTTTACACCATTTTTACCCCATTTTACTTCTATAAACTTCTGGAGTTATGGAGGTGTGATTTCACACACATAGAAGATGATCTAACACCATTTATGAACAACAAATTGAAGGTATAAACTCTTATCTTTGTCTTGTTCATGTATTGCTTCATTTGATGGAGATTAGGGTTAGGGTTTGATGTGAAATTGTTAATATCATGGTATTTAGAGTAGATTAAGATATATATGTTATTAATTAGTAAAAAGAACGGATAAATTACAAGAATTAGTTGAACTTGTTGGATGAAAGTAAGAATGTTTGACTTTTCAAAGTCAAAGATGTCAAAATGATGATTTTGATGAAAAGAGCTTAGATTTCTGAATATTTTATGAATATTATACTATTTTATGATAAACTTATGGATTTGGTACAAAATGGTATGGAATGGAGCTTGGAATGATACAAATGCCTACTTTGAGACTTGAAAGTCAATGTGTTTACCCTGTTTTAGAAAAATTGTATAAAATTATAGAAAAAATTGTATAAGGGTCAGTCTAGAGGCATTTGAAAGGTTTGAATATCTAGTTTATTTCATCTTGAGGTACGATGATCTAATTACAACTTTAAGATGGGTAAAAAGATCACTTTGTACAGTACTGTCAAACTGAATTTTGACAGCATGTAGCTGCTGTGTTGCAAAATTCATATAAAATCAAAGAAAAATCCTAAAAATATGAGGTCAGTTCCATATGAAATAATTGAAAGTCTAATATATTTCATATTTAGAAGTCATTAGATGATTTTGAGTTTAAGAGGGGTAAAATAAGGTAGAAACAGAAAGTTGTCATGGAAAATACAAGTAAGGAGTTAACTAGTTAAGGTACTATCTTGAGTAATTGTTGTACAAAGCTCATGATACTTGTTGAGCTCACTCCAGGGATCATTTCAAACTTGTTGGTTGTATTTGGAGGATATCTCAATATGGGATAACGAAATTGTGACATAGCTTCCGAATTGACTTCCGGTTGACTACCGATAGCATTGTGAGTTAAATCTATTACTTGCTTATATACGTGATTGTGTATATGTGTGTGTTTTCCTTGTATTATACCTGAATATAAATCCTTTGGTCTTGGTTTGGCATTGAATGTTTCTTCAGTGTCGGTTCTTGTTTCTTGTGGTGTTCCGCAATGTCGGTCATTTCCCGGATCTATGAATCGTTTGTATATGTTTTATTGGCCTCTTGGAATACCATGAATACCGATACTACTTTTTGTAGTATGCCGAAAGATCGGTGTATGTCGACAACCCCGAGGAGACGAAGGACGGGTGAGACATACTGGTTTGTCGTACTCATTACCGAGTGGATAGGAGGTGGGCATGAGTACATGATTTGGCACGTACCCGTAAGGAGAAGTGAGGGCTGGTGCATTAACTCTTAATATCTTGATTATTCTCATATGGTTATGTAAGTTGTACGAGATATGGATATTTTGGATGTTTACCATGGATACGTTCAACGCACTTGGTACGAGATATATGATTCTTTTTTATTAATCGTTTATTATGCTCTTGACTTACTTGGCTTATGCTCGTATGTTGATATTCAGTCAATTAATGTTTGGTTCTTGGATTTTTGGTCGGTTTATTTGATATCTCACATGTCTCGGGTTCGGTATGCTTGTTTGGTTTTCTTTGCTTTATATTGGTTTCTGGGTTCAAATGTGAACCTATATTTGGTTGTGAACATGAGGATTAATCTCAGCCATCCATTTAAAATCAAATCAAAAAATAAAGGGGTGAAACGCGCGGTGGCATTGTCGTAAATAAGGGGAAAACTCAGGTCACGGCTTAAAGAATATTAAGCGCTTAGGGGTAAAATCGTAAATACCACCTTACGATTAAAATCAGAAACACGTCCCCGTTCTCTACCGCCTTTTCTATTTCGTCCCAAATTTCTTGCGTTCATCTTCTCCAAAAGAAAACTTTGCCCTAAAATCCATTTTCTACTGAAAATGAACAAGATTACTCTTATTCAGAAAACAAAAATGGCTTCTAGTAGCGAAGAATACAATGATATTAATCTAATTGAAGTTTTTGAAGAAGAAGGTAAAAGTTTTTCTGTTTATATAAATTTTTATTTTGAATATTTAGAATTTTTAATGTAATCGTATTGAATATTTTATTGTTAAATGATGTTCGATACTTACAAAAACTTGTATTTAGTCTTAGTATAAAAACTAAGGTCTAATAATAACCTTTGTAGCTTATATTCAGTCTGAATATAAACACTATTTCTATTATACTCTGTAGCGTTTATATTCAGACTGAATATAAACTAAAAATAGTTTTTTGAATAATGTTAGCTTATATTCAGTCTGAATAAAAACACTAAATTCTATTATACTCTGTAGTGTTTATATTCAGACTGAATATAAGCTAAATAGTATTTCGAATAATGTTAGCTTATATTCAGACTGAATATAAGCTAAAAGATTTTGTGGTATAGCATATATTCAGTCTGAATATAAACACTAAATTATATTATACTCTGTAATATTTATATCCAGACTGAATATAAGCTACAAATAGTATTTTGAATAATTTTTATCTTATATTCAATCTGAATATAAACACTAAATTCTATTATACTCTATAGTATTTATATTCAGACTGAATATAAGCTACAAATAGTATTTTGAATAATTTTAGCTTATATTCAGTCTGAATATAAGCACTAAGAGTGTTGCAATGCAATTTAGTGTTTATATTCAGACCGAATATAAACTACAATTATACGAACCATAAATTGTATAATAAATATTTAATTAAAACAGGAAGAAAAAGAAAGAGTCAAGAAGAATGTTATTCACCAAAAAGAAAAAAGAAGTCAATAGATGCAGATGAATTCAGATCACCATATATTTTAAAACCAGCGGATCCACAGATAGAGGAAACAGACACTGAGAAGAATGTTGCCCAATGGATGTTCTCATTCATAGGAGATCAAGTTTGAGTTTTAAAATTGAGCACACCCTTTTATTCAGTCTGAATATCAACATGTTTTTAAATAAATTCTAAGACATAATCATAATCACAGGGACTAGGTTTTTGAATCAAGTACATGGCAAACAACTATAAAAGTTTTTCTTGAAAGCTTGATTCCAGAATCGGAACCCTTTTCAAATGTAATAGACACCTTCTCTTACATTTAAATTCTGATAAAATGTTGAAGACAAACAATCAACCAAAGAGGTTATATTGTTCAACAGAAGTGTTGGTAAGAATATAATTATTATAGTTTAACATAGTGTAGATTACTTTGTTATTCTACTTTATATCACTTTATAATTTTCATAGACATTCATGATGAATACTAGTGAAACATTTGTTTTTTACAACAGCCGTATGACATCTTGGACAAAAAGTTTGATGTCGAGAAAAATCATGCCATATTCTCAAAAAATCTGCTTCACAATCTGGATAAATCTGCAAATATTGCGGTGATCGGGAATGTAGATTTGGTATGAAACAAGCATTTTAATGTTATTAAATTAACTATCTTTTTATTCATACATTATTTATAAATGATATAAACTATTTATGCAGGTATTTGTCACTGTTGTGAGGAGTAATCATTATTATGTAATATGCTTTGACCTGAGAAATGGATCCATCCATATACTAGATAACAGTGCATCAAAACTATCAAATGCTAAAAAATATCAGGGTGTCCCAGAAACCGTGGTAAGTATGTTATTCAGTCTTAATATAAAAGAGATTTTAATGAGTTATATTATTATTATTTTGGATTTTAATAAAGTTTTCATTAATATTTTCATCATGAAGCAAACACTCTTCATCAACTATCTAAAAGAGATTGGGGAGGCACAGATCATTAGAAAACATAAAGCCTAAAAGGAAAGAAATCATATGGAGGAGCAAAAAAAAATAACAAAGACTGCTCGATATTCATGATGCTGCACATGGAAACCTTCAATGGAGGGGAGCATTTGAATAATTGGCATTGTGGATTGGATGATGAATCATCCAAAAGCCAGAAAAAACAACTCAATAGTCTCAAAACAAAATATCTTTCTAAAATATTGTTGGCAGATGTCAATAAAAGGAGAGACTATGTCATAGAAAACGTCAAATACTTTCTTAACCTTGAATCAAGTTTTAAGGAAACATATTTTAAAAAAAAAACAAAGAAGGAAATTGATGCAAGGCTTGCAAACTTTACATAGGTGGTTCAGGGAGGTGGTGGAAGGTGATGGAAAGAGTGGTGCAGATGACTGTTTTGAAGGATCCGATATTTGTTGAATATTAGTTTAACGTTTGAACATTCAAAAATAGTATGTTATTATAGTTTGTTTAAATGATTGTCTTGTGTTTTGCTTTGAATCAATTAATAAGCAAGTTATATTCAGTCTGAATATTGCCTAAAATGTATGGCTTGTTTATTTGTAGTTCATTTTCAGTCTGAATATGAGCTACATTAATTTGTTTACTTGTAGCTTATATTCAATCTGAATATAAGCTGATATTGGTGATTTTTAAATTTAGCTTATATTCAGCCTGAATACAAATATATATCGTAAATTTAGCTTATATTCAGTCTGAATATAAGCTAAATTTTGAAGTTTGTAAAATCGAAGTTTATATTCAGACTGAATATAAGCACTAAGAATCAATTTAACTTATATTCAGTCTGAATATGAGAACTACAATTATGTGTTTGTATTCAGACTGAATATAAGCTAAATTTAGGTTATAATATTAACTTATATTACGTGTTTGGATACTTGAAAGTTATATTCAGTCTTGATATAATCTGCAATTTGGGTTTTGTATAATCGTAGTTTATATTCAGTCCAAATATAAGCACTAAGAATGAATTTAAGCTAAATTTAGCTTATATTCACAATGCTATAATATTATGTGTTTGTATAATTTTAGGTTAAATTCAGACTGAATATAAGCTAAAATTATGAATTTGTATAATCGTAGTTTATATTCAGTCCGAATATAAGTACTAAGAATCAATTTAAGCTAAATTTAGCTTATATTCACAATGCCACAATATTATGTAGCTTATATTCAGACTGAATATAAGCTAAAACTATGTCTTTTAATAATTGTAGCTTATATTCAGACTGAATATAAACATTACATTGTGATTTATCACAATGTTATGCTTATATTCAGACAGAATATAAGCTAAAACTATGTGTTTGTATAATTGTAGCTTATATTCATACTGAATAAAAGCATTACATTGTGATTTATCACAATGCTATGCTTATATTCAGACTGAATATAAGCTAAAATTATGTGTTTGTATAAGTGTAGCTTATATTCAGTCTGAATATAAGTTAAAATTATGTGTTTGTATAATTGTAGCTTATATTCAGTCTTAATATAACCATAACATTGTGATAATGTTATGCTTATATTCAGACTGAATATTAGCTAAAATTTGTATAATTATAGCTTATATTCAGACTGGATATAAGCTAAAATTATATATTTTAATAACTTTAGGTTATATTTAGACTTATATTCACTATGAATATAAGTTAAAATTATGTGTTTGTATAATTGTAGCTTATATTCAGACTGAATATAAGCAAAAACTATGTATTTTAATAATTTTAGGCTATATTCAGACTTATATTCAGTCTGAATATAAACTAAAATTATGTACCTTATATTTAGTTTGAATATAAGTTAAAATTAGGAAATTTTATAATTTTAGGTTATACTCAGATTGAATATAAGCATGACATTATAATTGTAGGTTATATTCAGCCTGAATATGAACTACAATTTTATGTTTATATTCAGTTAAAATTATTTTAGCTATATATCACAATACACGCTTATATTCACACTGAATATATGCTAAAATTTGAAGTTTGTATATTTATAGCTTATATTCAGACTGAATATGAGCTAAACTTGAATTTAACTATTTTTGTAAATAAATGGAAATTGTTTAAACAATTATTAGTGCGTAGGGGCAACGTCGTAAATATAACATGACCTTTCAAATTACACATAGGCTATCATCATGTTGTATACTGCTACTGCTGCAAAAGACGTCGCCCCAAAACTAATCATCAACATCATTAAAAAACAAAAATTCGCCGTCAATCTTTTCTATCTTCGTAGTCCTAGAAAAAAGATTTCGACATACATCAGTTCATCTTCGTCTTCAATGAGAAACTTATTTGCTACAGTGTATTCAAGTTTTATTTGAAAAGATTAAAATGGTTTCAGAGAGTGAACAAAGCGACGACGTTCTTCTGATTCAAGTATTTGAAGAAGAAGATAAAAGTTTTTATGCATAAATAAAAGTTTATTTTGAATATTTATACCATATAATGCATTCACTTGTACTTAATATATAGTCTAAAATTATGTGTTTATATTAAGTCTGAATATAATCTAAAGTTATGTGTTTGAATACTTGTAGTATATATTCACACTGAAAATAAGCTATAAAATAGTGATATCACACTCTCACGTTTATATTCAGTCTGAATATAAGCTAAAATTATGTGCTTAAAAAGTTGTAATAAGCATAACATTATAATATCACAATGTCGTGTTTATATTCACACCGAATATAAGCTACAATTATGGGTTTTTATTCTTGTAGCTTATATTCAGTCTGAATATAAGCTAAAATTATGTGTTTGAATGTGAACATGACATTCTGATGTTCAGTGTGAATATAAGTTACAATTATTTGTTTGTATAATTGTAGCTTATATTCATTCTGAATATAAACATTACTTTGTAATATTACATAGTTATCTTTATATACAGTCTGAATATAAGCTACAATTATGTGTTTGTATGATTGTAGGTTATATTCAGTGTGAATACAATCTACAATTATGTGTTTGTATAGTTGTAGTATGTATTCAGTCTGAATACAAGAATAACATTGAGATATCATTATGAAACTGTTGTATTTCATAACATATGTCAATTTTCTAATATTAACAACTTTTTAAATGTTAAATTAAATAGGAACAAAAAGAAAGAATAAAAGAGGAACTCCTTCATTAAGAATGAAGAAGAAAACAAAAAAAACTGTTACAGTTGAAAAACAACAAGATGACCAACTCACAGTTAAAACGACAAGCAACAAAAAAGAAAAAACTTTTACAGTTGAAGAAAATCAACAAGAAGGCCAACTCTCAGTACAACAGACAAGCAACAACCAAGTAATTAAATCGCTATCTACAAGAACAACGACGAAGAACTTAATTACAACAATAACACGGTTAAAAAACACATCAATCAAATTGTAAGAGCAGAATTGGATTTCATAATCTTCTTGGTATGAAGATTGATTCAATACCATCAAAGTTGGCCTTTTATGTTGTTGACAACTTTGATACAGAGAAGATGGTGTTAAGAATACCAGCTGGAGATATACCAGTGAATGAGGACTCTGTTAGTCAAATCTTAGGACTAAAAAATGAAGGATTAGACATAATTGATGATTTGAAGTACCAGAAAGCTGCGGTGAACTGGTATTGAATTGGAAAAGACAATTTGGGAGCACTTCACATATCCATCCAAGTGATGTTTTGGAAAAAATCAAAGAATGCAATAATGCAAAATGGGTATTCGAGACAAATTTCATTGTTCTGTTTGTTAATGCTATGGCGATTTCAATGAAGATGGGTACATGCAACCTAGCCATTCTCTCCAAACTTGAAGGAACGTTGGATTTCTCAAAAATAAATTGGTGCAAATACATCATCAATTGTGCAAAAGAATGCACACAAGCATGGAAGAAAGAAACCGATGAATATGTTTACACAGGCCAATCACATTTTTAACGGTATAAATTTGATTTTAACCTCTGTTTTATTCAAGCATTATGATATTTTGACTGAATATAAAATGTTTTGAACAAAATCTTTTTATATATTCAGTCTGAATGTAGCAGTGATACACACCCATATGATAGGTCATATTCAAACTTTATAATATTTGTAAATAAGTTTGTTACAAACCTTTATTCAGAGTGAATATAGAAGTCAAATTAAACAATATGATGTCTTATATTCAGGGTGAAGATAAACAGTTTACTTAAGTACATGTCATTCAAACTGAATAGTAGTTGTATTCATTCTGAATATAAAGTTTTTTTTATCAACCTTTATTCAGCCTAATACCCTTTTAACTATCAAAATGAATGATATGCAGCTGTTATATCTTGACTCTACAACATGTGATGAGCTTGACCATAAAAAGATGAGTCCAGCTACAAGGTATTGGACATTTGAGAAGATGAAGATGAGGGAGAGAAAAGAATTGAGCTTAAGAGGTTTTGGATTAGTAAGGATGAAGGAACCATATGTCGAAGCAAACACAAACACATCGAAAGAAAAAAAAAGAAGAACGTGATGGTTTTTACTATTATCCTATTCATTAAGAACATTAGTTATTTTTTAAATACAATTATTCATAACGTATCACAAAGATTGAATTGTAGTACTTCCTCTACTAATTTACATAATAATTGACAAACATGACGTTATATAATTGCTAAATGATGGTTTGGAAGAACTTCTTGCAACCAAACATAGTTTGGAAACCGACTTCAATCAAGCAATAGAGTTGAATCCAAACAGCAAACTTTTAAAGGAGTGGAAAAAAACATATGAAAGTTTTTTTCAATTCAATCAAAAAGGAGGGATCAAAGAAAAAAAAAGTAATGAAGGTGGGATTCAAGAACAACATAATGATGTTGATGCTTGTGAAGAAAGAGAAAATAATGAACAAGATGTTGATTTACAAATTGTTCAGATAGGAGAAGAAACTCAAGAAAAAGAGGTGGAGGAAAAAGAGAAAGATAAAGAGAATGAAGAGAAAGAGTAGGAGGTAGTAATAACGCTTTTGTGATTGAAGAGGTAAAGGAGTTTGGTAAACTTGATACAAATGAAGTAACAACGCTTTTAGAAAAAGCAAAAAAGAACAAGATAGAAATGTTTCTTAGCTTTACATAGGATTTTAATGTTTGAAGATCAAAACAATTGTTTGTTAATATATTTTTTTAAGTACTTTGATTGGTTGTTTAATTGGTTTGAATGAATTATTCAGTGCTTGTTTTCAAAGCATTTTAAAAGTTATATTCAGTCTGAATATAAGCTACAATCATGTGTTTGTATAATTTTAACTTATATTCAGTCTGAATACATATTATGATAATGTTAGTGCTCATATTCAGACTGAATATAAACATTACATTGTGATTTATCACAACGTTACGCTTATATTCAGACTGAATATAAGCTAAAATTGTGTATTTGTATAATTGTAGCTTATATTTAGACTGGATATAACCTAAAATTATGTGTTTGTATAATTGTAGCTTATATTCACACGAAATATAACCTAAATTATGTATTTTAATAATTGTAGCTTATATTCAGACTGAATATAAGTAAAAATTATGTGTTTGTAAAAAAAAATTGTAGCTTATATTCAGACTGAATATAAGCTAAAATTATGTATTTTAATAATTTTAGGTTATATTTAGACTTATATTCACTGTGAATATAAGCTATAATTTTATGTTTGTATAATTGTAGCTTATATTCAGACTGAATATAAGCAAAAATTATGTATTTTAATAATTTTAGGCTATATTCAGACATATATTCAGTGTGAATATAAACTAAAATTATGTACCTTATATTCAGTGTGAATATAAGCTAAAATTAGGAAATTTTATAATTTTAGGTTATATTCAGACCGAATATAAGCATTACTTTATAATTGTAGCTTATATTAATTATACAAACACATAATATTGTACCTTATATTCAGTGTGAAGATAAGCTAAAATTATGTGTTTAACATGATTATCAATTATGTGTTTGTATAATTGTAACTTATATTCAGACTGAATATAACCTACAATTATGTTTAGCAACCCAGAGTGTTAAAACCACTAACAATTGGGACGGAATATGCAATTAAATCTAATATTTATTTTTAGCGCGATAGGGGTATTATTGTAAATAAAACAAGACGGTTCAAAGCCAGCTGTAGAACACGATGGAATTCGCAACAATGCACATATTCATCATTTCAAAAAAAAATACCCTCTCACTAAAAAAACCTCTACTCTCTACCAGTTGCATCGTCGTTCACGTCGATAAGAACGAATTTCTTCCTTTAAGTTCAAACAACAAACAATGGACGGAGATACGCAAATGCAGATTATTCCGTTTACAGAGCCTTCTGAAACAGGCAAGTTTTCGAGTTTTAAAAGTTACTAATAACTAGGGCTTGTTAGTTAATATTTATGGTTTTACTGAATAATTAATGAATGTATTCGTAAGTAAATCAAATTTCAGCAATAAATGCTTGAAATCTAGACTTATAATATTAAATAATGTGTACTAATTTCTATCAATAGGTTATATTCATTTTGAATATAACATATATTTTTGTTTTTGAATGATTGTACATATAAACACTGAATATAGTGTACAATTAGATTTTCACATAACTGTATTTTGTATTCAGATCGAATATAGTCTTCAATTTTGTGTTTGTAAAAGTGCAATTTATATTCAGTCTGAATATAAGGCAGAATTTAGTGATTATAGAATTTTATGTTATATTCAGACCGAATATAAACATTACATTGTTTTATTACATTCTGAGATTTTTTTTGTGTGTAGTTTATATTCAGACTAAATATAGTCTTTAATTGTAGGTCATATTCAGACTGAATACAAACATAACATTGAAATACTACACCGTTATGTTTATATTCAGTCTGAATATAGTCTAAAATTAAATGTTTGCATTATTTTAGTTTATATTCAGACTGAATATAAACGTATTTGTGTATTATTACAATGATATTTTTGGTCTACAGTTTAGAATTTGTATAATTGTAGGTTATATTCAGACTGATGATAAACGCAACAGTTTAATAATACTCTGTAACGTTTATATTCAGTCTGAATATAAGCTACAATTAGGTGTTTGTAATATTGTAAATATACAAACAAATTATAAATTGATGTTTATATAACTGAAGGAGGATCTACAAGAGCAACAAAATCCTCAAGACCCAAAATGTGTAAGAATCTAAACCAAATAGAGGCTAATAAAAAACAGAAGAAGGGGAAACAGAAGAACTACATGACAAAGAAACTAAGAGAAAAGAAACAAAAACAAACAAAAACAAAAATGAAGGTGAAGAGAGTCGAATGAAAAAGAAAATCAAAACCAATTCAAATGCAGAATCGTCAGAGCATAGAACGTACAACTGTCTACAAATACGAACATCTCCAAAGAACCTAACGACGATAAAGGGGAGTTTAAGCCCAATACAAGTCAAATGGATTAACGAGATTGGATTAGGACCAATCCTTGATATGAACATCGACACTATTCCGTCAAAACTAGCATATGGTGTTGTTGACAATTTTGATGCAAAGGACATGGTGATCAAAACATCGAAAGGAGATATAAAGATTACAAAGGACTCTGTTATAGATATCCTTAGACTAAAGAATGAAGGAGGTGATATTTATCAACTTCATTTTGATCCAGGCCGTGAAAGGGTTAGTGAGGAGTGGAATGCCCAGTTTGAAGATTATAAAAAGTTTAGGCAGAAGTACCTTGTGAAACTAATCAAGGAAGCAACCATTTTGGATATAAACTTCAAGCTCAACTTCATTATACTTTTCATTAACACAATGGTTGAGACAATGAAGATGGGAATCTGCAATACTACCTTCTTGACAAATGTTGGAGAAAATTATGATTTTAAAAAGATAAAGTGGTGCGATTACATCTATAATCAACTAATGATAAGCAAGCTTTTTTGGATCAACAGCTCCAAAACGGACTTCTATACAGGACCAACAACTTTCCTTACTTTATGTATTCATTTATAATATTTCTGTTTTTTAAAATTCTATAACATAATCTAATTTTAATTACCAAAAATGCAGCTGATGTATGTAAATTCAACACACTGTGCTGAAGTTAAACGTAAACGATTAAAACCTGCAATCCTTGAGTGGACATCTAAGAAGTTAAAAGAGAGAGAAAACTATGAGATCGAAAATGGTGGATTTGGAAGATTAGAGCTCAACACCAATGAGGTACAGGATTGCATGACCTCAAACAGAGAGAAAACAGTAGTGGTATGAAAAATGTTTTGTCTAAATACTCTGTTTTAATATAATTTAACCTTTATTGAGACTGAATATAAACAATGTAGTTTGTATATTCAGTATGAATATGATGCAATTGTAGGTTGTATTCAGACTGAATATGAGCACTAACAGTGTTAGTGCTCATATTCAGACTGAATATACAAACTACAATTTGGTTATTGTTTAATTGTAGCTTGTATTCAGTCAGTGTTAGTGCTCATATTTAGACTGAATATGAGCTACAATTTGCTTATTATGCAATTGTAGGTTGTATTCAAACTGCATCTGAGCACTTACAGTGTTAGTGCTCATATTCAGACTGAATATACAAACTACTATTTGGTTATTATTTAATTGTAGCTCATATTCCTTCTGAATATGAGCACTAACACTCATATTCAAACTGAATATGAGCTACAATTTGCTTATTATGCAATTGTAGTTTGTATATTCAGTCTGAATGTGAGCACTAACACATATTCAGACTGAAAATGAAGTGCTCATATTCATACTGAATATGAGCTACAATTATAATTACCTTTACTAATAAAAAACATCAAAAAACAGGAATTCTTGGGAAGCCTTAATCATGATCTTGAAGAACTGATGATAATGAAAGCCGATATTGAATTTAAGATGACAAGAGCAATGATGCTATATCTAAGCGATCAACCGTTAAAAGAATGGAAGGCTGAATATGAAAAGGTATTTAAGATTAATGAAAACATGATCATTGATGTGGTGCAGCCGAATGAAGAAAGAAGAGAAGAAAGAAGAGTAGAGAATGAAGAAGCTAATGAAGAAGCTTCAAGGGATATTAGCAACAATCAGAAAAATGTTGTTAATGAAGAAATAAACGAAAATGTGGAGAGTAGTCCTGAAGCAATAATAGCTAATGTTGTCAAAACCCTTATTGTTGATGAAATGAATAGTGAAGAAAGAGAAAAGGAAGAAGAGAAGAAAGAAGAGGAGAAAAAGGAGAAAGAGAAAGCTTTAGAAGAGGAGGGGATTCAAATAAGAGAAGAAGGACAGGATGCCATCATGAAAAGCCAGGATTTGATTACCCCACAAGTATCACAAAAGACAGATGTTAGTCAAAAAACTCCAGCAAGTTGTCCAACTTTCAAGCTTTTCACTAATTCAGATTCACCACCAAAACCATCCAAAGAAAATAAATCAAAGAAAGATAATCTTGTTGTCAAAATAAAAGCAAAGGATAAGCAATTGGCAAAAGATAAAGAAAAAGTTGAAGAAAGAGAGAAAAGAATAGAGAAGGTAGGTGATTTTCTAAAATCACCTTATGTTCAAAGAATTGTTGATGTGGAAGCAAAATTATATTCACTAGAGAGGAAGATTGGTGAATGGATGTTTTCACTAACAGGGGACTTTATGTAAGTATAAAATTGAATTTACTATTATTCTGTATAATAATCATTTAAAAACAAGTTAACTGTAGCTTATATTCAGTATGAATATAAACACTTCGCTGAAACACTAAACTGTAGTGTTCATATTATTGAACAATTGTTTTTAGGTTATATTCAGTCTGAATATAAACTATAATTTTGTAGTTTGGATACTTGTAGACTATATTCAGACTGAATATAAGCTACAATTTGGTGGTTTGGATACTTGAATGTTATATACAATTTGCTGGTTTGTTTATTATAAAATTTTCTTAAATATAATTTGTTTCAACAGGTCAATTGTTTTTGAAATTGCTTCAAATAAAAGCTCTTTCAAAATAATTTTGAAAGCATGATGGAAGACTCTAAAGCATTTTCAAATGTTATCGACAATTGGGCAGAAGTTCTAAATCATGAAGAAAGATTAAAGAGCAAAGACTCAGCAAGCAGATTGTTCATGACAACCGATATTCTTGTAAGATCACTAATCTTTTTTCTAATTTAAATTATAACTTAATTTTTTTTTTATTAATTTAACATTTGTTAATTTTGAACAGGGAGATAATGTGTGCAACGCATATTTTGATTGGCGTACATATGGTGACACTTTCAAAGAGAATATCAAACAAAAAGTATTGGATGATTTAGATAATATAAAGAAGTTAGACTTGGTATGACACAAATACATTTAAGAAAATAAACTACTAGCCATTATTCAGTCTGAATATAATGACATGTTTTACTATTTACCTATTATTCAGTCTGAATATTTATTAAAACAATGTTATACTCAGACTGAATAAAAGGAAGAATCAATAAAAATTTACATGAACTGTGAATATTAGATATTATTGAAACTTTAAAAAAAGTTTGATTCTTTTTTTTTGTTGATCATAACTCCTCTCAAA
This sequence comes from Silybum marianum, assembly GCA_036898165.1. Lineage (NCBI taxonomy): Eukaryota > Viridiplantae > Streptophyta > Magnoliopsida > Asterales > Asteraceae > Silybum > Silybum marianum. The sequence goes on along the minus strand of CM072533.1, from coordinate 26,097,704 downwards.
GATTTGAATATGATTCATTTTGTATACTTAGTGAAATTCCATTGTATAAGCTTCTGTTCATAATCAGTGATAGCGTATATTTTGTATACTTAGTGAAATTCCATTGTATAAGCTTCTGTTCATAATCAGTGGTAGCATACACTGATTATCATCAGCGATCGCTGAAGATCAAGGAATAACAAGCTTATCTCTGAAGACCTGAAGATCAACTATCACACCAGAAGGCCATTCAGCGAAAGTCGAAGACCCTAGCTGAAGAAAGAGATAATCAGCTAAGTGAACTGAAGCGGTTCAGTGATAGCAGTGATTATCTAATCAAAATGTGAAGTCTTGTGAAGCCTCACCGATACTGAAGTTCATCCTTGAAGATTCAGAATCAACGATCAAATGAAGCTTCCTTTACAAGATTAAAGATTGATCTTATCCTCGATGCACAAAAGTCAAACCTAATACCTTGTCAAAAAAGGACGTACGAATTGTCTCTTATGTCCCCATCATATCTGATATGGTACTGTTCATACTCGGTCAAAAACATGGTTGTCTTATTAGCAAGGACAAGCTTCCTATCCAAGCTTGACACGTGGCATATACCTTTTGTCTTGCATTGAATGCAAACGGGTATAAATAAGATGAAGATATCTTCTTCATCTTAATGCATGCTCCTTTCTAACCTAAACCCTCTTTATTCTTTCTTCCTTCTTCTTGTGCATCAAACTTAGTGTTTCTTAGTTACAATAGAAGAGGTTTTAAAACTTGTTCTTATTCCTCTTGTAACTGTAAATTTGTTTGTGATATATAAACATATTTAAAAACCAAAATTTGTGTGTTTGTATTCAACCCCCCCCCCCCCTTCTACAAACTGTTTACTTATTATTAAACTCTTGTAGACCCTTTAGGGACCAACAAGTGGTATCAGAGCAGTGTTTATTTCTTTTAATCTTTAAAATAACTTTCTTAGAAACTATTTTAAAATGTCAAACCCTAATACGAACTACAATGATAATGGATCTTTAGCTAAACCTCCAAGATTTAGCCATGATAATTTTCCATTATCGAAAGAAATAATGTCTCTGTTTCTAGAAGGATCTGACCTAAAGATCCCCTACTATCTAGAAAACGGACCATTTGTTCCTACAAATATTGTAGCTGGTATTCCTGCCACCACTACTACTTTCCAGCCATCCCTGAAAGGAGTATCATTAAAACTCCTAATCGATGGACCGAAGAAGATAAGAAAGAAATTGCTATTGATTCAAAAGCTAGATCTATAATAGCAATGTCTTACCAGATGAAGTATATCATTCTGTAATGAAAATGAGGACTTCTAAGGCCATGTGGGATACTCTATGTATTCAATATGAAGGAACCTCTGAAGTACAAGTCACTAGGTGCATAAACCTTGTAAGACAATATGAGCGTTTTATGTATCATAAAGGTGAATCTCTTTCTCAAATTCACCAGCGTTTCAACTGTTTGCTAATTGATCTTAAATCAGTGAACATAATTTACTCTAACGCTGAAATACTTACCAAATTCATGCAGGCACTACCCGATCAATGGGCAGTGTACACTACATGTTTACAGTTGTCAAAGAATCTTGAAACTCTGTCCTTAAGTGCTTTATATGGAATGCTCTTAAATGAGGAACAATCTTAACTTCTGAGGAAGAACCTCATAAATGAACTCAAAGGTGCCAAAAGTACTTCTTTGGCACTTGTGACTTCAGAGGCAACTCCTCCTAAAAATGTTTCTTCTTCCACTATTACCTCCATCACTGAATTAGGTCAAACTGATTCAGAAGATCAACTCACTGATGCGGACATCTCTGAGTTTGATAACTCTCTAGCCCTCTTAACAAATAATTTTAAAAGATTCGCTAGAAAGAGCAACTTTCGAAAACCTTCAAATCTCTCTGACTCTGAAAAGCAAAAGACAACTCCCGCTGAGAAAGCCTTTAGCTACATGCTTCAACTATCAGCGAAAGGGTCACTTCGCAAGTGAATGTAGATCAAAGAAAGTTGTAGCTCCTACCACCTCCCAGACCTCTGATAAAAAGGAGAAGTATTTGAAATTGAAAGACAAATACAAGGATCTGTAGAAAAACCAGCAAAAAGGCAAAGGCCATATCGCTGAAGAAGTTGATTGGGACGCTGAAGACGACTGGGCCAAGACCTCTGAAGAGTCTGGCTCTGATGAAGAAGATCTTGCCTTCTTGTGTCTAATGGCAAGAATAGAGGACGCTGAAGAAGCTACTGAAACTTCTTCCTCTGAGTCCCCTTCTTCTCAGGTAACCATTCCCTCTATCTCTTTACTCTCTGAAAGTGATAACTTGTCAGCCCTCGATGCTATGACTGTTGATTTTTATAATGCTTTAAATGGAAAGATTAAGGCCAAGAAAATTAACACTGATTTATCTGAGCAATTAAAAAATTGCCATATAAGAATCAAAGAACTTTCTAAAATTGAGGAAACTCTCAAGGACCAAGTCTTCGCAAATCAAACCATAAGCATCGAGAAGCAGCAAGCTATTGCTGATAGGGAAAACGCTATCGCTGATCTTAAGTATGAAAAGGCAACCATCGAAGGATGGTGTAAAGCTTCTGAAAAAGTAAATAAGATCATCAATGCCCAAATACCTATAAAAGTAAGAAGTGGGTTAGGCTTTAACCCTGAAAAGGAAGAATCAGAGAATGATCGTTCCATGCTCAAATTGGGAATGTTTGTTTCTTCTATCCCTGATCCTTCTTCCTCAACTTCTTCCTCTTCTATTAAAGAGAAGTTTCCTGTGATAAATTCTAAGAAGGTGATCAAGAACGAGTTTCTTGACCAAGTTCTTAAGAATAAAATCGCTCAGAATAGGAACAAGAAATCCTCAGAGAGAAATTCTAAATCTGGGAAGAAGAGCTCTGACTTTTCTCAGAGACCAACCCCCAGAATTAAGATCGATCTCACTCCTACCCCTGAAAAGGTTGTCATACCTCCAAGGACTATGGATAAAGGAATTCTTGGTCCTATCCCTGAAAAAGTTCCTCCTTTCTCTCTGAATTCCAAAACCTTTAAATATAGGAAGTGCTATCACTGTGGTGAAACTACCCACATTGCAAGTAAATGTCCTAACGCTACTATAGCTGATAAACTAACTCATGGAAAGAAAGTAGCTCAAGCTGATAAGTCAGCGAGAGTGAAATCCACCAAGGTTGCAAAACCCACAAAGGTGAAGATATCCACTGAAGAGAGTTCTTCAGCTAGTTGCTCCTTCGCCAATCCTTTATCTAACCAAGAAGGATCCATAGTAGTATGGGTACCTTTAAACAATTAATCTCTTGTTGTATGCGGAGTGCCAAAGGTATCTGGTATCTTGATAGCAGATGCTCAAGGCATATGACTGACAGAAAATCTCTGCTCTCTGATTACAAAGAAGAAGCTGGTCCATCAGTGACCTTTGGTGGAAATGGCAAAGGATACACTAAAGGTTACGGAATTCTATCCAACGGAGCCACATCGTTTTCTCGTGTCGCCTACGTTGAGGGACTAAAGCACAATCTTTTGAGCGTTAGTCAGTTATGTGACAAAGACTTCAAAGTTCTATTCCTAAAGAATAGATGTGCTGTCACTGACGGTAATAATAAGCTTGCTCTAACAGGCAAAAGAGTGGAAAATGTGTATGTTATAAATATGAGTAGTTCTCACTCTGAGAACATGTGCTTTATCTCTAAAGCATCCATTGACATTAACTGGTTATGGCATAAAAGACTCTCTCACCTCAACTTTAAGACAATAAATGAATTGTCTCAAAAAGATCTAGTCAGAGACCTCCCAAATCATACCTTTCAAAGGAATCTCTTTGTTCAGCGTGTGAAAAGGGAAAACTGACAAAAGCCTCCTTCAGGTCAAAAACAAATTTCTTTAGTGACCGCTCCTCTTCAGCTACTCCATATGGATCTATTTTGACCTGTCAATGTCCAATCTATTTCTGGAACGAAATATACTTTGGTGATTGTTGATGAATACTCCAGGTACACATGGGTGTTCTTCCTTCGATCCAAAAGTGATACCCCTAAAATGATAATTTCTTTTATCAAAAGGATGGAAGTTCTGAACAATCTGATTGTTCGTTCCATAAGAAGTGATCATGGTACTGAATTTAAAAACAGCACTCTGGTGAACTTCTTTAAAGAAAAAGGCATCTCTGACAACTTTTCCTCAGTAAGAACTCCTCAGCAAAACGGTGTTGCTGAAAGAAGAAATCGAACTATCATTGAAGCGGCTCGCTCAATGCTTAGCGAATGACATCTACCAACTCAGTTTTGAGCTGAAGCATTCAACACAACGTGCATCACTCATAATCGATCTGTGATAGTTAAGCAATTTAAGAAGACCCCCTATGAATTGTTTCATGGGAGAAGACCTACTCTGAAATATTTCCATATTTTTGGATGTAGATGTTACATTCTGAATGACAGAGATCATTTGGGTAAGTTTGATTCAAAGGCTGACGATGGGATATTTCTTGGATACTCCTCTGTATCTAATTCTTTCAGAGTCTTCAACAAAAGAAGACAACATGTTGAAGAATCCATGCATGTTAAGTTTGATGAATCTCTTTCCATTCATACTTCTCATACTCATGATGATGATGAAGAATTAAATGCTTGGATGAGATCCCATTATGGAGAACCTGAAACGTATTTCAGCAATCAACCTCCTGCTAAAGCATGTGATGACGAAATCCCTGTAAATCCTTCAAATGACAATCATCCATCTTCAAGGATGAATGTTACTCCTTTGAATCAGATTCCGGTTGCTGACTCCTCTCTTGGAAATTCCTCAATGAACAACCAAACTACTCTGAAAATCAATCCCCTGAATTGATTTTAAATGAAGTAGCTATTGCTGAAACAACAAGTCCTATTCCAGAAATTGAAGAACAAATCGCTGATTCTGCTGTTGATCTCTCTCCTCAACCACCAGCTCAGAGATGGACTGCAAATCATCCAATAAATCAAATTATTGGTGATCCCAATGCAAGTATCAAGACACGTAGAGGAACAGGTAATATCTGTCTTTATGTTAACTTAATTTCTCTCTCTGAACCTAAGAAGATAGATCAAGCTATCTCTGATCCAAGCTGGGTTTCATCTATGCAAGAAGAGCTAATTGAATTTCGTAGAAATAAAGTTTGGAATCTAGTTCCTAGACCCTCTGATAAAACTATCATAGGAACCAAATAGAAATAAGCTAGATGAAAACGGGACTATAATTTGCAATAAGGCTAGATTTGTTGCTAAAGGTTATAGACAGGAAGAAGGGATTGACTATGATGGGACCTTTGCACCTGTAGCTCGTTTAGAAGCCATAAGACTCTTTTTAGCTTATGCTGCCCATAAGGACTTCAAAGTTTTTCAGATGGATGTTAAAAGTGCTTTTTTAAATGGAAAACTCAGCGAGGAAGTTTATGTTGAACAACCCCCTGGCTTCTCAGACCCTAACCATCCTGGTTATGTTTCCAAACTTGAAAAAGATCTTTACGGGTTAAAACAAGCTCCTAGAGCTTGGTATGATACCCTTTCTAAATTTCTTCTTAAAGAAAAATTTGTTCGTGGAAAAATTGATCAAACCATGTTTTTAAGAAAATATAAAGGTCATACTATACTCGCTCATATATATGTTGATGACATTATCTTTGGTTCCACAAGACCCAAATTGTGTACTCGTTTCGCTGCAAGAATGCAAAAGCAATATAAAATGAGTATGATGGGTGAACTAACATATTTTCTAGGTTTGCAGATAAAGCAATCTGACAAAGGAATCTTTATTTGTCAAAGCAAATATATTAAAGACAGGCTGAATAAATTCGACATGAATCAATGCTCAGTGATGAAGACCCCTATGGCACCTCCTCTTACTTTGAACAAGGATCCCAATGGGAAACCAGTCAATGTCACTGCCTACCGAGGGATGATTGGGTCTCTGCTGTATCTTATAGCGAGTAGACCTGACACCAAGTATTCTACATGCCTCTGCGCTCGGTATCAAGCTGAACTGAAGGAATCCCATCTAATCCCTATAAAGCGAATTTTCAGATACCTGAAAGGAACTCCAAATCTAGGTCTTTGGTATCCCAAAGGCTCAAGATTTGATCTTATTGGTTGTTCTGACAGTGACTTTGCAGGTTGTAAGATAGATAGAAAGAGCACCACTGGTGGGTGTCAGCTACTAGGAGGAAAGTTAAACAGTTGGACAAGAAAAAAGCAAAACTCAGTGTCCACCTCCACTGCTGAAGCTGAATATGTAGCCGCTGGTAGTTGTTGTGCTCAAATCCTTTGGATGAGAAATCAACTTAGAGACTACGATCTCAAGCTCTCTAAAATTCCTATTTATTGTGATAGTACTAGTGCTATTGCCATTGCTAACAATCCTGTACTTCACTCCAAAACCAAGCACATTGAGATCCGATATTACTTTATCAGAGATCATGTAATGAATGGTGAAGTTGAGCTTCATTTTGTATTTGTACCCACTGAATATCAGCTCGCTGATCTTTTCACAAAGCCTCTTGATGAAACTAGATTCAATCTACTTATCAGCGAACTTGGTATGTTGAACGCTGAATAATTTCTTATTCAGTGGCTTACAACAGGTGATACAAATTAAGCCTTCAAACTTTCCATTCGCTGAACTCTGATTCAGCGATATCTGGGCCATCTCCTCAGGTATTATCTTCTAATCTTTATCACTCTTTGATATTTTTTCCTCATCAAAGAATGAATCTCTGAAAATAAAACTCATCACTGACAATCCTTTATTTTCATTGATGAAGATTTTAAATTAATAATGATACTTTCCTTATGGATAATTATCATTATAATCTTTTTTAAAAATAAGAAAAGGACACGTCAGACCTTTTTCTGACACACGACGGACCGCGACGTTTCCATTCCAACTCCTTTCTTGGAACGTGCGCCAAGTCATCATTCCTTTTTCAAAAAGCTAAAACCGTCGTTTAGCCCTCCTTTCTTTCTCTCTCCTCATGTTATTTAAGCAATTCTTTTGCCTCATTTGTCTCTTTACGCTTTCATAACTTCCCAAAGGCAAAAGAACCTTCAAATCTTCAAGTTTTCTCAAGAACACCAAGAAAACGCACTAGTGCGTTTTTCTTCTCGAAATCACCTAAGGTTTGATCTAAACCTTTACTTAATACTGTAAACATTTTTTTTCACATCTTCTTATCTTTAATCTTCTTAAATGACATAAAAAACATATTTTAGGGAGAAAATAAATTTAATCTGGATTAAAACTAAAAAATTCTTCTATTTTCAAAAACCTGTTCTAAGTTCTTTCCTTAGAACAAAAGACTTTCTTCTTAAAATTTTATCCATTTTTAATTATGTTCTACTTTTTCTAAAATAATCTTTTTTTTATTATTGTTTATTACAAGGATTTTGATCTTGTTCATCAAAATACTTGTTTCTTTGAATCTTACATTTGGTACTCTTTATACCAAACTCTGGTTTATACATTTATGTATAAAACCATGATTTATCTCTTTGGTGTTCCCATTTTTCCTACAGAAATGGCCTCTGCAAGTAATACTGCTGAAACCTCTGCTGCTCCAACTGTTGACAACACCTTGGTCGTTGCACCAACCTGCCACTTACCAATGGAGAAAGCTGTCTTCAAATCATGCAATTATATTGCATTCATTGACATACCCACTGATCGCCCTCACTTCAACGAAGGAGCTACTTTCATCAAGGCGTGCCCGCTGATGTACGCGTTTGTCCACAACCTAGTGGGCATCCCCTCTCATCTTCAAGCTCTCTGGTACACGGCTCACTGTACCACACTCACCACTGACAAAGGGACCGTGCTCCCTTCAATTGGCTTCTCAATTCCCAACCTTGGTTACTTCTCCTTCACTACTGGATTTGTGAGGAAGGCTCTTCGCCTCTCTGCACGCACCAAGAATGTATAATGGGGTGCTGAACCAACAAAGATGCAGATCGACGCCTTCTTGGACTCCATTGGCTATGCCTGGGAGAATCCATCGCTGAAAACGGTGGGCTTAAAGCTGGAGAAGAAGAGATTGTCTACTCGCTAGCAATACATCTTTACTCAGGTGATCCAATGCCTTGGGTCAAAGATTGGCTCGCATGACCAAGCGAGCAAGCATTTTCAGGATCTGGCCTTCTCTCTCTACACCGGCCATAACCTTAACTACGCTGACTATATCTTCAGCGATATGGTCAGTCGCATCAACGCTGCTACCAGACACCCGATCATCCCTTACCCGCGGTTCTTTGCAAGAATAATGGAAGTTGCCTTCGGGGAGGACTACCCGAAGGTCGGTGACCATGCCTTCTTCGTGGTAGGGAAGAAGTCCCTGGACATAGAGGAACATCCAGGTGATGCTCCTTTCATGCCTTACATGCTGAAAGTGATTGGATCCCCTCTTTCAGTGTCTACCTCGCTGCCCATCCCAACAGCGAGCATCCAGGACACTGCTGCTGCTAAGAGGAAACAACCAACTTATGGTCATACAAAGACCATCGCAACCAAACACAAGAAGCCAAAGAAGATGGTCTCTCAAAAAACCACTCTCTCTGACTTCGGTGTACTACCAACACCAACAGCAGCTGCAGCCACTTCAACGGTCTCTTCATCCGTTGTTGCTTCAACAACACTACCTCCACCATCAGGGACTTCGGTCACTGAAGGTGTTATTGCCAGCTCTGCTGAAGCTGGATAAGGTACTACTCTCACAGCCTTCTTAACTTCTTTTATCTCCTCTCCTTTGGTCCTCACCTCAGCACAAGACTCAGCGATAGTTGTCCCTATCCCTGATAATGCTGAAATGCACGTAGTCCAAACCTCAATATTGTTTAGGCAATCTAGGTTTTGGAAGGCCAATTTAAAAGGACCTCAGAGTGTCTCTCTCAGATTCTCTAAAACACTGGTTAGTGATCCTCAAGACACTACCTCTGCAAACGTAGTCCCTGAGAGTAATCCTCATGATACTCTCAAGAAGAAAAATAAATTTTTTCATCCATCATCTAATCCAGATGTGTTTTTGGCATCTTTATCTATATTATCATCAGGTGTCGCTCCTCTCTTTTCTTCAGCGACAGCGACAATCACCACCACCAGCGCTCCTCCTCTCAGCAAGGACCCGATGAAGTCTCCTCAGGGCCATCCCAGCGCTGCAAGGCTCCGAGAGGTCAAGAAACAGATGGAAGCTCCCAAGCTTCCCGCTCCAGTCACTAAACTCCCTCCCATTGTCATTCCTAGTCCTACATTACCTGCTATTGACTATCTGGTCAGGGAATGTGCTCTCACAAGGGCTAGGGTTGACAATCTTCAGACGTCAGCTGAACTCATCTTCCGACGCATCGTTGGGACTCCAGCGATCAAGACCAACATCAGCAATCTTATCTCTAACGTTTTCTCTCTGAAGGAAGACAACCGGGTCCTTGGCCAGAACCTGTCCAACTTAGAGCAGAAGGTTGCTGCTCAGGCAAACGTCCTTGAGTCTATTCAAAAGACTCAATCCGATATGATGCAGATGCTCACCAAGATCTCTGAGGCTAGTTCCTCCTTCACTGCTGCTGATCGGACTACCCTTCAGGAAAATGAAACGATGCTCAAGGATGTTCAGTCTAATGTTCGCACTCTGATGGTGCACTGTCTACCTCCTGATAACATCGAGGGGGAGATATGTGCCAAAGAGTTTGAAGATGAACTCATTGCGGAGCACAACCAGACGTTCCCTGGTGAAAAGATTTCTCCTTACATCCAGCGAACGTGACCTTCCCTCCCTGAAGAGTTGGTGACTGAAGAAGATGATGATGATGTTGATGATGAAGAAGAAAAAGATGCCATCCCTCATTATGGGGGAATGGATGATGATGAAGACGACGATGACATACAAAGTGCCTTGGAGCACTTCAGAATGTCTAGGCCTGGAGTCTCTTATCACGAGCCTCTGGGGGACGGACAACGTCCCTCTCAGGGACAATCCGGTCCCTTAGGCATAAGAAAAGAAGTGGTAGATCTGGATGTCACTATCCCATTATCTGAGGGGGAGACCACTATTGAGGTATCTCTTCCTCTAATCCCTTATATTTCACCTCTTTCTGAAACCCCCACACTTCTTTCTTCACCTACAAAAACTCTCTCTGATAAATCTTCTTCCTCCTCTCCTTCCCTCAGTAATCCACGTCCCCCAAAGGACTCCACTTCATGGAAGGAACCTTCTTCCGAAGAGCAGTTTATGTACATAATAGAAACTGACTCTGAAGAAGAAGAGGGCCTTATTCCCAGTCGTCGTGTTCAAAAGCCGATCATAAGCGAGCCTGAAGAAGAAGAAAGGCGAATAAAATTCCTTAGGGAATTCGAAGCAAGAAGAATAAGGGTGCCTCAAGCTGAACCCATAGACGCTGTACCAAGAAGGATGGTAGATGAATTTTACTTTCTGTCTAGCGAAGAGAGAGAACAAGCATTGGAAGCACAACGTATCAGGGATGAGAAGACAAAGAAAACTGAGAATGATCTTGCTTTAGCAAGGAAATTACTCTGGGAAGACTCTGCTAAAGACAAGGCGGCCAAAGAACAATTTAAAAAGAGTGAAAGGGTCGCTGAAGCTCTTGTACAGAAAGAACTTGCACAGGAAAACTTGAACGCAGATCTAATCCTTGCTCAACAAAAGATTCTAAGTGCACTATCCGCTGAAGCCACAATTCAGAAAGACAAAGAGCTTGACTGGTGCACTGATAGACTAAAATTTCGAAGATCTGAAGCCAAAATCATTCATGCAACTATTCAAGGGCGACACTCCAACAGAGGTGGTCCAAAGGTATATGTAAGAATGACAAGGACAAACAGAACTGAGAGAGAAGAAGCCAAGTTCTTAAGGATTTATGGATACACTGAATGGTTAGAAATCAGAGACGCCATTCAGGGTTCCAAATCGAAATTCAAGGATGTGGTGGAAAGAGTACTGGATCAGTTGCTGTAAAGGATGTCACAACACGTGCAAGTTCCTCCTCTCCCTGAGTCATCAAAGAAGAAAAGATCAACTGCTTAAGGTGGTTCACGCTCTAAAAATGAGCATGAAACCAAATTTTATTATCATAGCATTCTTGGTCATCTTGAAATCCCGGATATTTCAATGCTACGTACCTCTCTCCCTCAAGATCGAAGATACGAAGAAGATGAAATCATCTCACTACCTGAACCTGGTATGATATTCTTGGATAATGAAGGGTTCTTAGGACTCTTCAGAAACCAAGAAATTAGCAAGGCCCCATCCTCTCTCATAAATATCATGTGATGGCGCTGCTGGTCAGATACTCCTCTGATGAATCGACGGATAATGCTTTATGAGAATGAGCTACAAAGAAGAAACGAGAACATCTCTGATTAGTCATAGGTTTCTATTTCCTTTGTAATATTTCTTCAGTGTACAGGTACTTTACTTTTATTCTTGTAATTTCATTTCCCTATAATTTCTTCAGATTATATTTAATGAAATTCAATCAGAGTACTTTACTCCATCTATGTACTGAAAAGATACCTAAAAAAAGTAAAAGGGACAATGAACATAAGAGTTCTATTTTCTTTAAACTATATTTTACTCACTGATTTTTCACTTTGAAAAGTTAATCAGTGAATGTACTTTATGCTTATTTACTTGTAAAAATTGTTCTTTCATATCCTTGTAAATGAAACTCAATTCAGATAGTAGACTAGCTGAAAAAGATTATACAGATTAGTACTTAGAAAATTTACTTCAAATTTTTCTTAAGTCCTTACTAGTCTCTTAAAGCAATTTTCTTATGTTGTTTAATCATAATCAAATAGGGGGAGATTGTTGATTATAACTCCTCTCAAAGATTTGAATATGATTCTTTTTGTATATTTAGTGAAATCCCATTGTATACTTAGCGATCGCTGAAGATCAAGGAATAACAAGCTTATCTCTTAATACTTGAAGATCAGCTATCACACCAGAAGACCATTCAGTGAAAGTCGAAGACCCTAGCTGAAGAAAGAGATAATCAGCTAAGGAACTGAAGCGGTTCAATGATAGCACCGATTATCTAATAAAAATGTGAAGTCTTGTGAAGCCTCAACGATACTGAAGTTCATCCTTGAAGATTCAGAATCAGCGATCAAATGAAGCTTCCTTTACAAGATTAAAGATTGGTCTTATTCTCGATGCACAAAAGTCAAACCTAATACCTTGTCAGAAAAGGACGTACGAATTGTCTCTTATGTCCCCATCATATCTGATATGGTACTGTTCATATTCGGCCAAAAACATGGCTGTCTTATTAGCAAGGACAAGCTTCCTATCAGAGCTTGACACGCGACATATAGCTTTTGTCTTGCATTAAATGCAAACGGGTCGAAATAAGATGAAGATATCTTCTTCATCTTAATGCATTCTCCTTTCTAACCTAAACCCTCTTTATTCTTTCTTCCTTCTTCTTGTGCATCAAACTTAGTGTTTCTTAGTTACAATAGAATAGGTTTTAAAACTTGTTCTTATTCCGCTTGTAACTGTAAATTTGTTTATGATATATAAACATATCTAAAAACAAAAATTTGTGTGTTTGTATTCAACCCCCCCCCCTCTTCTACGAACTATTTACTTATTATTAAACTCTTGTAGACCCTTTAGGGACCAACATTTTTAATATATCCTCTGTTCTATTCTTACTGAATAAAACACAAATTAACTAGAATATTCCTCTGCAGATCTTCTTCCCAATCACAAAACCAGATCACTTTTACGTTATCTGTTATGATTTGAAAAATGGAATGACACACCTGTTTGATAAGAGTGCCACCAAAGTGAAGTTTGAGGAAAATAATGGAGCGTGCCGATAGTATTGGTAAGAAGAACATTTCATTTACAATATATGAATAATAAATATCATATCAATATATTATATTATTCATATTATTTAAATATTAATTATGTTTTATATAATGCAGCATAAACTGTTCATAAAATTCCTTGGAAGCATTAAGGATTCAAGATTTAGGAAGCTAATCGATGTCCCACCTAAACGAGAGCTCATGAAGTGGAGGACAACTGATAATCACAAAGATTGTTCAATCTTTGTGATGAGACATATGGAGAGCTTCATGGGAGGTCCTATAAAAACTTGGGATTGTGGATTGACAACAAGAAAAGATGAGCAGAAGAGAATCTTAAATAACCTAAGGTACAAGTATTTAACCAAGATACTAATGTCAGACATGAACCTGAAAAAGGAGTGGGTGTTGCAGCAGGCTAATGAATATGCATTAAAACCAAAGGTTGAAAAAGATGAGTATAAAAGAGAAGCAAAGTTGAAGAAAGAAGAACGACTGAATTTATTTGCATGATGGTTTTAGTTTCTAAGACTATTGAACAATTGTTTTAAGTTTTTTTGTATCTTATTGATACATGATGTGTTTTATAAATTGAATGATGTATTTAGTTTCTAATTTTATTGAATCTGTTGCTCTAGATTTGTAACAACTCATCCCACATTGATAGACTAAGGGATTTGAAAGTTCCTTATAAGCCTCAAGTAGTGGGCTACCAATAACTTCCACCATGGTTTTAAGTTGGATTTGAAGTTATTGGGCCAGCCCATTGCTTTGGAATTTAGCGGTGTTACAAATGGTATCAGAGCCGATCCTTGTACCATCAGGATGGTGGGGCAAACCTCATCGGGTATGATGGGTCCTCGAGAGGGGGTGTTTGTAACTTCTTAGGCGAATCCCACGTCACCGATGACAAGGAGAAAGATTCTGGGCAAGTCTGACGAGGACGTCAGGAGTTTAAGTGGGGGAGTTTATAACAACTCATCCCACATTGAGAGACTAAGGGATTTGAAAGCTCCTTATAAGCCTCAAGTAGTGGGCTACCAATAACTTCCACCATGGTTTTAAGTTGGATTTGAAGTTATTGGGCAAGCCCATTGCTCCTATTTGATTTCATAAATCAGGATCACTTAAAAGAATATACATTACATTTTCAGTATAAATTATTTATTTAAAGAGCATATGTGCATTATGTATAACGGGACAATAGTAGACCAAGTTGGACATATAAGAACTTATAAGCACTTTCATAGTAATCATTAGACATATAAGTGACCGTTTTGGAGTATTTCTCTTTATTGAGTAAAATGTTCCATAAAAGTTTGCACACCACTATTAACTCAAGTGAGGAGCCCAGCGTATATGTGGATAGCGCTATTGGACGGACAATCCCACCTAAAAACCGAAAAGTAGGGGTGTGTATAGCAATCCCACCGGGAAACTACAGGTACGGGTGCACTATACTTAAAAGGAAGGTTCTACACATGTGGACTTTAGGTCCACCGCTGAGGTAGAACTAAAATATTTTTGTGGTCGAAGGTTTAGTGGTGGCTCATTACTTACTTATAATTAGGGTACAAAAATGCCTTGACCGTTTTATGGTGTAAAGATTTATTAAGTGCCATAAAAGTATTTTGCTCAATATTCATTTATGCAAAAGATGTTTACAATATTTAAAACCTGTGAACTCACAAACTCTTTGTATTTGACCTTGTTTTATCATGTTTTTCAGGAGTAAGGGAGGTAAACCAAAATGTTTAGTTATGTGAACGGGTCATCATCAATCAAGTTTTTATTTGAAAGTGTTTCGTTTAAACACTATGTTTACTTTATTTTGTTAAAAATTTGGGATTGTAAGATGTAATTTCGAATTTAATATTTTATGTATTTGAATGGATGATTGGTGTTGTTTATGTCCTAATGCTATGAAATCGTGAGCTATGACGCCTCGTGTTTCCGCTTTAGCAGGGTGTGATAGACTTGGTATCAGAGCCGCTCCTGTGCCGTTCAGAATGTGGGGCAAACCTCATCGAGGACGATGAGTCCCTAAGGGGGGGTGTGTGTAACACATTAGGCGGATCCCTTATCGGCTGTGGACAGGATTGATGCTGGCTTCATAAGTAAACCTTGGCCTTTCTAAACACAACGCGTTTTGGGGCCACACGCAAGGCAAATCCAGATGTAGTTACACGTACGTTTCTCTTGAACAATTATTACGCATCTGTACTATTTGATTCTGGAGCAGATCGAAGTTTTGTGTCGTTGGATTTTAGACCAAAGATAAATCTAAGACCTTAAAAGTTGAAAAAAGCATACGTCATTGAATATGCCAACAGTCAAGTTGTTAGGACTAAAAGTCCTAAGTTTAGAAAGTTTTATAAAGAAGGAAAGAATTAATTGTAACTTTCCATATTATGTTTAATTCCTTATAGGCTTGGGCTTACATGTATTATACACCTAGTATATAAAGGAGTCTAGGGTTGAGGTTTCGTTAATGAGAGTCGTCTAAAGTACATTCGCGTTTGTAATCTTTAATGTTTTCATCAATAAAACATACGACGCAATGATTTCTGTATGATTCCTCTATTGATCTTGTTGACTCGGACTTAACACAAGTATATAGGGTCATGATGTAATAATGAACTGCACTATAAACTTGGCTAGTAGGGATTTCTGTATAGATTTAATCCCGATAAAACTAGGAAGTTTTGATATAGTTGTGGGCATGGATTGGTTATCCAAAAACCAAGCCGAAATTTGTTGCTCCGAAAAGATCGTTTGAATTCCGTTACCCGAAGGGGGAAAACTCGAAGTACACGGAGAGAAACCCATATGGGGTGTTACAATAATGACGTGTATGAAGATGCGAAAGTATTTGAGAAATGACTGCATTGCTTTTCTAGCTCACGTCATGGATAGGAAGGCTGAAGAAAAACACATTCAAGATATTTCGATAGTTCGGGATTTTCCCGAAGTATTCCCAGACGAATTACCTGGAATACCCCCACCAAGACAAGTTGAGTTCCACATAGAACTAATTCCTGGAGCTGTGCCAGTGGCAAAAGCACCATATCGTTTAGCACCATCCGAGATGCAGGAGCTGTCGGAACAACTTCAGGAGTTACTCAATAAGGGATTCATCAGACCCAGCTCTTCACCTCGGGGAGCTCCGGTTTTGTTTGTTAAAAAGAAGGATGGATCTTTTCGAATGCTACATCAATTATGCAATTTGGTCTAACAAACACACCAGTAGTTTTCATGGATTTGATGACTAGAGTATGTAGACCGTATCTACACAAGTTCGTGATCGTGTTTATAGATGACATACTTATTTATTCGCGATATAAGAAGGAGCATGAGCAACATTGAAAGCTGATATTGGAATTGCTCAGAAATGAAAAGTTGTACGCCAAATTCTCTAAATGCGAATTTTGGATTCGTGAAGTGCACTTTCTTGGCTACGTGGTGAATGAAAAAGGAATCCAAGTTGATTCAGCTACGATTGAAGCCATTAAGAAAAGGGAAGCTTCAAGGACACCAACCGAGATCCGCCAATTTCTGGGATTGGCAGGTTATTATCGGCGATTTATCGAGAATTTCTCTAAGATCGCGCAACCACTAACAACTCTAACCCAAAAAGATAAAAAGTTTATTTGGGAGACAAACAAGAGGAAGCATTCCGACTCTCAAACATAAGTTATGCAACGCACCGATTTTGGCTTTACCTGAGGGAGTGGATAACTTCATATCAAGGGATGGGATGTGTACTGATGCAAAAGGAGAAGGTTATCGCATATGCGTCAAGGCAATTAAAGATTCATGAGAAGAATTACACCACCCATGACATGGAGTTAGGGGTGTGGTGTTCGCACTAAAAATCTGGAGACACTATCTTTACGGTACTAAGTGCACCATTTTCACTGATCACAAGAGCCTTCAACATATTCTTGACCAGAAAATGCTCAATATGAGATAAAGAAGATGGCTTGAGCTACTTAGTGATTACGACTGTGAAATAAAGTACCATCCAAGCAAGGCTAAAATAGTAGCCGACGCATTAAGCAGAAAGGAGAGAGTAAAACCGACGAGAATACATGCTATGGGAATGATGATTCAGACGAGTTTAAAGACTCAAATCCTTGAAGCACAAAGAGAAGCTTTGAAAGAAGAGAACTTGAAGAATGAAACCTTGCAGCACTTAGAGAAAGAATTTGAAATGCAGGCAGATGGGGTGCATTACTTTAAGAATAAAGTATGGCTACCGAAGATTGGTAATCTACAATCAACCATTATGGACGAAGCCCATCGATCCAGATATTCGATTCACCCAGGAATAGATAAAATGTATAAGGATTTGAAAGAGTTTTATTGGTGGCCAGGGATGAAGAAAGATATTGCTTTGTTCGTAAGCACGTGCCTGACTTGTGCTAAGGTAAAGGCCGAACATCAGAAACCATCTGGTCTACTTCAACAACTTGAAATACCACAATGGAAATGGGAGCAAATAACCATGGATTTCGTAACTAAGCTACCCAGAACTGGAAAAGGGCACGATACTATATGGTTATAGTAGACCGACTCACCAAATCGACTCATTTCATTCCCATCCGTGAAGATTTTATTATGGAAGAGCAACAAATTTCGGCTCGGTTTTTGGATAAACAATCCATGCCCACAACTATGTCAAAACTTCCTAGTTTGATCGGGATTAAATCTATACAGAAATCCCTACTAGCCAAGTTTATAGTGCAGTTCATTATTACATCCATGACCCCACATACTTGACCGTTGGCATATTCAATGATGTATGCTTCTTTCAACTTTTGAGGTATTAAATTTATCTTTGGTCTAAAATCTAACGATACAAAACTTCGATCTGCTCCAGAATCAAATAGTACAGATGCGTAATAATTGTTCAAGAGAAACATACCTGTAATTACATCTGGATTCTGCCTTGCTTCCTCAGCTCCAATCTCAAACAGTCGACCTCTTGCCAGGCCTCCTTGATTTCTTTGGTTGGCTGGTCGTGCTTGATTAGTGTTCGGTCTCTGGTTCCATCTTGGACATGCATTCCAAAAGTGATCTGGGCTTCCAGACTCGAAACAAGCTCGCCTTCCTGTAGTCTTGCAATCTTTGGCATAGTGACCTCCTTTGTTGCATTTATGGCAGATAACACATCGTCCAGCATGCTGCCTATTACACTTGTCACACTTGGGATAAGTTCTTTTCTCCTTTTGCTCTGATTGAGTCTGAATTCCGTAGTTCCCTGACGTTCTTTGCTCCTTAACTGTCCTCTTTCCAAACTGTCTTCTTGCAGGTTCATCCACCTTCCTTTTTCCTAATGCCTTGCTGCTTGTAAACATTCTTGTACGGTTTGCATTATTGGTGAGTCGTTTTGCTAAGTTTACTGCTTCTTGGAGTGTCTTTGGATCAGTTGAAGTAATATCTCCTCTTATTTCAGAAGATAGACCCCAAACATACCGGTCAACCCTATTCTCCTCAGGTGTCACCAAGTGTGGTACCAGTTTAGCCAATTCATGGAAACGAGCGGTGTAAGCATCAATGTCGTTTCCCTTCATTTCATGGTTCCATAATTCTGCTTCTAGTTTCTGTATCTCACTTCTTGGACAATATTCTTCTTTTAGCATTCTTTTAAAATCTTCCTATGTAAGACTGTTTGCTGCTTTCCTTCCTCGCGTCTGTACTTGAGTGTTCCACCAGGTTAATGATCGCCCTTGCAATAGACAAGTAGCATACTCTACCTTCTTTCCCTTAATACACTTGCTAATGTGGAGAACCGACTCCATGCTTTCTAACCATGTGGAGAACCGACTCCATGCTCCTTCAGTTCCGTGGAATTCTTTAGGGTTACAACCCCTGAAGGATTTATATGTACATCCTCGGTTGTTATTTTGGTTAGTATTCAGGCCAGCTGCTACCTGACTAACGATATTTGGAAGTGCAACCATGAGCTGTTGAGATACAAGTCGTGCGACTTCTAGGTTCTCTCTCCTTGGAGAGATTGTTCTAAAACACCATTTCAAATGAAGTCTTGGTCAGAATCTATTACTATAGTCTCATAAAGTCTACGTACTAAGTTATGCGTATCTTATAACATACATCTAACAATATTCAAGAAAACACATACTGAAAGCAAACCTGCCTCTGATAATTCTAGGTTCATAAGTAAACCTGGCTCTGATACCAAGTCTGTCACACCCCGCTAAAGCGGAAACACGAGGCGTGATAGCTCACGATTTCATAGCAATAGGACATAAACAACACCAATCATCCATTCAAATACATAAAATATTAAATTCGAAATTACATCTTACAATCCCAAAATTTTAACAAAATAAAGTAAACATAGTGTTTAAACGAAACATTTTCAAATAAAAACTTGATTGACGATGACGCGTCCACATAAAACAAGGTCAACTACAAAGAGTTGGGGAGTTCACAGGTTTTAAATATTGCAAACATCTTTTGCATAAATGAATATTGAGCAAAATACTTTTATGGCACTTAATAAAACTTTACATTATAAAACGTTCAAGGAATATTTGTACCCTAATTATAAGTAAGTAATGAGCCACCACTAAACCTTCGAGCACAAAAATATTTTAGTTCTACCTCAAAGAGAAATACTCCAAAACGGTCACTTATATGTATAATGATTACCATGAGAGTGCTTATAAGTACTTATATGTCCAATTTGATCTACTATTGTGCCATTATACATAATGCACATATGCTCTTTAAAGAAATAATTTATACCGAAAATGTAATGTATATTCTTTTAAGTGATCCTAATTTACGAAATCAAATAGTTTCAGGATTTCATTTTCTGACAGAAACTATAAGTCCCAAAAATGATCAATTTAATGTAACATCCAAAATGATAAAATTTCCTATCTTTTTTATGTGATGCATTACTGAGTTAAGATCATTGTGACCAAATTTCATGCATTTTATACATATAAAAAGGGTTCAAATAATTTATATCGAACAGTGTGTCACAGTAAGCATGGCAAATTACACACTGTTAGTAAAACAATCATTTGATGAGTTCTACTTAATAGTTTTTTCAGAAATTCCAGTTGGATTATAAGCATAACACATAAAGGAAACTTTTGAAATAAGAATCACTCATTTTGAATGAGTTATGAAGGAGATATGGCACCACAAATTTGCATGCATACTTCTGTCATTAGTTGACATATTGCACACTTAACTTTAATAAATTGGTTAATGCCTCAAAACTTAATATTTTTTAATGAAACTGGATTCATATGAACCCTAACTCATAAAAGAAAACTCCAAAAGAAAAATTATGCATTATGGCCAAATATTCAAAGAGATATTAACATGCAAAGTAGGGTTTACCTACTGGTGGTTTACAGTTTGCACACCTAAAATGTTTTAGGTGTTTGGAGGGTCAAAACTCCATATTTTCATGTGATTCCACTTTCAAACAAAAGATAACTTTTATAATTGACTCTCAAAGGAAGAATCATTCTTTTTCACCGAGTTTTGGAGGAGATATGGCCATTTGAACATGCATGCACAATTCTGTCAGATTTGTACAGATTGCACACTCATTTTGTTTTGATTAATTGAAACCTCAAATCACCATATTTTTTAGTGAAACCAGTGGAATTTGAAAGACAACTCATTAAATTAAATTCCAGATGAAAAATAAAGTGATTTGGATGATTATTCAAAGAGTTATGGTCGTTCAAATTAGAGTTTACCTACTGTTGAACTTCCAGATGCACCTTCATCTTGCTATGAGCATTTGGGGGTTAAAACTCAATGTTTTTGATTGAAACCAGTTGTATTAGAACCCCAAATTACTAAATAAACTTTTAGAAGATGATTCATGATTGTTGAACATATTATTTGCAAGAAATGGACGATTTATGCACGTGCATAAAATCTGTCAGCACAAAAAATCACCATTATAGTTCAATATACATAAAATCATGTTTTTCACCTATTTTCTTGAGTTTTATTGTGTGGGTTATAGATTACCACCACTGTATAAACATTTTTACATGTTTTGGTGTATAATCTCTCCACAAACTCAGAAATATCGGATATGAGAAGAAAGTAGCTTAAAAATGTAAGAAAAGTGGGGTTTTCACCCAAAATTTGCAAGAAGAAGATGAAGATAGTGTTGTTACTTACTTGAGTGATGATTGTGGTTCAATGATCTTCAAATAATCTTGTTAATTTGATGGATTTGAGATGGAAAGTGGCTGGAACTTATAGAGAGGAAGAGAGTTCTAGTGTGACTCTTTAGTTTAGAGAGAGAGGAGGAATTTTTAGAGTTTGAAATGAGATTTAAAAAAAAATAGTATTTATATGTGGGAAAGGGGGAGGGGCCGGCCATGGGGCCCTAGCCCATGGGTTTTTCCCTAATTTTTTTTTATTTAAATAAATGTAAGGCCTAAAGTTGATAAAAATGTCATTTTTCTCAATTTTGGACTTTTTATCAAAATTGTTAGCCCATTTTGGCTAAATTCTTTTAAAAATAAAATTTTTATAATTAAAATACTAAAACTATATATTTTATATAAATTGAGTGTAAATTAGAGCATTTGGCACTATATAGAACGTTTTAGAAAGTTACGAGTCGGAACCGGACTTTCTAAGCAACTACCGGAAACCCTAGAAATTTTTCCGCCATTCTAAGCCAACTAACTCTTATTCTTATAATTAATCTATATTAACACTAATAAAATTAATACGAACTAACCCGGAAGCTCGAAATTTGACAGTTCTCACAGTCTCCCCCTGTTAAAGAAATTTCGTCCCGAAATTTAAGAGCTAGCCTTCTCCGGGAAGTTCACGAATAAGCTGGGATACTTATGCTTCATCAAATCTTTGCGTTCCCATGTATAATCTGGACCATGTTTTGCATTCCAACGGACTTTAATAATAGGGATTTTACTTCGCCTCAACCGTTTAACTTCTCGGTCAGTATGTCGATTGGTGTAACCCCAGTGTTTCATCCATTAAGCATTTCTTAAGATTCGAGAAGTGTAACCGATCGTTAATCTGAATGTCATCTAGGGGTAACACCAATGTTTCATCCATTAAGCATTTCTTAAGATTCGACACATGGAACGTGTCGTGGATGGCGCTTAAATGTTGTGGTAACTTCAATTTGTACGCCACCGGTCCGATTCTTTCGAGTATTTCGAATGGACGAATGTATCTGGGACCCAACTTGCCTCTCTTTCTAAACCGTACCAGTCCTTTCCATGGAGATACTTTCAGAAGTACTTTATCTCCCACTTGAAACTCCAACGGCTTTCTCCGATTATCTGCATAACTCTTCCGATACCCTCTTCCTCGGATTGATGACCTATTTGACCAACTTCAAGGTGAAACGTACTTCTTGAAGACTGATCTTACGTCTAGATATCATCAAATGAGAGTGCGAGAAGAGGATATTCCCAAGACGGCCTTTAGGACTCGATACGGTCATTACGAGTTCCTAGTTATGCCATTTGGTCTAGCAAACGCACCAGCAGTTTTCATGGATTTGATAAATAGAGTATGTCGACTGTATCTAGACAAGTTCGTGATCGTGTTTATTGATGACATACTTATTTATTCGTGAGATAAGAAGGAGCATGAGCAACATTTAAAGCTGATATTGGAATTGCTCAGAAACGAAAAGTTGTACGCCAAATTCTCTAAATGCGAATTTTGGATTCGTGAAGTGCACTTTCTTGGCCACGTGGTGAATGAAAAAGCAATCCAAGTTGATTCAGCTAAGATTGAAGCCATTAAGAAATGGGAACCCCAAGGACACCAACCGAGATCCGCCAATTTCTGGGATTGGCAGGTTATTATCGGCGATTTATCGAGAATTTCTCTAAGATCGCGCAACCACTAACAACTCTAACCCAAAAAGATAAAAAGTTTATTTAGGGAGACAAACAAGAGGAAGCATTCCAGACTCTCAAACATAAGTTATGCAACGCACCGATTTTGGCTTTACTTGAGGGAGTGGATAACTTTGTAGTCTACTGTGATTCTTCACATCATGGGATAGGATGTGTACTGATGCAAAAGGAGAAGGTTATCGCATATGCGTCAAGGGAATTAAAGATTCATGAGAAGAATTACACCACCCATGACTTGGAGTTAGGGATGGTGGTGTTCGCACTAAAAATCTGGAGACACTATCTTTACGGTACTAAGTGCACCATTTTCACTAATCACAAGAGCCTTCAACATATTCTTGACCAGAAAATGCTCAATATGAGACAAAGAAGATGGGTTGAGCTACTTAGTGATTATGACTGTGAAATAAAGCACCATCCAGGCAAGGCTAACGTAGTGGCCGACGCATTAAGCCGAAAGGAGAGAGTAAAACCGACGAGAACACATGCTATGGGAATGATGATTCAGACGAGTTTAAAGACTCAAATCCTGGAAGCACAAGGAGAAGCTTTGAAAGAAGAGAACTTGAAGAATGATACCTTGCAGCACTTAGAGAAAGAATTTGAAATGCAGGCAGATGGGGTGCATTACTTTAAGAATAAAGTATGGGTACCGAAGATTGGTAATCTACGATCAACCATTTTGGATGAAGCCCATCGATCCAGATATTCGATTCACCCAGGAATAGATAAAATGTATAAGGATTTGAAGGAGTTTTATTGGTGGCCAGGCATGAAGAAAGATATTTCTTTGTTCGTAAGCAAGTGCCTGACTTGTGCTATGGTAAAGGTCGAACATCAAAAACCATTTGGTCTACTTCAACAACCTGAAATACCACAATGAAAATGGGAGCAAATAGCCATGGATTTTGTAACTAAGCTACCCAGAACTGGAAAGAGGCACGATACTATATGGGTTATAGTAGACCGACTCACCAAATCGGCTCATTTCATTCCCATCCGCGAAGATTTTAGTATAGAAAAGCGTGGACAACTCTACATCAATGAGATAGTTACACGTCATGGTGTGCCTACTTCCATCATTTCCGACAGAGATACAAGATTTAAATCACGATTTTGGTAGTCTCTTCAAAAGGCACTGGGTACGCGTTTGGATAATAGCACTGCGTATCATCCTCAGACGGATGGACAGTCCGAAAGAACTATCCAGACATTAGAGGATATGTTACGGGCATGTTCAATAGATTTCGGTAGGAGTTGGGATACCCATCTGCCACTTGTTTTATTCTCCTATAACAACAACTATCACACCAGTATACAATGTGCACCGTATGAAGCTCTATACGGACGTAAGTGTAGATCGCCGCTTAGCTGGGTAGAAATTGGTGATAGACAGGTGACTACGCCCGACATTATTCAAGTGGGAGATAAAGTACTTCTGAAAGTGTCGCCATGGAAAGGACTGGTATGTTTTAGGAAGAGAGGCAAGATGGGTCCCAGATACATTGGTCCATTCGATATACTCGAAAGAATCGGACCGGTGGCGTACAAATTGAAGTTACCACAGCATTTAAGCGCCATCCACGACACGCTCCATGTGTCGAATCTTAAAAAATGCTTAATGGATGAAACATTGGTGTTACCCGGGGGAAGTCCTCGCCATGTCGCCAGAAACAAATCCGTGCTCACACCTTTGTGGGAGGGCAAAGCGGACAATATTTTGTCGTGGTAAGGCGGGGTGTTACAAGTGGTATCAGAGCCGCTCCTGTGCCGTTCGGGATGTGGGGAAAACCTCATCGAGGACGATAAGTCCCTAAGGGGGGTGTTTGTAACATCATAGGCAGATCCCATATCGGCCGTGGACAGGAGTGATGTTGGGTTCATAAGTAAACCTTGGCCTTCCTAAACACAACGCGTTTTGGGGCCAAACGCAAGGCAGGTTCTTGGAACTCTGTGGTTAAGCGTGCTTGGGTGGGAGTACTACCAGGATGGGTGACCCCCTGGGAAGTCCTCGCCAGGTCGCCAGAAACAAATCCGTGCGCACACTTCTGTGGGAGGGCAAAGCGAACAATATTGTGTCGTGGTAAGGCGAGGTGTTACAAATTTAGTTAGTCAGGTAGCAGCTGGCCTGAATACTAACCAAAATAACAACCGACGATCGGGAGATAGGGAACGTACGTATAAATCCTTCAGGGGTTGTAACCCTAAAGAATTCCACGGAACGGAAGAAGCCGTAGTTTTACTAACCTGGTTATAAAGCATGGAGTCGGTTCTCCACATTAGCAAGTGTACTGAGGGAAAGAAGGTAGAGTATGCTACTTGTCTGTTGCAAGGGCGAGCATTAACCTGGTGGAACACTCAAGTACAGACGCGAGGAAGGGAAGCAGCAAACAGTCTTACATGGGAAGATTTTAAAAGAATGTTGAAGAAAGAATATTGTCCAAGAAGTGAGATACAGAAACTAGAAGCAGAATTATGGAACCATGAAATGAAGGGAAACGACATTGATGCTTACACCGCTCGTTTCCATGAATTGGCTAAACTGGTACCACACTTGGTGACACCTGAGGAAAATAGGGTTGACCGGTATGTTTGGGGTCTATCTCCTGAAATAAGAGGAGATATTACTTCAGCTAATCCAAAGAAACTCCAAGAAGCAATAAACTTAGCAAAACGACTCACCAACATTTGTAACACCCCTAAAGTCCAAAGCAATGGTTGGCCCAATAACTTCAAATTCAACTTAAAACCATGGTGGAGGTTATTGGTAGCCCACTACTTGAGGCTTATAAGGAGCTTTCAAATCCCTTAGTCTATCAATGTGGGATGAGTTGTTATAAACTCCCCCACTTAAACTCCTGATGTCCTCGTCAGGCTTGCCCAAAATCTTTCTCCTTGTCATCGGGGATGTGGGATTCGCCTAAGAAGTTACGAACACCCCCTCTCGAGGACTCATCATACCCGATGAGGTTTCCCCCACCATCCTGATGGTACAAGGATCGGCTCTGATACCATTTGTAACACCCCGCCTTACCACGACACAATATTGTCCGCTTTGCCCTCCCGTAGAAGTGTGCGCACGGATTTGTTTCTGGCGACCTGGCGAGGACTTCCCAGGGGGTCACCCATCCTGGTAGAACTCCCACCCAAGCACGCTTAACCACAGAGTTCCAAGAACCTGTCTTGCGTGTGGCCCCAAAACGCGTTGTGTTTAGGAAGGCCAAGGTTTACTTATGAACCCAGCATCACTCCTATCCACGGCCGATATGGGATCCGCCTAAGGTGTTACAAACAACCCCCCTTAGGGACTCATCGTCCTCGATGAGGTTTGCCCCACATTCTGAACGGCACAGGAGCGGCTCTGATACCATTTGTAACACCCCGCCTTACAACGACACAATATTGTCCGCTTTGCCCTCCCGCAGAAGTGTGCGCACGGATTTGTTTCTGGCGACCTGGCGAGGACTTCCCAGAGGGTCACCTATCCTGGAACTACTCCCATCCAAGCACGCTTAACCATAAAGTTCCAAGAACCTGCCTTGCGTGTGGCCCCAAAACGCGTTGTGTTTAGGAAGGCCAATGTTTACTTTTGAACCCAACATCACTCTTGTCCACGACCGATATGGGATCTGCCTAAGGTGTTACAAGATTGTAATTCATTAACATTGTATATTCAGACTAAATATACAAACTATAATATGCTTATTGTGTAATTGTAGCTTGTATTCAGTCTGAATATGAGCACTAACCCTGTTAGTGCTTATATTCGGACTAAATTTGAGCTATAATTTGCTTATTATGCAATTGTAGTTCGTATATTCAGTCTGAATATGAGCACTAACAGTGTTATGCTTATATTCAGGTTGAATATAAGCTAAAATTATTTTTTTGTATAATTGTAGCTTATATTCAGTCTGAATATAAGCTACAATCATGTGTTTGTATAATTGTAACATATATTCAGTCTGAGTACAAGCATAACATTGTGATTTGTAATGGTTATGTTCAGTCTGAATATAAGCTACAATTATGTGCTTGTATTAAGGCTGAATATAAGCTAAAATTATGTGTTTGTATAATTGTAACTTATATTCAGACTGACTATAAAATACAATCATGTGTTTGTATAATTGTAGCTTATATACAGACTGAATACAAGCATAACATTGTGATTTGTAATGATTATATTCAGTCTAAATATAAGCTACAATTATGTGCTTGTATTCAGCTGAATATAAGCTAAAATTATTTGTTTGTATAATTGTAGCTTATATTCAGACTGAATAAAACCTACAATCATGTGTTTGTATAATTCCAGCTTATATTCAGTCTGAATACAAACACATAATTGTAGCTTATATTCAGACTGAATATAAGCATTACAAATCACAATGTTATGCTTGTATTCAGTCTGAATATAAGCTACAATTATGTGTTTGTATAATTGTAGCTTATATTCAGACTGAATATAAGCTAGCTACAATCATGTGTTTGTATAATTTTAGCTTATATTCAGTCTGAATACAAGCACATAATTGTAGCTTATATTAAGACTGAATATAAACATTACAAATCACAATGTTATGTTATATTCAGACTGAATATAAGCTATAATTATGAGCTTATGCTTATATTCAGACTGAATATAAGCTACAATTATGTGCTTATGCTTATATTCAGACTGAATATAAGCTAAAATTATGTGTTTGTATAATTGTAGCTTATATTCAGACTGAATATAAGCTACAATCATGTGTTTGTATAGTTGTAGCTTATATTCAGTCTGAATACAAGTTATAATTGTAGCTTATATTCAGACTAAATATAGTCTGAATATAAGCATTACAAATCACATTGTTTTGCTTATGTTCAGGCTGAATATAGGCTACAATTATGTGTTTGTATAATTGTAGGTTATATTCAGACTGCATATAAGCTACAATCATGTGTTTGTATAATTTTAGCTTATATTCAGTCTGAATATTATACACATAATCGATTTATCACAATGTTATGCTTATATTCAGACTGAATATAAGCTAAAATATCAGACTGAATATGAGCTAAAATTTGGTTAGTATGCAATTATAGCTTGTATTCAGTCTGAATATAAGAACTAACATTGTTAGTGCTCCTTTTCAGACTAAATATACAAGCTACAATTTGGTTATTGTGTAGTTGTAGCTTGTATTTAGTCTGAATATGTGTACTAACAATGTTTGTGCTTATATTCAGACTAAATATACAAACTACAATATGGTTATTGTGTAATTGTAGCTTGTATTCAGTCTGAATATCAGCACTAATAGTGTTAGTGCTCATATTCAGACTGAATATGAGCTACAATTTGCTTATCACCAAAATGTAACTTATATTCAGTCTGAAGGAGAAAACTAAAACACTATATATTCATTATGAATATGAAATTTTATTGATTGTCAATTAAAAAATAAACTGATTATTTGTATCACTATTTGCATAATACAAAGAAAAAAAACAAACATTTTTCGATGGGCAATTACGTGAGTCATGGTTACACATTTCTTTACAAACCCTACATAATCTCTTTGTCTTTTGAGCCTTAGCAATTGCTTTTTCTTTACCGCTCTTCAACCTTTTGCCAGTACCACAACCTTTGTTTCTTATGTCTTTCCGATTTTGAATATCTATAATATCTGGTTTTGAAACCCCAAGCAATGACTCCATTGTCCCTTATGTATTTCGACGAGGAGCACTATAGCCATTTGCCACCAAATTATCCTTCAACTCTTGCATTTTCAGAACAAAATTTTGAAGCTTTTGCATATCATCAACTACTAGACCAAGACAATTATCAAACGCGGCTTGGTCATCATTTTCAAGTTTCTCACGACGCTTATTTCTTTCTCCAACATTATGACGTTTCTTCAATAATTCAGAAGAAATCAGAGCTTTTGTCCACCACTTCACAATATACTGCCGAGGTATTTCTTCAACGCCAAAATTGTTCATAACAACAAAATATATGACGACACAAAATACCAAAATGATGAAAAAATAAGCAGCTACAATCATATGTTCCAGTGGACTTATTATGAAAAACCTGAAATCAATTTTTAAAAAAAATTCATTATTGACAAATGAATGATAATTTGGTCTGAATATTCTACAATTATGGAATTTCAATGAACTTGTAACTTATATTCAGTCTGAATATAACCTACAATTTTCAGTCTGAATTTAAGCTTATATTTAGTTTGAATACTTGTTGGTTATATCCAATCTGAATGTAGTCTAAAAGCTATATAAAATAACAAGTAAATGTACTTTGCACTCAGAATGTATCATAAAAAACTCTGGATTGCTACTGCATTCAGCATCCTTCACTTTATTTTGCACCTTATTCTTTTCAACAACAACAATAACATCACAACAATTATCCAAGTTCATCGACGATTGAAAGCACGACCAAACATAAAATGATGGGATCCATCTGCGCCTATTTTCAAACATATAAGATAACCATTTATGCCCAATAAGACCAAAATCTGTCATTAGAGTAGTCCATCTCTTCAAATAGTATAGAATACAATACCATATCATAAATAGATACTATAAGTAAAAACAACGAGAATAAAAAACTATAAAACAAACAAAATAGAACAATATTGACTTTGTGTCATTTGAAACTTCTTATACTCTACCTTGGAACCACCTACCATTCCATAACCACCCTTAAGCTGACATACAATATTATGGGCTTCTGTAGCACCAATATTAGAATTCGACATTTTCATGATCCACCTATTTTGAAAATAGTCTAGCTTCCTAAAACTCTTCAACAAATGCCTTGAATCTTCATCAAATAAACAATGGTTGTGTTTCTCTTCAAAATCATATAAAATATAATACCTATTAGAAACACCAGCAATCTTGAACTTAACATTTGCTTTACAACCTGTTCTAATTATATTGGTAGTTCTAACTTGCTTATCAGATCCATCTAAACTGTTGGATTTCACCGAATCGGGAAAACTCGCTCTATTGCATACTAAATACCTTAATGTAATTACCAAATTTGCATCTTTTTTAACAGTACTTAGTCTAGTATCAAATCCTGATTTAGAAGCATAATTTTCATACATTTTTATACCTTCATCCAATGTACCAAACACTGTTCCAACAATAGGTTTCAAATTATCATCTACAACAGGAATCAAAAATTTCATTCCATCATCACCATCAATACTAATACATGAATGACGATCTTGACCTCTACTATAAAATTCATCAACAAAAAATAGTGAAAACAGGGTATTCTTAAAACAGATACAATATTCAGAATGAATATTAACTACTATCCAGTATAAATATAAACAACTACTTAAATTCAGACTAAATATAAACAACTACTTTATATTCAGTCTGAATATAACCTAAAGCATTTTGTTGTGTGTATGTCTGTAGCTTATATTCAGTCTGAATATAAGCTAAAACAAATTTGGGGTCTGCATACTTATATTCAGACTGAATATAAACATTAATGTGTAATATGAAAATGTTATGTTTATATTCAGTCTGAATATAACCTAAAGCATTTTGTTGTGTGTATGTCTGTAGCTTATATTCAGTCTGAATATAACCTAAAGCATTTTCTTGTGTGTATGTCTTTAGCTTATATTCAGTTTGAATATAAGCTAAAACAATTTGGGGTCTGCATACTTATATGCAGACTGAATATAAACATTAATGTGTAATATGAAAATGTTATGTTTATATTCAGTCTGAATATAACCTAAAGCATTTTGTTGTTTGTATGGTTGTAGCTTATATTCAGTCTGAATATAAGCTAAAACAATTTAGGGTGTGCATACTTATATTCAGACTGAATATAAGATAAAATTATACAAACACATAATTTTAGCTTAGATTTAGTCTGAATATAAGCAAAACATTGTGATTTGAAATGCTTATATCCAGTCTAAATATAAGCAACAATCAGGACTTTGTTTAATTGTAACTTATATTCAGTTTGAATACAAACACATAATTGTAGCTTATATTCAGATTGAATGTAAGCATTACGAATCACAATGTTATGCTTATATTCAGACTAAATCTAAGCTAAAATTATGTGTTCAGTCTGAATATATGCTAAAATTATGTGTTTGTATAATTGTAGCTTATATTCAGTCTGAATATAAGCATAACATTGTGATGATGTAATGCTTATATTCAGACTGAATATAAGCTAAGATTATGTGTTTGTATAATTGTAGCATAAGCATAACATTGGGATAATGTTATGCTTATATTCAGTCTGAATATAAGCATTACATTGTGATAATGTTATGCTTATATTAAGACTAAATACAAACTATTAATCAGTTTCAATATAAAACACAGATTCAAAACACATCATCATCTTCTTCAAAAAACAGTTATTCGGCAGATTTAGAAACTAGTTTAATAAAATACTTACAGATTGACGCGTCTTCAACATTAGAACAAAATTTTTGATGCTCTGTATTTTCCAAATCTGTGACCGAATCATTAGAACAAAATTCTCGATCTGTAATATAAAAATTTGTAATCGAATCGCAATAAGAGAACAAATCACATGTTTGATCAACAAAAAGGGTAGAATTTTCAACTGGATCAATATCAATTGAACCTTGCGACGAAGAAACAGAGTCCATTGAATTAGAAATCGAACTAACAGAGATCACAATCGATTGAATTTTCTAATGAAGAAACAGAGTCCTTTGAAAAGAGGAAATCAACAATTTAGCTTCAGAAATCGCAAATCCAATTAATAAAGTTATTCACAGCAATGAATCAAATTAATAGAGAAGAATTCGATTAACAGAGAAGAAGACGATTAACGGAGAAGAAGACGATTAACAGAGAAGGAAGAAATAAGCGGAAGTGATATCAACGATAACAAGGAAAGAATAAAGGAGAATATGTTTAAAATATAAAACTTGACAAAATGACCCCTTAAGCCACATTTAAACAGCAGCTTGAATATGGCTTAGATCAAGGGCTGAGATCTGTCCTCATGTTCACAATCAAATATAGGTTCACATTTGAACTTTCCTCTATGTATATATATATATATATATGTGTGTGTGTGTGTGTGTATATATACAATCACCATATAACCATGTTAATGTATTTAGCTCACTAAGCAATCGCTTACTCGTGGATTATTTATCATTTTACAGGAAAGTTAGGTGACGTTGATAAAGGGAAAAACAAGTTGATGTGATTCGGGTTAAGGTCGAGACGTTGAATCACGCTTTTGGTATATGTAGTTATGTTTTGGCGTATTTTGTATATATAATAGTATACGGGTAGATATGTCCCTGATCTTATTGTAATAGTTATAATTTTGGTTTGTATTTAGTTTTCGTTGGTTGGTTTAAATTTCTGGAAAGTTTTTTTTTTGGGGTTGAAAACTGGTTTAACACAAAAATTTAAAACGGACACTTCCGAGGTTGGTTTAAAAATTAATATTTCGTACTTTGGAAGTTAAAAACTGATTAATTGGAGTTTTAAATTATTAAGTATGTGTTTTCAAAACTAATGTGTTACAGATCACCCAATAGATCAAATCATCGGTGATCCTCAAGTTGGTGTAAAAACAAGAAGAGGCATCAGCAATCTGTGCTTGTATGTCAACTTTGTTTCCATTTTTGAGCCTAAACAAAAAAATGAAGCCCTTGCTGATCCTAGCTGGGTGATAGCCATGCCAGAAGAAGTTTCACAATTTGAGAGAAACAAAGTCTGGAAGTTAGTTCCTCGTCCATCTCACAAAACCATTATTGGAACTAAATGGGTGTTCAGAAATAAGATGGATGAAGAAGGAACTGTCATTCGAAATAATGCAAGGATGGTTGCTCAAGGATATCGGCAAGAGGAAGGAATTGACTATGATGAAACTTTTGCTCCTGTTGCCAAATTGGAAGCTATCTGAATCTTTCTTGCCCATGCAGCTTACAAGAATTTTAGGGTATTGCAAATGGATATCAGAATTGTCTTTCTGAATGGTGAGCTAGCTGAAGAAGTCTATGTCAACATCCACCTGGGTTAGAAGATTCAGTCCATCCATATCATGTGTATCGGTTAGATAAAGCTCTGTATGGACTGAAGCAAGCTCCACGTGCCTCGAATGATACTTTTTCAGATTATCTTCTGAAAAATGAGTATGTACGAGGAAAAGTTGACAGCACTCTCTTCTTCAAGAAATCAAAAGCTAATATCATTCTTGTACAAATCTATGTAGATGACATTATTTTTGGAGCCACCGATGAATCTCTGTATAATGAGTTTAGCTCTCTTATGCAAAAGAAGTATGAAATGAACA
The DNA here is from genome assembly GCA_036898165.1 of Silybum marianum. Lineage (NCBI taxonomy): Eukaryota > Viridiplantae > Streptophyta > Magnoliopsida > Asterales > Asteraceae > Silybum > Silybum marianum. The sequence goes on along the minus strand of CM072533.1, from coordinate 26,064,557 downwards.
TGATAGGAGAGCTAATCTTCTTTCTTGGTTTTCAAGTAAAACAATTTCTAGAAGGTATTTTCATTAATCAAAGTAAATACATTAAAGACCTTCTGAAAAAATTTCAACTTGCTACTTGCTCAACCATAAGGGTCAAAACACAAAAACCACCCACCGACTCTCAAAAGTTGGTGAGTGTTGAAAAGATCCTTACTAGGACAAGGAACAGTCTAAAACCCTTCCTTCCTCCTCCATGCCCTCCTAAAAGGACGTGATTGTAAAAAGGGGTACCCAAATTATGCCTTCATCAACTTATTCCTTAGCTGATGAAGATGACTTGGAGTCTCTCAAGGGTTAAACACTTTGAAAAAGGTCAATCTTCTACTCCTATTTCCAAGTCAAATATTGAAAGGTCATACAAGAAATTCTTATACTAATCCACATTTTCTATCTTCTTCAGAGCTGTCCACATTAGTATGGAAGAGAAAAGATGAAAGCATATCAAAGAAAGACAAATTAGATAGTTTTCATTCTTTTAAGAAAAATGATGTACACTAACACATTTCAATGGATAAAAGCAAGTATTCAATTTCTAAATACAATAAAAATTCTACTTCTGTTTCTTGCTTATGTGTTGATTCATTACAAGTTCTTAACACTCATATTAATTGTGTGCAATGTGCACATCATAACTGCCAACTAAATTCCATGAGTAACAAGAAATTTTCTAAGAAACCTATCAAAAACTTCTCATATAATTCTTCAAATAGAAATTATCAAAAGATTAATTCCGAGTTCCTAATGAAAGATAAAAACAATTCTGAATCTACTTCTGAACCAAAATCACCTAAATCAAAGTTCAGAATTTCTTCTTTAATTACTAATCTGAAAGGACCCATTCTCAAATGGGTACCTAAATCTATGTAATTGTCTCTGCAGCTATGTCATGTGTAGGTTTTAGGCTCTAGATGTTCAAGACACATGACACCATACAAGGAATTGCTAACTGACTATCATAAGAGAAATGGAGGAACAGTTAGGGGCTGTTTGTTTGCATCTAAATGATTCCATTAAGAGCCACGTCTGAATCGTGCAGAGGTATTATCTTGTTTGGCAAAAAAAAATTAACCTCTAAATTGGGACAAACACCTCTATATCGTTCATGCTCTGGGGTATAGGAGTATGATTCAAAGGCCTATTTTTTCCAGCTTTGCCCTTCATTCTATCGCCTCCAGTGTCACCTCCTCTTACGCTCTCACTTCCATGTCGATTCCAAGCTCCTGGTTATTGTCCGACGATCTCCTCCTCCGATCAATTGCTCCCATGCCGATCTCAGGTATCTTGTTGCTCCATGATTCATATTTCACCACTTGAAGAACTTGGTTCGTAATATTCTCCCACTCGATTTTTGACCTAAGATTTGTTCTCCCATTCAATTTTCACCTGCAGTTTGTTCTCATGACCTGCATAAATCAAGGAGGAGATCGTCCAGTGGTCAAATCTCGGAGGAGGAGATCGTGAAATCGATTAACAGACATGCAGTTTGTTCTCCAATTCATTTGTGCATTTGACCTGCAATTTGTTCTCCCATTCAGTTGAGGATCAAGTCGAAATCAATTGAGGAAACGTGTGGTTCGAACAGAACGTTGGTCAACGGTTATTGTTTGGAATTGTAAAGGATCGGGATTCATTAAGAGGTTATAGTGGTTTTGGTGTAATCTGATGTACCACTATGTGGATGTTATGTGTTGTTGGTAATAAAACTTCCTTTGCCTTTTAAAAAAAATATGTGTATTGATTCTGTTTATTCGATTTGTTTTTGGTCTCTGCGATGTCCCATGTCATTATCAATTTTGCTAAAGGTTAAAATGGTAATTTGTTGTCATTGAGACGGTTCATTCAGAGCAGCTACCAAACATCTATTTTTCATTATGCACTATATCATACAGAGTCTCTTTACCGTCCAGACCTCTATACCATCCAGCTCTATCCCATGCAGCAACTACCAAACAGCCCCTTAGTTTTGGAAACAATGCAAGAGGCTATGTAAGAGGCTATGGATCTTTATCCGAAGGAGATGTCACTATCATTAAGGTTTTCTATGTTGAAGGAGTTAAACATAATCTATTTAGTATAAGTCAATTCTGTGATAAGTATTGGACTGTTCATTTTGATATAGATTTCCGTAACACTCTCAACTCTGAAAAGCAAAACAAATTAACAGCCTATAGGGATGGGGATATCTACACTTCAACATTTACTGAAGATGGTCAACTCAAGGGAATTTGTTATATCTATACTCCAATGAAAGAAATGAGTTGGTTATGGCACAAATCAGTCAGAGGTTTGCCAAAGATTAAGTTTCAAAAGAATTCATTGTGTTCTGCTTGTGAACTTGGAAAGATAAAAAGAAGCTCACATCTACCGTTGAAGCAGAATATAGGGCTGCTGGAAGAAGCAAGTAAAACAATCTCCAGAAGGTATTTTCATTAATCAAAGTATACATTAAAGACCTTCTGAAAAAGTTTCAACCTGATACTTGCTCTACCATGAAAACCCCTATGGCTCCTCCTCTTAGACTTCATTCTGATCCTGATGGTGTCTGTCAATATCACAAATTATAGAGGCGTGCTAGGATCCCTTCTTTATCTTACTGCAAGTAGACCTGATATAAAGTTTGCTACTTGTCTGTGTGCTCGATATCAAGAAAATCCTAAGGAATCACATCTAGCTGCTGTGAAACGGATTTTTCGGTATCTAAAAGGTACCATAAATCTGGGTCTTTGGTATCCCAAAGACTCAGGTTTTGATCTCATCGGGTACTCTGATTCTGATTTCGCAGGTTAAAAAATAGACAGAAAGAGTACGACAGGAAATTGTCAACTTTATGGTGGAAATCTTGTGAGTTGGTCAAGTAAGAAGCAACATTCGGTGTCTATATCTACCGTGAAGCAGAATATGTGGCTGCTGGAAGTTGTTGTGCTCAAATATTGTGGATGAAAAATCAGCTGTGTGATTACAATCAGATTTTCTCAAAAATCCCAATATTGTGTGACAACTCAACTGCAATAGCCATTGCAAACAATACAGTGCTTCATTCAACCCCAAAAACCACCACTACCCGACTCTAGGATTTCCAATGTCCCCATCTTTCTCACACACTCACCGACGTCACTCTCTCTCTCTCTTTTTCACTTTCTGACGTCTCACTCACCGACGTCGCCCTAACCCTAGACCTTCCGACGTTCGTCTCACACTCACCGACGAAACACTAAACACCACTCACCGACGTCACTCACCGACGTCTCACCCTTCTCCCCACTCACCGACGTCACTCACCGACATCTCTCCTTCTCCCCACTCACCGACGTCACGCTCACCGACGAAACCCTAAACACCACTCACCGATGTCATCTCTAAACCCCTTCACATTCCATATCGTTTAAAAGATAACTCTTAGGTTACCAATCTTGGAGACCAAGTATTATTTGAATCTATCCATAATGACATCATCAACGTCATTGATGTCAGAGCATGTGCCGATTTGCACCTGAAAACCCTTGAATTCTGACCTTTCAATCACATCTTCCATCATTGTTTTTGAAAATCGAAATTCCCTCTCTTATATAAATAACCGTTCCCCCCCATCAATGGCGTCTTCCACCAACACTCCATCAAAATCACCCAAGGCCTCTGAGGAACAAACTCTCACCAATGAATCACTTACCTTTCCTGCATGCAACTACTTTAGACGCATTGGTATTGATGAAGCACATCCTGAATACAATGAGGTCTGTTTGTTCCTTCAGAGATGTCCTCTTCAGTATGCTCTTACTGCTAAACCCAAGATGAGAAAGTTTCTACTAGGTAACTTCTGGCTAACCTGCACATATGATGCTTCATCAGATCAAATATGTGCTTGTGTTCTTAGTGATGACGAACCATATGTCATCTTTGATGTTGAAGATGTTCGTACCATTTTCACCTTCCCTCATATGAGCCATATGAAACCTTTCTTCTTGGGAATGAACACCAACAGGTGGTGTCAGTTCTGAACTATCTTGAAGATAAAAGGGGTCTAAAATCTAAGGGTCCAGGTATCTTGGTAAGGAAAAACATGGGTAAAATATGGAACTTCTTCTTTGCTCATCTTATCTTGTTGTTTAACCAAAAAAACGGGTGGTCCGGATTAAGCCCCATCTCAGATCACCGAGCTTGCTCATGCCTTGATCTTTCAAAGAAAAATAGAGTTCGCAACTTATTTTTTCAATGAGATGATCTCATCTTTCTCCACTTTTCGGCGACCTCGGGTAACTTTCCAACGTCTTTTCTCCCTTGTTATCAATGTCAAACTTGAAAAGAAGCTTAAAAAGAGGGATTGTATTAGATATGATCTCCCACTTCATCAAGTCGGCAAGCAGCTAATGACAAAGGGACCCTTAGCCACTGATAATCCCCTTAGACCTGGTATGATTGAGTTTACAAGAAATGCAACTCTAGCGTCGGGTGAGAATGAACCCAGGATTCGAGGACCCTCAGTCACCGAATCCACTTCTGCATCATTCCACAGTCACCGAACCCAACCAAGAGTCACCGATGTGCCCAAATCTCAAAAGAGATCCAAGGCGTCGGGCACATCCACCTCCGCACCCACCGATGCCACGAAGCCAAAAGAGCCTTTGGCTTCTACCCAGGCATCAAAATCCCAAAAGCGGGGACACTCTAAAAGCCCCCTAGGACTTCCTCAAAGAAGTCCAAGGGAACCAAAAGGGTCAAAACACAAAATCCACCCGCCGACTCTCAAAAGTCGGTGAGTGTTGAAAATATCTTTACTAGGACCAAGGAACAATCTAAAACCCATAATCCTCCTCCATGCCCTCCCAAAAAGGACGTGGTTGTAAAAAGGGTTCCCAAATTATGCCTTCATCAACTTATTCGTTAGCTGATGAAGATGACTTGGAGTCTCCCATCCAAGGCGCTTCTACACCACCCCTTGAGTTCTCACAGCTCCTCTTCCAAATTCCAAATGAGAATGCATCATAACCAGTGCATTTGATGGAGCCTCCCATTTTACCGATTTTCTATTTTCCGATACTATACCTTGGCCGGGTATGTCTCTCATACATGACAAGGTTGTTGAGGAACCCCTTATTGAGGACTCCCCTCATAGACACTCTCCTCATAGTGTCTCCCCTCCAAAATCTCAATTCTTGAAGTCACCGAGGTCTCCCCTTAAAACACCTCGTCAACCTTCTCCCAAACAAACTTCGGACTCCCCGAAATCCCCCCCAACTAAACCTACAGGTTTGGTGGATTATTCTTCTTCAAATGATGATAATGATCAATCGCCACCAAAGCCTCAACCTTCTGAACCTATGACATCTCAACAAGGAGATGATCTTCTCAAAGCCCTCAACTCTTTCTCAGGAGGAACACTTCATTGGGTGGAACTATTGGAAGAACATGCAACTAAAGAGATGGAAAGGAATACACTTCTCACATCCAGTATTGCTTCCATAATAAAAAATCAAGAGGCAATTGTGGAGTCACTTGCTTCTTTACACTCAAAGGTTGAAAAGATTCCGACTTCTCTTCCAACTGTTGAGATTGATACAGGTGACGCCTTTTTCAAAGCTGAGGACAGATTTGTGATTCAAAGAATTGAAAAGAAGTTGGGTGGTTTACGCACCGATGTCGACCAGATCAAGAAGTTTCTCTCTTCAGTTGGTTTCAAGGGATCAACCACTGAGGGGGAGAAAATCAAGAAAGCAACACCATCAGTTTCCAAAGAAGTCACCAAATCGGTGAGTGTTGTAGTCACCGACACCGATGAACAGCAACCACCGCTCACCAATGAACAGCAATAGCAACCACCACTCATCGAATCGGTGAGTGTGGTGGTCACCGATCCACAGCCAAGGCAACCACCACTTGTGGTCATTGGTACTAGAGATTTATCGAGGCTTCTGCCTCCGAGGTACGAATCACTGAAACACTTGCCAATGAACCTCTAGTACCGGGTAACACTGGGTTATGTACAGATGAGGCTAAAGAAGAAATTGGAGCAACAATCCAGGAGGAGGGTGTCAGTGCCCGATCCCTTGATGAATCTTAAGAAGAAAAGAAAAGAAAGCCAAAGCCGAAGGAAAGAAACCACTCTCTTATGCTCAACAATTAGCCCAACTTCATGAAAAGAAAAAGAAAAGAGTTAGAGGTCCTGAAGCTGATACGCTCAGATTGCATCCAGCTTCCACACTTACTGATCCTCTTGGGGTTATACTCACCGAAGCTGAAAGAGAAGAAGCAATAAGGGCTCAACTTGAGTATGATCAGACTAATGTACTCAAGTTGGCTTAAGATGAGGTTACCCGAGCCAAAGTCACCGATCCCCTTCAAGCTCAGAAAGATGAGCTTGAAAATATAAACAAAAATCCAGAAGCAATGAAGGCAGTTTCCGAAGATAAAAAGAGGTTGATTGGTTCAAAAGGAGACTTAAAAATCGAAAAGATGACTTAAAGATCATCGGTGCCACTATTCATCCTCCAACCAAAAATTCTCCTAAGTTACTTATTACCATTAAAAAAGCTGACTCTCTCAACAAAACCTATGAGATTGAATGGTTGGAAGTTCTGGGGATATCTGAATGGTTGAAGATCGGTAACCATGTTTCAAAAAGTAGGAGCAAGTACAAAGATTTTATGCTTGACACTCTCTGAAAGTTCTTCATTAAAATGGTCAAAATCCAACAGGAACATGATATAGCGGTTACAAGCATAGAAGGGCAACAGGTGTACTTCATTCAGCAAGGCCTTACTGGAGAAGTCATTACCGCTCCAAGAAACAAGAAAAAGGGTCGGTTTGCCACACTTCATGAAAAAGGAATCAAGATATATGCTTCAGGTATCAATCTTTCCGTTCCTACTCCTATTGCATCCTCGGAGCTAACCCTACTCATCGAACCAGAACTTGGAGTGTTCTTTGAAGACATTTTTGGAAACATTGGTTTCTTCAGAGCTGCCGACATTCCAAGGGCTCACACCGCATTTCTCACGGCTATCCTAGGTGTGGTTCCTATTGAAGACCATGGTATTACCAGACTTCTTTTGGATGAACTAAAAAGAAGAGAACCCACCGACTCTTAGTCATTCACTCTTGATATGAACTTTCTTAATCATGTACTCTGTATGATGTACTATCCTACGTGTTGATTAATAAAAGTTCATATTATCTTCATTCTATACTTGTTCATTTTTTTTAAATTTTTGCAAATACCTACACTTATACTTATACTTATACTATACATACTCGGTTAAAAAATCTGAGTGAAAAGAACCCAAAAGAAAATTAGAAAGGGTCAAAAGCATTTCTTTCTAACATACAGGTATCATCATCAAATAGGGGGAGATTGTTGGGTCATCGATGATTTGATGATGACCCTTCTCTCTTTATATGGTTGACCTTTTATAGGTTCTTTTGAAGGTCTAACAAATACTTCAAGTATTGGAAAAGCAAAGACTATCCAATCAAGGGTTGTACATCAAAAATGTGGAATTTTTGATGTACCAACTAACATTAAAATTCAGACCACTTGCCGACATCAAAGGAGTAGTCACCGAAAAATTGCAGTTGCCGATTATAAGGTTGAGGTATAGTCACCGACCTAAGCATAGTACACTTGCCGATCCTAAGGTCAAAATACAGTCACCGACCCGAGCATAGTACACTTGCCGATCTTAAGGTCAAAATACAGTCACCGAACTAAGCATAGTACACTTGCTGATCCTAAGGTAAAAATACAGTCACCAACCCAAGCATAGTACACTTGCCGATTCCAATCATAAGGAGCACTAACCGACGTGATACATTCCTATATGTAATCACTTAGCAATTTTCAAAGACAAGTTCTTGAGTCACAATAAATGCAAAACGTGTGCAGCAAGAACGTGGCAACAAACCTTAAATTCAGACACTCTCTTTTATTCTCATAAAAGGGATGTTCGTCTTTAGCTAAATAGTTTGATGGGACTTCACAGAGCATGAAGAAAAAAAATATAAAGTTATCTGACATTACGTGCTATAAAGAATGGTTCACCCGTTAACCTAGTACAAAGGGAGTGACATCTCCTTTTGTCCATCAGATATACTTCCAGCTAATGAATCCTTGACAGCTGTCCTCATGCATCCAATGCATGGGCACTATAAAAGAAGATGAAGCCTGCCTATAAAACTCACGCTTTCAACAAATCCTATGAGTAATCATTTGTTTGATTCTGGCATCCTGATTGTTTTAACAGTTTCATTTTAACTTTCCTTAATGTAGAAGTTAATTACTGTTATCATGTGTTTCATTTATTAAGTTTGTTATAATAGAACGTTATATATTCTTTTCCGCAACAAACTTCTATGTGTAAACTTTTAATATTTATATTAAAAAATTTAAAAGAGTAAAAATTGTGTGTTTGTATTCAACCCCCCCCCCCCCCTTCTACAAAACTTTACTTACGTAGCCATCTCTAAATAGGGACTAACAAGAATTTAACTACTTCAGCATGTAAACCACAAACTTCAGAATCATATACTCCTATTGACTCAACAAATTCTTCTTCAAAGTTTGATAAAAATTCTATCACTAGAAAATCTAAATTATCTTCTTCAAACTTTACATCAAGAGTTAAACACTTTGAAAAAGGTCAATCTTCTACTCCTACTTCCAAGTCAAATATTGAACGGTCATACAAGAAATTCTTATACTAATCCACATTTTCTATCTTTTTCAGAGCTGTCCACTTTAGTATGGAAGAGAAAAGATGAAAGCATATCAAAGAAAGACAAATTAGATAGTTTTCATTCTTTTAAGAAAAATGATGTACACTAACACATTTCAATGAATAAAAGCAAGTATTTAGTTTCTAAATCCAATAAAAATTCTACTTCTATTTCTTGCTTATGTGTTGATTTATTACAAGTTCTTAACACTCATATTCATTATGTGCAATGTGCACATCATAACTTCTAACTAAATTCCATTAGTAACAAGAAATTTTCTAAGAAACCTATCAAAAACTTCTCATATAATTCTTCAAATAGAAATTATCAAAAGATTAATTCTGACTTCCTAAAGAAAGAAAAAAACAATTACGAATCTACTTCTGAACCAAAATCAGCTAAATCAAAGTTCAGAATTTCTTCTTTGATTACTAATCTGAAAGGACCTATTCTCAAATGGGTACCTAAATCTAAGTAATTGTCTCTACAGCTGTGTCATGTGTGGTTTTAGGCTCTGGATGTTCAAGACACATGACACCATACAACGTATTGCTAACTGGCTATCATGAGAGAAATGGAGGAACAATTAGTTTAGGAAACAATGCAAGAGGCTATGTAAGAGGCTATGGAACTTTTTCCAAATGAGATGTCACTTTCATGAAGTTTTTTTATGTTGAAGAACTTAAACATAATATATTCAGTATAAGTCAATTCTGTGATAAGTATTGGACTGTTCATTACGATATAGATTTCTGTAACATTCTTAACTATGAAAAGCAAACTAAATTAACAGCCTATTGGGATGGGGATATCTACACTTCAACATTTACTAAAGATATTCAACTCAAGGGAATTTTTTATATTTCTACTCCAATGAAAGAAATGAGTTGGTTATGGCACAAATCAGTCAGAGGTCTGCCAAAGATTAAGTTTCAAAAGAATTCATTGTGTTCTGCTTGTGAACTTGGAAAGATAAAAAGAAGCTCACATCCTCTAAAGATGCGTTCTTCGTGTAAAGCTCCACTTGAAATGCTTCATATGGATTTATGTGGACCAATGAAGACTCAGAGTCTGGGAGGCAAAAAGTATATCTTGGTCATTGTTGATGAATATTCTAGATATACATGGGTAGTATTTCTGAGGCTAAAATCTGATACTTCTGAGGTATTAATTCCTTTTCTGAAAAGGATACACGTTCTTCTTCAACCTCCAATCCAAAAGGTTAGAAGTGACAATGGTACAAAATTTACAAATTCAACACTTCATAACTTTTTGGAATCTGTTGGTATTTCCCATAATTTTTCCGCTGCCAGAACTCCACAATAAAATGGTGTTGTTGAAACAAAGAACAGAACCTTGGTTGAAGCTGCAAGAACCATGTTGGCTTATTCAGAACTACCTTTATCTCTTTGGGCAGAAGTTATATCAACAACTTGTTATCTTCAGAACATAACTATTCTGAAGAGGAAACATCTTAAAACTCCTTATAAATTAATCAAAAATAGAAAGCCTTCTATTGATTATTTTAAAAAATTTGGATGCAGGTGCTTTCTTCTAAATGACAGAGAGAATTTAAGCAAATTTGATCCCAAAGGATTAGCTGGCATCTTTGTTGGTTACTCACAGAGATCCAAGGCTTACGGAATTCTCAGAATGAAAACAAGAACTATCATAGAAACATCAAATGTCAGATTTAATGAGCCATCTATGACTTCTGAACAAGACAGTTCAGAACTCAAGCTTAACCCTATTTATGAACAACTAAATTCAGAAAAGCCCATAACTGATAAATCTTCTGAATCTGATTCTTTACTTAAAGCAAAATTAGATTTACTTTGTTAAGATTTATTTGATATTTCTATTAATGTTTCTGCAGATTTTCAGAATCAATTACTTCTAAGATCTGTTCCGGACACTCGGTTCCAACAGAAACTCCAATTTCAAATGTTTCTGGTCCACAAATTTCAACCTCAAATTCGTAAATTTTTACTTCTAAGCATATTCAAGTTCCTTCTGAGCTTGTTTATGTTCTTTCTGAACATGTTCAAGATATTTCTGACCCTGTACAAGTTAACTCTGAATATATCCAAGTCACTTCTGAACCTATTTCTGAACCAGTGACTATGACTTCTGAACTTGTACAAAATTCCTAAATTGAGGGGGAGACATCATATTTACATTCCGAAATCAATCTAGAATCTGAACCACAAGCAATAGATGATGATTATGATTCTCTTAATAATATTTCATCTTTTCAACCCTTACCAAATGTAACCAAGTGGACTTCAAGTCATCCCATTCATCAAATCATAGGTGATGCCTCAAAAGGAGTACAAACTAGATCAGCCACAGCAAATGAATGTTTGTATGTGAATTTTCTAAGAAGCATGGAACCTAAGAAACCATTTGAAGCTCTTCAAGATCCAGATTGGATTTTAGCCATGCAAGATGAGCTAAATCAGTTAGAAAGAAACAAAGTCTGGAGATTGATTCCAAGACCTAAAGGAAAATCTACCATTGGAACCAAATGGGTTTTCAGAAATAAAAAGGATGAAAATGGAATTGTTGTGAGAAACAAAGCAAGACTTGTTCCTAATGGTTATTGTCAACAGGAAGGAATAGACTATGATGAAAATTTTGCTCCTGTGGCTAGGCTAGAAGCAATCATAAATTTTCTGGCCTATGCAGCTCACAAAAATATGAAATGTGCATTTCTGAATGGTATTCTTCATGAAGAAGTGAAATGTGCATTTCTGAATGGTATTCTTCATGAAGAAGTGTATGTAGATCAACTTGAAGGATTTGTCAGCAAAGATTTTCCTGGTCATGTTTACATCTTAGACAAGGCACAATATGGTTTAAAACAAGCTCCAAGAGCATGGTATGATACACTCACAGCATTTCTTCAGAATTCCAAATTCAAGAGGGGTACCATAGATACTACTTTATTTCTTAAAAAGGAAGGTAAGGATATGATCTTAATACAAATTTATGTGGATGATATTATATTTGCCTCTACTATTCCAAGATTTTGTAAAAACTTTGAGACTATCATGCAAAAAGAATTTGAAATGCATATGATGGGTGAGTTGACTTTCTTTTTTGGTTTACAAGTGAAACAACTCCCTACTGGCATATTTATTAATCAGTCTAAGTATGTTTCAGACTTACTTAAGAAGTATGATATGTCTGATTGTTCAAGAGTGCAAACTCCAATGGCTACTGCGACTAGACTTGATCTAGATTTAAATGGCAAATCTGTGGATCAAAAGAAGTACAGGGGTATTATTGGTTCTTTGCTTTATTTGACTGCTAGTAGACCAGATATAATGTTTGCCACATGTATTTGTGCTAGGTATCAAGCTAATCCTAAGGAATCTCATCTTCTTGCTGCTAAAAGGATTCTTAGATATCTCAAAGGTTCACCTTCATTGGGACTTTGGTATCCTAAGAATTCTGGATTTGAACTAACAGCTTTCACAGATGCAGATCATGGTGGTTGTAAACTGGACAGGAAAAGCACATCTGGATCATGTCAATTTTTAGGAGATAGACTTGTTAATTGGCCTTCTAAGAAGCAGAATTGTGTATCTACTTCTACTACAGAAGTTGAATATGTAGCAGCTGCAATGTGTTGCTTACAAATGATCTAGATGCAAATTCAATTAAAAGATTTATGGCTATACTTTCAAGAGAATACCACTTTATTGTGATTCAAAAAGTGCCATTGCCATGACAACACATCCTGTTCAACACTCTATATCTAAACATATTGATTTCATGTATCATTTTATTAAAGATCGTGTTGAGAAAGGCAATGTGGAAATGTTTTTTGTTCAGACAGATTATCAACTGGCTGATTTGTTTACTAAAGCTCTTGATTAGAAAAGATTGAACTTTTTAGTAAGCAAATTAGGCATGATGAATCTTTCTGGATAAGTCAATCTAATAGATTTAGTGTTTCTAGTTAACTTCTGAACTATATTTATGCTGAATTCTGAAAATCCAACTTCAGAAGTTCTGAGATTTGATTCTCAGAAGTTAACATTCTATATTTCAGAAGTCAAGTTTTTACACTTCTCTTTTTGACTCTGTTATGTTCATATTTTCTCACACCCCGCTAAAGCGGAAACACAGGGAGTGATAGTTCAAGATTTCATAGCAATAGAGCGATAACAACACCAATTGTCCAATCAAGTACATAACATATAAAACTGAACATTACATCATACCAGTTCAAGTTTTAACAAAATAAAAGAAATAAGATGTTCTACAAAACGATTTCAAATTTAAACGTGGTTGATGTTGATGCGCCCCAAACACAAGCATTTTTAGTTACCCTTTCTTACCACTGAAAAGTATGAATAAAACAAGGTCAACTGCAAAGAGTTGGTGAGTTAACAGGTTTTAAATATTATAAACATCTTTTGCATAAATGAATATTGAGCAAAATACTTTTATGGCACTTAATAAATCTTTACATCATAAAACGTTCAAGGCATTTTTGTACCCTAATTATCAGTAAGTGATGAGACACCACTAAACCTTCGACCACAAAAATATTTTTAGTTCTACCTCAGTGGTGGACCTAAAGTCCACATGTGTAGAACCTTATTTTTAGTTCTACCTCAACGGTGGACCTAAAGTCCACATGTGTAGAACCTTCTTTTTTTAGTTCTACCTCAGAGGTGGACCTAAAGTCCACATGTGTAGAACCTTCTTTTTAGTTCTACCTCAGCGGTGGACCTAAAGTCCACATGTGTAGAACCTTCTTTTTAGTTCTACCTCAGCGGTGGACCTAAAGTCCACATGTGTAGAACCTTCCCTTTTAAGTATAGTGCACCCCTACCTGTAGTTTCCCGATGGGATTGCTATCCACACCCTACTTTTCGGTTTTTAGGTGGGATTGTTCCGTCCAATAGCGCTATCCACATATACCTTCGGCTCCTCACTTGAGTTAATAGTAGTGTACAAACTTTTATGGAACATTTTACTCAATACAATCTATTAGTGTGTACATGCCTTAGTGCCCAAACCAATAATTTCATAATGTTTCACATTCGGTAATGCAAATAGCTCAAATATTACATTTAATCATGTTTTTCACCCCAAAACGTATAAAATACTTTAAAAGTGGGGCTGTGAATACTCACCTTTTGCAAAAGCTACGTTTAAAGCACGATTCGTCCGCTAGCCGACCTAACGCTTTCTTATCAAAGTAAAATACCCAAAACGGTCACTTATGCGTCTAACGATTACTATGAGAGTGCTTATAAGTCCTTATATGTCCAACTTGGTCTACTATTGTCCCGTTATACATAATGCACATATGCTCTTTAAAGAGATAATTTATACCGAAAATGTAACATTATAGTCTTTCAAGTGATTAAAATTTATGAAATCAACCAGTTTCAGAATTTAACTTTCTGACAGAAACTATAAGTCTTAAAAATGATCAAATTAATGTAACATCCAAAATGATAAAACTTTCCATCTTTTTATATGCGATGCATTACTGAGTTAAGGTCATTGTGACCAAATGTCATGCATTTTAGACATATAAAAAGGGTTCAAATAATTTATATCAAACAGTGTGTCACAGCAAGCATGGCAGATTACACACTGTTAGTAAAACAATCATTTGAGGAGTTCTACTTATTATTTTTCAGAACTTCCAGTTGGATTATAAACATAACACATAAAGGAAATTTTTAAGATAAGAATCAGTCATTTTAAATGAGTTATAAGGAAGATATGGCATCACAAAGTTGCATGCACACATCTGTCATTAGTTGACAGATTGCACACTTAATTTTAATAAATTGATTAATGCCTCAAAACTTATTATTTTCGAATGAAGCTAGATTCAAATGAACCCTAACTCATAAAAGAAAACTCCAAAAGAATAACTATGCATTATGGACAAATATTCAAAGAGATATTAGCATGCAATGTAGGATTTACGTACTGGTGGTTTCACAGATTGCACACCTAAAATATTTTAGGTATTTGGAGGGTCAAAACTCCATATTTTTATATGATTCCACTTTCAAACTGAAGATAACTCATAAAACTAACTTTCAAAGGAAAAATAATCCTTTTTCATTGAGTTTTGAAAGAGATATGGTCATTTGAACATGCATGCACAAATCTGTCATTGGTTGACAGTTTGCACATTCATTTTCTTTTAATTAGTTGGAACCTCAAATCACCATTATTTTGAATGAAATCAGTGGCCTTTGAAAGATAAGTCATTAAATAAAATTCTAGAAGTTTAATGAAGTAATTTGGATGAGTATTCAGAGAGTCATGGTCGTTCAAAGTAGGGTTTGCCTACTGGTGAACTTCAGATGCACATGCATCTTATTATGAGCATTTGGGGAGTCAAAACTCAATGTTTTTTAGTGAGACCACTTGGATTAGAACCCCAACTCACTAAATAAACTTTTAGAAAGAAGATGTATGACATTTGAACATATTAATTGCAAGAAATGGACGATTTTTGCACAAGCAATAAATCTGTCAGCAACAAAAAATCTCCATTGTTGTTCAAAAACACATAAAATCATGATTTTTACCCATTTTCTTGAGTTTTATTGTTTGGGTCATAGATTACCACCATTATATGAACATTTTTACATGTTTTTGGTGTATAATCTCTCCATAAAACTTATAAATTTCGGAGGTTAGAAGAATGTGACTGAAAATGCAAGAAAAAGTGGGGTTTTCACCCAGAAATGGGAAGAAGAATGAAGGAGATGATGTTAATACTTACTTGGTTGAATAAATGAACTTAATATCTTCAATATTGTTGCTAAAATGATTGTCCTTGAAAATGAAATTGGCTGGAAAGTGAAGGAGCAGAAGAGAGGGAGATGAGAGAAAGTGAAGAGTTTTTAACTCATCAATTTTTGGAGAGTTGAGAGAAATGAGGGGGATAAAAAAAATTAGTTTTTATATGATGAGGGGAGGGGGAGAGTGGCTGGCCATGGGCCCCAGCCCATGGGAAAGTCTTAATTTGACAATTTGCAAAATGTTTGAGATAAAAGCTCTAAAACACCTTCTTAGGCTATGACTAATAAGTTCCAAAATAAAATTTGTATTTAGGACATAAAAGTATTATATTTTATATAATTTGGGTATAAATTAGAGCATTTGGCACTATATAGGACGTTTCAGACAGTTACGGGTGCATTTGGCATTAGGCACTATTTAAGAACTAGCTTTCTCCGGGGCGTTCGCAAACAGGCGAGGATACTTATGATTCAACAAATCTTCATGTTCCCAAGTATACTCTGGGCCATGCTTCGCATTCCAGCTAACTTTAACAATAGGGATCTTACTGCGCCTCAGCCGTTTGACTTCTCGGTCAAGGATTTCGATTGGTTCTTCGATGAAGTGTAACCGATCGTTAATTTGAACATCTCCCAAGGGTAGAACTAATGTTTCATCTGCCAGACATTTCTTCAAGTTTGACACATGGAACATGTCGTGGATGGCGCTCAATTCTTGTGGTAACTTTAGTTTGGAATTCTAATGGCTTCCTCCGATTATCCGCATTACTCTTTTGACGATCTCTTGCTGTGCTGAGTCTTTCTTTGATGATTGAGATCTTGTCAGTGGTCTTTTGAATAATATCAAGCGTGATCAACTGTGTATCTCCGATCTCTAACCAGCTAAGTGGTGATATACATTTACGTCCGTATAGAGCTTTGTACGGTGCACATTGTATGCTGGTGTGATAGCTGTTGTTATAGGAGAATTCAACAAGCAGTAGATGGGTATCCCAACTCCCACCAAAATCTATCGTGCATGCACGCAACATATCCTTTAGTGTTTAAATAGTTCTTTCTGATTGTCCATCTGTTTGAGGATGATATGCAGTGCTATAATCCAAACGTGTACCCAATGCCTTTTGAAGAGACTGCCAAAATCGTGATGTAAAACGTGTGTCTCTATCCGAAATAATGGAAATAGGCACACCATGACGTGTAACTATCTCATTGATGTAGATTTTCACGCGTTTTTCCATACTGAAATCTTCACGAATGGGAATGAAATGAGGCTGATTTTGTAAGTCAATCTACTATAACCCATATCGAATCATGTCCTTTCCCAGTTCTGGGTAGCTTGGATATGAAATCCATGGTTATTTGCTCCTATTTCCATTGAGGAATTTCGGGTTGTTGAAGTAGACCGGATGGTTTCTGATGTTCGGCTTTGACTTGAGCACAAGTTAAGCACTTGCTTACATACTCAGCAATATCTTTCTTCATTTCTGGCCACCAATAATATTGCTTCAGATCCTTACACATCTTATCCGCTCCTGGGTGAACCGAATATCTAGATCGATGGGCTTCATCCAAGATAGTTGATCGTGAATTTCCAATCTTTGGTACCCATACTTTATTCTTGAAGTAATGAACTTCATCTGATTGTAATTCAAATTCTTTTTCTAAGTGATGTAAGGTCTCATGCTTCAAATTTTCTTCTTTCAAAGCTTCCCTTTGTGCTTCAAGAATTTGAGTCTTTAGACTTGTTTGAACCATCACTCCCATAGCCCGTGCTCTCGTCGGCTTCACTCTTTCCTTTCTGCTTAATGCGTTGGCTACTACGCTAGCCTTGCCTGGATGGTACTTTATTTCACAATCGTAGTCGCTAAGTAGTTCAACCCATCTTCTTTGCCTCATATTGAGCATTTTCTAATCAAGAATGTGTTGAAGGATTTTGTGATCAGTGAAAATGGTGCACTTAGTACCGTAGAGATAGTGTCTCCAGATTTTGAGTGCGAACACCACCGCCCCTAACTCCAAGTCATGGGTGGTGTAATTTTTCTCATGAATCTTTAATTGCCTTGATGCATATGCGATAACTTTGTCTTTTTACATCAGTACGCATCCCATCCCTTGATGTGAAGCGTCACAGTAGACTACAAAGTTATCCACTTCCTCTGGTAAAAGCCAAAATCGTGCGTTGCATAACTTGTATTTAAGAGTCTGAAATGCTTCCTCTTGTTTCTCTCCCCAAATAAACTTCTTATCTTTTTGAGTCAGTGTCGTTAGTGGTTGTCCGATCTTGGAGAAATATTCGATAAATCGCCGATAGTAGCCTGCCAACCAAAGAAATTGGCGGATCTCAGTTGGTGTCTTCGGGGCTTCCCATTTCTTAATGGCCTCGATCTTAGCTGGATCAACATGTATTCCCTTTTCATTTACTTCATGGCCAAGAAAATGTACTTCGCGAATCCAGAATTCGCATTTGGAGAATTTGGCGTACAGCTTTTCGTTTCTGAGCAATTCTAGTATCAGCTTTAAATGTTGCTCATGCTCCTTCTTGTCTTGAGAATAAATGAGTATATCATCTGTAAAAACAATCACGAACTTGTCTAGGTACGGTCGACATACCCTATTCATTAAATCCATGAAGACTGTCGGTGCGTTTGTTAGCCCGAAAGGCATAACTAGGAACTCGTAATGATCATAACGAGTTCTAAACGCTGTCTTAGGAATGTATTCTTCATGAACTTTCATTTGATGATATCCCGATCGAAGATCGATTTTTGAGAAATACATAGCCCTTTGAAGTTGCTCGAATAAGTCATCGATTTGAGGGAGAGGGTATCTGTTCTTGATTGTCAACTTGTTCCCTGTAATCGATACAGATACAGAAAGATCCATCCTTCTTTTTTTTAAAAAGGACTAGAGCTCCCCAAAGTGAAGAGCTAGGCCTGATGAATCCTTTATCGAGCAGCTCCTGGAGTTAATATGATAATTCCTGCATTTCCGACAGTGTCAGTCGATAAGGTGATTTCGCCACGGGCGCAGCTCCCGGAACTAAATCAATGTGGAATTCAACTTGTCTTGGTGGGGGTAGTCCAGGTAACTTATCTGGGAATACTTCGAGAAAATACCGAACTATAGGAAGATTCTGAATGCGTTTCTCTTTGATCTCCTTATTCACAACGTGTGCCAGAAACGCAATGCAGTCCTTCCTCAAGTATTTTCGCATCTTCATGCACGTCACTATTTTAACATTCCTTCTAGGTTTCTTTCCATGTACTTCGAGAACTTCTCCTTGGGGTAGTGGAACTCGGATTATCTTTTCAAAGCAGCAAATTTCAGCTCGGTTTTTAGACAACTAATCCATACCCCCAATTATATCAAAGCTTCCAAATATGATTGGGATTATGTCTATGCTAAAGTTCCTCCATCTTTCTCTTATCTTGAGCTTTGTCTCTTGCAAATATCCCCGAACGATTAGTATTGTTAGTGAGCCTGGTTGCCAAATTCACCGCATCTTGAAGGGTTTTTGGGTTTGACGAATTAACGTCCCCATGTATTTCAGGAGATAAACCCCAGATATACATTTCGACTTGATTTTCCTCAGGCGTCACCAAATGTGGTATCATCTTTGACATTTCATGGAAACGAGCAGAGTAAGAATCTATGTCATTTCCCTTCATCTCATGATTCCATAGCTCCGCTTCCAACTTCTGGATTTCGCTCCTCGGCAGTATTCCTCTTTGAGCATCTTTTTGAATTCCTCCCAAGTAAGACTGTTGGTTGCTTCTCGGCCTCGGGTTTGCACTTGGGTGTTCCACCAGGTCAATGCTCATCCTTGTAGCCGACAGGCGGAAAACTGCACTTCATTTCCTTCAGTGCACTAGTTGATGTGGAGAACGGACTCCTTATTCTCAATCCATGTCAGTAATCCAACAGCTCCTTCAGTTCCATGGAATTCCTTCGAGTTGCAGCTCCTAAAATCTTTGTATGTGCATTCCTTATCTCCACTTAGCCCAGATCCTCGGTTGTTTCCCGGATTAGCATTCAGACCCGCTGCCACTTGACTAACGATGTTCGGAAGTGCTGCCACGAGTTGTTCAGATACAAGTCGTGCGATTTCGGGATCTTCTCTCCTTGGAGGAATTTTCTTTAGGCATAGATTCATATTGAGGTTGGGTCATATTACTATTACTAATTTTGCGCTAAGTCTACTTAACTAAGTTATGCATATAAAACACTCGATTCATCAAATCGTAGGTTTAGAATCACATGACTTCAATATCCAGCAAAAATAATTCCCAAAAGACATCAAGTATCTTGGACTTCAAAATATTGAGCTACATGTCACCAAAATAAGTTTCCAAGTTTAACCAACAAAGTAGTCAAAAGGTTCTCTCCTAGGTTGACTAGTCACATAGCCTGAGGAGTCAGTAGAGTACTTAGTTGGAGTGGATGAGTGAGACATAGTGAACTGCGATAGTAACAAACTTAATTACTAAATGTACTTTAGTAAATAACAATTTATAAAATGCTTATGCGAACTCACACTTATGACCATACTTTTCATTTGGGCAAGAAGTTGCCAATATAATTGTTCCATGTCTCCCTTATACATATTAAATTAGACATAGGTGATCAGCCTTTGCCTAAATATAATTTGCTAAGTCGACACTTATTCCAATTATACCAGTAGTAAGCTTTTAGAATTACAGTTAGTTTAGAAAAATAGTTTTCGAAAACTTTTGGTTATAGTATTTGGTTTTATAGAAAAATCGGTGTTCTCTATAACCTATGGCTCTTATACCAAGTCTGTCACACCCCGCTAAAGCGGAAACACAGGGAGTGATAGTTCAAGATTTCATAGCAATAGAGCGATAACAATACCAATTGTCCAATCAAATACATAACATATAAAACTGAACATTACATCATACCAGTTCAAGTTTTAACAAAATATAAGAAATAAGATGTTCTACAAAACGATTTCAAATTTAAACGTGGTTGATGTTGATGCGCCCCAAACACAAGCATTTTTAGTTACCCTTTCTTTTGCCTGAAAAACATGAATAAAACAATGTCAACTACAAAGAGCTGGTGAGTTCACAGGTTTTAAATATTATAAACATCTTTTGCATAAATGAATATTGAGCAAAATACTTTTATGGCACTTAATAAATCTTTACATCATAAAACGTTCAAGGCATTTTTGTACCCTAATTATCAGTAAGTAATGAGCCACCACTAAACCTTCGACCACAAAAATATTTTTAGTTCTACCTCAGCGGTGGACATAAAGTCCACATGTGTAGAACCTTCTTTTTAGTTCTACCTCAGCGGTGGACCTAAAATCCACATGTGTAGAACCTTGTTTTTTTAGTTCTACCTCAGCGGTGGACCTAAAGTCCACATGTGTAGAACCTTCTTTTTAGTTCTACCTCAGCGGTGGACCTAAAGTCCACATGTGTAGAACCTTCTTTTTAGTTCAACCTCAGCGGTGGACCGAAAGTCCACATGTGTAGAACCTTCTTTTTAGTTCTACCTCAGCGGTGGACCTAAAGTCCACATCCAGTTGGATTACAAACATAACACATAAAGGAAACTTTTAAGATAAGAATCACTCATTTTAAAAGAGTTATGAGGAAAAATATGGCATCACAAAATTGCATGCACACATCTGTCGTTAGTTGACAGATTGCACACTTAACATTAATAAATTGATTAATGCCTCAAAACTTCATATTTTTGAATGAAGCCGGATTCAAATGAACCCTAATTCATAAAAGAAAACTCAGAAGAAGAATTATGTATTATGGACAAATATTCAAAGAGATATTACCTAATGGTGGTTTTACAGATTGCACACCTAAATTATTTTAGGTGTTTGGAGGGTCAAAACTCTAAATTTTTAAGTGATTTCACTTGCAAACTGAAGATAACTCATAAAACTAACTCTCAACGGAAAAATCCTCCTTTTTCATTGAGTTTTGAAAGAGATATGGTGTTTTGAACATGGATGCACAAATCTGTCATTGGTTGACAGTTTGCACACTCATTTTTTTTAATTAGTTGGAACCTCAAATCACCATATGTTTTAATGAAATCGGCGGCATTTGAAAGATAACTCATTAAATAAAATTCTAGAAGAAGAATCAAGTAATTTGTCGGAGTATTCAGAGAGTTATGGTCGTTCAAAGTAGGGTTTGCCTACTGTTGAACTTCCAGATGCACATGCATCTTATTATGCGCATTTGGGGGGTCAAAACTCAATGTTTTTGAGTGAGACCACTTGGATTAGAAACCCAACTCACTAAATAAACTTTTACAAAGAAGATTCATGATATTTGAACATATTAATTGCAAGAAATGGACGATTTTTGCACATGCAATATATCTGTCAGCACCAAAAATCTCCATTGTTGTTCAAAAACACATAAAATCATGATTTTTACCCATTTTCTTGAGTTTTATTGTTTGGGTCATTGATTACCACCGTTATGTAAACATTTTTATATGTTTTTGGTCTGTAATCTTTCCATAAAACGCAGAAAATTCAGAGGTTTAGAAGAAGAATGCTTAAAATGCAAGAAAAATGTGTTTTTCAGTCAAAATTGACAAGAAAAAGGTAAGATGATGTTTGTACCTACTTGAGTGATGTGTAGAACTTCTATTTCTTGAAAGATCTAGAATTTTGATGGTGGTTTTGCCTTGAAATTGGCTGGAAAATGGAGATTGAAGAGAGTTTTCTGAATATGACTCTTGGTTTGAGAGAGAGAGAGAGAGAGAGAGAGAGAGCTTGATTCAAATTTTGAATTGCAAAATAAAAGGGGGGGGGGTAAGCCATGAGGGGGGCCAAGCCCAAAATTTTATTAATTTATTTAATTTCAATAAAATGGTAAGGCTGAAAATTGTTAAAATGCTACTTTTCTCAATTTTAATAAAATGGTAAGGCTGAAAATTGGTAAGCCCATTTTGATTAAATTCTAACAAAAATAAAAGTTTTTTTTTATTTAACATACTAAAACTATATATATTTTATATAAATTGGATATAAATTAGAGCATTTGGCACTATATAGGACATTTCGGCCAATTACGGGTCGGAACCGGACTTTCTAAGCAGCTACCAGAAACTCTTGAAATTTTTCGGCCATTCTAAGCCAACTGACTTCTATTCTTATAATTAATCTATATTAACACTAATAAACTTAATTAGACTTAACCTGGAGTTAAAGAAATTTGACAGTTGTCACAGTCTCCCCCAGTTAAAGAAATTTCATCTCGAAGTTTAATGACTGCTACTGTCAATGGACTTCTTTGCAAACAAATGCGGATATTTGCCTTTCATGAAATTCTTCTCTTTCCCAAGTATACTCTGGGCCATGCTTCGCATTCCAGTGAACTTTGATAATAGGGATTTTACCGCCTCAACCGTTTAACTTCTCGGTCTAGTATTTCGATTGGTTCTTCGACGATGTGTAACCGGTCATTAATCTGAACGTTGTCCCGGGGTAAAACCAATGTTTCATCCATTAAGCATTTCTTCAGATTCGACACATGGAACGTGTCGTGGATGGCGCTTTAATTCTGTGGTAACTTCAATTTGTACGCCACCGGTCCAATTCTTCCGAGTATTTCGAATGGACCAATATACCTAGGACCCAACTTGCCTCTCTTCCGGAAGCGTACAAGCTCTTTCCATGGTGATACCTTCAAAAGCACTTTCTCACCTATTTGGAATTCTAATGGCTTCCTCCGATTATCCACATAACTCTTTTGACGATCTCTTGCTGTTTTGAGTCTTTCTTTGATGATTGAGATCTTGTCAGTGGTCTCTTGAATAATATCAACCGTGGTCAACTGTCTATCTCCGATCTCTAACCAGCTAACTGGTGATCTACATTTTCTTCCTTATAGGGCTTCATACGTCGCACATTGTATGCTGGTGTGATAGCTGTTGTAATAAGAGAATTCAACAAGTGGCGGAAGACGAACATGTCACGAATGTGGAAGTCCAGATCACTTTCGAAACACTTGTGCGAGACTGGATCGAAGACCAAATACTAATCAAGCACGACCAGTCAATCAAGGGAACCAAGTAGGTCAGGCAAGAGTCGAGTATTCGAAATCGGAGCAGAAGAAGCAAGACAAAGTCCCGATGTGGTCACAGGTACGTTTCTTCTAAACGATCATTATGCATCAGCATTGTTTAATTCTGGAGCAGATAGGAGTTATGTGTCGACAGATTTTAGACCTAAGATAAATCTAAAACCTCAGAAGTTGGAAGAAATATATGTCATTGAATATGCCAACGGACAAGAATGTACGGCTATAGACATATTAATGAACTGCACCTTAAACTTGGCCAATAGGGATTTTAGTATAGCTCTAATCCCGATTAGATTAGGAAGTTTCGACATAATTGTGGGCATGGATTGGTTGTCCAAAAACCGAGCCGAAATTTGTTGTTCCAAAACGATCATTCGAGTTCCGTTACCCGAAGGGGGAAAACTCGAAGTACACGGAGAGAAACCCAAGAGGAGTATTAAAATGGTGACGTGTATGAAGATGCGAAAATATTTAAGGAAGGACTGCATTGCTTTTCTAGCTCACGTCATGGATAAGAAGCCTGAAGAAAAACGCATTAAAGATATTCCAATAGTTCGAGATTTTCCCGAGGTATTCCCAGACGAATTGCCTGGAATACCCTTACCAAGACAGGTGGAATTCCACATAGAACTAATTCCTGGAGCGGCGCCCGTGGCAAAAGCACCTTATCGGTTAGCACCATCTGAGATGCAGGAGCTGTCGGAACAACTTCAGAAGTTACTCAATAAGGAATCCATCAGACCCAGCTCTTCACCTTGGGGAGCTCCGGTTTTGTTTGTTAAAAAGAAGGATGGATCTTTTCGAATGTGCATCGATTACAGAGAACTCAACAAGTTGACTATTAAGAACCGAGACCCTCTTCCCCGGATTGATGACCTATTTGACCAACTTCAAGGTGCAACGTACTTCGTGAAAATTGATCTTAGGTCTGGATATCATCAAATGAGAGTGCGAGAAGAGGATATTCCCAAGACAGCGTTTATAACTCGTTATGGTCATTACGAGTTCCTAGTTATGCCTTTCGGGCTAACAAACGCACCAAAAGTCTTCATGGATTTAATGAATAGAGTATGTCGACCGTACTTAGACAAGTTCGTGATCGTGTTTATAGATGATATACTCATTTATTCTCGAGACAAGAGGGAGCATGAGCAACATTTAAAGCTGATGCTAGAATTGCTCAGAAACGAAATGTTTTATGCCAAATTCTCCAAATGCGAATTCTAGATTCGTGAAGTGCACTTTCTTGACCATGTAGTAAATGAAAAGGGAATTCATGTTGATCCAACTAAGATTGAGGCCATTAAGAAATGGGAAGCCCCAAACACCCCAACCGAGATCCGCCAATTTCTGGGATTGGCAGGTTATTATCGGCGATTCATCGAGAATTTCTCTAAGATCGCGCAACCACTAACAACTCTAACCCAAAAAGATAAAAAGTTTATTTGGGAAGAGAAACAAGAGGAAGAATTTTGGCTCTACCCGAAGGAGTGGATAACTTTGTAATCTACTGTGACGCTTCGCATCAAGGGATGGGATGCGTACTGATGCAAAAAGACAAAGTTATCGCATATGCATCGAGGTAATTAAAGATTCATGAGAAAAATTACACCACCCATGACTTGGAGTTAGGGGCGGTGGTGTTCGCACTCAAAATACGGAGACACTATCTCTACGGTACTAAGTGTACTATCTTCACGGATCACAAGAGCCTTCAACATATTCTTGACCAGAAAATGCTCAATATGAGGCAAAGAAGATGGGTTGAGCTACTTAGTGATTACGATTGTGAAATAAAGTACCATCCAGGCAAGGCTAACGTAGTAGCCGACGCATTAAGCCGAAAGGAAAGAGTAAAACCGACGAGAGCACGTGCTATGGGAATGATGGTTTAAACGAGGGTAAAGGCTCAAATTTTGGAAGCGCAAAGAGAAGCATTAAAAGAAGCGAATTTGAAGAATGAGATCTTGCAACACTTAGAGAAAGAATTTGAGTTACAATAAGATGGAGTGCATTATTTTAAAAATAAAGTATGGGTACCAAAGTTTGGAAATTTATGATCAAATATCTTGGATGAAGCTCATCGATCCAGATATTCGGTTCACCCAGGAGCGGATAAGATGTATAAGGATTTGAAGCAATACTATTTGTGGCTAGGAATGAAGAAAGATATTGCGGAGTATGTAAGCAAGTGCTTAACTTGTGCTGAAGTCAAGGCCGAACATCATAAACCATCCGGTCTACTTCAACAACCTAAAATTCCCCAATGGAAATGGGAGCAAATAACTATGGATTTCATAACCAAGCTACCCAGAACTGGGAAAGGACATGATTCGATATGAGTTATAGTGGATTGACTTACAAAATCAGCTAATTTCATTCCCATTCGTGAAGATTTCAGTATGAAGAAACGTGCGCAAATTTACATCGATGTGTGGATCCCAGAATATGAGGTAACGATGTGCTTTATAAAGAATAATTAATAAGAACACGAAGAACGCTATGAATCTGATGAAGATCCGAAGTGGGATATCTCACTTGTATTGAATAATAACAGATTTATCTCTTACAGTTTAGCTCTCAATATTTCGCACTAATGTTCTTCTCTTACAAATGCTAGCCAAGATGTCGTAGGGTATAAAACTTGTCGGGTCAAAAAGCATGTCGATATAAAAAGATCTCGGGCCAAGTAGATTCGACAAGAATTGATGTCGGGCCAAGATGAGTCGATGAAAATTTATGTCGGGTCTTAAGCACTCGATAATCTTCAACTTTATCTTCAGCAGTCGACAAAATCATTTTACTTTAAAAATCAAGTAAGGAAACTCGACAAAATCAGTAATCAACAAATCAGCATTTGTCATCTTCCTTTTCTCATGTCGTGTCTTTGATATACAATCTCTCCCCCTCAGAATGATAAGGAGAATCCAAATCATTATGAATAACCAAAGAAAAAAAATATTTAACTAATGAAGCGTGTAAAACTAACATACAGAAGCACGTGAAGCAACTGTTATCACTTAATGATTTTTTTTTTTAATTAAGTGTCCTATATGCAGTATTGGCAGCGGGTTGGCACTGATAGGACTTCCCGTTATCATAGAAGTAAGTTATAAAATTAACTTCTCAAACTGTTCCGGCATAAACACAAAGATATGCAATGTGAATCACAAAGACTCGTTCAATGTGTAGAAAGAATTTATGCATTAAATGCTACTTTTAAGGCTCAAAATGTGAAAATACATTTCACAGACTCAATGTGCATTGAATGTGAAGTTCGGAGACCGGAGGTGTGTCTTCCTTTTTCAATATCTTAATCTTCCGAGTGAAGAAAAGATAGCAGATATGCTCATTCTCCGTGATATATGAAACAAATATCTTTTGTGAGATACTTGAGTAGTTGGGTGGGGTGACACAAGTTATCGACCTTGGGTCCATGTCTATTCAATATTCATCTCCAAAGAATCGAGAATGAATAGATTGTGTGGCTACCCGGATAACTGTTTAGGTTTGGTAAAGACCAAATATTTTCTTTTAAGTCTTGTCACACTCTCACATTTTCTTTTAGCTCCTAAGCCCTCAATTTTATTTCAATCACACCCTTCAAAAATGTCTAACCTAGGAATGTGTTTAATGGGTAGGTCCTTCCGGCTTTGGATTGACCATTGAAACTTCTAATTCCTATCACACACAAAGAGTTTGAAACATTGAAATCTGAGTTCTGAACTGGTGTATTCAGAAGTCATAATGCAATGTAAAACGGGTTCTGAACTGAGATATTCAGAAGCCAATAATTAAGAACAGGTTCATAGCTGAGATACTATGAAGCTAAACAATAAATAAAAAATTGTAAAAATGTGGTACTTCCCCTCAAATTGTAGCATAACATTTGGAAAGATTTTTATGTGATGTGAATATTCGGAATTTAGCACACACATGATGTACCTACAAAACAGATTAAAAAGATTTTGGTACCCATGTTTTGTTGGGTCCTCGGAGGTTAGCTTTAGATGTAATAAGTGGGGAAGTGGGGATACTCTAAGCATAACCTTTGGAAAGATTTTTTGTTGGGTCCTCGGAGGTTACCATTTATGATTGAAATTTTGATTGACAAAATCATTTGTTCCACATGTAGAACAACAAATCTGTGTGGCACTTAAACTAATTAGCTGATTGATAGATTTGACAAAATAAGGCAAATTAGTCTTGGAAACAAATGATCTTGTATCAACTACAGGAGATGTATGTGACATGTTTCCAACATATCATCTGTAGTTGATTTCCTTTTCCAAACCATTTTAAAATTCTTGAAATTACCGGATTTAGCAACAAAATCATTTTGAAACTGATTAGAGTTATGAGTTCGAGAATTTGAAAAACTATATGATTTGGAGCTGTTAGAATAACTATTTGATTTAATACTTGAAGAACAGTTATTCTTACAGATAGGAGAAAGAGGAGTTTGCTTTGAACTTGAAGTAGAATCAGAATCATGAGGAAAAATCAATTTTTCAAGATCATCTAACTCCACATTTAAATGTTCGGGAGTAAGTTGTTTGACTGATTCTGAATTCATTTGTTTTTGTTTTGAAAGTTCGTTTTCAAGTTCTTTGATGTTGCAGGATAAATCATCTCTTTCTTTTGTGACCAAATCATATTTATTTTTAATTTCAAATCTCAAATTCTTTTCAGTTACAAGAGTTGTTTCTAAAACAGATAATTTGTTTGAAAGTTTGTAAATTTTATTTTAAAAGACTTGCTTCTCTTTGTCAAAATCTTTTTCCATATTTTTGCTTTTAGGAATGATCAAACTACATTTCTGGATTAAATTTGTTTTCTCAGTTTTAAATGCATTTCTTTCATTTTCCAAAAGTTTCTCAAGATCAGAAATTTGTTTTGAAAACTCCAGACTTTTTGTTTCGGAAGATTCTCTCTCTAAAAGCACAATTTGCTCAAAATCAGACACTTGTTTGGAAAGTTTTTGAATGGTCAGTTCACAAGTTCTAATTTTGTTGTCAAAATCTTTTCGCTCAATTTCAAATTTGTGTTTTTCATCAGAAGTTAATATCTTTTCTTTCTTACATTCCAAAAATTCAGTTAATTTTCTTTTAAGAACCACACACTATAAGTCTCATGATCTATAAACTTTTCTAACTCAGAAATTTTGTTTTTCAGATCAAAATTTATTTTTATCAACTCAAGATTTTTCTTTTTGCAAACGTCTTCATAAAATACATGATATGTATTCCTAGTATGCTTGGTGAGTTGTTCCTCCAAAAATTCATTTTGACTTTGTAAAACTTTTCTTGACTCTTCTGAGTTATTAAATTTAGATTTGAGATTGACATGTTCTCTTAAAAGTTCATCCAACACTTGCATGTTGTTTGTGTGTCTGGTTTCAAGTTGAGAGATTTTTGCATTTAGCTCAGAGATTTGGTTTTGAGAACTCATCGTGAAAGCACGGGTTACCTGATAAAGTGATCTCGATCGGTGAGTTTTTTTTTGGCAATTTTCTGAGATTTCTTTGGGAGACAGAAGGTGATTTTGATAGATGAAGGTTTTTCTCGGGTGATGTAGGGCCGAGAAGAATTTTTCTAGGGTGATGAAGGGCCGAGAAGAATTTTTCTCGGGTGACGAAGGATCGACAAAAATAAATTGTCGAGTGGTATGGTCTCGATAAGAAGATTTCTCGGATGTATGAGACTCGATAACAATTATTGTCGGGTAAAGGAGACTCGATAAAACTTCTAATCGATAAGAAGAGTTTTATCGATCACAAGGGTCTCGATAACTTCAATTTCTCGATTAATCAAGATTCGAAAAAATAATTTGACTTGATAAAACAATGAATCGATAAAAATTTATATCGATTCCTGTTGACTCGATTAATAAAATTTGTCGATTTAAAAGGACTCGATAAAAAATTAAAAACACTTAATCTTAGTTTTCTTTAACCGATAAACCAGAAACCAAGAACAAAGGGTTCTTGACTAAAAAGAACGAGTCTTTTTATGGACAAGAATGTCTAAGTTCTCGAGTTTCTTATTTGTTCAGTCAAGAGAAAAAAAATTAAAATTACTAGAGTTTATGATTTTTACTAGAGAATTCTTTAGTAAGAAAACCTGCAAAAGTCACTAGTTCCTGAGTTTTCTTATGTAAAGAATATCAAAAGTAATTAAAATAAACTACAATAACTTTAATTAAAACAGATTAAATAATTTTGACTAAAATCAAGAATAACTCAGTATGGATCAACAAAAAATTTAAGCGCATGAAGTATGAATCGGAAAAAAAAATCAAGTTTATCAAAGTAAAAATTTTTATCGGGTAAAGCTAATGAAGTATGGATCGAGAAAAACAGATAAAAAAATTATGAGTTTTTATCGGGTAAAGCTAAAACAGTTTGAATCAATATAAACTCAAAAACTCATAAATCGAAAATTTACCTTCTGTTCCGTGAATAACTTCAGAAAATTGAAAAAGAACTCTGATCGTCTGCTCTGATACAAGTTGTGGATCCCGGAATATGAGGTAACGATGTGCTTTATAAAGAATAATTAATAAGAACGCTATGAATATGATGAAGATCCGAAGTCGGATATCTCACTTGTATTGAATAATAACAGATTTATCTCTCACAGTTTAGCTCTCAATATTTCGCACTAATGTTCTTCTCTTACTAATGCTAGCACTAATGTAAAGATTAAGGCATTATAGATTTGCCTTATTTACAAAATAGAATGTTTCCTTATTAAACCTTTCCTAATTAAAGACTTTGCTAACTTTTCACTTCAGCTCTTCACGTCTTCAATAGTTGTCATCTCGGATACAATATTTTCAGACCTAACACGATGAAATACTTACATGTCACGGTGTGCCTATTTCCATTATTTCAGATAGAGACACACGTTTTACATCACGATTTTGGAAGTCTCTTCAAAGGACATTGGGTACGCGGTTGGATTATAGCACTGCCTATCATCCTCAAACGGATGGACAATCGAAAAGAACTATTCAAACGCTAGAGGATATGTTGCGTGCATGCGCGATAGATTTTGATGGGAGTAGGGATACCCACCTACCACTTGTTGAATTCTCTTATAACAACAGCTATCACACCAGCATACAGTGTGCGCCGTATGAAGCCCTATACGGAAGAAAATGTAGATCACCAGTTAGCTGGTTAGAGAGCGGAGATAGATAGTTGACCACGCATGATATTATTCAAGAGACCACTGCCAAGATCTCAATCATCAAAGAAATACTCAAAACAACAAGAGATCATCAAAAGAGTTATGCGGATAATCGGAGGAAGCCATAAGAATTCCAAATAGGTGATAAAGTGCTTTTGAAGGTATCACCATGGAAAGGGCTTGTAGGCTTCCGGAAGAGAGGCAAGTTGGGTCCCAGGTACATTGGTCCATTCAAAATACTCGGAAGAATTGGACCGGTGGCGTACAAATTGAAGTTACCATAGAATTTAAGCGCCATCCACGACACGTTCCATGTGTCGAATCTGAAGAAATGCTTAATGGATGAAACATTGGTTTTACCCAGGACGACGTTCAGATTAACGGCCGGTTACACATCGTCGAAGAACCAATAGAAATACTAGACCGAGAAGTTAAACGGTTGAGGCGGTAAATTCCCTATTATCAAAGTTCACTGGAATGCGAAGCATGGCCCAGAGTATCCGGTTCCGACCCGTAACTGGCCGAAATGTCCTATATA
This sequence comes from Silybum marianum, assembly GCA_036898165.1. NCBI lineage: Eukaryota > Viridiplantae > Streptophyta > Magnoliopsida > Asterales > Asteraceae > Silybum > Silybum marianum. The sequence continues at coordinate 26,033,194 of CM072533.1, read as the reverse complement.
GTGCCAGATGCTCTAGTTTATACCCAATTTATATAAAATATATATAGTTTTAGTATGTTAAATAAAAAAAACTTTTTTTTTGTTAGAATTTAATCAAAATGGGCTTACAAAATTGGAGAAAAATGTCAAAAATTGAGAAAAATAGCATTTTAACAATTTTGAGCCTTACCATTTTATTAAAAATAAAAAAATAAAAAAATTGGGTTTGGGCCCCCTCATTGCTGCCCCCCCCCCCTTTTCATTTTACATATAAATTGTATTTTGTTTTCATTTTCCTTTCATTTTGCAATTCAAAATTTGATTCAAGCTCTCTCTCTCTCTCTCTCTAAAACTAAGAGTCATATTCAAGAAACTCTCCTTCAAACTCCATTTTCCAGCAAATTTCAAGGCAAAACCACCATCAAAATTCAAGATCTTTCAAGAAATAGAAGTTCTACACATCACTCACGTAGGTAGGAACATCATCTTACCTTTTTCTTGTCAATTTTGAGTGAAAAACTCATTTTTCTTGCATTTTAAGCATTCTTCTTCTAAAACACTGAATTTTCTGAGTTTTATGGAAAGATTACACACCAAAAACATATAAAAATATTTACATAATGTTGGTAATCAATGACCCAAACAATAAAACTCAAGAAAATGGGTAAAAATCATGATTTTATGTGTTTTTGAACAATAATGGAGATTTTTGGTGCTGACAGATTTATTTGCATGTGCAAAAATCGTCCATTTCTTGCAATAATATGTTCAAAAATCATGAATCTTCTTTCTACAAGTTTATTTAGTGAGTTGGGGTTCTAATCCAAGTGGTCTCACTCAAAAACATTGAGTTTTGACCCCCCAAATGCTCATAATAAGATGCATGTGCATCTGGAAGTTCAACAGTAGGCAAACCCTACTTTGACTGACCATAACTCTTTAAATATTCTTCCAAATCACTTGATATTTATTCTGGAAGTTAATTTAGTGAGTTACCTTTCAAATGCCACTGATTTCATTCAAAAATATGGTGATTTGAGGTTCCAACTAATTAAAACAAAATGAGTGTGCAAACTGTCAACCAATGACAGATTTGTGCATGCATGTTCAAATGGCCATATCTCTTTCAAAACTCAATGAAGAAGGTTTATTTTTCCTTTGAGAGCTAGTTTTATGAGTTATCTTCAGTTTGAAGGTAGAATCACTTAAAAATATAGAGTTTTGACCCTCCAAACACCTAAAATATTTTAGGTGTGCAATCTGTGAAACCACAAGTAGGTAAATCCTACTTTGCATGCTAATATCACTTTGAATATTTGTCCATAATGCATAATTATTCTTCTTGAGTTTTCATTTATGAGTTAGGGTTCATTTCAATCCGGCTTCATTCAAAAATATGAAGGTTTGAGGCATTAATCAATTTATTAAAGTTAAGTGTGCAATCTGTCAACTAATGACCGATGTTTGCATGCAACTTTGTGATGCCATATCTTCCTCATAATTTATTTAAAATAATAAGTAGAACTCCTGAAATGATTGTTTTACTAACAGTGTGTATTCTGCCATGCTTGCTGTGACACACTGTTTGATATAAACTATTTGAACCGTTTTTATATGTCTAAAATGCATGAAATTTTGTCACAACGACCTTAACTCAGTAATTCATCACATATAAAAAGATGGGAAATTTTATCATTTTGGATGTTACATTAATTTGATCATTTTTAAGACTTTTAGTTTCTGTCAGAAAGTTAAATTCTGAAACTGGTTGATTCCATAAATTTTAATCACTTGAAAGACTATAATGTTACATTTTCGGTATAAATTATTTCTTTAAAGAGCATATGTGCATTATGTATAACGGGAAAATAGTAGACCAAGTCGGACATATAAGGACTTATAAGCACTCTCATAGTAATCGCTAGACACATAAGTGACGTTTTGGGTACTTCTCTTTGATAGGGAAACGTTAGGCCCACGAGTGGGTGTGGATCGTGTTTTGTTAATTGGAGTTTTTGCTATAAGGTGAGTATTCACAACCCCATTTTTAAAGTATTTTACTTGTTTTGGGGTGAAAAGCATGATTAAATGAAATATTTGAGCTATTTGCATTAATGAATGTGAATATTATGAAACTTGTTGTTTTTGGGCATTAAGGCATGTACACTAATAGATTGGATTTAGTAAAATGTTCCATAAACGTGTGTACACTACTATTAACTCAAGTGAGGAGCGGAGGGTATATGTGGATAGCGCTATTGGACGGACAATCCCACCTAAAAACCGACAAGTAGGGGTGTGGATAGCAATCCCACCTGGAAACTACAGGTAGGGGTGCACTATACTTAAAAGGAAGGTTCTACACATGTGGACTTTAGGTCCACCGCTGAGGTAGAACTAAAAAAGGAAGGTTCTACACGTGTAGACTTTAGGTCAACCGCTGAGGTAGAACTAAAAATATATTTTTTTTGGTGGTCGAAGGTTTAGTGGTGGCTCATTACTACTATTAATTAGGGTACAAAAATGCCTTGAACGTTTTAAGATGTAAAGATTTACCTAGTGCCATAAAAGTTATTTTGCTCAATATTCATTTATGCAAAAAATGTTTATAATATTGAAAACATGTGAACTCACCAACTCTTTGTAGTTGACCTTGTTTTATTCATGCTTTTCAGAGGTAAGAAAGGGTAACTAAAAATGTTTGTGTTTGGGGTGCATCAACATCAACCACGTTTAAATTTGAAATCGTTTTGTAGAATATCTTATTTATTTTATTCTGTTAAAACTTGAACCTGTATGATGTAATGTTCAGTTTTATTTTATTATGTATTTGATTGGACAATTGGTGTTTTTATCACTCTATTGCTATGAAATCTTGAACTATCACTCCTCGTGTTTCCGCTTTAGCGGGGTGTGACAGACTTGGTATCAGGAAGTGAGATATTAGCTGGATCTCGCAAGTCAAATCTCTTCACCATCGATATGTCAAAAGTTGAACCACCAACCAATGTGTGTCTAGTCTCCAAAGTCTCAAATGACAAAAATTGGTTATCGCATCGCCGACTATCTCACTTGAACCTCAAGAATATTAGTAAACTCGCAGGCGGAGGGTTGGCCACCGGGTTGCCAAAACTTAAGTATGAGAAGACCCACTTGTGTGGCGCCTGCGAAATGGGCAAGATGAAAAAAGTTTCACACAAGCCCAAAGTGGAACACAACACGACTCGTCCTCTTCAGCTCATTCACAGGAATCTGTCCGGACCTATGAGGATTCGAAGCATTCACGGCAAGATGTATGTTGTTGTTATGGTGGATGATTATTTTCGCTATACATGGGTTAAATTTCTTCGCACAAAGAACGAAGCTCCCGAGAACATCGTTGCCTTCTTGAAGAACATTCAAGTTAAATTGGAGCTCTCCATCCAAACTCTTCGCATGGATAATGGAACCGAGTTCAACAAACGCACGCTCAACTCATTTCACACCTTAGTTGGCATCTCTCATACATTTTCTACGGCTCGAACCCCACAACAAAATGGTGTGGTTGAACGACGTAACCGTACGTCGGTTGAAGATGCTCGTACCATGCTCGCTCATTCCAGACTACCACCCTATCTTTGGGGCGAAGCCATCAATACCGCTTGCCACACTCAAAACCGTTCCATCATCAACAAGCGGTTTACCAAAACCCCGTATGAGCTGATCAACAAACGTGTTCCTTCCATTCATCACTTTCGTACGTTTGGAAGTCGGTGCTTTATTCTGAAAGATAACGAGGATCGTGGCAATCTTCATGTCAAAGCTAACGAGACATATTTTACTCCGATATTCTCCAAACGCTTCTACTTATCAGGTCTATATGAAGAATGCATGATGTGTCACCGAAAGCGTTAGTGTTCAATTCGATACAAAGGACGAAATGGCTCCCGAACCGACAGTTCTGCCCCCCCCCCCCCACTAACTGGCGTATTAGCTTCCGAACACCTCAGTTCGGAACCTGCTCCTAAACCATCTCATCCAAATCAAGCCTCCACGTCCAAGAACGCCTCTTCAGATTTGGATGATCTATTCGAGCATTTCTACTCAGATTACTACGGACCATACACCGAAATTCCAAAAATCGTCATTGAAGCAAACTTGGAAGTTGCCGAGAACACTAATTTTTCTATACCGCCCTTATCTACGAAAACCGTCTCACCTGCTGCAACTCCAAGTACATCTGAGTTGCATGTAACTGCTCAAACCCCCAATAACATCACATTTTGACCACTTATTATTTCATATTTCTTTTATTTTTACTTTCCTAATTAGCATAATTTGAGTCTTTTATTCTAATTTGATGTTTATTTGTGACTGGAGCTAAGTTTGAGGAATGGATGTGTTTTTGTGCTGTTTAAGAGGTTTTGTAGCACTGTGAGTTGCTGCAACAGGACATCGTAGCAGGCAAGGCAGCAACTGAAATTAAAGGAGACAAAACTTCATAATCTTTTTGGAAAGGAATTTATTCCCTTAGCTTAATGTCAACCTTGGACCAGCTGGAAAAGCATCAAATGGAGAATAACCATGATGGTGGAGTCACATGCATATGTTGGGAAGGCATCTTTTGACTTTTGTGTTAAGAAATCATAGTCCTGCTTTTGTACCTTCCTTAAAGATGCCTTTTTTCCCTAGTATATATAGAAGTCTTATGTAATGTTTTAAAAGGGCACACTTGAAAACCTACGGTGAAAACACCTAAGGCTATCACTCTCATTTCCATTTCCTAGTTTTAAGGTTGTTTGACAAGGCAACCACTAAGTAGTTCAACTAGCTACTTAGAGATAATTGTCGTTTCCATTTCCTTGCAATCTAAAAGCTTTCGGTTACATTTCTTGTCAGACCCACTTCCACAAAACGCAATTTCTTCACATACGAACCCAGAACCAACATCCTAAGTGGCTCCAGCCTTAGAATCCGTTCAAGATCTTCCACTTAGCACTTACGTGGATGATAATCCCGACCTCACGTCGCTCCAACCGCTTCCTCATTCTAATAAATGGATATGATCTCATCCACCCGATCAGATTATTGGAGACCCTTCAAAGCAAGTCACAACAAGATCTGCCTCAGCCAACGATTGCCTGATTTCTTTCTTCCTAAGCAAAATCGAACTCAAAACCATTGATGAAGCCATGTCTGATCCTAATTGGATTGTGGCTATGCAGGACGAAGTCAATCAGTTTGAAAGTCTGAAAGTATGGTGCCTCGTTCCTCGCCCAAAGAACAAAACCATCATTGGCACCAAATTGATCTTCAAGAATAAACAAGACGAGGATGGAATTGCCATACGCAACAAAACACGGCTTGTCACAAAAGGTTATCGTCAGTAAGAAGGCATATACTATGATGAGACGTTCGCACTGGTTGCTCGAATTGAAGCCCTTCGCATGTTCTTGGCATACACGGCACACAAAAACTTTGTTGTTTTCCAGATGGATGTCAAGAATGCTTTCCTAAATGGTGTTCTTAGAGAAGAAGTATATCCTGACGGCTTTGTTGAATCATCAAAATCGAATCATTTCTACATTCTCGACAAAGCTCTGTACGGCCTCAAACAAGCCCCACGCGCATGGTATGACAGTCTCTCCAAAGGTAAGATCGATCCTACTCTTTTCATTAAAAAGGAAGATGGTGATATAATGCTCATTCAAATTTATGTAGATGACATTACTTTCAGCTCAACTAACCCTCAACATTGCAAAAACTTCTCTGAACTCATGATTGCCAAGTTCAATATGAGCATGATGGGAGTAATGAATTTTTTCCTCGGTCTTGAAGTAAAACAATTTTCAACGGGAATATTCATTAATCAATTGAAATACAACTCGAATATGTTACATAAATATAACATGACGACCTGTACAGCGATTGGCACTCCCATGTCTCCAGGTTCAAAAGTACACGCTGTTCCTTTGGGAAAAGCGATGGATTCTAAAACTTATCGGGAAATGGTTGGGTCCTTAATGTATCTAATGGCTTGTCGTCTGGACATAATGTTTGCTACATGCTTATGCGCTAGATATCAAGCCCTCTCCCAAAGAATCTCACCTTAGTGCCATTAAGCGGATTTTTCGTTATTTAAAAGGTCCTACTGTTCTTGGCCTATGTCGGCCTTAAATTCAGACACTCTCTTTTATTCTCATAAAAGGGATGTTCGTCTTTAGCTAAATAGTTTGATGGGACTTCACAGAGCATGAAGAAAAAAAATATAAAGTTATCTGACATTACGTGCTACAAAGAATGGTTCACCCGTTAACCTAGTACAAAGGGAGTGACATCTTCTTTTGTCCATCAGATATACTTCCAGCTAATGAATCCTTGACAGCTGTCCTCATGCATCCAATGCATGGGCATTATAAAAGAAGATGAAGCCTGCCCATAAAACTCACGCTTTCAACAAATCCTATGAGTGATCATTTGTTTGATTCTGGCATCCTGATTGTTTTAACAGTTTCATTTTAACTTTCCTTAATGTATAAGTTAATTACTGTTATCATGTGTTTCATTTATTAAGTTTGTTATAATAGAACGTTATATATTCTTTTCCGCAACAAACTTCTATGTGTAAACTTTTAATATTTATATTAAAAAATTTAAAAGAGTAAAAATTGTGTGTTTGTATTCAACCCCCCCCCCTTCTACAAAACTTTACTTACGTAGCCATCTCTAAATAGGGACTAACAAGAATTTAACTACTTCAACATGTAAACCACAAACTTCAGAATCATATACTCCTCTTGACTCAACAAATTCTTCTTCAAAGTTTGATAAAAATTCTATCACTAGAAAATCTAAATTATCTTCTTCAAACTTTACATCAAGAGTTAAACACTTTGAAAAAGGTCAATCTTCTACTCCTACTTCCAAGTCAAATATTGAACGGTCATACAAGAAATTCTTATACTAATCCACATTTTCTATCTTTTTCAGAGCTGTCCACTTTAGTATGGAAGAGAAAAGATGAAAGCATATCAAAGAAAGACAAATTAGATAGTTTTCATTCTTTTAAGAAAAATGATGTACACTAACACATTTCAATGAATAAAAGCAAGTATTTAGTTTCTAAATCCAATAAAAATTCTACTTCTATTTCTTGCTTATGTGTTGATTTATTACAAGTTCTTAACACTCATATTCATTATGTGCAATGTGCACATCATAACTTCTAACTAAATTCCATTAGTAACAAGAAATTTTCTAAGAAACCTATCAAAAACTTCTCATATAATTCTTCAAATAGAAATTATCAAAAGATTAATTCTGACTTCCTAAAGAAAGAAAAAAACAATTACGAATCTACTTCTGAACCAAAATCAGCTAAATCAAAGTTCAGAATTTCTTCTTTAATTACTAATCTGAAAGGACCTATTCTCAAATGGGTACCTAAATCTAAGTAATTGTCTCTACAGCTGTGTCATGTGTGGTTTTAGGCTCTGGATGTTCAAGACACATGACACCATACAACGTATTGCTAACTGGCTATCATGAGAGAAATGGAGGAACAATTAGTTTAGGAAACAATGCAAGAGGCTATGTAAGAGGCTATGGAACTTTTTCCAAATGAGATGTCACTTTCATGAAGTTTTTTTATGTTGAAGAACTTAAACATAATATATTCAGTATAAGTCAATTCTGAGATAAGTATTGGACTGTTCATTTCGATATAGATTTCTGTAACATTCTCAACTATGAAAAGCAAACTAAATTAACAGCCTATTGGGATGGGGATATCTACACTTCAACATTTACTAAAGATATTCAACTCAAGGGAATTTGTTATATTTCTACTCCAATGAAAGAAATGAGTTGGTTATGGCACAAATCAGTCAGAGGTCTGCCAAAGATTAAGTTTCAAAAGAATTCATTGTGTTCTGCTTGTGAACTTGGAAAGATAAAAAGAAGCTCACATCCTCTAAAGATGCGTTCTTCGTGTAAAGCTCCACTTGAAATGCTTCATATGGATTTATGTGGACCAATGAAGACTTAGAGTCTGGGAGGCAAAAAGTATATCTTGGTCATTGTTGATGAATATTCTAGATATACATGGGTAGTATTTCTGAGGCTAAAATTGGATACTTCTGAGGTATTAATTCCTTTTCTGAAAAGGATACACGTTCTTCTTCAACCTCCAATCCAAAAGGTCAGAAGTGACAATGGTACAAAATTTACAAATTCAACACTTCAGAACTTTTTGGAATCTGTTGGTATTTCCCATAATTTTTCCGCTGCCAGAACTCCACAATAAAATGGTGTTGTTGAAACAAAGAACAGAACCTTGGTTGAAGCTGCAAGAACCATGTTGGCTTATTCAGAACTACCTTTATCTCTTTGGGCAGAAGTTATATCAACAACTTGTTATCTTCAGAACATAACTATTCTGAAGAGGAAACATCTTAAAACTCCTTATAAATTAATCAAAAATAGAAAGCCTTCTATTGATTATTTTAAAAAATTTGGATGCAGGTGCTTTCTTCTAAATGACAGAGAGAATTTAAGCAAATTTGATCCCAAAGGATTAGCTGGCATCTTTGTTGGTTACTCACAGAGATCCAAGGCTTACGGAATTCTCAGAATGAAAACAAGAACTATCATAGAAACATCAAATGTCAGATTTAATGAGCCATCTATGACTTCTGAACAAGACAGTTCAGAACTCAAGCTTAACCCTATTTATGAACAACTAAATTCAGAAAAGCCCATAACTGATAAATCTTCTGAATCTGATTCTTTACTTAAAGCAAAATTAGATTTACTTTGTTAAGATTTATTTGATATTTCTATTAATGTTTCTGCAGATTTTCAGAATCAATTACTTCTAAGATCTGTTCCAGACCTGGTTCCAACAGAAACTTCAATTTCAAATGTATCTGGTCCACAAATTTCAACCTCAAATTCAGAAATTTTTACTTCTAAGCATATTCAAGTTCCTTCTGAGCTTGTTTATGTTCTTTCTGAACATGTTCAAGATATTTCTGACCCTGTACAAGTTAACTCTGAATATATCCAAGTCACTTCTGAACCTATTTCTGAACCAGTGACTATGACTTCTGAACTTGTACAAAATTCCTAAATTGAGGGGGAGACATCATATTTGCATTCCGAAATCAATCTAGAATCTGAACCACAAGCAATAGATGATGATTATGATTCTCTTAATAATATTTCATCTTTTCAACCCTTACCAAATGTAACCAAGTGGACTTCAAGTCATCCCATTCATCAAATCATAGGTGATGCCTCAAAAGGAGTACAAACTAGATCAGCCACAGCAAATGAATGTCTGTATGTGAATTTTCTAAGAAGCATGGAACCTAAGAAACCATTTGAAGCTCTTCAAGATCCATTGGATTTTAGCCATGCAAGATGAGCTAAATCAGTTAGAAAGAAACAAAGTCTGGAGATTGATTCCAAGACCTAAAGGAAAATCTACCATTGGAACCAAATGGGTTTTCAGAAATAAAAAGGATGAAAATGGAATTGTTGTGAGAAACAAAGCAAGACTTGTTCCTAATGGTTATTGTCAACAGGAAGGAATAGACTATGATGAGAATTTTGCTCCTGTGGCTAGGCTAGAAGCAATCATAAATTTTTCTGGCCTATGCAGCTCACAAAAATATGAAATGTGCATTTCTGAATGGTATTCTTCATGAAGAAGTGAAATGTGCATTTCTGAATGGTATTCTTCATGAAGAAGTGTATGTAGATCAACTTGAAGGATTTGTCAGCAAAGAGTTTCCTGGTCATGTTTACATCTTAGACAAGGCACAATATGGTTTAAAACAAGCTCCAAGAGCATGGTATGATACACTCACAGCATTTCTTCAGAATTCCAAATTCAAGAGGGGTACCATAGATACTACTTTATTTCATAAAAAGGAAGGTAAGGATATGATCTTAATACAAATTTATGTGGATGATATTATATTTGCCTCTACTATTCCAAGATTTTGTAAAAACTTTGAGACTATCATGCAAAAAGAATTTGAAATGCATATGATGGGTGAGTTGACTTTCTTTCTTGGTTTACAAGTGAAACAACTCCTTACTGGCATATTTATTAATCAGTCTAAGTATGTTTCAGACTTACTTAAGAATTATGATATGTCTGATTGTTCAAGAGTGCAAACTCCAATGGCTACTGCGACTAGACTTGATCCAGATTTAAATGGCAAATCTGTGGATCAAAAGAAGTACAGGGGTATTATTGGTTCTTTGCTTTATTTGACTACTAGTAGACCAGATATAATGTTTGCCACATGTATTTGTGCTAGGTATCAAGCTAATCCTAAGGAATCTCATCTTATTGCTGCTAAAAGGATTCTTAGATATCTCAAAGGTTCACCTTCATTGGGACTTTGGTATCCTAAGAATTCTGGATTTGAACTAACAGCTTTCACAGATGCAGATCATGGTGGTTGTAAACTGGACAGGAAAAGCACATCTGGATCATGTCAATTTTTAGGAGATAGACTTGTTAATTGGCCTTCTAAGAAGCAGAATTGTGTATCTACTTCTACTACAGAAGTTGAATATGTAGCAGCTGCAATGTGTTGCTTACAAATGATCTAGATTCAAATTCAATTAAAAGATTTATGGCTATACTTTCAAGAGAATACCACTTTATTGTGATTCAAAAAGTGCCATTGCCATGACAACACATCCTGTTCAACACTCTATATCTAAACATATTGATTTCATGTATCATTTTATTAAAGATCGTGTTGAGAAAGGCAATGTGGAAATGTTTTTTGTTCAGACAGATTATCAACTGGCTGATTTGTTTACTAAAGCTCTTGATTAGAAAAGATTGAACTTTTTAGTAAGCAAATTAGGCATGATGAATCTTTCTGGATAAGTCAATCTCATAGATTTAGTGTTTCTAGTTAACTTCTGAACTATATTTATGCTGAATTCTGAAAATCCAACTTCAGAAGTTCTGAGATTTGATTCTCAGAAGTTAACATTCTATATTTCAGAAGTCAAGTTTTTACACTTCTCTTTTTGACTCTGTTATGTTCATATTTTCTCACACCCCGCTAAAGCGGAAACACAAGGAGTGATAGTTCAAGATTTCATAGCAATAGAGCGATAACAACACCAATTGTCCAATCAAATACATAACATATAAAACTGAACATTACATCATACCAGTTCAAGTTTTAACAAAATAAAAGAAATAAGGTGTTCTACAAAACGATTTCAAATTTAAACGTGGTTGATGTTGATGCGCCCCAAACACAAGCATTTTTAGTTACCCTTTCTTACCACTGAAAAGTATGAATAAAACAAGGTCAACTGCAAAGAGTTGGTGAGTTAACAGGTTTTAAATATTATAAACATCTTTTGCATAAATGAATATTGAGCAAAATACTTTTATGGCACTTAATTAATCTTTACATGTGTAGAACCTTCTTTTTAGTTCTACCTCAGCGGTGGACCTAAAGTCCACATGTGTAGAACCTTCTTTTTAGTTCTACCTCAGCGGTGGACCTAAAGTCCACATGCGTAGAACCTTCCCTTTTAAGTATAGTGCACCCCTACCTGTAGTTTCCCGATGGGATTGCTATCCACACCCTACTTTTCGGTTTTTAGGTGGGATTGTTCCGTCCAATAGCGCTACCCACATATACCTTCGGCTCCTCACTTGAGTTAATAGTAGTGTACAAACTTTTATGGAACATTTTACTCAATACAATCTATTAGTGTGTACATGCCTTAGTGCCCAAACCAATAATTTCATAATGTTTCACATTCGGTAATGCAAATAGCTCAAATATTACATTTAATCATGTTTTTCACCCCAAAACGTATAAAATACTTTAAAAGTGGGGCTGTGAATACTCACCTTTTGCAAAAGCTACGTTTAAAGCACGATTCGTCCGCTAGCCGACCTAACGCTTTCTTATCAAAGTAAAATACCCAAAACGGTCACTTATGCGTCTAACGATTAGTATGAGAGTGCTTATAAGTCCTTATATGTCCAACTTGGTCTACTATTGTCCCGTTATACATAATGCACATATGCTCTTTAAAGAGATAATTTATACCGAAAATGTAACATTATAGTCTTTCAAGTGATTAAAATTTATGAAATCAACCAGTTTCAGAATTTAACTTTCTGACAGAAACTATAAGTCTTAAAAATGATCAAATTAATGTAACATCCAAAATGATAAAACTTTCCATCTTTTTATATGCGATGCATTACCGAGTTAAGGTCATTGTGACCAAATGTCATGCATTTTAGACATATAAAAAGGGTTCAAATAATTTATATCAAACAGTGTGTCACAGCAAGCATGGCAGATTACACACTGTTAGTAAAACAATCATTTGAGGAGTTCTACTTATTATTTTTCAGAACTTCTAGTTGGATTATAAACATAACACATAAAGGAAACTTTTAAGATAAGAATCAGTCATTTTAAATGAGTTATAAGGAAGATATGGCATCACAAAGTTGCATGCACACATCTGTCATTAGTTGACAGATTGCACACTTAATTTTAATAAATTGATTAATGTCTCAAAACTTATTATTTTCGAATGAAGCTAGATTCAAATGAACCCTAACTCATAAAAGAAAACTCCAAAAGAATAACTATGCATTATGGACAAATATTCAAAGAGATATTAGCATGCAATGTAGGATTTACATACTGGTGGTTTCATAGATTGCACACCTAAAATATTTTAGGTATTTGGAGGGTCAAAACTCCATATTTTTTATATGATTCCACTTTCAAACTGAAGATACTCATAAAACTAACTTTCAAAGGAAAAATAATCCTTTTTCATTGAGTTTTGAAAGAGATATGGTCATTTGAACATGCATGCACAAATCTGTCATTGGTTGACAGTTTGCACATTTCATTTTCTTTTAATTAGTTGGAACCTCAAATCACCATATTTTTGAATGAAATCAGTGGCCTTTGAAAGATAAATCATTAAATAAAATTCTAGAAGTTTAATGAAGTAATTTGGATGAGTATTCAGAGAGTCATGGTCGTTCAAAGTAGGGTTTGCCTACTGGTGAACTTCAGATGCACATGCATCTTATTATGAGCATTTGGGGAGTCAAAACTCAATGTTTTTTAGTGAGACCACTTGGATTAGAACCCAACTCACTAAATAAACTTTTAGAAATAAGATGTATGACATTTGAACATATTAATTGCAAGAAATGGACGATTTTTGCACATGCAATAAATCTGTCAGCACCAAAAAATCTCCATTGTTGTTCAAAAACACATAAAATCACGATTTTTACCCATTTTCTTGAGTTTTATTGTTTGGGTCATAGATTACCACCATTATATGAACATTTTTACATGTTTTTGGTGTATAATCTCTCCATAAAACTTATAAATTTCGGAGGTTAGAAGAATGTGACTGAAAATGCAAGAAAAAGTGGGTTTTTCACCCAGAAATGGGAAGAAGAATGAAGGAGATGATGTTAATACTTACTTGGTTGAATAAATGAACTTAATATCTTCAATATTGTTGCTAAAATGATTGTCCTTGAAGATGAAATTGGCTGGAAAGTGAAGGAGCAGAAGAGAGGGAGATGAGAGAAAGTGAAGAGTTTTTAACTCATCAATTTTTGGAGAGTTGAGAGAAATGAGGGGGATAAAAAAATTTGGTTTTTATATGATGAGGGGAGGGGGAAAGTGGCTGGCCATGGGCCCCAGCCCATGGGAAAGTCTTAATTTTGACAATTTGCAAAATGTTTGAGATAAAAGCTCTAAAACACCTTCTTAGGCTATGACTAATAAGTTCCAAAATAAAATTTATATTTAGGACATAAAAGTATTATATTTTATATAATTTGGGTATAAATTAGAGCATTTGGCACTATATAGGACGTTTCAGACAGTTACGTGTGCATTTGGCATTAGGCACTATTTAAGAACTAGCTTTCTCCGGGGCGTTCGCAAACAGGCGAGGATACTTATGATTCAACAAATCTTCATGTTCCCAAGTATACTCTGGGCCATGCTTCGCATTCCAGCTAACTTTAACAATAGGGATCTTACTGTGCCTCAGCCGTTTGACTTCTCGGTCAAGGATTTCGATTGGTTCTTCGATGAAGTGTAACCGATCGTTAATCTGAACATCTCCCAAGGGTAGAACTAATGTTTCATCTGCCAGACATTTCTTCAAGTTTGACACATGGAACATGTCGTGGATGGCGCTCAATTCTTGTGGTAACTTTAGTTTGTATGCTACCGGTCCAATTCTTTCGAGTATTTCAAATGGACCAATGTATTTGAGACCCAACTTGCCTCTCTTCCGGAAGCGTACAAGCCCTTTCCATGGTGATACCTTCAAAAGCACTTTATCACCTATTTGGAATTCTAATGGCTTCCTCCGATTATCCGCATTACTCTTTTGACGATCTCTTGCTGTTTTGAGTCTTTCTTTGATGATTGAGATCTTGTCAGTGGTCTTTTGAATAATATCAAGCGTGATCAACTGTGTATCTCCGATCTCTAACCAGCTAAGTGGTGATATACATTTACGTCCGTATAGAGCTTTGTACGGTGCACATTGTATGATGGTGTGATAGCTGTTGTTATAGGAGAATTCAACAAGCAGTAGATGGGTATCCCAACTCCCACCAAAATCTATCGTGCATGCACGCAACATATCCTTTAGTGTCTAAATAGTTCTTTCTGATTGTCCATCTGTTTGAGGATGATATGCAGTGCTATAATCCAAACGTGTACCCAATGCCTTTTGAAGAGACTGCCAAAATCGTGATGTAAAACGTGTGTCTCTATCCGAAATAATGGAAATAGGCACACCATGACGTGTAACTATCTCATTGATGTAGATTTTCACGCGTTTTTCCATACTGAAATCTTCACGAATGGGAATGAAATGAGGCTGATTTTGTAAGTCGATCTACTATAACCCATATCGAATCATGTCCTTTCCCAGTTCTGGGTAGCTTGGATATGAAATCCATGGTTATTTGCTCCTATTTCCATTGAGGAATTTCGGGATGTTGAAGTAGACCGGATGGTTTCTGATGTTCGGCTTTGACTTGAGCACAAGTTAAGCACTTGCTTACATACTCAGCAATATCTTTCTTCATTTCTGGCCACCAATAATATTGCTTCAGATCCTTACACATCTTATCCGCTCCTGGGTGAACCGAATATCTAGATCGATGGGCTTCATCCAAGATAGTTGATCGTGAATTTCCAATCTTTGGTACCCATACTTTATTTTTGAAGTAATGAACTTCATCTGATTGTAATTCAAATTCTTTTTCTAAGTGATGTAAGGTCTCATGCTTCAAATTTTCTTCTTTCAAAGCTTCCCTTTGTGCTTCAAGAATTTGAGTGTTTAGACTTGTTTGAACCATCACTCCCATAGCCCGTGCTCTCGTCGGCTTCACTCTTTCCTTTCTGCTTAATGCGTTGGCTACTACGCTAGCCTTTCCTGGATGGTACTTTATTTCACAATCGTAGTCGCTAAGTAGTTCAACCCATCTTCTTTGCCTCATATTGAGCATTTTCTAATCAAGAATGTGTTGAAGGCTTTTGTGATCAGTGAAAATGGTGCACTTAGTACCGTAGAGATAGTGTCTCCAGATTTTGAGTGCGAACACCACCGCCCCTAACTCCAAGTCATGGGTGGTGTAATTTTTCTCATGAATCTTTAATTGCCTCGATGCATATGCGATAACTTTGTCTTTTTAGATCAGTACGCATCCCATCCCTTGATGTGAAGCGTCACAGTAGACTACAAAGTTATCCACTTCCTCTGGTAAAGCCAAAATCGTGCGTTGCATAACTTGTATTTAAGAGTCTGAAATGCTTCCTCTTGTTTCTCTCCCCAAATAAACTTCTTATCTTTTTGAGTCAGTGTCGTTAGTGGTTGTGCGATCTTGGAGAAATATTCGATAAATCGCCGATAGTAGCCTGCCAACCAAAGAAATTGGCGGATCTCAGTTGGTGTCTTCGGGGCTTCCCATTTCTTAATGGCCTCGATCTTAGCTGGATCAACATGTATTCCCTTTTCATTTACTACATGGCCAAGAAAATGTACTTCGCGAATCCAGAATTCGCATTTGGAGAATTTGGCGTACAGCTTTTCGTTTCTGAGCAATTCTAGTATCAGCTTTAAATGTTGCTCATGCTCCTTCTTGTCTTGAGAATAAATGAGTATATCATCTGTAAAAACAATCACGAACTTGTCTAGGTACGGTCGACATACCCTATTCATTAAATCCATGAAGACTGTGGGTGCGTTTGTTAGCCCGAAAGGCATAACTAGGAACTCGTAATGATCATAACGAGTTCTAAACGCTGTCTTAGGAATGTATTCTTCATGAACTTTCATTTGATGATATCCCGATCGAAGATCGATTTTTGAGAAATACGTAGCCCTTTGAAGTTGCTCGAATAAGTCATCGATTTGAGGGAGAGGGTATCTGTTCTTGATTGTCAACTTGTTCCCTGTAATCGATACACATACAGAAAGATCCATCCTTCTTTTTTTTAAAAAGGACTAGAGCTCCCCAAAGTGAAGAGCTAGGCCTGATGAATCCTTTATCGAGCAGCTCCTGGAGTTAATATGATAATTCCTGCATTTCCGACAGTGTCAGTCGATAAGGTGATTTCGCCACGGGCGCAGCTCCCGGAACTAAATCAATGTGGAATTCAACTTGTCTTGGTGGGGGTAGTCCAGGTAACTTATCTGGGAATACTTCGAGAAAATACCGAACTATAGGAAGATTCTGAATGCGTTTCTCTTTGATCTCCTTATTCACAACGTGTGCCAGAAACGCAATGCAGTCCTTCCTGAAGTATTTTCGCATCTTCATGCACGTCACTATTTTAACATTCCTTCTATGTTTCTTTCCATGTACTTCGAGAACTTCTCCTTGGGGTAGTGGAACTCGGATTATCTTTTCAAAGCAGCAAATTTTCAGCTCGGTTTTTAGACAACTAATCCATACCCCCAATTATATCAAAGCTTCCAAATATGATTGGGATTATGTCTATGCTAAAGTTCCTCCATCTTTCTCTTATCTTGAGCTTTGTCTCTTGCAAATATCCCCGAACGATTAGTATTGTTAGTGAGCCTGGTTGCCAAATTCACCGCATCTTGAAGGGTTTTTGGGTTTGACGAATTAACGTCCCCATGTATTTCAGGAGATAAACCCCAGATATACATTTCGACTCGATTTTCCTCAGGCGTCACCAAATGTGGTATCATCTTTGACATTTCATGGAAACGAGCAGAGTAAGAATCTATGTCATTTCCCTTCATCTCATGATTCCATAGCTCCGCTTCCAACTTCTGGATTTCGCTCCTCGGCAGTATTCCTCTTTGAGCATCTTTTTGAATTCCTCCCAAGTAAGACTGTTGGTTGCTTCTCGGCCTCGGGTTTGCACTTGGGTGTTCCACCAGGTCAATGCTCATCCTTGTAGCCGACAGGCGGAAAACTGCACTTTATTTTCTTTCAGTGCACTAGTTGATGTGGAGAACGGACTCCTTATTCTCAATCCATGTCAGTAATCCAACAGCTCCTTCAGTTCCATGGAATTCCTTCGAGTTGCAGCTCCTAAAATCTTTGTATGTGCATTCCTTATCTCCACTTAGCCCAGATCCTCGGTTGTTTCCCGGATTAGCATTCAGACCCGCTGCCACTTGACTAACGATGTTCGGAAGTGCTGCCACGAGTTGTTCAGATACAAGTCGTGCGATTTCGGGATCTTCTCTCCTTGGAGGAATTTTCTTTAGGCATAGATTCATATTGAGGTTGGGTCATATTACTATTACTAATTTTGCGCTAAGTCTACTTAACTAAGTTATGCATATAAAACACTCGATTCATCAAATCGTAGGTTTAGAATCACATGACTTCAATATCCAGCAAAAATAATTCCCAAAAGACATCAAGTATCTTGGACTTCAAAATATTGAGCTACATGTCACCAAAATAAGTTTCCAAGTTTAACCAATAAAGTAGTCAAAAAGTTCTCTCCTAGGGTGACTAGTCACATAGCCTGAGGAGTCAGTAGAGTACTTAGTTGGAGTGGATGAGTGAGACATAGTGAACTGCGATAGTAACAAACTTAATTACTAAATGTACTTTAGTAAATAACAATTTATAAAATGCTTATGCGAACTCACACTTATGACCATACTTTTCATTTGGGCAAGAAGTTCTCAATATAATTGTTCCATGTCTCCCTTATACATATTAAATTAGACATAGGTGATCAGCCTTTGCCTAAATATAATTTGCTAAGTCGACACTTATTCCAATTATACCAGTAGTAAGCTTTTAGAATTACAGTTAGTTTAGAAAAATAGTTTTCGAAAACTTTTGGTTATAGTATTTGGTTTTATAGAAAAATCGGTGTTCTCTATAACCTATGGCTCTTATACCAAGTCTGTCACACCCCGCTAAAGCGGAAACACAGGGAGTGATAGTTCAAGATTTCATAGCAATAGAGCGATAACAATACCAATTGTCCAATCAAATACATAACATATAAAACTGAACATTACATCATACCAGTTCAAGTTTTAACAAAATATAAGAAATAAGATGTTCTACAAAACGATTTCAAATTTAAACGTGGTTGATGTTGATGCGCCCCAAACACAAGCATTTTTAGTTACCCTTTCTTTTGCCTGAAAAACATGAATAAAACAATGTCAACTACAAAGAGCTGGTGAGTTCACAGGTTTTAAATATTATAAACATCTTTTGCATAAATGAATATTGAGCAAAATACTTTTATGGCACTTAATAAATCTTTACATCATAAAACGTTCAAGGCATTTTTGTACCCTAAGTATCAGTAAGTAATGAGCCACCACTAAACCTTCGACCACAAAAATATTTTTAGTTCTACCTCAGCGGTGGACCTAAAGTCCACATGTGTAGAACCTTCTTTTTAGTTCTACCTCAACGGTGGACCTAAAATCCACATGTGTAGAACCTTGTTTTTTTAGTTCTACCTCAGCGGTGGACCTAAAGTCCACATGTGTAGAACCTTCTTTTTAGTTCAACCTCAGCGGTGGACCGAAAGTCCACATGTGTAGAACCTTCTTTTTAGTTCTACCTCAGCGGTGGACCTAAAGTCCACATCCAGTTGGATTACAAACATAACACATAAAGGAAACTTTTAAGATAAGAATCACTCATTTTAAAAGAGTTATGAGGAAAAATATGGCATCACAAAATTGCATGCACACATCTGTCGTTAGTTGACAGATTGCACACTTAACATTAATAAATTGATTAATGACTCAAAACATCATATTTTTGAATGAAGCCGGATTCAAATGAACCCTAATTCATAAAAGAAAACTCAGAAGAAGAATTGTGTATTATGGACAAATATTCAAAGAGATATTACCTAATGGTGGTTTTACAGATTGCACACCTAAATTATTTTAGGTGTTTGGAGGGTCAAAACTCTAAATTTTTAAGTGATTTCACTTGCAAACTGAAGATAACTCATAAAACTAACTCTCAAAGGAAAAATCCTCCTTTTTCATTGAGTTTTGAAAGAGATATGGTGTTTTGAACATGGATGCACAAATCTGTCATTGGTTTGCACACTCATTTTTTTTAATAAGTTGGAACCTCAAATCACCATATGTTTTAATGAAATCAGCGGCATTTGAAAGATAACTCATTAAATAAAATTCTAGAAGAAGAATCAAGTAATTTGTAGGAGTATTCAGAGAGTTATCGTCGTTCAAAGTAGGGTTTGCCTACTGTTGAACTTCCAGATGCACATGCATCTTATTATGCGCATTTGGGGGGTCAAAACTCAATGTTTTTGAGTGAGACCACTTGGATTAGAACCCCAACTCACTAAATAAACTTTTAGAAAGAAGATTCATGATATTTGAACATATTAATTGCAAGAAATGGACGATTTTTGCACATGCAATATATCTGTCAGCACCAAAAATCTCCATTGTTGTTCAAAAACACATAAAATCATGATTTTTACCCATTTTCTTGAGTTTTATTGTTTGGGTCATTGATTACCACCGTTATGTAAACATTTTTATATGTTTTTGGTCTGTAATCTTTCCATAAAACGCAGAAAATTCAGAGGTTTAGAAGAAGAATGCTTAAAATGCAAGAAAAATGAGTTTTTCACTCAAAATTGACAAGAAAAAGGTAAGATGATGTTTGTACCTACTTGAGTGATGTGTAGAACTTCTATTTCTTGAAAGATCTTGAATTTTGATGGTGGTTTTGCCTTGAAATTGGCTGGAAAATGGAGATTGAAGAGAGTTTTCTGAATATGACTCTTGGTTTTAGAGAGAGAGAGAGAGAGAGAGAGCTTGATTCAAATTTTGAATTGCAAAATAAAAGGGGGGGGGGGGGTAAGCCATGAGGGGGGCCAAGCCCAAAATTTTATTAATTTATTTAATTTCAATAAAATGGTAAGGCTGAAAATTGTTAAAATGCTACTTTTCTCAATTTTAATAAAATGGTAAGGCTGAAAATTGGTAAGCCCATTTTGATTAAATTCTAACAAAAATAAAAGTTTTTTTTTATTTAACATACTAAAACTATATATATTTTATATAAATTGGATATAAATTAGAGCATTTAGCACTATATAGGACATTTCGGCCAATTACGGGTCGGAACCGGACTTCTAAGCAGCTACCGGAAACTCTTGAAATTTTTCGGTCATTCTAAGCCAACTGACTTCTATTCTTATAATTAATCTATATTAACACTAATAAACTTAATTAGACTTAACCTGGAGTTAAAGAAATTTGACAGTTGTCACAGCCTCCCCCAGTTAAAGAAATTTCGTCCCGAAGTTTAATGACTGCTACTGTCAATGGACTTCTTTGCAAACAAATGCGGATATTTGCCTTTCATGAAATTCTTCTCTTTCCCAAGTATACTCTGGGCCATGCTTCGCATTCCAGTGAACTTTGATAATAGGGATTTTACCGCCTCAACCGTTTAACTTCTCGGTCTAGTATTTCGATTGGTTCTTCGACGATGTGTAACCGGTCATTAATCTGAACGTTGTCCCGGGGTAAAACCAATGTTTCATCCATTAAGCATTTCTTCAGATTCGACACATGGAACGTGTCGTGGATGGCGCTTTAATTCTGTGGTAAGTTCAATTTGTACGCCACCGGTCCAATTTTTCCGAGTATTTCGAATGGACCAATATACCTAGGACCCAACTTGCCTCTCTTCCGGAAGCGTACAAGCTCTTTCCATGGTGATACCTTCAAAAGCACTTTCTCACCTATTTGGAATTCTAATGGCTTCCTCCGATTATCCGCATAACTCTTTTGACGATCTCTTGCTGTTTTGAGTCTTTCTTTGATGATTGAGATCTTGTCAGTGGTCTCTTGAATAATATCAACCGTGGTCAACTGTCTATCTCCGATCTCTAACCAGCTAACTGGTGATCTACATTTTCTTCCTTATAGGGCTTCATACGTCGCACATTGTATGCTGGTGTGATAGCTGTTGTAATAAGAGAATTCAACAAGTGGCGGAAGACGAACATGTCACGAATGTGGAAGTCCAGATCACTTTCGAAACACTTGTGCGAGACTGGATCGAAGACCAAATACTAATCAAGCACGACCAGTCAATCAAGGGAACCAAGTAGGTCAGGCAAGAGTCGAGTATTCGAAATCGGAGCAGAAGAAGCAAGACAAAGTCCCGATGTGGTCACAGGTACGTTTCTTCTAAACGATCATTATGCATCAGCATTGTTTAATTCTGGAGCAGATAGGAGTTATGTGTCGACAGATTTTAGACCTAAGATAAATCTAAAACCTCAGAAGTTGAAAGAAATATATGTCATTGAATATGCCAACGGACAAGAATGTACGGCTATAGACATATTAATGAACTGCACCTTAAACTTGGCCAATAGGGATTTTAGTATAGCTCTAATCCCGATTAGATTAGGAAGTTTCGACATAATTGTGGGCATGGATTGGTTGTCCAAAAACCGAGCCGAAATTTGTTGTTCCAAAACGATCATTCGAGGTCCGTTACCCGAAGGGGGAAAACTCGAAGTACACGGAGAGAAACCCAAGAGGAGTATTAAAATGGTGACGTGTATGAAGATGCGAAAATATTTAAGGAAGGACTGCATTGCTTTTCTAGCTCACGTCATGGATAAGAAGGCTGAAGAAAAACGCATTAAAGATATTCCAATAGTTCGGGATTTTCCCGAGGTATTCCCAGACGAATTGCCTGGAATACCCTTACCAAGACAGGTGGAATTCCACATAGAACTAATTCCTGGAGCGGCGCCCGTGGCAAAAGCACCTTATCGGTTAGCACCATCTGAGATGCAGGAGCTGTCGGAACAACTTCAGAAGTTACTCAATAAGGAATCCATCAGACCCAGCTCTTCACCTTGGGGAGCTCCGGTTTTGTTTGTTAAAAAGAAGGATGGATCTTTTCGAATGTGCATTGATTACAGAGAACTCAACAAGTTGACTATTAAGAACCGAGACCCTCTTCCCCGGATTGATGACCTATTTGACCAACTTCAAGGTGCAACGTACTTCGTGAAAATTGATCTTAGGTCTGGATATCATCAAATGAGAGTGCGAGAAGAGGATATTCCCAAGATAGCGTTTAGAACTCGTTATGGTCATTACGAATTCCTAGTTATGCCTTTCGGGCTAACAAACGCACCAAAAGTCTTCATGGATTTAATGAATAGAGTATGTCGACCGTACTTAGACAAGTTCGTGATCGTGTTTATAGATGATATACTCATTTATTCTCGAGACAAGAGGGAGCATGAGCAACATTTAAAGCTGATGCTAGAATTGCTCAGAAACGAAAAGTTTTATGCCAAATTCTCCAAATGCGAATTCTAGATTCGTGAAGTGCACTTTCTTGACCATGTAGTAAATGAAAAGGGAATTCATGTTGATCCAACTAAGATTGAGGCCATTAAGAAATGGGAAGCCCCAAACACCCCAACCGAGATCCGCCAATTTCTGGGATTGGCAGGTTATTATCGGCGATTCATCGAGAATTTCTCTAAGATCGCGCAACCACTAACAACTCTAACCCAAAAAGATAAAAAGTTTATTTGGGAAGAGAAACAAGAGGAAGAATTTTGGCTCTACCCGAAGGAGTGGATAACTTTGTAATCTACTGTGACGCTTCGCATCAAGGGATGGGATGCGTACTGATGCAAAAAGACAAAGTTATCGCATATGCATCGAGGTAATTAAAGATTCATGAGAAAAATTACACCACCCATGACTTGGAGTTAGGGGCGGTGGTGTTCGCACTCAAAATCTGGAGACACTATCTCTACGGTACTAAGTGTACTATCTTCACGGATCACAAGAGCCTTCAACATATTCTTGACCAGAAAATGCTCAATATGAGGCAAAGAAGATGGGTTGAGCTACTTAGTGATTACGATTGTGAAATAAAGTACCATCCAGGCAAGGCTAACGTAGTAGCCGACGCATTAAGCCGAAAGGAAAGAGTAAAACCGACGAGAGCACGTGCTATGGGAATGATGGTTTAAACGAGGGTAAAGGCTCAAATTTTGGAAGCGCAAAGAGAAGCATTAAAAGAAGCGAATTTGAAGAATGAGATCTTGCAACACTTAGAGAAAGAATTTGAGTTACAATAAGATGGAGTGCATTATTTTAAAAATAAAGTATGGGTACCAAAGTTTGGAAATTTATGATCAAATATCTTGGATGAAGCTCATCGATCCAGATATTCGGTTCACCCAGGAGCGGATAAGATGTATAAGGATTTGAAGCAATACTATTTGTGGCTAGGAATGAAGAAAGATATTGCGGAGTATGTAAGCAAGTGCTTAACTTGTGCTGAAGTCAAGGCCGAACATCATAAACCATCCGGTCTACTTCAACAACCTAAAATTCCCCAATGGAAATGGGAGCAAATAACTATGGATTTCATAACCAAGCTACCCAGAACTGGGAAAGGACATGATTCGATATGAGTTATAGTGGATTGACTTACAAAATCAGCTAATTTCATTCCCATTCGTGAAGATTTCAGTATGAAGAAACGTGCGCAAATTTACATCGATGTGTGGATCCCAGAATATGAGGTAACGATGTGCTTTATAAAGAATAATCAATAAGAACACGAAGAACGCTATGAATATGATGAAGATCCGAAGTGGGATATCTCACTTGTATTGAATAATAACAGATTTATCTCTTACATTTTAGCTCTCAATATTTCGCACTAATGTTCTTCTCTTACAAATGCTAGCGCTAACCCTCTATTTATATGTATAGGAAATACGGTATAAGGAAAGTAAAGATTAAGGCATTATACACTTCCCTTATTTACAAAATAGAATGTTTCCTTATTAAACCTTTCCTAATTAAAGACTTTGCTAACTTTTCACTTTAGCCCTTCACGTCTTCAATAGTTGTCATCTCGGATACCATATTTTCAGACCTAACAATCTCCCCCTTTGTATTCGAGATTATAATTCAGCAAATCAGCACTCTTCTTTTGAAGACGGTGAAACTTTTGTCAACAAATCTTTCTTCTTGAATCTTTTACTCCCCCTACGAAAAAGATATCTTGTAAGCTCCGAAGCTCCCCCTTAACATTAGCATGGTTGGTAAAATCGAAGTAGCCTTGATGTCGTAGGGTATAAAACTTGTCGGGTCAAAAAGCATGTCGATATAAAAAGATCTCGGGCCAAGTAGATTCGACAAGAATTGATGTCGGGCCAAGATGAGTCGATGAAAATTTATGTCGGGTCTTAAGCACTCGATAATCTTCAACTTTATCTTCAGCAGTCGACAAAATCATTTTACTTTAAAAATCAAGTAAGGAAACTCGACAAAATCAGTAATCAACAAATCAGCATTTGTCATCTTCCTTTTCTCATGTCGTGTCTTTGATATACAATCTCTCCCCCTCAGAATGATAAGGAGAATCCAAATCATTATGAATAACCAAAGAAAAAAAATATTTAACTAATGAAGCGTGTAAAACTAACATACAGAAGCACGTGAAGCAACTGTTATCACTTAATGAATTTTTTTTTTAATTAAGTGGCCTATATGCAGTGTTGGCAGCGGGTTGGCACTGATAGGACTTCCCGTTATCATAGAAGTAAGTTATAAAATTAACTTCTCAAACTGTTCCGGCATAAACACAAAGATATGCAATGTGAATCACAAAGACTCGTTCAATGTGTAGAAAGAATTTATGCATTAAATGCTACATTTAAGGCTCAAAATGTGAAAATACATTTCACAGACTCAATGTGCATTGAATGTGAAGTTCGGAGACCGGAGGTGTGTCTTCCTTTTTCAATATCTTAATCTTCCGAGTGAAGAAAAGATAGCAGATATGCTCATTCTCCGTGATATATGAAACAAATATCTTTTGTGAGATACTTGAGTAGTTGGGTGGGGTGACACAAGTTATCGACCTTGGGTCCATGTCTATTCAATATTCATCTCCAAAGAATCGAGAATGAATAGATTGTGTGCTACCCGGATAACTGTTTAGGTTTGGTAAAGACCAAATATTTTCTTTTAAGTCTTGTCACACTCTCACATTTTCTTTTAGCTCCTAAGCCCTCAATTTTATTTCAATCACACCCTTTCAAAATGTCTAACCTAGGAATGTGTTTAATGGGTAGGTCCTTCCGGCTTTGGATTGACCATTGAAACTTCTAATTCCTATCACACACAAAGAGTTTGAAACATTGAAATCTGAGTTCTGAACTGGTGTATTCAGAAGTCATAATGCAATGTAAAACGGGTTCTGAACTGAGATATTCAGAAGCCAATAATTAAGAACAGGTTCATAGCTGAGATACTATGAAGCTAAACAATAAATAAAAAATTGTAAAAATGTGGTACTTCCCCTCAAATTGTAGCATAAAATTTGGAAAGATTTTTATGTGATGTGAATATTCGGAATTTAGCACACACATGATGTACCTACAAAACAGATTAAAAAGATTTTGGTACCCAAGTTTTGTTGGGTCCTCGGAGGTTAGCTTTAGATGTAATAAGTGGGGAAGTGGGGATACTCTAAGCATAACCTTTGGAAAGATTTTTTGTTGGGTCCTCGGAGGTTACCATTTATGATTGAAATTTTGATTGACAAAATCATTTGTTCCACATGTAGAACAACAAATCTGTGTGGCACTTAAACTAATTAGCTGATTGATAGATTTGACAAAATAAAGCAAATTAGGCTTGGAAACAAATGATCTTGTATCAACTACAGGAGATGTATGTGACATGTTTCCAACATATCATCTGTAGTTGATTTCCTTTTCCAAACCATTTTAAAATTCTTGAAATTACCGGATTTAGCAATAAAATCATTTTGAAACTGATTAGAGTTATGAGTTCGAGAATTTGAAAAACTATCTGATTTGGAGCTGTTAGAATAACTATTTGATTTAATACTTGAAGAACAGTTATTCTTACAGATAGGAGAAAGAGGAGTTTGCTTTGAACTTGAAGTAGAATCAGAATCATGAGGAAAAATCAAATTTTCAAGATCATCTAACTCCACATTTAAATGTTCGGGAGTAAGTTGTTTGACTGATTCTGAATTCATTTGTTTTTGTTTTGAAAGTTCGTTTTCAAGTTCTTTGATGTTGCAGGATAAATCATCTCTTTCTTTTGTGACCAAATCATATTTATTTTTAATTTCAGATCTCAAATTCTTTTCAGTTACAAGAGTTGTTTCTAAAACAGATAATTTGTTTGAAAGTTTGTAAATTTTATTTTAAAAGACTTGCTTCTCTTTGTCAAAATCTTTTTCCATATTTTTGCTTTTAGGAATGATCAAACTACATTTCTGGATTAAATTTGTTTTCTCAGTTTTAAATGCATTTCTTTCATTTTTCAAAAGTTTCTCAAGATCAGAAATTTGTTTTGAAAACTCCAGACTTTTTGTTTCGGAAGATTTTCTCTCTAAAAGCACAATTTGCTCAAAATCAGACACTTGTTTGGAAAGTTTTTGAATGGTCAGTTCACAAGTTCTAATTTTGTTGTCAAAATCTTTTCGCTCAATTTCAAATTTGTGTTTTTCATCAGAAGTTAATATCTTTTCTTTCTTACATTCCAAAAATTCAGTTAATTTTCTTTTAAGAACCACACACTATAAGTCTCATGATCTATAAACTTTTCTAACTCAGAAATTTTGTTTTTCAGATCAAAATTTATTTTTATCAACTCAAGATTTTTCTTTTTGCAAACGTCTTCATAAAATACATGATATGTATTCCTAGTATGCTTGGTGAGTTGTTCCTCCAAAAATTCATTTTGACTTTGTAAAACTTTTCTTGACTCTTCTGAGTTATTAAATTTAGATTTGAGATTGACATGTTCTCTTAAAAGTTCATCCAACACTTGCATGTTGTTTGTGTGTCTGGTTTCAAGTTGAGAGATTTTTGCATTTAGCTCAGAGATTTGGTTTTGAGAACTCATCGTGAAAGCACGGGTTACCTGATAAAGTGATCTCGATCGGTGAGTTTTTTTTAGGCAATTTTCTGAGATTTCTTTGGGAGACAGAAGGTGTTTTTGATAGATGAAGGTTTTTCTCGGGTGATGTAGGGCCGAGAAGAATTTTTCTAGGGTGATGAAGGGCCGAGAAGAATTTTTCTCGGGTGACGAAGGATCGACAAAAATAAATTGTCGAGTGGTATGGTCTCGATAAGAAGATTTCTCGGATGTATGAGACTCGATAACAATTATTGTCGGGTAAAGGAGACTCGATAAAACTTCTAATCGATAAGAAGAGTTTTATCGATCACAAGGGTCTCGATAACTTCAAGTTTCTCGATTAATCAAGATTCGAAAAAATAATTTGACTTGATAAAACAATGAAACGATAAAAATTTATATCGATTCCTATTGACTCGATTAATAAAATTTGTCGATTTAAAAGGACTCGATAAAAAATCAAAAACACTTAATCTTAGTTTTCTTTAACCGATAAACCAGAAACCAAGAACAAAGGGTTCTTGACTAAAAAGAACGAGTCTTTTTATGGACAAGAATGTCTAAGTTCTCGAGTTTCTTATTTGTTCAGTCAAGAGAAAAAAAATTAAAATTACTAGAGTTTATGATTTTTACTAGAGAATTCTTTAGTAAGAAAACCTGCAAAAGTCACTAGTTCCTGAGTTTTCTTATGTAAAGAATATCAAAAGTAATTAAAATAAACTAGAATAACTTTAATTAAAACAGATTAAATAATTTTGACTAAAATCAAGAATAACTCAATATGGATCGACAAAAAATTTAAGCGCATGAAGTATGAATCGGAAAAAAAAATCAAGTTTATCAAAATAAAAAATTTTATCGGGTAAAGCTAATGAAGTATGGATCGAGAAAAACAGATAAAAAAATTATGAGTTTTTATCGGGTAAAGCTAAAACAGTTTGAATCAATATAAACTCAAAAACTCATAAATCGAAAATTTACCTTCTGTTCCGTGAATAACTTCAGAAAATTGAAAAAGAACTCTGATCGTCTGCTCTGATACAAGTTGTGGATCCCGGAATATGAGGTAACGATGTGCTTTATAAAGAATAATTAATAAGAACGCTATGAATATGATGAAGATCCGAAGTCGGTTATCTCACTTGTATTGAATAATAACAGATTTATCTCTCACAGTTTAGCTCTCAATATTTCGCACTAATGTTCTTCTCTTACTAATGCTAGCACTAATGTAAAGATTAAGGCATTATAGATTTTCCTTATTTACAAAATAGAATGTTTCCTTATTAAACCTTTCCTAATTAAAGACTTTGCTAACTTTTCACTTTAGCTCTTCACGTCTTCAATAGTTGTCATCTCGGATACAATATTTTCAGACCTAACACGATGAAATACTTACATGTCACGGTGTGCCTATTTCCATTATTTCAGATAGAGACACACGTTTTACATCACAATTTTGGAAGTCTCTTCAAAGGACATTGGGTACGCGGTTGGATTATAGCACTGCCTATCATCCTCAAACGGATGGACAATCGAAAAGAACTATTAAACGCTAGAGGATATGTTGCGTGCATGCGCGATAGATTTTGATGGGAGTAGGGATACCCACCTACCACTTGCTGAATTCTCTTATAACAACAGCTATCACACCAGCATACAGTGTGCGCCGTATGAAGCCCTATACGGAAGAAAATGTAGATCACCAGTTAGCTGGTTAGAGAGCGGAGATAGATAGTTGACCACGCATGATATTATTCAAGAGACCACTGCCAAGATCTCAATCATCAAAGAAATACTCAAAACAACAAGAGATCATCAAAAGAGTTATGCGGATAATCGGAGGAAGCCATAAGAATTCCAAATAGGTGATAAAGTGCTTTTGAAGGTATCACCATGGAAAGGGCTTGTAGGCTTCCGGAAGAGAGGCAAGTTGGGTCCCAGGTACATTGGTCCATTCGAAATACTCGGAAGAATTGGACCGGTGGCGTACAAATTGAAGTTACCATAGAATTTAAGCGCCATCCACGACACGTTCCATGTGTCGAATCTGAAGAAATGCTTAATGGATGAAACATTGGTTTTACCCAGGACGACGTTCAGATTAACGGCCGGTTACACATCATCGAAGAACCAATAGAAATACTAGACCGAGAAGTTAAACGGTTGAGGCGGTAAATTCCCTATTACCAAAGTTCACTGGAATGCGAAGCATGGCCCAGAGTATCCGGTTCCGACCCGTAACTGGCCGAAATGTCCTATATAGTGCCAGATGCTCTAGTTTATACCCAATTTATATAAAATATATATAGTTTTAGTATGTTAAATAAAAAAAACTTTTTTTTTTGTTAGAATTTAATCAAAATGGGCTTACAAAATTGGAGAAAAATGTCAAAAATTGAGAAAAATAGCATTTTAACAATTTTGAGCCTTACCATTTTATTAAAAATAAAAAAATTGGGTTTGGGCCCCCTCATGGCTGCCCCCCCCCCCCCCTTTTCATTTTACATATAAATTGTATTTTGTTTTCATTTTCCTCTCATTTTGCAATTCAAAATTTGAATCAAGCTCTCTCTCTCTCTCTCTCTAAAACCAAGAGTCATATTCAAGAAACTCTCCTTCAAACTCCATTTTCCAGCAAATTTCAAGGCAAAACCACCATCAAAATTCAAGATCTTTCAAGAAATAGAAGTTCTACACATCACTCACGTAGGTAGAAACATCATCTTACCTTTTTCTTGTCAATTTTGAGTGAAAAACTCATTTTTCTTACATTTTAAGCATTCTTCTTCTAAAACACTGAATTTTCTGAGTTTTATGGAAAGATTACACACCAAAAACATATAAAAATATTTACATAATGGTGGTAATCAATGACCCAAACAATAAAACTCAAGAAAATGGGTAAAAATCATGATTTTATGTGTTTTTGAACAATAATGGAGATTTTTGGTGCTGACAGATTTATTTGCATGTGCAAAAATCGTCCATTTCGTGCAATAATATGTTCAAAAATCATGAATCTTCTTTCTACAAGTTTATTTAGTGAGTTGGTGTTCTAATCCAAGTGGTCTCACTCAAAAACATTGAGTTTTGACCCCCGAAATGCTCATAATAAGATGCATGTGCATCTGGAAGTTCAACAGTAGGCAAACCCTACTTTGACTGACCATAACTCTTTAAATATTCTTCCAAATCACTTGATATTTATTCTGGAAGTTAATTTAGTGAGTTACCTTTCAAATGCCACTGATTTCATTCAAAATAATGGTGATTTGAGGTTCCAACTAATTAAAACAAAATGAGTGTGCAAACTGTCAACCAATGACAGATTTGTGCATGCATGTTCAAATGGCCATATCTCTTTCAAAACTCAATGAAGAAGGTTTATTTTTCCTTTGAGAGCTAGTTTTATGAGTTATCTTCAGTTTGAAGGTAGAATCACTTAAAAATATAGAGTTTTGACCCTCCAAACACCTAAAATATTTTAGGTGTGCAATCTGTGAAACCACAAGTAGGTAAATCCTACTTTGCATGCTAATATCACTTTGAATATTTGTCCATAATGCATAATTATTCTTCTTGAGTTTTCATTTATGAGTTAGGGTTCATTTCAATCCGGCTTCATTCAAAAATATGAAGGTTTGAGGCATTAATCAATTGATTAAAGTTAAGTGTGCAATCTGTCAACTAATGACCGATGTTTGCATGCAACTTTGTGATGCCATATCTTCCTCATAATTTATTTAAAATAATAAGTAGAACTCCTGAAATGATTGTTTTACTAACAGTGTGTATTCTGCCATGCTTGCTGTGACACACTGTTTGATATAAACTATTTGAACCGTTTTTATATGTCTAAAATGCATGAAATTTTGTCACAACGACCTTAACTCAGTAATTCATCACATATAAAAAGATGGGAAATTTTATCATTTTGGATGTTACATTAATTTGATCATTTTTAAGACTTTTAGTTTCTGTCAGAAAGTTAAATTCTGAAACTGGTTGATTCCATAAATTTTAATCACTTGAAAGACTATAATGTTACATTTTCGGTATAAATTATTTCTTTAAAGAGCATATGTGCATTATGTATAACGGGAAAATAGTAGACCAAGTCGGACATATAAGGACTTATAAGCACTCTCATAGTAATCGCTAGACACATAAGTGACGTTTTGGGTACTTCTCTTTGATAGGGAAACGTTAGGCCCACGAGTGGGTGTGGATCGTGTTTTGTTAATTGGAGTTTTTGCTATAAGGTGAGTATTCACAACCCCATTTTTAAAGTATTTTACTTGTTTTGGGGTGAAAAGCATGATTAATGAAATATTTGAGCTATTTGCATTAATGAATGTGAATATTATGAAAATTGTTGTTTTTGGGCATTAAGGCATGTACACTAATAGATTGGATTTAGTAAAATGTTCCATAAACGTGTGTACACTACTATTAACTCAAGTGAGGAGCCGAGGGTATATGTGGATAGCGCTATTGGACGGACAATCCCACCTAAAAACCGACAAGTAGGGGTGTGGATAGCAATACCACCTGGAAACTACAGGTAGGGGTGCACTATACTTAAAAGGAAGGTTCTACACATGTGGACTTTAGGTCCACCGCTGAGGTAGAACTAAAAAAGGAAGGTTCTACACGTGTAGACTTTAGGTCAACCGCTGAGGTAGAACTAAAAATATATTTTTTTTGGTGGTCGAAGGTTTAGTGGTGGCTCATTACTACTATTAATTAGGGTACAAAAATGCCTTGAACGTTTTAAGATGTAAAGATTTACCTAGTGCCATAAAAGTTATTTTGCTCAATATTCATTTATGCAAAAAATGTTTATAATATTGAAAACATGTGAACTCACCAACTCTTTGTAGTTGACCTTGTTTTATTCATGCTTTTCAGAGGTAAGAAAGCGTAACTAAAAATGTTTGTGTTTGGGGTGCATCAACATCAACCACGTTTAAATTTGAAATCGTTTTGTAGAATATCTTATTTCTTTTATTCTGTTAAAACTTGAACCTGTATGATGTAATGTTCAGTTTTATTTTATTATGTATTTGATTGGACAATTGATGTTGTTATCACTCTATTGCTATGAAATCTTGAACTATCACTCCTCGTGTTTCCGCTTTAGCGGGGTGTGACAGACTTGGTATCAGGAAGTGAGATATTAGCTGGATCTCGCAAGTCAAATCTCTTCACCATCGATATGTCAAAAGTTGAACCACCAACCAATGTGTGTCTAGTCTCCAAAGTCTCAAATGACAAAAATTGGTTATCGCATCGCCAACTATCTCACTTGAACCTCAAGAATATTAGTAAACTCGCAGGCGGAGGGTTGGCCACCGGGTTGCCAAAACTTAAGTATGAGAAGACCCACTTGTGTGGCGTCTGCGAAATGGGCAAGATGAAAAAAGTTTCACACAAGCCCAAAGTGGAACACAACACGACTCGTCCTCTTCAGCTCATTCACATGAATCTGTCCGGACCTATGAGGATTCGAAGCACTCACGGCAGGATGTATGTTGTTGTTATGGTGGATGATTATTTTCGCTATACATGGGTTAAATTTCTTCGCACAAAGAACGAAGCTCCCGAGAACATCGTTGCCTTCTTGAAGAACATTCAAGTTAAATTGGAGCTCTCCATCCAAACTCTTCGCATGGATAATGGAACCGAGTTCAACAAACGCACGCTCAACTCATTTCACACCTTAGTTGGCATCTCTCATTCATTTTCTACGGCTCGAACCCCACAACAAAATGGTGTGGTTGAACGACGTAACCGTACGTCGGTTGAAGATGCTCGTACCATGCTCGCTCATTCCAGACTACCACCCTATCTTTGGGGCGAAGCCATCAATACCGCTTGCCACACTCAAAACCGTTCCATCATCAACAAGCGGTTTACCAAAACCCCGTATGAGCTGATCAACAAACGTGTTCCTTCCATTCATCACTTTCGTACGTTTGGAAGTCGGTGCTTTATTCTGAAAGATAACGAGGATCGTGGCAATCTTCATGTCAAAGCTAACGAGACATATTTTACTCCGATATTCTCCAAACGCTTCTACTTATCAGGTCTATATGAAGAATGCATGATGTGTCACCGAAAGCGTTAGTGTTCAATTCGATACAAAGGACGAAATGGCTCCCGAACCGACAGTTCTGCCCCCCCCCCCCCACTAACTGGCGTATTAGCTTCCGAACACCTCAGTTCGGAACCTGCTCCTAAACCATCTCATCCAAATCAAGCCTCCACGTCCAAGAACGCCTCTTCAG
Source organism: Silybum marianum (assembly GCA_036898165.1). Classification (NCBI taxonomy): domain Eukaryota; kingdom Viridiplantae; phylum Streptophyta; class Magnoliopsida; order Asterales; family Asteraceae; genus Silybum; species Silybum marianum. The sequence continues at coordinate 25,999,391 of CM072533.1, read as the reverse complement.
ATTTGGATGATCTATTCGAGCATTTCTACTCAGATTACTACGGACCATACACCGAAATTCCAAAAATCGTCATTGAAGCAAACTTGGAAGTTGCCGACAACACTAATCTTTCTATACCGCCCTTATCTACGAAAACCGTCTCACCTGCTGCAACTCCAAGTACATCTGAGTTGCATGTAACTGCTCAAACCCCCAATAACATCACATTTTGACCACTTATTATTTCATATTTCTTTTATTTTTACTTTCCTAATTAGCATAATTTGAGTCTTTTATTCTAATTTGATGTTTATTTGTGACTGGAGCTAAGTTTGAGGAATTGATGTGTTTTTGTGCTGTTTAAGAGGTTTTGTAGCACTGTGAGTTGCTGCAACAGGACATCGTAGCAGGCAAGGCAGCAACTGAAATTAAAGGAGACAAAACTTCATAATCTTTTTGGAAAGGAATTTATTCCCTTAGCTTAATGTCAACCTTGGACCAGCTGGAAAAGCATCAAATGGAGAATAACCATGATGGTGGAGTCACATGCATATGTTGGGAAGACATCTTTTGACTTTTGTGTTAAGAAATCATAGTCCTGCTTTTGTACCTTCCTTAAAGATGCCTTTTTTCCCTAGTATATATAGAAGTCTTATGTAATGTTTTAAAAGGGCACACTTGAAAACCTACGGTGAAAACACCTAAGGCTATCACTCTCATTTCCATTTCCTAGTTTTAAGGTTGTTTGACAAGGCAACCACTAAGTAGTTCAACTAGCTACTTAGAGATAACTGTCGTTTCCATTTCCTTGCAATCTAAAAGCTTTCGGTTACATTTCTTGTCAGACCCACTTCCACAAAACGCAATTTCTTCACATACGAACCCAGAACCAACATCCTAAGTGGCTCCAGCCTTAGAATCCGTTCAAGATCTTCCACTTAGCAATTACGTGGATGACAATCCCGACCTCACGTCGCTCCAACCGCTTCCTCATTCTAATAAATGGATATGATCTCATCCACCCGATCAGATTATTGGAGACCCTTCAAAGAAAGTCACAACAAGATCTGCCTCAGCCAACGATTGCCTGATTTCTTTCTTCCTAAGCAAAATCGAACTCAAAACCATTGATGAAGCCATGTCTGATCCTAATTGGATTGTGGCTATGCAGGACGAAGTCAATCAGTTTGAAAGTCTGAAAGTATGGTGCCTCGTTCCTCGCCCAAAGAACAAAACCATCATTGGCACCAAATTGATCTTCAAGAATAAACAAGACGAGGATGGAATTGCCATACGCAACAAAACACGGCTTGTCACAAAAGGTTATTGTCAGTAAGAAGGCATATACTATGATGAGACGTTCGCATTGGTTGCTCGAATTGAAGCCCTTCGCATGTTCTTGGCATACACGGCACACAAAAACTTTGTTGTTTTCCAGATGGATGTCAAGACTGCTTTCCTAAATGGTGTTCTTAGAGAAGAAGTATATCCTGACGGCTTTGTTGAATCATCAAAATTGAATCATTTCTACATTCTCGACAAAGCTCTGTACGGCCTCAAACAAGCCCCACGTGCATGGTATGACAGTCTCTCCAAAGGTAAGATCGATCCTACTCTTTTCATTAAAAAGGAAGATGGTGATATAATGCTCATTCAAATTTATGTAGATGACATTACTTTCAGCTCAACTAACCCTCAACATTGCAAAAACTTCTCTGAACTCATGATTGCCAAGTTCAATATGAGCATGATGGGAGTAATGAACTTTTTCCTCGGTCTTGAAGTAAAACAATTTTCAACGGGAATATTCATTAATCAATTGAAATACAACTCGGATATGTTACATAAATATAACATGACGACCTGTACAGCGATTGGCACTCCCATGTCTCCAGGTTTAAAACTACACGCTGATCCTTTGGGAAAAGCGATGGATTCTAAAACTTATCGGGAAATGGTTGGGTCCTTAATGTATCTAATGGCTTGTCGTTTGGACATAATGTTTGCTACATGCTTATGCTCTAGATATCAAGCCTCTCCCAAAGAATCTCACCTTAGTGCCATTAAGCGGATTTTTCGTTATTTAAAAGGTCCTACTGTTCTTGGCCTATGTCGGCTGCATGCTTGATCGAAAGAGCACAACGAGCAATATTCAGTTCTTGGAAGATAAACTAGTCAGCTGGTCTTCAAAGAAACAAACGTTGGTCTCCACTTCCACTGTGGAAGCCGAATACATCGCTGCCGCAAGCTGTTTCTCACAAGTCATTTGGATGCGCACGCAACTCAAAGACTATCGTTTTGGTTCAATAAGATTTTCATTTGTTGTGACTCAAAGAGTGCCATTGCCATATCCAGCAATCCAGTACAACATACCAAGACAAAACATATCGATGTCCGGTACCATTTTATTAAAGACCATGTCGAAAGAGGTACAATTCAATTATACTTTGTTAATACGGAAATACAGCTTGCCGACTTGTTCACAAAGGCATTGGATGAGAAACGCTTCCAATTTCTAGTGTCCAAGTTGGGCATGCTCAATCTCAAAACCTGATTCTCAATCAGCATATTTACAACTTCACAAAAAGCCCATTCAAGTTTATCTGCACATTCACCCTTTAGAGTGAGTCTTCAGTATATACTTGGATTCTCGTTTTGTGAAATTTTAAACTCTTTAAAAATATTCTGTATTTTCATAGTTTTTTCGTTGTCAAACATTTTTCGTCATGTGTATGTCTTTTTAGTTTATAGATATTTTGATGTTTGTCTTTCTCATTATTCAGTTTTCGAGGGGGAGCGGTAAGGTAAGTTTTTTCTTAACTCGCCTAATCTTAGGGGGAGCTAAGTTTTCTTATCTTAGGCACGATTCAAAGGGGAGCACTTAGATTTTTTTTTTCAGATCGTACCCTAAGGGATCGATATTCCCAGCATGTCGGCTCTATAGGACTCGACATCTGAGGATGTCAAGTTACTAAGGCTCGACAAGCCGACCTTGAGTTGTCCTCAGCCCAAACATATCTTGCCATGTTCCCCTAGCCCACTATTTAAACATGAGGACCCCACTTTCACTGTTCCATTCTCAAATTTCATTTTCCCGCTTTATCTCTCTCAGTTTCACCCGAGCAAATAAACTTCATAAACTTTTTCCAAAATTTTCGACTTTTGCAAATCAGATCACATCACCAAGTTCGTAATCTCTTCTTAATCATCTTTAACTCTTGCACTTTCATGTTTTAACCACTGCATGCTAGTTGATTTTACGATTGACTATTCGATTTTTCAAGACCCTTGGGTTTTTCCGATTTCTATGCTTTTTGATGCTTGTGAATTATATCTGGTCCTAGGACTAGTATTAATAATGTTAGGCGACGCCCATCTAACTTAGATCTAGGCTTAAAATTCAGTAATTAGCACTTCTGCAATCTGGGTTAGTCATCTGTTCTTACTTGTTGCCTCACCAACACTTAGAATTTTCTTATGAATTATTTTTGGAGAATATTCGCGCCCTTAAGGTCCGACATGTTTTCTTGTCGACTCCTAAAGGATCGACATTATTGCCTTAGTGTTTATGTTGCGTCACATTGACTCGACATGTTTTCTTGTCGCATTCAACCAGCTCGAGATCATTAACTAAGGCATTATCTCGCATCCTTTACACTCGACAAGATTCTTATCGACTAGGCTTGTCTGATATTTTTACAAGTCTTTATGTCGACCTAGTTAGGATTGACATAAATTTATATCAAATCTTATAGGTTCGACATATTCACTTAATCTTTCTTAGAAACTATCAAGTGTTTATCTTTACCGTATTTCATTCGACATGTATTTGTATCGGCTCCTAAAGACTCGATATATTCCATTGTTCTTTCTTAGAAAATCATAAGTGCCTATATCGACCCATTGAGACTCGACATAACTTTATGTCGCCTCTTTAATGCTCGACATATCTCCTTACTATTTCTTAGAAACTATCAAGTTTTTATCTCGACCCCATCGTACTCGACATATAGTCTTGTCGACTCCTATAGACTCGGCATAATTACTTGATTCTTTCTTCGAAATTTTTTAAGTATATATATCGACCATCTTCGATCGACATCTTTTTATGTCGACTCAACAAGGCTCGACATCCTGTCTTCTTCAAGTCTTATGTTTCAATCTTGTCGACTCCTTGAGTTGATTCAACTGTGGTGACAACACTGCACGTAGGTCCCACAGTTGATTCAACTGCGGTGACAATAGGTGTTCTAAGTGACCACGGTTTACCCATTTCAGGCACTGCTCAAAAAAGTTGTACTGTCAACCCGGCCATGCAAGCATATGTTGATGCTCAGTTTCAACGAGCTAAAGAATCTCTATATGCTCAGGAGGCACGAGTGCGTCTTCTGGTTAGCAAAATCTACGATTTGAATCTAGTACAAGGCCTGCTCAAACTTCTCATGCCAACACATCTAGACCGAGTACTAGTCGATCACCACCTCTAGAGTTATCTATTGAGTCATCTTCTGAATCTGAGCCTCAATCCGAATCTGAACCCCGATTTGCTTCTGAGCCCCGACCGCGGCCTTCTTCTCCAAAGAAATCCTAGTTCAATAATGATTATAATGATGCATATTGATGCACAAGGAAATGAGAAAGAAAAGAGACAGAGGTTTTAGGAAATAGAAAGTAGCATGCATAAAGATGAAGAAGATATCTTCATCTTATTTATACCCGCTTGCATTTAATGCAAGACAAAAGGTATATGCCACATGTCAAGCATTCATAGGAAGTTTGTCTTTTGTTCAAAAAGAAACCATGCTTTTGGCCGTTTATGAACAGTACCATATCAGATATGATGGGCACATATGAGACAATTTGTACGTCCTTCTCTAACATAGTATAAGGTTTGACTTTTGTGCATCGAGGATAAGATCAACGTTAATCTTGTTTGAGAAGCTTCACTTAATCGTTGAACTTGAAATTTCAAGGATGAACTTTCAGAGTATCGTTGAGGCTTGACAAGACTTCACATTTTGGTTTAGATAACCGTTGCTATCACTGAACCGCTTCAGATCATTAGTTGATTATCTCTTTCTTCAGCTTGGTCTTCGACTTTCGCTAAATTTTCTTTTGGTGTGTTGGTTGATCTTCAGATATTCAGAGGTAGACTTGAGGCTTCTGATTTTCAGTGAACGCTGATTATGCTATCGCTGAATTTAAGCATAAGTTTACACATGGAATTTCACTAAGTATACAGAGGAATCATATTCAAATCACTAAGAGGAGTTATGATCAACAATCTCCCCCAATTTTATTACGATTAAGCAACATAGGAAAATTACTTTTTCAGTACTAATCTGTGAGATCTTTTTCAGCTAATCTATTATAGCCATTGAGTTTCATTTATATTTCTAAGTACTAATCTGTGAGATCTTTTTCAGCTAATCTATTATAGCCATTGAGTTTCATTTATAAGGATATGAAAGCACAATTTTTTACAAGTAGAGGCTTTAAGTACATTCACTGATTTAAATTTCAGAGAAAAATATCAGTGAGTGAAGAGGTTTGTAAAGAAATTAGAACTCTGATGTTCAGTGTCCCATATACTGTTTTCAGGGATCTTTTTCAGTACACAGTTGGAGTAGAGTATTTAATTTGAAATTTCATTAATAATAATTCTAAGAAATTACATAGAAAATGAAATTACAAATTTGTAAGATTAAAGTACAATACGCTGAAGAATACTACAAAGGAAAAGAAGATTGTATATCAGTCAGAGAGTCTTTCATGTCTTCTTCGTAGTTCACTTTCATAGATCTTTTGTCGATTCAATAGAGGAGTATCTGACCAGCAGTAGTGATGCATGATCTTTATGAATTCTGATGGAGCCTTGCTGACTTTTTTGTTCCTAAAGAGTCCTAAGAATCCATCATTATCCAAGAAAACCATACCAGGTTCAGGGAAGGTGATGATTTCATTTTCTTCATATTTTCGATCTTGAGGGAGAGAGGAGTTCAACATCGAAATGTTAGGGATTTTTCCATGATGGTTGCAAAGAACCTAGGGTAAGGAATGAATTGGTTCCTCTTACCAGCTTTTACCCTGTTGTACATGTCGCTGAATATGTAGTCCGCATAGTTCAGCTTGTAGTTTGTGCAGAGAGCGAAGCCGAGGTCCTGGAAGTGCTTGATGGCTTGATCATGAGAGCCAATCTTGGAGCCCAAGAACTGAATCACTTGGGTGAAGATGTATTGCCAACGACCTGGAAGGCGCTTCTTCTCCATCTTTGATCCGACTGATTTGACTTCAGGGTTCTCCCAAACATAGCCAATAGAGTCCAAGAAGTCCTCTATTTGTTCTTTGGTAGGCTCAGGGGCCCAGGGCTCGTTCTTACATCTGGAAGGAAGGCGGAGGGCATTCCTTAGAAATCCTGAGGTGAAAGAGAAGTCGCCGAGAGTAGGGATAGTGAAGCCGATAGCAGGGAGCTTTATGCCCTTATCAGTGGTGAGGGTTGTGCAGTGAGCGGTGTACCATAGAGCTTGAAGATGCGCAGTGATAACCACGGGATTGTGCACAAAGGCATACATCAGAGGACAGGCTATGATGAAGGTAGCACCGTCGTTGAAGTATGATTTGGTGAGGACAATTGGTGCTTGTTCAGCAGCCTGAGTGTTCTTGCTTGAAGATGCCATGTCTGTTGCAAAGATAGGAACACCAAATAGGAAAATAATGGTTTAATACAAGAGTAATAAACCAGAATAGGTTTTTGGTACAAAGATTACCAAAAAGTGTAGAAGAAAAATAAGTGTTTTGATGAACAAAGATCAAAATACTTGTTAGTACCACAATTTTTAGAAAGTAGAAAAAAACTTGGTCAAAAAAAAAATACCTAAAATGGTCTTCTGTTCTAAGACGAATCAAGAACAGGTTTTGAGAAATAAATAGGGTTTTATCACATTTATTTTTGACTTGAAAGCTGGATTTGATTTTATAGAGTTATAAAGTTAAAGATGTGATAAACGACATTGGCATATTAAGTAAAGAACAGGGTTAGATCAAAACAAAGAAAAACACACAAGTGCATGTTCTTGGTGTGCTTGAGGAAAGCTTGAAGATTTGAGGAGGATTCTTGCTTTTTTAGAATAATGAGCACGTAAATAATCAAATGAAGAAATGAATTGCTTAAATAGCATGAGTAGAGAGAAGGGATAGTTAAACGACGGTTTTAGCTTTTTGAAAAGTAATGATGACCTAACGGACGTTCCTAGAAAAGAGTAGGAAAGGAAACGCCGTGGTCCGTCATGTGTCAGACAAAAGGTCTGATGTGTCCTTTTCTTATTTGAAAAAATTTGAAAATGATTATCATTTAAAAATGTTAATCATTATCCTTAAATTCTTCATCAATAGACAATAAAGGATTGTCAGTGATGGGTTTTTAGTTTGAAGACATTCCCTGAAAAAAATATTCAGAGAATGTAAAGATTTAGAAGTACATACCTGAGTAAGAGTGATCAAGTATCGCTGAATCATAGTTCAGAGAATGGGGAATTGTTCAGCATTTAACATACCAAGTTTGCTGATGAGTAGATTGAATCTAGTTTCATCCAGAGGTTTGGTGAAAGGATCAGCGAGCTGATATTTAGTTGGTACGAAATTAAGTTCAACTTCTCCATTCATCACATGATATCTGATAAAGTGATATTGAATCTCAATATGCTTGGTTTTTGAGTGAAGTACAGGATTATTAGCAATTGCAATAGCACTAGTGCTATCACAATAAATAGGGATTTTAGAAAGTTTGAGATCATAATCTCTAAGCTGATTTCTCATCCATAGGATTTGAGCACAACAGCTACCAGCGGCTACGTATTCAGCTTCAGCGCTAGAGGTGGACATAGAGTTTTGCTTCTTACTTGTCCAGCTTATCAACTTTCCACGTAATAGTTGAGATCCACCAGTGGTGCTCTTTCTATCAATCTTGCATCCTGCAAAATCACTATCAGAGTAACCGATTAGATCGAACCCTGAGCCTTTGGGATACCAAAGACCCAGATTAGGAGTTTCTTTCAGATATCTGAAGATTCGCTATACAGCGATGAGGTGAGATTCCTTTGGTTCAGCTTGATACCGAGCATAGAGACATGTAGAATACATGATATCAGGTCTACTCGCTGTAAGATACAACAGAGATCCGATCATCCCATGATAGGCAGTGATATTGACAGGTTTCCCATTTGGGTCCTTATTCAACGTCAGAGAAGGTGCCATTGGGGTCTTCATCGCTGAACTATGATTCATATCGAACTTGTTCAGCATGTCTTTAACATATTTACTTTGACAAATGAAAATTTCTTTGTTAGATTGCTTAATCTGCAAACCTAGAAAATATGTTAGTTCACCCATCATACTCATTTTGTATTCTTTCTTCATTCTGTTTGCAAAACGAGTGCATAATTTGAGTCTTGTGGAGCCAAAAATAATGTCATCAACATATATTTGAGCAAGAATAGTATGACCTTTATATTTTCTTAAAAATAGAGTTTGGTCAATTTTTCCACGAACAAATTTTTCTTTAAGAAGGAATTTTGAGAGAGTATCATACCAAGCTCTGGGAGCTTGTTTTAACCCGTAAAGAGTTTTTTGAAGTTTGAAAACATAACCAGGATGGTTTGGATCAGAGAACCATTTAGAAAAGCACTTTTAACATCCATTTGCAAAACTTTAAAGTCTTTGTGGGCATCATAAGCTAAAAAGAGACTTATGGCTTCTAGTCTAGCAACAGGAGCAAAGGTCTCATCATAGTCAATACCTTCTTCCTGTCTGTATCCATGAGCAACAAGTCTAGCCTTATTGCGAATTATAGTGCCATTTTCATCAGAGGGACGAGGAACGAGATTCCAAACTTTGTTTCTACGAAACTCAGTTAGTTCTTCTTGCATGGCAGATACCCAGCCAGGATCAGAGATAGCTTGATCTATCTTCTTAGGTTCAGAGAGAGAAGTAAAATTAACATAGAGACAAATATTACCTGTACCTCTACGAGTCTTGATACCTGCATTTGGATCACCAATGATTTGATTTATTGGATGATTTGCAGTACATCGCTGAGCTGGAGGTTGAGGTGATTGATCAATAATAGATTCAACGATTTGCTCTCTTTCAGGATGCCGTTGATCGTTTCAGCGACAGGAACTTCATTTAAGATCAATTCTGGAGGAGATTCAGAGGATTGATCAGTAGAAGATGAAGCTTGGTTATTCACTGAAGAATTTCCTAAAGAAGTATAAGATGGAGGAATCTGATTGAGAGGAGTGACGTTGATCCCTAATGTTGATGGATCATTACTTGTTGTAGGAAGATCAGGAATCCCATCATCATTTGTTTCAACATTAGGTTGGTTGCTGAAATAAGTTTCAGGTTCCCCATAATGAGATTTCATCCATTCATTCAACTCCTCGTCTTCTTCAGGGATAGGAGTAGAATTAGTTGGAAGAGATTCATCAAATTTGACGTGCATAGATTCTTCAACGTGTTGTCTTCTCTTGTTGAAGATTCTGAAAGACTTGATACAGAAGAGTATCCAAGGAATATTCCATCATCAGCTTTTGGATCAAACTTGCCCAAATGATCTCTGTCGTTTAGAATATAACATCTACATCCAAAGATGTGTAGATATTTCAGAGAGGGTCTTCTCCGATGAAATAGCTCATAGGAGGTCTTCTTGAATCGCTTTACTATTATGGATCGATTCTGAGTAAAGCACGCTGTATTGACTGCTTCAGCCTAGAATTGAGTAGGTAGATGTGATTCGTTGAGCATTGAGCGAGCTGCTTCAATAATCGTTCGATTTCTTCTTTCAGCAACACCGTTTTGCTGATGGAATCTCAATGATGAGAAGTTGTGAGTGATTCCCTTTTCTTCAAATAAATTAATCAAGGTACTGTTTTTGAACTCAGTACCATGATCACTTCTCATGGAACGAATAGTAAGATTATTAAGGACCTCCATTGTCTTGATGAAAGCTATAATAACATCAGGTTTATCACTCTTAGATCGAAGAAAGAATACCCATGTGTATCTAGAATTTTCATCAACTATCACAAGAGTGTACTTCTTTCCAGATAGAGATTGGACATTGACAGGTCCACATAGATCCATATGGAGAAGTTGAAGAGGTGAGGTCACTGAAGAAACTTGTTTAGATCTGAACGAGACTTTTGTCAATTTTCCCTTTTCACACGCTGAGTGAAGAGATTCCTTTGCAAAGGTATGATTAAGGAGATCCCTGACAAGATCTTTTTGAGACAATTCATTTATTGTCTTAAAGTTCAGTTGAGAGAGTCGTTTGTGCCATAACCAGTTTATGTCTGAGGAGGCTCTGGAAATTAAACACATGTTTTCAGAGTGAGAGCTATTCATGTTAATGACATACACATTTTCAACTCTTTTGCCTGTTAAGGCAAGTTTTTCATTTTAATCAGTGACATCACATCTATTCTTCAGAAATAGAACTTTGAAGTTTTTGTCACATAGCTGACTAACGCTCAATAGATTGTGCTTTAGTCCTTCAACGTAAGCCATTAGAGAAAATGAAGTGGCTCCATTGGATAGAATTCCATAACCTTTAGTGTAACCTTTGCCATTTCCACCAAAGGTCACTGAGGGACCAGCTTCTTCCTTGTATTCAGAGAGCAGAGATTTTATGCCAGTCCTGTGCCTTGAGCATCCGCTATCAAGATATCAAAAACCTTTGGCACTCTGAGTTGAAGGAGACTCTGAGCTGGAAGTTTCAGAGACTTCTTCAGCCTCTTTAATTCTTGCCATTAGACAAAGGAAGGCAAGATCTTCTTCATCGGAGCCTGATTCATCAGATGTTTTGGCCCAACCTTCTTCTTGATCCCAGTCAACTTCTTCAGCAATTACACCTTTTCCCTTTTGCTGGTTCTTTTTCAGATCAATGTGTTTAATTTTTAATTTAAAGTACTTTTCCTTTTTATCAGAGTTCTGAGAGGTGGTGGGAGCAGCTACTTTCGTAGATCTACATTCGGTAGCAAAGTGACCCTTTCGCTGATAGTTATAGCATATAGCAGATGCTTTTTCAGCGGGCAGAGTTTTTGACATAACAGAGTCAGTGATAGCAGGAGTTTTTCGAAAGTTGCTCTTTCTGGCAAAAATCTTTTAAAGTTGTTCGTTAGAAGTGCCAGAGAGTTATCAAACTCAGAGATGTCAACATCAGTGAGTTCTTCTGAATTATTTTGATTTAATTCAGTGATAGAGGTGATGGAAGAAGAAACTAGTTTTGATGGTTCTACCTCTGAAGTCACTAGTGCCAAAGAAGTACTTTTGACACCCTTGATATCATTTATGAGTTTTTTATTATAACCTGTGATTGCTCTTCATTTAAGAGCATTCCATATAAGGCACGCAGAGAGAGAGAGTTTCAAGATTCTTTGACAGTTTTAAACATGTAGTATACACTCCCCATTTTTCAGGTAGTGCCTCCATGAATTTTGTAAGTATTTCAGCATTAGAGTATTCTCTGTTGACAGTTTTCATGTCAATCAAGAGAAAGTTAAATCTTTGGCGAATTTGAGAGAGAGTTTCACCTTTTAAGTGCATAAAGCTTTCATACTATACGTTGGAACCCAGATCTCTTTCTAGTAAGTAAATAATAGATCAAACACGTAAATATGAGCGCAAGCAAGTAGATCTATGATTAACAGTAAGATTAGTAAGAACAGATATGAAGAACAATCGTAATTGATATTGAATTGAGTTTGTATGATAAAAAACAGTTTACACAATTCAACAGCTCTTTGTTTCGTGTTTTTAATCGATTCTATTACAATCTGTGATAGAGCTATTTATACTATTACAATATTGAAAGTCAACTATCTAGCCTATTACAACAAGACACGTAGGCAGGGAAATAACAAAGTGAGTTCCACACGAAGGGTGTGCCTGCCACGTCATCAGATGCGCATGTAGTTACTTGATTCTGATTCATACTTCTTCAGAAATGAGGTCTTAGAATCTCCCCCTAAGTATGAAAATCAGAATGCTGCACGTGTAGCTTCGCTGTTCTTTTATAGGCATAATAGTTGAAGTATTGTAATGTTATCAGAAGGGAGCTGTTTGAGAAACGACTTTAGAGATGGCACCTGTAACTTCTCTGAGTTTCATTAGTTTGTCAAGTCTCTTTTCAATCTTGTCTCTGACTTCTGCATCTTGATTGTCAACTGCTACAGAAGTATAACATTTACAATGTAGACGACTTCTGTGGAGTATCTGTGAGCATCTTTGATTCTGAAGAATCCTTTTCTGCTCGGCCTTCTAAACACAATTCCAACTTCTGGTTGAGTTATTACTTTTCCAATCTTTAGAGTATTAATACCCTCCAAATCTTCATTTGGTGCAGCGATACACAAGTTATCACTTTTGTAGTTCAAGCCCGTTTGGAAGTCTACTTGCCTTCTGTATCGAATGAAAGACTTCATGCAGTCAATAATACGGAAGTAAGCAACTTTGTTTTAATCTTCACTCCCTCTGTTCATTTGCGTTTTCATAAATTTCTCCAGAGTTAGCAGATCAGAGGGATTTATCGACAATAGGTCATTGTCACAGAAATATGATGACTTGTTACCTTCTCTGACAACCTTATAAATTGTGTACCAGATGGGAGTTTCTTCGAATTGAGTATGCCTGAATGAAATGGTCTTGATTGGAATTATGGAGTAAGCCTCCTTTCTTGATAGTCTGTGAGTAATAAATTTGTCTTTGATTTCATCACTGACTTGATAAACATTTGAGAAATTCGGCATCATTAGATATATCTTCTGATCCACAGGAGCATACATATGCTTATTTTTGATTTCTAAGTTGGGTAGCTCAAGTGTTCCCAACTTCTGCATCTTTTCTTCATTTGCAGCTCTGAATTTTGCAGACTCTTTCCTTTTAGCTTCTTCAAAATTTTCACGAGTCCTTTCAACAGCTTCTTTGGCCTTTTCAGCTTTTTCTCTCTCCTTTTCTGCCTGAGCCATGGCTTTCTCGGCTTCAGCTTCGGCTTTCAGAGCTTCTTCTTTAGCTTTTTCAGCTTCAGACCTTAGTCTATTCTCTTCTTCTGTTCTTGCTGCCTCGGCTCTGGCTATTTTAGTTCTGGCTTCTTCTTCTGCTCTGGGAACTTTAGCTCTGGCTTCTTCTGTTTTCATAGCTCGCCCGGCAACTTCTCGCTTCGCTTTTGCTCGCGCTCGCTTTAGCCGCCTCTCGCTCCGGGCCGGTTGAGAAGATTGTGTTTTAGTATTCCCTATTACCTCCAGTATGAATTTAGCAATCTCTGGATCCTTAGGAAGGGGACCTCGATGAGTGGCCAGAGGAGTGGGCGTTAATGGAGTTTGCTTTGGAGGAGGTGCAGAAGGTGAGGAGAATGAGGCTTTACCTTTTTCTTGATTCATCTTCTGACCCATTTCGGTTTTCATCTTCTTGATACTATCCATGTTCTCCCCCTTCTAAGAATAAGGATCCTGATCCTCAGATCTTTAACGCTTGAGCTCGGCCTTCTTGCATGCCCGTGCTTCCTTAGCTTTCTTTTTGTCTTCAAAGGAGGCATATAACTCACTTACCAGAGAAGAGAGTTTTGACATTGTGGTTTCCAAAGGTGTGAGCTTCTGATCCATGTGCGAGTTGCTGGAGTTAGTCTTTGATGCATATTTGGTGGTCAGAGAGTTGATGCGGTCAATCATGGCCTTCTGAAATTGTGCCATATCCGACTTTATGACCAAAGACGAGGCAGAAGCAGATGCAGCTTCTGAAGGAAAAACAGCTGTGATGAGCTTGTGGATGTCAGCAACAAATGATCCATATTCTTCAGCAGAGATGGTGACTTCTGGAGTGGGTATTTCGGAAGGGAGATTAAAGATAGCCTCTGTATTTGATTTAATTCCAACGTCCAGAGCCTGGAAGTGAGCATTTGTAGAGTTCTGTTGAGCTTCTGCATTATCAGCAAGAATTTTTATGATGTCTTCCAAAGTTTGATTTGGAGCTGCTTGATGAGCTTGTATGGCTGACAGAGTTTGTTGTTGGGAAACAAGGGATGATTTTAGATCTTCCATAGATCTCTGAATTTGATCACCAAAAGCCTTGAACGCTGCAATGGTGACAACTTCAGAAGGGGTAACCGGTGCATCTCCAACGAATGGAGCCCCTTGTCTCTCGCATTCAGAGAGGCCCTCATTCACACCTGTTTCGACTTTGAGTGTGGAGGGACTTCCAACCTATCTTCGAGGGTTGTTATTCACAGACACCTCATCGGTTGTTCTGAAAGGTTTCGCTTTATCCTGATCATCAGAGGATGGGGAGCTGAACATAATGTGCTTACCTTAAGTAAGGGTAAAGACCCCGGTAAGTGGTGCATCCTGTGGCTGTAACCCCTCTGATGGGGTTTCATCAGCATCTATACTAACAGAGGGTATGGACGTACCCTCTGGTTGCCTTAGGGCATCGTTGGTCACGAAGACATCAACGTTTTGTGTGGGTGGTGGCGAGTTCTGGGGCAACTGAACTCTTATAGTTTCATCATCACCCTGTTGAGAGGATGATGAGGATGAGGTGGAATCCCCGGATGTGCGTGATGCAGAGGAACAAAGAATTCCTTCTGATCGGTTTGGCTGTTGGTGGTTTGGACTGGGTTGTCCTTTTTCAATGAGAGTAGATGTGTTGATAACTACCTCAGGAGATGTGGGTACCCTTGGGGATCTTGGTGAGGTTCGCTCAAATGTGTCTCTATGGACATCGTCTGTACTCTTTTGCAATAAGAGGTCGGGATGGGTAGAAACTCTCTGTTGGTCACTCGAATTCTTTTAAATCTCTGTCTCACCCGACCCCTCACTTTCTAATCTGGGCTCTAAGTGCTCTGGGGTAGATACTCTCTGTTCTGAGAGTACCACAGAGCGTTTAAAGGAAATAAGAGTAAGAGAGGTTGTAGGAATGAGATCGAGCATATACCTGGAGAGATCTCTGGGTGCAGAATAACCATTGGTGTCGATTGTTGGCTTTTGGGAGCTCATGGAGGCTATTTTGCAGAACGGCTGAATCAAAGGATCTTTTAAAGCCCCAATAGTTGGAAAGGTAAAAAGTGAGAGAAACCGTGGGAACATCAAAGCTGGAAGTGGATTCCTTGGCTCTGGAGAGAAACTTTGGTTTGAACAGCCGCCTTGATTTCCTGAAATATAAGACTTGCATAGTCCAAGGGTCTGTTAAAAAACATCCCATACATAATTCTAAGAACATTTTTGCTTGCTTGGTCTAGAGACCCAATCTTGTGGGTGAGGCTTTTGTTCAGAATGGAGACAAGGACATTCCACATTGGTGGCAGCTTTTTCCTTTTGAATTCAGATAGCGTGTGGAGATGTTCATTATAGCCAAGGAAGCGAATAAAAGCTAGAAGAGCTTTTGGTGTAGGATTAGATTCTAGAGCAGGGTTGGGAACTGTTTGACTGTCAACTTCGATGTGGGGTAAAGGAAGTTGAAAATACTTTGCGATTTTCTTGCGAGAGATTGGGATTTGGACTGCTGTTTCAGGTTCAGTAGGGTGTCCAAAACTGCCAATTAGGGTATTGTCGTCCTTAATGAACATGGTTTGCCAGACCTCTTGTACATAGATTTCAGGAACATTCGGGTTTGTCAGAGTTAGGGTTCGGTTAAAGGAATGGTTTTGCAGGAACTCAATCATGATTCTGAAATCAGAAAGATAAGTATTGGGATCAAGAAAAACCTGAACATTGTTCGGTGTCAGTGGTAACTTGACGATTGGGGCGCTATCAGCAGTGGAGGTGACCAAGTTACCGTCGTCGACTTGGATATTGGGGTTTGCAACAGAAGACGCCAGTGAAGAAGAAAGCTTGGTGAGAATCAAACGTCGATTAGGATGTATGCAGATTCTTGAGGAAGATGATTAAGCACGGTACTGGTAAAGTTCCAAATCGAGGGTTATATATGTGAGAGAGAGAGACAGAGAGTACTTCAGTTCTTTTTTAATGGGAAGGGTTTTAATTTGGGGACTAACAAAAAACGGTTCGGGTTAGCTGAGGTGTGCGGGCAGGCGTGTCAACATGCAAGGACACGATGAATGACACCTGTAAAGGAGTACTGACAAGTGAAAGGGTTTTAGCGCCTAAAAACGATTGGGTATTCCCTCCTCAAACGGAATTAAAAGGAAATTAAATAATAAAAAATCATTATTTAAAACAGATAAATTGTTGATTAAAAAATAATTTTTTGAGTAATTAAATCCTTTTAAAATATTAAAATCAGACATTTGGGTATAAATCGTTTTGTATCAAATGAAAGTTTAATATTCGAAACCAAGTATTTATTTAAGAAATGAAAAAATAATAAGAAAATTTTAGATAACCTTGAAGGCAAGAGTTAAATAAGATAAGACTTATTAAAGAAAATTTCAAAGAAAAATATCTTGTCATAGAAAATAATTTTAGACCACACATGTCAAAGAACATCTTTGCAAAAGAATTTAAGATGAATTTGAAGCATCTTTGTAACCTTGACGGCAAGAGTTAGTCAGAAGAAACATATTCAAAGAAAATTGGGAAGAAAAGAGAGTTTCAGAAGACAGCTAACAGAAGTTAGACTTGTTAAGCTCACCCTTGAGTATTTAAGATTTGCTCCCCCTCAAAGATTGCATTCTGCTAAAAAAATTCATTTTGCTTAAAAACTTACTGTGCTCCTCCTCGAAGATTGCATTCTGCTTCCCCTTGCAAGTGTAAGATGTGCACCTTTTCTGTTAACACTTGGGATGATTCTGCTCCCCCTGAAAGTATCAACTACCTGAGGCTAAGGCGGATTTGTCAACGGCTGTGCTGGATCAAACAGTGAAAAAAAATGGTACAGAGGTGTCCAGAGGCTTCTGAGTACCTCTGAAAGAAACCGTCAGAAGTGACCAGAGGCTTCTGGCTGTTTCTGATGTGTTCGAACAACAAAATAAGTAATTTGACAGAATTCTAATAGGATCAAAGAATTCAAGTAAAATTACATATTTAACATGTCCAACTTGCTGACTAAGAAATTAAAACGTGCTTCATCCAGAGCCTTCGTGAAAATATCAGCAAGTTGAAAATCAGTAGAAACAAAATACATTTCGATTGTGCCTTTCTCTACATGATCTTTGATAAAATGATACCTGACATCAATGTGCTTTGTTTTGGAATGCTGAACTAGATTTTCAGTGATGGCAATAGCACTCTCTGAGTCACACAGGATTGGAATTTTGTCGTATATTAACCCGTAGTCTCTAAGCTGAGTCTTCATCCAGATAACTTGTGAACAACAACTGGCAGCAACAACATACTCAGCTTCTGCTGTGGATGTTGACACACAGTTCTGCTTCTTAGAAGTCCAACTTACAAATCTGTTACCCAGAAGTGGACAGCTTCCAGAGGTACTTTTTCGATCCAACTTGCAACCTGCATGATCAGAATCTGTATATGCCATTAAATCAAATTCAGAATTTTTTGGATACCAGAGACCAAGTGATGAAGACCCCTTGAGATATCGAAAAATTCGTTTAACATCAGCCAAATGAGATTCTTTTGGATTCGCTTGATAGAGAGCACAGAGGCAAGTGGCAAACATAATATCTGGTCTACTTGCAGTTAGATACAGAAGTGATCCAATCATACCTCGATAACCCGTAACATCCATCGAGTTCCCAGAAGGATCAGGGCCTAGTTTCGTGCTAGTAGAGATAGGAGTTTTCATAGGAGAGGAATTTTGAAGATGAAACTTCTTAAGCATGTCAGAAACATACTTAGCTTGATTTATGAAGATGCCAGAGGCATTTTGTTTAACCTGGAGTCCTAGAAAGAATGTTAGTCCTCCCATCATACTCATTTCAAGTTCTTGTTCCATCAATTTAGAAAATAGATCAACTTCTGTTTGATGAGTAGAACCAAATATTATATCATCCACATAAATTTGAACAACAGTTAGCATACCTTTGCGTCTTTTAATGAACAAAGTGGTATCGATTTTACCTTTCTCATAACCTTTACTGATCAGAAACGTAGATAGACGTTCGTACCATGCTCTAGGTGCTTGTTTTAGACCATATAAAGCTTTGTCAAAGAGATAGACATATTCTGGATGTTTATCAGCTTTAAATCCAGCAGGTTGTTCAACATACACTTCTTCTTTGAGATATCCATTCAGAAATGCACATTTAACATCCATTTGATAGACTTTAAAGTTCTTGTAAGTAGAGAAAGCCATAAATAGTCGTATCGCCTCAAGTCCTGCTACAGGGGCAAAGGTTTCATCGTAATCGATTCCTTTTTCTTGGCAATACCCCTTAGCAACCAGTCGAGCTTTGTTTCTGATCACGATTCCATCTTCATCTTTCTTGTTTCTGAAGACCCACTTGGTTCCAATAGCCCCTTTGTTCATTGGAAAGGAACGAGGTTCCAGACTTTGTTTCGTTCAAACTGTAGCAATTCTTCTTGCATAGCGGATAATGCTGCATGAACATGTTTTGGTTCGATCATGCTAAGAAAATTTACAAAGAAGGCTTCATTTGCAGTAGCAGATCTTGTCTTAACACCTTGAGAGGGATTGCCAATTATGAGATCTGGAGTGTGAGACTTAGTCCATCTTGTCATCCGAGATTGTAATACTGGTTGAGCATGTACTTCTATTTCAGAGGATGGAATCACTTCTGCTGGAAGACATTCAGAAACAGGAGGATCTTCATAGTTTATCGCTGATGAAGGCATATGAGTGACTTCTGGACATTCACTTGATGAATCAGGGATGACAGAGGGTTCTGAAGTGCTCTCAGCGGGTGATTCAGGACCAGAAATAGGATTGCTCAAAGATTGAGGGATTGGTCTTGGTTCTGGGAAGTATCTCTTCGCCCATAAAATCTTGAAAAATGGCATCTATTTCAGATTCTCTGATACCTGAAAGATATTCAGAAGTTACTGTGTTAAGTTTAAGTTCAGAAGTAGAATACTCAGAAGTTAATTGAGTATGATCATCAAAATCGATGTTAATGCTTTCCATAACAGTCTTAGTGCGTAAGTTAAAAACTCGAAAAGCTCTTGAATTTAACGAATATCCTAAGAATTTAGTTTCATCTGATTTTTTATCAAACTTGCCAAGTTTTTCTCTGTGAAAGAATTTAACACATGGTCTTCGATTATTAATTAGCTCATAAGAGGTTTTGAGATGCCTCTTGACAATTATCGAACGATTCTGGTTGAAACATGCAGTGGCTGCAGCTTCGGCCCAGAAATGGATGGGAAGTCCAGAAGCTGCAAGCATCGTTCTGGCAGATTCAACCAAATTTCTGTTCCGCCGCTCTACTACTCCATTTTGTTGAGGAGTTCGTACAGCAGAGAAGTTCTGTGTAATTCCATTTTCGACAAAGTATGTTTCAAGCTTGGCATTCTTGAATTCAGTACCGTTGTCACTCCTTAGCTGTTGAATCGTCTGGTGTAAAAGAACTTGGATTCTGGTCATCATATTTTGCAATACGATAGGTACTTCAGATTTCTGTCTTACGAATGCAAGCCATGTATACCTGGAAAATTCATCAATAAGTACCAATATATACTTTTTACCAGATAGGCTTTGTGTTGCAATAGGACCACATAGATCAACATGTAATAATTGCAAAGGTTTTGTACAAGAATGATCACTTTTTGTTTTATGAGATGCGCGTTTTATTTTTCCCATTTCACATGCGGGGCAGAGGTGATCTTTTTGATACTGGACTTCAGGAAGACCAGTTACCAAATTATGTTTAACAAGCAGCTCAAGATTATCAAAATTTAAGTGAGACATTTTGTGATGTCATACACATGCAATTTTACCCTTTTTGGAGATAAGACAGTGAGTTTCTTTACCGTCCTTTGATGTGAAATTCATCATATACAAATTACCTTTTCTGTCTGCCCTCCAGAGTTCTTCTCCTGCCTTAGAAAACAAGTAACAATGCTTTTCATGAAATGCAACAAGTATTTTAGAATCACAAAGTTGACTTACACTCAACAGATTATGTTTCAGTCCAGAAACATGAGCTACTTTTGATAAGGTAATATTACCTCTTGTAATGTACCGTAGCCTTTTATTTGACCCTTACCATTGTCTCCAAACGTTACAGCTCCACCAATTTTGTCTCTGAATTGGGAGAGTAAGTTTTTCGATCCAGTCATGTGCCTCGAGCATCCAGAGTCAAGATACCAGATGTGCACACGCTGCTTCTGCAATCACAATCAGAGTGTTTTAGGTACCCATCTCATAATTGGTCCTTTAATGTTAGTTTTAGTCTTATCACTCTTTTTATCTTGCGCATGATTTGATATTGCAGGATTTAAAGGTTTGGTCTTTTTGTTTGTTGTATTATTGTTTTTCTATGGTTTAGTTTTGAAGTATGAGAAATCATCATAAAAACTATCAGAGGATCTCGAGAAAAATTCCTTCAGTTTTAAAAATAAAGAAAAAACATTCAGAATTCTGAGATATAAAAGATTGCATTGAATTTTCATTAGAATAATGATAATTACAATTCTTCTTGGCTAGGCTAGACTTATGCTTAGAATCATAAATGTTCTTCTGTTGAGACTTCCTCTGATAAACCTTCTCTAGAGTTTTCTGAATTACTGAAACAGAAGTTGAAAGATCAGATTTCCATTTGCCTATTTGAGTAGAAGTAAACTTTGGATAACAAGATTTAGATGATTCTGGCTGATCAAAACATTTCTTTTTAAGAGGTTCTTCCTTCTCAAGTTCAAGAAAAGATTTGGTCTTAAGACACATCCCAATGAAATCTGGATGAATGGGCACAGGTTTTCTCTGTCCTGTTGGAGGAACAGAGAAAGTTGGTATTCCACTTGCAAGGTTTTCAATATTCAGACCAGAGGCTCTGATTTCCAGAGGTTCATTAGTAAATAAAAAAGGAGCTTCCTTATTCTTAGTTACTTCTAGGGCCTTTTTGTATTCAGAAGGTAATTGATTTTCTAAATTTGAGAGCAATTTTTCTTAGTTAAAGAAATCATCACCTTGATCATCGTTTTACCAAGGATATGTAACAGTTTCAAAACAGTCTTAAGATTCAGAAGGATTTAGGTCTACAAAAGAACATGGAACTATCTCTGGATTGTTTTCTGAAGATAGTTTCTGAATATTTTCAAGTTCAAAGTATTTATCCAGAGTGGATAGAATATCTTTTTCGAAGCTTAGACGTAGCTCTTCTTCTACTTGTAAAGGAATAAATACATCTGCCTTTAGATTCAAAGTCATATGAACATTTGAGCCAAATTTGAAAATGTCGTCTTGTTGGAACCCAGATCCCTTTCTAAATAGTTAATTGAGAGATTTGATAATCAAAGTATAAGAGGAAGCAATTCAAATCAATTAACAACAGTAATTATCAAACAAACAGTAAGTAATAAGTGATGAAGGACAGACTGAGATTGTATTGATAACCTTGAAGATCGATTACAAAATTCAGGAATTTGATGCACAATATGATCTCCAAAAGTATACTTTTCAATCGACAACTTTACATTCAAAGACCTGATCTATTTATACAATTACAATGAATATAAAGTCAACAATCTAACCAATTACAAACTGACACATCAGTAGGTAGGAGCGTATAACAGAATTCAGTTGTAAACGGAGACGCATTAGGTAAGAGTGTGCCACGTCATATCATACTTCCATCTTATGGTTCATACTTCTTAGGTCTAACAATCTCCCCCTAAGTATGAAACTAGAGTTTTGGAATATGATCCTTGTTTTGTCCGTCTTAGAGTGGATCAACTGTTGAAATGATCTTTGAGATTCTGTCGATGATTCCTCTGAGCTTCAAGAGACTATCAAGTCTTTTTACCATCCTCTCAGTTACTTCAGGATCATAGTTGTTGATATCAACAGAGATGTAACATTTTGCAATGTATACAACTTCTGATGAATATTTGTGTGCTTCTTTGATCCTGAAGAAACTCCTTCTATCTGGCCTTTTGAAGATGACCCCTTCTTCTGGTTCAATCAATACTCTGCCGATTCTTAGAGAATTGATACTTTCTAAGTCTTTGCTAGGAGCATAGATTGCTAGATTATCAACATTGTAATTGATCCCAATTTGAAAATCTACTTGTCTCTTGTATCTGATGAGGGACTTCATGCATTGAATGATCCGAGAATAGGCAACTTGATCTTGGTTATCACTTCTTTTGGTCATCTGAATCTTCATGAAATTCTCCAGAAAGATTAGATCAGAAGGAAATATGGACAGTAAATCATTATCACAGAAGTAATAAGTTTTATTGTCTTCTCTGATTACTTCATATATGGTATACCAAATCTCTGTCTGTTCAAAGGGAGTATGCTTGATGGCAGAAATTCTCTTGATTGGCACTGTTGTATAGACATCCTTTCTGGATTTCCTGTGACTCATAAATTTATTCTTTTCAGCATCACTGACATGGTAGCCATTTGAGAAATTAGGCAGCATAAGATAAATCTTTTGATCTTTAGGAGCATACATGTATCTTTTTGTTACTTCCAGAATTGGAAGATCAATTTTTCCAAGTCTCTGCAGTTTTTCTCTATTTTCAGATGTTCGACTTGATGATACTTCAACAGTTGCTTTTTCATCTTTTTCCTTTTCCATTTCTGCTTGTGCTCTTGCTTTTTCTGCAAAGGCTCTTTCTGCTTCAGCTCTTGCATGGAGTTCAGCTTCTATTCTTCCTTCTTCTCTTCTTTTCTACTTCAACTTTAGCTTTTGAAGCTTCAGCTTTAGCCTTGGCAATCTTAGCTTTGAGAATTTCTGCTTCAATATCTGGAGGGTAGGGAACACTTCTGTTATTGCCAATGACATCCAAAAGAAATTGAGCCATTTCTGGATCCTTAGGAAGAGTGCCGGAATGTGTGGCCAGAGGTCTTGAAGTTAGAGGTGTTTGTTTTGAAGATGGAGGTGCAGTTGGAGATGAGGCAGAAGCTTTTCCTTTATCTTGAGAAGAAGTATTAGTGCCCATAGCAGTCTTAGCCTTCTTGGTTTCTGGCATTTTCTCCCCCTTCTGAGAATCAAGATTCTGATCCTCAGATCTTTTTCTTTTGAGTTCAGACTTTTTGCAAGCCCTTTCTTCCTTAGCCTTCTACTTAGCAGCGAATGTAGCAGAGATAGAGCTTACCATTGAAGATAACTGAGAAATAGAGGACTCGAGAGAAGTGAGGTTCTGATCCACATTTGAAGTGCTGGCAGTGGTTTTTGAGACATATTTGGAAGTGCGAGTATTAATTCTGTCGAGCATGGCTTTCTGAAAGATAGCCATGTCGGACTTTTTCACCAGGGATGATCCAGAAGTGTCTTCAGAGGGTTGTACAGCCTTAATGATTTTCTGAAGATCTGCCGCTAAGGAGCCATATTCGTCAACAGATATGGTGACCTCTGGAGTTGGAATTTCATCAGGAATAAAGAAGATAGCGTTAGAGTTGGCCTGGATGCCTTTGTGCAGAGAAGTAAAATGATCATAAGCTTGTGATCGTTGAGCTTCTGCAGTTGTAGAGATAAGCTCTTTGAGCGCCTCCAGAGTTTGAGTATGCTGTGCTTGTTCATTTTGGATGGCAAGAAGAATGGTATTTTGAGAATCCAGGGATAGTTTCAGATCTTCCACAGATCTCTGAAGCTTATCACCAAATGCCTAAAACGCTGCATTGGTGACGAACTCGGAATGTGTAACCGGTGCATCTCCAACAAATGGAGCCCTTTGTCTCTCGCGTTCAGAGAGGCCCTCTTTCACACCTGTATTGACGTGGAGTGTGGAGGGACTTCCAACCTGTCGTCGAGGGCTGTGAGTCACAGACACCACTTCGGTTGTTCTGAAAGTGTTAGCTTTATCCCGGTCATCAGAGGATGGGAAGCTAAACACAATGTGCTTACCTTGATAAAGTGTAAACACTCCGATAAGAGGTGCGTCCTGTGGTTGTAACCCCTCTGATGGGATTTCCTCAGCGTCTAAACTATCAGAAGATATGGACTTATCTTCTGAGGTTCCTAAGACATTGTCGGTCACGAAGACAGCAACATTTGGTGTGGATTGTGGCGAGTTCTGGGGCGAAGGAACTCTTATATTATCATCATTCTTTTGAGGGAATGATGAGGATGTGGTTTCCCCGGTAGTGCTTGATGCAGAAGATTGAGATATATCCTCTGACCGGATGGTTTCAGGGTGGTTTGGACTGGGTGGTCCTTGGTCAATGAGAGTAGATGTGTTGGCATCTACCTCAACAAATGTGGGAACCCTTTGGAAAGAAGAAGAGTTGCGCTCATATGTGTCTCTATGGACATCTTCAGTACCCTCTTGCATTAAGAGGTCAGCATGGGTAGAAACACTCGGTTGTGCACTCTGATTCTTTTCAAATTCAGCCTCACGTGACCCCTCACTTCCTACATTTGGCTCTAAGTGCTCTGGGTAGGTATTCTCTGTTCTGAGAATACCATAGAGCGTTTATAAGATAAGAGATAGAGAGAGGAGGAAGGAATAAGGTCAAGCATGTACCTGGAGAGTTCCCTTGGAGATGAGTAACCGTTGACGTCGATAGTTGGTTTATGGGAGCTCATGGATGTTATCTTGCAAAATGGTTGAATCAGAGGAGCTTTAAGAGCACCATTCGCTAGGTAGGAGAACAGGGACAGAAACCTGGGAAACATCAAGGCAGGAAGGGGTTTTCCTTGATTTTGGAAGGATATCTTAGTGTTAACAGCTGCTTTTATCTCCTGAAATATGAGGCTGGCATAGTCCAGGGGTCGGTTAAAGTACATTCCATACATGATTGTAAGGATGTTTCTGCTGGCTTGGTCTAGGGATCCAATCTTGCATGTAAGACCTTTGTTGAGGATGGAGCTAAGCGTGTTCCACATCGGGGGCAGTTTCTTGCATTTAAATTCAGAGAGCTTGGATAAATTCTCATTATACCCCAAGAAGTGAATAAAGGAGAAAAGGGCTTCAGATGATGGATTTTGGTCTAGGGCAGGGTTTGGCATAATTTCACCATCCACTTCAATTGTAGGAGTAGGCAAGTGAAAATATCTCTTGATCTTCTTCTTAGTGATGGGTATTTCCACAGCATTTTCAGGTGCATTGGAATGACTGAAATTTCCATGCAGTGTATCGTCATCTGCAATGTACATAGACTGCCATACCTCTTGGACATACAACTCAGGAACATTTGGATTGGCCAAGGTTAGGGCACGGGTTAGTTGATGTTGTGGAAGAAATTCAACCAGGATTCTGAAGTCGGACAAATATGTGTTGGGATCGAGGAGAACCTGCACATTGTTTGCCTTCAAAGGCAGTTTGACAATTGAGGCACTATCCGTCATGGAGTCAACAAGACGACCTTCGTCATCATTGATATTTGTAAGACCAAGTCTGGAAGCCATTGATGGATGATTAGGAATGCTAGAGAGAATTTGAAAGTAGG
Organism: Silybum marianum; assembly: GCA_036898165.1. Lineage (NCBI taxonomy): Eukaryota > Viridiplantae > Streptophyta > Magnoliopsida > Asterales > Asteraceae > Silybum > Silybum marianum. Next base: position 25,973,927 of record CM072533.1, on the reverse strand, counting down.
ATAGCAATTACTGTAGAAATTGCGAGGAAGAAGATGAAGTACTGTATTTGGAGTTTATATATGAGAGAAAGTTTGGGTGTAATGTGGATAAGAAGGGTTTTTGAATTTGGGGAAAAGGAAAAACGATTCAGTTATGCTGATGTAATCACGCAGGCGTGTAGTCATGCAGTCACACGATGAAAGACACGTGTAAAGCAGAAAATCGTGTAAATGACTAGTCACTGAAGGGTTTATCTAAGTTAAACCGTTTGATTATCCCCAAAAAAAATTAAGATGAAATTAATAAGAAAAATTAGTATTGAATCAAGAAAAATAATTATTTTAATTGATTAAACCAATTTTTGAGATTAAATCTTTTTAATGATTTTAAAATCAGACATTTGGAGAAATAAAGCAGTTTTGATCCAAATGAAAGTTTAATATTTACTGACAGATGTTTCCTAAGAAGTTAAGAAATAATAAGAAAATTTTAAATTAACCTTGAAGGCAAGAGTTAATTAAAATAGACTTGTTGATGTTAAAATTTCAGAAGAAAAATAAGTCAAAAGAACAATTTTTCTAGAAAAGATTAAGTTAAATCTGAAAATTCTGAATAACCTTGACGGCAGGAGTTAATCAGAAGAAGCAGATGTAAAACAAACTTTTAAAGAAAGAGAGTGTTCAGAAGACAGCTAATAGAAGTTGTATCATTCTCCCGCTTTGCTTTTCAAGAAATGCTTCCTTTCTGTTGACACTTGGATATAAAGGAATAAAAAGCTCAAGAAACAGAGATGGTTAGAGACTTCTGAATGCTTCTGGATAAAACCATCAGAAGCGATCAGAGGTCTCTGATCAGCTCTGAGATAATGAAAAATAAGATTTACATATTTATCATCCCCAACTTGCTGATTAAAAAATTAAAACGCTTCTCATCCAGAGCTTTTGTAAAAATATCAGCCAATTAGTAATTAGTAGAGACAAAATACATTTCTATTCTGCCATTCTCTACGTGATCTTTGATAAAATGATACCTAACATCAATATGCTTTGTTTTGGAGTGCTGAACTGGGTTTTCAATAATGGCAATGGCACTCTCTGAATCACATAGGATGGGAATCTTATCATATATCATTCCATAGTCTCTGAGTTGAGTCTTCATCCAAATAACTTGTAAACAGCAACTAGCAGCAACAACATATTCAGCCTCTGTAGTAGATTTGAGACACAATTTTTTTTCTTGGATGTCCAGCTGATAAGTCTATTTCCCAAAAGTTGACAGCTACCAGAGGTACTTTTTCTGTCCAGGTTACATCCTGCATGATCAGAATCTGTATATGCCATTAAATCAAACCCATAATTTTTAGGATACCAGAGACCCAATGAAGGAGTTCCCTTTAAGTATCTAAAAATTCTTTTAACAACGGCCAAATGGGATTCTTTTGGATTGGCTTGATATCGAGCACAAAGACAGGTGGCAAACATAATATCAGGCCTACTAGAAGTTAAATACAGAAGAGACCCTATCATACCTCTGTAGCCCGTGACATCTACTGGTTTCTCGGAAGAATCAAGACCTAGCTTCATACTAGGAGAGATAGGTGTTTTCATAGGCGATGAATTGTGAAAATGAAATTTCTTTAGCATGTCAGAAACATACTTGGCTTGGTTAATAAAGATACCATCGGTATTTTGTTTAACCTGGAGTCCGAGAAAAAATGTTAGTTCTCCCATCATACTCATTTCAAATTCCTTTTCCATCAATGCAGAAAACAAATCTACTTCAGTTTGATGAGTAGAGCCAAATATTATGTCATCCACATAAATTTGAACAATATTTAACATACCTTTGCCTCTTTTGATGAACAGTGTGGTATCAATCTTACCTTTCTCATAACCTTTGCTAATCAGAAATTTGGATAAGCGTTCATACCAGGCTCTGGGTGCTTGCTTTAAACCATATAAAGCTTTGTCGAGAAGAAAGACGTATTCTGGATGTTTTGCATCTTTAAAACCAGCAGGTTGTTCAACCTTCACCTCTTCTTTGAGATAACCATTCAGAAATGCACATTTAACATCCATTTGATATACTTTAAAGTTTTTGTATGCAGAGAAAGCCAGAAATAATCTTATTGCTTCAAGTCTTGCAACAGGGGCAAATGTTTCGTCATAGTCAATGCCTTCTTCTTGACTATATCCCTTAGCCACCAGAAGAGCCTTATTTCTGATTACTATTCCGTCTTCATCCTTATTATTTCTGAATACCCACTTAGTACCAATAGCAATTTTTCCTTTTGGTAAAGGAACTAAGTTCCACACCTTGTTACGTTCAAATTGAAGTAATTCTTCTTGTATCGCTTCCACCCAACTTGGTTCTATCAAGGCTTCATGAACATGCTTTGGTTTGATCATGCTAAGAAAGTTGACATAGAATGCTTCATTAGCAGTAGCTGATCTTGTTTTAATACCCTCAGATGGACTACCGATGATGAGATCTGGAGTGTGTGATTTAGTCCATCTTGTCATCCTTGTTTGTGGTACGTGTTGAGCCAGAACTTCTGTTTCTGTTTCAGAAGATTGAATAACCTCATCTGGAATTGTTGAATCTGAATCATTAGTGCCTGAAATCTCCCCCTCAGATGAAGATACAGAAGTAGCTTCAGATGAAGATACTGGAGTAGCTTCTGGACTGGCATGTGATAAGATTGGAGCAGAGATGGCAGGGGAACGTGCTGCAGAAACAGTAGGACCAGATAGAGTTATCCCAGAGGTGTGAAGAACTTCAGAAATACTTAAGGATGGGGTACGAGGTAGTTGTTCTGAAAATATTTCATCGCCCAGAAAATCTTGAAAAATGGCATCGATCTCGGATTCTCTGAAGCCTGAAAGATAATCAGAAGTCACTGTATTAAGTTTAAGTTCTGAAGTAGAATACTCAGATGTTAGTTGGGTCTGATCATCAAAATCAATGTTAATGCTTTCCATAACAGTCTTACTACGTAAGTTAAAAACTCGATAGGCTCTAGAGTTTAACGAATATCCTATGAATTTAGCTTCATCTGACTTTGGATCAAATTTACCAAGTTTGTCTCTGTCATTTAAGATAAAACACCAGCAACCAAAAATATGAAAAAATTTGGCAGAGGGTTTTCGTTTGTTGATAAGCTCCTAAGAGGTTTTGAGATGCCTCTTGACAATTATGGAACGATTTTGAGTGAAACAAGCAGTGGATACGGCTTCTGCCCAGAAATGAATGGGAAGACCAGAAGCTGCAAGCATCGTTCTGGCTGCTTCTACTAGGGTTCGATTGCGACGTTCAACTACACCATTCTATTGAGGAGAGTGTACAATAGAGAAATTTTGTGTGATTCCATTTTCAACAAAGTATGCCTCAAGCTTGGCATTCTTTAATTCAGTACCGTTGTCGCTTCTGAGCTGTTGAATCTTCTGATGTAGAAGAACTTGGATTCTGGTCATCATATTCTGTAAAACCATAGGCACCTCTGACTTTTGTCTTACAAATGCGAGCCAAGTATACCTGGAAAATTCATCAATAAGTACCAGAATATACTTTTTACCGGAGAGACTCTGAATTGCAATGGGACCACAGAGATCAACATGTAACAATTGCAGAGGTCGAGTACAAGAATGATCACTCTTTGTTTTATGAAAAGCTCGTTTAAGTTTGCCCATTTCACATGTAGGACATAGATGATCTTTTTGAAAGTGAACTTCTGGAAGACCAGTTACTAACTTTTGCTTGACAAGCATTTCAAGAGAGTCAAAGTTTAAGTGAGGCATTTTATGATGCCATAACCATGCAACTTCACTCTTCTTGGAGATAAGACAGAGAGTTTCCTTACCATCCTTGGATGTGAAATTCATCATATATAGATTACCTGTTCTGCCAGCTCTCCAGAGTTCCTCATCTGCCTTAGAAAATAGGTAACAATGTTTTTCATCAAATACCACAACGATTTTAGAATCACAGAGTTGACTTACAGTTAGCAAGTTATGTTTCAATCTAGAAATATGAGCTACTTTAGATAAGGTAATATTACCTTCATGTAAAGTACCGTAGCCCTTTATTTGACCCTTACCATTATCTCCAAACGTTACAGCTCCACTACTTTTGTCTTTAAATTGGGAGAGTAAGTTTTTCGTTCCAGTCAAGTGTCTCGAGCATCCAGAGTCAAGATACCAGATATGCACACGCTGCTTCTGCAATAAATCAGAGTTTTTTAGGTACCCATCGCATTATGGGTCCTTTAATGTTAGTTTTGGGTTTGTCAATTCTTTTAACTTGCTCTTGATTTGATTTAGCAGGGGGTTGAGGATTCTTCTTTGCAGTTTTAATCTTATTGTTTTTCTTTTGTTTATTTTTGCAGTAAGAGAAATTAGCATTTGACTGATCAGAGGTCCTCAAGAAAAATTGTTTTAATTTTAAGAACATAAAAAAACATTCAGAATTCTGAGACAGAAAAGATTTCATTGAATTTTCATTAAGATAACGAGAACTACAATTTTTCTTAATATTGTCTTTTCTAGTATTAGTAGTTCTATAGAACTTCCTATCTAGACTAGACTTATTTTCAGAATCTGAAATGTTCTTCAGCGGAGGCTTATTCTGATTTACCTTCTTAGGAGCATTCGAAGTTACTGAAACAGGAGCAGAGATATTAGATGTCCATTTTCCCTTTTGAACATAAGTAAACTTTGGAAGATTGGGTTTTGGAGACTGTTTATCTTTCAAACCTTTTTTTGAGATTTTTTTCTTTCTCAAGTTCAAGACAAGATTTGGCTTTAATACACATCCCTATGAAGTCTGGATGAATAGATACAGATTTTCTATGTCCTTTTGAAGAAGCAGAAAGTATCGGTATGCCACTGAAATGTTTTTCAACATTTTTATCAGAGGCTCTTATTTCCAGAGATTCATTAGTATATAAGAAAGGGGCATCTTTATTTTTGATGACCTCTGGAGACTTACTGTAAATAGGTGGAGATTGATTTTCTAAATTAGAAAAGTATTTTTCAGTATTATCAAAGAAATCTTCACTTTGATCATCAGTCTCCCAAGGATATGTGATTACTTCCAAATTATCTGAAGATTCAGAAAGATGTAAGTCTATTAAAGAACAAGGAAATATCTCTGGATTTTTCTTTGAAGAACTTTGCAAAACATTTTCATGTTTAAGTTTGAAACATTTATCCAGAGTTGAGAGAATATCATTTTCAAAACTAAGTCGTAACTTATCTTCTACTTGTGTAGGAATAAAAGCATCAGCTTCTGGATTCAAAGTTATATGACCGTTTAAACCAAATTTGAAAATATCATCCTTCTTCTGAATTTTATTCAGATCAACGTTTGTTTTTCCAGATGAATATACAATATTTTTGAACTTGAGTTTTCGTTGATGATGACCATTGTCATATTTTGATCGTTTGAAGATTGATTTTGCATATAAAGTTGGAAACACTGGCTTCTGTTCTTGTCCCATACAGAAGACAGAATCTAAGGTAGACCTTTTCACACATGTGTAGGGATCTAAATCCTCAAAACCAAGTCCAGATCTCCCTACTTGTGTATTAATTTTGTCATGAACTTTTTAGTCATCCAAATATGTTTTGATTTGTAGCCTTTTGTTTTGAAGTTCGACGTGTAAAAATTCTCTCTCTTTTTTAAACTAATTTTTAAGTGCTACAGAATTTAGTCTGTCACTTTCTTTATCTCGAATCTCCTTATCTTTTTCTTCCAAAAGTTTCTTAAAATTTAAGTTCTCCTTTTTAATCTTAACTTCAGTAAGTTTTAGAGTCATGGAAATCTTTTCTTTTTCAGTGCTTAGATCCAGTTTTTCTTCAGTTAAAATATCCATCTACCTTTTATAGATATCTCTTTCCCTTTGTGTTGTAGAAAGAGTTTTTTCAATGCGTTTTCGTAATTTCTTTTCAATTGTGAGCTTTTGTTTTAGTTCTTCAAAATTGTTTGATAAAAGCAAAATTGTGTTTTCAAGTTCGGATGATTCAGAGAAAGTACTAACCGGTGATTCAGAAGGTTGATTTTCTGACTCATTTGTCTTTGCCATCCCACAAAACATGGCCTCGTAACCGCTAGACTCATCTCCTAGCCAGTTTTCCTTCTCAGCATAATGAGCTCTATCAGTGACATTGTACTTGTATTTGTTCTTGTAGTACGTCTTGTCTTTCTCCAGAGTTCCTCTGCAATCCTTAGAGTAATGTCCTGGCTTGCCACATCTGTAGCATACATCCTTCTTCTTCTTCATCTCATCTTCTTTCTTCTCTGCTTCAGATTTCTTAGTTCTCTGAATCTCTTGTTTGGGAGCATAAGTAGATCGATCAGATCTTCTGTTTCCCTGGAATGATCCATTCCCAAACCTATTAGTGAATTGTTTGGTAATAAGAGCCAAAGAATCAGCAAAGGCTTTGATTTCATCATCAGAGTCAGAATCACTCTCTGGAATAGCCTCTGATTTGAAGGCCTTGCTTTTTCCTCTCTATTATTCACTTTTTCTTCTGGTCGTTCCTTTAGATTAAGAGATCAAAGCCAGAGGTCCACCTATAGTTGTTTTCTTCTGAACAACCTCTTTCTCATGGGCTTGCAAAGTACCAAAAACATCATGCAGAGTCCATTGCTCTAGATCTTGATTTGCTTGAAGGGACATAGAAAGATTTGACCACTCTGAATTCAATCGTTTAAGAAATAGGACGTTGTTATCTTCTTGTGATCGAATAATATCACATCTTTTACATAGATTTATTAAAGAATTAAATCTATGATAGGTCTGTTCTAGAGACTCTTCAGGATTGGCTTGGAAGCTGTTATACTCGTTCAGAGCTTGAGCTCTTCTGTTTTTCTTCATTTTAGCACCACCTTCCAGAAGATTTTCTAATTGATCCCATAATTCCTTGGCAGTATCACAGGAATCCAGAGATTGAAAAATCTCATTTGGAATAGCCATAATAAGAAGAGTTTTGGCCTTTTTGGCTAGTTCAACTTTGGCCTTTTCCTCATCAGACCAGTTTCCCTTCAGCTTTGGAACTTTTTGAGATGGGACTTCATCAGTATTGGTAGTAGCAGGAATTCGTGGAATTGTAGTCATTGGTACGAAGGGACCATTTTGGAAAATAGGGTAGAGTTCTGTATCCAATCCTTCATAGAAATTTATCATTCGAATTTTCCATTGTGGATATTCACCACGAATGAGAGTAGGAGGTTTGGTCAGAGAACCGGAGGTGTAATGTTTTCCTCAATTCGGTCATCTATGGCAACGATTGTAGAATTGGCAATTAATTTTGGTGTTTTAGTACTTCGATTGCTTCAAACACAAGAGCCAAAACTCAAGTCTCCCTTCTATGATATGATTTTCTGTTTTGAGCGTATTTGAGATCCAATATTTCATCTGGATGAGATTTGGATGATCATTCATAGAAGATTATTTTGATTCTAAACCCAATCTAATTCTGCACACCACATGTTTGATGAAATGTGTCTGTGAAGATTTAATTTCAATAAATTAGATCTGATCAGTTTTACAACATGTGTGTATGTGTTTTTGAATTTGAGTTTTCGTTGACGACAACCATTTTCAATCTTTGATCTTTTAAAAATACATGGTTCATATAAAATTGGAAACACAGGCTTTTGTTTTTGTCCTAGACAGAAAACAGAATTCAGAGTTGATCTTTTTTCACACGTGTAAGGATCCAGATCCTCGAAACCAAGTCCAGATCTTCCTACTTGTGTATTTATCTTCTCATGAATTTTCTGAGCATCCAGATATGTTTTGATCTGTAGCTTTGTCTTTTTAAGTTCAATATGTAAAAACTCTCTTTCCTTCTGAAAATAGTTTTTAAGTGCAACATAATTTAATCTGTCACTTTCCTTAGCACTAATCTCATTTTCTTTGTTTTCCGAAGGTTTGTTTAAGTTCAATTTCTCTTCTTTGAACTTAACTCCTGTATTTTTTTAAGTTTTTGGAAATCTTCTCATTTTCAATATTGAGTTCCTATTTTTCTTCGGTTATAAGGTCCATTTCTCTATTGTAAATCTCTCTCTCTCTCTCTTTGAGTTTCAGAGAGAGTTTTTTCAGTTTGTTTCCTCAGTTTCTTTTCAACTGTAAGCTTTTGCTGAAGTTCTTCAAAAAATTTTGATATTTCAAAAATGGTATTTTCAAGTTCAGATGTGTCAGAAAGAGTACATACAGGTGTTTCAGAAGGTTGATCTTTGATTCATTTGTTCTGGCCATTCCGCAGAACATGGCTTCATCACCACTTGACTCATCTCCTAACCAGTTTTCTTTTTCTGCAAAGTGAGCTCTTTCATCAACATTGTAATTGTATTTATTCTTGTAGTACATATTGTCTTTGTTCAGAGGTCCTCTGCAGTTCTTTGAATAGTGCCCTGGCTTGCCACATCGGTAGCACAGATCCTTCTTTTTCTTCATTTCTTCTTCCTTCTTCTCTGCCTTTGTCTTCTCAGATCTCTGTATCTCTTGACGAGGTGCATAACTAGGAACAAGATGATCAATTCTTTTGCTTCCTTGGAAAGATCTATTACCAAACCTTTTCGTGAATTATTTGGTAATAAGTGTCAATGAATCAACAAAAGCTTTGATATCATCATCATAGTCGGAATCATCTTCTGGAATTTCTTCTGACATGAGAGCCTTGCTCTTCCCTTTCTTCTCAACATCCTTACTCCTTCTGACTGATCCTCTAGACTCAGAAATTAAAGCCAGAGGTCTACCGATAGTGGTTTTCTTCTGAACAACCTCTTTCTCATGAGCTTGAAGAGTGACCAAGACATCATGTAGGGACCATTGTTTCAAATCCTGATTGGCTTGCAAAGACATAGAGAGATTTGACCATTCAGGGTTTAATCTTTTGAGAAATAAGACATTATTGTCTTCTTTGGATCTGATGATGTCACATCTTTGACATAGATTTATCAGAGTGTTAAATCTATGAAAAGTCTGTTCCAGAGATTCTTCAGGAATGGCCTGGAAACTGTTATATTCATTCAGAGCTTGGGCTCTTCTGTTTTTCTTCATTTTTGCACCACCTTCCAGAATGTTCTCCAACTGATCCCATAACTCCTTAACACTTTTGCAGGAATCCAGAGATTGAAATATATCATTCGGAATTTCCATGATTAACAGACTTTTTGCCTTCCTGGAAAATTCAACCTTTGCGTTCTCTGGATCCGTCCAATTATCCCGTGATTTTGGAATACTCTCTGCAGGGACCTCAATAGTAACAGTTGTAGCTGGAGCCCTAGGTATAGTTGTCATTGGAATGAATGGACCATTTTGAACAATAGGATACAGATCAACGTCTAATCCTTCAAGAAAGTTGATCATACGGATCTTCCATTGTGGATATTCATCACGTATTAGGGTAGGAGGTTTAGTCAGAGAACCAGAGGTGTATACAGCGTTCGGATTAGAATTAGGCATATTACCAAAAACAAAGGTTTTGAAAATTACTGAGGATTTGTTGAAATTTGAATCAAATTAATTTCAAAAGTGGTTGAAATGAGACAATGTACTTACTAATCTCAGATTTAAGCAGAAATTACCACAGATTTAGAAAAAATTGTAATGAATTTAACAAAAATCTCGTAAAACAGGGTAGAGTGAAGAACAGGAGCTTAAAATCAAAAATTACTGTCAATAGAAGAGGGATTTCTTCAAATGGAAGAGATCTAATAATAAATAGATTGATTATCAGGCTCTGATACCAATTGTTGGAACCCAGATCCCTTTCTAGTAAATAAATAATAGATCAAACACGTAAATATGAGCGGAAGCAAGTAGATCTATGATTAACAGTAAGATTAGTAAGAACATATATGAAGAACAATCGTAATTGATATTGAATTGAGTTTGTATGATAAACAACAGTTTACACAATTCAACACCTCTCTATTTCGTGTTTTTAATCGATTCCTTTACAATCTGTGATAGAGCTATTTATACTATTACAACATTGAAAGTCAACTATCTAGCCTATTACAACAAGACATAGAGGCAGGGAAATAACAAACTGAGTTCCACACGGAGGGTGTGCCTGCCACGTCATCAGATGCGCATGTAGTTACTTGATTCTGATTCATACTTCTTCAGAAATGAGGTCTAACACTGTCTTACCAGATTAATACACCTAGTAATTTGGACTTCATCAGTCCCTTCATATTGAATACACAAGGTATCCCACATGGCCTTAGATGTTCTCATCTTCATAATAGAATGATATACTTCATCTGGTAAAGACATAGCAATTATGGATCTAACTTTAGCATCTATAGCTACTTCCTTTTTCTCTTCTTCAGTCCATCGATCTGGAGTTTTGATGATCCTCATTTCTGCGATGGCTGGAGTGTTAGTAGTGGCAGGGTCACTAGCTACTAGAGTTGTAGGAACAAATGGTCCATTTTCTTGATAGTAGGAGATCTTAGGATTCGACCCTTCTAGGAATAGTCATTCTTTCCTTCCATAATGGGAAGTTGTCACGGCTAAATCTTGGAGGTTTAGCTAAAGATCCATTATCAATAATAGTTTGTATTAGTATTAGTCATTTTAAAATAATTTTTTTCAAAGATATTTTAAAGATAAGCAAGAAACACTACTCTGAAACCACTTGTTGGTCCCAAAGGAGTCTACAAGAATTCAAGGATATAGAAGCAGTTTGTAGAAGAGGGGGGGTGGAATACAAACAGTGAGATTTTCTTTTTTAAATGAGTTTATATTGAATAAACAAATTTACAGTTACAAGCGGAATTAGAACAAATAAACCTATTCTATTGTAACTTAAGAAATCACACAGATTGATGCACAAGGAAATGAGAAAGAAAAGAGACAAAGGTTTAGGAAATAGAAAGTAGCATGCATAAATATGAAAAAGATATCTTCATTATACTTATACCCGTTTGCATTTAATGCAAGACAAAAGGTATATGCCACATGTCAAGCATTCATAGGAAGCTTGTCCTTTGTTCAAAAAGCAACCATGCTTTTGGCCGTTTATGAACAGTACCATATCAGATATGATGGGGACATATGAGAAAATTCGTATGTCCTTCTCTGACATAATATAAGGTTTGACTTTTGTGCATCGAGGATAAGATCAACGTTAATCTTGTTTGAGAAGCTTCACACTTTTGTTTGAAATTTCAAGGATGAACTTTCAGAGTATCGTTGAGGCTTGACAAGACTTCACACTTTGGTTTAGATAACCGTTGCTATCACTGAACCGCTTCAGATCATTATCTGATTATCTCTGTGTTGGTTGATCTTCAGATCTTCAGAGGTAGACTTGAGGCTTCTGATTTTCAGTGAACGCTGATAACAATCAGCGTATGCTATCGCTGAATTTAAACATAAGTTTACACATGGAATTTCACTAAGTATACAGATGAATCATATTCAAATCACTGAGAGGAGTTATGATCAACAGACAAGCTTCTACAAATGCTTCGGGTACTTCATCATCTGCTCCACCAACTCGTCAGCAAGCTCATCCAACTCCTACGCAACAACAAGCAAATCAGCCAACGATTGAAAAGCCTACCGCCGATTTTGACTTTGGGAGTATGTCTCGCGCTGTGGAACCTGAATCAATCAACGATGAACTGGTCAATGTATAGACTTTGCGGAATCAAGTAAAACACTGGTTCAAGGATCCATACGCTCCGGTATTGAGTGAAGAAGATTATGTAAACTTACAGCATACAAACTTGAACTATCAGTTGGGATCTACTATTGCAACAGGGTTATTGCCTCATCAGATACGTTTGGAAAGTATGCTCAAGAGTCATAACTCATAATGTGTAAACCAACAAATCAATGTGCCCTATCTTGAAGAAACCATGAACAAGATATTTGTTGAAAAGAAGAACCCGGATGGTCTTTCTCACATTCATCTCGTCACTGAAATGGATGCCGATCAAGTAAGAGAGTATGTATGGCTGTTAAAAATGAAAGCAAAGAGACCGGAAGAAGTAATGTCAAGACACAAAATTGTTGGCATCAAAGAAGTAAGCTTTGACAAGGTGTTTCAAGTAAAGTTTCCTACATTCAGAGATTTGCGAGAAAATGGCAAGGATTGCTACTTTACTGAAGCTGACTTTGCCAACATTGATGTGATTGACATGGAGACATTATATACTGAGCTGCGAGATAAACCTAAGAGGTCATTCAACGAGCAAAGAGCATTAAGAGCCATCGTGAGACATGTTCAAAAAGAACTAAGATACAGCTACCTTCATGATCTACAACGGGGAATCGAAAGTCAACAGAAGAAGGTTTATCTGGCTCAACCTAATCAAGACATCCCCGACCTGCAGAAATTGGATGTTCTAACCTTTCTTACCATGCCAGCTCACGGTGTTGTGTACATGAAGATGAATGGAGAAAAACGGTTCCTAAGATTCAATGAGACAACTGCTTATTCTGATGGTACGCGACGGGGAGTTAGAAATAGATTATCCGCGGAGATAAGTTCAGATATGAGAAAGCATATACAGTTAAATTCGGATCAAAGAAAGAAGATTTTGGAAGCACTGGATATTATCAACAAACGTATTATCTATCACCAGACTTTAAGGAGATTTGAAGACATGTTCGAGCTGAGAAGATGAAATAAGGAAATGATAATTATCTTGTAATTATGGTAAGTCTATAATGCCTTAAACTCTTACTTTCCTTATGTCATTAGTATTCCTAGCAATATAAATAGAGATCTTAGGGTGATCATTAGAGAGAGCTTGAATAAATTCGATAGAAAGAGAACCGAGATATATGTGCTTACATTGTATTCGCAATCTACAAGTGAGATATACGACATCGTTTATTCCTTATATTCTTCGTATATTTCTTATTATATTCACGTACTTGATATAATCTGGGATCCACAAATAGCAATCTTGTTGGATTGCTCACTGCTAGAAGCCATTTTAATATTCTGAAAAATACCCTTGATTCACAATAGAAGATTTTTTTAGGGTGAAAATGTGTTTTGGGGAAGATGAAGAATTTTGGGGGCGGAAGCGGAACGAATTTTGCATCGAGTACGTATGATGATGGTCTGATTCTGATTTGAATCGTCAGGTAATATTTACTATTATGCCCCTACGCGCTAAATTTTGACTAAGCCATGACCCGAATTTTCCAGTTATTCACAAGTATGCCACCACGAGTTTTAGCCTTTAATCTAATTTGAAATGGATGGTTTTGATCTGTCATCATGTTCACAATCAAAGATAGGTTCACATTTGAACCCACTCCTATAGGGTTGGGATCACGTGAGACCATCCTTTTACACATGAAACTTCACAGCAAAAGCATTGTGAAGGTTAAAAAAATATGATGGGTTCACGTGAGACCAACCTGTTTCCATGAGACCCGTCAGAGATCCGTGAAACCACTTTTTTACTCTTGAAAACTTCACAGCAAAAACACTATGAAGGTAAAAAAAAATCTAAACCTTCACAGCAAAAACACTATGTACCTTCATAGTATTTTTGCTGTGAAGTTTCAAGTGTAAAAAGATGGTCTCATGTGATCCCAAGTATATATATATATATATAGGAAGAGGTTCAAATGAGAACCTTGTAAATTTAAAGGAACAAAATGACTCATTTAGGACCATATATGATATGGGTCCCACCAATAAAAAATCATATATGATTTTCAATGGTGGGCCCCTTTGAATCAGATGTGATTTTTTATTGGTGGGACCCACATCATATGTGGTCCCAAATGAGTCCCTTTGTTCCTTTAAATTTGGGTGTTCTCATTTGAAGCGTCCTCTATATATATATATAGGGGAGGGATCATACAAAAACACCCCGTATTTAAATGAACAAAGGAACAATTTGTGGACCACATATGATGTGGGTCCCACACATTAAAAAATCATATATGATTCAATGGGGCCCACAATTGAACCGGATATGATTTTTTAATGTGTGGGACCCACATCATATGTGGTCCACAAGGTGTTTTTTAAATTTACAAAGTTCTCATTTGAACCTCCCTCTCTCTCTCTCTCTCCCTCTCTCTCTCTCTATATATATATATATAGAGAGAGAGAGAGAGAGGAAGGTTCAAATGGGAACTTTGTATTTTGAAAGGAACAAAGGGACACTTGTGGATCACATATGATGTGGGTCCCACATAATATTAAATCATTTATGATTTAATATTAAATCATAAATGATTTAATATTATGTGGGACCCACATCATATGTGGTCCACAATTTGTTCCTTTAAGGAGGGATGGTTCTAATTTGCTCCCTCTCCTATATATATATATCGATTGTTTTGGTGTATGTTAATTTGAATTGGATGGTATGTATATATACTATTATATAAAGCCTATTAAACGGTTAGTTTACACTTTTAAGACGTCCCATTTTTATTGCGTTATGTACAATACATTAATGCATGTCAACCTCTATATATTTAAAATAAAATTAATGTTAATTTTTAATTACATTTTATACCCTTAAATTTTGTTATTTAATTTAGTGTATATCCCTCACTTTTATAATTTCCATTTCACATCATTTTCATTTTAACATATATAATTTTATATTAACTAAACTATATTAAAAACACATTATCTTTTGTAGTAAATTATACCATTATAATCGTCTCCTCGATACCTTTGAAATGGGCCTAATATCAACTATTTTACGATTTATAAATCTTATCAAATATGATGAATATGTATTAAATTATCTTTTAATTTTTTTATTAATATCTCAACTTTTACTATACTTCTGACCAGGAACATGGCCTATAATAAGAATATTTTTTGATTGGGGCGACACATTTCACCGCTCCAATGGAAATTCCCTCTGCCCCTACCGTACTCCAGCTTGGTAGTTTCCACCGTCTGTCCAGAGTTGAGCCCTAAGATTTGACGGTGGTGCCAACTTGGTTCACTTCTTAGTCGAAAGATAAATTATATCCTATATACGTAGGTGGAAACAAGGGAAGGGGCCAGATTTATCCGTCAATTTTTTATTTTACTTTTACAACCTTTATCTATTACTACTGTAGTATAAAGCAACTTAATTAGTTATTGGTAGAATCTTAAGAGGTACTGTACAACTTGTTAACCTATGCAAAACCCCCCTTCATGCCCACTCCGCCATTATATCTGCTCAACTCACGCACGTCACCAAAAGCACTCTTATACCCACGTTCCCGGAAGCCAAAACCATCATCAGTATATTCACATTCATGTTGATTACTAATTTATTGTTGCATGATTCACTCTCAATTGATTACTGATTTTACTTTCTATGATTCACGCTCTACCTTATCCTGCTCAATTTCTTCAAATTCTCATCAAGCAATTCTTGTTTTCTGTTACACACAAGGACATTTAATTCAAGAAAAGGCAAGTTTTAATGTTAGTGTAAGTTAATTTTCAATTTGCATTTGTCATTTGTTTTAATACATTGTTATTGTGGGTTCAGATGAAGAATTTTGTGAAACCCTAACTGGTAAGTCGAGAGCTGTTGAGGTCGAGAGTTCTGTTACAGTTGACATTACGATTTGTTCCTGGTACAATTTTCATCTCCAATTTTCTCATAATTCGTTTTGGGTTAAAATAGTTGTTTGTTGAAAATTTTGTATGAAATTGTACATGTCAGATTAAGAAATTGATCACCTTTTAGCTTGAAATATATATTTAAGTCAAGCTACCTGCTTTATTCATTTCAGCAAAATGAGATCAGAGGTTTGTACTTCATCTATTACAAACACCCACTTGACTATTAAACTTTTTTTCTTCCTAAGTTTTAAACACATAATGTCCAGTAAGTGGTGCCTATTCCATTGTTCCTTGCACGTGAAAATTGGGGTTGTCCGTTCAACAGAGTTAAGGAAATATGTAGAAAAAAAAGTATCCTTTTGATAACCATACCTATTCCTAAAATGGAGGTAAAGTATCATAACCCTATGAAATTGTCCTTATTTCCCATTGTTTCACTGATCTTTTTTTATGAGAATATGTCATGGAATGATTGGGAACATCTAAAAAAAACTCTGTAAATTAGTAATATGATATCTTTTTGTCGAAGGTGTGAGTCCAGTAAAAGTGCATTTACAATCACAATCAATACACCAACACAAACGAATATGAATGAATCACGTAGTCGGCTTGATTGTATTGATGAATATGAATCTGAAGTACAGAGAATAATCGCACGGCTATTAGGTTAATCCCTTAACAATAAGTAAACCTACTTTATATACCTTTCAGTATTTATACATTTAATCCCTTAACAATAAGTTCCCCAACTTTAATACAATAAACTATTTGACCCTAACAATTTCCCCCTTTGTAATAAAGTTGCAAAGTAGCTCGAATTCTCGGCCTTGCACAGATCAAAGATAAAAACTTAGCCTAAAAAATCTTCCCCTTTGAATTGAAGTTCAATAAATGCCAGTTTGGAAAAATGGCGTCTTCAGAATACCAATTAAATTTTTCTTCACTTCAACGAACCTTTGACAAAAATAATCTTTTCTTTGAAGACGATCAAACTGGGAGTATTCCAAGAAAAGTTGGGATGTTTCCTCCAACTTGAGTTGTAATTGTTTGAAAATCCAGTGTTGTTGTTCAAATAGTTCATAAATTCAGTATTTTGGCTACATTGGTCATAGGTATGAGCTCCGCCACAGAATACACATTCTACAAGAACTGATTCAGGAGTAGATGTTGCAGCAACATTATTCACAACGGGGGCTGCAGACATGTTTTTAATCATGTTGGCCACTAAGGTAAGCTGTGCAGTAAGTTCAGTGTATGGATCAACTTCATGAATACCTTCGGCAGTTTTTTTAGGTACTACTGCACGTGGATCTGACCAATGACCATTGTTATTGGAAATTTTCTCCAATATTTCAAAGCCATCATTATAGGTATTGGATGTAAAGGCACCTTCTGCAGTAGCATCCAACATTTGTCTAGCAATGGAATCAAGTCCATCTAATTTTTTCAATGGAAAACACAACAGGCAATTGTTCCTTTTCAGTAGTTGTGTAGTTAACTTGTGCTTGGATGAAAAATATTTTACTTCATTTGTCCAAGTATTGCACCAAGTGCCCAATCACTTGCATCACACATGAGTTCAAAGGGTTTTGTCCAATCAGGTGTGATCACTATGGGTTGGTCATGCTGCAGCAATAAACAGAGGGGTTTTGAAATTTTAGAAAAATATTTTATGAACTTTCTGTAAAATCCAGCATTAGCCAAGAAACTTCTAATGCCTTTAACATTAGTAGGTTCAGGGAGTTTCTCAATAACTTCCAACTTTGCTTTGTCAACTTCTATTCCTCGATTTGAAATCAAATGACCCAAAACAATGCCTTCTTTGAGCATGAATTGACATTTTTCCGAATTCAAAACTAGGCCAGTCTATTCACATATTTTTAGACCTTGTTCTAAGTTTTTCAAACAATCATCATATGAAGATCCATAGATAGAAAAATCATCCATGAATATCTCCATAGAAGTTTCCAACATATTAGAGAATATGGACATCATGCATCTTTGAAATGTGGTTGGGGCATTACATAGTCCAAAAGGCATTCTCCTAAAAGAAAAAATACCAAAAGGACAAGTGAAGGTGGTCTTCTCTTGGTCCTCAGGTGCAATGGAAATTTGGTTGTAGCCGAATAACCATCTAGAAAAAGATAGTATTCTTTCCCAGCTAGTCTATCCAACATTTGGTTAATGAAAGGCAATGGAAAATGGTCTTTATGGGTTGCCTTATTCAGCCTTCCGTAGTCCATACAGATTCTCCAGCCTGACACTACCCTAGTTGGCATTAACACATTCTTCTCATTCTCAACAACTGTCACACCACCCTTCTTAGGAGCACATTGAACATTACTTACCCACGAACTTTCAAATATGGGGTAATTCCAGCATCTAACCACTTTAGTATTTCTTTCTTAACTACTTCTTTCATTACAGCGTTTAGTCTTCTTTGTGGTTCTACAGATCTGAAATCCTTATCCTCAAAATGATTTTGTGCTGAGAGATTGATGGACTAATGCCTTTAAGATCAGAAATGGTCCAACCTATGGCCTTGGTATGGTTTTGAAGTGCTTTCACCACCTGTTCTTCCTGTTTCTGTTCTAAGCTGGCAGAAATAATCACAGGTAATTTGTTATCATCACTTAGAAAAACATATTTGAGATGGGCAGGAAGTGGTTTTAATTCCAGATCAGGTGGTGCTTCAATGAATGGTAAAGGATTCTCTCTAGTGCTTTATTCCAAAAAGTCATATGCTACCACAGGCTGCAGCATACCAACAGAATGTTCATTACTATTATCCTTTAAATCATCATCATCTTCCAACTTATCTTCTAACTCGTCTTCTAAATCATCAACATTCAAGTCATCCACAGTAAATGACCAATTAAACTCATCCTCTTCTAGTTAATCATCTAATTCCTCACTTAGAATATCTTCTAAGGCTTCCTCATGACACAAAGATTCTATTGAGCTTAGCACAGAACACTCCTCTACCTTATATGGCTCTTTCATAGAATTAAAGACATTGAAGGTGACATTTTGGTCATTAACTCTCATAGTCAGCTCTCCTTTTTGGACATCAACGAGGGTTCTATCAGTGGCTAAAAATGGCCTCCCTAACAAAATAGGGATGTCTTCATCAGCCTCAAAGTCTAAAATTATGAAGTCTGCAGGAAATATGAACTTATCCACTTGAACTAGAACATCTTGAATCTTTCCCTTGGGGTAAGCAATGCATTTGTCAGCCAATTGTAAGGTAACAGTTGTTGGTCTAGCCTCTCCAATCCCTAGTGTTTTGAAAATGGATAAGGGCATAAGATTGATACTAGCACCTAAATCACACAAAGCTCTTCCAACCATATTTCCTCCTATAGAACAGGGAATTGTGAATGCCTGGATCTTTCTGTTTAGGGGGTATTTTATTAGTCACAAGGGCACTATAACCTTCTGTCAAGGCTACAGTCTCATATTCATTCAATTTCTTTTTCTTACTCAATATATCCTTAAGAAATTCGGCATAAATAAGCATGTTTTCAAGTGCTTCAACCAAAGGAATGTTGATATGCAATTGTTTAAACACATCTTGGAATTTCTTAAATTGTACATCATACTTTTGATTCCTCAACCCTTGTGGGTAAGAAATATAGGGTGGTACAGATGGAATCACAGCCTTCTGTAAAACAGAGGTTGGTGGAACAGTAGGAATAACTTGTTCATTTTCTTGTGGTTTTCCAAGTCTGTCAGGTGCAGTAGGTGCTGCAGCAAAGGTGTCTGTGTGAGGCAAACTTGCTGTAGCATCACCTGGATCATGAGGAAATAACAAAGGGAACTTAGTCCTATCCGGTATTGACACAGATTCAGAATTGGGGGTAGGTCTAAGGATTGTACCAGAAGATGTTTTAACAACATATGGTGTTACTGTAACAATCTTGGGGTCTTTCATGGTTTTCTCAACTAACTCCTTTTCACTCCTTAAGGTCACAACTTTTACTTGCTCCTTGATGGGATTTTTTGGAGTCTAAGGGGGCGTTTGGTTCGCCGGAATGGAATGGAATCTGGTGGAATTGGAATCTGAATTCCTTTGACCAGATTCCAATTCCCTTGTTTGGTTCATATTTTTCAAGAATTGGAATTTGGTAAATTCTTAAGAATTCCAAAATTGACCAACTTGAGATTCCTTCCCTTACCCATGGGATTTCCTTGGAATTGAATTGGTCCTTTTATTAATGCCTTGAATACCCTCATCTTAAAAATAACTAAGCCCTAACCGACACCCCCTTTTCACTTCAACGTATCTGCTCTCTTCTCTTCTCTTCGCATCGCACCTGGAAGTTGTTGTTTCTCCGATCATCACACCTGAACGTTGCTTCTCCGACCACCGTGACTGCTGTAACACTGATCTGCTGCTTCTCTTACCATCGTTGCTATTTCTCTCGATCTGGTCTTCTACTTCTCAGGTATGCTTCTGTTGCTTATCGATATGCTTTTCTTGCTGCTTCTCGATCTATTAATTCTCGATATGCTTCTCTTGCTGCTTCTCGATCTATTTATTCTCGATATGCTTCTCTTGCTGCTTCTCGATCTGTGTATGAATTTACCTATTTTCTTTCTTAAATGCTAGCTTCATTTACCATAGAAATGGCAGTGGCTTAAGGCTGAGAGCTTATTGACACTTAATACTATAGAAATGGCAGTGGCTTAATGCTGAGAGAAATGGCAGTGGCTTAATGTTGAGAGCTTATTGGGACTTAATACTATAGAAATGGCGGTGGCTTAATACTGAGAGCTTGCTCGCTCAGCTATAGACATTTAGCAGTGGCTTAATGCTATAGAAAGTGGCAGTGGCTTAATGCTGAGAGAAATGGCAGTGGCTTAATGCTGAGAGCTTATTGAGACTTAATACTATAGAAATGGCAGTGGCTTAATACTGAGAGTTTATTCTCTCAACTATAGACATTTGGTAGTGGCTTAATGCTATAGAAAGTGGCTTAAGTCTCATTAAACTCATTAAGCCACTATCTGAGAGCTTATTGAGACTGAAGCCACTTTCTATAGCATTAAGCCACAGCCAAACAGTATAGCTAACTGAATAAGTTGTGAGTCTCATTAAACTTCTAACAAACAGACTTTTAATCGATAGTGGCTTAATGCTATAGAAAGTGGGTTGTACATGTATATATATCAATAGGACTGAGAGCTTATTCGCTCAGCTATACATGACTGTTTGGCAGTGGCTTAATGCTATAGAAAGTGGCTTAAGTCTCAGTAAACTCATTAAGCCACTGCCAAACAGACTTGGTAATAACAAATGAAACATTAAATTTTTTGATGTTAGAGATAGAGTATAATAATTGATAGATTTACAATTGATTCTAAACTAGACTTGATAATAAAAATTTATTTTTTATGCTGTTTATAAACCGAAAATGGCCCGACTTAGCCTCACGACACGCAAACTTATGATTATGAGATTCTTTAAGGATGGAGCTATGAGTGCCATTACTTGGTTTTTCATTACAGTTTGTTGTTTAGTAGCCAAACATAGAAGGGATAGACCACGTATTCAATATTCCATGTCAAGTTTGGATCGATCCGCAATATTGCATAGGAACGCATACGATAGTGATACCATGTGCATATCCCAACTTAGGATGGATAAAAGGTGTTTCAATAAGTTATGTGATATGCTTGAAAGATTAGGAGGATTACGAGCAACTAAACATATGTGTATTGATGAACAAGTTGCCATTTTTCTTCACATGGTTGCTCATAATGTTAAGAATAGGGTTGTCACATGTTGTTTTCATCGTTCAGGAGAAATAATTAGTACCCTTTTTACTCAAGTTTGCAATACGGTTAATAGATTACATCCACATTTACTTAAGAAACCCGAACCTATTCTTGAGGACTCCACTGATCGAAGATGGAAATGGTTCAAGGTAAATATAGTCCATACTTTTTTGGTATTCACATAGCACATTACATACGTGTAATAATCTGTTTATGTTTTTTTGGTTTAAGAATTGTCTAGGAGCTTTAGATGGAACATACATAAAGTGCCTAGTGTCACTTGAAGACAAGCCTAGATACAGAACACGAAAGAATGAAATTGCCACAAATGTGTTAGGGGTGTGTTCACAAGATATGCAGTTTATCTATGTGTTGGCAGCATGGGAGGGGTCAGCAGCTGATAGTAGAGTCCTTCGGGATGCTCTTTTTAGGCCCCATGCGTTAAAGGTTCCAAGGTCGTATTATTACTTAGCAGATGGTGGTTATACAAATGGAGAGGGTTTTCTTGCCCCTTATAGAGGTCAAAGGTATCACTTAAATGAGTGGCGTAATGGGCACTAACCAGCTACACCAAAAGAATTTTTCAACATGAAACATTCTTCTGCAAGAAATGTTATAGAACGATGCTTCGGTATTCTAAAGGCAGGGTGGGGAATTTTAAAAGATAATTCGTACTACCCTGTTGAAATGAAAGTTAAGGTCATAATGGCATGTTGTCTTCTTCATAATTTTATAAGACAAAAAATGCCAATTGATCCTTTTGAAAACATACCTTGCTCGAATGAAACCGAAGGCACTGATCACCAAGATGAGGATAATATCATTTCCATAGATGGTTCCACCGAGTGGACTGAATTTAGATATAATTTGGCCGAAAGTATGTTTAATGATTGGAATGCTTCAATTTGATTTTTATGGTTTGTAATAGTACAATTTGATTTTTATGGTTTGTAATCGTATAATTTGAATTTTATGGTTTGTAATCGTATAATTTGATTTTTATGGTTTGTAATCGTACAATTTGATCTTTATTGTTTTTATTCGTACAATTTGATTTTTATGGCTTGTAATTGTTATTAATTTTAGAGTTTTACAACTTGATCTTTAATATTAGGTATGTCGGAAAGAATTCGTCATTACCGAAATTGGACAAAAATTGAAGACACCAAACTTGTTGAGGCAATGGTGGATGCGGTAAATAGTGGATTATATAAAGCCGATAATGGATTTAAAATCGGATTTGTTACGAATTTGGAACAAGCATTGAACGTGTCACTTCCTAATAGTAAAATATTAGCTAAACCAAACATCGAGTCAAGACTGAAGACCTTGAAGAAGGACTGGAAAACCGTCTATGATATGCTACATGGTAATAACACAAGTGGTTTTGGGTACGACAGTTCTAACAAGTGTGTGACTACCGAGGAGTCAGTTTGGGAGGCCTACTTACAGGTACCTATTACTATGTTTTACATATATTATCATGTTAAAAATTGAATTTTTCAAGGTTTTTATGTCTTTTGCTAATTTAGTCACACAAAAGGGCTTCAAAATGGAAAAACAAGTCGTTTCCTTACTATGAAAACTTGTGTTAGGTATATGGAAAGGACCATGCGCACGGAAATCAAGAAACAAACTTAGAAGAACATGTTGACATGGAAGTTAGCCAGATCCATAGTGAAGAACAAGAATCTGACGAAAACAATCCGACTATAGATAGTCGAATGCCAAGTCAAGAATGTTCATCTCAAGGTAGTAGGAAGCGCAAGGGTCGAGGTGATCCTCTTGTGGATGCAATAAATAATGTTGTTGTCATTCTTGGAGATAGACTTGGAAAAGCATCGGAGAAGTTAGGGGACAGGTTGGTGAAAGTTGAGATGGAGTTGCATGAAAAGACTTCTATGCTTGGTTCTGAACTTGCAAAAATGAATCTTATTTCAATGGAAAAGTTTACAGCTCTGAGGAAAAAAACACGCGAACCTCAATCCGTGTTAAATTTTTGGAACTATGAAGGGGAAGATCGAGAAGAGTTTGTGAGGTATCTTTTACAAGAATGATTGTGTTTGATTGTTTAGTATTTTGTTGTCATGTATGGATTGTTTAATGATGGTTTAGTATTTTGTTGTCGTATGTGGATTGTTTAATTATGGTTTAGAATTTTGTTGTCGTATGTGTATCTTTTGCAAGAATGTTTCATGGATCTTAGAACAATTGTAATGAATGTTTGATGGATTGTAGCATTAAATAGCTTAAAAAGTTGTTGTTTTTGGCTGTTTTTATGTGGTTTTTATGTTGTTTTATTGTTGTAAAAAAATTATGGTGTAAATTAAGGAAGTATATTTTATTAAAGTATTTTTAGTGTTAAAAAAATGAAATAAATAATATTTGTTTTATTAAAGTAATTTTAGTTTTAAAATTATTTTTAATAAAAAGGATATTTTAGTCATTTACCGGAATTTCATTCCAATTCCAAAACTACATTCTGTGAACCAAACAGACAGTTTCCAATTCCTTCAACAGATTCCATTCCAATTATGCCAACCAAACAGGTGGTCAAACCTGACAACATTCCAATTCCAATTCCTTCAAAGTCAAATTGCTTTGACAGATTCCATCTCAGCCAATCCCATTCTGCGAACCAAATGGCGTCTAAGTATCACTAGGAAAGGTTCCAACAGGTCTGTTTCTCAATTCAAGGTCTAAGTATCACTAGGAAAGCTGTATTTTGATGATTGATTGTTGAATTAGTTTGAGCTATAAAATTTTCATCATTGCTTCCAACGATGAATCAGCATGCTGGCTTGGTTTACTTTGAAAAGATGGTTGATTTTGTTGAAAATGAGACTGTTGGTGTTGAGAGGTGCTTGGTTGGTTTTGAAAATTAGAGGTTCTTTGCTCTTTTGCAACAGGTGGGTTCAAACTGGGACTATTCCAAGAAAAGTTGGGATGTTGCCTCCAACTTGAGTTGTAATTGTATGAAAATACGGTCTTGTTGTTCAAATAGTTCATAGATTCAGTATTTTCGCTACATTGATCATAGGTATGAGGTCCGCCACAGAATACACATTCTACAGGAAGTAATTCAGGAGTAGATACTGCGGCAACAGTATTCACAACGGGGGCTGCAAACTGTTTTTAATCATGTTGGCCATTGAGGTGAGTTGTGCAGTAAGTTCAGTATATGGATCTACTTTATGAATACCTCCAACAGTTTTTCTAGGTACTATTGCACGTGTATCTGACCAATGACCATTGTTATTAGAAATTTTCTCCAATATTTCAAAGCCATCATTATAGGTATTGGATGTAAAGGCACCTCCTGCAGTAGCATCCAACATTTGTCTAGCAATGGAATCAAGTCCATTGTAGAATGTTTCTAGCTGTATACGGTAGGGTATGCCATGATGAGGGCATTTCCTTAACAACTCCTTGAACCTTTCCCAAGCATCCGGAACTGCTTCATCGTCCATTTGTTTAAACATGCAAATCTCGTTTCTAGACTTAGCATTCCGGGTTGGTTGAAAATATTTTTTCAAAATTTTTTCAGCCATTTGATTCCAAGTGACTATTGAATCTGGTTGTAAAGAGTTATACCAAGATCGTGCTCTATCTTTTAGTGAAAAAGGAAATAACTTCAGCCTTAAGGCTTCATCAGTTACTCCATTAAGATGGAAAGAATCAGTGATTTCCATGAAAGTTTTCAGATGATGATGGGGATCTTCAATTGGCATACCGCTAAACTGTCCACTGGATTTTAACATATTAAACATTACAGGTTTCAGTTCAAAATGGGTAGCTTCCATTTCTGGCGTAACTATGGTTGTTTGCATTTGATCCAAAGTAGGCATAGCATAGGCCATAATATTCCCATCTTTTGAGTTTGCAATTTGAATTATATCCCGGCGCGCCAGCCTATTTTCAGGTCCATAAGCAGGCATGCTAATAGTTTCGAAAACAGGTGACATATTTCTTAGAGTTCTTCTCCTTTGTCGAAAAGTTCTTTCAATGTCGGGATCTAAATCAAAGACTTCACCGTGTGATAAACGTGGCATGCAACTTAATCAGTAACGAGGGTGGTAGAAAAATCAGAGTTTAAAAATGACTATGAAAAATACATGCTTTTGACTGTCCCCGACAGCGGTGCCAAAAACTTGGTCGGCATATTATGTAACCCGAAAAACACAAAGGGAATCCCATGCAAGTATACACGTTAAACCACTATCGTTTGAACAAGTAATAGAGTGGTACAAAGTACCGGATTATCGTTCCCACAAGGACAATAAAAACAAGAAGTTATTCACAGTCAGACTTAATAAGTAATTTCTAAAAGAGATTTCGAAGGAATGCTTTGGATTGTTTGGTTAACAGTGACTTGAAAATAAAGTGCTTGAAGACTGTAATTATAGAAAGCAAGGGTGTAAGTTCAGGCTGGAGTTTAGCAACAATGTGTTGGGAACTTTGCTACAGCTTGACCCTTCGGTATGCTGCAGCATTGGTTCTCTACCTTACTACTGGATTGCGCAACCTCTTTCAAGGTTTAGAATAGATTGATAACCAGCAGCACCCAATTGTGTGACCCAATTGATGTTCATAGTTATCTTACACGTGCGTTCCATATAGTTGCAACTTGGGAAAGCTAACATGGTTCTTTATAACTTTCTATAACACTTCAGAGTTCTATAATTTACGTTGGCTTGCATTCAAGTCCAACTCATCCAAGTTAAACAAGGTACGTCATCTCCCCAAGAATGACTTGATGAAACATAGAAACAAGGGGTGAATAGTAAGGTAGATGGCCAATTAGAAACGCAATTATCCACTATCACATCGGCCTTTATCTCCCAAACCTTTGCTCACACCCAAGCTAGGGTATTTAACCCATCATTACTTGAAAATAAATACAAGACATAATCGGAAATTTCATGAAATGTCAATGAAAAAAATTGTAAATAACGAGAAATGTAAATATGCAAGAATCGTAAATGACAAAAAATGTAAATGAGCAAGAAAATGTAAAGTGCAAGAAATTGTAACTGAAAGCTTTTAGATTGCAAGAAATGAAAATGACAATTATTTTCGAGTAGCTAGATGAACTATTTAGTTGGTTCCCTTGTCAAACAACCCAAAAACTAAGGAAATGAAAGCAAATCAAAACCTTTGGTGTGGCCACCGTAGGTTTCAAGTGTTGCAAGTGTTAAGGTCTTTTTAAACTACTGCAAATGACTAGTATTTATACCACTAGGAAAGCATCTTTAAGGAAGGTACAAAAATCCTTAAACATGGTTGCAAAAGTCAACAGATGCTTTCTAAACATAAACATGTGACTCCATCATAGTTATTCTTCATTTAATGCTCTTCCAGCTGGTCCAAGGTCGACATCACTATGGGAATCGATTCCTTGCCAAAAAGATTATTAAGTATCGTATCTCTTAAGTGCAGTTGCTGCCTGCCTGCTACAATGTCCTGCCGCAGCAACCCAAAGTGTTACAAAACTCCTTAAAATGCACAAAAACATATCAATTCCTTAAACCTAGCTCCAGACACAAATAAACATCAAATTAGAATAAAAGACTCAAGTTATAAGGGAAATATGACACAAATAAGTGGTTAGAATGTGATAAATTCTTCACTTATCAGTTATCATAGAATTATGAACCAATTGATAGATGTGGTTGCCCGGCTTAGAAGTGGTTGGTGTGGAGTTTTATTTTTCTTTTAACTCTGTTCTCACACCCTCTTTTTTTAAGAGAAATATCACTTCTAACCAACTCTCATATTCAGTTTACCACTCAGCACAATGAGATTACTCAACCGTATGAGTTATCTCCCCCACTCGACGATGTACACCCCTCACCCCTCAATCACTCAGAGATTACTTCTTGGGTAGGGCTACCGGTTCTGGTAGTCCATAGAAGTTCATATAATCTCACACATTGTTCCCGTGAACATATTACCTATCATGATTCAAAAATATAAGGCCCTTGAAGAGTATAAAGAATCAGAGATCAAAATATCTGAAGTAAGGGTCCTGAACTGATTTATTCAGAAATCAAACGTTTCCACGAGTTCTAAATTGATGTGTTTAGAAGTCAAAACGTTTCCACGAGTTCTAAACTGATGTGTTTAGAAGTCATAATTCAAAAGAATTTGAAAAAAAAAACTTTTAGCGCAAAACAAGATATGACTCAGTAAGCACAATGTATATCTGGTATAAAAGACTTACCCCTCAAATATAGAAAATACTTACTCCCCCTCAAACCAAGAATTTGTCTGATCATGTGTTTAGATAATCCGAGTTCAGCATGACACATGATAAACTGCAAAACAAATTAAACAGATTTTGGTACGCATACCATCCTGGGTACTCGAAGGTTAGCTTTGGTCTGGGGAACCATCAATCTCGATGTTCTAGCTTTGGATATCCTTATTGGGGAAACAAGACTAGACTTATGGACATGGTATGTATCAAACCAATCAGATGCAGATTTCCAATCAACAAAATCATTCAAACCACACGTAGAACAACATATATGATCATGAGAGAGTTGAAGCAACTGCTGAATATAATAAACTTGTAGCGGAAGCACTAAACTTTGTTCAGCAGAAGTACTTGAACGAAAATCATCATGATTCATATTGTTTGTCTTAACATGCGAAAAAGAATTATATGACTCCGTTTTCTTAATGGCTAGCTTAGACTTCTTTTCTACCCAAACTTATTTGAATCGAATATCTTTTCTTTGAAAACGTTTATCTGAAACATCATTAAATTCTCATTCACACGTACTAGAATAGTAAGGATGATGAGCTTTAGAGGTATTAGTGTGTCGGTGTTTCTGTGAACTGTTATTTTGAAAAACATGTTTGTTCACTGAAACTTGTTGGGGAGCGGATGTGGAACATTCGCCCTTATGCATCATCACATGTTCATCTATAGCTTTGTCGGGAGTAAAATCCAAATGATTTGGAAGAATTGGAGAAAAGTCAAATAGGTTTAGGTCAACGTCCATGCAATCATCGGAATTCGAAAAAGTTGAGAACCGACGCCTCTTACACAGTGATTAGTTGAGGAACAAGTATTTTTGTTAAAACTGTTTTGATTATCAGTCGACAACTCATATAGAAAAGCCTTACAAGGAGACACTTCTGAGTATGTGGAGCAAGGTTCAGACAGAGCATTTTTTCCTTTAAGTAGAGTATCATATTTCTTTTGCAAAGTAGGCGTCGAAATTTGCTCTTGTAGAACTTTCGCCCTAGACTAGCAAGATTACTGGTTAGACGGCGAATTTATGTCTGAAGATTCTCTCTTTCACAATCAGGAAGTGCGTCTGACTTGTATGGGATAGTAGGTATTTGTGATTGATGTTCGTTAAAAATAGACATTAAAACTTTTCTTTTGAGATCAAAAGCATGCGCATTTCCTCTCTCTCCTTGTGACGAGAGGGTTGTAGGTGGAGTTCTCTCGCAGGTACCAGCTGCTTCATAATCCTGTTCCAGCTAGACTATACGTTTTTCTAAAATCAATGTGGTAATGTATGGTTTAAATTCAACTGGTTTTGCTTGAATTTCAGCGCTAAAGTAGCTACTAGAAGTATCACTCGAGAGAGTAGGTTTGGGTTCCTTGCTACTATAACTCGCATTGTGATTAGCATATACGGAAGGAACTTGAACATTATCAGTTCTAGCACGTTTAATGTCTTCCTGTTCCCTAATATGTTTAGGTGATAATGTGATATCTCCTTCTAGTGATGACGATATATAATCAAGAACCAACTGTGATGCCATGAACTTGATTTGATAATACGGACCAAGGTTTAGATATTCAAATTTGTATAGAGTAGAGACATCAGCTATGGCTTTTTCGAGATAATGTGGATTGTCGGCACCTAGACCTTCCTTTGACTTATAGGACTTGAACTTCTTGGGTTTGATCAAATGAATGGTTTGATCAGTTTGACCTCGTTTGATAAATTTGAGTTCAAGATGCTTTACCTTTTCTAACAAGTCTTCCCGTTGAATATTTAAAAATTCTTTTTTTGTAGAAAAATCTCTATTTTCACGTTTAGACTTAGCTAACTTAGATGACAGTTCATATAATTTGTTTGTCAAAGTAGTGTTAGATTCAACAATCTTGGCTTTGTCCTCTTGTAAACCGTTGGCTCGACAAGTGTGATCATCACATTCCTCATTAATTAACAAAAGTTCGTTATAGTTATTCGCAAGTCGGGCCTCTAATTTAGTACAAGGTTCTTTTCAACTTTTAGTTTGGCATTTAAGTCATCTAATTTGAACATCATGGTTTGCATCTGATCAATTAAAGCATTATGAGTTGGAGAACATACCTGACATTCTGTTTCAGAGTGTGTATTCATCTTGAAAGCACTTGTGTGATCGTGAGACAATCGAGAAATGATCCAAATGTACGATTGAATAAGTTCTTAAACTTAAACTGACGCAAAAAACTTAACAGAAAATCAGTAAATCAACTCCAAAAAGTAACAGCAATCAACTGAAGAATTCAAATCAGAAAGTCAACACTGAAAAAAAAGCTCCGTCAAATAATCCCTGAAAAATCGATTTTGAATCCAATTTATATAAAGTGAATCAGAGAAAAAGATTTAACTCAGAAAATTAGTCTAGGCGATTTAAACATGAAAAAATCAAACTCAAAGTCAGTCTTGAAAATCAGATACGAAACAATTTTAACAAACCGAAACTTACGCGTAAACAATATGATCACAAGAAATATAAATTACTTACCCGAACGGTGATCACAATTTTAATCGAAACAATCGATTAAACCCTTACCTAATCAAAAATTATACAAAATTAGCACACGAAATAACAAAGTTATCACATCAAATGACAAATTTTGTCACATAAAATATCAAAAATCATCTCTCGATGTTATCGTACAGAACTTTCCTTGTCGCACGAAAAGATTGATTACTTGATCGCCTTTTATTGCATAAAATAATAAGCTTATCACTTGATCACTTATGTTTAGAATTTTCAGTAAGCCGAAATGAATAAACACCCTTACACCAATTGCAAAACGTAACTCCCTCGAACCAAACTCAATTCACACATCGGAATAGAAAATTAAAAGGAACACCAAATAGAAATGAAAAATAAAAAAACAATCAATGTGATCACCTTAGATGCCACCGTCTAGATTCAAAATTGTGAACACACATCATCACAAACAATCCACTAACATTATTCATTAAAAATAAATGAATTCAATCCTTAGATGCCACCTTGACTAATTGATTTTTTTTTTGTTTCAAATGAATGGTTGTGTGCAAAAGAACGTGGCAGCAAGCAAAAAGAAACATGGATCAGCAACAATATATGTGGCAGCTAACGCACGTCCCACTTCAATACATGGTAGCAAGCAATATCATAGAGTTGAGATAACAAATTCGATAATGAGTATAATTAATTATGATGGTGTATTTTGGTTTGGGATATAATCCGATAAAATGATCGGATATGGTAAAGATTCGGATAAGGGATCGGATCTTTAGAGAAATTCGATGAGAGCAATGTAGCTGCTGCAAAATAAATGATCGGATAACAAATAAATCCGATAAAAGTAAATCTGAAGATGATCGGATTTGTGAATAAATAAGATTTTGAGTAATAGTCCGATGATAACAAAAATCCGATAAACAGGAAAAAAGCAGGTTCGGGTCAAAGTTCAATATTACTTGATTTTAATGAAATTTGGGTGTCAATATACTCTAACAAATAGTTTATAACACAAACCCATGTGACAATTTTTTAAGAAAACGATCAATTTCAAGAAATCATTAAATTTCTTGAAGAACCCGATGAACACGGTCAAACCCAGAAATCAAAAAACCTATTAGCTAGCTTAAAATTGTGTAAAAAATTATATTAAATGCAATAGAGGATGAAATATTATGCAGTAGTAACAATTAATTTCATCAATTTCAACCAAAACACATATTTGATAAAGAAGGCAGAATAGTCGATTAAAAGCTAAAGAATTCGATAAACACAGAAAGGTTACCTGGATCAAATTTTTTTGTCCCTTTGCTCCGATACCAATTGTGAGTCCAGTACAAGTGCAATTACAATCACGGTCAAACACGAACACAAATGAATATGAATGAATCATGTAGTTGGCTTGATTGTATTGATGAATATGAATCTGAAGTACAGAGAATAATCTCACGGCTATTAGGTTAAACTAATCTAAACTCTAGGTTAAACATAAAGTAAACCTACTTTATACACCTTTCAGTATTCACACATTTAATCCCTTAACTATACTTTCCCCAACTTTAATACAATAAACTATTTGACCCTAACAAAAGGCTTTTTCTTATAGAATGCTGCAATGACCTTTTTATATCTTGTATAAAATTTGTCAGTTAAAAAAAGTCTAAATCAAAGGGTCGCTATAGACTTTTCATGTGAATTTGCAGCATGATGAAGTAGTCGTAGCTGTATTTGTGTCAGCGGATACAAGGAAAGGCCGAAGGATGTAGTTTTATGTAAAACGGTACCTTGTCATATGTTCTTTTTATGGATAAACATGTTCAAACCACCTTTTATTTTTCAAGTTGTATCATTTTCTCAAAATTTTCAATTCAAGGTGTTAATTGCTGTGAGATGCAACCTGGAGGTTTAAGATTGTCCTTTACCGACTCTTCTCTTGTTACAACTAGATTGAGAACTTGATAGGATGGCAATGACGATCATGGGGATTGTGAAGAGTTGTTGGTCCTTGTCACTGCTAAAACTTATAACAAGGTCGATTATGCAGATATCCAATCGAGTTAATGGTCACCCAAGTTTTAGTAAGATTTTATATTTAATATTTTGATATTGACTGTTGGTAATAGTTTCGTCCTTCTTATAATCATAATGTTCTTCATTAGGCAAGCACTAAAGTTGTTTCTTCATTCTATTTTATTTTCTATAGTTTTTATTGAAACTTGAGACTAGTATTTGTGTTGTAGGTTAACGTTCTTTTGGTAGATAATTTTCAAGTATGAACAGATTCTGGTTTGTCCTACTTTCACATATTAGCAAATTCTAAATTATCCTGATGGCTTTTGAAGAGTATTTAGAAGTTAAGAACCATGTTGTAAGTTATTTCTCTTTCTTTTTTCAACAACCGGAGGTAATTTTGAGACTTGGTGATGCATTTGTATAGTCCAAGTGTCTAGCTTTGGGACCACTAATGAAGAGGTTGGGGTTGAACATATTTGCTTATGAAACAGAAACTGACGCTGAAGAGGTTTTGGAAAACATAAGCTAAATGCCTAAATCTGAAATTTTCAATTGAATGGCAGCTAAAGAATTAGAAGGTTGAGCATCAGTAAACGAATTTGGTTTCAGTGTATGTAATTTATTTAGTGATAATGATGCGGATTAGAAGCTACCCTGGTTTGTTTATGGTTCAGTGGGAATGGTTGTCATGGAACCTTGATGAAAGGTTAGAGAACAAACTAAGTCGAGGAGTAGCATTCTGACCATCCAAATTCAAGAGCTTGGAATTTTTTATTTTAGAGAACCTGATCACCAGGTTTGTTATTCTTGATTCAATTCTCTCTGTGGTTTATAAACCAAGTCTCAAATGATTAAGAGGTTGTATTAAAGACTATTGTTTTCCATAAACAAGTATATGAGAACTAATTATTCATGATGATAAATAACATTCATTAATATTTAAGCATATTCATAATAAATAATTAGGCATATTCATCCCAAATAGTTTGTTCTTATGGTTCTCAAAAGATTTATAATTCTTATTGAACTTTTGCCGACAAGTATATATGCCAGTTAAATCAATTTTAGGAACTAGATAACTGCAACCATGCTCCTTCCCTTTGTCCTCTATCGTCTATAGGATATTAATAGAGCAAAAAATATACATTTTGAAGGCTAAACTTTACATGGTATCAGCAGTTAAGCAATGGCAGTCTTCAATTCTGCAGTCAAGTGAGGCAAATTTTTAGGCTTGTTGCATGTATAGTGATGCTGATGGTTTTTTTTTCTTCATGGAAATAATGGAGTAAAAGCTAATACACACTTACAAAATGCAGCAAGTATAATTAGTACATAGATAATGATTTTTCTTCGTCAAGTATGGTTGTTGCTTATCCCTTGTTTTATCTTAAGTTAATGTGTACAATGCAAAGCACATGTGAGGCTGATAAGCCACAAATTACAAGGAAGGTTATTGCAGTCCAAATTGTAGGAGGGGGGAATTTGTTCATACCTGAGTTTGCTAGCACTGTCATAAACATGTAAATCTTTTTTTCTTGATTAAATTTCATTTCTTACATCTTTTTGTTTGTGTGTCTACTAAAAGTGGCTAGCTTAGATCGGTTGTCTTGACCCTTCATATCGACCCTTCTTCATGGATTGCAGTTCATTCTCAACAGGTACAATTGAATTTTATCCTTTTTTGTTTATTCTGATTTTTTTTCTTTTGGTTCTTAAAAGTTGTTGATCATGATCAACTTTAATTATCCTGAATGTGAATGAGAATTTTTCTAGATAGTTGCAGAAATTCCAAACTTGTTACATAGAAAGATTTGGGGCTCTTGTAAATCTTAATTTTGATTGTGGGAGTTTAAAGAGTCTTGAAAATGTCCTCAAACCTAGAAAAAGGTTATGAAGAGCGCTAAGAAATTAATTTATCCACCTGGTTGATTTTGCACCAATAACTTGTCATTATATACTTGTTTTTTTTATCATAATTGGGTTTTAGGATAGGAGTTGTTTCGGTAAAAAAATCACACCTACGACCAACGAGAATAATACCCACTCTGTTTGGGTGGAAATATCCTAAACTCACGACCGTTGACTAAAGCGTTCGATCATAGATATTTTACAACTCATTATGGCTTCGGAGTCAATGGTCGAACGAAACTCCCGACAGTATTCTACGACGTTTTACAAACCAACGATGATCAAATGACCGTTGAATGGTTACGACATCATTGGGCATTCAAAGCCGTAATTAATGGCGCACGGACGTTACATTCAAAGTTGAGATTAATGACGTGACCATTGGACGGTTACAGTCAACGACATTAAGGACATTCATGAAGATTATTAATTACAAACGACAGTTACAAATGGCACTGACTATAAAATCAAAGCTAAAATCAACGAAGAGACCCCGATTGATCATCTCTGCGCTCCGGAACTACGAAACATACAATAGCATTCTATATTTTATTCGATATTGTTGTTCTTGTATTTCTACTGTAATCGTACGATCACCTCTCTAAAGGCCGACGTCCCTGCTTGACATCACGTTCCCATAGTGCATCGACGGTACCTCCTATCGTCCGCGGTTTTTAGCCTCGACGGGGTTTTCCGTGTCACCAAAATCGTTTGTCTTATTTACGTTTACTCCATCATTTTTATCTCATTTTTCGAAGGTTCAATGTATAGTTGCTAAAGTCCGCACCCCAACCTTACATTATTTTTATGCAATTTTCGGAATAAACAGTTGTGTTAAAATAAAAGCTGGTGCAATTTTTGGCATCAACAGGAGTTATATTGTTTTTATTTTTGTTATTAAAAAAGAACTTGGACTTAACAATTAGATGCTAATCCATAAATGTGCTCACTCTTCCAAATCTTGGATGCGTACCCCACTCCCAATTGCATGAAGGCTCACGTTTTTTCTTAATTGATTTTTCGTTTAATATTTTGGTCTATTTCTTTGATCTTTTCTATCCACCTACTAATTTAAAAGAAGAGTAGTAGACGTGGAAAGGTTTTTTTTATTTTTTTATTCTCATACCACCTTGTTTGTATTATTAATTTTCAAATACACTGGATATGAAGGAACAAGAGATACTCTTACTAAGGGACAACATGTGGAGATCCTGTTTTTTCCGTTAAGATGTTCATTAAACCATTAGTCTACCTCTCTAACCTTAACCAATTTTAATTGATGGTTCTAATGTTTTTTTTATTAACTTGGAAGAACTTGAAAATTTAAGTTCTCTTTTTCTACAAACAGGACTTTGAATTTTGGTCATATAGTTAGTTGCTTACCCACTCTTGAAGCACGGGAGTTGTGTTGAGCTAAAATGGGATGTTGTTTGCTTCCAAATTGGGTTTCAAAATCTGTGGTCTGATCTATCTTACAGTGGCTATAATTGTGGTCAGGTAATTCCGTTTATTTCCTATTGTTTTTCTTGGTTTATGTAGTATATAATTTCTGTTGCTGAGACAATAAATGAGGTTCTAAGAGGCTGTTGTAGTGATGACGAGCTGTTGATTGTTTCTTGTTTGGCAGAAATCTTGATACTTGTTTTGTGCAGCAAAGTGTATGATTTAGTTACAACTAAAAACAAAATTGTGAAATTTTGGTTTTCAATCCAATTCTCACTTTGAAATCTTGAACCATTTGTACGCAACAAGAGTATGATTCACATTTAGTTGAAGTCTATCTCTGTTTCTACTCGTGAACAAGATGGATCTTTCATCCGACCCTCTTGCCATGAAAATGTATGAATTGCCATATTATGCTTTAAGCAAGCATTGGGACCTTTCTATTCCATGATTTATCTTTCTCTTTTAGTTCAGACACGTGCATTTTGATTTTTAGTGTGTTGGAGACAGAGTTTTCACTAGATATACACAAACCTTGCCTTTATCCTCGAGTGGAAAGATTGTGTTCTCTTTCTTTATGTTTGTTTATTGTAAATCAGCAGTCCTTATTTGTTGGGGTTTTAGATGCATCTTTAGAGTTCTATGTAGCTAAACTTGATTACTTCGGGAATATCATGTATTTTCATTATGAATAATTTTCGCCATTCATGTCTATCACAACAATCATCATGAATAGTTGGTTCCAAGTTTTCATTTATTTACCATTTATGTGGAATAAATTTATATATTTGTAGGAGGCACAACGCCTCCCATTCTACCGACTAACATCAAGAAACTACACACACGTATCTCTATAATATTGAAATGAAAAACGAAGGCAAGGGACTCTCCATGGTGAAGTGGAAGACTGGGCAAAAGAGGTTATTTGGTCACAGAGCAAGTTGGAAGTTGTGATTTTGGTAGTTGTCAGCATCTCTTATAGTCCAAACTCTGCAATTAGTTATGATTTCAATTGTAAGTAAGAAATTGTAGCGAAGAAATAGAAATTGTTGGTTCAGAAAACGTGAAGCAATGACAGTTTTAATGTTAATATCAGCATCAATAGGCAATACAAGTCATTATGTATACGTAGGATGTACAAAATAAAAATGAAAATTCTTTTCATGTCCACTTTTTCATATGTAAGATGGTATCATTTACGATCTATAGAAGAACAACTAATCTGGGTTTACAATTAATCTAGGGTTATTGTAATGTTGTTAAGAAAATATCGATCCATATCTAACTAGAGGTAGACAAGGTTTTCTTTTGCTTTAGAGGAAACATACTGTTAGATCCCAAATATCAAGAAGTAGAAAGAAAATAGAATATAGAACAAGAATTATATCAAGTAAGTCGGATGTAGTATTGATCTTAGCAGAGTTACATAGATATGTCTTTATAGTACAAAAGATCTATGAACATTAGATCTAACTATCTAACAGACACTCTATTTATATACAATAGGAAATGCTAAAGTGACAGTACAATACAGTACAAAGCATGACAGACATACTGAAGTAAGTTCAGAACTACTTCTGAACACCTTCAGAACATAATTTAGAAGTTCTTCAGAACTTCTTCAGAACAACATGAGATTCTTCAGAACTTCTGAAGTAGCCACTTCAGAAGTTATGCCTTAGGCTTTCCTTGACTTCTTTGCTTGTCTTCTGAGTCTGGGCTTCTAGGCTTTCTTTTTTTATCTCTTCAGAACTAGTTCAGAAGATCTAAACTATGTAACTTCAGAACCCAGACTTCTTTTGAAGTTATCTTATGATCTCTATCACATACCACCGCTAAGTGTAATTCATTGGATCTTTTTTTTGGATCTTTTTAGAATCAAAGGAACTAGACTTGACTTTTTTTTGGAAGAAAAGATCCAGCCATGGTAAAAGAAACTTTGGTTGATTTATGATAAGGAATTAGACTCAAATAAACATTTTGCAAGTTTGGTTGACTGAAATAACCATCTCTCTCCTGTTTTTGCAAAAATGTCATAACCTCCGGCATACTACCTCCGCCATTATGGAGGACGTCCCAAAACGACGTCGTTTTGGCGATTATGGTGGACTTGTTCCCTGCCATCTCCGCCATTATGGAGGAGGTGATCCAAAACGACGCCGTTTTGGGTCTTTTTGAAATCCCACGGTTTAAAAAACCATCTCCGCCATATTTATTAGTTACACCTCCGCCATTATGGAGGAGGTGACACGTGCCACACGAAGAAGCAACCCTCAAACCCTAACTTGATAAAACCATCGCCTCCATATTGTTTATCATCAACTCCTCCGTAATGGAGGAGGTTACACGTATCAGCTCACGGTTGCATCTCCCAAACCCTAATTTAGTTCATTTTGCAAAATTAATCACACCGTATCTCATTTCATCTCCTCCATAACAAAATAACTATAACAACCTCCTGAAAACAAAAAACAAATGAATTTTCATTGTTGAAAAATGTGTATACCACATGTTCTAAAGAGTAAATATGAAAACACAAGTTTATATAATGAACAAACATAATATTAAACAAAACTCACTTAAATAATATAGATCTAAACATTATCATACGTAAAAACACGAAGTACTGGTTTTGAACTAACCATTTCGTAAACATGTGTAATTCCTTGCTGTCACAAACACGTGGTGGTCCCCAAATGTCAATAAATATGTTCATAACTTGAATTAATTTGCAAAAATGAGTGAGTTTTTGTGGTGGAGGAGTTGGAGACGAAACTATGGAGGAGATGAGATGAGATATGGTGTGGTTAATTTTTCAAAATGAACTAAATTAGGGTTTGGGAGGTGCAACCGTGGGCTGACACGTGTAACCTCCTCCATTATGGAAGAGTTTACAATAAACAATATGGAGGAGATGGTTTTATCAAATTAGGGTTTGAGGGTTGCTTCTTGGCGTGACACGTGTCACTTCCTCCATAATGGCGGAGGTGTAACTAATAAATATGGCGGAGGTGGTTTTTTAAACCGTGGGATTTCAAAAAGACCCAAAACCGTCTATCAATAATGGTTGTAACACTCGGAATTTTGAGTAAAAGATTATTAGCGTGAGACTGGGTTAGTAGAATATAAATATATATATATATATATATATATCATACACACATATATATATATTATTTATATATTTATATATTTATATATTTATACAATATACATATATATATTTTTATCATATGTTGCAATATAGAGAAGTAGATTTATATAAGCTACATGGTACAAAATATTTATGGGGGTGAGTGTTGCATTGTATAATTTTAATGGGAGTTGTCTTGTTGCTAGGTAATTATATAGGGGCTAGTTATGTTCTTTTAATTGAAAGTTTGGTTAAGAATTGATGGTGGCGTGTGGACTCCTCATTTTGGTGGAGTGGCTGCCAAATTTATGGAAAACCACATAGAGAACGCAGCTTTAAGTTTGCAGCATGACCGTCGGAAATTACCACCCACTCCCCTCTTTTTCTTTCTTAATTTCTTCCTATTTTTCCTCTCTCTCACCTAATTCTTCCCTTTTACCTTCTGTATTTCTCTTCTCTCTTTCTCACTTCTTCATTTGGACCGTCCTCTCTCTAAAACTCTCCCCACTCTTTCAGAAGCTTATTACCTATTCTTATACTTCTTTCCTTCTTTCCCTTTTATCACTTAAGATCCGACTTTGGTTTAAATGGAGGAGTATTTTAGAGGGACTCTAGTTTAAAGATTAAAAGAGTGATTTGGGATCTCCAAGTTCTTCAAAAGGTAATTTTTTATTGAACTTTAAATTAACTAGAGTTTTACATTTGGATCTTATTTTAAGGTTGATAATTAGTGTATGTTGTTGGTTTAGATGAATTTCTAGTGAAGGATTTGGTGGACCTAAAGTGTTCATCGAAGAGAGTTCAAGCTTGGGGTAAACCCTAGAATTAGCCTAAATCTAGCAAGGTGAATTCAAGTTGCTTTGTGAAAACAGTGTACATGCCAAAAATGTCCATTTTGTTATACTAACATGTTTTACTTGCTATTTGTCAAGTATTTGAGTATTTTGATAATATGCAATTATTTGATATAAATGGTTTTAAAATCTTACAAATGTCATATTTGGGTTTTGACACTTTGATGAATAAAGCATATTTCATGAGAGGTTTTGATGTTTTATTTATAATTGGGGATTATTTGGTGTCAATGATATTTTGAGGATATTGGTGTTGGGTCACCGATGATTTGGTGATGAACCTTCTATCTTTATATTGTTGATCTTTTATAGGTTCTTTTGAAGGTCTGGAAAATACTCTAAGGATCGGATAATCGAAGACTATCCGATCAAAGGTAGTACATCAAAATGTGGATTTTTGTGATGTACCAACTGTTGGTTCCAGATTCCTTTAAACCGATTGTTAATTGAGAGTATTGAATCAAAGTGAAATGCGGAAGCAGATCAATTAACAATTTAAATCAATAGAACAGTAAAC
This sequence comes from Silybum marianum, assembly GCA_036898165.1. Classification (NCBI taxonomy): domain Eukaryota; kingdom Viridiplantae; phylum Streptophyta; class Magnoliopsida; order Asterales; family Asteraceae; genus Silybum; species Silybum marianum. The sequence goes on along the minus strand of CM072533.1, from coordinate 25,933,963 downwards.
AGAATGAAGAACAAAGATTATGAAATGAATTACGCACAGTATTCTTCAAAATGTAAATGTATTGATCGACAAATTTTACAAACACAATATAATGCTATTTATACAGTTACAAGAACAGAAAGTCAAAATGCTAGCCAATTACAAAGTGCCATGTGTCTAAAAGGGAGCGTCTAACAACAATTAGTTATAACAAGAAGAGTGTGTTGGCTTTTGTAGACATCTCTTCTTTGACTCATACTTTAATTTCTAACATTCTCCCCCTAAGTATGAAGTCAAAAAAAACTTTCTTCAGAGAGGATCAACAGCAGCAATGATACTTGAAATATTATCGATAAGCTCTCTGTTCTTCTGAAGTCCATCAAGTCTTTTCTCTACTTTCTTTGCAACATCTGGATTTGTCGTGTCTAAGCCGACATAGCACTTGATGATGTAGACTACCTCAGAAGAGTATTTGTGAGCTTCTTTGATGCGAAAGAAGCTCTTTCCATTTGGTCTTTTGAAGATGATTCCCTCTTCTCGGTTCAAGAAGAAGTCTACCCACTCGAATTTGCTTATCCCTTCAAGTTCCTCATTTGGTGCGAGAGATAGCCGGATTATCCATTTTGAAATTTAAGCCAATGCGGAAGTCGACTGCCTTTTGTATCTAATGTATGATTTCATACATAGAATAATTCTAGTGTAGGCAACATGGTCTTGTGGATCTTTGCGTTAAGAAAGCTGAGTCTTCATAAATTCTTCCAGAAAAATGAGATCAGCTGGATGGATGGACAACAGATCATTATCACATATGTAATAACTCTTGTTGTTTGATCTGACTACCTCGTAGATTGTGTACCAAATGAGTGTATCTTGAAGCTGCTTATGTTTCATGGTGTGATCTTTGTAATTGGAGCAGTAGTGAAAACCGTCTTTCTGTCTTGTTTATGAGCCATGAAGTTATCTTTAACTTCATTGCTTACATTGTATTGGTTTGCGAAGTTAGGCATCATGAGATAAATCTTCTGATCTGTTGGAGCATACATGTGCCTTTTCTCAACTTCAAGTGTTGGAAGTTCAATGTTTCCAACTTTGTTTAATTTTTCTTCAAATTCTCCTCTTCTGATCTCTTTCGCTTCACGAGCGGCCTCTCGCTCCGACTCTTGCTCTTTCTTCGACTTCAAAATTTTGTCTCTGTAGTTCTTCTTCAAGTCTAGCCTTCTCTCTTTCCAGATTCTCTCTTTCAGCCCTCTCTATCTCTATTTGTTCTTCAACAATTAGCCTCTGGCGTATTATCTCTTCTTCTTTTTCTTTTTCAGCTCTAAACACTTTCTCATCCTCCTCTCTGGCCCTTTCTGCTTTTTCAGCTTTAGCTCTTTCCTTTGCAGCTTTAGCTCGTTCTCGTTCTTCGTGAGCTCTGACTATTTCAGCCCGTTCAGCCGGAGAGCTCGGGATTCTGCTTTTTCCCATAACATCCAGAATGAACTTAGCTAGATCTGGATCTCTGGGTAGAGGCCCAGAATGCGTAGCCAGAGGTGTTGGAGTGATTGGCACTTGTTTTGAAGAAGAAGGTTGCTGTGATGGTTTTGGAGTTGAAGAGTCAGCAGTGGTCGTGTTTGGTTCTGGTGGTGTTTGTTTGGCTTGCTTAGGCTCAGGACCTTTCTCCCCCTTCTGAGAATCAGGATCCTGATCCTCAGAATGTTTTCTTTTCAGCTCTGTCTTTTTGCAAGCCCTTTCTTCCTTGGCTTTCTTCTTGGCATTAAACGCCTCAGCAATAGAAGAAACCAGAGGCACGAGTTGAGATAGAGTAGATTCGATGGCAGCAATTTTCTGGTCTGTTGAGGATGTGGAGGGCTTGGAAGAGTACTTTGAAGCGATGGTAGACATTCGCTCAAGAATAATCTTCTGGAAAGAGGCGAGATCAGATTTCGTGACGAGCGTAGACCCAGAGGGATTATCAGAAGGAATGATGGTCTTGATAATCTTCTGTATATCGGCCACCAGAGAGCTGTAGTCTGAGATAGGGAAGCCAGAGGCACGTAGAGATTCTGGAAGTTGAGAGATTGCCTCTGCATTTGCTTGAAGACCATTATTCAAGAGCAAAAATTGTTCAGCAAAATAGGCCTTCTGATCTTCTTGAGAGGTACTCATTTGGCACTGAAGATGCGCTAAGAGAGAGTTCTGACTTTCAATTTTAAATTGAAGGCTCAGAAGAAGAGAATTGTTAGTGGTCACGGATAATTTTAGATCTTCCACAGATCTCTGAATTTGATCAGCAAATGCCAAGAACGCTGCATTTGTGACGAAATCAGAAGATGTAACCGGTGCATCTCCAACACATGGAGCCCCTTTACCCTCGCGTTCAGAGGGGCCTTCTACACCTGTTTTGACGTTGAGTGTAGAAGGACTTCCAACCAGTCCTTGAGGGTACGTTATTCACGAGCTCCTCTTCGGTTGTTATTTGTTTCAACATTATCCTCATCATCAGAGGATGAGGTGCTGAAGACAGTATGCTTACCTTGGTGAAGTGTAAACACTCCGGTAAGAGGTGCATTCCTAGGCTGTAACCCCTCTGATGGGAATTCATTAGCATCTATCCTAGGAGAGGATGTGGACTCATCCTCTGTGCGTATTGGTATGTCAGTCACGGAGACATGAACATGTGGTGAAGGAAGTGGCGAGTTCTGGGGCGAATGAACTCTTATATTATCATCATCATCCTTTTGGGAGGATGATGAAGTGGAGGTGCTTTCCCCAGATGAATTTGATTCAGAAGAAGAAGTATCCTCTGAACGACTGGTTTCTTGGTGGTTTGAACTGGGCTGTTCTAAGTCAATGAGTGGAGACGTGGTGACATCAACCTCAGAAGTTGTGGTTGCCCTTTGGGGAATAGGAGAGGAACACTCATATGTGTCTCTGAGGACATCTTCTGTACCTTCATTTAATAGAAGGTCGGCATGGGTAGAAGCACTCGGATGTTCACTCCTATTTTTTTCAAGCTCATGCTCACCAGACCCCTTACCACCTACACACGGCTCTAAGTGCTGCGGGGTAGGAATTCTCTCGTTACGAGAAAACCATAGAGCTTCTATAGATTTGGAGATTAGAAGAGCTAGATGGGATTAGGTTTAGCATGTACCTGGATAATTCTCTGGGTGCAGAGTAGCCGATGCTGTCGATGGTTGATCTATGGGAGCTCATTGAAGCAATTTTGCAGAATGGATGAATCAGGGGAGCTTCGATTACCCCAATTGCAGGATGAGTGAGGAGAGATAGAAATCTTGGGAACATGAGTGCTGGTAGTGGCTTTCCCTGATTCTGATGGATCACCTTAGTGTGCACAGCTGCTTTGATCTCTTGGAAGATGAGACTTGCATAGTCCAAGGGTCGATTGAAGAACATCCCATACATTATAGTCAGAATGTTTCGGCTAGCCTGATCCAGAGAACCTATTTTGCAGGTTAGGCTCTTGTTGAGAATGGAGACGAGTAGATTCCACATTGGGGGCAACTTCTTCCTCTTGAATTCGGACAGCCTTGTAAGAGGTTCATTGTAACCTAGAAGATTTATGAAGGCTAGGAGGGCTTCTGTGGAAGGGTTTTCTTCTAGGGCAGGATTGGGAGTGGTTTGCCCATCCACTTCGATCACAGAAAGGGGAAGATGGAAATATTTGGCAAGTTTTCTTTTGGTGATGGGGATTTGAACAACAATTTCCACTTGTTCAGGATGGGTGAAAGAACCGGCGAGTGTTTCATCAGTTTCGATGATCATTGTTTGCCACAGTTCTTGGACATAGATTTCAGGGATGTTTGGGTTGGTTAGGGTTAGGGCTCGATTCAACTGGTGTTGTTGTAGAAACTCGATCATGATGCGAAATTCTGGTTGATAAGTGTTAGGGTTGAGCAGTACCTGCACATTGTTCGCCTTCAATGGCAGTTTCACAATGGGAGTACTATCCGCAGTTGAATCGATGATTCTTTCTTCATCATTGTTGGAAGGACGGGCACAGTTGGAAGCCATTTTGAAAATTCGAATGCTTGACAATAGAAAACTTTGTCTTTGCAAAGAGAATGAACACTGATTTAGGGAATTTTTGCGAGGAAGAAGATGAAGGTTGAAATTGGGGGTTTTATGTGAGAGAGAAACTGTAGAATGGGAAGGGGTTATTAAGTTTTGGGAGAAAAAAAAACGGTTCATTTGAGCTGATGTAAGCACGCGGGTATACACATGCAGTGTTTCGATTGGGGACACGTGTACGACGAGACACATGTATGATGATGATTTAGTAGCGTGGTACATTTTTCTTAAAAGCGAGAAATAAACAAAAGTAATAAAAAAAATACGTTTAATTAATCAATTAATTTTGAATTAATTGAATAAACACAGATTTTAATCTTAATTTTATTTATTTAAGTTTAAAAATCAGTCAAATGAAAACAAAAATCACATGAAAGTTTAGTTTCTATAAAAGAATAATAAAGAAGAATTTGCATTAAACATATAGATTTAAACAACCTTGGAGGCAAGAGTTGATTGAATTTATATATTTAATGGAAATTATAAGAAATATCAATTTATAGAAAATTTAGTTGAAAAACATGTCGACTTGATTTATATTTTAAAAAAATTTGAAATGAATCAAAAGTCTAAGAGACCTTGGCGGCAAGAGAAACTCAGAGCAGATAGATTCAAATAAAATTTAAGTGAAATAGTAAATCAGAAGACGACTAACCGAGTTAGACTTAGACGAATATCTTACGCATTGTGAAACTCCCCCTTGAATGGTAAACTCCCCCTTGAATGGTGAACTCCCCCGTAGTAGCTTCTTTACCTCGTTTCTCAATACGCACTTTATGATTTCTCTTGAAAGATAAATATTATTATGAAACGAGAAAATCGAGTAACTCGGAGGCTTCGAAGTGTTACGAAGAGTTCGAAAGCATCGAGACTTCTGATGACTTCTGAAGTATCGTCAGAATAGTTCAGAGGCTTCTGGATGCTTCTGAAGAAATCATTGTTACATATTAAGCATTCCCAACTTGCTAATTAAGAAGTTAAAACGTCTCTCATCAAGAGCTTTTGTGAAAATATCAGCAAGTTGATAATCAGTAGAAACAAAATACATTTCGATTGTACCCTTTTCGACATGATCCTTGATGAAATGATACGACATCGATATGCTTTGTTTTGGAATCTCGAATTGGATTTTACGTAATGGCGATAGCGCTTTCGGAATCACGAGAGGATGGGAATCTTATCGTATATCAGACCATAATCTACGAGTTGGGTCTTCATCCAAATAACTTGTGAACAACAACTAGCGACGGCAACATATTCGGCCTGCCGTAGATGTGGATACGCGATTTTGTTTCTTGGATGTCCAACTTATAAGTCGATTTCCCGAGAAGTTGACGGCTACACGATGTACTTTTTCTCGTCAAGCTTACAACCCGCATGATCGAATACGTATACGCCATTAAATCAAATCCAGAATTTTTAGGATACCAAAGGCCCAACGATGGTGAACCTTTTAAGTACCTAAAAATTCTTTTTACAGCAGCCAAATGAGACTCTTTAGGATTTGCTTGATAACGAGCACAAAGACAAGTGGCAAACATAATATCAGGTCTACTTGCTGTTAAATATAAAAGAGAACCAATCATTCCTCTGTAGCTGGTAATATCAACAGATTTACCAGAGGAGTCAGGTCCTAATTTCATACCAGGAGAGATAGGTGTTTTCATGGATGATGAGTTTTGAAGATGAAACTTTTTAAGCATGTCAGAAACATATTTTGCCGGATTTATAAAGATACCAGAGGTGCTTTGTTTAACTTGAAGTCCTAGGAAGAAAGTTAATTCTCCCATCATACTCATTTCAAATTCAGTTTCCATCAACTTAGAAAACAAATCAACTTCTGTTTGATGAGTAGAACCAAATATTATGTCATCCACGTAAATTTGAACTATAGTTAACATACCTTTGCCTCTTTTGATGAACAGAGTTGTATCGATTTTACCTTTTTCATAGCTTTTGCTGATCAGAAATTTCGATAGTCGTTCATACCAGGCTCTTAGGGCTTGCTTTAGACCATACAAAGCTTTGTCAAGAAGATAAACATATTCTGGATATCTTGCATCTTTGAAACCATCAGGTTGTTCAACATACACTTCTTCTTTTAGACATCCATTAAGAAATGCACATTTAACATCCATTTGGTAGACTTTGAAGTTTTTGTATGCAGAGAAAGCCAAGAATAATCTTATTGCTTCTAGTCTGGCAACAGGAGCAAAGGTTTCATCATAATCGATACCTTCCTCTTGACAGTAACCTTTAGCCACCAAACGAGCTTTATTTCTGACAACAATTCCATCTTCATCCTTTTTGTTCCTAAATACCCATTTTGTGCCAATAGCAACTTTGCCTTTTGGTAAAGGAACAAGACGCCAAACTTTATTTCTTTCGAATTGAAGTAGTTCTTCCTGCATAGCATCCACCCAGCTTGGTTCAACTAAGGCTTCATGTACACGTTTAGGTTCGATCATACTAAGAAAATTAACAAAGAATGCTTCATTTGCAGTAGCAGATCGTGTTCTGACCCCCTCAGAAGGACTACCAATTATAAGATTTGGTGTGTGAGATTTAGTCCATTTCGTCATTCTGGGTTGAGAAATTGATTGGGTTGTTGTATTTGACGAAATGATTTCATCTGGAAACACAAAATCTTCTTTATTTTCCTCTGTATGTCCTTCTGGTATCTGTTTTGTCACCTGTCCTTGTGTCTCCCCCTCAGATGATGGAACAAAAGTAGCTTCTTGACTGGCAGATGTAGGAGTAGTGGGAACTTCTGGACAAATAGACGTGACAGATGAAACAGAAGAAGCAGGACCAGAGAGAGTAATGCCGGAGGCTTGGAGAATATCTGGTATCTGCAAATGTGGAGGTGACATAGCTTTTGACACAACTTCGTCGCCCAGAAAATCTTGAAAAATAGCATCAATCTCGGATTCTCTGGAACCTGATAGATAGTCAGAAGTAACAGTATTAAGCTTGAGTTCTGAAGTAGAGTGTTCGGAAGTCAGTTGGGTGTTATCATCGAAGTCAATGTTGATGCTTTCCATAACAGTTTTTGTTCGTAAGTTAAAAACTCGGAAAGCTCTTGAATTTAACGAGTAGCCTAAAAATTTAGCTTCATCGGACTTCGGATCAAATTTGCCAAGATTATCTCTGTCGTTTAAGATAAAACATCTGCAACCAAAGATATGAAAAATTTTTACAGATGGTTTTCTTTTATTAATCAGCTCATAAGAGGTTTTGAGATGCCTCTTGACAATAATTGAACGGTTTTGAGTGAAACAAGCAGTAGCAACAGCTTCGGCCCAGAAGTGAATTGGGAGACCAGAAGCTGCGAGCATCGTTCTGGCTGCTTCAACCAAGGTTCTGTTGCGACGTTCAACTACACCGTTTTGTTGTGGAGTGCGAACAGCAGAGAAGTTTTGAGTAATTCCTTGTTCAACAAGATACGATTCAAGCTTGGTGTTCTTGAATTCTGTACCATTATCACTTCGAAGCTGCTGAATCTTCTGATGTAGAAGAACTTGAATTCTGGTCATCATATTCTGTAGTACCACTGGGACTTCTGACTTTTGACGAACGAAAGCAAGCCAAGTATATCTGGAAAATTCATCAATTAGTACCAGAATATACTTTTTACCAGATAGACTCTGAATTGCAATTGGACCACAGAGATCCACATGTAATTATTGCAGAGGTCTAGTACAAAAATGATCACTTTTTGTTTTATGAGATGCTCGTTTAATTTTGCCCATTTCACATGCAGGGCAGAGGTGATCTTTTTGAAAATGAATATCTGGAAGTCCAGATACCAGTTTGTTTTTAACAAGCATCTCAAGATTATTAAAATTTAAGTGAGACATTTTATGATGCCAGAGCCACGCAACTTCACTCTTTTTGGAGATGAGACATAAAGTTTCCTTACCATCCTTAGAGATAAAATTCATCATATACAAGTTACCTTTCTGTTCGCTCTCCAAAGTTCTTCACCTGCCTTAGAGAATAAATAACAATGTTTTTCATCAAATACTACTAGTATTTTAGAATCACAAAGTTGACTTACACTAAGGAGGTTATGTTTCAAGCCAGAAACATGAGCTACCTTTGATAAGGTGATATTAGCTTCTTGTAGAGTACCGTAGCCTTTTATTTGACCCTTACCATTATCACCAAAAGTTACTACTCCACCTGATTTGTCCTTGAATTGGGATAGTAAATTTTGGGATCCAGTCATGTGCCTCGAGCATCCAGAGTCAAGATACCAGATATGCACACGCTGTTTCTGCAATCAAAAATCAGAATTTCTTAGGTACCCATCGCATAATGGGTCCTTTTATGTTAGCTTTTGGAGTATGCTCGTTTTTTGATTTAACGAAGGTAAAGACTTTATTTTTGGTTTTTGGTTTTTTTGAGTTTTATTCTTTTTGTGACAAACATCTTGTGAATTGGAATGATCGAGAGGTTTGCGAGAAAAATTGTTTTAACTTTAAGAACGGTGAAAAACATTCGGAAAATGAAACATAGAAGATTGAATTGAATTTTCATTGCGAGAATGGTAATTACAATTATTCTTTCTAAAGTCTTTTCTAGTATCAGTTGTTCTAGAGAACCTATCTAGACTAGACTTTTGTTTTAGTTCTGGCTTTTTCTTTTCTGTGTTCTTCCTCTGATCTACTTTTGCAGAAGCTCTGTTATTTACTGAAAAAGGAACATAAGAATTAGAGGATTTCCATTTGCCTTTTTGAATATTAGTAAACTTCGGAAGAGTAGAGTTTAAAATCTTTTGATTTTGCACTTTGTTTTTGAGTTCTGCCTCTTTCTCAAGTTCAAGACATGTTTTGGCTTTGAGACACATATCTAAGAAGTTTGGATGTATAGATACTGATTTTCTCGGTTCTGGAACAGAAACAGGAAGAATAGGTATACCACTTGAAAGTTTAGCACAATCTCTATCAGAAGCTCTGATTTCTTGAGATTTATCAGTATACAAATAATCATCCTTTTTATCAATAATTTCTGAATTATTTGTGATAACTTTTGATGATTTAAAAGAATTAACTTCTAAATTTGAAGGTAATTTTCAGAGTTATCAAAAAATTCTTCATCATTATTGTCATTCTCCCATGGATACGTAATCTTAGCCAAGCTTTCTTGAGTTTCAGAAAGATGTAAATCTTCAAATGAACAGGGAGAGATCTCTGGATGATTCTCACAAAGAGTTTCATTTCTAAAACACTTATCCAGAGTAGAGAGAATATCGTTTTCAAACATAAGTCGTAGATCTTCCTCTCGCCCGACTTGGAACAAAAATATCTGCCTCTGGATTCAAAATTGTATGTTTATTTGAACCAAAATTGAAAATATCATCTTTCTTCTGAACTTTATTTAGATCAACATTTGTTTTACAACAATATTCAATATTTTCGAATTTAAGTTTGCTTTTTTTATGATGGTTTTCATATCTAGATTTTTTAAAAATATATTTTTCATACAAAATTGGAAACTTTGGCTTCTGTATTTGTCCAACACAAAAAACAGATTTCAGATCTGACCTTTTCTTACACGTGTAGGGATCTAGGTCCTCGAAACCAAGTCCAGATCTTCCTACTTGTGTGTTAATTTTGTCATGAACCTTCTGTGCATCCAGATATGTTATAATCTGTAGCTTTTTCTGTTGAAGTTCAATGTGTAAAAATTCTCTCTCTTTCTGAAAATAGTTTTTAAGTTCTACAGAGTTGAGTCTATCACTCTCTTTGTCTCTGATTTCTTTCTCTTTTCCTTCCAGAAGTTTATTGAGATTCAAAATTTCCTTTTTAAGTTTTTCTTCAGAAAGTTTTAAACTCATGGAAATCGTTTCCTTTGCAGTATTTAATTCGAGTTTTTCTTCTGTAAGTAAATCCATTTCTCTTTTGAAAATATCTCTTTCCGTTTTGATTGTAGAAAGAGTTTTCTCAGTACTTTTTCGTAATTTCTTTTCGATTGTGAGTTTCAGTTTTAGTTCCTCAAAATTGTTTGATAACATCACAATCGTTTGTTCAAGCTCAGATGATCCAGAGAAATTACTAACCGGTGACTCAGAGGGTTGATCCTCTGATTCGTTTGTGTTTGCCATTCCACAGAACATGGCTTCATCACCGCTGGATTCATCTTGCACCCAGTTTTCTTTTTCTGCAAAGTGTGCTCTTTCAGTGACATTGTACTTATATTTGTTTTTGTAATAAGTCTTATCCTTTTCGCAGCTCCTCTGCAATCTCTCGAGTAATGTCCGGGCTTGCCACATCTGTAGCAGACATCTTTCTTCCTTTTTAATTCTTCTTCTTTCTTCTCTTCTTCAGTTTTCTCTACTCTCTGTACTTCTTGTTTAGGAACATAGGGACGATCAAATCGTTTATTTCCTTTCAAAGACCTATTTCCAAAACGATTAGTAAATTGCTTGGTTATTAAAGCCAGAGAGTCAGCAAACGCTTTAATTTCATCATCTGATTCAGAGTCATCTTCTGGAGCAGTCTCTGATATGAAGGCCTTCGATTTCTTCCTGTCATCACTTCGTCTTCTGATTCCTTTTGTTTCGAGATCAAAGCCGAGAGGACCTCCGATGTTTGTTCTTTTACGAACAACTTCTTTTTCATGAGCTTGCGATGTACCGAATACATCATGCGGCGACCATTGTTCAAGGTCCCGATTGGCTTGTAGTGACATGGATAGATTTGACCATTCAGGGTTTAACCTTTTGAGAAATAGAACATTGTTGTCTTCCTTTGATCTAACAATGTCACATCTCTTGCAGAGATTAATCAGATTGTTGAATCGATAAAATGTTTGTTCCAGAGATTCATCAGTCAGCGCTTGAAAACTATTATATTCATTTAGAGCTTGGGCTCTTCTGTTCTTTTTCATTTTCGCACCACCTTCTAGAGATTCTCCAGTTGATCCCATAAATCTTTTGCTGTGTCACATGAGTCCAGAGATTGAAAAATCTCATTTGGAATGACCATTATCAACAGAGACTTAGCTTTCTTAGCTAATTCCACCTTAACCTTTTCTTCATCAGTCCAGTTATTCCTTGACTTCTGAACCAGTCTTGCTGGTACCTCATCTGTATTTGCAGTGGCTGGAATTCTGGGAATAGTAGTGGTGGGAACAAACGGACCGTTTTGAATAATTGGATATAACTCAGCATCCAATCCCTCATAGAAGTTAACCATTCGAATCTTCCATTGTGGGTATTCATCACGTACAAGAGTTGGAGGTTTAGTCAGGGACCCAGACGTATAAACAGCATTCAAGCTCGAATTTGCCATTTGAGTAGGATAGAAGAGAAAATTTGAAGATTTGAAAGAAATTTAGAACAATTAAATCTCAATTTGATAGAAGAACGAAGTCGATAATATCACCGTTTCTTCGCATTACAAAATGAATGACTCCATTTAAGAGAAGATTGTTAACGATTTAACAAAATCTCGTAAAACAGAGTGGATTAATAAACAAATTTTGAATCTGAGAAAATACTGTTCGATCGAAAGGAATTTCTTCAATGGAAGAGATCTAATAATCAATAGATTGATTAGAAGGCTCTGATACCAATTGTTGGTTCCAGATTCCTTTAAACCGATTGTTAATTGAGAGTATTGAATCAAAGTGAAATGCGGAAGCAGATCAATTAACAATTTAAATCAATAGAACGAGAAACGTAATGAAGAACAAAGATTATGAAATGAATTACGCACAGTATTCTTCAAAATGTAAATGTATTGATCGACAAATTTTACAAACACAATATAATGCTATTTATACAGTTACAAGAACAGAAAGTCAAAATGCTAGCCAATTACAAAGTGCCATGTGTCTAAAAGGGAGCGTCTAACAACAATTAGTTATAACAAGAAGAGTGTGTTGGCTTTTGTAGACATCTCTTCTTTGACTCATACTTTAATTTCTAACACCAACCAATATTAAAATCCAGACCACTTGCCGAAATCATGAAGAAATGCAGTCTCCGAAATATCAACTTATACTAGCCGATCCAAGTTTAAATGCAGTTGCCAATCCAAGCTCGTGTACAGTTGCCGATCTAAGTAATTATAAAGTTGTCGATACAAGTATTGATACAGTTGCCGATCCCAAGCTTAATGTACACTAGCCGATATATTCATTATATCATGTTATGTGTTCCTTAACATATTTCGAAGACTAGTTCTTGTGTCACAATAAATGCAAAAAACGTGTGCAGCAAGAACGTGGGAAACCATATGTACTTGCATCAAAGTGTTAGGCAAAGTATATGATAATGAGGAAATCTTGTGCAAGTTTATGGACTGTCTTCCAGACTTTTGGGAAACTATATGTACTTGCATCAAGCAGACCAAGGATCTTGATCAAAACTTCTTCTATTGCTTTAGTAGGTGAATCTAAAAATTCTTCATGTGTTCCTAGAATCACCTATCCTTCTTCAGAATCTAAAAATGAGATAAAAGAAGATTCATCTCATTTATCTGAAGCTTACTATAGTGCTGCTGATGATGAAGGTGAAGAATCTGCCATTGACATACTTTCTGATAGTATGACAATGATTGCAGGAAATCTCAAAAATAAAATATTCTATTCTAATCGTTCTAAGTTTCATAGAAAACCTTTCTCTAAAACACCTCTTTCCAATGAAGCAAATGAGGAATGCTTTAACTGTGGAAAGAAAGGACACTTTGCCTCTGAGTGTAGGTCTAAAGTTTTTTCAAAACACAAATCTTCTTTTGGCCATGACTTCTCTAAATCGGCTTCTAGAAAGCCTGAAGAGAGAAGTAGCCGATCTCCCAAGGAGAGTCATGAATCTTCACAATCAAAAGAAATCTCAGGTTATAAAAAGTATAAAGCCAAGTATAGGAGAGAAAAGGATAAAAATCTAAGTAAAGAAAAAACCTTGGTTGCTGAAGCCACTGTTGGGAAGATGAACAAACCTCAGAGAGCGAGAGTGAGTATGTAACAAAATGTCTCACGCCAAGATTGATGAACTTGAAAAAATGGAGAGATCACTCCACACCGCATCTCTTGTCTCTAACTAAGGATCAACATCAGGAAGTAAACCTCAGGTACATCCTTTTACTTTTCTGTCTGATGATCAAAAGATAGATGCTTTCGATTCTTTAACTGTTGATTTCTGTAATCTAAAAGAACATAAGAAAAAGGCTGACATGCATATAAAATCTTTGAATGATCAACTTCTCACTTGTTTTTCAAAACTGAAAGATTTGGACAAAATGAAAGCAGACTTAGAAAATCTAAGATGCCTAAATGATAGTCTTTCTAAAGAGAAAAACAAGATTTCAAACACTCTTGAAAAAGAACAAGAAGTTCTCTCCAAATGGACCAAGTCATCCAAAAGTCTTGAGAATATTCTTCAAGACCAAATTTCTTGTAATGATAAGTCTGGCCTAGGATATGGAAAAGATGATTCTCAAACCTCTGACTCTCAAATCCCATAATCTGTATATCAAGGTTTTCCAGCTGGTTTTCATCTCTTCGATGATGATCTTTTAGATTACTCATCTGAAGACTCCACTTCCGTTCACTCTCTAGATTTGTTGGAAATGCTCAAAATAGAATCTAAGGTCAAAAAGTTTGGAGTATTTGTAAAAGCCAAAGATAATTCTCTTAAGCCGTCAAATAAATCAACACATCCAAGTTCATCCTCAAAACCCATTCAAAATTTTTTAAAATCTTTAAGTCTTCATGAGTCAAGATATTCTTCTCTTGGGTCTCCGATTCCTGAATATCCAGTTCCAGAAAGAACTTTTTCCTTAGAAAAGAAAAATGTTTCCAAAATAAATTTCTCTTCCAAACGGAAATCTCAAATAGTCACTGATTTTGTCTCACGATTAGTAAATCTAAACAAATCTAAAACTCCTGGAAAAGGCATCCTTGGACTTAGACCAGGAATCGGGCACCACTCTACCCAGTCGCCGATTTTGTCCCAAGATTTTGAAAATATGAATTTCAAAAGGGCCTTCACTATCAATAAATACTACAACTATGGAAATACTCTCCATCTTGCAAGAGATTGTCCAAAGGAAAATGATCTTCGTAGAAATAATAAGATGACCTCCAATCCCAAAGGACCCATTTCAAAATGGGTACCAAAAGTCTAATTTATTTGTGGTTGCAGGTACCAAACAAAGATCATATATGGTACATGGACAGCGGTTGCTCAAGACACATGACAGGAAACAGATCTCTTCTATCTAATTTTTCAAAAGAAAAAGTACCCATTGTTTCTTTTGGAGGAAATGGAAAAGGAATCACAAAAGGATATGGTAACATACCAAATGGAACCATCACTTTTTCAAAAGTGGCTCATGTTGAAGGACTGATGTACAACTTGTTGAGCATCAGTCAAATATGTGATTTAGGATATAAAGTTATGTTTCAACTATGTGTTTGCTTGGTTTTTGATGTGCAGAATAAGGTAGTACTAGCAGGTACCCGAATGAATGATGTGTACATTATCAACATGAAGGAAAGTGCTATTGGTGAAGGTATGTGTCTTCTCTCCCAAGAGTTAGCTAAACAAAGTTGGCTATGGCATAAACGTTTTTCTCATCTAAATTTCAAAACCTTAAATAGAGTTTCTAGCAAAGATCTAGTTGTTGGTATGCCAAAAATCTCTTTTGTAAAAGAAAAACTGTGTGGAGCATGTAAAAAGGGAAAACTTACCAAAACCTCTTTCAAAACAAAACAATGTTCATCCATTTCTCAACCTCTTCAAATGCTTCACATGGATATGTGTGGACCAGTAACCACTCCCAGTCTGGGTGGTAAAAAGTATATGCTAGTAATTGTTGATGAATATTCTAGATATACCTGGGTTTTCTTTTTAAGACACAAGAGTGATGCTGCTGAAGAAATCATTCGATTTATCAGGAAGATTGAAAATCTGAGTGGTCAACTTGTGAAGTCTATCAGAAGTGATAATGGCACTGAATTCAAGAATGCTGTTTTGGAAGAATTCTTTGACAGCAAAGAAATCTCTCAAAACTTTTCTGTTGTTCGCACTCCCCAACAAAATGGTGTTGTTGAAAAAAAGAATCGGACACTGTGTGAAGCTGCAAGGTCAATGCTGAGTGAATCTAAATTGCCAACCTACTTTTGGGCTGAAGCTGTTAACACTGCATTCTTTACTCAAAATAGGTCAATCATTGTCATGAGACACAACAAAACTGCCTATGAGGTATTTCATGGTCGCAAACCTGCAGTTGACTATTTTCATGTATTTGGCTGTGCATGTCACATGCTGAATGATAGGGAACAACTTGGAAAGTTTGATCCAAAGTCTGATGATGGAATATTCTTGGGATATTCTCTGTCCTCCAGAGCTTTCAGAATCTATAATATCAGAAGAAAATGCATTGATGAATCTATGCATGTCAAGTTTGATGATTTCGAAACATCTTCATCATCTTGCAATGAAGAAGAACTTAATCAATGGATAAACTCTTGTGTTGGGGAAATTCCATCTTATTCTAGCCAACAACCTTCTCAATCCCATAATTCAAGTCAAGAAGATAACAATTCTCCTCAGTCCCCGAATAATACCACCATATCTCTTGAACCCATTCTTTCTTCTCCATCTCCTGAAATTGACTCTTCAGAAGAACACACTCATCAAAATTCTATACCTTCCACAAATGATCTACCCTCAACCTCTCAAATCCCAACTTCACTTTCTCTTATACCTCCTTCCTTACCTCCTGCCTTAAAATGGACCATGGATCATTCAATTGATCAAATCATTGGAGATCCACAAGTTGGTGTCCGAACAAGAAAAAGCATCAGCAATCTGTGCTTATATGTAAAGTTTGTAACTATTGTTGAACCAAAACTGATTGAAGAAGCCCTAGCTGATACTAGTTGGGTAATCGCCATGCAAGAAGAACTCTCACAGTTTGAAAGAAACAAAGTTTGGAAGTTAGTTCCTCGTCCATCTAATAAAACCATTATTGGAACAAAATGGGTGTTCAGAAATAAGATGGATGAAGAAGGAACTGTCATTCAAAACAAAGCAAGACTAGTTGCTCAAGGATATTGGCAAGAAGAAGAAATTGACTACGATGAAACTTTTGCTGATGTTGCAAGGTTGGAAGCTATCCGAATTATTCTTGCTCATGTTGCTTACAAGAACTTTCGGGTATTCCAAATGGACGTCAAAAGTGTTTTCCTAAATGGTGAACTAGCCGAAGAAGTCTATGTGAAGCAACCACCTGGATTTGAAGATCCAATCCATCCATACCATGTGTATTGGTTAGATAAAGCTCTGTATGGGTTAAAGCAAGCTCCTCGTGCCTGGTATGATACTCTCTAAGATTACCTTCAAAAACATGAGTATGTCCGAGGAAAAGTTGATAACACTCTCTTCTTTAAAAACTCAAAAGGTAATATCATTCTTGTCCAAATCTATGTTGATGATATTATTTTTGGTGCCACCGATGAATCTTTGTGTGATGAGTTTAGCTCTCTAATGCAAAAGAAGTATGAGGTGAGCATTATGGGGGAGCTTACTTTCTTTCTTGGTTTACAAGTAAAACAATTTCCAGAAGGCATTTTATAAACCAAAGTAAATACATTAAAGCCCTTCTGAAGAATTTTCAACTTGATACTTGTTCTACCATGAAAACTCCTATGGCTCCTCCTCTTAAACTTGATTCTGATCCTGATGGTGTGTCTGTTAATATCCCAAGTTATAGAGACATGATATGATATCTTCTCTATCTTACTGCAAGTAGACCTGATATAATGTTTGCTACCTATCTGTGTGCTGGTTATCAAGCCAATCCTAATGAATCACATTTAGTTGTTGTGAAAAGGATTTTCCGATATCTGAAAGGCACCATAAATCTGGGTTTTTGGTATCCCAAAGACTCTGGTTTTGATCTCATCGGGTACTCTGATTCTGATTTTGCAGGTTCAAAAATAGATAGAAAGAGTACAACAGGAAGTTGTCAACTTCTTGGTGGAAAGCTTGTGAGTTGGTCAAGTAAGAAGCAACATTCGGTTTCTACCTCTACTGCTGAAGCAGAATATATGGCTGCTGGAAGTTGTTATGCTCAAATATTGTGGATGAAAAATCAGCTGCGTGATTACAATAAGATTTTCTCAAAAATCCCAATACTGTGTGACAACTCAAGTGTAACACCCCACCTTACCACAAAACAATATAGTCCGTTTTGTCCTCCCACAGAGGTGTGCGCACGGATTTGTTTCTGCTGACCTAGCGAGGATTTTCCAGGGGGTCACCCATCTGGTGACAAGAAGGGTTCTTCAAAGTCCAAAGGTCCTGGTACTCTAGTAAGAAAGAACATGGGAAATATTTGGAATTTCTTTTCTCTCATCTCATCCTATGTCTAAGCAAGAAAACAGGTGGTCCAGATCAATCTCCATCACAAGTCATCGAGTTGGCTCATGCTTTGATATTTCAAAGAAAGATTGAATTTGCTGCTTATTTTTTCAAGAAGATGATCTCATCGTTTTCCCCCCATTCGGCGCCCTCAGGTACCTTTCCAACGATTCTTCTCTTTAATCAACTAGCCGAAGAAGTCTATGTGAAGCAACCACCTGGATTTGAAGATCCAATCCATCCATACCATGTGTATTGGTTAGATAAAGCTCTGTATGGGTTAAAGCAAGCTCCTCGTGCCTGGTATGATACTCTCTCAGATTACCTTCAAAAACATGAGTATGTCCGAGGAAAAGTTGATAACACTCTCTTCTTTAAAAAGTCAACAAGTAATATCATTCTTGTCCAAATCTATGTTGATGATATTATTTTTGGTGCCACCGATGAATCTCTGTGTGATGAGTTTAGCTTTCTAATGCAAAAGAAGTATGAGGTGAGCATGATGGGGGAGCTTACTTTCTTTCTTGGTTTACAAGTAAAACAATCTCCAGAAGGCATTTTTATAAACCAAAGTAAATACATTAAAGACCTTCTGAAGAATTTTCAACTTGATACTTGTTCTACCATGAAAACTCCTATGGCTCCTCCTCTTAAACTTGATTCTGATCCTGATGGTGTGTCTGTTAATATCCCAAGTTATAGAGACATGATATGATCTCTTCTCTATCTTACTGCAAGTAGACCTGATATAATGTTTGCTACCTATCTGTGTGCTCGATATCAAGCCAATCCTAATGAATCACATTTAGTTGTTGTGAAAAGGATTTTTCGATATCAGAAAGGCACCATAAATCTAGTTTTTGGTATCCCAAAGACTCTGGTTTTGATCTCATCGGGTACTCTGATTCTGATTTTGCAGGTTCAAAAATAGACAGAAAGAGTACAACAGGAAGTTGTCAACTTCTTGGTGGAAAGCTTGTGAGTTGGTCAAGTAAGAAGCAACATTCGGTTTCTACCTCTACTGCTGAAGCAGAATATATGGCTGCTGGAAGTTGTTATGCTCAAATATTGTGGATGAAAAATCAGCTGCGTGATTACAATAAGATTTTCTCAAAAATCCCAATACTGTGTGACAACTCAAGTGTAACACCCCGCCTTACCACAAAACAATATTGTCCGTTTTGTCCTCCCACAGAGGTGTGCGCACGGATTTGTTTCTGCTGACCTAGCGAGAACTTTCAAGGGGGTCACCCATCTGGTGACAAGAAGGGTTCTTCAAAGTCCAAAGGTCTTGGTACTCTAGTAAGAAAGAACATGGGAAATATTTGGAATTTCTTTTCTCTCATCTCATCCTATGTCTAAGCAAGAAAACAGGTGGTCCAGATCAATCTCCATCACAAGTCACCGAGTTGGCTCATGCTTTGATATTTGAAAGAAAGATTGAATTTGCTACTTATTTTTTCAAGGAGATGATCTCATCGTTTTCCCCCCATTCGGCGCCCTCAGGTACCTTTCCAACGATTCTTCTCTTTAATCATCAATGAGAATCTTGCCGATAAGCTTAAAAAGAGGGAAGACATTGAATATGATTTCCCCTTTCACCAAATCGACAAGCAGCTATTGTCAAAGAAACCTTTGGAATCTGACAACCCTCTTAGACCAAGTATGATTGCCTTTGCCTTAAATGCCACTTTGGCATGGGGAGAAAATGAGCCACGAATTCGGGGACCAACGGTCACCGAAGTCGCCGATTCTGCCACTTCTCAACCTACAGTAACTGATGTGCCCAAATCTCGCAAGAGATCCAAAGCGTCAGGCACATCTACCTCTGCACCTTCCGATGCCACGAACCCAAAAGAACCTTTGGCTTCTACCTAGGCAAAGAAACAATCCCAAAAGAGGAGACACTCAAAAAGCCCCCCTAGGACTTCCTCAAAGAAGTCTAAGGGAACCAAAAGGTCACAACACAACTACCACTCAGCGATTCTCAAAAATCGGTAAGTGTTGAAGATATCCGCATTAGACCCAGGGAACAAACTTTAACCCATCCAACCTCCTCCATGCCCTCACAAAATAACATGGTTGTACAAACGGGTACCCGAACTATGACTTCACCAACTTACTCCTTACTTGATGAAGATGACTTGGAGTCTCCCATCCAAGGAGCTTCTACACCACCCCTTGAGTTCTTACAACTCTTTTCCCAGTCTCCGAATGTAGGTGCATCACCACCAGAAGTATCTGAAGGAGCAACCCAATTTACCGAGTTTCTTTACTCCGATACTACACTTTGGATGCGTACGTCTTCCGTACATATTCACAATGAAGTACAGGAGCCCATACTTGAGGAATCCCCGAATAGACACTCTCCTCACAGTGTCTCCCCCATACAAACTCACTCTTCGGAACATCAGAGGTCTCCCCTCAAAGCAACTCCTCCAACATCTCCCATCAATATTTCGGACTCCTCGAAATCCCCTCCATCCAAAAAGAGAGGTCTGGTGGATTACTCTTCTTGCTCCTCTCCAAGTGAAGATAATAATCAACCACCTCCAAAGGCTAAGCCTTCGGCTAATATGACTTCTAAGGATACTGATAATCTGCTCACAACTTTCTCATCTTTGCTGGTGACACTCTTCATAGTGTAGTCCTGTTAGAAGAACATGCCCCTAGAAAAGTGGAAAGACAGGAGAAAATTGATAAATTAATCATCAAAGCAAAAGATGATCTTTTTGCACTCCTCAAAGAAGCCACCAAAGAACTCTCTATCACTCATCCTTTAATAATTACTTGTTTAGATCTTCTTCACATGGATGTATCCGACATGGGAAAAGAGATCAAAGCAAGTAATGAAGCAGTCTCCTCCACCATTTCTGCCCTTTAGAAGGATTCGGCAAAGCAAGCTTCCGACTTTGCCTCTCTTGTCAAGGATCAGAAAGCAATCTTTGATTCTCTGAATTCTCTACATAGTAAACTTGACAAGGTACCAACCTCTCCTCCAACTATTGAAATCGATACAGGTGATACTTTCTTTAAAGTTGAAGATCGGTTTATGCTGCAACGGGTTGAACGGAAGCTGGGTGATTTGGGTACCGATCTTACACGTATCAAGTCTTTTCTCTCTTCGTTTGGGTTCAAGGATTCAACCACTGAGGGGGAGAAAACCACCAAGACAGATGAAGACATAGTCTCCGAACCACCACCTCTTGTTTCTGATTCTGTAACACCGCTACTAGTGGTCACCGAGCAAACACCACTAATCCAAGTCTCCGAGCCACTA
Source organism: Silybum marianum (assembly GCA_036898165.1). Lineage (NCBI taxonomy): Eukaryota > Viridiplantae > Streptophyta > Magnoliopsida > Asterales > Asteraceae > Silybum > Silybum marianum. The sequence goes on along the minus strand of CM072533.1, from coordinate 25,913,252 downwards.
ATGGTCTCCGACCAAATGGTCACTCAAGTAATAGTCTCCGAGGCAGTGGTTACTATTCCCGAAAGAATGCAAGTCAATGAATCTCAAGTACCAGTTAATACTGGGTCATCTAGAGATGAGGCTATTAAAGAAGCTGGAGCATCATCTCAGGGGGAGGAAGTTAGTGTCCGAACCCCTGAAGAAACTGAAGAAGAAAAGAAGAGAAAGGTTAAAGCGGAAAAAAAGAAACCAATTTCTTATCCACAACAGTTAGCCAAACTTCAAGAAGAGAAGGAAAAGAAGAAAAGAAATAGAGGCCCCGAATCTGACACACTCAGGTTAAAACCTGCCTCCACACAACTCTCCGAAAACCCTCTTGGGCTCATTCTTTTCGAAGCTGAAAGGGAAGAAGCAATTAAGGCTCAACTTGAGTATGATCAAAGCAATGTACTCAAAATTGCTCAACAAGAGGCCACTAAAGCAAAGGTTGCCGATGCACTTCAAGCCCAAAAAGATGAACTTGAAAACTTGAAGATTATTGGTGCTACCATTCATCCTCCAAGCTCAAAATCTCCTAAGTTCTTTATCTTTATTAAAAGAGAATATTCTCTAAACAAAGTGTATGAGATTGATTCGTTAGAAGTTCTTGGGATCACCGAATGGATGGAGATCGGCAATCACATTTCCAAGAGCAAAAGCAAACATAAGGAATTTGTGCTTAATACTCTCCGAAAACTCTTCATTAAAATGGTTAAAATTCAAAAAGAGCACAACATAGCTGTGTCGGCTATAGAAGGACAACAATTATATCTCATCAAGCAAGGTCTAACGGGAGAAGTTATTCAAACGCCAAAGAACAAGAAGAAACGTCATTTTCCCATGCTCTATGAGAAAGGGATCAAAATAGATGCTTCGGGTATTAATCTTTCCATTCCAACTCCAGTTGCTTATCCTGAGCAAACCATACTTTCAAAACCACAGTTTGGAGTATTTTTTTGAAGACATCTTTGGTACCATCGGATTCTTCCGAGTCTCCGACATTCCAAGAGATGACACTTCTTTCCTCACTACCATTTTGGGTGTGCCTCCTGTAGGAGACAAAGGATATGCCGACTCATTCTGGATGAACTAAAAAGAAGAGAACCTGCCAATCTCTAATTATTCTCATTATGAACTTTCTTAATCATGTACTCTGTGTGATGTACTTTTCTTGTGTACTGATTAATAAAAGTTCATATTTTCAGCATTTCATACTTGTTCATATTTCAAATTTTTGCACATACATTTACTTATAATTTCTCTATGCATACTCAGATAAAAATAAATAAATAAATATTACTGAGTGAAAAGAACCCAAAAGAAAAGAGAAAGGGTCAAAAGTATTTCTTTCTAACATACAGGTATCATCATCAAATAGGGGAGATTGTTGGGTCACCGATGATTTGGTGATGAATCTTCTCTCTTTCTATTGTTGATCGTTTATAGGTTCTTTTAAAGATCTGGAAAATACTCTATGGATCGGAGAATCGAAGACTATCTGATCAAAGGTAGTACATAAAAATGTGGAATTTTGTGATATACCAACCAATATTAAAATCCAGACCACTTGCCGAAATCATGAAGAAATGCAGTCTCCGAAATATCAACTTATACTAGTCGATCCAAGTTTAAATGCAGTTGCCAATCCAAGATCGTGTACAGTTGTCGATCTACGTATTAATACAGTTGTCGATCCAAGTATCAATACAGTTGCCGATCCCAAGCTTAATGTACACTAGCCGATATATTCATTATATCATGTTATGTGTTCCTTAACATATTTTGAAGACTAGTTCTTGTGTCACAATAAATGCAAAAAACTTGTGCAGCAAGAACGTGGGCAACAAGCCTTAAATTCAGATATACTCTTTTATTCTCATAAAAGGGTTGTTTGTCTTTAGCTAAAAGGTTTGATATGACTTCAGAAGGCATGGAAAAAAGGGGTACAATAATCTGACATTGTGTACTATAAGGAATGGTCCAACCATTAATCTATTACAAAAGGGAGTGGCATCACCTTTTGTCCATCAGATATACTGCAAGCAAATGAAACCTTGACAAGTGTCCCCATTGATTTAATGCATAAGCACTATAAAAGGAGATGAAGCCCTATCCATGAACCTCACGCTTTCAACAAATCCTTTGAGTGATCTTTTGTTTGATTCCGACAAACTAAGTATTTTAGCAATTCAATCTTAGCTTTCTTAGTGTTATAAGTTAATCACTGTTATTATGTGTTTTATGTAGTTAAGATTGTTAGAATAGGGTGTAATATGTTCTTTTCCGCAACAATCTTCTCCGTGTAAAGTTTTAATTTTTATATTAAAATTTTAAAAAGAGTAAAAATTGTGTATTTGTATTCACCCCCCCCCCCCCCCCCCCCCTCTTCTACAAATCCTTACTTACTAAGCGATTACTTAATTAGGGACCAACAATTGGATTTATAAACCTACGGAATTTACATGTTATGGCATTATGGGGCATTTTGTAAAAATACATGAATTTGAGTTTATTTAGAAAAAGGGTGCGTCTCACCTAGTGTTTCCGGTTATTACATAAGTGTTGAGTTATAGAACATTTACTCGGTTTTGACTAAAAAGGGTCTCATGGACATTTGTCCGAGTTGAAAATTATTTTACACGTTTTGGGTGCGTTGGTCGTTCATTTAGTGTCATGTAATTTTATGTCTTCCCAACCTTGAGAAATAATTGATTATTGGAAAATAACCTTTGAGCAAAGAGTAGGTGTTGGAAAATTATCAATATGTCTTGCTTGACGTATTTGATTTATAGACTAGAATGTAATGGATCCATACGCATTTAGTCGTTTTTAAGTCGGGATTATTGTCCCCTTTTTGGTTGCATTGGTAGTCATCGAGGGCCCTACACTTAGGTGTATTAGTCGGTTATTACTGATTGCCATTGACTACACGTGGTGCATCGGGAGGTCATCGAGTGCATTACACATAGGTGTATCAACTGGGGGTTGCCGGTTGCCATTGACCTATTTCACGGGCTTTTGTAGGGGTCATCGAGGGCCTTACACTTAGGTGTGTTAACCGGGAGTTTTCGGTTGCCATTGATTCCTATAGTTAGCTTGAACATTGAGTAGTGACCTACTTTTGTATCTGTCACTAAAGATGGAATATCGGGTCTCCCCCGTTATCTTCGGATATTTTTATCCCTTCAAAGGTATGCGTGAGTTAATGGTTTATAATTATGATCAAAGATATGTTTCTATCTTTACGTTTTTATAAACTTATTCATGGTCATGTGAGTATTGGAATTGGTATCACGTTAAATGAGTATTTCTATTTAAAGCTTTCACTTCTAATATCATTTTGGTCTAAAGCTTTTTATTATGAAACTATTGAATTTGGGGAAAGATGTGACAACTGTAAAAATTCGAGCTTCCGGGTTAGTTCCTATTAAGTTTATTAGTGTTAATATAGATTAATTTTAAGAATAGGAGTTAGTTGGCTTAGAATGGCGGAAAAATTTCTAGGATTTCCGGAAGTTGTTTAGAAAGTCCGGTTCTGACCCATAACTGTCTAAAACATCCTATACAGTGCCAAATGCTCTAATTTATACCCAATTTATATAAAATATATAGTTTTAGTATTTTAATTATAAAACCTTTATTTTTATTAGAAATTAACCAAAATGGGATAACAATGTTGAGAAAAAGGCCAAAATTGAAAAAATGGATTTCTAATCTCACATTTTTGGGCTTAAAATAATTTTTTTTTTAAAATTTGGTTTTGGGTAGGGCCCATCACCAAGCCCCCCCCCCCCCCTTGTACCACATACAAATATTGTTTTATTTTACTTTTCCCTCATTTGCAACTCTCAAAATTCAAAAACTTCTCTCTCTCTCTCTCTAGAAACTAAGGGACACTATTCTCTTTCCTTTTCTCTCTAAAAACTCAGCCACATTTCATCATCAATATCATCTTTTGAACAAGATTTTTGAAGAATCATTGAACCACAAACATCACTCAAGTAAGTAACAACACTATCTTCATCGTTTTCTTGCAATTTTTGGGTGAAAAACCCACTTTTCTAATATCCGAAATTTCTGAGTTTGTGGAGAGATTATGCACCATAACATGTAAAACTATTTATACAATGGTGGTAATCTATGATCCACAAAATAAAACTCAAGAAAATAGGTGAAAAACATGATTTTATGTGATTTAGAACGACAATGGTGATTTTTGGTGCTGACAGATTTAATGCATGTGCATAAATCGTCCATTTCTTGCAAATAATATGTTCAAATATCATAAATTTTCTTCTAAAAGTTTATTTAGTGAGTTAGGGTTCTAATCAAAGTGGTTTTACTCAAAAACATTGAGTTTTGACCCCCAAATGTTCATAGCAAGATGAAGGTGCATCTGGAAGTTCAACAGTAGGTAAACCCTACTTTGAACGACCATCACTCTTTGAATATTCATCCAAAACACTTGATTTTTTTTCTGGAATTTAATTTAATGAGTTATCTTTCAAATGCCACTGGTTTCATTCAAAAATATGGTGATTTAGGGTTTCAATTAATCAAAACAAAATGAGTGTGCATTCTGTCCAACTCTGACAGAATTGTGCATGCATGTTCAAATGGCTATATCTCCTCCAAAACTCAATGAAAAAGGATTATTTTTTCTTTGAGAGTCAATTATGTGAATTATATTTTGTTTTTCAAGTGGAATCACATGAAAATATGGAGTTTTGACCCTCTAAACACCTAAAACATTTTAGGTGTGCAAACTGTGAAACCATCAGTAGGTAAACCCTACTTTGCATGTTAATATCTCTTTGAATATTTGTCCATAATGCATAATTCTTCTTCTGGAGTTTTCTTTTATGAGTTAGGGTTCTTATGAATCCAGTTTCATTCAAAAATATGAAGTTTTGAGGCATTAACAAATTTATTAAAGTTAAGTGTGCAATCTGTCAACTAATGACAGAAGTGTGCATGCAACTTTGTGGTGCCATATCTCCGTCATAACTCATTCGAAATGAGTGATTCTTATTTCAAAAGTTTCCTTTATGTGTTATGCTTATAATCCAACTGGAATTTATGAAAAATATTAAGTAGAACTCCTCAAATGATTGTTTTACTAACAATGTGTAATCTGTCATGCTTGCTGTGACACACTGTTTGATATAAATTATTTGAACCCTTTTTATATGTTCAATAAAAGTTTTTTCTCTTCTTTTATTAACTGATTTATGTAATTTGATTCTTCGTCGCCGTAGTAAATAGGAGAGAAAATAGAATTTCTTTCTTCGTCTTTACAAAAAAAAATAGGAGGAAGCTGTGACACCTCGCGAATTAACTTGGGTTACAGGTGTGGTTCTGGGTGTAAAATGCCTAATAATAAACCAAAATCGCCAACACGATTAGTTACAAACGCTTTTTGACAAGCCTTTGCTGCAACAGGTCGTGTGAACCAAAATGGGGCTTGTTGGCCCCCTTCTTAGCTCTTGAATCAATCAAAAAGGACCCCCTAATTCCAATTAGGAATTCGTTGGGCCCCTTAGGAACAGGCCTTCCAATTTATAATTTTGATTTATTTTCCCATTTAATAACCCATAATCAGAGTTTGTGATACTTTATGATAAATATAAAAAGAAACCTTGGTTTATCCCAAGCAAATTACTTCTTTTTAATTTGAATATAAATCCAAATTTACCCGACAAGGAATTTCGCTACCTTAGGACCGTTATAGTTACGGCCGCCGTTCACCGGGGGATGTTAATTAATCAAAGGTCCAACTGATCGCCGCGCCTGTGTTGTAAATATGCAGTTATTGATACAGAACCAATTTCTGCCTATGACATGTCTAGACTAGATCACATTAGCCAAAAATTAGTAAAAAATGCATGAAATTTGGTCACAATGACCTTAACTCAGTAATGCAACACATATAAAAAGATAGGAAATTTTAATTTTTTGGATGTTACATTAAATTGATCATTTTTGGGACTTATAGTTTCTATCAGGAAATGAAATTCTGAAACTATTTGATTTCATGAATTAGGATCACTTAAAAGAATATACATTATATTTTCGGTATAAATTATTTCCTTAAAGAGCATATGTGCATTATGTATAACAGGACAATAGTAGACCAAGTTGGACATATAAGGACTTATAAGCGCACTCATAGTAATCATTAGACATATAAGTGACCGTTTTGGGTATTTCTCTTTGATAGGGAAACGTTAGGCCGACGAGTAGGTGCGGATCGTGCTTTGTTGATTGGAGCTTTTTGCTATAAGGTGAGTATTCACAGCCCCACTTTTTAAGTATTTTATACGTTTTGGGGTGGAAAGCATGATTAAATGAAATATTAGAGCTATTTGCATTACCGAATGTGAAACAATATGAAATTGTTGTTTTTGGGCACTAAGTCATGTACACTAATAGATTGTATTGAGTAAAGTGTTCCATAAAAGTTTGTACAGTACTATTAACTCAAGTGAGGATCCGAGGGTATTTGTGGATAGCGTTATTGGACGGACAATCCCATCTAAAAATCGAAAAGTAGGGGTGTGGATAGCAATCCCACCGGGAAACTATAAGTAGGGGTGCACTATACTTAAAAGGAAGGTTCTGTACATATGAACTTTAGGTCCACCGCTGAGGTAGAACTAAAAATATTTTTGTGGTCGAAGGTTTAGTGGTGGCTCATTACTTACTAATAATTAGGGTACAAAAAAATGCATTGAACGTTTTATGATGTAAAGATTTATTAAGTGCCATAAAAGTATTTTGCTCAATATTCATTTATGCAAAAAATGTCATAATATTTAAAACCTGTGAACTAACCAACTCTTTGTAGTTGACCTTGTTTTATCATGCTTTTCAGGAGTAAGGGAGGTAAACCGAAATGTTTAGTTATGTGGACGCGTCAACATCAATCAAGTTTTTATTTGAAACTGTTTCGTTTAACACTATGTTTACTTTATTTTGTTAAAATTTTGGGATTGTAAAATGTAATTCCGAATTTAATATTTTATGTATTTGAATGGATGATTGGTGTTGTTTATGTCCTATTGCTATGAAATCGTGAGCTATCGCGCCTCGTGTTTCCGCTTTAGCGGGGTGTGACAGACTTGGTATCAGAGCCATTGGTTATAGAGAACACCAGTTTTTCTATAAAACCAAATACTATAACCAAAAGTTTTTGGAAACTATTTTTTTTTCTAAACTAACTTTAATTTTAAAAGCTTATTACTAGTATAATTGGAATAAGTGTCGACTTAGAATATTATAATTAGGCAAAGCCTGATCACCTATGTCTAATTTAATATGTATAACGATGGACATGAAATAATTATATCTAAAATTCTTGCTCAAATGAAAAGCATGGTCAAAGTGTGAGTTTGCATAAGCATTTTCTTTTTGTGAACTGATTATTTACTAAGTACATTTTATAATTTTGTTACTGTCGCAGTTTAAAAATGTCTCACTCTTCCTCACACCCTGATCACTCCCCTGATTAGTCTGGTTACTATACTAGCATTCCTAGGAGAAACTAGGGGTGAGCACGGTGCGGTTCGGTGCGGTTTTTGGCCAAAACCGAACTGAAAACCGAACCGTTCGGTTTTTGGAAAACCAAACCGTTCGGTTTTTCGGTTTTTCGTTTTCGGTTTTTTTTTCGGTTCGGTTTTTTTCGGTTCGGTTCCGTTTTTTTCAGAATGGTTAACACTTTTTCCATCCAATAGCCACCTTCATTTCTTTGTAATATATATATATATATATATATAAGACATGGTTATTAACTTATTACGACAACTTAGATTTCAAGTTTTCAAACACAGAAACAATATTTAATAAACATACCTGAGCATAAGAGAGACAACGATTCGGGGTAGTGGCGATGTGAACACCAGGCGGCGGTGGCGTTGTGGACGCCGAACGACGGTGGCGCTGTGGACGTCGGTCGAACGGCGGTGGCGCTGTGGTGGCCGACTAGGGTAGTGGCGCTGTGGACGTCGGCCGTGATGTGGACTGATGGTGGCACTAGCGTTTCGATGTTCGAAATTAAGTCATAGTACAACTTTGAGAAATCGGCTAAGTAGGCCTCTAAGCTACTCTAGAAATGGTATGAAACACCTAAGGTTGGGAGGTGATGGAAAGCTTGGAGTTGGAGATTGGGTAATCTTGGTGAGTCGACAGATAGTGGTTTATGTTTTTTTTGTTTGGCGTTAGATTTCGAGGACAAAATCTTTTTTTAGGTTAGGAGGATTGTAACACTCAGAATTTTGAGTAAAAGATTATTAGCGTGAGACTGGGTTAGCAGAATATATATATATATATATATCATACACAGATATATATTATTTATATATTTATATATTTATACAATATACATATATATATTTTTATCATATGTTGCAATATAGAGAAGTATATTTATATAAGCTACATGGTACAAAATATTTATGGGGGTGAGTGTTGCATTGTATAATTTTAATGGGAGTTGTCTTGTTGCAAGGTAATTATTTAGGGGCTAGTTATGTTCTTTTAATTGAAAGTTTGGTTAAGAATTGATGGTGGCGTGTGGACTCCTCGTTTTGGTGGAGTGGGTGCCAAATTTATGGAAAACCACATAGAGAACGCAGCTTTAAGTTTGCAGCATGACCGTCGGAAATTACCACCCACTCCCCTCTTTTGTTTCTTAATTTCTTCCTATTTTTCCTCTCTATCACCTAATTCTTCCCTCTTACCTTCTGTATTTCTCTTCTCTCTTTCTCACTTCTTCCTTTAGACCGTCCTCTCTCTAAAACTCTCCCCACTCTTTAAAAGCTTATTACCTATTCTTATACTTCTTTCGTTCTTTCCCTTTTATCACTTAAGATCTGTCACACCCCGCTAAAGTGGAAACACGGGGAGTGATAGTTCAAAATTTCATAGCAATAGAGCGAAAACAACACCAATTGTCCATTCAAATACATAACAAAATAAAACTGAACATTACATCATACAAGTTCAAGTTTTAACAAAATAAAAGAAACAAGGTGTTCAACAAAACGTTTTCAAATTTAAACTTGGTTGATGTTGATGTGCCCCAAACACAAGCATTTTTAGTTACCCTTTCTTACCCCTGAAAAGAATGAATAAAACAAGGTCAACTACAAAGAGTTGGTGAGTTCACAGGTTTTCAATATTATAAACATGTTTTGCATAAATGAATATTGAGCAAAATACTTTTTGGCACTTAGTAAATCTTTACATCTTAAAACGTTGAAGGCATTTTGTACTTTAATTAATAGTAAGTAATGAGTCACCACTAAACCTTTCGACCACAAAACTTTTTTTAAATTCTACCTTAGCGGTGGGACTAAAACCCCACATATGTAGAACCTTTATTTTAAGTACATTGCACCCCTACCTGTAGTTTTTAGGTGGGATTGCTATCCGCACCCCTACTTGTCGGTTTTTAGGTGGGATTGTCCGTCCAATAGCGCTATTCACAAATACCCTCGGCTCCTCACTTGAGTTAATAGTAGTGTACGAACTTTTATGGAACATTTTACTCAATACAAACTATTAGTGTACATGCCTTAGTGCCCATTAACATAAATTTCATAGTGTTTCACATTTGGTAATGCAAATAGCTCAAATATTACATTTAATCATGTTTTTCACCCCAAAACGTATAAAATACTTTTAAAAGTGGGGCTGTGAATACTCACCTTATAGCAAAAGCTTCAAATTTAGATACCCGAGACGCTTGTTTACCGGCCTAGCGCTTTCCTATCAAGGCAAAGTACTCAAATGATTACTATAAGTCCAACGGTTACCAAGAGAATACTTATAAGTCCTTATATGTCCAACTTGAATATCTATAATCCCTGTCACACCCCGCTCAAGCGGAAACACAGGGAGTGATAGTTCAAGATTTCATAGCAATAGAGCGATAACAACACCAATTGTCCAATCAAATACATAACAAAATAAAACTGAACATTACATCATACAACTTCAAGTTTTAACAAAATAAAAGAAATAAGATGTTCTACAAAATGATTTCAAATTTAAACGTGGTTGATGTTGATGCGCCCCAAACACAAACATTTTCACTTACCCTTTCTTACCCCTGAAAAGCATGAATAAAACAAGGTCAACTACAAAGAGTTGGTGAGTTCACAGGTTTTCAATATTATAAACATCTTTTGCGTAAATGAATATTGAGCAAAATAACTTTTATGGCACTTGATAACTTTTCATCTTAAAACATTCAAGGCATTTTTGTACCCTAATTAATAGTAACTAGTGAGCCACCACTAAACCTTCGACCTCAAAAATATTTTCAGTTCTACCTCAGTGGTGGACCTAAAATCCACATGTGTAGAACCTTCTTTTTAGTTCTACCTCAGCGGTGGACCTAAAGTCCACATGTGTAGAACCTTCTTTTTAGTTCTACCTCAACGGTGGACCTAAAGTCCACATGTGTAGAACCTTTCTACCTCTGCGGTGGATCTAAAGTCCACATGTGTAGAACCTTTCTACCTCAGCGGTGGACCTAAAGTCCACATGTGTAGAATCTTCCTTTTAAGTATAGTGCACCCCTATCTGTAGTTTCCAGGTGGGATTGCTATCCACACCCCTACTTGTCGGTTTTTAGGTGGGATTGTCCGTCCAAATAGCGTCATCCACATATACCCTCGGCTCCTCACTTGAGTTAATAGTAGTGTACAAACTTTTATGGAACATTTTACTCAATACAATCTATTAGTGTACATGCCTTAATGCCCAAAAACAACAATTTTCATAATATTTCACATTCGATAATGCAAATAGCTCAAATATTTCATTTAATCATGTTTTTCACCCAAAACGTATAAAATACTTTTAAAATGGGGCTGTGAATACTCACCTTATAGAAAAAGTTCCAATTAACAAAACACGATCCGCACCTACTTGTCGGCCTAACATTTCCCTATCAAAGAGAAATACCCAAACCGGTCACTTATGTGTCTAAAGTTACTTATGAGGGTGAATACGTCTTATGTCTATAGATGTCCATAGTTGTCCAACTCGGTTAACCATTTTCTCCGTCATATATATAATGCACTTATGCCATTTTTATTAGTTCAAACCCTTGATTTTTACCATCTATACATATATTTGTGCCAGCAATGGTCTTTAAATGATTTAAGTTTAAGAACCCAAACTTTCCAGAATTTCATATTCTGGCAGAAACTTTAGGGTATAAAGAGGATCAAAATAAACTACTTTATAGAATGAAAAAATCCCTATTGTTTTTATATGTGGTACCTTACTGAGTTATGGTCATTGTGACCAAATTTCAAGCTTTAAGGAGTTGTAAAAAGAGGTCAAATAATTTATGCAATACAAAGGGTCACAACTGATATGGCAGATTACACCATGTTAGTAAACCACTCAGTTGGATTGGAATCATAACTCATAAAGAAAACTTTTGAGATAAGAATCACTGATTTTGAAGAAGTTATGAAGGAGATATGGCACTACAAAGTTGCATGCACAATTCTGTCATTAGCTGACAGATTGCACACTTAACTTTAATAAATTGTTTAATGCCTCAAAACTTCATATTTTTGAATGAAACTGGATTCATATGAATCCTAACTCATAAAAGAAAGTTTTAGAAGAAGAATCATACATTAAAGACAAATAACAAAGGAGATACTAACACACAAAGTAGAGTTTAGCTGCTGGTGGTTTCACAGATTGCACACCTAAAGTATTTTAGGTGTTTGGAGGGGCAAAACTCCATATTTTTAAGTGATTCCACTTGAAAACGGAGTATAACTCATAAAACTAACTCTCAAAAGAAAAATCATTCTTTTTCATTGAGTTTTGAAAGAGATATGGCCATTTGAACATGCATGCACAAATCTGTCATTGTTTGACAGTTTGCACACTCATTTTGTTTTAATCAGTTGGAACCTCAAATCACCATATTTTTTAATGAAATCAGTGGCATATGAAAGGTAACACATTAAATTAACTTCCAGAAAAAAATCAAGTGATTTGGAAGAATATTCAAAGAGTTATGGTTGTTCAAAATAGGGTTTACCTACTGTTGAACTTCTAGATGCACATGCATCTTATTATGAGTATTTGGGGGGTCAATCTCAATGTTTTTGAGTGAGACCACTTGGATTAGAACCCAACTCACTAAATAAACTTGTAGAAAGAAGATTCATGATTTTTGAACATCTTAATTGCAAGAAATGGACGATTTTTGCACATGCAATAAATCTGTCAGCACCAAAAATCTCCATTGTTGTTCAAAAACACATAAAATCATGATTTTTGCCCATTTTCTTGAGTTTTATTATTTGGGTCATAGATTACCACCATTATATGAACATTTTTACATGTTTTGGTGTGTAATCTCTCCATAAACTCAGAAAAATTCGGAGTTTAGAAGATTTAGGTTAAAAATGCAAGAAAAGTGAGGTTTTCACCCATAAATTTGTAAGAAAATGAAGAAGATGAAGTTTTGTACTTACTTGGATGATTGTGTGGTGAATATCTTCAATGTTCTTGCACTAAGATGAGTTTTTGATGAAGGAAATGGTTGGAGTTTTTGGAGAGAAAGAGAGGAAGAAGAGAGAAGTGATTATGGCTCTTTAGTTCTAGAGAGAGAGAAAGGGTTTGAATTTGAGAGTAAAAATGAAGATTTTGAAAACAAATTGTTTATATATGGGGGGAGAATGGGTGGGGGCCGGCCATGGGGGCCCACTCTTCTCAAAATTTATATTTTTTTTTAAAACAAAACAAACCCAAGCCCAATTAAGAATAAAATGTCATTTTTCTCAATTTTTGGCCTTTTTCCTTAAAATGTAGGCCCTAAAATGGTTAATTTCTAACAAAATAAAAAGTTTCATAAATAAAATACTAAAACTATATATTTTATATAAATTGGGTATAAATGAGAGCATTTGGCACTGTATTGGACGTTTCGTACAGTTACGGGTCTGAAAGCTCGAATTTTGACGGTTGTCACAGTCCCGTTATACATAATACACATATGCTCTTTAATATGATAATTTATACCGAAAAGTAATGTTATGATCCTTCAAGTGATCAAATTTCATGGATTCAAACAATTCCAGAATTTCACTTTTGGACAGAAACTATAAGTGCTAGAAATGATCCAATTACTGTGATATCTAAAATGACAAAATCTACCATTTTTTATATGTGATACATTATTGTATTAAGTTCATTTTGACCAAATTTCATGCATTTTGGACATATAGAAAGGGTTCAAGGAATTTATACAAAACAGTGTGTCACAGCAAGTATAACATATTACATCCTGTTAGTAAAACCATCATTGAAGGAGTCCTACTAAGTATTTTTCAGAACTTCCAGTTGGATTATAAGCATAACACATAAAGGAAACTTTTAAGATAAGAATCACTCATTTTGAATGAGTTATGAGGAAGATATGGTACCACAAAGTTGCATGCACACATCTGTCATTAGTTGACATATTGCACTTTTAACTTTAATAAATTGGTTAATGCCTCAGAAGTTCATATTTTTGAATGAAACTAGATTCATATGAACCCTAACTCCTAAAAGAAAACTCCAGAAGAAGAATTATGCATTATGGACAAATAATCAAAGAGATATTAACATACAAAGTAGGGTTTACCTAATGGTTGTTTCACAGTTTGCACACCTAAAATGTTTTAGGTGTTTGGAGGGTCAAAACTACATACTTTCATGTGATTCCACATGCAAACAGAAGATAACTCATGAAACTAACTCTCAAAAGAAAAATCATCATTTTTCATTGAGTTTTGAAAATGAAACTGCGTTAAGTTCATTGTGACCAAATTTCACGCATTTTGGACATATAGAAAGGGTTCAAATAATTTATACAAAACAGTGTGTCACAGCAAGTATAACATATTACACCCTGTTAGTAAAACAATCATTGAAGGAGTTCTACCAAGTATTTTTCAGAACTTCCAGTTGGATTATAAGCATAACGCATAAAGGAAACTTTTTGTTGGTTCCAGATTCTCTTCTTCACAGATTTATCGATTAAATTATAAACAGAGTATAAGCGGAAGCAATTTATATCGATTAATCAACAGTAATAAGATTCGATCAAAGATTGAAGAACAGATTAACAATGTATTATAACCTGAATGGAGATTACAGATACATGGAATGACACACAGTAAGTTCTTCAATATTACGATTTCAATCGACAACTTTTACAATTGAGAAAAGATCTATTTATACAAATAGAATAAAGTAAAAGTCAACATCTTAACCTATTACAAACTGACACGTGTGAGAGATGGGAGCGTGTAACAAACTAGTCGGTTGCAAAAGGTAGATATCCTTGATGTATGTGCCACGTCATAGTCTTCATCTTGTGGTTCATATTTTCAAAAGTGTAACAATCTCCCCCTAAGTATGAAACCAGAAGAATGAAGTCTGTTCAGAAAGGAGCGACCTCAGATACAATCTTTCCAATCTTATTAATGATCTCTCTGATTGATAATAAAGTTGAGAGCCTTTTGATCATCTTCTCGATAACCTCTGGATTGTGATTGTTAACATCAACAGAGATGAAGCTTTTTGCAACGTAAACGACATCTGATGAGTACTTGTGTGCTTCTTTGATTCTGAAGAAGCTCTTTCTGTCTGGCCTTCTGAAGATCACCCCTTCCTCTGGGTCTATTAGCACTTTGTCGATTCTCATGTTGTTGATGCCTTCTAGATCTTCATTGTGTGCAGAGATAGCCAGGTTATCAACATTGTAATTGATTCCTATTTGAAAATCTACCTGTCTCTTGTACCGGATGTAGGACTTCATGCATTGAATAATTCGAGAATAAGCAATTTGATCTTGATCATCAATTCTTCTATTCATTTGAGCCTTCATGAAATTCTCCAGAAAAATAAGATCAGAGGGAAAGATGGACAATAGATCATTATCACAGAAGTAATAAGTCTTATTGTCTTCTCTGATAACCTCATAGATTGTGTACCATATTTCTGTATCCTCAAATGGTGAATGCTTTATTGCAGAGATTCGTTTGATAGGTACAGAGGAATGAACGTCCTTTCTCGCTTGTCTGTGTGCCATGAATTTGTCCTTAATAGTATCACTTACATTGTAGGCGTTTGAGAAGTTGGGCAACATGAGATAGATCTTCTGATCTATAGGAGCATACATGTACCTTTTTGTGATTTCCAGAATTGGTAGATCAATTCTTCCAAGTCTCTGCATTTTTTGTCTATTCTCTGCTGCTCTACTTGATGATCCTTCAGCATTTACTCTTGCAGCTGCAACTCTTTCTTTTTCCATCTCTGCTTGAGCTTTTGATGGTTCTGCAGATGCTCTTTCTGCTTCAGCTTTTGCTCTGATTTCTGCTTCAATTTGAGAAGTAGAGGCTTTTTCTCGTCAGCTTTTGCTCTTATTTCAGCCTCAATTCGTTCTTCTTCTCATTGTTTGTTCAAGGCTTCAACTTTAGCCTTTGATGCTTCAGCTCTGGCTTTGGCTTCCTATTCTTTGGCTATTTCAGCTTGAGTTGAGGAGGAATATGGTGTTTGTCTTGTGTTGCCTACAACCTCAAGAATGAATTTAGCTATTTCAGGATCTTTTGGAAGAGGCCCAGAGTGAGTGGCTAATGGAGTTGGAGTCAGAGGGGTTTGTGTATGAGAAGTTTGAGCCAGAGTTTGCTGCTTGGAGGATGATTGGTGTTTGGCTGAAGTAGATGGAGATGGCATTGGATTTGGATTTGAGCTTTCAGTGTTGGTTGTAGGTTTTACTTTCTTTGATTCTGGTGCTTTCTCCCCTTCTGAGAATCAGGGTCCTGATCCTCAGATCTTTTGGGCTTCAGTTCTGCTTTTCTACAAGCACGCTCCTCCTTGGCCTTTTTCTTTTCATTAAAAGAATTAGAAAGAGAACTTACCAGACCTGTAAGCTGAGACAGAGAGGTTTCCATAGATGATAACTTTAAATCCACATTAGAAGTGCAGGCAGTTGTTTTGGAAACATATTTGGAGGAGAGAGAGTTAATGCGTTCAAGCATGGCCTTCTGGAAGACAGCCATATCAGATTTCTTGACCAGAGAAGATTCGGAAGTGTCTACAGAGGGATGAATAGCCTTGATAATTTTGTGAAGAGCGGCTACTAAGGAACTGTATTCATCAACAGAGATTGTGACTTCTGGAGTTGGAATTGCCTCGGGAATGCAGAGAATGGCCTCAGAAATAGCCTGGATTCCATTATGCAGAAAAGAATAATGATCAGAAGCTTGGCTCTGATGTGTTGCAGCAGTTGTAGAAATGAGGTCTTTTAGGGTTTCCAAAGCTTGAGCTTGCTGTTTTTGTTCATCTTGAATAGCCAGAAGCATGGTATTGTGAGAGTCTAGAGAGAGTTTTAGATCCTCCACAGATCTCTGAATTTTATCACCAAATATCTGCAACGCTGCATTGGTGACATATTCAGAATGGGTAACCGGTGCATTTCCAACACATGGAGCCCCTTTACTCTCGCGTGCAAAGAGGCCCTCATTCACACCTGCTTTAACGTTAAGTGTGGAGGGACTTCCAACCTGTCGTTGAGGACTGTTATTAACAGGCACCTCTTCGGTTGTTCTGATTGTCTCAACAGAATCCTCATCATCAGAGGATGAGGTGTTGAAGACAATGTGCTTACCTTGATGGAGTGTAAACACTCCGGTAAGTGGTGCAACCTGTGGCTGTAACCCCTCTGATGGGATTTCATGAGCCTCTACTCTATCAGAAGATATGGACTTATCTTCTGAGACGCCTAAATCTTTGTTGGTCACAGAGACATCAACATTGTGTGGGGAAGGTGTCGAGTTCTGGGGCAAATGAACTCTTATATTTTCATCATCATTCTGTTGAGAGAATGATGAAGAGGTTTCCCCGGTTGTGCTTGATTTAGAGGATGAAGAAGTATCCTCTGATCGGATGGTTTCTGGGTGGTTTGGACTGGGTTGTCCTTGGTCAATGAAAGTAGATGGGTTGACATCTACTTCAGATAATGAAGTTACCCTTTGGGATGTAGGTGAGATTCGCTCAAGTGTGTCACGATGGACATCTTCAGTACCTTTTTTTAACAAGAGGTCAGCATAGGTAGAACCACTCGGATGTTCACTCAAATTATTTTCAGCCTCATTCTCACTTGACCCCTCACTTTCTAGAACTGGCTCTAAGTGCTCTGTGGTAGAAATTCTCTGTTCTGAGAAATTCATAGAGCTCCTATAGGATTGTAGATAAGAAGAGCTAGATGGAATTAGGTTTAGCATGTACCTTGAAAGCTCTCTGGGAGAAGGATAGCTGTTGCGGTCGATGGTCGGACGATGAGGGCTCATTGATGCAATTTTGCAAAATGGTTGAACGAGTGGAGCCTTGAGTGCACCAATTGCAGGATAGGTAACCAGAGATAGAAATCTTGGAAACATCAGGGTTGGAAGAGTTTTTCCTAGGTTTTGATGGGTTACTTTGGTGTGTACAGCAACTTTAATCTCTTGAAAAATAAGGCTTGCGTAGTCCAAGGGGCGATTAAAAAACATGCCATACATTATAGTCAAAATGTTCCTGCTTGCTTGATCGAGAGACCCAATTTTACAAGTGAGACTCTTGTTCAGGATAGAAACTAGGAGATTCCACATTGGGGGTAACTGTTTTCTCTTGAATTCAGAAAGTTTGCTTATGGGTTCATTGTAACCAAGAAAGAGGATGAAAGATAACAATGCTTCAGTAGAAGGGTTCGATTCTAGGGCTGGATTTGGCACTAATTCACCATCAAGTAGTACCTGTGAAGAGGGTAAATGAAAATACCTGGCTAATTTCTTCTTTGTAATGGGTATTTCCACAGCAGTATCAGGTTGATCAGGGTGACTGAAATTTCCAAGCAGAGTCTCATCATCTTGAATATACATCGATTGCCACACTTCCTGAACGTAAATTTCAGGAACATTTGGGTTTGTCAGAGTTAGGGCTCGATTAAGTACATGCTGTTGAAGAAATTCAACCATAATTCTGAATTCGGACTGGTAGGTATTTGGATCAAGAAGAACCTGCACATTGTTTGCTTTCAATGGCAGTTTGACGAACGGAGCACTATCGGCAGTAGAATCAACCAGACGTCCTTCGTCATCGTTGAGAGCTGGATTTGCATGGTGGGAAGCCATTGATGAAAGTTGGAGAGAATTGCAAGCAAGTTCCTAAGAGTGAGAGCAGTAACAGTGGAGAGGAAGAAGATGGGTATCTGAAATTTGGGGCTTTTATATGAGACCAACTTGGAATTGGAAGGGATTTGTGTATTGGGAGTAGAAGAAAACAGTTCAGAAAAGATGATGTAAGCACGCAGGTGTGGATACATGCAGTCACACAATGAATGACACGTGGAAAGTAGGAGTGATGAGTAAGACACGATTTTTGAAACGAAAACTGAGAGGTTAGTGACCTAAAATCGGTTGATTATCCCAAAGGTAAATAAAAAGAAAATATAAAGCAAATTGTTGAGTAATTAAAGAAAATTAATTAAAGAACAAATGAAATATATAAATCTGTTTATTTAAAATTAAAATCAGTCATCTGGGAAAAAAATTTGATCCAAATGAAAGTTTGAATTTTTCATGAAGAAAAATAATAAGAAAAATTTAAAATTGAAAATATAAATTTTAAATAACCTTGACGGCAAGAGTTAAAAAAATGTAGATATTCAATAAAATTTTTGGAATATTTTGATTCATAATTTTTTTTTGAAAAACATGTCAATTATGAATCATCATCTAGTATAAGTTTGAAATGAATCATAGGCATTCTGAGAGACCTTGACGGCAAGAGAAACACAGAATAAGAAGATTCAGAAGAAACTTAGGTGGATGAAAAAATTCATAAGACAGCTAACATAGTGTTAGTCTTTGAACAGTTTAAGAAACTCCCCTCTAAAAGATATAATTTCCTTTGCATAATATGCTCCCCCTTGATTTATAAGTTCCCCCTTGAATAATAATCTCCCCCTTGAATGATAATCTCCCCCTTGAATAAGAAGCTCCCCCTTGGATGATAGGTTCCCTCTTTGCTTCTGGGATTGGCGCCTTTCTGATAAAACTTGGATGGAAAGGAATAAAGTGCAACAAAATAACCTAAACCAGAAGCGATCAGAGGTCTCTGAATGCTTCTGGATGAAGTTCAGAAGACGATCAGGGATCTCTGATGTCACACCCCGCTAAAGCGGAAACACGAGACGTGATAACGCAAGATTTCATAACAATAGGATAAAAACAACACCAACCATCCATTCAAATACATAACAGTCTAAGTTTAAAATTTTACATCGCATCAACTAAAAGTTCTAACAAAATAAAGTAAACCAAGTGTTTCAACTAAACAGTTTCAAATAAACAAGATGATTGATGTCGATGCGCCCACATAATGGAAAGATTCGGTTAATCTTTTCTTACCCCTGAAAAGCATGATAAAAACAAGGTCAACTACAAAGAGTTGGTGAGTTCACAGGTTTTCAATATTTCAAACATCCATTTGTGTAATTGAATATGAGCAAAATAAATCTTTGGCACTTATTAATATCTTAAAACGTCAAGGCATTACGTACTCTAATTTTTAGTATATAAAGAGAACCCACTAAACCTTTCGACCACAAAATAAAATTTATTGTTAATTCTACCTTAGCGGTGGGACTAATATCCCACATATGTAGAACCTTCGTTCTCCCTTTTTTAAGTACAGTGCACCCCTACTTGTAGTTTTTAGGTGGGATTGTCCGTCCAAATAGCGCTATCCACAAATACCCTCGGCTCCTCACTTGAGTTAATAGTAGTGTACAAACTTTTATGTTACATTTTACTCAATATAACTATTAGTGTACATGCCTTAGTGCCCACAACATCAAATTTAACAAAATTTCATAATCATAATGAAAATAGCTCATATAACATATTCAATCATGCTTTTCACCCCAAATCGTAGAAAATACTTTGAAAGAGGGGCTGTGAATACTCACCTTATAGCAAAGCTCCGCGACACAAATAACCACAATCCGATCCCCACACGACGACCTAACGCTTCCCTATCAAAGAGTAATACTCAAAACCGTCACTTATAGGTCTAATACTAATTATAGAGGTGAATAAATCTTAAGCCCATATGTGTCTATATATGTCCAATTATACAAAATGCCCATATGCTCGTTAATATCGTAATTTATACCGAAAGTAATCTTATTATCCATCACATGATCAACATTTATAAAAATCAATTAAGTCCAGAATTTCTCTCCTGGACAGAAACTAATTGTCCTAAAAATGATCAGTTTTCAAGGGCTTCCAATATGACTTAGTTTCCTATCTTTTTATTAAAAATAAAGTACTGAGTTATGGTCACTGTGCCCAAATTTCATGACTTTTGGACATGTAAAAGTGGTTCAAATAATTCATGCAAAACATTATGTCACAACCGGTAAAACAGATTACACCATGTTAGTAAATCACTCATTTAAGGAGTTCTACTAAGTGTTTTCTAGAATTTCCAGTTGGATTGGAAAGATAACTCATAGAGGAAACTTTTGAGATAAGAATCACTGATTTTGAAGAAGTTATGAAGGAGATATGGAACTACAAAGTTGCATGCACAATTCATATTTTTGTATGAAACTGGATTCATATGAATCCTAACTCATAAAATAAAGTTTTAGAAGAAGAATCATGCATTAAAGACAAATAACAAAGGAGATACTAACACACAAAGTAGAGTTTAGCTGCTGGTGGTTTCACAGATTGCACACCTAAAGTATTTTAGGTGTTTGCAGGGTCACAACTCCATATTTTTAGGTGATTCCACTTGCAAACTGAACATAACTCATAAAACTAACTCTCAAAAGAAAAATCATTCTTTTTCATTGAGTTTTGGAAGAAATATGGTCATTTGAACATGCATGCACAAATCTGCCATTGGTTGACAGCTTGCACACTCATTTTGTTTCAATTAGTTGGGACCTAAAATCACCATATTTTTGAATGAAATTAGTGGAATATGAAAGGTAACACATTAAATTAACTTCCAGAAGAAGAATCAAGTGATTTGGAAGAATATTCAAAGAGTTATGGTCGTTCAAAGTAGGGTTTACCTACTATTGAACTTCCGGATGCACATGCATCTTGTTATGAGCATTTGGGGGGTCAAAACTCAATGTTTTTGAGTGAGACCACTTGGATTAGAACCCCAAATCACTAAATAAACTTGTAGAAAGAAGATTCATGATATTTGAACATAACAATTGTAAGAAATTGACGATTTACACACATGCATGAATCTGCCAGAACCAAAATCACCATTTTTGTTCAAGAACACCTAAAATCATGATTTTTCCTCTATTTTCTTGAGTTTTATTTGTGTAGATCATAGATTATCACCATTTTATAAAAATTTTACATCTTTTGGTGTTAAATCTCTCCACAAACTCAGAATTTTTGGATATTATAAGAAAGTAACTTAGAAATGCAAGAAAAGTGGGTTTTTCACCCAAAATTTGCAAGAAAATGAAGAACATGAAGTTTTGTACTTACTTGGATGATTGTGTGTTGAATATCTTCAATGTTCTTGCACTAAGATGAGTTTTTGATAAAAGAAATGGCTGGAGTTTTTGGAGAGAAAGAGAGGAAGAAGAGAGAAGTGTTTATGGCTCTTTAGTTCTAGAGAGAGAGCGAAAGAGATTTGAATTTTGAATGATGCAAATGAGGGGAAATACAAAAAAAATAAGTTTTATATGTGGATTAGAGGGGGGGGGGGCGGCCATGGTGATGGGCCCCACCCAATACCCAAATTTTTTCCTTTAAAACTCTATTTTAAGCCCAAAAATGTGAGATTTGAAGTCCAATTTCTCAATTTTGGCCTTTTTCTCAACATTGTTAGCCCATTTTGGTTAGTTTCTAATAAAAATACTAAAACTATATATTTTATATAAATTGGGTATAAATTAGAGCATTTGGCACTGTATTGGACATTTCAGACAGTTACGGGTCGGAACCGGACATTTTAAGCGACAACCGGAAATGCTAGGGATTTTTCGGCCATTCTAAACCAACTAACTCCTATTCTTATAATTAAACTATATAAACACTAATAAACTTAATAGAAGCTAACCTGAAAGCTCGAATTTTGACAGTTGTCACAGCCTTCCCCCGTTAAAGAAATTTCGTCCCGAAATTTAAGAAGTGGCTTTCTCCGGGGTGTTCGTGAATAAGCTGGATATACTTTTGCTTCATCAAATCTTCACGTTCCCAGGTATACTCTAGACCATGTTTTGCATTGCAACGGACTTTAATAATAGGGATTTTACTGCGCCTTAACCGTTTAACTTCTCGGTCCAAAACCTCAACTGGTTCTTCAACGAAGTTTAACCGATCGTTAATCTGAACGTCGTCCATGGGTAACATCAACGTTTCCTCTGCTAGGCATTTCTTTAGATTTGACACATGAAATGTATCGTGGATGGCGCTTAGATTCGGTGGTAACTTCAACTTGTACACCACGGGTCCGATTCTTTCATGTATTTCGAATGGACCAATGTATCTTGGACCCAGCTTGCCTCTCTTCCTGAAGCGTACCAGTCCCTTTCCATGGGGACACTTTTAATAGCACTTTATCTCCCACTTGAAACTCCAACGGCTTTCTCCGATTATCCGCATAACTCTTCTGACGATCTCTTGCTGTCTTGAGTCTTTCTTTGATTATCGAGATCTTATCAGTGGTTTCCTGAATAATATCGGGCGTTGTCAACTGACTATCTCCGATTTCTACCCAGCTAGGCGGTGATCTGCACTTACGTCCGTATAGAGCTTCGTATGGTGCACATTGTATGCTGGTATGATAGCTGTTGTTATAGGAGAATTCCACAAGTGACAGGTGGGTATCCCAACTTCCACTGAAATCTATTGCGCAAGCCCGTAACATATCCTCTAGCGTTTGAATAGTTCTTTCCGATTGTCCATCCGTTTGAGGATGATAGGCAGTGCTATAATCCAAACGTGTACCCAATGCCTTTTGAAGTGATTGCCAAAAACGCTATGTAAATCATGTATCTCTGTCCGAAATAATGGAAATAGGCACACCATGACGTGTAACTATTTCATTAATATAGATTTACGCACGCCTTTCCATACTGAAATCTTCGCGAATGGGGATGAAATGAGCCGATTTGGTAAGTCGGTCTACTATAACCCATATAGTATCGTGCCTCTTTCCAGTTCTGGGTAATTTAGTTACGAAATCCATTGTTATTTGCTCCCATTTCCACTGTGGTATTTCAGGTTGTTGGAGTAAACCAGATGGTTTCTGATGTTCAGCCTTTACCTTAGCACAAGTCAGGCACTTGCTTACAAACAAAGCTATATCTTTCTTCATTCCTGGCCACCAATAATACTATTTCAAATCCTTATACATTTTATCTGCTCCTGGATGAATTGAATCTCTAGATCGATGGGCTTCGTCCAAAATGATTGATCGTAGATCACCAACTTCCGGTACCCATACCTTATTCTTAAAGTAATGTACCCCGTCTATCTGCATTTCAAATTCCTTCTCTAGGTGCTGCAAGGTTTCATTCTTCAAATTCTCTTCTTTCAAAGCCTCTCCTTGTGCTTCCCGTATTTGAGTTTTTAAACTCGTCTGGACCATCATTCCCATAGCACGTGCTCTTGTTGGTTTTACTCTTTTCTTTCGGCTTAACGCGTCGGCTACCACATTAGCTTTGCCTGTATGGTACTTTATTTCGCAGTCGTAGTCACTAAGTAGTTCAACCCATCTTCTTTACCTCATGTTTAACATTTTCTGATCAAGAATATGTTGAAGGCTCTTGTGATCTGTGTATACAGTACACTTAGTACCGTACAGATAATGTCTCCAGATCTTGAGTGCGAACACCACCGCTCCTAGCTCCAAATCATGAGTAGTATAATTCTTCTCGTGAATCTTCAGTTGTCTTGATGCGTATGCAATAACCTTGTCTTTTTGCATTAACACGCAGCCCATTCCCTGATGGGAAGCATCACAGTAGACTACGAAGTTATCTACTCCTTCGGGTAGAGCTAGAATCGGTGCGTTGCATAACTTGTGTTTGAGTGTCTGGAAGGCTTATTCTTGTTTCTCTCCCCAAATAAACATTTTATCTTTTTGTGTTAGAGTTGTTAGTGGTTTCGCGATCTTAGAGAAATTCTCGATAAATCGCCGGTAATAACCTGCCAATCCCAGAAATTGGCGGATTTCTGTTGGTGTCTTTGGGGCTTCCCATTTCTTAATGGCTTCAATCTTAGCTGGACCAACTTGAATTCCTTTTTCATTCACCACGTGGCCAAGAAAGTGTACCTCACGAATCCATAATTCACATTTAGAGAATTTCGTGTACAACCTTTCGTTTCTAAGCAATTCCAATATCAACTTCAAATGTTGCTCATGCTCCTTTTTGTCTCGAGAATAAATGAGTATATCATCTATAAACACAATCACAAACTTGTCGAGATACGGTCGACATACTCTATTCATCAAATCCATGAAAACTGCTGGTGCGTTTGTTAGACCAAATGGCATGACTAGGAACTCGTAGTGACCGTATCGAGTCCTAAAGGCCGTCTTGGGGATATCTTCTTCTCGCACTCTCATTTGATGATATCCAGATCTAAGATCGATTTTCGAGAAGTACGTTGCACCTTGAAGTTGGTCAAACAGATCATCAATCAGGGGAAGGGGGTATCGGTTCTTAATTGTCAACTTGTTGAGTTCCCTATAATCGATACACATTCGAAAAGATCCATCTTTCTTCTTAACAAATAAAATTGGGGATCCCCAAGGTGAAGAGCTAGGTCTGATAAATCCTTTGTCGAGTAATTCCTGAAGTTGTTCCAACAACTCTTGCATCTCTGATGGTGCTAATCGATATGGTGCTTTCGCGACTGGCACGGCTCCGGGAATTAATTCTATGTGAAACTCCACTTGTCTTGGTGGGGGTACTCCAGGCAATTCGTCCGGGAATACCTCAGGAAAATTTCAAACTATAGGAATATCTTGAATGCGTTTTTCTTCAGCCTTCTTATCCTTGATGTGAGCTAGAAAAGCAATGCAATCCTTTCTAAAATACTTTCGCATCTTCATACATGTCACTACTTTAATACCCGCCCTTGGTTTCTCTCCGTGTACTTCGAGTTTTCCCCCTTCGGGTAACAGAATTCGTACGATCTTTTCGGAGCAACAGATTTCGACTCGGTTTTTGGATAACTAGTCCATGCCCACAACCACGTCAAAACTTCCTAGTTTAATCGGGATTAAATCTATACATAAATCCCTACTAGCCAAATTTATAGTGCAGTTCATTATTACATCATTGACCCTACACTCTTGACCGTTGGCATATTCAATTACGTATGATTCTTTCAACTTTCGAGGCCTTAGATTTATCTTTGGTCTAAAATCTAATGACACAAAACTCCTATCTGCTCCAGAATCGAATAGTATAGATGCATCATGATTATTCAGGAGAAACGTACCTGTAACGACATCTGGATTCTGTCTTGCTTCCTCAGCTCCAATTTCAAACACTCGGCCTCTTGCTGGACCTCCTTGATTTCCTTGGTTGGCCGGTCGTGCTTGATTAGTGTTCGGTCTTTGATTCCATCGTGGACATGCATTCTGAAAGTGATCCGGGCTTCCACACTCAAAACATGCCCGCCTTCCAGTGCTCCTGCAATCTTTGGCATAGTGACCTCCTTTGTTGCATTTTTGACAGATAATACATCGTCCGGTATGCTGTCTATTGCACTTGTCACATTTGGGATAAGGTCTTTTCTCTTTCTCCGCAAGTTGAGCTTGAATTCCGTAGTTACCTGAAGTTCTTTGTTCCTTACTTGTCCTTTTTCCAAACTGCTTTCTTATTGGTTCATTCATCTTTCTTTTCCCTTGTGCCTTATCCCTTACAAACAATCCCGAGCGAGTAGCATTGTTTGTGAGTCTGGTTGCCGAACTTACTGCTTCTTGTAGAGTTTTTGGGTTTGCTGAGGTAACATCCCCGCGTATCTCCGGAGATAATCCCCAAATATACCTATCAACGCGGTTCTCTTCAGGCGTTACCAGACGCGGTACCGTTTTTACCAATTCATGAAATCGGGCTGTGTAGGAGTCGATATCATTCCCTTTCATCTCGTGATTCCACAACTCTGCTTCCAGTTTCTGAATCTCGCTCCTAGGGCAGTATTCTTCCTTCAACATTCTTTTGAAATCTTCCCATATAAGACTGTTGGCGGCTTCCCGACCTCGGGTTTGTACTTGGGTGTTCCACCAAGTTAATGCTCGCCCTTGTAATAGACAGGCAGCAAACTCCACCTTCTTTCCCTCAGCACACTTGCTAATGTGGAGGACAGACTCCATGCTTTCCAACCAGGTCAATAAACCGACGGCTCCTTCAGTTCCGAAAAATTCTTTAGGATTACAACTCCTAAAGGATTTATACGTACATTCCCTATCTCCAGAACCCTGATTGTTATTTTGATTAGCGTTTAAACCAGCTGCTACTTGGCTCACAATACCTGGTAGTGCTGCCATGAGCTGTTCAGATACTAGTCGTGCAACATCGGAATTTACTCTTCTCGGAGGCATTGTTCTAAAAAAAACACAATTTTAAATTGAGTTTCGATCAGATTTCTATTACTAATTCCGATCTAATTCTACTTACTAAGCTCAAGCTTATAATGTAATGTACGTCTAATATCAATCAACTAGACATAAAATCAAGAAATATACAATGAAACATGGATATCTTTCATAAGCATAACACATAACATTCATCACAAGTTTCAAAATACAAATCCCAAAAGATAGCAAATTGTTTACAACTTAAAATAAACAAGACTGAAATAAAAGTGTTTTTAATCCAAAAGCTTTGCCTAAACAGGTTTACTAATGTATCACCAACCAAAACAATATTCCTTATAGGATCACCAGAGCTCCTATCACCCACTCTAGGTAAGCGTGCATCCTCCGAACCGCCAACCTAGCCTCAAGGGCAACCTCCATGACTCTATTCGTAAACTCGTCATGTGTGTGCAAGATTGTTATGATGTCGTCTAAGGATTGCCGATAATGGTCCAACATCAGCCGATGAGTATGTACCTCGTTGGCCATACCCGTGACCCAGTAGTTTTCTGCTGCGGTCATTCCTTGTGGTCGGGGCACCGGTACGCCAACTGCGGGTGGAGGAGGAGTCACACTTCGCGACCTAGATCGCGACTGAGATGGTTTTCCCGATGGCACGGAAGGAATCGTGAAACTCACTCTCCGAAGAGGGAGAACGCGCTTGCGGGTAGTCCTTATCGTCCTTGGCCCGCGAGATGTCCTCTCACCGGTAGGTATGGGTACGGGCATGGGAACAGAAGATCGAGCAGAAGAGTCGGCAGAATCCTCTTCATGACTATGCTCGAATGGGTCATAGTCATCATAGTTTGTGTCGGCTCTCCTAACCCTGCTGGTAACATAACCGGATTCATCCGGGGAGTGGTCGGATGTGGACATAGTGCTGAGATAAATAAATAAAAAAAATTATAAATATCAGAAACATTTTACAATAATCATGTGAACTCACATAAAATCATATTTGTCATTTTGAAGTGAAAGATTTCCCGATCGATTCCTATTTTTAGAATAATTTAATGCAAGTCCTTTCTTATTCATACCATATTTAGACATAGGTGATCAGGCTTTGCCTAATTATGATATGTTAGATCGTTGCTTATTCTAATTATACTAGTAGTGAGCTTTTTAAATTTATCTACAAAAATAGTTTTTCAAAAAAAAAATTTGGTTATATTATTTGGTTTCAATAGAAAACCGGTGTTCTCTATAACCTATGGCTCTGATACCAAGTCTGTTACACCCCGCTAAAGCGGAAACACGAGGAGTGATAGCGCAAGATTTCATAACAATAGGATAAAAACAACACCAACCATCCATTCAAATACATTACAGTCTAAGTTTAAAATTTTACATCGCATCAACTAAAAGTTCTAACAAAATAAAGTAAACCAAGTGTTTCAACTAAACAGTTTCAAATAAACAAGATGATTGATGTCGATGCGCCCACATAATGGAAAGATTCGGTTAATCTTTTCTTACCCCTGAAAAGCATGATAAAAACAAGGTCAACTACAAAGAGTTGGTGAGTTCACAGGTTTTCAATATTTCAAACATCCATTTGTGTAAGTGAATATGAGCAAAACAAATCTTTGGCACTTATTAATATCTTAAAACGTCAAGGCATTACGTACTCTAATTTTTAGTATATAAAAAGCCATCACTAAACCTTTCGACCACAAAATAAAATTTATTGTTAATTCTACCTTACTCGGTGGGACTAATATCCCACATATGTAGAACCTTCGTTCTCCCTTTTTTAAGTACAGTGCACCCCTACTTGTAGTTTTTAGGTGGGATTGTTCGTCCAAATTGCGCTATCCACAAATACCCTCGGCTGCTCACTTGAGTTAATAGTAGTGTACAAACTTTTATGTTACATTTTACTCAATATAACTATTAGTGTACATGCCTTAGTGCCCACAACATCAAATTTAACAAAATTTCATAATCATAATGAAAATAGCTCATATAACATATTCAATCATGCTTTTCACCCCAAATCGTAGAAAATACTTTGAAAGAGGGGCTATGAATACTCACCTTATAGCAAAGCTCCGCGACACAAATAAACACAATCCGATCCCCACACGACGACCTAACGCTTCCCTATCAAAGAGTAATACTCAAAACCGTCACTTATAGGTCTAATACTAATTATAGAGGTGAATAAATCTTAAGCCCATATGTGTCTACATATGTCCAATTATACAAAATGCCCATATGCTCGTTAATATCGTAATTTATACCGAAAGTAATCTTATTATCCATCACATGATCAACATTTATAAAAATTAATTAAGTCCAGAATTTCTCTCCTGAACAGAAACTAATTGTCCTAAAAATGATCAGTTTTCAAGGGCTTCCAATATGACTTAGTTTCCTATCTATTTATTAAAAATAAAGTACTGAGTTATGGTCACTGTGCCCAAATTTCATGCCTTTTGGACATGTAAAAGTGGTTCAAATAATTCATGCAAAACATTATTTCACAACCGGTAAAACAGATTACACCATGTTAGTAAATCACTCATTTAAGGAGTTCTACTAAGTGTTTTCTAGAATTTCCAGTTGGATTGGAAAGATAACTCATAGAGGAAACTTTTGAGATAAGAATCACTGATTTTGAAGAAGTTATGAAGGAGATATGGAACTACAAAGTTGCATGCACAATTCTGTCATTAGCTGACAGATTGCACACTTAACTTTAATAAATTGGTTAATGCCTCAAAACTTCATATTTTTGTATGAAACTGGATTCATATGAATCCTAACTCATAAAATAAAGTTTTAGAAGAAGAATCCTGCATTAAAGACAAATAACAAAGGAGATACTAACACACAAAGTAGAGTTTTGCTGCTGGTGCTTTCACAGATTGCACACCTAAAGTATTTTAGGTGTTTGGAGGGTCACAACTCCATATTTTTAAGTGATTCCACTTGCAAACTGAACATAACTCATAAAACTAACTCTCAAAAGAAAAATCATTCTTTTTCATTGAGGTTTGGAAGAAATATGGTCATTTGAACATGCATGCACAAATCTGCCATTGGTTGACAGCTTGCACACTCATTTTGTTTCAATTAGTTGGGACCTAAAATCACCATATTTTTGAATGAAATTAGTGGAATATGAAAGGTAACACATTAAATTAACTTCCAGAAGAAGAATCAAGTGATTTGGAGGAATATTCAAAGAGTTATGGTCGTTCAAAGTAGGGTTTACCTACTGTTGAACTTCCGGATGCACATGCATCTTGTTATGAGCATTTGGGGGGTCAAAACTCAATGTTTTTTAGTGAGACCACTTGGATTAGAACCCCAACTAACTAAATAAACTTGTAGAAAGAATATTCATGATATTTTAACATAAAAATTGTAAGAAATTGACGATTTACACACATGCATGAATCTGCCAGAACCAAAATCACCATTTTTGTTCAAGAACACCTAAAATCATGATTTTTCCTCTATTTTCTTGAGTTTTATTTGTGTAGATCATAGACTATCACCATTTTATAAAAAAATTACATGTTTTGGTGTAAAATCTCTCCACAAACTCAGAATTTTTGGATATTAGAAGAAAGTAACTTAGAAATGCAAGAAAAATGGGTTTTTCACCCAAAATTTGCAAGAAATGAAGAACATGAAGTTTTGTACTTACTTGGATGATTGTGTGTTGAATATCTTCAATGTTCTTGCACTAAGATGAGTTTTTGATGAAAGAAATGGCTGGAGTTTTTGGAGAGAAAGAGAGGAAGAAGAGAGAAGTGTTTATGGCTCTTTAGTTCTAGAGAGAGAGAGAGATTTGAATTTTGAATGATGCAAATGAGGGGAAATACAAAAAAAATAAGTTTTATATGTGGATTAGAGGGGGGGGGGCGGCCATGGTGATAGGCCCCACCCAAAACCCAAAAATTTTCCTTAAAACTCTATTTTAAGCCCAAAAATGTGAGATTTGAAGTCCAATTTCTCAATTTTGGCCTTTTTCTCAACTTTGTTAGCCCATTTTGTTTAGTTTCTAATAAAAATACTAAAACTATATATTTTATATAAATTGGGTATAAATTAGAGCATTTGGCACTGTATTGGACATTTCAGATAGTTACGGGTCGGAACCGGACATTTTAAGCGACTACCGGAAATGCTAGGGATTTTTCGGCCATTCTAAACCAACTAACTCCTATTCTTATAATTAAACTATATAAACACTAATAAACTTAGTAGAAGCTAACCTGAAAGCTCGAATTTTGACAGTTGTCACAGCTGATAATTTCTAAGAGTAAAAATTACATGTTTAGCATTCCAAACTTGCTGATTAAAAAATTAAAACGCTTCTCGTCCAGAGCTTTTGTAAAAATGTCAGCCAGTTGGTAATCAGTAGAAACAAAATACATTTCTATTGTACATTTTTCTACATGATCTTTGATAAAGTGATACCTAACATCAATATGCTTTGTTTTTTAGTGCTGAACTAGGTTTTCTGTAATGGCAATTGCACTTTCAGAATCACAGAGAATGGGAATCTTATCATAGATTAGACCGTAGTCTCTGAGTTGGGTTTTCATCCAAATGACTTGGGAACAACAGCTAGCAGCAGCAACATATTCAGCTTCTGCAGTAGATGTTGAAACACAATTTTGTTTCTTGGAAGTCCAGTTGATAAGACGATTACCAAGAAATTGACAGCTACCAGAGGTGCTTTTTCTGTCCAACTTACAACCTGCATGATCAGAATCTGTGTATGCCATTAAATCAAACCCAGAATTTTTTGATACCAGAGACCCAATGAAGGAGTTCCCTTTAAGTATCTAAAAATTCTTTTGACAGCAGCCAAATGAGATTCTTTAGGATTAGCTTGATAACGAGCACAAAGACAAGTGGCAAACATAATATCAGGCCTACTTGCTGTCAAATATAGAAGAGAACCTATCATACCTCTGTAAGCCGTGATATCTACAGGTTTTCCAGAGGGATCAGGACCTAGTTTCATACTAGGAGAGATAGGTGTTTTCATAGTTGATGAGTTCTGAAAATGAAATTTCTTTAACATGTCCGAGACATATTTTGCTTGATTAATAAAAATACCAGAGGTACTTTGTTTAACCTGAAGTCAAAAAAAGGATGTTAATTCTCCCATCATACTCATTTCAAATTCAGTTTCCATCAACTTAGAAAACAAATCAACTTCTGTTAGACGATTAGAGCCAAAAATTATGTCGTCCACATAAATTTGAACAATAGTTAACATACCTTTGCCTCTTTTGATGAAAAGTGTGGTATCAAATTTGCCTTTCTCATATCCTTTATTGATCAGAAATTTGGATAAACGTTCATACCAGGCTCTGGGTGCTTGCTTTAACCCATACAGTGCTTTGTCAAGAAGAAAAGCATATTCTGGATGTCTTGAATCTTTAAAGCCAGCTGGTTGTTCAACATACACTTCCTCTTTAAGATTTCCATTTAGAAATGCACATTTAACATCCATTTGATAGACCTTAAAGTTCTTGTAAGCAGAAAATGCCAGAAAAAGTCTTATCGCCTCCAGTCTTGCAACAGAAGCAAAGGTTTCATCATAATCAACATGAGCCTTGTTTCTGATCACAATACCGTCCTCATCCTTTTTATTTCTGAAAACCCACTTAGTACCAATGGCAACTTTACCTTTTGGTAATGGTACTAAGTTCCAAACTTTGTTACGCTCAAATTGAAGTAATTCTTCCTGCATTGCTTCTACTCAACTAGGTTCGGCTAAGGCTTCATGAACTTTCTTTGGTTCAATTAAGCTTAGAAAGTTAACATAGAAGGCTTCATTTGCTGTGGCGGATCGTGTTTTGACACCCTCAGAAGGATCACCAATTATGAGATTTGGAGTATGGGATTTAGTCCATTTCGTCATCCTTGTTTGTGATATTGGTTGGGCTTGAACTTCGGTGTCAGAAGATGAGATAACTTCATCCGGAAATATTGATTCTGAATCTCTTGATGCTAAAGTCTCCCCCTCAGATGATGGAACAGAAGAAGCTTCTGAACAATCAGATGTAACAGGAACAGAAGGATCTGAAGAGCTAGGTTCAGAAGAGGGAGGACCGGAGAAAGTTATGCCAGAGGCATGAAGAACTTCAGGTATGCTGAAAGAAGAGGTAGTTCCTACAGGTTCTGGCACTACTTCTTCGCCTAGAAAGTCTTGAAAAAGGGCATCAATCTCGGATTCTCTGGATCCTGAAAGAAAATCAGAAGTAACAGTATTAAGTTTGAGTTCTGAAGAAGAATATTCAGAAGTCAGTTGAGTTTGATCGTCAAAATCAACGTTAATGCTCTCCATTACTGTTTTAGTTCTTAGATTAAAAACACGGAAGGCTCTGGAATTTAAAGAATAGCCTAAGAATTTTGCTTCATCTGATTTTGGATCAAACTTGCCAAGTTTGTCTCTGTCATTTAAGATAAAACACCTGCAGCCAAAAATATGAAAGAATTTGACAGATGGTTTTCGTTTGTTAATAAGCTCATAAGAGGTTTTGAGATGCCTCTTGACAATTATGGAACGATTCTGAGTGAAACAAGCAGTGGCTACAGCTTCAGCCCAGAAGTGAATTGCGACGTTCAACGACACCATTCTGTTGGGGAGTACGTACAGCAGAGAAGTTCTGAGAAATTCCATTGGCAACAAAGTATGCTTCAAGTTTGGCATTCTTGAATTCAGTACCATTATCGCTTCTCAGTTGTTGAATCTTTTGGTGTAAAAGAACTTGGATTCTGGTCATCATATTTTGAAGGACAATAGGAACTTCTGACTTTTGTCGAACAAAAGCAAGCCATGTATACCTGAAAAATTCATCAATAAGTACCAGAATATACTTTTTACCAGAAAGACTCTGAATTGCAATTGGACCACAGAGATCGTCTGTTGGTTCCAGATTCCTTTAAATCGATTGTTAATTGAAAGTATTGAATCAAAGTGAATTGCGGAAGCAGATCAATTAACAATTTAAATCAATAGAACAGTAAACAGAATGAAGAACAAAGCTTATGAAATGAATTACGCACAGTATTCTTCAAAATGTAAATGTATTTATCGACATCTTTTACAAACACAATACAATGCTATTTATACAGATACAAAAACAGAAAGTCAAAATGCTAGCCAATTACAAAGTGCCATGTGTCATAAAGGGAGCGTCTAACAACAATTAGTTATAACAAGAAGTGTGTGTTGACATTTGTAGACATCTCTTCTTTGACTCATACTTTAATATCTAACATTCTCCCCCTAAGTATGAAGTCAAAAAAAACTTTCTTCAGAGAGGATCAACAGCAGCAATGATACTTGAAATATTATTGATAAGCTCTCTGTTCTTCTGAAGTCCATCAAGTCTTTTCTCTATTTTCTTTGCAACTTCTGGATTTGTCGTGTCTAAGCCAGCAAAGCACTTGATGATGTAGACTACCTCAGAAGAGTATTTGTGAGCTTCTTTGATGCGAAAGAAGCTCTTTCCATTTGGTATTTTGAAGATGATTCCCTCTTCGGTTCGGAAGAAGTCTACCCACTCGAATTTGCTTATCCCTTCAAGTTCCTCATTTGGTGCGAGAGATAGCCGGATTATCCATTTTGAAATTTAATCCAATGCGGAAGTCGACACCGCCTTTTGTATCTAATGTATGATTTCATACACGTAATAATTCTAGTGTAGGCAACATGGTCTTGTGGATCTTTGCGTTCGTAAAGCCGAGTCTTCATAAATTCTTCCGGAAAAATGAGATCACTGGATGGATGGACAACGAATCATTATCACATATGTAATAACTCTTGTTGTTTGATGCCGACTATCTCGTAGATTGTGTACCAAATGGGTGTATCTTGAAACTGCTTATGTTTCATGGTCGTTATCTTTGTAATTGGAACGATAGTGAAAACCGTCTTTCGTCTTGTTTATGAGCCATGAAGTTATCTTTAACTTCACCGCCGACATTGTATTGGTTGGCGAAGTTAGGCATCATGAGATAAATCTTCTCGATCCGTTGGAGCATACATGTGCCTTTTCTCAACTTCAAGTGTTGGAAGTTCAATGTTTCCAACAATGTTTCCAACTTTATTTAATTTTTCTTCAAATTCTCCTCTTCGATCTCCTTCGCTTTCCGAGCGGCCTCTCGCTCGACTCTTGCTCTTTCTTGACTTCAAAATTTTGTCTCGTAGTTCTTCTTTAAGTCTAGCCTTCTCTCTTTCCGCATTTTCTTTTTCGGCCCTCTCTATCTCTATTTGTTCTTCAACTATTAGCCTCCGGCGTATTATCTCTTCTTCTCTCTCTTTTTCGGCTACGAACACTTCCTCATCCTCCTCTGCGGCCCTTTTAGCTCTTTCCTTTGCGGCTTTAGCTCGTTCTCGTTCTTCGTGAGCTCGACTACTTGACCCTTTCGGCCGGAGAGCTCGGGATTCTCGCTTTTTCCCATAAGATCCGTAATGAACTTAGCTAGCTGCGGATCTCCGGGTAGAGGACCGTAATGCGTAGCCGGAGGTGTTGGAGTGAGTGGCACTTGTTTTGAAGAAGAGGGTTGCCGTGATGGTGTTGGCGTTGAAGAGTCGGCGGTGGTCGTGTTTGTTTACGGTGGTGTTTGTTTGGCTTGCTTAGGCTCGAACCTTTCTCCCCTTCTCCGAGAATCGGGATCCCGATCCTCGAACGTTTTCTTTCGGTTCCGCGCTTTCGCAAGCCCTTTCTTCCTTGGCTTTCTTCTTGGAATTAAACGCCTCGGCAAGAGAAGAAACCAGCAGGCACAAGTTGAGAGATAGTAGTTTCGAGAGCGACAAGTTTCGGTCGGTTGAAGATGTGGAGGGCTTGGAAGAGTACTTTGAAGCGATGGTCGACATTCGCTCAAGAATAATCTTCTCGGAAAGAGGCGAGGTCGGATTTCTTGACAAGCGTAGACCCGCAGGGATCATCGAAGTAATGATGGTCTTGACAATCTTACGTATATCGGCCACCGGAGAGCCGTAGTCTACGGAGGCACGTAGAGATTACGGAAGTTGAGATATTGCCTCTGCATTTGCTTGAAGACCATTATTCAAGAGCAAAAGTTGTTCAGCAAGATAGGCCTTCTGATCTTCTTGAGAGGTACTCATTTGGCGCTGAAGATCTGCTAAGAGGGAGTTCTGCCTTTCAATTTGAAATTGAAGGCTCAGAAGAAGAGAATGATTAGTTGTGACGGATAATTTTAGATCTTCCACAGATCTCTGAATTTGATCAGCAAATGCCAAGAACGCTGCATTTGTGACAAAATCAGAAGATGTAACCGGTGCATCTCCAACACATGGAGCCCCTTTACCCTCGCGTTCAGAGGGGCCTTCTACACCTGTTTTGACATTGAGTGTAGAAGGACTTCCAACCAGTCCTTGAGGGCTGTTATTCACAGGCTCCTCTTCGGTTGTTCTGACTGTTTCAACAGTATCCTCATCATCAGAGGATGAGGTGTCGAAGACAAGATGCTTACCTTGATGAAGTGTAAACACTCCGGTAAGGGGTGCATTCCTAGGCTGTAACCCCTCTGATGGGAATTCATCAGCATCTATCCTAGGAGAGGATGTGGACGCATCCTCTGTGCGTATTGGTATGTCAGTCACGGAGACATGAACATGTGGTGAAGGAAGTGGCGAGTTCTAGGGCGAATGAACTCTTATATTATCATCATCATCCTTTTGGGAGGATGATGAAGTGGAGGTGCTTTCCCCAGAAGAATTTGATTCAGAAGAAGAAGAAGTATCCTCTGAACGGCTGGTTTCTAGGTGGTTTGAACTGGGCTGTTCTAAGTCAATGAGTGGAGACGTGGTGACGTCAACCTCAGAAGTTGTGGTTGCCCTTTGGGGAATTGGAGAGGAACACTCATATGTGTCTCTGAGGACATCTTCTGTACCTTCATTTAATAGAAGGTCGGCATGGGTAGAAGCACTCGGATGTTCACTCCTAGTTTTTTCAAGCTCATTCTCACCAGACCCCTGACCACCTACACCTGGCTCTAAGTGCTCTGGGGTAGGAATTCTCTGTTCTGAGAAAACCATAGAGCTTCTATAGATTTGGAGATTAGAAGAGCTAGATGGGATTAGGTTTAGCATGTACCTGGATAGTTCTCTGGGTGCAGAGTAGCCGATGCTGTCGATGGTTGATCGATGGGAGCTCATTGATGCAATTTTGCAGAATGGCTGAATCAGGGGAGCTTCGATTGCCCCAATTGCCGGATGAGTGATGAGAGATAGAAATCGTGGGAACATGAGTGCTGGTAGTGGCTTCCCCTGACTTTGATGGAGCACCTTAGTGTGCACAGCTGCTTTGATCTCTTGGAAGATGAGACTTGCATAGTCCAAGGGTCGATTGAAGAACATCCCATACATAATCGTCAGAATGTTTCGGCTAGGTTGATCCAGAGAACCTATTTTGCAGGTTAGGCTCTTGTTGAGTATGGAAACGAGTAGATTCCACATTGGGGGCAACTTCTTCCTTTTGAATTCGGACAGCCTGGTAAGAGGTTCATTGTAACCCAGAAGATTGATGAAGGCTAGGAGGGCTTCTGTGGAAGGGTTTTCTTCTAGGGCAGGATTGGGAATGGTTTGCCCGTCGACTTCGATCACTGATAGGGGAAGATGAAAATATTTGGCGAGTTTTCTTTTGGTGATTGGGATTTGAACAGCAATTTCCACTTGTTCAGGATGGGTTACAGAGCCGGCGAGTGTTTCATCATTTTTGATGATCATTGTTTGCCACAGTTCTTGGACATAGATTTCAGGGATGTTTGGGTTGGTTAGGGTTAGGGCTCGATTCAGCGGGTCCGTTGTAGAAACTCGATCATGATGCGAAATTCCGGTTGATAAGTGTTAGGGTTGAGCGATGCACTGTACATTGTTCGCCTTCAATGGCAGTTTTACAATGGGAGTACTATCAGCAGTGGAATCGATGATTCTGTCTTCATCATTGTTGGAAGGATGGGCACAGTTGGAAGCCATTTTGAAACTTTGAATGCTTGACAGTAGAACACTTTGTCTTTGCAATGAGAATAAACACTGATTTAGGGAATTTTTGCGAGGAAGAAGATGAAGGTTGAAATTGGGGGTTTTATGTGAGAGAGAAACTGTAGAATGGGAAGGGGTTATTCAGTTTGGGGAGAAACAAAA
This sequence comes from Silybum marianum, assembly GCA_036898165.1. Lineage (NCBI taxonomy): Eukaryota > Viridiplantae > Streptophyta > Magnoliopsida > Asterales > Asteraceae > Silybum > Silybum marianum. The sequence continues at coordinate 25,875,370 of CM072533.1, read as the reverse complement.
AACGGTTCATTTGAGCTGAGGTAAGCACGCGGGTATACACATGCAAGGTGTCGATTGGAGACACGTGTACGACGAGACACATGTATGATGATGATTTAGTAGCAGATGCGATTTTTCTTAAAAGCAGAAATAAGCAAAAGTAAAAAAAAAATCTGTTTAATTAATCAATTAATTTTGAATTAATTGAATAAACACAGAATTTAATCTTAATTTTAGTTATTTAAGTTTAAAAATCAGTCAAGTGAGAACAAAAATCACATGAGAGTTTAGTTTCTATAAAAGAATAATAAAGAAGAATTTGCATTAAACATATAGATTTAAACAACCTTGGAGGCAAGAGTTGATTGAATTTATATATTTAATGGAAATTATAAGAATTATCAATTTATAGAAAATTTAGTTGAAAAACATGTCGACTTGATTTATATTTTAAAAAAAAAAATTTGAAATGAATCAAAAGTCTAAGAGACCTTGGCGGCAAGAGAAACTCAGATCAGATAGATTCAAATAAAATTTAAGTAAAATAGTAAATCAGAAGACAGCTAACCAGAGTTAGACTTAGACGAATATCCTCTTCATTGTGAAACTCCCCCGTGAATGGTAAACTCCCCCTTGAATGGTAAACTCCCTCTTGAATGGTAAACTCCCCCTTGAATGGTGAACTCCCTCTTGAATGGTAAACTCCCCCTGTAGTAGCTTCTTTACCTTGTTTCTCAATCTGTACTTTATGATTTATCTTGAAAGAAAAATATTATTAAGAAACAGAAAATCAGAGTAATTCAGAGGCTTCTGAAGTGTTCTGAAGAGTTCAGACAGCGTCAGAGACTTCTGATGACTTCTGAAGTATCGTCAGAATAGTTCAGAGGTTTCTGGATGCTTCTGAAGAAATCATTGTTACATATTAAGCATTCCCAACTTGCTAATTAAGAAGTTAAAACGACTCTCATCAAGAGCTTTTGTGAAAATATCAGCAAGTTGATAATCAGTAGAAACAAAATACATTTCGATTGTACCCTTTTCGACATGATCCTTGATGAAATGATACCTGACATCGATATGCTTTGTTTTGGAATGCTGAACTGGATTTTCTGTAATGGCGATAGCACTTTTAGAATCACAGAGGATGGGAATCTTATCGTATATCAGACCATAATCTCTGAGTTGGGTCTTCATCCAAATAACTTGTGAACAACAACTAGCAGCAGCAACATATTCAGCTTCTGCTGTAGATGTGGATACGCAGTTTTGTTTCTTGGATGTCCAACTTATAAGTCGATTTCCCAGAAGTTGACAGCTACCTGATGTACTTTTTCTGTCAAGCTTACAACCTGCATGATCAGAATCTGTATACGCCATTAAATCAAATCCAGAATTTTTAGGATACCAAAGGCCCAACGATGGTGAACCTTTTAAGTACCTAAAAATTCTTTTTACAGCAGCCAAATGAGACTCTTTAGGATTGGCTTGATAACGAGCACAAAGACAAGTGGCAAACATAATATCAGGTCTACTTGCTGTTAAATATAAAAGAGAACCAATCATTCCTCTGTAGTAGCTGGTAATATCAACAGATTTACCAGAGGAGTCAGGTCCTAATTTCATACCAGGAGAGATGGGTGTTTTCATGGAAGATGAGTTTTGAAGATGAAACTTTTTAAGCATGTCAGAAACATATTTTGCCTGATTTATAAAGATACCGTGAGGTACTTTGTTTAACTTGAAGTCCTAGGAAGAAAGTTAATTCTCCCATCATACTCATTTCAAATTCAGTTTCCATCAACTTAGAAAACAAATCAACTTCTGTTTGATGAGTAGAACCAAATATTATGTCATCCACGTAAATTTGAACTATAGTTAACATACCTTTGCCTCTTTTGATGAACAGAGTTGTATCGATTTTACCTTTTTCATATCCTTTGCTGATCAGAAATTTCGATAGTCGTTTCATACCAGGCTCTTGGGGCTTGCTTTAGACCATACAAAGCTTTGTCAAGAAGATAAACATATTACGGATATTTTGCATCTTTGAAACCATCAGGTTGTTCGACATACACTTCTTCTTTTAGACATCCATTAAGAAATGCACATTTAACATCCATTTGGTAGACTTTGAAGTTTTTGTATGCAGAGAAAGCCAAGAATAATCTTATTGCTTCTAGTCTTGCAACAGGAGCAAAAGTTTCATCATAATCGATACCTTCCTCTTGACAGTAGCCTTTAGCCACCAAACGAGCTTTATTTCTGACAACAATTCCATCTTCATCCTTTTTGTTCCTAAATACCCATTTTGTGCCAATAGCAACTTTGCCTTTTGGTAAAGGAACAAGACGCCAAACTTTATTTCTTTCGAATTGAAGTAGTTCTTCCTGCATAGCATCCACCCAGCTTGGTTCAACTAAGGCTTCATGTACACGTTTAGGTTCGATCATACTAAGAAAATTAACAAAGAATGCTTCATTTGCAGTGGCAGATCGTGTTCTGACCCCCTCAGAAGGACTACCAATTATAAGATCTGGTGTGTGAGATTTAGTCCATTTCGTCATTCTGGGTTGAGAAATTGAATGGGTTGTTTCATTTGACGAAATGATTTCATCTGGAAACACAAAATCTTCGTTATTTTCTTCTGTATGTCCTTCTGGTATCTGTTTTGTCATCTGTCCTTGTGTCTCCCCCTCAGATGATGAAACAGAAGTAGCTTCTTGACTGGCAGATGTAGTAGTAGGAACTTCTGGAAAAATAGACGTGATAGATGAAACAGAAGAAGCAGGACCAGAGAGAGTAATGCCTGAGGCTTGGAGAATATCTGGTATCTGCAAATGTGGAGGTGATATAGCTTCTGACACAACTTCGTCGCCCAGAAAATCATGAAAAATAGCATCAATCTCGGATTCTCTGGAACCTGAAAGATAGTCAGAAGTAACAGTATTAAGCTTGTGTTCTGAGTAGAGTGTTTCAAGTCAGTTGAGTGTTATCATCGAAGTCAATGTTGATGCTTTCCATAACAGTTTTTGTTCGTAAGTTAAAAACTCGGAAAGCTCTTGAATTTAACGAGTAGCCTAAAAATTTAGCTGCATCGGACTTTGGATCAAATTTGCCAAGATTATCTCTGTCGTTTAAGATAAAACATCTGCAACCAAAGATATGAAAAATTTTTACAGATGGTTTTCTTTTATTAATCAGCTCATAAGAGGTTTTGAGATGCCTCTTGACAATAATTGAACGGTTTTGAGTGAAACAAGCGATGGCGACGGCTTCGGCCCTAAGTGGATTGGGAGACCGAAGCCGCGAGCATCGTTACGTCGCTTCAACCAAGGTTACGTTGCGACGTTCAACTACACCGTTTTGTTGTGGAGTGCGAACACAGAGAAGTTTTGAGTAATGCCTTGTTCAACAAGATACGATTCAAGCTTGGCGTTCTTGAATTACGTACCATTATCACTTCGAAGCCGCCGAATCTTCGATGTAGAAGAACTTGAATTCGGTCATCATATTCGTAGTACCACCGGGACTTCGACTTTTGACGAACGAAAGCAAGCCAAGTATATCTGGAAAATTCATCAATTAGTACCGTAATATACTTTTTACCAGATAGACTCTGAATTGCAATTGGACCACAGAGATCCACATGTAATAATTGCAGAGGTCTAGTACAAGAATGATCACTTTTTGTTTTATGAGATGTTCGTTTAATTTTGCCCATTTCACATGCAGGGCAGAGGTGATCTTTTTGAAAATGAATATCTGGAAGTCCAGATACCAGTTTGTTTTTAACAAGCATCTCAAGATTATTAAAATTTAAGTGAGACATTTTATGATGCCAGAGCCACGCAACCTCACTCTTTTTGGAGATGAGACATAAAGTTTCCTTACCATCCTTAGAGGTAAAATTCATCATATACAAGTTACCTTTCCTGTCTGCTCTCCAAAGTTCTTTACCTGCCTTAGAGAATAAATAACAATGTTTTTCATCAAATACTACTAGTATTTTAGAATCACAAAGTTGACTTACACTAAGGAGATTATGTTTCAAGCCAGAAACATGAGCTACCTTTGATAAGGTGATATTACCTTCTTGTAGAGTTCCGTAGCCTTTTATTTGACCCTTACCATTATCACCAAAAGTTACTACTCCACCTGATTTGTCCTTGAATTGGGATAGTAAATTTTGGGATCCAGTCATGTGCCTCGAGCATCCAGAGTCAAGATACCAGATATGCACACGCTGTTTCTGCAATCAAAAAAATCAGAATTTCTTAGGTACCCATCGCATAATGGGTCCTTTTATGTTAGCTTTTGGAGTATGCTCGTTTTTTGATTTAACAGAAGGTAAAGACTTTATTTTTGGTTTTTGGTTTTTTTGAGTTTTATTCTTTTTGTGACAACCATATTTTGAATTGGAATGATCAGAGATTTGCGAGAAAAATTGTTTTAACTTTAAGAACAGTGAAAAACATTCAGAAGTCTGAAACATAGAAGATTGAATTGAATTTTCATTGCGAGAATGGTAATTACAATTATTCTTTCTAAAGTCTTTTCTAGTATTAGATGTTCTAGAGAACCTATCTAGACTAGACTTTTGTTTTAGTTCTGGCGTTTTCTTCTCTGTGTTCTTCCTCTGATCTACTTTTGCAGAAGCTCATTATTCTTCGAAAAAGGAACATAAGAATTAGAGGATTTCCATTTGCCTTTTTGAATATTAGTAAACTTCGGAAGAGTAGAGTTTAAAATCTTTTGATTTTGCACTTTGTTTTTGAGTTCTGCCTCTTTCTCAAGTTCAAGACATGTTTTGGCTTTGAGACACATATCGAAGAAGTCTGGATGTATAGATACTAATTTTCTCGGTTACGGAACGAGTAGACAGGAAGAATAGGTATACCACTTGAAAGTTTAGCACAATCTCTATCAGAAGCTCTGATTTCTTGAGATTTATCAGTATACAAATAATCATCCTTTTTATCATTAATTTCTGAATTATTTGTGATAACTTTTGATGATTTAAAAGAATTTATTTCTAAATTTGAAATATAATTTTCAGAGTTATCAAAAAATTCTTCATCATTATTGTTATTCTCCCATGGATACGTAATCTCAGCCAAACTTTCTTGAGTTTCAGAAAGATGTAAATCTTCAAATGAACAGGGAGAGATCTCTGGATGATTCTCACAAAGAGGTTCATTTCTAAAATACTTGTCCAGAGTAGAGAGAATATCGCTTTCAAACATAAGTCGTAGATCTTCCTCTGCTTGACTTGGAACAAAAATAGCTGCCTCTGGATTCAAAATTGTATGTTTATTTGAACCAAAATTGAAAATATCATCTTTCTTCTGAACTTTATTTAGATCAACATTTGTTTTACAACAATATTCAATATTTTCGAATTGAAGTTTGCTTGTTTTATGATGATTTTCATATCTAGATTTTTTAAAAATAGATTTTTCATACAAAATTGGAAACTTTGGCTTCTGTATTTGTCCAACACAAAAAACAGATTTCAGATCTGACCTTTTCTTACACGTGTAGGGATCTAGGTCCTCGAAACCAAGTCCAGATCTTCCTACTTGTGTGTTAATTTTGTCATGAACCTTCTGTGCATCCGGATATGTTATAATCGTAGCTTTTTCGTTGAAGTTCAATGTGTAAAAATTCTCTCTCTTTCGAAAATAGTTTTTAAGTGCTACGTAGTTGAGTCTATCACTCTCTTTGTCTCTCGATTTCTTTCTTTTTTCTTCCAGAAGTTTATTGTGATTCAAAATTTCCTTTTTAAGTTTTTCTTCAGAAAGTTTTAAACTCATGGAAATTGTTTCCTTTGCAGTATTTAATTCGAGTTTTTCTTCTGTAAGTAAATCCATTTCTCTTTTGAAAATATCTCTTTCCCTTTTGATTGTAGAAAGAGTTTTCTCAGTACTTTTTCGTAATTTCTTTTCGATTGTGAGTTTCAGTTTTAGTTCCTCAAAATTGTTTGATAACATCACAATCGTTTGTTCAAGCTCAGATGATCCAGAAATTACTAACCGGTGACTCAGAGGGTTGATCCTCTGATTCGTTTGTGTTTGCCATTCCACAGAACATGGCTTCATCACCGCTGGATTCATCTTGCACCCAGTTTTCTTTTTCTGCAAAGTGTGCTCTTTCAGTGACATTGTACTTATATTTGTTTTTGTAATAAGTCTTATCCTTTTCCAGAGCTCCTCTGCAATCTCTCGAGTAATGTCCGGGTTTGCCACATCTGTAGCAGACATCTTTCTTCCTTTTTAATTCTTCTTCTTTCTTTTCTTCTTCTGTTTTCTCTACTCTCTGTACTTCTTGTTTAGGAACATAGGGACGATCAAATCGTTTATTTCCTTTCAAAGACCTATTTCCAAAACGATTAGTAAATTGCTTGGTTATTAAAGCCAGAGAGTCAGCAAACGCTTTAATTTCATCATCTGATTCAGAGTCATCTTCTGGAGCAGTCTCTGATATGAAGGCCTTCGATTTCTTCCTGTCATCACTTCGTCTTCTGATTCCTTTTGTTTCGAGATCAAAGCCGGAGGACCTCCGATGTTTGTTCTTTCGAACAACTTCTTTTTCATGAGCTTGCGGTGTACCGAATACATCATGCGCAATGGACCATTGTTCAAGATCCCGATTGGCTTGTAGTGACATGGATAGATTTGACCATTCAGGGTTTAACCTTTTGAGAAATAGAACATTATTGTCTTCCTTTGATCTAACAATGTCACATCTCTTGCAGAGATTAATCAGATTGTTGAATCGATGAAATGTTTGTTCCAGAGATTCATCAGTCAGTGCTTGAAAGCTATTATATTCATTCAGAGCTTGGGCTCTTCTGTTCTTTTTCATTTTTGCACCACCTTCTAAGAGATTCTCCAGTTGATCCCATAAATCTTTTGCTGTGTCACATGAGTCCAGAGATTGAAAAATCTCATTTGGAATGGCCATTATCAACAGAGACTTAGCTTTCTTAGCTAACTCCACCTTGGCTTTTTCTTCATCAGTCCAGTTATTCCTTGACTTCTGAACCAGTCTTGCTGGTACCTCATCTGAATTTGCAGTGGCTGGAATTCTGGGAATAGTAGTGGTGGAAACAAACGGACCGTTTTGAATAATTGGATATAACTCAGCATCCAATCCCTCATAGAAGTTAATCATTCGAATCTTCCATTGTGGGTATTCATCACGTACAAGACTTGGAGGTTTAGTCAGGGACCCAGACGTATAAACAGCATTCAAGCTCGAATTTGTCATTTGAGTATAATAGAAGAGAAAATTTGAAGATTTGAAAGAAATTTAGAACAATTAAATCTCAAGAAGAACAGGTCGATAATATGCCGTTTCTTCAGATTACAAAATGAATGACTCAATTTAAGAGAAGATTGTTAACGATTTATCAAAATTTCGTAAAACAGAGTGGATTGATAAACAAATTTTGAATCTGAGAAAATACTGTTCGATTGAAAGGAATTTCTTCAATGGAAGAGATCTAATAATCAATAGATTGATTAGAAGGCTCTGATACCAATTGTTGGTTCCAGATTCCTTTAAATCGATTGTTAATTGAAAGTATTGAATCAAAGTGAATTGCGGAAGCAGATCAATTAACAATTTAAATCAATAGAACAGTAAACAGAATGAAGAACAAAGCTTATGAAATGAATTACGCACAGTATTCTTCAAAATGTAAATGTATTTATCGACATCTTTTACAAACACAATACAATGCTATTTATACAGATACAAAAACAGAAAGTCAAAATGCTAGCCAATTACAAAGTGCCATGTGTCATAAAGGGAGCGTCTAACAACAATTAGTTATAACAAGAAGTGTGTGTTGACATTTGTAGACATCTCTTCTTTGACTCATACTTTAATATCTAACATCGTCGTGTAACAATTGCAGAGGTCTTATGCAAGAGTGATCATTTTTTGTTTTATGAGATGCTCGTTTGATCTTTCCCATTTCACATGCAGGACAGAGGTGATCTTTTTGAAAATGAACTTCTGGAAGTCCAGATACCAAATTATGTTTTACAAGCATCTCAAGATTATCAAAGTTTAAGTGAGACATTTTATGATGCCAGAGCCATGCAACTTCACTCTTTTTGGAAATAAGACATAAGGTTTCCTTACCATCCTTGGAGGTAAAATTCATCATGTATAGATTACCTTTTCTGTCTGCTCTCCAAAGTTCCTCACCTGCCTTAGAAAATCAGTAACAATGTTTTTCATCAAAGACGACAAGTATCTTAGAATCACATAGTTGACTTACACTTAGGAGGTTATGTTTCAAAGCAGAAACATGAGCTACTTTAGATAAGGTAATATTACCTTCCTGTAAAGTACCATAGCCCTTAATTTGACCCTTACCATTATCACCAAACGTTACAGCTCCACCACTTTTGTCTTTAAATTGAGAGAGTAAGTTTCGTGAACCAGTCATGTGCCTCGAGCATCCAGAGTCAAGATACCAGATATGCACACGCTGTTTCTGCAATCAAGATCAGAGTTTCTTAGGTACCCATACCATTATGGGTCCTTTAACGTTAGTTTTTGGCTTATCAGCCTGTTGCTTTTGATTTGATTTGACAGAAGGTAATGATGTATTCTTTGGATTTTTTGTTTTTTTATTTTGCTTTGTTTTATTTTTGTTGAAGTACGAATGATTTGCAGTGAAGGAATTTGAAGTTCGTGAGAAAAATTTCTGTAATTTCAAGAACAGAGAAAAACATTCAGAATTCTGAAACATAGAAGATTTTATTGAATTTTCATTGTGACAATGATAATTACAATTATTCTTAGATCTGTCTTTTCTTGTATCAGTTGTTCTAAAGAACTTCCTATCTAGACTAGACGTATGTTTAGAATCTGAAGTATTCTTCAGCGGAGATTTCCTTGGATTTATCTTCTCAGAAGCTTTCGAATTTACTGAAACAGGAACAGATAGATTAGATTTCCATTTACCTTTTTGAACGTAAGAAAGTTTTGGAGGATATGAGTTAGGAAGTTGGATAGGAATTTTCTTTTTAAGTTTTACTTCCTTTTCAAGATCAAGACAAGATTTAGCTTTCAGACACATTCCTATAAAATCTGGATGTATAAAAACAGGTTTTCGTTGTTCAAAGGGAACAGAGAAAATCGGAATGTCACTTGACTTGTTTTTAGCATCCATTCCAGAAGCTCTTATCTCCAGAGATTTATTTGTAAAGAGAAAAGGAGCGTCTTTGTTTTTTATGATCTCTGAAGTTTTAGCATGATTGGAAGTTTGTTCAAGATGAGAGAGATATGTGTCAGAATTGTCATAGAAATCCTCACTTTGATCATTATTCTCCCATGGATAAGTAATTTCTTCTAAATCCTCTCGAGTTTCAGAAAGATTTAAATCAATAAATGAACAAGGAAATATCTCTGGATTATTCTCTAACTTGTGTTCGTCATTCTCAAGTTTAAAACAATTATCCAGAGTCAAGAGAAGATCTTTTTCAAAACTTAGTCTTAATTCCTCCTCTGCTTGAATAGGAATAAACGCATCAGCCTCTGGATTCAATTTTGTAATAACACTTGAACCAAACTTAAAAATATCATCCTTCTTCTGAATTTGATTTAGATTAATATTGGTCTTTTCAGAAGAATATTTAATGTTTTTAAACTTGAGTTTTCATTGATGATGACCATTTTCAGTTTTAGATCTTTTAAAACATGATTGTTCAAAAATGATTGGAAACACAGGCTTCTGTTGATGTCCTATACATAAGACAGAGTTTAAATTAGACTTCTTTTCACACGTATAGGGATCTAAATCTTCAAACCCGATTCCAGATCTTCCTACTTGTGTACTAATTTTCTCATGAACTTTTTGAGCATCCAGATATGTTTTAATCTGGTGCGTTTTGTTTTGAAGTTCAATGTACAGAAATTCTCTTTCTTTTTGAAAATAATCTTTAAGTGCTACAGAATTTAATCTGTCACTTTCCTTAACTTGAATTTCCTTATCCTTTTCTTCCAGAAGTTTCTTATAACTCAGTTGCTCTTTTTTTACCAAAACTTCTGTGTCTTTCAAGGTTTTAGAAATTTTTTCTTTTTCTATGTCAAGTTCCAGTTTTTCTTTTATTAAGATATCCATCTCTCTTTTGTAAATATCTCTTTCCCTTTGTGTTGTGGAAAGAGTTTTCTCAATATTTTTCGTAACTTCTTTTCAATTGTTAGCTTTTCCTTAAGTTCTTCAAAATTGTTTGATAAAAGCACAATTGTATTCTCAAGTTAAGAAGATTCAGAAAGATTACTAACCGGTGATTCAGAAGGCTGTTCTTCTGATTCATTTGTACTTGCCATTCCACAGAACATGGCCTCATCACCGCTGGATTCATCTCCAATCCAGTTTTCTTTCTCAGCATAGTGGGCTCTTTCAATAGCATTATACTTGTATTTATTTTTTAATATGCTTTGTCTTTCTCCAGAGCCCCTCTGCAATCCTTCGAGTAATGACCCGGTTTGCCACATCTGTAACATACATCTTTCTTTTTCTTCATTTCCTCTTCCTTCTTTTCTGCCTCAGTTTTCTCAGGTCTCTGAACCTCTTGTTTAGAAGAATAGTTGGAGCGATCAGACCTTCTGTTTCCTTGAAATGCTCTATTTCCAAAACGGTTTGTAAACTGTTTGGTGATAAGAGCCAAGGAATCAGCAAATGCCTATATGTCATCATTAGAGTCAGAATCTTCTTCTGGAACAGTTTATGACATGAATGCCTTGTTCTTTACTCTTCTATCTTCACTTTTTCTTCTGGTAGCTCCCTTTGCTTCAAAAATCAAGGCCAGAGGCCCACCTATGGTTGTTTTCTTTTGCACAACCTCCTTTTCATGAGCTTGAAGAGTTCCAAATACATCGTGTAGAGACCATTGCTCAAGATCTTGATTAGCTTGTAGTGACATGGATAGATTTGACCATTCTGGATTTAATCTCTTCAAGAATAAGACATTATTGTCTTCTTTTGATCGAACAATATCACATCGTTTACATAGATTAATCAGATTATTAAATCTATGAAAAGTCTGTTCCAGAGATTCATCTGAATTTGCCTGGAAGCTGTTGTATTCATTCAACGCTTGAGCCCTTCGATTTTTCTTCATTTTAGCACCACCTTCTAGAAGATTTTCTAACTGATCCCATAATTCCTTAGCAGTATCACAGGAATCTAGAGATTGAAAAATCTCATTTGGAATAGCCATGATAAGAAGCATTTTTGCCTTTTTAGCAAGCTCAACTTTGGCCTTTTCCTCATCCTTCCAATTTTCCCTTAGCTTTGGAACTTTACGTGCAGGTATTTCAGCAGTATTGGTAGTAGCAGGAACTCTTGGAACTGTAGTCATTGGTATGAAGAGACCATTTTGAACAATAGGATAAAGTTCAATGTCCAATCCTTCATAGAAATTTATCATTCGAATCTTCCATTGTGGATATTCACCACGAATATGAGTTGGAGGTTTGGTCAGAGAACCAGAGGTGTAAACAACATTCAAAGCTCAGAAGAGTGTCCCCCTCCTACGCCCTCGCGGGGTCTGGGGGCTGGCCCCAAGAATTTTTTTGAAAATGCATAGTGCACCCCTTATCCGGATGCATCAGATCTTGAATGCACCTACCTGAAAGTGCCAAAGTTTGGACGAGGAAGAACCTTAATCAGAACTCATTCGGATCAGAAGCAATCAGAAGATGTTGACAATCAAAGCTCATTCAGAAGCAAGCTTATTCAGAAGCTTAATTTAGAGGACCGGATCAGAAGATACAGCATTCCAGAGGATGTTGCAGAAGCATAAAATTCCAAAGGTATTCAGAAGTCTCTGAGTGCTTCTGATCAGAGGCTACAGACCTTCCAGAGCTGTCCAGAAGCCTCTGAGTGCTTCTGTCTGTCTGAAAAAGCTGTCCAGAAAATGCAACCTGGAAGCTATATCTTTCCAGAAGCTTCACCAATTTTTAGGCTTATGATCCAGAAGATGTATTCAGAAACTTCGTTCCGGACGCTAAAACATATCAGAGGGTACTGGTCCAAAAGGATGTCCAGAAGCTACAGCTTTTTGCAGAAGTTCAGAAATACAGAGGCATTCTTTATAAATGAATCAGAAGCTGCATAGAGCTTCTGGTTTATCAAAATTCAGGAACCAATACATACATGGTCCACGTTGATGATACCTAAAATCCATCAATGGCCAATTCAAAGCTAAAGTCCGATAAATTCCAATTTAGATTTAAAGTCTGATCCCTTCTAAATCCGATAAGTTCCTGTTCGATCTCAAAAATTATAGAAACTCAAATCTGCTCATAAAATCTTCAAATTGGTGATCATATTATGTTTAGAAACATAAATAATGAAACTCTTGAGCTCGAATCAGATTAGAACATAGTAAATCATTGAGAATCTCCATAAATGATCAAAACTAGTTCGTGTAAGAGAATTCTCAAAAACTTTCCAGATCTGATTGAATACACTCAAATTAATCCAAAATTTTGAATGATAATTGACCCATACTTTCCAGTCTAAGATAATGGAAGGAATTTAAACATGAGATACTGTCAAAATGGGATCAAATCACCAAAAAATGAGACCGAAAACACTGTTCTTCGAGAAAAACCCAATGTTCATAAAATAATCATCAATTACCTGAATCTGTTGTGTAGAAGGATCGACTAATCAAAAGCTTGATTAGAAGGCTCTGATACCACTTGTTGAATAATGCACATACAGATTTAGGTAGAGGAAGAGATGAATCAAGCCAAACTCATATTATTGATTGGAGAAATGCAATTACACCAAGAACATCGTGGAAAACACACACACGAAATTTGGAGTCGACTCTCATCACCTTTCCTCTCAACCCTAAGACTCCTTATATATGGCCCATTACATTCAAAGCTCAAGCCCAAGTCCAATTACAATTACAATTAAATGGACTACAATTAATTATGCTAACTTTATAAAACTTTCTATCTAATTGGGGCTAATTAGACTTTTAAGATAAGAATCACTCATTTTGAATGAGTTATGAGGAAGATATGGTACCACAAAGTTGCATGCACACATCTGTCATTAGTTGACAGATTGCACTTTTAACTTTAATAAATTGGTTAATGCCTCAAAAGTTCATATTTTTTAATGAAACTGGATTCATATGAACCCTAACTCATAAAAGAAAACTCCAGAAGAAGAATTATGCATTATGGACAAATAATCAAAAAGATATTAACATACAAAGTAGGGTTTACCTACTGGTGGTTTCACAGTTTGCACACCTAAAATGTTTTAGGTGTTTGAAGGGTCAAAACTACATACTTTCATGTGATTCCACTTGCAAACAGAAGATAACTCATGAAACTAACTCTCAAAAGAAAATTCATCCTTTTTCATTGAGTTTTGAAAATGAAACTGCGTTAAGTTCGTTGTGACCAAATTTCACGCATTTTGGATATATAGAAAGGGTTCAAATAATATATACAAAACAGTGTGTCACAGCAAGTATAACATATTACACCCTGTTAGTAAAACAATCGTTGAAGGAGTTCTACTAAGTATTTTTCAGAACTTCCAGTTGGATTATAAGATAACACATAAAGGAAACTTTTAAGATAAGAATCACTCATTTTGAATGAGTTATGAGGAAGATATGGTACCACAAAGTTCCATGCACACATCTGTCATTAGTTGACAGATTGCACTTTTAACTTTAATAAATTGGTTAATGCCTCAAAACTTCAAATTTTTTAATGAAACCGGATTCATATGAACCCTAACTCATAAACAAAACTCCAGAAGAAGAATTATGTACTATAGACAAATAATCAAAGAGATATTAACATACAAAGTAGGGTTTACCTACTGGTGGTTTCACAGTTTGCACACCTAAAATGTTTTAGGTGTTTGGAGGGTCAAAACTACATATTTTCATGTGATTCCATATGGAAACATAAGATAACTCATGAAACTAACTCTCAAAAGAAAAACCATCCTTTTTAATTGAGTTTTGAAAGAGATATAGCCATTTGAACATGCATGCACAAATCTGTCAGCTTTGGACAGTTTACACACTCATTTTGTTTTAATTAAGTGAAACCCTAAATCACCACATCTTTGAGTGAAACCCATGGCATTTGATAGGTAACTCATTTAAATGAATTCAAGAAGAAAAATCAAGTAATTTGGATGATTATTTTGTGAGTTATAGTTGTTCAAAGTAGGCTTTACCTACTGTTGAACTTCCAAATGCACATCCAACTCGTTATGAACATTTGGGGGGTCAAACTCAATGCTTTTGAGTAAGACCACTTGGATTAAAATCCCAACTCATAAAATAAACTTTTAGAAGAATATTCATACCATTTGGACGTGTTATTTGCAAGAAATGGACGACACAAACACAAGTTTATATTCTGTCAGCACCAAATATCACCATTTTCATGATCCAATCCCACATGCAATGGGTTTTTGCTTAGATTTCTTGAGTTCTATTTGTTTGGGTCATGAATTATCACCAATATAGAGATATTTTACATATCTTTGGTGTATAATCTACCCTTAGAACTAAGAATTTTCAGAAGTTAGTAGAAAAGTGATGAAATGGCAAGAAAAAGTGAGTTTTTCACTCAAAATTGACAAGAAAATGATGAGATGGTGTTTATATTTACTTGTGTGATGAAGTGTGCACCAAAAGCTTACAAAAATCTTTCTATTTGATGGATTAATATGCAGAAATTGGCTAGAGTTTTTGGAGAGAAAAGAGAGGGAAAAGAGTGAAGGGAATGTATCCTTTAATTTCTAGAGAGAGAGAGGAGTTTGGAAATTTGAAAGTTGAAAATGAGGTGGTTTGAGAAAAAAAAAACAATTTATATATGGGGGAAAAAGAGGGGGGGGGGGGCGGCCATGTATATGGGCCCCACTCCAATCCAATATTTTTTTTAAATTAAACTCAAGCCCAAAAAATGAAATTAAAATGTTAATTTTCTCAATTTTGGTCTTTTTCCTCAAAATGTAAGCCCAAAAGTGGTTAAATTATTGTTAGTCCCATATTACAACAGATCTGATATAGAATGCTCAATGGATCCTTATTTTATTAGAACTGTAGAAAGCTTTACAGAGAAACACACACTTACACCTTTTAAACGACTCTCATATGTGGTGTTCTATTTATGTTCAACTTCCTAACTGTCTAACAGACTCTCTATATATACTACAAAGGTAAAGCTACAGTTACATGTATTTAAATCACTGCCCAATGACATTAAGACACGTCATCAAAAACTCTATTCAAAAATTCTTTAGAACTTCTGAATGTCTTCAGAACCACTTCTGAATTCTTCAGAACTTCTTCAGAATTTGTCTTTCAGAACTTTTCTGTCTTCAGAAGTTATCTTCAGAACTTCAGAACTTTTATTCTGAACTTCAGAACTTCTATTCTGAACTTCAGAATATCTGAATAGTGACTTTACAAAACATTCCAACCATAGGATCCAAATTCATAGGATTCTTTGGATCCTAACAATTATATAAAAATAGAAATTTTATATCTGAAACATTAAAACTTTATATTTTATATAAATTGGGTAAAAATTAGAGCATTTGGCACTATGTAGGACGTTTCAGATAGTTACGGGTCGGAAGCGGACTTTCTAAGCAACTATCAGAAATTCTAGAAATTTTTCAGTCAATCTAATCTGACTAACTCTTGTTCTTATAACTTAACTATAATAACACTAATAGACTAAATAAGAGCTAACCTGGAAGTTCAAATTTGACAGCTGTTACAAGATCCGGCTTTGGTTTAAATGGATGAGTGTTTTAGAGGGACTCTAGTTTAAAGATTAAAAGAGTGATTTGGGATCTCCATGTTCTTCAAAAGGTAAGTGATAGAGATATCATAATAGCTTCAAAAGGCACTGGGTTCTTAAAAGAGAAAAAGATCTGAAGAAGTTCTGAAGACACTTCTGAAGAGGTTCTGAAGAAGTTCTGAAGATAAATTTGAAGAACATCTGAAGGAGTTCAGAACCCATTCTGAACTTGTCTGTTATGAATGCTTTGTTACTTTAGTCTTTCTATTGTATGTATAAATAGATAGTTAGTTAGATTGTTAGAACTAATGTTTTCATATACCTTGTAAAGATATATTCTGTAAGAAAGTACATTCAATCAATACATATTACATTTGCCTATTATCATTCCTGTCATAATCTTTTCATATATTGATATCTTGATTGTTTGGGTCCTAACAATTGGTATCAGAGCCAATTCATCTGTTCTTGAAGAAGATTTGTGAAAGAACCTGTCAGATCTGACAGTTCTTGGTGTTCTTGATCTACAAAATTCAAATTCAACACAGGTGAATTCTCGATCTTCTAACAATCAAAGATGTCTAAAGAAATAGTCTCAATCGAATCTGAAACGAAACCACCAACTCTCTTCTTGGGGGAATATCATCAATGGAGAATTAGAATAATTCAATTCTTGGATAACATAGATGAAGCCTTAATGCAATCTATCACAAATGGCCCACTAGAGGTATTTGTTGAGATTCCAAATAGCGGTTCCCGAATCGAATCCACTCCCCGAAATCCCTGCATCAAGAATCAAGAAGAGTCCTGGAATGTATAATCCAGCTGAAACGGCTCAAATGAAAGTTGATAGAAGAGCATTAACTTTACTCACCATGGCAATTCCCAGTGAGATATTCAATAGGGTTGAAAGTTTAACTTCAGCAAAAGCCATGTGGGATGAAGTAGAAGCTCAGATGCAAGGAAGTACAACGGCTCAAGCACAGAGATTAAATATCTGTGTAGGAACATATGAAAATTTCAGATACAAAGAAAATGAATCTATCACTGATACATATCATAGATTCAATAACATTCTGAATGATCTAAGAAGAAATGGTGTTCAGAAATCAAATTCTGAGATAAACAACAAATTTATGAACAATCTGGGAAATGAATGGTCAAGTTTTTCAGATAATATGGTAACTAGGAACTTGTCTAGAAAGGCAATTCATGATGTCTATGGCATCTTGTTCCAACAAGAGGACAAGATCAAAGTTAGACAATATGAACGAAAGAAGACACAAGAAACAGTTGCCCTTCTGAGCAAGAACTACAATAATTCTTTAACCATTGCTACCAAGAAAGTTTGTGAGATCCCAGAGATAACAGTGTCTGATGGGGATGAATCAGATGAAGAGCTTAAAAGGATTTATGATAATATTTCTTTCATGACAAGGCAATTCAAACAAAGATACAATCAAAAATATCAGAATAAACCTAGATCTGAAGTTGGACCTAAGAAAGGTTAAGAGGCTGGTCAATCTGAAACATCTGAACCAGCAAGATGTTTCAACTGTGGAAAGCCTGGACATTATGCAAGACAATGCAAGATGCCAAAAGTCAAGAATTCAGATTATTATGAGAAGAAGCATCTATTAGCAAAGAAAAAGGAGCTTAATCCTGCTCTAGTGACCAAGTATGAAGAAGACTGGTTAAACTGGAGTGATGGAGATGATGATGAAGAAGTTGCTCACTATGCAACAAATTGCTACATGTGTCAAATGGATCCAGAAAAGGACAAACAAGACACTGAGGTATTTTCTTCATCTTCTGAACAAAATTCTGAAATTAATACTAAAGATTCAGAAATGACAAATCAATTTCAAAATATGTTTTCCGAATTTGAAACACTCAGAAACAGAATTAAAGGTGAAATAATTTTGGTCAATAAATTCAGAGCTGAAAGTCAAATATATAAAGAAAATTGTCAAGCAGCTGAACAGATTCTTGAAAAAGTTTCTGAAGAAAAACTTGTTTTAAAAGAAAAAATGGATAGTTTACAAAAAGAAGTTATAAATGAAAAATCTGAAAAAGAAATTCTAAATGTTAAGATGAATTTTCTGAATCAAGAGAGACTTGATCTTTATAAAAAGATTAAGGAATTGGAAGATTTAAATTTTAAAAGAAGACAAACTGAACAAACTCTGAATATTTTAACTAGTCATGCCCAGAACTCAAAATTTTACAATATAAAAGCAGGCTTAGGATATAATGACAGTCAATTTTTAAAAAAGGCACCTGCAAACTTGTATGATTATTCTAAAATGAAAATTTTCAATGAATCAAATACTGGCATCATTTCCAAACCTGTAAACTATTCTTTGCCTGAAAGAATTGCTTTTATAAAATCAGAGACTTTGTTTTCAGAAGAAACACCTCTTAAAACTGGTGAACCAGAAAGTATTTCTGAAACAGAAGAAATGAATATAATTTCAAATATTTGTAAATCTTCTGAATCAAATATTATTTCTGAAGAAAAATCAGAAGTAATTGTTAAGTCTGAAATTGTTTCTGAAGTTACTTCTGTAATAACTTCTGAATCCAATTGTGAAAACATTTCAGAAGATACTTCTGATAATAAATCAGAACATGAAGAAAAATATGATGAATTCTCAGATATTGAATCTTTAGAAGATATTGATGAGAATCACAATATATTTTTTGATAATTCTGATAATGAGTCTACAACAACAAAAAATTCAAATATTTTTGCAACAAGTACGACTCATAATAAGTTTTCAGATCTAATAAATGCTTCTAATTCAGAAGATGATGATGATCAAATGGTGCAAGTCATTGAAAAAAATGGCTATTTGGTTTATAAATCTCAATCATGTATGACTGAAGGAGAAAAATTAAAATCTAAAGTTTCAAAGATACCTTCAGAATTGTTAGATCCTGTGTTTTTGAAACCAGAATATCAGAATTCAGATTTTTCTCCTACTAATACAAACATATCATCAAATTCAACACCATGTTCAGTAACATCTTATGACTTTAACACCAGAGTTAAAAATTTTGAACAAGGACAATCCTTAAATTCTCTCTCTGAAGTTCAGAAAATTAACACAAAATCTGAAGATAAACCTAAAGTGAACAAAAGAATTTCTTATACTAATCCTCATTTCTTATCTTTTACAGAGCTATCCACTTTAGTATGGAGAAAGAAAGATGAAAGACTGTCAAATATTGACAAATTAGAGAGTTTTTCATTTTTACAGAAGAATGATGTACCTAAAACAAAGAAAGTGAATAAAAGAATTTTTGTTGAAAAATCAAATGTTATTGATTCTTATATGTCTAATACTGTTGTAAATACATTAAAGAATCATATTCACTGTATTAATTGTGGTCATCATAATTTTCTTCTTAACTCCAAAACAAACAAGAGAAATTTGATGAAATCTATTCAGAACTGTTTAGCCACATTGACAAATTCAATTAAACAAAGAAATAGAAATAAAGATAAATCTCAAAGTTCTGAACAAACTTCTGAGTTGAAACATCTGAAGAAAAAGTTCAGAACTTCAAATTTTATTACTAATCACAAAGGACCCATTCTGAAATGGGTACCTAAAACTCATTAATCTCTTTTACAGATATGTCATGTGTGGGTCTTAGATTCTGGATGTTCAAGACACATGACACCTTTCAAAGAACTCCTAACTGATTATCATGAAAGATATGGAGGAACAGTTAGTTTTGGAAAAAATGCAAAGGGATATGTAAGAGGATATGGCACTTTCATTAAAGGAGATGTAAAAGTAATGAAAGTTTTCTATGTTGAGGGACTAAGATATAATCTTTTCAGTATTAGTCAATTCTGTGACAAATACTGGAAGGTTAATTTTGACATAGATTATTGTCATGTTCTGAGTACAACAAACAAAAATGAATTAACTGCTTATAGAGATGGAGATATCTACACAGCAACATTCACTGCAACTGGTCAACTACAAGGTGTATGTTATATGTCTACATCAATGAAAAATGATAGTTGGCTTTAGCACAGAAGAATGTCACATCTGAACTTCAAAGCCATTTCTGACCTAGGCAAACATCAATCTGTAAGAGGACTACCAAAGATCAGATTTGAAAAGAACTCTTTTTGTTCTGCTTGTGAACTAGGGAAGATCAAAAGAAGTTCTCATCCTCTGAAAATGCTATCTTCATGCAAAGCTCCACTTGAAATGCTACATATGGATTTGTGTGGCCCAATGAAAACTCAAAGCATGGGGGGAAAGAAATACATTCTTGTTATAGTAGATGAATATACACGATATACATGGATTGAATTTCTGAGACTCAAATCTGATACTTCTGTAAGACTAATACCCTTTCTGAAGAAAATTCAAGTTCTTCTTCAACTCCCAATTCAAAAGATCAGAAGTGACAATGGAACAGAATTTACTAATTCTACACTTCAGAATTTTTTGGAATCTGTTGGTATTTCACATAATTTTTCCGCTGCAAGAACTCCTCAACAAAATGGGGTAGTTGAAAGAAAGAATAGAACTTTGGTAGAGGCTGCTTTCTAAAGAATGATACTCCACATCTTGACAAATTTGCACCAAAAGGTGTAGCTGGTATCTTTGTTGGCTATTCTCAAAGATCCAAAGCTTATAGAGTACTCATTAAAGGAACTCAAAGAATCATTGAGACTACAAATGTCAGATTTCATGAGCCAACAATGACTTCTGAACAAAACAGTTCAGAACTCGCACATAAACCAACTTCTTAAAGTTTGGACTCAGAACATAATCAGACAAACTCTACTTCTGCATCTCAAAGTTTACTTAAATCCAATTTAGACAATTTATGTCAAGACTTATTTGATATTTCTGTAAATGTTTCTGCAGATTATCAAAATCCTTCTTTTCTCAGAAATACAAACGATCAAGACATTTCAGAAATACAAATTTCAAATACATCAGCACCACAACTCTCTACCTCAAATTCAGAACTTCCACCTTCTGAAAATGCAACTTCTGAACCAATTCAAGTTGTTTCTAAACCGGTTCAAAATACTTCTGACCATGAACCTCACAGTTCTGAACCAATTCAGATTTTTCCATTTGAGGGGGAGTCTTCAGATTTACATTCAGCTATCAATCATGATACTGAAACTCAAGCAATTATTGATGATTATGATTCTCTAAATAATGTTTCATCTGTTCAACCATTGTCAAATGTGAACAAATGGACATCTAGTCATCCAGTTCATCAAATAATTGGAGATGCATCAAAAGGTGTTCAAACAAGATCTGCAACATCAAATGAATGTCTGTATGTAAATTTCTTAAGTAGCATGGAACCCTAAAAGCCATATGAAGCACTTCAAGATCCATACTGGATTTTAGCCATGCAGGATGAGTTAAATCAATTTGAAAGAAACAAAGTCTGGAGATTGATACCAAAGCCAAAAGGTAAATCTGTCATTGGCACAAAATGGGTGTTCAGAAATAAAAAGGATGAAAATGTAATTGTTGTGAGAAACAAGGCAAGACTTGTAGCTAAGGGGTATTGTCAACAAGAAGGAATTGATTATGATGAAACCTTTGCTCCTGTTGCCAGATTAGAGGCCATTAGAATTTTTCTTGCCTATGTTGCTCATAAAAACATGAAGGTATTTCAAATGGATGTGAAATGTGCATTTCTGAATGGTATTTTACATGAAGAAGTGTATGTTGAACAACCAGAAGGCTTTGTAAGCAAAGAATTCCCAGATCATGTTTACATATTAGACAAAGCCTTATATGGACTTAAACAAACACCAAGAGCATGGTATGATACTCTTACAACTTTTCTTCTGAATTCTAAATTCAAAAGAGGTACTGTTGATACCACTTTATTTCTGAAAAAGGAGGGTGATGATATGATTTTGATACAAATCTATGTAGATGATATTATATTTGCTTCTACTAATCCAAAATTTTGTAGAAATTTTGAGAAAATCATGCAAACAGAATTTGAAATGAGTATGATGGGAGAGTTGACATTTTTCCTTGGTCTTCAAGTTAAACAACTTCCCACTGGCATATTCATTAATCAATCTAAGTATGTCTCTGACTTACTTAAGAAGTTTGACATGACTGATTGTTCAAGTATTCAAACTCCAATGGCCACTACAACTAAGTTAGAACCTGATCTAAATGGAAAATCTGTTGATCAGAAAAAGTATAGAGGCATAATTGGATCTTTGCTTTACTTAACTGCTAGTAGACCAGATATAATGTTTGCTACATGTATTTGTGCCAGATATCAAGCTAATCCTAAGGAATCACACCTTCTAGCTGCAAAAAGAATACTTAGATACCTAAAAGGTTCTCCTTCATTGGGACTTTGGTATTCTAAGGATTCTAGTTTTGAACTAACAGCATTTACAGATGCAGATCATGGTGGTTGCAAATTAGACAGGAAAAGCACTTCTGGATCATGTCAGTTTCTGGGTGATAGACTAGTTAGCTGGTCTTCAAAGAAACAGAATTGTGTTTCTACCTCTACAGCAGAAGCTGAGTACGTAGCAGCTGCAATATGTTGCTCACAAATGATCTGGATGCAAATTCAACTAAAAGACTATGGTTACACTTTCAAAAAGATTCCTTTGTATTGTGATTCAAAGAGTGCCATAGCCATCACTGCCAATCCTGTTCAGCATTCAAAAACCAAGCACATTGATGTAAGATATCATTTTATCAAAGATCATGTGGAAAAAGGTAATATTGAAATGTTTTTTGTTCAGACAGATTATCAGTTAGCTGATTTATTTACCAAAGCACTTGATGAAAAACGATTTAACTTCTTGGTAAGTAAATTGGGCATGATGAACATGTCTATGTAAGTATTATACATCACCTATACTCTAGAAGTTACATTCTGAGGTTTTTTATATCAAATTCTGAATACTTTGCTCTTCAGAATTACTTTGCATATTCTGAAGTTCAACATTCAGATCTTTGCTTCTTTTCAAACTCAGAAGTATATCTCTTATGTATCTAGGTTGATTGCATTTTAATACTTTTCATTTTTTTCTCATTTCACTAATATTTGATTGATTCTTTGATAAAGCTGCAATAATTAAGGGGGAGAATCATAATTGCTAGTGATTCAAGGGGGAGTGGTATTAATTTCAAATTTCTCCACTACTCTTTCCTACATAACAACTCTGCATTGGTGAAATAAAGTCTTGCACTTTATATCTAAGAAGTATGAACAAGCTTCCTTAGATAAAATCAGTTTTCTATTTGTTCAAATCTACTTCTGAATTCTCAAAATGTTTTATATTTGTCAGAAGTTTATATTTTTAAATGATTTTTGGTCTTCTAAGATGATCCAAGTTTAGTTCTGAACTCCATTTAAAAATTCTGTGGTTCTTCTGAATTCTTTCTTTCAGACTTCTGAACTTTTTCTCAGAAGTTCTGAACAAATTCTGAAGTTTTTGAACTTGTTCTCAGAACTAAACTTCCCGTTGATTTTTCACCTAAGCGTGCGCCACGTGTTTTAATTTCATTGGATCTCTCTTAAACACGACCATTAAACGGTTCATTTCTCCTAATAAATGATGATTACTACTCTAATCACATTTACTTTGTGGCCACGTGTCCTTCAGCACTTATCCAGTCATATAAATCAATGGATTCCTCATCATCTTCATTTTTTTTAGCAAATTTTTCTCTGAGAAATCTTTCTGTGTTTATTGATCCTCTTTCTGTTACCAATCCGTGTTTTTCCAAACATCATGTCTACTTCAAATGCCATGATTTCTACTTCCTCGAGTTTCAATGATAACAATGGATCATCAAGTGATGGTTCGTTCAAGATTGTGCCTCAAAAATTGATGGTTGGATCACTGGAAATCCCACTAAATGATGATCAAATGCTTCAAGACACAGCCTGCTGAGAAATTACTTGACATCAAAAGACTTCATTGATGATCAAACTCTATGTACCTGATGAAAGTGGTGACCTGTCCAAACTCTATGTACCTGCTGAGAAGTTACTTGACATCAAAAGAAATAACTGTGCACTGAACTTCAAATCCAAATACTTCATTGATGATCAAGTAATGTTGATTAAAATTCTGAAGAAACATCCCCTGTGAACTCTACTTTCAAGGAAATTCTCTGTTCATGCTTCTTATCTTCAACAATTCTGGCATTATGCTGAGATAGATGAAACTGATGATGAAATTGTCTCCTATGTTCATGCCTACAAAGTATGTATATCTGTAGATGATATTAGGAGCCTTCACTATTTGCCAAAACCAGATGAGGTTCTTGGGAAAACCTGTTATGATTCAATTCCATCTTCATCAGAAATGATCTCAGATTTTATGAGCTTGGGTTATTCTGAAAACCTTAGTGCTTTGAGCTCTTTTAGAAGAAAATGTTTACCTCCAATTTGGTATTGCTTATTTTCCATTCTGAATACCTGCTTATCTGGGAAGAGCTCAAGTTTAGATCAAGCTTCAGCAAATGGGAGGATTATCTTTCATGGAGTTGCCTTCAACAAACACTATGATTATGCTAGTCTCATTTTTGATGAACTCAAATATGCAATTTTGAAGAAGTCCACATTCAACTACATACCATTTCAGAGATTTTTTCAAACACTCATCAAAGGAGCAATGAAGGCTGTCTCAAAAATTCCTGTTCTAGCTCATGAGGTACATGTTCCTATTTTTACTATGGACAGCTTAAGACCTCCAAATGCAAAAATTACTTTTCCAAATGCAGTTCCACTTCCTTCTCATTTACTTGAGCTTGTAAGTACACCAACTAGGATTGGGAGTGAGCATTTAGAATCTATGGTATTACCTCAACCAGTAGTCCCTTCCCCTGATTCAAACCAGAATGGTGATCATGCATGGGAGTCTAGAATTACTAGAAAGAGAGGGGAGGCTGTTCAAGGGGGTGAACAACCTCAAAGAGTAAAGAGGAAAAATGAAAATGAGAGACAGGGTAGAAGGGTAAGAAAAAGAATTGATGAGGGGAGAACACAGGTACAAGAAAAACAAACCTGTGAACCACCTGTTACAAGCCGGGCACCCACATCTACTATTATTCCACATTCTTTGGTGGATAATATTGAAACAGCCAGTGAGCCCATGGCAACCTTGGTTAACCCCCCCAACCACTCACCCATCTCTCAACAGAAGGGTGTTTCAACAACACAAATGGGGCAAGCAGCTTATAATCCATTAGGACCCCAATTGAAGGTTCCTTTTGTTGAAAATGAAGGATATATGTCCCCCCTTCATAGTTTTGAGCACATTGAGTCTGAGTGTCCACTCAACTTTGAGCCTTCTGAACCACTTAATGTGGCATCCATTCACACAAGCACACATCTTTCAGATGTTCCTAAGCAAAGTGTTTGTCACATTGCATCAACAACTATAGATATTCCTATCTCTGGATATCAAGGATTAGTTGGAAGTCCTGGTGGGGTGAACATCACAAAAGCTCCATTCACAGAATCACATGTAGTTCATGATGCCTTTGTGGCTCATACAGGCCAACCTTCTTCTGAGGGTCTGAAAACAAGTTCATCTGTTGATCTTGGCAACTTACCCACATCTTCTGAATTCACAGAATTCAAAGATTTCTGTACTTCTGAATTTGCAAAGATTCAGAAGGACATCAAGGAATTGACGGACTCTACCAAAAAGGTGTTGGAGGTTAGGTTGGATCAACATGGGGAAAATATGGTTAACAGGCTGAATGATTTTCCTCTCCAAACTTCCAATGATCTTAATATGTTTAAACAAGCACTTTTATCAGCTTTTTCTGAAGTGGCTTCCTCAGTTTCTTTTTTGAAAGCTTCTCAGCCTTCTTCTTCTGCTCAACCAGTTTATGCAACAAAAGATGATATTTCTCAGATTCTACATCAGCTATCATCCATTCAGAGTTCTCAGACAGAGTTAAGCACAAGATTATCTGCTCTAGAATGCAGATCTCAATCAGATACTTTTAAAAGGAGTCTTGATGATCAGGATCTTGATAATCAAGAGGGGGAGAAAAGACAGAGAGTATCTGAACCAGAAACTAATGTAAATGATCAAGTTCAAAATTCTGAGAAGACCTCTGAAGATACTCAGAATGTTGGTGAAGAATCAAATAAAGTCTCAGAAGCTATAGAAGATATTTTATCTACAGAAGATGAGGCACAAGAGATAAATGATCATTCTTCTGAAGAAATGGTAGAAGAAGGGTATGAAACAGAAAAGTTATCTCTTGATTCTGAAGGTAACTTGGGCTCAGATAACACAGATATAATTCCAGACTCTAATGAAGAAATGCTAAGCTTGCTTTTGAAGATGTTATTGGAGAACCAAGTGATCTTTCTGATGAAATCATGCTTCTGAGTGAAAGAGTTCAGAAGTGCTTCTGAAAGATTATGGAATATTCTGAATCAATTCTGTTGGGTGCATGTCTTTCTGAACTATCCAAGAAGTCTGGTGTATAGACTTTTGGACAACAGATTTTCTATCTTCAGAAATTTTCTTGAACAACCAGATGAAAGAGTTGAATTGGAATTTGATTTAGCTCATTTTGAAGGAGTTGAAATTGTTGATGAAATTCTAATTGCTTTCTCAGGAAAATTTGAAGTTAGGATCAGACCTTGTATTATCATTCCTAAAATAGATCTTCCAGTACTTGAAGAACCTGTATTGGATCAAGTGTTTGAAAAGGAAAATGTGCTTACTTCTGGAGAAAGCAGCCTGATATTTCCTGAAGACACTTATTGCTTCACGTACAAAAGAAGTATGAAGTTTGCAAAGTTGGAAGACTTTCTGAATGATGAATGGTCTGAAGATCATATTGTTCAAGTGAAGAACTTTATTCAGAATCATGGTGTTCAGAATTTTCATGATTCAACTTTAATAAAGAAGATCAGATGCATATCAAAATCAATTCAGAATGATTTGACTATATTCAGATTTGGAGCAGAAAGAAGAGATGGTACTTTATGTGAATTCACTCAGTTTGATGTTTACAAGCTAAGACTACAAGATAAGTTGGCAATCTTGTCTTTTTATGTTAACTCAGGTGAATCTGAGTTAGTCTCATAGATTAGAAGAATCTTGGGAATATATATAAGGAATCTCATAAAGCATGATTTTCAGTTGGCTTTGGAATATAGACTTAACTCAGTTAATCTGTTGGAACCTGTATATATTGAAAGGTTTGGGCTGAAAAGATTGTTCACTAATCTAGATATTGGGTTCATGTATCTTGTTGAAGGAATCTCTAAGACATTTGTTGTATCTGATATTCCAAAGTATTCTTCATCCTCCCTCAAATGGCTTCTGAACTACATGACAGATTTTATTGAAGAATCTGACATCAAAGAAGAAGTTATCTATCTGATCAAAGAAAGAATAAATTTTAGAGAATTTGTGAGAAAGAGTTATCTAGCTGGTCACAAGAAAGTAAACAAGATAAGAGGAGCAGATTATTTACTAAGTGATGCTTATGACTTCAAGATCCATACAAAGAGGCAAGACATGGAAGAAATTCAGAAGTACACTCTGAATCTTGAAAGTTCAGAAGTAAGTCAAAAAGAAAAAGAAAAAGAAAAGGAAGAAGTTTTTGAAAATATTTCTGAAAAGTTGGTTCCTGAAGAATAAATGTCTGAAGAGGAACAACTATAAGTGCAAAGAATAAAAGAAAGTGCTTTCACCATGTTCCTTGAATATTTCCATCCAGAAATGTTCATGGAATATGAACAAAAATTCAACTATATAGATTGTTGGATTCAAAAGCCTTTTGGTTGGAAACAATGGTACTCAGATATCATCAGAAAGATAAGGATTCCAATCAACGAAGCAAGGAAAGATAGTCCTGTGATCAAAGTGATTAATGCTGATTTAAAGACAAGACAGAATTACAAATATGCATTCTTTACTGTTGAACGACAAAATGGTGAGATTTCTACCTTTTCTGAAGCTGATTTTCAGAATGTTTACCTCAGAGATCTTCTCAGAGTTTACAGAAGTCTTTATCCCTTCCATGACTCGATCACCAAGTTCAGAAAATCTTTTCCAGTGCTCAGAGATGGAGAATTTATATGGGCTGCAAAGACTGATTTCCATGTTGCTTATGTTCTAAACAAGAAACAAGTACACTTAAGCAAACCAAATCTGAGTCTACCAGATATTCAGAATTTGAAGAAAATCACTTTAGTAATTCATCCTCCTGGCTTCGTTTGTAAATGCTTTCAGGAACTATTATTTGTGAGATTTGAAGAACTCCACAAATGTTGCAATCGAACTCTCATGGCAATCAGAGATCGTTTGGTAAAAAGACAGAATAGAAGACCAAAGAACCTGAGCAATGAAGATTGGGAGAAGCACAAGAAACTTGCAAAAGAAATGGTTAGAGTTGCTGAATCCTTACTTGAATACAGAAGACTAATTCTAAAGGATGTAAGAGAAATTCTGAATTTCTGGAAAGTATGATCTGAACTTTTGAAGCTAAGGGGGAGATTGATAGAGATATCATAATAGCTTCAAAAGGCACTGGGTTCTTAAAAGAGAAAAAGATCTGAAGAAGTTCTGAAGACACTTCTGAAGAGGTTCTGAAGAAGTTCTGAAGATACATCTGAAGAAGATCTGAAGGAGTTCAGAACCCATTCTGAACTTGTCTGTCATGAATGCTTTGTTACTTTGGTCTTTCTATTGTATGTATAAATAGATAGTTAGTTAGATTGTTAGAACTAATGTTTTCATATACCTTGTAAAGATATATTTTGTAAGAAAGTACATTCAATCAATACATATTACATTTGGCTATTATCATTCCTGTCGTAATCTTTTCATATATTGATATCTTGATTGTTTGGGTCCTAACAGTAAGTTTTGATTGAACTTTAAATTAACTGGAGTTTTACATTTGGATCTTATTTTAAGGTTGATAATTAGTGTATGTTGTCGGTTTAGATGAATTTCTAGTGAAGGATTTGGGGGACATAAAGTGTTCATCTAAGAGAGTTCAAGCTTGGGGTAAACCCTAGATTTAGCCTAAATCTAGCAAGGTGAGTTCAAGTTGCTTTGTGAAAACGGTGTACATGCCAAAAATGTCCATTTTGTTATATTAACATGTTTTACTTGCTATTTGTCAAGAATTTGAGTATTTTGATAATATGCGATTATTTGATATAAATGGTTTTATAAATCTTACAAATGTCATATTTGAGTTTTGACACTTTGATGAATAAAGCATATTTCATGAGAGGTTTGATGTTTTATTTATAAATGGGGATTATTTGGTGTCAATGATATTTTGATGATATTGGATTTATAAACCTACGGAATTTACATGTTATGGCATTATGGGGCATTATGTAAAAATACAGGAATATGAGTTCATTTAGAAAAAATGTGCATCTCACCTAGTGTTTCCGGTTATTACATAAGTGTTGAGTTATAGAACATTTGCTCGGTTTTGACTAAAAAGGGTCTCTTGGACATTTATCCGAGTTGAAAAATATTTTACACGTTTTGGGTCCGTTGGTCATTCATTTAGTGTCGTGTAATTTTATGTCTTCCCAACCTTGGAAAAAATAATTGATTATTGGAAAATAACGTTTGAGCAAAGAGTTAGTGTTGGAAAATTATCAATATGTCTTGCTTGACGTATTTGATTTATAGACTAGAATGTAATGGATCCATAGGCATTTAGTCGGTTTTAAGTCGGGATTGTTGTCCCCTTTTTGGTTGCGTTGTTAGTCATCGAGGGCCCTACACTTAGGTGTATTAGTCGGTTATTACCGATTGCCATTGACTACACGTGGTGCATTGGGAGGTCATCGAGGGCCTTACACATAGGTGTATCAACTGGGGGTTGCCGGTTGCCATTGACCTATTGCACGGGCTTTTGTAGGGGTCATCGAGGCCTTACACTTAGGTGTGTTAACCGGGAGTTGTCGGTTGCCATTGATTCCTATAGTTAGCTTGAACATTGAGTAGTGATCTACTTTTGTATCTGTCACTAAAGATGGAATATCGGGTCTCCCCCGTTATCTTCGGATATTTTTATCCCTTTCAAAGGTACGCGTGAGTTAATGGTTTATAAATACGGTCAAAGCTATGTTTCTATCTTTACGTTTATAAACTTATTCATGGTCGTGTGAGTATTGGAATTGGTATCACGTTAAATGAGTATTTCTATTTAAAGCTTTCACTTCTAATGTCATTTTGGTCTAAAGCTTTTTATTATGAAACTATTGAATTTGGGGAAAGATGTTGCTTTTATAATAAGGTTATTTCCATTGAGAATTATATTTTTTCAAGCAAGTCTTTTGGTTTCAAATCAATCATAAATATGTTATAAACTCTTGAGCTTACTAGGCGTTAAGTCTAACTCTTTTTCTTTGTCGGCATGTGCATTAGGTTATCGCAGGGTTGGTACTAGCGACGAGTGACTTGAGTGCAAGAGGGTAGCACGTTAAAAACCTAGTTTTGGTGACGTTTTTCGCATTCAGAGATAGCGACGCATATTGGTTTAGTAACACCCGACCACTTGTAGGTCTTTGTATACTACTTGGTCTAACTTTGTTGAAGTTTAATTATAATATTTGTTGAGGAAATTCTAGTTTTGATTTATAAGAGAAGAATTTATTCCTTATTGGTTGTTACAATGGCGGAGATGGCAGGGAACAAGTCCGCCATAGTCGCCCAAACGACATCGTTTTGGGACATACTCCATAATGGTGGAGGTAGTATGGCGAAGGTTATGACATTTTTGCAAAAACATGAGAGAGATGGTTATTTAAGTCAACCAAACTTCCAAAATGTTTATTTGGGTCAAATTCCCTTTATAATTATGTTGTTTTGTAATACCTGAATCAATGTTCTCTTGGGTTTAAAGTTCCTTAGCTTTGATAATGCATTCGGGATATATCGATGACGTATATACCATTAAGTCAAAGTCATATGGTTTCCAATAATGTTTTATTTTTCACTGCATCATGCGAGTATATGACTAGTTTATAGTAAAATAAGAAGAGGTGATTGTGGTTTGGATGAGGCGGCGCATGATGACGGTGAAATGGTGGTAGTCCATGCTCCTAAGAGCATCTCCAATGGAGGTTCTTATAAAAACCTCATTTTTCTACATTTTTTTGTCACATCAATGCCAACTCATTAAACTAGAAACTCATTAAAAATTCCACAATGAAGGTTCTTATAAAAACCTCTTTTTTATGAGCCCCATTAATTTTTTCAACATCAATATTTATTATCTATTTAAATACAAATAAAAAATTAATTTAATTTAAATACCAATTTTTTTATTTTCAGTTTAATTTTATATAATAATTCAATAATTGTATGAATATTTTTAAAACTACATAAATTTATTAATTATAAATAAGTATTCTTAATTATATATTTATGAATATAATATATTACTTAATCAATTACGTATAAAATATTTCTGTATATATATTACGTATAAAATATTATATATATATATATATATTAATAATTATATAAATCAAAACATCGACATAAATTTTTCATTACAATTATAAAAAGAGAAATTATCTGAAATAGTCATTTTATGCTGTATAATATAACAAAATAGTCAAGTTTCAAAACAAATGTTAAAATGACCGTTGTCATCGCCCCCGGGGGCGATCAGGCTCAAAGCTCGAGAAACATAAATACACATGCCATGTGTTCCTCACACATCGGTTCTTTTTCAAATTTTAATTTAAAATTACAATTTTAACCCCTAGAGTTATATAATTAGTTACTTTACATCCTTTCCTTTTTAATCTTTCATTTTACACCCTTATCACATTAACGTATATAATCGTATATCAATTAAAAATCGTCTAAAAATACGTTTTTATTTTAACAAGTTACACCATTATAATCGTCTCGTCGATACCTTCGAAATGAGCCCAGTATTGAATATTTTTTGATTTAATTATATTATTATATATTATAATTGATAGAGATCATAAGATAGCTTCAAAAGAAGTCTGGGTTCTGAAGATTACATAGTTCAGATCTTCTGAACTAGTTCTGAAGAGACAAAGAAAGAAAGCCTAGAAACCCAGACTCAGAAGACAAACAAAGAAGTCAAGGAAAGCCTAAGGCATAACTTCTGAAGTGGATACTTCAGAAGTTCTGAAGATTCTCATGTTGCTCTGAAGAACTTATGAATTATGTTTTGAAGGTGTTCAGAAGTAGTTCTGAACTTACTTATGTATGTCTGTCATGTTTTGTACCGTATTGTACTGTTACTTTAGCTCTGAAGAAGTTCTGAAGAACTTCTGAATTATGTTTTGACGGTGTTTAGAAGTAGTTTGAACTTACTTATGTATGTCTGTCATGTTTTGTACTGTATTGTACTGTTACTTTAGCATTTTCTATTGTATATAAATAGATTAGATAGTTAGAACTAACGTTCATAGATTATTTGTAAAGACATATCTGTGTAACTCTGTTAAGATCAATACTACATCCGACTTCCTTGCTATAATTCTTGTTTTATATTCTATTTTCTTTCTACTTCTTGATATTTGGGATCTAACAATTGGTATCAGAGCCAATTCATCTTTTTGAAAATCTTGATCAATATATTCAAGATTGATTCGCATAGTTCTATTTTTCAAAACTAGGTGAATTTGCGATCATTCAATTCAAGATGTCGAAAGAAATCGTCTCCGTCGGATCAGAAACTAAACCACTGTTCTTCGGTGAATATCATCAATGGCGCATTCGTATGATTCAGTTCTTGGATAACATAGATGAGGCATTGATGCAATCTATCATCAATGGTCCCCTTGAAGTATATGTAAAATCCCAGCTGTTCCAACAACTGAAACAACCCCTCAGATTCCTGCTTCAAGAATCAAGAAAAGTCCAGGAATGTATAGTAATGCTGAGAGAGATCAAGCCAAAGTTTATAAAAGGGCACTAACTCTACTCACAATGGCTATACCAAATGAGATATTCAACAGAGTTGATAGTCTAACCTCTGATAAGGCTATGTGGGATGAGGTAGAGGCTCAGATGCAGGGGAGTACTAAAGCTCAAGCCCAGAGACTTAACATCTGTGTTGGAACATATGAAAATTTCAGATATAAAGAAGGTGAATCTATCACAAAGACTTATTATAGATTCAACAATATTCTGAATGATTTAAGAAGAAATGGTGTTCAAAAATCTAATTCAGAAATTAACAATAAGTTTCTGAACAATCTGGGCAATGAATGGTCTAGCTTTCCTGACAACACGGTTACTAGAAATCTGTCTAGAAAATCTATCCATGATGTTTATGGAATTTTGTTTCAACAAGAATACAAAATCAAGATCAAACAGGATGAACCGAAAAAAAAAATGAAACAGTAGCCTTATTAGGCAAGAAGTTAAACAACTCAATGATCATATCATCAAAGAACAAAGTTTGTGAAATCTCGGAATCTTCTCTTTGTGATGGAGATGAATCAGATGAAGAATTGAAAAGGATTTCTGATAATATTGCTTTCATGACAAGACAATTCAAGCAAAGATATAATCAGAAGTACAAAAATAAATCCAAATCTGAAGATGGAACAAAGAAAATCTTAAGTCAAGATGCTATTCAACACGATTCAACAGAACCAGCTAGGTGTTTCAGTTGTCGAAAACCTGGTCATTTTGCAAGACAGTGCAAAATGCCTAAGGTTAAGAATGCTGGTTACTATGAAAAGAAGCATCTACTTGCAAAGAAGAAAGAAATTAATCCAGCTCTAGTAACAAAATATGAAGAAGATTGGTTGAACTGGAGTGAAGGAGAATATGATGAAGAAGTTGCTCAATATGCTTCAAACTGGTACATGTGCCAGATGGATCCAGAAAACACTCATGCACATGGCTCTGAGGTACAAACTTCTTCTAAGTTAAATTCTGAAACAAGTTCTTCATTAAATTCTGAAAACAACATGCAAAATCAAATTCTGAACATGACTTCTGAATTTGAAAATCTTAGCAACAAAACAAAAGGTGGGAGTATATTGGTCAATAAGTTTAGAGCTGAAAGTCAAATCTATAAATAAAATTGCCAAAATGCTGAAGAAATATTTGAAAAGGTTTCTAAAGAAAAATCTTTGTTGAAAGAAGAGATGGATAATATACAAAAAGATATTTTAAATGAAAAATCTGAAAAAGTAGTTCTGAATGTCAAACTGAATTTTCTGAATCAAGAAAGACTTGATTTATACAAAAAGATCAAAGAATTAGAAGATCTGAATTTTAAAAGAGGTCAAACTGAACAAACTCTGAACATATTAACAGGACAAGCTCATAATTCAAAGTTTTATAATATCAAAGCAGGTTTAGGATACAATGACAGTCAAATTTTAAAAAAGGCACCTGCAAATTTATATGATGTTTCAAAAATGAAAATTTTCAATGAAAATAATAAAAGTGTAGTAAATAAACTTGTTGATCATACTTTGCCTGAAAGGATACCTTTTATAAAATCAGAGACTTTGTTTTTAGAAAAAAAAACCTCTTGACTCTGGTGATTCAGTTAATAATTCTGAAACAGAAGTAAAATCTGAAAGAATTTCGAAAACCAACTTTGATAATCTTTCTGAAATTACTTCTGAACCAAATACTAAATCTGAAGTATATTCTGAGTTAAAATCTGAAGTTTCTCCAGAAGCAACTTCTGAATGTAAATCAGAAATTATCGATAAAGCTCAAGCTCAAATAGATTCTAGAGAAAGTTTTGAAGAAAAATATGAAGAATTTTCAGAAATTGAATCTTTAAATAATAATGATGAGTCTTCAAAAATATTTTTTGATAATTCTGATAATGAATCTGAGAAACTTTCAAACTTAAAATTTTTTGCATCAAATATGACTCAGAACAAATTTTCAGATTTAATGGATGCTTCAGATTTAGATGTTGATGATGATCCTAATGTTGAAATAATAGACAAAGATGGCTACATAGTTTACAAATCTAAATCTTCTATGACTGAGGGAGAGAAATTA
Organism: Silybum marianum; assembly: GCA_036898165.1. Taxonomy (NCBI): domain Eukaryota; kingdom Viridiplantae; phylum Streptophyta; class Magnoliopsida; order Asterales; family Asteraceae; genus Silybum; species Silybum marianum. Next base: position 25,840,524 of record CM072533.1, on the reverse strand, counting down.
AAATCTGAAGAATCAAAATTGCCTTCAGAAATGTTTAATGGTGTATTTTTGAAAAATGAATACCAGCATTATAAATCTTCTGAAAATAATTCTTCCACAGCATCAAATTCTACTCCTTTTAAAAATGATTTTAAATCACACATCTTTGACAACGGAAAAATTATCATTATTATCTACAGACTTTGTCACAAGGGTCAAGCTTTTTGAAAAATGACAGTCTTCTAATTCTAAATCTACAAATCAAGATTCAAAATTCAAAAAGAATGTTGATAAAAGTTCTTCTTATACTAATCCACATTTCTTATCTTTTATAAAGCTATCCACTCTAGTTTGGAAGAAAAAAGGTGAAAGACTATCAAAGAAAGACAAACTAGATAGTATTTCTACTTTAAGAAACTTGATGTACCCAAAGTAAATACTTTGAATAAAAGATAGCATTCAATTCTTAAATCTAATATTGTTCATACTTGCTTATGTCATGAGATATTAAAAGTTTTTAATAATCATCTTCATTGTATGAACTGTGGACATCATAACTTTCAAATAACACCTAACAATAACAACAAGAGAGATTCTAAGAAACCATTTAGGAATTTTTTAGCAATATTGGCAAGAAAATATAACCATAAAAAGGATAAATCTGCCAAACAAAGTTCTGAACAAACTTCTAAATTTAATTCTATCAAATCCAAATTCAGAATTTCAAATGCTATAGCTAAACTGAAAGGACCCATTTTTAAATGGGTACCTAAAACACAATAATTGTTTTTGCAGATGTGTCATGTGTAGGTTTTAGATTTTGGTTGTTCAAAATACATGACACCTTTCATAGAACTACTAACTGATTATCATGAAAGATATGGAGGCACAGTTAGCTTTGGAAACAATGCAAAAGGATATGAAAGAGGATATGAAACTTTTTCAAAGGGGGATGTTACTGTAATGAAAGTTTTCTATGTTAAGGATCTCAAACATTAATCTGTTTAGTATAAGTCAGTTCTGTGACAAATATTGGAAAGTACACTTTGACATAGACTTTTGTCATGTTATCAATTCTGAAAATCTAAACAAATTAACAGCCTATAGAGATGGAGATATCTACACTACTACTTTCACTGAAGATGGTCAACTGCAGGGAGTTTGTTATATTTCCACTCCCATGAAAAATGAAAGTTGGCTTTGGCACAGAAGGATGTCACATCTAAATATCAAAGCAATTTCTGAATTGGAAAGATACAAGTTTGTAAGAGGTTTGCCAAAGATCAAGTTTGAGAAAAATTCATTATGTTCTGCATGTGAGCTAGGAAAGATTAAAAGAAGCTCTCATCCTCTAAAAATGCTTTCTTCATGTAAAGCACCACTAGAAATGTTACATACGGATCTATGTGGACCGATGAAGACTCAAAGCATGGGACCAAAGCACTTGATGAAAAACGTTTTAACTTCTTGGTAAGCAAATTAGGCATGATGAATTTATCTACTTAAGTATTTTACATCCACTAAGAATTAAGAGTTATGTTCTGAGCCGTATTCAATCAGAATTCTGAAAATCTTAACTTCAAAAGTTCTGAGATTCACTCTTCGGAAGTCTATTTTTCGTTACTCAGAAGTACTAATTCTTCATTTCTGCAGTTGTTGTATCATAATACTTATATTTTTTTCTTTTCTCTCTCTAACCATTTCTATGATTAGCACTTTTCAAGGGGGGGGAGATACTATTACTCATGATTTAAGGGGGAGTGATATTCATACATCATTCTTTGATTCTTTCTTATGTCATCAAGATCTGAAATGGTGGATAATGATTCTTAAATTTACAAATCTTAGAAGTGTGGACAAACTTCTGAAGATAAAAACTGATTTATAAATTGTTCAAACTTACTTCTGAAATATCAAATTGTTTTACATATTCAGAAGTATGTAGTTTTAAAGGGTTTTCATGAATCTTAAGTCATAACATTCATGTTCTGAACATAATTCAAATGTTCTGAGGTCTTTCTGAATCATTTCATCTAACTTCTGAACTTATTCTCAAAAGTTCTGAACTTCCCGTTGTAAAATCTGATTTCATATACGCGTATGCCATGTGTTTTAATTTCATTGGAGAAGCCCTAATCACGTCGCAAAACGGTTCATTAATCCAAATAAATGATGATTACTTTACTAATTGTCATTACTTTTTCGGCTGCGTGTCCTTCCACGATCATCCATCTCATATAATCCATGGCTTCGTCATCTTCTTCACTTTTTAGCAATTTTTCCCTCCGAAACTTAATCTCTGTTTTTCTTGAACTTCATTCGAACTCGAATCCTCACTCTCTGTCTATAATGGCGACTTCAAATGTTGATATGCCCATTCAAACTGCAAAATCGTGTTTTAGCAACAGTGATTCATCATCAAATGAAGGCTCTTTCAGAATTGTTCCTAAAAAGATCATGATTGGCTCAATGGAGGTTAATCTGGATGATGATCAAATGCTAGAAAACACTGCCACAAAAGGAATTACTGAAGCTGGTCCTTTGAATCCTAACCCTAACCCTTACAGTGCAAATATTGGGGATACTCAAATTGAACCAATCGAAGTGGCTTCTGAATCTATTGGTGGTGTGGGTGATTCTCAATCGATTGCTGGTTCTAATCTAGAAAGAAGTTATGGTCCTGATCTTACAAAGATATATATTCCAGACAACAAATGTATGGAAATCAAGAAAAATAATTGTGCTGTTAATTTCAGATCAACATATTTCAATGATGATCAAATGATTCTGCTTGAAATTCTGAAGAAGCATCCTATTTGAGCTTTACTGTCTAGAAAATTTTTGGTTCCTGCTTCTTATCTACAACAATGGTGGTATCATGCTGAAGTTGATGAAGAAACAGATGACATTTCCTCATTTGTTCATGGTTACAGATTCTCTGTTACAGTTGATGATAATAGGAGTATTTTTTATCTGCCTAAAGCCAATGCAGTTGTAGGCAAAACTACATTTGATGCAGTTCCAACAAACTCTGAAATCATTTCAGATTTCATGAAGTTAGGCTACTCAGAAACTCTAATTGCTCTGAGTTCATTCAGAAAGAAGTGCTTACCTCTTATTTGGTACTGTCTTTTCACTATCCTTAATACTTGCCTATCTGGTAAAGGTTCAAGTTTGGATCAAGCTTCTACAAATGGCAAAATTATTTTTCATGGTGTTGCTCACAACAAGCATTATGATTATGCTTCTCTTATGTTTAAAGAATTGAAGTCAGTTGTCATGAAGAAATCTACTTACACTTACATTCCTTTTCAAAGGTTCTTTCATATCTTTATCAAAGGAGCCATGGAGTCTGTTGAAGCTATTCCAAGGTTGGATCATGAGGTATTTGTTCCACTTTTCTCTATGGATAGCTTAAGACCACCAAGTGCAAAACTTAGATTTCCTAATGCATTACCACTACCAGCAGAACTTCTTGCTTATGTAAGTTCTAACAATAGGTTTCTGAATGAGTATTGTGAATCAATGGGACTACCTAAACCTGTAGTCTCTTCCCCTGATTCAACCCAAAGTGGTGAGAAAAATGAGGAGTCTAGACTTCCTAGTGAGAGAGGGGAGGAAGTTCAAGCTGGGGAACAACCTCAGAGTGCTAAGGGGAAAAATGTATATGAGAGATAGGGTAGAACTGTGAGAAAAAGAATTGATGAGGGGAGATTACAGATAAAAGAAAAAGAAATTTGTGCACTAGTTGATACAAGTCGGGCAGCCACACAATCTATTACTTCACATTCTTTGGTGGGTAATATTGAACTAGCCAGTGAGCCCATGACAAATCTTGTTCACCCCCCCAGCCACTCACCCATCTCTCAACAGAAGGGTGTTTCATTAACACATGTGGGGCAAGCAGCACATCTACCAATGGGTCCCCACATGGAGGAGCCCATTGTTGAAACAGAAGGATATATGTCCCCCCTTCATACATATGAGCACATAGAGTCTGAGTGTCCACTCAATGTTGAGCCAAATGACCCACAAGATATGGGATTTCTTCACACTAGCACATATCTTTCAGATATCCAACATCGAAGTGTTAGTCACAGTGCAACAACATCCATAGATGTTCCTATCTCTGGACTTCAAGGATTGAATGGAAGTCCTGGTGGGGTGAACATTTTTAAAGCCCCATTCACTGAATCAGCAATGATTCAAGATGTGGTGACATCAACAGGCCAACCTACTCTTGTAGGGCTGCAAACAGAATCATTTGTTGGTCCTGGTTCTGTTACCCAATCCTCTGAATTCTATGAGTTCAAAGATTTTTGTACTTCTGAATTTGCAAAGATTCAAAAGGACATCATGGCACTTTCTGAAAAATCAACCAAGGTGTTGGACGATAGGGTGGAAATTCAGGAGAAATTATTAGATCAGAAATTATTAGAAATGATCTCAAATCCTTTCAAGAAGCTATTTTGAATTCCTTCTCAGAAGTTATGTCTTCAGTGGCAAATCTCAAAACATCCTTGCCTTCTACTTCCACTCAACAAGATTTATCTAAGTTAGCCACAAAGGATGACATTAATATCATTTTGAATCAATTATCTTCCATTCAGAATACTCAAGTAACTTTGGATCAAAGAATATCTGCTTTAGAATGTAGGCCTCAAGCTGACACTTTAAAAAGAAAACATGATGATCAGGATCCTGATAATCATGAGGGGGAGAAAAGAAGGAAAGTGTCTTACTCTGAAGATGTACTTATGCTTCAAACTCAGACTTCTGAAAGATCCTCTGATGATGTTCATAAAGATGTTGATGCTGGTGCTGAAAGGATTTCTGAAGCAATCGAAGACATTCTATCTACTGAACCTGAATTTCAAGAGGTTCCTTCTTCTGAACCTATTCATGAAGCTGGTGGAGTTATTTCTGAAGAGAATTTTGAAGATAAAGTAACTTCTGAGGAAGTAAATGAGGGTTATGAAACTGAAAGATTATCTTTCAATTCTGAAGATAAAGCAAGTACAAATGATACAGATGTCATACCTGATTCTAATGAAGAAATGCTCAATGAGTATTCGGCTTTTGAAGATGTAATTGGAGAACCTGGTGATCTATCAGATGTTATCATGTTTGATGAATAAGAGGAAGTAAATGAAGTCATGAATATAATAGTCTGGAGACCACTTATTGTTGATAGAAGAGAAGATGAAGATTTTCTGAATACAATGTGGTATTTGATTTATCAAATGGTTATGCAGTTTGTGTTTACGAAATCACCAAGGAATGGGAGTGTAGATTCTTGGATGAAAGATTGTTTATATTCAGAGATTTCTATAATCAACCAAATATGTGTGCATATGTAACAGTTAACTTAGGTCATATGAGTGAAGTTGGATTTTCTGAAGAGATGATAATGACCTATGTTGGTGTGATTGAGGTCAAATATAAAGAAAGCATTCAAATACTCAAGTTCAACTTACTACTCCTTGAAGAACCCTTAGTTGATCAAGTGTTTGCAAAAGAAACAATTTTTGATGACCCTGAAAATGTTTTCATTATCTTTCCTGAAGACACATACATTTATTTGTATAAAAAGAATTTGAAGTATGCAACTCTTGAGAGTTCCATAAGTGATAAATGGGATGAAGACTTTGCCTCTAAAGTTCAATCTTTCCAACGAAGATATGGTGTTCAAGACATTTTTAACCCTATTCCTATCAAGCACTTCAAAAGTATTAAAAAGTCAGTTGAAGATGACTTGAAGATTGTTAGGATTGGTCTTTGAAAGGAGGGATGGAACTCTAATAGAATTCACTCAGTTTGATTTCTACAATCTAAGGTTACAAGATAAGTTTTCCCTTCTAAATTTCTTTGTAAGAAGAGAAGATACAGAAATGGTGCAAGAATTGAGAAGAATCATTGGTGTTTATCTCAGAAATTTCATTAAGCATGACTTTCAACTTGCCTTCGAACATGGGTTGAACAAAGTAAATCTGGTGGAACCAGCTTTTGTGAGCTTTGAAGGTATTTCAACTGTGTTTACGAAACCAGAACTTGGTTTTCATTATGATCCTACAGGGTTAAACAAAAGAACTTTCATTGTTTCTGATATTCCAAAGTATTCATCTTCAACCCTGAAATGGTTTTGTGATAATATGACTTGGATTGTTGGTTCTAAAGAAGTGAAGGATGAGATTCTGTATCTGATCAAAGAAAGAATAAACTTCAGAGAATTGATAAGAAAAAGTATGTACGCTGGACATCAACAAATAAACACAAGAAGAGATGCAGATTACTTGTTAAGCAATGTTTATGATTTTCATATTCATGCCAAAGAACAAGTAGTTGAATTTGAAGTACTGGAAGAAGTCAGACCTTCTGAAGTTTCCATTTCTGAACATGTTGGAACAGTTTCTGAAAAGGATAAAGGCAAAAGTGTAAAGGTTGTTGAAGAACAATTGCCAGTTATTCAAGTGTATGAAGCTAAACAATTGCAAATAAACAGAATTGCTGAACGTGCACTTAGTCTATTCCTTGAATATCCTCATCCTGAGATTTTCACGGAAAATGTGCAACATTTGCTTATATTGATTGCTGGTTAGAAAAATCTTTTGGTTGGAAGCAATGGTACAGCAAAATTGTTCAGAAGTTGAAGTTACCAATCACAGAGTCAAGGAAAGAAAGTCTTATTGTAAAAGTAATCAATGCTGATCAAAAGATAAAGCTGAGTTATAAATACTCCTACTTCACTACAGAAAGAGAAATGGTGAAGTATGTACATTTTCTGAAGCTGATTTTCAGAATGTTCATTTAAAAGACTTGGTCAAGATATACAGAAGGATTAATCCATTTCATGATCATATTACCAGATTCAGAAAAGTGTTTCCAGTCATAAAAGGTGCGATTTATAGAGAATTCATATGGGCAACTAAGACTGATTTTCAAGTTTCGTTTGTACTTGGCAGAGAAAAGGTGAATCTAAGTAGACCTAACTTTGAACTTCAAGGAATCAGTTCAATCAACAAAGGTACTCTGATAGTTCATCCTCCTGGATTTGTGTGCAAGTTTAATAAAGAAAATTTGTTTGTCAGATATGAAGAGATTCACAAGTATAGCAATGATACTTTACTAGAAATAAGTGAAAGACTTGTGAAAAGACAGAAGCACAGACTAAGAAATATGAATGACAGTGAATGGAATGAGTACTCTAAGCTAGCAAAAAATATGGACAAGAGAATAGAATTGCTACTTTAATACAGAAAGCTAATTTTGGGTTAAGTCCGAGAAATGTTGATGTATTGGGGATATAATTTGAATTTTTGAAGCTAAGGGGGAGATTGATAGAGATCATAAGATAGCTTCAAAAGAAGTCTGGGTTCTGAAGATTACATAGTTCAGATCTTCTGAACTAGTTCTGAAGAGACAAAGAAAGAAAGCCTAGAAGCCCAGACTCAGAAGACAAGCAAAGAAGTCAAGGAAAGCCTAAGGCATAACTTCTGAAGTGGATACTTCAGAAGTTCTGAAGATTCTCGTGTTGTTCTGAAGAACTTCAGAATTATGTTCTGAAGGTGTTCAGAAGTAGTTCTGAACTTACTTCTGTATGTCTGTCATGTTTTGTACTGTATTGTACTATTACTTTAGCATTTCCTATTGTATATAAATAGATTAGATAGTTAGAACTAACGTTCATAGATTCTTTGTACTGTAAAGACAAATCCTTCCTTGTTAGAACTAACTTTATATTATTAACAATTAAATAAATATTAAAATATTAAGAATATGTATTTTTATTTTTTAATCTATATTATAATAATATAAATTTAATTAACTTCATATTATTATTAACATACATATTAAGTTGTATGTATTTTGTATACAAATGTATTACGATAATTATAATATATTAAACATTACAAAAATAAGGGCTATCAGTGATGAAAAAATCCGTTGTTGAAGGTAGGGATGGCAAAAAAAAACCTGAAATCGACGATGAAAACCGAAAAGGGAACAATTCGGGTCGGGTTCGGGGACATCTTAACGAGGACGGGTACGGGGACGGTACTTACCGGCCCGATAGTGTGTATATATATATAATATTTAAAAATATTTTTTCGTAGTAAATATAATATATAATAATATAATTAAATAAAAAAAATCGATATTGGGCTCATTTCGAAGGTATCGACGAGACGATTATAATGGTGTATCTTGTTAAAATAAAAACGTATTTTTTAGACGATTTTTGATTGATATACGATTATATACGTTAATGTGATAAGGGTGTAAAATGAAAGATTAAAAAGGAAAGGACGTAATGTAACTAATTATATAACTTTAGCATTTTTTTTAAACTTGTCTATTTTGTTATATTATACAGTATAAAATAACTATTTCAGATGATTTCCCTTATAAAAATGAAAATAACAAAGATACTAATTTTAATAAGTAGATAGATAAATCACTTCAAATCATGATTAAACCAAATATGTTCAACCAAGTCAGCACGAAGTTGATGATGCATTTCATTTGATCGTATCTCATAACTTCGTTGAAGATATTCTTGGAATTCCTGGGTAGAGCCTTGAAATACCCTGGTAGAGTTATCTGTTTCATTATCAATCTATAGAGAATTGATGTAGGAAGTTACAATTTATTATTAACAAATGATAGACAATTTATATACAATTCTTCTTTAAGCAAATTAATATTACTGGAAGGGCAAAAGATGCATTCTTCCTTAATACATCCATCACATCAAGCCCATTATCTCCATATAGACGTTCAATGCATCTCAAATTTAGAGCTGAGCAACAAACAGAAGAAAATGGTGAATTCAAGGCTGCAAAAAAAAAGAATGCTTTTTGTGAATTTATTTAGGTCTCTGATAAGTTTCTTACCTGTAAAATGATCTTCAATGCAAACCATGTTGTCTGTCTTGATCGAGTTAAAAACTGATTTATAAATTGTTCAAACTTACTTCTGAAATATCAAATTGTTTTACATATTCAGAAGTATGTAGTTTTAAAGGGTTTTCATGAATCTTAAGTCATAACATTCATGTTCTGAACATAATTCAAATGTTCTGAGGTCTTTCTGAATCATTTCATCTAACTTCTGAACTTATTCTCAAAAGTTCTGAACTTCCCGTTGTAAAATCTGATTTCATATACGCGTATGCCATGTGTTTTAATTTCATTGGAGAAGCCCTAATCACGTCGCAAAACGGTTCATTAATCCAAATAAATGATGATTACTTTACTAATTGTCATTACTTTTTCGGCTGCGTGTCCTTCCACGATCATCCATCTCATATAATCCATGGCTTCGTCATCTTCTTCACTTTTTAGCAATTTTTCCCTCCGAAACTTAATCTCTGTTTTTCTTGAACTTCATTCGAACTCGAATCCTCACTCTCTGTCTATAATGGCGACTTCAAATGTTGATATGCCCATTCAAACTGCAAAATCGTGTTTTAGCAACAGTGATTCATCATCAAATGAAGGCTCTTTCAGAATTGTTCCTAAAAAGATCATGATTGGCTCAATGGAGGTTAATCTGGATGATGATCAAATGCTAGAAAACACTGCCACAAAAGGAATTACTGAAGCTGGTCCTTTGAATCCTAACCCTAACCCTTACAGTGCAAATATTGGGGATACTCAAATTGAACCAATCGAAGTGGCTTCTGAATCTATTGGTGGTGTGGGTGATTCTCAATCGATTGCTGGTTCTAATCTAGAAAGAAGTTATGGTCCTGATCTTACAAAGATATATATTCCAGACAACAAATGTATGGAAATCAAGAAAAATAATTGTGCTGTTAATTTCAGATCAACATATTTCAATGATGATCAAATGATTCTGCTTGAAATTCTGAAGAAGCATCCTATTTGAGCTTTACTGTCTAGAAATTTTTTGGTTCCTGCTTCTTATCTACAACAATGGTGGTATCATGCTGAAGTTGATGAAGAAACAGATGACATTTCCTCATTTGTTCATGGTTACAGATTCTCTGTTACAGTTGATGATAATAGGAGTATTTTTTATCTGCCTAAAGCCAATGCAGTTGTAGGCAAAACTACATTTGATGCAGTTCCAACAAACTCTGAAATCATTTCAGATTTCATGAAGTTAGGCTACTCAGAAACTCTAATTGCTCTGAGTTCATTCAGAAAGAAGTGCTTACCTCTTATTTGGTACTGTCTTTTCACTATCCTTAATACTTGCCTATCTGGTAAAGGTTCAAGTTTGGATCAAGCTTCTACAAATGGCAAAATTATTTTTCATGGTGTTGCTCACAACAAGCATTATGATTATGCTTCTCTTATGTTTAAAGAATTGAAGTCAGTTGTCATGAAGAAATCTACTTACACTTACATTCCTTTTCAAAGGTTCTTTCATATCTTTATCAAAGGAGCCATGAAGTCTGTTGAAGCTATTCCAAGGTTGGATCATGAGGTATTTGTTCCACTTTTCTCTATGGATAGCTTAAGACCACCAAGTGCAAAACTTAGATTTCCTAATGCATTACCACTACCAGCAGAACTTCTTGCTTATGTAAGTTCTAACAATAGGTTTCTGAATGAGTATTGTGAATCAATGGGACTACCTAAACCTGTAGTCTCTTCCCCTGATTCAACCCAAAGTGGTGAGAAAAATGAGGAGTCTAGACTTCCTAGTGAGAGAGGGGAGGAAGTTCAAGCTGGGGAACAACCTCAGAGTGCTAAGGGGAAAAATGTATATGAGAGATAGGGTAGAACTGTGAGAAAAAGAATTGATGAGGGGAGATTACAGATAAAAGAAAAAGAAATTTGTGCACTAGTTGATACAAGTCGGGCAGCCACACAATCTATTACTTCACATTCTTTGGTGGGTAATATTGAACTAGCCAGTGAGCCCATGACAAATCTTGTTCACCCCCCCAGCCACTCACCCATCTCTCAACAGAAGGGTGTTTCATTAACACATGTGGGGCAAGCAGCACATCTACCAATGGGTCCCCACATGGAGGAGCCCATTGTTGAAACAGAAGGATATATGTCCCCCCTTCATACATATGAGCACATAGAGTCTGAGTGTCCACTCAATGTTGAGCCAAATGACCCACAAGATATGGGATTTCTTCACACTAGCACATATCTTTCAGATATCCAACATCGAAGTGTTAGTCACAGTGCAACAACATCCATAGATGTTCCTATCTCTGGACTTCAAGGATTGAATGGAAGTCCTGGTGGGGTGAACATTTTTAAAGCCCCATTCACTGAATCAGCAATGATTCAAGATGTGGTGACATCAACAGGCCAACCTACTCTTGTAGGGCTGCAAACAGAATCATTTGTTGGTCCTGGTTCTGTTACCCAATCCTCTGAATTCTATGAGTTCAAAGATTTTTGTACTTCTGAATTTGCAAAGATTCAAAAGGACATCATGGCACTTTCTGAAAAATCAACCAAGGTGTTGGACGATAGGGTGGAAATTCAGGAGAAATTATTAGATCAGAAATTATTAGAAATGATCTCAAATCCTTTCAAGAAGCTATTTTGAATTCCTTCTCAGAAGTTATGTCTTCAGTGGCAAATCTCAAAACATCCTTGCCTTCTACTTCCACTCAACAAGATTTATCTAAGTTAGCCACAAAGGATGACATTAATATCATTTTGAATCAATTATCTTCCATTCAGAATACTCAAGTAACTTTGGATCAAAGAATATCTGCTTTAGAATGTAGGCCTCAAGCTGACACTTTAAAAAGAAAACATGATGATCAGGATCCTGATAATCATGAGGGGGAGAAAAGAAGGAAAGTGTCTTACTCTGAAGATGTACTTATGCTTCAAACTCAGACTTCTGAAAGATCCTCTGATGATGTTCATAAAGATGTTGATGCTGGTGCTGAAAGGATTTCTGAAGCAATCGAAGACATTCTATCTACTGAACCTGAATTTCAAGAGGTTCCTTCTTCTGAACCTATTCATGAAGCTGGTGGAGTTATTTCTGAAGAGAATTTTGAAGATAAAGTAACTTCTGAGGAAGTAAATGAGGGTTATGAAACTGAAAGATTATCTTTCAATTCTGAAGATAAAGCAAGTACAAATGATACAGATGTCATACCTGATTCTAATGAAGAAATGCTCAATGAGTATTCGGCTTTTGAAGATGTAATTGGAGAACCTGGTGATCTATCAGATGTTATCATGTTTGATGAATAAGAGGAAGTAAATGAAGTCATGAATATAATAGTCTGGAGACCACTTATTGTTGATAGAAGAGAAGATGAAGATTTTCTGAATACAATGTGGTATTTGATTTATCAAATGGTTATGAAGTTTGTGTTTCTGAAATCACCAAGGAATCTGGAGTGTAGATTCTTGGATGAAAGATTGTTTATATTCAGAGATTTCTATAATCAACCAAATATGTGTGCATATGTAACAGTTAACTTAGGTCATATGAGTGAAGTTGGATTTTCTGAAGAGATGATAATGACCTATGTTGGTGTGATTGAGGTCAAATATAAAGAAAGCATTCAAATACTCAAGTTCAACTTACTACTCCTTGAAGAACCCTTAGTTGATCAAGTGTTTGCAAAAGAAACAATTTTTGATGACCCTGAAAATGTTTTCATTATCTTTCCTGAAGACACATACATTTATTTGTATAAAAAGAATTTGAAGTATGCAACTCTTGAGAGTTCCATAAGTGATAAATGGGATGAAGACTTTGCCTCTAAAGTTCAATCTTTCCAACGAAGATATGGTGTTCAAGACATTTTTAACCCTATTCCTATCAAGCACTTCAAAAGTATTAAAAAGTCAGTTGAAGATGACTTGAAGATTGTTAGGATTGGTGCTGAAAGGAGGGATGGAACTCTAATAGAATTCACTCAGTTTGATTTCTACAATCTAAGGTTACAAGATAAGTTTTCCCTTCTAAATTTCTTTGTAAGAAGAGAAGATACAGAAATGGTGCAAGAATTGAGAAGAATCATTGGTGTTTATCTCAGAAATTTCATTAAGCATGACTTTCAACTTGCCTTCGAACATGGGTTGAACAAAGTAAATCTGGTGGAACCAGCTTTTGTGAGCTTTGAAGGTATTTCAACTGTGTTTACGAAACCAGAACTTGGTTTTCATTATGATCCTACAGGGTTAAACAAAAGAACTTTCATTGTTTCTGATATTCCAAAGTATTCATCTTCAACCCTGAAATGGTTTTGTGATAATATGACTTGGATTGTTGGTTCTAAAGAAGTGAAGGATGAGATTCTGTATCTGATCAAAGAAAGAATAAACTTCAGAGAATTGATAAGAAAAAGTATGTACGCTGGACATCAACAAATAAACACAAGAAGAGATGCAGATTACTTGTTAAGCAATGTTTATGATTTTCATATTCATGCCAAAGAACAAGTAGTTGAATTTGAAGTACTGGAAGAAGTCAGACCTTCTGAAGTTTCCATTTCTGAACATGTTGGAACAGTTTCTGAAAAGGATAAAGGCAAAAGTGTAAAGGTTGTTGAAGAACAATTGCCAGTTATTCAAGTGTATGAAGCTAAACAATTGCAAATAAACAGAATTGCTGAACGTGCACTTACTCTATTCCTTGAATATCCTCATCCTGAGATTTTCACGGAAAATGTGCAACATTTGCTTATATTGATTGCTGGTTAGAAAAATCTTTTGGTTGGAAGCAATGGTACAGCAAAATTGTTCAGAAGTTGAAGTTACCAATCACAGAGTCAAGGAAAGAAAGTCTTATTGTAAAAGTAATCAATGCTGATCAAAAGATAAAGCTGAGTTATAAATACTCCTACTTCACTACAGAAAGAGAAATGGTGAAGTATGTACATTTTCTGAAGCTGATTTTCAGAATGTTCATTTAAAAGACTTGGTCAAGATATACAGAAGGATTAATCCATTTCATGATCATATTACCAGATTCAGAAAAGTGTTTCCAGTCATAAAAGGTGCGATTTATAGAGAATTCATATGGGCAACTAAGACTGATTTTCAAGTTTCGTTTGTACTTGGCAGAGAAAAGGTGAATCTAAGTAGACCTAACTTTGAACTTCAAGGAATCAGTTCAATCAACAAAGGTACTCTGATAGTTCATCCTCCTGGATTTGTGTGCAAGTTTAATAAAGAAAATTTGTTTGTCAGATATGAAGAGATTCACAAGTATAGCAATGATACTTTACTAGAAATAAGTGAAAGACTTGTGAAAAGACAGAAGCACAGACTAAGAAATATGAATGACAGTGAATGGAATGAGTACTCTAAGCTAGCAAAAAATATGGACAAGAGAATAGAATTGCTACTTTAATACAGAAAGCTAATTTTGGGTTAAGTCCGAGAAATGTTGATGTATTGGGGATATAATTTGAATTTTTGAAGCTAAGGGGGAGATTGATAGAGATCATAAGATAGCTTCAAAAGAAGTCTGGGTTCTGAAGATTACATAGTTCAGATCTTCTGAACTAGTTCTGAAGAGACAAAGAAAGAAAGCCTAGAAGCCCAGACTCAGAAGACAAGCAAAGAAGTCAAGGAAAGCCTAAGGCATAACTTCTGAAGTGGATACTTCAGAAGTTACGAAAGATTCTCGTGTTGTTCGAAGAACTTCGAATTATGTTACGAAGGTGTTCGAAGTAGTTCTGAACTTACTTCTGTATGTCTGTCATGTTTTGTACTGTATTGTACTATTACTTTAGCATTTCCTATTGTATATAAATAGATTAGATAGTTAGAACTAACGTTCATAGATTCTTTGTACTGTAAAGACAAATCCTTCCTTGTTAGAACTAACTTTATATTATTAACAATTAAATAAATATTAAAATATTAAGAATATGTATTTTTATTTTTTAATCTATATTATAATAATATAAATTTAATTAACTTCATATTATTATTAACATACATATTAAGTTGTATGTATTTTGTATACAAATGTATTACGATAATTATAATATATTAAACATTACAAAAATAAGGGCTATCAGTGATGAAAAAATCCGTTGTTGAAGGTAGGGATGGCAAAAAAAAACCTGAAATCGACGATGAAAACCGAAAAGGGAACAATTCGGGTCGGGTTCGGGGACATCTTAACGAGGACGGGTACGGGGACGGTACTTACCGGCCCGATAGTGTGTATATATATATAATATTTAAAAATATTTTTTCGTAGTAAATATAATATATAATAATATAATTAAATAAAAAAAATCGATATTGGGCTCATTTCGAAGGTATCGACGAGACGATTATAATGGTGTATCTTGTTAAAATAAAAACGTATTTTTTAGACGATTTTTGATTGATATACGATTATATACGTTAATGTGATAAGGGTGTAAAATGAAAGATTAAAAAGGAAAGGACGTAATGTAACTAATTATATAACTTTAGCATTTTTTTTAAACTTGTCTATTTTGTTATATTATACAGTATAAAATAACTATTTCAGATGATTTCCCTTATAAAAATGAAAATAACAAAGATACTAATTTTAATAAGTAGATAGATAAATCACTTCAAATCATGATTAAACCAAATATGTTCAACCAAGTCAGCACGAAGTTGATGATGCATTTCATTTGATCGTATCTCATAACTTCGTTGAAGATATTCTTGGAATTCCTGGGTAGAGCCTTGAAATACCCTGGTAGAGTTATCTGTTTCATTATCAATCTATAGAGAATTGATGTAGGAAGTTACAATTTATTATTAACAAATGATAGACAATTTATATACAATTCTTCTTTAAGCAAATTAATATTACTGGAAGGGCAAAAGATGCATTCTTCCTTAATACATCCATCACATCAAGCCCATTATCTCCATATAGACGTTCAATGCATCTCAAATTTAGAGCTGAGCAACAAACAGAAGAAAATGGTGAATTCAAGGCTGCAAAAAAAAAGAATGCTTTTTGTGAATTTATTTAGGTCTCTGATAAGTTTCTTACCTGTAAAATGATCTTCAATGCAAACCATGTTGTCTGTCTTGATCGAGTTATCATTGATCTTATCCAAAAGTTCTTCAACACGCCTGGCTGTTACATTCACAGATTCTAAAAACATGTCCAATTCAAACCTGGCATAAAAAGGTAACCATAATACCACCAATGTATTCTAGGATAGTAATAATGTACATAAAGATATAAGAATCACTAAAGATTGTAAGTTATGATTCATCATTGATTATGATGATCTTGTATTGATGATGAATATTGGGAGTTATGATTCATCATTGATTATGATGATCTTGTATTGATGATGGTGATTTTGTATTGATCTTATCATGCCCCCGCAAGATGGTCGGCCAAGAGGAAAGACCGATCTTGTTTATTAGAGAAAAAAATGATGTACGAGGTAAAGGCTTTGTAAGAACATCTGCAAGTTGATCGGTGTTAGAAATGTATGAGACCCGCAGGTTGCCATCTTGAACGTTTTCGCGGACAAAGTGATAGTCGAGAGCTAAATGCTTCATTTTTGAGTGAAATACTGGATTGGCACTAACGTAAGTGGCCCCGGCGTTGTCACAATATATTATAGGTTTTTGAGATGAAGTTAGTCCCAACTCCGTAAATAGGTTACGGAGCCATAAAACTTCAGCTGTTGTTGTAGCAACAGCGCGATATTCGGCTTTAGTGGATGAGCGAGCTACTGTTCGTTGCTTTTTGGAACTCCAGGATATTGGGTTTTTTCCTAGATAAACAATGTAACTTGTAGTTGAAATGTAATCATCTCGATCACGTGCCCAATCTGCATCAGAGAATGCATGAATGCGTAGTGGAGAATCTCGATGAAGAATCAGTCCCATGTGTAATGTTCCATTTAGATAGCGAAGAAGACGTTTTAAAGCTTGCCAGTGAATAGTTGTTGGACGATGCATATACTGTGATAGCTTGTTGACAGAATATGCAACATCTGGTCTGGTGATGCTGAGATATTGAAGACTGCCAACTATTGCTCGAAATACCATGGGGTCAGCTAGTGAGGTGCCTTCCAAAGTAAGAGGTGGGTGGGTTGCAAGGGGGGTGGCAACTGGTTTTGCTGATTCCATGTTGTACCTGCAAAGAAGATCAGAAATATATTTCTTTTGGGTTAGAAAAATTCCTTTAGCATGAGGAAGTACTTCAACTCCAAGAAAGTAGGATAACGGACCAAGGTCCTTTAGAGAGAAACGTTTGGCTAAGGAAGTGACTAGGTTGTCAAGGTGAGTATTGGAGTTTCTTGTGATGATGATATCATCTACGTAGACAAGAAGGTAAGTGGTGGAGGTTTTGGTGCGAAGAATGAATAAGGAGGAGTCGGCAACAGAATTTTTGAACCCGAAGGTAAGAAGGAAATGGCGTAATTCTTTGTACCATGCACGTGGTGCTTGTTTAAGACCATAGAGGGCTTTACGTAATTTACATACATAGTTTGGATGTTGTGCATCGAGGTATCCAGGGGGTTGGGCCATGTAGACATCATCGGTGAGAGTGCCTTGAAGGAAGGCATTGTTGATGTCTAATTGTCGGAGAGACCATGCTTGACTTACTGCTAGAGATAAAATAAGACGAATAGTAGCCGGTTTAACAACCGGACTAAAGGTTTCAGTATAGTCCAACCCACTTCGTTGGTGAAAACCTTTGGCTACTAGTCGAGCTTTGTGACGTTCAATAGTCCCATAGGGTTTGTATTTGGTTCTAAAGATCCACTTACACCCAATAACATTTTGTAAGCATGTTGGTGGTACCAAATCCCATGTCTTGTTATTGAGGAGAGCATCAAACTCGACATCCATTGCTTGGCGCCAAATAGGATTTTTAAGTGCTTGTGCAATGGTTTTTGGTTCGGTGGTGGTGTCATGAACTTGAGCATGGAGGTTCATTTTGTTTATGGGTTTGCGTATGTTGTTAAGTGATCGAGTGGTGATAGTTCTTCGAGGAGGTGGAGGAGGTGGTGGTGGCGGCATTGATGTTGGAGTAGAGGGAGAAGAGTTGGGAGATGGAGATAGTGGGTTGGGAGTGGTATTGGCATGGGAAGGTAGAGTGTAAGGAGTAGTACTGCTATGAGGTGCATTGGTATTTGGTGTAGTTGAGATAGGATTGGTTAGAATTGAGATGGTGAGAGGGCACCATTCATCAAGGGAGGGAGATGAAATGTTTTCTGAATTTATTTTTGAGAAAGGAAATTCATTTTCCACAAAGTGGACATGGCGAGAGGTGAAGGTTTTCCCAGATTGAGGATTTAGACAATAGTTAGCACTTTGACTTGGGGAGTATCCAACAAATATACATGGTTGAGATTTTGGTTCTAGTTTATGTTTGTTGTAGGGGCGTAACCATGGATAACATAGACAACCAAAACTTCTTAATTTTAAGTAGTTGGGAGGTTTGTCAAATAGTTTTAAGTATGGTGAAGAATTTTGTAGAGTTGGAGTGGGAAGTCGATTTATTAAGTAGACCGCGGTGGTAAAAACATAAGGCCAATGAGTAAGTGGCATAGAGGCATGAGTGAGTAATGAGAGTCCGGTTTCGACAATATGTCGATGTCGGCGTTCGGAGTATCCGTTATGTTCCGGGGTGTGAGGTGGTGTGGTGAGGCGTGTTATGCCATCATTAGATAAGAGGGTTTTTAAGGACTTATATTCACCACCATTGTCGGAGTAAAGGGATATAAGGGGACGTTGGAAATATTTTTCAACCAAAGATTTATATCGGAGAAAAATATCTTTTGTGTCTGATTTTTGTTTTAGGGGGTAAAACCATATGTATTTCGAGTAATGATCCACAAATATGAGATAATATTTGTAGCCATCACTAGATAGGGTGGGAGAGGTCCAAAGGTCCGTAAACACACATTCTAGAGGTGCATTTGAGGATATAGAAGAAGTAGAAAATGGTAGTTTGTGACTTTTATTGCAAGCACATGAATTACAATTTAAAGTTGCAAGACTAGGAATATGAAGATTAAACGTAGAACTTAAAAATTTAAGGACTTTAATAGATGGATGGCCGAGGCGGTGGTGCCAATCTTGTGGAGATGCTTTTGTGCTTGCGAAAACGGAAGGAGTGGTTGGTTGTAATTCATACACCCCCCCCCCCCTTTAGTTGGACCCCGGAGAAGAGATGCCCCCGTTTTGAGATCCTTCACACAAAAGAAATATGGTAAGAATTCGATAGACACATTATTATCAATACAAAATTTAGAGATAGAGATGATGTTTCGAGAGATTGAAGGAACATAGAGAACATTAGATAGAGAGAAGTGATTGGATGAAGTAGGAAGGGTAAGAGAGCCCGTATGAGAGATTTTTAAACCTGTACCGTCACCAATGATTAACTCCTCTGTTCCATCGTAAGGGTTGTGGAGAGAAAGGTTTTGTAGATCATGAGTGACATGGTGAGATGCGCCACTATCAAGAAGCCATGAAGACGTGGTAGGTTGTTGAGCAGTAAGTGCATGAGCTTGAGGGTGTGTCTGATGGAGTAGGGAAGGAGGAGTTATGTTAGGGAATTGTTTGGTAAATATAGGACATTGAGAGACGACATGTCCTTTGTCACGACACCATTGGCATTTTCCCAAAAAATTTCGGGGTTGTCGGAATGATGAGGGAATTTTGGTAGGAGTGGGCAAAATACCAGGACTCGTAGACCAAGATGGGCGGTTTTGGCGGTTTTGGTGGCGGGTGTGTGCAACAAAGGCAGTGGTAGGGAGGTCAACGGTTGGTGAGGTTTGTTGAAGAGAGAGTTTTTTGTTGATTAATTTCTCATGAAGTTCTTCGAAAGATATGGTAGTTTCCCTTCCATTTACGGCATCGATGACGGAGTTGTAGGATGAGTCAAGACCGGCAAGAACACGATCAATGAGGTCCTCATGGTCAATAGGTTTGCCAAGGGCGGCGAGGTGATCCGAACATGCCTTGAGGGATTGCATGTAGTCGGTTATAGAGCGGTTTCCTTTGGTTATTTTGTGAAGTTGGTCTTTAAGTTGTTTTATATGGCCACGGCTAGGTTTTGCATAGGTTTGAGCAAGAATGTCCCACATCTCTTTAGTGGTAGTGGCTTGTGAGACAAGAGGAACAAGAGAAGGAGAGAGTGTACCGATGAGGGAACTGAAAAGTAGTTTGTCTTGCTGAACCCATGTTTGGTACAACGGGTTAGGAGTGTCAACGTTGTTGACAAGAAGAGTTTTTGGTGGGGGAGACTTTGAGCCATCAATGAAAATTTGGAGATCATGGCCGACGAAGATGGCCTCAATTTGTAATTTCCAAGATAGATAGTTTGTTGGTGTGAGTTTAATGGAGTTGGTAATATTGATAGATGTGAAAGGTTTAGTGGGTTCAAGAGAATTGGGAATGAGAGTAGAGTTGTTTTGATTTGCCATTTGGAATGTGAAGGGAAGAAAATGTGGGTTGTAGGAAGAAAAAAAATTGGTCTATGAATTAAAGCTCTGATACCATATAGAGAATTGATGTAGGAAGTTGTAATTTATTATTAACAAATGATAGACAATTTATATACAATTCTTGAGACTAATTTAAGAAGAGAATAACCTATTCTAGGATAGTAATAATGTACATAAAGATATAAGAATCACTAAAGATTGTAAGTTATAATTCATCATTGATTATGATGATCTTGTATTGATGATGAATATTGGGAGTTATGATTCATCATTGATTATGATGATCTTGTATTGATGATGATGATTTTGTATTGATCTTATCACAATCCAGTTACTCAACAACTCACCTTCATCTTCCACAATCATATTATGCAAAATTATGCATGTATGCATAATGTCCCTTAATTGTTCTTTATACCACATTCGTGATGGCCCTTTAATAATAGACCAACGAGATTGAAGTACTCCAAATGCACGTTCAACATCCTTTCTTGCACTCTCTTGTCGTTGCTTAAACAATTTCCTTTTTGCATCTTGTGGGCAAGGAAAACTCTTGACGAACGTCGCCAATTCTGGATAGATACCATCAGTTAGATAATACCCCTTCATATAGTGTGTACCATTTATCATAAAATCAACTGGTGGTGCCTCCCTCGTAAGACATTATTAAATAATTTGGATTCGTTGAGTACGTTGATATCATTACGTGATCCTGCGATTCCAAAGAATGCATGCCATATCAACAAGTCTACAGATGCAACTGCTTCAAATATAATTGTCGGGCACCCATGATCACCGCGAGTGAACTGACCTTTCCAAGAAACAGGACAATTTTTCCATTCCCAATGCATACAATCAAGACTACCCAACATACCTGGAAATCCATGTTGTTGTTCATGCATTTGAAGCAATCGTTGGATGTCAGTAGCATTTGGCTTTCTCAAGTACTGTTTACCAACTATATGTATCACACCTTGGAAAAAAAAATTCAAACACTCAATGGCTGTTGATTTAGCAACACATAGATACTCATCGTAATGATCGGCAGGAGTTCCATATGCCAACTGGCAAATAGTCGTTGCACATTTTTGTATCGGTGATAATCCTTTTTTCTTAAGAGCATCTACTCGTTGTTGAAAATATGAATAATGACTTTCTAACTTGTTTACTATATGAAGGAATAATTCTATTCGCATGCGAAAACAGCGTCGAAAAATTTCACTACCGTACACAAGGTCGGAGGAGAAATAATCATTGTAGAGCCGCATGTGACCTTGTTCATGATCTCGGTATAATTACTTCTTTCGGTTGGCCGAACCTTGACCTTCTTCATGATAGTTTTGTCGTTGCTCAAAAAGTTGAAGTTGAATTTGGTCGATTTCATCTTGAACGTCATTTTTGAACTTATTTATCCAAAACTCTTGAATTTCTTGATCTCCACTCTTGATCTTCAACGTCCATTTTTATGAATATTTTGTCTCCATTATTCATATGTTTTTTCAAGAACATCTGCATCACTCCAACCACTTGCACGATTGTTAAACAAATTATTATAAATTGCAGAAAATTCGTTTACCTGGGGTAACATTTTATAAAAATGTGCTTTTGCACTTGACATTAATCTCTCTGAGCTTCTTGCGGGCCGATGATTGTTGTAGTATGATGTGATACGCTGCCAGAAAGCTGCATTTTTTTGTTGTTACCGACAATAGGATCAGTGTTGATTGTTACATATGTCATTGGAAGCACCTTGTCTTCTTCAACTGACCAAGATGCACGATCTCCTTTTTTAGACTTATCACTTTCATCCATATCAACATCCAAGTCAATAACATCTGTATTCAAATCAAAATGGTTGAACTCTTGTTGCGTCGAATACGAAGGAAATTGATCCGCTTCAATTGGTGACAATGGCACAAGATCTTCATCGTTTGTTGAGACACCAACGGTAGAAATTTCTGGATTTGAAAAATTATTGTTGGTCATACCAATATTTGGCATACCCGACCAATTTTGAGGAAGCATATTGAAAGACGTAGGTTGAGCAACATTTGAAAATGTTTGAGGGTATTGTGGAATGTAAAATGGGTTTGGAAGATATGTTGCCCAAGACAAGTATGAAGATTGTTGAGGATATAAAAAACTAGGAGGAAATTGAGAGTGTTGAGAACCTGAAAAATCATCCTCATTGTTATCCATGTTAGTAAATTTTTTAGAGAAGCAAGGATGAATCTATACTATTATATAAAGCATGGATTACAGTTAGTTTAGAAAATTAAGGCTTACCTTCCTTTATGCATAAGGTACAACTTATTAAAGCCCTATGCAGCCCCTCCATGCCCATTCTTCAAACCCGAAGACCACGTCCCAAAAAGCAGTTCTAAGCCAAAACCCTTATGCTCTGTCGATCAAGTTACCCTTGCTCTCACTCATCTTCACTAATTCGAGTTGGGTTTTGCGATTTCTGTAATAGGTGTTGATATTAATCATTCGATTGGGGATTTCTGATTTCTGTAATGTGTGTTCGTTGATTTCTTCTGATTCTTCATTATTCGATTTGGGATCTCTGATTTTCTATAACGCCTGTTCGTTGATTTTTCTGTTTCTTGGTTATTCGATTTGGGATTTCTGATTTCTCAAGTGGGTGTTCATCAGTTCATAGATTTCTTACGGTTCTTGATATGAGATTTCTGATTTCTCAAGTGGGTGTTCATCAGTTCATGGATTTCTTTCGGTTCTTGATATGAGATTTCTGATTTCTCAAGTGGGTGTTCATTAGTTCATGGATTTCTTTCGGTTCTTGATATGGAATTTCTGATTTCTGTAAATGAGTGTTAGTAGATTCTTCTTGTTCTTGATGATTTTATTTGGGCTGTGGTTTTGGTTGGTTTTGATTTGAAACCCTAGAAGTCCTGTGTCTCGACAGGGAATCAAAATCAAAACCATCGAATGTTCTCACACAATTTTTTTTGTTGGGTTTTTTATTTTCATCATTGATATTGAATACATGCACGATAGCAGTTACCTGGTCGATTCCGACAACCGTAGGTAAAGATTCATCCTTTCTTTTATTCTATTTTTTATATGGTGAGGAACAATTTTAAGGTTTCTGGACTGGTTGCTTCATTCTTCTAAGCCTAAGAATAGACACCTTGCTGAAGCCCTAGGAGGGGAATTGCTTCTAGTTTAGGTGGACAACCCGGCAAATAGACATCCACAGGAATTAGCTTTAAGTCAAGTTCAGTTGACTTTTTTGATTCGGAACTCTTAGTCGAGCTGATGGCAGGATCTTTTTTTTGTTCGAGGTTCAAGAGGAAGAAGAGAAGAGGAACCACCGAAAACGAGACAGAAAATTTGGAAGTGGCTGCTTGACACTATGGTTCTTTTCCACCCGGATGGGTTTACATGATCAAGCTTGTCAATTTGGGTCTATTTGAAAATAGCTAGAATACATTTACCCCTATACCATTTTCTGCTCCATTTTTCCATAGAAATATATTCATTCAAGAAGGGCTCCAGAAGATGTTGATCGTAAGTGAGAAGATTGGGAACCGCGCATCTCTGTTGACTTCATAACTACCTTGTTACCTTTCAAGCTTTCCTGAATTCTGTCTGTCACGTATGGAGTTGTAGTCTTTGGATGAACTACGGTTATAAGACGATAGAGTCATTTTAACATGCCATGAACCAAGATACAATTTGGCTAGTGTCAGGTACAAGAAATTTGTTGATTCAAGCTACAATTTATATGCGTGATGTGCAAAATCATGAATCATAAACATTCAAATTTTCGTCTCCCAACCATCTCTATTTTCTATGATTTCTTTATCTGACCAAAGCCATCCCTGGTAAGATGTTTCTCATATTCATTTTTTATTTTTTGTGCATTGTTCCTCACATTTGTTTCCAGTTTGACCATTTTCATTATGCTTTAATGAATATTCCAGTAAGTTCCAGATCATTGATGCAGATCAAATCACACTGTGGAGAAGAAATTATGCGTATGGCAATATGGGTTTATTCTGTATTACCATATTCAGGTATGGTGATGACCAATTTCGCTACTCTAGCTGCCGCAAAACAATAGGAAATCGAGCTATTCGAAAACCATTGCCACGGTGAAAACCTCCCAAATCCTACCAGGCTACCATGAGGTCTGAATTCGTGTTAAGCTTCACATTTTCTGTCATATCTTCAATACCCTTTTTTCATTCTTAATGTAATTACACTTGTTGATCTATCTTTTCTATAGGCTTTACTCTTTAGTGATAGAAATGCATAATTGTATCGCGTTTATATTCTATGATTGCTGAAAATTTCAAGTTCTTGTTGCTGTAAGGGAAAAATTTACACAAGAAATATCTTTTCGGTCCAAGGACAAAGATATCTTCCTTGATAAGGTGAGCTTGTGTTTCTTATCCAGTTTTTGAATCAGTAAATTAAGCACTAAACTCTGCAACTTAACCAGCTTTTCAAATCTTTGTTTAGTTTTTTTTTTTTGACTTTCTTTAATTTTGTAGTGGCTTCATTGGAAACGAGCTTCAAGAACGAACCATGGATTGATGTTAACTTCTCTGCTCAGGCCCGTTCACAATAAATGGAGCAAAATTGATGGTTCAAGCATGCCACTATTGCTATCTCAAGATCTTAGGTAAAAAGGACTTCACTTTTCATTTTAGCTAAAAATGACGAGAACCCGGAAAACTTGTGGTCTAAACGACCCGGTTTCGTGTTCGGTTTGTGTATCATAGGCTAGCTATCATTGCGTCAGAGAAACTGTTGATTCTGCAGCCACATAAATGGGCTTTGAGGAGAGATCATGGCATGATGTTGTACTATAGTAGGTAAGTGATCTTATGCTTAGTTAGTCGAGCGTAATTCTAAACGGTTCGACCGCAGAATCGGGCCAAGCTAAATCAAACCAGTCAGTTTTGTTTGATTTTATCAAAAAGGGTTCGGTTTTTTTTAAATATAAGATTAGATTGAATCTTCATTGTGTCAATGGCAGGGATTACACAAAGGTGGTTCAAGAGCTAAGCATTTGCATATTGTAAAACTTCACTCACAAAGGTACAATAGCAATCTTTCTATGTAATTTTATCACACTTTAGTTCTCCCTGTGCTCAAAAATGCATTGATCATTATATATCTCGTATTTGACTTCATGAGGTATGGGTTGTGCCAATGTAGTGATAGTTTTTTGGCCTACAAATTTTCCGCAGGTGCATTTTGGTGGATGAGAATGACAAGGTTGTTGGCCATGATACCAAATACAATTGTAAGTGTGATTTTGCTTATCGATTTTAGAGTGGATTGAATGTTGTATTCTTCTAAGAATATATTGTGCCTAAGATCGTGCGTTCTTTTCTTCTCATCAAATTGACCGTTCCTAAACTATTTTTGTTGGTGGAAAAAAAGGAAAACTAAATTAAGGCAATGTAGGTGTTAGTTAAAGTTTGTTTTGTACATAACTCCTAAACTATCTACGTCAAACTTCCTTTTGTATTGGTGAGATTATGTTAGTGTATAAATTTCATTTATGACTAAGAATCTTGTACAATAACACTCTTTTGTTTTTGCTACAAAAAAGTGAAATCAACCATTATATGGAAAACCATCTGACAGTTTCTAGCAATTCACCCAAAGAAGGCAGCTTCCATTATTTTAGACCTTTAGTATTGCAAGAAACGAGGCTACTTTTTACTGAGCAACATGATAGTACGTGTAGGAAATAAATTATTTATATTTATTGTTACATTTTGGTAATCTCTCTATTCATTAATGCTTGCATGCACGCCAATTGCTAAAAAAATGGGTGTGTTTGTCTCCATTGGGCATCTCTTGTCAGCTTGTTCAATGTGAAAAAGTGTGCTACTGTTTCTAAAGAACCATAATTGTTCATCAATGTGCACCTTGCTACATAAAAATGATAACTGTTATTCTTGCATATTTTTCAACATAAATGTTAATTTCCCCATAAGAGAAGACTGTAGTTGTTATACCTTTCTAGCCATCTGTAATCATGTGATGAAGTGGGTTTATATCTTTTAAGATCCTTTCTTAAAGAAGAATTGGCAGGCTTAAAAAACTTGGTTGGCAATTTTAATGGATTTTGTGTTTCATTTTTATTTCATGGTCTTGACTTGCTTGTAGGGAACTTGCTCAATCGGTAAAGTAAGAGATATTGGTAAGCCCTCCCGGTAAGTATTTAGTAAATGGCCCCATAGTCATTATCTTTTTGGTTAAACTGTCTCAGTTTGGAGAGAGAATATGATAAGTAACTTGTCATTTTAGGACCTATTTTTATTAATGTACATCTTTCTAAGTGATTGTATGTAGTTTTTCATACATACAAACAAAGTTCAAATGGTTGAAGAGATGCAATAAATATTGTTGTACTGTAGTAGACTTCCGGTTGTGATTATTTGCAGACGTGAAAAAGTGGGAGAGCAGTTCTTGGGGAAGAAAGCTTATCGTAAAGAAGAAAAAGACCTTGCTTAGTGATTTGTCACCATCATATGCAACTCAGTAAGAGGACACTACAAATGGGAATGAGATATTGGAAAGAATGTAAAGCAGCAGGTAGTATTTACAAAGCATTTAAGTTCCGCTGAAATTCTTAACACCAATTGATAGGACTATAAGTCCTAAGTTAGGAAAGTTCTATAAAGAAGGAAACGATTTATTGTAATATTCCATATTGTATTTTTATCTTATGGGCTTGGGCTTACCATGTAATAGACAACTACTATATAAAGGAGTCTAGGGTAGAGGTTTCATTAATGAGAGTCGTATAATTTACATTCGCGTTTGTAGTTCTTTAATGCTTTCAATAATAAAACATACGACTCGATGATTTGCACATGAATTCCTCTTTGATCTTGTTGAATCGGACCTAAAACCAAACACTTACATTTATATGAAATTTCCCTACTTCCTTTGCCATTTGCGTTCTTAACTTTGTATAATTTATGCTTTCTTACATTTTTTGTAATTCCGAACTCTACTCTGCTTTGTCGATTAAAACGATAGAAAGTTGATCTTAATCTATACCACCAGTCTTTGAAGCTCCTAAGACAATTTCAATCTGATCAATTCAGCCATTTGGTTCTATTGTGATTGGCATATTTGAAGTGAACGACGTGTTGTCTTCTAAAGGTTGGCATTTAAATCACTTGTAGTCTTGCAAAGACCCAATAGGTAAACTATTTACTCTTTGCTTGGTATGTTCAAGACTAGGGCAGCAACAAGGCTGCTTGTAGGATATATATATATATATATATGTGTGTGTGTGTGTGTGTGTGTATTTATATATATATATATATATGGATCCTAATATGGACTTCAAATCAATCTATTTGTGTGTGTGTGTGTGTGTGGATATGAATCTGTTCAAATTTGATTTTTTGATGGGAAGATAATGGTGTAGGTACAGATCATATGCATGTATTCGTGATGCACAATGATTTTGATTTTGGGTGCATTTAGTTAAACTTCGTCACTTTTTTTCTGAGTGTATGTTTGATGTCCTCTTAAGATTAAGTAGTTGGTTAATTTTTAAAGTTGTATCCACCTCTGAAGTTTAAAGTTTTAATGGAAGATGTATTTGGAAAGACTGCCATCATTCACATTATTGAGGTGTTAATCACTCATGTTGATTTTTGATGATCTTTAGGTGTATTGAATGGTTAAAGATGATGATCCAAGCTATATTCAAGGATATGTTGGGAAAATGTAAGTGGAAATCGGCCTGCTGATAGAGGATCTCAATTCAAGACTAAGAGAATGCATAAGAATTGGTGGAGTTGGTTTTACAAGTGTTTCCCCCTTCTCCATATCAAAGTGAATAAAACCAATGAGCTAAAGGACATAGTGTAGTAGAATTTATTTGACTTCTTTTTATGTGGTTTTTGTTGTTGTTTTGGTTATAGGAAATAGCCACATCAATTTTGTGGCTTAGCTTTGCACTCTGTAAAGATACTTTTTGAAGAATATGTTATGTATGTTTATAAAGCATATGTGAAAACCCCTAAAAAAGAACTTATAATTATAAGTAAAAATGTATTGTTCCTCTAAAAGCACACCAAAACTGCTAGCATGAAAAAATGATTTTGTTATGTAAAGAAAAGGATATAAAGATATGATTTTTTTAACGGCAATATAAAGATATGATGCTCGATGGAAACTCAACACCTAATGTATGGTAATGATTGCAATGTGGTTTGAGTTGCTAACTTTGATGCTTCTTTTTTAATTCATAAAAATGCATGGTGCTATGGTTCAAGAGGAGCAACTTAGCGGGTCAACATTGCAAGTCTTTGTGGGAAGAATTTCATTAATTGAACCCGGAAGTGCTGGACAATTTGAAGTTAGAATTGTATACATGCAATGTGAATTGAGTATTTGTATCACAAACCGGATGGTGGCTTTATGCTTTAAGTTAACCGTGTTCCATTTAGAAGCTTCAATTGTTCCTTATGGTGGATTTTGAGATGATACAGATCATTCTAATTTATATTTATAGCTTCGTCTAAGAGGCCATTTATTAAACCCTTATTACATAAGTGCTTACAGGTTAATTACCAAATCGAGTGTCGAGAATTTTACCCGGTAAGAGGAAAAGACAAGAATCGAGAGTGTTACCCAGGAAGTGAGGGTGTGGTAAGAGCCTACCGATTTATAATGCTTACGATCAATCCATTTTGATTGATGGAAATATTACCTGATAACATAAGTTAGGGTAATGACTATTGCCGGTAAGCGCTTACTCAATAAACGTTCACCTGGTAAGCGTTTGGTATACAACTCTTAAGTTTTTATATTTTGTTCTAAATGCTAGATTGAAAACTTGTGGCCATTGGATAACAAATTCCACAAGGCAAGAATATATAAATTCAAGCATTGTCATGGTGCTAATAATGACCAAATAAATTGTATTTAAAAGGTAATTTATTAATTTAGAACATTTATTAAATGGTCATAGTTCTTTTTAACATTAAATCATACAAAAGGTTAAAATATAATTTTCCGTCATTCAGAACAAACAATTATTTTACTAAACTATATAGAGTCAACATATCATTTATTATCTACCAAACAACCCCTTAGATGAGTTGATATAATTCAATTGTTTATTGTATACAAAGTTTGATAATCAATATAATCCTACTAAATTTACATAGTCGATCAATACCGATGGATGATTAAATTAGTTTGGTTTCAAAATAATTTTTTACTTGCAAATAACCCTATGATTTAGGGTATTGAAAATTTTATACATAATGTATTGATTTATCATCATCATTTACATAAAAAGTTTTATATCCAGCTGCATTGCAGCGGGTATATAACTAGTTTATAAAGAGAATGAAAGAATGAGATGGTGTCCATGCATACACACAAATATATAGACTAATAATTATATATAATAATTTATATATAATATTCTATATACATATATAGACAAAAAAAGGTAAATTAGTGTATAGATATATATATACATAGGATACATACATACATATATATAGGGGACGTATCAATTGCAACCCATGCAATCTTTATAAACTTTGCAACCTCAATCTTAGCCCTCCATAAATAAATGAATAAAATTAAATAATTTAAATCACTAATTAATTAGTGAGGTCAAGAATTTAATTAATATATTATAAAAAATATTGAAGTTAATTTATTGTTATGGAAACTTTGCAATTAATGTGATCTCCTATTCAACCAAAAGATTCATACAAATCATTTGAACAATTCTCCAAAACCATACGGAAACATGAAGATGAATTCGTAAAAGATGAAGATGAAGATGGATACGGAAACATGAAGATGAAGATGGATCAATGCAGAAGATGAAGATGAAGATTAACCAAGATTTACGACCATGAACCGGAAACATGAAGATGAAACTCCGCAATTAATGTGATCTCCTATTCAACCAAAAGATTCACACAAATCATTTGAACAATTCTCCAAAAACATATTCATCATCTCCAAAAACCATACGGAAACATGAAGATGAACTCGTAAAAAATGAAGATAAACAGGGAAACATGAAGATGAAGATGAATCAATGTAGAAGATGAATCAATGCAGAAGATGAAGATGAAGATGAAGAAGAACCCAAATTTACGACCATGAACCGGAAACATGAACCCAAAATTTTCTTTTCACCATGAATGTAGAAAGATAAACCATTGGTGAATTAACGCAGAAACAGAAACCTAAAATTTCTTTTCACCATGAATATAGAAATAAGCACTTTAATTCATGAATTCATATCAAAAAAAAATTATCATTGATGAATCAGATCCCCCAAACAGTTTATGGATACATTCACTAACAAATTGTTAACTGTATATTGATACCCATGAATGATATTCACTAACACTTCCTTGTTCACCAACAACCAATAAAAAAAATCACTAAAACATTGTTAAATGTATATTGAACACCATGAACTTTATTCACTAACATTACCATATCCACCAAAAAAACTAATTCAAGTGATAAAACTGTGAATGCATATTGAAAAACATGAATATGCTTCACTAATATTACCATTTTTGTCAAATACTTCCTTATTCAAATGATTTAATTTATGATTGATTCGATTTAATTTGGAGAATATATCGAAGGAAGGTTTGATGTTGAATGTTAATTGACGAATATGCCCCTCTGCGCTCCAATTAATTAATTCTTAAATTCTAAAACTAGTGAATATTACGGAAATGCCACCGAGAATTGCATCATTAACTACAGTCGTTGATCAATATAACATGTGGTCAGGATGAGGGTTGCAGAGTTTCCAAGAAATACCAAGGTTGCTCTTGAAACGAACCCTATATATATATATATATATATATATATATTATGCGTGTGTGGAATTATATATATAATATATTTTTACACTAATTCACATGAACCAAATATATTTTAATAATTAAATAAGTCAAAAAATTAAATAAAACATGAGTGAAGTGACATTTTTCAACAAAATTATGGTAAGAACCAAGGTTCTTGTTGAAATACCTGTGCCTTGATAGGTTCTTACAAAAAGCTCTCTACACTATTATATAAATATTAAAAATTAAAAATATTTTATTTATTATATACACTATTATGTTTATCGAGTATAATTTTATATACGTAAATCCAAATATCTATACTATATTATAAAGCATTTAGAAAATTCTTAAAAACAAGTTATTAAGCATTAAGTACCATCAATTAATGCTTAATTACTTAAATTTAAGTTACAAGTTACTAATGCACCAATAAAATATATTAAGCACCTAACAAACTCTCCTATGTCTTTGCATCCCTAAATCTCATACGTATATCTCTTATACCCTAAATCATATATGGTCATCCTACTCCGAATCCTAATCCTCATCCTCATCGTAGATATTTAAATGGACCAATTCATACATTATTTGCAAATTGTGGCTTGCTCTGTTCATTTTGGGTTCGTTCTTATTGCTCCCTCTTCATTTTGGGTTCGTTCTTATCCACTTTCCAATTATATCAATATTTGATATTAAAATCTTAATTTTTGCATCTGGTATAAATATCTCAATATTAGATAAATATCTTAGATCATTGATCGGATTTATAATTGTTAGGATCCAAAGAATCCTATGAATTTGGATCCTATGTTTGAAATGTTTTGTAAGGAAAAGAACTTCAGAATCTGAAGATGAATAGTTCAGAAGTTCTGAACTAATGCTAGAAAGATAAATAAAGTCATCTTCAGAAGTGCAAAATATATATTCAGAAGTTCTGAAGAACTTCTGAATAGGTTCTGAAGTGAAAATTCAGAAGTTCTGAAGACAATTCAGAAGTGGTTCTGAAGTGAAAGTTCAGAACTCTGAAGACAGTTCAGAAGTTCTGAAGAACTTCTGAATAGAGTTTTTGATGACATGTCTTAATGTAATTGGGCTGTGATTTAAATACATGTAACTGTAGCTTTACCTTTGTAGTATATATAGAGAGTCTGTTAGAAAGTTAGGTAGTTGAACATTAATAGAACACCACACATGAAAGTCGTTTAAAGGTGTAAGTGTGTGTTTCTCTGTAAAGCTTTCTACAGTTCTAATAAAATGAGGATTCATTGAGCATTCTATATCAGATCTGTTGTAATATGGGACTAACAATTGGTATCAGAGCTTGATCGAAACAATTTATCTTCGATACGATCAATCGATTGCAGCAGATTTGAAGAAATTGATGAAATTAGTGAAGTTTTTCTCTCTACGATGAACAGTAAGTATTTTGATTGAAATTTGATGAATTGATGAGAAATTGGATGTTCTTTCATGACAAATTAATTCTATGATAGTTATATATTCATATGGAATCAATCTCAGTCATCAATTTCAAGGATTATTGAGCTAGTTTGACAAATCTTACAGTTTCTAGGGTTCTTGTTCGAATGAACTGTTCTTGACAAATTTTATGAATTGTTGGTGAATTGGCATGATTCAATCCAATTTGTTCAAGAGGAATACTCGATATATGTTTATGAACAAGGAACAATCACCAATCCGGAGGTTCGTTAAGCAGATACCAGGATCTATATCAAATTCAGATTGAACTATACAGTTCAGAATTTGTGTATCATACTTCAGAAGTGAATTCAGAAACTTCAGAAGTGAATTCTGATGCATCTGGGTTGGGGGAGAAGTGTGCATTCTCGAAAAATTTCTTGGGGCTAGCCCCCGGTTAGCGGGACCCCCGTGCTAAGTCGTAGAAGGGGGACACTATTCATCAAAGAGATTTCACGAATCATATATAAATCATTGATTTTCATCACTTGTCTACAATATTATCTTGTTGTCATACTTCTGAATTTTTGAAGATTGAAGGCTTCCGCATAAGGCATATGACAACACAGTTAAGTATAGCTTATTGTCAGACAAGAAGTGCTTAATTGTCTATGCTCAAGACATCCTCTTAGTTTGTATAGATATTTTTTATCATGACCCTACAATTTCATCAAAGCTCAATTTCTTCAAGTTTGTCAGCAAGTGTTCAAAGTTTGACTATATAGGTCAAAGTTTTATGTATGCTTTCTGAAGAGCCAAATTTAAAAAGTTTTCAGAATTTTGGATGATTAATTCAGTTTTTGATTTGAAGATTAGAAGTTTAAGTTTCAGCAATCATTTCTCTGAAGATTTACTCTTGAGGCAAGACCGCTGAGTGCTTGCAATCTGTGTTCTGAATTGATCACTTAGACTATAGAGTGCTTGCAATCATTGTTCTGCAAGAAACACTCAAGATGCTAGACTGGTTGAGTATCTTCGATCATCTTTCTGTTCTAATCAAGCAGAAGGTTGAGTGTCTATAATCAGTGTTCTGGTGAATTTATTCTGTGTTAGAGATTTGAGTGCTGATAATCATTCATCTGGTGTGAAGATTGGATCTGGATTTGGTTATTCATTATTCTGGAAGTATTCTGGATCTTTCTAGTTTGACTTTGCTGATCAAGAAGCTATGTTCTTAATGTCATCTTTCTCCCAAAGCTTAATTGTCAAAAGGTGTTTTGGTCAACCAAGCTTTGTGTTGATTCCCCACTTCTTGAGCTTATTAGAAGAAGTTCTTGAGCTGAATGCTTATTCAACTCATGGTTCAAAGACAATCAGATTCTTTGTTAAAAACTGCAGTTGCACAATGGATTGTCATGACATATCTATGTTTTCAAGTTGAAGTTAGTGCACTCAGTCAGAGTTATTGCACATTGATTCTGAAATTAAAGTTGAAAGTAAAGATAAGAGCTATATTCAAGGGGGAGCTTGGATTTATTCAAGGGGGAGTTCTTGAAGACCAGCAACACTACTAATGTTTTTCAAAGAAATCAAGGGGGAGAAGATCTGAAGATTAAAGACTATGATTCCTTTACAAAACACAGGGGGAGATTGTTAGGATCCAAAGAATCCTATGAATTTGGATCCTATGTTTGAACTGTTTTGTAAGGAAAAGAACTTCAGAATCTGAAGATGAATAGTTCAGAAGTTCTGAATTAATGCTAGAAAGATAAATAAAGTCATCTTCAGAAGTGCAAAATATATATTCAGAAGTTCTGAAGAACTTCTGAATAGGTTCTAAAGTGAAAATTCAGAAGTTCTGAAGACAATTCAGAAGTGGTTCTGAAGTGAAAGTTCAGAATTCTGAAGACAGTTCTGAAGTTCTGAAGAACTTCTGAATAGAGTTTTTGATGACATGTCTTAATGTAATTGGGCTGTGATTTAAATACATGTAACTGTAGCTTTACCTTTGTAGTATATATAGAGAGTCTGTTAGACAGTTAGGTAGTTGAACATTAATAGAACACCACACATGAGAGTCGTTTAAAGGTGTAAGTGTGTGTTTCTTTGTAAAGCTTTCTACAGTTCTAATAAAATGAGGATTCATTGAGAATTCTATATCAGATCTATTGTAATATGGGACTAACAATCAATTGATAGACATATCATAATAGCTTCAAAAGGCACTGGCTTCTTAAGAGAAAAAGATCTGAAGAAGTTCTGAAGACACTTCTGAAGAGGTTCTGAAGAAGTTCTGAAGACACTTCTGAAGAAGATCTGAAGGAGTTCAGAACCTATTCTGAACTTGTCTGTTATGAATGCTATGTTACTTTAGTCTTTCTTTTGTATGTATAAATAGATGGTTAGTTAGATTGTTAGAACTAACGTTTTCATAAGCCTTGTAAAGACATACTCTGTAATACTGTACTTTCAATCAATACATATTACATTTGGCTATTATCATTCCTGTCATTCCGGTCCTAATCTTTTCAAATATTGATATCTTGATTGTTTGGGTCCTAACAATTGGTATCAGAGCCAATTCATCTGTTCTTGAAGATTTGGGAAAGAACTTGTCAGATATGACAGTTCTTGGTGTTCTTGATCTACAAATTCAACTCAGGTGAATTCTCGATCTTCTAACACTCAAAGATGTGTAAAGAAATAGTCTCAATCGGATCTGAAACGAAACCACCAACTCTCTTCTTAGGAGAATATCATCAATGGAGAATTAGAATGATTCAATTCTTGGATAACATAGATGAAGCCTTAATGCAATCTATCACAAATGGCCCTCTAGAGCTATTTGTTGAGATTCCAGCAGTTCCCAGAACTGAATCCACCCCTGAAATCCCTGCATCAAGAATCAAGAAGAGTCCTGGAATGTACAATCCAGCTGAAAAGGCTCAAATGAAAGTTGATAGAAGAGCATTAACTTTACTCACCATGGCAATTCCCAATCAGATATTCAATAGGGTTGATAGTTTAACTTCAGCAAAAGCCATGTGGGATGAAGTACAAGCTCAGATGCAAGGAAGTACAAAGGCTCAAGCACAGAGATTAAATATCTGTGTAGGAACATATGAAAATTTCAGATACAAAGAAAATGAATCTATCACTGATACATATCATAGATTCAATAACATTCTGAATGATCTAAGAAGAAATGGTGTTCAGAAATCAAATTCTGAGATAAATAACAAATTTCTGAACAATCTGGGAAATGAATGGTCAAGTTTTTCAGATAATATGGTAACTAGGAACTTGTCTAGAAAGACAATTCATGATGTCTATGGTATCTTGTTCCAACAAGAGGACAAGAGCAAAGTTAGACAATATGAACAAAAGAAGACACAAGAAACAGTTGCCCTTCTGAGCAAGAACTACAATAATTCTTTGACCATTGCTGCCAAGAAAGTTTGTGAGATCCCAGAGACAACAGTTTGTGATGGGGATGAATCAGATGAGGAGCTTAAAAGGATTTCTGATAATATTGCTTTCATGACAAGGCAATTCAAACAAAGATACAATCAAAAATATCAGAATAAATCTAGATCTGAAGTTGGACCTAAGAAAGGTCAAGAGGCTGGTCAATCTGAAACATCTGAACCAGCAAGATGCTTCAAATGTGGAAAGCCTAGACATTATGCAAGACAATGCAAGATGCCAAAGGTCAAGAATTCAGGTTATTATGAGAAGAATCATCTATTAGCAAAGAAAAAGGAGCTTAATCCTGCTCTAGTGACCAAGTATGAAGAAGACTGGTTAAACTGGAGTGATGGAGATGATGATGAAGAGGTTGCTCACTATGCAACAAATTGCTACATGTCAAATGGATCCAGAAAAGGACAAACAAGACACTGAGGTATCTTCTTCATCTTCTGAACAAAATTCTGAACATAATTCTGAAATTAATACTAAAGATTCAGAAATGACAAATCAATTTCAAAACATGTTTTCTGGATTTGAAACACTCAGAAACATAATTAAAGGTGAAAGAATTTTAGTCAATCAATTCAGAGCTGAAAGTCAAATATATAAAGAAAATTGTCAAGCAGCTGAACAGATTCTTGAAAAAGTTTCTGAAGAAAAAATTGTTTTAAAAGAAAAAATGGATAGTTTACAAAAAGAAGTTATAAATGAAAAATCTGAAAAGGAAATTCTAAATGTTAAGATGAATTTTCTGAATCAAGAGAGACTTGATCTTTATAAAAAGATTAAGGAATTAGAAGATTTAAACTTTAAAAGAGGACAAACTAAACGAACTCTGAATATTTTAACTAGTCAGACTCAGAACTCAAAATTTTACAATATAAAAGCAGGTTTAGGATATAATGACAGTCAAATTTTTAAAAAGGCACCTGCAAACTTGTATGATTATTCTAAAATGAAAATTTTCAATGAATCAAAAACAGGTGTTATTTCCAAACCTGTAAACTATTCTTTGCCTGAAAGAATTTCTTTTGTAAAATCAGAGACTTTGTTTTCAGAAGAAACACATCTTAAAACTGGTGAATCAGAAATAATCTCTAAAACATAAGAAATGAATATAATTTCAAATATGTGTAAATCTTCTGAATCAAATATTATTTCTGAAGAAATATCAAAAGTAATTGTTCAGTCTGAAATTGTTTCTGAAGTTACTTCTGTAATAACTTCTGAATTTAATTCTGAAGTCATTTCAGAAGATACTTCTAATAATAAATCAGAACATGAAGAAAAATATGATGAATTCTCAGATATTGAATCTTTAGAAGATGTTGATGAGAATCCCATAATATTTTTTGATAATTCTGATAATGAGTCTACAGCAACAAAAAATTCAAATAATTTTGCAACAAGTATGACTCAAAATAAATTTTCAGATCTAATAGATGCTTCTGATTCAGAAGATGATGATGATCAAATGGTGCAAGTCATTGATAAAAATGGCTATTTGGTTTATAAATCTAAATCAAGTATGACTGAAGGAGAAAAATTAAAATCTGAAGTTTCAAAGATACCTTCAGAATTGTTTGATCCTGTGTTTTTAAAACCAGAATATCAGAATTCAGATTTTTCTTCTACTAATACAAATATTTCATTAAATTCAACACCGCGTTCAGTAACATCTTCTGACTTCAACAGTAGAGTTAAAAATTTTGAACAAGGACAATCCTCAAATTCTCTCTCTGAAGTTCAGAAAATTAACTCCAATTCTGAAGATAAACCTAAAGTGAACAAATAAATTTCTTATACTAATCCTCATTTCTTATCTTTTACAGAGCTATCCACTTTAGTATGGAGAAAGAAAGATGAAAGACTGTCAAAGAATGACCAATTAGAGAGTTTTTCATTTTTAAAGAAGAATGATGTACCTAAATCAAAGAAAGTGAATAAAAGAATTTTTGTTGAAAAATCAAATGTTATTGATTCTTATATGTCTAATACTGTTGCAAATACATTAAAAAATCATATTCACTGTATTAATTGTGGTCATCATAATTTTCATCTTAACTCCAAAACAAACAAGAAAAATTTGATGAAATCTATTCAGAAATGTTCAGCTATATTGACAAATTCAATTAAACGAAAAAATAAAAATAAAAATAAAACTAAGAAAGATAAATCTCAAAGTTCTGAACAAACTTCTGAATTGAAACATCTGAAGAAAAAGTTCAGAACTTCAAATTTTATTACTAATCACAAAGGACCCATTCTGAAATGGGTACCTAAAACTCAATAATCTCTTTTGCAGATATGTCATGCGTGGGTCTTAGATTCTGGATGTTCAAGACACATGACACCTTTCAAAGATCTACTAACTGATTATCATGAAAGATATGGAGGAACAGTTAGCTTTGGAAACAATGCAAAGGGATATGTAAGAGGATATGGCACTTTCATTAAAGGAGATGTGAAAGTAATGAAAGTTTTCTATGTTGAGGGACTAAGACATAATCTTTTCAGTATTAGTCAATTCTGTGACAAATACTGGAAGGTTAATTTTGACATAGATTGATGTCATGTTCTGAGTACAACAAATAAAAATGAATTAACTGCTTATAGAGATGGAGATATCTACACAGCAACATTCACTGCAACTGGTCAACTACAAGGTGTATGTTATATGTCTACATCAATGAAAAATAATAGTTGGCTTTGGCACAGAAGAATGTCACATCTGAACTTCAAAGCCATTTCTGAACTAGGCAAACATCAATCTGTAAGAGGACTACCAAAGATCAGATTTGAAAAGAATTCTCTTTGTTCTGCATGTGAACTAGGGAAGATCAAAAGAAGTTCTCATCCTCTAAAAATGCTATCTTCATGCAAAGCTCCACTTGAAATGCTACATATGGATTTATGTGGCCCAATGAAAACTCAAAGCATGGGGGGAAAGAAATACATTCTTGTCATAGTAGATGAATATACACGATATACATGGATTGAATTTCTGAGACTCAAGTCTGATACTTCGAAAGGCGATACCCTTTACGAAGAAAATTCAAGTTCTTTTTCAACTCCCAATCCAAAAGATCAGAAGTGACAATGGAACAGAATTTACTAATTCTACACTTCAGAATTTTTTGGAATCTGTTGGTATTTCACATAATTTTTCCGCTGCAAGAATTCCTCAACAAAATGGGGTAGTTGAAAGAAAGAATAGAACTTTGGTAGAGGCTGCAAGAACCATGCTTGCATATTCAGAACTTCCTCTCTCTCTTTGGGCAGAAGCAATTGCAACTGCATGTTTTACTCAGAACAGAACCATTCTAAACAGAAAATTTCTTAAAACTCCTTATGAATTGTTAAAACAAAGAAAACCCTCTATTGATTATTTTAAAATCTTTGGTTGCAGGTGTTTTCTAAAGAATGTTACTCCACATCTTGACAAATTTGCACCAAAAGGTGTAGCTGGTATCTTTGTTGGCTATTCTCAAAGATCCAAAGCTTATAGAGTACTGATTAAAGGAAGTCAAAGAATCATTGAGACTACAAATGTCAGATTTCATGAGCCAACAATGACTTCTGAACAAAATAGTTCAGAACTCGCACATAAACCAACTTCTGAAAGTTTGGATTCAGAATATAATCAGACAAACTCTACTTCTGCATCTCAAACTTTACTTAAATCCGATATAGACAATTTATGTCAAGACTTATTTGATATTTCTGTAAATGTTTCTGCAGATTATCGAAATCCTTCTCTTCTAAAAAACACAAAAGATCAAGACATTTCAGAAATACAAATTTCAAATACATCAGCACCACAACTCTCTACCTCAAATTCAGAACTTCCAACTTCAAAAAATACAACTTCTGAACCAATTCAAGTTGTTTCTGAACCGGTTCAAAATATTTCTGACCATAAACCTCAAAGTTCTGAACCAATTCATATTTCTCAATTTGAGGGGGAGTCTTCAGATTTACATTCAGCTATCAATCATGATACTGAAACTCAACCAATTATTGATGATTATGATTCTCTGAATAATGTTTCATCTGTTCAACCATTGCCAAATGTGAACAAATGGACATCTAGTCATCCAGTTCATCAAATAATTGGAGATGCATCAAAAGGTGTTCAAACAAGATCTACAACATCAAATAAATGTATGTATGTAAAAATTTTAAGTAGCATGGAACCCAAAAAGCCATATGAAGCACTTCAAGATCCAGACTGGATTTTAGCCATGCAGGATGAGTTAAATCAATTTGAAAGAAACAAAGTCTGGAGATTGATACCAAAGCCAAAAGATAAATCTGTCATTGGCACAAAATGGGTGTTCAGAAATAAAAAGGATGAAAATGGAATTGTTGTGAGAAACAAGGCAAGACTTGTAGCTAAGGGGTATTGTCAGCAAAAAGAAATTGATTATGATGAAACCTTTGCCCCTGTTGCTAGATTAGAGACCATTAGAATTTTTCTTGCCTATGCTGCTCATAAAAACATGAAGGTATTTCAAATGGATGTAAAATGTGTATTTCTGAATGGTATTTTACATGAAGAAGTGTATGTTGAACAACCAGAAGGCTTTGTAAGCAAAGAATTCCCAGATCATGTTTACATCTTAGACAAAGCCTTATATGGACTTAAATAAGCACCAAGAGCATGGTATGATACTCTTACAACTTTTCTTCTGAATTCTAAATTCAAAAGAGGTACTGTTGATACAACTTTATTTTTGAAAAAGGAGGGTGATGATATGATTTTTGATACAAATCTATGTAGATGATATTATATTTGCTTCTACTAATTCAAAATTTTGTAGAAATTTTGAGAAAATCATGCAAACAGAATTTGAAATGAGTATGATGGGAGAGTTGACATTTTTCTTTGGTCTTCAAGTTAAACAACTTCCCACTGGCATGTTCATTAATCAATCTAAGTATGTCTCAGACTTACATAAGAAGTTTGACATGACTGATTGTTCAAGTATTCAAACTCCAATGGCCACTGCAACAAAGTTAGAACCTGATCTAAATGGAAAATCTGTTGATCAGAAAAAGTATAGAGGCATAATTGGATCTTTGCTTTACTTAACTGCTAGTAGACCAGATATAATGTTTGCTACATGTATTTGTGCCAGATATCAAGCTAATCATAAGGAATCACACCTTCAAGATGCAAAAAGAATACTTAGATACCTAAAAGGTTCTCCTTCATTGGGACTTTGGTATTCTAAGGATTCTAGTTTTGAACTAATAGCATTTACAGATGCACTTCTGGATCATATCAGTTTCAGCAAATGGGAGGATTATCTTTCATGGAGTTGCCTTCAACAAACACTATGATTATGCTAGTCTCATTTTTGATGAACTCAAATATGCAATTTTGAAGAAGTCCACATTCAACTACATACCATTTCAGAGATTTTTTCAAACACTCATCAAAGGAGCAATGAAGGCTGTCTCAAAAATTCCTGTTCTAGCTCATGAGGTACATGTTCCTATCTTCACTATGGACAGTTTAAGACCACCAAATGCAAAACTTCAATTTCCAAATGCACTTCCACTACCTTCTCATTTAATTTATCTTGTAAGTACATCATCTAGGATTGGGAGTGAGCATTTAGAATCTATGGGATTACCTCAACCAGTAATTCCTTCCCCTGATTCAAACCAGAGTGGTGATCATGCAAGAAAGTCTAGCTTTACTAGAAAGAGAGGGGAGGCTGTTCTTGGGGGAGAACAACCTCAACAAGTGAAGAGGAAAAATGAAACTGAGAGACTGGGTAGAAGGGTAAGACAAAAAATTGATGAGGGGAGAACACAGGTAAAAGAAAAACAAACCTGTGAACCACCTGTTACAAGCCGGGCACCCACATCTACTATTATTCCACATTCTTTGGTGGATAATATTGAAACAGCCAGTGAGCCCATGGCAACCTTGGTTAACCCCCCCAGCCACTCACCCATCTCTCAAAGAAGGGTGTTTCAACAACACAAATGGGGCAAGCAGCTTATAATCTATTAGGACCCCAATTGGAGGTTCCTTTTGTTGAAACTGAAGGATATATGTCCCCCTTCATAGTTTTGAGCACATTGAGTCTGAATGTCCACTCAACTTTGAGCCTTCTGAACCACTTACTATGGCATCCATTCACACAAGCACACATCTTTCAGATGTTCCTAAGCAAAGTGTTTGTCACATTGCATCAACAACTATAGATATTCCTATCTCTGGATATCAAGGATTAGTTGGCAGTCCTGGTGGGGTGAACATCACAAAAGCTCCATTCACAGAATCACATGTGGTTCATGATGCCTTTGTGGCTCATACAGGCCAACCTTCTTCTGAAGGTCTGAAAACAAGTTCATCTGTTGATCTTAGCAATTTACCCACATCTTCTGAATTCACAGAATTCAAAGATTTATGTACTTCTGAATTTACAAAGATTCAGAAGGATACCAAGGATTTGACGGACTCTACCAAAAAGGTGTTGGAGGATAGGTTGGATCAACATGGGGAAAGTATGGTGAACAGGCTGAATGATTTTCATCTCCAATCTTCTAATGATCTTAATATGTTTAAACAAGCACTTCGTCAGCCTTTTCTGAAGTGGCTTCATCAGTTTCTTCTTTGAAAGCTTCTCAGCCTTCTTCTTCTTCTGCTCCACCAGTTTATGCAACTAAAGATGATATTTCTCAGATTCTCAATCAACTTTCATCCATTCAAAGTTCTCGTACGAGTTCAACACAAGATTAGTCGCTCTAGAATGCGGATCTCAATCGTATACTTTTAAAGAAATCTTGATGATCGGGATCCCGATAATCAAGAGGGGAGAAAAGACAGAGAGTATACGAAACGAGAGGATGTTGAAAATGTTCAGAAACAAAGCTTGGAGAAAACTTCTGAAGATGCTCAGAATATTGGTGAAACATCTAATAGAGTTTCTGAAGCAATAGAAGATATTTTGTTTGCAGAACATGAAGGTCAAGAGGCTATTGTTCACTCTTCTGAAGATACAGTAGAGGAAGGGTATCAAACAGAAAAGATATATTTTGATTCTGAAGGAAACCTAAGCTCAGATAACACAGATATAATTCCAGACTCTAATGAAGAAATGCTAAGGGAATACCTTGCTTTTGAAGATGTCATTGGAGAACCAAGTGATCTTTCTGATATGATCATGTTTGAATAAGATGTTATTGATGTAAATATGGGAGAAAGCTCAGAAGAAACAAAAGCTTTAGTAATTTGGAAGCCTCAACAACTTCTGAGTGAAGAATTCAGAAGTGCTTCTGAAAGATTATGGAATATTCTGAATCAGTTTTGTTGGCTAAGTATATTTTTTAATGAACCAAGAAGTCTGGAGTGTAGACTTTTGGATAACAGATTTTGTATATTCAGAGATTTTCTTGATCAACCAGATGAAGTTGTTGAACTTGAAGTTGATCTAGAACATATGGAAGGAACTGAGCTTGCAGATGAAATTTTAATGATCTACTCTGGAAGATTTGAAGTAAGAGTCAGACCTTGCATTTTGATTCCAAAGATTGATATTCCTCTTCTTGATGAGCCTATTTTAGATCAAGTATATGAAAAAGAAGATATATTCGGTTTTGGAGAAACAAGTTTGGAATTTCCTGAAGAAATTTATCTCTACATGTACAGAAAAAGTATGAAGTTTGCAACTCTGGAAGACTTTGTTAATGATGAATGGTCTGAAGATAAAATAC
The DNA here is from genome assembly GCA_036898165.1 of Silybum marianum. Classification (NCBI taxonomy): domain Eukaryota; kingdom Viridiplantae; phylum Streptophyta; class Magnoliopsida; order Asterales; family Asteraceae; genus Silybum; species Silybum marianum. The sequence continues at coordinate 25,796,673 of CM072533.1, read as the reverse complement.
TTCAAGTCAGAAATTTTATTCAGAAGTTTGGAGTTCATAATCTAAATGATTCAACTCTCATAAAGAAGATCAGATGCTTTTCTAAATCTGTTGTAGATGATTTGTTAATATATAGATTTGGAGCTGAAAGGAGAAATGGATCCTTATGTGAATTTACTCAATATGACATATACAAGTTAAGACTGCAAGACAAATTGATAGTTCTTTCTTTCTGTGTTGCAAAGAATGAAGCAGAACTTGTTTATGAAGTCAGAAGAGTTCTGGGAATCTATATAAGAAACATTATAAAGCATGACTTTCAACTAGCTCTGGAATTTGCTTTATGAAAGGTGAATTTGTTGGAACCTATAAACCTTGAAAATTCAGCAATAGCTAGAGTGTTTTCACTTGTCCAGACATTGGATTCAGATATACAGTAAATAGAAATAAAACCTTTCTGGCCTCAGATATTCCAAAATACTCCAATTCAACTCTGAATTGGTTTCTTGAATATTCAAATGATTATGTTGGAGAATCAGATATTAAAGAAGAAATTGCTTATCTGATAAAAGAAAGAATTCACTTCAGAGAGAATGTAAAAAGAAGTTATCTTGCTGGTCATAAAAGAGAAAACAAGATCAGAGGAGCTGATTATCTACTAAGTGATGCTTATGATTTTCAAATACACTCAAAGAAGCAAGACATGGAGGAAATTCTGAAGTTTTCTCTGAATATGGAATCTTCTAAACTCAGTCAAAAAGAAAAAGAGAAAGGTAAAGAAATTATTTCTGAAGCTATATACGAAGATTGGTTCCTACAAAACAAGTATCTGAAGAGGAACATCTTCAAGAACAAAGGATTGAAGAAAATGCTTTAACCATGTTCCTTGAATATTTTCATCCAGAAATATTTATGGAGTATGAACAAAAATTCAACTATATTGATTGTTGGATTCATAAATCTTTTGGTTGGAAACAATGGTACTCAGATATCATTAGAAAGTTAAGGATTCCAATCAATGAAGCCAGAAAGGAGAGCCCAGTGATCAAAGTAATTAATGCTGACTTGAAAACAAGGCAAAATTACAAGTATGCATTCTTTACTGTTGAAAGACAAAATAGTGAAGTTTCTACCTTCTCTGAAGCTGATTTTCAGAATATATATCTCAGAGATCTAATCAGAGTTTACAGAAGTCTTTATCCCTTTCATGACTCAATCACCAAGTTCAGAAAATCATTTCCAGTGCTTAGAGATGGATTATACAGAGAATTTATATGGGTTGCAAAGACTGATTTCCAAGTTGCTTATGTTCTAAACAAGAAACAAGTACACTTGAGCAAACCAAATCTGAGTCTACCAGATATTCAGAATTTGAAGAAAAGCACTTTAGTAATTCATCCTCCTGGCTTTGTTTGTAAATGCTTTCAGGAACTATTATTTGTGAGATTTGAAGAACTCCACAAATGTTGCAATGGAACTCTCATGGCTATCAGAGATCGTTTGGTAAAAAAACAGAATAGAAGACCAAAGAATTTGAGCAATGAATATTGGGAGAAGCACAAGAAACTTGCAAAAGAAATGGTTAGAGTTGCTGGATCCTTACTTGAATACAGAAGACTAATTCTGAAGGATGTAAGAGAAATTCTGAATTTCTGGAAGTATGATCTGAACTTTTGAAGCTAAGGGGGAGATTGATAGAGATATCATAATAGCTTCAAAAGGAACTGGGTTCTTAAGAGAAAAAGATCTGAAGAAGTTCTGAAGACACTTCTGAAGAGGTTCTGAAGAAGTTCTGAAGACACTTCTGAAGAAGATCTGAAGGAGTTCAGAACCTATTCTGAACTTGTCTGTTATGAATGCTATGTTACTTTAGTCTTTCTTTTGTATGTATAAATAGATGGTTAGTTAGATTGTTAGAACTAACATTTTCATAAGCCTTGTAAAGACATATTCTGTAATACTGTACTTTCAATCAATACATATTACATTTGGCTATTATCATTCCTGTCATTCCTGTCATAATCTTTTCAAATATTGATATCTTGATTGTTTGGGTCCTAACAATAATATCATCGTGCTTAACATGTAAAGATTTAAGATACCTAAATGGTCATAATCATGTCATTGTTGTAATAGTGAAAATTGGATGTTAGAAAAAATCAAGATGAGAATGCCCCTTCGGTATGTAGATTTTCTCGATTGAGATTTCATTCCCTTACGTCTAGGTAAATCTTTAATCAACCTTAAATTGAGTTTACTGTTACTATACCCCTTTCAAGAATTAGCTTTCGAGACTTGAAGGGGTACATCATAAAAGAAGAACGAGATGTAGTTTTAGTGTCTGCCAAATGTTGGTTAAGAATGGACGTGGGATGTGTATCAAAAGTCTAACTTTTGACTAGAGAGTTGATCACCATCAATAGGAGTAAAATGAGTGGGTTGTTGAATAATAGATGGAATAGTAGAATCAGGATTAGTGTCTATATTTGACTGCCCTAAATAAGGATCAAACTTTCGCCAACCAACAACCCATCTAGAAGATGAAGAATGACCTTATCATCCCTTAAAGAACTTGGAGGAATAAATGCTCCTTCATGGGAAGCCAAGCCGCCAACCCCATCAGACTTAGAACCTAGCACGTGATCTAAATATAAAGACTACTCGTCTTCAAAGTTATAAAACTCAACATTGTTCTACCCATCACGATAATTTACTCCATCATGATAACCGACTCCATCAACCGAGATATGATATGAGCCTTTAAGGAGTTATGATGGGATAAATTAATCAAAATCACTCTAGAGGGGTTACATGAACTGTTAAACATATACTTTAAGACATCGATAAAAGACTTCTCAGCATGAACTTGCAATTATCGATTCTCATACTTGACCCAAATTGAGGAATTTTTTGCTTACGGATTATCAGTCAAAATCATCAACACTACACTTAGATTTATTAGATTCGTTGCTAAAATTGGGAGGATTGTAACACTCTGATTTTCGTCCCAGTTGAAGGAAGTGTTAATCCGAGTGATTCAATAACCGAACGATAATTTTAGAGTTTGAGTAGTAGGGCCTTATGAGAGTGACATTTGTCACAATAGCACCGATAGTACTTAGAGAATGGTCGTCTCGACTATTGTGCCATGCGGTTATGACACTCGTCACAATAGAACCAATGGTACCAAGTAGTTGGTGGTCCCAGCAATTATGCCATGCTTTAGTGACAATGACACAATGTATCAACCTGGTCTTTGGTAAAGTGGAATATCGGGTCCTCCTTGTGTTCCACCCTTAGAATCAATGAAACAAGTATTTTGAAGTTAATTATATTGGATATCATTTACTAGACGAGAAACGGGATCAAAACGGGTGAAAATTGGGAAAGACACCTCGGAATGGTCCAGGCTATGATGTCCGACGATCATGACAGTGTCATGATAGCCTGTCATGATCGCACAAAGTGTACCTTTTTAAAGGTGACTTCAAGATACTTTGTGAAAACTTTGTACATGCCAAAAACGTCCATTTTAAAGTATTAACGTGTTTTACTTGTTATTTATCAAATGTGTGAGTATTTGGGTAAGGTTGCATATTTGTATAAAATGATTTATAAATCATGAAAGAGGCTTATACTTGGGTTTTAGATATTTTGGCAAATAAAGTATAAGTGTGGGTTGTTTGGGTTCAATGTCTTTAAATGAAAACCATTTGGTTGTATTTGCATCTGTAAAGTATTGGAATTTATAAATCGTTGAAAAATACAGGTTATTGCATTTTGGGTCATTTTGTAAATGCATGAGTGCGAGTTCAAATCTAAGCTTATAAACTCAAATACTTGTTGTAAATGTAGTATTTTACTGATTCTTAAACTTGATTTCAAGTAGTTGTGTATTTGGGTAAGTTTGGAGGTTTAGGTCAAAATGAGGATTTTGGAGTATTTTGTTGTAGATGATGAGATGAGCATCATTAATGGTTTAAAAATACTTGGAAAGGTTATAAAATGAAATAATCTTTGGTTTTGAAACTCAAAATGATTTGACCTAGTTTGTGGTAAAACTTGGATTTGAAAGGAAATGGTTTATTGAAAAGGTTTTCAAGGTTGGAAAACTGGTAATACGTCTCGTTGATGTGTTCGGTCGTAAGACTAGTATGTAATGGATCCATAGCCATATAGTCGATTTAAAAAGCGGGATTGTTGTCCCTTTTTGGTTGCATAGCAGTCTACTAGGGCCTGGTACCGTTGGGTATTATGCTGGATCATTACCGGATGCCATTGACTCTATGTATGCGCTAGTAGGGGTCTAGTAGGGCCGTGTACAAAGGTGCATAATCGGTTGTTGCCGGTTTTCATTGACCAATTGCACGGGCTTTCGTAGGAGTCATCGGGGGCCATGTACTGTTGATCATAACTCCTCTCAGTGATTTGAATATGATTCCTCTTTGCACTTAGTGAAATTCCTTGTTTAAGTTTAAGTTCAAATTCAGCGATAAGCGTACGCTGACTGCCATCAGCGATCGCTGAAGATCAAGGAACCTTAAGCTTAACTCTGAAGATCTGAAGATCAGCGATCACACCAAATGACCATTCAGCGAAAGTCAAAGACCAAGCTGAAGAAAGAGATAATCAGCTACGTGACCTGAATCGGTTCAGCGATAGCAAAGATTATCTATCTCATACAAGATTAACGTTGACCTTATACTGTGTCAGAGAAGGACGTACGAATTTTCTCTTATGTCCCCATCATATCTGATGGTACTGTTCATATGCGACCAAAAACATGGTTGTATTTTGAGCAAATGACAAGTCTCCTATGGATGCTTGCCACGTTGCACATACCTTTTGTCTTGCATTAAATGCAAACGGGTATAAATAAGATGAAGATATCTTCTTCATCTGTGTGCATGCAACCTTCTGTCTTAAACCTTCTATTTTCCTTCTTACTTTTTTCTTGTGCATCAATCTTAGTGATTTCTTAGTTACAATAGAATAGGTTTAAACTTGTTCTAATTCCGCTTGTAACTGTAAATTTGTTTATGCAATATAAACTAATTTAAAAACCAAAAATTTGTGTGTTGTATTCAACCCCCCCCCCCCCTTCTACAAACTGTTTCTATATCCAAGAACTCTTGTAGACTCCTTAGGGACCAACAAGTGGTATCAGAGCAGTGTGTTCTCTATCTTTAAAATATTTTCTTTCTAAACTATTTTAAAAATGTCAAATCCTAATACAAACTATAATGACTATAGATCTTTAGCTAAACCTCCAAGATTTAGCCATGATAATTTCCCATTGTGGAAGGAAAGAATGTCTCTGTTTCTAGAAGGATCAGACCCAAAGATCCTTTACTATATAGAAAACGGACCATTTGTTCCTACAACTATTGTAGCTGGTGTTCCTGCCACCACTACTACTCCATCCATCCCTGAAAGGAGTATCATTAAAACTCCCAATCGATGGACTGAAGAAGATAAGAAAGAAATTGCTATTGACTCAAAAGCCAGATCCATAATAGCAATGTCCCTCCCTGATGAAGTCTATCACTCAGTAATGAAAATGCGGACTTCTAAAGCCATGTGGGATACTCTATGTATTCAGTATGAAGGAACATCTGAGGTACAAATCACTAGAAGTATTAATCTAGTAAGACAGTATGAAAGCTTAATGCATCATAAAGGTGAAACTCTTTCTCAACTCCACCAGCGTTTTAACTGCTTGTTGATTGATTTAAAAAACAGTCAACAGACACTATTCTAACGCTGAAATTCTGACAAAGTTCATGGAGGCACTACCCGAACAATGGGCAGTGTACACTACATGTCTGAAATTGTCAAAGTATCTTGAAACTCTTTCTTTAAGTGCTTTGTATGGAATGCTCTTAAATGAAGAGCAATCCCAAGTTTTGAGGAAAAACCTCATCAATGAACTTAAGGGTGCCAAAAGTACTTCTTTGACACTCGTGTCTTCAGAGGTAAATCGATTAAAAAATGCTTCCTCCTCTACTATTACTTCCATCACTGAATTAGGTCAAACTGATTCAGAAGATCAACTCACTGATGTTGACATCTCTAAGTTCGATAACTCTCTGGCTCTGTTAACTAATAACTTTAAAAGATTCGCCAGAAAGAGCAACTTTAGAAGAACACCGACTCTCGCTGACTCTGATAAATTGAAGACTATGCCCGCTGAGAAAGCCTCAGCCATATGCTACAATTGTCAGCGAAAGGGTCACTTCGCTAGTGAATGTAGATCCAAGAAAGTTCCAGCCCCCACTACCTCGCTGACCTCTGATAAGAAAGAGAAGTATTTGAAATTAAAAAACAAATACAAAGATCTGAAGAAAAACCAGCCCAAAGGCAAAGGTCTTGTAGCTGAAGAAGTTGATTGGGATGATGAAGGTGACTAGGCTAAAACCTCTGATGAGTCAGGCACAGATGAAGAAGATCTTGCCTTCTTATGTCTGATGGCAAGAATAGAAGACGCTGAAGAGGTATCTGAAACATCTTCCTCTGAGTCCCCTTCTGCTCAGGTATCCATTCCTTCTATCTCCTTAATATCTGAAAATGATAACTTATCTGCGCTTGATGCTATGACTGTTGATTTTTACAATGCTTTAAATGGAAAAATCAAAGCTGAGAAAATTAACATTGATTTATCTGAACAATTAAAAAATTGTCATCTAAAAATCAAAAAACTTTCAAAGATTGAGGAAACCTTAAAGGACCAACTCTTTGTAAATCAAACAATTAGCATCGAGAAGCAGCACGCTATCGCTGAAAGAGAAAAGGCCATCGCCGATCTCAAATCTGAAAAGGCTACTACCCACCTCTTAAATATCCTGCATCTAGAAAGGTCTTATTTGATACAGAAAGACTTTCAGGCAAAACGAAGAATGGTGCAAAGCCTCTGACAAGGTAAATGAGATCATCAATGCCCAGATCCCTATGAAAGTAAGAAGTGGGTTAGGCTTTAACCTCGAAAAAGAAGAATTAGAAAAGGACCGTTCCATGCTTAAATTTGGAATGTTTGTCTCCTCTATCCCTGATCCCTCCTCTTCGTCTTAGAGACCTCAATCTAATGAGAAGACTCCTGTGTTAAAATATTTCAACTCTAAGAAAGTGGTCAAAAACAAGATTCTTGACCAGGTTCCTAGAAATAAAAATGTTCAGAAGAAGAACAAGAAATCCTCTACCTCCTCAGAGAGCAATCCTAAACCTGGGAGAAAAATCTATGAATTTCTCAGAGATCAACCCCCAGAATTAAGATTGATCTCACTTCTGTTCCTGAAAAGGTTGTTATACCTCCAAGAACAATGGATAAAGGAATTCTTGGTCCTATTCATGACAAAATCCCTTCTATCTCTCTGAAATATTTAAATTCCAAACCTTACAAATATAGGAAGTGCTATCACTGTAGTGAAACTACCCACATTGCAAGTAAATGTCCTAATGCTACTAAAGCTGATAAATTAGCTCATGGAAAGAAAGTAGCTCAAGATGATAAATCAGCAAGAGTGAAATCCACCAAGGTTGCAAAACCAACAAAGGTGAAGATATCCACTGAAGAAAGTTCTTCAGCAAGTAGCTCCTCCGCCACTCCTTCCACTAACAAAGTAGGACCCATAGTAATAGTACCTTCAAACATTTAATCTCTTTGTTGAATGCAGAGTGCTAAAGGTATCTGGTATCTCGATAGCGGATGCTCAAGGCACATGACTAGCAGAAAATCTCTGCTCTCTGACTACAAAGAAGAAGCTGGTCCATCAGTGACCTTTTGGTGGAAATGGCAAAGGATACACTAAAGGCTATGGAATCTTGTTCAACGGAGCCATCTCGTTTACTCGAGTTGCCTACGTTGAAGGACTAAAGCACAATCTCTTAAGCATTAGTCAGCTATGTGATAAAGATTTCAAAGTTCTATTCCTAAGGAATAGATGTGCTGTCACTGACTGCAATGATAAGCTTGCCTTAACAGGCAAAAGAGTTGAAAATGTATACGTAATTAATATGAATAGTTCTCACTCTGAGAACGTGTGCTTTATCTCCAAAGCATCCTCTGATGTAAATTGGTTGTGGCATAAAAAACTCTCTCATCTCAACTTTAAGACAATTAATGAACTGTCTCAAAAGGAACTCGTCAAAGATCTCCCAAATCATAGCTTTGCAAAGGAATCTCTTTGCTCAGCGTGTGAAAAGGGAAAGCTGACAAAAGTGTCTTTCAGATTTAAACAAGTTTCTTCAGTAACCTCACCTCTTCAACTACTCCATATGGATCTCTTTGGACCTGTCAATGTCCAATCTATATCCGGAAAGAAATACACTCTTATGATTGTTGATGAATATTCCAGATACACATGGGTATTCTTTCTTCGATCCAAAAGTGACACCCCTGATATGATATTCTCTTTTATCAAAAGGATGGAAGTTCTGAACAATCTGACTGTTCGTTCCATAAGAAGTGATCATGGTACTGAATTTAAGAACAGTACCCTGATAAATTTCTTTGATGAAAAAGGTATCTCTCACAACTTCTCTTCAGTGAGACCTCCTCAGCAAAACGGTGTTGCTGAAAAAAGAAACTGAACTATCATTGAAGCAGCTCGCTCAATGCTCAGCGAATCACGCCTTCCAACTCAATTCTTGGCCGAAGCAGTAAATACAACATGCTTTACTCAGAATCGATCTCTGATTGTGAAGCGATTCAAGAAAACCTCTTATGAATTATTTCATGGAAGAAGACCTACTCTGAAGTATCTTCACATCTTTGGATGCAAATGCTACATTCTGAATGACAGAGATCATTTGGGAAAGTTTGATCCAAAAGCTGATGAAGGAATTTTTCTTGGTATTCCTCTATATCTAAATCTTTCAGAATTTTCAACAAACGAAGACGACATGTTGAAGAATCCATGCATGTCAATTTTGATGAATCTCGTACTACCCCTACTTCTCCTATCCCTGAAGAAGATAAAGAATTGAATGCATGGATGAAGTCTCACTATAGGGAACCCGAAACTTATTTCAACAATCAACCTCATGCTGAATTAAGTGATGATGAAATCCTGTAATACCTACTAACAGTGATCCATCTTCAGGGATCAGTGTTACTCCTCTCAATCAGATTCCTCCTTCAGATGCATCTTCTGAAAATTCCTCAGTGAATATTCAAGCTTCATCCTCTGCAAATCAAACCTCTGAGTTTCCTCAATTGATTTAATGATGATGTACCTGTTGCTGAAACAACAAATAGCATCCCTGAAGAAGAAGAACTCGTCGCTGAATCTGCGGTTCCTCAACCACCAGCTCAGCGATGGATTGCAAATCATCCAATAAATCAGATTATTGGTGACCCTAATGCAGGTATCAAAACACGTAGAGGTACAGGTAATATATGTCTCTATGTTAACTTCATCTCTCTCTCTGAACCTAAAAAGATAGATCAAGCTATCTCTGATCCTAGCTGGATTTCAGCTATGCAAGAAGAACTAACTGAGTTTCGTAGAAACAAAGTTTGGAATCTTGTTCCAAGACCCTCTGGTAAAACAGTGATTGGAACCAAATGGGTATTTAGAAATAAGCTAGATTAAAACGGGACTGTTATTCGCAATAAGGCTAGACTTGTCGCTCAAGGATACAGACAGGAAGAAGGTATTGATTACGATGAAACCTTTGCACCTGTAGCTCGTTTAGAAGCTATTAGACATTTCTTAGCCTATGCTGCCCATAAAAACTCAAATTTTTTCAAATTGATGTTAAAAGTGCTTTTCTAAATGGGAAACTCGGCGAGGAAGTTTATATTGAACAACCCCCTGGTTTTTCAGACCCCAACCATCCTGGTTATATTTTCAAACTTGAAAAAGCTCTTTACGGGTTAAAACAAGCTCCTAGAGCTTGGTATGATACTCTTTCTAAATTTCTTCTTAAAGAAAAATTCATTCGTGAAAAAATTGACCAAACTCTCTTTTTAAGAAAATATAAAGGTCATACTATACTCGCTCAAATATATATCGATGACATTATCTTTGGTTCCACAAGACCCAAATTATGCACTCATTTCGCTGCAAGAATGCAAAAGCAATATAAAATGAGTATGATGGGTGAACTAACGTATTTTCTAAGTTTGTAGATAAAACAATCTGACAAAGGAATCTTTATTTGTCAAAGTAAATACGTTAAAGATATGCTGAACAAGTTTGATATGAATCAATGCTCAGCGATGAAGACTCCTATGGCCCCTCCTCTGACTCTGAATAAGGACCTGTATATGCTCAGCGATGAAGACTCCTAATGGGAAACCTGTATATGTCACCGCCTATCGAGGGATGATTGGGTCTCTGCTATATCTTACAGCGAGTAGACCTGATATCATGTATTCTACATGTCTCTGTGCTCGGTATCAAGCTGAACCGAAGGAATCTCGTCTCATCGCTGTAAAGCGTATCTTCAGATACCTGAAAGGAACTCCTAATCTGGGTCTTTGGTATCCCAAAGGCTCAGGGTTCGATCTAATTGGTTACTCTGATAGTGATTTTACAGGTTGCAAGATAGATCGAAAGAGCACCACTGGTGGGTGTTAGCTACTAGGTGGTAAATTAATTATTTGGACAAGTAAAAAGCAAAATTCTGTGTCCACCTCCATCGCTGAAGCTGAATACGTAGTCGCTGGAAGTTGTTGTGCTCAAATCCTTTGGGTGAGAAATCAACTCAGATACTATGATCTCATGCTCTCCAAAATCCCTATTTATTGTGATAGTACTAGTGCTATTGCAATTGCCAACAACCCTGTACTTCACTCAAAAACCAAGCACATTGAGATTCGATATCACTTTATCAGAGATCATTTAATGAATGGTGAAATTGAACTTCATTTTGTATCCACTGAATATCAGCTCGCCGATCTTTTCACTATGCCTCTTGATGAAATTAACTTCAATCTACTCATCAGCGAACTTGGTATGTTGAACGCTGAATAATTCTTACTCAGCGAACAACAAACAGCGATACAAATAAAGTCCTCTATTACCATTCGCTGAACTCTAATTCAGCGATATCTGTCATATCTCACTCAGGTATTATCTTCTAAAACCTTCCTGCTCCCTGATGTTTCTTTAATCAAGGAATGAATCTGAAACCATAAAACTCATCACTGACAATCCTTTATTGTTTTTGATGAAAATTTTAAAAGATAATGATTAATCTTTCCAAATGGATAATTATCATTATATTTTTTAAAATAAGAAAAGGACACGTCAGACCTTTTCTGACACAAGACGGACCACGACGTTTCCCTTCCAATTCCTTTCTAGGGACGTGCACCATGTCATCATTTCTTTTTCAAAAAGCTAAAACCGTCGTTTAGCTATCCGTTTCTCTCTCCTCATGCTATTTAAGCAAATAATTGCCTCATTTCTCTCTTTACGCTCTCAGCATTTCCTAAAGGCAAGAATTCACTCGGCTTCTTAAAAGTTTTCTCAAGAACACCAAGAACACGCACTTGTGCGTTTTGCTTCTCGAACTCCACTAAGGTTTGATCTAAACCTAACACTTTAATCTGGAAACATCTTGTTTCACTTCTCCTTTTCTTTTCTTAAAATCAAACAAAAATCTAGGGTAAATAAAATAAAAATCTGGATTAAACCTCAAAACCCTGTTCTAAGTCTTTTCCTTAAGAACAGAAGATTTTTTTTTGTTTAATCCATCTTTTATATTCTACACCTTTTTTTTCAATATACCAAACCTTTTAAAAAACACATTTGGTATTTTTATTTTTTATTTGCTTTTCTATCACAAGTATTTTGATCTTTTTCATCGAAACACTTGTTTCTTTTCCTTACATTTTGTATTCTTTATACCAAAATCTGGTTTATACATTTTGTATTAAACCATGATTTTTTATTTGGTGTTCCTATCTATGCTACAGCAATGGCCTCTTCAAGCAAGGTTGCTGAAACCACCCTCGTCTCTGACACGCTGGTTGCTGCTGCGGTGTGCCACTTCCCTCTGGAACAAGCCACGTTCAAGTCCTGCAACTACGTTGCACTAGTGGACATCCCTGCTGAACGTCCATAATTCGCTGAAGACGCAAGATTCATCAAGGCGTGCCCACTGATGTATGCATTCGTGCATAATCCAATTGGAATCTCCTCTCATCTTCAGGCCCTATGGTACACGGCTCACTGTACCACCTGCACAACTGACAAGGGCAAATAACTCCCTGCTATTGGCTTTACCATTCCCACTCTCGGCCACTTTGCCTTCACCTCTGGTTTCTTGAGGCAGGCTCTTCGCCTCCCTGCTCGTGGCAAGAATGAGAGGTGGGCCGTTGAACCTACAAAGCAGCAGATCGACTCCTTCCTCGACTCCATTGGCTACGCATGGGAAAACGCCTCTCTGAAGACCATGGGATCCAAGCTGGAAAAGAAGCGTTTACCTACTCGCTGGCAGTATATCTTCACCCAGGTCATTCAGTGCATGGGCTCCAAGACCGGCTCACATGATCAAGCTAGTAAACATTTTCAAGACATGGGCTTGGCTCTCTGCACGGGCTACAAGCTGAATTTCGCTGATTACATATTCAGTGATATGTACAACAGGGTGAAAGCTGCAAACAGGCACTCTGTCATCCCCTACCCCAGATTCTTCGCAACAATCATGGAACATGCTTTCGGGGATGAGTACCCCAAGACAGCCAACCACTCTTTCTATGGTGGGAAAGAAGTCCCTGGACATTGAGGAACGTCCAGGTGATGCTCCCTTTACACCATACATGCTGACGATCATTGGAGCTCCTGCTTCCGTGTCCAGCTCACTAAAAAACCCATCAGTGAGTATCCCTGACACTTCATCCCCAAGAGGAAACTACCAACCGATGGTCACAAAAAGACCATCGCAACCAAGCTAAAGAAGCCAAGGGTGGTGGTCTCTCAACAGATCACTCACTCTCATTCTGGTGTACTACCAACACCATCAACTGCCCCAGCTACATCAACGGTTTTCTCTTCCGTTATTGCTTCTTCAGCACTACCACCGCATTCAGCGACTATGGTCACTGAAAGCGTATTAGTCAGCTCCGCTGAAGCTGTCTCAGGTAATACTTTCACAGCCTTCTACTCTTCTTCAATCCCTTCTTCTTTGGTCCCCACATCAACATATGATTCAGAGATAGTTGTCCCTATCTCTGATGATGTTGAAACGCACGCAGTCCAAGCCTCAGTGTTGTTTAGGCACTCTGAGTTTTGGAAGGCCAGTATCACCGGACCTCAGAATGTCTCTCACAGGCATTCTAAGACACTGGCTAGTGACCCTCATGACACTACCTCTGCACCAGTGGTCCCTGAGAGTAATCCTCATGATTCTCTCAAGGGTTATAACATGCCTTCTCATCCATCATCTAACCCAGAGCTCTTTTTGGCTGCTCTGTCTATGTTGTCAACAGGTGCCCCTCCTCTCTTCACCTCAGCAACAACAACAACTACCACCAAGGCTGTTGCTCCTCCTCTCAGCAAGGACAAAGGGAAATCTCCTCAGCAACCAAGGTCCTCCGCCAAGCTCATGGAGGTCAAGACAGAGAAGGTTTCTCCCAAGCTTCCTCCCTTCCCAGCTGAACTTCCCCCCATTGTTCTTCCTAGCCCTATATTCCCTGCAATTGACTTTTTAGTCTAGGAATGTGCTCACACCAGGGCTAAGGTTGAGCATTTACAGAAGTCTGCTGAGTTCATCTTCCGGACCGTGGTTGGTACTCCAGGGATCAAGACCTCTGTCAGCAACATCCTCACTGACATTGAGTCCCTAAAGGAAGAAAATCGAACATATGGTCAGTCCATTGCCTGTCTGGAGAAGAAGATGGATGACCAGAATCTGGTGCTCGAGGCTATTCAAAAGACTCAATCCGACATGATGCAGATGCTGACAAAGCTCTCTGAGAGTGGCTCCTCTTTCTCCACTGCTGATCGGACATCCCTGAATTCGGTCCTTGAGCACTAAGAGCGCCATGAAGGTAAGCTGAAGGACATTCAAGGGAATGTACGTCTGCTGATGGTGCACTGTCTCCCTGCTGACAACATCGAGGGGGGGAGATGTGCCAAAGAATTCGCTGACGACATCATTGCGGATCACAATGCGACCTTCCCTGATGATGACATTTCTCCCTACATCAAGCAAGCAGAACCTTCCCTCACTGAAGGTGTAGTGGAAGAAGAACAGGAAGAAGATGATGATGATGATGATGAAGAGTATGAAGAAGCCATCCCTCACTATGGGGGAGGCAATGATGATGATGAAGACGACGATATAGGAAGTACTTTGGAGCACTTCAATATGTCAAGGCCAGAAGTCTCTCATCAGGAGCCTTTGGGGGACGGACAACATCCCTCTCAGGGACAGTCCGGTCCCTCAGGCAAAGGAAATAATGTGGCAGAATCTGATGCCACCATCTCTTTAACCGAGGGGGTGACCACTGTCGAGGTATCTCTTCATCTCATTCTCTTCTCTGCTCCAATCTCTGAACCTCCCACATATCCCTCTTTCTCACCACCAAATTTTGGCTCTGATAAAACTCCTTCTACCTCTCCTTCTCTCAGTGAGCCCAATCCCCCAAAGGACTCCACTTTTCGGAAGGAACCTTCATCTGAAGAGCAGTTTATGTACATATCTGACTCTGACTCTGAAGATGAAGAAGGCCTCATTCCTAGACGCCGCGCTCAGAGACCACTAATAAGCGAGCCTGAAGAGGAAGAAAGGCAAATAAACTTTTTGAATGAACTCGAAGCCAAGAGAATAAAATTGCCCTCTGCTGAAATAGAGTGTCCAACTCCTATCAGCATGGTTGATGACTTCTATTTCCTATCGAAGGAGGAGAGAGCACAAGCACTTGAAGCTCAAAGAATAAGGGATGAAAAGATGACGCAAACAGAGAATGATCTAGAGCTTGCAAGAAGAATTCTCAGGGAGGATGCTGCTAAAGACAAAGCAAAGAAAGCAATGATCGACAAAAGCCAAAGAGTCGCTGAAGCTTTGGCACAAAAGGAACTAATTGAAGAATATATTCAAGTGAATCCCATCCTCGCTCAAGAGAAGATCCTAAATGCTCTTACCAAAACAAATGAAGAACCAAGCCACAGAGAAAAAGAACTACGCTGGTGCACTGAAAGATTCAACTTTCGAAGGTCTGATTCAAAATTCATTCGAGCAACGATCGAAAGACGTCCTTCCAAAAGGTATGGACTGAAGGTATTTGTTTGTATGTACAGGCATACAAGAGTTGAAGAAGAAGAAGCCAAGTTCTTAAAGTTCTATGGATACTCTGAATGGCTAGAAATCAGAGATGCCATTCAGGGTTCCAAATCAATGTTTAAAGATGTGGTGGAAAGAGCACTGGATCAGCTTCTTCATAGGATGTCACAACACGTACAAGTTCCGCCTCTCCCTGAGCCTACTCGAAAGAAAAGATCAAATGCTGAAGGAGGTTCATCTTCCAAAAGTGATCATGAAACCAAATTCAACTATGAAAGCATTCTCGGTCATCTGGAAATCCCTAACATCTCAATGCTTAGAGTCTCTCTCCCTCAAGACAGAAAATATGAAGAAAATGAAATCATCACCTTCCCTGAACCCGGCATGGTCTTCTTGGATAATGATGGTTTCCGAGGGCTCTTCAGAAACAGCGAGATCAGCAAAGCTCCATCAGCCTTCATCAAAATCATGCATCACTACTGCTGGTCAGATGAACCGCTGATGAATAGACAGAAGAGACTCTATGAAAATGAAATGCAAAGAAGACACGAAAAGCTCTCTGACTGATTTTTTTTTCCTTTGTATTTCTCTTCAGTGTATTGTACTTCCCTTTACTTACAAATTTGTAATTTCATTTTTCATGTAATATCTTCAGATTATTAATGAAATTTCAAATGAAGTTCTAAACTCCAACCGTGTACTGAAAGGATCCCTGAAAATAGTAAATGGGACAATGAACATAAGAGTTCTAACTTCTTTACTTATCTCCTTACTCACTAATATTTCTCTCTGAAATTTAAATCAGTGAATGTACTTAAGGCATCTACTTGTAAAAATTTTGTTTTCATATCCTTATGAATGAAACTCAATAGATATAATAGATTAGCTGAAAAAGATCTCACAGATTAGTACTTAGAAATTTTTCTTAATTATTTCTTAAGTCCTTACTAATCCCTTCAAGTAACTTTCTCATATTACTTAATAATAATCAAATAGGGGGAGATTGTTGATCATAATTCCTCTCAGTGATTTGAATATGATTCCTCTTTACACTTAGTGAAATTCCTTGTTTAAGTTTAAGTTCAAATTCAGCGATAAGCATACGCTGACTACCATCAGCGATCGCTGAAGATCAAGGAACCTTAAGCTTAACTCTGAAGATCTGAAGATCAGCGATCACACCAAATGACCATTCAGCGAAAGTCAAAGACCAAGCTGAAGAAAGAGATAATCAACTACGTGACCTGAAGCGGTTCAGCGATAGCAAAGATTATCTATCCAAAGTGTGAAGTCTTGTGAAGCCTCAGCGATACTGAAAGTTCATCCTTGAAGATTCAGTCTCAGTTATCAAGTGAAGCTTCTCATACAAGATTAACGTTGACTTTATCCTTTATGCACAAAAGACAAAGCCTATACTGTGTCAGAGAAGGACGTACGAATTGTCTCTTATGTCCCCATCATATCTGATATGGTACTGTTCATATGCGGCCAAAAACATGGTTGTATTCTGAGCAAAGGACAAGTATCCTATGGATGCTTGCCACGATGCACATACCTTTTGTCTTGCATTAAATGCAAACGGGTATAAATAAGATGAAGATATCTTCTTCATCTGTGTGCATGCAACCTTCTGTCTTATACCTTCTATTTTCCTTCTTACTTCTTTCTTGTGCATCAATCTTAGTGATTTCTTAGTTACAATAGATTAGGTTTAAACTTGTTCTAATTCCGCTTGTAACTATAAATTTGTTTATGCAATATAAACTAATTTAAAAACCGAAAATTTGTGTGTTTGTATTCAACCCCCCCCCCCCTTCTACAAATTGTTTCTATATCCAAGAACTCTTGTAGACTCCTTAGGGACCAACATGTACTAAGGTGCATAGCCGGTTGTTGTCGGTTGCCATTGACTCTTGTAGTTGCTCAACATCGAGTAGTACCTACTTTTGTATCCGTCACCAAAGATGGTATGATCGGGAATCCCCGTGACTACATACCCTTTAAATGGTTTTACTTTATGACGTTTGGTCAATTTTCACAGTTACCTGATCGGTGTATATAGGAGCTTTTAGAAGTATTAGACTTTGAAGCATTCCGGATTATTTTATGCGATGGTCTTCTGGTTTCATCAAACTTCGAGTCGAAGTTTATAGGATTGATTACTTCAAGGAGTTACCTGATTGGTGTTGGTGGTTGTGTGAAAAGGATGTTTTCATCTTGGTGAGTTTAGTGAATGGGGACGATTTATTGGGTTGTCCATTGGTAATTGCATGATTCGACACCTCATATTAAGTGTCAACTTCGAGATGACATCGTCGGCCGATGCATATTTGTGGTATCGAGCTTTACACACTTAGGTGTCAACTTATGATTTTCTTGAGGTAAAGAAGCATTGTTGTATTTGGGGTACCCAAATTGAATCTTAGTAAGTATTCGAAAGCTTTATGCGATGAACTTGAGGAGAATAGATTTTAGTGAATAGTGATATTTGATAAGGATCATTTGAGTAACTAAGAAAGTCTGATAATTATTTGGGGATTGGCATGCTTTGTGTTATTCTAGCTTTTGGTTTACGGTGGTGTGGATCTGGACCAAGCTAGTGAATAGCGTTCGTCATGGAAATGACGGTAAATCTTCCATGGTATTGAGTACTGGAGAAATTTAGTGTGAATGTGAAGGTAGACCTTAAGCGGAAACTGTTATTAAAAGAGATTTGTATTATTTGAAGTTAAAATAGTGCACCATAGCGGTCTTTTCGGAACTGGTTATCCGGAATTCCTTTATCATCCGGGTAAGGTCGACATGATAGTGGTAATCTGGTTTGAAGGGAATGGTTTCTGTTATAGTCGGATGAGTTTGTGAAAATATCAAAAGGTAGAATGTAAAAGAGAAGAACATCCCAGCTTGATAGAGGTTGTTATAAAATTTAAGAGTAAATTCATTTTGGGCATAAATTGTGGAAGCGAGCCATTGAGGTCTTAAGTCACACTCCAAGTAGTAGGAGTCACTTAAGATTGGGAGGCAACTAAGACTCTAATGGTGGAAGAGTCAATATAATGGTAAATTAGGAGTAACTTTGAGGTTTGAAATCTCGGTCGTTATCCTATTAAAGAAGGATGAATGACGGGTCATCTACCGGGCTGTGCTCTTGATGGTGTGGTATTCTTGAAATGTCAAATGCATCTCTTCCAGGTTGAATATTCGAAAGTGCTAGATTTCGAGGACGAAATCATTCTAAGGTTGGGAGGATTGTAACACCCTGATTTTTGTCCCAGTTGAAGGAAGTGTTAATCCGAGCGATTCAATAATCGAACGATAATTTCAGAGTTTGAGCAGTAGGGCCTTATGAGAGTGACATATGTCACAATAGCACCGATGGTACTTAGAGTATGGTCGTCTTCACTATTGTGCCATGTGGTTATGACAGTCGTCACAATAGCACCGATGGTACCAAGTAGTTGGTGGTCCCAGCAATTATGCCATGCTTTAGTGACAATGACACAATGTATCAACCAGGTCTTTGGTAAAGTGGAATATCGGGTCCTCCTTGTGTTCCACTCTTAGAATCAATGAAACAAGTATTTTGAAGTTAATTATATTGGGTATCATTTACTAGACGAGAAACGGGATCAAAACGGGTGAAAAGTGGGAAAAACACCTCGGAATGGTCCAGGCTATGATGCCCGGCGATCATGACAGTGTCATGATAGCCTGTCATGATCGCACAAAGTGTACTGTTTTAAAGGTGAGTTCAAGATACTTTGTGAAAACTTTCTACATGCCAAAAACGTCCATTTGAAAGTATTAACATGTTTTACTTGTTATTTATCAAATGTGTGAGTATTTGGATAAGGTTGCATATTTGGTATAAAATGATTTTATAAATCATGAAAGGAGCTTATACTTGGGTTTTAGACATTCTGGCAAAATAAAGTATAAGTGTGGGTTGTTTGGGTTCAATGTCTTTAAATGAAAACCATTTGGTTGTATTTGCATCTGTAAAGTATTGGAATTTATAAATCGTTGAAAAATACAGGTTATTGCATTTTGGGTCATTTTGTAAATGCATGAGTGAGAGGTCAAATCTAAACTTATAAACTCAAATACTTGTTGTAAATGTAGTATTTTACTGATTCTTAAACTTGATTTTAAGTAGTTGTGTATTTGGGTAGTTTGGAGGTTTAGGTCAAAATGAGGATTTTGGAGTATTTTGTTGTAGATGATGAGATGAGCATCATTAATGGTTTAAAATACTTGGAAAGGTTATAAAATGAAATAATCTTTGGTTTTGAAATTCAAAATGATTTGACCTAGTTTGTGGTAAAACTTGGATTTGAAAGGAATTGGTTTATTGAAAAGGTTTTCAAGGTTGGAAAACTGGTAATACGTCTCGTTGATGTATTCGGTCGTAGGAATAGTATGTAATGGATCCATAGGCATATAGTCGATTTAAAAAGAGGGATCATTATCGGATGCCATTGACTCTATGTATGCGCTAGTAGGGGTCTTGTAGGGCCGTGTACTAAGGTGCATAATCGGTTGTTGCCATTGACCCATTGCACGGGCTTTCGTAGGAGTCATCGGGGGCCATGTACTAAGGTGCATAGCCGGTTGTCGCCGGTTGCCATTGACTCTTATAGTTGCTCAACATCGAGTAGTGACCTACTTTTGTATCCGTCACCAAAGATGGTATGATCGGGAATCCCCATGAACTTCGGATATTTATATCCCTTTTAAAGGTCCGCGTGAGTTAACGATTTATAAAACATGGTTAAAGGTATGTTTTCTATCTCCACGTTTATAAACTCAATCATGGTCGTGTGAGTATTGGAATTGGTATTACGTTAAAAGAATATTTCTATTTAAAGTTTTCTCTTCTAATGTCATTTTGGTCTAAAGTTTTTATTATGGGACTATTGAATTTGGGGAAAGACTTTGCTTTTATAATAAGGTTATTTCCTTTGAGAATTATATTTTATCAAGAAAATCTTTTGGTTTCAAATCAATCATAAATATGTTAAAAACTCTTGAGCTCACTAGGCGTTAAGCCTAACCCTTTTTCTTTGTCAGCATGTGCATCAGGTTATCGTGGGGGTTGGTACTAGCAACACGTGTGGACTTGAGTGCTAGCAAGTGGCACGATAAAGACTCTTGGTGACGTTTTCCGCATTCGGAGATAGCTATTCTTATTGGTTTAGTAACACCCAACCATAAGTAGGTCTTGTATAGGTCTTGATTTGTTTGTTGTAGAGGTTTATTACTAATTGTAGTTTGAGGAAAGTTATTTATTGATGTAATATTAGAAATTTTAAATTAGTCGCTCTTTCCAAATTTGAGGGTGTTACAAGTTGGTATCAGAGCATAAGTTTGAGAGATTTAGGTATTGATTTAGATGCCTAGACTCAGACTAGCGTATTGATTAAATGATCAGATGTGAGATTTCACAATTAGACACTTTAAGATAAGATATTTGGAGGTTAATAGATGCACTAGAATCTAGAATCATGATGATGGTAACAAGAATCCGCTGTGAGGTAAATTTGTATTATTATCCGGCCGGTGATAATATGAATTTACAGTTACGTGTGTGTGCTTGAGACGCATTGTCATGGTGATCGATGGGGTAGTGAATGAGTTCTTATGGCAGTGACCGTTGAAAAATTTGATGGATGTAGCAATATTGTCACTTTGAGTGACATATAAGTACGGTGATTATCTTAAGCCGACCATTTTGGGTCAAAGATAATGGTTAGTTATGAACCATAAGCTTGTTGAATCAACCTAATTCCGAGAGGAAATTGTAAATCGATGGATTTAGTGGTGGATGATGGTCTTTAGATATGAAGCTTTCCAATGTTGGCCTTGTGGTGGACTTGGCGAGCATGGTTTAAGACTTTGGGTCCCAACTGGATGCATGCACGACATTTGTTTTAGAAAATAAATTGCAAAATTATTTTGGATTTGTCAAAGGAGTAATTACTCTGAAAAATGTTTTGTGGCACACTCAAGAGTGTAGCCATATCTTGGGATTTGTTGAATCGTTTTAGTTGCATGAAAGTTGCTTACTTATTCACTAAGAACCTAATTCGTACTATTTTGCTAAAATTGAAAACTTTAAAATTTATATCTCAAGAGAGTTTAAATTTGAAACTAACCTAAAACGGTTCGTTGTTTCCGAGAAACGTAGATATATCGTTTTTATGAGTTTTGAGAAATCATTTGGTGTACGTGAGTTTTGGGTCAAGATTGAAATGCATGAACTACCGTACCTCCTACGGATGTTTACAAGTTTCATTCAAATTTTGGGTGTGTAATGTTCATGAGCCAATTATCAGATTTTTTTTGGAATTTTATGAGTTCACTTTATCGTCGGTGTTGTGTTTAAGAGTTTATTAAGATTTTATTTCGCGACTTTTATGTTGAGCATAAATATTTTGATGTCGTCCAAATATAAAGTTCCCATCAATATCATTTTAATTCTATGGGAACCATTTGTTGCATAGAGTTTGCATACATTCTAATGGTAACATCTTTATTTTATGTAGCCAACATTTTAGAAAAGCGTAAGCACTTTGTTAACTGGCTTTAAATTTGAAATCTAAATCAAGTTGATTTCATAATGTGACCAAGATGCATGTGTATAACATTTAGATAGTTTTGAAAAAAGTAAATTGATGCATGCTATTATTGTTGAGAAACTTTAATTCATTCTTTCTTATGACTAAAGGAATAAACTCCTTAGAGAATTTGGCACAAACATTTTGTAGCACTCTATTTTAGTACGTGAATTTCCCTTACATACATGACATTAATACATGTGTGCCAAAATTTTATCGGTCCATTTTAAAAGTTTACTAATGGTATTCTCATTATTATTGGCATTGGTTTAAATAATGACTACATAGCCTTTAAATGGTTTTACTTTATGACGTTTGGTCAATTTTCACAGTTACCTGATTCTGGTAAAATGATTATAAAGATCTTATGTTTGTTAAATCTTTGATAAATAATCTTGGCATATTTGCTTAGACATATAATTGTAAAACCTTGAACTCATTAGGAAACCTTGGATGTTGTGTGAAAAGGATGTTTTCAAGGAGTTACCTGATTGGTGTTGGCGGCTGTGTGAAAAGGATGTTTTCATCTTGGTGAGTTTAGTGAATGGGGACGATTTGTTGGGTTGTCCATTGGGAAGTATAATTTTGATGTTTCAGCGCGATTGGAAAGAATCACGGAATCAAGTACTAGGTGTGGAAATTGCATGATTCGACTCCTCATATTAAGTGTCAACTTCGAGATGACATCGTCGGCCGATGCATATTTGTGGTGCCGACCTTTACAAACTTAGGTGTCAACTTATGATTTTCTTGAGGTAAAGAATCATTGTTGTATTTGGGGTACCTAAATTGAATCTTAGTAAGTGTTCGAAAGCTTTATGCGGTGAACTTGAGGAGAATAGATTTTAGTGAATAGTGATGTTTGATAAGGATCATTTGAGTAACTAAGGAAGTCTGATAATTCTTTGGGGATTGGCATGCTTTGTGTTATTCTAGCTTTTGGTTTACGGTGGTGTGGATCTGGACCAAGCTAGTGAATAGCGTTCGTCATGGAAATGACGGTAAATTTTCCACGGTATTGAGTACTGGAGAAATTTAGTGTGAATGTGAAGGTAGACCTTAAGCGGAAACTGTTATTAAAAGAGATTTGTATTATTTGAAGTTAAAATAGTGCACCGTAGTGGTCTTTTCAGAACTGGTTATCCGGAATTCCTTTACCATCCGGGTAAGGTCGACATTATAGTGGGTAATCTGGTTTGAAAGGAATGGTTTCGGTTCGGATGAGTTTGTGAAAATATCGAAAGGTAGAATGTAAGAGAGAAGAACATCCCAGTTTGATAAAGGTTGTTATGTAATTTAAGAGTAAATTCATTTTGAGCATAAATTGTGGAAGCGAGCCATTGAGGTCGTAAGTCACACTCCAAGTAGTAGGAGTCACTTAAGGTTGGGAGGCAACTAAGACTCTAATGGTGGAAGAGTCAATATAATGGTAAATTAGGAGTAACTTTGAGGTTTGAAATCTCGGTCGTTATCGTATTAAAGAAGGATGAATGACGGGTCATCTACCGGGCTGTGCTCAGGATGGTGTGGTATTCTTGAAATGTCAAATGCATCTCTTCCAGGTTGAGTATTCGACGGTGCTAGATTTCGAGGACGAAATCATTCTAAGGTTGGGAGGATTGTAACACCCTGATTTTCGTCCCAGTTGAAGGAAGTGTTAATCCGAGCGATTCAATAACCGAACGATAATTTCAGAGTTTGAGCAGTAGGGCCTTATGAGAGTGACATATGTCACAATAGCACCGATGGTACTTAGAGTATGGTCGTCTCGACTATTGTGCCATGCGGTTATGACACTCGTCACAATAGCACCGATGGTACCAAGTAGTTGGTGGTCCCAACAATTATGCCATGCTTTAGTGACAATGACACAATGTATCAACCGGGTCTTTGGTAAAGTGGAATACCTGGTCTTCCTTGTGTTCTACTCTTAGAATCAATGAAACAAGTATTTTGAAGTTAATTATATTGGGTATCATTTACTAGACGAGAAACGGGATCAAAACGGGTGAAAAGTGGGAAAAACACCTCGGAATGGTCCAGGCTATGATGCCCGGCGATCATGACAGTGTCATGATAGCCTGTCATGATCGCACAAAGTGTACCGTTTTAAAGGTGCGTTCAAAATACTTTGTGAAAACTTTGTACATGCCAAAAACGTCCATTTTAAAGTACTAGAAGAGTACTCGCACAATGTAGCGAGATATATATCTTGATTTTAAGTTTTATTTTAATTTTTGTCTCTATCGATGTTCTAATGGTTTTATCTGATTTTGAGAAAACGATTTTAATGTTGAAATAATTTATTTTTGCTTTGATAATATAACTTTTTATAAAGATAATAACTAAATATTCTGTTAAAAACTCAATGATTATCTTAATTATATTTTAGATTTTTTATATTTAAAATTAGATGTTTATCCTGTATTTGATCATGGTTATCTGCAGTTAGTTACACAAATTCAGAAATGAAGCTTTAATAAGTTGCACTTACGCACAATTACTTGTAATCTTGAAAATTAAGTAATTAGCATTAAATAGCAGTACCTAAGGCTTAAAAACTTGTTTTTAAGAGTTTTTGGTCAAATGCTTTATAATATAGTATAGATTAACGTGTTTTACTTGTTATTTATCAAATGTGTGAGTATTTGGGTAAGGTTGCATATTTGGTATAAAATGATTTATAAATCATGAAAGAGGCTTATACTTGGGTTTTAGACATTTTGGCAAATAAAGTATAAGTGTGGGTTGTTTGGGTTCAATGTCTTTAAATGAAAACCATTTGGTTGTATTTGCATCTGTAAAGTATTGGAATTTATAAACCGTTGAAAAATACAGGTTATTGTATTTTGGGTCATTTTGTAAATGCATGAGTGTGAGTTCAAATCTAAACTTATAAACTCAAATACTTGTTGTAAATGTAGTATTTTACTGATTCTTAAACTTGATTTCAAGTAGTTGTGTATTTGGGTAAGTTTGGAGGTTTAGGTCAAAATGAGGATTTTGGAGTATTTTGTTGTAGATGATGAGATGAGCATCATTAATGGTTTAAAATACTTGGAAAGGTTATAAAATGAAATAATCTTTGGTTTTGAAACTCAAAATGATTTGACCTAGTTTCTGGTAAAACTTGGATTTGAAAGGAAATGGTTTATTGAAAAGGTTTTCAAGGTTGGAAAACTGGTAATACGTCTCGTTGATGTATTCGGTCGTAGGACTAGTATGTAATGGATCCATAGGCATATAGTCGATTTAAAATGCGGGATCATTACCGGATGCCATTGACTCTATGTATGCGCTTGTAGGGGTCTTGTAGGGCCGTGTACTAAGGTGCATAATCGGTTGTTGTCGGTTGCCATTGACCCATTGCACGGGCTTTCGTAGGAGTCATCGGGGGCCATGTACTAAGGTGCATAGCCGGTTGTCTCCGGTTGCCATTGACTCTTATAGTTGCTCAACATCGAGCAGTGACCTACTTCTGTATCCGTCACCAAAGATGGTATGATCGGGAAATCCCCCGTGAACTTCAGATATTTCTATCCCTTTTAAAGGTCCACGTGAGTTAACGGTTTATAAAACATGGTTAAAGGTATGTTTTCTATCTCCACGTTTATAAACTCAATTATGGTCGTGTGAGTATTGGAATTGGTATTACGTTAAAAGAATATTTCTATTTAAAGTTTTCTCTTCTAATGTCATTTTGATCTAAAGCTTTTATTATGGGACTATTGAATTTGGGGAAAGGCGTTGCTTTTATAATAAGGTTATTTCCTTTGAGAATTATATTTTATCAAGCAAATCTTTTGGTTTCAAATCAATCATAAATATGTTAAAAACTCTTGAGCTCACTAGGCGTTAAGCCTAACCCTTTTTCTTTGTCGGCATGTGCATCAGGTTATCGTGGGGGTTGGTACTAGCGACACGTGTGGACTTGAGTGTTAGGAAGTGGCACGATAAAGACTCTTGGTGACGTTTTCCGCATTCGGAGATAGCGATTCTTATTGGTTTAGTAACACCCAAGCGTAAGTAGGTCTTGTATAGGTCTTGATTTGTTTCTTGTAGAGGTTTATTACTAATTGTGGTTTGAGGAAAGTTATTTATTGATGTAATATTAGAAATTTTAAATTAGTCGCTCTTTCCAAATTTGAGGGTGTTACAAGTTGGTATCAGAGCATAAGTTTGAGAGATTTAGGTATTGATTTAGATGCCTAGACTCAGACTAGCGTATTGATTAAATGATCAGATGTGAGATTTCACAATTAGACACTTTAAGATAAGATATTTGGAGGTTAATAGATGCACTAGAATCTAGAATCATGATGATGGTAACAAGGATCCGCTGTGAGGTAAATTTGTATTATTATCCGGCCGGTGATAATATGAATTTACAGTTACGTGTGTGTGCTTGAGACGCATTGTCATGGTGATCGATGGGGTAGTGAATGAGTTCTTATGGCAGTGACCGTTGAAAGATTTGATGGATGTAGCAATATTGTCACTTTGAGTGACATATAAGTACGGTGATTATCTTAAGCCGAAATGACTCCTCCGTCCAGACATTAATAGGAGCCCGAAAATTGAATTCCATGTTAAACAGAAAAAACATGTAAATCTTTCAACCAATGACAAACATTTTACAACCAATGATAGTACCCCATATGTTAGTGTTGTGAACCATTTGATCAACCGTTGTTCTATTCTCAAATGTACAAAGCGCTATCAAACCTCCAAGAAGCTTAATACGGACATGCACCAATATAATCAACATCACAAAAACTTTTGGTCGTGGATTCTAACTGGTTTGCATTACAAACTTCACCAATTGTGCTATGGTTTAAAATTTGATAAATTTCTCAAATGATGATATAGGAATTGGTGAACCATCCCCCGAATTTACCCTAGAGCTAGAACCGACATTGTTGTCTGAGCCCCTAACTTGAACCTTAGCCACCTTGTTGTTCCTTACAACCTCAAAAAAACATTTTATTGCTATGCCAAACATTATCATAAGATCCACATTTCAAAACGATTAACCTGGAGAAGGCGAGAAGTTTAAACCTCGAGATTTTAAGTTATTTGCAATGTATACTGATATCTTTCTCGAGTCAATAATGATACTATCAAGCCATTTCTCTGTTTCAAGCATGCTATCCACTCCCTTAAAATGAACAAACCTGAAAAGAGCAGTTGATTTCAATCTCGTCTTGGCCATGCATAAATTGACCAACTAATTATATAACTTAAAGATATGCCATAATAGAAGACCTCCCCAAGAATACAAAAATTTGAAGAAGAGAAAGGACGCCGCCCTTTTTCACATAACCATAGTCATTGTTGGTCATTTGGAGCCAACCGCTAAATCACTGCTCCAACGACCTATTCCCCATGTTTCGTCCTACAAACTGCTGCTCTCTGTTTCTCTCTCTCACTCTCATTATTATATCTCTCATCTTTCCTTTTCATTTTTATGTCTTTATTCTGTTCTTACACTACGAATCCCTACATTTTAGTATTGTGTTATCTCAAGTGTTATTCATACTAATGTATTTACTATATTATAATACATTTACCTCATGTTGACAACTTCTTAGTGCATAAATACAACTTCTTAATTAAAGTTACACCTTTTGACTCTATAAAATTAATTAATAACTAACTGATATACATGTTTGAATACAACATAAATGTTGGCCTTACTAGCCCGCCAAAATATCGTTAATAACAAATCAAAGACCTTTTCCCTATCTTAAAACCACACAAAACCATAACATAAAGCTAAGAGAAATAGAGAATAAAACAAAGCATGAATTAGAATTGAAGGTTCAAGTTCTCATTTCCTTAATCGAGATATATCGTTATGCATTGCACGAATATTCTTGTAATCCCTACGAACACACTACATTGATGGTAATCAACCTTTTTACCCAAATATCCTTAATTTTACTTCATGAATATATGATTTTTCTTTTTTAATGGGAAAATACATTAATTTTTTACTCTTGATTTACAATAAAATTTTATAACCAACCACATTACAAGAATACACAACTGATATTTCATAAGTTATTTTTAAAAGTGTTTACTGAATACTTTACAATAATTTATTATATTTCAAAAACCTAGACAAAATATTATTGATGAGTCGGTCTTTTTTAACCATTTGTGACATTTTCACCTCCTAGACCCGACCGTATTTGATTTGTTATTCAACCCGTTCAAGTGTCTATTTTGGTTACTTAGAGCATCTCCAACAAATTTCCTATAATTTCTTTAAAATGAAGAATTAAAAGACAAAATCTCCAAAAAAATTGCATTCATCTCCAACAAATTCCCTATAATTTCTCCAAAATAATATTAAAATATTGCATCATCTATTAAAATATTATTTCTCTCTTTAAATATTTATTTTTAAAAATTTCCTATTGATCATTTCATTTGGTAATCATTTTTGGATTGAACTCCATATTTGAAGAAAAACCCACTCTCTCTCGTACTTTCTTCATTTTGGAGATGATTATGGGAAGCTATTCGAGCAAAATCTTTGCTTAAAATCCCCCCTTTTCTTCATTTTCCTCATTTTATGAAGCTATTAAATTCCCTATAATTTCTCTAAAATGGAGAATCAAAAGACAATCTTTCAAAAAAATTGCATTATCTCCAACAAATTCCCTATAATTTCTTTAAAATAATATTAAAATATTACATCATTTATTAAAATATTATTTATCTCTTTAAATATTCATTTTTCAAAGTTTCCTATTGGTCATTTCATTTGGTAATCATTTTTGAAGTGAACTCTATATTTAAAGAAAAACTCATTATCTATAGTACTTTTTCCATTTTAAAGATGATTATAAAGAAATTATTAAAGTAAAATACTTGTTCAACATTCTTATTTTTTCTATTTTAAAAAAGCTATCGGAGATCTCATGTAATTTAATAGGAATAATTATGGGTTTGAAAATTTGCAATTAATTTTGGATATTCAGAAAATTTGGTAAATAAAATAAAACGCTTTATTCCTTTTTCCGGATATTAGAGATCTCTTTCGACCCTCTTCCATGGTTCCTTTGACGGACGGTTTCTTTTAGGAGACGATTTTTCCTAAACTCCCCAATCTCATAACCCTTTTCTCGATTCTCTACTCACCAAGAAGATCGATTACTAGTGATTCGTTGGATCGACTTTTTCTCCTGACGAACTACTGATCGGTATGATTCTTTGAACTTTTCTGCTACGTGGTTTTGTTTGATATGATTGTTGATGTTTTTAGGTTAATATATGCTTTCAGAATCTGCGTAATTGTCGTCTGTTTGTTGTAAGGCAAGTTTACAGGTGAAGATTTGTTTTTTGGTTTTTTAATCTTTTGACCAGAGATTATTAGTTCTTGTTAAGTTCTTGTCGAGAGATTAAAACAATCTTTGTTCATCTGCAGGAAAACCTAAAATTTAAGTATCTACTTTGTTATCAGTTATGCGATATCAGATTATGTTAAATCGTGTAAGGAATTGCTGCCAAATGGTTTCGTACTGAAGTAGATCAAGAGAAAAGGAATTGGTTGATATTTTTTCCCCTAGAAACTAGCATAAAGGATTACCTTTCCTTTTTGATCAAGATCTCTACTTGCTTAGCTTTCTGATCAATTTTCTGGTTTTGTTGGATGAGGTTTCAAGATTTTGTTAGAGTTTCAGAGATATGAAATTCTGTTGATGGTCACTATGTTGCCTTAGGTTGCTTGTAGGCTCTTAATATGGGTGTGGATAAATTATCATTAGGATGCCTACCTCTTTTGACAGTCTGATTGTGGTTGGGGTTAATATGTGTTTTGGTGGTTGTCAGCTTGTTAGTTACCTTTTTGTTAGTGGCTATGTAATGGGTAGTAGATTAAGGCATGACGCAGGACAGATTTTGGACTTGGGTGAAGAGAAAGGACTCGTAAAACTACAAAGGAACTAGGGTTAAAGGGCTTCATACCAACAAAACACAGGATCTCGTGAGCATCACACCAAAAATAACCAAACGTATCTCACCTATGAGCTTTCGGGATCCCTTTCCAAGATAATAAAAAAACAACGCACAACTTATTTGTAATTCAACCATCTAATAAATTTTTGGGATTTTCAGCCAAGGTCAATTAAAATTTGAAAACTTGGATTATGAAATTATTGAAACAAATTTTTTAAATTGGATCAATACTTCCAATTGAATGATTATGAATAAAGATAGAAAGTTGAGTTCTAATTTCTATATTTAGCTAAATCTTCAATTTTTGTTTTGATTTGTAGTGAATAAGTTGTCATTCTTGACGTAATCCTATACAACAAGACTAACAAAAAAGAGAGATGTTTATTTAATCTGACAATATTTTTCCTAAAGATGATTAGAGCTAATGATAATGATAAACCTCAACAATTATCCTATCTGATAAACGTTAACAACCATCCACATAATAAATTAATAATAATTCTTCCCTATCTTCAAGAAAATTTGTACTTGAATTTAAAGCATTGTAGAATTGGAGATAAGCTTTACAACAATCTTCTATAGTTATACTCATGTTTGCTCGAAATTGTATCTTGAAGCTTCTTCCTGGATAAAGTTTGAGACCATATCACTGATCTTGTGTTGACATAAGCTTCAAGATAGTTTTGTTGAGTAACAAAATCATGTTTTCCATCCTTAGATACATCACCAACATTAGTATTCTCTTTTAGAATTTTGTCTTTGACTTTCGCTGAAGCTTAATAAGAAACTCTTCATTTGCTTGAGCTAAGTCTGATATTCTCATACTTGGAAGCTTCAGTCATGGATATGACCACACTATATTGTTTATCTTTCTCTTTTCAATTTTTTCTCACCTATCGCGTCTTCTGCTACTTCATCAACATTTTTCTATTTTCAGCTTGGAGGTTCAAGCTTGTGTGTTCCTCATGCTTGATTTTAGAATCATAATCTGCATTGTTTTGTTGGTAATGAAATCGTTCTTTTCCCGACGCTGAAGCTATAATAATTCTCTTTTTTCTCATGCTTAGCATGAAAATGATACATTTATGACTTTCCGAGTATGACATGGGTTAAATTCTTTGGTAAGATATCACAACAAACCCTAATCATCTCATCACCAAGATGGATTGGAATCATGGTTTTAAAAACTCTAAGCGGCTTATGCCTCGAGACGAGGTAGTCGAAAGAACAACTTTGAGGTGATGCCTCTCAAGCCTTGCATGGGACGTACGGCTTCGTTGTATGAGGCAAAGGAGGTGGGTGATGGCTCTCCTCACCTCACTGACAGCCCTCCTCCTCACCTCATCGACCTCATATATTCTCTCTCAGGCAGCCGCCTTCTCTCGGTTTCACACTTATTCTACCTTAGGTAGATTGTTTTCATTTCACATATAAGTAAATGTTATATTTAATAAATTTTGTATTCTTTAAAAAAAGGAAGAATCACCAACGTTGTGTTCCCGAATTTGGGAGGAAAAATAGAAAAGAAAGGAAAGGGAAGGAAAAGAAAAGAAAGGAAACGACACGAAAGGAAAATAATTTTTTTATTTGTGTTCTAGAAAAGGAGGGAAAGGGAAGGGAAGGAAGGAAAGAAAACAAGGTTTTGTGTTCTTGAAGAGGAGGGGAAAGAAAGGAAAGCTGCCATTTTGACAAATATACCCTTACATTCGATGTTTGTAGCTGAAGAATGGTGATACGTGAATATGGAGTGGCATATAGGTCAAGTGGTGGTTTTGGTTGATGGTTCTAACATGTTCATGAGTGGGCGACAAAGATGCACAACAATGGTGGGTGATAGGGAAGATGCAAAACAACAAGGGGAAAAGGTTTAATTGAGGGTAATGAGTAACTGTAATAATATTTATTTGGGCCTTCTTTTTTTGCTTCGCTTTCTTCCCAAGTTTGGGAGGAAAGGTTTGGAAGGAAAGTTCTCAATTGCTTTCCCTCCATGTCCGTTCCTTTCTCTCCTAAAAAACTTCGAGAACACAAGTTTTTTTTTTTTTACTTTCCTCCCCTTTTCCTCCCTTTCATTTCCTTCTAAAAAGGTTTCGAGAACACAGCATAAGACGAGCTGGGTAAGCAAGCAAAAGGTTTTTTTGTTATTAATATAATATAAATACGTAATATATTTCTTACCTTTTGTCTCTTTGTATCTTTTAAGACTTGTAAGTCATAACTCATGGTTTAATGAATTTTATGACTTTCATAACTTGATGTGATATGCAATTATATTTTGCTTGTTATGAATTTAATTTGCTTTTGCCTCGAAACGCCAAGGAAAAATGCCTCGGCTTGCATTTTGGTACTTTAAAATCTTGACTGGAATGATAGATAGCATTAATGAGCCATGCATTATTTAGCCAAGGGAGGATGTCAGGAAATGAGACAACTTGAATAATGCTAAAGTTCAGAAGATCTTATTGACACTTACTACATGAAGTCATGAAGACTGTTTCCGTGTAACAATATCCTAATTTTTCCAATAATAGCGTCCGTTGTACACTTATTATTATTTCTAGCGAGTATAGAAACATATCTACCATTCTTAATTACATTGCTTCCTTTGTTAATATCCATTTCTGCAGGAACAATGTCCCTTGCTCGGCCTCATCATGCAGAACATAGCCAAGTTCCTGGTGATTTCAGATCTTCCTTTGGAAGAAATATCCCTCACATGTACGGCTCAGCCTTTACAACCAACAGGCGTTACATTAATAACAATAACCATAGAAGAAGCTATAACAACTCCCATGACTTCTCAAATGAATCTGGACAGCAGTATAACGTTTACGGTTACATTGAACCTGAAGTTTTACCTTCTCTTAAGAGGAGGAAGTTTTCTGCCACCAACTGGGAAAGTTATGGTACATCTTATAATCAATCATGCACATATGAATATTCCCCTTCAAGCTCCAAGATCACTTCGCTTCCTCCTGTAGCATCCGATGCCAATACTAAAGCTACTACATCTACTAGCTGTAAGCGTGACCGTACAAGGTTCGAAGATGAGGATGCTGAATTTATGTCAAGGGATCAGATTGAGAGGTTTTCACCTTCCAGAAAAGATGGTATTGATGCTCTGCAGGAAACACATTTGCGGTACTCTTACTGTGCGTTTCTTCAGAACCTTGGAATTCGTCTTGAGCTGTAAGTAAATTGTGGTTTGTTCTTGTATACATCTATAAATTCTAACCATGCCATTTGAAGTTAGGCATTATAAAAGCTTAGTCCAATTGTGTTCATTTTGTTGTTTGACACAATTTTCTTTTTTAAATTTAATCACAGGCCACAAACTACCATTGGAACTGCTATGGTT
Source organism: Silybum marianum (assembly GCA_036898165.1). Classification (NCBI taxonomy): domain Eukaryota; kingdom Viridiplantae; phylum Streptophyta; class Magnoliopsida; order Asterales; family Asteraceae; genus Silybum; species Silybum marianum. The sequence continues at coordinate 25,763,523 of CM072533.1, read as the reverse complement.
CTATGCCATCGGTTTTTTGTTCGGCGGTCGCATGCATCCCATGATAGATTTGTAAGTTACTATTTCTTTTTGGTAAATAACCAAATATAGGCATGATAAATGATGTTCACTTCTATGGTGAAGAGAATTAAATAAAATATGATGTTAGAAGTATTGTTACTGTCTGTGAAGGTTTTTCTATCTTAGATGCTACTACTTATTGCATTTGCATATAGGCTACTTTCCATTATTCAATTCTACTTCTGAAATATAAAGAAAACATTTACTAACTTATTACTGCTTTGTTTTAGGTAATGACCTAAATCCCTAACATTCAATTGACAGATATCTGAAGGCTATACTTTTCAATTTATATAACTTTCAATACTTAAGGATGTGAAAATACAATATTAGATATAGCATCGCTCTGCCTTGCCGGCATCGAAGCATGGAAGTAGTGTAACTACAGAAATATAACTAAAATGATACGTACTAGCTAGTAGTTCCTTGATGTGCTCCATTCAAACCATTAATTTATCTGAACTAACTTGAACTGTAACCTTTATATACCTTTTTGTTGTTGATTTGTTTGGTGAAGTAATTGTTGCTTATACAATTATCCTACAGTTGATTGCTACTGCTGCTCTTTTTCTTGCTGCAAAGTCTGAGGAAACACCGTGCCCTCTGAACAGTGTCTTGAGAGTTTCCTCTGAAATTTTTCATAAGCAGGATTTCAATTTACTCTGCTATCTACTCCCCATGGTGAGTATTTCGTACTGGTCTCAGCTAGGAATCTAACATTTCTGTACTTTGTTTGATTCTTTTTGTCTAATACACCACTGTTGAACAGGATTGGTTTGATCAATACCGAGAACGGGTGATTGAAGCTGAGCAAATGGTTTTGACGACTCTTAACTTTGAGCTTAATGTGCAGCATCCGTATGCCCATCTTACGTCTATTCTTGATAAACTAGGCCTTGCACAGTCACTTCTGGTAAATCTGGCGTTGAGCTTGGTCAGTGAAGGGTAAGTCCATCATACTTTTTTTGTTTTAACAAGCTTTATGGAATTGGAGTAGATGAATTTCAACGGTTATTGTCCCTCTGTTGGTTGCTTTTTATCTAAATCAGAATAATGCTAGATAGCAGTCTACTGTGGAGAAGTGCCTGCATCTCACCTAATTAATTACTTTTTCAGTATGTTCCTTTGATTTGCTTGGTGGCATCTCTAGTGGTTGGAATAAGTTTTGTGCATTTTGCTACTCGATCCAGTAATCTTCCTTGTGTGCTCTTGCACAATTGCTCTGTGTAGTTAGTTGTCTGCATTGTTTATTGATTTCTTGGATTGACATATAATTGCAGGGCCAATAGAAGAGTAGCATGCAAGCCTGTATGATTTTCTTAGCTGGTGGATAGATATGCTGTTCGTCTAGAGTTTTATTTCTCATCTGAAGTTGAACAACCGATGTGTTTCGATGCAGTTTCTATGAAATTCTTTATTAACTTGATTACTAACCGTAGAAGCTAGTCGCAAGTGCTTCAGTACCACCAACTTTGTATCGTTCTTTTGTGTCCACATGTAACAACCACACCTGAATCACAGTGCATAGTTATTTCTGATTCCACAAGCCAGCCTTTTTACTTGGGGTTAATACAGTATTTTGGGGGGCCTTAAAATCACTATTTTATTACTGGATAGCTAGCCAATTAACTTACAAGAAAGAAAAGTTTCCAATAAAGACCAACAGCTACTATTTTTATTAATGACTTCCCCAAAAGATACAAGTTACGTACTCTTTACCTTTTCTGTCATCATTTAGTTTTTGTTTTGCATTCTAAACAAAAATACAATTTCACTATATGTTGTTGCTTGCTTTTGATATTGAAGTCTATAGGCAAATATCTATTAAATTGACTATTGAAACCCGGAGGCTGTCAAATATCAACTGCTATTCCCTTAATCCTTGCTTTTGTTACAGATTTCTTGTTTAATATATTGCAAATGAATTTTGCAATGGAACTTGATACTGGCTATGGTGATACAGAAGTACACCTGTTTCAGAAAATCGATTCAAAGAAGGGAGCAAAAAGATTACATGATTGTATCTAAGATGGAAAAAAACAAACTTTTGGTGTTAGTGACCATAGCCTATAACTTAAAATTCAAACTATGCCTGAGTGGTTGAACAAACATAATTATATATACACATCTTGCCTGTGGCACGAAGCACGAATTTTTCATTCTTACTGTTAATTTTATTGATGCATATTGTCTTGTTTATAGCTGTGGTTGTTGCTCATAGTAGCTACTCACCACTAGAGAAATGCTTCTTTCCCTTTTTAGGTGAATATTTTACAAAAATACTTCCCTCATTTATCCTCACTCCATGCATGGTTAACGTGTGGTGCAGTGCAGTATGATGAAAATCCTTCTCACTCAAAAATAGGGGAACCCTTTTCTTGTGTTAACTGTTTTCTAAATTGGAGGATCATGCTTTGTAGATATGATACTAGATTTGATAACTTCTGAGTTATCAAAAACAATTCTATTAGACTGGATGTGATAATAAAAGTAATCACATCACCACTAGGAGGAGAAAAACCAATAACCAGCTATCTGCTAGTATCCTTTCATTTTAACCCACTAATTAACTAAGTCTCTTCTTTAGCTTCGTTCTTGTTACTCATTATTCATCGATCAATATCATACATAAAATACGTACATACATCGGATGTTAATGTATTGGTGTAGAAGTTTTCTACATGATGTCTACCGTAAGTTGGTAAGTGACTGTTTTATGATGAAACTAATTGTTAAATAGACTTCTGATGATATTGTTATATTGTGATTATGTTATGAAATTATAAACACCAGGAGTAATGCACTTGAAATCTGAATCTAGAATCTGTTGGCATAATTTTTCTTTTACTTTTTACTTCTCATGTTCTTTGTTTGCATTTGCAAATGTTGTTCCTGAATCATCTGCATGCTTGGTCTTACTGAAGCTTCAGCCAATGTTTAAGACCGTGCTGCTTACCATTTTCTTTTGGCAAGAATTTTGGCCCTTTTTTCATTTAATCAGAAAGTAGGTTTGGAAAAGTGAATTTCGACAGCTAATGCAGATCATTAACTTTACCTTTAAACAAAAAACATTTCACTGAGGTGGCTTCCTAATCTCTTGCTCTCTTTAGTCAGATATGTCTTTCGTTGTCTTGGTCATTTTCTTGGTTGACATGACCTTGTAAGTTCCATCGGTACATAAATAGCCAATGTACTAGTTAGTATTTTTAATGTATTGACGACGACTTTAGAATCGCTTGAATGATTGTTATCCGTTGCAAATAAAAAAAGATGTGCAGGAAGGTTTGCCTTGTGTGAAGTATATTCAGTATAAGCATAGATGCTTGTTGTTAGAAGTGAAAATAGCAAAGTTGTTTAAGGCTCAAGGCGCACTTAAGCGCAAAGGGGTCTTGCGGCCTAGGCGCATACATGAGGCGCGGGCCTCAAGAATGCGAGGCGCATCTTATGAATGTGTGTGTATATATATGTAAACACAATTACACACAACTCAAATATGCAGCAAACCAACAACACTTTGGTAGAGGTAGAAGGGTTTAAAGCATGAGCCGTGAAGGAGAAGTTTTAAGGTCTGTGTATTTATAGAGGACGCTTGAAGTTCTAAGGATCGGGTATTTAATATTAGGGTTTGACTTATATCGTCTATTTAATAACTCTTATAAGAAGTCTAGGAGATGAGAAAACTTGATCTTAATCTTTAACTAGGTATTTATTTAATAAATCTTTATGAGGCGCGCCTAGGCCGACAAGGCGCAGGGCCTTAGTGAGCCTCGTGAATGCACCAAGCGTCGACTTGAAAAAAGCCCAAGACCTTGAGCCTTATGAGCCTCAGAGCCTAGGAGGCGCGCTTTTAACAACAATGGAAAATAGCACATTCATCCTTGGGAGTCTAGTGCTTTCATTGCTATTGCTGATATCCTTAGCTTAAAAAACAAACCAAACGAACTTACTATATTCCCACACACACAGACGTGGGTGGGGTCTGGGGAGGGTAGTTTCCCTGACTTGAAAAACAAAAAATAACAGGCAAAAAGTGCGGTAAGTAGCAGTGAAGTGTGATGAAATATCATTATCTTAGAAACCAAACCAATCGAACCCATTATATCTCACATAGAGGTAGGGTCTGGGAAGTGTAGGATGTATGCAGACCTTTTTCCCTATTCCCAAAGTGGTAGAGACTAGAGAGGCTGTTCTTGTGAAGACCCTGGGCTTGAAAAACAAAAAAATAACAGGGAACAAATAGCAGTGAAGTGACAGGTACAATGCGATGAAATATCATTAGCTTAGAGCTTTCTGCTAATTTTTGGAGGAGGAAAAAAAGCCTAGCTTAAACCTTGCATATTGGCAAAGCTTCCACAGAATGGAGAAATATGCCATTGGCTTTCTTAGAGTGATGTTGCTTGCCAAAATAATCGATTCTGCCTTTTCAATTAAAGTGGGGTCCAAAGTTTGCGAGCATCAAAGTGGGTAACTGGTTTGGTGTTCTAGATGGGGTGTAAAATCCTTTTTTCTATGGTAATGGCACTGCCAGCAATTCTGCCGAAGATACTTGAAAAATGTGCATCAGATGCTGCTTTCTTTGTTGGTAAGAGAAAATTGCCTTGGCTTGCCTTCTAACTTGGCACACTTGGTTCAACATATCATATCTTTGGTAATTACTTAAATCTTTTAAATGGATGCTCGTTTAATGTAATATTTAATTTTGTGATTATTCATTTTATGGTGTGTTTAATTAATCATTAGATGGTTGTTCCATAATTTGTTCTCTGTTGTTCTTTTATTTGATTTTACTGTCATAAAATTGAGTAATTCTTTTTGTAGGCTGCGTAGCTCTCTTTGGCTTCAGTTCAAGCCTCACCAGATTGCGGCTGGAGCTGCATATCTTGCTGCAAGATCTTTAAATATGGATCTTACGTCATGCCAGAATGTTTGGCAAGAGTTCTACACACCACCATCTGTTCTTAAGGGTATGCAATTTCATTTTTGACTTCTGGTTACTCTTTTTGCGTCAAAATTCATGAAACAAGGTCTGATGCAAATGTTATTCCTACAAGTGTCTGATGGCTTTCTTACGTCCCACTCACTGTTGCTTGTTTGGCACAGTCTGCTACTTTTGCATATGTTTCATGTTAAATATTTTGTTTTTGCCAGCCAAATGAAACACCCTCTTTACCAATTGGTAGAGACTCACCTCTATTTAGGATATATTGGTTTGGTTTTTTTATATATGTCCGTACATTTTGTGTAGAACACGATTTAAAGAATGTGGGCTTGTGGCCTTACTTTTTTATTAAGAAAAACTATGGGAAACCACACCCAAGAGGGTGATTTTTTGCTGCCTGCTTATTGATTCATACTTAGAGCATCTCCGGTGCCACATCAGATTTCTCTTTCCTACCCATTTTATAAACCTCCTAACCAATCATGAACCAATCCATAACCTAAATTTTAATTACTTCTTTTTATTTAATTGGATTGGGTCCCACCATTTTGATGAAGAACTGGTTCATGTTTATGAACCTTTCCCCTTCCATGTTGGCATGCACCACTTCCTCCCAGTGGTGTAAAAATTTCTGAAGCGGTCTGCCAGGTTTGAAAACCTCTCATAAAGAGAATCTCCACAATTTCATGATTCTGCCACATTGATTTCTCATTCTTACACATTTTATGAACCTTCTACTCTTAATCATGAATCGGTCCATGATTTATAATAAAAGAGAGTGGGTGAATTTATTTATTAAAATGGCTCTGGGGCCCCCAAAATGTGGCGGTGGAAAGGTTAATTTATTAATTGTTTATTAGAATGTATGCAGACCTTTCCGCTACCCCTATGGTAGAAAGGTTAGTTCCATAAAGGAAACCCGCCCCAGGGGGTGAGCGGCCATATGAACCTGAAACTTGTTTTGCATAGTATATATTCTTCTAGAGATAAATCGCTTTGTTTTCTTGTTGCAGATGTTGTCCAGCAGTTGATGGAGCTGTTTTAGAACATATCCTAAAAGATGGTTGAATTTCCCGTCTCGGTTAGACAATTATATGTGTGCTTTTTCATACATGGCTTTTTGCCATTTTTTAGGTCGGACCATCGGAGGCTGTATAGTCGAAGCCATGTTTGTTCTTTGACTTTAAGATAGTTGATCATGAATATGTGGTATAGTTGTTAGCTTTTTTTCTTTTTAAAACGACCAAGGGGAAGGGAGATTTGAACCTGCTACTATGTCGTTCGGGTAAAAAAAAACCTGGTAGCGACCAACTTATAATATATTTAAGAAATATTTTCGGTGCACTTCACTTTGGCTATTACTATGTAGAGAATCTTTTTCTATTGCAGGTGTGTACAATGGTAAATCACTACAGAGTCCAACAGTAAGGGCTCTGTTTATCAAATACTTACCTGGTAAGCGCTTACGGACTTATAGTATAAGTGTCTCTTGCCCAGTAAAACATAAATCACGTAAAAGTCACCACACTTGCTTATTGGGTAAGATATCCAGTCAGCTAATAAAGACTAATCTGACGGGGTACGTATCTTTACTTGGTAATGCTGGCTTCCTAGGAGGGAAAGCAATTTTGAAGACGGTAATATTGACAGGGTGAATTATATGACCTTGGATACAACAGTATTATGGATTTTTAATATACATTTAAATGTAAAATATGTTTTGTTTTAAATTGAGGGTTTTATAGTTATGGACCGTAAGGTATGAGATCATATGAGAAGTGAAGTTTAAGTGAGAAGTATAAGAAGGGATCTTACTTTTAATCTCAAACCCACTTATGAATCTTGCCGATGCATCCCGGTGTATTTCATCTCGGTGCTTCTCATTCTAATGTGCATTCAAGGGTAGGCATGGCAATAGGGCGGAGATGGGGCATGGAATAAATCCCCCCCGGCTCCGGTCTGCGAAGGGTCCGAGGAATTCAATCTCATCCGCGGTTTTTGTTGTGCTTATTTCCGGTCAATCCCTGGCTTAATAATAAATAGTTTAAAAACGGTAAAAATTGGTGTTATATATATATATATTAGTTAATATATAATACGTGGATGAGGCGAGTTGGGGAATACATTTTTCGACCCCGGTTTTCAACACGCAGGGGATCCCTAGCCCCGGTATCTCCAATACCTTTCTTATCATAACTTTACTTTTTACCGGAACCTAACTTTTTACTATATATCTCTGTGTTCTTGAAACCTTTATTACGAAAAGAAAGGGTGGGTGGGAAATACAAGGAAAAATTGTGCCCTTAAAATGCTTTTTACAAGAGAAAGAAAAGGTAATGAAAAGAAAATAACAATAAGTTTCCTTGTAAACGTGGTAGGAATAGGTGTAAGATATATGAACTTAAAAAATTATTAAAATTTCTTACCCTTTTATTTTAAAAGATTAGTATATTTTTAGGTGTTAAAGAATAACAAACGTAGAGAGAAGGATAAACTGTAAATTGTCATTAATGATAAAATCCTTTAAATAGGGTGGATTTACAATGAAAATGGAACATCCATTATGGTATTTTTTTTTATTTTTTTTTTTGAACGGCAAGTTAGTAGTTAGTAGTTAGTGATTCGGACCCACAGTGACATCCATAAGGGCAGTATGCGGGACCCGAGCCTTCACCTTAGGGGATAACCCCCACTCCTCCACCATTTTTAGGAAAACCATCACTCCCGAGGCTCGAACCCGAGATCTCGTGGATGATGTAAAAACCCCGGTACCGCTAGGCTAGAGGCCCTTTGGTCATTATGGTATGTTTTAATATGTGGAAACTATTCTTTCAAACACTTCTGTTTTGACGGTGACACATAATTATTCAACACATTCCTCTTTTTGCCGAGTCAAAGGAGTGATGGTGCATAGTTTTTTTCTCATTAAAACCTTACGTCAAAATAAACAAAACCAAATGAGAAAAATAAAAACTTTAGATGATGGAAAGAGTACAAGGCACCGGTAAACAATTCCCTTTAGTTAACTATCCTTTTTGGTTCATACATCAATCAAGAGGTTTAGAAAATAAGATGATGTGTAGCTATTGCCTCACTACAACCTTGCACCAAGGAACAAAACCTAGTGAGAAAAATAAAACATTGTTCAATAAATCAAAGTTGGCGAACGCTTCTGTAATCTTAGACGCGTTACGCTGTTCGAATGCATGCACCTCCTTTTGTCGTATATCAATAAGGAGAGCTTAGAAAATCTTCGTATTTTAATGCTTTCCACATATTTCTCAAATGTAGCCTTAGACAATGATTTAGAGAACAAATACCACAATCTCCTCAAAAACCTTACTTGATTCACTTGAATCTTGAGGAGAGTTTGTTGATGATTATACAAAACTTTGACGAGATATGTTTCGTGTTATCACACTTGATGTAACACCCTAAAAATAGGAGAAAATTTAAACCGAAATCAACTTGCGAAATAATTCTTAGTACCATAAAGATCACTCAAATACATGGGGAATGAGTGTTAGAGTTTACATCAACAAATAGATACTAAAACAACCACCTATTAATCTACATAAATCCACAATATAGATTATGTTCGGGTGTTGCTAATATTCTCAAAATAACTAACTAGTAAATCCAAAATATGCACGTGAAAGTGCATTCCCAAAAGATGCTTCAACCGACATAACGCGCCGCTCAACCCTTGGAAGTCCTGCTAGCATGATCACCTGATATACATGCCATTTGAGAAAAAGTGTTAGCCTTTACGCCTAGTGGGAACAAATAGTTATACAAATAAAGTCGTAAAATCTTTGAAAACGTAAACGAAGCTTTAAACAAGATGTCCTTACTCTTTACTCACACTTGCTCTTGGGAGAGCATAATGTTGGGTCACCGATGATTTGGTGATGAACCTTCTCTATTATTTGTTTGATCTTTTACAGGGTCTTTTGAAGGTCTGAAATATACTTCAAGTATCGACCTTAGGTTGGGTTATTGGAAGAAAACGAGTTGGGTGAAAGTGGTGTAAAGAGAATGGGGAAAAACTCGGCTGAAATCCGCTTTTAGGGTCCATCTAATTGAAAAAGTCGTCTTCCGGGACCTATCTCATGACCCCAGGTCGTGTGGGTAGTCGTGCGCGCGCACAACACCCCCAAACAGTGAGTTTCGCGGTCAGTTTCGCGACCTGAGCTCGCAGGAGCAAAAACACGCCCAGTGGGCCCTTTTTTCGATTTCAGCAGCTGCAAGTTCAAACCCCCCTTCCTAAAAACCTTTTAGCCAACAAATAACCCAACTTATGACTTTAAGTTACTCTCTAGTCAACCTAAATTCATTCCAACCAAAATTCTAGCCAGCTAAAACCTATAAATCTAAACTTATATTTACCAAGACAACCCAATATTTTATTCGACACTTAAATAAAATAAAATAGGACTTTCTTACTTCGATTCAAACCTTCTAAAATTTCCTGGTATTACAATCCTCCCACCCTTGAACTTGATTTCGTCCTTGAAATCTCAAACTAAGTGAACAAATGCGGATTTCTTTTCTTCAAGTCTTCTTTCGCTTCCCATGTTACGTTTGACCCCAATGATGTTTCCATTGGACTTTTACCATGATAATTTCTTTGTGACGTTGCATTTTGGACTTTCTTTCTAAGATCACTTCCGGTTCTTTTACGCATTGGTTGTTGTTGTCTACACGAATTTCTGAGAGAGGTATCACACTTTCTTCTTGCGGCAAACACTTTCGTAGATAGCATACATGGAACGTATTGTGAATTCCAGCCATTTCGGGTGGTAACTCCAACCTATAAGCTTAATGTCCCACTCTATCTAAAATCTTGAACTGTCCAAGAAGACGAGGACTAAGCTTTTCGCGCTTCCCAAACAGAATGATGCCTTTCCATGGGGATACCTTTAGCATGACACACTTACCCACTTGGAACTCCACTAGTCTCTTCTTTTTGTCGGCGTAACTCTTTTGACGGTCTTGAGCTGCTTTTAGTCGCTCACGAATACCCTTCACCTTATCGGCCGTACCTTGTATGATCTCGGGACCGACAAATTGTTTCTCACCCGTCTCCAACCAACACATCGGAGTCCTACATTTCCGTCCATACAAGGCTTCGAACGGGGGCCATTTCAATACTAGAATGGTAACTATTTTTGTAGGAAAACTCCACGAGTGGTAGGGGCGAGTCCCAATTCCCCCCAAAGTCTATGACACACGATCTAAGAATGTCTCGAGACGATCTCATCAACATATAGCTTGGCAAGTTTCAATACTAGAATGGTAACTATTGTTGTAGGCAAACACCACGAGTGGTAGGGGCGAGTCCCAATTCCCGCCAAAATCTATGACACACGATCTAAGAATGTCTCGAGACGATCTCATCAACATATAGCTTGGCAAGTTTGTCAACTGGCGCGACCTCTCACATTGCTAAGAAGTGAGCACTCTTTGTCAATTCATCCGCCACCACCCATGTCGTATCATGACCCTTCAATGTTTTCGGCAACTTGGTCACGAAGTCCATGGTGATATGCTTTCATTTCCATTCCGGTATCTCCAAGGATTGAAGGCTCCCGTATGGTCGTTGATGTTCCGCCTTCACTTGCAAGCACGTCCGTAATTGGCTACATCCAATTTCATGACGGGCCACCAATAGTTCAACCTCAAGTCCCTGTACGTCTTCGTGCTTCCCGGATGGATGGAACATTTGAACTTGTGTGCATCTTCTAGTAGCAACTCACGGTTACCCCTAAACACGTCCTTGAAACAATTTCAAACCGCGACCGTCTTCCGTCAATAGTAAATGTTGTTTCACCATCACCTCACTCTTAAGATTTTCTTCTAAAAGCGCCTCCTCTTGAGATTCCTTGATCCGGTCGATCAAGCTTGACACGGTGTCGATTCTTGTAAGTAAGGCCTGCGTTCCACTACCGTACTCTTTTCTGCTCAACGCATCCACTACCATATTTGTTTTACCCGGGTGGTATAGCAACTCACAGTCATAATCCTTGAGTAATTCGAGCCAACGCCGGTGCCTCATGTTTTGTTCCTTTTGATCAAATACATACTTTAGGCCTTTGTGGTTAGTATAAAGTGTACATTTAGTACCGTAGAGATAGTTTCGCGACAACTTCAAAGCGAAAACCACCGTCGCCAACTCCAAATCATGGGTAGGGTAACTCTTCTCATGTTCTTTGAGTTGTCTTGATGCATAATGCAATCACTTTGCCTCTTTGCATTAAAACTGATACAAGGAGATTTCGAGAATTAACAAAGTTTTTATTCGATCTTTGGAGAAGAAGAAAACGAGCTCGAAAGAAGTTCGTAAAAATCTACATCGGAAACTGAAAAATAGTTTCTTGCACGCCATGGGTCGCGTGCCGGGTAGTGAACGCGTTCTGACGGGTCCCGAACGAATTGATTTTTATTTGTTTAGTTAATTATTTTATTACTTAATTAGTTTAGTATAATTATTTTTGATAAGCCTTATTAGTTTCCTTATTATCAGCTTTTCCTTATTTCTTTAGTTTTTTTTTCTCTTAATGCTTTCTAGTTTAACTTAGTTTCCTTATTATAGGTTTCCTTATTATTAGGTTTATTAGTCCTATTTAAAGGACCCTAGCCTAGCTTTAGTTTTCAAATTTTTGATAATAATATTTCTTCTCTTTTGAGAATTGTTTCGAGTTTTCTCGTTATTCTTTAGTTCTTATGCTCGTAAGTTCTAACCCTTTTGGATTTAGACATTTCTCAATCCGTTCCACGTTTTCCTAGTGTGTCAGTTGGTATCAGAGCAAGATTCACCTGTCTTTTTCACTAACAATGGAAGATCAGCAGCCCGCTACCAAAGCAGACTTAGTAGAGAGATGGAGGCGGCCATTATCGCAACTCTCACTAGGCAACGACTGCCAACCGACTCCTCCTCCAACCTGAAAACGACCATCACCGAGAAGGAACATGCAGGGAGAACCCACTAGGGTTTCATACCACGGTAACAACTATCGTCATATTATGAATTTAGTTTCTTTTAAAAACAAACAACTGTCTATTCATGAGAAGACACCAGAAAAGGTCATAATCTTGCCTGACAAGGTAGAAGATAAAGTCCTTCCCATCATAATACAACCACACAAAGAAATCCACACTGATTCAAAAGAACCGACAACAGATTTCAGGGTCGTGATTAAAGAAACCAAAGGCGATCTATTAGAAGATATTCTCGAGCCATCGAAACCCTTGTCAAAAGAAGTCAAGAGGATTGATCTGATCGAGGATAATTCCGAAATTTTAGCATGCAAGGCTCTGAATCAGAATGAGACAATTCCTGAGGAAGTTCCCATAACCTTATACCCTTTCGAATTTGATAAAGTCTTGCTTGTATGGAGGCGATCATGACAACATCCTTTGGGATTTGAAGATTGGTCATCTTTTTCGAATTTCGGAGGCTGAGTTATGAATTCAAACGTTTTAAAGAAACAGATGTTCTACGAGTTAGGTGAAGATGTTTTTCAAGTGAACTCGATGACGAGTTCTTTTCAAGTGAGGGTGACTGATACAGAGAGATTTCGAGAGTTACCAAGAATTTTCGTCGATCTTTGGAAAAGAAGAAAACAGGCTCGAAACAAGCTCGTAAGCCTGCATCGGAAACTGAAAAATAGTTTCTTGCGCAACGAAGGTCGCGTGTCGGGTCGCGGGCGCGTCCTAACGAGTCCCGGAAAGATTGCATTTATTTGCTTGTTTAATTATTTTATTTCTTAATTAGTTTAGGATAATTATTTAGTTTTAATTATTATTTTTTTTTTTCTAATTAGATTAGGATTATTATTATTTATTACTAGTTTCCTTATTATAAGTTTCCTTATTTTAAGTTTCCTTATTTTAAGTTTCCTTTTATTAATTAGTTTCCTAGTTGATTTAGTTTCCATAGTTATCTCAATTATTTAGGTATAAATAGGATTCATTTTTTTCGTTATTATTCATATTATTGATTAATAAATTTATTTTAGAGTTTTATCTCTAGTTTTAAGAGTTTTCTCTTATTTTCCGGGTTCTACGATTGTATACTCGTTATCCTTTTGGATTTAGACGTTTTTCGATCCTTCCGCGTTTCCTACTGCGTCAAAACACAAACCAAACCCATCTTGGATGCGTCGCAATAAACCACAAAATCTTCGGATCTTTCTGGCAAAGCAAGAATTGAAGCTTCATACAACTTCTTTTGTAGAGTTCAAAAAGCTTTCTCTTGCTTTTCGGTGCAAACAAACTTCAGGTTCTTATTTGTCAACGACGTCAAGGAAGATGCAACTTTCGTGAAAAATCTTGGATGAATCTTCTATAATAACCCGCCAGTCCTAAGAAGCTTCAGATTTCAGACGGACTCTTGGCCGGTTCCCAATTCATCATTGCCTCAATCTTGGATGAGTCCACCTTCACTCCGTCTTGAGTGACTACATGGCCCAAGAATTGGACTTCCCTTAATCAGGAATCACACTTAGAGAATTTGGCGTACAATTTCTCTTCTCTCAAAACTTCTAGGACTTCTCGAAGGCGTTGCTCATGGTCCAACTCGTGCTTAGAGTAAACGAGTATGTCATCAAGGAACATGATTACCGACTTGTCAAAGAAAGGTCGGCACACTCGATTCATCAAGTCCATGAAAACCACAGGTGCATTTGTCAGACCAAATGGCATTACTGGAAATTCGTAATGACCATAACGCGTCCTAATAGCTGTCTTCGCCACATCATCTTCTCTCACCCTTACTTGGTGATATCCCGATCGAAGGTTGATCTTCGAGAAACAACCCGCCCCTTGAAGTTGATCAAAGAGATCATCCATTCTTGGGAGAGGATATCTGTTCTTCATGGTTTCATTGTTTCGTTCTCGATAGTCGATATACATCCTCATCGTGCCGTCCTTCTTCTTCATGAACAAGATTGGAGCTCCCCACGGTGACGAGGTTGGTCTCACAAAACCCTTCTCTAGGAGATCTTGTAGTTTTGACATCATCTCTTGCATTTCGGATGGTGCCAATCGGTAAGGCGCTCTAGCAATTGGAGCGGCCCCCGGTACGAGATTTATCCAAAATTCCACTTGTCGTTCGGGTGGCAAACCGGAAAATTCTTCGGGAAACACGTGGGGAAATTCACTAACAACCCGAACGTCTTCAAGCTTCTTCTTCTCTAACTTTGCATCCAACACATAGGCTACAAACGAAGGACACCCTATGGCTAGGCACTTGCATGCCTTCGCCATGGTTGACAACACTACGTCGCCTTTTCTTCTCTCCCCGTAGACTATCACCATGCTTCCATCCGTTAAAGGAATTCGTATCAACTTCTTGGAGCATAAGATGTCGCCTTGGTTTTCGGCCAACCAATCCATCCCAATCATTGCATCGAAACCTCCTATTGCCATAGACATGAGATCCAGAAATTTCTTCTCTTCGATTTCCTAAGCAGAACCTCTAAGGACATCCCGAACTAAGACTTGATTACCATCAGTTATGTCAACAATATAAGCATCCTCTAAATTACTAATAGGCCCAAGTAGTCGTGGATAGAAAGTAGTGGACACAAAAGAGCAAGTAGCACCAGAATCAAATAGAATACGAGCGAATACGAATTTAACAAGAAACGTACCCGACACCACGTCCACCGGCGCCTTCGCCTTCGCCTCGTCCACCGTTATTTGGAAGGCCCTCCCCGTCTCTGTCGGAGCACCTTCCTTCCTCCCTTGACTTCCTCCCAATCTCAGCTTTGGACACTTGTTCTTGAAATGGCCCGGCTCTTTACGCTCAAAGCACAAGGGCCCCTTGATTGGGAACTCACGAGTATTGTGGTCGGGTTTCTCCCACTTGAAACAATCACTAAAAGGGAGTTGCATGCTCCAAAATGTGTACTCCGGCATTTGGAACAACAATTAGCTTCTTAGTATCGGTCCTCCGGTGGTTGTTGTTGTTGTTGTTGTTGTTGTTGTTGTTGTTGTTGTTGTTGTTGTTGTTGTTGTTGTTGTTGTTGTTGTTGTTGTTGTAGCTTGGTCTCCTGGAAGGCACCGAGTGACCCTCCCACTTCCTTTTCTTACCCACCACCATATTTTTTCTTTGCCTAAGTTGTAGGCATCTTCCATGAGTTGTGCTTGCTCGATTGCTTCCGTTATAGTAGTGGCCTTTGAAACCCGAACTATCGTCATCATGTCGGATGGAAACCCCTTGATGTAGGCCTCCACTCTCTCTTTTTCATCCGGGGCCACGTGCCCCACCATATTCAACTTCTCCATGAAAAGACGAGAGTATTCCCTCACAGTTTTGCTCCCTTTCTCGAGAGCTCTGAACTCATCCACGATACGGTCAATAGCCCTCTCATTGCAATACTGCTCCATGATCTTTCCCTTGAGCATCTCCCAAGTAAGCATGGAGACGATAGCGTGTCCAAGAGTAGCCATGGTGATGTTCCACCATGCCAAAGCTTCACCTCTAAGCATTTGTGAAGCAAATATCACCTTTTGCTTCTCTTCACATTCACTCGAGCCAAAAGCTTGCTCAATCTTCCGCATCCAGTTTATACAAACTACTGGACTGTCTGAACCGAAAAACTCGAGTGGTGTGGTGCAAAAAAAGGTTTTGTAAGAACAACCTCTCTCCGTCCTTCTTACTCTAGCCCCGGGCGTCTCTTCGGTACCATGACCATTTTCATTTCCTCCCGAATCTCCCACCACATTCTCAGCAGTTTCCTTATGCCTTCGAATACTGGCATCCCGTTCCTCTAACATCTTCATGAAGGTTTCATGTTGTTGGGCCATGGTGGAAGTAACCGCCTGCATCACACTAGCTCTGAATTCATCTTGAGAGCCCACTTCTACCATCAATGGATCGTTCGAGAGAAGGTTGACTCTTTTGGTGCGCGTTCTACCCGACTCCTAAACCCTCACGGGATATTAGGGATTTTGGGTTGTTGGTGACTCGGTCCTTCTAGAGGGTTCGGGGTAAAAGCACTACCCTCTACACCATCCACTTCATCTTGAGACCTATTATGAGTGGTGACCATCTTGGTATGCTAAAAGAGGATAAAAGTACGAATAAGACAGAGCTAACATAAATACGTATAATACATTCATCAATCATCGCAACAATAGTAAAGTAAGCATGTTCACATAACAATATACGCAAAGTAGCATTAGCTACGTGATATTTTGAATGTATCATACATATAAGAATTCTTATCACCAAAGTCACATTTCATGATTAGCTCCCTTCCGTCGACTCTATAACTCTCCTATCTCAAGAGTTTCTACCTAAATCTCACAATTCGATACCTAAAACTCTCAGCTTAAGTCTAGGCATCTTAATTTTATACCTAGTTCGGTTAAACTGGAGCTCTGATACCAACTTGTAACACCCTAAAAATAGGAGAAAATTTAAACTGAAATAAACTTGCGAGAGAATTCTTAGTACCATATAGATCACCCAAATACATTGGGAATGAGTGTTAGAGTTTACATCAACAAGTAGATACTAAAACAACAGCCTATTAATCTACATAAATCCACAATATAGATTATGTTCGAGTGTTGCTAATATCCTCAAAATAACTAACTAGTAACTCCAAAATATGCACGTGAAAGTGCATTCCCAAAAGATACCTCAACCGGCATAACGCTCCGCTCAACCCTTGGTACCCCTACTAGCATGATCACATGATATACATGCCATTTGAGAAAAAGTGTTAGGCTTATGCCTAGTGAGAAAAACAGTTATACAAATTAAGTCGTAAAATATTTGAAAATGTAAAAGAAGCTTTAAACAAGATGTCCTTACTCTTTACTCACACTTGCTCTTGGGAGAGCATAACAATTAAGGATAACGGGGGAGACCCGATATTACATTAAGATCAACCACGCTAGGTCTATAGTTTAATGCGTAATTAAGCTCAACTACTCCAAGTCTTTTGCCTATGGGGAACAAGTCCAACCACTCTAGGCCTATACCTTGGTATTTATAACCCAACAAGTTCAATTATGGTAGGTCTATACCTTGCAATCATCTAACATGTCGACTCTTATGCCTATGGATCCGTTACATTTTAGTCATATAGTCTAATCTATCAATTTAGACATATTAACAATTTTCCAACACGATGCTCTCTACAAATACCCTTTATCAACAAATAATAATTTCCAAAGTTCGGTAAGAGGGGTTTTGAGTGTTAAAACCATCGATACTTTGAAATATACTAATACCAAGCATTTAAAACCATCACTCATACTCATTTAATCATTATAAACAAATCAACAAATAATAATTTCCAAAGTTAGGTAAGAGGGGTTTTGAGTGTTAAAACCATAAATACTTTGAAATATACTAATACCAAGCATTTAAAACCATCACTCATACTCATTTAATCATTATAAACAAATCCCCAAATTTCTCATGTTTGACCTAATTTGTCAAAACCAACCAAATGCAAAAATACTTGAAATATAAACTTGTAGGAAGTAAAAATGCATCGTTTTAACATGTATATGGTTTTATAAACAAGTAGGATGAACTCACAAAGCTAGGATTTGAGGAGACCCTAGAAAACCCCAAAAATGGTGGAGAAGATGGAGACTTGGTGAAGCACACAAATCCTTGAAGCTTGAACTTTAAACCTCTAACACTATTGGGTAATAAATGATTTGGATGAAGTAGATTTGAGAAATAAATGCTCAAAAATCTACCTTAGGGAGTGTTGTTGGAAGAAAACGAGTTGGTGAAAGTGGTGTAAAAAGATTGGCGAAAACTCAACTGAAATCTGCTTTTAGGGTCCACCCAACTGAAAAGTCGTCTTCCGCAACCTACCCCGCGACCCCAGGTTACGTGGGTAGTCGCGCGCTGGAAAAATTCCCTCAAATAGTAAGTTACACGATGAGTTTCACGACCCGAGCCGGCAGGCCAGGTCGCGCGGGAGCAAAAACACGCTAGTGAGCCCTTTTTTCGATTTCAGCAGCTGCAAGTTCAAACCCCCCTTCCTAAAAACCTTTTAGCCAACAAATAACCCAATTGATGACTTTAAGTTAATCCCTAATCAACCTAATTTCATTATAACCAAGATTCTAGCTAACTAAAACCCATTAATCTCGTCTTATATTTACCAAGACAACCAATATTTTATTTGACACTTAAATTAAATAAAATAGGACTTGAGGTATCCAACCTTTCATTTCTTCTATATAAGTTGTATTATTTCCATACATACATAACTCAAACCACTAGCTTACCTATTATGTCTAGTGATAGTCCTTAACTGTATATACTCTCACATTTCCTTTTGTTGAGCATTAATCTAGAAATGGTTTGAAAAGGTAGCTACAAGGGTTTGCTTAGTTACTTTCAAGCAATCATTGTGTTCCCTATGGTAGTCCTTATCTAGTTTGGGAATCGCCTTTTTGTGGGTTAGAGAGATAGATACTCAATATCAATAGAAACCAACTAAGACATTGTTTGGTGTTTTCCAATAAGGGTTGGTATTTTTACCACTTACATTCTCTATAAGTATTGAAGTTCCATTAACATCAATCACTATTGTCTCTATATAGAAAGAATAGACCTGAGTCAATGGTTCCTTTTAAATATTTAAAGATACTATTGATATTTTCCTAATCACATTGCATTGGCATTGAGCTAAATCTAGCTAACAAGTTCATTGAGAATACAATTATCTGGTCGAGTGCATTATCTTAAGTACATTAATGCGCCTATTGTACTTAGATAGGGATTTCCATCTCCCTATACATCTTAATCGTCATCCTTTAGACAAAATGGATATTTCCTTATATCCAACACATCAACCGATCATGGGAGTGCTAGCCGAATGCACTTTATCCGTAGTAGATTGCCTGATCATTTGGACATATGCGATCGGTGGATCAATACTCCCACATGTTCGGTGTCCTAGTTCATATAACTAGTAAATATGAGTTTTCTAAAGATTTCAAGAAGTTTATTGTTTCTCATATGGGTTTTGGTTAGGGTGTTCAAAAAAACCGCTGGACTGCTCAAACCGGTCAAACCAAGTCAAATCGAATCGTTTTTTTACGGTTTGAAAGGTCTTGTCTGGTCTGAAAAAATAACCAAACCGTTCGATCCGGTTTGGTCTGCGATTTGAACTTTTATTGAGCGGTTTGGACCGAACCGAACGTTAAAAAAATGTAGGTTTTATTTTTACAGTCTGGTTATAAAGGATACGTTAAAGACGTTATGTTTTTTAGTTTTCATTTCTAAATTGACAAAATTGTGATTTTCAAAATCGAATTCCAAATTGTAGTTCACCTTACTTAAAGTCTGTCCAAAATTTTAACTATTGTTGGTGGAAATTTCATTTTAGTTATAATTTTGTATAAGATTTTTTAATAGTGCTATACTAATAGAAATTTCATTTTAGATATAAATGACAATTTTTAGTTTAAATCCCATAAGAGGTTCACAACGCTTAAACAGGTCAGACCAGACAGCCTTTTTGTTTTCCGGTTTGGTCACTTGCTTCCAAATCCCTAGGTTTGGAAATTTTCTAAACCGTCATAGCGGTTTGGTTTGTGGCTTGAGGGGTTAAACCGCCCAAACCGGACCACAAACACCCCTAGTTTTGGTTAAGCTCCAATACGGGTTAAGCAGTGTAGAGAGCACACTCATATAAGTTGATTTAAACCTGGGACTGATGGGTGTCAATGGGATCGTGTGGCTTGCCTTCAACTTCAATCCTTGCCATCAACGCCCTCCTTAAATTAGAGCAAACATGTATTTCCTAGACACGCAAACCGGCCCACACAGGCTGCCAATTCCCAATGTGAGGGGCATACCTGACTCACTCAGCGGCAACGCGATTGCGAGGGGGCCTGGGATTGAACCCAAAGACCAACGACCTATTGGAGCAAACATCTCCTTGCCCCTTAACCAACTGAGCTACACGCCATTGGCAACGCTCTCTTTTAATATTGTGTCACTGACGTTGATAAGTGATTGCCTTCAACTTCGGGTCATTAATGTTGATTAGTGCGTCCCTTCAGTGTTGGGTCACTGAAGCTGATCTAAAAGGTTGACATTGAAAATTTGCAACCGCTGATAACTGTCCGGTAACTACCGAAATGCAAAACTATCGTTGCTCAACACAAACCAATAAAAGGAGTGACAAACTTCATAAAATTCGAGAGATTTTCAGTCTCGATTCTAACATAGAAACACACAAAACCTCTATCGTGTAAACTTCAAGCAACCCGAGGCATTATTATGGTCGAAATACTACTTTTGGAAAATGTCTCCCTCATGATCCATCATACTATCCAAATTTGATTCACTGATATATCACGAACCTATATTTCCAACACGATATTTTATTGACAATCATTTGACCAATGAGGCTAAAAGTTCAAGACGATATGCCAATCAAACATTGTTTGATCGAAATCGTGGAAGTGGGATATGCTCGACTTGTTAAATATTATTTTATCAATCAACTTATTTACCATGTAGTATGTTCATATAAAGATTCCATGTGTATAAATAATTATTCCATTGAATTGTAGATGACCTTTCTAGTTATAACAAGTATTTCCAACTAAGAGTCAATACTGTAGGTAGAAATGGACTCTACCTCTTTAAAAATCCAATATTGTTATTCGTGGACAACTCTCATTTTGAGTGTTATTTACACTTTGTTAATGTGTTTTTTTATTCCTTTTTGCTGCGTACTTTCCGTTTATGTGTATGTGTTTCCCCTTTTTATTTATTTTCATCTAGAGTTGTTGAGAATAAAAGTCTGTTTTGATTAGTGTATTTGTCATTTTTGAGTTGGCGCGTCCTTGTGGCCAAGTTCATCACTGTAGAGAGCAACAACTGTGAAGATATTTGGCAACATATTTGTTTCCAGTTCTATGAAATGAGGTGTAGATTTCAACTTTGGTCAACCCTGGTATTTTCGTGAAAGTGAAGAAAAAAAGAAGACAAAGAAGATCATGACAAGATAGAGGAAGAGGCACCATTAAGAGGTCGCTCTCTTCACTCAAGTCTCTTTCATAAAGGATAAGACAAACTTGAGGAAGAAGACAAGCAATGATATGTCATTTTCATGCATCTCAAGTAATTTTTATCTCATCTCCCCTCTTCACCTATATAAAGGAGTTTAGGAATTCATATTGAGGATGCTTTGAACCTTAAACTCCAACAATGTAGAAGATTAAAGCTTAGCTTGTATTTCATTTCCTTAGTTTAGTTGTAATTTATTTTCTGCATTTCAGTTTGGTTCACCATTTGGCGACGATGGCTTTTAGTTTAATGCAATTTAACGTTGAATAATGTTTTTTTTTCTATTATATCTTCTCTTTTAAGCATTAGCTAAACCCCCTTTGAGTGTGGGTGTAAGCCGAACCCAACAGTTAAGATGTAACACTCTTAATTTTTATTAATTAAAAATTTAATAATATAATTTGGAGTAATATTATTTCGAATTTTGGAAATAATTGTATGGATTTTTATTTTTAGTGAATAATAATTAAGGATATCTTTATTTTATTATTTCGGTAATAAAATAATGTTATTTTTGGAAGCAGTTCAAAATTTGGACTTGGTTCGTAAGAAAATCGGTGTAGAGGGGCTTGTTTTGCCAAATGACAAAAGTTGGTATGAAAGAGATTCATGACATTAATGGAGTTTCCATATTACGATCACTTCTATAAATCGTTAGAAAACCATCCTATATAAAGTGAGGTCGACCAACCTTTTGGGGTTTTGGTATTACCGAATATTTGTAGAGAAAACCACTTTGGAGTCCCAGAGAAACGATGCAAAAGAGAGAAGTATCAAGGCGTTTAAAGTTACAGTCACATTTCGGTACCAGTTCATTGGGTTAAGGTATGTACCGCTCATCAAACTCGAATTTAAGTTTACCGAAACGTTGAGAATGGTGGAAAACGTACCAAGATTAGTTTTGGAGTCGAATGGACTGCCGGAAGGCCGACAATTAGACCAAAAAACTTGATATATCGATTTCGATAAAAACCGAAACTTTGAACTTGAAATTCTTCCTTAAATCTCAATTATTTTGAGTGATTCTTGTTCCTATTAGTTAGAAAATTGAAAAACTCAAATTTAGGAAAAAAAATTCATCGAAAACGGGCAAGAAACAAGGCCAAACGACTCATCACAAGTTTCTCGACGAAAAACCAGCGCCGTCGCCTGAAAAAAACGCCGATTACCGGCGCCGACGATTTCCTCCGACGACATTAACGTCCAAGTGAAGTTGGGATATTGGAGGATGGAATGACTTGGGATTTGCGCCTGATTTGGAGCCCATCAGATTTAGAAAATTGGGTTACTACAATTAAGAGTATACAATTAAAGCCCGCCAAATTAATTCTTTGGTTGTTAATTGTTAATAAAATTTGTTATTTGGGTTTATTAATTAAATAATTTATTTTAATGGAATTAATATATTAATTAAATATATTAATTTCTTTAAAATATTATTTAATTGGATTAAGGAGGTAATGCCTAATTATTTTGGAGTTTCTAAATAACTTTATTTAGGGCTTCGAGCTGTTAAAAGGTTAATTAGATGTCGGGGATAAATAAATGGAGTATTATAAGGATTGACCGAAGTTGATCGTTAGTCGACTTTAGGTTAACTTTTGGAGAAAATTTGATGTTAATGGTAATTTATTATGCATATAGTTGTAGGTTACCACTTGGAGCGAGACTCTAGGAAACCTACACTATCGGGTGAGTTTTTCACGAGATTTCATTGGGATATATACATATGTATAAATTATTTTTACATATATGGTGTGTGAACTTACATGTTTACTTAATGAGGTGCTTAAATTGCATGTTATCATTTATTGGTGAATTACCTGCATATGATTTTGAATTTATGGTGCAAGCATGCTATTTATGTTATATTTCTTTTACATATATCACATGCAAATGGTTTAGGTGTGGGTTAACATGTACTTATTATGGTGTATAAACCGAGTTATGGGATATCGGCTCGATATGTCACACTTTGAGGATGTACATCCTGAAATGGGCTGTAGTTTTTTGTGGACTTACACGCCCAGGGAACACTGGTGACATGGAAGATCCCTACTAACGGAGTGAAGTTAAAAGATCTCGTCGGGGTGTTATATTTTGGTGAAATTGCATGTCACACTTTTATATGGTTAAATGTGTCTGTGTGTAATGGTCGCACGTAAAATTTTCCAGTGTCCCTTTTCGGAGCACTCAAAGCATACTGCATCCGCGGGGATCTTCCCCTCGTTCCTCTTGCCTTTGCTGGAGCATCCAACCTTTGCCTTTCATTTACTAGTCACCCCTTTCCTTTTGGTTACCCCTCCCTTTGCCTTGATCATCAAGACATGCTTGGCTTTCTCCAACTTGGAGTTAATTCATCTTTCGACAGTTTTAAGCATACCATGCAGTTCAGTGAGGGTTTTTTTCAAGTCATTCATATGATAGTTGAGTACAAAGATATCATATGACTTGGTCAAAGAGTTGAGGACCAAATCGACCACTCCTGTCCAGGGGGTTATGCCAATCGAGCTAACCGGTCAATGTGCCACTTCATCCTCAGAACGTGGGCACTAACCAATATCCCCTCTTGCATCATACAAGCATGTAATGATCGAACAATGTCAAACCTTTATTGTCTCGCCTGTTGACCAAACATGGTCTTAAGAGCGGTGATCATTTCCCAGGTTGTCATCTCTTCATGCTCCTTTAAAAGTTCAGGAGTCATTAAGGCTAGAATCAGACAGGACACGCTTAGAGAGTCTCTTAGGTGCTTATCATAAATCGCCCGAATACTCTCAGCAGCATTCCTAGCTGGGGTTTTGGAGGGGGGTTCTCGAGAACATAGAACTTCTCTTCATTTCTAAGCACAACCCTTAGTAAACGGAACTATTCCAAGAAGTTCTGTCCGTTCAGTTTTTCTTTGTCCAAAATGGATCGGAAAGTGAACTGAGAGAGGTTCGAGTTTGTGTTTTTTTGATTAGCAGACATCTACAGAAATAAAGTTCGATTTTAGTATTAGTTTTAAAATTTTCAATAACCCTTAAAATTCAAAAACAATTAGCTAAGCTCCGTATTTCATTAATTTTCACGATTGGGCAATTCGCAAATGGTGAAAACTAATTATTTAGGTAGGCAACTTCGAATTGTGATCATCACAACTCTTAGATCTTTCGTGAGATTCTTTAAAATTAAAGACATGTTTAATCTCACTTCTTCACCTTGAGATCATTTGTAGACGGTCAATACACAATGTACAAATACCTCAAATGAGTTTAACCATACTAAAACGTCACAATTTCCTTTTGAGTAACAACTCAGAAATCGATCGTCCGAGTCACGACTATCATAACAGACGGGCAATACACAACGTGTTATGATCTCATGAGTCGGCGCCTTATCTTGCCACACACTTTTCCAACCCGGCTTCGCCAATGCTCACCCGAAATCGACTAGTTGTGCGTTCGATAATCGCTTTAAATGGATGGTGAAAACTCACATTTTAATTGCAAAAGGTTTTACCGACCTTATTAATCTTACCGTTTTAAATTGATTTTAAAACAAATTTGAGTCGGTACCAATTTATAAAATTCATTATTTGATAATGTATCAAACTTATTTGTGAAAGCATTTACAAGTTATTTAATTCGGTATTTGTTTGCTAGCTTATCAATTGATTTGTAAAAACATTTACAATTTACCGAAATTAGTAGTCGTGTCAAATTTTTCCTTTAAACACATCGCAATAATTATACCATATAATTAAAAGCAATTAAAAGACAAAAAAATAAACAACCACAATTGCAAACATGCAAACACACAATGGATTCGATTAGGCCCATCTATGAGGTTTTCGTGAGCCCACACGAAAAACCCAGGTCCAAAACCTAAGGACACCGCATGTCGACTCCACCAACCGAGGTGGACTACGGGACGCCGTCTTTGATTCCTTCGGTCTTCCGATTACAAAAATAATACTAAACTAAGAAAACATATAATTTAACTATTACATTACAATTAAAATCGGAAATAAAATGATACGCAGATCACTGAAATTATAAACCCGCAAATAAATACATTTTAATTTTACCAACAGGAAAAATAAAACAACCACGGATCTTGGCTTAAATCGAATCCACTATGGCAATCAACCAAACAACCAAAATGGGCTTGGGTCTATTTAAACATAAATTAACAAGGCCAACGAATCAATCAAAATAGGTAAAAACTCTATTAAACCGAGAAACCCTAAAAGCCCAATTCACCGAAAAGGGGGAAACCACCAAACAAACCGGAAACACTCCACCCAAAGGTGGATGTCGACGGTGGTGGAGCACGACAGCGGCGCATGGCGGCAGTGGTTCCCGGTTTCACGTTTTTAACCAATTTTCTATTGATTCAAACCCTAAAGTCAGTGTAACGGGGCTCTGATACCACTGTAGGGTTTCACCATGATCTCAAGAACATGCAGCGGAAAAACAATAACCGACAAAACTCTAGATAGCCCGGATCCGTTACAAACAACTTTAAGGATTAAAACACAACCATAGGGGTTTAGAATTATACCTCAATGGTTTGGATTGGTTGATCAACAACAAGCGTTAGAGATCAAAGCAGATCTCCTCTAGCGGTATCCGCGCTAGGGAGAATCCGATCACGTACGGTTGCTAGCCCGGATACCTGAAGAACACCAAGGAGAAATCGATTTCTCCTTTTGTGTGTGTGTTTTTGTCGATTAGAGAGGAGAGGAGAGGGAGGGGAGAAAGTTTTCAGGTTTTTTAATTGTGTTATGAATTAAATGAGGCAACTTGCCTTTATATAGTTTCTCCTCTAATCTCAGACCGGACTCAATTAAGCCTCATTGACTTAGTTGAATTAATTAGAATATTCCTTAATAAATAAATAAATTAATTAATTACTAACATAATAATTAATTAACCATATGGGCCTAAGTAAACCTTACTTAAGGCTTTGTGCTTTTATTTTAATCCATAATCATTAACTTAATAATTATTCCAATTTAATTATTAACTTAATAATTAAATCATATAATTAATCATAATTATATTTCACACACTATATTTATCACTAGAATAATAATTTCACACTTTATAACTTGTAACATTGTTGGGTTATAACCAACTTGGTTAATTCGTGATCTACACATCCTATGCGTGTGACCCTCATAGGTTCATGTAACGTCAACAATGTTTTCATATAACGTGGGCATATAAGATCATACAACCGGTACATGAGCTCTCCCCTCAAGAATCATTCAGAATTCAGTAATTTATGTACATAGTTGATAAAGCTATTGGTTCACTTGAGCGAAGGTTTGTGCAATATAAAAAGTATGAAGAAATCTTTGGCTTTTTATTTACGTCAGAAAAGTTGAAGTCTATGAATACTGAAGAACTGAAGGCAAGCTGCAACAATCTTCAAAAGAGGTTACAAAATGGTCACATCTCAGACATTGATGGTGAGGATTTATTTAATGAATTAATTATTACAAAAACATTTACCAACTAAACACAATACAGCTAGTGCGATACTAATTTTTAGAAAGGGTTAACACGTATCCAATGTCATGTCTTGCATATAGAATTTTACTGAGTATCCCCATTACAGTTGCATCAGCTGAAAGAAACGTTTCAAAAACAAAAGTTTTTAAATCTTATTTGTGATCGACTATGTCCCAAGAGAGATTATGCTTTGGCTTTGGCTTTGATTTCGATTGAAATTGAGTTCCTTGCAAATCTTGATTATGAAAGCATCATAGATGATTTTGCTTCTATAAATGCTAGAAGATGCATGTTCAGGAAGTAGTAACATCTAGTTGTTGGTCTTCATTTGAAAAATGTACGTAGTAGTACCATTTTGTTATTGAAGAATGAAGGACCACTTATGTCCACTATTAAGGTATTGAACTATTTGTGTTTTATGTTATATTTATAGTTATTATGTGATAACTTTTAATTTTGTTCTTAATTAACTTTTTATTCTTATCAACAGATTAATCATTAGTTTCATGATGTAAAGGTCAATTTTATTTTCAGTTGAATCTTATCTATAAACATTTTTATGCTTCAACAATTAAGGATTTAGTTTTTGAATTTTTAATAAAGAATATATTTAAAAAAATTATAGGGCCGCATTTATGTTTTCGCACGGGGCCTCCAAAATGTCATGGCCGACCCTGGGTTGAGATCATGAGTAAAGATGGTCTAATTGCAATAACCCAAACTTCAAATCTAATGGGCTTCAAATCGGGCCCACATTCTAAGTCAGTCCATTCCTATTCTGGCCCAACTTCCCTTGGCTGGAAGTTCGTCGGAGAGAGACACCGGCCCCGGTGAGCGAAAATGTTCCGGCAACAACACCGGTTTTACCCGTGAAACTCTGTTTTGAGCTGTTTGGCCTCGTTTCCTATCCGTTTTCGACTATTTTTCCTAAATTTAAGTTATTTAATTTCTAAGTAATAAGAACAAGAATTACTCAAAATATTTGAGATTTGTGTGAGATTTTCATGTTTAAAGTTTTGTTTTTTTAGCGAAAACGATTATTCGAGTTTTTCGGTCAAATTGATAGTCTTCCTACTACCTAATTGACTCCAGAACTAATATGGGCATGATTTCTACCAATCCTAACGTCCCAATAAACTTAGATTCAAGTTTAGAAGGGGGCACATACCGTAACCTGACGAACCGATACCGAAACGTGACCGTAACCTTAACCGCCTTGATACTTCTCTCTTTTGCACCTTTCTCCGGGAATCGAAAGTGACTTTCTCTCTAATTTATCGGTAACACCAAAACCCCAAAGGGTTGGTCAACCTCCCTTTAAATAGTTCTATTCTCCTACGGTTTATGGAAGGGTTCGTAATATGGAAACTCCCGTTAATGTCATGAATCCCTTCCATACCAACTTTCATGAAATGTCGAAACCAACCCTCTTCATTCATTAAATTACAAACCAAGTCAACAATTTGAATTACATCCAATTTATCATCATTCTATTACCCAAAATAATAACATAATAGTAAGGCAAAAAGTGACCCAACCCACCAATCCAACCCATTAGTAGGAGGTTGGGTTGAGATTTTCAACTCCTTTAACTTAAATGGGTCAACCCGCTAGCCCATTTAATAAATGAGTTGGGTTTGGTTGAAATTTCTGACATATTTTCAACCTGTTTTCAACCCATTTACAACCTGTTTATAACCCATTTGTAACCTGTTTTCAACACATTAATGACCTATTTTCAACCCATTAATAACATGTTTTTAACCTATTAATAGATTTTATTTTATTTTTAATTGTAACAGATTAATAAATTTAAAATATAAATTTTAATGTTAAAGTGAACCCAAAAAGGGAAAACCCTAGTTTCATTAGAAGTTTAGAAATTAGAACGCCTTCAAAGTCCAAAAAGGAAAAACCCTAGGTCTCTGCTCTCTCTCTCATCTTCTTCAAAATTCCGGCCACCCTAACACTCGTGGCGGTTCTCATCTCGTTAACGCCCAATGCAAACATTGCTCTTTCTCTCGCCGCCGTTCTCATCTCATCGTCTCTTTCTCATGTCGTTGTCTCGTTCTCGTCTCCGACTTCGCCTTCTTCTCATCTCCTTCTCGTCGTCTCAACAATACCATCGCCTCAACCCCGCAACAGTAACGTCGCCTTCAACAATATCGTCGTCGAAGAGAATATTGTTTACATACCACCTTCAACAATACCGTCGCTTGTGTTACTAAGTTGATATTAATATTGTTTACATATCTACTTTTTGACCAAAGTTTACATATTGTTTACATATTACTAACTTTAGATATTGTTTTCAAAAGAATCTTATGAAAATATATATTATTTTTTTGACTTACTGTTTACATATGGTTTACTCAGTTACTGTTTAGTGTTTACAACTTTACATATTGTTTTCTGACATATTGTTTATATATTGTTTTTTGACTTACTATTTGGATATGGTTTACTTGGTATGTATATATTGTTTTCAGTGATGAATACGATTGATATTTCGAAAGAAGACGATCTACAGTCTCCTCCACCTCTATCAATGAACGTTGAGAAGAAACCGATTAACCAATTAAAGCCAAACAAATCTGGCGTGGATTCCAGCGTCAACGAAAGCTTACATTTGAGTTATGGAGTAACTTTGAGTTTATAGACACTAATGAAAATGGCGAGTTACATTGTAAATGTAAACAATGTGGTCAAGTTTATAATGCTGAAACTAAGATGCGTACCAGAAATTTAAAACGCCATATTAAAAATTGCAACAAAGGTCGATTTAAGGATACTGGGCATATGGTGTTGGATTATGGTACAAGTAGTGGTGGTTCATTAAATGGTAGGCTCCCTGATTTTGATTCTAATACTTTTCGTGAGCTACTAGCTAGTGGCGTTGTGGGATATGACTTGCCATTTCAATTTGTTGAATATGAGGGAGTTAGGAAATGTTTCAATTATTTAAGTTCTGAACTGAAAGTTGTGTCAAGGAATACCATAAAAGCTTATATTTTGAAGATGTATAGGATGGAAAAGTTGAAAGTCAAATATGCTTTAAGTTGAACTTGAGGTAGGATTTGTTTGACTTCTGATTGTTGGACATCTATAACAATTGATGGTTATTTGGCCCTCACTGCCCATTTCATTGACGATTCTTGGAACTTGCAAAAAATGATTCCTACTTTTAGTTTTTTGCCTCCACCACACACACTGGTCTTGCTTTGAGTGATCACGTGTTTCGTCTTTTAAAGGATTTAGGGATTCAAAAGAAAGTGTTTTCAATTACTCTAGATAACGCTTCTTCTAATGATTCGATGGTGAATTTTTGAAAACTGAAATAGATTTGGTTTGTGGAGGTGAATATTTTCATGTTAGATGTTGTGCACACATTTTGAATCTAAATGTGTATGATGAATTGAAAGAGGTTGATGACACTATTATCAAGATTAGAAAAGCGTGAAGTACTATAAAGGTTCTCAATCTAGGAAGCAAAAGCTTTTAAGTAGGTGTTGCATATGTAGAGCTACAATCTTCAAGGGGTTTACAACAACATGTTCCCACTCAATGAAACTCGACTTACATTATGTTGGATTCAGTTTTGTACCATAAAAAATGCTTTTATTCATCTTCAAAATACTGATGCTAATTATTCGCATTGTCCAACAAGTGAGGAGTGGGGAAGAATTGAAAAAACTTTCAAGTTCTTGAAGGTTTTCTACGAGATAACTTGTGCATTTTCCGAATTTGTATTTTGCTAATGTTTTGACGGTTAGAGTGTTGTTACACAAAGAAAAAGACAGTGATGATAAGTTTATGCAAAAAATGGCTAGTCGGGTGTATGAGAAGTTTGAGAAATATTGGGCTGATTTTAGCACAATTATGGCTTTTGATGCTGTTTTGGATCCTCGTTATAAGTTTCAGATTGCTGAATGTGGTTAGGAAAATTTTTATTGGGACGGGTACATATGTAATGTGGAAATAATAAAGAAGAAATTTTATTCATTATTTGATGAGTACGTGGATGAGTTAAATTTGGATAAAAGCAAAGTTAGTCAACCTAAGAGTGGTTCGTTGGACCTCCAAGAAGGATCTCAAGATGTGATTGATGCAACTTCCACTCCACTTATGATGGTATATACAATTATTGTTTTTTTATACATTTATGATTTATGGTGTTTATTTGATATATATTTTTATGTTGTTTATCAGGACTTTGATACCTTTTCAACCAAGGTGACTTTTCAAGAAGTAAAATCTGAACTAGAATGTTATTTACAGGAGAAGTTCATGCCTCGTGTGAACACTCTAAACATTTTTTATTATTGGAGAACTCATGATATTCGGTATCCAACTCTTGCTTGGATGGCTAGGGACATCTTAGCTATACCAATCTCAATAGTGACATCTAAATCTGCTTTTAGCACTGGCGGGAGGGTCCTTGATGCTTATAGAAAGTTCTTTGAAGCCTTCTATAGTTAAGGCTATTATTTGCCTAAGAGATTTGGTATATGGAGAAGGTTTGTTCTAACTTTTCATTTCTATTTTTCGTATTATCATATAAAAATTTGTATGTGGAATTGAAAATAAGTTAATTTATTATTTTTGTAGCACAAATGGAAGCGCAAATTGAGGAGCTATGTGGAGCAATTATGAAAGATAAGCTAGAGGATCAATATGAGAGTAATACCGAGAATGAAGTTGGAGTCGGTGAAATTGGAAGTCGAGTTACTTAGGTGGTTGTATTTTATTATAACATTGAACTTTGAACAATTTATTTGGTTGATGGCTATGTGGTTGGTGTCTTATTAGAACTTTAAACAATTTATTTGCATTTTTTGTTGTGTTTTATTGATACTTCGAGGATGTGTTTTGTTAAAACTTTGAACAATGGATTTGTATTTGTGGTTGTGGACTTGTTGTTCTATTTTATTCGTTTAAAATTAAATGGGTCAACCCATGTTGAACCCATTTATTTAACAGGTTGGGTTGAAATTTTTGTAAACATGTCAACCTAAGTTAAACTTATTTAGGTAGCAGGTTGGGTTAAAAATCTCAACCCATTTAATTAAATGGGTTAGGTTTGGTTGAGATTTTTGACCTGTTTAATAAATGGGTTGAACCCGAACCCAACCCAACCCAACCCATTGCCACCCTAACAGTTTTATACTAGTTTATATCACAACCACTTTACATCATTTGTTGAGACGTTTTGGTTAACTCATGACGCTAGTTCGAATAAGTGAGTATCGAGTTTGTTATAAGTTAAGATGTTAAGTGTTTCGCTTAGTTTAAGCTAATTAAGTTATGATGATAACCTAAGCCTAAACTAGAAGGGTATTAAGGGGCTGCAAATTGGGTGAGCAAGGATACTATTTTCCTAGAATTTTAATTAAGTAAAGGAGTCAAAGGGTATTCAAGTTTAGTTTTTAATGAGGAGATGGAGCATGGTTTAAGCAGATTAGGATATGTGACAACCTCAGCGTAAATTATGGGATTTAGAATATAAATGTGATATAACAATTTAATGAGTGAAATATTTTGTTACAAAAATCATGGTTGAGTTTTTGGTAATGTATTGTATTTTCTTTTAGAAAATGGGATGGAATAAATCGTTCATATAAGGTATAGTAGGATGAGGGATTGTCCCATTGGCAAGTGAATCTTCAAAGGGCTGCATATTAAGATAGTTGAGGTGGTGCTTAACATATGTGGTTATAGGGATAGGAAACATTGAGTTATGGAAATGGAGAACATGTAAGGTTGACAGGAAACATCTATAACTATAATGGCGCTCTTGTGAAGAGACAAAATTGATTTAGTAATGAGCATGAGGCCAATGTCAGTTAGGGTATTAAAAAGGGTTATGGTTCTTAGATAAAATATTTTCTAGGATGTTCAATATGATTAAATGTATGTGGGGAATTTATCTATGGTGAAAAGAGACTTGCATAATAACGAAGAATCATATACTACATGTAATGGGTATACGGTTGGTGATTAAGCCACTCATCTAATTGATCATCATAAAAGGACTTTTAGACCTTTGAAATTCCACATAGACACAATTAGAGAGTATTATGATTCGGGAACATGGTACTAGAGATATTGGAGGAAGTGGTATCGGGAATGGCCACAAACTCAATAAACTTGGTGTCAATGTCCAAAGTATATAAGGACTAATTAGATGCCAAAGATTTCCGTATAGGGAAGCTGTGATGAGATCAAGGGGGAGAAGATATAATGGGTTAACAATTGAATGAATCATTATTAATTGTAATGAGTGCTAATACTTAAAGTAAGTTCTATATCTATGAACTTACTATGAAAATATTATTCCAGTATGAATATTGAGGATCAATTAAAATAGCTCTAAGGAGCTAAGGGGACGCACATTTAACAATGATGCCTAATGCAACGATAGGTCACAATCGAGGTTGTGACTGAGAAAAAGGGCAGTATAAGGGTATAAATAAAACTTAACACTACAACAAAATTGGGCTTATAGGACCCTCAAAAGTGTCCTAATAGGGTGCTTAATAGGACATTTAAGTTTATAGGACACAAAGTAGGTGTGTCTCATCTAAGGGCGTTGTAATAGATTAGTGGGATGTTTTTGAGTGTCCTAATAAACTCTAAGTTTATGGTACAAATGTCGTAGTCCTAATAGACTAGATTATGTAACACTAAAAAGTGTCCTAATAGACTAGATTTTGTAACACTAAAAAGTGTCCTATAAAATCAACTATGTAACACTAAAAGGTGTTCTAATAGACTATAATAAATAACATCAAAAACATCCTAAAATACTAAAATATTGGACGTTTCATCCAATTATAAAATCTTTCTGTAATATTATATTTAAAAACATATATGAAAGTTTTACAAATTTATTCGATAGACCAAAATTCGATGTTGTACAATTTACGAGTACCAACTACCAAGCTATGTATCCACTACAAAGTTTGATCATAACAAACTAAGTACTGAACAAAAATTACGCAAATGCACAAAATCTTATTGTCCTCTATGAAGGAGAGATATCAATCTTCGTCATGCACCATCTACAATTAAAGAACAAATAAGTTTAGTTATATGATGAACAATTCTACACTTACAAAATCATCCCCATAACAAGTTCTAAAAAATTCTAGACTTACCAAAGTAAAAGGACAGGGCCACGCAATTGTTGCTCTAATTGCGTCTTCAACTGTGACAAACAATCCATATGGTCTAATCAAACGTTCCCTCCTTTTAATCGCAACTAGAACATGTACCTCACACCAATTTGGACCAATCTCCTCACCACCAACCAATTCATCCGGATCTAAGCTCTTGATCCGTCCTCTTGCCACATTCTCTATTGAATTTATGATGCACTTAAGATAAACAACATCCCCAACCTACAAAAAAGTGATTGAAGAACAAGATTCTAAGAACAAGTTATTGTTCAATTATTTGTACTATGGACTCACCTATGATCATAGAACATGAAACGAAGAATTGAAAGGTGCTCATTAAGCTGCTAACAAACAGACCCTGAGTAAGCTTCTAGAGGGGAGCTTTATCCATAAAGACAAGTTTTTTTTTTCAAACCTGCCCCTCCCAATTAAAAAACACTCTCCTTTCATCTATAAAAAACTCTCTCAAACAAAAACCTACACAATCTTACAGACAGATGAATCCCCACAGACAGCGGGTAAACTTCAAATTGATATTTTTGTCGGTTTAATGGCATAAAATTTAAGTTGCTCTTGGTGAAGGAAAGGGAGTGTTTGATCGGTTTTCCATTAAGTTCCTGTATGAATAAAGCTATTTGTGTGGATTAATATGTCTATATAGATTGGGAACGTTTTTGTTTGGGAGGGTTTTTTCATAGATGGTCTTTTAATTGGGAGGGGCGGGTTTGGAAAAAAACGTGCATACCCCCCCTCTAGAAACTTATTGAATAAGCCACTTTCAATATTATTAAACCGTCATCAAACGGTCGTGTATAACTGACCGAATAAGCTGTGAAACTGCTACCAAACAGGCCCTTTGTTAAGTAATAAAAGTAGTATACATAAATTTCTATTGGCAGATTACATGTGATGAAGCTTGCCTTTTGAGCACTTTGTAACGACTATTATATCTATTATCTGGTTTAATCAAACAAGATTCTTATATGTTATCATGTTTTTCAGGCGGTGGAGTTGAGTAGCGGCCATGGACCAAACCAACTTGTTCTCACTACAAAAGCAAGAAGACAGCTGTTGGGTGCTATTCAGGAAGCTGTAAACATGGAGTTTCCCAATCTATTTTTCTAAAAAAATACCCCTATTAAATATTTTATTAAACTCCAAATCACTTTAACTGAAACATAAAAGCTGATCTAATGGATATAGCACAACAAATTTGGTATTCATTTAAGAAAAAATAAAAATGAATACATTTGAAATCTTATATTTTGTTGTAAAAGATTCTATATTATCCATTAAAGTAGATTTATTATTTATGTAGTTTATGATATAAATTTTTTTATAATTTGCAAGGATTCAAGAAAACAAGCTCAAAAAGATGGGAATTTAAACATGAAAAGTTTCAAAAGAGAAACAGACATCTGTTAACGAAAATCATCAGAAAAAAGTGTGAACCCAGTGGAATATTTCCAGCATGCTTAAAACCTGAAACACCATCATCATCCTCCATTATTGAAGATCAAGAAAGTATGCTTCTACTCATGGAAGAAAACAAGAAATTGAAAAGAGAGAAAATGGAACTGCAAATTCAGTTACAACATATGAAATCATTGGAAATCAAGCTCATGCGATATTGATGGCTTGGCATTAATGCTTGATGCACCCAAGTTTAAACTTTAAATCAAGCTCATGCGATATTGGGTATACACTTAACACTTTGAAAATTATCAGGTGACCCTACTCTCACATTTCTCTGCCGTTGTCTATGACCAACTGCCATGGGTTCATAATTAAGAAACTAAGGGTCTGTTTGTTAGCAGCTTAATGAGCTTAAAGGGACTATACAGACAGCTTAATCCAGACAGCCAGATTTATCTATACATGACTTAACGAAAAACCAACCAAACAACCCCTAATACAGATATTAATGGAACACTATAACCTAAGATTTTAAGTTTTAGAAAGACACGTACCTTTAGAGGTTGAAGTTCGACGGTTGCTATAGGACGACTTCCTAATGTCATGGGAACACTTGAAGTACTAGAAGTATTTTCCTTTGACCCTAGCCTCTCTAATACCAAAGCTTTCAGCTCTGCTACTTCATTGCTAACATCTTTATATGCTTTTTTCCACAACATGTTTTCCCTATAACATGCAGAGCGACTTGGTAAGACACCCCAAATATCTGAAGCTAGAACACCTAGCCCGTACATGCGAGCGCTGCCATGTTTGTCTTTTCCCATCACTTTTGAAAATACATCATCAGGCCCCGGCTCATCAAGTGAACCCTCGGGAAGTTGAAAGTTAAGGTCTAGCATTTTTTCCTATAGTCAAATAAATTGTCACTAGCAAATATGATAAAGCTTGTGAAAACTAATCTAAAGCTCAAGTAAAGCTTGCATAGTCAACAAATTACAAATATAACATACAATAGCATTTGCAACTTCCACATTTTTTGTAGTGCCATCTTTAGAAAAACATGCAACAAACAACTCCATTCGACTAGGTTCACGTCCCGACAAAGATTCCTGTAAACACATATATACATATTACATCAACTATATTTGCATCAACTATATTTGCATAACTACATTATAAGGAATAAGAAAGTACCTTTAATTCTTCACGAACTCGGGCATAACTTTTTTTCCCCGTAATTTGCATCATCTTCTTATATCCCCTATTAGTCTTATTTCTTTCACTGATTTTCTAAAAATGACATATAAGACTATAAGCTAGAAGTGGATAAATTGTATATCCATGAGAAGCCAAGTGTAAAAGAAAGTAATACATAATTTAAGAAACAATATTTATAATAATATGCTTTCAAAAGCAACCAAACAAGCCCAAATAACATACCTTAGCCTCTTCTTTGTTCCAATTCTTGATAAGTTTTATCCATTGATCCGGACGAACTCTCTTAGGCTTAGAATTTATTTGCTCTTGAAGTGATAGAGATGGATCATAATGATCTTTATTTATTCTTGCCCTCCAATTTCTCACCTTCTTTGCAAATGATTTTAAAATCCAATCATCAGACCTCGGTGGAAGATCAAATTTTGTCTACAAAACAAGAAAAAGTTAAATAATAATAACATGAGGCACATTCTTTTACTTATTTAATTTTAGTTTACTTCAAGTATACCTCTATCAAGTTTAGCAACATTCCTTTCTTGGTTGTCTTAACTTGATGCCATGGCATATCAACTGGGCAATACTTTCCACTTCTTGCCAAAGACCCCATGAAATGACTCAAACTATTAGTAGTTTCCTTGTCAACAGGTTGGCCATATTCATTGAAAAGAACTGGAGTACGATCCCCTTCTTCTAGTTTCCAGATACTTGGCATATATGTTGGCCCTCTAACTCTTTTGTGTGACGGTCCATCAACAACTACAAAATTTATCATTGAAAAAAGAATTATACTAATCCCCAAAAGATGAGACATATAAACATCACATATACCTGGATCATCAATAAAATGGTTGGAGTCCATGTTAATTGTGGCTTCTTGAACTTGTTGACTACTATTACCATGAGCCAAATTCACTTCACTATTCATCCTTGAAGACATTGCTAGCAAAAAATCCAAAGATACACAAATAAATTGAACACAAAAACTCACAAATGCAATCTAAATATATAATTCTTACACATAATAACCAAAGTCATGACAAGGCAACAAATTGATCTTCATCTCCATCTAAAATTGGGATATCTTTGTCAATAATAATTCCACTAAAACCTTCTCTAGTCAAGTCAATGTCCATATTTTCATCAACTTGAGGACGACTAAAGGATTCACTTTGCAAGTATGTATCAACATCATCAAGACATGGTTGTTCATTCATGTCATAAAAATCTCTAGCTGTTGTCTTGATCATAACTGGCCAGTCTTTGTCAACAGGGTCCGCAATGTAGAAAACTTGTTGAGCTTGACAAGCTAGTATAAAAGGCTCATTATGAGGCTTCAAGCCTTTAAAATTAAGTAGAGTAAACCCATTCTCATCTTCCCTTTTCCTTTTACCAGTTGAGATCCAATCACAATCAAACAACACGACTTTTTTGGCAATCGAATACTCTAACTCTATAATATCTCTCAAGACCCCATAGTATGTTACGTCTCCTGTAATAGGATTGTTATCTCTAACGCTCGAGAAACTATTTGTCCTCACATCAAGCACAACTCCACTATTTTGTGTTTTTCTTTTCCGCTCAAGCTCTTGCGTGTGAAATCTAAAACCATTTATGATAAATCCCTTGTATTTTTTAACAATCTCAATAGGGCCACTTGCCAAGGCCCTTAGTTCCTCTGTGATTCTTTGATCCCCTAAAGTATGCAATTCCTCAACCTGAGTACGAGTACATAAAACAATATACTTTAAAAACACCTAGCATAAAGTATATAATGTAATGTTATACCATTTTTAATCATTACTTACATGATTTTGGAACCATAATGCAAAAGTTTTACCATGAATACGTTGCAATTCATGCTCACGTAATCGTTGATTTTGATCACGAACAATCTTCATATGTTCACTGTACAAGTATATAGTGTTAAAAGACTCGAACACTAATTATAATAATATTAATGATGTATAATTATTGACTTACGTGATGAATTCGTCGACTTTGTTGCAATTAAACATCACATATGAATGTGCTTTAGCCAAAGTTTCAAGGTCCAACGTCTGTGTCTCTACGGCTCCCACAAAACGACCCGACATCAAGAAGAGAGGTACAACACCCCGACAACCACCATCATCATAATAGACATCTATATTATTTCCAGGAGCAGAGGGGCCAGGTATAAGCAATGATATCATAAAATAAGGTTGTTTCATGCACATCCATGGTGGCAAGTTATATGGCATTAAAACCACAGGCCAGGTACTATGAGAAACACTCATAGTCCTAAAAGGATTAAACCCATCAGTTGCTAAACCAAGTCTAACATTGCGAGGCTCCTTGGCAAAATCAGGATATTGGAAATCAAATGTTTTCCAAGCAGGGGAATCTGCAGGATGTCTCAAGCAACCATCTTTAGTACGACTCTCCTCATGCCATCTCATGGAGACAGCAGTTTTGGAAGACATATATAGCCTTTGCAACCTTGGCTGGAGTGGAAAATAGCGCAAAACTTTTGCTGCAATCTTCTTATGCTTATGGGATGTAGTTGACTTATCTTCGGGTTCATTTTCTCTTTGTTGATACCTTGATATGTGACAAATATCACATTCAATCTTCTTACTATTTTCGTTCCGGTACAACATACATTCATTTGGGCATGCATCAATTCTCTCATAACTAAGACCCAAACCCTTTATAATTTTCTTCATTTCATACAATGACTTAGGAATAGAAGCATTTGGGAATGCCTCCCTCAATGTATCAAGCATCATGGTGAAACCTTGGTCATTGCATTTTCCTATGCACTTGCTATGAAATAGTCTAACAATAAAAGAAAGTACCGAGAACTTTTCACACCGGGATATAGTTCTTTCTCTGCATCTTCCAATAGTTTATAAAACTTTTTTTCTTCTGGATTCGGCTCATCCGGTTCTTCCTCTTCTATGTCTATTTCATCTTCAAGTATGTTTTCATTTAAGATACCAAAGGCATCATGCACCAATCCTTGCATGTCATCTAGTGTATCCAATGTAGGACTAGAGGGTTGGGAAATAGAAGGTGTAATTCTATAACCTTTTAGAAATCCATCGCATATGAGATGCATTCTAGCCTCCTCCCGATTAACCCATGCCTCGTTACCGCATTTAATGCATGGACATAACATTTGGCCACTTAAACACTCATTCGAAAACACAAGACTAAGATATTCTTCCAAGGATCTTTGGTACTCAATAGTCATTCTTGGTAACAACATCCAACTATTATCCATCTTGGTCCTAATTAAATACAAAAGGAAAGAGTTATGGAAATAGTTAATATTGAGAGAAATAATATTTTTGACGACACTAGTGAAAGGCCTAGGATGAAACCCATAACCAAAGGGGCTGTTTGGACAACAACGTTGCTGCCAAAAAGGGGCTGTTTGGACTGAGTTGTTGCTGCCAAAAAGTTATATTCGATATCCCTAAATTTTGGTCTCCTAATATTTTGAGTATTTATAATACATACCATATCATATCATCGTTGATTATGAAAAAGACTCGCTGAAATCATACACACAGGAACTGCTAGGAAAAAAAGAGTGCAACAATTTGATAGTCAAAAACTACAAAGTCATGTATAAAGTTATATTAAAAATTATACAACATAAAAACATTTTATATCTTAATGGTTTAATTTAACATTAATCAGACACGGGTTGTCCTCTTGTTGAACAAGAGTACGGTAGGAGGTTTCCAACTCTTATCAAAGAAGAAAAAAACAATATGAATGCTTCAACCTCTTATTCAATTAGACATTAGAGGTTAATAATAAGACACTTTTCTTCATAAAAACAAATAAAACACCTCATAGTTACTTTTAAAATGCTTCGTATTAAATACAAAGATAATAAAAACTCTACCAAACACATACACATGTACAAATAAAATAAAGCTAATATCAAGTAATATTCAGTATTTGTATTATAAAATCATTTTCAATAATATATTTTATCAAAAATAATACATATTTCTATATTATTTGATGTATTTAAGAAAACAACAATTATGTCCAAGCATAAATCACCCATCAGTGTAGAGTAAAAAAACACATCTCGTCTAATGCATCATATCAAAGTCGGTCAAAATATAAGAGTCCATCCAATATATATATATATATAAATATCACAGTTTATATTTGTGAATAAAAAAGCTCTTCATTCCCATATCCTATCTCCCCTGTTATCTTACCAACCTTTGGTGAGTTTTAGTCCAACCGCATAATTATTTACCTCCAGATTCTAATCTGGTATGGAAGTTAAACAAATCCGTGTTAAGTCCTTAAACAAGATTCAAGAAAATGGCATATACAATTGACAAATAAGTATGTTAGGCACTCTTTATTAACAATACTCCATGTTCATTTTAAGAAAAGAAAAAGAAGTTCAATTAGAGTCCTAATAAATCACGAAAGAGTAAAATCTTATACACATCTCATGCAGTCCTTGCATACTCCTCTAATCCTATCAGTCAGCAAACCTAGAATATATAAACATGGTCCACGTCTGAACCAAATCAAGCAGCTATCCAACATGAAATTTTCAGGTTGATGTTTCATCAGCTATCAGTGAGGATCAGCAAACAAGCATTTCTCAGGTATATGACTATAATCACATTCTTATCTTTAGTTTAATATTCTAGGGTTAATCTTACCAAATTCATCCAAAACTCAGAAGCAAAGAAGCCAACAAACTCAGAAATCAAAAGAAAGAAGTGTTTTACTGTTTTACCAAAGCCAATAACTAAGATGGAAAAGGAGAAATAAGATACCCATCAATGATTGAGAGACAAGCTACTGTGGCAGTAGAAGAGTCATCAGCCATCATATTCATAGTTCATGGCCACGTATGGTTCATAAACTAGCAAAATTCATTGTAGTGGAATATACTAAATATGTTATTGTTTTATACAATTTAGAAATAGTGCAGATAACTAGCACTACTAAAATTCATATCTATTGATGCACATGAACATTGGTTTAGTGAAGTACTTGGGTCTAGAGCTCATATTACTTTTAAGAAGTTTTAATATATTATTCCCCATGTCGATGGAGGTTTTTGTGGGACTTTTAATGGAAAAATGTTGAAGTGCTGTCAGTTTTACAAATTGCCTCCCCTATCACACAAGGAAATTTCATGTTCCAATGGGAGAATTGCATCAACATCTCACGTATTGGTTTAGAATGAATTCCTTACATCATTCACTTATGCTTGTAAGTTCATTGTATTGATTCTACACCAGAATTATAAAATAAAAACCTGGAAAATAGTGCTTATGTTTGATTTATAAACAAAATTGCAATTGCAATTGCAATTTCAATTTCAATTTTAATTGGAATTTCAATTTCAATTTCAATTTCAATTTCAATTGAAATAAGAACAAAATCAACAAGGAACATTTAACATTCAATTTCTAACCCGAACATAGTCAAATCCAGAAGAAGCATTTACCGATCTATACCTGGAGCCGATTCCTTGATTTGAAAATTGTGCCCTAACAATAGAGAGCAGCAATGATGAAAAGGAGTAGCGATGGAAAGCAGCAACGATGATTAGGAGCAGCAATGGAGAGCAGCAATGATGATTCGGAGCAGCGATGAAGAGCAGCAACGATGAAGAGGAGAAGCGATGGAGAGCAGCGATGGAGCTTCGAACTAGAGATACAGACTAGAGAGTACACAGTGAGACAGAGGGGAATCAAAATCGGAACAGATAAAAGTCCAGTCCAATATAATAAATGGGCCTAAGCTTAAAAAAATTGGTCCAATTTAAATAAATGGTTTATAAATATTTATTTATGCCTAAATTAAACATATAATTAAAATTTAATTCATTATATGTTGTAATTAATTTTAAAAAAATTATTTTATGGGACACATTTTAAAAAGTGTCCTATTAGACTAGATTTTATAGGACGTTTTTAGAAAAGTGTCCTATTAGGGTTGATTTTATATGACGTATTTAAAAATGGTCCTATTAGACTTGGTTTTATAGGACGCTTTTCGAGAAGTGTCCTAAAAATGGTTTTATTGGACGCTCTTAATAAAGTGTCATATAAACTCAATTTTGTTGTAGTGTAATGTGTATGAATTAGTTTTATAGATACCGTTACTGTATAGGTAGAGCTCGTTGTGAAAGACCTATTACTGGATAATTCATGGGTAGAGTCGAACCACCCAACACATAATTGGTGAATTTGTAGGTTCAATTCCTACCGGATGCATGCCAATGGGACCCTCCAATAACTCTATTGGAATTAGCTCTGTATAAATGATATCTCATCATCCATACATAACGACCGGTAGAAGTTTCCATTGGTCATGTAGTGGGACCAGGTTAAGGAGATGTGTCATATAAGTATTGTCCTTTGACTTGGGATGAAAACATAGAGTTAGAGTGTGTGATCGTAAGAAATATGGGAATATGTGAATCAGTTCACAAAAGATGTCAAGATAGACCAATGGTAGGTGGTCTGAAGTTAGAAATCAAATTGTTTGCTCAT
Organism: Silybum marianum; assembly: GCA_036898165.1. Taxonomy (NCBI): domain Eukaryota; kingdom Viridiplantae; phylum Streptophyta; class Magnoliopsida; order Asterales; family Asteraceae; genus Silybum; species Silybum marianum. The sequence goes on along the minus strand of CM072533.1, from coordinate 25,720,603 downwards.
CATCTATACATGTTATAAAGGCGAGCAAAATAATAGTGAAAACAACTACGAGGCCATGGAAGGGAGGATGAAGATGAAGGGGGCGTGAGACAATTTAAGCAAGGGGCTTGAAACAATGTACCAAAGTTTTGAGGAAGTGTCGATTTTGGGACGAATTAACTTTTAATATTTCTTTAAATTAATATTTAGACTTCCTTTATAAACATTTTGGTTTTATTATTGGAGTTATTAATGAGGCATTTTGATGACGTAACATTTCATTTGGCGAAAAAAATGGAGTGTTACAAGTTAGTATCAAAGCCTTAGTTTAAGAGAATTAAGTTTTAATTATAACCTAAACTTAAATTGGGCGGTGTATTGGGAGTTGAGATCAAGACGAAACTAGAGTATGTAGGTCGGTTGTGACATAGCATTGTTTCGTTTTGCACATAAGATTTGATGTTGCACTATTATGTGACATATGATCCATTATAGAGGAGCTTGATAAGGTTATGCCAATGGCGGTGTATGATGTACCCATGGCAGGCATGTATTAAGGTGGTTAGAGAGAGTGTATTGAATGTATCACTGGGTGTGAGGGCACCTGAAATTGATCTAGTTTCACTGGGAACACACAATATAAGTATATTTCTTGCATTTGCCATGACAAGGGTGCCAAATTTGAGGAGGAGATTGCAAGAGCCTTTGATAAAGGAGTCTATTTGGTTAAGTTAGCATCACGAGAATATTGATGTTGCTAGTTCATGAAAGCTGGTACGATGCATGTATGGATCAATAAATTGGTGTGTACAAAATCACTAGCATGAACAAAGCTTTTGCCAAAGGTGACAATCTAGTCGATCGACTTCAAACATGCAAAGGGAATCATGGGTAACACAAAGGATTGGTGTAATAGTGGCAAAGATAAACTTTGTGTTAGTTTCTAAGTATGAAATTAGTTGTGGAAAACACAATTTATGGGTCACGAAAGTGAATTTTAGTCGGTTTAAACCAAAACTAAAGCGATAATGGATTTATAAATGCAAATGGTAGGATTATATATTTGAAGCTTAGGGTTTTAGCAAGCTAATATAAGTTTCAATCGAGATTTCTTAATAGATACATTAACGGGAGGTTTGAGTAGGGGGTCAAATAAATTTGAATTGGTTAAAGAAAAAGGGGGTATTTTAGATGCTAAGGAGGAGGTTGAGGCTCAACTAGGAATGGTATTATAGGAAGAAACATAAGTGTGGTATAGATGCATGTAAGTTGGGTAAGGATATGTTGATAAAAATAGGCAAAATCATTTCTTACATATCATTCCAACTAAAAGAACCTAAGAGGAAGTGTCATACATAAAGGTAGAGGTAGCAGTAGTTAAATTCAAGGATTTGAATAAGGACTATGGGTGTCTGTACATTAACAAATGTAATAGTGGGTTATGTAAGGAGTTATGTGACATGCCCTCAAGGGAAGATGGAACATTAAAAACCATCATTTAGGCTTTATCAAAATGAAACTCTGGTATCGCACTGGAATAGGATGGCAGAGGGTATTGTTGTTATAGGCAAAAGAAAGAAAAATGTCAAATGAGCAATCATTGATTAGAACACAAATTTAGCTCAGTTATGACTGATTAGTGGAAAGTGTATATCGAAACGTTGAGAAAATATGGGTGGATGGTATAGGAATGATGCATAAAACGCCATCATTAACGATCTAAGGTAGGGATCAGAGATTTACGTCAAAAGTCGAGGTGAGTCTTCATGAGACTCACAATGGGATGCTATATAGGTACAAGAATGTATTTTTGGCATACGATTATTTTGTACATATGAATGGTGATTTACATGTATGTGATGTTTATGAGTAAATTACATGCTATGTGTTTTATTGGTTTTAAATTATAATGGCGACCGGGCGAGGGTGAACTTGTCGACCCAGGGAATGGCAGGTGACATTATGACTCATATCGGTCAGGACAATTATCTGATCTCACCGACTGTATATGATTCGTTTATTAGGGATGGGCATTTTTGATTATCAAGTCATAGGGAGTGACTCGACTCGGTAATAGACGATCGGGTAAGGGCGAACGGGTCAACTCAGGGAATGTCAGGTGACAAAATGACCCATACCTGTCACGAGATCTCATTTATTTTTAGTTGTACATGTTTGGTTCAAGATGTATACTATACTTAAAATACCATCCTTCAATAAGAGATGTGGACAAGGTTGAATTTTAAACAGACCATCCTTGGACATAGGGTTAAAGAGAGATTATAAAATTGGGAGATTCGTTGGAAGGTTAGATGGTTAGAAAACCGACCTATATAAAGGGAGGTTGACTAAACCCTTTAGGGTTTTGCAATTACCGAATATTTGTAGAGAAAACCGCTTTGGAGTCCTAGAGAAACGATTCAAAGGAGAGAATTATCAAGGCTTTTAAAGTTATGGTCATGTTTCGGTACCGGTTTGTCGTGTTATGGTACGTACCCCTCATCAAACTTGAATTTAAGTTTACCAGTAGGTTGAGAATGGTGGAAAACGTACCCAAATCAGTTTTGGAGTCGAATGGACCGTAGAAGTCCGTCAATACCTGAACTTCTTTCTTTAATATCAACGAGTTTTAGTGATTCTTGCTCCTATTAATTAAAAAAATAAAAAATTTAGATGTAGGAAAGATAATAGTCGAAAATGGACAAGCAACGAGGCCAAACGACTCAAAACAAGTTTCTTGCCGAAAACCTGGTGCTGTCGCCGGAAAAACGTCGATCGTTGGCACCGACTAATTTTTCTGACGAAGTGAGGTGGGATATTGGTGAATGCGCTGAATTGGGATTTGCGCCTGATTTTGAGCCATCAGATTTAGAAAATCGAGTTGGTTCAATTAAGGGTATATAATTACGGCCCACCAAATCAATTCTTTGGTTGTTAATTGTAAATAAAATTTGTTTTTGTGTTTATTAATTAAATAATTTTTTAATAGAATTAATATATTAATTTCTTTAAAATATTATTTAATTGGATTAAGGAGGTAAAGCCTATTGGAGCAAAAAAGGAGGTAATGCCTAATTATTTTGGAATTTCTAAATAATTTTATTTAGGGCTTCGAGCTGTTAAAGGTTAATTAGACGTCGGGGATAAATAAATGGAGTATTATAAGGATTGACTGAAGTTGATCGTTAGTCGACTTTAGGTTAACTTTTGGAGAAAATTTGACGTTAATGGTGATTTATTATGCATATGGTTGTAGGTTACCACTTGGAGCAAGGTTCTAGGAAACCTAAAGTATCAGGTGAGTCTTTCACGAGATTTCACTAGGATGTATATATATGTCTAAATTATTTTTAGATATATGGCGTGTGAACTTATATGTTTACTTAATGAGGTTCTTAAATTTATGGTGCAAGCATGCTATTCATGTTATATTCCTTTTACACATATCGCATGCAAATGGTTTGGGTGTGGGTTAACATGTACTTATTATGGTGTATAACCCAGGGTATGGAATATCGACTCGATATGTTGCACTTTGGGGAGGCACGACCTGGAATGTGCGGGAGTTCTTTGTGGACTTACACCCCCATGGAATGCCTATGAGATGGCAGGTCACTACCAAATGGAGTGGAGTTAAGAGATCTCTTCAGGGTGTTATATTTTGGTGAAATCACATGTCACACTTTCATTGGTGTTTATATGGTTCAGTGTGTATGTCTAATGGTCGCATGTAAACCGTGAACTCACTGAGCTATTTAGATGACTATAGTATATATCTCATTAGTAGGAGGTTCTGGAATCAACAAAGGCAAGGGGCTCGCTTAGGATTCCAGTTCTTTTATTTATTGGGTGAAATTGTCTAAGTATTTTAAATTATGGTATGATTTGGTTTTAGTGACCCGGTATGGGGCATATTAACTTCAAATATTTCTTTAGATTGATGTTTAGACTTCCGTTGTAAACGTTTTGGTTTTATTATTGGAGTTATTCATGAGGCATTTTGATGACGTAACATTTCATTAGGCAAAAAAAGTAGGGTGTTATAGGTTACTGTTGATCCAAACTCCTTTCAGTGATTTGCATATGATTCCTTAAATACTTAGTGAAAGTTCCACTTATAGGATGTTGTTCATATTCAGCGACAACATACACTGATTGCACTCAGTGATCGCTGAATATCAAGAACACAACCCTATCTTTGAATATCTGGAGAATAATACTCACACAAAAAGAACATTCAGCGATAGTCAAAGGCTTAAGCTGAATAAATAGATAAACTGCTAAGTGATCTGAAGCGGTTTAGCGATAGCGAAAGTCATCTACCTAAAGTGTGAGATCTTGCACAAGACTCAGTGATACCCGAAGGCTTCATCTTTGAAGGTTCTGGTTCAGTGATCAAGTGGGGCTTACTCAGCAAGATCAATGTTGATCTTATCCTCGATGGACAAAAGTCAAAACCCCATGCCTAAAGTGTGAGATCAAGTGGGGCTTACTCAATACGTACGAATTGTCTCTTATGTCCGCATCAGATCTGATTTGGTTACTGTTCATATTCGGCCAAAAGCATGGTTGTCTTTTGAACAAAGGACAAGTCTCAAATAGAAACTTGACACGTGACAAATACCTTTTGTTTTGCATTAAATGCAACGGGACTTCATCTTCATGCATTCCTATTCTTTCCTCAAACATCTGTTCCTATTTCTCTTTGTTCATGTGCATCAAACTTTGTGATTTCTTAAGTTGTAATAGAATAAGTTTAATTACTTGTTCTTATTCCGCATACAACTGTAAATTTGATTATTCAATATAAACTTATTAAAAACTTTAAAAAACTTGTGTTTGTATTCAACCCCCACTTCTACAAACTGTTTCTATATCCTTGAACTCTTGTAGACTTCTTTCGGACCAACAAGTGGTATCAAAGCAGTGGTTATTGCTTTAAGACTTTATTTGTTTAAGAAGAAATTAATTCTTGTTTCCTTTTAAAATGGCTAATACAAATGGAAACTGCATAGACAATGGATCTTTAGGTAAACCTCCTAGATTTGGCCGTGACAATTTCTTAGTCTGGAAGGAAAGAATGACTCTATTCCTAGAAGGGTCAGATCGTAAGATCCCCTATTATCTAGAGAATGAACCATTTGTTGCAACAATTCTTGTTCCAGCAGTTCCAGCTACTGGTAACATTCCTGCTATTCCTGAAAGAAGGATTCCTAAAGCTCCACATCAATGGAGAAGCCAAGTCAATTTCGGGCCACCAAACCCTGCAACTGATGAAAAGGCCCCTATAAAAAAAGAAAAAAGAAAGTATTCTTAGCCACTTCCGGCTTCCCCACTTCCGCATCTGTCGTATTCGGGAGAGCTTGCTTCCCCGTAGTAGGCCGGCCGCCCTACCTAAACCAATCATCATATCGGTCCCTAGGAAAACAGATGTTGATTGACAAGCAACCATTTCCCAAGACCGCGCAAGCAGCGACTCTATCTCCTGGCAGTATCCGTATAAAACTACTTTGGACTGCACACATCACTTAGGGGGCATCTAGATAGTGATGAAGACAAGAAAGAGTTAGCTGTTGATTCAAAAGCTAAATCAATCATTTCCATGTCATTACCTGATGATGTATATCATTCAGTGTTGAAAATGAGGACTTTCAAAGCCATGTGGGACACTCTCTGTGTTTAATATGAAGGAACAGATGAAGTCCAGATTACTTGTCGAATCAACTTAGTGAGACAATATGAAAGTTTCATGTTTCTGAAAAATGAAACACTTTCACAAATCCACCAGAGGTTTAATTGTCTTTCAATAGATATGAAAACAAGTGATGAAGAGTACTCTAACTCTGAAATTCTGACTAGGTTCATGGAAGCTCTTCTTGAACAATGTGACACATTTACTACGTTTCTTAAATTATCAAAAAACACTGAAACCTTGTCTCTTAGTGCTTTATATGGAATATTACTCAATCATGAGCAATCCCAAACCTTAAAAAGAAATCTCATAAAGGACACCAAATCTGCCAAAAGTACTTCTTTGGTATTAGTGATTTCAGAGATGGAACCTTCTAAATTAGTGTCTTCTTCTATCATCTCTATAACTTAGTTAGACCAATCTAACCCAAAGGATATCCCTGACACCGATATCTCTGAATTTGACAATTCTCTGGCTCTTCTCACTATCAATTTTAGGAGATTTGCCAGAAAGAGTAATTTCAGAATGACCCCTGCAATCACTGACTCTGATAAGTCAAAGACTCTTTTTGCTGAAAAAACCTCAGGGATCTGCTACAACTGTCAGCGCAAAGGTCACTTTCTGAGCGAATGCAGATCCAAGACGGTCACTGCTTCATCTACCTCTCAGATCCCTGATAAAACTAAGAATGATAAATATTCTAAGTTAAAAGAGAAATATCAAGATATGAAGAAGAACCAGGAAAAAGGCAAAGGCCTTGTCACTGAAGAAGTCGACTAGGATTAAGAAGAAGATTGGGTTGAAACCACTGATGAATCTGAATCAGATGAAGAAGAAATAGCATTCATATGTCTTATGGCAAGAATAGAGGAAGCTGAAGAGGCATCTGACTCCTCTTCTTCAGAGTCTCCATCGACTCAGGTACCTATTATGTCTAACTCTTCTAAACCTATACTTGATAGCTTGTCAGCTCTCGATTCTATGACTGTTGACTTTTACAATGCTCTCAATGGAAAAATAAAAGTTGAACAAATAAACATAGAGCTTTCTGAATAGCTTAACAACAACCATCTGAAAATCAAAGAACTTACTAAAATCGAAGAAAATTTTAAGGACCAAATATTTGTAAATCAGACCATTAGCATTGAGAAAGAGCAAGCTATCTCTGAGCGCGAAAAGACCATCGTTGATCTTAAGGCTGAAAAAGGTACCATTGAAGGATGGTGTAAGGCTTCTGACAAAGTCAATAAGATCATTAATGCTCAAATCCCTATAAAGGTCAAGAGTGGTCAAGGATATTCCTCTAACCAAGAAGAAATAGACACTGACCGTTCCATGTTAAAATTTGGAATGTTTGTTTCTTCTATCCTTGATCCCTTTCTCAAAGTATCTCTGCTTCTGAGAAAATACCTTCTAACTCTTTACCAATTATTCAGGTAACGTGATCAAGGACAAGTTCCTTGACCATGTTCCTACGATTAAGAATTTCCAAAGACTAAAGAAGAATCCTTCAGTTCCTTTATCCTAAAACAACAATTCTCAGAATTAAGAGATCAATTCCCTGTATCTGGAAAGAAGGTCCCTGTATCTGTTCAGAGATCAATTCCCAGAATTAAGATTGACCTCACTCCATCTGTATCCGAGAAACTAGTAGTTCCTCCAAGATCAATGGAGAAAGGTGTTCTAGCCCTGGTCCTGAAATTGTTTTGACTTCTTCTCTACATGCTTCCAGCTTAAAACCTGTTTTCAAATACCGGAGGTGTTGTCACTGTGGTGAGACTACTCACATTGCTAGTAAATGTCCAAATGTTACTAAAGCTGGAAGATTAGCTCATGGTAAGAAAGTACCTCAAGCTGAGAAATCAGCTAAAGTGAAATCCACTAAGGTTGGAAAATCAACCAAGTCAAAGTTTATCTCTGAAGAAAATTCTTCAGCTAGTAGCAATTCCGCCATACCCGTTATTTCCACTAACACTGTAGGACCGATAGTTCTATGGGTACCTATGAAAAATTAATTCCCGTATCTTATGCAGAGTGCTAATGGTATCTAGTATCTAGATAGCGGATGCTAGACACATGACTGTAAGAAAATCCCCGTTCTCTATATATAAGGAGGAAATAGGTCCCTCGGTGACCTTTGGTGGAAATGGTAAAGGATACACCAAGGGTTATGGCGTTCTATCAAATGAAGCAACTTCGTTTAGTCGTGTTGCTTATGTTGAAGGACGAAAGCAGTTGAATTCTCTCTGTAATCATCAAGAACACCAAGAACACGCACTAGTACGTTTTTCTTTCTCCTCACTTTTTCAAGGTTTGATCTTATTTTTTTGCTTATGGTGTTTGAACAACAACTTAAATGTTGTTTACAACTTCTACTCATCTTTTATAACATTTCGTTATAAACATTTTTTTACTAGATTAAAACCCAAATCTTCTTGAAAACCTGTTTTAAGCTTTTTTTATTAGAACATAAGACATTTTGGTCTTTTTGATCCATAACCTTACCTTAATCTTTTCTGAAATCTGTTTATGGTACATTTTTATACCTAAAATAAACACTTTGGTATCTTTTAACTAAAACATTGTTCAAACGTTTTTCTAAAATCTGCCAAATAACAAGTTTTTTGACTTTGTTCATCAAAACACTTGTTTTTCTCATCTTGTTGGTATTCAATATACCAAACTCTCTGGTTTTTATACAATTACTGTATTAAGCCATGTGTTGGTCCCTAAAGGGTCTATAAGGGTTCTAAGATATAGAACATTTTGTAGAAGGGGGGGGGGTTGAATACAAACACAAGTCTTTTTTGGGTTTTAAATGAGTTTATATTAAATAAACAAATTTACAGTTACAAGCGGAACAAGAACAATTTTCGAACGTATTCTATTGTAACTTAAGATAACATTAAGTTGATGCACAAGGAAAGAAAGAAACAATAGTAGAAGTTTAAGAAAAGAAAGTAGCATGCATGAAGATGGAAAAAGGGTTTCCCATCTATTTATACTCGTTTGCATGTAATGCAAAGCAAAAAGGTATGTGCCACGTGTCAAACATGTGTAGAATGTTTGTCCTTTAGTTAATAGAATGACCATACTTTTAGCCACCTATGTACAGTACCAAATCAGATTTGATGGGGACATAAGAGACAATCCATACGTCCTTTTCTGACAAGGTGTGAAGGTTTTGACTTTTGTGCATCGAGGATAAGATCAATAATAATTTTGCTAAAAGCTTCACTTGATTATTGGATCAGAAACTTCACGTATGAAGTCACTAAGGTATCGCTGAGGCTATACAAGATTTCACACTTCTGACTTAGATGAGCTTTGCTATCACTGAACCGCTTCAGATCACTATTTGTTCATATCTATCTTCAGCTTCGTCTTCGAATGTTATTGAATGGACTTGTGGTGTGAATGTTGTTCTTCAGATCTTCAGAAATAAGGTTAATGTTCCTGATCTTCAGCGATCACTTAGTGGCTATCAGCGTATGCTATCGCTGAATGTGAACAGTTACTCATCCATGGAATTTTCACTAAGTATAAAGGAATCATATTCAAATCATTGAAAGGAGTTCGGATCAACAATCTCCCCCTATTTGATTATGATTAAGCAATGTAGGAAAATTTCATGAAAAGATTAGTAAGGCCTTATAAAATTTTAAGATAAAGATATCTAAGTACTAACCTGTGAGATCTTTTTCAGCTAGTCTACTATCTGAATTGAGTTTCATTTATAAGGGTATGAAATCACAATTTTACAAGTATAAAAGCTATAAAGTACATTCACTGATTTAATTAATGAGTGTAATGTCAGTCAGTATCGGTTGTTTTTAAAGAAAGTAGAACTCTTATGTTCATTGTCTCTATTACTGTTTTCAGGGATCTTTTTCAGTACACAGATGGAGTAGAGTACTTCATTGAATTTCATTAATAGATAATCTGAAGAATTACATGGAAAATGAAATTATAATAGTAGAGTAAAGTACACTACACTGAAAAATGTTACAAAGGAAAAGAAACTAAAGACTAGTTAGAGAGTTTCTCTTTTCTTCTTCGTAGCTCGTTCTCATAGATGTTCTTCTGAATTTGTATAGGGTTAATGTCAGACCAGCAGCTGTAGTACATGATCTTGAGAAGTTTTGATGGAGCCTTTCTGGCGTCTTTGTTTCTGAGAAACCTTAATAACCCATTATTATCAAGAAAGACCATACCTGCTTCAGGAAGCGTAATGGTTTCATGCTCTATGAATTGTCTGGCTTCAGGAAGAGAGGTGTTGAGCATTGAGACGTCAGGGATCTCAAGATGACCAAGGATGCTTTCGTAGTCGAATTTGGTCTCATGTTCGTTTTTTCTTTTGGTCTGTTCAGGGAGAGGAGGAACTTCGACGTGTTGTGACATCCTTTGCAATAGCTAATCAAGAAATCTTTCTACGACACCTTTGAATTTTGACTTTGATTTCTGAATGGCATCTCCGATCTCCAGTCATTCAGAGTATCTGTAGAACTTCAGAAACTCGGGTTCTTCTCGGTCACTCCTTGAAGGTCTGTACATCGTTACATATATCTTCAGACCCTTCTTTTTGGAAGTGTGTCCTTCGATAGTAGCACGAGTAATGGTTGCATCAGAAACGGTGCTTGAACCTTTTAGTACACCATTCCAATTCAGCGTTCCATGATTCCTGATTTTCTTTATTTAGAGCATCTAGATTTTTTTTTTGGGCTACGATCGAATTTACCTTCAGATTGTCCCATGTAAGTTCCTTTTGTGCTAGAGCCTCAGTGACCTTTAAGCTTTGTTCATTTTGCTGCTTGGTCGCTTTGTCTCTTAGCTTATCCTTTTTGATCATCTGTCGTGCGGTCGTTAGGTCTTTTTCAGTTTGCTTCATCTTTTCATCTCTTTGAAACTGAGCTTCAAGGGCCTCTGCTCTTTCTTCTTTGGAGAGAAAAGATAATTCATCAAAAACCATGATTGGTACCGGGGCTTCTGGCTCAGAGGTACGAAGAGGAATTTTTACTCTGGCCGCTTCTAGGTCTCTAATGAAGTTTATTCGTCTTTCTTCTTCTTCAGGCTCCCTTATTATTTACTTATTTACACGCCTTTGGACAAGGCCTTCTTCTTCTTCTTCTTCTTCTTCAGATTCAATTTTAGATATATACAAGAACTGATCTTCAGAAGAAGGTTCATTCAGGATTGGAGAACCCTTCGGGGAACAGGGATCACTGAGAGAAGAAAAGGAGAGAGGTTCGTCAGCAAAGAGAATTTGTGGAGGAGTTTGAAGTTCAGGAGGGAGTTTATAAGAGACTAGAGAAAGGCATACCTCAGTGATGTGCTCCCCCTCTGAATTTAAAGGAGTAGAATCGAGATCTACAACTTCTTTATTCTTATATGAGGGATCAAACTGATCCTTTTCAGTATTTTGCTTGTCCCCCGAAGGGCTTCTAAAAGCGAATCCCCCTGATGGTGTCATTCCTGGTCTATTAATAGTCTAGAAGTCATCATCATCATCATCATCATCATCATCATCATCATCATCATCATCATCATCGTCATCATCCTTAGGGGAATAATGAGCGATGTTTTTAGGTTCATCGTCGCTTCATCTTCTTCTTCATCATCATCATCATCATCATCATCATCATCACCTGCTTCAGGGATGGTTTTTGTTGATGAGGTTGCGGAGGTGACTGGTGAGGAAGATCCGTGCCAATAAGCTGATCAGCGAGCTCTTGGGCGAATTTCTCCCCTCTTTTTTATTAACAAGTAAAGTGTGCACCAGTAGGGTGTGCTCATTGGAGTCGAGGGTGGAGAGACTCATAGCCTGAGAAGTTTGAGTTTGAGCAATCAAACCCAACTAACATCTGTCCGCATTGGAGAATGAAGGGGCTCTTGCTGAGAGATCTTGAACAAGGTGCAGAATCTTAGCTTGCGTCTTCTGCATTTCATCAAGTACCATGTCTTGACGATCACATCTTTCAGCGAGAGCTTTTATTGCCTGCTCATTGGCAGCATTGTCATCTCTCACTATTTGAAGACCAGTGGAGATATTGCTGATAGTAGCTTTCATGCCAGGGACCCCAACCACCTGCTTGAAGATCTTCTCTGAGGCTAGCCATAGTGTGTCTGTCCTATGCCTTGTGAGAGCACATTCATGCACCAGGTGATCAATCGCTGGGAATGAAGGAGGAGTCAGAGAGATCTTGGGTATATCCACAGGGATAGAAGGAAATATGAGAAGAACTTTCTCCTTTTTACATCTTTGAGATCAACAGCTTTGTGTACCTTAGATGAAGTGGGTGTGTTGATCTGAGTAGTGGTGGAGGTGACGGCAGTTGCTGAAGTAAATAAAGGTGCAGTGACACCTGTAGATAACAAAGAAAGACGAGCCAAAAAGAGCTTAGGGTTAGCAGAAAGAAGTGGGTAGGTAAAGTGTTTACACATGGGTGCCTTGAGAGTATCTAAAGGATTACTATAAGGGATGTTACATGTCCTGAGGATCACTGACCTATTTTTGAAAATATTTAAGAGAAACATTTTCAGGTCCTGTGCACGTTGCTTTTCAGAGATCAGATTGTCGAAACAAAACTGATGTCTAAATATTACGTTGCTCAATCTCATCAGAGATGGGGACAACCATACCTGAATCATGGACTGGTGTGAGGACCAAAGAAGAGGAGATAAAAGAATATAAGAAGGCAGTGCAAGTGATACCTGATACAGCCTCAACATGGTTGACTATTACAGTTTCAGGGACTGAGGTCACTGAAACGGGAGGTAGAGCTGATGAAGCGGTAACAGAACCAGAAGCTGTTGTCATGGCTGTAAGGATGGCTGAAGTTGTAGATGAGGTAGGGAAAATGCCAAAATCAGATAGAGTGCTGGACTGACTAGCACTCTATTTGAATTTCTTGGAGGCCGTCTTATAGGCGATGGACTTCTTATGGCTATCAGTTGGTTGCTTGCGCTTGCCGGGGGAGGAGGTGCCTTGGTTAGTCACTGATGGGTCTTTCGGTGACTTGGGCACAATATCTACATGAGAGGTAGGGATTGAAGTTTCAGCAGCAGCACCCTGAATGATCTGCATCATGGAGGGAGTATTGGAGCATCTCCTTCTTTCTCATCTATTTCGAGGGCCTTTTTCCTAATCTGAGAGAAAGATTGATTTCCCTCAGAGGGTATCCCTCATAGATAGTTGCTAAGAGAATAGCAAAAAATCTGGGAAAAGCGATAGCTTTGTCCTTTTTCTAGGCCTTAACCTTGTTGAATAGTTCGCTGAAAATATAATTAGTGAAATTAATCGTCCAGCCAGTGCAGAGAGCGACCGCCATCTCCTGGGAAGGCTTGCTTGCTTGATCCTGCGAGCCGAACGTGGAACTTAAGCACTGAATAACGTGCGTCCATATGTATTCCATCTCGCTGGCATTCGCTTCTTTTCCACCTTTGTGATGGACTTGGTGGTCTGCTGTGTTTCCTTATCAACTGGCCACACGTACCTAGTGGCGTCGAGAAATGCCTGAATTTCTTCAGTGGTTGGCGGATCAGCGCATCGCCCTCCTTTCCTTAGTTGGAAGTCTGAGAGCAGTCCTTATCACTCCAGAAGTGATAGCTATAGTTCCAAGAGTAGTGGTGAACTGAATTGCAGGGAGCTTTTTGCCCTTACCAGTGGTGACGGTAGTGCAGTGGACGGTATGCCAGAATTGCTGAATGTGTGCAGTGATTCCAACAGGTACTTGAACGAAGGCATTCTTCAGCGGGCATTGCTTGATAAAGCAAGCACCATCCTTCAAGTAAGCACGTTCAGCGGGGATGCCAGTCAGAGAAACATAGTTACTTGGTTTGACCAGAGCTTGTTCAGTGGGAAAGCTTGCTTTCGGTGCAGCGATGAAGTTTGTGACGGAATGACTTCTATTTTAGAGAGAAGGACGTTGCTTGGAGTTGCCATTTCTGTTTCAAAAATAGGCACACCAAATAGAAAACTCATGGCTTAATACAAAAATGTATAAACCAGAGTGATTTTGGTACAAAGGATACCAATTAAAGAATGTAAAGAAAACAAGTGTTCTGATGAACAAAGGCAAAATACTTGTTATTTGGCTGATTTTAAAAAAAATGTTTCAATTTTTTTTGTAACCAAGCAGACCAAATCTTCGTGATTTTAGTAAAATAAATATACCAAAAACAAGTATTAGGGAGTTTAGAAGAGAATTTTGGATTAAACAGGCCAAAAGGTCTTATGTTTTAAGAAGAAAAGTGCTTAGAACAGGTTTTTGAGTTTTTGGTTTTAATCCAGAATTAAAGATGAAATCTTTATAACAAGACGTTATAGAAGATTTTAGGATGAAGTAAGCAACATTCTAGTTGTTTTTAGAAAAGAAAAGGGTTAGATCAAACCTTGAAAGTGAAGGACTGGAGAAAAACGCACAAGCGCGTGTTCTTGGAAACTTTGAAGACTTGAAAACTTTTCTTGCTTTTTGAGAGTTTGAGCGTGTAAAGAGTAAAATGAAACAGATTTCACTTTATATAGTAGGAGAAATGAGACGGAAGGAGATGAAGACAAAATGACGGTTTTAGCTTTTTGAGAAAAGGTAATAATGACCTACTACACACCCCTAGAGTTTGAATGGATAGGAGACGTTGAGGCTGTCATGTGTCAGAAAAAGTTCTGACATGTCCTTTCTAGAAAAGAAACAATTATCATTACAATAATGTTAATCATTATCTTTAAACTCCTTCAATTATTAAGAACAAACGTACTCTTAGTGATGGGTTTTCTTTTTAGGATTCATTCCCTGAATAGGAAGACATTCAGAGAGTGTAAAAGATTCGAAGTCATACCTGAGTGATATCTTTTTAGAGTTCAGCGAATGACTAGAGAGTTTGAAATTCATTTTTATAATCACTGAAAATGTTAATTACTGAAGAAGTGATTCTTCCAAGTTTAACATTCCTAGTTCGCTGATTAACATATTAAATCTTGATTCTTCAAGAGGTTTTGTAAAAAGATCAACCAGCTGGAATTCAGTGGGAATAAAATGAAGTTCAACTTCACCATTCATAACGTGATCTCTGATAAAATGATATCCGATTTCGATATGTTTGGTCTTAGAGTGAAGTACAGGGTTGTTTGCAATTGCAATAGCACTACTGCTGTCACAATATATAGGAATTTTTGATAGATGAACATCATAATCAGCAAGCTGATTTCTCATCCAAAGTATTTAAGCACAAAAACTCCCTATTGCAACATATTCAGCTTCAGTAGTTGATGTGGACACTGAATTTTGCTTTTTATTAGTCCAATTGATCAACTTTCCACCAATAAGCTAACACCCATCAGTGGTTCTCTTCCTATCAATTTTGCATCCTGTAAAATCACTATCTGAATAACCGATTAGATCGAACCCTGAGTCTCTGGGATACCAGAGACCAAGATTAGGAGTCCCTTTCAGATACCTGAAGATTCGCTTTACAACGATAAGACGGGATTCTTTGGGTTCGGATTGATATCTAGCTCATAAACAGGTGGCATACATGATATCAGGCCTACTAGCAGTTAGATAAAGTAAGGGTCCTATCATTCCTCTATATGCAGTGACATTAACAGGTTTACCAGCAGGGTCCTTATTTAAAGTCAGAGGAAGGGCCATAGGAGTTTTCATTGAAGAACTTTGAGTTAAATCAAATTTCTTTAGCATATCTTTAACATATTTACTTTGACAAATGAAAATGCCTTTTTCAGATTGGTTTACTTGAGACCAAGGAAATATGTTAGTTCACCCATCGTACTCATTTTATATTCCCTTTTAATGCGCCTGACAAAAAGCGTGCAAAGTTCAGGATTCGTGGAACCAAAGATAATGTCATCTACATATATCTGAGCAAGAACGATATGTCCCTTACGTTTTCTAAGAAAAAGGGTTTGATCAATCTTGCCACGAACTAACTTTTCAGCGAGAAGATATTTAGAGAGAGTGTCATACCATACATGGGGAGCTTGATTCAACCCATAGAGTGCCTTATCTAGTTTATAGACATAACCTGGATGTCTTGCATCAGCGAAGCCAGGAGGTTGTTCAAAATATACTTCTTCCTTAAACTTGTCGTTCAGGAAGGCACTTTGGACGACCATCTGATAGACTTTGAAATTTTTGTGGGCAGCGAAGGCTAGGAACAATCTGATTGCTTCCAATCTTGCTACAGGGGAAAAAGTTTCATCATAGTCTATCCCTTCTTCTTGTCTGTATCCCTGAGCAACAAGTCGAGCCTTGTTGCGGGTTACAGTGTCATTTTCGTCTAACTTATTACGAAACACCCATTTGATGCCTATAACGGTTTTGTCAGAGGGTCTGGGAACAAGCTTCCAAACTTTGTTTCTCTGAAACTCAGAGATTTCTTCTTGCATGGCAAAGATCCAATCTGGATCTAGGATAGCTTCATTGATCTTCTTAGGTTCAATAATAGAAAATAAAGTTTACATAGAGACATATGTTTGCCGTACTTCTTGTTTGAACACCTGCACAGGGATCACCAACTACTTGATCGATGGGATGATTTTGGGTCCATCTTTGGGCTGGTAGCTGAGGATTTGGATTAACTGAAGATTCAGCGCCCTGTTCTGAGATAGAGGATACTTTAAGGATATTTTGTCGAGATAAGGACTTGCAAAAGTAGAGTAGTCGCAGAAGTAAGGTCTCAGACTCGCAGAAGACAAGTGAAAAGTCTCTTGAGGTTTCGCCGTGGGAATTTCGCGAGATTCAGGAGTTGATGAAGATAGTTCAACATGTCGTTCTTCATTTTCTCTAATTTTCTCTGGAGGAGGTCCTGAGGGAATTTCATTTCCCGGAGAGGAGGAAGATGCTTGGTTATTTACTGAAGAATTACCAATAGAGGGACTGGATGGAGGAATCTGATTTAATGGAGTAACATTTGTTAGATCCCAAATATCAAGAAGCAGAAAGAAAATAGAATATAGAACACGAATTATAGCAAGGAAGTCAGATGTTGTATTGATCTTAACAGAGTTACACAGATATGTCTTTACAGTACAAAATATCTATGAACGTTAGTTCTAACCAACTAACTAACCTTCTGTTTATATACAATATGGAAATGCTAAAGTAACAGTACATTTAGTGACAGACATACAGAAGTAAGTTCAGAACTACTTCTGAACTTCTTCAAAACACAATTCAGAAGTTCTTCAGAACTTCTTTAGATCAGCATGAGAATCTTCAGAACTTCTGAAGTAGCCACTTCAGAAGTTATGCCTTAGGCTTATCTTCACTTTAGCATCCTGTCTTTGTACTTCTGAACTTCTGTGCTTTCTTTATCTATTCTGACCTTCTTCATAACTACTCTTCAGAACTAGGGCTTCTTTTGAAGCTACCTTATGAACTCTATCAATCTACCCCTTAGCTTCAAAAATTCAAATTATAACCCAGTAGATCAGCATTTCTCTGACTTCACCCAGAATCAACTTTCTGTATTCACGTAGCAATTCTATCCTCTTGTGCATGTTCTTGGCTATCTTAAAATACTCATTCCATTCATTGTCATTCATATTTATTGGTCTGCGTTTTTGTCTTTTTATAAGTCTTTCACTTATTGCAAGTAAAGTACCATTGCTGCACTTGTGATATTCTTCATATCTGACAAACAACTTTTCTTTATTGTACTTGCACGCAAACCGAGGAGGATGAACTATCAAAGTACCCTTGTTGATTGAATTGATTCCTTGAAGCTCAAAGTTTGCCTGCTTAGATTCACTTTTTCTCTGCCAAGTACAAAGGCCACTTGAAAGTCAGTCTTAGCTGCCCAGATGAATTCTCTATAAATCCCACCTTCGATGACTAGAAACACTTTTCTGAATCTGGTAATATAATCATGGAATGGATTAATACTTCTTTAAATCTTGACCAAGTCTCTTAAATGGACATTCTGAAAGTCAGCTTCAGAAAAAGTGCATACTTCACCATTTTTCCTTTCTACAATGAAGTAGGAGTATTTATAGTTCAGCTTTGTCTTTTGATCAGCATTGATTACCTTTACAATAGGACTTTCTTTTCTTGACTCTATGTGTGGCAGCTTTAACTTCTGAACAATTCTACTGTACCATTGCTTCCAACCAAAAGATTTTTCTAACCAACAATCAATATAAGCAAATGGTTGCACATTTTCCATGAAAATCTCAGGATGAAGATATTGAAGAAATAGAGTAAGTGCATGTTCAGCAATTCTGTTAATTTGCAATTGTTCAGCTTCAGAAACTTGAATAACTGGCACTTGTTCTTCAATAACTTCTGTACTCTTTCCTTTATCCTTTTCTGAACTCAAACTAACACGTTCAGAAATCTGAGGTTGACTCTCTTTTAACACTTCAAATTCAACTGTTTGATCTTTAGCATGTACAAGAAAATCATACACATTTCTTAGCAAGTAATCTGAATCTCTTCTTGTATTTTTCTGTTGGTAACTAGCAGACATGCTTCTTCTTACCAATTCTCTGAAGATTATCCTTTCATTTATCAAGTATTTGATCTCATCTTCTATTTTTGTTGACATACCAATCAAAATAATATAGTCACACAACCACTTCAAAGTTGATGAAGAATATTTTGAAATATCAGAAACAAGAATAGTTCTCTTGTTTAAGCCTGCAGCTTCATAGTGAAAACCAAGTTCTGGACTGATGAAGACATTTGACATTCCTTCAAAGTATGCAAATGTTGGTTCCAACAGATTTACCTTCACTAATTTATCCTCCAAAGCAAGTTGAAAATCATGCTTAATAAAGTTCCTCAGGTACACACCAATTATTCTCCTTAATTCTTGTACCAACTCTGTGTCTTCTCTTTTTACAAGGAAATTCAGAAGTGAGAGCTTGTCTTGCAATCTCATATTATAGAAATCAAACTGAGTAAATTCCAACAGAGTCCCATTTCTTCTTTCAACACCAAATCTAATAATCTCTAAATCTTCTTCAATTGATCTCTTAACACTTCTAAAGTGTCTGATAGGACTGGGATTGAATATATCTTGAAAGCCATCTCTCTGTTGAAAAGATTTGACTTCTGAACCAAATTCTTCATTCCATTTGTCACTTATATAGCTTTCCAGAGTTGCAAACTTCAGACTTTGCTTATACAGATAACAATATGTGTCTTCAGGAAAGACAATAATAGTATGCACAAGTTCATCAAAGATTGCTTCTTTAGTGAAAGCTTTATCAACTAAAGGTTCTTCAAGGAGAGGTAGTCTGAATTTTGGAATTAGAATACTTTCTCTGTATTTAACTTCAAACCAACCTTCATAGTCCATTATCACTTTTTCAGGAAAACCAACTACTTATATCACCTTCCACATATGCATACTGAATTTGTTGATTAACAAGTTCTCTGAAGATAGATAATCTTTCATCCAAGAATCTACACTCCAGATTCCTTGGTGAATTCAGAAAGACAAACTACATAATCATCTGATAAAATAGATACCATGTTGCATTCAGAAGCTCTTCATCTTCTCTTCTATCAACAATAAGTGGTCTACAGACATTATATCTCTGACTTCATTCACTTCCTCTTCTTCATCAAGCATGTTAGGTCCGATTCAACAAGATCAATAGAGGAATCATACGGAAATCATTGAGTCAAATGTTTTATTGATGAAAGCATTAAAGAATTACAATCGCAAATGTAAATTAGACGACTCTCATTAAGGAATCCTCTACCCTAGACTCCTTTATATAGTAGGTGTCTTTTACATGGTAAGTCCAAGCCCATAAGGTATTTAACACAATATGGAAAGTTATAATAAAACAATTCCTTCTTTATAAAACTGTCCTAACTTTGGACTTTTGGTCCTAGCAAAACATAATAACAACTGATAAATCACCAGGTTCCCCAATTACATCTTCAAAAGCCAAATACTTATTGAGCATTTCTTTATTAGAATCAGGTATTGGATTTGTTTCATCTGTTCCAGCATTGTCTTCAAAATTAAATGATACCTTCTCTGTTTCATATCCTTCCTCACCTTCTTCAGATACAACTTGTTCTGTATTAACACCTGCAGAAATGAGTTGCACATTAATAGTTGGATCAGCTTCAGAACATACACCTTCAGGTTCAGAAGTTAGAATTTCTTCAATTGCTTCTGACACTTTTTCATTATTGCTTTATTTCTGAACTGCTTCAGAAGTAGGTTCAGAAGTATGTGATTTTAATAACAGAGTATCTTCTTTAGTAGACTCAGATACTTTTCATCTTTTCTCCCCCTCATGATCATCAGGTTTCTGATCATCATGACTTCTCTTTAAAGTAGCTGATTGAGGTATGCACTCCAAAGTTGAAACTCTTTGATCCAAAAGTGATTGAGTATTCTGAACAAAAGTTAATTTAATCAGAACTTGTTGTATATCATCTTTAGTGGCCAAGGAAGAAAAATCTGGTTGTGTAGAGGAAGATGGTACAAAAATTTGAAGACTTGCCACAGAAGAGACAACTTCAGAAAAAGACTTGAGTATAGCACCTTAGAAAGTTTTGAGATCATTTGATGAAATAGACATAGACTTCAACTCATTCAGTCTAACCTCTAACTTCTTTGTTGATTGTTCTGTCAGTGCCTTTATGTCCTTCTGAATCTTTTCAAATTCAGAAGTACAAAAAGTTTTGAACTCAGAAAGTTCAGAAGAATGGGAAATAGAAGCAAGACCAACAAACGGTCCTGTTTGCAGTCCTATAGAAGTAGGCTGACCTGTTGATGTCACCACATCATGAATCATTACTAATTCAGTTAATGGGGCTTTTAGTGATGTTCACCTTATCAGGACTTCCTTCAAATCCTTGATATCCTAGATTAGGTATATCTATTGAAGTTGTTGCAAAGTGACACACACTTTGCTGATGTATATCTGAAAGATATGTGCTAGTGTGAAGAAATCCCATGTCTTGTGGGTCATTTGGCTCAACATTGAGT
Organism: Silybum marianum; assembly: GCA_036898165.1. Classification (NCBI taxonomy): domain Eukaryota; kingdom Viridiplantae; phylum Streptophyta; class Magnoliopsida; order Asterales; family Asteraceae; genus Silybum; species Silybum marianum. The sequence continues at coordinate 25,699,959 of CM072533.1, read as the reverse complement.
GGACACTCAGACTCTGTGTGCTCAAATGTATGAGGGGGGGGGCATGTATCCTTCTGTTTCAATAATGGGCTCCTCCAAGTGGGGACCCATTGGTAGATGTGATGCTTGCCCCATGTTTGTTATTGAAACACTCTTCTGTTGAGAGATGGGTGAGTGGCTGGGGGGAGGGGGGGGGGTTAACAAGGGTTGCCATGGGCTCACTGGCTAGTTCAATATTACCCACCAAAGATTGTGAAGTAATAGATTGTGTGGCTGCCCGACTTGTATCAACTAGTGCACAGATTTCTTTTTCTTTTATCTGTGATCTCCCCTCATCAATTCTTTGTCTCACATTTCTACCCTGTCTCTCATATACATTTTTCCTCTTAGCACTTTGAGGTTGTTCCCCACCATGAACTTCCTTCCCTCACTTTGCTCAACGCTTTGGTTTGAAACAGGGGAAGAGACTATGGGTTTAGGTAGTCCCGTTGATTCACAATACTCATTCAAATACCTATTGTCAGAACTTACATAAGCAAGAAGCTCTGCTGGTAGTGGTAATGCATTAGAAAATCGAAGTTTAGCACTTGGTGGTCTTAAACAATCCATAGAGAAAAGTGGAACAAATACCTCATGATCCAATGTGGGAATAGCTTCAACAGATTTCGTAGCTCCTTTGATGAAAATCTGAAAGAACCTTTGAAAAGGAATATAAGTGTAAGTAGACTTCTTCATGACAGCTGAGTTCAATTCTTCAAACATGAGAGAAGCATAATCATAGTGCTTGTTGTGAGCAACACCATGAAAAATTATCTTGCCATTTGTAGAAGCTTGATCCAAACTTGAGCTTTTACTAGAGAAACAAGTGTTGAGGATAGTGAAAAGACAATACCAGATAGGAGGTAAGCACTTCCTTCTAAATGAACTCAGAGCAGTTAGAGTTTCTGAGTAGCCTAACTTCATGAAATCTGAAATGAGTTCAGAATTTGATGGAACTGCATCAGAAGTACTTTTGCCTGCAACTGCATTTGTGTTAGGCAGATAAAAAATGTTCTTATTATCATCAACTGTAACACATAAGCTGTAACCATGAAGAAATGTAATTTGTTTCTTCATCAACTTCAGCAAGATACCACCATTGTTGTAAATAAGAAGCAGGAACTGAAAATTTTCTAGACAACAGAGCTCGAATGGGATGCTTCTTCAGAATTTCAATCAAAATCATTTGATCATTAATGAAATCTGTTAATATGAAATTAAGAGCACAATTATTCTTCTTGAATTCCAAATACTTGTTGTCTGGAATATAAATCTTTGTAAGATCAGGACCATAACTTCTCTCTGGATTGGAATCAGTAATCGATTGAGAATCCCCCACACCACCAATAGATTCAGAAGCCACTTCGATTGGTGCAGTTTGAGTATCCCCAATATTTGTACTGCGAGGGTTAAGGTTAGGGTTTGAATGACCAACTTCATTAATTCCTTTAGTAGCTGTGTCTTCTAGCGTTTGATCAGCATTTAGATTAACTTCCATTGATCCAATCATGATATTCTTAGGTACGATTCTGAAAAAACCTTTATTTGATGATGAATCACTGTTGCTAAAACACGATTTTGCAGTTTGAATGGGCATATCAAGATTTGCAGTCGACAATGTAGACACAAAGTAGGAATCCGAGTTTGAATGAAGTTCAAGGTAAGCAAAAATTAAGTTTCGGAGGGAAAAATTGCTAAAAAATGAAGAATATGACGAAGCCATGGATTATATGAGTTGGATGTTCGTGGAAGGACACGTGGCCGAAAACGTAATGACGATTAGACAAAGTAATCATCATTTATCTGGATTAATGAACCATTTTGCGACGTGATTAGAGCTGCTCCAATGAAATTAAAACACATGGCACACGCGTTTATGAGATCAGATTTTACAACGGGAAGTTCAGAACTTCTGAGAACAAGTTCAAAAGTTATATGAAATGATTCAGAAAGAGTTCAGAACTTTTGAATGACATTCAGAACTTGAGTGTGATGACTTAATCTGTATGAAAATCATTTAAAACTACGTACTTCTGAATATATAAGAAAGTTTGATGTGTCAGAAGTAAGTTTGAACAATAGAAAAATCAGATTTTATCTTCAAAAGTTTGTCCATACTTCTAAGAGTTGTAATTCTGAGAATCAGTATCCTCCTTTTTAGAATTTTAAGGAAGAATCAAGTATTAATGTTTGAAAATCACTCCCCCTTGAATTATGAGTGATTATATTTCCCCCCCTTGAAAATAGTTAGATAAAGAGAAAAGAGAGAAAGAAAAAAATAAGTATTATGATACAACAACTTCTGAAAGAAAGAATTAGTACTTCTGAGTAATGAAAGATAGACTTCTGAAAATTTAACTTCAGAACTTCTGAAGTTAAGATTTTCAGAATTTTGAATGAATAATGCTCAGAACTTAATTCTTATTTCTTTGTTGATGTAAAATACTTAAGTAGACAGATTCATCATGCCTAATTTGCTTACCAAAAAGTTAAATTATTTTTCATCAAGTGCTTTGGTAAACAAATCTGCTAACTGATAATCAGTCTGAACAAAAAGCATTTCAATATTACCTTTCTCAACATGATCCTTGATGAAATGATATCTCACATCAATATGTTTGGTCTTTGAATGTTGAACATGATTAGTTGTGATAGCTATGGCACTTTTTGAATCACAATATAGAGGAATCTTTCTGAATGTGTACCCATAGTATTTGAGTTGTATTTGCATCCAGATAACTTGTGAACAACATATTGCAGTAGCTACATATTCAGCTTCTGCGGTAGAGGTTGAAACACAATTTTGCTTCTTTGAAGACCAACTCACAAGCCTATCACCTGGAAATTGACATGATCCCGATGTACTTTTCCTGTCCAATTTACAACCACCATGATCTGCATCTGTGAAAGCAGTTAGTTCAAATTCAGAATCCTTTGGATACCAAAGTCCTAACGAAGGAGAGCCTTTGAGATATCTAAAGAATCTTTTAGCAGCAAGAAGATGAGATTCCTTAGGATTAGCTTGATATCTAGCACATATACATGTAGCAAATATTATATCAGGTCTACTAGCTGTTAAGTAAAGCAAAGATCCAATAATGCCTCTGTATTTCTTTTGATCAACATGTTTACCAGATAAATCTGGTTCAAGTTTAGTTGCAATTGCCATTGGAATTTGAATACTAGAACAGTCAGACATGTCAAACTTCTTAAGTACGTCATAAACATACTTAGATTGATTTATGAATATGCCAGTGGGAAGTTGCTTTACTTGAAGACCAAGAAAGAAAGTTAACTCTCCCATCATACTCATTTCAAATTCAGTTTGCATGATTTTCTCAAAATTTTTACAAAATTTTGGATTACTTCTACTAATATAATATCATCCACATATATTTGCATTAATATCATGTCTTCACCTTCCTATTTCAGAAATAAAATTGTATCTACTGTACCTCTTTTGAATTTAGAATTCACAAGAAAAGTTGTGAGAGTGTCATACCATGCTCTTGGTGCTTGTTTAAGTCCATATAACGCTTTGTCTAGATATAAACATGCTTTGAAAATTCTTTGCTTACAAAACCTTCCGGTTGCTCAACATATACTTCTTCATGAAGAATTCCATTCAGAAATGGACACTTGACATCCATTTGAAAAACTTTCATGTTTTTGTGAGCTGCATAGGCTAGAAAGATTCTAATGGCTTCTAGTCTAGCTATAGGAGCAAAGGTTTCTTCATAATCAATGCCTTCTTGTTGACAATATCCCTTTGCCACAAGCCTTGCTTTATTTCTCACAACAATTCCATGTTCATCTTTCTTATTTTTAAAAACCCATTTTGTACCAATGATTGACTTCCCCTTAGGTTTTGGAATTAGTCTCCAGACTTTGTTTCTCTCAAATTGATTTAGCTCATCTTGCATAGCTAATATCCAATCTGGATCCTGAAGAGCTTCACTTGGCTTTTTGGGTTCAATACTGCTTAAAAAATTCACATACAGGCATTCATTAGCTGTGGTTGATCTGGTTTGTACACCTTTTGAGGCATCACATATGATCTGATGAATTGGATGACTGGATGCCCATTTGTTCACATTTAGTAAAGGTTGAACAGATGAAACATTATTAAGAGAATTATAATCATCAATGATTGCATGTGATTAAGAAATTTGATTTATCACGGAGTGCAGATTTGAAGACTCCCCCTTAAATTGAAGATTCTATACTGGTTCAGAAGAAACAGTCACTGGTTCAGAAACTGGTATGATTGATTCAGAAGTGACTGGTAATGTGTCAGAATTGACTGGTACAGATTCAGAAGTATGAATTTCTGAATTTGAGGTTGAGACAGGCGGTGCAGAAAGATTTGATATTGATGTTTCTATGGAAACTTGTTCTGGTAGTCTTCTGAGAAGAGATGGATTCTGATAGTCTGCAGAAACATTAACAGAAATATCAGATAAATCTTGACATAATGAATCTAAATTTACCTTTAGTAAAGCTTTAGATTCAGAAGTATGATCTGTATTTCTCTTCTCTGAATCTAATGTTTCAGATACTGGAGTTAGCTTGTGTTCTGAACTGTTTGATTCAGAAGTCATTGTTGGCTCATGAAATCTTATATTTGAAGTTTCAATGATCCTTTGAGTGCCTTTCATAAGAACTCTATATTCCTTGGATCTTTGTGAATAACCAACAAAATTCCAGCTACACCTTTAGGTGCAAATTTATCCAAATGCCGTGTATTATTCAGAAGAAAACACCTGCAACAAAAGATTTTAAAATAATCAATAGAAGGTTTTCTCTTTTTAATAATTTCATAAGGAGTTTGAAGAAGTTTTCTGTTGAGAATGGTTCTGTTCTGAGTAAAACAGGCAGTTGCTATGGCTTCTGCCCAAAGAGATAAAGGTAATTCTGAATAGGCAAGCATGGTTCTTGCAGCCTCTACTAAAGTTCTGTTCTTTCTTTCAACTACTCCATTCTGTTGAGGAGTTCTTGCAGTGGAAAAGTTATGACATATGCCAACAGAATCCAAAAAGTTCTGAAGTGTAGAATTTGTAAATTCTGTGCCATTATCACTTCTGATCTTTTAGATAGGAAGTTGAAGAAGAACCTGTATTTTCTTAATAAAAGGAATAAGTCTATCAGAAGTATCAGATTTAAGTCTTAGAAATTCAACCCAAGTATATCTGGAATATTCATCAACTATGACAAGGATATACTTCTTTCCACCCATGCTTTGAGTCTTCATTGGACCACATAGATCCATATGTAACATTTCTAGTGGTGCTTTACATGAAGAAATCATTTTTAGTGGATGAGAGCTTCTTTTGATCTTTTCTAGCTCACATGCAGATCATAATGAATTTCTCTCATACTTGATCTTTGGCAACCCTCTTACAGACTTCAATATTAGGTGAATTTGCAATCATTTAATTCAAGATGTCGAAAGAAATCGTCTCCATCGGATCTGAAACTAAACCATCAACTCTAATCTTGGGTGAATATCATCAATGGCGCATTCAAATGATTCAATTCTTGGATAACATAGATGATGCATTGATGCAACCGATCATCAATGGTCCCCTTGAAGTATATGTTGAAATCCCAGCTATTCTAAGAACTGAAATAACCCCTGAAATTCCTGCTTCAAGAATCAAGAAAACTCCAGGAATGTATAGTAATGTTGAGAAAGATCAAGCAAATGTTGGCAGAAGGGCACTGACTCTACTCACCATGGCAATACCAAATGAGATATTCAACAGAGTTGATAGTCTAACCTCTGCTAAGGCTATGTGGGATGAGGTAGAGGCTCAGATGCAGGGAAGTACTAAAGCTCAAGCCCAGAGACTTAACATCTGTGTTGAAACATATGAAAATTTTAGATATAAAGAAAGTGAATCTATCACAAAGACATATCATAGATTCAACAACATTCTGATTGATTTAAGAAGAAATGGTGTTCAAAAATCCAATTCAGAAATTAATAACAAGTTTCTGAACAATCTGGGAAATGAATGGTCTAGCTTTTCTGACAACATGGTTACAAGAAATCTGTCTAGAAAAACTATCCATGATGTTTATGGGATTTTGTTTCAACAAGAAGACAAAATCAAGTTCAGACAGAATGAACAGAAAAAGACAAATGAAACTATAGCCTTATTGAGCAAAAAATTAAATAGCTCAATGACCATATCATCAAAGAACAAAGTTTGTGAACTCTCAGAATTTGATCTTTGTGATAGGGATTAATCAGATGAAGAATTGAGAATAATTTATGATAATATTGCCTTTATGACAAGACAATTCAATCAAAGATGTAATCAGAAATACAAAAATAAATCCAAGTCTGAAGAAGGAACAAAGAAAATCTTAACTCAAGATGTTGTTCAACAAGAGACAACAGAACCAACTAGATGCTTTAACTGTGGAAAACCTGGTCATTTTGCAAGACAGTGCAAAATGCCTAAGGTTAAAAATGCTGATTACTGTGAGAAGAAGCATCTACTGGCAAAGAAGAAGGAAATAAATCTAGCATTCATCCCTGATGATGAACTGTTAATATTCAGTGATGTAGGGATAAGAATAGGACCATCATCATCATTATTCTCAGTGACACGAGGTGTACTGAAATAAGATTCAGGTTCCCCATAATGTGATTTCATCTAGTTATTCAGTTCTTCATCAAAGTCGACGTTGAAGGTTTCTTCTACATGTTGTCTTCGTTTGTTAAAGACTCTGAATGCTTTGGATACAGAGGAGTACCCAAGAAATATACCATCATCAGCTTTCGAATCAAATTTTCCTAAATGATCTATGTCATTCAGGATGTAACAATTTCATCCAAAGATATGAAAATGTTTTATTGAGGGGGTCTTCTCATGAAATAATTCATAAGCAATTTTCTTGAATCTTTTTACAATTAGAGATCGATTCTGAGTGTAACAAGCAGTATTAACTGCTTCGGCCCAGATTTGAGTTGGTAAATGCTATTCGCTGAGCACTGAGCGAGCGGCTTTGATAATAGTTCGGTTTCTTCTCTCAGCAACACCATTTTGCTGAGGGGTCCTTACTGAAGAGAAATTGTGAGTAGTGCCTTTTTCTTCAAAGAAATTGATCAGGGTACTATTTTTGAATTAAGTACCATGATCACTTCTTATAGAACGAACTAAAACATTGTTCAGCAACTCAATCTTCTTGATGAAAGAAATTATTTCATTAGGGGTATCACTCTCAGATCGTAGAAAGAACACCCATGTATATCTGGAATATTCATCTTCAATTACAAGAGTATATTTCTTCCTTTATATGGATTGGACATTGACATGTCCAAAAAGATCCACAGGAGTAAGTGAAGAGGAGTGGTTATTAAGGATACTTGCTTAGATTTGAAAGTGGCCCTTGTCAGCTTAACTTTTTCACACACTGAACAAAGAAATTCCTTTGCAAAGCCATGTTTAGGTAGACCTCTGACAAATCCCTTTCTTGATAAATCATTTATCATTTTGAAAATAAGGTGAGAGAGTCTCTTATGCCAAAGCCAGTTGACATCAGAGGAGGCTCTTGATAGAAAGCACACATTGTCAGAGTGAGTGTTGTCCATATTAATGACATACACGTTCTCTGATCTTTTTCCTTTTAAAGCAAGCATGTCATTTTTATCAGTGACCGCACACCTAGTCTTTGTGAACAAAACTTTAAAGTATTTATCACATAGTTGACTAACGCTCAATAAATTGTGCTTTAGTCCTTCAACATATGCAACTCGAGAGAAGGAAGTTGCTCCATTGGATAGAATGCCATAACCTCTGGTGTCTCCTTTGCCATTTCCACCGAAGGTCACTAATGGTCCATTTTCGTCCTTATATTCAGTGAGCAGAGATTTTCTGCCTGTCATGTGCCTTGAGCATCCGCTATCTAGATACCAGATACCTTTAGCACTCTGCAAAAATAAGAGGATCGATTTTTCATAGGTACCCATACCATCATGGGTCCTACATTGTTAGTAGAAATAACTGGAGAACTCGAGAAGGTACTAGCTGAAACTTTATCGTTTGTGGTTTGTCATGACTTAGTTGTTTTACCAACTTTGACAGTTTTACCCTTTGCTGATTTCATAGCTTGGGCTACTTTCTTTCCATTGGATAATTTTTCAGCTTTAGTGGCATTTGGACATTTTCTAGCAATATGGGTGGTCTCACCACAGTGATAGCACTTCCTATATTTGAAAATCAGTTTTGAACTAGAAGCATGCTGAGTGGAGGTCACGCTTTTTGGACCGGGTCCAAGAATTCCTTTTTCCATAGACCTAGGAGGAACCACTGGTTTCTCAGGCTTAGATGGAGTTAAGTCAATCTTAACCCAAGGAGTTGGTTTCTGTGAAAAGTCAGGGACCTTCTTCTTGGATTTAGAAGTTTGACTTGCTGAAAAAAAAGAAGGATTTTTCTTCAGCGAAAGGAGTTTCTTGTTCTTGGGAACTTGACTAATGAACTTGTCTTTAGTCATTTTCCCTGAATCCTTGAAGGTTCAAAAGGTCTTGTCTCTAAAGTTGAAGCACTACGAGACGAGGGGTCAGGGATAGAAGAAACAAACATTCCAAATTTCAGCATGGAAAGGTCAGTGTTAGTTTCTTCTTGGTAGATTTAGAGTCTCTGATGAGATACCTTTTTAAGGCCTGAGATTGCTCATGATTGAGCAGGATCCCGTACATTTCACTTAGAGTAAGAATTTCAGTATTTTTGGAAAGCTTAAGACATGTAGTAAATATGTCCCACTGTTCAGGAAGAGATTCCATGAACTTGGTTAGTACTTCTGAGTTAGAGTACTCCCGATCAACTGACTTAAGATCTATGATCAGGCAGTTAAATCTTTGGTGGATTTGAGAGAGAGTTTCATTCTTGTTGAACATGAAACTTTCATATTGTCTCACCAGATTTATTCGGCGAGTTATCTGAAATTCATTTGTTCCTTCATATTGAATACATAAAGTGTCCTACATAGATTTCGAAGTCCTCATTTTCATGACTGAATGGTATACGTCATCTGGAAGAGACATAGCAATAATGGACCTAGCCTTATAATCAAGGGCTAATTCCTTCTTATCTTTCTCACTCCATTGAATTGGAGTTTTGGGAATTCGTCTCTTAGGTATAGTAGGAGAAGTAGTATGTAACACCCTAAAATTTTCATAAGAATTCTAACGAAATTTCGGCATGACCCGTTCGTAAAATCATGATATGCCATTTATAACCTGTTTGCATTTGTATATAGCAAAATTTCAAAAGACTACATATACAAAATGCCACCTAACCGGGCTAAATTTTTTTTTTAGGAACAAACAAATAGTTACTAGAACGATGCTAATATAACTTTCTTATAACTACGACCGCTACCAAAAATCTGCACCATCCTACTTTGTTAAGTACTAGTTTTTCTTATCGCCATCACTAGCACCTGTTGGCCCTGGGACACACGTCAACAAACAAATCAAGTCAGGTTTTATACCTGGTGAGTTCAAGAGTTATATTATAAACATTTATATAAATAAAACGAGCCGATTCATATTTCAATAAGATATATATAACTTGTAAATACTACTAAAAATGCAATTAAATCAATCACTTTTCACCGACAATCAATAAAGGCATTAGTTTCTTATGCCATATTTCCCTCAATTAATCACTCGTAGTAACAACTTCCCAATTAGTGCCATCAGTGATCTAAGTAACAGAATCCAACCGTAACCGGCTGATGAGGAAACACAAAGAAACTCGTCTATACCGTTGGCTAATTTAGACATGTCATTTGACCTCCCAGGTCCGTGTACATACATCAATTTGACCTCCCAGGTAAGTGTATATACTTGGCCCCCCGGGCCTCATGCCTAGTAGCCACCTATCCGGGCTCCCAGCCCTCAGTTTTAGACATATACCAACGAACGTCCCACGTTCTATGTCTTTCGTCAATATGTGTAATCACTCAACATATCTCCTATGTTCATTAAAGTAGTTTAATTCTACTCAACTAAATATCATCTTTCATATAGCAAGTAAAAACCACATAACTGTCAATTAATATGCTCGTTTTATTTTGCATAAAACATTTTCCATGATACATAATCAATACAAATAACATGAATCAGTTATAAAACACATATATTTGACGTGCACCCAGTAAAATCTACGTGAACTCACCTTTGTCAAAAATAGGCGAATCTAGGCCCCGAATGGTTCTTTCGGCCGGCTTGACACCTAAATAACCCATACATGATCTATATATTAGTACATCCATTCTACTAACACATTCAATCCATCATATTCAGTCCATTAAAATCACTCGTACCGATTATCAAACCATTTTAGTTTAGATCTATAAAAATCACATGCTTTATATATATATAAAGAAAACGGACAGCCCTAAAAATCAGCTTTTTGATCTATTTAAACTCTTACTCGCATCACGGTCATCACAAAAACTTGTAGAATATATCCCGACGATTCCAAAAAGGTATTACACGCTTAAATCCGAGTTACGAGTGATTTTTGATGATTTTTACAAGTTTTGACAACTAAGTAATGCAACCCGACCACTTACCCATAATTCTTATGGAGTACTTGACGTGAATTATAACCTTCAAAACATGATTATTTTACCATTTAGAATGTGCTTAGAAGGTTCTCACATCCGTTTTTACTTGAAATCCATCTAACATAACATTTCCCTTATTTGACTCAAACCGAAAATCCATATTCTTTAACTTTGAATATCCATCTAAATCCCTATGAAAAGGTGATTTGATCATTAAACCAATTATATATACTCTATATAACTCCATTTCTATAATCTCAACTTTTAATTTTACATAAAACTACCTAATTGGAATTTTTCTCAAAACGAGTTTGACTTTTTGAAAAAAGTCAACTGCTTTACACCAACATTCAAATCCCCCATCAAAAACGATTTTTGGGATAAAATTACCTTCTTGAATCCATCTAATATCACCTTAACAATGCTAAGAGACAAAGTATTTACAAGTATCTTCACTCTTAGATACCAATTTAAAGATTCAAATTCTAGATTAAGAGTTTGACTTATAAAGAAAGCCAATTGTTGGAACTTCCAACCCATTTCTTGATCAAATCTTCTCAAACTTACAATTAACAATGAAACTCCCATTAATTCATATCTATTCATGAAAAAAAGCAACCAATATAACTACTAGTTCTTAACAATTCAAAGAATTTTACTCAAATAGATAACACAATGAAACCCTAGATGTATAAGAGGAGATAATTGGTACCTTAACAACAATTGATAAGAAGAGAATAGAAGAAGATGATGAAGATGATTGTTGGATGTTGATGGTATAGTCGACCAAGAAGATTTCTAGTTGAAGTGAATCTGATTTCTCATATGCAAGCCGAGAAGGAGAAGGCGGTGGAGAAAAGAAGAAAAAAAAAAAAGACTTGGGCTTGGATTTGGGTTTGGGTCTAGACATAACAAGCCCCCCCCCCTTTTTTTTTAATTATATATATATATAAATGAGATGTTATATAGTAGTAGCAGAAACAGAAGGAGTAATAACCGTTGGAACAAATTGTCCATTTTCAACATAGTATGGGATTTTTGGATCTGACCCTTCAAGAAAGAGAGTCATCCTTTCCTTCCATACAGTGAAGTTATCTTTGCTAAATATAGGAGGTTCAGGTTAGGAACCATTGTCAATGTAGTTTGCATTTGTATTGGCCATTTTAAAACAGTTTAAAGAGAAAAAGAAAAGCAATAAACACTGCTCTGTACCACTTATTGGTCCCTAAAAGGTCTACAAAAGTTCAAAGATATAGAACAGTTTGTAAATGGGGGGGGGGGGGTTGAATACAAACACAAGTCTTTTTTGTTTTTTAAATGAGTTTATATTAAATAAACAAATTTACAGTTACAAGCGGAACAAGAACAAGTTTCAAACTTATTCTATTGTAACTTAAGAAACCACTAAGTTCATGCACAAGGAAAGAAAGAAATAGTAGTAGAGGTTTAAGAAAAGAAAGTAGCATGCATGAAGATGGAAAAAGGTTTCCCATCTATTTATACCCGTTTGCATGTAATGCAAAGCAAAAAGGTATGTGCATACTTTTAGCCACCTATGAATAGTACCAAATTAGATTTGATGTGGACATAAGTGACAATCCGTACGTCCTTTTCTGATAAAGTATGAAGGTTTGATTTTGTGTATCGAGGATAAGATCAACAAAAATCTTGCTAAAAGCTTCACTTGATCGCTAAACCAGAAACTTCAAGGATGAGGTCACTAAGGTATCACTAAGGCTTTACAGGATTTCACACTTTTGACTTAGATGAGCTTTGCTATCACTGAACCGCTTCAGATCAGTAGTTGTTCATCTCTCTCTTCAGCTTGGTTTTCGGCTGTTACTGAATGGACTTGTGGTATGAATGTTGTTCTTCAGATCTTCAGAGATGAGGTCAATGTTTCCGATCTTCAGCGATCGCTGAGCGGCTATCAGCGTATGCTATCGCTGGATGTGAATAGTAACTCATCCATGGAATTTTCACTAACTATAAAGGAATCATATTCAAATCATTGAAAGGAGTTTGGATCAACACCATGATTTTTCTCATCTTGTTGGTATTCAATATACCAAATTCTCTGATTTATTCAGTTTCTGTATTAAGCCATGTGTTGGTCCCTAAAGGGTCTACAAGAGTTCAAAGATATAGAACAGTTTGTAGAGAGGGGGGGGGGGGGGAATACAAACACAAGTCTTTTTTGGTTTTTAAATGAGTTTATATTAAATAAACAAATTTACAGTTAGAAGCGGAACAAGAACAAGTTTCAAACCCATTCTATTGTAACTTAAGAAAATACTAAGTTGATGCACAAGGAAAGAAAGAAACAACAGTAGAGGTTCAAGAAAATAAAGTAGCATGCATGAAGATGGAAAAGGGTTTCCCATCTATTTATACTCGTTTGCATGTAATGCAAAGCAAAAAGGTATGTGCCACGTGTCAAACATGTGTAGGATGTTTGTCCTTTGGTTAATAGAATGGCCATACTTTTAGCCACCAACGACCAATACCAAATCAGATTTGATGGGGATATAAGAGAAAAGGTATGTGTTGATCATAACTCCTCTCAATGATTTGAATATGATTCCTTTTGTATACTTAGTGAAATTCCATTGTATAAGCTTATGTTAATATTCAGCGATAACTCACGCTGATCACCATCAGCGATCGCTGAAGATCAAGGAACAACAAGCTTGTCTCTAAAGACCTGAAGATCAGCTATCACACCAGAAGTCCATTCAGCGAAAGTCGAATACCATAGCTGAAGAAAGAGATAATCAGCTAAGTGAACTGAAGCGGTTCAGCGATAGCAGCGATTACCTACTCAAAGTGTGGAGTCTTATGAAGCCTCAGCGATATTAAAGTTCATCCTTGAAGATTCAGTATCAGCGATCAAATGAAGCTTCCTTTGCAAGACTAAAGATTGATCTTATCCTCGACCCAAAAAAGTCAAACCTAGAACCATGTCAGAAAAGGACGTACGACTTGTCTCTTATGTCCCCATCATATCTGATACGGTACTGTTCATATTCAGCCAAAAGTATGGTTGTCTTATTAACAAGGACAAGCTTCCTATCCAAGCCTGACACGTGGCATGTACCTTTTGTCTTGCATAAAATGCAAACGGGTATAAATAAGATGGAGATATCTTCTTCATCTTAATGCATGCTTCTTTTTAGCCTATACCCTCTTTATTCTTTCTTTCATCTTCTTGTGCATCAATCTTAGTGTTTCTTAGTTACAATAGAATAGGTTTTAAACTTGTTCTTATTCCGCTTGTAACTGTAAATTTGTTTATTATCTATACACTCATTTAAAAACCAAAATCTGTGTGTTTGTATTCAACCCCCCCCCCCCTTCTACAAACTGTTTACAATTGATTGAACTCTTGTAGACCCTTTAGAGACTAACAAGTGGTATCAGAGCAGTGTTTGTTTATCTTAATCTTTAAAATATTTTTCTAATAAACTATTTTAAAATGTCAAACCCTAATACGAACTACAATGATAATGGATCTTTAGCTAAACCTCCTAGATTTAGCCATGATAATTTTCCATTATGGAAGGAAAGAATGTCTCTATTTCTAGAGGGATCTGACCCAAAGATTCCTTACTATCTAGAAAATGGACCATTTGTTCCTACAACTATAGTAGCTAGTGTTCCTGCCACCACTGCTACTCCAGCCATCCCTGAGAGGATTATTGTTAAAACTCCTAGTAGATGGACTGAAGAAGATAAGAAAGAAATTGCTATTGATACTAAAGCTAGATCTATAATAGCAATGGCTTTACCGGATGAGGTCTATCATTTTGTCATGAAAATGAGGACTTTTAAGGCCATGTGGGATACTCTATGTATCCAATATGAAGGAACTTCTGAGGTTAAAGTCATTAGATGCACAAACCTTGTAAGAAAATATGAGAGCTTTATGTATCAGAAGGGTGAATCTCTTTCTCAATTTCACCAGCGTTTCAACTGTTTGTTGATTGATCTTAAAACAGTCGACAGAGTGTATTCAAACGCTGAAATACTGACAAAATTAATGGAGGCACTACCCGATCAATGGGCAGTGTACACTACATGTCTAAAGCTGTCAAAGAATCTTGAAACTTTGTCTTGAAGTGCATTATATGGAATGCTCTTAAATGAGGATCAATCTCAACTTCTGAGGAAGAACCTGATTAATGAACTCAAAAGTGCCAAAAGTACTTCTTTGGCACTTGTGACTTCTGAGGGAACTCCTCCTAAAAATGTTTCTTCTTCCACTATCACCTCCATCACTGAATTAGGTCACACTAATTCAGAAGATTAACTCACTGATGCTGACATCTCCGAGTTTGATAACTCTCTAGCTCTCTTAACTAGTAACTTTAAAAGATTTGCTAGAAAGAGCAATTTTCGAAAACCTTCTAACCTCTCTGACTCTGAAAAGAAAAAACATTGCCCGCTGAGAAAGCCTCAGCGATATGCTTCAACTTTCAGCGAAAGGGTCACATTGCTAGTGAATGCAGGTCAAAGAAAGTTGCAGCTCCCACTACCTCCCAGATCTCTGATAAAAAGGAGAAGTATTTGAAATTAAGAAACAAATACAAGGATCTGAAGAAACACCAGCAAAATGGCAAAGGCCTTATCACTGAAGAAGTTGATTGGGATGCTGAAGATGACTGGGCCAAGACCTCTAAAGAGTCTGGTTCAGATGAAGAAGATCTTGGCTTCATGGCAAGAATTGAGGACGCTGAAGAAGCTACTGAGACTTCTTCCTCTGAGTCACCTTCTACTCAGGTAACTATTCCTTCTATCTCTTTACCTTCTGAAAGTGATAACTTGTCAGCACTTGATGCTATGACCGTTGATTTTTACGATGCTTTAAATGGAAAAATTAAGGCTGAGAGAATTAACACTGACTTATCTGAACAATTAAAAAATTGCCATATAAGAATCAAAGAACTTTCTAAAATTGAGGAATCTCTCAAGGACCAAGTCTTTGCAAATCAAACAATAAGCATCGAGAAACAACAAGCTATCGCATATACGGAAAAGGCTATCGCTGATCTCAAGTCTAAAAAGGCAACCATCGAAGGATGGTGTAAGGCTTCTGTTAAAGTCAATGAGATCATCAATTCTCAAATACCTATGAATGTAAGAAGTAGGTTAGGCTATAACCCTGAAAAGGAAGAATCATAGAATGATCGTTCCATGCTCAAATTTGGAATGTTTGTCTTTTCTATCCCTAATCCTTCTTCTTCAACTTCTTCTACCTACTCTTCTAAAGAGAAGCTTTCTGTGATTAATTCTAAGAAAGTGATCAAGAACGAGTTTCTTGATCCAGTTCCTAAGAATAAGAAAACTCAAGATAGGAACATGAAGTCCTCAGAGAAAGTTTCTAAAACTGGGAAGAAGGTCCCTGACGTTTCTCGGAGACCAACACCCAGAATTAAAATCGATCTCACACCTACTCCTGAAAAGGTTGTTATACCTCCAAGGACCATGGATAAAGGAATTCTTGGACCTATCCCTGAGAAAGTTCCTGTTCCCTCTCTGATTTCCAAACCCTTTAAGTATAGGAAGTGCTATCACTGTGGTGAAACTACCCACATTGCAAGCACATGTCCTAATGGTACTAGAGCTGATAAACTAGCTCATGGAAAGAAAGTAGCTCAAGCTGATAAATCAGCGAGAGTGAAATCCACCATAGTTGCTAAACCATCTAAGGTGAAGATATCCACTAAAGAGAGTTCTTCAGCTAGTAGCTCCTTCGCCAATCCTATATCTAACCAAGCAGGACCCATAGTAGTATGGGTACCTTTAAACAATTAATCCTTTGTTGTATGCAGAGTGCCAAAGGTATCTGGTATTTTGATAGTGGATGCTCAAGGCACATGACTGGCAGAAAATCTCTGCTCTCTGATTACAAAGAAGAAGCTGGTCCATCAGTGACCTTTGGTGGAAATGGCAAAGGATACAATAAAGGTTATGGAATTCTATCCAACGGAGCCACATCGTTTTCTCGTGTTGCCTACGTTGAGAGACTAAAGCACAATCTATTGAGCGTTAGTTAGTTATGTGACTAAGACTTCAAAGTTCTATTCTTAAAGAATAGATGTGCTGTCACTGACGGAAATGATAAGCTTCCCCTTACAAGCAACATAGTGGAAAATGTATATGTCATAAATATGAACAGTTCTCACTCTGTGAACATGTGCTTTATCTCTAAAGCATCCACTGACATATACTGGTTATGGCATAAAAGACTCTCTCACCTCAACTTTAAGACAATAAATGAATTGTCTCAAAAAGATATTGTCAGAGACCTCCTAAATCACACATTTACAAAGGAATCTCTTTGTTCAGCATGTGAAAAGGGAAAGCTGACAAAAGCCTCCTTCAGGTCAAAGCAAGTCTCTTCAGTGACCACTCCTCTTCAGTTACTCCACATGTATCTATTTGGACCTGTCAATGTCCAATCTATCTCTGGGAAGAAATATACTTTAGTGATTGTTGATGAATACTCCAGATACACATGGGTGTTTTTTCTTCGATCCAAAAGTGATACCCCTGATATGATAATTTCTTTTTTCAAAAGAATGGAAGTGTTGAACAATCTAATTGTTCGTTCCATAAGAAGTGATCATGGTACTGAATTCAAAAATAGTACTCTGGTAAACTTCTTTGAAGAAAAAGGCATCTCTCACAACTTCTCCTCTGTGAGAACCCCTCAACAAAATGGTGTCGCTGAAAGAAGAAATCGTACTATCATTGAAGCGGCTCGCTCAATGCTCAACGAATCGCATCTACCTACTCAGTTTTGGGCTGAAGCAATCAGCAAGGCGTGCTTCACTCAAAATCGATCACTGATAGTTAAACGATTTAAGAAGACCCCCTATGAACTAGTTCATGGGAGAAGACCTACTCTGAAATATTTCCACATTTTTGGATGTAGATGTTACATTCTGAATGACAGAGATCATTTGGGAAAATTTGATCCAAAAGCCGACGATGGTATATTTCTTGGATACTCCTCTGTATCTAAATCCTTCAGAGTCTTCAACAAAAGAAGACAACATGTTGAAGAATCCATGCATGTTAACTTTGATGAATCTCTTCCCATTCATTCTTCTCATTCTCATGATGATGATGAAGAATTGAATGCCTGGATGAGATCCCACTATGGGGAACCTGAAACTTATTTCAGCAATCATCCTCCTGCTGAAGAATTTGATGATGAAATCCCTGTAAATCCTTCAAGTGAAAATCATCCATCTTCAGGGATGAATGTTACTCCTCTTAATAAGATTCCTGTTGCTGATTCCTGTATTGGAAATTCCTTAGTGAACAACCAAACTACATCTGAAAATCAATCCCCTGAATTGATTCTAAATGAAGTACCTATTGCTGAAACAATAAGTCCTATTCCAGAAACTGAAGAACAAGTCACTGAATCTGCAGTTGATCTCTCTCCTCAACCACCAGCTCAGCGATGGACTGCAAATCATCCAATAAATCAAATTATTGGTGATCCTACAGCAGGTATAACACGTAGAGGTACAGGTAATATATGTCTTTATGTTAACTTCATTTCTCTCTCTGAACCAAAGAAGATAGATCAAGCTATCTCTGATCCTAGCTGGGTTTCAGCTATGCAAGAAGAACTGACTGAATTTCGTAGAAATAAAGTTTGGAATCTTGTTCCTAGACCCTCTGATAAAACAGTCATAAGAACCAAATGGGTTTTCAGAAATAAGCTAGACGAAAACGGGACTATAATTCGTAATAAGGCTAGACTTGTTGCCCAGGGTTATAGACAGGAAGAAGGAATTGACTATGATGAGACCTTCGCTCCTGTAGCCCACTTAGAAGCCATAAGACCCTTTCTAGGTTATGCTGCCCATAAAGACTTCAAGGTTTTTCAAATGGATGTTAAAAGTGCTTTTCTAAATGGAAAACTCAGCGAGGAAGTTTATGTTGAACAACCCCCTGGTTTCTCAGACCCTAACCATCCTGGTTATGTTTTTAAACTGGAAAAAGCTCTTTACGGGTTAAAACAAGCTCCTAGAGCTTGGTATGATACTCTTTCTAAATTTCTTCTTAAAGAAAAATTTGTCCGTGGAAAAATTGACCAAACCTTGTTTCTAAGAAAATATGAAGGTCATACTATTCTCACTCAGATATATGTTGATGACATTATCTTTGGTTCCACAAGACCCAAGCTGTGCAATCGTTTCGCTGAAAGAATGCAAAAACAATATCAAATGAGTATGATGGGTGAACTAACATATTTTCTAGGTCTGCAGATTAGGCAATCTGACAAAGGAATTTTTATTTGTCAAAGCAAATATGTTAAAGACATGTTGAATAAATTCGACATGAATCAATGCTCAGCGATGAAAACCTCTATGGTGCCTCCTCTGACTTTGAACAAGGATCCCAATGGGAAACCAGTCAATGTCACTGCCTATAGAGGAATGATTGGATCTCTGGTGTATCTTACAGCGAGTAGACCAGACATCATGTACGCTACCTGCCTCTACGCTCGGTATCAAGCTGAACCGAAGGAATCCCATCTAATCGCTGTAAAGCGAATCTTTAGATATCTGAAAGGAACTCCAAATCTTGGTCTCTGGTATCCCAAAGGCTAAGGATTTGATCTTATTGGTTACTCTGACAGTGACTTTGCAGGTTGTATGGTAGATAGAAAGAGCACCAATGGAGGGTGTCAACTACTAGGTGGAAAGTTAATAAGTTGGACAAGTAAAAAGAAAAATTCAATGTCCACCTCCACCGCTGAAGCTGAGTATGTAGCCGCTGGCAGTTGTTGTGCTCAAATCTTTTGGATGAGAAATCAACTCAGAGACTACGATCTCAAGCTCTCTAAAATTCCTATCGATTGTGATAGTACTAGTGCTATTGCCATTGCTAACAACCCTGTACTTCACTCCAAAACCAAACACATTGAGATCCGATATCACTTTATCAAAGATCATGTGATGAATGGTGAAGTTGAGCTCCATTTTGTACCCACTGAGTATCAGCTCGCTGATCTTTTCACCAAGCCTCTTGATGAAACTAGATTCAATCTACTCATCAGCAAACTTGGTATGTTGAATGCTGAATAAATTATTCAGTGACCAACAAGGGATACAAATAAAGCCTTCAAACTTTCCATTCGCTGAACTCTGATTCAACGATATCTGGGCCATCTCCTCAGGTATTATCTTCTAATCTTTATCACTCTTTGATATCTTTTCCCATCAAAGAATGACTCTCTTAAAATTAAAACTCCTCACTGACAATCCTTTATTATTAGTGATAAAGATTTCTCTAAAATTAATAATGATAAACTTTCCTTATGGATAATTATCATTTTAATCTTTTAAAAATAAAGAAAAGGACACGTCAGACCTTTTCTGACACATGACGGACCGCGACGTTTCCATTCCAACTCCTTTCTTGGAACGTGCGCCAGGTCATCAATTCTTTTTCATAAAGCTAAAACCGTCGTTTAGCACTCCTTTCTTTCTCTCTCCTCTTGCTATTTAAGCAATTCTTTTGTCTTACTTAATTCTTTCCGCTTTCATAACTCTCCTAAAGACAAAAGAAATCTTCGAATCTTCAAGTTTTCTCAAGAACACCAAGAACACGCTTTGTGTGTTTTCCCTTCTCGGAATCAACTAAGGTTTGATCTAAACCTTTACTTATGACTGGAAACATCTTGTTTCACTTCTTCTTCTCCTTAAAATTCTAAAAATGATATAAAAACTTATTTTAGAAACAAAATAAAAATAATCTGGATTAAACTTAAAAAGTTTTCCTTTACCAAAACCCCGTTCTAATTTCTTACCTTAGAATAGAAGACTTTATTCTTAAAAAGTTTTATCCATTTTTATTTATTTCTTAATAATCTTTTATTTTTATTGTTTTTATAACAAGCATTTTGATCTTGTTCATTAAAATACTTGTTTCTTTGAATCTTTCATTTGGTACTCTTTATACCAAACTCTGGTTTATACATTTATGTATAAAACCATTATTTATCTCTTTGGTGTTCCCATCTATCCTACAACAATGGCCTCAGCAAGCAAGACCGCTGCAACCTCTGCTGCTGAAGACACCACCTTGGTCGTTGCACCAACCTGCCATTTTCCCATGGAAAAAGCCGTCTTCAAGCCCTGCAATTACATTGCATTTGTGGACATCGCTGCAGACCGCCCTCACTTCACTGAAGGAGCTACCTTCATCAAGGCGTGCCCACTGATGTACGCTTTCGTCCACAACCCAGTGGGCATCTCCGCTCACCTCCAAGCTCTCTAGTACACGGCTCACTGTACCACGCTGACAACGGAAAAGGGAACTGAGCTCCCTGCTATCGGATTCAAGATTCCAGATCTTGGATTCTTTTCTTTCACTGCTGGGTTCATCAGGAAAGCTCTTCGTCTCCCTCTACGCGCGAAGAATCAACAATGGGGCGCTGAACCAACCAAAATGCAAATTGATGCATTCTTGGATTCGATCGGCTATGCTTGGGAGAATCCTTCTCTGAAGACAGTGGGCTCCATGGTAGAGAAGAAGAGACTACCTGCTCGCTGGCAGTATATCTTCACCCAGGTGATCCAATGCCTTGGGTCGAAGATCGGCTTGCATGACCAAGCGAGCCAGCATTTTCAAGATCTTGCCTATTCTCTCTGCACCGACCACAACCTCAACTACGCTGACTACATCTTCAGCGACATGGTCAGTCGCATCAGCACCGCCACCAGACACCCCGTGATCCCCTACCCTCGCTTTTTCGCAACCATTATGGAGGTTGCCTTCGGGGAGGAATACCCGAAGGTCGGCGATCACTCCTTCTCTGTAGTAGGGAAGAAGTCCCTAGCCATTGAGGAACGTCCAGATGATGCTCCTTTCACACCCTACATGTTGCAGGTGATTGGAGCACCTCTTCGAGTGTCCACCTCACTGTCCAACCTAACAGCGAGCAACCCAGACACTGTTGCCGCTGTTAAGAGGAAGCAACCAACCGATGGTCATAAAAAGACCATCGCCACCAAAATTAAGAAGCCAAAAAAGTTGGTCTCTCAAAAGATCACCCTATCTGATTTCGGTGTACTACCAACACCACCTAAAACCACAGCCACTTCAACAGTCTCTTTAACCGTTGTTGCTTCATCAGCACTACCTACATCATCAGTGACTCCGGTCACTGAGGGTGTTTTAGCCGGCTGTGCTGAAGCTGGATCAGGTACTACTCTCACAGCCTTCTTATCTACTTCTATCTCCTCTTCTTTGGTCCTCACATCAGCACATGACTCAGCGATAATTGTCCCTATCCCTGATAATGCTGAAATGCACGCAGTCCAAACCTCAATATTGTTTAGGCAATCTGAGTTTTGGAAGGTCAAATTAAAAGGACCTCAGAGTATCTCTCACAGATATTCTAAGACACTGGTCAGTGATCCTCAAGACACTGCCTCTGCAAATGTAGTCCCTAAGAGTAATCCTCATGATACTCTCAGGTGTCGCTTCTCTTCTCACTTCAGCGACGACAACCACCACCACCAGCGCTCCTCCCCTCATCAAGGAAATGGGGAAGTCTCCTCAGGGCCGGCCCTCCCAGTGCTGCCCGGCTCAGAGACGTGAAGCAAAAGATGTTAGCTCCCATGCTTCCCACTCCCATCACTGATCTGCCTCCCATTGTCCTTCCCAACCCTACATTCCCTGCTATTGACTATTTGGTCAGGGAATGTGCTCTCACAAGGGCTAGGGTGGACAATCTTCAGACGTCCGCTGAACTGATCTTCAAACGGATCGTTGGAACACCAGCGATCAAGTCTAACGTCAACAACCTCATCTCTGACGTTTATTCCCTGAAGGAAGACAACAGGGCCTTTCATCAGACCGTGACCAGCCTGGAGCAAAAGGTTGCTGCTCAAGCGAATGTCCTTGAGTCTATTCAAAAGATTCAATCTGATATGATGCAGATGCTCACCAAGCTCTCTGAGGCTAGTTCCTCTTCTTTCAACACTGCTGATCGGACCACGCTTCAGGATAATGATGCGAAGCTCAAAGACATTCAGAAGAATGTTCGCACTCTGATGGTGCATTGTCTACCTCCTGATAACATCAAGGGGGAGAGATGTGCCAAAGAGTTCGCTGACGAACTCATCTCGGAGCACAACCAGAGGTTCCCTGGAGAAAAGATTTCTCCTTATATCCAGCGAATGGGATCTTCCCTTCCTGAAGGGACTGTTGAAGATGATGATGATGATGCTGAAGAAGAAGAAGAAGATGAAGAAGAAGAAGAACCTATCTCTCACTATGGGCGGATGGATGATGATGAAAACGACGATGATATTGGAAGTGCCTTAGAGCATTTCAGAATGTCAAGGCCTGGAGTCGCTCATCAAGAGCCCTTGGGGAACGGACAACATCCCTCTCAGGGACAATCCGGCTCCTCAAGCAAAGGAAAAGAAGTGGTAAATCTGGATGCCACTATCCTCATATCTGAGGGGGAGACCACAATTGAGGTATCTCTTCCTCTTATCCCTTACATAACTCCTCTCTTTGAAACCCCTACACCTCTTTCACCTACAAAAACTCTCTCTGATAATTCTTTCTCCTCCTCTCCTTCCCTCAGTGATCCCCATCCCCCAAAGGACTCTGCTTCATGGAAGGAACCTTCCTCTGAAGAGCAGTTTATGTACATAATAGAAACTGACTCTGAAGAAGAAGAGGGCCTTATTCCCAGGCGTCGCGTTCAAAAGCCAATAATAAGCAAACATGAAGAAGAAGAAAGGAGAATAAAATTCCTTAGGGAATTCGAGGCTAGAAGAATAAGGGTGCCTGAAGCTGAACCCATTGAAGCCGTACCAATAAGGATAGTGGATGAATTCTAACTTCTGTCAAGAGAAGAGAGAGAACAAGCGTTGGAAGCACAAAGAATCAGGGATAAGGAAATAAAGCAAACTGAGAATGATCTTGCCTTAGCAAGAAAATTGCTCAGAGAAGACTCTGCAAGAGATAAAGCGGCCAAGGATCAAATGAAAAAGAGTGAAAGGGTCGCTGAAGCTATTGTACAGAGAGAACTTG
Source organism: Silybum marianum (assembly GCA_036898165.1). Classification (NCBI taxonomy): domain Eukaryota; kingdom Viridiplantae; phylum Streptophyta; class Magnoliopsida; order Asterales; family Asteraceae; genus Silybum; species Silybum marianum. The sequence continues at coordinate 25,676,274 of CM072533.1, read as the reverse complement.
CACAAGAAAATTTGAATGTAGATCCGATCCTTGCTCAACAGAAGATTCTAAGTGCACTATCCGCTGAAGCCACTATGCAGAAAGACAAAGAGCTTGACTGGTGCACTAACAGACTGAAATTTCGAAGATCTGAAGCCAAAATCATTCATGCAACTATCCAAGGACGACACTCGAGCAGAGGTGGTCCATAGGTATATGTAAGAGTGACAAGGACAACATAATTGAGAGAGAAGAAGCCAAGTTCTTAGGAATTTATGGATACACTAAATGCTTGGAAATTAGAGAGGCCATTCAGGGTTCCAAATCCAAGTTCAAGGATGTGGTGGAAAGTGTACTGGATCAGTTGCTGCAAAGAATGTCACAACATGTGCAAGTTCCCCCTCTCCCTGAGCCAACAAAGAAGAAAAGATCAACTGCTGAAGGTGGTTCAAGTTCTAAGAATGAGCATGAGACTAAATTTGATTATCAAAGCATTCTTGGTCATCTTGAGCTCCCTGATATATCAATCCTTTGTACCTCTCTCCCTCAAGACCGAAGATATCAAGAAGACGAAATCGTCTCACTGCCTGAACCTGGTATGGTATTCTTGGATAATGAAGGGTTCTTAGGACTCTTCAGAAACCAAAAGATTCGCAAGGCCCTACCCTCTCTCATAAAGATTATGCTTTGGCACTGCTGGTCAGACACCACTCTGATGAATCGACAGAAGACGCTTTATGAGAATGAGTTACAAAGAAGAAACGTAGATATCTCTGATTAGTTATAGATTTCTATTTCCTTTGTAATATTCCTTCAGTGTACAAGTACTTTACTATTATCATTGTAATTTCATTTTCATGTAATTCCTTCAGATTATAATTAATGAAATTCAATCAAAGTACTTTACTCCATCCATGTACTGAAAAGATCCCTGAAAAGAGTAAAAGGGACAATGAACATAAGAGTTCTACTTTTCTTCAAACTACTTTACGCAATGATTCTTCACTTTAAAAAACTCATCAGTGAATGTACTTTAAGCTTATTAACTTGTAAAAATTGTGCTTTCATATCCTTATCAATGAAACTCAATTCAGATAGTAGACTAGCTGAAAAAGATTATATAGATTAGTACTTAGAAAATTTACTTCAATTTTTTTAAGTCCTTACTAGTCTCTTAAAGCAATTTTCCTATGTTGCTTAATCATAATCAAATAGGGGGAGATTGTTGATCATAACTCCTCTCAATGATTTGAATATGATTCCTTTTGTATACTTAGTGAAATTCCATTGTATAAGCTTATGTTAATATTCAGTGATAGCTCACGCTGATCATGATCAACGATCGCTGAAGATCAAGGAACAACAAGCTTATCTCTGAAGACCTGAAGATCAGCTATCACACCAGAAGTCCATTCAGCGAAAGTCGAAGACCATAGCTGAGGAAAGAGATAATCAGCTAAGTGAACTGAAGCGGTTCAGCGATAGCAGCGATTATCTACTCAAAGTGTGAAGTCTTGTGAAGCCTCAGCGATACTGAAGTTCATCCTTGAAGATTCAGTATCAGTGATCAAATGAAGCTTCTTTTGCAAGATTAAAGATTGATCTTATCCTCGATGCACAAAAGTCAAACCTAGAACCATGTCAGAAAAGGACGTACGACTTGTCACTTATGTCCCCATCATATCTGATACGGTACTGTTCATATTCGGCCAAAAGTATGGCTGTCTTATTAGCAAGGACAAGCTTCCTATCTAAGCTTGACACGTGGCATGTACCTTTTGTCTTGCATAAAATGCAAACGGGTATAAATAAGATGGAGATATCTTCTTCATCTTAATGCATGCTTCTTTCTAGCCTATACCCTCTTTATTCTTTCTTTCATCTTCTTGTGCATCAATCTTAGTGTTTATTAGTTACAATAGAATAGGTTTTAAACTTGTTCTTATTCTGCTTGTAACTGTAAATTTGTTTATTATCTATACACTCATTTAAAAACCAAAATCTGTGTGTTTGTATTCAACCCCCCCCCCCCCTTCTACAAACTGTTTACAATTGATTGAACTCTTGTCGACCCTTTAGGGACTAACAAGTGGTATCAGAGCAGTGTTTGTTTATCTTAATCTTTAAAATATTTTTCTAATAAACTATTTTAAAATGTCAAACCCTAATACGAACTACAATGATAATGGATCTTTAGCTAAACCTCCTAGATTTAGCCATGATAATTTTCCATTATGGAAAGAAAGAATGTCTCTATTTCTAGAGGGATCTGACCCAAAGATTCCCTACTATCTAGAAAATGGACCATTTGTTCCTACAACTATAGTAGCTAGTGTTCCTGCTACCACTGCTACTCCAGCCATCCCTGAGAGGATTATTGTTAAAACTCCTAGTAGATGGACTGAAGAAGATAAGAAATAAATTGCTATTGATTCTAAAGCTAGATCTATAATAGCAACGGCTTTAACAGATGAAGTCTATAATTCTGTCATGAAAATGAGGACTTCTAAGGCCATGTGGGATACTCTATGTATCCAATATCAAGGAACTTCTGAGGTTAAAGTCACTAGATGCATAAACCTTGTAAGAAAATATGAGAGTTTTATGTATTAGAAGGGTGAATCTCTTTCTCAAATTCACCAGCGTTTCAACTGTTTGTTGATTGATCTTAAAACAGTCGATAGAGTGTATTCAAACGCTGAAATACTGACAAAATTCATGGAGGCACTACCCGATCAATGGGCAGTGTACACTACATGTCTAAAGCTGTCAAAGAATCTTGAAACTTTGTCCTTAAGTGCATTATATGGAATGCTCTTAAATGAGGTTTGTTGGAACCCAAATCCCTTTCTATCAAGTAATCAATAGATCAAAAGTGTAAATTTGAGCGGAAGCAGGAAGATCTAAGAGTAACAGTATGATTAGTAAGAACAAAATAGGAAGAACAATCGTAATAGATATTTGATGATAAACAACAGTGTGCACAAAACAATAGCTCTCTATTTCGTATTCTATAATCGATTACAATTACAATCTGTAAAAGAACTATTTATACGAATACAATCAATGAAAGTCAACTACATAGCCTATTACAATGAGACACGTAAGCAAGGAAGTAACAAACTGAGAGACACACGGAGGGTACGCTTGCCACGTCATCTGATGTATATTAGTTGCTCAATTATGCTTCATACTTCACCAAAATTAAGGTCTAACAATCTCCCCCTAAGTAAAAAAACCAGAATGCTGCACGTGTGGCTTCGCTGTTCTACTAAGGCATGATAGTTGATTGATTGTATTAGAAGGGTATTGTATGAGAAATCCTCCAAATCCTTGTCAGGTGCAGCGATACACAAGTTATCAACATTGTAGTTTAAACCCGCTTGGAAGTATATTTTCCTTTTGTGTCGAATGAAAGACTTCATACATTTAATGATACGGAAGTAAGCAACTTTGTTTTGATCTTCACTATCTATGTTCTTTTGAGTCTTCATAAATTTTTCCAGAGTGAGCAGATCAGAGGGATTTATTGACAATTGATCATTGTTACAGAAGAATGATTCCTTGTTATATTCTCTGACTACCTTATAAATTGTATACCAGATTGGAGTTTGTTCGAATTGAGTACGCCTGATGGAAATGGTCTTGATTGGGAATGTGGAATAAGCCTCCTTTCTTGATTGCCTGTGAGTAATAAATTTATTTTTGATTTCATCACTGACTTGATAATCGTTTGAGAAATTTGGCATCATCAGATATATCTTCTGATCCACAGGAGCATACATGTACCTATTCTTGATTTCTAAGTTGGGTAGCTCAAGTCTCCCCAACTTCTGCATTTTTTCTTCATTTGCAGCTTTGAATCTTACTGATTCTTTCCTTTTTGCTTCTTCAAAGTTTTCACGTGCCCTTTCAGCAGCTTCTTTTGCCTTCTCAGCTTCTTCTCTATCTTTTTCTGCCTGAGCCAAGGCATGCTCTATTTCAGCTTTAGCTTTTAGGACCTCTTCCTTAGCTTTTCCAGCTTCAGATTTAGCCTTTTGTTCAGCCTCGGCTTCTAATCTAATTTCTTCTTCTTTTCTGGCTGCCTCGGCTCTCGCTGTCTTAGCTCTGGCTTCTTCTGTTCTAATTGCTTGTTCTCTAGCTTCTGCTTTAGCTGCCTCTGCTCTGTCAGCATCTACTTTGGATGGGTGATTCTATGTTCTTGTATTCCCCATTACCTCCAAAATTTTTTTGGCAATTTCTGGATCCTTGGGCAGAGGACCCATGTGAGTAGCCAGAGGAGTGGGCGTTAATGGAGTTTGCTTTGAGGGAGGAGGTGCAGAAGGTGAGGAGGGTGAAGCTTTACCTAAGAATTTAGCTTCATCCGATTTCTTGTCAAACTTGCCAAGTTATTCTTTGTCATTTAAAATGAAACACCTGCATCCAAAAATGTGAAAGAATTTAACGCATGGTTTTCGATTATAAATTAGCTCATAAGAGGTTTTGAGATGCCTCTTGACAATTATCGAAAGATTTTGGGTGAAACATGCGGTGGCTAGAGCTTCAGCCCAGAAATGGATTGGTAGTCCAGAAGCAGCAAGCATTGTTTTGGCAGCTTCAACCAAGGTTCTGTTGCAACGTTCGACAACCCCATTTTGCTGAGGAGTTCGTACAGCAGAGAAATTCTGTGTAATTCCATTATGAACAAGGTATGCTTCAAGTTTGGCATTCTTGAATTCAGTACCATTGTCACTCCTTAGCTGCTGAATCTTTTGATTTAAGAGAACTTGGATTCTGGTCATCATATTTTGCAAGCATCTCAAGATTATCAAAATTTAAGTGATACATTTTGTGATGCCATACCCATGCAATTTCACTCTTTTTGGAAATAAGACAGAGGGTTTCTTTACCGTCCTTTGATGTGAAATTCATCATATACAAATTACCTTTTATTGTCTATACTAGTATTAGTAGTTCTATTGAACTTCTTAGCTAGGTTAGACTTATGCTTAGAATCATAAGCGTTCTTCTGTTGAGGCTTCCTCTGATAAACCTTCTCTGGAGTTTTCTGAATTACTGAAACAGAAGAAGAGAGATTAGATTTCCATTTTCCTTTCTGAGCAGAAGTAAACTTTGGATAACAAGGTTGAGATAATTTTAATTGAACAAAACATTTCTTTTTAAGACTTTCTTCCTTCTCAAGTTCAAGACAAGATTTGGCCTTAAGACACATCCCAATGAAATCAGGATGAATGGACACAGATTTTCTGTCCTGTTTGAGAAACAGAGAAAGTTGGTATTCCACTAGGATGTTTTTCAATATTCAGATCAGAGGCTCTGATTTCCAGAGGTTCATTAGTAAATAAAAAATGAGCTTCCTTATCCTTAGATACTTCTGGTGCCTTTTTGTATTCTGAAGGAAAATGATTTTCTAGATTTGAGAGATATTTTTCTAAATTAAAGAAATCATCATCTTGATCATCGTTTTCCCCATGATATGTAATAGTTTCAAAACAGTCTTGAGATTCAGAAGAATTTAAGTCTACAAAAGAACATGGAACTATCTCTGGATTGTTTGTTGAAGAGAGTTTTTGAATATTTTCAAATTCGAAGCATTTATCCAGAGTGGAAAAATATCTTTTTCAAAGCTTAGACACAGCTCTTCTTCTACCTGTAAGGTATAAAGACATTCGCCTTTGGATTCAAAGTCATATGAACTTTTGAACCAAATCTGAAAATGTAGTCCTTCTTCTGAATTTTGTTCAGATAAACTTTTGTTTTTCCAGAAAAATATTCGATGTTTTTGATTTTGAGTTTTCGTTGACGACAACTATTTTCAAGTTTTGGTCTTTTAAAAATTGATGGTTCATATAAAATTGGAAACATAGGCTTTTGTTTTAGTCCTAGACAGAAAACATAATTCAGAGTTGATCGTTTTTCACATGTGTATGGAGCCAGATCCTCGAAACCAAGTCCAGATCTTCCTACTTGTGTATTTATTTTGTCATGAACTTTTTGAGCATCCAGATATGTTTTAATCTGTAGCTTTGTCTTTTGAAGTTCAATATGTAAAAACTCTCTTTCCTTCTGAAAATAGTTTTTAAGAGCAACATAATTTAATCTATCACTCTCCTTATCACTAATCTCCTTTTCTTTGTTATCCAGAAGTTTGTTTAATCTCAATTTCTCTTCTTTAAACCAAACTTCTGTATTTTTTAAACTTTCGGAAATCTTCTCATTTTCAATATTGAGTTCCAGTTTTTCTCCAGTTAGAAGATTCATTTCTCTTTTTTAAATCTCTATCTCTCTCTCTCTTTGAGTTTCAGAGAGAGTTTTTTCAGCCAGTTTCCTCAATTGTAAGCTTTTACTTAAGTTCTTCAAAATTCTTTGATATTTCAAAAATGGTGTTTTCAAGTTCAGATGTGTCAGAGAGAGTACATACAGGTGTTTCAGAAGGCTGATCTTCTGATTCATTTGTTCTGGCCATTCCGCAGAACATAGCTTCATCACCGCTTGACTCATCTCCCAACCAATTTTCTTTTTCAACAAAGTGAGCTCTTTCATCAACATTGTACTTGTGTTTATTCTTGTAGTACAAATTGTCTTTGTTCAGAGGTCCTCTGCAATTCTTTGAGTAGTGCCCTGGCTTGCCATATCGATAACACACATCCTTCTTTCTCTTCAACTCTTCATCCTTCTTTTCTATCTCTGTTTTCTCAGATCTCTAGATCTCTAGATCTCTAAATATCTTGACGATAACACACATCCTTCTTTCTCTTCAACTCTTCATCCTTTTGCTTCCTTGGAACGATCTATTACCAAACCTTTTCGTGAATTGTTTAGTAATGAGTGCCAATGAATCAGCAAAAGCTTTGATATCGTCGTCAGAGTCAGAATCATCTTCTGGAATTTCTTCTGACATGAGAGCCTTGCTTTTTTCTTTTTTCTCAACATCCTTACTTCTTTTGACTGATCCTCTGGACTCAGAAATTAAAGCCAGAGGTCCACCAATAGTATTTCTCTTCTGAACAACCTCTTTTTCATGGGCTTGAAGAGTACCAAAAACATCATGTAGAGACCATTATTCCAGATCCTGATTGGCTTGTAAAGACATAGAGAGATTTGACCATTCAGGGTTTAGTCTTTTGAGAAATAAGACATTATTGTCTTCTTTAGACCTGATGATATCACATCTTTTAAATAGATTTATCAGAGTGTAAATCTATGTAAAGTCTGTTCCAGAGATTCTTCAGGAATGGCCTGGAAACTGTTGTATTCATTTAGAGCTTGGGCTCTTCTGTTTTTCTTCATTTTTGCACCACCTTCCAGTATGTTTTCCAATTGATCCCATAGTTCCTTTGCACTATCACAGGAGTCTAGAGATTGAAATATATCATTCGGAATAGCCATGATTAATAGACTTTTAGCTTTTCTGGATAGTTCAACCTTAGCTTTCTCTGGATCTGTCCAATTATCCCTTGATTTTGGAATACTCCTAGCAGGGACTTCATCGGTAACTGGTGTAGCAGGAACCCTTGGGATAGTTGTCATTGGAACGAATAGACCGTTTTGGACATTAGGATATAGATCATCATCTAATCCTTCAAAGAAGTTGATCATTCGGATTTTCCATTATGGATATTCATCACTATAAGAGTAGGAGGTTTAGTCAGAGAACCAGAGGTTTATACAGCATTCAGATTTGAATTAGCTATATTACCAGAAACAGAGATTTTTGAAGATTAATGAAGATCTGTTTGAAATTTGAATCAAATTAATTCCAAAATGATCGAAATGAGACCGTGTACTTACCCAATCACAGGTTTAAGCAAAAATTACCACAAATTTAGAGAGGATTCTAATGAATTTTCACAAAATCTCGTAAAACAGGGTAGAATGAAGAATAGGAGCTTAAAACTGAAAAATACTGTAAAATAGAAACGGGATTTCTCCAAATGGAAGAGATCTAATAATCAATAGATTGATTATCAGGCTCTGATACCAATTGTTGGAACCCAGATCCCTTTCTATCAAGTAATCAATAGATCAAAACTGTAAATATGAGCGGAAGCAGGAAGATCTAAGATTAACAGTATGATTAGTAAGAACAAAATAGGAAGAACAATCGTAATAGATATTTGATGATAAACAACAGTGTGCACAAAACAATAGCTCTCTATTTGGATTCTTCAATCAATTACAATTACAATCTGTAAAAGAACTATTTATACGAATACAATAAGTGAAAGTCAACTACATAGCCTATTACAATGAGACACGTAAGCAAGGAAGTAACAAACTGAGAGACACACGGAGGGTGTCCTTGCCACGTCGTCTGATGTATATTAGTTGCTCAATTCTGTTTCATACTTCACCAAAATTAGGTCTAACAAGGTTAATGTTCCTGATCTTCAACGATCGCTATGTGGCTATCAGCGTATGCTATCGCTGAATGTGAACAGTAACTCATCCATGGAATTTTCACTAACTATAAAGGAATCATATTCAAATCATTGAAAGAAGTTTGGATCAACACCATGATTTTTCTATTTGGTGTTGCTATCTTTGAAACATAAATGGCTTCCTCAAGAAAGAACACCAACACCTACGCTGAATCTGAAACTCTACCAGCGACAAAGTTTGTTGCTGCTTAAGATACCACCTTCACCCCTTAACAAGTTGCCATCAAGCCAAGAAACTATGTTGCTCTGTTGGGCATCCCTGCTGATAGGGCTCATTTCAATGATGGTGCTCTTTTTCTCAGGAAGTGCCTTCTAATGTATGCTCTTACCTATATCAATGTTGGAATAACTGTTTATCTCCAGCAATTCTGGTACACCGCCCACTGCACCGTGATCACCACTGACAAAGAAAACCAACTCCCTGCCATTGAATTCACCATCAGCATAGGGACCTTCGCTTTCACTACTGGCATTGTTGGAGCTGCTCTTCATCTCCCAGCTAGAGGGAAGAATCAGCAATGGGTGTCTCCACCATCCAGGGAAGAGATTGTAAGCGTCATTGACCTCGCTGGTTACAAATGGCCGATTGATGAAGAAACCTCTGAAATCAGCAAGGTGATAACCAAGATTGAGAAGAAGAAATTTCCAGCGAGGTGGCAATACATTTTCACTGGCTCCCAAGATCAAACCAACAAACAATTCTTGGAGATGGCCTTCTCTCTCTTCAACGGCCACAAACTGAACTACACTGGCTACATATTTAGCGAACTGTACAATAGGGTGCAAGCACAGAAGATGGAAAAGACTATCCCTTATCCAAGGTTTGTAGATACAATCTTGGAATTCCTTTATGAGGGATACCCCACTAAGGGAAATCAAAAATTCTCTTAGGTTGGGAAGAAATAATTGGAAATTGATGAAAGGCCGAGAGATGCCCCCTACCTCCCTTACATGTTGGCGCTCATCAGGGACACTGACCCTGCACGAACTTTAACTCCTATTCCTACCACTCAGGTAGAGACCGTGTCTGGATCACTGACGAACAAATCAGTGATCAACCTGAACCCTTCCTCCCCTTACAACAGAAAACAACCAGCCAGCAAGGGCTATAAAAAGACCATCGCTCATAAGCCAGCAGCAAGGAAACTAAATAAGAGCGTCTCTCAAAAATCGACTCTCTCCGTTGCCACTTCATCAGCACTACCTCCTTTCTCAGGGACTTCGGTCGCTGAAATTTTAGGTACCAGCTACTCCGAAGCTGGTATAGGTATTACTTTCATAGCCTTCTCTTCTCCTTCTATATACTCTTTTTTGGACCACACATCAACCCATGATTTCAAAGATAGTTGTCCCTATCTCTGATGAGTTTGAACAACGTGTTATCCAATTATCAACTTTGTTTCGGCATTCTGAAGATTGGAAAGCCACGTGCATAGAACCTGATAATGTTTCTCTTAAACATTCTCAGACACAGGCTTGTGCTCCTCAAGACACAGCCGTAGCAAGTAACATCCCTGAGAATAATTCTTCAGATGTTCTCAAGGAACCCTTTAGAAACACTTCTACCTCCCATCTTTTTTCTTCTAACCCTGAACTATTTTTGGCTCGTTTATCTGTGTTATCTATAGGTATCTCTGGTGCACCCACTACCACTTTTGCCACTACTATTACTACGACGAGTGTCTTTACTGCAAAGTCTTATCCTACGGCTGAGCAAAAAAGGCAGATCAAGAAAGAGAAAGGTCAGGGATCTTCTCTTCCAAACTTTCAGGCACCCCTGTCATCTCTCTGCTCGACAACAGCAATCCAGATTCCCGCGCTGGATCATCTTGTTCGAGAGGCTACCCTCATTAACCACAAAGCCAACATTCTTCAGCTCTCTGTTGAACACATTTTCATTAGGGTGTTTGGGAACCCTACACTGAAGAATGTTGTGGTGGGCATCCAATCCGAAGTGGCCTCGTTGAAGACTACTCTGAGCAATCACATTACTTAGCAATCCACTACAATTTCTCAAATTCACAAGCGGATTGAAAGTGTAGAGACAGAGCTTGCCACTCAAGGAAAGAAGATCGCCGAGATTCTACATCTTCTACACGCATCAAATGCCTCCAATTCCTCTCTCTCCTCAAATGACAAAGGGCAATTGAGTCAGCTAGCTACAACTCAGAAGCATCACACAGAAACACTTGCCAGTATCAAAGGCAACGTGGACAGTCTGCTGGTGCACATTCTTCCTCCAGGTAACATAGAGGGGGAGAAAGTCCTAAAAGAGATGGAAGAGCAGATGATCAATGAAACCAATGTGGTCTACACCAATGCTCCTCCAACTCAAAGAACCATTGATGCTCTAAAATCTCTCATTTCTAGTGATGATGTTGAAGAAGATGAAGAAAACGAAATGTACGTTCAAGATAGTGGCATTCCTTTTCATCTCAGAGATGAAGAAGACAATGATGATGATTCTACAACATCCTTCTTCAGAAACAACCGACCTTTACCAGGAGTTATTTTCAGAGAGCCTTTGGGGGATAGGCAAGATCCTAATAAGGACCAGTCCGATCCCTCAGGGAAGAACAAACAAGTGATGGACTCTGATCATCCCACATCATTAAATTCAGAGGGGGAACACTTCCCTATGGTATGCCTTCCATTAAGCTTATATATCACTCATTCTGAACCTCAACCAACTACACCACTTCCCTCTACTCTCTTCACCAATGCATCTTTCATTTAAAGGATTGATGAAATTACTGATAACCCTCATCTTCCTCTCCTCGTCATAGTGATCCCTGTTCCCCAAAGGAATATCCATTCCTGAAGGAACCTTCCGCTGAAGATCAGTTCCTGTACATATCTGAATTTGAATTTGAAGAAGGCCTTATCCAAAGGCCTGTAAATAGACAACCAATCCCTGAACCTGAAGAAGAGGAAAGAAGGGCGAACTTCATAAGAGATCTAGATATGGCTAGAGTAAAAATTCCTCTTCGTACCTCTGAGCCTGATGCCCCTGTACCAATAAGTGTCTATGACAAATTTTCTTTTCTATCCCCTGAAGAACGAACAAACTTTTAGAATCTCAACGACTAAGAGATCAGAAGTTAAAGCAATCTCAAGAAAGCCTCAGAGTCACTGGACACCTGGTCTAAGAAGATAGAAGAAAAGCAAAAAGTTAGAGACTCGAAGAAGAACAAAGTGAGATAATCGATGAAGAGGTAGCAGAGAAGGAACTGGCAAGAGACAAACTAAAAGTGGATCCAATCGTAGCCCAAGAGAAAATTCTACAACCCCTGAATAGAGAAAATCAGAAACCAAAGAATAACGAATTGGAATGGTGTACTAAAAAGGTAAACTGTCGCTTCTCTCCTGAAACAATTACTCATCCAACTATCGAAGAACGAAATTCAAGAAAAGGTCTAAAGATAAGAGTTACTATGTTCAGAGGAGGTAGGCGTAAAGAAGAACCCCAATTCCTGAAGTTCTATGGATTCTCTAAGTGGCTAGAAATAAGAGATGCCATTCAGAAATCGAAATCTCAATTCAAGGGCGTTGTGGAAAGATATCTTGATCAGTTGTTGCAAAGGATATCCCAATATGTCAGTGTTCCTCCTCTACCCGAAATATCCAAAAAGAACAATCTAAGTCTGAAGCTGAAGAAGGTCCATCATTCATAAATGAACATGAGACTAAATTTGACATAGATAGTGTTCTAGCCCACCTCGTTATCCTGATATTTCAATGCTCAACACATCCTTTCCTGAACCAAGAAGATTTATAAAACATGAAATAATCAGTCAGCCTGAAGTAGGGATGACATTTCTAGGAAATGATGGACTAATAAAGTTTCTCAGAAATAAGGAGATCCGAAAAGCTCCTTCCAAACTTCTCAAGATTATGTACTACAACTGTTGGTCAACGTATGACCCTGTTCCTATTCAGAAGAAAATATTTGAGAATGAATTACGAAGAAGAAAAGTGAAGCTCTTTATTTAGTCTCTGATGTTTTCTTTTTCGTTTGTGATTTTCTTTAGTGTACTGTACTTTACGTTATAATTATAATTTCATGTTCATTTTGTAATTCTTCAAATTATTGTGATTAATGAATTTCAATGAAGTACTCTACTCCATTTATCCACTGAAAAAGATCCATGAAAATAGTAAAAGGGACAATGAACATATAAGTTCTATATATTTGTAAATCTCTATATACTCACCAACATTACACCTTGTAATCAATCACTGAATTTACTTTATAACTTTTATACTTGTAAAAAATTGTGATTTCATATCCTTATAAATGAAACTCAATTCAGAAAGGTTATTAGCTGAAAAAGATCTCATAGATTAGTAACTAGAAATCTTTACTTTAAAATTTCCAAGTCCTTACTAATCATTTCAAGCAATTTTCCTATGTTGCTTAATCATAATCAAATAGGGGGAGATTGTTGATCCAAACTCCTTTTAGTGATTTGAATATGATTCCTTAAATATTTAGTGAAAATTCCACTTATAGGTTGTTGTTCATATTCAGCGATAGCATACACTTATTGCACTCAGTGATCGCTAAAGATCAGGAACACTATCCTATCTCTGAAGATCTGACGAACAACGCTCACACAATAATAACATTCAGCGATAGTCGAATGAATAAAGAGATGACCAACTAAGTGATCTGAAGCGGTTTAGCGATAGCGAAAGTTATCTACCTAAAGTCTGACATCTTGCACAAGACTCAGTGATACCCGAAGACTTCATCCTTGAAGGTTCTGGTTCAGTGATGAAGTGGGCCTTACTTAGCAAGATCAATATTGATCTTATCCTCGATACATAAATACACGAAGAACCCTTCTTCATCTTCATGCATACCTATTCTTTCCTCAAACCTCAGTTTCTATTTCTTCATGTTTTTGTGCATCAAACTTTGTGGTTTCTTAAGTTGTAATAGAATAAGTTTAATTACTTGTACTTATTCGCATACAACTGTAAATTTGTTTATTCAATATAAACATTTTTAAAAACTTTAAAAAGCTTGTGTTTGTATTCAACCCCCCTTCTACAAACTGTTTCTATATCCTGGAACTCTTGTAGACTCCTTTAGGACCAACAGTTACCAGTTATTGCTAACGTTTTGGTTTGGTCATTGAAGTTGAACTTCAACTCAACACGGACAATCCGGTCACTTGTTTGTGTTAATATTAGATTTTTGACCAGAGATGGGCAAATTCGAAATACGGTTGTAAGTGATGCAAAGAGGTTTGAGAAAATCTTTAGTAATCACATATAGATATGGGTATCCTAGGCATTTACCTAGACTAATCCCTGACAATTTTAAGACTGCTAAAGCATGCAGCCCTAAGGTAATTCCCCGATGGCCACAAGTTGTTTGTGCCTGGATTCGAACTTGGGGTAGATGGGTTATCTAGCCTCATCCCCCACAAGTCTTAACCAGTACGCCACAAGCCTTGTGGTTAATATCTTGTCTTTCTCTCTATATAGTTTTGCAACCCAAAGGTTGCCATGAATTTTTATAATATCTATAACATGATTGACAATGGCATATGTGTTGCCTCAATTTTAAGTAAAACTCATTTAACTAACATAATGTGTCAATTTTTCAAAATTACTCATAAATGTTAAGCTCTAATGTGAATAGTGAAGTAAATTGCTATTGAAAAAACAATTATCCACAAACACTTGACTTAATCTCCTGATCTACCCACACCAAGGGTGTTTAGCTCAACATGACTGAATTTAAATGCTTAAATTTAAATGCTTAAATTTAAATGACATAAATATAAGTGACATGAATGTAAAGCGTTGTAATGTAAGTGGGTATAAATTGTAAAGTGAAAATAATGACAGTTGCTACAACAAGTAGCAGCCGTGAAGAACAATTGCAAAATACTAAAATCTTTCAAATAATATTAAAGACGAAAGATCCAAAGCTTGTGAGAAATTTTGGTCCATATGGGATACAAACTAAACAACATGAGCTCTTTATTTATAATGCAAAGGAAAGCTTTAGGGAATCTTAAATGTACATATTGGTATTACCCATTGGTTAATAAGCAACATAGGCCAAACATCTACTATACTAGACTAGTAAGGTATCTTCTAGGAGCATTTTTCTTTTCCATTTGTTGAGCATCTTTTTCTTCTTCAACTAGAACAAAGCATCTTTTAACAAAACATTTGAACTGTTACGGCAACCTTCTGCAACACATTGCTTCTTTTTGCCTTCTACACAATCATGATCAAATTCTACAATTTAGCTCCAGACTCGATAAAAGTAGAATAAAAATAAAAAGACTCATTTGTGATTGGGATAATAGAACTTAGAAAACATAAAATCATAAAAGCGTACTTAAAGTGGACCAAAAATAGGTATGCAAATACACACTTCATGCACTCTACCCGCTTTTTGTTACATGTTGTTAATTAACCTAGAAAATCTCCAAATGTTCAAAATATTTTCTTCTTCTCTAATTGAAATCATTGTATTCTCCGCTTAATACTCTAAATTTTGATTTCCAATCCTTGTGGATATGATCTCAATATTTTTACCACTTTAATACTTGAAAGCGAACTCAATAGTCGGTGTACACTTGCATCACTATTGTGCCATATTTATGTGTGTATATTTTTCTATCATTTTTCAACTGACATACGATTCAGCTATTGGTCATCCTTATGAGTACATACGAATGGGTGAAAGCACAACAATTGAATATTTAAATATATTGTTTAAATTTTTGATTCACATTTTGGCGTACTATGCTTTAGAAGACTGAATGCTCACTATATATGGAACAATTACTACAATTGCATTGAAAATCCTACAATTTCCACGGAATGCTAGAAAGCATTGATTGTATACATTGGTTGTGAAAAAATTGTTTGGCTGCTTAGAAAGGTCAATTTATTTGTGAAATCATTGGGTTCCAACAATTATGCTAGAAGTAGTTGCCTCTAGAGATCTTTGAATATGACGTGCATTTTTTTTTGGTCGCGGGTTCTAAAAATGATATCAATGTACTCAACTAATCTCCTTTTCGCATATTGGTTTACATTTACAGTTATGGGCCACCATATACAAAATCTATATATCTATATAAAACAGGATCATTGGAAGATGACGTGGCGTGTTCTAAGCATTAGAATCTTTTTTGTTTTTCTTAGATTTTGGCAAGTGAAAAACCCTTCGTCTCCTACTGTAACGCCTTCTCCCTTTGCAATTGATATATATATTCTTCACTCCAAAACCCTTCGTCTCCTACGTAACGCCTTCTCCCTACTTCTCCATCTCGGCCTTTGGACTAGTACACCCCCCTCTCGTTCTCTCCATTTATGGCATAGGATTTTTTTTCCTGCTTTCTCTATCTGCAGGTTTTGGTTTTCATCGGCGATGCTTTCTATGGTGGCGTTCACCATGATTGCTGCTTGAAATCAACCATTAACTTTCACATGGTAATCAATTTATGTATCTTTATAAATCAATTTTACATGAACTAATGACAAGATCATGCCACTTTCGAAAAAATCTTAGTGTAAGTCCAACATGGTATTTCATAAATTACGTATGGTGAAGTCACCAAAATACTACGCATCTCTGTCGTAGTATTTGTTTAATCCAATTCTATTAATAAGCGTTTTGGAGTTCGATTTTGCCAATTGTTCTTTTAGGTTTCTATCATGGGGTTTAAATTAAATAATTTAAATTGAAATAATATTTGTTTCAGTCACTTTGTGAAGTGTGTTCAATGAACTGAAATTTGCAGGATGTCCAAGGAACTTTATGCTCCAGCTCTTTGGGGAATCATGATTCCAAGATGTCAAACTCTTGGTACACACTCCTCATATGTCTACATCCACTACTACAAATATGACTTTTATACACGCCTAATTATACACGCTTTTGGGCGTTTTTACTAAAACCGTGTATAAAAGATGGATCTCGACCCTTTTTATACGGTTGAAATGGAACCGTTGCTAAAAATAAGGTTTTAAACACGGTTCTGAAATAAAACCGTGTAAAAAGGGTATTTGACAATCACAAACGGTTGCTGCGAAAAAACCGTCTACAAAAGTCACATTTTATATGCGGTTGTGTATAAAAAACCGTGTAGAAAGGTGTCTTACTTTTTATACACGGTTGTCTATAAGAGAACCGTGTATGAAAGGCGACTTTTATACACGATTTTTTATCCACAACCGTGTATAAAAAATGACCTTTATACACGGTCTTTTATACACAACCGTACATAAAAGGCTTAACCTAGAGTTGACATATTATTTAAACATATATATGCCGTTTTTTAAACATATTATTTAAACATATATGTGTCGCTTTTTGTACAATATCGTGCATAAAAGGCTTGGTACCGGCTCCGCCTGGACCGATAGGGCTTGATTATAGGACCGCAGCCTGATACCGGTTATGATGATGATAATAATAATTGTTATTACAATAATAAATCCTTAATAACAATAAAATAATATTAATATTAGTGATACTAATGATAATGATAATAATAATATTAATAACAATAATGACGATATAATAAAAAGAAGTTTATATTTAGAAGTAGACCTTCGTAAAAAAAATCAAAATCCATAATATATTAAAAGTTGACGGCTTTTTATAGTTTTATTATGATAATAAATCCTAATAATAATAAAATAGTATTATTAGTAATAATAATAATAATGATAATAATAATAAGAAGTTTATATATAAAAGTAGAAGTCCTTAACTTCTTTTTCAAAAACCCTAATATATTAAAATTGGCGGCTCTATATGTCCTCCCTCCAAAATCGCAGAGTTCCTCCAAAATCAAGCGCTCGTTCCTCCTCCAATAGAGCATCGTGGTTCCTTCGATCGACCACCGTCGTTACTCCGACCGACCACTGTGGTTTGTTTCCTTCAATCGACCACCGTGATTCCTCCATCGCAACTTCCGTGGTTCCTAATATTCTCCAACCATGACGAACAAAGGGAATGACGGGGAATTCAGGTTCGCCAGCGATGAATATGCTTCTGATGAAGATGTGGACGTAACTCAAACCACTATTTTGGTGCCAGGTTTGAATTTTATTAAAACCCTAGTTAAACCATTATAAACCATATACATTGTTCTAGTTTATTTTTAGGGATTTTGGTTGTATTGATGATTAGTCCATATATTGTCTTGGCTTTGGAATCATTCTTCATTGTGTTCTACTTTCTAAATTTTACAATCAAACGGGTTCTGTCTAAAGATGTGAAATCCCCAATTTATAGTTGTGATTTTTTGAAAGTGAAGATTGTAATGCTTTGAATGTTACAGTACTTTATTTTGGGTTAAGTTAATGGAATTGTGATTTTCAAAGAGGCTCTTACAGTACAGTTTTGACGGACAGGTTTATTTGATTTGTTACTAGTTACTAGTTATAGTCATCAACTCATCATACTTTGTTTTTTTAATTAGAAAAAGCAAGACAATTAAAGTATAGTATATGTAGATTTGATGGGAAGTTGATAGCTCATTAAATATAAATATACATCTTAATCA
This sequence comes from Silybum marianum, assembly GCA_036898165.1. Taxonomy (NCBI): domain Eukaryota; kingdom Viridiplantae; phylum Streptophyta; class Magnoliopsida; order Asterales; family Asteraceae; genus Silybum; species Silybum marianum. The sequence goes on along the minus strand of CM072533.1, from coordinate 25,658,303 downwards.
AGAACAAGATTCCCACAAAACTTGTAAATTATGTCCATTTCTTTTATGGTGTTCAACTTTGTGTTCAATTCATTTTCTAGAAAGAAGATATATTTTTAGAGGATGCCTCAAATTTTCGACAACCATCTTTCTGTAGATTTGTTACTTGAACATTATGGAAGCAAGTCAGCAACCACATTAAAGAATTAAGTTGCCTTTCTTTTTTGTTGTTCTATAATAAATCTTTTACAAAAGGGATGCCATCTGTGCTTGTTTAGAACCCTCATATCCTGGGATTTGGCTGCTGCAACTTGTTTAATATGCAAAATTTTGATTTATAGTTTGCTTGCTGATGTGAGGGGAATTTTGGTCAATATGATGCAGGCAAGGGGGCTGGTAATTAGGTTTTTTGATCTTATTGTTGCATCAGAACCTGGTTTTAATTCATTTGTTTTCTGGGTTTTGAAAATTGAACCAAAGTGATAAGGTTGTTCAAGGTTCAGGTTCAGGTTGACAGGGTTATGGATGGATGTGAAGAGTATGACCTCCCGGTGCCTTATGATGATCTTCAGAAACTAGGTCAAAGACGTCATAGAGACGTATGTATTGTATTACTTTAGTGATGTTTACTTATATAGTTAATAGACTATTAACACAAATGTTTTGTTATGTTTCATTTAGGGCCATTAAACAATACAATGATGTCATAAGATCTTGTCAAGCCAACACTCCGATTACATGGATATTAATCAAGGTATATTTATACATCCCAACAATTTATTTCGTAATTTAAGTTGTCTAACACTACTTTTTTTACACTGTAGTGTAATCAACAAAAAGAGGATTGGGAGTGTGGTTACTATGTTGTGAAACAAATCTTCCATTTTGTGATGGATGACCAATATGCTTCCATTTTAAATTTCTTTCATTTTATTTATATATTTTACAAAACACTTTATTTTGTTTATAATTACTTCTACTTTCAAATTTATATATACAGGACACATGGAAGACCACATCTCGTTTCACAACCAGAGGAGGTTGCTTGTAATATCGCTAGAACGATTAATTTGAAGCGCATGATGGATGGCGCAATGTAGTAATGAATGGGGGTGATTATCTTATAAATTATTAGATTGGATTACACGATAAAAGTATTAGATTGTTTGGTTAGTTTGAGATGTTTCACTTACGTTGATGATTTTTAAAATTTAATGGTTAATGGTTACTTTGAGATGTTACCTTTACGTGTCTAGCTGATTTTGTATTTATAACTGTGTTTGAAATGTTCCATAATTCCAATTGGAATCGTATTTGAAAATGTAGCTTACTGAATAATGGATGGTAACAAAATCGAGGAAAATATTAAAAACATAAATATAACTCATTATACACGGTTCTAGTAAAAAACCGTGTACAAAAGTCTGCTGTTTTTTTAATATATGGTTACCATTAAAAGATGGTTGCTTTCATACACGGTTATTAATCCTTTTATAAACGGTTTCTTGTAAAAACCGTGTAAGATGGTGACTTTTTATACACGGTTATTACTCATTTATAAGCGGTTTCGTCTAAAAACCGTGTAAGATGCTTTTTACATGTTCAAACATGTTGTGGTTTTCATTCTTACCGACAGTGGTGGAGGGCATTATAGAAGAGGAGGTAGCAGAAAGAGAGGGCTTCTTGGGTTCTCCAGCATCATCACAGATAGGAGAGGGGTTCTTGGGTTTTACAACATCCACACATAGGATCGAGTGAGGTAAGTGTTTTCTCTCAATCCATTTGTATATAAGTACTCTTGAATTTGCATAATCACCAATGAAAGAACATAAATCCAAAAATATTTTTATTTGCTTCTTTAGGTACAACAGTGTTAATAGCACAAATATAAATTTAGGCTTCACATTTATTTGTTTTCTATATTACAACTTTTATCGTTGCTGATGATCTTGGTCTTATGATGTATATGCCGGAATGTTGCATTCAATTGCTCAAGGATATATGAATCATTGGCATGAGTGATCTAGACGAGAGAATAACAGATATTAGGTGTGAACAGGTAACGTTATTATAAAAATACTTTAAAATGTATACTCTGCATTTGTTAGTTCCAACTATTTGATATTTTGAATTTTATATTTCTTACCAAAGAAACCCTTACTCAAAATATCTTATTTGGCTATTAGTATTATTGACAAATTTCCAAGTAAGGTGGTACGATAATACATCGAGCAGGTTTAGTTTAGTGGTTGTTCGCTCCTAAACAAAGCTATTTGGACAACTTTTCCATTAACATCTTATCATTTAAATTTTCCTTAACCTGTTTAGTTCTGTATAGGACCCTATCCTTTCTCAAGTTAGTTCATCCTCAACAAGTTAACTTTGAGCATGTACTTTGCTTTAAAAAGGAAGTATCTACAAGTCCCAAGGTGCAAGTTTTTTTTTGTTGCAAACGTCAACATGGAAAGCTCTTATTTGCATAAGAAGATATTGTTTGACTTATGTTTTGGTTTCTTTACAGTTTGTTTAGAAACTATAATTAGTACGTTGATGAATGTCTGTAACTTTTTTTTTCATATAGACAATAAAGCAATTTCATTATGAGCGTGAAAGATATTCAAGTTAATAATTTATTTTGCTGATGAATTGAAGCCAATATAGCAATCTCAAAAGGGAATATATTCATTGTTTCACAAGTTACTTCCACATTTAGTTGTTTGGATCATTAGTTGGTTTTTTGTATGTATAGTCTATTTCGATATATTATGCCATGAACAAAGGGCACGAAAATGATTCCATTTCCAATATTTATTCGTGTAAAGCTTTCGTTAGCAATTATTTAGATGATTGTGAAGAGATGTTTAAACTAGATCCAAGCTATATTCCTCCTACACAAAAATATTCCCCTTCTCCCGACCACGTTGATGATGAATTAGATGACCTTGCTTCTAATCCTTCTTTACTTAACGACACCGAATGTTTAAATGATTTAAATGTTGAATTTGACTTCAATCCTACACTTCCAAATCATACGGAGTTTTTGGACAAAGGCAAAAAGCCAATTGAATCAGTTTTGACTCCGGAGGATCCGAATGAGTGTTCCACAAGTCAAACACTTAACACTCATTCTATCCAAATGAATCAAACTAAATTATTTCCAAAAAGTACTAACAATGGTCCTGTTGATGTTTCGGCTATTCATTCTTTAAAGACCAAACAAGTTTGGGTTGAAAAAGGCAAACGCATTTCAAATTCGTCATCCCGCAATAAAGACAAATCTTCGCTTACAAGTTCTACAAATGTCAAAAGAACAAATCATCAATTTTTATTTTCATATACTATTCATTCATTTCGACATTTAATAAAATTTTCACGTAATCAAATTTGTTGCTCAAATTGCGGTGTGAATGACTTTGTGCGCTTAAATTTGTATGATTATGGTTGTGATTATTTTCCGAACATGCGTAATTCCTATAATTTTCATCATAATTATTTTCCAACTTCGCCTGTTTATAAATGGGTTCCTAAAAAGACCATGACTAACGACCTTAAGTCCCACTTCAAGTGGGTAGCCAAAGGTACAAGGTCTACTAACCCCGAAGGACCCATTTACAAATGGGTACCTAAATCTGCCTGATTTTATGCAGATCGGTTGCTCCAAACACATGACCGGACAAAAGGAGCTGCTTGCCAATTACAAGGAGAAAAAGGGCGGATTCGTTAAATTTGGCAACAATCACTTAGCACCCATCAAAGGACATGTTGACATCGTTCAAAACAACATCACCATTTCCGATGTTTCCTATGTTCAAGGCTTGAACCACAATCTGCTAAGTATTGGCAAATTCTGTGACAAACAACTTGAAGTCAACTTTCGACTTGAAAGATGCTATGTGCGAACCTTTGACGGAAAGGAATTATTGGTCGGCACACGTAAATCCAATCTCTACACCATCGATCTTTTCCAAGTGACCGCTCCTTCCAACGTTTGTCTATTCTCAAATGTCTCTAATCCGAAGCCCTGGTTATGGCACCAAAGACTTTCTCACTTAAACTTCAAGAACATCAATCGCCTCTACATTAACGGATTAGTCACCGGCCTACCAACGATAAAGTTTGACAAACCACACTTATGTGATGCATGCGAGATGGGAAAGATGAAGAAGGTTTCTCACAAACCCAAGGTGGTTCATAGCACAACTCAACCCCTTCAACTCATACATATGGATTTGTGTGGCCCGATGCGGACTCAAAGTATTCATGGAAAGAAGTATGTTCTAGTTATGGTTGACTATTTTTCTTGCTTTACGTGGGTTAAATTTCTTCGCTCCAAGGATGAGAGTCCCGAAACCATTATTACGTTCTTGAAAACCATTCAAGTAAAACTAGAACTTATCGCTCAAACCATCCGCACTGAAAATGGAGCCGAGTTCAAAAATCGTTCACTTGACGGTTATCTCAAATCAGTGGGAATTTCACACATATTTTCTGCGGCTCGCACTCCGTAACAAAATGGTGTGGTCGAACACCGGAATCGTACACTCTTTGAAGCGGCTTGCACTATGCTCACATTTTCCAAACTGCCACTCTACCTCTGGGCCGAAGCAGTCAATACTGCCTGCTACACTCAAAATAGTTCCATCATCAACAAACGCTTCAACAAGACACCATATCAGTTAGTATACAATCGCATTCCTTCCATCGATCATCTCCGAACCTTTGGTGTTCGCTGCTTTACTCTCAATGAAAAAGAAGATGGTGGAAAAATCAAGCCAAAGGCCGATGAAGCTTATTTTCTTGGCAACTATTCAAATGCCTCAGCATATCGGGTCTACATGAAACATGCTCGTTATATCACAGAAAGTGTCAGTATTCAGTTTGATCCTAAAGCCAAAATGGCTCCTGAACGAGACAGTTCTGGACCCGCCCTCACGGGTATTTTAGCTTCCGAACACATCCGTTCGGAACCTGTCCCAAACCCCGCTCAACCTGCTACATCCAAAACTACTTCTTCCAATATGGATGATCTATTCGAGTACTTTTACTCGGATTATTTTGGTTCTCACACTGATATCCCTAAACAGATGACCCCGCCTATCTTGGAGGTTGCCGAGACTACCAACCTTTCTGGACCGCCAGTTACAACGGACACCGTCTCAACGGCTGCAACTCCAAGCTCATCTCCATCCTCTCCTCCCGCTCAAGCTGCTGCTCCTCCCGCTCAACTTGATGCTCAACCGAGTTCCAATCCGCTCCCTACTAAACCAACATCCTCTCCCCCATCATCAACCTCATCCCCTAAGGATGTCTCTAGTTCCACAAGATCCTCTGCCGTGGCTCCAGCCTTGAAATCACTTCAAGATCTTCCACTCGGTACTTATGCAGATGATACCCTGAACCCTAATGCATTTCAACCGCTTCCATATACCACCAAATGGGTCCGCTCACATCCAGCCAATCAGATTATTCGAGATCCAAACAAACCAGTCACGACGTGTTCCGCCTTGGCCAACGATTGTCTATTCTGTTCCTTTCTAAGCAAGATCGAACCCACATCCATTCAAGAAGCAATGAATGATCCTGTTTGGATTGTGGCCATGCAAGACGAACTCAATCAATTTGAAATCTTGAAAGTTTGGGCCTCGTTCCTCGTCCACAAAACAAAACCATCATCGGTACCAAATGGATTTTCAAAAACAAACAAGATGAAGATGGGGTTGTCATACGCAACAAAGCCCGACTTGTAGCAAAAGGATACCGCCAACAAGAAGGGATTGATTATGACGAGACATTTGCGCCCGTGGTCCATATTGAAGCAATTCGAATGTTCTTAGCATACGCGGAACACAAGAATTTTGTGGTTTTTCAAATGGACGTCAAAACGGCCTTCTTGAATGGTGTTCTGCGTGAAGAAGTCTATGTATCCCAACCTGACGGGTTTGTCGATCCTTCAAAGCCAAATCATGTGTACATCCTCGACAAGGCTCTCTACGGCTTAAAACAAGCCCCGCGCGCATGGTATGACAGCCTGTCTGCCTATTTGGTGAAAAATGGATACTCCAGAGGTAAAATCGAATCAACTCTTTTCATCAAAAAGGAAAACAGTGACATTATGCTTATTCAGGTCTATGTGGACGACATTATATTCGGTTCGACTAACCCACAACAATGCAAGGAGTTCTCTGAACTCATGATTGCAAAATTTAATATGAGCATAATGGGAATGATGAATTTTTTCCTCGGCCTTCAAATAAAACAATTTTCAACGGTAATATTCATCAACCAATCAAAATACATCTCGGATATGTTACGTAAATATAACATAACGTCATGTACGCTGATTGGTACACCCATGTCTCTGGGTTCAAAACTACACGCTGATCCCTTGGGAAAAGGAGTGGATTCTAAAAATTACCGAAGAATGGTTGGTTCTTAATGTATCTAACGGCTAGTCGACCGGACATAATGTTTGCCACATGTTTATGCGCTAGATATCAAGCATCTCCAAAAGAATCTCATCTTAGTGATATCAAACGTATTTTTCGGTATTTAAAAGGTACTACTGATCTTGGCCTATGGTATCCCAAGGATACGGGTTTCGAGCTAACTCCCTTTTCAGATTCTGATCATGCCGGATGCATGCTTGATCGTAAAAGCACGTCGGGACACATTCAATTCTTAGGCGATAAACTGGTAAGTTGGTCATTGAAAAAGTAAGCTTGCGTCTCCACTTCTACCGCGGAAGCCGAATACATTGCTGCCGCAAGTTGCTGTTCTCAAAAGTGCAATCGCTATCTCAAGCAATCCTGTCCATCACAGTCAGACTAAACATATCGATGTTCAGTATCATTTCATAAAAGATCATGTCGAAAGAGGTACGATTGAATTATACTTTGTCAATACAGAACAGCAGCTTGCTGACTTATTCACTAAGGCCTTGAATAAGAAACGCTTCCAGTTCCTAGTGTCCAAGTTGGGCATGCTGAATCTTAAAACCTGATTTTCTAATCAGACTTTTCAAAATACACAAAACGTCTATCCAAGTTTTTATGCACATTCCCCTTTTCTTAACTGAAAATCTACATCACTCTTGGTTTCTCGTTTGTTGGCTTTTGAATTTTGTTTACAGTTCCGTATTTTCAATTTTTTCTTTCTTTCTTTCTTTTCGGCTATTTTTGTCTAACCATTTCAGATTTCGAGGGGGAGCGACAAGGTACGTTTTTTACTATCTCAAAATTGTAGGGGGAGCAAAGTTTTATTATTTCACGGGGGAGCACTAATTTAATTTTAAATCAAATCAGACTCTGTTTTAAAATCAAAGTAAAAAATTCTCGGCCCCTATTGGCCTGCAAAAATTGTTTTTATCGACCAAGTTTGGCCCGACAAAAACCACGCTCGACATCTTGCTAATGTCATCAACTTTCTCGGCCCAATGAGAGCTTGCCACGTGTCGTCACCCGATGACCCACTATTTAAATATCGGGCCCCACTCTCATACACTTACTTTTCAAACAAGTTCGATTTTCCTTGTTTCTCTCTAAAACCCTTCGAGTTCTTGAGTTCCAGAAAGTGTTTTCACAAATCTTGGAATTTCACAAATCTGAAAGCATCACCAGGTTCGCAATGTCTATACCTGCAACTTTAATTCAAGGCTTTGTCACTTTTAATCATTGCATGTTGGTATTTTTGTCATCTGAACTGTTCGGTTTCCTAAAAACCATAGGTTTCTGATTTTCTATTGATTTCTGTCAATTTTGGGGTTCCTTTTGTGCTTATTTGGCTTAGCTAATGTTTTAGATATGTTCACTATCACTAATCGCACCTAGACATAGGATTTTCTTTAGGTTTTAGGCCGATTTTTGGATCTGATCACTTAGGTTTTCCACTATTTTTATTTTGAGTTTTTATCGACTCCTTAAAGACAAGACTTAGAGTTTTGTCGAGTCCTCAATGTGGATAAGAATATCTTCAAAAAAACTCTAAGTGTTTTTATCGACCCTTAAGGACCCGACATAAATTTTTATCGGGTCTTATAGGATCGATAACCTGATCTTCAAATTTTCTAAGTGTTTTTTATCGACCCTTAAGGACCCGACATAAATTTTTATCGAGTGTTATAGGATCGATAAGTATTTTTCTCGACCCTTTAGTTCTCGACATATTTTTTTGTCGACAATCTAAGGATCGATAAAATTACTTTATCTTCTCTAAAGTACAATTTTCTCGAGTATTTGAGACTCGATAAATTGTGATTCTCGATTCCCCATGGCCCGACATCTTTATTGTCGATTCTCATAGGTTTGATCTTTCAACATTTCACCAAGTCTTTATATCGACCCATCTTGACTCGATAATTTTTTTTAAAAGATCCCATAGCACTCGACAAATTTTTTTATCGACCCTGCTTATCGGGCAAACAGGACTCGACATTCAGACTTATATTTTTTCTTACCTGTCATCACTCATCAAACTGACTTTTCATATGGTTTGCTAACTGTTTTCTTTCAGTATCAATGGTGGCTATCAACGATCCGAACCTTTTCGATGATGAACACCCCATGCCTTCTAAACGATCAACCGAACCCAGTACTAACGCGTTTAACCGAGACGAAATCTTGATGCCTAAAAAAAACTTAGAAAAATCAAACCAAACAACCACCGTCTCGATTTTGGCATCACAATCGAACACCAAGTCAACCTCGAGATCCTCCAACGCCACCCTATTTGCTTTGCTTTTGCCTTGGATCATCGAGTTCCATTGTTCTATCTCCAGCAGTTCTGGTATACGTTAACATACCATCCAGATGACGGTGACCATCACTTCACTGCCATGATCGATGACTTTGTCACCCATTTGACACCATCTCGGATTTGTCGAATCCTCCGCCTGCTTGTTGCCACCGACGAACACCCTTATGATGCCTTAACTACCGTTGAAGAACTCTGTGTAGATATTCGAGCTCTTGGATACAACTCACCCGAACACCTCACAAGCCCCAGCCAGTTCAAAAGAATGTACCTGCCTCACATCTGGTTTTCACTGTTAACCATCGCAAATCGATGTCTAACTAGCAAACACACCGGCATGGACAAGGACAGTACTGCGGCGTTACGCATATTTCACGGTATCGTATTCAACCGTCACTATGATTACACTATGCTCATCTGGACGGACTTCGTGGAACTTGTTGAAGACAAATCAAATTCACGCAATCGTGCTTTCGTACCCTTCCAACGGTTCCTTCAACTATTTATCCATGCCATGCTGTCATCCAAACCTGATATACCTAGACGAACCGGATCACCGTTGGGACCAACCAACTCGTTGAAGTTCCTCAAGCTCAATGACCGCTAGTTTGACTTCATCATGCCAATCCCTGAAGCACTACTTGCCTATGCTGATCAGAATGCACCGAGTGTGATAGCTTATAGGGAGAGACGCGGCTTAATGGCTCAACCACCTCCGATTGTGCCTGCCCAAGAGCTAATCCACGAGGAACATATTGTGCAAGAAGAGGGTCCTAGGGTAGATGAGCAGGTTCAGGATCATAGGGATTCAGAACAGGGTGATGAGCGAATTGTAAGGGGACATGACGAGGGCGGTGCACCTGATCAGCCAATCCCAACAACTGCTGCCCCTTCCATCCCAATACCACCACCCACTATCCCAAGAGTTGCTTCTACTTCTCGATCTACTTCACGATTCAAGATGCTCGTTAGAAGCAGATCAGGTCTCCGGTTCAAGATGCTTCTACAAATGATGAACAAGATGAGCCGAATGAACGCTTCGACTTTGAAGCAGATCAGGTCTCCGGATCGATGTCCGACATCTTCACCGAGCCATATACTGGAGAGATAAGGAGAGAGGAGGGAGATTTAGTTGAAAAAGAAAGTGTGAGCGTGAGTGATGGGACGAGAAAACTATAGTGAGCGCGAAACCAGACTCCCCCATCCAGGTAACCGCATCTACTAGCCCTACTCATTCGTTGGGTATGTCTAGTGGACAAGACGCTGTGGACCTAGCAACGCACATGCACGCCCCTCCTAGCCACTCTGAAGGCTCCCAACAGCCGACAGTTTCACATATACTTGTGAGTCTAGCTACTTATCTAGCTCCCCTCCATTCGGGAGGCACATCGATTGAAAAAGAGGCAGTAGCTCACCTGCTTCGACTTCGATTGTATGCACTTCGAGTTTAGAGCCAAATATGGGAACACGTGTCTACACACACTGAGTGCCTTCGTGGCGCAGCCGGAACTCCATACTGATGTCCATTCCGGACATTTCACGAGGATTGGGAGGAAATCCTACCAGTGCTACATCCATGTCAACACTGAACGGAGGTCATATAGTTTATTCAACTATCATGTCAACGGGTAATCTATGTGATCCCGGTGTTTCCCTAATAGGTACCTCGACTCCTGCCTTCACTATTCCCCCCGCGGCTCAAGCACTTATCGACGCTCAATAACAACGAGCCAGAGCTACTTTGAACGAATATGCTGCTCTTATGACTGCTGAGGGAGAAGCATTTGTTCGAGAGATTAGTGCCGCTGCTCGCTCCGGTCAGCTCGATCCGAATCAGGCTAGTTCCTCCAGAGGCAGCAACAGTCGCACTCTGCCACCTCAACCTCAACATCTGAATCCGACCCCGGACCCCCGGAATCGGCCTTCCTCACCACATAGATATGAGTACAACAATGATAAGCTCATGTCGATGTTATATGCTAACCTACTTGCCGAAGCCACTACTCGGGGTCAACCGGAAGATTCTTTAATGGGTCTCCTGAGGCGAAATCTGGAATCCCCACCGTCACCAAATATGAATTTGAACTCTTCAAATCTGACATGGAACAACAGTTAAGTGATCTGCACACGTCTCAGCAACAACATCAGAATGAGATTCTGGGTGCCATCACCGCTCTACACACCGAAATTAAAGAATCTTGTCGACCGGTTGTTTTCGTTTCTGCCCCTCGACCTTGACCTGATCAGAACGATCCGAGCTCTGCTCCAAATCGCCCTGAGGGGGAGACACGCCGAGTGTCAAGAACTTAGTCTCAACCATCTGCTCCAACTCCTACTGGTCCATCTGCGCCTTCAACCCGCCGAAGACAGCGTCCTAGTCTGACTCAAGAAGTAAATACACCTACGATTGAAAAGCCTGCGGTAGATATTAGCTTTGAGTGTACATTTGAAGCTGCTGAACCGGAATCCAATGAAGAGACAGTTGATGTCCAAAATCTAAGGAACTTTGTGAAGCACTTGTTTAAAGACACATATGAACCGGTTCTCCAAAAACAAGATTATGTGAACTTGAAGCACACAATAAAGAATTACACTTCAGGAGATCAAAATAAACCAAGACTGTTACCTCATCAAATCCAGGTGCCATATCTTGAAGAAACCATGGAACAGATATTCAGAAAGAATAAGAAACCTGAAGACTTGGCACACATTTATTTAGTAATGGAGATGGATCCAGCTCAAGTTAAGGAATATGTTCACATCCTGAAAATGAGAGCTCAAAAGCCATCCGATGTAATCTCACGACACCGGATTATCGGGATTATGCAGATTGGATCTGACAGAATCTTTCAAGTCGAGTATCCAACATTCAAAGTTCGAAGAGAAGATGGTAAAATATACAATTTTTCTGAAGCTGATTTTTCTAACCTTGATATCTTAGACTTTGAAACGTTGTATCACGACTAAGAGACAAGAAGCAAAGAAACGAGGATGAACAAAGAGCATTAAGAGCGGTGGTGCGACACATACAAAAAGAACTCAGATTCAGCTATCTTCATGATTTGCATCGTGGAATTGAATGTGAACAAAAGAAGATTCATATTGCTAAGCCTATTCAAACAATTCCTGAGTTGGATAAATATGATGTTACAACTCTTCTGTCATATCCAGCACACGGAGTTGTATGGATGCATATGAAGGGCGAAAAGAGATTTATGAGATTTGATGAAGTTATTGCCTATTCAGATGGAACATTATGGGGAACTCGAAACAGATTAGCTTCGGAGATTGCTACCGACAAGAAGAGTACAACAAGGATGAGCTCAACTAGAAGAAACTCTCTCTTGGAAGCCATCAGATTAATTGACGAAAGGATACTATTTCGTCAGACTTTGAGAAGATTTGAAGGCATGTTCGAGCTGAAGAAGTGAAGACATATTTTGCGACAAAGGGGGAGATTGTTAGGTCTATTAATTTATTGTGACAAAATAAGGAAAAGACATGCTTTAATTGTAAAAGGAAGTTTATAATTCTTTAAACTCTTTCTTTCCTTAATTAGATTAGACCTGTCAATATAATTAGGATTCTAGGGTTATTATGTGAAGGTAAGTCGATTACAAGAGAGCTAAATACTGTCAAATCATATTGTAATCATACGAAAGTGAGACACATGACTACGAAAATTCTCTAATCACTTTGTGTTCTTATTGCTTTATTCATATGATCATTGTGCTTGCATAATCTGGGATCTACAAAAATCCATTGTGATATGCTCCCATTTCCATTCCGGTATTTACAAAGATTGGGGACTCCCATATGGTCGTTGATGTTCCGCTTTTACTTGCAAGCACTTCACACATCTTTCTACATAGTTGGCCACATCGAACTTCATAACGGCCACCAGTATGTCAATTTCTAGTCTCTATACATTTTAGTGCTACCCGAAAGAATGGAATATCTTGACTTGTACGCATCCTCTAAAAGTAAGTCACGGTTGCCCCGAAATTTGGGCATCTAAACGCGACCTTGAAATAACTTCAAACGACGACTGTCTTCCGTTAAGAGTAGGTGTTGATTTACCATCACTTCACTCTTGAGGTTTTCTTCCAACAGTGCCTCCGTTTGGGATACTTTAATTCGGTCAATCAAACTTGACATCATGTTTATTCGTGTAGGCATGGCACACGTTCCACTGCCATACTCTCTTAGACTCAAAGCATCTGCTACTACACTGGCTTTACCTGGATGGTAAAGGAATCCCGCACAACAGTTCCACACGAACCAGCACCGCGTAGATGCTCTAACTTCAATCAAATCAAAGTTTCCTTACAAATTATAATTTCCTCTTACGTCCTACCTTTACATTCACACTCAATTTTTCCAACAAATATTACCGTAGAAGATTTACCGTCATTTACATGACGAAACACTATTCACGAGTTCGATCCATGTCAACTCCACCGTAAGCTAAAACTAGAAAAACACAAGGCACGTAAATCCCTAAAGAACTATCAGACTTCTTTAGCAACTTAATTGATCCTTATCAAGCATCACCATTCAATATAATGAATTTTCCTCAAGTTCATTGCGTAAAGCTTTTGAACACGTGATAGAATTCAACTTAGTTACCCCAAATACATCAATGATTCTTAACCTCAAGAAAAGTAGGAGTTGACACCTAAGTTTTTAAAATGTTAGTACGACAAGTATGCATCGACCTACGGTGTCATCTCAAAGCTACCACTTAATATGAGAAGTCGAATCCCATAAACTTCGACCCGAAGGTTAATTAAACAAGAAGACCATCACATAAAATAACTCGGAATAACACAAAGTCTAATTCCTCAAAATCTCCTTTTTACACCGACTGTTCATACTAAAGTCCCGAATTTTCAAAATCAACTACCAGTCAATGTATTCGACACTAAATTTTACATAGACTCAAGGTTCTACATCCGCAATACTCACTACAGCATAGCGTTTACACCCAAGGTTTCCTAATGAGTTCAAGGTTTTATCGGTATGTCTAAGAAATTATCCTAATTTTATTTAATTCTCTATTGTCAATGCACATCATCATTGTGCCATCTTTCTTTTTTACGAACGACACTGGTGCTTCCCATGGCGATAAGCTTGGTCCCACAAAACCTTTCTCTAAGAGGTCTTGTAGTCGTGACACATTTCTTGCATCTCAGATGGTGCCAGCCGGTAAGGTGCTCTAGCTATTGGAACGACTCTCGGTACAAGGCCAATCCGAAACTCAACTTGTCTATCGGGTGGCAAATCGGGCAAGTCTTCGGGAAAAACATCCGGAAATTCATCAACAACTTGAACGTCTTCAAGCTTTTTCTTTTCTATCTTAGCATCCAGAACACACGCTAAAAATGAAGGACATCCTTTGGTTAGGCACTTGCGTGCCATTGTCAAAGTCAACAATGCAATTTCCCCTTTTCTTCTTTCCCGTAGACTACCACTATACCGCCATCCGATAACGGGATCCGAGTCAATTTCTTGGAGCTTAAAATTTCGGCATGATTCTCGGCCAACCAATCTATTCCTATTATCACATCAAATCCTTCTATTGCCATAGGTAAAAGATGTAACCCAAACTTATTCCCTTCGACCTCTAACGTGCAACATTTGAGAATATCTTGAACTAAGACATTTTTCCCCTTGACTATTTCAACAACCTAAGCATCTTCCAAAATGCTAAAAGGTGCATGAAGTCTTGGGTAGAAAGTACAAGACACAAAAGGAAAAGTAACACCGGAATCAAAGAACATGAACGAGTATACCCTCTCACCGTCTTGTTCCCTTTCTTGAGAGCCCAAAAATTCCTCCATGATACAGTCTATAGCTCATTGCAATATTCTTCCAAAACCTTGGCTTTGAACATCTTCCAAGTGAGCATAGAAATGATGACAGACCCAAGAGTAGCCGTGGTGACGTTCCACCATGTTAGGGCCTCGCCTCGTAGCATTTGTGAAACAACTTCACCTTTTTCTCTTCTTCACTATCACTCGAACCAAACGCTTGCTCGATCTCTTGCACCCAGCTAATGTACATTACCGGGTCATCTGAACGAGAGAACTCGGGTGGTTTAGAGCATAAGAAGGTCTTGTACGAACAACCCTTTCCCGTCCTTCTCACTTCCGTCACAGGTGACTCTTCAGTAATTGGATCTGTCCTGTTACCCCTGGGGCCTACTACTATGTTCTCAGCCATTACAAACATAACATGTGAGTAAGATAAAGCTAACATAAATACGTGTAACACATTCATCAATCATCGTAACTATAGTAAAGTAAGCATACTCACATAACAATGTACCCAAAATAGCATTAGCTACGTGATATTTTGAATATATCATACATATAAGAATTCTTATTACCAGAGTCACATTTCATAGTTAGTGCATTTTTCGTCGACTCTAAAGCTCTCCTATCTCAAGAGTGTCTACCCATACTCAAAATTCAACACTTAAAGTCTCAGCTTAAGTCTAAGCATCTTAAGTTCATACCTAGTTCGCTTAAACTAAAGCTCTAATACCAATTTGTAACAACCTAAAATTTAGAGCAAATTATAACCGAATAATAAAATGCGGAATATATAAAATCACCCACTAAATGGGGATAAAGTATGGGAGTTTACATCTAAACATGGATACTAAAATAACAACCTATTAATCTATACAATTCGGAATATAGATTACATTCGATGTTGGCTTAACAAAGGAACCAATGGCAGTTGGAACCAGCCAACAACACAAACGTGTCAGGCCCTCGATGATTCTAGTAAAAAACCGTGCGAGGGTCAATGGCAGTTGAAAACCATCAACAACACAATAAGTGTCAGGCCCTCGATGACCCTAATTTAGCACATACGTAAGAGTCAATAGCAGTTGGAAACAACCAACAACACAAACGCACCAGGCCCTCGATGACTCAAACGTAACCAAAAGGGGACAACAATCACGCCTTAAATCGACTAAATGCTTATGGATCCAGTACATACTAGAGTGCACACATTGGGGTTAACAATTTTAAATTGTCAGTGTGCATAGTCCGGGTTTGAGAGATCTTAGCCAGTGTGCCCCTATCTGCCTCAGAGAAGGAAGGTCCTCTCTCAGCAAGACCCTTGACGAGAAACATCATATCTGCTTGAGTCTTCTGAATGGTAGCGAGCGTCTTGCCTTGCTCTTCAACCACCTTGGCTAGATTATCAATTGCTCGGCCGTGTGCCAGATTATCATCTCTCACTGTTTGGATATCAGCGGAGATGTCGTTGATGGTAGCCTTCATCCCAGGGACACCACCGATTGTCTGAAAAATAATTTCAGCGGCAATCTGTAGAGTATCAATCTTTTGCCCCGTCAAGGCGCACTCGTGTGCCAACTGTCAAAATTCGAGCTTTCAGGTTAGCTTCTATTAAGTTTATTAGTGTTTATATAGTTTAATTTTAAGAATAGGAGTTAGTTTGTTTAGGATGGCCAAAAATCCCTATCATTTCCGGTAGTCGCTTAAAATGTCCAGTTCCGACCCGTAACTGTCTAAAACGTCATATATAGTGTCAAATGCTCTAATTTATACCCAATTTATATAAAATATATAGTTTTAGTATTTTGATTATAAAACTTTTATTTTTATTAGAATTCAACCCAAAATGAGTTAACAATTTTGAGAAAAAGGCCAAAATTGAGATAAATGACTTTGTTAACAACTTTGGGCCTTACATTTATTTATTTAAAAAACAAAATTAACAAAAATCCATGAGAATTGGGCCCCATGGCCGGCCCCGTCTCCTTCCCCCAATATATAAACAATTTTTTTTTCTAAAATACTCATTTTCAACTTCCAAAATTCAAAAACTCTTCTCTTTCTCTCTAGAACTTAAGGGACATATTCCCTACTCTTCTTTCCCTCTCTTTTCCCTCCAAAATATCCAGCCACTTTCCATCTCAAATCCATCAAATTAACAAGAATATTTGAAGATCATTGAACTACAATCATCACTCAAGTAAGTAACAACACCATCTTCATCTTTTTCGTGCAAAATTTGGGTGAAAAACCCACTTTTCGTGCATTATAAGCATTCTTCTTCTAAACCTTTGAATTTTCTGAGTTTATGGAGAGATTACACACCAAAAACATGTAAAAATGTTCATATAATGGTGGTAATCAATGACCCAAACAATAAAACTCAAGAAAATGGGTAAAAATCATGAATTTATGTGTTTTTGAACAAAGATGGTGATTTTTGATGCTGACAGATTCATTGCATGTGCATAAATCGTCCATTTCTTGCAAATAATATGTTCAAATATCATGAATCTTCTTTCTACAAGTTTATTTAGTGAGTTGGGGTTCTAATCCAAGTGGTCTCACTCAAAAACATTGAGTTTTGACCCCCCAAATGCTCATAACAAATCATGTGTGCAACTGGACGTTCAACAGTAGGAAAACCCTACTTTGAACGACCATAACTCTTTGAATATTCTACCAAATCACTTGATTTTTCTTCTGAAAGTTAATTTAATGAGTTACCTTTCAAATGCCACTGATTTCATTAAAAAATATGGTGATTTGAGGTTCCAACTAATTGAAA
Organism: Silybum marianum; assembly: GCA_036898165.1. NCBI lineage: Eukaryota > Viridiplantae > Streptophyta > Magnoliopsida > Asterales > Asteraceae > Silybum > Silybum marianum. Next base: position 25,640,972 of record CM072533.1, on the reverse strand, counting down.
CAAAATGAGTGTGCAAACTTTCAACCAATGACAGATTTGTGCATGCATGTTCAAATGGCTATATCTCTTTCAAAACTCAATGAAAAAGGATGATTTTTCTTTTGAGAGTTAGTTTAATGAGTTATATTCAGTTTACAAGTGGAATCACTTAAAAATATGGAGTTTTGACCCTCCAAACACCTAAAATACTTTAGGTGTGCAATCTGTGAAACCACCAGCAGCTAAACTCTACTTTGTGTGTTAGTATCTACTTTGTTATTTGTCTTTAATGCATGATTCTTCTTCTAAAACTTTCAATCATGAGTTAGGATTCATATGAATCCAGTTTCATTCAAAAACATGAAGTTTTGAGGCATTAACCAATTTATTAAAGGTAAGTGTGCAATCTGTCAGCTAATGACAGAATTGTGCATGCAACTTTGTAGTGCCATATCTCCTTCATAACTTCTTCAGAATCAGTGATTCTTACCTCAAAAGTTTCCGTTATGAGTTATGATTCCAATAAAACTTGAAATTCTAGAAAATACTGAGTAGAACTCCTCAAATGAGTGATTTACTAACATGGTGTAATCAGCCATGCCAGTTGTGACCCTTTGCATTGCATAAATTATTTGAATCATTTTTACATGTCCAAAATGCATCAAATTTTGTCACAATCACCATAACCCAGTACCATATCACATATATAAATATGGGAAGCTATGTCATTTTGAAAGTTTCTACATTATGATCATTTTGAGTACTACAAGTTTCTGTCCAGAAGTGAAATTATGGAATTTCTTGATTTTAACAATTATTGATCATTTGATGGTTTATAACACAATTTACGGTATAAATTACTATATTAACGAGCATAGGTGCATTATGTATAGTTGGATTATAGACAATCAAGTTGGATGCATGTGGACATTTATAAATTTAAGGCTTATTCACTTCCATAAATAGTTTTAGATCCATAAGTGATGGTTTCTGGGCATTTCTCTTTGTTAGGGAATCGGTAGGCCTTTGAGTGGGGGATCATATCGTGCTTCGGAGTAGCGGAGCTTTGCACAAAGGTGAGTATTCACGGCCCCTCATTTAAATGTTTATTGCGTTTTGGGGTGTAAAGCATGTCGATTTAAAAGAAAGTGAATTGATTTATATGATTGAATGAAAATTATATAAATTGTTATGATGAGCAAATTGATAATTTACAAATGATATGTTGAGTTATGTGAAGTCCCCGTGTTACACTACTATTTAACTCTGTTTATTTGAGCCGATGATATTTGTGGATAGCGCTATTTGGTTGACATACCCACCTAACTAGCAAGTAGGGGTGCACTTTATCAATTAAGAATGCTCTACACATGTGGACTTTAGGTCCACCGCTGAGGTAGTTCGTGGGGCGTAGAATGTCGTTTAGGCTTAGTAGTGGCTCAATAATTAAATATCATGTGTAAAAGTAATTTGCATATTTGCTTATAAGAAAAATTGAAATGTTTGATATTGATGCGAACATCCGTTTCGCTATGTTTATACCTTGCATATAAAATAATTTTTGTGCATTCGAAAACCCGTGAACTCACCAACTCTTTGTAGTTGACCTTTCCGTTTTATCATGCTTTACAGGAAAATAAAAGTAACCGATCAAGGGTAACTTATTTTGTGGAACACCAATCAAGATTTTATATGTATCTTTTATTTCGATGTAATTTGTTTGTTAAGACAAAGTTGTCGAATTGTAAACTTTTAAACTGTAAACGTTGATGTTTTATTTATGAATGTGTGGTTGGTGTTTATATACCTACTGCTGTGAACTTGAACTGTCTTACCCCGTGTTTCCGCTTTAGCGGGGTGTGACAGACTTGGTATCAGAGCCTTAGGTTATAGAGAACACCAGTTTTCTAATAAAAACCATGCACTATAACCAAAATTTTATTTTCTTAGATAAAGTTAAAAATTTAAAAACCCACTACTAGTATAACTACAATAAGCATCGTTCTAGCATATTATAATTAGGCAAAGCCTGATCACCTATGTCTAAATATGGTATGAGTAATAAGGGGCTTGGACTAGTTATACTAAAATTAGCATAGATCGGAAACTTCTTATTTCAAAAAAAATAGCGTGAGTTCGCATGAGAATTATAAGATGTTTCTAACATTTATAAAATCATTCTTTATTTTTTTTTATTTCCACAATATCATGTCATCGTCCGAAAATTCCCTAGATGAGTCTGGTTATGTCACTGGTCGAGTTAGGTGGACTGACCCGACCCACGAAGAATACGACCCTTCTGAGCACAGTCACGACGAGGATACTTCTAATTCCTCTGCTCGATCACTCCCTACTATGCCTGTACCTTCACCTACTGGCGAGGGTACATCGTGAGGACCAAGGACAATCAGAACCGCTCGAAAGCGCGTTCTCCCTATCAGAAGAGTAACTTTCACGGTTCCTTCCGTACCTTCGGAAGAACCATCCCAATCGCGATCCAGGTCGCGAAGTGTGACTCCTCCTCCACCCGTAGTTGGAGTACCTGTGCCCCGGCCACAAGGAATGACCGCAGCGAATAACTACTGGGTCTCGGGTATGGCAAACGAGGTACATACTTATCGGCTGAGGTTGGACCATTTACAGCAGTCCATAGACGGTATTTTTACAGCCCTGTACTCACAAGATGAGATTACTGGTAGAATCATGGAGATCACCTCTGAGTCTAGGAGGGCGATTAGGAGGCTGTACACATGTTTGGCTTGGGCATTAGGAGCGTTGATGGTGTTGCTAGGAGTCTTGATTTGGGTATTGATGCATTAAGAGACTTCTGTTTTTATGAATCTTTTGGATGACAACAATTATTTTTTTTAGGCTTGTAGCCTAAATATTAAGTTTAAACACTTTATTGTTTTGTTGGTATTGTAATTTGAATGTTTTTTTTATCTTAAATTGTTATGGTTTATATTGGAGTTATGCATGATAATTATTACCGCATGATTGTTCTTGTATGAGTTTATTTGATTATTGTTGAATGAATGTCATAAGATACGCATAACTTAGTATGTAGACTATATGTGACCCTAGTATTAGAATCCGACCAAGACTCCATTTGAAATGGTTTTTAGAACAATGCCTCTAAGGAGAGAGAACCCAGAAGTTGCACGACTGGTATCCGAACAACTCATGGCTGCACTTCCAAACATTGTTAGCCAAGTAGCAGCTGGCCTAAATTCTAATCAAAATAACAATCGTGGACCGGGAGATAGAGAATGTACATATAAATCTTTCAGGGGTTGTAACCCTAAAGAATTCCACGGAACTGAAGGAGCCGTCGGTTTACTGACCTGGTTAGTGAGCATGGAGTCTGTTATTTACATTAGCAAGTGTATAGAAGGAAGGAAAGTAGAGTATGCTGCTTGTGTTTTACAAGGGCGAGCATTAACTTGGTGGAACACTCAAGTACAGACACGAGGGAGGGAAGCAGCAAACAATCTTACATGGGAAGACTTTAAAAGAATGCTGAAGGAAGAATATTGTCCGAGAAGTGAAATTCAGAAATTAGAAGCAGAATTATGGAACCATGAAATGAAAGGAAACGACATTGATACTTATACTGCCCGTTTCCAAGAATTGGCCAAGCTAGTACCACATTTGATAACACCTGAGGAGAATAGAGTTGATCGATGTGTATGGGGTTTGTCTCCGGAAATTAGAGGGGACGTTACTTCAGCTGATCCAAAGACACTTCAAGCAGCAGTAAACGTAGCAACACGACTCACCAACAATGCGAACCGTACAGGGACGTTTGCAACCAACAAGGCATTGGGAAAGAGAAAGGTGGATGAACCTGCAAGAAGACAGTTTGGGAAGAGGTCGGGTAAGGATCAAAGAACATCAGGAAATTATGGTATTCATGCATCGGCAATGGAGAAAGGAAAAGGGTCGTACCCGAAATGTGATAAATGTAATAATCATCATCAGGGAAGATGCATTACTTGTCTCAAGTGTAATTGGAAAGGCCATGTTGCAAAGGATTGTCGAATGGGTGAGAAGCGGTTGTGTTATGAATGTGGAAGCCCTGATCACTTCAGGAATAAATGTCCAAAAAGGAATTGGAGGTCATATGCCAGGCAAGCGCAACCAACAAACCAAGGAAACTAAGGAGGACTGGCCAGAGGTCGAGTGTTCGAGATTGGAACTGAAGAAGCAAGGCAGAATCCAGATGTCATTACAGGTACGTTTCTCCTGAATAATCATGATGCATCTATACTATTTGATTCTGGAGCAGATAGGAGTTTTGTGTCATTAGATTTTAGACCAAAGATAAATCCAAGGCCTCAAAAGTTGAAAGAATCATACGTAATTGAATATGCCAACGATCAAGATTGTATGGTCAATGATGTAATAATGAACTGCACTATAAATTTGGCTAGTAGGGATTTCCGTATAGATTTAATCCCGATTAAACTAGGAAGTTTTGACGTGGTTGTGGGCATGGATTGGTTATCCAAAAACCATGCCGAAATTTGTTGCTCCGAAAAGATCGTAAGAATTCCGTTACCCGAAGGGGGAAAACTCGAAGTACACGGAGAGAAACCCAGGAGGGGTATTAAAGTAGTGACATGTATGAAGATGCGAAAGTATTTGAGAAAGGATTGCGTTGCTTTTCTAGCTCACATCAAGGATAAGAAGGCTGAAGAAAAACGCGTTCAAGATATTCCTATAGTTTGGAATTTTCCTGAGGTATTCCCGGACGAATTGCCTGGAGTACCCCCACCAAGGCAAGTGGAGTTTCACATAGAATTAATTCCTGGAGCAGCGCCAGTCGTAAAAGCACCATATCGATTAGCACCATCAGAGATGCAAGAGCTGTCGGAACAACTTCAGGAATTACTCGACAATGGATTTATCAGCCCTAGCTCTTCACCTTGGGGAGCCCCAATTTTATTTGTTAAGAAGAAAGATGGATCTTTTCGAATGTGTATCGATTATAGGGAACTCAACAAGTTGACAATTAAGAACCGATACCCCCTTCCCCGGATTGATGATCTGTTTGACCAAGTTCAAGGTGCAACGTACTTCTCAAAGATCGATCTTAGGTCTGGATATCATCAAATGAGAGTGCGAGAAGAAGATATCCCCAAGATGGCCTTTAGGACTCGGTACGGCCACTACGAGTTCCTGGTCATGCCATTTGGTCTAACAAACACACCGGCAGTCTTCATGGATTTGATTAATAGAGTATGTCGACCATACCTAGACAAATTCGTGATCGTGTTTATAGATGATATACTCATTTATTCTCGAGACAAAAAGGAGCATGAGCAACATTTGAAGTTGATATTGGAATTGCTCAGAAACGAAAGGTTGTACGCGAAATTCTCTAAATGTGAATTCTGGATTCGTGAGGTAAACTTTCTTGGCCATGTGGTGAATGAAAAGGGAATCCAAGTTGATCCAGCTAAGATTGAGGCCATTAATAAATGGGAAGCCCCGAAGACACCGATCGAGATCCGCCAATTTCTGGGATTGGCAGGTTATTACCGGCGATTTACCGAGAATTTCTCTAATATCGCACAACCACTAACAACTCTAACACAAAAAGATAAAAAGCTTGTTTGGGGAGAGAAACAAGAAGAAGCCTTCCAGACACTCAAACACAAGTTATGCAATGCACCGATTCTAGCTCTACCCGAAGGAGTAGATAACTTGTAGTCTACTGTGATGCTTCACATCAGGGAATGGGCTGCGTGTTAATCCAAAAAGACAAGGTTATTGCATACGCATCAAGACAACTGAAGATTCACGAGAAGAATTATACTACTCATGATTTGGAGGTAGGAGCGGTGGTGTTCGCACTCAAGATCTGGAGACATTATCTCTATGGTACTAAGTGTACTATATTCACAGATCACAAGAGCCTTCAACATATTCTTGACCAGAAAATGTTAAACATGAGGCAAAGAAGATGGGTTGAACTACTTAGTGACTATGACTGTGAAATAAAGTACCATCCAGGCAAAGCTAATGTGGTAGCCGATACGTTAAGCCGAAAGGAAAGAGTAAAACCAACAAGAGTACGTGCTATGGGAATGATGGTCCAAACGAGTTTAAAAACTCAAATACTGGAAGCACAAGGAGAAGCTTTGAAAGAAGAGATTTTGAAGAATGAAACCTTGCAGCACCTAGAGAAGGAATTTGAAATGCAGACAGATGGGGTACATTACCTTAAGAATAAGGTATGGGTACCGAAAGTTGGTCATCTACGATTAATCATTTTTGACGAAGCCCATCGATCCAGATATTCGATTCACCCAGGGGCAGATAAAATGTATAAGGATTTGAAGGAGTATTATTGGTGGCCGGGAATGAAGAAAGATATTGCCGTGTTCGTAAGCAAGTGCCTGACTTGTGCTAAGGTAAAGGCCGAACATCAGAATCCATCTGGTTTACTTAACAACCCAAAATACCACAATGGAAATGGGAGCAAATAACAATGGATTTCGTGACTAAGCTACCCAGAACTGGAAAAGGGCACGATGCTATATGGGTTATAGTAGATCGATTTCCCAAATCGGCTCATTTCATTCCCATTCGCGAAGATTTCAGCATGGAAAGGCGTGCACAAATCTACATTAATGAAATAGTTACACGTCATGGTGTGCCTATTTCCATTATTTCGGACAGAGATACACGATTTACATCGCGATTTTGGCAATCTCTTCAAAAGGCTTTGGGTATGCGTTTAGATTATAGCACTGCCTATCATCCTCAAACAGATGGTCAATCAGAAAGAACTATTCAAACGTTAGAGGATATGTTGCGTGCATGTGCAATAGATTTTGGTGGGAGTTGGGATACCCACCTGCCACTAGTTGAATTCTCTTATAACAACAGTTATAACACCAGCATACAATGTGCACCATACGAAGCTCTATACGGATGTAAGTGCAGATCACCGCTTAGCTGGGTAGAAATCGGAGATAGACAGTTGACAACAACCGATATTATTCAGGAAACCACTAATAAGATCTCGACCATCAAAGAAAAACTCAAGACAGCAAGAGATCGTCAGAAGAGTTATGCGGATAATCGGAGAAAGCCGTTGGAGTTTCAAGTGGGAGATAAAGTGCTATTAAAAGTGTCCCCATGGAAGGAACTGGTACGCTTCAGGAAGAGAGGAAAGCTGTGTCCAAGATACATTGGTCCATTCGAAATACTTGAAAGAATCGGACCAGTGGCGTACAAGTTGAAGTTACCACCGAATCTAAGTGTTATCCACGTCACATTTCATGTGTTGAATCTAAAGAAATTCCTAGCAGATGAAACGTTGATGTTACCCCTAGACGACGTTCTATTAACGATCGGTTAAACTTCGTTGAAGAACCAGTTGAGGTATTGGACCGAGAAGTAAAACAGTTAAGGCGTAGTAAAATTCCTATTATTAAAGTTCATTGTAATGCGAAACATGGTCCAGAATATACCTGGGAACGTGAAGATTTGATGAAGCAAAAGTATCCCAGCTTATTCACGAACACCCCGGAGAAAGCCACTTCTTAAATTTCGGGACGAAATTTCTTTAACGGGAAAAGGCTGTGACAACTGTCAAAATTCGAGCTTTTAGGTTAGCTACTATTAAGTTTATTAGTGTTTATATAGTTTAATTTTAAGAATAGGAGTTAGTTGGTTTAGAATGGCCGAAAAATCCCTATCATTTCCGGTAGTCGCTTTAAATGTCTGGTTCCGACCCGTAACTGTCTAAAACGTCCTATATAGTGCCAAATGCTCTAATTTATACCCAATTTATATAAAATATATAGTTTTAGTATTTTGATTATAAAACTTCTATTTTTATTAGAATTTAACCCAAAATGAGCTAACAATTTTGAGAAAAAGGCCAAAATTGAGATAAATGACTTTGTTAACAACTTTGGGCCTTACATTTATTTATTTAAAAAACAAAATTAACAAAAAACCATGGGAATTGGGCCCCATGGACGGCCCCCTCTCCTTCCCCCATATATAAACAATTTTTTTTCTAAAATACTCATTTTCAACTTCCAAAATTCAAAAACTCTTCTCTCTCTCTCTAGAACTTAAGGGACATATTCCCTACTCTTCTTTCCCTCTCTTTTCTCTCCAAAATCTCCAGCCACTTTCCATCTCAAATCCATCAAATTAACAAGAATATTTGAAGATCATTGAAGTACAATCATCACTCAAGTAAGTAACAACACTATCTTCATCTTTTTCTTGCAAATTTTGGGTGAAAAACCCACTTTTCGTGCATTATAAGCATTCTTCTTCTAAACCTTTGAATTTTCTGAGTTTATGGAGAGATTACACACCAAAAACATGTAAAAATGTTCATATAATGCTGGTAATCTATGACCCAAACAATAAAACTCAAGAAAATGGGTAAAAATCATGAATTTATGTGTTTTTGAACAAAGATGGTGATTTTTGGTGCTGACAGATTAATTGCATGTGCAAAGATCGTCCATTTATTGCAAATAATATGTTCAAATATCATGAATCTTCTTTCTACAAGTTTATTTAGTGAGTTGGGGTTCTAATCCAAGTGGTCTCACTCAAAAACATTGAGTTTTGACCCCCCAAATGCTCATAACAAATCATGTGTGCAACTGGAAGTTCAACAGTAGGAAAACCCTACTTTGAACGACCATAACTCTTTGAATATTCTTTCAAATCACTTGATTTTTCTTCTGAAAGTTAATTTAATGAGTTACTTTTCAAATGCCACTGATTTCATTAAAAAATATGGTGCAAACTGTCAACCAATGACAGATTTGTGCATCCATGTTCAAACGGCCATATCTCTTTCAAAACTCAATGAAAAAGGATGATTTTTATTTTGAGAGTTAGTTTTATGAGTTATATTCAGTTTGCAAGTGGAATCACTTAAAAATATGGAGTTTTGACCCTCCAAACACCTAAAATACTTTAGGTGTGCAATCTGTGAAACCACCAGCAGCTAAACTCTACTTTGTGTGTTAGTATCTCCTTTGTTATTTGTCTTTAATGCATGATTCTTCTTCTAAAACTTTAATTTATGAGTTAGGATTCATATGAATCCAGTTTCATTCAAAAATATGAAGTTTTGAGGCATTAACCAATTTATTAAAGTTAAGTGTGCAATCTGTCAGCTAATGACAGAATTGTGCATGCAACTTTGTAGTGCCATATCTCCTTCATAACTTCTTCAAAATCAGTGATTCTTACCTCAAAAGTTTCCTTTATGAGTTATGATTCCAATCCAACTGAAAAGTTTAGAAAATACTGAGTAGAACTCCTCAAATGAGTGATTTACTAACATGGTGTAATCTACCATGCCAGTTGTGACCCTTTGCATTGCACAAACTATTTGAATCATTTTTACATGTCCAAAGTGAATCAAATTTGGTCACAATCACCATAACCCAGTACCATATCACATAAAAAAATATGGGAAGCTATGTCATTTTGGAACTTTCTATATTTTGATCATTTTGAGTACTACAAGTTTCTGTCCAGAAATGAAATTCTAGAATTTCTTGATTTTAACAATTATTGATCATTTGATGGTTTATAACACAATTTACGGTATAAATTACTATATTAACGAGCATAGGTGAATTATGTATAATTGGATTATAGACAATCAAGTTGGATGCATGTGGACATTTATAAATTTAAGGCTTATTCACTTCCATAAATAGTTGTAGACCCATAAGTGATGGTTTTTGGGCATTTCTCTTTGTTAGGGAATTGGTAGGCCTTTGAGTGGGGGATCATATCGTGCTTCGGAGTAGCGGAGCTTTGCACAAAGGTTAGTATTCACGGCCCATCTTTTAAATGTTTATTGCGTTTTGGGGTGTAAAGCATGTCGATTTAAAAGAAAGTGAATTGATTTATATGATTGAATGAAAATTATATAAATTGTTATGATCAGCAAATTGATAATTTACAAATGATATGTTGAGTTATGTGAAGTCCCCGTGTTACACTACTATTTAACTCTGTTTATTTGAGCCGATGATATTTGTGGATAGTGCTATTTGATTGACATACCCACCTAACTAGCAAGTAGGGGTTCACTTTATCAATTAAGAATGCTCTACACATGTGGACTTTAGGTCCACCGCTGAGGTAGTTCGTGGGGCGTAGAATGTCGTTTAGGCTTAGTAGTGGCTCAATAATTAAATATCATGTGTAAAAGTAATTTGCATATTTCCTTATAAGAAAAATTGAAATGTTTGATATTGATGCGAACATCCGTTTCGCTATGTTTATACCTTGCATATAAAATATTTTTTGTGCATTCGAAAACCCGAGAACTCACCAACTCTTTGTAGTTGACCCTTCAGTTTTATCATGCTTTACAGGAAAATAGAGGTAACCGATCAAGGGTAACTTATTTTGTGGAACACCAATCAAGATTTTATATGTATCTTTTATTTCGATGTAATTTGTTTGTTAAGACAAAGTTGTCGAATTATAAACTTTTAAACTGTAAACGTTGATGGTTTATTTATGAATGTATGGTTGGTGTTTATATTCCTACTGCTGTGAACTTGAACTGTCTTACCCCGTGTTTCCGCTTTAGCGGGGTGTGACAACTCGTTTACCAGGAAATCCATGGCAGGATACGAGGGAGGAGGAAGATTGATTTTTGTAATATTAGCCGCCACGGATGGAAGTTGTTGTGGGAACTTCTCCTTCTTTATTCTTTTTATCTCCTCAGGCTTGGAGACCTTTGGAGATTAGAGAGAGAAGGAGGGCTTGCTGACTGGGGTTTCAGCGACTTTTGTCGTGGTGGTGGTTGATGGAGTGAAGTAGGGAGCAACAACACCTGATAATAACAAGGATAGAGTAGCTAGAAAGAGCTTTGTGTTAGAAGATATGTAAGATTTAGAAGTTATCACCTTAAGAGTATCGTGAGGATTACTCTTAGGTATTCCACGTGCTAGGATAGTGTCCTGAGGATCACTTACCTGTGTCTGAGAATGTTTGTGAGAAACATTCTTAGGTCCTGTGTTTATGGCCTTCCATGATTCAGATTGTCAAAACAAAACTGATTCTTGGACAACGTGTAGTTCAACCTCATCAGAGATAGGGACAACTATCTCTGAATCATGAGTTGATGTGAGGACCAAAGAAGAAGAGATAGAAGAAGAAGAGATGGCTTTGCAAGTAATACCTGATCCAGCTTCAGCTTGGATGGCTATTACATTTTTGAGGTCACTGAAAATGGGGGTAGTGCTGATGAAGCGACAACGGACGCAGAAACTGTTGTCGTGGTTGAGGTTAATGGAGGCCTTGGTGGTACGCTTTTATCAAAGAGGATGGTCTTTTGAGAGACCAACTTCATTTTCTTCTTGGGAAGGGGCTTGTGAGCGATGGTCTTTTTATGACCATCAGACGGCTTTTTTCTCTTAGCAGGAGAAGAGGTGGTGTCGGCGCTAATCACTGTTGGGATTGGCAGTGATACAGACACCTTAATAGAGTTGAGATCCCTGATAAGATTCAGCATGTAAGTGAGGTATGGTGCATCCCCAGGTTGTTCATCGACTTCTAAAGACTTCTTACCAACTTGAGAGAAGTCTTGATTTGCGATCTCAGGGTATCCCTCAATCACGTACTCCAAGAAAGTTGCAATGAATCGAGGGTAAGGGATAGTCTTCTTCTTTTTCTGGGCGTTCACGCGGTTGTACATGTCGTTAAAGATGTAGTCAGCATAGTTCAACTTCTGACTGGTGCAGATAGCATAACCCAGGTCCATGAAATGCCTACTGACTTGATTTTGTGAGCCAGTCTTGGTGCCAAGACACTGAATAACTTGTGTGAAGATGTATTGCCACCTAGCTGGAAATCTCTTCTTTTCCATCTTGGTGATGGACTTCTCAGCGGTTTCCCATTTGTAGCCAATCATGTCAAGGAAATTGACGATATCTTTTTTTGGGGGTGAAGAAGCCCATTGCTGATTCTTTCCCCTTGCAGGGAGGTGAAGAGCATTCCTGACGATTCTAGTGGTGAAGGTGAAAGTGCCAAGAGGAATAGTGAAATCGATTGCAGCGAGCTTTGCTCCTTTGTCAGTGGTGAAGGTTGAGCAGCGAGCAATATACCAGAAATACTGAAGATGAGATGTGATGCCGATTGGGTTGTGAGTGAAGGCATACATCAGAGGGCATGCCTTGAAAAACTCTACACCATCATTGAAGTGTGGATTGTTAGCAGGGATATCAACAAGAGCGATGTAGTTGCTCGGTTTCACAATTGCTTGTTCAGGGGTGAAAGTACAAGTAGGAGCACCTTCGAAGTCAGTGATGGATGCAACTCCTTCTTCAGCATGGATGTTCTTGCTGTAGGATGCCATTTTTGTTTCAAAGAAAGGCACACCAAAGAGGAAAATCATGGTTTAATAGAAAATATAAACCAGATAATTTGGTACAAAGACTATCAAATCGATTAAGAAGAACAAGTGTTTTGATGAACAATATCAAAATACTTGTTATTTTTGGTCGATTTCAAGGAAGTATTTAAACAACCAAGGTTAGATATGGTATAGAGACATACCATAAACAGTTTGAGAAAAATACTAAAAAATAAATTCTGGATCAAAGTAGACCAAAATTTCTTTTGTTCTAAGAAAGAACTTAGAACAGGTTTTTATGGTTTTTAAAAGAGATAAATTTTAAAACACGAATCTTTATAACCAAAAGTTATAGAAGACGGGTAGAAGTTATAAACAACATTCAAGTTGTTTTTTATTCATTACAGAGAAGAAAAAGTAAGATCAAACCTTGCTTAAACTAGAAACTAGAGAAAAACGCAAGAGTGCGTGTTCTTGAGGAAAGCAAAGAAAATTCAAATTTCTTTCTTTGAGAAGCTATAAGCGCGTAAAGAATGAAACGCAAACAAGTGTTCCTTTTATAGGAAGAGAAATAGGAGAGAGAAGAATACAAAACGACGGTTTTACCTTTTAGAAAAAGGTAATGATGACCGAGCGCACGTCCCTAAAGATTGATAGGATAGGGAACGTCAAGGTCCGTCGTGTGTCAGAAAAAGGTCTTACGTGTCCTTTTAAATTCCTCATCATTTATGATAAAGGATTGTTAGAGATGGGTTTTATCTTTTGAGATTCATTCTCTGAATAAGAAAACATTCAGAGAGTGTAAGGTTTTAGAAGTACATACCTGAGTGAGATAGATTTTTATCGCTGATTTAGAGTTCAGGATATGAAAACTTTTGTTTGTTTATCACTGATATTTGTTAATTACTGAAGAGTATTTATTCTTCAGCGTTTAACATACCTAGTTCGCTGATTAATAGATTGAATCTATTTTCCTCAAGAGGGTTAGTGAAAAGGTCAGCAAGCTGATAATCAGTGGGTACAAAGTGAAGTTCAATTTCACCATTCATAACATGATCTTTGATAAAGTGATATCTGATCTCAATATGCTTGGTTTTCGAATGAAGTACAGGATTATTTGTAATAGCAATAGCACTAGTACTATAACAATAAATAGGGATTTTGGAAAGCTTAAATTCATAGTCTCTGAGTTGGTTCCTCATCCAAAGGCTTTGGGCACAACAACTTCCAGCTGCTACGTATTCAGCTTCAGCGGTTGATGTGGACACTGAATTTTCCACCTAGTAGCTGACAGTCATCAGTGGTACTCTTCCTATCTATCTTGCATCCTGCAAAATCAATATCAAAGTAGCCAATTAGATCGAACCTTGAGCCTTTGGGATACCAAAGACCCAAATTAGGAGTTCCTTTCAGATATCTGAAGATTCTCTTTACAGCGATTAGATGAGATTCCTTAGGTTCAGCTTGATATCTTGCACAGAGACAGGTAGAATACATGATATCGGGTCGGCTAGTTGTAAGATACAACAAAGAGCCCATCATTCCTCTATAGGCAGTGACATTGACTGGTTTCCTATTAGGGTCCTTATTTAAGGTCAGAGGAGGTGTCATAGGAGTCTTCATCGCTGAACATTGAATCATTTCAAACTTATTCAACAAATCTTTAACATATTTACTTTGGCATATTAAAATACCTTTATCAGATTGCTTAATCTGCAAACCTAGAAAAAATGTTAGTTCACCCATCATACTCATTTTATATTCTTTCTTCATTCTGTTTGCAACACGAGTACATAGTTCGAGTCTTGTGGATCCAAAAATAATAGCATCAACATATATCTGAGCGAGAATTATATGACCTTTGTATTTTCTCAGAAATAGAGTTTGATCAATTTTTCCACGAATAAATTTTTCATCAAAAATATATTTAGAAAGGGTGTCATATCAAGCTCTAGGAGCCTGTTTTAACCCGTAAGGAGCTTTTTGAAGTTTGAAAACAAAACCAGGGTGTTTAGGATTCGCTAACCCAGGAGGTTTGCTCAACATAAACTTCCTATTTGATTTTACCATTTAGAAAAGCACTTTTTTCATCCATTTGAAAAACTCTAAAGTCTTTATGGGCAGCATAAGCTAAGAAAAGTCTTATGACTTCTAGTCTAGCAACAGGAGTAAAGGTCTCATCGTAATCAATTCCTACTTGATGTCTGTATCCCTGAGCAACAAGTGGAGCCTTGTTACGGATAACAGTGTCATTTTCATCTAGTTTATTTCGAAAAACCCATTTGGTACCTATAATAGTTTTGTCAGATGGACGAGGTACTAAATTCCAAACTTTGTTTCTACGGAACTTAATGAGCTCTTCTTGCATAGCAGAAACCCAACTTGGATCAATGATAGAGTCATCTATCTTCTTAGGTTCGGTGAGAGAAACGAAGTTTACATAAAGACAGATATTACCTGTACCCCTACGAGTTTTAATACCTGCATTTGGATCACCAATAATTTGATCTATTGGATGGATGATTCACAGTCCATCGCTGAGCTGGTAGTTGAGGAGTTTGATCAACTTGAGATTCATCCACTTGTTCTTGTTAAGGGAGAACGGTAGATTCTTCAGCATTCCTTATCATCCCTGGTGTGGATTCAGGGGGTTGATCAGCAGAGGATTGATTTTGGTTATTCACTGATGAATCACTGTATGAAGTATTAGAGGGAGGAATCTGATTTAGAGGAGTAATATCTTTCCTGAGGAGGATGGATCATTACTTGATGTAGGAAAGAGATTAGGAACTTCATCAACATTATTTTCAGCGTTATGTGGTTCGCTAAAGTAAGTTCAGGTTCCCCATAATGAGACTTCATTCAACTATTCAATTCCTTGTCTTCTTCAGGCATAGGAATGGAATTTGTTGAGCACGAGTCATAAAAGTTCGCGTGAATGGTTTCTTCAACATGTTGTCTTCTCTTGTTGAAGACTCTGTATGACTTAGATACAGAGGAATATCCAAGAAATATACCATCATCTGCCTTTGGATCGAATTTTCCTAAAGGATCTTTATCGTTCAGAATATAGCATCTACATCTGAATATATGTAGGTACTTCAGAGCGGGTTTTCTTCCATGAAACAATTCATAGGAGGTCTTCTTGAATCGCTTTACTACTAGAGATCGATTCTGAGTGAAACATGCAGTGTTAACTGCTTCAGCCCATAATTGAGTTGGTAGACGCTACTCGCTGAGCATTGAGCGAGCTGCTTCAATGATCGTTCGATTTCTTCTTTCAGCAACACCATTTTGCTGAGGAGTTCTCCCTGATGAAAAGTTGTGAGTGATTCTTTTTTCTTCAAAGAAAGTAATTAGAGTATTGTTTTTGAATTCAGTACCATGATCATTTCTCATGGAGAGAACTATGAGATTGTTCAGGACATCCATTCTTTTGATAAAGGCGATGATTTAATCAGGTGTATCACTCTTAGATCGAAGAAAAAATACCCATGTATATCTGGAATATTCATCAACTATCACAAGAGTGTATTTCTTCCTAGACAGAGATTGGACGTTGACTGGTCCAAACAAATTCATATGAAGTAATTGAAGAGGGGTGGTCACTACGGAGACTTGCTTAAATCTGAAAGAGGCTTTTGTCAGATTTCCTTTTTCACAAGCTGAACAAAAAGATTCCTTTATAAAAGCATGTTTAGGGAGATCACTGACAAGTTCTTTCTGAGATAGCTCATTAATCATCTTAAAGTTGAGATGAGAAAGTCTTTTGTGCCATAGCCAGTTAATATCAGAGGAGGCTCTAGAAATAAAGCACACGTTTTCAGAGTGAGAGATATCCATATTAATGACATATACGTTTTCTGATCTTTTGCCTTTTAAAGCAAGTTTGTCATTTTTATCAGTGACTGCACATCTGGTCTTTGGGAATAAGACTTTGAAGTCTTTATCACAGAGTTGACTAATGCTCAATAAGTTGTGCTTTAGTCCTTCAACATAAGCAACGCGACTGAATGAGGTTGCTCCATTGGTTAGAACGCCATAACCCTTGGTGTATCCTTTGCCATTTCCACCGAAGGTCACTGAGGGACCATTTTCTTTTTTGTATTCAAAGAGCAGAGATTTTCTACCCATCATGTGCCTTGAGCATCCACTATCGAGATACCAGATACCTTTAGCACTCTGCATAAGACAAGAGGATTAACTTTTCATAGGTACCCATATCACTATGGGTATTGCAACATTAATGGAAGGTTTGGCAGATATGTTACTAGCTGAAAAATTTTCTTCAGTGGTTATCTTCACCTTGGAAGTTTTACCAATCTTAGTGGATTTCGCTTTTACGGATTTATCAGTTTGAGTAAATCATTCCATCATGGCTTCCTCCGTGAAAAGGTTTTCATTGTTTCCCACTCCTCGACCTCTTCCTCTTGTTCTTTGGGCAAGGAACCTCCCAATCACAGACGGGGTAGCACTTGAGCTTGAGGTTTGGTTTTGGTGGCGTCCTCCCAACCGTGGTAGTTCTCAATGATCCACGTGAAACCATTCTGATATAAATAAGACATTGTTACTATAGTGGTTCTGGTACTACTCATCAATCTATTTATTCATGAAAAATATATAATAACTCAAGCACCAAATACTTTAACACATTGCATGTAAAACTCATATCATTAGTTCATATCAAGAGTGAATCAATACACAAAAGTTCTAACATTCAACCAAAAGTTAGGGTACTTAATGCCCTTTGAACTAATCTGAACACCTATTCTCCAAAACCAACGTAATTAATAGAAATTCTTGACCAAATTTTTTTAGAAACAATAATCGAACTCAAAATCTCTCCTTGATAACTGTTTGTGCCAAAATTTGGTTTAATAAAACCAACTTAAGGTCTATGTGGATTTTTAGCGAATAAAGGTAGGATTCAACGACAAACGTAACAAATGACAATAAAGATAATTAACATGAGTAATACGAAAAACCCTTTGTCGAGGGAAAAACTCGCGGACAATGGTTGAGATCGTCGATACACTAGTGCAAATGACATCAAACAGGAACGTCATCCTTTGGTAACACTGGTCATAAATACAGAGATTACAACACAAAGGAAAAAGAAAATAGGTCGTAAGTTTTGTAGCTTTGTGACGTTAGTCTTTGCGTTATGAATGACTTTCGGTCGTCCTCTTGTATATTTTTGAGGCTTGTATTTATACTTGCGTTGTTATTAACGGTTTTGAAGTAATGATTGAGCATTTATTGGTGTCGTTTGTTATGACCATTTGCCATAAATGGTAATGGGCCTGCATTTAAACACACAATCAAAATGTTAGATCTGTCGTTAGTTTTATATAAGTCAAGTGATACTTTCGACGGTCGTTGGATGAATGTAACGGCTTATAGTCGTGTCTTATATTTGTCCTTTCTTGGATTTTCGTAGTCGACGTCGTAAGTTATTTCGCTATTTATCCAGGTCGTACGACGTGAACATCTCTTATTTCTCGACGCCTTATCCTGAAATCAATCATCGTTAGTTCCTTATGATAAATCATTAATGATCGTTAGTATTCGCTGATTGTCGCTAGATGGTATTTTTGGTTCAAACAGTTTGCCCCAAAATTTAAAATAACGGGCTGCAAGCTTGAATTTTAAATTTTTCCGTTTGAAATCTAACGGATTCAGTTGAGAAGGAACTGAATCGATTCGAAAGTAACCAAATCGATTGGAAGATGAATGGATCAGCCATGCGTGGTCGATGATGTCATCCATGACGTAGGGCAAGTGCGTCAGTTGGTACAACTATGATGGATATCTGTCGACGATCTGATGGTTGCATGTTAAAAGGTGTTGGACATGTGTCAATTCAAGGAACGCGAACGGTTTATGGAAACCGTATAAATACCGGTTGATTTCCTTTCCTTTCCTTTTTTACGCTTGCCATTTTCTCATAGAGATACCTTCGAGATCCTTGCCAAAAAACCTGCAAAATCTTTACAAAGATCGATTTCGAGGTGAGAGCTTATATAAGGTACGATCTTCGACCCCTTTTTATGCGTTTTCATACTTTAGCGAAAAAGTCTAGAAAAAATTGGGAGGCCAAATCCTTTTACATCACCAACGTTACACAACCTGATATGAGAGACACAACAAACCCTGAGAGCGTCTTTTAGGATGACTCTGATGTAGAGTCCTTTAGGGACTTGGCTGGAATCCCTCTGGTCATTCGTCTGTATTATCCGGCCTCACTTAGGCCGGAATAGGTGCCCAAGGGTCGTTCTTAGAGACCTTTGCTGGATTATACGAATACCCAGTTAAGACAGGGTTTCAATGGCCCTTTTCTGGGTTGGCGAGGTCGTTCTTAGAAACCTTCGACCTCTCCTAGGGTAACTGATACCCCAATTCTGGAGGATCATGAGCACGATCGAACGGTTGACAGCCGGCTGGGAGTCGCCGTTCAGCGTGAACGACTTGCTGACGGCTTACTCCGTCAAACAGGCTAACCACAGGTATACCCTATTTAGCAAGGGTAGACGGAGTCACATCCTCGTCCAAGGAACGGCGGTCAACGATCGTCTCGAGAATACGAGATATTTCTTCGGACGTTCGTCGTCCTTGAGGGACGAAGACTAGTGGATGATCTCTGGATGGAGCGCCAGAGATAAACTTTTAGTTCTGAGGGTCTTTTTATTTTTCATTTTAATTATTTAATTATCTAACGATGTTTCTATGTTTTTATTTGTTAAGTATATATAGATTGCTTCAAAAGAGACAAGGTTATGAAGTCAAGAGTTTAGATCTTCTGAACTGGTGCAGAACAGATAAAGCCTAAGTAAAGTTCAGAAGATAAAGTCAGAAGTCTGAAGAAGAGATCTCAGAAGATAAGCTTGAAGAAAAGTCTAAGGTATAACTTCTGAAGTGGCAACTTCAGAAGTCCTGAAGACTTCTGAAGGCAGTTCTGAAGGCAAGTTTTGAAGAAGTGCTTAAGAGAAGATTTGACGTGTATAGATACTATTGGTCTGTGATGTAACCTACATGTTAGAATAGTATCTCCTTTTGTACAGAAATAGAAAGTCAGTTAGTTAGTTTTAGTTGTTCATGCATACTTATACTTTCACTATACACAGTTTGTAACTTTGTCAATATCAATACTATAGCCGACTTAATAGCTCCAAATCTTTGTATCTTTTATATGTTTCTTGATCATCTTGATATACGGGAAATTACAATTGGTATCAGAATAGAAGTGTTAAAAAATTCAAAAATTAGTATAGGAAGAACTTCACTAAAAATTCAAAAATTCAAATTGTAGCTACAGAAGTTTAGTATAGGAAGAACTTTACTAAAAATTAGTCTTCTATACTCTAGAAGTTTTTCAATGTTTAGACACATATTCTTGGAAATCTTTTTGTACTCAGACTAGTCTTCATCATTCATATCTTTTAGCCTCTTCTTTTGTTTCTTCACTAATCTATCACTTATAGCTTTCAAAGTACCATTGCAGCATTTGTGAATTTCTTCATATCTGACAAACAATTTCTTACCTTCAACTTTACAAACAAATACTAGAGGATGAACAATCAATGTGCCAGAATGAATGTCATTAAGACCTCTTAACTCAAAATTTGGTCTGCTCAAATACACTTTTTCTTTTCCAAGAATATAAGCAACTTGAAAGTCTCTTCTTGCTTCCTAGATGAATTCTCTATAAATGCCATCTTTTAGAACAGGAAATGTTTTTCTGAACTTTTTAATCCTGTCATGAAAAGGATTAAGTCTGTGATACACCTTTATCAAATCTCTAAGATAAACATGCTGAAAGTCAGCTTCTATGAATGTGCATATTTCTCCATTTGCCCTTTCAACCTTGAAGAATGCATATTTATGACCACTCTTGCTTCTTATATCAGCATCTATCACCTTTACAATAGGGCTATCTTTTCTGACTTCTAAAATAAGCAATTTCAAACTTTTGATAACTCTAGAATATCATTACTTGAACACAAAGTCTTTGTTCAGCCAAAAATCAATGTAATTAAATCTTTGCTCACATTCCATGAACATTTGTGGATGAAAATATTCAAGAAATAAAGTGTAGGCATGCTCCAAAATTCTGACTTGTTGAAGTTGTTCAGCTTCAATACCTTCTCTTTCTTCAATTGTTCTTCATGCCTACTTCTAATCTACTTTTATGGAGTTATTCTTGATTGTTGCTTAATACGGGATCTAAAAATTGGTATCAGAGCCAATTGAAATTAATCTATTTCAATTCGGTCAATTCTTTGCAACAATTCAAGAATTCAAGATTTAGATGATTCAAGATTACTCTTATATGTATGCTTAATCTGAAGGTAATTTTTCTGTGATTTCTCACATCTTGAAGACATATTTAATGTTTTGTGGATTGATGATCATTGTAGAAGAGATGGGATTTGTTGTTATTGATTCCCTTCTACCTCAGTTTCTGCACTCCACATGTTCGATGAAATGTCTATGAGAAGTTTGACTGTGATTATATGGATTAAAAGTCAGATATGAGAAATTTGAGTGTTTAAAATCAGTTTCTGATCTGATTTGTTAGACCTTTGAGTGTTTAAAACCGTTGAGTGCTTAAAATCATTTTTCTGACTTGATCAATCAGAATTTTGAGTATTTGCAATCATTGTTCTTGAGTTTTGGTTGTGGTTTAGAATTTTGAGTGCCGATAATCATTCATATGATTTAAGAATTTGGAGATCTGAGTTTCTTCAATCATCGTTCTGAAAATACGGTGGAATAAAATTCAGCATGCTAACAGATTTGCGATGTTGTACGATATTGTTCATATCTCTCATCTCATAATAGCAATTAAGTTGATTCAAAGGGCGTTGGATAGCTAAAAGATGAACCTGAAAGTCTCATGTTTTAAGTATTAAGAGATTCAAAGCGAAGAAGGGTCAGATTTGTCGTTAAAC
The DNA here is from genome assembly GCA_036898165.1 of Silybum marianum. NCBI lineage: Eukaryota > Viridiplantae > Streptophyta > Magnoliopsida > Asterales > Asteraceae > Silybum > Silybum marianum. The sequence goes on along the minus strand of CM072533.1, from coordinate 25,619,669 downwards.
ATGAAGGCAGTCTGCTAGTGCAAATCTGATGTGTTGAAAAATAGCAACATGTTTACATTGATCCAAAGTTGTGAAAGTTCATTTATATTTTGAATAGTTGTTTCAGAATTAAACTTTATTGTGTTCAGAGTTATTTCATAGTATTTTCAGAGTTTTGAGGTCTTAAGAGTTATAACTCAATGAATTCAGAAGTTAAGTCTAGTGAATTCAGAGTTTGCTGTCAACTTTGCACAGCGGTGGGATTTGGACCATCACTTCCTCATTTTGCTTCAAATTTGATAAGTCCGGATGCGTTGAAAATCTAAGAGATAGTTCTACAACTTTTATGTTTTGAATTTTCTCAAAATCGAGCTGCTAAGTTGTCAAAAACAGTGTAGAAAATCTGATAGTAGTTGTCCGAATTCAGAAGTTAGCTCAGAAGTTAGTAACAACAAGTTTGAAAGTCCAGATTTCTTCTTATGATAATTCAGAAGTTAATTTAGAAGTTAGTTCAGAAGTTCAGAAGTTAGTTCAGAAGTTCTAAAGTATGTCAGTTCAGAAGTTTTTGAAGGTTCAGAAGTTGTTGTCAGCTTTGTGCTGTCTTAGTATTTTGTGCATATCGTCCTCCCAGAAGCTCCAAATGATGTGATTCCGGTTGAGTTAAAAAGATAAACACATGTCTACATCTTTGAAGTTTTGAGTTTGCTCAAATTCAATGTGCTGATATGCGTAATTCTGTGTTAAAGTCAGTGGACGGATGCTGGAGAGAAAGTGTGTTTTTTCATGCTAAATCTTCCTATTTTTAGAATGATGTTCTCTCTTTTGATATTTTATGAATCCAAGTTGAGGTATTGAAGAATGATGAACCATTTCCTCCTTCAAGCTTCATGGAATAAGTTCTTAAGCTGAAAGCCTATTCAACTCGGGGTTAAAAGAGAGATTCTTGGTTATAAACTGAAGATGCATTGTGGATTTTCACGTAATTCAGACATTATCTTTCTTGTGAGCTTATTAGATGTGCTGAATTTTTACAAATAAAAGCTGATTGTAGTGCACTCAATCGTGGTTATTGCACTTTGTATCTAGTTATAAAGTTGAAACTGAAGAATAAGAGCTTAATTTGAGGGGGAGCTTGGAATGAATTGAAAGTAGGATAGAAGTAGGCATGAAGAACAATTTTTATTAAAGATCTCTATTCATATGATTGAATTACAATGAAGGGAGAAAAACTCTCTAATCGGCATGTCACAAAACTTTCTGAGTTTTGTGTTTGTAGAATAATGACCTCTCTCAATTAACAAACTAGCCCATTATAGCTATTTATAGGGTCCAATTACAAGTATAAGGCCCAAGCCCATTAGCCTCCCAAAGCCCAAAAAACTAAAGACTACAAATGTTTACAATTACATTTGACTTTAGTTGACTTTATAAAACTTTCACTAACTTGGGGTTCTAACATTATTGCAGAGATTAACTTCAACGAAGTTCGTCCACTTCCTAACTCCACGGCCAAAATTGAAAGATTTTTGGCCATTCCTGATCTCTCTTTCCGAGCCCAAGATCGAACTTTTCTTGACGCGGTAAACGAGGAACTACCTTCTTAGGTACGTCTGAGGCATCCTTCACTGAAGAGGAAGGGGAAACAGAGGAGGGAAGAGAAGAAGGGATGACAGGTAAAATCCTTGTCTACTAATGTCACGAGTTTTATATCGATTTTTACCTTTTGCTAATCGTACGTCGCTTGTTTTTTTAGGAGAATCTGTCGATCGGGCGTCTGATGCCCTGGCTGCTGAGGCCATGGTTACTGATGTCGTGACAGATGTCACGACAATTCAAGAGACCACACCTGGTGGTTCCACGACTAGCACTGATGTTACTTCAGACGTTGCGCCAAATCCATCGTGCGACGTTGCTGCTTCTGCTGTTTGCGTCGCCCCTCCTTCCATGTCGAGGAGGGAGAAGACAACTCTCCTTGCCCGAAAAGGCATGGATCTAAAAAGGAAGTCCTCGATGGAAGGGTCGGGGACTAAGAAGACTAAGATGGCTCCCCCGAGGGAACCATCTTCCAAGGCTGGGAACTCTCCAGGGGTCGTTAACCTGGTAAGGTGACTACATCTCCTGCAGGCGTAATAAGTTTAAAGCCAATATGAGTCATCCATCAGTCGCCCTAGAAGCTGACTGGGTAGTCCTCTTGCAAAGGCAAGGCGTCGGGATATGCATCGCCTGACACACGTTTTTATATGATTATTCGACCATGCGATTTTCAAAGAAAATATATTTTTTCTTATGTCGTACGTTTTTATATGATTATTCGACCATGCGATTTTCAAACTTTTCATTTTTGTCTACAGGAATTCCAAGCCTCTCTTTCTCTCCATACTAAAATGGGGGAGTGTGAAGGAGCTTATCCCTACTTTGGCCAAGGAGAAGGAGGCCAAGGCAAAGTGTGAGGAGTACTCGGCTCATCTTGAGGACGCCTTGAACAACCTAGAGTCGAGGGGAACACGAAGGAAGAGCTGAAGAATCACCTCAAAGGCGTTCTCAAACGTGCGACGTCGGTGGAGGCGAAGACCGCGACGACCAAAGAAGCCCTTTATGTGAATGAAAAAGAAGCGGGGGTCCATAGATCGGAGCTAAAGGGGGTCGAGGATGAGATCTTGGACCTCAAGGGGAGGCTGGAGGCGATCGAGTATGGCACTCGAGTAAAGGTAAGGCGGATATCGTGCGTCGTCATCTGAAAGGAAAGGATCCAATGAGGTCCGTAGAGGAGATGCTCAACTTTTTCTACAACGTTGTAGAGGTCACTCCTGCCGATCTCGATCTGGAGGATGAGGAAGACGTAAGTACTCCTGCTACCGAAGCTACCGAGGAGCCTCTTGACCAGCATGCTCCTTAGTTTTTTTCTCATTCTTTGTCTTTATTTTTCATTTCCAAGGGTGACTATTGGTAGTCATGCCTTTCACTTGTAATTTTTTATTATTAATACAAGTGACTACTGTCTTAACTCTTGTGTCGTATTATGTTTTTTACTTATGTTTTCAATCATATTTGTATTACAAGTAACTTGCAACGAATACAACATCATACTTTGGATAATCATAAGTAACTTTCGCCATTAGTGTGATGACAAAAGATCTTTGATAACCGCATACCAAAGAGAACTATTTTGCTTCTGATCATAGACGGTTGTAAGATCTTACGCTACTGTAGTAAACAAAAGTTAGGAGTGGTCGTTGGTTTGACCAACGACCCTCCGATGCTTAATTTAGTTATGTCCAAAGAATAAAAATATAACAAATATCTTTCTATAAATATACCGCATTTCAGCTATGTGTCTTGCTCGTCTAGGGTTTGTAATCGATATGCCCTTTTTCCAACGACTTCAGAGATTCGATGCGGTCCTTCCCACTTGGTGGACAACTTTCCTGGGCAAAATTCCTTAGTGTTCTGAAACACTCATCGTAGGCCATAGTCGCCTTCTTGAAAGACTTTTGCCTTTACATTCTTGTTGAAACGTCGTTCGACTGCTTGTAGTTGTGAAGCCATTCGTATGTAATCTTTGTCTCTTTACTCTGCGAGTGCGTCTATATCGTAAATTAGGTCTACCAAGTTATGATCGAAAGATGAATGTCGAGCGACCAGGGGACTTACTTCGATTAGCAAGACAACTTTGCATCCGTAAACTAAAGAAAACGGAGTTTGACAAGTTAAGGTTCTAGGAATCCGTTCGATTCACCCATAATACAGAAGGAAATTTTTCGACCCATCATCCTTTAGCAGCCTTGAGTCTCTTTTTAATCGAATTAACGATTACCTTGTTGCTAGATTCAGCCAATACATTTGATTGAGGATATCGCAGTGTCAATTTCGTAAGTTTGATCACTCGATCTTTGCAGTATCATCTCGTATTGTCGCTTATGAACCGAGAACTGTTATCACGCATAATTTATGAGGGAATGTCAAATCTGCATACGATGTTAGTGTGGATAAAAGATCTGACCTCCTTATCTCGTACTTGAGAGAAGGCGGTTGCTTCTATCCATTTCGAAAAATAATCGGTGAGAACTAGTAAAAATACCTTTTGTCCGGGAGATGGAGGTAACTTACCAACGATGTCCATTCCCCATTACATGAAGGATCATGGGATCAACGATTAATACAATAATTCAAAAGGTTGATGAGGCATACCTGAATGTCGGTGACATGCATCACAAGTTTTAACATATTTCATGGCATCCTACCGTAATGTGGGCCAGTAATAGCCTTGTCGTGAGATTCGATTAGCTAGACTTCGTCCACCAAAATGATTTCCACATTCCCCATTGCGCATCTCTTGGAGAACTTTTGGTATTTCATTTTTAGCGACGCTTCACAGGTTAAGGGTTATCAATGATCGTCTATAGAGTTTACTAGAAATTATGACGTACCTGGAAGATTTGAATCTAGTTTGTCGAGCTTTCATTTTGTTGTCAGGCAAATGATCGTTTATCATGTATTCCCTAATTTCTTTTCCCCAAGCATCGTCGTTGTTTTATTTGACAGAAAACACCTATTTATCATTTTCTATCGATAGTGATGCTAGATGAATTAAACGAACTGTGTCGAACGATGATTTTCTCAATGCAGATCCCAAGGTAGCCAATGCATCAACTTGAGAATTTTGGTCCCTGGGAATTTGTCGAATATTGAATGAATCGAATTTTTCTTCTTTATTTTTGGCCTTTTGAAAATATGACATCATCTTTGAGTCTTTTGTCTCGAATTCTCCATTTATTTGGTTGACCACCAATAGAGAATCGCTTTTGTCATGTAATTTTTTTGCTCCTAGATCATGTGTCAGTTTCATCCCAGCTATCAATGCTTCGTTGTTGGTAGTTTTGAAGTCACAGGATATCGAGTACACCATTATGCCCTTTTGTGGCGACTTTAAGACGACACCTAAGCCTGCCCCTCGGATATTGGAGGATTTGTCGATGTATAAAGTCCATGGTCGTTCGTCGTGAGTCGCTACAATGAGAGTTTCTTTTGTCGTAAGCTTTACCAACTATGGGTTAAAATCTACGACGAAATCTGCAAGGACATGGGATGTTACGGTTATTCTTGGTTTGAACACGATGTCGTAGCTACGGAGGTAGATGCTCCATTTGGCTAGTCGTCTTGTTAATTCTGGTTTTCACAAGACAGACTTCTAGGGAAAATTAGTTACGACAACAATTATATGGGATTCAAAGTAATGACGTAACTTTTTTGCTGTGACGATCAAAGCTAAAAGTAATTCATCACTGGATGAATACCTTTTTTCGGTGTCGAACAAGGATTACTTACGTAGTATATCGGGAATTGTTGTTTGTCGTCTTCTTGTATCAAGACGGCACTAACAAAGTTTGAACTTACCGACAGATACAACTGTAACTCTTCTCCATCCTTTGGTTTTGATAGCAAATGTGGTGATGTCATGTATTGCTTCAAGTCTTACAAAGGTTGTTCATGATCGTTCGTCCATTTGAACCCTTTGTTTTTCCTTAAAACATTATAAAATAGATGGCACTTATTTGAGGAACGAAAGATAAATCTGTTTAATGACGACTCGATCGGTTAGTCTCTGGACTTCCTTGAAATTCATTGGCGATTGAATGTTGATGATTGCTATAATTTGGTCGTGGCTAGCTTTGATGCCTCGTCTGGTGACCATGTGACCTAAAAATTTTCTAGCATATACTCCGAAGGAGCATTTTGTGGGATTAAGTTTCATGTTGTATTTCCGATTTATGTCGAATGATTGTATTATATGATCAATTTTATCTGACGCTTTTTTAGACTTTTGGAGCATGTCGTCGTTGTATAATTCCATCGTGTCTCCCAAATGTTGTTTGAACATTCAATTGACGAGTCGTTGATATGTGGAACCTGCATTCTTTAGTCCAAAAGGCATAACTTTATAACAATAAATATCTTTGTCGGTCATGAAGGCCTTTTGTTCTTGATCGTTAGGATGCATGAGGATTTGGTTATATCCTGAGTAGGCATCCACGAATGTTAGCAGTTCATGACCAGCGGTTGCATCAACCATTGCATCGCTGTAAGGTAACGGAAAATGATATTTTAGGCATGCTTTATTGAGGTCGGTGAAATCGATGCATATTCGCCATTCGCCATTCGCTATTTCCCGTTTTTCTTTTCCACGACGACCATGTTTGCAAGCCAATCGGGATATTTGACTTCCCTGATTTTTTTCGTGTTTTTAATAAATTTTCATTTTCATCATTGATTACCTTGTTTCGCTCGGGAGCGAACTTTCGACGCTTCTGCTTCACAGGCTTGAACGTGGGATCGATGCTGAGTTTATGCGATATGATGTCTGGATCGATTTTGACCATATTTTCGTACAACCAAGCAAAACAATCTGAATTGTTTTTTAGGAAGTCGAGCAATTCCTTTTTTATAACAGGGTCGAGGGATGCTCCTACGAAAATTGTACGATTAGGGTGACTCTTGTCTAAAACGATTTCTTCTAACTGCAAATCATTGACGGAGTCTTTTTGGTTCTGTAATTGCTAGATGTGTTCTTTCCTTGGTTTCATCACTGACTTGTAGCATCCCCTTGCCATCTAATGTTCGCTCTTTATTTATTGGATGCCCCAAGGTGTCGAGAATTTGATGGTCTAATGATAAATAGACGGAACAGCTTTCATGTCGTGTATCCATGGTCGTCCCAAGATCACGTTATAGGCTGATGAACAATTGATTACGTTAAATCGAGTTTGTTTATTGATTCCTTTGGCGTAGATTGGTAGCGTGATTTCTCCGATTATGCTTGTGGTGTCGCCAATGAAACCAACTAGTATCGTTGAGCGTCGTACAATCTCTGATTGATCGATACCCATGATTTTTATGGTATTGAGGAATATTATATTCACCGAGCTCCCGCCATCAATGAGAACCCTTTTGGGCGAATAATTTCCAATGGTCAATCGTACGATCAAACCGTCATGATGTTTTTGCCATGCTTCTCCGATGTCGTGGTCATAAAAAATAATAGGCATTGCTTCTGGGTCTAATTCAGCTTTCGGTCAATATGCCTTTGGAATGTTTGAATCTTCTGTTTTTTGCGATGCATGTCTTTTAGTAGCAGAATAGGTTAGTCCACAGACGTTCGACCCAGTAACATAATTCACAACTTTACTACTATTCGGAGATGTACATCTAGGGATATTACCTACAACATCGTCAGACAACATGTATTTCATATGTCCTTTTGAAATTAGCCATGCTATTTCCTCTCTCGGGGAGAGGAAGTCGTCAGTTAGATGGCCAAAATCGTCGTGAAAGTCACACCACTTGGATTTATGTTTCGCATCATAGGTTTATCATTCTTCTTTTGCCATCGTATTGTTGAATGGACATTCTTTAAAGCGTTCATTAGGTCTCGTTGTTCCTTTGAAGCCATACGGAGAAATCTCCAGATGACTTGTAATGCGCGTCGAGGATGAAGGTTCTTTCTTCTTGTCAAACCTGACATTGGAAATTTGATGCGATGGTTCTGAATTTTTCGCCGTCTCCACTTTGAAGTATGGTTTTTTCACTCCTGGGACTCATTTGTCGTTAGTTTGCTTGCGTCGGAAGGCAACACCTCTTTCCACCTACATATGCCACCGACTTCCTTGCTCTCACATCTTCAAACGTTTCTGTTGGATATTTAGTAAGGTCCAGGTATAATCCTAACGTAATGTCGAGTCCCCGTTTATAGGCTTCGATCGCCGTTCTCATATCACAGTTTCGGATACCTATCATATCAGAATTAAACAGTTAAAATAACTTATTACGGATTCACCGGATTTTTGAATTACATAATAAAAATCGCCCGTTTGTTTTTCTATCTTGCGACTGCTAGTGAATTGCTGAAAATATTGGTTAACAACTTCAGCGAAGGAATTAATTGATTTAGGTTTCATGCTGATTAGCCATTGTAGGGCAACTCTTGTGAGTGTCGCTCCAAAACTCTTGCACATGCAGACTACCTGATAATTCTGACGAATTGATATCATCCACATTAATTGTTTTTATTTAGAGACTTGTTCATTGGGATACGTTAGTTTTGCTTATTTCGGACTGAATGCTGGAATATTGTATTTTATGGGATGCCGATCAGAGCAATTACATCTGAAAAAGATGATGTCTGATATCTCGTAGGAGGTTCGATGTTGACAGGTACAGCGACACCTTGGAGTTTCGACAAGATCGATAGAACTTTTTCGTTCTGGTCTTCCAATAACTTCAAGCATCGTGCGACAAAATCATCGTGAATTGTTTCGTCGAAACCTTGTCCTGCAAATTGATTTACATCATAAATTGATCTTGTGCTATCATTAAATACAAAGTTAATATGCATTTGAAATGAAGGGATGTGGAAAGTGGGGATAGGAATCATCGTATTCATCCCCGAGAAAGTATTGATCGTATTCAAGGGAATTGTAGGCCTCGACATGGTAGGAACTCCCATCGTAGGTCGAAAAGGAAATGGTATGTTTTGCTAAGGAAATCCTCTCAGAAAGGTATGTTGTGTCCCGATTGGAGGTGGACCATGAGGTAGGGGAGGATTAACATGAGGTCTTTGTTGACATCTGAGATGAGCGATTCGCCGTCTTGCGACGTTGAGTTCAACTCTCAATTCTCCTAGTGCGACATTGTTAGCCATCCTTTTCCTACGATTATGAACACTCAATTGCAGTTTTTAATGACAAAAAAGGTGTTAAGGCATATATTATTGTATTCGAGATCATTACATCATTGCTAAAGTGAAGATACATAAAGTCAAAGTCATAAATTCATAAAGTCAAAGATCGTCAAAGTATTGATTAAAGCTTAATTGTCATAGTTTGACTTAGTGTAAGTCAAATGTATAAATATAGCTAGTTTCTTAGTCTTTGTAACAATCTTAGAGAGAGAAAGCTTATTGTATAGACTTAGTGTGTGTTTTAGAAGGTGTAAACACATTTCTCTCTACATTCATAATGACAAAATATGAGATTGTGATTATATTCTTGTTACTTTAACATTGTGGGACTTACAATTGGTATCAGAGCTAAATCGAAACGATTATATGAAGATTTAAAGATCAAGATTTGAAGAAATTTGAAGAAAATTCGTATTTCTTGACGTTTTTGGAAGGAAGTGAGTTTTGATGAAAATCATCCAATTCATGAGGTTTGATGTATCTTTGTTTGATTTTATTGTTGATTTGTTGTTTGTATATGTTTTCTAATCTCAATTCATCAATAAATTTGGATTTTCATCATCAACTTTAAGATCTTGATCAAAATTGGATGATTTCAATTAGTTTTTGGCATATCTTTGTTCATTAAAGTTGTTAGTAATAATCAATCATCCAAGGTTTTATCAAGTTTTATTATGTTTTGGAAGATTTTGAAATCTTGTGTTCTTGATGTTCTTGATCATCTTCAAAGTGTGATTGAAAAGTTCAATTGTTTGATCCATTTTTCCATTGAGATTTGGTAATTTTGTGTATTTTTGAAACTTTTGACCTAACAAATTGCAGGTTAACTAATGATGTTTGTTTGGTCATATATTATGAGTTGATGTATTTTGTTGTTCGAAATGTTCAAAGAAATTTCGAGTTTGCTGTCAACTTTACACAGTTCTAGAATTTTGATCATATCTTACTCATTAATGTTCCAAATTTGATGAATTCAGATGCGTTGAAACGATAAGACATAGATCTAAATTTATTTTGTTTTGACTGTTCTCAAAATAGAGCAACTAATATGTCAAAAATGGCGTTGAAAAGGTGATAGTTGTTGTCCGAGTTCAGAGTTTTGAAAGATAAAAAGTTTTCTAAGTATTCAACTCTGAAGAGTTAAATTCAGACTTTGGATTCAGACTTTGTGACTTAGTTTTTTTGAACGTGTTCAGAGTTTTTTAGTGTAGGTCAGAATTCTGAACTATCATATTCAGATTTCTGAATTAAGAGTATTCATACGTAGCACATAGTCTAACTTTTCAGAGTTGTTGTCAGCTTTGCGCTGTCTTACTATTTTGGTCATATCTTCCTCCTTGAATCTCAAACATTTGTGATTCCAGTTGCGCTTGAAAGGCAGAACACAGAGCTAAAATTTTGACGCTTTGAGTTTTCTCAAATTCAATAATCTGATATGTTTAAATCTGTGTTAAATTTAGTGGAGTTGCTGTGAATTTTTCAATATTGATTTTCAAGACTGATTTTTAATTTTGGTTTTATAGGTTTAGTTGCCAGAACTGAATTTCAAGATTTTTCTTAATTGATCAACTGTTACTAATCTGAATTTTCGAATTCAATTTTTTAAATTGAATTTGAGAATTGAATTTTCAGAGTTCATTTTTTTAATTCTTCTAACAATCATTTTTATCAACTAACGATCATATTTTTGTTTCAGGTAACAAGATGACTAAAGACTCTACCATTACACTTAATCTAGATACTGCTGAAGGTAAATATGTCATGCTATGGATAGAGTTAGCTTGAAGTATTGTGAAAGATAAGGAGAAACTATCTGAATTTGAAAGGAATTTTGATTCTCATAATCAAAATAAGGTTTTTAAAGATGACAAGACTGTTTCTGAGCTTACGAATAGAATATCTGAATTAGAGAATATTTGAATTAGAGAATATCTTATAATCTGAAAGATAGAGTTTTGAGAAAGAGAAAAAGAAAATTGTATCTGAAAGACACGCTTTGGAAAACAAGATTAAATCTTCTGAAATTTTAATTTTAAATCTTTCGAAACGGGTTTCTGAATTTGAGCAGATACTGATTTTAGAGAAAGAAAAGTTTGAAACAGTGAGAAAAGAATCTGACAAGGAATGCTTTGAGCTTACTAGGAAGATTTCTGATACTTAGAAATTGTTAGATGATGAGAGTGTTGGTCCTAAAGGAGTCTACACGAGTTCAAATATATAGAGACAATTTGCAGAAGGGGGGGGGAGAGTTGAATACAAACATACAATTTTTAGGTTTTTAAATAAGTTTATATTGCATAAACAAATTTACAGTTGTAAGCGGAATTAGAACAAGTAATAAACCTATTCTATTACAAATAAGAAATTCACTAAGTTTAATGCACAAGAATGAGAAACAAAATCCAACAGAGGTTTGAGAAATAGAAGTTAACATGCATGAAGATGAAGAAGGGTTCTTCATCTATTTATACCTGTTGCAATTAATGCAAATCAAGAGGTATAAGCCACGTGTCAAGTCCCTATTGGAGACTTGTCCTTTGTCCAAAAAGCAACCATATTTTTGGCCGTATATGAACAGTAACCAAATCAGATTTGATGGGGATATAAGGAGCAACCTGTACGTCCTTTTCTGACAAGCCGTGGAGGTTTTGACTTTTGTGCATCGACGATAAGATCAACATTGATCTTGCTGAGTAGGCCCCACTTGATCGTTGAACTAGAATATTCAAGGATGAAGATTCTGAGTATTGCTGAGGCATAAGCAAGATTCACATTATGTAGATAACTGTTTGCTATCGCTGAACCGCTTCAGGTCACTTAGCTAATTATCTTTTTCTTCAACCTCAGTCTTCGACTTTTGCTGAATGGTTCTTTGATGTGAGTGCGGATCTTCATATCTTTAGAGATAAGTTGTTGTTCCTGACTTTCAGCGATTACTGAGTGCAATCCGTGTCTGCTATCGCTGAATATAAACAATCACTTATACTTGGAATCTTCACTAAGTATGTATGGAATCATATTCAAATCACTGAGAGGAGTCACGATCAACAATCTCCCCCTATTTGATTATGATTAAGAAATATAGGAATGTTGTTTGAATTGATTAGTAAGGACTTAGAAAATTTTAAGGTAAAGAGATCTAAGTACTAATCTATGAGATCTTTTTCTACTAGTCTACTATCTAAATATAGTTTCATTTATAAAGATATGAAATCACAATTTTTACAAGTATAAAAGCTATAAAGTACATTCGTTGTTTAATTACAGAGTGCAATGTCAGTGAGAGTATAGGTTATTATAGTGAGAAATAGAACTGTTATGCTCGTTGTCCCTACTACTTTTTTCAGGGATCTTTTCAGTACATAGATGGAGTAGAGTACTTTATTTTGTTAGGATCCAAAGAATCCTATGAACATGGATCCTATGTTTGGAATGTTTTGTAAAGTCATTATTCAGAATAGAAGTTCTGAAGTTCTGAAGACAGAAAAATTCTGAAGATAACTTCTGAAGAGAAGTTCTGTATTATGAAGACAACTTCTGAAGAAGCTCTGAAGTGAAAGTTTAGAAGTTCTGAGGAACTTCTGAATAGAGTTTTTGATGACGTGTCTTAATGTAATTGGGCTGATTTAAATACATGTAGCTTTAGCTTTTCTCTGGTAGTATAAATTGAATGTCTGTTAGACAGTTAGAAGAAGAACACCACAAATGAGAGTCATCTAATTTCACGTAATGCAAATACTACATTGTTCATCAAAGAGATTTCACGTAATGCAAATATTACATTGTTTTTCATCACTTATCTACAATATTATCTTGTTGTCATAATTCTGAATTTTAGAAGATTGAAGGCTTCCGCATAAGGCATATGACAACACAGTTTAGTATAGCTTATTGTTAGACAAGAGAGTGCTTAATTTTCTATGCTCAAGACATCCTCAAGCTACTTAGTTTGTATTGATATTTTAATCATGGCCCTATAATTTCATCGAGCTCATTTTCTTCAAGCTTGTCAGCAATTGTTCAAAGTTTGACTGTATTGGTCAAAATTTATTTGTGTTATTTGAAAGAGCCGGATTTGTAAAGGTTTCAGAACTGCGTGATTGGAGTTTGTATTTGGTCAGATTAATCAGAAGCCTGGCTCTCTGCAATCAATATTCTGGAGTTTTCTTTAGATGCCAATGTCAGTGAATATATGCCATTGTAATGTGCTTATAATTCCTAACTATTCATTGCTTTGGAGATTTGGTTGTGATCTAGTGTCACACCCCGCTAAAGCGGAAACACGAGGCGTGATAGCGCAAGATTTCATAACGATAGGATAAAAACAACACCAACCATCCATTCCAATACACAACAGTTTAAGTTTAAAAAAAAAATTACATCGCATCAAATACAAGTTCTAACAAAACAAGGTAAACTAAGTGTTTAAACTAAACAGTTTCAAAATAAACAAGATGGTTGATGTCGATGCGCCCACATAAAAGAAAATCCAGTTAATCTTTTCTTACCCCTGAAAAGCATGATAAAAACAAGGTCAACTACAAAGAGTTGGTGAGTTCACAGGTTTTCAATATTTCAAAAAAAAAAATCAATTGTGTGAGTGAATATGAGCAAAATAAATTTTTGGCACTTATTGATATCTTAAAACGTTAAGGCATTATGTACTCTAATTTTTGTATATAAAGAGCCACCACTAAACCTTTCGACCACAAAATAATATTTTTAATTCTACCTTAGCGGTGGGACTAATACCCCACATATGTAGAACCTTCGTTTTTTTAAGTATCGTGCACCCCTACCTGTAGTTTCTAGGTGGGATTGCTATCCACACCCCTACTTATCGGTTTTTAGGTGGGATTGTTCGTCTAAATAGCGCTATCCACAAATACCCTCGGCTCCTCACTTGAGTTAATAGTAGTGTACAAACTTTTATGTTACATTTTACTCAATATGACTATTAGTGTACATGCCTTAGTGCCCACAACATCAAATTTAACAAGATTTCATAATCATAATGACAATGGCTCGTAAAACACATTCAATCATGCTTTTCACCCCAAAACGTATAAAACACTTTGAAAGAGGGGCTGTGAATACTCACCTTATAGCAACGCTCCGCAACGCAAAACAATACAATCCGAATCTCCGCACAACGACCTAACGCTTCCCTATCAAAGAGTAATACTCAAAACCGTCACTTATAGGTCTAATACTACTTAGAGGTGAATAAATCTTAAGCCCATAATTGTCTATATATGTCCAATTATACAAAATGCCCATATGCTCATTAATATCGTAATTTATACTGAAAGTGATCTTATTATCCATCACACGATCAATATTTATAAAAATCAATTAAGTCCAGAATTTCTCTTCTGGACAGAAACTAATTGTCCTAAAAATGATCCGTTTTCAAGGGCTTCCAAAATGATCTAGTTTCCTATATTTTTATATAAGATAAAGTACTGAGTTATGGTCTTTGTGACCAAATTTCATGCCTTTTGGACATGTACAAGTTGTTCAAATAATTCATGCAAAACATTATGTCACAACCGGTAAAACATATTACACCATGTTAGTAAATCACTCACTTGAGGAGTTATACTCAGTGTTTTCTAGAATTTCCAGTTGGATTAGAATCATAACTCATAAAGGAAACTTTTGAGATAAGAATCACTGATTTTGAAGAAGTTATGAAGGAGGTATGACACTACAAAGTTGCATGCACAATTCTGTCATTAGCTGACAGATTGCACACTTAACTTTAATAAATTGATTAGTGCCTCAAAACATCATATTTTTGCATGAAACTGGATCCATATGAATACTAACTCATAAAATGAAGTTCTAGAAGAAGAATCATGCATTAAAGACAAATAACAAAGGAGATACTAACACACAAAGTAGAGTTTAGCTGCTGGTGGTTTCACATATTGCACACCTAAAGTATTTTAGGTGTTTGGAGGGTCAAAACTCCATATGTTTAAGTGATTCCACTTGCAAACTGAAGATAACTCATAAATATAACTCTCAAAAGAAAAATCGGAGTTCTGATGGGATCCGGTGCATTAGCGTCGACCAAATTTGTCTCGCTCAAGTGCCTAAAACTAAGGATCCTGTTTTTGGTAAACAGTCGCCCGGGCTCCTTCTTGGTTATGGGTTCAACGTCATCCTTTTTCATTGAGTTTTGAAAGAGATATGGCCATTTGAACATGCATGCACAAATCTGTCAGCTTTGGACAGATTGCACACTCATTTTGTTTTGAAGAGTTTAAACCTCAAATAACCATATTTTTGAATGAAATCAGATGCATATGAAAGGTAACTCATTAAGCTAACTTCCAGAAGAAAAATCAAGTGATTTGGAGGAATATTCAGAGAGTTCTGGTCGTTCAAAGTAGGGTTTACCTACTGTTGAACTTCCAGATGCACATGCATCTTGTTATGAGCATTTGGGGGGTCAAAACTCAATGTTTTTGAGTGAGACCACTTGAATTAGAACCCCAACTCACTAAATAAACTTGTAGAAAGAAGATTCATGATATTTGAACATAAAAATTGTAAGAAATTGACGATTTACACACATGCATGAATCTGCCAGAACCAAAATAACCATTTTTGTTCAAGAACACATAAAATCATGATTTTTCCCCTATTCTCTTGAGTTTTATTTGTGTAGGTCATAGATTATCACCATTTTATAAACATTTTACATGTTTTGGTGTAAAATCTCTCCACAAACTCAGAATTTTTGGATATTAGAAGAAGTAGCTAAAAAAAAATGTAAGAAAAGTGGGGTTTTCACCCAAAAATGGTAAGAAAATGAGGGTAAAGTTGTTACCTTGTTTGGATGATGATTAGAGCTTCTAAATCCTTGAATGAACTTGATCTTGATGATGATTTGAAATGAGAAATGGCTGGAGTTTTTGTTTTAGAGAGGGAGAAAATGTCTCTTCACTTCTAGAGAGAGAGAGGTGAGAGCAAATTTTGAATTTTGAACATGCAAAATGAGGAGAAAAATGAAAAAAAAATGTATTTATATGGGGGTTTAGAGAGGAGGCCGGCCATGGGGGCCCACTCCTCTCAAAATCATATATTTGTTTTATAAATAAAATAAAACTCAAGCCCAATTAAGAATACAATGTCATTTTCTCAATTTTTGGCCCTTTTTCCTCAAAATGTAAGCCCAAAAGTGATAAAATTCTATAAAAATAGAAGTTTTATATTTGAAACATTAAAACTATATATTTTATATACATTGGGTATAAATTAGAGCATTTGGCACTGTATTGGAAGTTTCGGACAGTTACGGGTCGGAACCGGACATTTTTAAGCGACTACCGGAAATGCTAGGGGTTTTTCGGCCATTCTAAACCAACTATTTCTTAATCTTAAGATTTAAACTATATAAACACTAATAAACTTAATAGAAGCTAACCTGAAAGCTCAAATTTTGACAGTTGTCACATCTAGAATATTGAATGACGGTATTCATTCATCTGATTAAGAAGATTGGATCTAGTTTTGGTTATACAGTCTTCTGGAAGTTTTCTGGAAATTGACATATTTTTCTAGTTTAACATTGCTGATCAAGAAGCTATGTTCTTAATGTCATCTTTATCCTAAAGCTTAATTGTCAAAAGGTGTTTTGGTCAACCAAGCTGTTGGTCCCAATAAGGGTCTACAAGAGTTCAATCAAGAGAGAACAGTTTGTAGAAGGGGGGGGGGGTGAATACAAACACACAGATTTTTAGTTTTTAAATGAGTTTATTAAGATAAACAAATTTTACAGTTACAAGCGGAATTAGAACAAGTTAAAAACCTATTCTATTGTAACTAAGAAACACGAAGTATGATGCACAAGAAGATGAAAGAAAGAATTTAGAGGGTATAAGTTAGACAGAAGCATGCATTAAGATGAAGAAGATATCTTCAACTTATTTATACCCGTTTGTCTTTGAGACAAGACAAAAGGTATATGCCACGTGTCAAGCTTGGATAGGAAGCTTGTCCTTGTTAATAAGACAACCATGCTTTTGGCCGAATATGAACAGTACCATATCAGATATGATGGGGACATAAGAGACAAGTCATACGTCCTTTTCTGACATGGTTCAAGGTTTGACTTTTGTGCATCGAGGATAAGATCAATCTTTAATCTTGCAACGGAAGCTTCATTTGATCGCTGATACTGAATCTTCAAGGATGAATCTTCAATGTCGCTGAGGCTTCACAAGACTTCACACTTTGAGTATTCAATCGCTGCTATCGCTGAACCGCTTCAGTTCACTTAGCTGATTATCTCTTTCTTCAGCTAGAGTCTTCGACTGTCGCTGAATGGTCTTCTGATGTGATAACTGATCTTCAGGTCTTCAGTGATAAGCTCGTAGTTCCTTGATCTTCAGCGATCGCTGATAGCAATCAGCGTGTGCTATCGCTGAATTTGAACAGAAGCTTAACAATGGAATTTCACTAAGTATAGTAAACGAATCATATTCAAATCACTGAGAGGAGTTATGATCAACAATCTCCCCCTATTTGATTATGATTAAGCAACATAGGAAAATTGCTTTAAGAGACTAGTAAAGGACTTAGGAAAAATTAAAGAAAATTTTTCTAAGTGATAATCTGTAAAGTCTTTTTCAGCTAGGCTATTATCTGAATTGAGTTTCATTTATAAGGATATTAAAGCACAATCTTTTAAGTAGATAAGCTTAAAGTACATTCACTGATTGACTTTTCAGAGTGAAAGATCACTGAGTAAAAGATAGTGTAACGAAAATAGAACTCTTATGTTCATTGTCCATTTTACTGTTTTCAGGGATCTTTTCAGTACTAGGATGGAGTAGAGTACTTTGAATTTCATTAATTATAATCTGAACAATTAAGCGAAATGAAATTACAATTATAAAGGTAAAGTACTTATACACTGAAGAAATATTACAAAGGAAGTAGAAAACTATGACTAGTCAGAGATATTCTCATTTCTTCTTTGTAACTCATTCTCATAAAGCGTCTTCTGTCGATTCTTCAGAGGAGTATCTGACCAGCAGCACCAAAGCATAATCTTTATGAGAGAGGATGGGGCCTTATGGATTTCTTGGTTTCTGAAGAGTCCTAAGAATCCTTCATTATCCAAGAATATCATACCAGGTTCAGGTGGTGAGATGATTTCGTCTTCTGCATATCTTCGGTCTTGAGGGAGAGAGGTACAAAGCATTGATATATCAGGGAGCTCAAGATGACCAAGAATGCTTTGATAATCAAACTTAGTTTCATGCTCATTTCTGGCACTTGAACTTCCTTCAGCGTTTAATCTTTTCTTTTTTGAAGATTCAGGGAGAGGGGGAACTTGCACATGTTATGACATTCTTTGCAGCAACTGATTCAGCACACTGTCCACCACGTCCTTGAATTTGGATTTAGAACCCTGAGTGGCGTCTCTGATTTCTAGCCATTCAGTGTATCCATAAATGCCTAAGAATTTGGCTTCTTCTCTCTCTGTCCTGTTCGTCCTTGTCAATCTTACATATACCTTTGGACCACCTCTGTTGGAGTGTCGCCCTTGGATAGTTGCATGAATGATTTTGGCTTCAGATCTTCGAAATTTCAGCCTGTTAGTGCACCAATCAAGCTCTTTATCTTTCTGCTGAGTGGCTTCAGAGGTTAGTGCACTTAGGATCTTTTGTTGAGCTAGAATTGGATCTACGTTTATGTGCTCTTGTGCTAGTTCTCTCTGAACGAGAGCTTCAGCGACCCTTTCACTCTTTTTCAATTATTCTTGAACCGCTTTTTCTTTCGCAGAGTCTTCTCTGAGTAACTTTCTTGCTAAGGCAAGATCATTCTCAGTTTGCTTGATTTCGTCGTCCCTGATTCTTTGTGCTTCTAAAGCTTGTTCTCTCTCTTCTCTTGACAGAAAGTAGAATTCATCTACCATCCTTATTGGTACGGCTTCAATAGGTTCATCTTCAGGCACCCTTATTCTTCTTGATTCGAATTCCCTAAGGAACTTTATTCGCCTTTCTTCTTCTTCAGGCTCGCTTATTATCGGCTTTTGAACGCGACGCCTGGGAATGAGGCCTTCTTCTTCTTTAGAGTCGGTTTCAATTATGTACATAAACTGCTCTTCAGAGGAAGGTTTCCTTCTTGAAGTTGAGTCCTTTGGGGGACGGGGATCACTGAGTGAAGGAAAGGAGGAAAAAGTATTGTCAGAGGGAGTTTTTGTGGGTGAAGAGGAGATTATGGGAGTTTCAGGGAGAGGTGCAGAGAAAGGGATAAGAGGAAGAGATACCTCAGTTGTGGTCTCCTCCTCAGATATAGGGATAGTGGCATCCAGATTTACCACTTCCTTTCCTTTGCCTGAGGGACCGGATTGTTCCTTCGAAGGTTGCGGTCAGTCCCCCAAGGGCTCTTGATGAGTGACTCCTGGTCTTGACAGTCTGAAGTGCTCTAGTGCACTTCCAATGTCGTCATCATCTTCATCATCATCCATCCCCCCATAGTGAGGGATAGGTTCTTCATCATCTTCTTCATCATCATCATCATCTTCTTCATCATCATCATCATCTTCTTCATCATCTTCATCAGCAGCCTCACCTTCAGGCCGCTGAATGTAAGGAGAGATTCTTTCTTCAGGGAACCTCTTATTGTGTTCAGAGATTAGCTCATCAGCGAACACTTTGGCACATCTCTCCCCCTCAATGCTATCAGGAGGCAGACAATGCACCATCAGAGTGCAAACGTTAGTCTGAACGTCCTTCAGCTTCTCCTCATTACCTAGAAGCACGGTCCGATCAGCAGCGTTGTAAGAAGAGGAACTTGCCTCAGAGAGCTTTGTAAGCATCTGCATCATATCGGACTGAGTCTTTTGAATAGACTCAAGGACTGTTGCTTGAGCATCGACCTTCTTCTCCAAGCTTGTCAGGGTCTGATGGAGGGCCCTGTTATCCTCCTTGAGACTAAAGACGTAAGAGATCAGGTTGCTGACATTCGTCTTGATCGCCGGGGTACCAATGATCCGTCTGAAGATCAGCTCCGCAGAAGTCTGAAGATTGTCCACCCTAAGCCTTGTGAGAGCACATTCTTTGACCAGATAGTCAATTGCAGGGAATGTGGGGTTGGGAAGGACAACAGGAGGCAGATCGATGACTGTAGGATGCTTTGGAGCAGCCATCTCTTGCTTAATCTCCTTGAGCTTTGCAGCAGAGGGATGGCTCTGAAGAGATTTTCCCTTCTCCTTGCTGATGGGAGGAGCGCTGGTGGTGGTTGTTGTTGTCGCTGAAGAAGGAATGGAAGCGACAGCTGATGATGACATAGATAAAAATGCCAAAAAGGAGTCTGGATTAGAAGAAGGATGAAAATTTTTATTTGACTCCCTGAGAGTATCTTGAGGATTACTCTTAGGGACTACTTTTGCAAAGGTAGCGTCTAGAGGATCACTGTCCAGTGTCTTAGAGTATCTGATAGAGATACTCTGAGGTCCTTTAAATTTGGCCTTCCAAAACTCAGATTGCCTAAACAATAATGAGGTTTGGACTGCGTGCATTTCAGCATTATCAGAGATAGGGACGACTGTCGCTGAATCATTTGCTAAGGTGAGGACCAAAGAAGAAGAGATAGAAGTAGAATAGAAGGCTGTGGAAGTAGTACCTGATCCAGCTTCAACAAAGCTGGCTATTGCACCCTCAGTGACCGGAGTCCCTGAAGATGGAGGTAGTGCTGATGAAGCGACAACGGAAGTAAAGACCGTTGAAGTGGTTGTGGCTGCAGTTGGTGTTGGTAGAACACCGAAATCAGAGAGCGTGGTCTTTTGAGAGACCAGATTCTTTGGTTTCTTTGCTTTGGTTGCGATGGTCTTTTTATGACCATCGGTTGGTTGCTTCCTCTTAACAGCAGCAGCAGTGTCTGGGTTGCTCGCTGTTGGGTTGGACAGCGAGGTGGACACTGGAAGAGGAGCTCTGATCACTTGCAGCATGTAAGGAGTGAAAGGAGCATCACCTGGACGTTCCTCAATGTCCAGGGATTTCTTCCCTACGACAGAGAAGGAGTGATCGCCTTCCTTTGGTTATTATTCCCCAAAGGCAACTTCCATTATTGTTGCAAAGAAGCGAGGGTAGGGGATGACGGGATGTCTGGTGGCGGCCTTGATACGACTGACCATGTCGCTGAAGATGTAGTCAGCGTAGTTGAGGTTGTGGCCTGTGTAGAGAGAGTATGCCAAGTCTTGAAAGTGTTTGCTCGCTTGATCATGCGAGCCTATCTTCGATCCAAGGCATTGAATCACCTGGGTGAAGATATACTGCCACCGAGCAGGCAGTCTTTTCTTCTCGAGCTTTAAACCCACTGTCTTCAGAAAGGGGTTCTCCCAAGCATAGCCGATTGTATCCAAAAATGCATCGATTTGCATTTTGGTAGGTTCAGCGCCCCATTGCTGATTCTTAGGTCGTTGAGGGAGACGAAGAGCCTTCCTGATGAATCCAGCGGTGAAAGAGAAAAATCCAAGATCTGGAATCTTGAACCCAATGGCAGGGAGCACAGTGCCCTTTTCAGTCGTCAGCGTGGTACAGTGTGTTGTGTACCAGAGAGCTTGGAGATGAGAGGAGACACCCACGGGGTTGTGGACGAATGCATACATCAGAGGGCATGCCTTGATGAAGGTAGCACCTTCAGTGAATTGAGGGCGGTCTGCAGGATCTCTACCAGGGCGATGTAGTTGCAGGACTTGAAGACGGCTCTTTCCAAAGGTAAATGACATGTTGGTGCAGCGACCAAAGTAGTGTCTTCAGCAGCAGAGGAGGTTGCAACAGTCTTACTTGCAGATGCCATTGCTGTGGGAAAGATAGGAACACCAAAGAGGTAAATCATGGTCTTATACATAAATGTATAAACCAGAGTTTGGTATAAAGAATACCAAATTTAAGATCAAAGAAAACAAATATTTTGATGAACAATATCAAAATGTTTGTTATAAACAATAATAAAAAATTATGGTAAATGGATTAAAGTTAAAAGAAATCTTCTGTTCTAAGGAAAGAACTTAGAACAAGGTTTTTATAGAGGAAAAACTTTAATTTTGATCCAGATTATCTTTAATTTTATTTTTAGAGTGTTAAGGAGAAGAAAAGGTGAAACAAGATGTTTCCACTCATAATATAAGGTTTAGATCAAACCTTAGTTGAGTTCTTAGGAGAAAAACACACACAAGCGTGTTCTTGGTGTTCTTGAAAAGCTTTGAAGATTCGAAGGATTTCTTTTGCCTTGAGAATAGTTATGAACGCGGAAGGAGCAAAGTAAGGCAAATAGTATGCTTAAATAGCAAGAGGAGAGAGAAAGAAAGGAGTGCTAAACGACGGTTTTAGCTTTTTGAAAAAGAAAATGATGACTTGGCGCACGTTCCAAGAAAGGAGTTGGAATGGAAACGTCGCGGTCCGTCGTGTGTCAGAAAAAGGTCTGACGTGTCTTTTTCTTTATTTTTAAAAGATTATAATGATAATTATCCATAAGAAAAGTTTATCATTTATAATTTTAGAAAAATCTTCATCACTAATAATAAAGGATTTTCAGTGATGAGTTTTAATTTTAAGAGAGACATTATTTAATGAGAGAATATATCAAAGAGTGTTTAAAGATTAGAGGATAATACCTGAGGAGATGGCCTAGATATCGCTGAATCAGAGTTTAGAGAATGGAAAGTTTGAAAGCTTTATTTGTAATCCTTTGTTGGTCACTGTTTAATAAATTATTCAGCGTTCAACATACCAAGTTCGCTGATGAGTAGATTGAATCTAGTTTCATCAAGAGGCTTGGTGAAAAGATCAGCGAGCTGATATTCAGTAGGAACAAAATGGAGCTCAACTTCACCATTCATCACATGATCTCTAATAAAGTGATATCGGATCTCAATGTGCTTGGTTTTAGAGTGAAGTACAGGGTTGTTGGCAATTGCAATAGCACTTGTGCTATCACAATAGATAGGAATCTTAGAGAGCTTGAGATTGTAGTCTCTTAGTTGATTTCTCATCCAAAGGATTTGAGCACAACAACTACCAGCGGCTACATACTCAGCTTCAGCGGTGGAAGTGGACACTGAGTTTTGCTTTTTACTTGTCCAACTTATTAACTTTACACCTAGTAGCTGACACCCACCAGTGGTGCTCTTTCTGTCTATCTTACAACCTGCAAAATCACTTTCAGAGTAACCAATAAGATCAAATCCTGAGCCTATGGGATACCAGAGACCAAGATTTGGAGTTCCTTTCAGATATCTGAAGATTCGCTTTACAGCGATTAAATGGGATTCCTTCGGTTCAGCTTGATACCGAGCACAGAGACAAGTAGCGTACATAATGTCTGGGCTACTCGCTGTAAGATACAGCAGGGACCCAATCATTCCTCGATAGGCAGTGACATTTACTGGTTTTCCATTGGGATCCTTGTTTAATGTCAGAGGAGGCGCCATAGGAGTCTTCATTGCTGAGCATTGATTCATATCGAATTTATTCAGCATGTCTTTAACATATTTGCTTTGACAGATAAAAATTCCTTTGTCAGATTGCTTAATCTGCAAGCCTAGAAAATATGTTAGTTCACCCATCATACTAATTTTATATTGTTTTTGCATTCTTGCAGCGAAACTAGTGCAAAGTTTGGGTCTTGTGGAACCAAAGATAATGTCATCAACATATATCTGAGCGAGAATAGTATGACCTTTGTATTTTCTTAAAAACAGAGTTTGGTCAATTTTTCCACGAACAAATTTTTCTTTAAGAAGAAATTTAGAAAGGGTATCATACCAAGCTCTAGGAGCTTGTTTTAACCCGTAAAGAGCTTTTTCAAGTTTAAAAACATAACCAGGATGGTTAGGGTCTGAGAAACCAAGGTGTTGTTCAACATAGACTTCCTCGCTGAGTTTTCCATTTAGAAAAGCACTTTTAACATCCATTTGAAAAACTTTGAAGTCTTTATGGGCAGCATAAGCTAAAAAGAGTCTTATGGCTTCTAAGCGAGCAACAGGTGCAAAGGTTTCATCATAGTCAATTCCTTCTTCCTGTCTATAACCTTGAGCAACAAGTCTAGCCTTATTGCGAATTATAGTCCCGTTTTCATCTAGCTTATTTCTGAAAACCCATTTGGTTCCTATGACAGTTTTACCTGAGGGTCTAGGAACAAGATTCCAAACTTTATTTCTTCGAAATTCAGTAAGTTCTTCTTGCATAGCTGAAACCCAGCTAGGATCAGAGATAGCTTGATCTATCTTCTTAGGTTCAGAGAGAGAGATGAAGTTAACATAAAGACAGATATTACCTTTACCTCTACGTGTTTTGATACCTGCAGTGGGATCACCAATAATCTGATTTATTGGATGATTCGCAGTCCATCGCTGAGCTGGAGGTTGAGGAGAGAGATCAACAATAGATTCAGCGACCTGTTCTTCAGATTCTGGATTAGTAGTTGTTTCAGCAACAGGTACTTTATTTAGAATCAATTCAGGAGACTGATTTTCAGAAGTGGTTTGGTTGTTCACAGAGGAGATTCCAAGAGAGGAATCGGCAACAGGTATTTGATTTAGAGGAGTAACATTCATCCCTGAAGATGGATGATTATTACTTGTTGAGTTTACAGGGATTTCATCATCACTTGCTTCAGCTTGAGTCTGATTGCTGAAGTATGTTTCAGGTTCCCCATAATGAGATCTCATCCAGGCATTCAACTCTTCATCATCATCATGAGAGTGAGAAGTATGAATGGGACGACATTCATCAAAGTTAACGTGCATAGATTCTTCAACATGTTGTCTTCTTTTGTTGAAGACTCTGAAGGATTTAGATACAGAGGAGTATCCAAGAAATATACCATCGTCAGCTTTTGGATCAAATTTTCCTAAATGATCTCTGTCATTCAGAATGTAACATCTACATCCAAAAATGTGGAAATATTTCAGAGTAGGTCTTCTTCCATGAAATAATTCATAAGAGGTCTTCTTAAATCGTTTAACTATCAGGGATCGATTTTGAGTGAAGCATGCTGTATTAATTGCTTCAGCCCAGAACTGAGTTGGAAGATGCGATTCACTGAGCATTGAGCGAGTCGCTTCAATGATAATACGATTTCTTCTTTCAGCAACACCATTTTGCTGAGGAGTTCTTACTGAGGAGAAGTTGTGGGAGATGCCTCTTTCTTCAAGGAAGTTATCCAGAGTACTGTTTTTGAATTCAGTGCCATGATCACTTCTAAAGGAGATTATCATTTCAGGGGTATCACTTTTGGATCAAAGGAAGAACACCCATGTGTATCTGGAGTATTCATCAACAATTACTAATGTGTATTTCTTCCCAGAGATAGATTGGACATTGACAGGTCCGAATAGATCCATGTGAAGTAGTTGAAGAGGAGTGGTCACTGAAGAAACTTGCTTTGACCTGAAAGAGGCTTTTGTCAGCTTTCCCTTCTCACACGCTGAACAAAGAGATTCCTTTGTAAAGGTATGATTTGGGAGGTCTCTGACTAAGTCCTTTTGAGACAATTCATTTATTGTCTTAAAGTTGAGATGAGAGAGTCTTTTATGCCATAATCAGTTTATGTCGGTGGATGCTTTAGAGATAAAGCACATGTTCTCAGAGTGAGAACTATTCATATTTATGACATATATATTTTCCACTCTGTTGCCTGTAAGGGCAAGTTTTTATCATTTCTGTCAGTGACAGCACATCTATTCTTCAAGAATAGAACTTTAAAGTCTTTGTCACATAACTGACTAACGCTTAAGAGATTGTGCTTTAGTCCCTCAACTTAAGCGACACGAGAAAAAGATGTGTCTCCGTTGGACAGAATTCCATAACCTTTAGTGTATCCTTTGCCATTTCCACCAAAGGTCACTGATGGACCAGCTTCTTCTTTGTAATCAGAGAGCAGAGATTTTCTGCCTGTCATGTGCCTTGAGCATCCGCTATCAAGATACCAGATACCTTTGGGACTCTGCATACAACAAAAGATTAATTGTTTAAAGGTACCCATACTACTATGGGTCCTGCTTGGTTAGATAGAGGATTGGCGGAGGAGCTACTAGCTGAAGAACTCTCTTCAGTGGATATCTTCACCTTTGATGGTTTTGCAACCTTGGTGGATTTCACTCTTGCTGATTTATCAGCTTGAGGTACTTTCTTTCCATGAGCTAGTTTATCAGCTTTAGTAGCATTAGGACATTTACTTGAAATGTGGGTAGTTTCACCACAGTGATAGCATTTACTATATTTAAAGGGTTTGGAAATCAGAGAGGGAGCAGGAAATTTTTCAGGGATAGGTCCAAGAATTCCTTTATCCATGGTCCTTGGAGGTATTACAACCTTTTCAGGAGTAGGAGTGAGATCGATTTTAATTCTGGGTGTTGGTCTCTGAGAAAAGTCAGGGACCTTCTTCCTAGTTTTAAAAACTTTCTCTGAGGATTTCTTGTTCCTATCTTGAGTTTTCTTATTCTTTGGAATTTGATTAAGAAACTCGTTCTTGATCACTTTCTTAGAATTAAGAATAGAACGCTTCTCTTTTGAAGAGGAGGAAGAAGAGTTTGAAGAAGAAGGATCAGGGATAGAAGAGACAAACATTCCGAATTTCAGCATGGAACGATCATTCTCTGATTCTTCCTTTTCAGGGTTATAGCCTAACCCACTTCTTACTTTCATAGGTATTTGAGCACTGATGATCTCATTGACTTTATCAGAAGCCTTACACCATCCTTCGATGGTTGCCTTTTCAGACTTGAGATCAGCGATAGCCTTTTCCCTATCAGCGATAGCTTGTTGTTTCTCGATGCTTATAGTTTGATTTGCAAAAACTTGGTCTTTGAGAGATTCCTCAATTTTGGAAAGTTCTTTGATTCTTATATGACAATTTTTTAATTGTTCAGATAAGTCAATGTTAATTCTCTCGGCCTTAATTTTTCCATTTAAAGCATCATAGAAATCAATAGTCATAGCATCGAGAGCTGACAAGTTATCACTTTCAGAAGGTGAAGGGACAAAGGGAATAGTTACCTGAGTAGAAGGAGACTCAGAGGAAGAAGTCTCAGTGATTTCTTCAGCGTGTTCAATTCTTGCCATTAGACAGAGGAAGGCAAGATCTTCTTCATCTGAACCAGACTCTTCAGAGGTCTTGGCCTAGTCATCTTCAGCATCCCAGTCAACTTCTTCACCTACAAGGCCTTTGCCTTTTTGCTGGTTTTTCTTCATATCTTTGTATTTGTTTTTCAGTTTCAAATACTTCTCCTTTTTATCAGAGATATGGGAGGTAGTGGGAGCAGCAACTTTCTTTGACCTGCATTCACTTGCGAAATGACTCGTTCGCTGACAGTTGAAACAAATCGTTGAGGCTTTCTCAGCAGGCAACGATTTCTGCTTTTCAGAGTCAGAGAGGTTGGAAGGTTTTCGAAAATTGCTCTTTCTAGCAAATCTTTTAAAGTTATTAGTTAAAAGGGATAGAGAGTTATCAAACTCAGAGAGGTCTGCATCAGTGAGTTGATCTTCTGAATCAGTTTCACCTAATTCAGTAATGGAGGTGATAGTAGAAGAAGGAGCATTTTTGGATGAAGTTCCCTCAGAAGTCACAAGTGCTAAAGAAGTACTTTTAGCACCTTTGAGTTCATTAATTAGGTTCTTCCTTAGAAGTTGGGATTGTTCCTCATTTAAGAGCATACCATATAATGCACTTAAGGACCAGGTTTCAAGATTCTTTGATAGTTTTATACATGTAGTGTACACTGCCCATTGATCAGGAAGTGCCTCCATGAACTTTGTCAGAATTTCAGCGTTTGAATAAACTCTATCGACTGATTTGAGATCAATCAGCAGACAGTTAAATCGCTGGTGAATTTGAGAAAGAGATTCACCCTTTTGATACATAAAACTCTCATATTTTCTTACAAGGTTTATGCATCTAGTGACTTTAACCTCAGAAGTTCCTTGATATTGGATACATAGAGTATCCCACATGGCCTTAGAAGTCCTCATTTTCATGACAGAATTATAGACTTCATCTGTTAAAGCCGTTGCTATTATAGATCTAGCTTTAGAATCAATAGCAATTTATTTCTTATCTTCTTCAGTCCATCTACTAGGAGTTTTAACAATAATCCTCTCAGGGATGGCTGGAGTAGCAGTGGTAGCAGGAACACTAGCTACTATAGTTGTAGGAACAAATGGTCCATTTTCTAGATAGTAGGGAATCTTTGGGTCAGATCCCTCTAGAAATAGAGACATTCTTTCTTTCCATAATGGAAAATTATCATGGCTAAATCTAGGAGGTTTAGCTAAAGATCCATTATCATTGTAGTTCGTATTAGGGTTTGAATACAAACACACAGATTTTTAGTTTGTAGAAGGGGGGGGTTGAATACAAACACACAGATTTTTAGTTTTTAAATGAGTTTATTAAGATAAACAAATTTACAGTTACAAGCGGAATTAGAACAAGTTAAAAACCTATTCTATTGTAACTAAGAAACACGAAGTATGATGCACAAGAAGATGAAAGAAAGAATTAAGAGGGTATAAGTTAGACATAAGCATGCATTAAGATGAAGAAGATATCTTCAACTTATTTATACCCGCTTGTCTTTGAGACAAGACAAAAGGTATATGCCACGTGTCAAGCTTGGATAGGAAGCTTGTTCTTGTTAATAAGACAACCATGCTTTCCGAATATGAACAGTACCATATCAGATATGATGGGGACATAAGAGACAAGTCGTACATCCTTTTCTGACATGGTTCAAGGTTTGACTTTTGTGCATCGAGAATAAGATCAATCTTTAATCTCGCAAAGGAAGCTTCATTTGATCGCTGATACTGAATCTTCAAGGATGAATCTTCAGTGTCGCTGAGGCTTCACAAGACTTCACACTTTGAGTAGACAATCGCTGCTTTCGCTGAACCGCTTCAGTTCACTTAGTTGATTATCTCTTTCTTCAGCTAGAGTCTTCGACTGTCACTGAATGGTCTTCTGATGTGATAACTGATCTTCAGGTCTTCAGTGATAAGCTCGTAGTTCCTTGATCTTCAGCGATCGCTGATAGCAATCAACGTGTGCTATCGCTGAATTTGAACAGAAGCTTAACAATGGAATTTCACTATGTATAGTAAAGGAATCATATTCAAATCACTGAGAGGAGTTATGATCAACACAAGCTTTGTGTTGATTCCCTATTTCTTGAGCTTATCAGAAGAAGTTCTTGAGTTGAATGCTTATTCAACTCATGGCTTAATGACAATCAGATTCTTTGTTAAAAACTGCAGTTGGACAATGGATTGTCATGACATATCGTTCACACATTATCTTTCTTGTGAGCCTATCAGATGTGTTGAATTTGTACAGTTTCAAGTTGAAGTTAGTGCACTCAGTCAGGGTTATTGCACATTGATTTTGAAATTAAAGTTAAAAGTAAAGATAAGAGCTGTATTCAAGGGGGAGCTTGGATTTATTCAAGGGGGGGTTCTTGAAGACCAACAACACTAATGTTTTTCAAAGAAATCAAGGGGGAGAAGATCTGAAGATTAAAGACTATGATTCCTTTACAAAACATTAAGGGGAGATTGTTAGGATCCAAAGAATCCTATGAACTTGGATCCTATGTTTGGAATGTTTTGTAAAGTCATTATTCATATATTCTGAAGACAGAAAAGTTCTGAAGATAACTTATGAAGAGAAGTTATGTATTCTGAAGACAACTTCTGAAGAAGCTCTGAAGTGAAAGTTCAGAAGTTCTGAGGAACTTCTTAATAGAGTTTTTGATGGCGTGTCTTAATGTAATTGGGATGTGATTTAAATACATGTAACTTTAGCTTTTCTCTGGTAGTATAAATAGAATGTCTGTTAGAAAGTTAGAAGAAAAACACCACAAATGAGAGTCATCTAAAGGTGTAGTGTGTGTTTTTTGTAAGTGTTCTTATATTCAATATATCAATAAAATAAGGATTCCTTGGGCAATCTATCAGATCTGTTGTAATATGGGATTAACACGTTGTATTTCATTTATAATAATCTAAAGAATTACATGGAAAATGAAAATACATTTGTAAAGGTAAAGTACAATACAATGAAGTAAATTACAGAAGGAAGGAAAAACTATAGAGACTAATCAGAGAGCTTTTCTTGTCTTCTTTGTAATTCTTTCTTGTAGATCATCTTCAGAAGGCATTTTTCATCATAGGTAAATAAGCAGTTATAGTACATGATCTTGATGTGTTTAGAAGGAGCCTTCTTGATATCTATATTTCTGAGAAACAAAGTCCTTCCATCATTCCCTAGAAAAGCCATTCCTGCTTTAGGGAGAGTAGTGATTTCATGTTCTTTATACTTTCTCTTTTCTGGCAAGGACGTGTTTATCATTGAAAGATCAGGGTGAGTGAGGGGAGAAAGACTTTCTTTACTGAATTTGGTCTCGTGTTCATTTTTAGAAGATGGAACTTCATCAGTGTCAGACTTTGATCTTCTTTTCTTTGTCTTCTCAAGAAGAGGAGGGACGCTGACTTGCTGTGAAATCCTTTGCAATAGCTGACCGAGATATCTTTCTACTACTCCTTTGAATTGAGATTTGGAGTCCTGAATGGCATCTCTAATTTCAAGCCATTTAGAGAAAGCATAGAACTTCAGAAACTAGGGATCTTCTTCTTCAATTTTGTCACCTCTGAACAAAGTAACAGTTATCTTTGGACCTCTCCTTCGATTACGTCCTAGGATAGTTGTACGAGTTATAGTGTCTGAGCGAATACGGAAGTCTACCTTTTTGGTACACCATTTGAGTTCAACATCCTTGGGTTCTTCATTCTCTCTATTCAGGGCTTGTAGAATCTTCTCTTGAGCTACCACAGGATTTACTCTTAGATTTTCTCTGGTCAGTTCCCTCTTAGTGAGTTTAGCAGCTACTAGCTCACTCTTTTCTTGCTATTGTCTCTGACGCTTTTGCCTTATTGTTTCTTCTCTTGAAAGTCTCTGAGCAACCTTGAGACTTTCTTGGGTTTTCTTTATTTCAAGGTCTCTTAGTCGCTGAGCTTCAAGTGCCTGTGCTCGTTTTTCAGGGGATAAAAAAGAAAATTCGTTGAAGACGTTTATTGGGATAGGAGCTTCGGGCTCAGAGATACGAAGAGGTATTTTTACTCTGGCTAGCTCGAGGTCTCTTAAGAAGTTAGCTCGTCCCTGTTCTTCTTTTGTTTCAGGGATCGGCTGTCTATTTACGCGCCTTTGAATCAGGCCTTCTTCTTCTTCTTCTTCTTCAGATTCACACTCATATATGTACAAGACCTGACCTTCTGATGGGGATAAAGTGTTAGATCTAATTAGCCCCAATTAGATAGAAAGTTTTATAAAGAATTGTGTTTTGGGCCTTTTAGTGTTTTATGGGCTTGGGCTTAACACATGTATTGGGCACCTAAAAATATGGTGTCTTAGCTTCATTTGTATGTAAGTTTTGGGAGAAAATACACTTTGCACACATACAGACTTATGAGAGTCGGTTCATTCTAATATGTGGTGTTCTTCTCAATTCCCCTCCATAATGATGAATACATGAATATGAGTTGATGATTTTGTGATTAATGTTCTTTAATTCTCTATCTCTTCTCTACATTTTATGGAGTTGTCTCAATTGTTGCTAGTTTGGGATCTAACAATTGGTATCAGAGCCAATTGAAGAAACTCTTCTTCAATTCGGTCATCTATGGCAACGATTGTTGAATTGGTTATTGATTTTGGTGTTTTGGTGCTTAGATTGTTTCAATCACATGAGCCAAAACCCAAATATCCTTTCTATGATCTAATTTTCTGTTTTATGCTTATTTGAGATCCAATATTTCATCTAGATGAGATTTGGATGATTATTCATAGAAGATTTTATTGATTCTAAACCCAATCTGATTATGCACTCCACGTGTATGATGAAATGTGTCTGTGAAGATTTAATTTCAGTTTATTAGATCTGATCAGTTTTACTACATGTGTGTATGTGTTTTGATTAATTTTGATCTCCCTCCTTCTTTGGTCTAATATTTTAGCACTAAGTAGGTGGTTGATTTTTAATCCCATCTTATTGTGTGCTTGAGTCCATAGCTTATCAGCACCTTGGTAATAGGGCTGTCGATCCTTGATCTGGCCTTATGTGAAGCCGAGATTGGATTCTCTTCTTTCATTTGGGTTTATTTTACAAAGAGTCAATTACCTGATTTATTTTGAAATTGGAGGGATAAGGGAGATGTTTATATCTGTTGAAATAGTTTTGATTTTGTTGGTTTAAATCAGAAAAGAGACTGGTTATAACACTCAAATGCGGTTGTTGGTTGTCTGAACTTTTTGAAGTAGTTGCTGTCATGATCTATTCTTTTAACATAATTTAGCTTTAGTCTTCTTTCGATGTGGATAGGAGGAATAACAGATCATGCAGACAAAAAGTGTAAATGCCTTGATATATGTATCATCAGATCAAGTAGTACTGCCAGATCTAGTCACTGCCAGTGAGTGATTTTCATAAACCAAGATTCTATAAGAACCACAAGTTACAAAGTTCAAATTCAGGGACATTTCATTTCTGGAGGTGAAAATTAAACAGCAACCACACTGGTGGATTCGAAGATGGTAATTCAAAAGATCTTGATAAATCGATTCTTATGGATAGCTTAATGCAATCAGCAGTGTTGCATCTTTGGTGTCATTTGCTGCCACTTTTCACAGTTGTCAACACCAAAATCAGAAGGTTGTTCATGTTGATAACCATCAACTTGTTTCATTTATCATGTGCAAAAAAGAAGTCGTGCTAGATTACCTCAATCATTATTTATCCACAAATCAACTCTTGCAAGCCACAAATTGAATACTCCATAGTTTGTTTCCAATGAGAACTTCTAAGTGATGCTATCAACCTAAATTGAAAAGTGTAGGCTGGAGTGCTGGTGGTGAGGCGGATGTAATTTTCAGCATCAAGATGCCAAAAATTTCTATGATCTGTATATGAAATGATCAATACAGTCAGAAGTTAGAGTGTAAAGAACTGTCATTAAGTCCTTCTCGAGTCAGAAGGAGTCCATCTCATGTTGCTTAAATGTTTATCGTGCTCCTTTTGAGATTTTAGAGAAGAACCAGATTCAAGCACGAGGCAGGCTCTTTTAATCAGATCCAAATATGCCAATATTTCAGATCAGGAGCTTAAATCAGAGTCACAATTTTCTTCATGGTTATTGCGGTTTGGGGTTCTACTTCTACATGAAATCACCAGTTAACAATGTGAATGCTCAGATTTATCCAGCCATACTTGTTACTGCTGGATTAAGTGATCCATGTGTAATTCATTCTGAATCCTCTAAGTTTGTTGCAAAGATGGAAACAGACGATAATGTATTGTTGTTTAAATGTGACATGGGAGCTGGTCACTTCTCAAAATTGGGTTGATTTGAGAAGCTTTCAAGATGATGCATTTAACTACACTTTCATTTTGATGATTCTGAATATGGTCCATGCTCTGATGTTGTAAATAATGCACCCGATGCGCAGAACAAGTTATGAAATGGTTCGGATCAAGATAACAAACCAGGGGCTCGGGTTATCGAGAATGAGATATGAACTATGATGAATCATAAGCAGTTGGTACATCATGCAGCTGAAGTTATTAAGCCACAGAAGGCAGCTGCAGTTGCTAAGCAAACCAGTGAGCTCAGTTATGATCTTTATAGACCAAAGATCTAAACAAACCAGAAGGTGTTCTGATCAGCTTAATAAATCAGAAGGCGTACAGATCATCCAGAACTTGTCCAGAAGTTGAAATCACAAGCTTAACAGCGCTCAATAAGACAGAGCTTAATCAAAGCTTAATGAGATAGAGGTTGCTGTCCAGAAGCTAACAGTTTCATCCAGAAGCTTCTGAAGCCTCTCTATACTTGCAAATGGTCTGATGTGCAGAAGTTGTCCAGAAGTAGAGATCCTAAACAGTTCAGTAGATGCACTCAGAAGTTGCTGTCAAGAAGATGTAGAGCTTAGTCCAGGCAGATATCAGCAAAACCAGAAGATATGAGCTTAATCAGATCCAGTAAGTCATCCAGAAGCTTAATGAGGCGAAGCTTAATCATATTCAGAAATTCTGTTCAGAAGTTGCAAAGCAGTCCAAAAGCTGTTGCATGACATTCCAGAGCTGTCCAGAAGCCTCTGTGTGCTTCGTACGATCGAAAATGTTGTCCGAGCTTCTTTGTCCAAAAGTTCTTTTTATGATAAACTGATCATAAGATACAACAGTTCAGAAGCTGTCCAGAAGTCATCCAGAAGCTATAAAGCTCAAATCTTTATGGATCAGAAGCTGCAGAGCTTAATTAGAAGTTTTGAGCTTATTTAAGTTGCTGTCAGTTCAGAGCTTAACCAGAGCTTATTCAGAATCTGTCTAAAAAAAAAATCTCTATCAGAAGCTTTATCAAAAGAAGCTCTTTTAAGCCACCCATCGCACCTCTTTACACGAGCAGAAGCTTAGTCTTTCAGAAGTTTATCCAGATCTTACTGAGATTAATAAGAGCTTAATTGATCCAGAAGCTTAATCATTTCAGAAGCTCATTCAGAAGTTTTTTTAAGCTTGATCAAAGCTTAATAAGACATCTTACTTAAATCTTAATGGGCCAGAAGCTCAATTAGAAGTGCCCTTATGCAAATGCTGCATTTCATGATGTTCGGTACGATCAAAACTCTCAAACCAGAGCTCACAAAGACCAAACATCATGATGAACCAGAGACGAACCAGAGGTAGTCCAAAGCATCAAAATCAAAGTGCGTTGGTCCAGAACTCACATCGAACCAAAGCCCATAACCCGATTATTTTTCGGTTTTCTGACAGCATTGCGCTGTTTCAGAAACACGCGCACATCTTTTTACTCGAAGCTCCAATCTACATGAATCCAGTTGCGTTGGAACGATAACACACATATGCACGACTTTGAAGTTTTGAATTTTTTCAAATTCAGTGAGCCGACACGTCTTATTCACAGTCAAAGTCTGCTGACTAATGCTGGAACGAAAGCAATGATTTTCACTCATACTACTTCTGATTTCCGATGGATGTTCGCATGTCCGTTCTTCATGACATTTTTATTATCACAATATCCTCTGTTTTTCAATCTAAAACTCGGAGATGAACTCAACTCAACGAGGTCTAAAGCGTCAAATTTTGTGTTTTGATGACTGATTTGTGCAGCTGAGGGAAAACTTGCACAACTCACTCAATTTTCATCGAAATTGGTTGAATCAAAGCTTGTTGATAAGCTAAGAGGCTGAAGTTCAATGTGCATGTTTTATGTTTTCTCTCAATAAGTCTCCTTAATGGTCAAAAACAGCGATAAAGTTGAGTCATGAAAGCTGGACAGAAAGTGTAAAATGTCTCGGTCTTTCAAGAATATGAGCCTATATTTAAAGGGGAGGTTGTAACACCTTAAAGACTTGAAGAATGGCACATAAGAGCTTCTACAGAAAGCAAGGGGGAGAATATTTGATGATGCTTTCTTTATAAAACTTTAGGGGGAGATTGTTAGATCTAATTAGCCCCAATTAGATAGAAAGTTTTATAAAGAATTGTGTTTTGGGCCTTTTAGTGTGTTATGGGCTTGGGCTTAACACATGTATTGGGCACCTATAAATATGGTGTCTTAGCTTCATTTGTATGTAAGTTTTGGGAGAAAATACACTTTGCACACATACAGACTTATGAGAGTCGGTTCATTCTAATATGTGGTGTTCTTCTCAATTCCCCTCCATAATGATGAATACATGAATATGAGTTGATGATTTTGTGATTAATGTTCTTTAATTCTCTATCTCTTCTCTACATTTTATGGAGTCATAAAGATAATTGAGAATAGGAGAGTCAAAGTAAGGGGTGTCAGAGCCGAAATTTTGAGGAGAGAAGGAGGGATAGGTTTGAGGTTCAGAGATTGGAATATAATGAAAGAGAGGAAGGCATACCTCAACAGTGTTCTCCCCCTTAGAGACTAGAGAAATGGAATCAATATCCCTGACTTGTTTAATTTTCTCAGAGGTATCGAACTGTTCCTTAGAAAGAGGTGGTCCGTCCCCCAATGGGTCTCTGAAAACTATTTGTAACACCCTAAAATCTAGAGAAAATTAAAACTGAATAATAAAATGAGGTATATATAAAATCACCCACTAAATAGGGATAGAGTATGGGAGTTTACATCTAAACATGGATACTAAAATAACAACCTATTTATCTATACAATTCGGAATATAGATTACATTCGGGTGTTACTAGCAACCTCAAAATAACTGATCTAATATCTCCAACCATATACACTCTCTAAGTGTATTCCTCAAAAAGGTGTGTCACACCCCGCTAAAGCGGAAACACGAGGCACGACAGCTCTAACGATGACACAGCCACAGATTTAGATAAACAACCATAGGCATTTAGAATATAATATAAGTTTTACATATTGTTCTTTAAGTAAAATTACAACAATCCATAATTAAAAGAAGTCTTTGCAAAAACGTTCAAGTCTTCACGCGGTACACTTTTGGATCCTTACTAAGCTTTATCTACAGAAGCTTACTTATTACCCCTGAAAAGCATGATAAAAACAAGGTCAACTACAAAGAGTTGGTGAGTTCACAGGTTTTCATATGCACAAAACAGTTTTTATGCAGTTTTCAATTCTTGTGGAACGAACGTTCACACCAAGTATAAAATAGTGAAATTTATGAGCATTTAATTAATCCTTGTATTGAGAAACGTGTCAAGGCATAATGTACTCTAGTTCATAGCAAGTATCGAGCCACCACTAAACCTTTCGATCACACAAAAATATCTTTTTATAATTCTACCTTAGCGGTGGGACTAAAACCCCACATATATAGAACCTTTGTTTTTATAGGTATAGTGCACCCCTAGCTGTAGTTTCTAGGTGGGATTGCTATCCACACCCCTACTTTGTCGGTTTTTAGGTGAGATTGTCCGTCCAAATAGCGCTATCCACAAATACCCTCGGCTCCTCACTTGAGTTAATAGTAGTGTACAAACTTTTATGTTACATTTTACTCAAATACAAACTACTAGTGTACATGCCTTAGTGCTCATATCAACAATTTCACATTCTTTTACGTAAATCAATCAAGATTCAACTTTAACATGCTTTTCACCCCAAAACATATAAAACATTAAAAGAGGGGCTGTGAATACTCACCTTTTAGCAAATGCTTCCAATTAAATACATGAGACGTCCGCTTGACGCCTGACGCTTTCCTATCAAAGCAAAATACCCAAATGACCACTTATATGACTAACGATTACTAAGAGAATGCTTATAAGTCCTTATATGTCCAACTTGATTATCTATAGTCCCGTTATACATAATGCACATATGCTCTTTAATATGATAATTTATACCGAAAATGTAACATTATAGTCCTTCAAAAGAATAAAATTCATAAAATCAAACATTTAAGCATTTTCATTTTGTGACAGAAACTATAGGTCTTAAAAATGGTTAGTTTAGAGTAATATCCAAAATGATAAAATTTCCCATATTTTTATATATGATACCTTACTGAGTTTAGGTCATTTTGGTCAAATTTCATGCTCTAAAAAGATGTAAATATGGTTCAAATACTTTACACAAAACTATGTAACACAGCAGATATGGCAGATTACACACTATTAGTAAAACAACCATTTGAGGAGTTCTACTAAATATTTTTGAGAAATTCCAGTTGGAATGTAAACATAACACATAGAGGGAACTTATAAAAGAAGAATCACTCAATTTGGATGAGTTATGAAGGAGATATGACATCTCAAAGTTGCATGCACACATCTGTCATTGATTGACAGATTGCAATTTCAACTTAAATAAGTTGGTTAATACTTCAAAACTTCAAATTTTTGAATGAGACCAAATGCATTTGAAAGCTAACTCAGTATATTGAATTCCAGAAGAAAAATAAAGTGATTTGGATGATTATTTAGAGAGTTATGGTTGTTTAAAGTAGGGTTTACCTACTAAAAAACTCCCAGATGCACATCCAACTTGTTTTGAGTGTTTGGGGGGTCAAAACTCAATGTTTTTGACAGAGACCACTTGGATTAAAACCCAAACTCAATAAATAAACTTTTAGAAGAAAAATCATGTCTTTTGAACAAGAAATTTTACAAGAAATGGGCGACATAATCACTGATGTATAATCTGTCAGCACCAAAAATGCATTTTTATGAACCAATCCACCATGCAAATGTGTTTTTGCTTAGATTTATTGTGTTCTATGTGTTTGGGTCATAGATTATCACTATCATAGATATGTTTCACATATCTTGGTGTATAATCTCCCCTTAGAATTAAAAAAATTCGTGGATGGTTGAAAAACAACAAAGAACACCAAAAAAAAATAGGGTTTTCAATAAAATTTGTAAGAAATGATGAGGGTAAAGTTGTTACCTTGTTTAATTGATGACTAGACCTTCAAGGCTTTGATGAATATTGATTTTTGATGATGAAATGAGCTTTAATTTGGCTTTAGTTTGGATGAAGGAGATGCTCTTGGAGTATCCCTTGAGTTTTTAGAAAGAGAGAAGGGAAAATCTTGATTTTGAAATGTAAAAATGAGGGATTTTAGAAAAAAAAATTGTATTTATATGTGCGGTATGGGGGAGGCCGGCCATGGGGCCCCAAAACCATGGTGTTTCATATATTTTTTTATTAAATTAAATAAATGTAAGGCCCAAAATGTTTTAAAATGTCATTTTTCTCAATTTTGACCTTTTTCCTCAAAATGCAAGCCCAAAAGTGGTTAAATTCTATAAAAATAAAAGTTTTATATTTAAAACACTAAAACTATATATTTTATGTAATTTGGATATAAATTAGAGCATTTGGCACAATATAGGACGTTTCAGATAATTACGGGTCCGAACCGGACTTTCTAAGCAACTATCGGGAACTCTAGAAATTTTTCGGCCAATCAAATCTAACTAAATCCTATTCTTATAACTTATCTAAAATAACACTAACAAGGCTTAATAAATACTAATCTAGAAGCTTAAATTTGACGGATGTCACAAGGTGCCTCCACCGGCACTACACTCCACTCCCTCCTAGAGATCCCCTTCATCCCGATCACCTACTAAACCACATTTAAAATCAAGTGTTAGACTTACGCCTAGTGAGAATAAACACTTGAATGGATAAAGTCATAAAAATATTTAATTAAAAAAGCGCAAGACTTTATCCCGTTTAACTTAACTCGAAAGCTTACTCTTGGTGAGCAATGTTATATTAAAATTAACTGGGGGAGACCCGATCATACCATCTTAGGTGACGGTTATATAACAAGTCACCTCTCGATGTTGGCTTAACAAAGGAACCAATGGCTGTTGGAACCAACCAACAACACAAACGTGTCAGGCCCTCGATGATTCCAGTAAAAGCCCATGCTAGGGTCAATGGAAGTTGAAAACCCTCAAAAACACAATAAGTGTCTGTCCCTCGATGACCCTAATTTAGCATGTACGTAAGAGTCAATAGCAGTTGGAAACAACCAACAACACAAACGTGCCAGGCCCTCGATGACTCATACGTGACCAAAAGGGGACAACAATCCCGCCTTAAACCGACTAAATGCCTATGGATCCATTACATACTATTCTATAAATCAACTACATCAAACGAGACGTAGTGATAGATTTCCATGTACCGAAAAACCTTTACATAAATGTTTCCCTTTGAAATATGAACTTTACCGAAAGTTAGATCAAATAATTTTAGTTCCATAATCAAAGATTTTCTCATCTAGAGACATTTCCAAGTAAGATAAAACCATTTATAATACTCATTTTATATCCAAGATAAAAATCCCCAAATTCCTCATTTTGACCTAAAATCTCCAAACTTAACCAAATGCTTAAATAATGGAATTATTGACTTTAAATGAAGTAAAACAACATTTAAGACAAGTATTAAGTTTGTAAAAGGGTTGGAAATGAACTCACATAACTAGGGTTAGGAAAACCCTAGAAAATCTCCTAAAAAGGTGAAGAACTTGAATTAGGTGAAGAACCCGAACACTTGAAGCTCCAAACCGAAATACTCAAACAAAATGCTCCTTAGATGCTTCCAAGGTGGTTGAAATGAAGGTTCGTTGCACCAAAAATCAAACCCAAATCCAAAACATAGAACCAAACCCTAGATATGGTGTAAAAACCCTAAGATCTCACCTTTCGACATGGGAACCATAAGTCTTTGAGGAATAACGATTCCTCCTTGCTTCCATGTTAAGAGATCTGAAATACGAAACCGTAGCAACATGAATCGCTCAAAACGGAGCTGGGATGAAGAAGGTATAGCCAAATGAAGATTTTTCCCGTTTTTTCGGTCTTTTTGTGCAGGTCAGGGGGTCACGGGGGTATCCAGGCTACTAGGTCACGTGAAAGTTTGTTGGTCCCAAAGGAGTCTACAAGAATTCAAGGATATAGAAACAATATGTAGAAGGGGGGGTTGAATACAAACACACAGATTTTTAGATTTTAGTTATTAAATTAGTTTATATTGAATAAACAAATTTACAGTTACAAACGGAATTAGAACAAGTAGATAAACCTATTCTATTATAACTTAAGAAATCACATAGTTTGATGCACAATGAATTGAGAAAGAAAAGAGGCAGAGGTTTAAGAAATAGAAAGTAGCATGTATAAAGACGAAGAAGGAATCTTCATCTATTTATACTTGTTTGCAATTAATGCAAGACAATAGGTATATGCCACGTGTCAAGCTCTCATTGGAAGCTTGTCCTTTGTTTAAAAAGCAACCATGCTTTTGGCCACGTGTGAACAGTACCATATCAGATTTGATGGGGACATAAGAGACAATCCGTACGTCCTTCTCTAAAATAGTATAAGGTTTTGACTTTTGTGCATCGAGGATAAGATCAACATTGATCTTGCTTTATATACTTCACTTGATCGCTGAACTTGAAACTTCAAGGATGAACTTTCAGAGTATCGTTGAGGCCTAGCAAGATTTCACACTTCTATTTAGACAATCCTTGCTATCACTGAACCGCTTCAGATCACTAGCTGATTATCTCTATCTTCAGCTTGGTCTTCGACTTTTGCTGAATGTTCTTGTAGTGTGAATGTTGTTGTTCAGATCTTCAGAAATAAGATTAAGTTTCCTGAGTTTCAGCGATCGCAGAGTGCAATCAGCGTTACTATCGCTGAATTTGAACTTAAACTTATAAACGGAATTTTCACTAAGTATACAAAAGAATCATATTCAAATCACTGAGAGGAGTTATGATCATCAAAGGTCGCCCGGACCCTTTTGGAACACCCAAACAGTAGGTGACGCGGATTGGGAGGCGGCCTGGTCACGTGCCAGGTCCCGGGAGGTTGTTTCCTGCTCATTTTACGTCGTTTTTCGCGTTTTTCGACCCCGATTCGAATCTTAGACTTCCCAACATGATTTCTATATGAAACTTCTCACATTTTATCAACTTAATTACCTTAGATGAATAACTTACCGAAATAAGAATTCCCAAAATTGCGGGTGTTACAATCCTCCCAACCTTAGAATGATTTCGTCATACAACTTGGAGCACAAGCTCGACAGATGAGTCGCTCCATCCATCCCAACAGGATGACAATATCACGAAAAGGAGACCTCAAAATACTATACCTGAGCAATCTAATAACTTTATTCCCAAAGGAATGCTTGAACGTAACTTGTCCTCAACTACGATACATAATAATTCTGCCACGACGGACACTTCGTTTCTCATAACGAGTCATCACTATCTGGTCACTATATTCAATACATCACATTAATATCGGAAGGAACACTGAACCACGTTGAACCAAACTTCTATCTACGCCCGATGTTGCCTCCCAACCTTAGGTGATTCATATCACCTTAGGAGTAGCATAAGACCTTAATAGTTCAATTCTATAATTGATGCCCAAAATGTAAAAACTCCTCAAATTTTCAAACCACTTTTATTAAGTCGGGATGCTCTTTACCTTTGCATTCAACATTTCGATTTGTATCGCAAAAGTTCATCCGGATATAACCATACAAATTTCCTTCAAATCATATTACTCATTATCATATCAACTTTACCCAGGTGGTAAAGGAATCCGGCATAAACAGTTCCGAATAGACCACTACCACATCAATATTTTAATCTCGACCAATCAACGTCTCCTTAAATAAATGATTTCAGTTAAGGTCTACCTTAATAATCACACTAAATTCCTCCAATAAACATTATCGACTGAAACTGAAAACTCAAACTATCGACGTACGACGACTTCAAAACTTCCCCGAATACTTAGCAACCCAAAAGATTTCTAGCATTTAATACCAATTATTATGATTTGTCCTTTTCAAGATCACCACATAAGGCCTTCAACACTACTTAAAATTCGACTGAAGTGCTCCAATCGCTCTAATGTCATATGCCCCTAAGAACAACCAAGATGGACGTCAAGCCAAACACTCCTTGAGGCAAACAATTGCATAAAGATTTCCAACCCAAAGATTGATGACACTAGAGGACCATCACGTAACTAACTTGAAATGACCCAAAAGTCCAATCATTCAAAAGTTCCTATATCCATCGATCGTTCAAACCGAAGTCCCAAAGGATGGAAGTGAACAACTATCACGATCCGACACAATAGTCAAAGACACACCGTGTCTTGAGACGATCTCATTTACATACAACTTCGCAAGTTTGTCAACTGCTCGGCTTCCCGCATTGCTAAGAAGTGTGCACTCTTTGTCAAACGGTCTACTTATACACATACGACATCATGACCCCTCGAGGTCCTAGGTAACTTAGTCACAAAATTGTTAGGTCTATTATTTTATTGTGACAAAATAAGGAAGAATATGCTCTAATTGTAAAAGGAAGTTTATAATTCCTTAAACTCTTTCCTTCCTTAATTAGATTAGACCTGTCAACATAATTAGGAGTCTAGTGTTATCATGTGAAGGTAAGTCGATTACAAGAGAGCTAAATACTGTCAAATCATATTGTAATCATACCAAAGTGAGATATATGACTACGAAAATTCTCTAATCACTTTGTGTTCTTATTGCTTTATTCATATTATCATTGTGCTTGCATAATCTGGGATCTACATGTGGTATCAGAGCCGACGATTTGAGTTTTTCTGATTTTCTGAAGTTATTTACGAAACAGAAGGTAAATTTTCGATTTCTGCGTTTTTGAGTTTTTATCGATTCATGCTACTGTAGCTTAACCCGATAAAAACTCATAATTTTTTAAAGATATGTTTTCCTCGATTCTTACTTCTATTGAATGATTTTTTCTCGATTTAAACTTCTGTTGCTTGAATTCTTACTTCTGCCGCGTAACTTTTTGTCGATCCATATTGAGTTATTCTTGATTTTAGTCAAAATTATTTAATCTGTTCTAATTAAAGTTATTCTAGTTTATTTTAATTACTTTTGAAATTATTTACATAAGAAAACTCAGGAACTAGTGACTCTTGCAGCTTTTTTCTTACTAAAGAATTCTCTAATAAAAATCATAAACTCTAGTAATTTTTTTCTTGACTGAACAACTAAGAAACTCGAGAACTTAGACATTCTTGTCCATAAAAAGAGTTGTTCTTTTTAGTCAAGAACCCTATTGTTCTTGGTTTCTGGTTTATCGGTTAAAGAGAATTCGGATTAAGTATCTTTGAATTTTTATCGAGACCTTTCTAATCGAAAAAATTTATTTATCGAGTCATCTGGAATCGATATAAATTCTTTATCGATTCGGTTTTTATCAAGTCAAAGGATTTTTTGTTGAATCTTAATCTATCGAGAAAATCTTAGTTATCGAGTCCTTTGATGTCGATAACTTATTTTTATCGATTCAAATCTTTTTAAGAACTTTTCTCGAGCCCCCTATACCCGACAATAATTTCTTATCGAGTCTCAAACACCCGACAAAACCTCTTGTCAACAAAGCTTAACCCGATATAATTTTTTGTCGACCCCTAGTCAATCGAGAAAACTTTATGTTTCTCAAAAACACCTCAGGAAATTACCAAAAACTCACTGATCGAGATCATCAAGCAAAGTACAATGACCACTCGCGAAGCAATGGCAATTGGTTCAGACACGAAACCTCCTATTCTGTTTCTCGGAGAATATTCTCAGTGGAAAGACCGTTTCCTTGATTTTATTGAACGCCAAGATTTCGTCGATTATATCATGCGTTCAATCAATGACGGCCCTCCTCCAGTTTTCTATCAAACTCTTCCAGGCAACCCAAATGCAGATCCTCCCCTCCTTGCTCTACAAGGAGTCAAGCCTAAATCTGCCTATGATGACAACGAAAAGAGGATCATGAGAGGAGATCAACTTGCAAGATCATATCTCCTCATGAGCATCCCGAACGATATCTATATGAGTATCGACAGCTATAAAAGAAATGCCAAAGCTATGTAGGAAGAAATAGAGAAATTCATTCTTGGCACAAAAATCGGGACCCAACTCAAAATTACGAATTGCATCTCACAATATAAGGACTTCAAAGCTAAAGAAGGTGAAAAACTCACTGTCACCTACTCCCGGTTCGTACACTTAGTAAATGAACTAAGTAAGAATGAGATTCGCAAAACAAAGATCGAGAACAACGTAAAATTTGTGAGCAACTTGCTGCCTGAATGGCGTCGATATTCCAATTAAATTAAACACAACAAATATCTTGCTGATCTCGAACTACATGAAGTCTATGAAACCCTCCTTCAAGATGAAGAAAAAGTGCTCGAAGCTATGGAGGCCAACCAAAAGATCAAGAAGCCCTCTGATCCCATAGCTCTAGTTGCAAAAGCTAGCTCTATAACTTCCCATAGCTCTCCTCAAGAGGTTATTTCCGAACTGGAAGAT
This sequence comes from Silybum marianum, assembly GCA_036898165.1. Taxonomy (NCBI): domain Eukaryota; kingdom Viridiplantae; phylum Streptophyta; class Magnoliopsida; order Asterales; family Asteraceae; genus Silybum; species Silybum marianum. Next base: position 25,575,038 of record CM072533.1, on the reverse strand, counting down.
GAAGACTTTGATTATGATCCGGACGTTGCTCAATTCCAACAACAGTTGGTGCTCCTCACAAGAGATTTTCAACAAAAGTTTGCTCGTCGCTCTAACCCAAATCAACAACGGTATGCTTCGGGTAACAAGAATTAGTAGCGAAAAACTATTTTCGAAGCAAAAGCAAGAGAGCAACGTCCGCCCGCCAAACCGGAAGATAAATTCAAGAGTGAAAAGAGTTTATGCTACAACTGCGGAAAGTCCGATCATTATGCCCGTGAATGCAATTGTTAATCCCATATTACAACAGATCTGATATAGAATGCTCAATGAATCCTCATTTTATTAGAACTGTAGAAAGCTTTACAGAGAAACACACACTTACACCTTTAGATGACTCTCATATGTGGTGTACCATTAATGTTCCACTTACTAACTATCTAATAGACTATCTATATATACTACAAAGGTAAAGCTACAGTTACATGTATTTAAATCACAGCCCAATTACATTAAGACACGTCATCAAAAACTCTATTCAGAAGTTCTTCAGAACTTCTGAACTATCTTCAGAATTTTGAACTTTGCTCTTCAGAACCACTTCTGAATTGTCTTCAGAACTTTTGAATTTTCACTTCAGAACTTATTCAGAAGTTCTTCAGAACTTCTGAATATATCTTCTGAACTTCTGAAGATGACTTTATTTATCTTTCTAGCACTAGTTCAGAACTTCTGAACTATTCATCTTCAAATTCTGAAGTTCTTTTCTTTATAAAACATTTCAAACATAGGATCCAAATTCATAGGATTCTTTGGATCCTAACAGCAATAAGCCAATCGTCAAAGATTCAAACTACTTCACCTACAAGTTGATGTTGGCTAAACAAAAGGAGGCCGGTAAAGTTCTGATGGCGGAAGATGAACAATGGCTCAACCAAGGCAATGACGATGATGATGTGGAAAACGATGTCCAAGCACACTTCAGTCTGATGGCTTATTCTGATGATTCCCCTTCAAACACTTCCGACTACAAACCCGAGGTTAGCCATTCTGACTATGACGCTTTCGTTTCCCAAATGCATGATTTGATGCTTAAATTAAAAGAATTACAATCTAAGTTGAAAACTGAGAAACTCTTGGTTTCCAACTTAGAAGCATGCTTAGAAAATAATCATAATCAATTGCTAATTTACCAAACCGAACTTGCAACATCTCAAAGTATTGCATACAATCATCAAATTTAGAAAACTGCTTTTCAAGAAAAAAAACATTCTTTTAAAACAACAAATCTCGGATCTCACACTTCAACTTAACCAATCTAAAAGGGAGACTGAAGATTTTTCATCAAAATATGAATTTGTGAGTTTTCAAAGACAAGACCTTTTGGAAAAACTCAAATATTTGGAACTAAACTGTATAAAATTGGTGAAACGGAGAACACAATTCATTTAAATATTCCAAAAGAGTTATGTTCAAAAGCTGGATTAGGATTTGATAATCCGAAACATTTAGAAAAGGCCATCTACAATACTCCGACTATCTATAAATTCGAATATCTGAACCTTGGTCCGGATTACAAAATTCCATTTATGAAGTCGGAGTCCAACGTCGAAGAAAGGGAAGATTGCAAAAGACAAATCATATTTTCCATCTTATTCTACCGAAGAACTTCAAAATAAAATTCCTGAATGTAAACCCTACATTCCCACTCTATTTTTCGAAAAGAAAATCGTTCAACTTGAAAAAGTGTTGGAACTTGAACGTTCTTCGTCAGACAAGGAAAAAGAGGCATTACTTTCAAAAATTCAAAAACTTGAAAACGAGGCTTTACAACTAAACAAAAACCACGAAAATTGATTCTATTTCTAATATTTATTCGTGTAAAGCTTTCGTTAACAATTATTTAGATGATTGTGAAGAGATGTTTAAACTAGATCCAAACTATATTCCTCCTACACAAAAATATTCCGCTTCTCCCGACCACGCTGATGACTAATTAGATGACCTTGCTTCTAATCCTTCTTTACTTAACGACACCGAATGTTTAAATGATTTAAATTTGAATTTGACTTCAATCCTACACTTCCAAATCATACGGAGCTTTTGGACAAAGGCAAAAATTCAATTGAATTAGTTTTGATTCCGGAGGATCTGAATGAGTGTTCCACAAGTCAAACACTTAACACTCATTCTATCCAAATGAATCAAACTAAATTATTTCCAAAAAGTACTAACAATGGTCCTGTTGATGCTTCAGCTGTTCATTCTTTAAAGATCAAACAAGTTTGGGTTGAAAAAGGGAAACACATTTCAAAGTCGTCATCCCGCAAGAAAGACAAATCTTCGCTTACAAATTCTACAAATGTTAAAAGAACAAATCGTCAATTTTTATTTCCATATAGTATTCATTCATATCGACATTTAATTAAATTTTCACGTAATCAAATTTGTTGCTCAAATTGTGGTGTGAATGACTTTGTGCGCTTAAATTTATATGATTATGGCTGTGATTATTTTCCGAACATGCATAATTCCTATAGGTTTCATCATAATTATTTTCCAACTCCGCCTGTTTATAAATGGGTTCCTAAAAAGACCATGACTAACGAACTTAAGTCCCACTTCAAGTGGGTACCCAAAGGTACAAGGTCATCTAACCCCGAAGGACCCATTTACAAATGTACCTAAATCTGCCTGATTTTGTGCAGATCGGACATGTGTGGTACTTAGATTCTTGTTGCTCCAAACACATGACCGGACAAAAGGAGCTGCTTGCCAATTACAAGGAGAAAAAGGGCGGATTCGTTAAATTTGGCAACAATCACTTAGCACCCATCAAAGGACATGGTGACATCGTCAAAATAACATCACCATTTTCGATGTTTCCTATGTTCAAGGCCTGAGCCACAATCTGCTAAGTATTGGCAAATTCTGTGACAAACAACTTGAAGTCAACTTTCGACTTGAAAGATGTTGTGTGCGAACCTTTGACGGAAATGAATTATTGGCCGGCACACGCAAATCCAATCTCTACACCATCGATCTTTCCCAAGTGACCGTTCCTTCCAACGTTTTTCTAATCTCAAATGTATCTAATCCAAAGACCTGGTTATGGCACCGAAGACTTTCTCACTTAAACTTCAAGAACATCAATCGCCTCTCCATTAACGGATTACTCACCGGCCTACCAACGATGAAGTTTGACAAACCACACTTATGCGACGCATGCGAGATGGGAAAGATGAAGAAGGTTTCTCACAAACCCAAGGTGGTTCATAGCAAAACTCGACCCCTTCAACTCATACATATGGATTTGTGTGGCCCGATGCGGACTCAAAGTATTCATGGAAAGAAGTATGTTTTAGTTATGGTTGACGATTATTACGTTCTTGAAAACCATTCAAGTCAAACTAGAACTTACCGCTCAAACCATCCGCACTGATAATGGAACCGAATTCAAAAATCGTTCACTTGACAGTTATCTCGAATCAGTGGGAATTTCACACACATTTTCTGTGGCTCGCACTCCGCAACAAAATGGTGTGGTTGAACGCCGGAATCGTATAGTCGTTGAAGCGGCTCGCACTATGCTCACATTTTCCAAACTGCTACTCTACCTCTGGGCCGAAGCAGTCAATACCGCCTGCTACACTCAAAATCGTTCCATCATCAACAAGCGCTTCAACAATACACCATATCAGTTAGTCTACAATTGAATTCCTTCCATTGATCATCTCCGAACGTTTGGCGTTCGCTGCTTTATTCTCAATGAAAAAGAAGATCGTGGAAAACTCAAGCCAAAGGCCGATGAAGCTTATATTCTTTGCTACTCTCCAAATGCCTCAGCATATCGAGTCTACATGAAACATGCTCGTTGTATCACAGAGAGTGTCAATATTCAGTTTGATCCTAAAGCCGAAATGGCTCCTGAACGAGACAGTTCTGGACCCGCACTCATGGGTATTTTAGCTTCCGAACACATCCGTTCGGAACCTGCCCCAAACCCCGCTCAACCTTCTACATCCAAAACTACTTCTTCCAATCTGGATGATCTATTCGAGTACTTTTACTCGGATTATTTTGGTTCTCACACTGATATCCCTAAACAGATCACCCCGCCTATCTTGGAGGGTTGCCGAGACTACCAACCTTTCTGGACTGCCAGTTACAACGGACATCGTCTCAACTGCTGCAACTCCAAGCTCCTCTCGCTAAAACTGCTGCTCCTCCCGCTCAACCTGATGCTCAACCGAGTTCCAATCCGCTCCCTACTGAACCAACATCCTCTCCCCCATCATCAACCTCATCCCCCAAGGATGTCTCTAGTTCCACAAGATCCTCTGTCGTGGCTCCAGCCTTGGAATCACTTCAAGATCTTCCACTCGGTACTTATGCAGATGATACCCCGGACCCTAATGCATTTCAACCGCTTCCACATACCACCAAATAGGTCCGCTCTCATCCAGCCAATCAGATTATTGGAGATCCAACCAAACCAGTCACGACGCGTTCCGCCTCGGCCAACGATTGTCAGTTCTCTTCCTTTCTAAGCAAGATCGAACCCACATCCATTCAAGAAGCAATGAATGATCCTGATTGGATTGTGGCCATGCAAGACGAACTCAATCGATTTGAAAGCTTGAAAGTTTGGGCCTCGTTCCTCGTCCACAAAACAAAACCATCATCGGTACCAAATGGATTTTCAAAAAAAACAAGATGAAGATGGGGTTGTTATACGTAACAAAGCCCGGCTTGTAGCAAAAGGATACCGCCAACAAGAAGGAATTGATTATGACGAGATATTTGCACCCGTGGCCTGTATTGAAGCAATTCGAATGTTCTTCGCATACGCGACACACAAGAATTTTGTGGTTTTTCAAATGGACGTCAAAACGGCCTTCTTGAATGGTGTTCTGCGTGAAGAAGTCTATGCATCCCAACCTGACGGGTTTGTCGATCCTTCAAAGACAAATCATGTGTACATCCTCGACAAGGCTCTCTACGGCTTAAAACAAGCCTCGCGCGCATGGTATGACAGCCTGTCTGCCTATTTGGTGAAAAATGGTCACTCTAAAGATAAAATCGATCCAACTCTTTTCATCAAAAAGGAAAACAGTGACATTATGCTTATTCAGGTCTATGTGGACGACATTATATTCGGTTCGTCTAACCCACAACAATGCAAGGAGTTCTCCGAACTCATGATTGCAAAATTTAATATGAGCATGATGGAAATGATGAATTTTTTCCTCGGCCTTCAAATAAAACAATTTTCAACGGGAATATTCATCAACCAATCAAAATACATCTCGGATATGTTACATAAATATAACATGACGTCATGTACACCGATTGGTACACCCATGTATCCGGGTTCAAAACTACACGCTGATCCCTTGGAAAAAGCAGTGGATTCTAAAAATTACCCTTAATGTATCTAACGGCTAGTCGACCGAACTTAATGTTTGCCACATGTTTATGCGCTAGATATTAAGCATCTCCAAAAGAATCTCACCTTAGTGCTATCAAACGTATTTTTCGGTATTTAAAAGGTACTACTGATCTTGTCCTATGGTATCCCAAGGATACGGGTTACGAGCTAACTGCCTTTTCAGATTCTGATCATGCCGGATGCATGCTTGATCGTAAAAGCACGTCGGGACACATTCAATTCTTAGGCGATAAATAAGTTGGTCCTCGAAAAAGCACGTCGGGACACATTCAATTCTTGCGTCTCCACTTCTACCGTGGAAGCCGAATACATTGTTGCCGCAAGTTGCTGTTCTCAAGTCCTTTGGATATGCACACAACTCATGGACTATGTCTTCTGGTTTGATAAGATTCCCATATACTGTGACTCCAAAAGCGCAATCGCTATCTCAAGCAATCATGTCCAACACATGAAGACTAAACATATCGACGTTCAGTATCATTTCATAAAAGATCATGTCGAAAGAGGTACGATTGAATTATACTTTGTCAATACAGAACATCAGCTTGCCGACTTAAAAGCCATCCGATGTAATCTCACGACACCGGATTATCAGGATTATGCGGATTGGATCTGACAGAGTCTTTCAAGTCGAGTATCCAACTTTCAAAGTTCGAAGAGAAGATGGTAAAATACACAGTTTTTCTGAAGCTGATTTTTCTAACCTTGATATCTTAGACTTTGAAACGTTGTATCACGACCTAAGAGACAAGAAGCAAAGAAACGAGAATGGACAAAGAGCATTAAGAGCGGTGGTGCGACACATACAAAAAGAACTCAGATTCAGCTATCTTCATGATTTGCAGCGTGGAATTGAAAGTGAACAAAAGAAGATTCATATTGCTAAGCCTAATCAAACAATTCCTGAGTTGGATAAATATGATGTTACAACTGTTCTGTCATATCCAGCACACGGAGTTGTATGGATGCATATGAAGGGCGAAAAGAGATTTATGAGATTTGACGAAGTTGCTGCCTATTCAGATGGAACAATATAGGGTATTCGAAACAGATTAGCTTCGGAGATTGCTACCGACAAGAAGAGTACGACAAGGATGAGCTCAACCAGAAGAAACTCTCTCTTGGAAGCTATCAGATTAATTGACGAAAGGATACTATTTCTTCATACTTTGAGAAGATTTGAAGGCATGTTCAAGCTGAAGAAGTGAAGACATATTTTGCCACAAAGGGGGAGATTGTTAGGTCTATTATTTTATTGTGATAAAATAAGGAAAGGATATGCTTTAATTATAAAAGGAAGTTTATAATTCATTAAACTCTTTCCATCCTTAATTAGATTAGACCTGTCAATGTAATTAGGAGTCTACGGTTATCATATTAAGGTAAGTTGATTACAAGAGAGCTAAATACTGTCAAATCATATTGTAATCATACGAAAGTGAGATATATGACTATAGAAATTCTCTAATCACTTTGTGTTCTTATTGCTTTATTCATATTATCATTGTGCTTGCATAATCTGGGATCTACAAAAATCCATTGTGATATGCTTCCATTTCCATTCCGGTATTTCCAAAGATTGGGGCCTCCCATATGGTCGTTGATGTTCCGCTTTTACCTGCAAGCACTTCACACATCTTTCTACATAGTTGGCCACATCGAACTTCATAACGGCCACCAGTATGTCATTTCTAGTCTCTATACATCTTAGTGCTACCCGGAAGAATGGAATATCTTGACTTATGCACATCCTCTAAAAGTAACTCACGGTTGCCCTGAAATTTGGGCATCTAAACGCGACCTTCAAATAACTTCAAACCACGACTGTCTTCCGTTAAGAGTAGGTGTTGCTTTACCATCACTTCACTCTTGAGGTTTTCTTCCAACAGTGCCTCCGTTTGGGATACTTTAATTCGGTCAATCAAACTTGACATCACGTCTATTCGTGTAAGCATGTCACACGTTCCACTGCCATACTCTCTTAGACTCAAAGCATCCACTACTACATTGGCTTTACCTGGATGGTAAAGGAATCCCGCACAACAGTTCCACAACCAACACCGTGTGGATGCTCTAACTTCAATCAAATTATAGTTTCCTTACAAATTATAATTTCCTCTTACGTCCTACCTTTACATTCACACTCAATTTTTCCAACAGACATTACCGTAGAAGATTTACCGTCATTTCCATGACGAAACACTATTCACGAGTTCGATCCAGGTCAACTCCACCGTAAGCTAAAACTAGAAAAACACAAGGCACGTAAATCCCTAAAGAACTATCAGACTTTTTTAGCAACTTAATTGATCCTTATCAAGCATCACCATCCAAATATAATGAATTTTCCTCAAGTTCATCGTGTAAAGCTTTTGAACACTTACTAGAATTCTACTTAGGTAACCCAAATACATCAATGATTCATGACCTCAAGAAAAGTAGGAGTTGACACCTAAGTTTTTAAAAGGTTAGTACGACAAGTATGCACCGACCTACAGTGTCATCTCAAAGTTGACACTTAATATGAGAAGTCGAATCCCATAAACTTCGCCCCAAGGTTAATTAAACAAGAAGACCATCACATAAAACAACTCGGGATAACTCAAAGTCTAATTCCTCAAAATCTCCTTTTTACACCGACTGTTCATACTAAAGTCCTAAATTTTCAAAATCAACTACCAGTCAATGTATTCGACCCTAAATTTACATAGACTCAAGGTTCTACATCTGCAATACTCACTGCAGCATAGCGTTTTCACCAAAGGTTTCCTAATGAGTTCAAGGTTTTACCAGTATGTCTAAGAAATTATGCCAATTTTATTTAATTCTCTATAGTCAATGCACATCATCGTGCCATCTTTCTTCTTTATGAACGACACTGGTGCTTCCCATGTCGATGAGCTTGGTCCCACAAAACCTATCTCTAAGAGGTCTTGTAGTCGTGACATCATTTCTTGCATCTCAGATGGTGCCAGCCGGTAAGGTGCTCTAGCTATGGGAGCGGCTCTCGGTACAAGGTCAATCCGAAACTCTACTTGTCTATCGGGTGGCAAATCGGACAAGTCTTCAGGAAAAACATCCGGAAATTCATCAACAACTTGAACGTCTTCAAGCTTTTTCTTTTCTATCTTACCATCCAGAACACACGCTAACAATAAAGGACATCCTTTGGTTAGGCACTTGCGTGCCATTGTCAAAGTCAACAATGCAATTTCCCCTTTTCTTCTTTCCCGTAGACTACCACTATACCGCCATCCGATAACGGGATCCGAATCAATTTCTTGGAGTTAAAAATTTCGGCATGATTCTCGGCCAACCAATCCATTCCTATTATCACATCAAATCCTTCTATTGCCATAGGCAGAAGATTTAACCCAAACTTATTCCCTTCGACCTCTAACGTCCAACATTTGAGAATATCTTGAACTAACACTTTTTTCCCCTCGGCTATTTCAACAACCTAAGCATCTTCCAAAATGCTAAAAGGTGCATGAAGTCTTGGGTAGAAAGTACAAGACACAAAAGGAAAATTAACCCCGGAATCAAAGAACATGAACAAGTATACCCTCTCATCGTCTTGTTCCCTTTCTTGAGAGCCCGAAAATTCCTCCATGATACAGTCGATAGCTCATTGCAATATTCTTCCAAAACCTTGGCTTTGAACATCTTCCAAGTGAGCATAGAAATGATGACAGGCCCAAGAGTAGCCGTGGTGACGTTCCACCTTGTTAGGGCCTCGCCTCGTAGCATTTGTGAAACAACTTCACCTTTTTCTCTTCTTCACAATCACTCGAACCGAACACTTGCTCGATCTCTTGCAACCAGCTAATGTACATTACCGGGTCATCTGAACCAGAGAACTCGGGTGGTTTACAACATAAGAAGGTCTTGTACGAACAACCCTTTCCCGTCCTTCTCACTTCCGTCCCAGGTGACTCTTCAGTAATGGGACCTGTCCTGTTACCCCCGGTGCCTACTACTATGTTCTCAGCCATTACAAACATAAAATCGAAGTTAGACAAAGCTAACATAAATACGTGTAACACATTCACCAATCATCGTAACTATAGTAAAGTAAGCATACTAACATAACAATGTACCTAAAATAGCATTAGCTACGTGATATTTTGAATATATCATACATATAAGTATTCTTATTACCAGAGTCACATTTCATAGTTAGTGCATTTCCGTCGACTCTAAAACTCTCCTATCTCAAGAGTGTCTACCATACTCACAATTCAACTCTTAAAGTCTCAACTTAAGTCTAAGCATCTTAAGTTCATACCTAGTTCGCTTAAACTAAAGCTCTAATACCAACTTGTAACAACCTAAAATGTAGAGCAAATTATAACCAAATAATAAAATGCAAAATATATAAAATCATCCACTAAATGGGGATAAAGTACGAGAGTTTACATCTAAACATGGATACTAAAATAACAACCTATTAATCTATACAATTCGGAATATAGATTACATTCGGCTGCTACTAACAACCTCAAGATAACTGATCTAATATCTCCAACCATATACACTCTCTAAGTGTATTCCTCAAAAAGGTGCCTCCACCGGCACTACACTCCACTCCCTCCTAGGGAGCCCCTTCATCCCGATCACCTCCTAAACCACATTTATAATCAAGTATAAGGCTTACGCCTAGTGAGAACAAACAGTTAAATTGATAAAGCGATAAAAATATTTAATTAAAAGAGCGCAAGACTTTATCTCATTTAACTTATCTCGAAAGCTTACTCTTGGTGAGCAAGGTTCTTTTAAAACTAACCGGGGGAGACCCGATCATACCATCTTAGGTGACGAGTATATAACAAGTCACCTCTCGATGTTGGCTTAACAAAGGAACCAATGGCAGTTGGAACCAGCCAACAACACAAACGTGTCAGGCCCTCGATGATTTTAGTAAAAACCGGTGCTAGGGTCAATGGCAGTTGAAAATCATCAACAACACAATAAGTGCCAGTCCCTCGATGACCCTAATTTAGCACATACATAAGAGTCAATAGCAGTTGGAAACAACCAACAACACAAACGCGCCAGGCCCTCGATGACTCAAACGTAACCAAAAGGGGACAACAATCACGCCTTAAACCGACTAAATGCCTATGGATCCAGTATATACTAGTCTATAAATCAACTACATCAAACCAGACGTAGTGATAGTTTTCCGTGTACCGAAAAACCTTTACATATATGTTTCCCTTTGAAATATGAACTTTACCGAAAATTAGGCCAAATAATTTTATTTCCATAATCAAATATTTTCTCATCTGGAGACATTTCCATGTAAGATAAAACCATTTATAATACTCATTTTATATCCAAGATCAAATTCCCCAAATTCCTCATTTTGACCTAAAATATCTAAACATAACCAAATGCTTAAATAACGGAATTATTGACTTTAAATGAATTAAAACAACATTTAAGACTAGTATTAAGTTTTTACAAGGGTTGGAAATGAACTCACCTAGCTAGGGTTAGGAAAACCCTAGAAAATCTCCTAAAATGGTGAAAAAGATGATGTAGGTGAAGAACCCGAACACTAGAAGCTCCAAACCAAAATCCTCAAGCAAAATTCTCCTTGGATGCTTTCAAGGTGGTTGAAATGAAGGTTCGTTGCACCAAAAATTAAACCCAAATCCAAAACATACAACCAAACCCTAGATATGGTGTAAAAACCCTAAGATCTCACCTTTCAACATATGGGAACCATAAATCTTTGAGAAATAACGATTCCTCCTTGCTTCCATGTTGAAAAGCTCTGAAATACGAAACCGTAGCAACTTGAATCGCTCAAAACGGAGTTGTGATGAAGAAGTTATGGCCAAATGAAGATTTCTCCCATTTTTCGGTATTTTTGTGCAGGTCAGGGGGTCACCCGGGTATCCAGGCGACTAGGTCATGTGAAAGGTCGCCCGGACCCTCTGGAACACCCAAATAGTAGGTGACGCAGCTTGGGAGGCGGCCTGGTCACGTGCCAGGTCTCTGGAGGTCGTTTCCTGCTCATTTCACGCCGTTTTTCGCGTTTTTCGACCTTGATTCGAATCCTAGATTTCCTAACATGATTTCTATATGAAACTTCTCATATTTTATCAACTTAATTACCCTAGATGAAGAACTTACCGAAATAAGAATTCCCAAAATTGTGGGTGTTACACTATTCTCGGCAGAGAGGCGCCTGGGCGATGTTGTTGGAAGAATTTGGCAAAATGAGGAGGGACATCATCGTCTTCATCGTCATCATTACCATGACGAGGGATGTCAGCTTCTTCATCTTCCTCTTTATCTTCCTCATCATCATCTCCTTCTTCTTCTTCTTCTTCTTCAGGGATGATGGAAGCTTGTTGTTGATTGTAGAGAAGGATGGGTTCGCCAGGTATTACATCGTTTACTTCTCCAATTAGCTCATCAGCAAGCTCTCTGGCGCAGTTCTTCCCCTCCGCGTTATCAGCAGGCATATAGTGCACGACAAGAGTGTGTACATTGGGGTTAACAGTTTTTAAATTGTCAGTGTGCTTAGTCCGGGTTTGAGAGATCTTAGCCAGTGTGCCCCTATCTTCCTTAGAGAAGGAAGGTCCTCTCTCAGCAAGCGTCTTGCCTTTCTCCTCAATGGTAGCGAGCGTCTTGAGTCTTCTGAATGGTAGCGAGCGTCTTGCCTTTCTCTTCAACCACCTTGGCTAGATTATCAATTGCTCGGCCGTGGGCCAGATTATCATCTCTCACTGTTTGGATATCAGTGGAGATGTCGTTGATGGTGGCCTTCATCCCAAGGACACCACCAATTGTCTGAAAAATAATTTCAGCGGCAATCTGTAGAGTATCAATCTTTTGCCCTGTTAGGGCGCACTCGTTTACCAGAAAATCCATTTTGCAGGATACGAGGGAGGAGGATGATTGATCTTGGTAATATTAGCCGCCACGGATGGAAGTTGTTGTGGGAACTTCTCCATCTTTATTCTTTTTATCTCCTCAGCCTTGGAGACCTTTGGAGATTAGAGAGAGAAGGAGGGCTTGTTGACTGAGGTGTCAGCGACTTTTGTCGTGGTGGTGGTTGATGGAGTGAAGTAGGGAGCAACAACACCTGACGATAACAAGGATAGAGCAGCCAGAAAGAGCTCTGGGTTAGAAGATATGTAAGATTTAGAAGTTATCACCTTAAGAGTATCGTGAGGATTACTCTTAGGTATTCCACGTGCTAGGATAGTGTCCTGAGGATCACTTACCTGTGTCTGAGAATGTTTGTGAGAAACATTCTTAGGTCCTGTGTTTATGGACTTCCATGATTCAGATTGTCAAAACAAAACTGATTCTTGGACAGCGTCTAGTTCAACCTCATCGGAGATAGGGACAACTATCTCTGAATCATGAGTTAATGTGAGGACCAAAGAAGAAGAGATAGAAGAAGAATAGATGGCTTTGCAAGTAATACCTGATCCAGCTTCAGCTTGGCTGGCTATTACATTTTCAGTGACAGAGGTCGCTAAAAATGGGGGTAGTGCTGATGAAGCGGCAACGGACGTAGAAACTGTTGTTGTGGTTGAGGTTAATGGAGGCCTTGGTGGTACACTTTTATCAGAGAGAATGGTCTTTTGAGAGACCAACTTCATTTTCTTCTTGGGAAGGGGATTGTGAGCGATGGTTTTTTATGACCATCGGACGACTTTTTTCGCTTAGCAGGAGAAGAGGTGGTGTCGGGGCTAATCACTGTTGGGATTGGCAGTGATACAGACACCTTAGTAGAGTTGAGATCCCTGATAAGATTCAACATGTAAGTGAGGTATGGTGCATCCCCAGGTTGTTCATCGACTTCTAAAGACTTCTTACCAATTTGAGAGAAGCCTTGATTTGCGATCTCAAGGTATCCCTCAATCACGTACTCCAAGATAGTTGCAATGAATTGAGGGTAAGGGATAGTCTTCTCCTTTTTCTGAGCGTTCACATGGTTGTACATGTCGTTGAAGATGTAGTCAGCATAGTTCAGCTTCTGACTGGTGCAGAGAGCATAGCCCAGGTCCATGAAATGCCTACTAACTTGATCTTGTGAGCCAGTCTGGTTCCAAGACACTGAATAACTTGTGTGAAGATGTATTGCCACCTAGATGGAAATCTCTTCTTTTCCATCTTGGTGATGGACTTCTCACCGGTTTCCCATTTGTAGCCAATCATGTCAAGGAAATTGACGATATCTTCTTTTTGGGGTGAAGAAGCCCATTGCAGATTCTTTCCCCTTGCAGGGAGGCGAAGAGCATTCCTGACGATTCCAGTGGTGAAGGTGAAAGTGCCAAGAGGAATAGTGAATTTGATTGCAGCGAGCTTTTCTCCTTTGTCAGTGGTGAAGGTTGAGCAACGAGCAGTATACCAGAAATACTGAAGATGAGATGTGATGCCGATTGGGTTATGAGTGAAGGCATACATCAGAGAGCATGCCTTGATGAACTTTACACCATCATTGAAGTGCGGATTGTTAGCAGGGATATCAACAAGAGCGATGTAGTTGCTCGGTTTCACGATTGCTTGTTCAGGGGTGAAGGTACAAGCAGGAGCACCTTCGAAGTCAGTGATGGATGCAACTCCTTCTTCAGCATGGATGTTCTTGCTGTAGGATGCCATTTTTGTTTCAAAGAAAGGCACATCAAAGAGGAAAATCATGGTTTAATAGAAAATATAAACCAGATAATTTGGTACAAAGACTACCAAATCGATTAAGAAGAACAAGTGTTTTGATGAACAATATCAAAATACTTGTTATTTTTGGTCGATTTCAAGGAATTATTTAAACAACCAAGTTTAGATATGGTATAGAGACATACCATAAACAGTTTGAGAAAAATACTAAAAATAAATTCTGGATCAAAGTAGACCAAAAAAAATTTTAGAACAGGTTTTTATGGTTTTTAAAAGAGATAAATTTTAAAACACGAATCTTTATAACCAGAAGTTATAGAATATGGATAGAAGTTATAAACAACATTCAAGTTGTTGTTTATTCATTACAGAAAAGAAAAAGTAAGATCAAACCTTGCTTAAACAAGAAACTAGAGAAAAACGCAAGAGTGCGTGTTCTTGGTGCTCTTGAGGAAAGCAAAAGAAATTCAAATTTCTTGCTTTGAGAAGGTATGAGCGCGTAAAGAATGAAACGTAAACAAGTGTTCCTTTTATAGGATGAGAAAGATGAGAGAGAAGAATACAAAACGACGGTTTTACCTTTTAGAAAAAGGTAACGATGACCGAGCGCACGTCCCTAGAGATTGATAGAATAGGGAACGTCGAGGTCCGTCGTGTGTCAGAAAAAGGTCTTACGTGTCCTTTTAAATTCCTCATCATTGACAATAAAAGATTGTTAGTGATGGGTTTTATCTTTTGAGATTCATTCTCTGAATAAGAAAACATTCAGAGAGTGTAAGGTTTTAGAAGTACATACCTGAGTGAGATAGATTTTTATCGCTGATTTAGAGTTCAGGATATGAAAAGGGATATGAAAACTTTTGTTTGTTTATCACTGTTTTAGAGTATTTATTCTTCAGCGCTTAACATAACTAGTTCGCTGATTAATAGATTGAATCTAGTTTCATCAAGAGGGTTAGTGAAAAGGTTAGCAAGCTGATAATCAGTGGGTACAAAGTGAAGTTCAATTTCACCATTTATAACATGATCTTTGATAAAGTGATATATGATCTCAATATGCTTGCTTTTCGAATGAAGTACAGGATTATTTGCAATAGCAATAGCACTAGTACTATCACAATAAATAGGGATTTTGGAAAGCTTAAATTTATAGTCCCTGAGTTGGTTCCTCATCCAAAGGATTTGGGTACAACAACTTCCAGCGGCTACGTATTCAGCTTCAGCGGTTGATGTGGACACTGAATTTTGGTTTTTGCTTGTCCAACTTATCAACTTTCCACCTGGTAGCTGACAGCCACCAGTGGTACTCTTTCTATCTATCTTGCATCCTGCAAAATAAATATCAGAGTAGCCAATTAGATCGAACCCCGAGCCTTTGGGATACAAAGACCCAAATTAGGAGTTGCTTTCAGATATCTGAAGATTCTCTTTATAGCGATTAAATGAGATTCCTTAGGTTCAGCTTGATATCTTGCACAAAGACAGGTACAATACATGATATCGGGTCGGCTAGTTGTAAGATATAAAAAAGAGCCTATCACTCCTCATTAGGCAGTGACATTGACTGGTTTCCTATTAGGGTCCTTATTTAAGGTTAGAGGATGTGTCATAGGAGTCTTCATCGTTGAACATTGAGTCATTTCAAACTTATTCAACATATCTTTAACATATTTACTTCGGCATATTAAAAATACCTTTGTCAGATTGCTTAATCTGCAAACCTAGAAAATATGTTAGTTCACCCATCATACTCATTCTGTTTGCAACACGAGTACATAGTTCGAGTCTTGTGGATCCAAAAATAATAGCATCAACATATATCTGAGCGAGAATTATATGACTTTTATATTTTCTCAGAAATAGAGTTTGATCAGTTTTTCCACGAACAAATTTTTCATTAAGAAGATATTTAGAAAGGGTGTCATATCAAGCTCTAGGAGCCTATTTTAACCCGTAAGGAGCTTTTTGAAGTTTGAAAACAAAACCTGTTTAGGATTCGCTGACCCAGGAGGTTGCTCAACATAAACTTCCTATTTGATTTTACCATTTAGAAAAGCACTCTTTACATCCATTTGAAAAACTCTAAGTCTTTATGACAAACTTCTAGTCTAGCAACAGGAGTAAAGGTCTCATCGTAAATAATTTATACTTCCTGTCTGTATCCCTGAGCAACAAGTCGAGCCTTGTTACGGATAACAGTGTCATTTTCATCTAGTTTATTTCGAAAAACCCATTTGGTACCTATAACAGTTTTGTCAGATGGACGAGGTACTAAATTCCAAACTTTGTTTCAACAGAACTTAATGAGTTTTTCTTGCATAACAGAAACCTAACTTGGATCAATGATAGCATCATCTATCTTCTTAGGTTCGGTTAGAGAAATGATGTTTACATAAAGAATGATATTACCTGTACCCCTACGAGTTTTAATACCTGCATTTGGATCACCAATAATTTGATCTATTGGATGGATGATTCACAGTCCATCGCTGAGCTGGTAGTTGAGGAGTTTGATCAACTTGAGATTCATCGACTTGTTCTTGTTCAGGGAGAACGGTAGATGCTTCAGTAATAGATTCTTCAGCATTCCTTATCATCCCCGGTGTGGATTCAGGGGGTTGATCAGGAGAGGATTGATTTTGGTTATTCACTGATGAATCACTGTATGAAGTATCAGAGGGAGGAATCTGATTTAGAGGAGTAATATCTTTCCTGAGGAAGATGGATCATTACTTGATGTAGGAAAGAGATTAGGAACTTCATCAGCATTATTTTTAGTGTTATGTGGTTCGCTAAAGTAAGTTTCAGGTTCCTCATATTGAGACTTCATCAAACTATTCAATTCCTCGTCTTCCTCAGGCATAGGAATGGAATTTGTTGAGCGAGAGTCATAAAAGTTCACGTGCATGGTTTCTTCAACATGTTGTCTTCTCTTGTTGAAGACTCTGTATGACTTAGATACAGAGGAATATCCAAGAAATATACCATCATCTGCCTTTGGATCGAATTTTCCTAAATGATCTCTATCATTCAGAATATAGCATCTACATCCGAAGATATGTAGGTACTTTAGAGTGGGTTTTCTTCCATGAAACAATTCATAAGAGGTCTTCTTGAATCGCTTTACTACCAGAGATCGATGAGTCAAACATACAATGTTAACTGCTTTAGCCCAAAATTGAGTTGGTAGACGCGATTCGCTGAGCATTGAGTGAGCTGCTTCAATGATCGTTCGATTTCTTCTTTTAGCAATACCATTTTGCTGAGGAGTTCTCACTGATGTAAAGTTGTGAGTGATTCTTTTTTCTTCAAAGAAAGTAATCAGAGTACTGTTTTTGAATTCAGTACCATGATCACTTCTCATGGAGAGAACTTTGAGATTGTTCAGGACTTCCATTCTTTTGATAAAGACGATGATTTCATCAGGTGTATCACTCTTAGATCGAAGAAAAAATACCCATGTATATCTGGAATATTCATCAACTATCACAAGAGTTTATTTCTTCCCAGACAGAGATTGGACGTTGACTGGTCCAAAACAATCCATATGAAGTAATTGAAGAGGGGTGGTCACTGCGGAGACTTGCTTAGATCTGAAAGAGGCTTTTGTCAGATTTCCTTTTTCAGAAGCTGAGCAAAGAGATTCCTTTATAAAAGGATGTTTAGGGAGATCTCTGACAAGTTCTTTCTAAGATAGCTCATTAATCATCTTAAAGTTGAGTTGAGAGAGTCTTTTGTGCCATAGCCAGTTAATATCAGAGGAGGCTCTAGAAATAAAGCACACGTTTTCAGAGTGAGAGCTATCCATATTAATGACATATATGTTTTCTGATCTTTTGCCTTTTAAAGCAAGTTTGTCATTTTTATCAGTGACTGCACATCTGGTCTTTGTGAATAAGACTTTGAAGTCTTTATCACAGAGTTGACTAATGCTCTATAAATTGTGCTTTAGTCCTTCAACATAAGCAACATGATTGAATGAGGTTGCTCCATTGGTTAGAACGACAGAACCTTTGCTGTATCCTTTGCCATTTCCACCGAAAGTCACTGAGGGACCATTTTCTTCCTTGTATTCAAAGAGCAGAGATTTTATGCCCATCATGGGCCTTGAGCATCCACTATCGAGATACCAGATACCTTTAGCACTCTGCATAAGACAAGAGGATTAACTTTTCATAGGTACCCATATCACTATGGGTACTGCAACATTAATGGAAGGTTTGGCAGATATGTTACTAGCTGAAAAATTTTCTTCAGGTGGTTATCTTCACCTTGGAAGTTTTACCAACCTTAGTAGATTTCGCTTTTACTGATTTATCAGTTTGAGCTACTCTCTTACCATGAGCTAATTTTTTAGCTTTAGTAGCATTAGGGCCTTTGCTTGCAATGTGGGTTGTTTTACCACAATGATAGCACTTCCTATATTCAAAGATAGGTTTGGAGCTGGAAGCATTCAGAGAGGAGTTCGAAACATTTTCAGGGTCAGCACCAAGAATTCCTTTTTCCATTGTCCTTGGAGGGACGGATGAAGTTAGGTCACTTTTAATTCTGGGAGTTGATCTCTGAACAAATCTAGGAATCTTCTTTCCAGATTTAGAATGACTAGCTGAAGGAACTGAAGGATTCTTCTTCAGCTTTTGGAAATTCTTAGGCATGGGAACATGATCAGGGAACGTATCCTTAGTCACCTATAGTAATGGTTTTAGAAGGTATTTTCTTAGAGATAGAAGCATTCTGAGAAGAGGGGTCAGGGATAGAAGAAACAAACATTCCAAATTTTAGCATGGAACGGTCAGGGTCTATCTCTTCTTGATCAGAGGAATATCCTAGACCACTCTTGACCTTTTTAGGGATCTGTGTATTTATGATCTCACTGACTTTATCAGAAGCCTTACACCATCCTTCAATGGTAGTTTTTTCAGCCTTAAGATCAGCGATGGCCTTTTTGCCGTGATAACTTGTTGTCTTTCAATACTTATGGTCTGATTTACAAAGACTTGGTCCTTTGATTTTCAGATGGCAAATTTTCAGTTGTTTAGATAAATCAATGTTTATTTGTTCAGCTTTAATCTTGCCATTTAGAGCGTTGCAAAATTCAAAAGTCATAAAAGAGCCGACAAGCTATCATTTTCAGGTATAAACGGGTTAGAGGGAATGAATACCTGAGTTGACGGAGACTCTGAAGAAGATGTGTCAGATGCCTCTTCGGCTTCCTTAATTCTGGCCATTAGGCAAATGAATGCAAGATCTTCTTCATCTGATTCTGGTTCATCAGTGGTCTTAGCCCAGTAGTCTTCTTGATCCCAATCGACTTCTTAAACAACAAGCCCTTTGCCTTTTTACTAGTTCTTTTTCAGATTCTGATACTTATCTTTTAATCATGAATATTTTTTTCTTTTTAGATTTATCAGAGATCTGAGAGGATGTTGGTGCAGCGACTTTCTTGGATCTACACTCACTTGCAAAGTGACCCTTGCGTTAACAATTATAACAGATTGTCGAAGCCTTTTCAGCAGGAAGAGTCTTCGACTTATCAGAGTCAGTGAGGCGTGTTTTTCTGAAATTACTCTTTCTAGCGAATCTCCTGAAATTGTTAGTGAGAAGGGCTAGAGAGTCATCAAATTCAGAGATGTCAGCATCAGTGAGTTCTTCTGAGTCAGCTTGATCTAACTTAGTGATAGATGTGATGGAAGAAGAAATACTTTTAGAAGGTTCTACCTCTGAGGCCACAAGTGCCAAAGAAGTACTTTTGGCACTTTCGATATCCTTTATGAGGTTTCTTTTTTAAGCTTGAGATTGCTCTTGATTAAGCAACATTCCATATAAAGCACTTAAAGACAGAGTTTCAAGATTCTTTGACAGCTTAAGACATGTAGTATACACTTCCCATTGTTCAAGTAGTGCCTCCATGAATTTTGTCAGTATTTCAGCATTAGAATATTCTCTATTCACAGTTTTCATGTCAATAAAGAGACAGTTAAATCTTTGGTGAATTTGAGAGATGTTTCATTTTTCAAAAACATAAAGCTTTCATATTGTCTCACCAGATTAATACTATGAGTAATCTGAACTTCATCAGTTCCTTCATATTGAATACTGTTGGAACCCAGATCCCTTTCTAATGATGAATCAATAGATCAAATATGGAAATATGAGCGGAAGCAAAGTAGATCTATGATTTATAGTAATAAACAGTAAGAACAGTAATGGAGAACAATTGGTGATTCGTATTAAAAACCTGGAAGACGATTACAATACGTTGAATGAAATGCGCAATTAGCTCTCCAAAATATCTTTCAGATCGACAACTATTACATTCATAAAAGGATCTATTTATACTAGTACAATGAATAGAAGTCAACATTCTAGCCTATTACAAACTGCCACGTAAGCTAAGCTTGTAACAAATTCAGTTACAAAATTAGATACAAGGAACATGTGCAGGCCACGTCATCAAGAGCGTGTATGATGCCTCTGTTGTAGTCCAGCTGTTCTTCCAAACTCTGGGCGTCTCTGTGATGAGTGGAATCAGAAGATAAACTTCTGATCTTCTGCACTTGTATATTTCTGGTTCATACTTCTCTTGAAATGAGGTCTAACAATATCCCCCTAAGTATGAAGTCTAGAATGTTGAAAGATGACTTTGTTTGGCTTCAGTTCTGTTTGTTTTCTTAGGCTATAAAATTGTTTGATTATTCAGCTCATCATGTATCAGTAGGGCGCAGTATGTGAGATAATCTTGGAGATCTGATTTGTAATTTCTCTGATCTTCAGGACGCTATCAAGTCTCTTTACTATCTTCTCTATTGCTTCTTGGCCATGATCATCAACTTCAACAGAGGCATAACATTTGACAATGTATACGACCTCTGATGAATATTTGTGTGCTTCTTTTATTCTGAAGAAGCTTCTTCTGTGTGGCCTCTTGAACACAACCCCTTCTTCTGGTTGAGTCAGCACTTTTCCAATTCTCAGAGCATTGAGGCCTTCCAAGTCTTCATTTGGAGCAGAGATACATAAGTTGTCTACATTGTAGTTCAGCCCAGTCTGGAAGTCTACCTGTCTTCTGTATCTAATTAAAGATTTCATGCACTCAATGATCCGGAAGTAGGCAACCTTATCTTGACTGTCTCTTCTTCTATTCATCTGAATCTTCATGAACTTCTCCAGAGTCAGAAGAACAGAAGGGTTTATGGACAATAGGTCATTGTCACAGAAATAACAGGTCTGTTTATCTTCTCTAACTACCTCATATATCGTGTACCAGATCTCTGATCGTTCAAATTGAGTGTGCTTGATTGCAGAGATCTTTTTGATTGGTACAATCGAGTAGGAATCCTTTCTTGCGTGCCTATGACTCATAAATCTATCTTTGACAGCATCACTTACTTGATAGTCATTGGCAAAATTAGGCAGCATCAAGAATATCTTCTGATCAGCAGGAGCATACATGTGCCAGTTTTTCAATTCTAGAGTAGGTAGCTCAAGTCTTCCCAACTTTTGTTGTCTTTCTTCATACGCAGCTCTGCACTTTAATGAATCCTCTCGTTTGGCTTTTTCAAGATTTTCCCGTGCTCTTTCAGCTTTGGCCTTAGCTTCATCAGCTTCAGCTTTTGCCTTTTTAGCTTCTGCCCTGTCTTTTTCTGCTTGTGCGTAGGCTCTTTCAGCTTCGGCCTTGGCTATATTAGCTTCAGCCTTGGCTTTGTCAGCTTCAGCTTTAGCTCTGAGGTCAGCTTCAGTTCTGATTTTGTCTTCTTCAGTTCTGGCTGTATCGGCATCAGCTCTGGCTCTGTTTTCAGCTTCGACATTTGGTTGAGGGGTAGGAGCATAGGATCTTGTGAAACCAGATGTTCTTGCACATGATGGTTGAGATTGTGTCCTTGTATTTCCAAGAACCTCGAGTAGAAACTTGGCCACCTCTGGATCTTTAGGAAGAGGACCAGTGTGTGTCGCAAGTGGCGTTGGTGTTAGAGGAGTTTGTTTAGAAGGAGGAGGTGCAGAAGGTTAAGAGGCAGGAGCTTTACCTCTGTCTTAATCCATTTTCCATATTCTCCCCCTTCTGAGAATCAGGATCCTGATCCTCAGACTTTTTACGCTTGTGCTCTGCTTTCTTGCATGCCCTTGCCTTCTTTGCTTTCTTCTTTTCTTCAAAAACAGCAGAGATAGAACTTACCATTGTGGATAACTTCGAGATAGAGGTTTCTAAAGAGGTGATCTTCTGATCCATGTTTGCATTTCTTGTATTTGTCTTGGAAACATACCTCGAAGTAAGTGCATTGATTCTGTGAATCATAGCTTTCTAGAAAACAGCCATGTCAGACTTCTTTACGAGAGAGGAGGAGGAGGCAGAAGCATCTTCAGTAGGAATTACGGCCTTAATAATCTTCTGAATATCAGCAACGAAAGAACCGTATTCAGCAACAGAAACGGTGACCTCTAGAGTTAGAAGCTCTTCAGGAAGATAGAATATAGCCTCTGAATTGGCCTTAATGCCAGCATCCAGAGCATGGAAGTGTTCAGAAGCACAATTCTTCTGAGATTCTGCATTATCAAGGATGAGCTTCTTGATGGCCTCCAGAGCTTGAGTCTGAGCCAATTGTTCTGTATGAATATTATTAAGCATGGATTGTTGAGATTCAAGGGATTGTTTTAGATCGTCCATAGATCTCTGAATTTTATCACCAAATGCCATAAACGCTGCATTGGTAACAAAATCAGAAGAGGTAACCGGTGCATCTCCAACACATGGAGCCCCTTGTCTCTCGCGTTCAAAGGAGCCCTCATTCACACCTGTATTGACGTTGAGTGTGGACGGACTTCCAACCTATCTTCGAGGGTTGTTGGACACCTCTTCAGTGGTTCTGATTGCTTCAACTGGTTCCTTATCATAAGAGGATAAGGAGCTGAAAACAATATGCTTACCTCGAAAAAGGGTAAAGACCCCGGTAAGTGGTGCATTCTGTGGCTATAACACCTCTAATGGGACTTCTTCAGCATCTATACTATCAAAGGGTATGGACGTACCCTCTGCTTGCCCTAGGACTTCGTTGGTCACGGAGACGTCAATGAGTGGTGTGGGTAGTGGCGAGTTCTGGGGCAATGGAACTCTTATATTTTCATCATCACCCTTTTGAGAGGATGATGAAGAAGAGGTGGAATCCCCGGTAGTACTAGATCCAGAGGAAAGAAGAATATCCTCTGATCGGTTGGCTTCTGGGTGGATTGGACTGGGTAGTCCTTGGTCAATGAGAGTAGATGTGTTGGCATCTACCTCAACAAATGTGTGTACCCTTTGGGAAGAAGGTGAGATTCACTCATATGTGTCTCTATGGACATTTTCATTACCCTCTTGCATTAAGAGGTCAGGATGGTTAGAAGCACTCGGATGTTCACTCAAATTCTTTTCATGCTCATGCTCACTAGACCCCTCACTGCCTAAGCTAGGCTCTAAATGCTCTGGGTAGGTATTCTCAATTCTGAGGATACCAGAGAGCTTCTATAAGAGATGAGATTAAGAGAGGTTTCAGGGATAAGATTTAACATGTACCTGGAGAGCGCCCTTGGTGATGAATACCCATTGTTGTCGATGGTAGGCTTATGTGAGCTCATAGAGGCAATCTTGCAGAATGGTTGAAGCAGAGGAGCTTTCATCGCCCCTATGGTTGGGTAAGTGAATAGAGATAAGAATCGTGGAAACATTAGTGCTGGAAGGGCTTTGCCTTGGTTCTGATGGGAGACCTTTGTATGTACAGCAGCTTTCATTTCTTGGAAAATCAAACTCGCATAGTCCAGTGGTCTATTGAAATACATACCATACATGATGGTAAGGATGCTCTTGCTTGCCTGGTCTAAGGAGCCGATTTTGCAGGTTAGGCTTTTGTTCAAGATTGCAGGTTAGGCTTTCCACATTGGAGGTAATTTCTTCCTCTTGAACTCAGATAACTTCGTGAGTGGTTCATTGTAACCCAAGAAATTGATAAAGGCGAGCAGAGCTTCTTGGGTACGATTTTGTTCAAGGTCAGGATTTAGTACTTTTTGACCTTCAACGTCGATAATGGATTGGAACAAATGAAAATACCTTGCGATTTTCTTCCTTGTGGATGGCTGAAGTTTCCAAGAAGAGTTTCTTCATCTGCGACATACATTGATTGCGAAACTTCTTGGACATAGATTTCAGGAACGTTGGGTTGGATAAAGTTAGGGTTCGGTTTAGTGAGTAGTTTTGTAGAAACTCGATCATTACCCTCTAATCAGCCAGATAGGTATTTGGATCTAGAAGAACTTGAACATTGTTAGTCTTCAATGGTAGTTTAATGACCAGAGCACTATCGGCCGTTGAGTCGATTAATCTTCCTTCTTCGTCTTGGACATTCGGATTTGGAGATTGAGTCGCCATTGATGGAATTTTGAGGATTTTGCAAAGCTTTGAGAGAGCAGGTTTGCAGTTGCGAGTAATAGCGTGAGGAAGAAGATGATGCACTGTAGTTGTGAGGTTTATATATGAGAGAGAAAGAGTACTCGAGTGTAATTTGGAATGGTAAGGGTTTTAATTTGGGGATAGGCAAAAACGGTTCGAATTTGTTGATGTAAGCACGTAGGCATGCAGTCATGCAATGACACGATCAATGACACGTGCACAACTAGGTAGTGTGTAAACGATGACTGGCACGTGGATTGATGGGTTGCAAAAGGAGTTTAGCGCTTTAAACCATTGAGTATTCCCTCCAAAAATTAAAAGAAAATTAATAATAAAAATTACTAATTAAACAACAGATAATCTGTTGATTAAAATAATTTTTGAGATTAGTAAATCCTTTTAATGAATTTAAAATCAGAAATTTGGTTGAATAAATCAGTTTTTGAATCAAATGAAAGTTTAATATTTAATGACATGTGCTTCTTAAGAAATTTTAATAAAATAAGAAAATTTTAAGTAACCTTGAAGACAAGAGTTAAATAAAATGAACTTATTAAAATGAAAATTTTAGAGGAAAAACGAAGTAAAAAAATAGCTGGTCAGAGAAAACATTTTGTGACCAATAATGTCAAAGAAAATCTTTTCAGAAAAATTTTAGTTGGATATGAAAGTCCTTAGTAACCTTGACGGCAAAAGTTATTCAGAAGAAACATATTCAAAGAAAACTTTTAAGTAAAGAGAGGTTCAGAAGACAGCTAACTTCTGTTAGACTTGATATGCTGCCCCTCGAATTTGTTCTTTGTGCTCCCCCTCAAAAGATGCATTTTGCTCCCCCTTGCTTTTGTTATGCTCCTTTTCTGTCATCACTTGGTTCAGAAATGTAAGATCTATTCTTTGAGGAACAGAGGTGTCCAGAGGCTTCTGAGCGCCTCTGGAGAAAAACCATCAGAAGTGACCAGAGGCTTCTTGACAGTTCTGATTTATTCGAACAGAGAAAGTTAAGATAAAATAAAATATCATAGAATTAAAAATAAGTAATTACACAGAATCCTATGAAGATCATAGAATTAAAGATAATTACATATTTAACATCCCCAACTTGCTGATTAAGAAATTAAAGCGTTTCTCATCCAGAGCTTTGGTAAAAATATCAGCAAGTTGATAATCAGTAGAGACAAAATACATTTCTATTGTGCCCTTCTCTATATGATCTTTGATAAAATGATACCTAACATCGATGTGTTTTGTTTTGGAGTGCTGAACTGGATTTTTCAGTGATGGCAATGGCACTTTCTGAGTCACACAGAATGGGGATTTTGTCATATACTAATCCATAGTATCTGAGCTGAGTCTTCATCCACATTACTTGAGAACAGCAACTGGCAACAGCAACATATTCAGCTTCTGCTATAGATGTTGAAACACAGTTCTGTTTCTTGGATGTCCAGCTAATAAGTCTGTTCCCCAGAAGTTGACAGCTACCAGAGGTACTTTTTCTGTCCAACTTACATCCTGCATGATCAGAATCTGTATATGCCATTAAATCAAATCCAGAATTATTAAGATACCAGAGACCCAGTGAAGGAGTTCCCTTAAGGTATCTAAAAATTCGTTTAATAGAAGCCAAATGGGATTCTTTTGGTTTGGCCTGATAACGAGCACAGAGGCAAGTGGCAAACATAATATCTGGACTACTAGCTGTCAAATACAGAAGAGATCCTATCATACCTCTATAACTCGTAACGTCCACTGATTTCCCAGAAAGATTAGGGCCAAGTTTCGTGCTAGTAGAGATAGGAATTTTCATAGGTGAGGAATTTTGAAGATGAAATTTCTTAAGAATGTTAGAAACATACTTAGCTTGATTTATAAAAATGCCAGAGGCATTTTGTTCGACTTGGAGTCCGAGGAAGAACGTTAGTTCTCCCATCATACTCATTTCAAATTCTTGTTCCATCAATTTGAAAATAGATCAACTTCTGTCTGATGAGTAGAACCAAAGATTATGTCATCCACATAGATTTGGACAACAGTTAACATACCTTTGCCTCTTTTGATGAACAGAGTTGTATCAATTTTACCTTCTTCGTAACCTTTACTGATCAGAAACGTAGATAATCGTTCATACCAAGCTCTTGGTGCTTGCTTCAAACCATATAAAGCTTTGTCGAGAAGATAGACATACTCTGGATGTTTAGCATCTTTAAAACCAGCAGGTTGTTCAACGTACACTTCTTCTTTGAGATTGTTAGATATTAAAGTATGAGTCAAAGAAGAGATGTCTACAAATGTCAACACACACTTCTTGTTATAACTAATTGTTGTTAGACGCTCCCTTTATGACACATGGCACTTTGTAATTGTCTAGCATTTTGACTTTCTGTCTTTGTATCTGTATAAATAGCATTGTATTGTGTTTGTAAAAATTGTCGATAAATACATTTACATTTTGAAGAATACTGTGCGTAAGTCATTTCATAATCTTTGTTCTTCATTCTGTTTACTGTTCTATTGATTTAAATTGTTAATTGATCTGCTTCCGCAATTCACTCAGATTCAATACTCTCAATTAACAATCGGTTTAAAGGAATCTGGAACCAACAATTGGTATCAGAGCTGAAAAAGAGAGAGCAGAAGAGATAATACGCCAGAGGCTAATAGTTGAAGAACAAATAGAGATAGAGAGGGCTGAAAAAGAGAACCTGGAAAGAGAAAAGGCTAGACTTAAAGAAGAACTACAGAGACAAAATTTTGAAGCTGAAGAAAGAGCAAGAGTCAGAGCAGAGGCCGCTCAGAAGCAGAAGGAGATCAGAAGAGAAGAATTTGAAGAAAAATTAAATAAAGTTGGAAACATTGTTGGAAACATTGAACTTCCAACAATTGAAGTTGAGAAAAGGCACATGTATGCTCCAACAGATCAGAAGATTTATCTCATGATGCCTAACTTCGCCAACCAATACAATGTTAGCAGTGAAGTTAAAGATAACTTCATGGCTCATAAACAAGACAGAAAGACAGTTTTCACTACTGTTCCAATTACAAAGATAACAGCCATGAAACATAAACAGTTTCAAGATACACCCATTTGGTACACAATCTACGAGATAGTCAGATCAAACAACAAAAGTCATTTCATAATCTTTGTTCTTCATTCTGTTTACTGTTCTATTGATTTAAATTGTTAATTGATCTGCTTCCGCAATTCACTCAGATTCAATACTCTCAATTAACAATCGGTTTAAAGGAATCTGGAACCAACAATTGGTATCAGAGCCTTCTAATCAATCTATTGATTATTAGATCTCTTCCATTGAAAGAATTCCTTTCAATCGAACAGTATTTTCTCAGATTCAAAATTTGTTTATCAATCCACTCTGTTTTACGAAATTTTGTTGAATCGTTAACAATCTTCTCTTAAATTGAGTCATTCATTTTGTAATCTGAAGAAACAGTGATATTATCGACCTGTTCTTCTTAAGATTTAATTGTTCTAAATTTCTTTCAAATCTTCAAATTTTCTCTTCTATCATACTCAAATGACAAATTCGAGCTTGAATGCTGTTTATACGTCTGGGTCCCTGACTAAACCTCCAACTCTTGTACGTGATGAATACCCACAATGGAAGATTCGAATGGTTAACTTCTATGAGGGATTGGATGCTGAGTTATATCCAATTATTCAAAACGGTCCGTTTGTTCCCACCACTACTATTCCCAGAATTCCAGCCACTGCAAATTCGTATGAGGTACCAAAGAAGATCGGTTCGAAGTCAAGGAATAACTGGACTGATGAAGAAAAAGCTAAGGTGGAATTAGCTAAGAAAGCTAAGTCTCTCGTTGATAATGGCCATTCCAAATGAGATTTTTCAATCTCCGGACTCATGTGACACAGCAAAAGATTTATGGGATCAACTGGAGAATCTCTTAGAAGGTGGTGCGAAAATGAAAAAGAACAGAAGAGCCCAAGCTCTAAATGAATATAATAGTTTTCAAGCACTGACTGATGAATCTCTGGAACAAACATTTCATCGATTCAACAATGCGATTAATCTCTCGCAAGAGATGTGACATTGTTAGATCAAAGGAAGACAACAATGTTCTATTTCTCAAAAGGTTAAACCTCCGAATGGTCAAATCTATCCATGTCACTACAAGCCAATCGGGATCTTGAACAATGGTCGCCGCATGATGTATTCGGTACACTGCAAGCTCATGAAAAAGAAGTTGTTCAGAAAAGAACAAACATCGGAGGTCCTCTGGCTTTGATCTCAGAAACAAAAGGAATCAGAAGACGAAGTGATGACAGAAAGAAATCGAAGGCCTTCACATCAGAGACTGCTCCAGAAGATGACTCTGAATCAGATGATGAAATTAAAGAGTTTGCTGACTCTCTGGCTTTAATAACCAAGCAATTTACTAATCGTCTTGGAAATAGGTCTTTGAAAGGAAATAAACGATTTGATCGTCCCTATGTTCCTAAACAAGAAGTACAGAGAGTAGAGAAAACAGAAGAAGAAAAGAAAGAAGAAGAATTAAAAAGGAAGAAAGATGTCTGCTACAGATGTGGCAAACCCGGACATTACTCGAGAGATTGCAGAGGAGCTCTGGAAAAAGATAAAACTTATTACAAAAACAAATATAAGTACAATGTCACTGAAAGAGCACACTTTGCAGAAAAAGAAAACTGGGTGCAAGATGAATCCAGCGGTGATGAAGCCATGTTCTGTGGAATGGCAAACACAAACGAATCAGAGGATCAACCCTCTGAGTCACCGGTTAGTAATTTCTCCGGATCATCCGAGCTTGAACAAACGATTGTGATGTTATCAAACAATTTTGAGGAACTAAAATCTGAAACTCACAATCGAAAAGAAATTACGAAAAAAGTACCGAGAAAACTCTTTCTACAATCAAAAGGGAAAGAGATATTTTCAAAAGAGAAATGGATTTACTTACGAAGAAAAACTCGAATTAAATATCGCAAAGGAAACAATTTCCATGAGTTTAAAACTTTACGAAGAAAAACTTAAAAAGGAAATTTTGAATCTCAATAAACTTCTGGAAGAAAAAAGGAAAGAAATCAGAGACAAAGAGAGTGATAGACTCAACTCTGTAGCACTTAAAAACTATTTTCAGAAAGAGAGAGAATTTTTACACATTGAACTTCAACGAGAAAAAGCTACGATTATAACATATCCGGATGCACGAGAAGGTTCATGACAAAATTAACACACAAGTAGGAAGATCTGGACTTGGTTTCGAGGACCTAGATCCCTACACGTGTAAGAAAAGGTCAGATCTGAAATCTGTTTTTTGTGTTGGACAAATACAGAAGCCAAAATTTCCAATTTTGTATGAAAAATCTATTTTTAAAAAATCTAGATATGAAAATCATCATAAAACAAGCAAACTTCAATTCGAAAATATTGAATATTGTTGTAAAACAAATGTTGATCTAAATAAAGTTCAGAAGAAAGATGATATTTTCAATTTTGGTTCAAATAAACATACAATTTTGAATCCGAGGCCGATATTTTTGTTCCAAGTCGTGCGAAGAAGATCTACGACTTATGTTTGAAAACGATATTCTCTCTACTCGGATAAGTGTTTTAGAAATGAAACTCTTTGTGAGAATCATCCAGAGATCACTCCCTGCTCATTTGAAGATTTACATCTTTCTGAAACACAAGAAAGATTTGCTGAGATTACGTATCCATGGGAAAATGACAATAATGATGAAGAATTTTTTGATAACTCTGAAAATTACCTTTCAAATTTAGAAATTAATTCTTTTAAATCATCAAAAGTTATCACAAATAATTCAGAAATTATTGATAAAAAGGATGATTATTTGTATACTGATAAATCTCAAGAAATCAGAGCTTCTGATAGAGATTGTGCTAAACTTTCAAGTGGTATACCTATTCTTCCCGTTCTCGTTCCGAACCAAGAAAATCGGTATCTATACATCCGGACTTCTTCGATATGTGTCTCAAAGCCAAAACATGTCTTGAACTTGAGAAAGAGGCAGAACTCAAAAACAAAGTGCAAAATCAAAAGATTTTAAACTCTACTCTTCCGAAGTTTACTAATATTCAAAATGGCAAATGGAAATCCTCTAATACTTATGTTCCTTTTTCAGTAAATAACAGAGCTTCTGCAAAAGTAGATCAGAGGAAGAACACAGAGAAGAAAAAGCCAGAACTAAAACAAAAGTCTAGTCTAGATAGGTTCTCTAGAACAACAGATACTAGAAAAGACTTTAGAAAGAATAATTGTAATTACCATTATCGCAATGACAATTCAATTCAATCTTCTATGTTTCAGTCTTACGAATGTTTTTCACCGTTCTTAAAGTTAAAACAATTTTTCTCGCAAACCTACGATCATTCCAATTCACGGTATGTTTATCACAAAAAGAATAAAACTCAAAAACACCAAAAACCAAAAATAAAGTCTTTACCTTGTTAAATCAAAAACGAGCATACTCCAAAAGCTAACATAAAAGGACCCATTATGCGATGGGTACCTAAGAAATTCGATTTTTGATTGCGAAACAGCGTGTGCATATCCGGTATCTTGACTCTGGATGCTCAAGGCACATGACTGGATCCCAAAATTTACTATCCCAATTCAAGGACAAATCAGGTGGAGTAGTAACTTTTGGTGATAATGGTAAGGGTCAAATAAAAGGCTACGGTACTCTACAAGAAGGTAATATCACCTTATCAAAGGTAGCTCATGTTTCTGGCTTGAAACATAACCTCCTCAGTGTAAGTCAACTTTGTGATTCTAAAATACTAGTAGTATTTGATGAAAAACATTGTTATTTATTCTCTAAGGCAGGTGAAGAACTTTGGAGAGCAGACAGGAAAGGTAACTTGTATATGATGAATTTTACCTCTAAGGATGGTAAGGAAACTTTATGTCTCATCTCCAAAAAGAGTGAAGTTGCGTGGCTCTGGCATCATAAAATGTCTCACTTAAATTTTAATAATCTTGAGATGCTTGTTAAAAACAAACTGGTATCTGGACTTCCAGATATTCATTTTCAAAAAGATCACCTCTGCCCTGCATGTGAAATGGGCAAAATTAAACGAGCATCTCATAAAACAAAAAGTGATCATTCTTGTACTAGACCTCTGCAATTATTACATGTGGATCTCTGTGGTCCAATTGCAATTCAGAGTCTATCTGGTAAAAAGTATATTCTGGTACTAATTGATGAATTTTCCAGATATACTTGGCTTGCTTTCGTTCGTCAAAAGTCAGAAGTCCCAGTGGTACTACAGAATATGATGACCAGAATTCAAGTTCTTCTACATCAGAAGATTCAGCAACTTCGAAGTGATAATGGTACAGAATTCAAGAACGCCAAGCTTGAATCGTATCTTGTTGAACAAGGAATTACTCAAAACTTCTCTGCTGTTCGCACTCCACAACAAAACGGTGTAGTTGAACGTCGCAACGAACCTTGGTTGAAGCGACGAACGATGCTCGCAGCTTCTGGTCTCCCAATTCACTTCTGGGCCGAAGCTGTTGCTACTGCTTGTTTCACTCAAAACCGTTCAATTATTGTCAAGAGGCATCTCAAAACCTCTTATGAGCTGATTAATAAAAGAAAACCATCTGTAAAATTTTTTCATATCTTTGGTTGCAGATGTTTTATCTTAAACGACAGAGATAATCTTGGACAGGTTGGAAGTCCTTCTACACTCAACGTCAAAACAGGTGTAGAAGGCCCCTCTGAACGCGAGGGTAAAGGGGCTCCATGTGTTGGAGATGCACCGGTTACATCTTCTGATTTTGTCACTAATGCAGCGTTCTTGGCATTTGCTGATCAAATTCAGAGATCTGTGGAAGATCTAAAATTATCCGTCACAACTAATCATTCTATTCTTCTGAGCCTTCAATCTCAAATTGAAAGGCAAAACTCTCTTTTAGCAGATCTTCAGCGCCAAATGAGTACCTCTCAAGAAGATCAGAAGGCCTATCTTGCTGAACAACTTCTGCTCTTGAATAATGGTCTTCAAGCAAATACAGAGGCAATATCTCAACTTCCAGAATCTTTACGTGCCTCTGTAGACTACAGCTCTCTGGTGGCCGATATACAGAAGATTGTCCAGACCATCATCACCTCTGATGATCCCTCTGTGTCTACGCTTGTCAAGAAATCTGACCTCGCCTCTTTCCAGAAGATTATTCTTGAGCGAATGTCGACCATCGCTTCAAAGTACTCTTCCAAGCCCTCCACATCGTCAACCGACCAGAAACTTGCTGCTCTCGAAACTACTATCTCTCAACTTGTGCCTCTGGTTTCTTCTCTTGCTGAGGCGTTTACTTCCAAGAAGAAAGCCAAGGAAGAAAGGGCTTGCGTAAAAGGCGTAACCGAAAAGAAAACGTTCTGAGGATCAGGATCCTGATTCTCAGAAGGGGGAGAAAGGTTCTGAGCCTAAGCAAGCTAAACAAACACCACCAGAAACAAACACGACCACTGCTGACTCTTCAACGCCAACACCATCACAGCAACCCTCTTCTTCAAAACAAGTGCCACTCACTCCAACACCTCTGGCTACGCATTCTGGTCCTCTACCCAGAGATCCAGAGCTAGCTAAGTTTATTCTGGATCTTATGGGAAAAAAGCAGAATCCGAGCTCTCCCGGCTGAAAGGGCTGAAGTAGTCAGAGCTCACGAAGAACGAGAACGAGCTAAAGCTGCAAAGGAAAGAGCTAAAAGGGCCAGAGAGGAGGATGAGGAAGTGTTCAGAGCTGAAAAAGAGAGAGCAGAAGAGATAATACGCCAGAGGCTAATAGTTGAAGAACAAATAGAGATAGAGAGGGTGAAAAAGAGAACACCGGAAAGAGAAAAGGCTAGACTTAAAGAAGAACTACGAGAGACAAAATTTTGAAGTCAAGAAAGAGCAAGAGTCAGAGCAGAGGCCGCTCAGAAGCAGAAGGAGATCAGAAGAGAAGAATTTGAAGAAAAAGTAAATAAAGTTGGAAACATTGTTGGAAACATTGAACTTCCAACAATTGAAGTTGAGAAAAGGCACATGTATGCTCCAACAGATCAGAAGATTTATCTCATGATGCCTAACTTCGCCAACCAATACAATGTTAGCAGTGAAGTTAAAGATAACTTCATGGCTCATAAACAAGACAGAAGACAGCTTTTCACTATCGTTCCAATTACAAAGATAACGACCATGAAACATAAACAAGCTTCAAGATACACCCATTTGGTACACAATCTACGAGATAGTCGAGATCAAACAACAAAAGTTATTACATATGTGATAATGATCTCGTTGTCCATCCATCCAAACCGATCTCATTTTTCTGGAAGAATTTATGAAGACTCAGCTTTCTGAACGCAAAGATCCACAAGACCAGGTTGCCTACACTAGAATTATTCTGTGTATGAAATCATACATTAGATACAAAAGGCAGGTCGACTTCCAGATTGGATTAAATTTCAAAATGGATAATCTGGCTATCTCTGCACCAAATGAGGAACTTGAAGGGATAAGCAAATTCAGAGTGGGTAGACTTCTTACTGAACCAGAAGAGGGAATCATCTTCAAAAGACCAAATAGAAAGAGCTTCTTTCGCATCAAAGAAGCTCACAAATACTCTTACGAGGTAGTCTACATCATCAAGAGCTTTCTTGGCTTAGACACGACAAATCCAGAAGTTGCAAAGAAAATAGAGAAAAGACTTGATGGACTTCAGAAGAACAGAGAGCTTATCAATAATATTTCAAGTATCATCGCTGCTGTTGATCCACTCTGAAGAAAATTTTTTTTTGACTTCATACTTAGGGGGAGAATGTTAGATATTAAAGTATGAGTCAAAGAAGAGATGTCTACAAATGTCAACACACACTTCTTGTTATAACTAATTGTTGTTAGACGCTCCCTTTATGACACATGGCACTTTGTAATTGGCTAGCATTTTGACTTTCTGTCTTTGTATCTGTATAAATAGCATTGTATTGTGTTTGTAAAAATTGTCGATAAATACATTTACATTTTGAAGAATACTGTGCGTAAGTCATTTCATAATCTTTGTTCTTCATTCTGTTTACTGTTCTATTGATTTAAATTGTTAATTGATCTGCTTCCGCAATTCACTCAGATTCAATACTCTCAATTAACAATCGGTTTAAAGGAATATGGAACCAACAGAGATATCCATTCAGAAACGCACATTTAGCATCCATTTGATACACCTTAAAGTTTTTGTACGCAGAGAAAGCCAGAAATAGTCGTATCACCTCAAGTCTTGCTACAGGAGCAAAGGTCTCATCATAATCTATTCCTTCTTCTTGACAATACCCCTTAGCCACCAGTCGAGCTTTGTTTCTTATCACTATGTCGTCTTCGTCTTTCTTGTTTCTGAACACCCACTTAGTACCAATTGCTAGTTTATCCTTTGGCAAGGGAACTAAGTTCCAAACTTTATTTCGTTCAAACTGAAGCAATTCTTCTTGCATAGCTTCCACCCAGCTAGGTTCTTGCAAGGCTTCATGAACTTGCTTTGGTTCGATCATGCTAAGGAAATTAACATAAAAAGCTTCATTTGTAGTAGCAGATCTTGTTTTAACACCTTCAGATGGACTACCAATTATAGTATCTGGAGTGTGTGATTTAGTCCATCTCGTCATCCTAGTTTGAGGTATTTGTTGATCTTGAACTTCTGTTTCAGAAGATTGAATAACCTCATCTGAAATTAATTCTGAATCTGGAGCGGTATCTAAAGTCTCCCCCTCAAATGTAGGCATAGAGGTGGCTTTTGGCCAGTCACTTGATGGAATGGGAAGAACAGAAGATTCTGGTGGACTCTCAACAGATATTTCAGGACCAGAAAGAGTAATTCCAGAAGCTTGAAGAACTTCAGGAATACTCAAGGATGGATTCTTTGGTATTTGTTCTGAAAATATTTCTTCGCCCATAAAATCTTGAAAAATAGCATCGATTTCGGATTCTCTAGATCCTGAAAGATAATCAGAGGTAACAGTGTTAAGTTTGAGTTCCGAAGTAGAGTACTCAGAAGTCAATTGAGTTTGATCATCAAAATCGACATTAATTCTTTCCATAACAGTTTTAGTACGTAAATTAAAAACTCTAAAAGCTCTTGAATTTAACGAGTATCCTAAGAATTTAGCTTCATCTGATTTCTTATCAAACTTGCCAAGTTTTTCTCTGTCATTTAAAATAAAACACCTGCAGCCAAAAATATGAAAGAATTTAACAGAGGGTTTTCTTTTATTTATAAGCTCATAAGAGGTTTTGAGATGCCTCTTGACAATAATGGATCGATTATGAGTAAAACAAGCAGTAGGTACAGCTTCTGCCCAAAAATGGATAGGGAGTCCAGAAGCTGCAAGCATCGTTTTGGCTGCTTCCACCATGGTTCTGTTGCGTCTTTCTACTAAACCATTTTGTTGAGGAGTGCGTACAGCAGAGAAGTTTTGTGTAATTCCATTTTGAACAAGGTATGCTTCAAGCTTGGCATTCTTGAACTCAGTACCGTTGTCACTTCTTAGCTGCTGAATCTTCTGGTGTAGAAGAACTTGGATTCTTGTCATCATGTTTTACAAGACGATAGGCACTTCTGATTTTTGTCTTACAAACGCAAGCCATGTATACCTGGAACACAGAGGTCGACATGTAACAATTGCAAATCAATGATTGTGATCCTCATTGTTGTAGTGTACATAATTCGTGTTAGGATCTACCAAAGAGGGTGGGTATAGGGCATCTAATAAAAAAGAATTATTACTTTTTGTTTTATGAGATGCTCGTTTTATTTTTCCCATTTCACATGCAGGGCAGAGGTGATCCTTTTGAAAGTGGACTTCTGGAAGACCAGTTACCAAATTATGTTTGACAAGCATCTCAAGGATATCAAAATTTAAATGAGACATTTTGCGATGCCATAACCATGCAACTTCACTCTATTTTGAGATAATATAGAGGGTTTCTTTACCGTCCTTTGATGTGAAGTTCATCATATATAGATTATCTTTCCTGTCTGCTCTCCAGAGTTCTTCACCTGCCTTAGTAAACAAGTAACAATGCTTTTCATCAACACAACAAGTGTTTTAGATTCACAAAGTTGACTTACACTCAACAGGTTATGTTTTAAACCAGAAAGATGAGCTACTTTTGATAAGGTAATATTACCTTCTGGTAGAGTACCGTAGCCTTTTATTTGATCCTTACCGTTGTCTCCAAACGTTACAGCTCCACCACATTTGTCTTTAAATTGGGAGAGTAAGTTTTTCGTTCCAGTCATGTGCCTCGAGCATCCAAAGTCAAGATACCAAATGTGCACATGTTGATCAGAGTGATTTAGGTACCCATTTCATAATGGGTCTTTTTATGTTAGTCTTCGACTTTTCATTCTTTTTAACTTGCACCTGAGTTGATATTGCAGGATTTAAAGGTTCGCTCTTTTTATTTTTTGTATTTTTGTTTTTCTTTGGTTTAGTCCTGAAGTGTGAAAATTTATCATATAAACGATCAGAGGGCCTCGAGAAACATTGCTTTAGTTTAAAGAATAAAGAAAAACATTCAGAATTCTGAGACATAAAAGATTGCATTGAATTTTCATTAGAATAATGATAATTACAATTCTTCTTGTTTCTGTCTATACTAGTATCAGTAGTTCTACCGAACTTCTTAGCTAGGCTAGACTTATGCTTAGAATCATAAGTGTTCTTTTCTTGAGGCTTCCTCTAATAAACCTTCTCCGGAGCTTTGGGAATTATTGAAACAGGAGCAGAAAGATTAGGTTTCCATTTCCCTTTTTGAGCAGGAGTAAACTTTGGACTTGATTTGCAGAGATTTCTGTTGAACATTCAATTTCTTTTTAAGACTTTCTTCTTTCTCAAGTTCAAGACAAGATTTGGCCTTAAGACACATTTCAATGAAGTCTGGATGAATAGAAACCGGTTTTCTCTATCCTGTTGGAGGAAGAGAGAGTATTGGTATTCCGCTTGAATGTTTTTCAACATTCAGACCAGAGACTCTAATCTCCAGAGGTTCATTAGTATATAAGAAGGATGCTTCCTCATTCTTAACTACCTCTGGAACCTTTTTGTAAACAGAAGGTAATTGATTTTCTAAATATGAAAAATATTTTTCTGAGTTATCACAGAAATCATCATCCTGATCATCATTCTCCAAGGGATATGTGATTATTTGCAACTCGTCATGTGATTTTGAAATATTTAGGTCGACAAAAGAACAAGGAAATATCTCTGGATGGTTTTCTGAAAAATTTTGCTGAACATTTTCATCTTCAAGTTTAAAGCATTTATCCAGAGTTGAGAGAATATCATTTTCAAAACCAAGTCGTATCTCTTCTTCTTCTTGTGTAGGAATAAAAGCATCAGCCTCTGGATTCAAAGTTATTTGAATATTTGTGCCAAATTTGAAAATGTCACCTTTCTTCTGAATTTTATTCAAATCAACATTTGTTTTTCCTGATGACTATTCAATGTTTTTAAACTTCAGTTTTCTTTGATGATGACCATTTTCATATTTTGATTTTTTAAAAATAGATTGCTCATATAAAATTGGAAACACAGGCTTATGTTCTTGTCCTAGACAGAAAACAGATTTCAGAGTGGACCTCTTTTCACACGTGTAGGGATCCAAATCCTCGAAACCAAGTCCAGATCTCCCTACTTGTGTATTTATTTTGTCATGAACTTTCTGAGCATCCATATATGTTTTGATCTTTAGCGTTTTGTTCTGAAGTTCAACGTGTAAAAACTCTCTTTCCTTTTGAAAATGGTTTTTAAGTGCAACATAATTCAATCTGTCACTTTCCTTAGCCTTAATCTCATTTTCTTTGTTTTCCAAAAGTTTAATGAAGTTCAATTTCTCTTCCTTGAACTTAACTTCTGTATTTTTTTAAAACTTTGGAAATCTTATCATTTTCAGCACTTAGCTCCAGTTTTTCTTCTGTCAAAAGATCCATGACTCTTTTGTAAATTTCTCTTTCCTTTTGTGTTACTGAAAGAGTTTGTTCAATATTTTTTTGCAATTTCTTTTCATCTGTAAGCTTTTGTTTAAGTTCTTCAAAATTATTTGTCAAAAGCATAATGGTGTTTTCGAGTTCAGATGATTCAGAGATAGTACTAACCGGTGATTCAGAAGGCGGATCTTCTGATTCATTAGTTTTGGCCATTCCATAAAACATGGCTTCATCACCACTAGGCTTATCTCCTAGCCAGTTCTTCTTTTCTGCATAGTGAGCTCTTTCATCAACATTGTACTTATATTTATTCTTGTAGTACCTTTTGTCTTTGTCAAGAGCTCCCCTACAATCCTTTGAATAGTGCCCTGGCTTACCACATCTATAGCACGCATCCTTTTTTCTCTTCAGTTCATCCTCTTTCTTCTCTGTCTCTATCTTCTCTGCCCTCTGGATCTCTTGTCTAGGAGCATAATTTGGAGTAGGACGATCAAATCATTTGCTTCCTTGGAAAAATCTATTACCAAACTTTTTTGTGAATTGTTTGGTGATAAGTGCTAGTGAATCAGCAAAAGCTTTGATCTCATCATCAGTGTCAGAATCATCCTCTGGGATTGCTTCTGATATGAGAGCCTTATTCTTTCCTCTCTTCTCGATTTCTTTACTCCTTCTGACCGATCCTCTAGATTCAGAAATTAGAGCCAGAGGTCCACCTATTGTTGTTTTCTTCTGAATAACCTCTATCTCATGAGCTTGAAGTGTACCAAATACATCATGCAGAGACCATTGTTCGAGATCCTGATTAGCTTGAAGAGACATTGAGAGATTTGACCATTCTGGATTCAATCGTTTGGGAAATAAGACATTGTTGTCTTCCTTAGATCTAACTATATCACACCTTTTGCATCGATTTATCAGAGTATTAAATCGATGAAAGGTCTGCTCCAGAGAGTCTTCAAGAAAAGCCTGGAAGCTATTGTATTCATTTAGAGCTTGAGCTCTTATGTTTTTCTTCATTTTAGCGCCGCCTTCTAGAATGTTTTCCAGCTGATCCCATAGCTTTTTGCAGTATCACAGGAATCAAGAGATTGAAAAATCTCATTTGGAATTGCCATGATTAAGAGACTCTTTGCCTTTTTGGCCAATTCCACTTTTGCCTTCTCTTCATCAGACCAACTATCCCTCGACTTTGGAACTTGTCTTGCAGGGATTTCATCGGTAACAGCAGTAGCAGGAACCCTCGGAATCGTTGTCATTAGAACAAACGGACCATTTTGTACAATAGGGTAAAGTTCTACATCCAATCCTTCATAAAAATTGATCATACGAATCTTCCATTGCGGATTTCATTCAACGTATTGTAATAGGCTAGAATGTTTGAATGCTGTATACACCTCCGATTACAATACGTTGAATGAAATGCGCAATTAGCTCTCCAAAATATCTTTCAGATCGACAACTATTTCATTCATAAAAGGATCTATTTATACTAGTACAATGAATAGAAGTCAACATTCTAGCCTATTACAAACTGACACGTAAGCTAAGCTTGTAACAAATTCAGTTACAAAATTACATACACGGAACATGTGCAGGCCACGTCATCAGGAGCGCGTATGATGCCTCTGTTATAGTCCAGCTGTTCTTCCAAACTCTGGGCGTCTCTGTGATGAGTGGGATCAAAAGATAAACTTCTGATCTTCTGCACTTGTACATTTCTGGTTCATACTTCTCTTGAAGTGAGGTCTAACAAATACAAAGAGTATCCCACATGGTTTTTGATGTTCTCATTTTCATCACATGGTGATAAACTTCATTTCGGAGAGATATGGCAATAATAGATCTAGCTTTTGCATCAACATCTAGCTCTCTTTTATCTTGCTCACTCCATTGATTTGGAGTTTTGACAATTCGTCTCTCAGGAATAGCTGGAGAGGTAGCAGTGGGAGATACTGCAGGGACCAGGAGTGTAGGAACATAAGGTCCATTCTCTAGATAATAGGGGATCTTAAGATCTATTTTCTATGTAGTTGGTGTTTGTATTAGTCATTTTAAAATAACTCGAAAAAGTTGTTTTAAAGATTAGTAAACCATAAACACTGCTCTGATACCATTTGTTGGTCCTAAAGGAGTCTACAAGAGTTCAAGGATATAGAAACAGTTTGTAGACGGGGGTTGAATACAAACACATAATTTTTAGGTTTTTAAATAAGTTTATATTCCATAAACAAATTTACAGTTGTAAGCGGAATTAAATCAAGTAATAAACCTATTCTATTACAACTAAGAAGTTAACTAAGTTTGATGCACAAGAATGAGAAAGAAAAGCAACAGAGGTTTGAGAAATAGAAGGTAGCATGCATGAAGATGAAGAAGGTTCTTCATCTATTTATACCTGTTGCAATTAATGCAAAGCAAAAGGTATGAGCCACGTGCCAAGTCCCTATTGGAGACTTGTCCTTTGTCCAAAAAGCAACCATACTTTTGGCCGTATATGAACGTAACCAAATCAGATTTGATGGGAACATAAGGAGCACTCCGTACGTCCTTTTCTGACAAGGCATGGAGGTTTTGACTTTTGTGTATCAAGGATAAGATCAACATCGATCTTGCTGATTAGGCCCCACCTGATCGCTGAACTAGAATATTCAAGGAAGAAGATTCTGAGTATTGCTGAGGCATAAGCAAGACTCACATTATGTTGATAATTGTTTGCTATCGCTGAACCGTTTCAGGTCACTTAGCTAATTATCTTTTTCTTCAACTTCAGTCTTCGGCTTTCGCTGAATGGTTCTTTGATGTGAGTGTTGATCTTCAGATCTTCAGAGATAAGTTATTGTTCCTGACTTTCAGCGATCACTGAGTGCAATCAGTGTATGCTATCGCTGAATATGAACAATCACTTATACTTGGAATCTTCACTAAGTATGTATGGAATCATATTTTACCATATGTCGTATGGTAAAATTCTTTCTTCAAGTAGAACGTGTCACATGATGAAAAAGACAAAAGATTATCGGGTTAGGCAGATGCGATAATTTGAAGTTGTCGGGTTAGGCAGAAGCGATGAATTTTCCTTTCTCTTCTTGTTTTCTCCAGGTTATCTCTTTGCATGCGTCTTTGATACATTATGTCTCCCCCTCAGAAGGATAAGGAGAATCGGAAGCATTATGAACAATCAAAGACATTAACTGGAAGCGGAGCAAACGTGAATGTGTAATAATGTCATCTTGGAACAATGGGTAAA
This sequence comes from Silybum marianum, assembly GCA_036898165.1. Lineage (NCBI taxonomy): Eukaryota > Viridiplantae > Streptophyta > Magnoliopsida > Asterales > Asteraceae > Silybum > Silybum marianum. The sequence goes on along the minus strand of CM072533.1, from coordinate 25,533,309 downwards.
AAACTAACATAGAAGCACGAAAAGCAACTATTATCACTCAAATAAAAAAAATCTATTGAGTGGCCTATTTCAGTTTTGGCAATGATTTAGCACTGACAGGACTTCCAGTTTTCATAGAAGTAAGTTATAAACCTATCTTCTCAAACTGTTCCGGCATAAACACAAAGATATGCAATGTTAATCACAAAGACTCGTGCAAGGTGTAAAATAATATTTGTATATATTATGGCTCAAAAGACTCAATCTGCACAGAACATGATGTGTTTCATGGGTAGGTCCTTCTGGCTCTGGATTGACCGTTGAAACTTCTAAATCCTATCACACACAAAGAGTTTGAAACATTGAAGTCCTAGTTCTGAACTGATGTATTCAGAAGTCATAATGCAATGTAAAACGGGTTCTGAACTGAAATATTCAGAAGCCAAAATTAAGAGAAGGTTCATAGTTGATGTAATATGAAGCTTTACAATAAATATTAGAAATATGGTACCCCCTCAAAAATAACATAACCTTTTGAATGATCATGTCATGCGATGTGAATATTTTGTTTTAGAGCACACATGACATTCCTACAAAACAGATTAAAAAGATTTTGGTACCCAAGCTTTGTTGGGTCCTCGGAGGTTAGCTTTAGAAACATCAAATGGGGAAGTGGGGATACTATAACTACCATACCATTTATGAACATACCTTTGGTGAACAAAATAATTTGTTCCGCAAGTAGAACATCAAAGATTTGTGGCACTTAGACTAATTAACTATTTGATTGACTTGACAAAATAAGGTAAATCAGTCTTGGAAACAAATTATGTTGCTTCAACTACAGGAGATGTATGTAGCATGTTTTCAAAACTATCATCTGTAGTTGACTTCTTTCTCCAAACTATTTTAAACTTCCAAAAATTACCGGATTTAGCAACAAAATCATTGTGAGACAAAGTAGAACTATGAGTCCAAGAAGTTGGAGAACTATGTGATTTGGAGTTGTTAGAATAACTGTTTGATTTGACACTTGAAGACGAGTTATTCTTACAGACGCTTATTGTAGAAAGAGGACTTATCTTATGAATTGAACTTAAAGTACTTGTATAACCTTCACGTTCTTTAATTTTGCACAAGAGATGATCTCTTTCTTCCATAATCAGATCATATGTTGTTTGATATTTGGATCTCATTTTCTGTTCATTCACAAGATTTGTTTCTAAAACTGATAATTTGTTTGAAAGTTTGCCAAGTTTTTCTTCAAAAACTTATTTCTCTTTTTCAAAATCTTTTTCCAAGTTTTTGCTTTTAGCAACAATCAAAGCACTTTTGTAACAACCGTCAAATTTTCACTTCAGGTTAGAATAGATTTCAGGCTTTCAGTTAAGCCCAAGCCGGCTCAAGCATAAGTAGTTAAGGTTAGGAAGCCTTAGAGAAGTAAATTTTATGAAATAATGGATCTTTACCGTAATTTTGGCAATTTTAGCCAACTTTCCGTTTTTAGCAGTCCGGAGCCGACAGTTTTATTTTTGGCAGTCCAGAAATTACTGATTTTATCAGTTACGAATTTAATAATTCCAAAAACATAAAAATATTAAATTAATGTGAGTTCCTTAAGAAAATTGGTAAATTTCGCCAATTTCCACCAAAATTGAGAAAGTGCTCGTTTTCTGTGCCGAATACTGATTTTTAGCCTCTTTAATAATCAAATTATATAAAATTAATATATTTTATAAAATTATTTAATAAAAATCAGATTTTATTTAAAATCCTTCTAGAAGCTCAATTAAATTTAATTATAAAATCAAAATAAAATAAAACCACCCAATACTACCTCTTTATACATTTACGCAATCTACACTTTAAATCACATCTCTCTCCCACAATCTCTCTCTCTCCCACAATCTCTCTCTCTCCCAACCGGGCTCTCTCTCCCTCTCTCCCTACCCTCTTTTCCAACTATAAATACAACTCATACACTTCTCATTTTCATTTTACACATTCACTCTCTCTCTCTCTCTAAAACTCTCTACTCTCTCATTTTCTCTCAAGGAAGAGACCATCTCCAAGGTATACTCTTCTTCACCTTTTCTTCTTCTTCTTGCATGTTCTTAAAACTTAAGAACATCTTCTTGATTTTTAAATGTTGGGAAATGAAAAGCACCACACACATATGTGTTATAAAATGGTGAACATCAATGACCAACCAAAAAGTTTAAAAATCTAAGAAATTATAATGGAAACTTGTATTTTAATCTTCTGCCTCTTTTATTTTTGGTCCATCATCAAGCATCTATGATACGGTTAGAAACCTTTATTGCATGATGATGTTGATATATTCTTGCATTTAGTTTCCTATTAACACATAAATACTAAGCAACACGTATGGTCATATATACCAACATTCTACATATTCATATTCCTCCTTAACATCGTTTAATTCCTCGTGCATGTGGGTTTTAAAACCCATTGCATGTGTCAAAAATCGAGCCTAAGCTTGGTTTCCTACTCAAAACCAAGAGGAGACTCGAAATGGCCAAAAATCATCATTTCAGCTTGGGACACTAGTACAAAATAGGCTTTTATAAACGGTTGTTTTGGCTTTATACACGGTTTTGGAACCGTGTATATGGCCAGTGTTTCTGAAAATTTCGGACTTTTGTACACGGTTCCACAACCGTATAGAAAACTCAACTTTTATACACGGTTCCAAAACCGTTTAAAAAAGATTAATAACCATGTATAAAAACCACTATCTTACATGGTTTTTAGATGAAACCGTTTAAAAAAAATTAATAACCGTGTATAAAGGTCACCATCTTACATTGTTTTTACATAAAACTATTTAAAAATGAATTAATATTCGTGTATAAAAGTAACCATCTTACATGACATTTTACTCAAACCGTTTACAATCGTAATAACTTTTCACGGCGTGTATAATTGTAACCATATATAAAAAATGCAGATTTTTATACACGGTTTTTACTAGAACCGTGTATAATGAGTTATATTTATATTTTTAATATTTTCTTCAATTTAGCGACAGATCTATTAGTAATGAAACTCGTCGCCTTTTTGCCCATGGACTATTGTCGACGGATAAGCAATGGATATTTTTAGCGATGGATTTGCAACAGATTTGCGACTAGACTTTAGCGACGGATTGCTCCTACCGACGGATATTTTGTTTGTAATCCGTTGCTAGAAATTTGTTTTTTCAATAAAAAAATAATTAAATACACAATCGTTTTTTACATAATCACTTTTCTAAATATACACAATTAATTCTCTAAATATACATAAACAAATTTGTAATTATACATAATCCATTTTTTTATACAATTACACGTATCTATAAACAACAGATATTAAATAAACATAATCTTCAATGATTTTCCATATCTTGCTCCAAATTTTCTACGTAAATTGCAACAAAAAATACAGATGAAAATCAAATATCATGTAAAAAATGTTCATCACTATTTCGGTAAGAATATATTTGAACTTTTTTATAAAAGACTGTAATAACCCGTATCCTTGTTAGTAGTTTAATATCTGAAGGTTTGGTGGCAGGAGTCTAAATTCCTAGACTTCAGGGGCTGGATGTGTAAAAGTTTGAAAGTAGGTATAAAAAGGGGGGAAACCCTCATTTCTTGGACATTACGGCTGAAAGTTTGTGTGTGCATTTAGTATGTGTTCTTGGTGCAATTTTGGAAGAAAAAAGAAGAAGAGGAAAGGATTTCAAGAAGGAGGAAGAATCAATCAATCATCTGAGGTATAAATACTCATCTTCTTCATCTCTTTCACTTCTTAAGTCTAATAGATGATTAGGAAGTTGGGTTTGTAGTTGGTTGAGGAATGTTTGATGTTTATCCTCAAAATCAGTATCTAATGGGTTAATAGAGTGGGTATTGAAGCTTTCCATAAGTATTGGTGATTCATATTTCCTTTTATGGATTGATTTCATGGAAACCACCATGGATGACCTTAAGTTCATCTAAGGAGATGATTAACGATGAAATCAGTGGATGGAATGGATTAGATGGTTTTAGTGTTGTTGGGTTTGGTTTGGTACAAGTTTAGACAAGTTTTATGTCTATTTTATGGTTGGAAATGGTTAGAAATGGTGTTTTGGGGTTTTGTTGTTCGAGCAGTTTTGTGCAGGTCGAACAGTGAGTTACGCGACATGGCCTGCGGCCTCAAGTCGCGCGGCAAGCCGCGTAACTCCCTGTTTCAGCATTTCAGAGTTTTTGCTTAAAGGTTTATTAAGTGGGTTAATTGGTGTCCCAGCATAAGGGGTTTCTATGTAGGATGTGTGGAAGTATAATTGAATCATTAACTTGTAGTATATTTGATCTAAATCAGGTGTTCGGTTGGTGTGTACGTAGTTGGGAGAGTGTAAGCGACTTGGCTATTCAGGTGAGTTCCCTCGTGTGCTAAACCTTTAAATTGAATGTTTTAAATTGAATTATTTATTTCATTCTTATCGGACGGTGTGTGTCCCTCTTAATGATCACGGTGTGTGTGATCACATTAGTCACGGTGTGTGTGACATTAATCTAAACCGTTACAACAGGTACATAAGTGTGTGGATACGCGTGAGTTAATATACATGACTAACTGTTTTCCTCTTATAACTGTCATGCATATATTAACTGTGGTTTTGGGAATTCACTAGACCTTTCGCTCTAGCCCGCTCTTTTATAAAACTAGAAACCTTTCAGGGAAGCATATGATAGAGTGTTCGGGTAAGGGCATGGGAAAGCTGTGAGCCCGGGTGATAGAAGTGAGGCACTATGCGTGGATATAGTAGCCTAGATAGTTGATGAATGTAATAATCTCAGTAGCTAGTTTTATTTTCCGCTGCAAACATTTGAAATGGAGTATACTTTAGGACCATTAATGTTCAGTTACGACTTTACTTTAAAGCAATAGTATGTTATACCTTTGTTTTAGAATCGGGGTCGTTACAAGTGGTATCAGAGCCCTAGTTTAAGTGAATTAGGTGTTCGAGGAGCATCTAGACTTAGACTGAGGGATAGGTGGGACTGAGATTAAGTAGGAATGGGTAGTATGGGTTAACCGGTGAGAGTAATGATAGGTTAGAGAGGACTAACGTGTAAGGTAAATTCGGAATCACATATGGCCAATGTCATTGTGAATTTAAAGGTACATGAAGGTGCTTGAATACCTATTGTGATCTAACTGGTTGTCTTGTGTTATGTTCATTTCAGTATCGAGAAGTATGACTCGAGGTTCTGTGGGGTCGGCATCGATAACACCAGCGGAAGGAGATCTTCCGATTGGAGATGCTCAACCCAATCAAGTTGAAACTGTTGTAGCTGCTCCTACCCGAGGAAGGGGTAGAGGAAGGGGTCGTGGAACCCGAGGAAGTGCAGCATCTATGGGAGCCCTTGAGGGTGGAACTCGGGGCCGAGGTACGATCCGTACTCGTGGTCGTGGAGTGGCGACCGAGCCGTTGAACGAGGCGGTGGAATTAATCCAAGAAACTTCTATGAGTGTACATGGGAGAGGACGCGGGAAAAGGGAAGGTCGAACCCAAGAGCGAGGGTTTGTGACCAAGGATGACTTCAATGCGGGAATGGGGAAGCTTGAAGCGGCAATTCAAACTTTGGCAGGTAAACAACATTCTTCAAGTGCGACTATTCCCTGTGAGGATGATAATACGGAGGGGTCTAAGGGAGAAGGAAATCTTAGTTACTTATCCCAAAAGACTACCCCCGAAGTGGAGAGTAAGGAATCTACAGGTTGTAACTACAAGACATTCCTAACTTACATGCCTTCTACCTACATGGGAGAGCGTAACCCAGTTTTGGCATTGCAATGGATTAGGGAAATGGAAGTGGTGTTTGATACTTGTGGATGTGCGGAAAAGGACAAGGTGTTACATGCCACCACTATGCTTAAGGCAGAAGCTCGTTGTTGGTGGGATTTGGAAAGTGGGAAGATTGGTCCGAGAGCGGCTAAGAAGACCTCATGGGAGAAATTTGTAGGCTTGTTTAAGAACAAGTATTGTCCTAAAATCACAATAAGGCAGCTTGAGGAAGAGTTGTCCCGGAATAAACCGCAATGTTCTTGTAGAAATCCCGTTTTGCCTAGGCGTATGTCTCAACCGATGAAAGAATGGTGGATCGTTATGTGTAATGTTTGAAAGCTTCCATAAGAGAGTTGGTGATGACAATGAACATATCAACCTTCCAAACGGCGGTTGATGCAGCCGAGATGACCGAGAAGGAAAAGAACCGCCAAATGATGGAAAAGGGTACTGAGAAGAGGAAGTGGGATGGAGCACCAAATGAATCCAAGAAAGGTAAGTTCTCTAAGTATGATAATCGTGGGAGTCAAAAGTTTGTGGAGAAATCGTGTGGGTAATGTAATCGAGTGCATCGAGGAGATTGTGCTATGGAGTCAAAAGGGTGTTTCAATTGTGGGAAAATAGGACACATGGCAAGAGAGTGTCCCAACTCTAGAGCATGTTATCAATGTGGGTCTTCCGAGCATTTGAGGATGGATTGCCCCCAACTGAAGAAGGGTGTGGTGAGCAACTTTAGTGGAGGACGTGGTGGTGGAGCGGAAAAGAAGGTGGAAGCTCCACGAGCTCAAGTGCGAGCTTTTCATATGACTAATGAAGCGGAGGAGGCGCCCGATGTGGTCACAGGTACCTTTCTTATTAATTCTTTGCCTGCCAAGGTATTTTTTGATTCGGTTGCGAACCGTTCTTTTATATCAATTGCTTTCATGAGACTCTTGAATGTCAAGCCCAAGAGGTTGGATCATGGGTTTGAGGTAGAAATCGCCGATGATAGGCGAGTCGTGGTGAGGGAAGTTCTAGAAGGTTGTAGCATTGATACAGAGGGTTGTCTTAATCCGATGTTACTATACCCGATGGCGATGCGTGAGTTTGATGTGATAGTGGGAATGGATTGGTTCGTTAGCAACAATGCGTATATTGTGTGTAAGAAGAAATTGATCTGGATCACCTTGCCGGAGGGAAAGAAGGTGGTGATTTATCGCGATCGAAGTGAGAGGAAATCTTGTATTATATCCATGTTAAAAGACAAACAATGTTTAGCCAAGGGATGTTGTGGGTTTATGGCATATGTGATTGATGCCGAGAAAAAAAGTGTGGATGAAGTACTGATAGTGAAAGAATATCCCGAGGTATTTCCCGATGATCTTGTCGGACTACCTTCGGATCGTCAAGTGGAATTTAGAATCGATTTGGTACCCGGGGCCGCACTAATAGCCCGTACACCTTATCTATTAGAGCCAGCTGAAATGAAAGTGATGATGACACAACTTCAAGAGTTGCTTGATAACGGTTTTGTACGCCCTAGCACGTCACCGTGGGGAGCACCGGTCTTTGTTGGATAGGTGTGTAATCGTCTTCATTGACGATATTCTGATCTACTCTCAGACGGAAAGCGAGCATGAAGAACATCTTCGTCTACTGTTGGAATTGCTAAAGCGTGAGAAGCTTTATGCGAAGTTTTCGAAGTGTGAGTTTTGGTTACGAAAAGTGCAGTTTTTAGGACAAGTAGTGTCTGAAGGCGGAATCAAGGTGGACCCGGCAAAGATAGAGGCTATCAAGAGTTGGGAGCCACTGAGAACACCGTCGGAAGTGAGAAGTTTCTTAGGTCTAGTGTATAGCTACACCGTCAACCTCTTTGACTAAGAAGAACGTCAAGTTTGTATGGACCGAAGCTCAAGAGTCGGCATTTAGCTTGTTGAAAGAGAAGTTGAGTAGTGCGCCAGTCTTGTCACTACCGGATGGAACGGAAGGGTTCGTGATCTATAATGATGCATCCAAGTTGGGATTGGGATGCGTGCTCATGCAACATGGGAAAGTGATTGCATATGCTTCGAGACAATTGAAGGATCATGAGAAGAACTACCCTACTAATGATATGGCGTTAGCGGCGGTAATTTTCGCACTTAAGATTTGGCGGCATTTCCTCTATGGGGTGAAGTGCCAAATTTATACTGATCATAAAAGTCTCAAGCACTTGTTCGATCAAAAGGAGTTGAATATGAGGCAAAGAAGGTGGGTCAAGTTGTTGAATGATTATGATTGTGAAATTTTATACCATCCGGGGAAAGCGAATGTGGTAGCCGATGCGCTAAGTCGAAAGGATAGAGGAGAGCCGACCAAGATAGTGGCTTTTAGAGTTGAAGTGTCGCCTACTATTTTGGAGGAGATTAAGAAAGTTCAAGATGAAGCGCTCCTAGAAGAGAATCTAAAGAGTGAAAGGATGGTGGGAAATGTGTCATTATTGGTGCATGATAGTAAAATTGTGAAATGTTTGGGTGACCGTGTGTGGGTTCCTAAACTTGGTGGATTGCATGTGAAGGTGTTAGAAGAAGCTCACAAGTCGAGATATTCGGTACATCCGGGTACAAATAAGATGTATCAAGATTTACGACAGTACTATTGGTGGACGGGGATGAAGAAGGACATAGCTTATTATGTGGAGAGGTGCTTGACATGTTTGCAAGTCAAGGCGGAACATCAAAGGTCGTATGGAAAACTTCAACCTTTGGATATTCCGGTATAGAAGTGGGACTATAAAACAATGGATTTTGTTACAAAGTTGCCAAGGACTTCAAGGGGGTACGATGCCATTTGGGTGATAGTGGACCATCTCACCAAGTCGGCCCATTTCTTACCGTATAAGGAGACGTACCCAATGGAGAAGCTAGCAAGGTTGTACATCGATAAGATCGTGACTAGACATGGTGTGCCGTCGTTTATAGTTTCGGATCGAGATAGCCGTTTTACGTCGGCATTTTGGGAAAGTTTTCAGCAAGAGTTGGGAACGGAGTTGAATTTGACCACTGCTTATCATCCACAGACGGATGGACAGAGTGAGAGGATGATCCAGACTTTGGAGGATATGCTTAGAGCATGTGTGATTGACTTTGGTGGGTCTTGGGAGACGTATTTGCCATTGATTGAGTTCTCGTACAATAACAGTTACCATGCGAGAATTCAAGCGGCACCGTATGAGGCGTTGTATGAACGCAAGTGTAGAACATTTTTGTGTTGGAATGAAGTGAGGGAAAAGCAGTTAGCTGGTCCGGAAATTGTTCAGATCACTGCGGATAAGATTGGACAGATTCGTGAGAAGTTGAAAGTGCCTCAAAGTCGATAGAAAACGTATGCGGACAAGAGGAGGAAACCGATTGAGTTTCAAGTAAATGACAAGGTTATGTTGAAGATATCACCTTGGAAAGGAGTGGTACGTTTTGGGAAGAGAGGAAAGTTGAGTCCTCGGTATATAGGACCGTTTGTTATAAAGGCACGTATGGGTGCCGTGGCGTACAAGTTGGATCTTCCGGATAAACTACGTGGTATTCACAGCACGTTTCACGTGTCTAACTTGCGTAAGTGTTTAGCGGATATGAGTGTGTCAGTACCGTTAGATGACATCCAAGTGGATGAGAAATTGGAGTATGCTGAAGAACCGGAAGCGATCGTGGATCGCAAGATTAAGAAGTTGAGATTGTGTTGGTGAAAGTGCAATGGAGGTTCCACACGGGGCAGGATGCGACATGGGAACCGGAATCAGAAATGAGGAGAAATACCCTCAACTTTTTGCTTGAGGAATTCCGGGGACGGAATTCTTTTAAGGGGGTTGAGATGTAATAACCTGGATCCTTGTTAGTAGTTTAATATCTGAAGGTTTGGTGGCAGGAGTCTAAATTCCTAAACTTCAGGGGGTGGATGTGTAAAAGTCTGAAAGTAGATATAAAAGGGGGAAGACCCTCATTCCTTGGACATTACGGCTGAAAGTTTATGTGTGCATTTAGTGTGTGTTCTTGATGCGATTTTGGAAGAAGAAAGAAGAAGAGGAAAGGATATCAAGAAGGAGGAAGAATCAATCAATCATCTGAGGTATAAATACTCATCTTCTTCATCTCTTTCACTTCTTAAGTCTAATAGATGATTAGAAAGTTGGGTTTGTAGTTGGTTGATGAATGTTTGATGTTTATCCTCAAAATCAGTATCTAATGGGTTAATAGAGTGGGTATTGAAGAGTTCCATAAGTATTGGTGATTCAAATTTCCTTTTATGGAATGCTTTCATGGAAACCCCCATGGATGACCTTGAGTTCATCTAAGGAGATGATTAACCATGAAATCAATGGATGGAATGGATTAGATAGTTTTAGTGTTGTTGGGTTTGTTTTTGGTACAAGTTTGGACAAGTTTTATGTCTATTTTATGGCTGGAAATTGTTAGAAATGGTGTTTTGGGGTTTTGTTGTTCGAGCAGTTTTGTGCAGGTCGAACAGTGAATTACGCGACCTGGCCCGCGGCCTCAAATCGCTTGGCAAGCCGCGTAACTCCCTGTTTCAGCATTTCAGAGTTTTTACTTAAAGGTTTATTAAGTGGGTTAAGTGGTGTCCCAGCCTAAGGGGTTTCTAGGTAGGATGTGTGGAGTATAATTGGATCATTAACTTGTAGTTAATTGATCTAAATCAGGTGTTCGGTTGGTGTGTACGTAGTTGGGAGAGTGTAAGCGACTTGGCAATTCAGGTGAGTTCCCTCGTGTGCTAAACCTTTAAATTGAATGTTTTAAATTGAATTATTTATTGCATTCTTTTCGGACGGTGTGTCCCTCTTAATGATCACGGTGTGTGTGATCACATTAGTCACGGTGTGTGTGACATTAATCTAAACCGTTGCAATAGGTACATAAGTGTGTGGATAATTGTGAGTTAATATACATGACTAACTGTTTTCCTCTTATAACTGTCATGTATATATTAACTGTGGTTTTGGGAATTCACTAGACCTTTCGGTCTAACCCTCTCTTTTATAAAACTGAAAACCTCTCAGGGAAGCATATGGTAGAGTTTTCGGGTAAGGGCAAGGGAAAGCTGTGTGCCCGGGTGATAGAAGTGGATATAGTAGCCTAGATAGTAGATGAATGTAATAATCTCACTAGCTAGTTTTATTTTCCGCTGCACACATTTGAGATGGAGCATACTTTAGGACCATTTATGTTCAGTTACGACTTTATGTTAAAGCAATAGTATGTTATACCTTTGTTTTAGAATCGAGGTTGTTTTAGAATCAGTTCTAGAATTTTTTTATAAAAACCCAATTTGAACTTTTTTTTTTATTAAAATTAGTTCTAGAAATTTTTATAAAATCAAATCTGCAAAAGAAAATTAAAAAAAGTTTGAAATTTTATATAAGAAACAGACCTCGACTATATTTTAAGAACATATCTAGATTTTTTTATATCAAAGGACAGATTTGAAGGGGGTTTTACAAAAACAAAAGCAATACAATAAACGAACATATGGAAAGAGCGGTACCTTGTATGAACAACGATAAAGGTCGATAAGTGTGGTTGTAGTCTTCGATGTGAATGGTGGTGGTGGCCGTCGATAAGGGTGGTGTTTTTGGTAGGGATGATGAGAGGGGAGGAAAAGTGAAGCGAAAAGTGAGGAAGAAAATAAACAAAAAGAAAAGTTAGTGGAAATGAAGAGAGAAATGAAAGGGTTTTAAATAGAGAATGTAAAAAAAAAGGGAAGCAAAAAGATTTTAAAACATAAATGGAAAATAAAAGAGGGAAGTGAAAATATTTAAAACGAAACTGAAAAAAATAGAGGAAAATAAATTGTTTAAAGCGGGAATGAAAAAAAAAGAGGGAACGAAGAGCGATTATTTAGAACATTTATTTTAATAAGATTCTACACATTAATTTTTATTTGTGGTTAGTAATTAAATTTTTAATATTTTTTTAACACAAATCATTATCTTTTTCTTTAAAAGAACAAATATTAAAATATGTTTTTGATTAACTAGTAGATAAGTATTTTTATAATTAAAATTTAATATATAATGATTTTTAAAATTTAGTTTTTGGTTGATAATTATTAAAATATTAAATCATTACTAATTATATATTATAAAATATAATAATGTTATAATTTATTAAATATTAAATATTTATTATTTATTAATTATTAATTTCTCAAATAATGATCATACCTTATTTTTTGTGAATAATAATTCTAAAAAATGTCAAACTAAGTACAAGCCTTTATACACGATTACGTATAAAAAAAACATGTATAAAGTTAATTCTATACACGATTCACGATTGTGTATAAAAAACCGTGGATAAAGGTTAAATTTATACGCGATTGTGGATAACAAACCGTGTATAATGGATTACTATTATACATGGTTTATTTTACACAACCGTGTATAAAGTTAACTTTTATACACGGTTTTTATACACAACCGTGTGTAAAATTAACACACCTTTTTACACGGTTTTTTATATATATAGAACAGTGTATAAAAGGTGACTTTTGTGCAACCGTTTGTAATTGTCAAGAACTTTTTTATGCGGTTTCTATTTCAGAAACGTGTATAAAATCTTATTTTTAGCAATGGTTTCATTTCAACCGTGTAAAAATGGTGCAGATCCATCTTTTATACACGGTTTTTGTAAAAACAACAAAAAGCGTGTATAAAAGTCATATTTGTAGTAGTGTAAATTTTGTAGGCAATAAATGGTCACTTAAAATGTATTATTATTACTCTTACAACTCAGTAAGAACATAATAAACCCAAAAGAATAAAACATAATGAGGACAAAATATTACAAAAGAGTGTAAAAAGGATTTGGACACAAAAGTAACCCAAAATTCGGCCATGCATGCTGACAGATTTGATGATCTGACTTTAAGAGGCCATATCTCTCTCATCATTTATTCAAATGAAGTGATTCTTATTTTTAAAATTAAACTCATTGAGTTAACTTTCAAATTCCAAGTTTTGGACCGTCAAACAGTCTATACAAAAAGGTTGTGCAATCAACACAACAATCTTTCGCGACTTTAATAAGCTCACTGTTTGGGGGATCTAAACATCTTCAAAAATTATGAAGTTTGGTCACAAAACACACAATTCAGTGGACTAAAGCATATTAAAATTTAGTAACATTTGGAGTTAAATAAGTTAACCAAAAGTGGAACAAAAGTCAGACCTAGGAAGCTGCCAGATTTGCATGTGCAGTCCAATAATCACCTTTTACTTATTTTATTTTAACATTAAATTTTTCCATAATTCATTTCTCATAAATACCTCATTAAAGTAAAATGGTTATCCATGCATAAAGATTAGTGACCTAATAATTACTGCATACATACTTGACATACCAATTTCATTATCCTACCGAAAATCCGAAACAAAAGAGTACAAATTCTCAATGAGCACACTTTCTCAAATAATATAAGGTGGATAAAGGACTCACTAGTGATATTATATTTATAGGACCGGACTAGGAGCAATCCTAACACTTGAGGAACCCTCGAACTTTCGACACTTCGAAATAGGTGAGTTTATCACAGCCCCTTTTTACGCTTTTATTGTTTTGGGGAAGAAAGCATGATTATTATGTTTTTATAAACATTTACCGATTGAACTATTTCTTTTTGAAATGATTATTCGTTGGAAATTTTGATGTGGAATGATTTTGTGGCTATGGTATGCATGCTTAATTTGGATTGAATGGGTTTTATTTTATCACATTAAAAGTCCTCGTATTTGTTTACACTACTGGTTCAACTCACGGGTTTGTGAGCCGGGGTATATTATGGATAGCGCTATAGGGTGACATCCCACTCGATTCTACTCTGCGTTGGCGTTCGGGTGCATAATTACTCATTTTGTTTGTTGTTGTCATTGCTCGCGATAAGGCATGATGACTTTGCAAGGCTGGAACGTCCTAAGGCTCTAGTAGTGGCTCATTCCTCTATGTATTAAGTATTTCAAAACAAATACCATTAGCATTATTGTGAACCGTGATTTATTTTTATAAATCCGCTTATATTGTGAAAGCTTCGTCTTTCCGTTCTATTTCACCGGTATTGGACTGTTATTACTTAAACATGTGATCTCACCAACTATACGATAGTTGACCTTTTAAACTCCATGCTTTTCAGGTGAACGCAAGTAAGATAGTAAGGGGATGCATGCGTGTGCCATCATTTTGCATATCTAATTTCAAGACCCCGCGACGTTTTAATTAAATTTTCATTTTTAAGTATTGTAATTGTAACGATGGACAAATGTTGTACCGAACTTGTATTTTATTTTAAATTCTAGATATGCTATGGTGGTTGTTTATTCTATACATTGTTCCTTGCTACTATGAACTGTGGCACCTCGTGTTTCCGCTTTAGCGGGGTGTGACAAATTTGGTATCAGAGCTAATATTATAGAGAGCAACGTTTACTTTTAAGAAAGCCAAACACTATAGTTAAAAACAAAACCGGGGAAAATAAAATTTCTTGTCAAAAACATATTTTACAAAAACCTGTAGAGTAATTGATCCGAGAGTTGCGTAATCTAATCTTCATTAAACATGGACTGGCCATCTCTGTTTAATTTGGACGATTAATGCGACGCTAAGGACGGTTACAAAAGAGTATAAAAAAATTCAAAAATTTTCATGCACGGCATTTTGTGTGACCACGATGCATCCATAGGTTATAAAGAACCATACTATTTTTTCGCCCCTATAATTTACCCTAGCGTTAGTAATCAGGGTGCCACTCTTATTTAAATATTGCGTTAACGAATTATATTGACACTTCAGTCACTTTGGCGATTTCGACACTATGGTCATCGGAAGAGGATCCGTCTGAATACCCAAATTCCGATTTAGAAGTCTTTAGCGACGACAGATCTAGCGACTCTTATCCAATCACTCCTACGACTATCCTATCCCAATCACCAACAACTAATCCTGTTTCCTAACCAACCAATCGTGGACCGAAAGAGGTTTGCCCCACCGATTCGGAGCGGAATAACGATACCGCTACCCATCACCGCGGAACCTTCTCTTACACTCACGGGAGTGCTAGTTGCACGAGTTGTAGGCATGACACCCGAAGAGACAATGAGGGTGCAAACTTTAGAAAGCGAATTTAGGACCTATCAGCATAGGGTAGTTAGGCACGATCATGCCATACTCAAGTTGTCCGAGTTGGCTCATCTCATGGAGGAATGCACTACTAAGGCGGCGGAAAAGGTTGTGGCTGCTACAAGGGTGGAAAGAAAGATGGAGCTACCCCTGAGAATCAAATTCCTGACATTGCCCACCTTATAGCTCAACAAGTACAGAACGCCATACCTAACATCGTCACCCAAGTCACTGCTGCCATCAAGACAAACCAAAGAAATGATGGAGACGGAAGCAATAGTAGCAACCAAGGATGCACCTATAAGACCTTTATGTCTTGTAAACCTAAGGAGTTCTACGGCAAGGAGGGCGTCATAGGATTACTGTCATGGTTTGACAGAATGGAGTCGGTACTGCATATTAGTAAGTGCTCAAAGGACCGCAAGGTGGATTATGCGACATGCCAACTACAAGGTAGGGCTTTAACTTGGTGGAATATCCAAGTGCAAACCCGAGGCCGTGAAGCTGCATACAGGCTATCTTGGGAGGATCTCAAGCAACTGCTTGTGGAAGAGTACTGCTCAAAGGGTGAAATTCAGAAGCTGGAGGCTGAATTCTGAAACCATACCATGATCGGGATGGATGTGGACAAATACACGGCTCATTTCCACGAACTTGCCAAACTTGTACCACACATGGTTACCCCTGAAGAAAAACGAGTTGATCGATACATCTAGGTCTTAGCACCTGAGATTAGAGGAATGGTCACCTCAGCGAACCCGGCAACTATCCATAGCGCGATAGTGTTAGCTAATCGTTTGACCAATGATGCAGTCAGGGAAGGAGCTACTACAAAGAGTAATGGAAGTGGAAAAAGGAAATTAGGGAATCAGTCAAGAAGAAAGACTAGTAGCGATCCGAACCGAAGTTCACGATCTGTAAGGAACTTTGGAATAAAGACCCAAGAGCAAGGGCAGTATACGGGCTTTTCTCCAAAGTGTAACAAATGTAATCGATGTCATTCCGGAGCTTGTTTTCAATGTTAGAGATACAACCAGTTATGACATAATGTTCAATACTGTAAGAAAGAAGGAGAGACCCAAAGTAGTAGGAGGTGCTTTGAATGTGGAAGTCAGGATCACCTATGAGACAGGTGTCCTGAGTTAAAAAGAAAATCGACATGAGCAATAGTGAAAGCCGAGGAAGTCGAACCCTCACGAGAGCTGAAGGAACTCAGGCTCGGGGAAGAACATTTGTGATAGGAACGGAAGAAGCGCTTCAGGATCCAAATGTTGTGACAGGTACGTTTCTTCTAAATAACCACTATGCGTCAGTGATTTTTGATTCTGGTGCCAATATGAGTTTTGTTTCCTTAGAATTTAGGCCTTTGATCGATTTAAGCTCTAGAGAACTTGAGGGTGCGTACATTATAGAGATTGCAAATGGGCAAAAGATTAAGGCTAGGAACATAATTCCCAACTGTAAGTTAAAATTAACTGGAGAGGTATTTAGTAATCCCCATCAAATTAGGAAGTCTTGATATAGTAGTAGGGATGGATTGATTATCGCAAAATAGAGCTGAATTTTGTTGTTACGAGAAGATTGTAAGAATCCTAATTGTTGGTAAAACGCTTGTAGTTCAAAGAGAGAAATCTAGAAGGTGTATTAAGATAATCTCATGTATGGAAGATTATAGATGTATGAGGAAGAAGTATCTTACATTCTTAGTTCAGGTAGCAGAGAAGAAAACTGAGGAGAAGCAAATTTAAGACATTCCTATAGCACGGAATTACCCTGAGGTATTTCCGGAGGAATTACCCGGACTACCTCCTCCAAGACAAGTCGAGTTCCGAATTGACTTAGTTCCTGGAACAGCCTCGATAGCCAAGGCACCGTACCGCCTAGCACCGACAGAAATGAAAGAATTAACAAATCAGATACAGGACCTGCTGGAAAAAGGATTTTTTCAACCAAGTTCTTCGCCTTGGGGAGCACCTGTATTGTTTGTTAAGAAGAAAGATGGATCACTCAGAATGTGCATGGACTGTAGGGAGCTGAATACGTTGACAATTAAGAATCGTTATCCTCTCCCTAGGATTGACGATCTGTTCGATCAGCTTCAAGGTGGTAGTTTCTTTTCTAAGATCGATCTTCGATCAGGGTACCATCAACTTGGAGTTCATGAAGCAGACATTCCTAAAACGGCATTTAGAACCCGATACAGGCATTATTAATACTTAGTTATGCCTTTTGGACTCAATAATGCTCTAGCCGTGTTTATGAATCTGATGAATAGAGTATGTAGACCGTATTTAGACAAGTTTGTGATTGTATTTATCGATGACATACTAATCTATTCCCGAAGTAAGGAGGAGCATGAGAAGCATTTGGAAACGATACTAGAGCTACTTAAGGACCATAAATTGTATGCCAAGTTTTCTAAGTGTGAATTTTGGATTCGAGAGGTACACTTTCTAGGACATGTGATTGGTGAGAAAGGAATCCATGTTGATCCAGCCAAGATTGAGGCAATCAAGAAATGGGAAACACCGAAGACCCCAACGGAGATCCGTCAATTCTTAGGATTGGTGGGATACTATAGGCGATTCATTGAAGGATCCTCGAAAATCGCACAACCATTGACAACACTGACCCAAAAAGATAAGAAGTTCAATTAGGAACAACGTTAAGAGGACGTTTTTCACTTGTTGAAGTATAAGCTATGCAATGCACCAATCTTAGCTTTACCGGAAGGAACTGAGGACTTTGTTGTGTATTGTGACGCATCACGCCAAGGTTTAGGATGTGTATTGATGCAAAGGGACAAAGTTATTGCCTATGCATCAAGGCAACTTAAGGTTCAAGAGCAGAACTATACTACCCATGATTTAGAATTAGGTGCAGTATTGTTTGCACTTAAGATTTGGAGGCATTACCTATACGGTACAAAGTGTACAGTGTATATTGACCATAAGAGCCTTCAACCTATCTTTGACCAGAAAATGCTCAACATGAGGCAGCGAAGATGGGTAGAATTACTCAATGATTATGACTGTGAAATTCGATACCACCCAGGCAAGGCCAACGTAGTGGCCGATGCGCTGAGCCGAAAAGAAAAGATTAAGCCATCTAGAGCATGAGCATTGGGAATGCTTGTTCAAACAAGTTTTAAGAATCGAATACGTGAAGCTCAGGAAGAAGCCTTTAAGGAAGAAAATTTGAAGCGTGAGACTCTTCATAACCTCGAAGAAAGGTTTGACCTTAAGACTGATGGTGTACGATATTTTAAGGGAAGAGTTTGAGTACCAAAAGATAGCGACCTACGGGAGCTAATTTTGTGTGAGGCCCATAAGTAACGATATTCCATTCACCCAGGGATGGATAAGATGTATAAGGACCTAAAGGAGTATTATTGGTGGCCTGGAATTAAGAAAGACATTGCTTTGTACGTCGGAAAGTGCCTGACTTGTTCAAAAGTCAAGGAAGAATGTCAAAAACCATCTTGTTTACTTCAACAACCCGATATTCCTCAATGGAAATGGGAGCAAATTTCCATGGACTTAGTCACCAAATTGCCGAAAATGTCTCGCGGACACGACGCAATTTGGGTAATAGTAGATCGATTGATGAAATCAGCACCTTTCCTTCCTATTCGAGAAGACTACAAGACAGAGAAACTTGCACAAATCTATGTCAACGAGATAGTTTCACGACACAGAGTACCAATTTCTATCATTTCTGATAGAGGAAGTCATTTCACGTCACAATTTTGTCGATCACCGCAAAGAGCTTTAGGATCTCATTTGGATTTGAGCACAATATATGACCCACAGGCCGATGGTCAAAGTGAAAGAACCATTCAGACCTTGGAAGATATGTTGCGTGCATGCGCACTAGATTTCAAGGGAAATTGGGATAATCATTTACCCTTAGTTGAGTTTTCCTACAATAACAGTTATCACTCTAATATTCAATGTGCCCCCTACGAAGCCTTCTACGGTCGGAAATGTCGATCCCCACTTAGTTGGGTAGAAATTGGAGATAGTCAATTGACAGGACCCGATATAATTCAGGAGACAACCGCCAAGATCGTCATCATCAAAGATAGGCTTAAGGCGGCCAGGGATCGTCAAAAAAGTTATGCTGATAACCGAAGGAAACCATTGGAGTTTCAAGTGGGCGATAAGGTACTTTTAAAAGTATCCCCTTGGAAAGGTTTAAGGCGTTTTGGTAAGAAGGGTAAGTTAAGCCCAAGGTATGTTGGACCATTCGAGATAATTGAAAGGATTGGATCAGTCGCGTACAAGCTCAAATTACCCGTGGAACTGAAGGAGATTCATGACACATTCCACGTGTCAAACCTCAAAAAGTGTTTAGCAGATGAAAAACTGATGGTGCCATTGGAAGAGATCCAAGTAGACAAAAATATATGTTTTGTAGAAGAGCCAATCGAAATCCTCGATAGAGAAGTGAAACGTCTTAGAAGGAGTAAAATTCCAATCGTCAAGGTCCACTGGAAGTCCAGACATGGACCAGAGTATACTTGGGAACGCGAGGATTTAATGAGGCAAAAATATGCGCATCTTTTTCCTGGTAGTAAGAAATGAATTTCGGGACGAAATTCTTTTAACCGGGGGAGACTGTGACAACCGTCAAATTTTCACTTCAGGTTAGAACTGATTTCAGGCTTTCAATTAAGCCCAAACGGGCTCTAGCGTAATTAATTAAGGTTAGGAAGCCTTAGAAAAGTAAATTTTATGAAATAATGGATCTTTACCGTAATTTTGGCAATTTTAGCCAACTTTTCGTTCTTAGCAGTCCGGAGCCGACAGTTCTATTTTTGGCAGTCCAGAAATTACTGATTTTATCAGTTATGAATTTAGTAATGCCAAAAACATACAAATACTAAATTAATGTGATTTCCTTAAGAAAATTGGTAAATTTCACCAATTTCCACCAAAATTGAGAAAGTGCTCGTTTTCGGTACCGAATACTGATTTTTAGCCTCTTTAATAATCAAATTATATAAAATTAATATATTTTATAAAATTATTTAATAAAAATCATATTTTATTTGAAATCCTTCTAGAAGCTCAATTAAATTTAATTATAAAATCAAAATAAAATAAAACCACCCAATACTACCTCTTTATACACTTACGCACTCTACACTTTAAATCACATCTCTCTCCCACAATCTCTCTCTCTCCCAACCGGCCTCTCTCTCCCTCTCTCCCAACCCTCTTTTCCAACTATAAATACAACTCATACACTTCTCATTTTCATTTTACACATTCACACTCTTTCTCTAAAACTCTGTACTCTCTCATTTTCTCTCAAGGAAGAGACCATCTCCAAGGTATACTCTTCTTCACATTTTCTTCTTCTTCTTGCATGTTCTTAAAACTTAAGAGCATCTTCTTGATTTTTAAATGTTGGGAGATGAAAAACACCACACACATATGTGTTATAAAATGGTGAACATCAATGACCAACCAAAAAGTTTAAAAATCTAAGAAATTATAATGGAAACTTGTATTTTAATCTTCTGCCTCTTTTATTTTTGGTCCATCATCAAGCATCTATGATACGGTTTGAAACCTTCATTGCATGATGATGTTGATATATTCTTGCATTTCGTTTCTTATAAATACATAAATACTAAGCAAGACGTATTGTCATATATACCAACATTGCTATATATATATGTGTATATATATCTACATATTTATATTCCTTCGTTAAGATCGTTTAATTCCTCATGCATATGGGTTTTAAAACCCATTGCATGTGCCGAAAATCGAGCCTAAGCTTGGTTTCCTGCTCAAAACCAAGAGGAGACTCGAAATGGCCAAAAATCATCATTTTATGTAAATATTTGGTATGTAAATTATGTAGCCAATAAATGGTCACTTAAAATGTATTATTATTATTCTTACAACTCAGTAAGAACATAATAAAATCAAAAGAATAAAACATAATGAGGAAAAAATCTTACAAAAGAGTGTAAAAAGGATTTGGACACAAAAGTAACCCAAAATTCGGCCATGCATGCTGATAGATTTGATGATCCGACTTTAAGATGCCATATCTCTCTCATCTTTTAGTCAAATGAAGTGATTCTTATTTTTAAAATTAAATTCATTGAGTTAGCTTTCAAACCCCACTAACCTCATTCAAAACTTCCAAGGTTTGGATCGTCAAACAGTCTGTACAAAATGGTTGTGCAATCAGCACAACAATCTGTCGCGACTTTAATAAGCTCACTGTTTGGGGAATCTAAACATCTTTAAAAATTATGAAGTTTGGTCAAAAAACACATAACTTAGTGGAATAAAACATATTAAAATTTAGTAACATTTGGAATTAAATAAGTTAACCAAAAGTGGAACCAAAGTCAGACCTAGGAAGCTGCCAGATTTGCATGTGCAGTCCAATAATCACCTTTTACTTATTTTATTTAGACATTAAATTTTTCCATAATTCATTTCTCATAAATACCTCATTATAGTAAAATGGTTATCCATGCATAAATAATAGTGACCTAATAATTATTGCATACATACTTGACATACCAATCTTCTCTATTATTTTGAAACCGGTAACAATTTCGTTATCCTACCGAAAATCCGAAACAAACGAGTACAAATTCTCAATGAGCACACTTTCTCAAATAATATAAGGTGGATAAAGGACTCACTAGTGATATTATATTTATAGGACCGGACTAGGAGCAATCCTAACACTTGAGGAACCCTCGCGAACTTTCAACTCTACGAACTAGGTGAGTTTATCACAGCCCCTTTTTACGCATTTATTGTTTTGGGGTGGAAAGCATGATTATTATGTTTTTATAAACATTTACCGGTTGAACTATTTCTTTTTGAAACGATCATTCGTTGGAAAATTTTGATGTGAAATGATTTTGTGGCTATGGTATGCATGCTTAATTTGGATTGAATGGGTTTTTGTATTATCGCATTAAAAGTCCTCGTATTTGTGTACACTACTGGTTCAACTCACGGGTTTGTGAGTCGGGGTGTATTATGGATAGTGCTTAGGGTGACATCCCACTCGATTCTACTCTGCGTCGGCGTTCGGGTGCATAATTACTCATTTTGTTTGTTGTTATCATTGCTCGCGATAAGGCATGACTTTGCGAGACTGGAACGTCTTAAGGCTCTAGTATTGGCTCATTCCTCTATTTATTAAGTATTGCAAAATAAATACCATTTGCATTATTGTGAACCGTGATTTATTTTTATAACTCCGCTTATATTGTGAAAGCTTCGTCTTTCCGTTCTATTTCACCGGTATTGAACTGTTATTACTTAAACCTGTGATCTCACAAACTATGACGATAGTTGACCTTTTAAACTCCATGCTTTTCAGGTGAACACAAGTAAGATAGTAAGGGGATGCATGTTTTTTCCGTCATTTTGCATATCTAATTTCAAGACCCCGCGACGTTTTAATTAAATTTTCATATGTATTGTAATTGTAACCATGGACAATTGTTGTACCGAACTTGTATTTTATTTTAATTCTAGATATGCTATGGTGGTTGTTTATTCTATACATTGTGCCTTGCTACTATGAGTTGTGACACCTCGTGTTTCCGCTTTAGCGGAGTGTGACAACTTTTCTTGATTAAATTCGTTTTATCGGTTTCAAACACTTTTCTGAATCTTAGAAAGTTGCTTTGATAGTTTCAGGCATTTCGTTTCAGATGATTTTCTCTCTAAAATCACAACTTGTTCAAAATCTGATATTTGTTTAGAAAGTTTTTGAATGGTCAGTTCACAAGTTTTAATTTTGTTTTCAAAAACTTATCGCTCAGTCTCAAATATATGTCTGTCATCAGAAGTTAATTTCCTTTCTTTTTCACATTCCACAAATTCAGATAATTTTCTTGAAAGAACAACACTGTAAGTCTCATAATCGATAAGTTTTTCTAACACCGAAATTTTGGTTTTTAGATCAAAATTTATTTTTATCAACTCAAGATTTGTCTTTTCACAAAAGTCTTCATACCTCTTATGATTTGTATTCCTAGAATACTCATTGTTTTGTGCTTGAAAAACTCATTTTCATTTTTCAAAGTTTTTCTTGATTGTTCTGAGTTACAAAACTTAGATTTGAGATAAACGTGTTCTCTTAAAAGTTCATCAAGTTCTTTCATGTTATTTGTATGCCTAGCTTCGAGTTTAGCTATCGTAGCTTTTAGCGTAGAAATTTGGCTTTGAGAACTCATGTTGAACTAACCTTGTACAACTCAAATACATAGTTAGTTCGTGTAAAAATATTTAAGCACCGGTTACTTGACGAAGTGATCTCAATCGATGAGTTTTCAAAAAATTCTAAGATGTCTTTGAAAACCGGTAAATATTTCTCGGTGAAGAGGACTCGAGAAGCTAAGGATTTTGGATCTGGAGGGTCCGAGAAAAATGAATGTCGGATCGGGTGAAGTAGACTCGAGGAAAAATGATGCTGGATCAAGTGGGTCCGATAACAAAGAATATCGGATCAAGGGGTCCGATATCTCAACTTGTCAAGTCTTAAGGGTTCAATATCCTTCCTTGTCGGGTCAAGCAAGTCCGAGAACTAAGTTTGTCGGCCAAGTTGGTTCGAGAAATTTGGTTTGTTGGATGAAACCGGTCGAGATAGTGTGTAACACCGGGAAATTTAGCACGAAAGGTTATGTAAATTAGCATTGTAATATTTTATTTATGGGCAAAGAAGGTTTCAAGTGTATAATGTTGGGTTGCAATGAACTGGAGGAAAGGAACGAAAGCCGGAGACAAGTTGAGTTTCGGTACATTTCCGACGACTATGACAGGCTACAATGACATGTCACAGTCGCAAGGCAATGTCGCGGAGAAGGGAAAACCAGCCAAAATTATCAGACTTTCGGTAAAAATCTCGCCACTATGACTCGCGACTATGACGTGTCATAGTCGCCAAGGGCATAGTCGCCCGTGTGTTCCAAAGTGCAATAAGATGCGATTTCCAGCTTCCTTTTCTCATTTTATCAGATACCATTTTATCAGTTGTTGGAGAACAAGTCATGGGCGATTTTTAGGGTTCCACTTTCCTCACCAACCTCCTTCCAAGCATTTATTTCTCCATTAAAGAGGAGAGATCAAGTAGAGCTTTGGGGTTAAAAGCTTCAAGTGGTGGTGTCCCTCATGTGTTCAGATTTCTTGATCACCTCCATCTTCATCTTAGAGATTTTCTAGGGTTTTGTCAAACTCTAGCTTGTGAGTTCATTCTTACCTTTAAAACTTTATACATGTCAAAATGAAGTATTTTACCTTAATATGATGTTTAAAATGAGTATTTCTATACTTGGAAGATTTTGGTAAAACTAGGTCAAAATGTATCATTTATGGTTTTCTTTGAAATGATGAATTGGAAGTCAAGAACGGTTTTGGAATACTCTTATGAGTTTAAATGCAAGAAAAATGATGTATAAACCTAAATGATAATTTGACCTAATTTTGAAAGGAAGGTTCTTGGAAGCACGATGATTTACTTCACAGAGATTTGTGAAGAGAAGCTAATGCATTGGAAACAATTGTATTAAGAAGTTAGACTAGTGTAAATGGATCCATAGGCACATATAGTCAGAAGTACTTGGGGAAGGCACTTGTAATAGATCCCGGTTTGGGGTTGAGCTTGTGTGGTTGTATAATCGATGTAATGACGGGTCATTCCCGTAGAAGTTTCCCCCAAGAGAAGTAAAGCGTATCTTTTAGGTGTAAATCGCAGATGTTGTAAACTCACTCTAACTTTCTCCCCATCTTTATGGTTGATGTTTTATGAAGTAGAAGTTGTTCCGCATTTTCTTTGGTTTAAATTAACTCCCATTTTTAGGGGTGTTACAAGTTGGTATCAGAGCTCTAGTTTAAGCGAACTAGGTATGAACTTAAGATGCCTAGACTTAAGTTGAGACTTTAAGTGATGTTTTGGGAGAATGGGTAGACACTCTTGAGATAAGAGAGCTTAGAGTAGACGGAAATACGCTAATCATGAAATGTGACTTTGGTAATGGGGATTCTTGTGTATATGATATATCCAAGATATCACATAGCTAATGCTATTTTAGGTGCATTGTATTCTGAGTATGCTTATTTTACTATTGTTGCAATGATTGGTGAACGTGTAAACGTATTTATGTTAGTTTTGTCTTACTCTCGTTGTATCATCTTGACAGACTAAGATGGTGTATACGCGAACCCGCTCGCATAACGTAATTGATGGAGCAACCAACAGTGTCACGAATCAGGAAGTGGCAGGGGAGCCACTCAACCACCGTTAATTCCTACTGTTGTTAGGAGGTCACCACCCCGAATTGACCGATTGCCGGAAGTGGACCTTAATGTCGGGATTGGCCCCGCAATGGTAGTAGCAGACTCACAAGACGACCTCCGGCTTAGTATGGTGCGAGCAATGAATTATGCGTTTGCCCAGCAGCATGAAATGATGCTGAAGATGTCTGAAGAAAGAGAGGCCAATCAGCGAAGGCACGAAGCGACTGCGGAGAATATTGTAGGAGGTTCAGGCGGGAATGGGGTCGTACTGGTTACTGAAGAGACGCCTGCAACTGAAGTGAGACGGGCGGGAAAAAGTTGTTTATACAAGGACTTTATATGTACCAAACCGCCCGAGTTTTCTGGTTCGGATGATCCGGTAAAGTGCATCCGATGGTTGCGAGAAATCGAGCAAGCATTTAGCTCGAGTGATTGTGAAGAGAGGCAAAAGGTGAAGTTTGCTTCGCAAATGCTATGGGGCGAGGCCCTAATATGGTGGGACGTTACCACAGCTACTCTTGGGTCCGTGATCGTCTCTATGCTCATATGGGAGATGTTTAAGGCGAAGGTCATGGAAGAGTATTGTAATGAAAGGGCTATCGACCGGATTGCTGATGAGTTTCGGGCTCTCAAGAAAGGGAACAAAACCGTGAGAGAGTACACCCGGTTGTTTGTAGAGAAGTTGAGTTTGGTTGGGCATGTGGCCCCGGATGAGAAAGAAAAGATAAAGGCTAACATCAAGGGGTTACGGGCAGATATGATGGATAGGGTGCGGGCTTCAAAGCCCTCTACTCTTCGTGAGGCAATTGAAGAAGCCCAACATATGGAAGATGCAATTAGTTTGGGTATTGAAGAAAGGTTGGGAGTTGGAGAAAAGAGGAAGTGGGAAGGGCATGCAGCGCCTTCCAAGAAATCAAATTACAACACCACAAGCAACAACAACAACAACAATCGAAGAACCGATTCAAGAAGGGAAGCTAGTTGGTGCTCCAAATGCCGGAACAAACACGTTGGAGCTTGTAGCCCGGTCCCGGGTAATTGTTATAGATGTGGGAAGAGTGGGCATCAAATTCGTGATTGCCCGGTCAAGATGGCCACGTGTTTTGAATGCAAGGAGCAGGGCCATTATAAGAGCGATTGTCCGAAGTTGAAGACCGGAAATTCTCAAGTTAAAACTGGTGGTAGTTAGAAGGCAATGGGAAGAACCTTCAAGATGACGGTGGAAGAAGCAAAGGCATCGGCGGACGTGGTGTCGGGTACGTTCCTTGTTAACTCCGTACCCGCTCATGTTCTTTTTGATTCTGGTGCTACTTTTTCTTTTGTATCCACTTCTTTCTACCCAAATCTGCATGTACCTGTTAGTACTTTGGAAGATGTTTTTATTGTTGAAATAGTCGATGGTAAACAAGTTCTTGTCCGTGATGTCCTTAGGGATTGTGTGGTGGAAATTGAAGGAAGTAAGTTTGGGATAAACCTTATGCCTATGGCAATAGGAGGATTTGATGTGGTAATTGGAATGGATTAGTTGGCCAAGAACCAAGCCGAGATTTTGTGTTCCAAGAAGTTGATTCGAATTTCGTTATCGGATGGTAGTATGGTGATAGTCTACGGGGAAAGAAGGAAGGGTGAAGTTTCATTGTTAACCTTGGCAAAGGCACGCAAGTGTTTAGCCAAGGGATGCCTATCATATTTAGCCTATGTTTTAGATGCGAAGTTAGAGAAGAGGAAATTAGATGATGTACGAGTTGTTAATGATTTTCCAGATGTGTTCCCTGAAGATCTACCCGGCTTGCCACCCGATAGACAAGTGGAGTTTCGAATAGATCTAGTACCGGGGGCCTCTCCGATTGCTATAGCACCCTACCGGTTGGCACCATCCGAGATGCAAAAATTGATGACACAATTACAAGATCTCCTTGACAAGGGTTTCGTAAGACCAAGCTCGTCACGGTGGGGAGCTCCAGTTTTATTTGTGAAGAAGAAGGATCGCACTATGAGAATGTGCATTGACTATCGTCAACTAAACAAGGTAACCGTGAAGAACAAGTATCCACTCCCAAGAATCGACGACCTCTTTGATCAACTACAAGGAGCGGGATGCTTCTCAAAGATCGACTTACGTTCGGGTTACCACCAAGTGAAAGTGAAGGAGGATGATGTAGCAAAGACGGCGTTTAGAACGCGGTACGGGCATTATGAATTCCTAGTAATGTCGTTTGGGTTGACGAACGCACCGGCAGTGTTTATGGATTTGATGAATCGTGTATGTAGACCGTTTCTAGATCGATCGGTAATAGTGTTTATTGATGATATCCTTGTCTACTCTAAGGATGAGTTAGACCATGAACAACACCTTCGAGAGGTTCTCGAAGTGTTAAGGAAGGAAAATCTTTACGCCAAATTCTCGAAATACGACTTTTGGTTAAAAGAAGTTCAGTTTTTGGGGCATGTCGTCACACAAGATGGAGTGAAGGTGGATCCATCAAAGATAGAAGAAATGATGAATTGGGAACCGCCTAAGAGACCATCCGAGATCCGAAGCTTTCTAGGATTGGCGGGGTATTATCAGAGGTTTATTCAAGACTTCTCCAAGGTTGCATCATCTTTGATGGCTTTGACACGGAAGAATGTGAAGTTCATTTGGACCAACAAGCAAGAAGAGGCTTTCCGGACTCTTCAAAAGAAATTGTGTGAGGCACCGATCTTATTCTTGCCGGAAGGATCTGAAGATTTTGTTGTCTATAGTGATGCGTCAAAGATGGGTTTGGGATGCATACTAATGCAAAGGGGCAAGGTGATTGCTTATGCATCGAGGCAACTCAAGGAGCACGAAAAGAATTACCTAACCCATGATTTGGAACTAGCGGCAGTGGTATTTGCATTGAAATTATGGCGACATTATCTTTATGGAACTAAGTGTACACTCTACACCGATCATAAGAGCTTGAAGCATATTTTCGATCAAAAAGAGCTAAACATGAGGCAACGCCGTCGGCTAGAGTTGCTTAAATATTATGATTGTGAGTTGCTATACCATCCGGGTAAAGAAAATGTGGTGGCAGATGCTTTGAGAAGGAAGGAGTATGGTAGCGGGACGCGGGCCGTGCTCACAAGAATTGACATAGTGTCAAGTCTGATCGACCGAATCAAAACTTCTCAAGTAGAGGCATTACTTGAGGGAAACTTAAAGGATGAAGTTATGGTGAAACAACACTTGATGTTAACCGAAGATAGTCCTGGTCTGAAGTTATTCCGAGGACGTGTTTGGGTGCCTAACATTGGGGGAACCGAGAACTGCTATTGGAGGATGCTCATAAGTCTAAGTACTTTATACATCCGGGTAGTACCAAGATGTATAGAGATCTAAGGTTAACTTATTGGTGGCCCGTCATGAAGTTGGATGTTGCTAGATACGTGGAGAGATGTGTGACTTGTTTACAAGTCAAGGCGGAACACCAACGGCCGTATGGAAGTCTTCAATCGTTGGAAATTCCGGAATGGAAATGGGAACACCTCACTATGGACTTTGTGACGAAACTACCAAAGATCTTGAGAGGTCATGACACCATATGGGTAGTGGTGGATAGATTGACGAAGAGTGCTCACTTCTTAGCAATGCGAGAAGCCGGCCCAGTTGACAAACTAGATAAGTTGTATGTGGACGAGATAGTTACAAGGCATGGTGTGCCTTTCATTATCGTGTCAGATCGTGAAAGTCGATTCACTTCTCACTTTTGGAATGGTTTGCAAGAGGGGTTAGGCACCAGGATAAACTTAAGTACGGCATTTCACCCCCAAACAGATTGTCAAAGTGAAAGTATTATTCAGACTCTTGAGGACATGCTCAGGTCATGTGTGATCGATTTCGGTGGAAATTGGGATTCGCATCTACCGCTGGTAGAATTTGCCTACAATAACAGTTACCATTCTAGCATTGGAATGGCTCCTTTAGAGGTACTTTTATGGACGACAATGTAGGACACCGGTGTGTTGGTTGGAAGCGGGAGAGAAGCAATTCTCCGGACCCGAAATTGTGCAAGAGACGGCTGACAAGGTAAAGATTATCCGAGAACGGGTTAAGGCGGCCCAAGACCGTCAAAAGAGCTATGCCGATAAAAAGAGAAGCCCTATGGAATTCCAAGTGGTGGAACGAGTTATGCTTAAAGTGTCCCCTTGGAAGGGTGTTATAAGGTTTGGGAAACGTGGGAAGCTTTGTCCTCATTTCCTCGGGCCGTTTAAAATCTTGGAAAGAGTGGGACGACAAGCGTATAAATTGGAATTGCCACTCGAATTGGACGGCATACATCCTACGTTCCACATATGTTATTTGAGGAAGTGTTTAGCGGAAGAAGAGAGTGTGATACCTCTCTCAGAGATTCGTGTCGACAATAGTCGTTGTGTGGAAGAACCGGAGGCGAAAGCAATTCTAAGAAGTTACGTCACAAAGAAATCGTCATGGTTAAAGTGGAATGGAAGCACCATCGTGGTTCAAACGTGACGTGGGAAGCGGAAGAGGATATTAAGAGGAGATATCCGAGTTTGTTTGGTTAATCTGTAAATTTCGAGGACGAAATTAATTTCAACGGTGGGAGGATTGTAACACCCAGAAATTTAGCACGAAAGGTTATGTAAATTAGCATTGTAATATTTTATTTATGGGCAAATGGAAGGTTTCAAGTGTATAATGTTGGGTTGCAATGGACTGGAGGAAAGGAACCAAAGCCGGAGACAAGTTGAGTTTCGGTACATTTCCGGCGACTATGACAGGCTACAATGCCATGTCACAGTCGCAAGGCAATGTCGCGGAGAAGGGAAAACCAGCCAAAATTATCAGACTTTCGGTACAAATCTCGCCACTATGACTCGCGACTATGACGTGTCATAGTCGCCAAGGGCATAGTCGCCCGTGTGTTCCAAAGTGCAATAAGGTGCGATTTTCAGCTTCCTTTTCTCATTTTATCATATACCATTTTATCAGTTGTTGGAGAACAGGTCAGGGGCGATTTTTAGGGTTCCACTTTCCTCACCAACCTCCTTCCAAGCAATTATTTCTCCATTAAAGAGGAGAGATCAAGTAGAGCTTTGGGGTTAAAAGCTTCAAGTGGTGGTGTCCCTCATTTGTTCAGATTTCTTGATCACCTCCATCTTCATCTTAGAGATTTTCTAGGGTTTTGTCAAACTCTAGCTTGTGAGTTCATTCTTACCTTTAAAACTTTATACATGTCAAAATGAAGTATTTTACCTTAATATGATGTTTAAAATGAGTATTTCTATACTTGGAAGATTTTGGTAAAACTAGGTCAAAATGTATCATTTATGGTTTTCTTTGAAATGATGAATTGGAAGTCAAGAACGGTTTTGGAATACTCTTATGAGTTTAAATGCAAGAAAAATGATGTATAAACCTAAATGATAATTTGACCTAATTTTGAAAGGAAGGTTCTTGGAAGCACGATGATTTACTTCACATAGATTTGTGAAGAGAAGCTAATACATTGGAAACAATTGTATTAAGAAGTTAGACTAGTGTAAATGGATCCATAGGCACATATAGTCCGAAGTACTTGAGGAAGGCACTTGTAATAGATCCCGGTTTGGGGTTGAGCTTGTGTGGGTGTATAATCGATGTAATGACGAGTCATTCCCGTAGAAGTTTCCCCCAAGAGAAGTAAAGCGTACCTTTTAGGTGTAAATCACAGAAGTAAGAAAAAAGATGTTTGGAGAAAAGCTTTCGGTTATATGTTTATTTACCGCTTTCGAAGTTTAAATGGGTTTTCTATATTTTTGAACTGTTTGTTCTCACTAGGCTTTAAGCCTAACACTTTTTCTTAAAATGACATATATAACAGGTGATCAAGCGGACGGGGCTTGATGGGATGAGAGAAGCTAGGTGCCGGTAGTGGCATTCTTTTTTAAGTGCACCTCGTGTGTATAGATGGAGTTGCATAGAAGATTATTTTGAGGATTTTAGTGACACCCGAACTTAATCTGTATTTTGAATTATATAGATTACTAGGTTGTCATTTAACTTTCCTACAGATGTTGTAAACTCACTCTGACTTTCTCCCCATCTTTATGGGTGATGTTTTATGAAGTAGAAGTTGTTCCGCATTTTCTTTGGTTTAAATTAACTCCCATTTTTAGGGGTGTTACATAGTGTAATTTTGTCAATTATAATTGTCCTATAAGTTTAAGTTTATCTAATCCTTGGGTTTTTGAGAAGGGTATTTTCCTTCTTGAGGATAAGGAGGACAAAAACAAAGGATTCTTGACTAAAAAGATCTATGAAGAACAAAGTTCTCGAGTCTTTTAAAAAAATTTATCAGAAATTCAAATGTGTTGTAATAGTTTTCTTGACTGGAAAAGCGTTCAAGTAGCAAAGCTATTGAATTTCTATAGACAAGAAACTCTAAACAACCAGGGATGAATTATAAGACAAATAGTTAATGCCTAAGTTTTGTAACAATCACTAAAAGTTTCTTGACTAGAAAACGATCAAGTAGCCAAGTTATTAAGTTTTCTATTGACAAGAAGATCTTAAGTGATTAAAACAAACGAAAGCAATTTAAAGAATTTAAAAAAAACAGGGATTCGATAAGCACAATTATTGTCGGGTCTATATGGTCCGACAAAAATACTGTTTATTTTTAGTTTAGTCCGATAACCAGAGTTCTCGGGTGACAAGGTCCGATAAACTGGTATTCTTGGGTTGTTTGATTCGACAAGTATGAACTTGATGAACAAAAAAATTAGAAGTTTAACAGAAACTGGACAGACTTGCTCGAAAACTTAAACAACTTATAACAGATTAATATGATCGATAAAAGCAAGAAAAAGTATGAAACTTGAGTTTTTCGAGAAAAAAATTTGGATGTGATAAATAATCGAAAAACGAGATTTTCTGGAAAAACACACGATCGAAACAAAGAATATTATTTAAAGAATCAGATATTAACTAGAAATCGATAAAACAAATTATGCAATTCTAATGATTGTTGATTGACACAGAATAGTACGATCCGAAAAAAATTATACCTTTGTCTCCAAGATATCGATTAGAAAAATATCAAAACTCTTGATCGATCTGCTTTGATACCAATTGTTGATCCCAGTATATGATCAGGTAACGATGTGATGAACACAATAACCAAGAATAGTATCAATAAGAACACTTTATGTAATATATCTCACTTGTATATTTGTGATTACAATGATATTCTATAACGTCCTAATCACGATATGAATAATTAATCTCTAATAAGCTCTAGCCTAAATCTATAGCTTTTATATGATAGCCCTAACCCTCTATGTATATGAAAAGGAAATACGATATAAGGAAAGTAAAGGTTAAGGCATTATATGCTTGCCTTATTTACAATAAGATTGTTTCCTTATATTTAAACATTAAATCTTTCCTAAAACTTAAACCTTCCTAATTAATGACTTTGTTGACTTTACAATTTAGCCCTTCACGTCTTCAATAGTAGTCATCTCGAATACAACATTTTCAGATCTAACAAAGTTGAAGGCAAGGGATAGTTATTGACAGAACTCAAAGGTGTTTGAAGGTGAAGATTGTTTTTAGAATTGCATATATATATATTTGATGACAGTGTTGATAGTTGCTGAACTATGATCTTAAATACAAAGGGGTAGATTGTTAAGGCTATATATTATTCTATTCGAGATCATTACATCATTGCTAAAGTGAAGATAGATAAAGTCAAAGTCATAAAGTCATAAAGTCAAAGATTGTCAAAGTATTGATTAGAGCTTAATTGTTGTAGTTTGACTTAGTGTAAGTCAAATGTATAAATATAGCTAATTTGTTAGTCTTTGTAACAATCTTAGAGAGAGACAACTTATTGTATAGATTTACTGTGTTTTAGAAGGTGTAAACACATTTCTTTCTAGATTCATAAGAAATAATATGAGATTGTGATTCAATTCTTGTTACTTGA
Source organism: Silybum marianum (assembly GCA_036898165.1). Lineage (NCBI taxonomy): Eukaryota > Viridiplantae > Streptophyta > Magnoliopsida > Asterales > Asteraceae > Silybum > Silybum marianum. Next base: position 25,500,098 of record CM072533.1, on the reverse strand, counting down.
TCATTGTGGGACTTACAAAAGGTTTGTCGAAGAATTCATTTAGACGGGACCCCATGGGACCCCATGGTGGGCGCCAAACTGTTTTTTGCCAACTTAAGTAGTGTGTGGATCTTTAACAACTAAAGGTAGGACAAAACGACAAACGTAACAAATGACAATAAAGATTATGAATACGAGTAATTGGTGACGCAGAAAAACCCTTTGTCGAGGGAAAAAACACAGACGATGGTTGAGATCGTCGATGTACTAGTGGAATGACATCAAACAGGGACGTCGTCCTTTGGTAACATTGGTCGTAAGCACAGAGATTACAACACAAAGAAAAAAGAAAGCAGGTCGTAAGTTTTGTAGCTTTGTGACGTTAGTCTTCGCATTATGAATGATATTTAGTCATCCTCTTGTATATTTTTTAGGCTTGTATTTATACTTGCTTCATTAGTAACATTTTTAAAGTGATGATTGAGCATTTATTGTTGTCATCCGTTATGACCGTTTTCCATAAATAGCAACGGGCATGCATTCAAATACACAATCAAAACGTAAGATATGTCGTTAGTTTTATATAAGTCAAGTGATACTTTCGACGGTCGTTGGATGATTGTGACTACTTATAGTTGTGTCTTATATGTGTCCTCTCTTGGAGTATTGTAGTTGATGCCGTCAGTTATTTTGCTATTTATCCAGGTCGTACGACGTAAACATCTTTTGTGTCTTGATGGTAGGGTTCCGATGAGAAATAGAGGTAGGTGAGAAACGTAAGAAGAGATCTCCACCCTCGAATGCACAGTAGCCTTATCCTGAAATCAATAGTCGTTAGTTCCTTATGATAAATTATTAATGATCGTTAGTATTCATTGATTGTTGCTAGATGGTATTTTTGGTCCAAACAATAACTATCAGATCATCTAAGGCTCCTCGGGAAGGTAGGGGTCTCTGATCCATTGAGCAAAGGTCACCGATGGTTTAAAGCTCCATAGCGTTTTTGTCTCGGGACCCATATTGTAACTTTGAATCCAAGAACTAAAGTATTTGTTCACTACACCTGCTTACTTGGTAGTCACCTTTTTCCGCAGAAACTCGTCCTATCCCTCACCCGAGTGCACCATGAATGTGCGGCGATCCTCCACTCTTGCGCCAGCATCATCTTCAAAAGATCCTTCTCTCTTTGTAAATTATCCCTCTCTATTGACACCTTAACATTTCCCACTTGTAGGTTGTTGAGCATTTTCTTAGTCCTATCGATATCCCATTTGGAGTAGGCTAACTGGTTTTTCAACTCAGCTTCGATCCTTTGAAGAGACTCCGTCCTTTCTTCTAAGTCAGCTCACGTGGGAGGCGGCGCTACCGAGGGCCTTTCTCGAATCAAACCATGTGTTGGGTTACTCCTTGTAGATGTGGTTCCAGCTGGTGCCACGCTAGTGTGGCGAATGTCGATACTCTCTCTACTGGGCCTAATCCGAAAAGTACTCTTCGTTCTCCTACTCCTGAGATATATACTATAGTCAACTAAATAGCTCAGCGAGTTCACGGTTTACGTGCGACCGCTTGACACACATACAATCACGTATAGATATCAAATAAATATGATATGTAATTTCACCAAATTATGCACCCCAACGAGATCTCTTACTCCTCCCCATTAGGTAGGGACCTGACATGTCACAGGCATTTCCTAGTCTTGTATGTCCGCAAAGAACTACTGTCCATTTCGGGTCGTGCCATCCCAAAGTGTGCCAATATCTCATACCCAAGGTTATACACCATGAATGCATGTTAACCCACACCCTAAAACCTTTGCATGTGATGTATAAAATAGTATAACGTACATAGAATGCTTGCACCATAATTTAAACCATATGCACGTAATTCACGAAACAATAATAACATGCAATATAAACACCTCATCAAGTAAACATGTAAGTTTACACACCATATATGTAAAATCTCGTGAAATCCTCACCTAATAACAAAGGGTTTGCTAAAACTTCGCCCCAAGTGGTAACCTACAATTTTATCCAAAATAAATCACCATTAATGTCTAATCTCCCCCAAAAGTCAATATAAGGTCAATTAACGATCAACCACGGTCAATCCTTATAATAATCCATTATTTATCCTCAACGTCTAATTAACCTCTAAATAATATGATTAATTAACGTCTGGTTATTAATAACTTCGACACCTCGAACTTCTTAAAAAAAATATTTGGAAACTCCTAAATAATCAGACTTTACCATCCAAATCCAATTAAATAATATTTAACAAAAGTTAATATATCAACTTTTATTAAATAAATTATCTAATTAACAAACCCAACTAATTAAATTTATTTCAAAATAATAACCCAATAATTTATTTGGTGGGCTTTAGACTACCCACATTGGTGATCTGAAGATTGAGATCATGAATAAGACAAAAAATAAGGAATGAAAAGAAACAAAAAGAAAAAAATTGATCCAATCTCAGCCAATCTTGATCACACGGTGAACCAAGATTGAGATATTCTTTTACTATATTTTTGCCACATCTCACGATATGATTGGTAGATGGAAATATTTTTAGGATAAGATTTATCTAATTAAAAATCAGACTTTTATAAAATAATTAAAACTAAAAAAATATACCAAAACTCATGGTTTTCAATTCCCTATATATTGTAATCTTGCTAATTCCTTTCAAATATCTCTTATGGATCCAAACTTTCCAAAAAAAAATCAAATTCTGAACATCCTAATAGCTCGCAGTATGATCCAAACACACAATATCAAAACTTTGAGCTTTCATGTCTAATAATCAAGTTTCTATCCTTGAAAATACCCAAACCCCACAAAAGAATTCAAAGGCCACTAAATGGGAAACCAAAGAAGATATGATGTTAATGTCAGGATGAATCTACGATAGTGAAGAACCTACTCGAAGCAAAAACCAGAAGAAACAGACATTCTGGTCACGAGTAAAAAAATAACGAAACTCGTGCTGAAAATCAAGAAGGATCGGGCATCAGGAACAAAAATCAAATGAAGCTGAAAACAAATGGATTGCTGCGTATAGAGAGGCATATCGGCAGAAAATGAGCGGAATGAGTACGAAAGATGTTGAGAAAGAGGCTCATTCAATTTTTGAGATGGGTGGGAGCAAGTTTAATGACTTGCTTGTTTTTAACGAAGTTATGTGTAAACATTCCAAATGGAATTTAGAGTTAGAACGTAACACAACACATTCTCGCCCGGAATATGAAGTGGATGATGAAGAAAGTGGTGGAAGCACAAAAAGATCAAGAACATCAGAAGAAGGAGATTATTCTGTTGAAACCAATAAAGAATTGCCAAGTGTCGGTGGTTCAAAAGTTCAACGTCCTATGGGTAGAGATGCGTCAAAGAAAAAAGGAAAACGTAAGGCATCACAATCTTCTATAGTTCCTGACTACTGTGAAGAATTTCGTGCATTGAACATCATAAGAAACAGTGATGTTGAAATGATGAGAAAAAGAATTGAATTTGAAAAGGAGGAAGCACACTACAAGACTCTGCATATATTGTTGGGAAAAGAAAACGTATCACGAGAAGAGGAGGCGTTGAAAGAACGTCTTCTGCAAAAGTTGTATGGATAGTGGTTTATTTCCATTTTAGAATTATCTGTACGTATTTTATTATTTCGTGTATCTGTTTGTAATTTGTTTTCAAGTGTGTAATCTGAAATGTTTGTAATTTTCTTTTTAAGTGTGATATCAATTATGAGTTGTCTCTTTCCGTCAGGTTCACATGCCAATGTCTCTCAATTATGGGTTGTCTCTTTCCGTCAGGTTCACATGACAATGTCTCTGAATTATGGTTTGTCTTTTTCAGTGGCGGATCCAGGAAAAAAATATAGTAGGGGTCACAATATAAAATGAAATAACAATTAACTAAAAGATACGCTTTCATTAAAAGATAAAAAGCTGCCTCTTACAACGGTTCCATACAGGATTTCATCTTTTGAAATTCGCTAATTACAGCATCATTTGAAATAGAGGCGGAGCCAGAAATTTGAGTTAGCGGGGGTCCAAAATTTTGAGGTCACACTTAATAGTAAAATTATAACGATAACATGGTCGTAAGTTTCGCCAATCTATTTTCTCATCGACTAATCTGTCGAGAATAAAACAATCATTAAGAACTTTGACATATACATCAAACAAATATTTGTCAATGGAAACAATAAAGTTAAAAACTCTAAGGAACTGTATCTTGTGTATTTTAAGTTGAACACGTCTCTGTTTCATGGAATAAAAATCATCTATTATCTTATCCGTGGAAAAAGAATCAGCAATCTCCCTTTCAATATTAAGAAGCAAGCAACTTTTAAGAAATTCATCATCCATGGTACTACGAAGTCTTGTCTTCACAATTTTCATTGCTGAAAAAGCTCTTTCAGTTGTTGCGGTAGAAACCGGCAAAGTTAATATAAGACGAACCAATCTGTCAACCAACGGATAAATTTCCGACTTCCCTGTTTCCTGGAGTCCTTTACACAACTCAGAAAGTGTACATACATTATTTAGTTGTGGATGATTAGGCACATCTAGATTATAATGTTGCAACTCAAGCTTAAGTTGGATTTGCTCTTGTTTTGTGAAGTCCATATGATAGTAAGTTTTCACCATACATATATCATCAATATTGAAGGATCTTTTTGGATCCAGAGCAACACTAAGACGAAGAATTTATGTTACAGATTCATTAAATCTAGAATTCAACTCTTGTAATTGACTATCAATAGCAACAATGTATACATCAACACGGTAATGATGCTCAATGGTCACATTGTCTTTTTTATGACGTGACCGAACTATATCTCTGTAAATTCCATTCATATCAGGGACCTGGATGCTATTACAGGTTCAAAAGGAAACAACTTGATCCAAAAGTGATTTCCAACCTTCATCTCTAAGTTTCTGAACCAATGTCTTTGTAGTAGAACTAAAGTCAAAGCAATAATAATATCTTGAGAATTTTGTTGTAAGGTTTGGCAAAGTTTGTCAGTTATCCCCATAATTTCTTTCATCACATGAATAACAATGACAAAATCAAATGATAATGCATGGTTAAGGGCATATCTAGCATCACATCTTTGAGAAGCATTTGACCCTTCCGTAGCAATGTCATTTAAAACTACACAAGTCGGACCAAACAATCTCATCAAGTTACATATCGACCTGAAATGTGAACTCCATCTAGTATCCGCGGGTCTTTGCAAAGTTCGGATTTGGTTTGCTCCTTTTTCAGTTTCAAGCTCTCCAATTTCAGTTAGATGGGAAATTTCAGCAATTTGAGCAGCTTGCAATTGATCATTACGTTTCCAAGAAGAACAAACAACATTAACAATAAAGTTCAAATTCTTAAAAAAATGATGTACCTCACTCATATCTCTAGATGCCGCAACAAGAGCCAATTGCAGCTGATGGGCAAAACAATGTATATAATAAGCGTAAGGACATTCTTTTAAGAACAAAGCTTGTAGCCCATTCCATTCACCACGCATATTACTGGTTGCATCATATCCTTGGCCCCGAATATCTTGAACATCGAGCTTATGAAAAGATAAAGATGACAAAATCTCATTTTTCAAAATCAATGAAGTTGTATCTTTGACATGAACCAACTCCAAAAACCTTTCTTTAACATACCCATTTCGGTCGACAAACCTCACAACAATAGCCATTTGCTCTTTCTTAGATTCATCTTGAGACTCATCAACTATCAAACAAAATTTGACGTCCCGATTTCATCACGAATTGATTTTTGTACATTTGTAGCGAAGACACGCAGTATTTCTTTTTGAATATCCGGTGATATATACTTTGCATTTTGAGGAGCATTTTCCAACACAACATCATCAACATTCTTGTTATAAGAAGCAATAAACTTTATCAATTCAAGAAAATTCCCTTGATTTCCTGAATTAGGTCGCTCTTCATGGCCCCTTAAAGCACACGCCTGAAATGTGAGCCATTTAATAGACTCAATAGAAGCTTTAAGGCGTAATCTATTATCCATAACTTGTTGAGTCGTTTGCTTCTCTATCACATTCGCTATGTGACATAATTGGTTTTTCAAATCTTCATAGCATCTGACAGAAAAATTATGTGCCGAGGCGGGGGTCTTACCTTCATGAATGACGAAGACACGATCTATTCCACAATTCACCTTTTTCCATTTATTGAACCCTGCTACAGTAAATCTGTCAGACCCAGCTCGCCTGATACGCTTCTTATTAAAAAGATAACAAGTTAAGCAAAATGCAGCATCGTTTTTCTCAGAATATTCTACCCACCAAATTTTTTTAAACCATGATGCTTGAAAACTCCGCATATTACCCTTTGGACCAGTCGGACTAAAAGGATACTTTGACTTATGAAGTTGATATGGTCCAAGTTTAATATATGCTCGCTTAACTTCATCACGATCATTACTTGGATAACTTAAGATTGAAGGTCGTTTGCCTGGATCACGAATCAAAGAATCTATGTTGACCTTCCCTAAATTTGACACATCAGTCTTTTCAGGTTCAACTCTAATATTCTCTTTTGTATCTACCACATCCACAAATTTATCCTTGTTAAGATGTGGTTGTGGGTTATTAACATCTTCTTTTCGTTTGAAAAATGAATCAATGGTTCTTTTCTTGCTCATGATTGAACCTAAAAATTAAAAGTCATAGGAAACTAAGAACTCCCATCTTTCAAAATTCAAACAAATTATGATTTACATATATACCATTCAAAATTCAAACATATTAAAATTCAACATCAACATTTACATTTATTAAACTAGGGTTTAAGTTTTTTTAACAAAACTTAAACATATTCAACTAATAAACATTACACTACATAATTTATAATTACATTAATTATACTAAACTAGAACATAATTTTAACTAAAACTAATATAAATATATTTTAATGATAATATAATATTCTTTTATTGTTAGTTGGAATATAAATATAATAATATAATAATGAAATTATTAAATGGAGTGGGGGGATAGTTACCTGATATTAAATATTGAGTGGAGAGGAATTTTTGTTGTAGTCTTGAAGGTTGAGAAAAGAAGATGCAGAAGTAGAACACAGACGTGACTCGTGAGGCGGCAAACAATAACTAACTCAACGGCGGCGGTTAAAATTAAATTAGAGTATTGGTATTTGGGTCAAAAGTTGGAAGGGGCTGGGCTTTGTTCTGATAAGCCTTTTAATATTAATATTTTTTCTAGTAGCAATATGTACCAAATGTTTGGGGGGGGGGGCTTGGCACCGGCCTGCCCCCCTGCTATCTACGCCTCTGATTTGAAACATTGAGGAGTGCTTCTTTTTCGATGGTACATACCAACGAAGCATTCAAAAATTCATCAGCGATTTTGTTGCGCAAGTCGGTCTTCACAATCTTCATAGCAGAAAAACATCTTTCAACTGTTGTGGTAGCAACGGGCAAAACCAAAGCTATCTTCAATAACTGATATACTAGAGGAAAAGTCGTATATTTTTTTGTTTCCACAATCAATCTAGCAAGCTCGGCAATACCACTCAAATCGGCAAATCTTTCATCTTGACGCACAATCACATAGACATGTTAAGTTGTTTCTCAAGAGCGCTCCTTTCCATACGATTAAAACCATTAGGATAAAACTCACTCAACTTCAATAAATCCGATTGAACTTCGAAAATGAATCACGTGGACTCAAAGCTACTATATTTTTAAACAATTTAGTGCTTACCTCACTAAATCGATCCCTAACCTCTTGAAGTTGCATGTCCACAACGGTGTTGAAAATATCAAACTCGTAATAATGACGATTGGTGATGTTGGAATAATTACGATTGGTGATGTTGGTCCTTTGTCTTCCGTTTTTTGAATAATAGTCTGCCATATCCAAAGATTTAATACCATTTGCTTCATAAAAAGAATGCATTTTCTTCAGAAGTGGATCAAAACAGGTTTCTCTAAATTATTACAATAGTTGTTTGGTTCCTCTTACCAATGAAACCCTTTCCAAAATATCTTGTTCCTTTTTTTGAAGAGCCCGTGACAACAAATCTGTGACCTCTAAAATATTAAACATTAAGTGCAAATAAATCACAAAATCAAGTGTCTTCAAATAAGCTAGAATACCAGTTGCGTGAGTGCGACTAAAACCATTATTGCCATCCTCTTCAACATATTGGAGCACTTCAACAACATTCAGAAATAAACCAATCAAGCTTAAAATGGTTTTGTAATGAAAACCCCATCGTGTTTCATCGACTCGTATAAGAGAAATCTGTTGGTACATCCACGTTCCAGTTTCAATTTCACACTTACCAAGTGCTTCCTGCACTCTATCTTTGTAACTTTGTCGAAGGATGTCTTTACGCTTGCAAGAAGCATTCACCATATTGACCATCATGCTTAACATATTAAAAAAGTTCTCAACCCCGTCATGTTTCTTTGCAACCGCCACAACAACTAATTGAAGTTGGTGAGAAACAATGGATATAATATGCGGAGCTATTATCTTTCAAGATCAAAGCTTTTAATCCATTGAACGCACCGCGCATATTGCTTGCTCCGTCATAACCTTGCCCTCTTACCTGTTTCAAACTCAATCCGTGTTTGGAAAATAAAGAATCAATGGCAGATTTAAAAATTGAAGAAGATGTCTCCATAACATGAACAATACGAAAATCTCTCCTTAACAATACTACGTGCATCAACATATCGTAAAACTACAGCCATTTGTTCCTTTTTAGCAACGTCACTAGACTCATCAACTAGCAATGCAAACACATCACCCCCAATTTCTTCACTAATGGATTTGAGTATTTGATATGCAAAGCAACTAGCAATATCTTTTTGAATACTTGGACACACCATTTGATTATTTTTTGGAGTATTTTTCAATATAACCTTACCAACATCCTCATTGCAATCACCAATTAAGCTTAATATTTCCAAGAACATGCCTCTACAAATAGACATTTCAGATTCATCGTGACCATGAAACGGTTGTGCATTCGTCAACAAGAATCTAGAAGTCGTAACTGAAGCATTTAATCGTATTCGGTGCTCATTCGTATCAATCTTGGTTGGCTTATTAAAGGCAACGGCAATAGCTCGATTTTGCCTCATTAAATCCTCACTTTTCTTAACTGCTCTATTATGAAAACTATTAACGTGGACGACATGAAGACAAAGTCTTTCAGTTTTATTCCAATTATTAAAGCCTTCCGTCACAAAAGTATCACTCCCACATTTTCCCTCGTGATGATCTCTAAACAAATAACAACACAAGCAAAAAGCTTTACCTGTTGTACACTATACTCCAACCAATTAGCGTATTGATCAAACCAAGACGGACAAAAACACCTTCCCTTACTCCCGATAATTTTTCTTGGGAAGTTATGGCCTCGTGGCTGGCTAGGTCCTCTAATCAAATATTTTCTCATTATTTCGTCTCTTTGATTAGGATGATAATCTAAAAAAAATTCCTCTTAGCTGGATCCCAAGGAAGATCATTCAAATCAATTTCACTAGACATTGATGGATAATAGCTAGATTCAGATGTTGATGCTTTTCTTTTGAAGAACTTCTCCATTTTTTCTAGCAATAACAATAACAAAATAGAAATCATTATATCAATTTGATAATTTATTAATAACATAAGATATCATTTTCTATTCTAAAATTAAACAGTTAAAATTTAAAAAGTTAAACTGTCAAACAGAAGGCACTAAGGCAGAAACATCAATGATCAAACAGTAAAAAAAATAACATAGTTTATGTCTTTATGATTTATTGTTCTACAACATAAACAAAAGAACAAAATGTAGAAAATATGTGTAATGTGTTTATTCATATACCAAACCTGCTTTTACAAATAGAACCATCAAAGACCCACTAACTAAACTAAGACCAAAGCTCCAAATGAGGGAGACAACACAACAGCACCAAACAGAATCATCGATCCCAACAAAATATGAAAAGAAAAATACCAATAGATATGGAAAACCAAACCCACCCCCTCCAGCATAAACAAAAAGCAGAAAAAAGAATACAAGATGTGTTCCCAAATCCCAGGTCCAGAAATCAAAATTGTATTTTAGGGTTTTATCTAAAAGACTAAAAACCAACACCGACTTCAATCGATGCCGGTTTGCTGCGTTTAAACATCAAAATCAACTTCTAAAATCAAAATTGATTTCAATTTCAAATCCTTCCCTTCTCCTACTGCGATTTGGTGATGCTAGCCTGCTCGAGGATGACTTGAAATCGAGAATGGAGATGCTAGTTCAGTTGTTTGCCGCTGCGTCTGAACACCAAAATCGAGTTCAAATATTTGTCATTCTTCTCTAGGCGCATCTAGCTTCTCCTTCTCATTCACGAATTGCAGATTTCACGAATTGGAGGAGCCCTTGACTTCTCGTTCACGAATTGCAGGCTTGCAGCGGTTTTTGGACTCTGACTTCAATTTTCAGATGTGATATGCTTTGGGGCCCTTTGACAGCTGTTAGTTGGGGGGCCAATCACACTCTATAGCTGCAATATATGTGTAAAAAAATTAGGCTAATTTTTTAAAAAACTAGTTGAGGGCCCAGGACCCCTACTAGCTTCATATAGATCCGCCCCTGGTCTCTTTCCATCAGGTTCACATGCCAATGTCTCTCAATTATGGGTTGTCTCTTTCCGTCAGGTCACATGCCAATGTCTCTCAATTATGGGTTGTCTCTTTTCGTCAAGTTCACATGCCAATGTCTCTCAATTATGGGTTGTCTCTTTCCGTCAGGTTCACATGACAATGTCTCCCGATTATTGTAAATTTCCCTTATATATTGGTTGTCTTTCAACAAAGTTTTTTAACAAAGACTTATACACTCACTAAAATGTCTTTCAATGAAAACTCAGCACCAGAATCACGTGGCGAATATGATGAATGGAAATCACGAGTTGTTCAACAAAACCAACAACTAGATCGCATCATCGACGATATAGTGCTAAACTCATCCAATTTGTTCATAGGAAATAAACCTCCAAGAGCAAGAAGAAGGTACCGTGATAAGCAACTTGAGATAGGTGAAGCGCGTTTGATGGAAGATTATTTTATTGACAACCCGACATCTGACGAGGTTATCTTCCGAAGAAGATTTAGAAAGGCGAAGATCTTTATTCATCCGTATAGTGGATGCTGTTACTGCTATTGACGAATATTTTCCACAAAGACCTGATACCACAAGTAGACAGGGTCTTTCACCATATGGGTGTTGGCATATGGGGCATCAACTGATGTTGTTGACAAATATTTGAGAATGGGTGCATCCACAACATGGAAAGCTTTAATGCACTTCATAGATGGGGCATATCATGTTTCGGTGATGAGTACCTCAGAAAGCCAAACGAAACGGATTTGGCAAGACTACTCTATGTTGGAGATCAACGTGGATTCCTGGGTATGATAGGTAGTATTGACTACATGCATTGGGATTGGAAAAATTGTCCAAGTGCATGGGCCGGACAATATGCTGGAAGAAGTGGAAAGCCAACAATCATTCTAGAAGTCATTGCATCATACAATTTATGGATATGGCATGTTTTCTTCGGAACCCCAGGTTCGCTTAACGATATTAATGTACTCCACCGATCTCCTAGTTTTGATAATGTATTGACAGGTCGCTCACCAAAAGTTAGTTATGTCATGAATGGTCAAGAATATGATAGGGCATATTACCTCACTGATGGCATATATCCTCCGTGGGTTGCATTTGTCAAATCCATTACAGCTCCCAAATGCAAAAACACAAGTTGTTTGCTCAAGTTCAAGAGGCATGTAGAAAAGATGTTGAACGAGCATTTGGAGTTTTACAAGCTCGCTTTGCATTTTTTCAACGACCATTTCTTGTTTGGGACAGGCATCTAACGGGACGAATTATGATTGCTTGTATCATCATGCATAATATGATAGTTGAAGATGAACGAGGTACATACCAAAAATAAGCTCTACAGAAGATGATGGTCAATGAACTGAATTTTCTACTAAACGGATTGCAATTCTATCCCGTTATATGACTAACAGGGAACAACTTCGCAATAGGGAAGCTCCCAATACCCTAAAAAATATTTGATTGAGCATATATGGCAAAAATTCGGTCAAAAAAATTAACTACGGTTATTTATGTATTTCATCTATACTACTTTATAAATGAAATTTTACAAAAGTCTTAAAATACAACATTTTTTGCATCATGTACAACCCTTTTTATGCATCGGTCTTAAAAAGTCTTAAAAGACTTTTCATATTTCAAATCTGACGGTTCACAGTACAGAGTCTCATTTCTGACGGTTCACAATACAGCGTTTGAGTCTAGGGTTTCTTCTCCATCTCCAAAGTTTCTTATCCCCTCCCCTTTCCAAGGTGACTATTAAATCTTCGGGCTATTGCCGTTCCCAAGAATGGCATCCCCGCTCCCCATCTGTTATCTTCTTCCCCTTTCTTAAGGAAAACGACAGTCCCAAAGATGCAGGACTTTAAATTTTCCCAACCGATCTCATGTTTTCTCCTTCAAGCATTCATTCTCTATAATCCAGGTAAGTTTTTATCCTTCTTTTATGAAATTATTGCCTTTATGACACCAATTTTTGAATTTTAATTTAGTTTAGGTTTTTGCCTTGCTATGAATTTGGTTTTGAACCGATGAAATGAAATTTTGCTGTGAGATTTTTTGTATTTGAATTTAGTTTTAAGTTTTTTGTTTGATTTGAAATTTTGTTTGGTTTGTTAGGTCTTTGGTTTCAATCCGGTATGAACTGATGAGATTTTGTTTTTTGTTTGCAGTTCTTGGAACCTTTGATGATAAAAGTTGTTATGTATCCTTTTAAGTAAAGGTTAGGGTTCTTTGGAACCGCCATTTTTCGGTCTGATAATTGTTCCTGCATAATTTCTACATAATCACATTAATCAAGTTAATTTGATAATAGAGTCTCCTATATTTTTGTTTGATTGTGTATATGCTTGCTTTTGGTGCTATTTGGCAAGTTATGGAAGAAGCAAGCTTGAATGTGAATCACTTTATTTTGAATATTTACCTAAATATGAAGTTGTGTATAGATATCAGGAAAACATTTAGATTGTTCACAATCTAAGATGTTTGTATTATATATATAGTATTGGTATTAATGTTTGGTTGCTTAACTATTTAAGTAGGCTTTTGTCACTAATGCAGGTCCACTGCAACTTTCAAGTCTTTGCTATGAAGACTTGTTTATTAACTCTTTAGATGCATATCAAGTTAAAACTCTGAAACTTGAGATTCTTTCTTCCATTGCTACAGATGCATCAATATTGGTTATTTTTCAAGAGTTCCAGGTACTTTTCCCTGTTGCAGCTATGTTTATTTTCCATTTGCTTAAATAATCTATATCTATATCTATATCTATATCTATATATGTATCGATTCTTTATTGTTTGTTTTTCTCTTATGTAAGAACTTTGATTACTTTTATCGATTAGCGTAATGGTTTCTATATTTGTTAAACTACATATTGAATTATTTATTCAAGTCTGTATTTGCTTCTTCTTTGTATATTTACTCAAAATTACTTATATGTTGATCAGGTTCTACACTCTTAGTGGTTCATTCTTGATTCAAGTAAGCTTCTATGAACTTTATGTTTTTGGGATTTTGTGTGTTTATTCGCTTTCTGCTTTAACTCTGCTTTGTCTGATTGTTTTTATCGATTCAAACAACAGAAAGTTGGGCCTTTGAAGCTTTTGTGTCGATTTTTTTCTTGGTTGATGGATCTGGATACATGATTCTTAATAGAGAGGTGGTACAATATATATGTCGTTGCTTTGTGTAGATTGTAGTGTTTATTTCGGCTTAGTTAGTATATATATTGTGGATTATCGTGTAAATTTGTTGGTATTGTATTGGAAACAATAGAGATTTTGATTAATAGAATGATTAATTATGTTTGACAGAGAAACAATGAATATCTTTGGCTTTACTCTCTATTTTTATTTCTATTTCGTAATACATTTATAGGTATGTGAATATAGGGCTTGATTGACTGACTATATAAACTTTAGTGTGTTTTGTGGTCATTTTTGTTCAGTAGTTATATGTTGTTATTTGCTTATTTCTTGAGGTGCTTAGGCTTCTGATTCAAATAAGTATTGCAACTTTGAATTCTTTTTTATGGACGTTTTGAGGTGCCATGCATTAAACAAATTGGTCTCAACTGGTTTTCATTTTTAGTGTAGACACGAAGAACTTCTTAATATGTGGTTTTCTCAATAAAGACTTATTGATTAGCCATTCTTGAAAACCATGTCTGCTCTTAAGTGTTAACCATGATTTATGCTATAATTCGTTTGTCATTAAATTAAAAAATTTCTATTCTATAATAATCATGATTTATTCTACAAAATGTTTGTCATTTAAATTAAAATGTACAATGATTTGATTATTGCTAATGAAGTAACAAAGTTGACGGAAGAAATAGGTACCAGCAGCTTAAATAAAGATACAGGTAAAGTGGATGTTGGCTTTGAAGTAGCTGTCCACATTAAGCTGCAGGTGATGTCTTGATGGTCAGAGTTGGGAAGTACCTCTATAACTCTGTTCGTCGCGGTTGTTCACGGTTAAAATAAGCCAAGAAGCTGTTGAGGGGAAGAGTGGCTGCATGCTGTCATCAATGTTCTGGTTAGCAATAGCAACTGTGCTCAGCTTGAAACTAATTGAAATCAAATAGAAGGTTGTTGTTCTGTCTCTTTATGATTTGCTTCTTGCAAACTGGAAGAGGCTTACTGCCTTGTTTTCTTGGGTCATCCTCATGGGTAGGTTGGCTGTTTGTTTCCCATGAGGTTGTTTTTCTGTTTGTAAAGCAAGTTTTTTTGCTAAGTGGGGTAATAAAATGGTTATTAGTTGTTTCAAAAAAAAAATAACAAAGCTGACACAAACGAATAATAGTGTCGATATTTTTTTATGGCTTAATGAGTTTATTAGTATAAATAGTTTTTTTGGTAGCTACAATTCTTAGTATTGACAATTTTTAAACATTCCATACGACACTTCAAGTAATTTCTCCTTTCACGATGAAAGATTAAAAGATATGAATGTTGGATGGCCTTGTGAAAATTTTGGCTCCATTTGACCAAACCTTTAACCCTGGTAAGAAACAAACGCTAATCTGTTTTATTTGGTAAAATTGTAGTATCGTATGTAATTATAATATACCCAATAAGCATTTACCGGGTAATAATCGTCACTCACTTATTGGGTAACACTTCATCCTTATCGTTGCATATACCGATTAAGATTTTTGACCTTTGCCATGTTTATGTAGTAAGGTACACGATCCGGTAAGTGCTTACCGGGTAAGGGTTTTGTAAACGGCCCCTAAGATATAGTTTTTTCCTACATTTGTTTTTTTAATCCTTTTCACACCTAAATATTTCATATGGAATGAGATTGTTATCCAATCGGTCAACAATATTGGAAATATTTGCTTTTTTACCTATACCCTATATGTATGACCAAAAGTTTTTATTCTTATTTCACCATTAAATTATTACATCCTGCCGCATTGCTTGCTTTTGTTTGTTTAAAGAATTTTGAATATTTTGTTTGCCTTTCTGGATTTGAATTGATTGTTTGTATAGGGATTCATCGTTCCCAACATAAAGTCTTGTGTGTGTTTAAATTGATGGGGTAATTTAACAGTCTCACGTTTATACTATGTAGTTTATATTATCTTTATTTTGACTGAAGAAGCATTCTCCCTGTCCTTAGTTTACATCGGCATATAAGGCCTATTGTCTTTATTTCGACTTAAGAAACATTCTCCCCGACCTTAAACAAGAGCCCTTTAATTATGTCTTGTATAATGATGTAAGATGCCTTGCAATATGCCTATTTGCTTTTATTAAACATAAATATCATGTAGAAAACGGTTCACATTTTTCATATTTGGATTTATGAGATACATCCCGTTGTATTGCGAAAAAATCTTAATATAGAATGTATGCCTTTATGAGACACATTTTTCATATTTTTATAAATTGTATGCCTTTATAGAATTTTTGCATCCCGCCGCATTGCGCGGGTACACAACTAGTATATGTAAATTCGTACTTATTTTTATATGTTGTTTTATCTAATTTCAGTTGTATGGTAAAAAAAATTATAATTAAAATTATGTTTCAAAAAAGATAATTGTTCATTCGATTTATCTATTTATATATTCATAATTAAAAAATAATAATTATGTGTATAAAAAATAAAAAAATACCATTTTATAAATTAATATAATAGATGAGATTGGATTGTAGAAGATTATGGTTGGAATGTGAAAATTTTGAGATTGGATTGGGGTTGAATATTATGAGGTGGATGAGAGAAAGTAATATTTTAATTTGAGATTGGATTGGCTAAGATTGTTGATGTGTATAGTCTTAAGACTATCTACATCCGTAATCTCAAATATGAGATCGTAGATAGGACAAAAACTATTTATATAAAAAAAACAAAAAATAATTAATCAATCCAATCTCGAACGATATACATCATGCGGTGATTTGAGATTGCATAATTATTTTATATTATCTTTGACACATGTCACCATGTGATTGGTGATGTAAATTTTTTTAGGATAAGATTTACCTAATTAAAAATCAGACTTTTATAAAATAATTAAAACTAAAAAAATATACCAAAATTAATGGTTTTCAATTCCCTACAAATAGAGACCACTATTGATATATTTTCATCACACCAATTTTTCTCTCTATTTCAATCCTCTTGTTATCTTGCTACTTCCTTTCAAATATCTCTTATGGATCCAAACTTTCCAAAAATAAATCAAATTCTGAACATCCTGATAGCTCTCAGTATGATCCAAACACACAATATCAAAACTCTAAGCTTTCCATGTATAATATTCCTGTTTCTATCCCTGACAATACCCAAACCCCACAAAAGAATTCAAAGGCCACTAAATGGGAAACCAAAGAAGATATGGTGTTAATGTCAAGATGAATCTACGATAGTGAAGAATCTACTCGACCCAAAAACCAGAAGAAACAGACATTCTGGTCATGAGTGAAAAAATACTATGACGAAACTCGTGCTGAAAATCAAGAAGGACCGGGCATCAGGAACGAAAATCAAAAGAAAAGTCGTTATCCACGAATTAAAGAAGCTGAAAACAAATGGATTGTTGCGTATAGAGAGGCATATCGGCAGAAAAGGAGCGGAATGAGTACGAAAGATGTTGAGAAAGAGGCTCATTCAATTTTTGAGTTGGGTGGGAGCAAGTTTAATGACTTGCTTGTTTTTAATGAAGTTATGTGTAAACATCCCAAATGGGATTTAGAGTTAGAACGTAACACAACACCTTCTCGCCCGTAATATGAAGTGGATGATGAAGAAAGTGGTGGAAGCACAAAAAGATCAAGAACTTCAGAAGAAGGAGATTATTCTGTTGAAACCAACAAAGAATTGCCAAGTGCCGGTGGTTCAAAAGTTCAACGTCCTATGGGTAGAGATACGGCAAAGAAAAAAGGAAAAGGTAAGGCATCACAATCTTCTGTAGTTCCTGACTACTCTGAAGAATTTCGTGCATTGAACATCATAAGAATCAGTGAGGTTGAAATGATGAGCAAAAGAATTAAATTTGAAAAGGAGCAAGCACACTACAAGACTCTGCATATATTGTTGGCAAAAGAAAACCTATCACGAGAAGAGGAGGCGTTGAAAGAACGTCTTTTGCAAAAGTTCTATGTATAGTGGTTTATTTCCATTTTAGAATTATCTATATGTATTTTATTATTTTGTGTATCTGTTTGTAATTTGTTTTCAAGTGTGTAAGCTGAAATGTTTGTAATTTGCTTTTTAAGTGTGATATCAATTATGAGTTGTCTCTTTCCGTTAGGTTCACATGCCAATGTCTCTCATTTATGGATATAACATGCTTTCTTTGGAACACCAGGTTCACTTAATGATATTAATGTACTCCACCGATCTCCTATTTGATGATGTATTGGCAGGTCGATCACCAAAAGTTAGTTATGTCGTGAATGGTCATGAAAATGATAGGGCATATTATCTCACTGATGGCATATATCCTTCATGTCCTGCATTTGTCAAGTCAGTTACATCTCCCCAAATTCAAAAGCACAAGTTGTTTGCTCAAGTTCAAGAGAGCGTCAGAAAAGATGTTGAGCGAGCATTTGGAGTTCTACAAGCTCGTTTTGCATTTATTTGACGACCTTGTCTTGTTTGAGACAAACAGAAAACGGGAAAAATTATGATTGGTTGTGTTAGATCCCAAACAATCAAGATATAGAAAGATAACAAGAAATAGATCACCGAATGTTGTAGATTGTATTGATCAGATGAACTGGATTACAAAATATGTCTTTACAAATTTATGAACAGGTTTGTTATAACTATTTAACAAAATATCTATTTATACATGAAATAGAAATGCTAAAGATACAGTACAAAAATGACAAGCATGTTCAGAACACCTTCTGAACTTCTTCAGAACTACTTCTGAACTTCTTCAGAAGTGTCTTCAGAACCTTCTTCAGAACTTCTTTAGAAGTATCTTCAGAATCTTCAGAACTTCTGAAGTTGCCACTTCAGAAGTTATGCCTTAGGCTTTTCTCTGCTTGTCTTCTGAGTTCTGAGTCTTTATTTCTTCAGATCTTTCTTACTCTTCAGAACCCAGTACCTTTTGAAGCTATATTAGTATCTCTATCAGGTTGTATCATCATGCATAATACGATAGCTGAAGACAAACAAGATACGTACCAAAATTATTATGATCCTACTGAGTTTCTTAATTAATGACATGCCCACAACTCGACAACAAGGAAGCTCTACAGAAGATGATGGTCAATCAACTGATTTTTCTACTGAACGGATTGCAAACCCAACCCGTCATATGGCTAATAGGGAAGCTCATAACGCTCTAAACAATGATTTGATTGAGCTTATATGGCAAAAATTTGGTCATGGTAATTAAGCATATTTATGTATTTCAGATATGTAATTTTCTACTTATTTTTGTGACTTGTATGGTAAGTTTTTTATAATTAAAATTAAGTTCTAAAATATGTAATCGTCCGTTTAATCTATTTTTTATACTTAAGATTAAAAAAACCACAAAAAAATAATTAAAAAAATAAGATATATAATTTTTAGATAATAATAATTTGGATTGGATTGGATCATGGTTAAATGATAAAAGAAATGAGATTGGATTGGATTGGAGTTGAAGATTGTGTAGGTGGACGAAAGAGAAAGTAATTATATTTTAATTGAGATTGCGTTGGTTGAGACAAGGGTGGCCCTGGGGGTGTGCCGGTGGTACCGCCGCACGGGGCCTCCAATCGTTGGGGCCTCCGATTTTTATATGTTATATATACTATATATATTGTCGTAAATTATAACACCCCTAAAAATGGGAATTAATTTAAACCAAATAAAATGCGGAATAACTTCAATAAAATAAACATCACCTATAAAGATGGGGAGAAGTTAGAGAGTTTACAACTTCAAAGTGATACTAGACGACAACCTATTAATCTATACAAACTTTAGAATACAGATTAAGTTCGGGTGTCTCTAAATCCTCAAAATGTGCTTCTACGTAACCCATCTATACACACGAAGGTACACTTCAAAAAGGATGCCACTACCGGCACCTAGCTCCACTCATCCCATCAAGCCCCACCAACTTGATCACCTGTTATACATGTCATTTTAAGAAAAAGTGTTAGGCTTAAAGACTAGTGTGAACAAACAGTTCAAAATATAGAAAAGTCATTTAAACTTCGAAAGCGGTAAATAAACATTTAACCAAAACATTTTCCAAAACATCTGTTTTTCTTTTCTTCCGCGATTTACACCTAAAAGATACGCTTTACTTCTTTTGAGGGAAACTTCTATGGGAATGACCCGCCGTCACATCGATTACTCTTCCGCACAAGTTCAACCCCAAACCGGGATCTATTACAAGTGCCATCCTCAAATACTTCTGACTATATGTGCCTATGGATCCATTTACACTAGTCTAACTTCCTAATACTATTATTTCCAATATATTAACTTCCCTTCACAAAATCTTTGTGAAGATTAACTTCCGATTACAATCGTTTCAGATGTAATAACTTCCCTTCAAAAAATCTTTGTGAAGATTAACTTCCATGTTTCCAAAACTTTCCTTCATAAAACTTCGTATGATAAACTTCATATTTTCAAAACCTTCCTTCCCAAAATTATGTCAAAAAAACATTTAGGTTTATACATCATATTTCTCGTCAAAACCCCATAAGGGTGTTTTAAAACCGTTCTTCGTACGTATTTCATCATTTCAAAGAAAAACCATAAATGACACATTTTAACCTAGTTTTACCAAAATCTTCCAAGTATAGAAATACTTATTTTAAACATCACATTAAGGTAAAATACTTCATTTTGACATGTATAAAGTTTTAAAAGTGTAAGAATGAACTCACAAGGTAGATTTAGGCTAAATCTAGGTTTTATCCCAATACAGAGCTTCATTAGGTGAGGACTTCAAATCCACAAGTTTCCACCTATAAAACCTTCATCTAGATCATAAACAAACCCAACATACACCAAAATCAAACCCAAATCAGAAATCATAGAACCAAACCCTAGATTCAAGATTTCGGAGAGGTGATCATACCTTTCAACGTATGGGAACCCTAAATCATCAAGTAAACTGTTTATCCCAGTGTATGAAGTACAAGATAGAAAACACATTAAAGCAATAATATTGTAAATCAATTAAGAACAATAATGAAGAACTTCATAATTCATATATCTTACTTGTAGATTTGAATACAATGTAAGCACCAAAATATCTATAGCTCTCTCTCTCTCTTAATATGAAGTAATGATCTACTTCTAATGTTAGCCCTAACCCTCTATTTATATTTCTAAGAGTTATAATGAGATAAGGAAACTATAAGAGTTTGAGGCATTATATAATTGCCATAACTACAAGATAATTATCCTTTCCTTATTTAACACAATTCTAATTCAACCCTAACTCTTATTGTTAAACATTTCCATATTTATGACTTTGTTGACTTTACGCTGTTGGTCCTTCATGTCTTCAATAGTTGTCATCTCAGATAGAATATTTTCAGACCTAACAATCTCCCCCTTTGTATTCAAGATTACAATTTTATCAAATCAGAACTTTTGAAGACGATTTTGTCAACAAATATACTTTTGAAATCTTTAGCTCCCCCTACGAATATGATCACTTAATAAGCTTTGTAGCTCCCCCATAACATGAAGTTCAATAACATATTGTTGAAGAAGTCGTGAAGTCGTAGGGTAAAATCTTTCTTCGAGTAGAACTTGTTGTTTGATGAAAGATAGCTTGAGTTTGTCGGGTTAGGCTATGCAATGAACTGAATTTGTCGGATCAGGCATGATGAGATTTCTTCAATTTGAACTTGTCATATGATGACCTGATGTCGAATCAAAATGTCGCGATATCATTTTTGTTGTCGGGTTAGGCATTGATGCGATAAAGAATGATGTCGGGCCACGTGGAGTGGATAAGCTCATACGAGAAACGATCCTGATTTCTTCCAAGTTCATATGATGTGATGATGCGATTACTTTTCTCATTTCTTTTTTCGTATGTGCCTTTTGATGATGACTTTTCTCCCTCATAATGGGCATTTGTCTTTGATACTTTTTCTCCCCCTCAGAATGATAAGGAGAATCCGAAGCATTATGAACGATCAAAGACAATAAGCGGATGTGAAAAAATGGGTGAAAATTCTAACATAGAAGCACAAATAGCAACTATTGTCACTTAAATCAAAAATAAATTCAATTTAGCGGCCTATATTCAGTGTTGGCAGTGGGTTGGCACTGATAGGAATTCCAGTTATCATAGAAGTAAGTTTTAAAACTAACTTTTCAAACTGTTCCGGCATAAACACAAAGATATGTTTGTGGAGTCACAAAGACTCGTGCAATGTGTAGAAAGAATTTATGCATTAAATGTTAATTTTAAGGCTCAAAATGTGAAAATACATTTCACAAACTCAATGTGCATTGAATGTGAAGTTCGGAGATCGGAGGTGTGTCTTCCTTTTTCAATATCTTAATCTTCCGAGTGAAGAAAAGATAGCAGATATGCTCATTCTCCGTGATATATGAAACTAATATCTTTTGTGAGATACTTGGGTAGCTGGGTGAGGGTACACGAGTTATCGACATTGGGTCCGTGTCTAGTTCAATATTCATCTCCAAAGAATCGAGAATGAATAGATTATGTGGCTAGCCGGATAACTGTTTAGGTTTGGTAAAGACCAAATATTTTCTTTTAAGTCCTGTGACACTCTCACATTTTTCTTCTTTTATCTCACAAGCACTCATTTTTATTTTAACCATACCCTTTCAAAGTTTCTAACCTAGGGATGTGTTTTATTGGTAGGTCCTTCCGGCTTTGCATTGACCGTTGAAACTTCTAATTCCTAACACACATATTTCTTTTATATGAAGCTGAAACAGTTTAAGTCCGAGTTCTGAATTGAAGTATTCAGAAGTCATTATGTTAAGAGCAGGTTCATAGTTGAGATACTATGAAGCTAAACAATAAAGAACAGGTTCATAGCTGAGATACTATGAAGCTAATTAAATAATAATAAATAAATGTGGTACTCCCCCTCAAATGTAGCATTACCTTTTGAAAGATTGTCATGCGATGTGAATATGCGGAATTTAGAACGCATATGATGTACCTACAAAACAGATTAAAAGGATTTTGGTACCCAAGCTTTGTTGGGTCCTCGGAGGTTAGCTTTAGATGTAACAAATGGGGAACTGTGGATACTGTAAGTACCATACCATTTATGAACATATCGTTGATCGACAAAATCATTTGTTCCACAAGTAGAACAAAAAAGATTTGTGGTGCTTAGACTGATTAATTGATTGATTGACTTGATTGAATAAGATAAATCAGTCTTGGAAACAAATGATTTTGCATCAACTACAGGAGATGTATGTGACATGTTTCCAACACTATCATCTGTAGTTGACTTCTTTTTCCAAATCATTTTAAACTTCTTAAAATTACCGGAATTAACAACAAAATCATTGTGAAACCAATTACAATTATGAGTCTGAAAAATTAAATAATTGTAGGATTTGGAGCTGTTAGAATAATTATTTGATTGAACACTTGAAGAACAGTTATTCTTACAGACACTAACAGGAGAATGAGGAGTTATCCTATAAATTGAACTTGAAGCATTTTTTTAAGAGAAAACATAATCAGAATCAGATGAATTATCATGTGAAGAAAGAATAGTAGTATCGGGACTAAACTGTTTAATAATTTCAACTTTAACTGAATTCTCTTTATTGTGTTTTGAAATTACATCTTCAAGTTCTCTAATTTTGCACAAAAGATGGTCTCTTTCTTTATCAGACAAACTAAAATTAAAATTCGTTTTAGCTTCAAAAACTTTTTCAAGTTTCATGAGTTTGTCAGATATATAATCTCTTTCTTCCGTAATCAAATCATATTTAACTTTTAATTCAGACCTCAATTTCTTTTCGGTTACAAGATTTAATTGTAATTCAGATAATTTCTTTGAAAGTTTACAAGTTTCCTCCTCAAAAACTTTTATTTTATTTTCAACTTCCTTTCCTAAACGTTTATTCTTATCTAAAATTGACATATTTTTCTTCAAAACGTTATTTTTATCAGTTTCAAACATTTTTCTTTCGTTTTCCAAAAGTTTTTGAAGTTCAGAAATTTGCTTTGATAACAATAATAATGTAAATCAATTAAGAACAATAATGAAGAACTTCATAATTCATATATCTTACTTGTAGATTTGAATACAATGTAAGCACCAAAATATCTATAGCTCTCTCTCTCTTAATATGAACTAATGATTTACTTCTAATGTTAGCCCTAACCCTCTATTTATATTGCTAAGAGTTATAATGAGATAAGGAAACTATAAGAGTTTGAGGCATTATATAATTGTCATAACTACAAGATAATTATCCTTTCCTTATTTAACACAATTCTAATTCAACCCTAACTCTAATTGTTAAACATTTCCATATTTATGACTTTGTTGACTTTACGCTTTTGGTCCTTCATGTCTTCAATAGTTGTCATCTCGGATACAATATTTTCAGACCTAACATAAACTTTAATCCTCATTGTATCATCATAAAGAGCTCTGAAATACGAAACCATAGCAAAATAAATCGCCTCAATCGGAGCTGTGATGAAGAAGTTATGGCCAAATGAAGAAAATCTCGTTTTTAACCACTAGGGTCGCCCGCGATTATGCCCCGCGATCATGCACCACGATCATGACATGTCATGATCGCTCGTGTCACCCGCAACAAGCTGATTTTTATGTCTAAGTCACGGCACCAATTGTGCGATTATGACAGGCTATTATGCCACTGTCATAATCGCCGGGCATGATAGCCTAGACCATTCCGAGGTGTTTTTCCCACTTTTCACCCGTTTTGATCCCGTTTCTCGTCTAGTAAATGATACCCAATATAATTAACTTCAAAATACTTGTTCCATGATTCTAAGAGTGGAACAAAAAGAGGACTCGGGATTACATTTTACCAAAGACCCGGTTGGTACATTGTGCCATTGTCACTATAGCATGGCACACTTGTTGGGACCACCGACCACTTGGTACCACCGGTGCTATTGTGACAGATGTCACTATCTCACAGCACCATCACTCAAACTCTGAAAATCAGGGTGTTACAATCCTCCCAACCTTATAAATGATTTCGTCCTCGAAATCTAATGCCGATCTAAACACATAGAACACCATACAACTTCGAGCACAAGCTCGACAAATGACTCGCTCCGTTCATCCCACCGGATGACAATTACACGAAAAGGAGCCCTCAAAAATACTATACTTGAGCAATCCAAAAACTTTGCTTCCTTAGGAGAGTTTAAACGTAACTCGTCCATACAATACGTAGTACTTCTTGCCACGATGGGCACTTCACTTCTCATAACGAATCATCACTACCCGATCGTTAAATTCAATACATCACACTAATATCAGAAGGATCACTGACCCACATTGAACCAAACTTCAAATTTAAGCTCGATGTTGTCTCCCAACCTTACGTGGTTCATATCACCTTGGGAGTAGCTTTTGGCTTTAATAGATCAATTCTACAATTGATGCCCAAAATGTAATTACTTCTTAGAATTTACAAACCACTTCCAATAAGTCGGGATGCTCTCTCCCTTTGTGTTCAACATTCGATTTCTTTCGCAAGAGCTCATCCGGATAAACCCAAACAGATTCCCTACACATCAGATTCTCCATTACTTTACCCAGTTGGTAAAGGAATCCGACATAAGCAGTTCTGAAAAGACCACTACCACATCAATATTTTAACCTCGACCAATCAATTTCTCCTTAAATAAATGATTTCGGTTTAGGTCTACCTTAACAATCACACTACATTTTTTCAATAATCAACACCGACAATGATTTATCATCCCTTCTCAAGATCACCACACAAGGCCTTCAACACTATTTGAAATCAACCAAAGTATTCCAATCATTCTAATGTCCTATGACCCTAAGGACAACCAAGGTAGGCGTCAAGCCAAACACTTCTCGAGGTAAACAGTTACCTAAAAGTTCCCAACCCAAAGATTTACGACACTAGAGGATCAGCACGAAACTAACTCGAAGTGACCCAAACGTCCAATTACTCCGAGTTTCTATAACCATCGTTCGTTCAGGTCGATGTCCCGAAAGTGTGAACTAACCAACTGTCACAATTCGACACAATAGTCAAAGGCACACCATGCCTTGAGACAATTCCATCCACATACAACTTAGCTAGCTTGTCAGCTGGACCGGCTCCTCGCATTGCCAAGAAGTGAGCACTCTTCATAAGTCCGTCCACCACTACCCATATAGCATCGTGACCTTTCAAGGTCTTTGGTAACTTCGTCACAAAATTCGATAGTAATGTGCTCTCATTTACATTCCGGAATTTCCAACGATTTGAAGACTTCCATACGGTAGTTAGTGTTCCGCCTTTACTTGTAACATGTTACGCCTCTCTCTAAATATCTAACCAAATCCAACCTCTTAACAAGCCATCAATAAGTCAACTTCCAATCCCCACACGTTTTGGTACTACTCGGATGTATGGAGTACTTAGGCTCATGGGCGTCCTCCAATAGTAATTCCCGATTGCCTCCAATCTTGGGCACTCAAAGACGCCCACGACATACTTCAAACCGCGACTATCTTCCGTTAGCAACAAGTGATGCTTCACCATAACCTTGTTCTTTTAAATTTTCCTCAAGTCAAGCCTCCTCTAGGGAAGTCTTGATCCGACCGATCAAGCCTGACACTAAACCAATTTTCGTAAGTACGACTCGCGTTTCACTACCGTACTATTTTCGGCTAAGAGCATCCGCTACCACATTTGCTTTACCCGGGTGATATAGCAACTCACAATAGTAATCCTTAAGCAACTCTCGCCAACATCGTTGCCTCGTGTTTAGCTCTTTTTGATCGAACACATACTTCAAACTTTTGTGATCGGTGTAGAGCGTACACTTAGTTCCATAAAGATAGTGTCGCCACAACTTTAAAGGGAAGACTACCGCCGCTAATTCCAAATCAAGGGTTAGGTAATTCTTCTCATGTTCCTTGAGTTGCCTTGAGGCATAAGCAATAACTTTGCCTCTTTGTATTAATACACAACCCCAAACCTATCTTTGACACATCACTATAGAACATAAAACCTTCAGATCCTTCTTGCAAGGATAAAATTGGTGCTTCACACCATTTTCGTTTGAAGAGTCCGGAAAACCTACTCTTGCTTGTCGACCCAAATAAACTTCACATTCTTCCTCGTCAAAGTCGTCGAAGATGATGCAACCTTTGAGGAATCTTGAACAAACCTTCGATAATAGCCCGCCAATCCTAAGAAGCTTCTAATTTCAGACGGATTCTGAGGCGGTACCCAATTCATCATTGCTTCAATTCGGATGGATCCATCTTCACTCCGTCTTGAGCGACAACATGCTCCAAAAATTGTACTTCCTTCAACCAAAAGTCATACTTAGAGAACTTCGCATATAACTTCTCCTTCCTTAACACCTCGAGGACTTCTCGAAGGTGTTGCTCATGGTCTAACTCATTCTTAGAGTAGATAAGAATATCATCAATAAATACCACTGATTGATCTAGAAACGATCGACATACCAGATTTCATCAAATCCATAAACATCGTTGACGCGTTTGTCAACCCATACGGCATTACTAAGAACTCATAATGACTGTACCGCGTCCTAAACGTTGTTCTTGTTACATTATCCTCCTTCACCTTCACTTGATGATAAACCGAACATAAATCGATCTTTGAGAAACAACCCGCTCCTTGCAGTTGATCTAAGAGATCATCAATCCTCTGAAGTGGATATTCTTCACGGTTGCTTTGGTCAACTCTCTATAGTCGATACACATCCTTATCGTGCCATCTTTCTTCTTCACAAATAAGACCGAGCTCCCCCGACACTATATCTCTTCGAAACTCTACTTGTCTATCGGGTGGCAAACCGGGTAAAACTTCGGGGAACACATCGGGAAGCTCACTAACGTCCCGTACATCATTTAACTTCCTCTTCTCTAACTTGGCATCTAAACATAGGCTATATACAAAAGACAACCCTTGGCTAAACACTTGCACGCCTCTGCCAAGGTTAACCAAGCTAGTTTGCCTTTCCTTCCTTCCCCGTAGATTACCACCATGCTGCCATCCAATAACGAAGTCCGGATTAACTTCTTAGAACATCGAATTTCGGCTTGGTTCTCGGCTAACCAATCCCTTCCTATCATCACATCAAACCCTCCTATCGACATAGGCATGAGATTTACCTCAATTTACTCTCTTCAACTTCCAACATACAATCCTTAAGAATAGTCCAAACTAGAACTTACTTGTCATCGGCTATTTCAACAATATAGGCATCTTTTAAAGTACTCATGGGTACGTGTAGATTTTAGTAGAAAGAAGTGGACACAAAAGAAAAGTGGCACTAGAATCAAAAGGACATAAGTGAGTATACTCTCTCACCGTCTCGTTCCCTTTCTTGAGAACCCGAACATTCATCCCCGATACGACCGATAACTCTCTCATTGCGATACTCTTCCAAAACTTTTGCTTTGAATAAATCCAAAGTAAGCATAGAGGTTATGACTGGCCCAAGTGTAGCCTTGGTGATGCTCCACCATGCTAAAGCCTCGCCCCCAAGCATTTGTAAAGAGAACTTCACCCTTTCTTTCTCTTCATATTCACTCGAGCCAAAAGGTTGCTCGATCTCTCATAACTAATTCATACAAACCACCGGATCATCTGATCCAGAGAATTTGGGTGGTTTAGAGCATACGACGGTCTCGTACGAACAACCCTTTACCGTTCTCCTTACTTACATCACATATGTCTCTTCAGTACTAGGACCTGCCTGTTACTCTCGGGGCCCACTACTATATCCTCAGCAGTTGCTCCATGTCTTCGGTTGCTGGCATCCCTTTCCTCGAATATCTTGCTCAAAGTTTCATGTTGTTGTGCTATAACGAAAATAACTGTCTGCAACATACTGAGTCAGAACTCACCCTGTAAGCCCGCTTCTACCACTAAAGGATTACCCTGATCAAGGTTGACTTCAAGCAGACAACCCATTCTGGCACATCTCTTGATGGGACAATAGGGATCATAGGTGATTGAGTGACTTCCACTATCACTTGTAGATCCGGAGTAGAAATACTGTCGTTCGCGCCCTTAGCTTCGTTACACGATCTAGTACGCGTATTAATCATCTCGGTCGGCCACAAACATAGAATAGCAGTAAGACAAGTCTAACATAGACACGTATAACACATTCACCAAACATCGTAACCATAATAAGTAAGAAAACTCACATAACAATATACCCAAGATAACATTAGCTACGTGATATCTTGGATATATCACTCGTATAAGAATTCTTATAACCACAGTCACGTTTCATAGTTAGTGCATTTCCTTCGACTCTAAAGCTCTACTATCTTAAGAGTGTCTACCCATTCTCACACAGCATCACTTAAAGTCTTAACTTAAGTCTAGGCGTCTTAGGTTCATACCTAGTTCACTTAAACCAAAGCTCTGATACCAACTTGTAACACCCCTAAAAATGGGAGTTAATTTAAATCAAATAAAATGTGGAATAACTTCAATAAAATAAACATCACCCATAAAGATGGGGAGAAGTTAGAGAGTTTACAACTTCAAAGGGATACTAGACGACAATCTATTAATCTATACAAACTTTAGAACACAGATTAAGTTCGGGTGTCTCTAAATCCTCAAAATGTGCTTCTACGTAACCCATCTATACACACGAAGGTGCACTTAAAAAAGGATGCCACTACCGGCACCTAGCTCCACTCATCCCATCCAGCCCCACCAGCTTCATCACCTGTTATACATGTCATTTTAAGAAAAAGTGTTAGGCTTAAAGCCTAGTGAGAACAAAAAGTTCAAAATATAGAAAAGTCATTTAAACTTCGAAAGCGGTAAATAAACATTTAACCAAAACATTTTCCAAAACATCTCTTTTTCTTTTCTTCTACGATTTACACCTAAAAGATACGCTTTACTTCTTTTGAGGGAAACTTCTACGGGAATGACCCGCCATCACATCGATTACTCTTCCGCACAAGTTCAACCCCAAACCGGGATCTAATATAAGTGTCATCCTTAAAAACTTCTGACTATATGTGCCTATGGATCCATTTACACTAGTCTAACTTCCTAATACAATTGTTTCCAATGTATTAACTTCCCTTCACAAAATCTTTGTGAAGATTAACTTCCGATTACAATCGTTTCCGATGTATTAACTTCCCTTCACAAAATCTTTGTAAAGATTAACTTCTATGTTTCCAAAACTTTCCTTCATAAACTTCATATTTTCAAAACCTTTCTTCCCAAAATTAGGTCAAAATAACATTCAGGTTTACACATCATATTTCTCGTCAAAATCCCATAAGGGTGTTTTAAAACCGTTCTTCGTACTCATTTCATAGAAATACCATAAATGACACATTTTAACCTAGTTTTACCAAAATCTTTCAAGTATAGAAATACTTATTTTAAACATCACATTAAGGTAAAATACTTTATTTTGACATGTATAAAGTTTTAAAAAGGTAAGAATGAACTCACAAGCTAGATTTAGGCTAAATCTAGGTTTTATCCCAATACCGAGCTTCATTAGGTGAGGACTTCAAATCCACATATTTCCACCTATAAAACCTTCATCTAGATCATAAAAAAACCCAACATACACCAAAATCAAACCCAAACCAGAAATCATAGAACCAAACACTAGATTCAAAATTTCGGAGAGGTGATCGTACCTTTCAACGTATGGGAACACCAAATCATCAAGTAAAATGTAATTCTCATTGTTACCATCATAATCGCCTCAATCGGAGCTGTGATGAAGAAGTTATGGCCAAATTAAAAAAATCTCGTTTTTAACCACTAGGGCCGCCCGTGATTATGCCCCGCGATCATGTCCCGCAATCATGACATGTCATGATCGCCCGTGTCACCCCCAACAAGCTGATTTTTTAAGTCGAAGTCACGGGACCAGTTGTGCGATTATGACAGGCTTTTATGCCACTGTTATAATCGTCGGGCATGATAGCCTGGACCATTCCGAGGTGTTTTTCCCACTTTTCACACGTTTTGATCCCGTTTCTGATCTAGTAAATGATACCCAATATAATTAACTTCAAAATACTTGTTTCATTGATTCTAAGAGTGGAACACAAAGAGGACTCGGGATTACATTTTACCAAAGACCCGGTTGGTACATTGTGCCATTGTCACTATAGCATGGCACACTTGTTGGGACCACCAACCACTTGGTACCACCGGTGCTATTGTGACAGATGTCACTATCTCACAGCACCATCACTCAAACTCTAAAATTAGCTTCTCTTTAATGGACCACCCGGTTCAACACTTTCTTCAACTTGAACAGAAATCAGGGTGTTACATAAATATACCATTGAACACAAGTATCACTACAGCGTAGTTGGTAAAGGCGTACTTCTCTTACCCAAAAGGTCCAGGTTCGAATCCTCCTCTTTGCTTTCCCCTTGTTTGAATTGAAAGACGCTAGCTTGTCAATTCTCTAATTTAATTTAATTAAATTGCCACCTAAGAGCATCTCCAACAACTATTGTAAAATAGAAAAAAGAATGTTTTTAACAATTTTAGTGCTCCAACAGCTATATTATCCCTTATGCTAAAATAGAGAAATGGAAAAAAAGAGGGAAATAATCTCTAAATGGAGATAGAAATGATTATTTTAATAGTTCTCACCAATTGTTTGAAAGTTTGTTTAAAAATATTGTTGGGATATTTAATATATTGAATATTTTAATATATAATTATGATATAACTGTTAAAATAGAGTAGCTGTTGGATTTGGATGCAAATATTTTTGGAGATTTTAACTTTTAATATGCTATTTTAGAGAAATTTTGGCATAGCTGTTGGAGATGCTCTAATACTTCTATTCTATTAATTATTTTGGTTTATATCTCATTTAGGTTTTTTGAGATTTTCTTGCTGCCGTCAATTTCCCAAATCCCAAAAAACAATTGCCAAGCTCAATTCTTGAATTCATTCAATTTTTCTCTTGAGTTATTCTACTTTTCAATTCCAATCTCATTAAAGTATTATATCAAATCTTATTATTTATATTTAATGTTCTTTTATTTCCTTATCTTTTTATTCTATAACTTTGTTATTTGATTATTTATATATCTTCTTTGAAGGTTTTTTAATTTTAAATGTTGGTGTTTTTGAATAACGACAAATAAATATTCTTTGTATTTTTGTATATACTAAAATTGATTGACTGATTTTATATAAAATACGATGCCTTCAACTAGAAAACTTGAAACTGGTTTCTAAACGTCAAAAAAAGAGAAAAGATGAAGCTACTTGTCTAGCAGAATATGTATTTGGAAGATTTGAGTTCATAAAAGGTATGGTCATTTGGTATCATATTTTGGCTAAAGTTAATAATTTGAGCATACAACTACAATATGAAATTATGCGTATTGATGAGGCAATGAGTAGTGTGCGGTGCTTATTGAATTTTTTAAAGACTATCGAGGACATGGGTTTGAGAAGGCTTTGAATTGTGCACAAGCTATAGCTTCTGATTTGGGAATTGATCCAGTGTTCGTTGAGAAAAAAAAAGAAAATTGCATAAGAAAAGACATTTTGATGAGAGTGACACTGAGTCATCAGAACCGGTACATGGAGCTCTCAGCTCAAGAATCAATCAGAATTTAGTATTTTGTGTACATAGTTGATCAAGCTACGGGTCACTTGACCGAAGGTTTGAGCAATACAAACAGTATGAAGAAATCTTTAGCTTTTTATTTACATCATAAAAGTTGAAGTCTATGAATATTGAAGAAGTGAAGGCAAGTTGCAACAATCTTCAAAAGAGGTTACAAAATGGTCACACCTCAGACATTGACGGTGAGGATTTATTCAACGAATTGGAACTATTACAAAAATATTTACCAACTGAACATAATACTGCTAGTGCGATACTAAATTTTTTAGAAAGGGTAAACACGTATTGGGTGTTATGTCTTGCATATAGAATTTACTAACTATCCCCATTACAGTTGCATCAGCTGAAAGAAGCATTTCAAAACTAAAAATTTGAAGTTGTTATATGATAACTTTTAATTTTATTATAAATTAACTTTTTATTCTTATCAACAGATTAATCATTGGTGATTTTTGAGCATTGGTTTCATGATGTAAAGGTCAGTTTTATTTTCATTTGAATCTTATTTATAAACATTTTTATGCTTCGTCACTTAAGAATTTAGTTTTTGAATATAAAAATATATTTTTTAATCAAGAATACAATTAAAAAAATTATAAGGCCACATTTACGTTTTCGCACGGGGCCTCTAAAGGGTCGGCCTAGGTTGAGATCATGAGTAAAGATGGTCTAATTGCAATAACCCAAATTTCAAATCTAATGGGCTTCAAATCAGGCCCACATTCTAAGTCAGCCCATTCCTCTTCTGGCCCAACCTCCCTTGGTCGGAAATTTCGCCGGACAAAGTCGTCGGCGCCAGCGAGCGTCGTTTTTTCCGGCGACAACACTGGTTTTCCACGCGAAACTTTGTTTTGAGCCGTTTGGCCTCATTTCCTGTCCGTTTTCGACAATTCGTTTTCCTAAATTTAAGTCATTTAATTTCCTATCAAATACGAACAAGAATCACTCAATATATTTGAGACTTGTGTGAGATATTCATGTTTAAAGTTTTGGTTTTTATCGAAAACGATTATTCAAGCTTTTCGGTCAAATTGATCAAACGCAACATAGAAGATCCCAAAATACCCAGATCAAAAATTAGTTATGTGTAACTCAGTTGTGTAAAGATAAAATAACGAAAGAGAGGCGGTGCTGGCCAATGGGTTCCAAATAATAATATGAAGGGGGCACATACCTTACCTTGATGAACCGACTACCCAATTGACTCCAGAACTGGTATGGGCACATTTTCTACCAATCCTAACATCCTGATAAACCTATATTCAAGTTTAGAAGGGGGCACATACCTTACCTCCACGAATCGATACCGAAACGTAACCATAACCTTAACCGCCTTGATACTTCTCTCCTTTGCATCGTTTATCCGGGACTCGATATTGACTTTCTCCTTAATTTCTCAGTAACACCAAAACCCCAAAGGGTTGGTCAACCTCCCTTTAAATAGTTAGATTCTCCTACAGTTTATGGAAGGGTCCGTAATATGAAAACTCCCATTAATGTCACGAATCCCTTCCATACCAACTTTCATCAAATGTCGAAATCAACCCCTCTTCATCGATTATCTTATAAACTAAGTCCACTATTTGAATTAATTCCAAATTTATCATTATTCTATTACCCAAAATAAAATAAAAATTAATATTCTTTATTAATATTCATCAAAAATAAAAATCTTACTATTATTTGAAATTCTAAATTTCAAAATACATCCCTCCAGTTTAATTTATTGGATATTATAAATAACAAAATTTTAGAGTGTTACATAATATATGTTCCTTTCATATAATTAGAGTTGATGTACATATATATATATATATATATGGGTGGCAAAAAGTTACCCAACCCGCCAACCCAACCCATTAGTAGCAGGTTGAATTGATATTTTCAACCTGTTTAACTTAAATGGGTCAACCTGCCCATCCCATTTAATAAATGGGTTGAGTTGGGTTGGTTTTAATGTTAAAGTGAGCCCAAAAATGAAAAACCCTAGTTCTCTGCTCTCTCTCGTCTTCCTCAAAATTCCGACCACCCTTACACTCGCCGATGGTTCTTATCTCGTTGACGGCCAATGCAAACGTTGCTCTTTTTCTTGCCTGCATTCTCATCTTGTCATCTCTTTCTCGTCTTTGACATCACCTTCTTCTCATCTCCTTTTCGTCGTCTCAATAGTACCATCACCTTCAACAGTACCATCGCCGGCGAGAATATTGTTTACATATCACCTTCAACAGTACCGTCGCCGATGTAACTAAGTAAGTTACTAGGTTGATATTCATATTGTTTTTCAGATTATTTACATATTGTTTACATATTTCTAAGTTTACATATTGTTTACATATTACTAACTTTACATATTGTTTTCAAAAGAATCTTATGACAATATATTGTTTTATGACTTACTGTTTACATATGGTTTACTCAGTTACTCTTTAGTGTTTACAACTTTACATATTGTT
Source organism: Silybum marianum (assembly GCA_036898165.1). Taxonomy (NCBI): domain Eukaryota; kingdom Viridiplantae; phylum Streptophyta; class Magnoliopsida; order Asterales; family Asteraceae; genus Silybum; species Silybum marianum. Next base: position 25,465,162 of record CM072533.1, on the reverse strand, counting down.
TCTGACTTACTGTTTACATATTGTTTTTTGACTTACTGTTTAGATATAGTCTACTTATTATTTATATATTGTTTTCAGTGATGAATACGGTTGATATTTCGGAAGAAGATGGTCTACAGCCTCCGCCACCTCTATCAATGAACGTTGAGAAGAAACCGATTAACCAACTAAAGCCAAACAAACTTGGCGTGGATTTCAAACGTCAACGAAAGCTTACATCTGAAGTATGGAATAACTTTGAGTTTATAGACACTAATGAAAATGGTGAGTTACATTGTAAACGTAAACAATGTGGCCAAGTTTATAATGTTGAAACTAAGACGGGTACCGGAAATTTGAAATGCCATATTAAAAATGGCAAAAATGGTCGATATAAGGATATTGGGCAGATGACGTTAGATTATGGTACGGGTAGTGGTGGTTCATCAAATAGTAGGCTCCCTGATTTTGACCCTAATACTTTTCGTGAGCTACTAGCTAGTGCTATTCTGAGACATAACTTGCCATTTCAATTTGTTGAATATGATGGAGTTAGAAAATGTTTCAATTAGTTAAGTTCTGAAGTAAATGTTGTGTCAATGAATACTATAAAAGATGATATGTTGAAGATGTATAGGATGGAAAAGTTGAGAATCAAATATGCTTTAAGTTGCACTTCAGGTAGGATTTGTTCGACCTCTGATTGTTGGACATCTATAACAACTGATGGTTATTAAGCCTTGACTGCCCATTTCATTGATGGTTCTTGGAACTTGCAAAAAATGATTCTTAATTTTAGTTTTTTGCTTCCACCACACACCGGTCTTGCTTTGAGTGATCACGTGTTAAATCTTTTGAAGGGTTAGGGGATTCAAAAGATCAATTACTCTAGATAACGCTTCTTATAATGATTCAATGGTTGATTTTTTTGAAAAGTGAAATGGATTTGGTTTGTGGAGGTGAATATTTTCATGTTAGATGTTGTGCACACATTTTGAATCTAATTATGCATGATGGATTGAAAGAAGTTGATGAGGCTATTATCAAGATTAGAAAAAATGTGAAGTACTATAAAGGTTCTCAATCTAGGAAGCAAAGGTTTTTAATTAGTGTTGCACATGTAGAACTACAATCTTCAAGGGGTTTACAACAAGATGTTCCCACTCGATGGAACTCGACTTAAATTATGTCGGATTCAGTTTTGTACTATAAAAAGGCTTTTATTCATTTGCAAAAAACTAATTCTAGTTATTCCCTTGTCCAACAAGTGAGGAGTGGGGAAGAATTGAAAAAACTTTTAAGTTCTTGAAGGTTTTCTACAAGGTAACTTGTGCATTTTCTGGCTCTAAATATAGTACTATGAATTTGTATTTTGCTAATATTTTGACGGTTAGAGTGTTGTTACACAGAGAAAAAGATAGTCATGATAACTTTATGCAAAAAAATGGCAAGTCGGGTGTATGAGAAGTTTGAGAAATATTGGGCTGATTTTAACACAGTTATGGCTTTTGCGGCTGTTTTGGATCCTCGTTATAAGTTTTAGATTGTTGAATGGGGTTATGAAAAAGTTTATGGGGACAGGTACAAATGTGAGGTGGCAATAAATAAAAAACTATATTCGTTGTTTGATGACTATGTGGATGAGTTAAATTTAGATAAAAGCAAATTTGGTCAACCTAAGAGTGGTTCAATGGACCTCCAAGAAGGATCTCAAGATGTAATTGATGCAGCTTTCGCTTCACTTATGATGGTATATACATTTATTGTTTTTCTTTTATATATTTTCTGATTTATGGTGTTTATTTGATATATATTTTTATGTTGTTTATCAGGACTTTGATACCTTTTCAACCAAGGTGTCTTCTCAAGCAGTAAAATCTGAACTAGAATTCGAGGAGAAGCTCGTGCCTCGTGTGAATACTCTAAACATTTTGGATTATTGGAGAACTGATGAGATTTAGTATCCAACTCTTGCTCGGATGGCTAGGGACATCTTAGTTATACCAATCTCAACTGTGGCATCTGAATCTGCTTTATTTAGCACCGGCGGTAGGGTCCTTGATGCTTATAGAAGTTCTTTGAATCCTTCTATGGTTGAGGCTATTATTTGCCTAAGAGATTGGGTATACGGAGAAGGTTTGTTCTAACTTTTTATTTCGATATTTCATATTATCATGTAAAATTGTGTATGTGGAATTGCAAATAAGTTAATTTATTATTTTTGTAGCACAAATGGAAGCGCAAATTGAGGAGCTATGTGGAGCAATTATGAAAGAGAAGCTAGAGGATCAAGAGAGAGTAATACCGACAATGAAGTTGGAGTCAGTGAAAGTGGAAGTCGAGTTACTTAGGTGGTTATATTTTATTAAAACTTCGAACTTTGAACAATTTATTTGCATTTGTGGTTGTGTTTTATTGGAACTTTGAGGTTGTGTTTTGTTAAAATTTTGAACAATGGATTTGTGGTTGTGGTTGTGGTTGTGGTTGTGGACTTGTTGTTCTATTTTATTCATTTAAAATTAAATAGATCAACCCAGGTTGAACCCATTTATTTAACATGTTGGGTTGAGATTTTTGTAACCAGGTCAACCCATGTTGAACCCATTTAAGTAGCAGATTGGGTTGGGTTAAAAATCTTAACCCATTTAATTAAAATAGGTTGGGTTGGGTTGAGATTTTCGACCCGTTTAATAAATGGGTTGAACCCGAACCCAACCCATTGCCACCCCTACATATATACCAAAGTTCTAAATGGCGTGAGGTGTGGCGTGGCGTGGAGGCAAGGTGAAGCCTCAAGCCTTACGAGTTACGGCGAGACCATGGTTTTTAAAAATCTAAATGCGGCATGAAACCTCCATAGAAAATATAAATGCCGCATGAAACCTCCATAGAAAAGCAATTCATATGAATTCTTTTTTATTCCCTTTTATGGTAATATATATATATATATGAGTTAAATCAGATAAAAACCATAAAAAAGTTGAAACTGTAAGGACCAATCTAAGCCTTAGATTCTATGGTTTTTATTTAAAAATAATTTTAATTAAAAAAGAGCATGATCGTCATTTTGGTAACAAGATTCACTAGATAAAATATACAGATTCATCAAATACAACAGATTCACTAGGTGACACATAATCACCATATGAAACACAAATCATCACATGAAACGAAATCCAAACATAATTTATTGTTATTTATGGAACACATACTAATTCACCATATGAAAGACACATTCATCTGATGAAACACTATTTCACTTAATGAAATCCAAACAAAATGTTCATCTATATCTTAATTCACCACACGATAATGCACAATCGGAGTCGGAACACCATCCTGGTTGTTGTTTTTTTGAGAGACAGGATAAAAAAATTTATTCCACCAAACAGTACAAATGTTACAAAATTATGGAAACAAACCCAAGTTTAGCACGACCTGGAGCTACAAAGGTTTGCAAGGAGTAAACCTTTGCAACTATCAAATACCTACCAATGCCATCCCATTTCCCAATCAAAACTAAGGTCATCACATAAAGTTAGAGGCAACTAGCATGGATAAAAAACAGGAGCAACAACACTTTAAACAAAACAGTAGTGTTGCTGCGTTTAAGAGTTCTCTTGTCGTGCGCAAGAGCATCGTTTGCAACCAAACAACCATCCTCGTTGTTGGTGGTGATCACTTTTTATCCTGTTGACTTCCTCCCCGAATCCTCCATTACATAACGAACATTAGATCGCGTCGACCTCCATTATCAGATCAACTACCCTCGAACATTCATGAATAAATTTGTATGTTTCATCAGATGAATGTATGTTGTGTGATTGTTGAAAGAAAAATATGGATATGAGATTTAATTGGTTTGTTTGGTGATTTTTTTAAAGGAATTCAATTATATACCAAACAAACCATTACATGGGTCCAACTAACAACCCAATTTACACAGCCAGTCAGCGTGGAACCAGGGAAGAAAATTTGCAAGTGGTAGACCACCTTCCCATCCTACAACCAATACTACCCAATTCTGCAAATTGACAGGAAAAAAAAAACCTAAGGGAGCAGCAGCCATTATACAACACGAACACAAATTAAACTGCCATCACACATACACAACTTCGACCTCCTCCAACCCGAATCTAAGTCTTTCTTCCTAAAATAATTACTCTTGAGCATCGGTTTGCACTTCAATTAGTTGTTTTCATAGTTACCAAACTGCACTCCGATTTTCCTACGGACTTGCGTAAAATAGTGTCACCCCAATTCCTATGGACCTGCATTAAACAGTGTTGTCTACACCTAGCCATCTTTGATCGATCCTTTCATATCTCTCGATCCTTCTTTGCTGCTGATCGTTGCATGTTTATGCAGGGTGTGTTTGATGAATGAAGAATGGTGAGTAAGATTTATGACAGAGAGGAGGAAGACAGAGCAAATGAAAACTTTTCACATAAACCTAAAACATAAATGACAATATGGAAAATTACCAAAAAAAAAACAAAACAATTATAATCAAACACACAGTTTCATATAGGGCTTTAATGCATTTTTAACACATTAATAGAGTTTAGAATGTGAAAAAGGGTAAAGGAAGTTGTGAATTTGAAAAGACTTGTGAGGATCTCCACGTGGAGACTTGTAAAAAACACACACATATTGAAAAACAAATAATCAACATATCAATAATGCTCTATACTAACGTATTGCTTAAATGAAAGATATGTACCATCAAATATTTGAAATGAAGGTTGAGATACACGATGCCTAAAAAACCCACGATGTACCAAATATCCATATCTTCGGATTCTAAAAGCCATTGATTGTTCCTCACTTGAACGATTGGGGCCAACCTGTAAACTTATTCACATTATATAAGAAAAGAAAAAACAAAACTATAGAAACCAGCCGAACGATCATTTTTTGTAGAAAAAGCGAAGACCGTCTTGATTTTTTTTCCTCTCAATCATAGGTTTTTAGATGATGGCTACTCCAATGCCTACACATAGTCGAAATGAATTTCAGACTCACAACTTGACTCGATGCTCGTACTCTTTTGTTATAATTAAATGTTACCGAATGGAGAACCCAGTGGCCTCTTGATGGTTCCATGGATCTCGGATCTCCACTGAAATCGGCCACATGATAGTACGGTCACCTCTAAATCAAATTTCTGAAATACAGAAGACCAAATTTTTGGGATGTTTTTGGTCATTGAGAAGGCAACTCAAAGAAAATAAAGAGGGAAGAAGAAGAAGAAGAAGAAACAAAATAATTAAGTTGATGTAAGAGTGGGACGTCTTTTGGAATGCTTGAAAGTTTGAATGGTGCATCTGTTCGTTTTCTACTTTTATTTTCTCTTAACCTCCAAGTCAAATGTAGGCATGTATTTACAACCCTTAATATAAAAGAAAACAGTGATCCTGAATTTCTAATGTTGCCACGTCATGGCTATTGGTTTTTGTTTTAATATATATATATATATATATATATATATAGATTTGACAATATCTTTTTTCTCAATTTTTCTATTTTTTTGTTTTGCATTTTCATAAATACTTGAAACATTAAGGGTGTGTTTGGTTGGGGTATTAAAGGGTAATGAATGGATATAATAATAATTGATTGTGTTTGGTTCAGTAAAGGAATGAAAATGGAATGAAAAATGATGTTTGGTTTCACAATATTAATCAATCATTATAATAATTTGGTTAAAATTCATTCCTCCTCAATTTGTGGGGAATAGAATTTTTTTTTCGTTTTAAGTCTTCCCTGACACTCCTTCCCGTCTTCCATGGCAACTCTTCCTGTCTGCCATGGCAGCAGCACCACTTCACCTCTACATCTCTTCCCGTCTTCCATAACAGCACCACCATTTCACCTCTGCAAGATATCCCAGGCATCTGATAGATCTGTTGTGAACCCTACCCCTACCCCCCAAAGAATAGCACCTCTAAACAGATATGTTCGTCTATCTTAATTTTGGTGTTCTTAGATGTAATAGGAGATGGGGATGCTTCTGATTTTGTGTATGTGGATAAAATAATAGAGTTCCTTTCAATGTTGGCTATGAAAATGAAATAAGAAGGTAAAGATGAAATCTCGAAGATAGATGGAATCATGAACATCAAGATGTTGTGTTGTTGTTGGGATGAAGTTGCTTATTGTGGCTGTGAAGATGAAAATGCATCGTGGGAACCAAGAAAGTCTTTTGGGAAGATGAAGATGTTGTGATGAATTTGGGAAGATGAAGATAATTGGAATTGGTGCCTGGTGCCTGTTGCTTTTTCATGTTTTCTTTTTTTCTTTTTTATTATTATTTTAATTTAAGGAATCCGCGTTAATATAATAGAATGGAATGGAAAATAATGATTCCTATTATACCCTACTTTCATTACCATTTTCATTTTCATTCCTTAAAAGGAACCAAACAACCCCTAATAGTCTTCAAACCTATCATCTCCTCACCATTTAACTTTTCATTAATGTTGATTGTTAATTTATGTTTGCATTTAACACCGTTCCCTTCATTTTCCCTAACTCCTCACCGTCTCCTAATTGTTTCGTTATCTTGAACTTATGGTTCTCTTCATCTATAAAATCGAATGCTCCATCAAAATGGAATTAACAAATTTCATGTTTTATCGAGTTTGTATGTGTTTTGTTGTTTCTCTTTTGTAGAATTTCTTTCTGCCTCATCAGTATCGTTGTTCATCCTATATAAAATTTCTAGGTAACATCATCATCATGAATGTGTCAAACCTTTTAATTTCCATTTGTTTTATATTTAAGTTTTTTATTCATCTTAAATCGCATGCTCCATCAAAATGAAATTAACAGCTTTCATATATTATCGAGTTTGTATATATTTTGTTGTTTCTATTTTGTATAAAAAATCGGTCAATCAATATTGTTCTTCATCCTACATAAACTTTCTATGTAGCTTCATCATGAATATGTCAAACTTTTTAGTTTCCATTTATTTTATGTTAAATTATTTACTTTTTTCATCTCTCATCCACTAATCAGTTATAACTTACAATCGGATGCCCCATAAAAAATGAATTAACATTTTCCATGTTTTATTAAGTTTGTAAATATTTTGTTGTTTCTCTTTTGTAAATAAAAATTCCAACCCGTACCTTTGTTAATCCTACATAAATCTTCTAGGTAATACTCTTTATGTTTAATTTTATACTTTTTTGTGAGTTATATGTTGTTGATATGTGTATATGTGTGTTTCTCTGATCGGTACCATTGTTTTTTTCTCCAATAAAGAATTTTCATATAACCTTTTATGTTGTGTGTTTATTATATATTGTTATTAATAAGTTTTTGATTTTTTATTCGAATATTATTTGCAATTGTTTCCTTTGTTTTTTCTCTCTTATATTTTTTTAATTAATATCTACGTTTTTATTCATCTTAAATCGAATGCTCCATCAAAATAAAATTAACAACTTTCATGAATTATCAAGTTTGTATGTCTTTTGTTGTTTATCTTTAGTAGATTTTGTTCCGGCCCAATAATACGTTGTTCATCCTACATAAAATTTCTAGGTACGTAACATCCTCATGAACATGTCATACCTTTTAGTTTCCATTTGTTTTGTAACAATATGTATAAAAAAAGATGCAAAAATCAAAGATGAAACTTATTAGAATCAGTGTAACAATATGTATAAAAAAATACAATAAAAGCAATATGCAAAAATTAAATTAGAACAACCTAATATATAAAACTATAAAAGAAAACTTACTGGAATAATTAATATATAAATTACCTTGTTTCATTTTTTAAATTAAATTGAAATCAAACTATATATAAAAATGAAATTATAATCGATATAATACCTGTCATTTACATGAAATGACTAAAATCTCCTTTTTTTAAGATTTTTTACCGAGAAACCAAACTATAAATGTAACACCCAGATTTTTGGTTCGGATCTCCCTGGGGCGAAAATTAGCTAAGAAGGAATATTTGGCAGATTTGCGAAGTTGTACCATTTGGATCATATCTCACTCATCGAATCTCCAATTCAGATGATTTAAGATACTAAGGAAAGGCAAGAGGTAGACCTACAATCTTTATGTTTTAAGTTTTTTTCTAAATCGAGCTTCATCCAGGGAGAAATTGGTGTCGAAGTCGATTTCGGGGACATTTTCCGTCCGTGCGGCCGTCAGAGCGGGTTAACCCACACAGCCACCAGCACAACATGTTGTGGGCGAACTCCACATGGTCGGGCGACCTGTGGGGCGGCTTAGGGCGCCTGGGAAGTAGCCCGGGCTGATTTTTGACGCTTGAAAATCGTTTTTTGACCTAGCCTTCTTCCCCATTTCTCCCTTTCTTGTTTTCTTTCCTTTCCTTTTCATGGGAGACGATTTTTGGAGGACTCCCTCCTCATTTCCAACAATCCAAAATGCCTTGGAGCATCATTAAAGTTCAAGACTAATGTCTTCATCTCCTTTTTCATCTTCTACAACCTCTCTTCCTTCATTGTTGCGTATTTTGGGGTTTTGCTCCAAATCGATATTTGTAAGTTAACACTCTCATTTAGATCTTATTTCTTGTTAAAACCTTTCTTTTTGGTTTTCTAGAACTTTGTTTTTGAAGTTATTTCAGTATTTTAGAGTTTTGACCATTTTTGAAAGATTTGGGATTTTTTGTCTAGGATTTATATAAGATCTAATTTGTGGAAGCTATTATGGATGTATTTTAGGTTGTTTATGAACTAGATATGGTTTCTAGTGAAGGATGGTTGCAAATCTGGAATTTTCTTCAAAGGAAGCTTTTGGGTAAAACCTATATTTAGCCTAAATCTAGCAAGGTGAGTTCAAGTTGCTTTGTGAAAATGGTGTAGATGCCAAAAATGTCCATTTTGATGTATTAACATGTTTTAGTTGCTATTTGTCAAATGTTTGAGTATTTTGATAATATGCTAATTATTTGATAATATGCTAATTATTTGGTATAAATGTTTGAGTATTTTGATAATATGCTAATTATTTGGGTTCTTGGCATTTTGATAAGTAAAACATATCTATAAGGTGTTTTGATGTTTTATTTTATAAATGAAGATTATTTGATGTTATGCATTTTTGAGAATAATGATTTATAAACCATTGGAAAAATACATGTTATTGCATTATGAAGCATTTTGAAATATATGAGTATAATCTTATTTGGAATATGGTTTGTCTTAACCAATGATTTGAGGAAATTACATAGGTGTTGAGTTATAGAGATTTTGCTCGGTTTTGACTAAATTGAGTCTCATGGACGATTGTTCGATTTAAATGGATATGTCAAGCTTTTTGGAGCTATATGCATTCATGGCATAATTTATGTGTTATTACATGCATTGGGTGCGTTGGTCATTCATGTCGGAGTCATGTAAATTAGACTGAGTTGCATTTGGATCCATAGGCACATGAGTCAGTCATTTGGTTGTTGAGAGACTTTTGAGTCCCTCATTTGAGGCCATAAGTCGTTGGGCTTTTAGTAGTCGGTATTACAGAGATGGACCCAAGTGGGAATGCCTTTGCAACCGTGGGTATTATGATGATGAAACTCGTTGGAGTATGCTGTTGGGACCCATGTCTTTATTTCCGGTCAGGGTATTACGATGATGAAACTCGTTGGAGTATGCTGTCGAGACCCATGTCTTTTTAGTAGGTCTGGGATCGGGATGTTTTGGAGATGAATCTGTATGGGTCGGGCTCCGGGACCTTAGGTATTGCGGTGGGTACTCGTTGATGGGTCATACGCCGGGACCGTGATCTTAGGGCACTATGAGCAACGTTGAACATATGGTTTACTTTGTGTTACGTCATTCTCGACGGATACGGGTCTCCCCCATCACCCAAAGGTGTTATTTTGGGTATTGAGTCTTATCCATTGTTTTCGGTGACGTATTTGGGTATGGAGTTTTATCCATCATTTATAAAATTGCATCATGGGGACTTGACCATATTTGGTATTATAGAAATGGAACTTTTCCATAATTTGGTATTTAAAGCTTTTAAGTGCATTCACGTTTTGAGTGAGTAAAAGGGGTGGAGTTCGCGTTTAAACGGATATTTCTATTTAAAGCTTTCAATACTAACGACATTTTGGTCTAAAGCTTTTATTATGAAAATAATGAATTTGTGAAAGATGTTGTGTTTATAATGAAGTTATTTCATTTGAGAATTATCTTTTATCAAACAAATCTTTTGATTTCAATCAATTATAAATATGTTATAAACTCTTGAGCTCACTAAGCGTTAAGCCTAACCTTTTTTTTTGTTGGTGTGTGCATCGGGTTCTCGTTAGGGTTGGTACTAGCAACACGTGTAGACTTGAGTGCTAGGGAGTAGCACGTTAAAGATCTATCTTTTGTTTTCCGCTTTTGGAAATATCGACTCTTTTGGGTTTAGTAACACCCTACCGTAATTATATCTTAGTATAAGACTTGACTTATCTTTTGTAGATGTTTATTTAGAATTGTTATTTGAGGAACTTCATGTATAGAATTATAGGAAATAATTTATCTTTCAATTGAGGTAATATTGAAAATTTTAAATTAGTCGCTCTTTCTAAATTTGACTGTGTTACAATAAACAAACAGCCTCAAGCATATATAGAAAACGAACATGTGAAATAAAAAAATTAACAACTGGATTAAACTTGCCTATAGTCAAAAAGGTCATAATACTGACGACTACTGTTACTATTCGTGCAACTGTGATTTTGGGAAGGAAGAATTTCGAGAACGGTTTTTGGTCAAAGTAGCAAACGAGTACATTAAAACAAATGTAAGCAAATTACCAATATGTGTCGCAATTATACAAAACTAGGTAACAACACCGTATTTGCATGGTGAATCTAAATATTTTATAAGAATATATGTATATGGGATAAATCGATATATTACGATTTATGACAAAACAATCATGATTATAATCAATAATTTCACACATTTCTTTTTATCATTTAAGTCAATTACAAAGTTTGATGATATAGAACTTAATTAAATTTATATATATATATATATGAAAAGAAGCAATGAAGGATATGATGAAGCAACTTCATATCAAGTGTGGATTTCAATTTATATTAGTTTAATATCTAATATCTGATTATTGGCGTTTTTAACTTCAATATTTTTTTGTAAAAATTTGTCGCTACCGCGTAACGTACGGTACTGAACTCTAGTATCATGCATATAAGAAACAAAAAAAAATCTAAACCAAACCTTTAATCTCCCCTAAAACATAGAGGTTATTTTCACGAAAATCCCCCACTTGTAAAACAAAAAAAAACTAAAGGAAACAAGAAAACAAATCTATAACTATATTATATTAAAAAAACAACAGTTTCGATTATTCGAACTTTTAAGATGTACAATATTTTATTGCATTATGTACAACCATCTAATGCATATGGAAGATTGCGCTCCTGAAATTTATCTGATTATCCCACGCCCCGTTGAATTACCATCCTCCATAATTATAGAAGTAATAACCAACTCATCACTTCGTATTATTTGGATCCAAAGAACCAGTCAAGATATGATATATTGTTCATATTGTTGTAGCAACTGAAATCTTTTTTTACTAAAAAATCTGCTTCTAAGTTTTCAATCGAAATAAAAAATAAAGGGTATGGATAAATGGAAGGATGAGAGAAAGAAGGAAAAAGAATATTGATGATATATAATTCCAATATGTAAGGTCTATGAGTCATCTCAGAAAAAAGTTGTAAACGTCCCTAATTTCTCTTATCCATCTTCTTTCCTAAATAGTAGCGCCCAAAAAATCATTCAGGATTGTAATCCATGCAATTTCTTTGATTCTAAGTCTTGAAGAGAAGTTTCGTTTATTTGGTTCACTACAGGGTTTGTGTATAATCATCGTAAATATGTTTTTCTTGTAATTTAAATTGATAGGTGTCTTTATGTCTTGTTTCTTGATCTGGAATTTGGCTTTTTATCCTAATGTGATTTCTTTGGGTTTTACATGCTAATATATAGTTTAAATACATAGATAAATAGTATACATTTTATTGTATTTATTTATTGAGAATTTTGTTCAAATAGCCTATAATATTCATGCATTATAGATTTGTACCACGTTCAAGTTGCTTGTACATAGCCTAAATTCCAAACCTCACAACTTAGAGGACCATTCTTGTCTAGTGGCCAAAGTTAACTTAATATAAGAACTTGATTTTTTATTATTATTCATTATTCATACGGCTTATCTTCATCTACATTTTCTTCTTTATTTTGTTCTTTTCAATCTTATCAATTCTAGGTTAATCGTTAAATCTTTTGAGAAACCGAATCAAAGAAATGATCTACTCGACGAGAGCTACAAGTAGATACCATTTGTTTTTAGTTTCTTTCAAAATTTCGTTTATGGAGATCTTGAAACCTTTTTTGTGAAATTCTTGATGTATTAGGTTGAAGAAAGCTTATGAGATGATTTCTTTGCAATTTTTGAAGTTAAAAGTCCAAGATTTAAAGGTAAGTTTGCAATATCTTGATATTAGTGTTCTTATCAATTTCTAAAGATTAAAGGTGATAATTTCTAGAGATTAAAAGTTGGTTAATGGTGGTATTATGTTCATATTATGTTAGAATTGTTGAATTTGAAGATTGATTAGTTTTAGTGTCAAAAAAATGGGTAAATGAAAATAACCATTAAAATGGTTTTGAGCTACAAATTTTTATGCTCACAAAGTACTTGATGCAATGCTTAATAGAAGTTTAGAAAGCTGTCAGATTTCAACATTCTGTCCTGTTTTGAAAACACCGTATAAGTTCGATCGTATGTTGAAATTAGCTCAAATTTTGCAGTTAGAAAGATCTTATGGTCTTCTATAACTTTGGAGTTTACACCGAGACCTGAATTTAAATCTAAGTTACTCAAAAACACTATTTTAATTGCTGATCTGCACATACTCGAAAATTCAACAGTTGTCCGTTATTTTTGTAACGAATAGACCGTAGCTTCAATCTTCATGAATCCAATTGTTATGGATCTTATATAGGTATAGCTTCATCCTTGTTTAGAAATGAATGATTAAATCAATTCTAATTTGGTGTTAAATATGTGTTCGGTATGATTAGGATCGGGTATGATCAAGGGTGTGAGCTAAGCCTTGGTGGAAGCATCTTTAACTTTTTGGACAGTAGGTACGGATTTCTTGTTTCATTCCATACGAGGATAATCCTTTGACAAGATTATCTATTCCATGATTGAAATCTTAACACTCCAAAAGTAAGTGCATGTTAACTCGAATCCGAAAATTCGTTTATTATGTCAAAACATCATATTCAAGTTGAACTATGAAAATTTTGTGATTTTGTGGTTTGGTTTATAAAACTAATTCCCAAAAATAGAGAGTTGAAAAGTATTCATGTTCGTTTAACTTTTACTTGTATGTGAGGTTTAAAGAGTCATTTTTAGACTTTATTTGAATTGTTTTGTCGTTGGACTTTGTTTCCGTTATATTTTGAACCATAAAGGTTACTTAATGGATTTCACGGTCGTTATTTTCAACTTCTATAATTCTCACTTGATTTTATATTTGTGTGACATGATGGTGTAGATCATCATGACGCTCTGTAGTGCTCGTAAACTACAGCATCGCCATAATGGTCCTCCATCATGTGAGCTTTACCTAGGCATGGGCGGGGGTGTATGGACTAGTCCTAGGATATGCCCATTATGATACACATTAATTGCGTACGGGATTGGATGTGCGTGCCCGCACTACATCCCATAACCTATGTGGAATGATCATCCCTTGGGATGTATGACACACTGTGGGTTTCATCAATTGATTCCTCTTTGTGATTATGAACCGGGAAACCAGTCTTTGTTAGATCCTAAACTAGCAACAAATGAGAAAACTCCATAAATTTTAGAGAAGAGATAGAGAATTATAGAACAATAATCATCAACTCATATTCATGTATTAATTAATATGGAGGGGAATTGTAGAAAACACCACACATTGGAATTAATCGACTCTCATTAGTCTATGTGTGTGGTAAGGTGTATTCTCTCCCAAGACTCACATGATAAAATGACCAAAACACCATTTATATAGGTGTTCATTACATATGATAAGCCCAAACCCATAAATCCTAAAAAGCCCAAAATACAATTCTTTATAAAACTTTCTATCTAATTGAGCTAATTAAATCTAACAATCTCCCCTAAAGTTTTATAAAGAAATCATCATCAAATAAACTCCCCCTTGCTTTCTTTAGAAGCTCTTATGTGCCATTCTTCAAGTCTTCAAGGTGTTACAAGGTCCCCCTCAAATGTAGGCTCATATTCTTGAAAAACCTAGACATTTTACACATTTTGTCCAGCTTTAATGACTCAACTTTATCGCTGTTTTTGACCATTAAGGAGACCTATTGACAGAAAACATAAATCATGCACATTAAACTTCAGCCTCTTAGCTTATCAACAAGCTTTGATTCAACCAATTTGGTTGAAAATTGAGTGAGTTGTGCAAGTTTCCCCTCAGTTGCGCAAAAAAGTCGTTAAAACAAAGAATTTGACGCTTTAGACCTCGTTGAGTTGAGTTCAGCTCCGGGCTTTGGATTGAAAAACATAGGAGATAGTGACAATAAATATGTCACACATGTATCTTGAATCCATGAAGAACGACACGTGAACACCCATCTGAAATAGGAAGGAGTATGAGTGAAAATCAATGCTTTCGTTCCAGCATCGGTCAGTAGACTTTGACAGTGAATTAGACATATCAGCTCATTGAATTTGAGCAAGCTCAAAACTTCAAAGTCGTGCATCTGTGTGTTATCGTTCCAACACAACTAGATTCATGTAAATTGGAGCTTCGAGTCAAAAGATGTGCGCGTGTTTCTGAAACAGCGCAATGCTATCAAAAAACCGAAAAATAATTGGGCTATAGGCTTCGGTTTGTTGTGAGGTCTGGACCAACGTACTTTGATTTTGATGCTCTGGACTACCTTTGATCCACTTCTCGTTTATATATTTGTGTGATTCTATGAAATATAGTATATATATATAGATATAGATATAGACATAGATAAGGAAAAAACACCGAAACAGATAAATGTCTGATAAACGTTTAAGGGGTGTTTGGGATTGCTTATTTAAAACAATTTATGTTTTTTTTTGTAAAAGTTTTTATCAACTTATGTGGTGACAAATCAAAGTTTTATAAAAAGTGGTTGGATTAGCTTATAGCGGTATCACACTGAAATAAGTTAATAAATTGTTTTGTATGGAGTGTTTGAGATTGCTTATACATGTAAAAGGCTCAAAAAAGAGTTAAAAGTCATAAGAAGTTTTGATAAATTAAAATCGAATAATTCGTCAGAAACTCCTTTTCACCGGTATAAACCGTTCTTTATTTTTCCTTATCCAAACACTCAATACTTGTTTACGGACTTGTACAAGTCAATAAGTTGTTTTGATAAGCAATCCCATACACCCCTTAGTAAGGGGGTGTTTGGATTAGCTTATCGAAACAACTTATTAATTTATACCAGTGTGGAGCCGGAGAAAAATAGATTTGAGTGTTTGGATGAGAGAAAAAAAGAAGTGCTTATACCGGTTCCCTACTGGTGAAAAGGAGATTTTGACAAGTTAAAATGTTGTCACTTATCAAAAACAACTTATGACTTCTGAGCATTTTTTTGGTCATTTTGCATGTATAAACACTTTTTGCAAAACACTAAAAAACAACTTATTGACTTATTCCGGTGTGGAACAACCATAAGCTAATTCAAACACTTTTTTTAAAACTTCGGTGTCATACCACATAAGTTGATAAACACTCTTTATAAAAAACATAAATTGTTTTAAATAGGAAAAAGTTCAAAAACACCCAATAAACTATCACATTTTGAATGGTTAAGTTTCTAAACTATTTTTTTGAATGAAAAAACCATTAAACTTTATTATTTTAAATGATTAAGTCCCTGAACTATTGATTTGAATGAAAAAACCATTAAATTTTCTCATTTTGAATTATTACGTTCTTAAACATTTTTTTAATAAATAAACCATCGATCTTTTAAAAATTAGTTACCTACGTCTTTTTTTAAATAAGCTACATGTAACTCACTAAAAAAATTAAATTAAAAATAAACTTAAATCGGTTTTACTATTACGAAAACTCTACACAATTAAAACCCCTAGCAAACAACGGTATTGCTTCCCCTCGTCACTCCCCATTAGCCCAACTTTGTTCGTTTTCGATTTCGCCTTACACGTTGTTGGCCCCTGCCATCGATCTCCCTCTTTACGATCTAATTTTTTATACATCATATGAGGGAGAATCAAAAGATAACAAGTTAAAGGTAGTTTATTTAGGTTAAAAATGATGTAAGTAACCAATCTTTAAAAAGTCGATGGTTTAATTTCTTGAAGAAAAAAAATTATGGGCCTTAATCATTCAAAATAAAAAAGTTTAATGGTTATTTAATTCAAAATGTGAAAAATTTAATGATTTTTTCATTCAAAAAAAATAGTTTAGAAACTTAACAATTGAAAATAAAATAAGAGTGAAAAACCTAGACATTTTACACATTTTGTCCAGCTTTAATGACTCAACTTTATCGCTGTTTTTGACCATTAAGGAGACCTATTGACAGAAAACATAAATCATGCACATTAAACTTCAGCCTCTTAGCTTATCAACAAGCTTTGATTCAACCAATTTGGTTGAAAATTGAGTGAGTTGTGCAAGTTTCCCCTCAGTTGCGCAAAAAAGTCGTTAAAACAAAGAATTTGACGCTTTAGACCTCGTTGAGTTGAGTTCAGCTCCGGGCTTTGGATTGAAAAACATAGGAGATAGTGACAATAAATATGTCACACATGTATCTTGAATCCATGAAGAACGACACGTGAACACCCATCTGAAATAGGAAGGAGTATGAGTGAAAATCAATGCTTTCGTTCCAGCATCGGTCAGTAGACTTTGACAGTGAATTAGACATATCAGCTCATTGAATTTGAGCAAGCTCAAAACTTCAAAGTCGTGCATCTGTGTGTTATCGTTCCAACACAACTAGATTCATGTAAATTGGAGCTTCGAGTCAAAAGATGTGCGCGTGTTTCTGAAACAGCGCAATGCTATCAAAAAACCGAAAAATAATTGGGCTATAGGCTTCGGTTTGTTGTGAGGTCTGGACCAACGTACTTTGATTTTGATGCTCTGGACTACCTTTGATCCACTTCTCGTTTATATATTTGTGTGATTCTATGAAATATAGTATATATATATAGATATAGATATAGACATAGATAAGGAAAAAACACCGAAACAGATAAATGTCTGATAAACGTTTAAGGGGTGTTTGGGATTGCTTATTTAAAACAATTTATGTTTTTTTTTTGTAAAAGTTTTTATCAACTTATGTGGTGACAAATCAAAGTTTTATAAAAAGTGTTTGGATTAGCTTATAGCGGTATCACACTGAAATAAGTTAATAAATTGTTTTGTATGGAGTGTTTGAGATTGCTTATACATGTAAAAGGCTCAAAAAAGAGTTAAAAGTCATAAGAAGTTTTGATAAATTAAAATCGAATAATTCGTCAGAAACTCCTTTTCACCGGTATAAACCGTTCTTTATTTTTCCTTATCCAAACACTCAATACTTGTTTACGGACTTGTACAAGTCAATAAGTTGTTTTGATAAGCAATCCCATACACCCCTTAGTAAGGGGGTGTTTGGATTAGCTTATCGAAACAACTTATTAATTTATACCAGTGTGGAGCCGGAGAAAAATAGATTTGAGTGTTTGGATGAGAGAAAAAAAGAAGTGCTTATACCGGTTCCCCACTGGTGAAAAGGAGATTTTGACAAGTTAAAATGTTGTCACTTATCAAAAACAACTTATGACTTCTGAGCATTTTTTTGGTCATTTTGCATGTATAAACACTTTTTGCAAAACACTAAAAAACAACTTATTGACTTATTTCGGTGTGGAACAACCATAAGCTAATTCAAACACTTTTTTTAAAACTTCGGTGTCATACCACATAAGTTGATAAACACTCTTTATAAAAAACATAAATTGTTTTAAATAGGAAAAAGTTCAAAAACACCCAATAAACTATCACATTTTGAATGGTTAAGTTTCTAAACTATTTTTTTGAATGAAAAAACCATTAAACTTTATTATTTTAAATGATTAAGTCCCTGAACTATTGATTTGAATGAAAAAACCATTAAATTTTCTCATTTTGAATTATTACGTTCTTAAACATTTTTTTAATAAATAAACCATCGATCTTTTAAAAATTAGTTACCTACGTCGTTTTTTAAATAAGCTACATGTAACTCACTAAAAAAATTAAATTAAAAATAAACTTAAATCGGTTTTACTATTACGAAAACTCTACACAATTAAAACCCCTAGCAAACAACGGTATTGCTTCCCCTCGTCACTCCCCATTAGCCCAACTTTGTTCGTTTTCGATTTCGCCTTACACGTTGTTGGCCCTCGCCATCGATCTCCCTCTTTACGATCTAATTTTTTATACATCATATGAGGGAGAATCAAAAGATAACAAGTTAAAGGTAGTTTATTTAGGTTAAAAATGATGTAAGTAACCAATCTTTAAAAAGTCGATGGTTTAATTTCTTGAAGAAAAAAAATTATGGGCCTTAATCATTCAAAATAAAAAAGTTTAATGGTTATTTAATTCAAAATGTGAAAAATTTAATGATTTTTTCATTCAAAAAAAATAGTTTAGAAACTTAACAATTGAAAATAAAATAAGAGTGAATTGTGGATTTGGTCCATGTGGTTTGATAGCTTTTTGGGCTATGGTCCCTATACTATTTTTATTGTGGATTTGGTCCTTATGGTATTCAATTTATTTTGGTCATGGTCCTTCTGACTAACGGCTCACTAACTCAGTTAAATCAAAAGATCATTTTTGCCATCTTCCTATTCTTTTGTCTTTTTCATATAAATATAAAAATAATATTTTTATGCATATATATATATATAATCATATCTAAATAAATAAATAAATTATGATATTATTGTAGATATGATTTGTTTAATTTAAAAAAAAACTATACTAAATTATATTGTTTAAAAAAGTTATTTATATTAAATTTAATTTAATTATATTAACTATAAAAAAAATCAAAGAATTAATTATATAAATAAGTATAATTGCAATTAAAATTTTAAATCAAACAAATTAAATTATAAAATAATATTTCATTTTATTTAGAACGAATAAATAAGATATGGTTTTATGATTGATTTATTTAAATTAAAAAAAATTTATGTTAAACATTATTTAATTTTATTGTTGTTTTTCTATCGTTGCAATAAAAAAATCTTATTATGGATATTTTAACACCATAATTATTTAAAACCACTAACATATGAATTCCAATTTTATCATATTAAAATAAGATTTTGATTTTTATATAAATTTTCATTCAAAAATTCAAACGTCAACTATTTAAATTTTCACCAAATTAAATATTCATATGTACTTCATCTTTGTAACTTAAAGTTAAACAAATTCCTATATAAATTAAACAAGTTTTTATACTAAAACAAACAAAAATTATAAAATTATATCGGTATTAATATATAATGATATCAAAATAAATACGATGTTAAATTCATTTATATATAATGATATCAAATTAAATAAGATAAGATATTATTCTATCATTTGATTTTTTTAAATTAAAAAGTTAAATACGATATAATTTTATCATTTTAATATTTTTGTCTACTTCGATATGAAAACTTGTTGAATTTATATATGAAGTTGTTTAATTTTAAGTTACAAATATGAAAGTACATATGAATTTTTCATTTCGTGAAAATTAAAATAGTTGACGTTGAATTTTTGAATGAAAATTTACATAAAAATCAAAATCTTATTTTAATATGATAAAATTGGAATTTCTTAATGGTTTTAAATAATTATGGTGTTAGTCAAAGGAACTATGACCAAAACAAATTAAATACCATAAAGACTATATCCATAACAAAAATAATATAAGGATCATAAAAACAAATAAAGTACCATAAAGACTATATCCATAACAAAAATAATATAAGAATCATAACCCAAAAACTATCAAACGAAAGGAACCAAATCCATAATTCACTCGTAAAATAATTTATTGGGTTTTCTTAAAAGAGTAGTAATCCAAACACCCCCTAAGTTCAAAAAGATATTAGTAATCAATAATTATGAGAGTCAAAATTGTTGTGCTAGTCAAAATAAGAAGAACTAATATTTTGTTTTAACAGTGAAGGAAACACTGCGATTCATTGTGCAAACTGCAAATTGAATTCCAGATTCTGAGATTTCAGTTCTCAAAACGAAATCTATT
Organism: Silybum marianum; assembly: GCA_036898165.1. Taxonomy (NCBI): domain Eukaryota; kingdom Viridiplantae; phylum Streptophyta; class Magnoliopsida; order Asterales; family Asteraceae; genus Silybum; species Silybum marianum. The sequence continues at coordinate 25,444,808 of CM072533.1, read as the reverse complement.
TCTCCCCATGGATGATTCAGCAACTCACCGGCGGCTTCAAGTGATTCAAAATCATTTTCTTCTTCAGTCTTCCCCCTCAAACCCACCTCTCCGACTTCATCAAACCGCTGGCGAATTTTTCATAGGTAAATGTAAATCACAACTTTTTTTTTTGAAGAAATACTACTGTTATACTTGTTCACTATTAGGAAAGTGAAACAACCAAGGCTTCAGTAGTTTTTGCTGCATTCATCTTCAATTTTACGCATTTATTTCACGGGAATTATCATCAAAACATCCCAAATCGACATTTACAAGACGCCTTTGTTAGACCTCTTTTTTTCACTTCTTGCCGACTCATCTCCGGTCATCATTTCTTGGCTATGTTTTGGTAAACTAACCGAAATTATTATGTTTTCCAAAACTTTCTCCGGATAAATTATGAGAGTGAGTATTTTTCAGAGCACTCCAAAAATAATTATTAAGTTTGACCACAAAAAAACACCTTTGAAAACAAATATGCCGAGGAAAAAAAAACAATATTTTAATAGGTTAATGTAATATTTTAATATTTTAATATTTTAATTAATGATGAATTATCTAAAATGGAAAATTTATTGGAGATTGATGTAATTTTTTTTGAATATTTTGAGTTTTCATTCTCCATTTTGGAGAAATTTTGGGGAATTTGTTGAGCATTTCTAAAGTTTCTCCAAAATAGAAACATAAAAGGTCAAAATCTCTAAAAATATTTACACTCATTTCCAACAGCATCTCCATTTTAGAGAAATCAATATTAACTATATTATTAAAATATTCACATTAACTAACTTTTAGACATACTTTATATTATTTTCAACAAATTTTCTATAAAATGATAACTTTTAAACATATTTTTTATAAATGATACAATAATTTTCGAAGATTTTTTCATAAAATAATAAGGTTCACGAGACTTTATATAAAATTGTGTTTTTTAATAATTTTTTATAAAATGATAAATTTCAATAAAGTTTTTATAGAGTGATAATTTTTATAAATTTTTTATAAAATGACAATTTTGAGTAAAATTTTTATACAATGGTTTTGTTAATAAAAAGATGAACTTCCAACAACTTTGTAATAAATAAAAAATGTGGGAAAATGAGATCATGAATAAAATATTAATTTTTTTTCTTAGCAATTATTTTTGGGTAATCTCCAAATATGGAGAAAAAAACATCAATTTTCATGTTTTCTCTATTTCGGAGAAACTTTTGGAGATGCTGTTGGAGCATAATTCTCATCAAAAATCTCCATATTTCTCATTTTCTCCATTTTGGAGATGCTGTTGGAGATGCTCTTATAAGTTAGCTTTTGACTGAAAAGCTAAGCCGATGAACAAGTTATGTTTGGCAAAAACTAGCCGATAAACATTTAAAATGTTAGTCTATTATAATATAATTAAAATAAGTGTTTAATAAAATAATATATTAATTCAAACAAAATAGTAAAAAATAAATAGTATAATACATTTATTTAAAAAAAAATTTGATTATCATATATATTATAATTTTTGGATTTGTTAAAATAAAGTTTAGGAAAATATTACATTAATGTATGATTTTAAGTAACTATTACACATAATATATGAATAATTAATCAACCATAATTTAGTTAGTTAATTAGTAATTTTTCAAAAAGTATAAGTAATAATTCTAAATAATTATAATTAAAATTAGTGAATAATTTAAAATTTAAATAAATTATTAATTAATTAATAAAACAAAAAATAATATTAATTAATGATTATAATTAAAACTAATTAATAAAATTTAAAATAATAATAGTTAATATAATCGAAATAAAATAATAAGATAGCTTACCTTATTTTTACCAAACAATACCTAACTAGAATTCCCTTAAAATCCACGATGATAATTCTTGTAAGAACCTTATTTTTAAATAAATTATTTTGAAGTAGCACGTACACAGACACAGTGACTAGTGATTTTGAGTCATCGTAGAGGTGAAGGTGACTAGTGATTTTGAGTCATTGTAGAGGTGAAGGTGAGCTTTGGGTTAGACACGTATGCGGTATAGTAATAGTTACATGCAAGGAAAGGAAAAGGAATCGAGTGTTTGGAATTCTTTAACTCTAAGTGGAATCAGACAGGAACCATCAACTTGTCTTTGTTTCAATTCTCATCTTAAACAAGTAAAATATAAGCTTGACCAGTTCTAAGGAAGATAAGGATATTCCCTTGCACATTATTAACATTACTATAAATAATCATTCTTCAATTCAATCCCATCAACCTTTGTTCTTGTTCAAAAATTACCAAAGCTTGTGTTGGGCAACACCATAGGAACATGTTCATCTCACATTCTTTTGATTTAGGTAAAAACAAGAAGCATGCTCAAGGTGATCATATGGATGAAGATAGAGAGGAAGATTTGGCTGTGTAGATTTGTTCACTATGTTTCCCACTAGAACAAAAAATCAAACAGGTAGAAATAGAATGCTATATGTTGATTCAGACAAGAACCGTGATCTTAATGGGAACTCACATGGATTGTCCTGAAGCATTTTCAATTAATCCAAAGAGAATAGTTGATCAAAATCAGAATGTAAACTAGATCAATCAATGAAAAATATCGGTCAATTAGGGAAAATAAAAGCATCAAGTAATCCAAGGATTTTAATCGATAGCCTAAGATGGTCATATACCATGTTGACCGAACTCAAAAAATGAGAAAACATGACTGTACAACTTTCAGAATGATGATCATATGAATATGTACAGTTACAACTAGCTTATATACACATGTGCTCTTTCAACTTACTTCTATGGCTTGCCAACTTGCAGGACATGGAAAATTACTAACCAGTGGAATTGTATTCTCAATCACTTAGGAAATCACATACTCCAGCTTGAAAGTGAAAATATAATATCAATGGGGTTGCAAAGAACTTGTATCTTGTACTGCTAACTATAAATCTATTGCAGGAGAATTAGAGCTTAATGTTTTGATACCATGACTAATGCTAGTCTTGTATATGTATATTGCTAGAGCAAGGTTACAGTGTTGTTCTTCCCGAAAATTTGCAGACAGGGAAGTGGAATGTGCTCAGGTATTCATCTCTAGAGAGAAAATCAAATGCAAACCCAAAACTGTTACAAACTGGTTTTCATGTGTTGTTTCACAGCACATGTAAAACATGGAGTGAGTTGTTCAAATATGAAACCTTTAGCACTTTTTGTGTGTGGAAAAGAAATACGTTTATATATCAAAAACACTCATTCACGCACATACACACACACAAGAAGAAAACATATGAAACAATATGAATCATAACTTAAAATCAAACTCATTGAATGGTTTGGATTGGTTATCACGGGTTTGTAATATTTACTAGGTTAGTATTTGCTTATTGTTCTTCTTCTCTATTGGTTGAAATAGTCATATATATACCTTTTTTCCATGACAGATCGGTTTATTCACCTTTGAAGCTTGTGAGTAGATTTCGTGATCATCCTGAAATAGCTACGTTGCATGATAACTTTGTGTGAGTCTCCATTACTGAATGCAACTTGTCAGTTTTGATGTAATTTTCATCTTTTAAGATCCAGCTTAGGTTGTTTTCTTCAATCTTTAATTATAGGCATGCCATAGAGACATATGGGGATAACAAATATCTCGGAACACGAGTGGGGTTAGATGGAACAGTTGGGGAGTAAGTCGTCAATTATTTATATTTGTACAAGTTGTTCCTTTAAATACTTGATATACTTGTGTATTATTTTATAGGTACCAGTGGATGACTTACAGGGAAGCAGGTATTGCTCGCTTGGAAATTGGTTCTGGTTTAGTGTATCACGGGATACCAAAGGCAAGATAATTAAATTTACTCCTTCCATTCAAACAACTGAAGAAGTGATATTTTTTTTATGGAAACAAAAGCGGCATATTTCAACTTTGATCAATCAAAAGGTTGCTTCCTGTAAAAATATTTACCATGTTAACTTTGCACAGGTACTAGTAATTAAAAGATGTTTGTTGAAATTAGTAGCAAAATCCAAATCAATTTTTCTGTACTAGGTTAACATCATAATATCTTACTTCATCGCTTTTTGTCTTTTGGGACAAGAAGCAGTACAGTCGGGTCATCATTCCTGCAATGAATGGTGGAACTTCTGTTATTTTTTTTTTACTTTATTGGTATGCCATACTGGCATACTGCATATATTTATGAAGACGAAGGATCGTGTGAGAATATGAGTTAAGATAAGAAGCATAAGAAGGAATCTGGACCCTTGATCACTTTTAATCTCACCCCCACCCCATGAATTGCGCTTGATACAGGAATTAATCCGGTGCATCTTGGTGCATCTCACACTTGTTGATATTCAATTAGGATTGATCCAAGGGTGGAGATCCATTCTTACCCTTCTCACCATAACTTCCATTCTCACTGAACCCGACCCTATTTATGAAATCTGTTTCTTTATCCTAATATTTCTGTCTTTGGTTGAATTTTACAACAGGGTTCCTGTGTAGGACTATATTTTAACAACAGACCAGAGTGGCCAATAGTGGATCATGCATGCTCTTCATATTCGTATATATCGGTTCCTTTATATGATACACTTGGTTAGTTATTTGGTGATCTTCTGTGTTGTAAATTGTAACATAAATGTAATTTGGCTGGGCTTCTTGTTGTGTTACTATTTGTCCTTTTATTTTATTTTATTTTCTACAACAGGTCCAGATGCTGTAAAGTTCGTTGTCAATCATGCAGCTGTGCAAGTTATCTTTTGTGTGCCACATACATTAAAAAATGTGAGCTTGTTGCTTTATGAAATATTTTAAAGAATCAAAAATAGCGTTGAGATTTCTTCTTGAGATATCAAAGCTAAGTTTATCTTAGTTGTATAGTTGTCTTATCTTATACTTATGCCATATTGCAGTTGCTGAGCTTCTTGCCTGAAATTCCTTGTGTGCATCTAATAGTGGTAAGAAACCCAATTTCTCAGTAATAATTTTGCAAACAATCTAGATGAAAAAAAGACTGTTTATTCCTTAGTTAATCTGATTTACCACTGTGAAGGTGGTTGGAGCCAGCGATGATCAAATGGCATCCCTTCCACTGCAAACAAATGTTGAGATCATAACATATACAAAACTGCAGATTCAGGTAATTTTAGATTGTTTTGTGGAATATTTAAATGGTTCCACTTGTATGTTTGCACATATAGAGAGCTTGAATACTTCATGTACTCCCTTCATCTCAACATGGATGTAGACAATGAAAAAGGAACACAGTCTATAAATGTGTAATTATTACACTATTTGATAAACTGAAGTGCCAATTTTCACCCTTAATAATAGAGGGAGTAATGAATTTCTTCATCTCATAATTAAGGGTAGAATGGGAAAGTAGGCACTTACTTTTGAAAGTGAACACTTATTTTGGGACAAACTAAAAGTAGAAATGTTGATACTTGTTTTGGGACGGAGGGAGTAGTAGTACTTACCAGATTTTATATTCTATGCAATGTTTTCAAGTTTCAATGAAGTCATATTTGACTTGCAATGGTAGATGGCCACAAAGCGTTGCTTTGTTTACTATTTTGTTCAAAATGTGTATCCAGCCTTTGTTTAATACTAAAAAAGAGTCCCTAGATTATTTATGGCTATGATTTTTCACTATTATTCTGTGCTTGATGTAATTAGTTGTTTTTAGTGATATCCAACGTTTTTCTAGAATATGATGTCTCGGTTCTTTCAGGGTCGCAATTACCCAAAATCATTTTGTGCACCAAAGCCAGAGGACATAGCCACCATATGCTATACAAGTGGAACAACTGGGATGCCAAAGGTTTTCCTTCCATTTTTGTGTAAATTTCACCTCATCATTTTGATGTTTGACTTCTTTAATCTGACGTTCATTATTCTCTTCAAGGGTGCCGTACTTTCTCATAAAAACTTGATTGCCAATCTTGCTGGCCTAAGTCTTCGAATGACATTCTACCCTTCAGACATGTGAGTCTTTTTATTATGAAAAATAAAAAAAATATCTGTGCATAATTTTGTTGTTTGTTATGCCGAAACTGATGTTTTAATATTATTAATGTGCTACAGATACATATCATATCTTCCTTTGGCACATATATTTGAACGAGCCACCCAAATCATTTTAGCTTATTATGGAGTTGGAGTTGGATTTTACCAGGGTGTAAGTAACTCCTCCCTACAGGCTTCTGATAGTTTTCTCTTGTTGATAGTGATGAGTAGTTTACCTTGAAGTTTTGCATCAGTAATGCAGTGTAAGCAGGTAATCACTTGAGCAAGACAGCTAGCGATCAATGACTATCATAAAATATGTTAAGAACTGTTTGAATGAATCTATATCTGCTCAAAATAACATAGAGACAACAACGGTAAAGCAAATACAGTAAACAGATTAGGAAGAAAATCACTAACTTGATGAACTTCCCAACGAATCTTTATGTTTTCTCGAATGGATAGAGGATATGTCCTAAGGGTGTAAATGAGTCTTGAGTTTTCTTGAATCTTTAATGCTTGTCATAGACAACACGAGGATAGGTTTTAGGGTGTAAACAAATAATAACTGGACATGCTTTATGCCCATGATATTTTTGAAGTGTGTAATAGGGGGTGTTTGGTTGGAGGTATTAAACAATTATTAATGGAAATGATAATAAAAGAAACTATTTGATTTTATATAACATAATGGGCTCATTCCCCAGAAGCCCAAATTTTCATTCCTGATAAAACTGAGGGGATGAAAATTCATTCACATTTTCATTCCCTGTCATTTTCATTCCTATTCCCATTTTCATTCCCTTATCAGAACCAAACGCCCCCTTATACACGGAAAATGAAACTCACACACACCTCACCTTTGGTGAGGTTGGTACCCTTGACCTCTAGAAAGATCGGGTTACCAGATACCACTAGGCCAAAGACCCTTTGTTTTTTGCTCATAAGTTCAAGATTTCATTTCATGAATTTGTCTCAGCATGACATGTGTTTTGAGATTTTATCGTATTAATGTAATTTTGGTTACAGGACAGCTTGAAATTAATGGATGATATGGCATCTCTAAGACCCACTATATTCTTCAGTGTTCCTCGAGTATTTAACAGACTATATGCTGGGTAAGAAGCTTTGTTACTACTCAAGTATATCACGTTGCAAGTCCTATGGCTCTTCAGCAACTTACAACAATGATTTGATTTTGCAGCATTACAAATGCTGTAAAGTCATCTGGTGTTCTAAGGGAGAAACTCTTCAATGCTGCTTACAGTGCTAAGAGACAAGCAATATTAAGTGGTAAGTGCTAATAAGCTGCATTTTCAGGGACTTGTTTTATTTTAAAGAGCCCGCAGGCCGGTGCCGGGAGCGCGCAGGTGCCGATGCACATTATGAAATCCCTGTGTCCTTTGATTCCCTACAGCAATTGTATATTGTGAGAAGAATGTTCTCTATATTCTCATTCCACTTCCTTTAAAACACACTCATATTTAAATATTACCCTAGTAGGAAGAAAGAAAAAAGTAAAACTGAAGAAAATTCAATTAATTTTATTAGTTTTTTCTACATACAGTGATGATGTGAATATCTTTTCTTGTTTTGGGGATCAAGAAATGCTGAATATTCTTTCTCTTAGATATGGATATTCCCAAAAAAATAATGATGGAAATGAGAGTTGAGAAGGGACTTGTAACATGTGCCTAGTTGTTCGTGTACTACTTCCCCTTTCTGATTTTGAATGGTTCTAAATGTATCAATAAATTATTTACATCAAGTGATCTCATATATGAGTTTAGGGTCAGGGTCAGGTTCAGGGGAAAACGCCAAAAAAAGAGAAAACTGAAGAACACCCTGGGAGCTCTCCATCTGGACGGTATGCACAAATGCTTAATGGTAATTTGTAACATGTGCATGGCACTCGTGCATAGAAAAAAAACAGCTTCAATCGCTTGTATTCTTTTGTGCATACCGTCCAGATGAGGGGCTCCCAGGACGTTCTTCAGTTTTCATTTTTTTGAGGTATTCCCCTGAACCTCCCTCTATGAGTGTATATAGTTATTTGTGATCAAATGAGAGAAAAGACATTCAACATATACATTCCATCAATATGGGTGATGAACACTATAGGGTATGATGATCACATCAAACCTTTTGTTATTTCTGGAAGAAAATATGGGGGTTGTTTTGCAAGTTATCAGTTAAAAAACCGTTATGCAAACCGAAAAAAGTGGTGGACTGTTTTGCAAAGTTCAGTTCTATCTAGTCTTACCCTCCATCAGTCCAGGTCTATTTCTTATAAGAACTCTATTTTTTAGGCTATGTATATGGCACTAAATGCATCAAAAGAGGAGTATAGTTGATTTGGTGTCACTTTCTTATGATTGTTGAATGTCCTTTCAGGCAAGAACTCATCTGCAATATGGGACATTTTGGTCTTCAATAAAATAAAGGGAATGGTTGGAGGACGAATTCGTTATATGGTTTCAGCTGCCTCCCCATTGTCACCTGATGTTTTAGATTTTTTGAAAGTGTAATTATCTCCCAGTTATTAGTTCATTTCATAGCCATCAATATTTATAACTTATTTAATGTGATTGTTTATTGTCAGTAATAAGTTGGGTCATTTCACTTCAACAGGTGCTTTGGTTGTGTTTTTATAGAAGCTTATGGGATGACTGAGACTTCTTGTGCCATAAGCTTTATGGATGAAGCTGACAACTTATATGGGCAATTGGGCTCTCCAAATCCTGCTTGTGGTACATACTCATGAGTAACCGTTGATATAAAGTAGAAAACAATGCCTACTTTTTTGCTTTCAAATATCTTATTAAATTACATTTAACAGTAAGAATTGACAATATGGTTTTGTGGTTCTGTTTCAGAAATTAAGTTGGTAGATGTTACAGAAATGGGGTATACATCAGTAGATCAGCCTCATCCACGTGGCGAGATTTGTGTAAGAGGGCCAACTGTGTTCCAGGGCTACTATAAAGATGAAGCACAAACGTACCTTCTTTCTTTTTAATTTTTATCCATCCTGCTAACTTCTCTTTATCTGAAACTGTAATTATTTATATATATATATATATTATTGAATTGGTCAGGAAAGAAATGATTGCGGAAGATGGATGGCTTTATACAGGGGATATCGGGGTATGGTTACCTGAAGGTCGCTTAAAGATAATTGATAGGTAACAACAGAATTTAAGGGAGTTGGTTTACTGGTATTACATTATCCTGCTGATTATTATATCTGTTGAGTTATTAATCTTCAATATTATTTATTAACTGCTTATATTATGTCAGGAAGAAGAACATTTTCAAATTGGCACAGGGAGAATATGTAGCCCCTGAGAAAATTGAGAGCATATATATCAACTGCAAGTTTGTTGCTCAGTGCTTTGTGCATGGTATGATAGATTATATATATATATATATAGAGAGAGAGAGGGAGGTTCAGGGGAAAACGCTAAAAAAAGAGAAAACTAAAGAACACCCTGGGAGCCCTCCATCCGGACCATATGCACAATTGCATACAACCGATTGAAACTGTTTCCTTTTTCTATGCACAAATGCATGTTACAAATTACCGGTATGCATTTGTGCATACTGTCCAGATGGAGAGCTCCCAGGGTGTTCTTCAGTTTTTTTTTAGGTTTTCCTCCCCTGAACCTGACCCTATATATATATATGTATATTTCTTTCTAAGTTGTTTGGTTTTCCAAGTTGCTTACTTGTTCTTGATTTGGGTAGGTGATAGCCTAAAATCCTCTTTGGTTGCCGTTGTTTCATTGGACCATGATGTGTTCAAAGCATGGGCTGCAGCTGAAGGCATCAAGGTGAGTTTCATAGTTTAACGGAATCAATTTTAAACAAACACATGCTATGAGAAAAATGAAATTTCTTTGGCCCTATATTATATGGACGGACCTATTTTCAGCAGGTGGTCAAAATCATGAAATTCATGTTATACAAATGACCTCACTACACTCGATTTAGAACCGAGTAGAAGCTTAGTCGAGATTAACCCAAGATCCAAAAGTAAACTTAAACGTGTTTGTATGCGGAAAAACGATAAACTCGAATTCTCAACAGAAACGATAATCAACCACACAATAATAATTGTAACTTGACGGAAATAAAAGAGGAAGAGAAACGACACCGGATTTACGCGGAAACCCAAAACGGGAAAAACCACGGGCGGAGGAGACCACCGAGAAATTCACTATACTTGATCAATGTTTACAACACTTGAGAAAAGGAGAAATCTATGAAGATATTACAAAGAGTTGGGAGAGAAATATATATCTAGATGGATATATTTTGGTGTGTCTAATTAACTAGGAGATCATCCAATTTATAGGATGATAAAACTTGGAGGCCAAGCCCTAAACTTGGGGACCAAGTAGTAGTGCTCTCCAAGTTTACCCTTTTAATTTACTTTAAATTTAAATCTATTTGTTGGAGTAAAATAAGATTTACAATCTCCACCTTTTTACTCCAAACACTAGATCATCCCAACAATAATCATCTTCATGAAACAAAGCTCCAGCACAAGCTTCTCCTCCGCCGGTCCTTCACGGACTACTTCAAACCACGGATTCCGACTAAGTTTGAAAATAATCCAAACTTAGCCGTTGGAAGAACTTTGGTCATCATGTCGGCCGGATTGACGTGAGTAGATACCTTCCTCACTTTGAAGTCTCCCTTAGCAATGACCTCTCTTATGAAATGATAGCGCACATCAATATGCTTTATGCGCTCGTGGAACATTTGATCTTTCGTCAAAAATATAGCACTCTGGTTATCGCAGAATACTGAATCCACAGTAAGCTCATCATTGCTAAGGCTATTGAACAAGCCTTTAAGCCATATCGCCTCTTTAAAACCCTCGGTAACGGCCATGTATTCGGCCTCAGTTGTAGATAAAGCAACCGTTGGTTGAAGAACGGCCTTCCAACTGATGGAACATGAACCCGTAGTAAACACGTACCCGGATAGAGAGCATCGACCATCTATATCTCCACCATAGTCAGAATCAACATAACCCTGAACACCATCTCTTGAAGTCCCAAAACACAAACAATGGTATCTAGTACCAGATAGGTACCTGAGAACCCACTGAACTGCCTTCCAGTGCTCTTTTCCCGAATTAGCCATATAACGGCTCACCATGCTCACGGCATAGGCTAAGTCCGGTCTTGTACATATCATCACATACATCAATGACCCAACCGCACTAGAGTAAGGAACTCGAGACATATAATATTTTTCTTTATCAGAAACAGGGCATTGAAGTGCAGATAATTTGAAATGAGCAGCAATAGGAGTATTTACCGTTTTGGCATCATCCATGTTGAATCTCTTCAACACCTTCTCGATGTAGCTCCTTTGACTAAGTGTCAAAGTACCCGCCTCACGGTCTCTTGAAATTTCCATGCCAAGAATCTTTCGAACTTTGCCCAAATCCTTCATTTCAATCTCTGCATTCAACTGATCCTTGACCTGTTGGATGCATTTCTTGTTCGTTGAAGCTATAAGCATATCGTCCACATATATCAATAGATATACAAGCGAGCCATCTTCACATCTCTTTATATAAACACAAGTGTCATATAAACAATTTGAGAAATCATGCGACTTCATAAAGGTATCAAACCTTTTATACCATTGCCTTGGCGATTGCTCCAACCCATATAAAGACTTCTTTAACCGACAAACCAAATCCTCTTGACCAACACTCACAAAACCTTGAGGTTGATCCATGTAAATGTCTTCCTCTAACTCACCATGTAGAAATGCAGTTTTAACATCTAACTGCTCAAGCTCAAGATCATGCAATGCTACTGTACTCAACAATGCACGTATAGAAGAATGCTTGACAACAGGTGAAAATATATCCGTGAAATCAATACCTGGAATCTGACTGAATCCCTTTGCCACAAGCCGAGCCTTATATCTGGGAGGCTCTACATCTGGTATCCCTTCCTTCTTCTTGTAAAGCCATTTTCATTTGACTGCCTTTTTACCTTTAGATAGAGGAACGAGCTCCCAAGTGCCATTTTTCTGTAGGGACTCCATTTCATCATGCATTGCCACAATCCACTTTCTGAATCTTTAGAGTCAACCGCTTCACTATACGTAGACGGGTCCTCAACTGACTCTATCTCGAAGGCAACACTAAACGCACATGCTACCACCTCAGCTTCAGCAAACCGTGCAGGGCGTACTATCTGTCTTCGACCTCGATCCCTGGCAATGCAAGGTTGTGGCTCGGGTGGTGGAGAAATAGAAGCACCATCACCCTCACCATTAGACATCGAAGATGAAGACGACTGTGAGGCAATAGCAGGCGTCGTCGTAGAACCAACTGGTAGCTCCACCTCCACTCGAAATCCCTCAGAAGAACTAGGAATATCTACCTTCGGTTGATCAGAAAAGGTAGGTTTGCACAACATAGAACTTTCATTAAAAGTAACATCCCTACTCACAATGACTTTCCGGGTCTCTGGACACCATAATCTGAAACCTTTTACACCATATTTGAAACCCAAAAATACACATTTTACGGCTCTAGGCTTAAGTTTACCATTGTCGATTTGGCATAAGCGGGACATCCAAATATTTTAATGTCAGAATAACTTGCAGGTTTGCCCAACCACACCTCAAACGGTGTCTTTTTGTCTAGGGCATATGAGGGAGATCTGTTAATGATGTAACAAGCTGTAGATGCGGCTTCGGTCCAAAACGCTTTTGCGAATCCGGAATTTGACAACATACACCGAACCTTTTCAATGATTGTTCGGTTCATGCGTTCCGCCACACCATTTTGTTGGGGAGTGTGAACAACCGTATGGTGTCTAGTGATGCCTTGACTAGTACAAAAGGCATTATACGCCGAACAAAACTCTAGACCATTGTCGGTCCGGAGATATTTGACATGCTTGTCAGTTTGCTTTTCTATCATCGTCTTCCAATCACGGAAGGTAGCAAACACATCACTTTTATGTTTCAAGAAATAAGCCCATACCTTACGAGAGTAGTCGTCTATAATTGTCAGCATGTAAAGTGCGCCACCATGCGACGAGACTCTTGCTGGTCCCCATAGGTCAGAATGCACGTACTCGAGAATAGCCTTGGTTGTATGAGTTGAGCTCGAGAATGACACCTTCTTTTGCTTCCCATAAACACAGTGTTCACAGAATGGGAGCTTCTCGATTGCTTGGCTACCCAAAAGCTTTCTTTTGCTCAACTCCATCATACCGGCTTCACCCATATGGCCGGGTCTCATATGCCACAACTTTGTCTGATCAATGTTAGAATGAGATGAAGAAGCTACATGAGCATCTCCCATGATGGTAGAGCCCGTCAGAACATACAAATCAGCACTTTGTCGAGTGCCCTTCATGTAGACAAGAGAACCTTTAACCACCTTGATAACTCCACCTCCACCGATGAACTTGTAACCTATGATGTCAAGGGTACTAAGTGAAATCAGGTTCCTTTTCAACTCGGGTACATGTCTCACATTACCCAATGTCCGGATGACCCCGTCATACATCTTGATTCGGATATTACCTCGACCCACGATCTTGCATATAGCACCGTTCCCAACACGAACCAACCCTGAGCAAGGCTCATAAGTGGAAAACCAGTCACGGTTAGGACACGTGGTAGGTACATCCCGAGTCAAGAATCCACTCGGGTGATGATGTATTCACGTCATCCGTCACAACCATCAAATCACCAGTATCACCTTCAGCTACATCAGCGTGAGATTGGCTAGCAGGCCCCTTTCCTTTGTCTCTATTTTTGTTCTGCAGTTTGTAGCACTCATCAATCACGTGACCTTTCTTCTTACAAAAGTTGCAAAACTTTCTGTTGACCTTGGATTTCGACTTGGATCTCCCTGGGCTCTTGAAATCTCTCTCCGACTGTCTCCCTCTCACATTAAGGCCTTCGGCTTTTGCTTCAGAACCACCATTAGTGATTTGCTTCATCTTCTCCTTTGAATCCAAAGCAGTGATAACTTCGTCCAACACAAGTGTGTCGTGACTATACATGATTGTGTCATGGAAGTGACTATAAGAATCCGGCAGTGATGACAACAAGAATAAAGCTAAATCATCGTCTTCGTACTTCACGTCCATATTCTCTAAATTGCAAACCAAATCTTTGAATGTGGACAAGTGACTAGACAATGAACTACCTTCCGCCATCTTGAGATAAAACAAACGCTGCTTCAAGTGCAGTTTGTTCGGTAGACTTTTCGTCATCAACAACTGCTCCAATTTTAACCATATTGTCGCTGCTGAAGTCTCCTTCAGCACATCTTGTAACACATCGTGAGATAAGTGTAAACGGATTTGAGGTTGCGCCTTCAAATCCTTCTTTTTCTTCTCGTCTTCGGTCCAAGCCACCGGCATTTTCTCTAAGCCCAAAAGTGCCTCGCCAAGTTCCAGTTGAATCAAAACGTCCCTCATCTGAACTTGCCATAGAGGAAAACGAGTATTTCGATCAAGTTTTGGAATATCGAACTTCATCGAAGACATGAGTTTTACCAACGATGAATAGACCCAATCAAGAATTCACAAACGTAGTTTATCGACAAACAAAACCCGAAAGCTCTGATACCACTTGTTATAAAAACGACCTCACTACACTCGATTTAGAACCGAGTAGAAGCTTAGTCGAGATTAACCCAAGATCCAAAAATAAACTTAAACGTGTTTGTATGCGGAAAAACGATAAACTCGAATTCTCAACGGAAACGATAATCAACCACACAATAATAATTGTAACTTGACGGAAATAAAAGAGGAAGAGAAACGACACCGGATTTACGTGGAAACCCAAACGGGAAAAACCACAGGCGGAGGAGACCACCAAGAAATTCACTATACTTGATCGATGTTTACAACACTTGAGAAAAAGAGAAATCTATGAAGATATTACAAAGAGTTGGGAGAGAAATATATATCTAGATGGATATATTTTGGTGTGTCTAATTAACTAGGAGATCATCCAATTTATAGGATGATAAAACTTAGAGGCCAAGCCCTAAACTTGGGGACCAAGTAGTAGTGCTCTCCAAGTTTACCCTTTTAGTTTACTTTAAATTTAAATCTATTTGTTGGAGTAAAATAAGATTTACAATTCAAAATGGAAGATTACATTAATGGCTTTTTAGAGGCCATTAAGCGATCGCCACACAAAAACATAATTATTCGTTGTTATAACTGAAATAAATAAAAACCAAAAATCACGATGAAAAAAGAAGTTGAAAATCTTTTTCAGAGCACCACATTAGGCATTGGTAGTCTTATCAATACATTGTGTGTTGAAGTTGATTATGCTAATGATTCCATTTGTACATATTTGGCGTCTTAGTATGAAGATTTAAGACAACTTTGCAATGATCCGAGAGCAAGGGCAGCTGTCATGACCGACATGAATCTGGCGGCAAAGAAAGCTCAGGTATTACAAAATATGCAACTCTCTTTTCCAATGGGTCGGTTCAAATAAGAAGGCTAAGGGAAGGTTCTATTGAGAAAATTCTGAAAAGAAAATCTATTTGAAGATGCAAATGTGAACCAACGTTACATATTATTCATTTAGGTTCACATTTGCGTCTTCAAATGAATTTTTTCTATAATTCACATATGAACCTTCCCTTCTTACTTTGAACCTCCCACATATATAATATAAGGGTCAGGTTTAGGGAAAACGCCAAAAAAAGAGAAAACTGAAGAACACCCTGGGAGCCCTCCACCTGGACAGTATGCAGAAATGCATACTGATAATTTGTAACATGCATTTGTGCATCGAAAAAAAACAACTTCAATTGCTTGTATGCATTTGTGCATACCGTCAGGATGGAGGGCTCTCAGGGTGTTATTCAATTTTCTATTTTTTTAGCGTTTTCCCCTCCCTCTATAATTTCAAATACTCACGCACCGTTCTCGCCTTTGGTGAGTTTTGAACCCTTGACCTTTTTGGAGGATGGGCTCTACGGGTACCCAGATACCACTGGGCCAATGGTCCTTTGGTAAGATTATACAACTTTACCAATCATTTAATTTAATTTTCATTTACCTATTTCATGTCCTAATTTCCAGCTAAGAGGTTTTGAATGTGTTAAAGCCGTGACCTTGGTGGTTGAACCTTTCACTATGGAGAATGGTCTGCTCACTCCTACATTTAAGGCAAGTATGCTGACTGCAAATTCAAATGTACCTCCAACAGATTCTTTATATTTTCTCTCAAATAAAAATGTAGAAGTTAAAATTTCTAGCAAAAGTTACAGCCAGACGAAGGATCGTGTGACCATAGGAGTAAAGCTGAGAAACTTAAGAAGAGATCTGGATCCTTGATCACTTTTAATCTCACCCACATCCAATGAATTGCGCTTGATACGAGATCTGATCTGGTGCATCTCACACTTGTTGATATTCAGTTAGAATTGCTCCAAGGATGGAGATCCCTTCTTACCCTTCTCACCCTAATAACTTCCATTCTCACTGAACCAGCCCATTACACTCAACTCCAACAATTTTTCATTTTTTTCTATTATGGAGATTTCGACATTAATTATATTGTTGAAATAGTCTATAATTTTTTGTATTGAGTAAATTACATTTTTGGTCCCTATGGTTGAAATGGATTTCATCCCTGTGGTTTCAAAATTTCGGTTTTAGTCCCTATGGATTGCATTTCATTTCTATTTTCGTTCCCGAGGCTAAACACTACTTTTAAGTATGAGGGACTAAAATAGAATTGAATTGTAAACCATATGGACGAAAAAAGCAATAAAGTCTAAATCATAAGGACAAAAACATTCATTTGGGATGAAAATGATAATTTTAAAACCACAAGGACGAAAATAGAAATTCTCATCAAACCATAGGGACTAAATATGTAATTTACTCTTTTTTTATAAAATAATAGTACTTCAAACTTAGTGGTGGAAACAATTAAAAAAAAAACTCTCTGGAACATTTAATTTTAGGGAGTTCTCTTCCTACTTTCTTCATTTTAGAGAAAGTTGTAAAGAATCTGTTGGAGCAAAAAAATAGACTAAAATCCCTAAAATTTCCATTTTGTTTATTTTAGAGAATCTGTTGAAGATGCTTAGACTAAGGAAATGCTTGCAAGCACTTCAAAAGTCTTTAAAACATGTTCTCATATTGTTCTTTTTGTCATTGTTAGATCAAGAGACCTCAAGCTAAGGCATACTTTTCCAATGTAATAGCAGAAATGTACATAGAAATATCAAAGTCTCCATAAATGCAACGAGGAGTGTAGAGTGTAGAGTGTAGCAAAATAATTTTGTGGGGTTTTCACAAGTCGGGGGTTTTCACATAAATAACCGCTTTACTCTTTGGGGGTAGAGGTTAGGTTCGGGTACATCTTACCTTTCGAATGTGATTTTTTTGTTGTCAGTTTGGTTTTGTAACTTAAATAATTTATTGTGTCGGTTTGGTTTGGTTTTGTACCATAGATGCACTCATTATACCATCGTGACTAGTGACATGTAATAATGTAAACTTTGTTATTGTGTCTTATAGAAGTCTTTGGGGTTATTTGTTGAAATACACATCAGAGTCTAGTTTCATAGCTCCTGCCATAGAAACTACAAAGGTAGTAGTGTTTTATGGAGTTTTAAACATTAGGGGTGTGCCTAAAGTTGTATTATCAACATATCAAAAATTAGATTGGTTGATTGCAACATGAGGATTCAAAATCAGAAAAAAGTTAAACTGATCTAATCCAATTACCATCTAAGTATTATGTATGAATTGATTTATTTTGTGATATTTGTATTTGGTATTTCGTTGTACGGGACTTGTTAGGAGGAAAACCTGTAACCAGTAGTACTAGTTCTAAAGGACCTGTTTCTTTTTTATTATTAGATATTAGGTGTGGTATCATGCGTTGCACAATGGTAAAATTGATTGGTACAAATTAATTGAAAAGTTAAGATGCAACCAATATATTTTTGCTTAGCAAGAAATACGATATTGACAAGTGATATATTTTCAAGATATTAGAGATAGGTTCATACAAGAATGATACTTATTTAAGAAGATAAGAAAATTATGTATAAAATCATATGTGATTTTACATTAACGGTCAAAAAAGTGTGTGAGCGACCCTATGGTCGTGTGGCAAGGTCGTGTGAATCACATGTGATTTTGTACATGTTAGTGTAAAATCACATGTTATTCGGTCAATCTCTTATTTCTTTAAATATATATCATTCTCGTAAGAACCCGACTATTAATGGATGTCTTAATATTGATTTTGTTGAATTGCCGAGTAAATAGATCAGATCCGGACACGGCTGTTGCTCCGCGGTGATATGGACTTGACCTGGGTTAACGATGATATGGCATGTTGTTAGGTCCGATTTAACAAGATCAAAAGAGGATTTATACGCAAATCATTGAATCGAATGTTTTATTATTGAAAGGCTTTAATATCGAACTACAAACTAAAAACACGAAACTGATTAATCGACTCTCATTGATGAATCCTCTAACCCTGGACTCATTTATGTAGTAGGTGTCTATTACAAGGTAAGCTCAAGCCCATAAGCCCAAATACTATATATAAAATGTTACAGTAAATCTTTTCCTACTTTATAAAACTTTCCTAACTAAGGATATTTGATCCTAACATTCTCCCCCTAAAGTTTTATAAATGAAGCATCTTCAAATCTTCTCCCCCTGCTTTCTTTGGAAAAACTTTAGTGTCGTCGGTCTTCCAAGGTCCCCCTTAAAATAATCTCTTAGTCTTCGGTTTCAACTGAAAATACCAGATCCAATGTGCTATAACCGCCACTGATTGCACAAAATACAGCTTCATTCTGTAAATAACTCGACACAACTGTTAGCCACAGAAATCAAAGATACATGTGCGAGTTGCTTCAACGCTCAGTGCATAATCAGCAAGAAAAACAAAGAATCTGTCTTTAGCCACAAGTTGAATAAAAAATCAGTGTTAAGAGCTTTAATCTGATAAGCTCAAGGAACTTGGATCACTGAGGCAATGATAACTTGGGAGATGATATTTCTTGATGAGTATTGCTTCTTTGACATATAATTGTTCAAAAATATAGCCGATTTCGAGAATACTTCCAAAATAGAAAGCAACCAAACTCAGATCCAGTCTTCTTAATCAGATGAATGAATATCGTTATTCGACATTCTAGATCACAACCAAACCTCCAGACAGTAAATGGTTAGGAGTTATAAGCACATAACAATAACGTACACTTATTGAAACTGACATCTAAAGAAAACTCCAGAATGATGATTACAGAGAGTCAGACTTCTGATTAATCCAAGCAGATACATAATTCAATCTCCCTCGTTCTGAAAACTTTTCAAATCCGGTTTTGCATGAAATCCATGAACAATGTTTCCCCTCCTGAGACTCAGCACGGGGGTTCCGCTACCCGGTTAGCGGATGGGGTCAAGGGCTCTTGAACATTTTCTTTTGACACCATAAGGAATCTTGGGTTGAAACTCAACCGTGGTCGTCGAAATATGTTTTGGTCAAGATCTGAACGAAGTTCTCGACTGTAGGGATCGATGAGATGAATTTTCTCGGGTCTAGGGATGCGACATTCATGGATGTCAGGTCTTCAAGATGCGACAAGTGAGAATCTCGAGTTACATTGATCCGAGAAACATAGGTCCGATAAGCATGGGTCCGAGAAGATAAGAAGTCGGGCCAAGGTAAGTCGACATAAGATGATGTCGGGTCTAGCTGAGCCGACATAAATGATGTCGACCCTTAAAGAGTCGATAAGAAAAGATGTCGGGTTATATTGACTCGATAAGAACAGATGTCGGGTTATGTTGATTCGATAAGAAAAGATGTCGGTTTATATTGATTTGATAAGAAAAGATGTCAGCTCAAACGTAGTCGACATAAATTGCCAAACACTTGAAAAATCTAAGTGTTGGAAGAACTAAAGGTGGGTCGACATACTTCGTGGTCCGATAAAAATTATGAATACTTTGAAAGATAGATCTAACCAACGATGAATCTAGTCCGAAGAATAATAAACCCAGAAAAAGTATTAACTTGATGAGCAAGAAACTTCAAACGATATGAAATCGAGAATCGATATAGATGAAATACATGAAATCGATATGAACTTGATGAATATTCGATTTCGACCCCATTAATAGAATTTCCAGATCGATAACACAATTAAAACAGAAAAACGAACCTGATGGTTATATTACAAAAAATATAACTAAGTATTTCCGATTCAACAAGATCAAAAGAGAAATTATATGCAAATCATTGAGTCGAATGTTTTATTATTGAAAGACTTTAATATCGAACTACAAACTAAAAACACGAAACTGATTAATGCTTTATAACTGATATTTTTTGTAGTTAATCTTTGGTGGTTATATTACAAAAAATAATTCAATAAACCCCAAAAATAACCTGACTATCATGAGTGTGATAGGTTTAAATAAATAATAAGTAGGGATGGAAACAGGGCGGGTAATGCATCTCATCCTCGACCCGAACACCGTTTAATCTCCACGTGCCGACCCCGCCTCGTGTAATCCCCAACAGGTTCGGGGGGGGGGGGGGGGGGAAAGAATCCTGGATGGGTTTAAGGAATATACAATAAAAACAATGTGTTTTAAAATTAAAATTATAATGAATCGTCTGTTAAGGGCTGTTTACTAAAAAACTGAGTAAATGCTGACTGTAATAAGAGGTCTGACCAAAATAAGAGGTCTGATTCAGGTAAGTGCTAACTGAAAATTATTGTTTACCTAAAACTTTGTATTAGGTGCTCATTTTATAATGACCATTATACCCATTTGTTTAGAGTAATTACACATACACTATTTATAATATAATATTTTATTAGTATCTTTATTATAATATTTGTTATATGATTCTATGTTAATGTGATTGTCATATTATTAAAGTTTTGAAAGTTTCAAGTGTTCGACAATTTTATATTTTACATTAAATAGATATTTGCAAAAGAATGAAAAAGTTTCAACTAGAGCGAAGAACATGCTAATAAGATTTATATTATAGGAAAAATGAACAGTTTTAAGTACAAGGAAAAAAAATTACAACTTTTTGATGTCAGGTTTCATTTTCCTTTTATAGTAGGAGATCTATTTTTGTGTAAAAAATGAGGGTATAAAGGGCATTATAACTCTGACTCTAGTAAGAAGCCCACATGTCTCTTTCCATGGAAAGAGCACGGTCAAAGGTATATTCTTTGGTAAGCTAAAAGTTATTTTTGGTAAACAACTCACCTCTTATTGAGATAAGAGTCTTTTGTCCCGTAAGAGGTGGTAAGAAGTAAGTAAACACCCCTTAGTCACTATATTAATTTTGAATATTAAAAATTAAATATATTTGTCATTTAATAATAATTGTATAATATATATATATATACATTTATTTATACGCAAAAACATATATACATATATTTAAAAAATCAGGGTTGGATTAGGGACATTTAATTAATGTCATCTCCGACCCTGACCCGACCCCACTTCGGGTATAAAAATAAACCCTAGACCCCACCCCATTACCGCCAATTAGAGTGGGTACCAGCCGCCACGGGGTAAAATTTCAAAATCTTTAATAATAAGTATGCATCTACATAAAAGGCACTTAACAATATATACATATACATTGAGATATGTGATATACATGATCATAATTACATACAATAATGAAGTAGATGTAATTAATAATAATATAATCATTACATAATTGCTTGAAGGAACAATATTATACATGTTATATTTCTAGTAAACCATTGATGTTTTGACTGCTCAATTTTAATTTTCTTATATGTAGCTTATAATATGCTGTTAGTCCCCAAAGAGAGATGGCTAACTAAGAGAGGGTTTTGTAGAAGGAGGGGTTGAATATAAAACACACAGAATATACTCTTTTTAAATTTTTTAATATAAATATTAAAAATTTACACACAGATAGTTTGATGCGGAAAAGAACAGGCAGACTATTCTATCAAACTAAACACACAGATAACAGTAATTAACTGTTACACTAAGCAAGTTAAAACAATACTGTTATAGCACACAGCTTTGCCACAGTCAAACAAATAATCACTCTGAAGATTTGTTGAAAGCGTGAGATTTCTGGGAAGGACTTCATCTCCTTTTATAGTGTCCATGCATGGGATGCAAGTGGACAGCTGTCAAGGTTTCATTAGCTGGAAGATTATCTGATGGACAAAGGAAGAGACCACTTCCTTTGTACTAGAATAATGGATGAACCATTCCTTGTAGCACGTAATGTCAGATAACTTTATCTTCTTTTCTTCATGCTCTGTGAAGTCCCATCAAGCCTTTTAGCTAAAAGACAAATATTCCTTTTATAAGAATAAAAGAGAATGTCTTTAATTAAGGCTTGGTGCCCAAGTTCTTGCTGGCTCACGTGTCTTGCAATTGATGTGAGTCAAGAACTTATCTCTTTGAAATTGCTAAGTGATACATCTCACTATGTATCACATCGGTGGATACCTTATAAAGCTGGAGTTGATAAGTGTACACTTTGCTTGATAACTTCTTCTTTCACTAAGTGACAAAAGTGTATACCCTTGTGAGTTGATATCACAGCCTTAGAAAATATACCTGCAATTTCGGTGACCAAGATCATAGTGTCGGTGACCATGACATCAAACTTGATGACCTCATCTTATTTGATGTCCTTAGTACTTTTGATGACTTTTGAGTGTACCATCGGTGACCCACTATATTGGTGACCCAATCTTGACTTGGCAAGATGGTCTGAATATTGAAGTTGGTTGATACATCCAAAATTCCACTTTTTGATGTACAACCCCTTGATTGAATAGTCTTTGACTCTTCAATACTTGAAGCATATTTCAGACCTTCAAAAGAACCTGTAAAAATTCATTCATATAAAGGAAGGTGGTTCATCACCAAATCATCGGTGACCCAACAATCTCCCCCTATTTGATGATGATACCTGTAGGTTAGAAAAGAATTCTTTTTGACCCTTTCTATTTTTCTTTTGGGTTCTTTTGACTCAGATTTTTTTTTTTTCATTTTTTTTCATTTTTTTTTTGATTTTTTTTTAACTGAGTATGTACAGTATAGAGTATAAACTGAATAAAAGAATAAGTATAAGTTTAAATATGTGCAAAGCTTGTAAAAATATTAACAAGAGATGGGATGGAAGAAAAGTATGAACTTTTATTAATCAACACATAGGATTGATCAGAGTACATGATTAATAAAGTTCATACTGTACTATACGTTTGCAGGATCAAGGATCTGAGGAGGGTTCTCTTCTTTTAAGTTCATCCAAGATCATTCTTGTGATGCCATGGTCTTCAATGGGAGGCACTCCAAGAATAGCAGAGAGGAAAGAGCTGTGAGCCCTTGGGATGTCAGATGCTCTGAAGAAACCGATGTTTCCAAAGATGTCTTCAAAGAAAACCCCAAGCTCTGGAGTAGTCAGCATGGTTTGCTCCGGGTAAGCAATAGAAGTAGGAATGGAAAGATCTATACCCGAAGCATTTATCTGGATGCCCCTTTCATGAAGCATAACAAAATGTCCCTTCTTCTTGTTTTTAGGAGCAGTGATGACCTCTCCTTTAAGACCCTGTTGAATGAAGTACATTTGTTGTGCTTCAAGGTATGTCACAAGAATATCATTCTCCTTTTGAATGTTGAGCATCTTGATGAAGACTTTTCTGAGAATATTAAGTACCAGCTCCTTGTACTTGCTTTTGCTCTTAGAGATGCATTTACCAACTTCCATCCACTCAGTCATCCCAAGAACTTCCAACCATTCAGCTTCATATACTTTTGATAAAGTATCAGCTCTCTTAAGGGTGATAAGTAACTTGGGAGAATTCTTGGTTGGAGGTTGGATGGTAGCATTGATAATCTTGGAATCATCCTTCCTGTTCTTCAATCTTCTTTTAAACCACTCTACTTCCTTTGCCTTCTTGGCCTCATCAACCAATTTTGGCGGCCTTCGCATTTCTTCTTTATATTTTCAAGCTCATCTTTTTGAGCTTGAATTGCATCGGTGACTTTGGCATGAACAGCTTCATCATGAGCTAGCTTGAGTACATTAGTCTGATCATACTCAAGCTGAGCCTTGATAGCTTCTTCTCTTTCAGCCTCAGAGAGAATTACCCCAAGAGGATCGGTGAGTGCTGGGGCAGGCTGAAGTCTGAGAGTGTCTGCATGAGGATCTCTCATCTTCTTCTTTCTCTTCTTTTCTTCCTTTTGCTCTTCAAAAGAAAGAGGCTTCTTTCCTTTGGCTTTTTCTTTTCTCCTCTTTTTTTTCTTCAGTTTCAAGGGGTTGAGCACTGATACTCTCCCCCTCAACAGCTGCTTCGGGTACCAAAGGAACAGAGACCACCTCTGTGACCACACCACCATCGGTGGCTGTAGGGGCCACATCGGTGGCTGCCACGTCGGTGGCTGGATGAGTTGGAGAGGCCACATCGGTGGCTGGCTGGCTGGCGTCGGCGGCTGTTTTGGCAGTGTCGGCGTCGGCGGCTTTGGTAGCTGGTTGAGTGGTCTTCACATTTTTCTCCCCCTCAGTGGTTGAACCCTTGAAACCCACTGAAGAGAGAAACTCCTTAACCCTTTCCACATCAGAGCAGAGACCCCCAAGTTTCTTCTCTACCCTTTGAAGGACAAACCTGTCAGTATCCTGGAAGAAAGAATCACCAATATCAAGTTCAACCGTTGGAGAAGAGGTTGGAACTTTATCAATCTTGGTGTGTAGACTTGAGAGAGACTCCATTATTGCCTGTTGATTTGCAATAAGAGTAGAGATATCGGTGGCTTGCTGAGAAGAGGTGCTTCGAAGATTCTGAATGGATGAAAGCACAGAAGCTTGACTTGAAGAGAATCCTTGCTGAAGATCAAGGACGTCCATATGTAGGAGATCTAAACATGTCATTAGGGTTGGGTGACTCACCGACAACTCCTCTATGTTAGATCTGAGAGAAGAGGAAAGTGAAGCCATTCTTTCCATTTCCTTTGATGCATGGTCTTCTAAGGCCTCCACCCTTTTGATAGTATCACTGGTAAAGGTGGTGAAAGCCTGTAGAAGGTCATTCCCTTGCTTTGAAGACATGGGAGCAGAGGGATGAGGCTTTGGTGGTTGATCAGTATCATTATCATCACTGGAAGAATAATCCACCAAACCTGTAGATTTTCTTGGGGGGGATTTAGGAGATGAGGGGGAGACACTCTTAGGAGAGTGTCTTTGAGGGGATTCCTCAGTAATGGGTTCCTCCACACCCTTGTCATGTACGGGAGACGTACCTGTCCAAGGAGTAGTGTCGGACATCAGAAAATCAGTAAAGAGGGTTGCTCCATCAAATGCACCTGGTTGTGGTGCATTCTCACGTGGAGTGTGGACACGGAGCTGAGAGAGCTCTAGGGGTGGAGAAGAGGTACCTTGGATGGGAGACTCCAAGTCATCTTTATCAACTAAGGAGAAAGTTGATGAAGGAATAAGAGGGGTGTCCCTTTGTACAACCATGTCCTTTTGAGAGGGCATGGAGGAGCTAGGTATGGATGAGTGTTCCTTGGGTTTTGTGAGGATCTTTTCAACATCTACTGGCTTTTGGGAGCCAGTAGATGGATCATGCGTTTTAACCCTTTGGGTTCCCTTAGACTTTTTTGAGGAAGTCTTTGGGGGGCTTTTAGAGTTTCTCCGCTTATGGGATTTGGATGCTTGGGTGGAAGCCAAAGGCTCTTTTGGCTTCGTAGCATCGGTGGGTGCGGAGATAGATGTGCCCGACGCTTTGGATCTCTTAAGAGATTTGGGCACACCAGTGACTCTAGGTACAGAGGGGTTAGAAGACATACCTGAAGTTCTCTGAAGACGCGGTTCATTCTCTCCCCAAGCAAGAGTTGCATTCCTTGCAAACTCAACCATAGAAGGTCTGAGAGGGTTGTCTGATGCTAAGACAGCCTTTTTCATGATTTGGTTACCCACTTGGTGGAGAGGGAGATCATATACAATATCATCTCTTTTCTCTAATTTATCTGCCAACTTTGCATGAATAATAAGAGAGAAAAGTCGCTGAAATGGTACCTGAGGACGTCGGAGGGTAGAGAACGAGGAGATCATTTCATTAAAGAAATAGCTGGCATAATCTATTTTTCTCTGAAAAATAAGAGCATGTGCCAGCTCAGTTACTTGAGAAGGTGACTGATCCGGACCACCTGTCTTCTTGCTCAGGCACAGAATCAGATGAGCAAAGAAGAAGTTCCAAATACTTCCCATGTTTTTGCGCAATAAAGTACCCGGACCCTTTGACTTTGAGCCCTTCTTCTCTTCCAAATAGTTTAACACATCAACCACCATTTGATGTTCATTACCAAGAGGGAAAGGTTCATAGGAATCATAGACAGGAAGCTTGAGAATGCTTCTAACATCTTCCACATTGAAGATCACATCATGTTCATCATTACTTAGAACAGATGCAAGAATTTGATCCGAAGAGGCATCAAATGTGCAAGTCAACCAAAAGTTTCCAAGAAGAAACTTACTCATTTTAGGTTTTGCTGTGATTGCATATTGAAGAGGGCATCTCTGAAGAAACCAGCAAACATCATTGTATTCTGGATGAGCATTGTCAACTCCTATTCTTCCAAAATAATTGCATGCAGGAAAGGATAGGGATCCAAAAGTCATGGTTTGTTCTTCAGAAGAGGTCTTTGAAGGAGAAGCCATTGAAGAAGATGGGAGTTGCAGGTTTGAAGTTCTTGCTATTTAAGGAGAAGGAGAGTGGGTGCGAGAAAGGTGGTGAAGTAGTGGGGAAAGAGGTTATATATGAGAGGGAAATTTCAACTTTCAAAAATAATGATTATTTTTGGTGATTGAAAGGTCAGAATTCTAAGGGTTTTAGGGTTGAATTCGGCGCATGGTCTGACATTGATGATGTCATTAGGGATAAGAACAAATAATCTTGCTTATCAAGAATGGTAAGTCAAGAGTTATCTTTTAAGGGTTAAGAATATGAAAGGTTTGAAATGGTTACCTTGGTGAGTGGACAACGTCGGTGGCTTGTATGAGAGAGAGAGAGACATCGGTGACTCAAAAGAAAGGTCGACGTCGGTGGCTCAATCAAGGGAGCAACGTCGGTGGCTAGAACAGGGGAGCAACGTCGGTGGCTAGAGCAGGGTGCAACGTCGGTGGATGAGATTGATGTACACCGTCGGTGGGTGGCTGCGAGGTATGACGTCGGTGGCTCAAGACGTCGGAAAGCTGACGTCACATGATGACGTCGGCGTCGAGACCAGACGTCGGTGGCCGAGTGGTTCTCGTCGGTGGCTCGGTGGTTCTCGTCGTCGGCGTCTATCGATGGTGGTTTGCGGCGGTGGATGGTATGGTTTTGTGGTGGTGTGGTTTTAGGGTTAGGGAAAAGAGAGGATAATAGAAAGAGAGAGAGGTTTCGTCGGAAACCCGGGCACCGTCGGCGGCTTGGGCACCGATGGTGGGTGGCTCTCGGTGGTTTTTTGTGACGGCGTCGGAAAGGGCTGGTGGTCGCCGTCGGTGGGTAGACGGACGGTGGGTGGTCCGCCGTCGGTGGCTTATCGGAAAGTGGATTGGTGGTTTTAGGGTTAAGGTTTTGGGAAGGGATTTTATGAGAGAGAAGAGAGAGAGAGAAAGAGATTACCGTCGGTGACCTAGTCACCGACATTTTAGGTTTATATATATATAAATTATTTTCCTTTTATTTTTCTTTATTTACTTATATATATATATATAACATATATAATATATATAAGTTATAAAATATATAAATGTATTATTATATGACTTATATAAAAATATAGTATATATAAATATATAATATTCATAAATGAATATAATATATATACATAATATATAAATATATATGTATATGTTAGTCTATATTTATCATACCTAATTCGCCAATGAGGAACTTGAACCTTGCTTCATCAAGGG
The DNA here is from genome assembly GCA_036898165.1 of Silybum marianum. NCBI lineage: Eukaryota > Viridiplantae > Streptophyta > Magnoliopsida > Asterales > Asteraceae > Silybum > Silybum marianum. Next base: position 25,416,779 of record CM072533.1, on the reverse strand, counting down.
GCTTTGTGAATAGATCAGCTAGTTGATAGTCGGTGGGAATGAAATGAAGTTCCACATCACCTTTAGAGACATGATCTCTTATAAAGTGATACCTAATATCAATGTGCTTGGATCTTGAATGAAGCACAGGGTTGTTGGCAATGGCTATTGCACTTGAGTTGTCACACATTATTGGGATCTTTGAGAAAATCTGATTGTAATCACACAAATGATTTTTCATCCACAATATTTGTGCACAACAACTTCCAGCAGCCACATATTCTCCGCTTTCAAAGAAGAGATGTAGACACCGAATGTTGTTTCTTACTTGACCGACTTTCACAAGCTTTCCACCAAGTAATCGACAACTTCCGGTTGTACTCTTTCGTCTATTTTTGAACCCGCAAAATCGAATCGTAGTACCCGATGAGATCGAAACACGAGTCTTTGGGATACCAAAGACCCGTATTTATGGTACCTTTCAGATACCGAAAAATCCTTTTCACAGCAGCCAGATGTGATTCTTTAGGATTTGCTTGGTATCGGGCACACAAACAAGTAGCAAACATAATGTCAGGTCTACTTGCAGTTAGATAGAGAAGAGATCCTATCATGGCTCTATAATTTGTAATATTAACGAAATGCCATCGGGATCGTAAAAGAGTTTAAGAGGAGGAGCCATGGGAGTTTTCATGGTAGAGCAAGTATCAAATTGAAACTTTTTCGAAGATCTTTAATGTATTTACTTTGATTTATGAAAATACCTTCTCGAAGACCGTTTTACTTGCAAACCAAGAAAGAAAGTTAACTCCCCCATCATGCTCATTTCATATTCTTTTTGCATGAGGGAGCTAAACTCATCACACATGGATTCATCGGTGGCTCCAAAAATAATATCATCTACATAGATTTGAACAAGAATGATATTACCTTGTGATTTCTTGAAGAAGAGAGTGTTGTCAACCTTGCCTCGTATGTACTTATTTCTAAGTAGATATTCTGAGAGAGTGTCATACTGTGCACGTGGAGCTTGCTTCGGTCCATATAGAGCTTTATCCGGCCTATATACATGATATGGATGGACTGGATCTTCAAACCAGGAGGTTGCTTCACATACACTTCTTGACTAATTCACCATTCGGGAAGGCACTTTTGACATCCATTTGGAATACCCGAAAATTCTTGTAAGTTTGCATGGGCAAGAAATATTCGGATAGCTTCCAATCTGGCAACAGGAGCAAAGGTTTCATCATAATCAATTCCTTCCTCTTGCCGATATCCTTGAGCAACCAACCTTGCCTTGTTCCTTATGACAGTTCCTTCTTCGTCCATCTTGTTTCGAAACACCCATTTTGTTCCAATTATTGTTTTGTTGGATGGACGAGGAACTAACTTCCAGACTTTGTTTCTCTCAAATTGTGAGAGCTCTTCTTGCATGGCAATTACCCGCCTAGGATCAGCTAGGGCTTCATTTATCAGCTTAGGCTCAACAATGGAAACAAAGTTGACATATAAGCACAGATTGCTTATGCCTCTTCTGGTTTTTACACCAACTTGTGGATCACCTATGATTTGATTTATTGGATGATCCATGGTCCACTTTAGTGCAGGAGGTAAGGAGGGAGGTAGAGAAGAGGATGAGGTAGGAATTTGGGATGGTGAAGAAGGGTTTAAGGGAGATATGGTGTTTTGGTGGGTAAGGTCTTCTGAAGAGTTAGTTTCAGGAGGTGGAGAAGAAAGAGAAGGTTCTGAAGGTAAGGTGGTGTTTATGGGAGGCTGAGAAGGGTTGCTATATGGAGGATTGGTTTGAGAGGAGGATGGAATTTCACCAACACATGAATTTATCCATAGGTTTAATTCTTCTTCATCACAAGATAATGAAGAAGTTTCAAACTCATCAAACTTTACATGCATGGATTCATCTATGCATTGTCTTCTTAGGTTGAAAATTCTGAAGGCTCTTGAGGAGAGAGAGTAGCCCATGAAAATTCCATCATCTGACTTCGGATCAAACTTTCCAAGTTGTTCCCTGTCATTTAGCATGTGACATGCATGCCCAAACACATGGAAGAAGTCAACTGCAGGTTTTCTACCATGGAAAACTTCATACGGAGTCTTGTCATGCCTTTTGACTATGATAGACCTATTTTGAGTAAAGCATGCAGTGTTAACCGCTTCTGCCCAAAAATAGGTTGGCAACTTGGATTCACTCAAAGATAGACCTTGCAGGCTTCACATAGTGTTCTATTCTTTCTTTCAACAACACCATTTTGCTGAGGAGTACGTACGGCAGAGAAGTTCTGAGAAATTCCTTTTAGGTCAAAGAAATCTTCCAGAACAGCATTCTTGAATTCTGTGCCATTATCACTTCTGAAGGACTTCACTAGTTTACCATTCAAATTTTCAATTTTTCTTGTAAACCTGATGATTTCTTCAGCAGCATCACTCTTGTGTTTCAGAAAGAACACCCAAGTATATCTAGAGAATTCATCGACGATTACTAGCATATACTTTTTACCACCTGTGACGGGTGTGCTTACTGGACCGCACAGATCCATGTGAAGCATTTGAAGAGGTTGAGAGATAGAAGAGCATTGTTTTGTTTTAAAGGAAGTTCTGGTGAGTTTTCCTTTTTCACATGCTCCACACAACTTTTCTTTTTCAAAAACTATTTTTGGCATTCCAACAACCAGCTCCTTGTTGGAGAGTTTGTTCAAGGTTTTAAAGTTTAGATGAGAGAACCTTTTATGCCACAGCCAACTTTGTTTGGCTAGTTCTTGAGAAAGGAGACACACAGCTTCTCCTATTGCACTTTCCTTCATGTTGATTATGTACACGTCATTCAGTCGGGTTCCTGCTAGTACAATCTTGTTCTGTACATCAAAGACCAAGCACACACACAGCTGGAACATGACCTTATAGCCCAAATCACATATTTGGCTGATGCTTAGAAGATTGTACATTAGCCCTTCAACATGAGCTACTCTGGAGAAAGTGATGGTTCCATTTGAAATGGTACCATATCCTTTGGTGACCCCTTTTCCATTTCCTCCAAAGGAAACAGTGGGTCCCTTTTCTTTTGAGAAGTTAGAGAGAAGAAGTTTGTTTCCGGTCATGTGTCTTGAACATCCACTGTCCATGTACCATATATGATCTTTATTTGGTACCTGCACCCAGAAACAAATTTAGACTTTTGGTACCCATTTTGAGGTGGGTCCTTTGGGATTAGAAGGCATTTTAGATTTGCAAGGAGCCAAGTCTTTTGGGCAATTTTTAGCAAGATGAAGAGTGTTGCCACAGTTATAGCACTTCTTTAAAGGAAAGACCTTTTTAAAATCCCTATCATCTAAACTTTGGACAGAGGTTGAGGAATGAGAAGAAGAGGGGTGTCCAACACCTGGTCTTGGTCCAAGAATACCTTTACCAGGATTTCTTGATTTCTTCAAGTTTACTGACCGAGGAATAAAGTCAGTAGCTATTTGAGATTTCCTTTTAGATGAAAAATTTGGTTTAGAAAATTTTTTCTTTTGAGGAGAAAATCTTTTTAAAGAAGGATACTCAGCAACTTCAGAAGGCTGCTCCTGGGAGTACCTTGACTCATGCAGACTTGAGGAATTTAAAAGTCTTTGGATAGGTTTGGGAGAAGAAGAAGAGCTTGGAAGAGTTGAAACCATTGAAGACTCAGAAGAGATTTCTTTAGCTTTAACAAAGACTCCAAACTTTTTAGAACCAGATTCTACTTTGAGCATGTCAAGTAGATCTAAAGAGTGAACGGAGGTAGAATCCTCAGATGAGTAACCAAAGAGATCATCATCGTCATCAGAAAGGAAACCAGCAGGAAAACCTTGACATTCAGAAGAAGGAAGTGGAAGGTCAAAAGGTTGAGGAACATCTTTTCCATAACCAAGGCCAGACTTATCATTGCTGGTGATTTGATCTTGAAGGATCCTTTCAAGATTCTTAGAGGATTTAGTCCATTTAGACAGAACCTCTTGTTCCTTTTCAAGAGTAGAAGAGATCTTTGATTTTTCCTCAGAAAGACTGTCGTTTAAGTACCGAAGGTTTTCCAGATCAGCTTTCATTTTGTCAAAATCTTTGAGTTTTGAAAAGCAAGAGAGGAGTTGATCATTTAGACATTTTATGTGCATATCAGCCTTTTTCTTTTGAATCTTTAAGTCACAGAAGTCAACAGTTAAAGAATCAAAGGCATCAGCCTTTTGATCATCAGAGAGAAAGGTAAAAGGATGTACCTGAGGTTTTGTCCCTGAAGTGGATCCCTCAGCAGATACAAGAGTGGTGTAGAGTGATTTCTCCATGTCTTCTATCTCATCAATTTTGGCCATGAGGCACTTAGTGATATACTCACTCTCACTCTCAGAGGTTTGCTCATCTTCCCAGCAATGAGCCTCAGCAACTAAGGTTTTATTTTTACCTTGGTTTCTCTCCTTTTCTCTCTTGTATTTGGCTTTGTATTTCTTGTACCTTGAGGTTTCTTTTGATTCAGAATTTTCTTTAGAGGATTGGCTATTTCTTTCTTCATGCTTCCTAGAAGCTGATTTTGAGAAGTCATGGCCATAAGAAGAAGAAGGTTTAGAAGAAGAAGCTTTTGATCTGCATTCAGAAGCAAAATGACCTTTCTTTCCACAATTGAAGCATTCTTCATTTGCTTTATCAGAAGAGGATTTTTGAGAAAAAGGTTTTCTATTAAATTTGGAGCGGTTTGAAGAAAATCTTTTGTTCTTAAGGTTTCCAGCAAGCATTGCCATACTATCAGAAAGTATGTCAATGGCTGATTCTTCTCCTTCATCATCAGCAGCACTATAGTATGCATCTGACAGATGAGAAGAGTCTTCCTTAATATCTTTTTCAGAATTAGAAGAAGGATAGGTGATTCTAGGAATACAAGAAGAAGGTTTTGAATCACCTATCAAAGCAATAGAGGAGGATTTGATATCCTTTATAAGAGACTTTCTCTGATTCTTAGTTTGTTCATAGTGAAGAAGAGTTCCATAGAGAGCAGTTAAAGGCATTATTTCTAAGTCCTTGGTTTGCTTGATGCAAGTACAGATAGTTTCCCGAAATGCGGAAGACAATCCATGAACTTGCAGAGGACTTCTTCATTATCATAAACTCGGCCAAGAACTTTGAGATCGTTGAGAAGACAGTTAAAACGATTAAAGTAGGTAGAAAGAGATTCTCCCTTTTCATGGGAGAAGAGTTCATACTTTCTAACAAGACAGATCTTGTTAGATTTCTTTACTTCTTTGGTGCCTTCATATAAGACACTCAAAGTATCCCACATCTCTTTAGCAGTGGGAAGGTTAAGAAGAGAATGATACACATCATCAGGAAGGGAAACAGCAAGAGCAGATTTGACTTTAGTATCTAAGGCGACTAGGCGTTTATCATCTTCACTAAATTTGTTAGAAGGTTTGATGATATATCTACCGCCTTTTCTCACTTCTTTCGTCATCCGACTCTATGTCCTTTCCTTGACAGATCCTTTTGAGGGCCAAAGCGAGCCCATATTTTAGGAACAATAGGTCCCTCACCGAGAATGTTGGGATACACACGCAATCGATCCCTTCCAAGAATAATAACATGCGATTTTTCCATAACCCAAAGTTGTTTGGGTTGAATCTTGGGGGTTTAGCCAAAGATCCTAAATCATATGTATTCTCGGAAGAGGTCTGCAAGGTACCATCAACATTTGAGGTAGTAGCCATCACAGATCTGGTTTATGAGATTAAACCAACTGCTCTGATACCAATTGTTAGTCCCCAAAGAGAGATGGCTAACTAAGAGAGGGTTTTGTAGAAGGGGGGGTTGAATATAAAACACACAGAATATACTCTTTTTAAATTTTTTAATATAAATATTAAAAATTTACACACAGATAGTTTGATGCGGAAAAGAACAGGCAGACTATTCTATCAAACTAAACACACAGATAACGGTAATTAACTATTACACTAAGCAAGTTAAAACAATACTGTTATAGCACACAGCTTTGCCACAGTCAAACAAATAATCACTCTGAAGATTTGTTGAAAGCGTGAGATTTCTGGGAAGAACTTCATCTCCTTTTATAGTGTCCATGCATGGGATGCAAGTGGACAGCTGTCAAGGTTTCAATAGCTGGAAGATTATCTGATGGACAAAGGAAGAGACCACTTCCTTTGTACTAGAATAATGGATGAACCATTCCTTGTAGCACGTAATGTCAGATAACTTTATCTTCTTTTCTTCATGCTCTGTGAAGTCCCATCAAGCCTTTTAGCTAAAAGACAAATATTCCTTTTATAAGAATAAAAGAGAATGTCTTTAATTAAGGCTTGGTGCCCAAGTTCTTGCTGGCTCACGTGTCTTGCAATTGATGTGAGTCAAGAACTTATCTCTTTGAAATTGCTAAGTGATACATCTCACTATGTATCACATCGGTGGATACCTTATAAGGCTGGAGTTGATAAGTGTACACTTTGCTTGATTACTTCTTCTTTCACTAAGTGACAAAAGTGTATACCCTTGTGAGTTGATATCACAGCCTTAGAAAATATATCTGCAATTTCGGTGACCAAGATCATAGTGTCGGTGACCATGACATCAAACTTGATGACCTCATCTTATTTGATGTCCTTAGTACTTTTGATGACTTTTGAGTGTACCATCGGTGACCCACTATATTGGTGACCCAATCTTGACTTGGCAAGATGGTCTGAATATTGAAGTTGGTTGATACATCCAAAATTCCACTTTTTGATGTACAACCCCTTGATTGAATAGTCTTTGACTCTTCAATACTTGAAGCATATTTCAGACCTTCAAAAGAACCTGTAAAAATTCATTCATATAAAGGAAGGTGGTTCATCACCAAATTATCGGTGACCCAACATATGCCTAATTAATTATATATGTGGTCGAATGCAATGTGAATTGTGTGAATAAGTGACAATGAATTTGTTTACGAAGACTCGTTACACGTGTAAAATATTATGTACTAAATGTCCTATTATGATATATTTGTACATGAATTTTTGGTGTGATTTTTCGATTTCAAATAACTTTTAACGTAGATTAGTGACATTTTTAATGTATTTTTGAAATTGGATATTATGATACGTTCATGCTATTTAATTTTTTTTTAATTTGAATAAATGATATTTAATTCATTTATGGAAATTTTTTATGTATGTAACCTGTTATGTAATAAATTGGCAACTATAATATGTTCTAATATTTTATATAGATCAAGCATCCTAAACTTTTACCGAATAGAAAACCAAAAGACAATAATATATTTTTCCACAATGTGCCACCTAAGCAATACCTTATTTTATATATATATATATATATATATATATATATATATATATATATTATATAGAGGAAAGTTGAAATGCGAACTCAAATTTGGTTGTGAACGTGATAACAAATGAGAGCGTGACACGAGTCAAAATAAGCAATATTCAGACTGAATATACAAAGGACTATTCAGACTGAATATATACTATAATATTTCTTCGAATGAGACACGTGTCGCACTCTCATATGTCCTCACGTTCACAACCAAATTTGAGTTCTCATTTGAACCCGCCCCTATATATATATATATATATATATATATATATAGGGGCGGTACCCGTTGCAAACTAATCGATTTTTGCAAACTGTGCAAACTCGTAGTGAACACAATGATAAAGCACCAAGTGGATATTCATGAATGTTGAAAGTGTTCACGAATGGTGAAAGTGTATTCACGAATGACGAAAGTGTATTCATGAATGGCGAAACTTGCCGGAAAACTCGTCGGATAAGACGAAGTTGTCGGAAAGTGTGTTCATGGCAGGAAATTAATAAATATTAATTAAAATTGGTTAAATTATAAAATGACGATGATACCCACGATGAATTAATAAACTATTAAAAAAATAGTAAAACAATATTATCCACATGACTTATTTCTATTGAATAATGGTGAGTTTGCAAGTTTACAAATATTGAATAGTTTGCAACGGATACCACCCCTATATATATAGGGGTAGGTTCAAATGAGAACTCTAATTTGGTTGTGAACGTGAGGACAAATGAGAACGCGACACGTGACATATTCAGACTGAATAATGAATGAAAATATTCTGACTGAATAATGAATGAAAATATTCAGACTGAATGTAGTATTATTCAGACTGAATGTAACATTATTCAGGCTGAATGTAGTATTATTCAGACTGAATAACTCTACATGCAGACATAATATTTTTCTTCATTATTCATCTGAATATGACACGTGTTGCGCTTTCATTTGTCCTCACGTTCACACCCAAATTTGAGTTTGCATTTGAACTTTCCTCTCTCTCTCTCTCTCTCTCTCTATATATATATATATATATATATATATATGGGAGGGATCATACGAGAACACCCCTATTTAAAGGAACACTTTATGGACCACATATGATGTGGGTCCCACACATTATAAAATCATATATGATTCAATGGGGCCCACCATTGAACCATATATGATTTTATAATGTGTGAGACCCACATCATATGTGGTCCACTAGGTGTTCCTTTGTTCCTTTAAATTTACCAAGTCCTCATTTGAACCTCCTTCTCTCTCTCTCTCTCTCTCTATATATATATATATATATATATATTGTTAGTCCCCAAGGAGAGATGACTAACTAAGAGAGGGTTTTGTAGAAGGGGGGGGGGTTGAATATAAAACACACAGAATATACTCATTTTAAATTTTTTAATATAAATATTAAAAATTTACACACAGGTAGTTTGATGCGGAAAAGAACAGGCACACTATTCTATCAAACTAAACACACAGATAACAGTAATTAACTTATACACTAAGGAAGTTAAAACAATATTGTTATAGCACACAGCTTTGCCACAGTCACACTAATAATCACTTTGAAGATTTGTTGAAAGCGTGAGATTTCTGGGAAGGACTTCATCTCCTTTTATAGTGCCCATGCATGGGATGCAAGTGGACAGCTGTCAAGGTTTCATTAGCTGGAAGATTATCTGCTGGACAAAGGAAGAGACCACTTCCTTTGTACTAGAATAATGGATGAACCATTCTTTATAGCACGTAATGTCAGATAACTTTATCTTCTTTTCTTCATGCTCTGTGAAGTCCCATCAAACCTTTTAGCTAAAAGACAAATATTCCTTTTATAAGAATAAAAGAGAATGTCTTTATTTAAGGCTTGATGCCCAAGTTCTTGCTGGCTCACGTGTCTTGCAATTGATGTGAGTCAAGAACTTATCTCTTTGAAATTGCTAAGTGATACACCACACTATGTATCACATCGGTGGATACCTTGTAAAAATTTGGAATTGATAAGTGTACACTTTGCTTGATAGACTTCATCTTTCACTAAATGCCAAAAGTGTACATCCTTGAACTTGTGACTTGATATCACAGCCTTAGAAAATATACCTGCAATTTCGGTGACCAAGATTATAGTTTCGGTGACCATGACATCAAACTTGATGACCTCATCTTATTTGATGTCCTTAGTACTTTTGATGACTTTTGAGTGTACCATCGGTGACCCACTATATTGGTGACCCAATCTTGACTTGGCAAAATGATCTGAATAATGAAGTTGGTTGATACATCCAAAATTCCACTTTTTGATGTACAACCCTTGATTGAATAGCCTTTGACTCTTCAATACTTGAAGCATATTTCAGACGTTCAAAAGAACCTGTAAAAGTTCATTCATACAAAGGAAGGTGGTTCATCACCAAATCATCGGTGACCCAACAATCTCCCCCTATTTGATGATGATACCTGTAAGTTAGAAAAGAATTCTTTTTGACCCTTTCTATTTTTTCTTTTGGGTTCTTTTGACTCAGATTTCTTTTTTTTTTTTGATTTTTTTTTAACTGAGTATGTACAGTATAAGTATAAGAATAAATGTAAGTATGAGTATGTGCAAGAAAAAATAAAATATTAACAAGAATTTTTTAAGGAAAGAAGAGTATGAACTTTTATTAATCAACACACAGCTTTGAAAAATAAAGTTCACACTATATGAAAACTATTCAAGGAGTGGGTTCTCTTCTTTTTAGCTCATCCAAGATAAGCCTAGTGATCCCATGGTCTTCAACCGGAGGTACTCCTAGAATAGCAGAGAGGAAGAAGCTGTGAGCCCTTGGGATGTCAGATGCTCTGAAGAAACCGATGTTTCCAAAGATGTCTTCAAATAAAACCCCAAGCTCTGGAGTAGTCAGCATGGTTTGCTCCGGGTAAGCAATAGGAGTAGGAATGGAAAGATCTATACCCGAAGGATTTATCTGGATGCCTCTTTCATGAAGCATAACAAAGTGTCCCTTCTTCTTGTTTTTAGGAGCAGTGATGACCTCTCCTTTAAGACCCTGTTTTATGAAGTACATTTGTTGTGCTTCAAGATATGTCACAAGAATATCATTCTCCTTTTGAATGTTGAGCATCTTGATGAAAAGTTTTCTGAGAATATTTAGTACCAGCTCCTTGTACATGCTTTTGCTCTTGGAGATACATTTGCTAAGTTCCATCCATTCAGTCATCCCAAGCACTTCCAACCATTCAGCTTCATATACCTTTGAGAAAGTATCAGCTCTCTTAAGGGTGACAAGTAACTTGGGAGAATTCTTGGTTGGAGGTTGGATGGTGGCACTGATAATCTTGGAATCATCCTTCCTATTCTTCAATCTCCTTTAAACCATTCTACTTCTTTTGCCTTCTTGGCCTCATCAACCAATTTTGCAGCTTCAGATTTCTTCTTTATATTTTCAATCTCATCTTTTTGAGCTTGAATTGCATCGGTGACTTTGGCATGAACAGCTTCATCATGAGCTAGCTTGAGTACATTAGTCTGATCATACTCAAGCTGAGCCTTGATAGCTTCTTCTTTTTCAGCTTCTGTGAGAATTACCCCAAGAGGATCGGTGGGTCATGAAGCAGGCTGAAGTCTAAGAATGTCAGCTTCTGAACCTCTGAACATTTTCTTTCTCTTTCTTTCTTCTTGCTGTTCTTCAAAAGAGAGAGGCTTCTTTCCTTTGGCCTTTTCTTTTCTTTTCTTCTATTCTTCAGTTTCAAGGGGTTGAGCACTGATACTCTCCCCCTCAACAGCTGCTTCGGTGACCAAAGGAACAGAGACCACCTCTGTGACCACACCACCATCGGTGGCTGTAAGAGCCACGTCGGTGGCTGGGGTGATGATGACATCGGTGGCTGGCAAGGCATTGGTGGCTGGCAAGGCTGCTGTTTTGTCGGCGGCTGTGGAGGTGGTAGCATTGGTCTTCTTATTTTTCTCCCCCTCAGTGGTTGAACCCTTGAAACCCACTGAAGAGAGAAAAGTCTTGATCTTTTCTATATCAGAAGCCATGGAATTCATTTTTCTTTCAATTCTTTGAAGAACAAATCTGTCTTGTTCCTGAAAGAAGGATCCATCCACATCAAGCTCAATAGTCGGAGGAGAAATTGGAATTTTGTCAATTTTGGTGAGAATAGTGGCAAGAGACTCCATAATGTTCTCTTGAGAAGTAGAAAGAGAAGCCAGTCTTTCCAAGTCTTTGGCTGCTTGGTCTTCCAAAGTTTCCACCCGACGTATAGTGTCACGGGTAAAGCTGGTGAAAGCCTGGAGAATATCATCTCCTTGTTTGGAAGACATGGGAGCAGAAGGTTGAGGTTGTGGTGGTTGATCAGCATCATCATCACTGGAAGAATAATCCACCAAACCTGTAGGTTTTCTTGGGGGGATTTAGGAGATGTGGGGGAGACACGTTTAGGAGAGTGTCTATGAGGGGATTTCTCAGTAATGGGTTCTTTCACAACCTTGGTACGTACGGGAGACGTTTGTGTCCAAGGTGTAGTGTTAGAGAATAGAAAGTCAGTAAATTGGGATGCTCCATCAAATGCACCTGGTTGTGATGCACTCTCATGTGGAGTAAGGAAGGGGAGCTGTGAGAGCTCACGGGGTGGAGAAGAGGCAGCTTGGATGGGAGAGTCCAAGTCTTCTTCATCAACTAAAGAGAAAGTTGATGAAGCAATAATAGGGATGTCCCTTTTTACAACCATGTCCTTTTGGGAGGGCATGGAGGAGCTTGGTTGGGTTAACTGGTCCTTGGGTCGGGTAGGAATCTTTTCAACACTTACTAACTTTTGGGAGTTAGTAGGTGGCTTGTGAGGTGAGACCCTTTGGGTACCCTTAGACTTCTTTGAGGAAGTCTTTGGGGGGCTTTTGGAGTGTCTCCGCTTTTGGGACTTAGATGCTTGGGTAGAAGCCAAAGGTTCTTTTGGCTTCTAGCATCGGTGGGTGCGGAGGTAGATGTGCCCGACGCTTTGGATCTCTTACGAGATTTGGGCACATCAGTTACTCTAGGTGCAGAAGGAGTAGAAGACATACCTGAGGTCCTTTGCAGACGGGGCTCATTTTCTCCCCAAGATAGAGTTGCATTCCTTGCAAACTCAACCATAGATGGTCGGAGAGGGTTGTCTGATGCTAAGACAGCCTTTTTCATAATTTGATTTCCCACTTGATGAAGAGGGAGATCATATATGATGTCATCTCTTTTCTCCAGTTTTTCTGCCAACTTTGCATTAATGATAAGGGAGAAAAGGCGTTGAAAAGGTACCTGAGGACGTCGGAGGGTAGAGAATGAGGAGGTCATTTCATTGAAGAAATAGCTTGCAAAGTCTATTCTCCTTTGAAATATTAGAGCATGTGCCAATTCTGTCACTTGGGAAGGTGACTGATCCGGGCCACCTGTCTTCTTGCTCAGGCACAGAATAAGATGAGCAAACAGAAAGTTCCATATGTTTCCCATATTCTTGCGCAGTAAAGTACCTGGACCCTTTGACTTTGAGTCCTTCTTCTCTTCTAAGTAGTTCAAAACAGCCACCACTTGTTGGTGTTCATTTCCAAGAGGAAATGTTTCATATGAATCATAAGTGGGAAGCCTAAGGATGTTTCGAACATCTTCAACATCAAAAACCACATCATGTTCATCATTCCTGAGAACAGATGCAAGGATTTGATCTGTAGAAGCATCAAAAGTACATGATAGCCAAAAGTTTCCAAGAAGAAACTTACTCATCTTGGGTTTTGCTGTCAGAGCATATTGGAGAGGGCACCTTTGAAGGAACCAACAGATATCATTGTACTCTGGATGGGCATTATCAACTCCTATTCTTCCAAAATAATTGCATGCAGGAAAGGAGAGATATCCAAAAGTCATTGTTTGTTCTTCTGAAGTTCTTGAAGGAGAAGCCATTGAAGAGGAAAGGAGTTGCAGGTTTTTGTATGAAGGTTATAAGATGAGAAAGAGAGGGTGCGAGAAAGGTGGTAAGGTAGTGGGAAGGAGGTTATATATGAGAGGGAAATTTCAATTTTCAAAAATAATGATTACTTTTGGTGATTGAAAGGTCAGGATTCTAAGGGTTTTAGGGTTGAATTCGGCGCATGTACTGACATTGATGATGTCATTAGGGATAAGAACAAAGAATCTTCCTTATCAAGAGTGGTAAGTCAAGAGTTATCTTTAAGGGGTTAAGAATATGAAGAGTTTGTAACGGTTACCTTGGTGACTTGTACAACGTCGGTGGCTTTAAGAAAGGGACAAACGTCGGTGGCTCAATAGAGAGGTTGACGTCGGTGGCTCAAAAAGAAGGTAGACGTCGGAAAGAGAAAGGTCGGCGGCTCAGAGATCGATCTTGGTGGCTGAGCGTATGACGTCGGTGGATTGGTGGCGTGTTGGTGGTGCGTCGGTGGTTGGGCTGTCGTGGCGACGTCGGTGGGTGACTGTCGGTGGACGGTGGTTTGATGGTTGTCGGTGGATGAACGTCGGTGGGTAGACGACGGCGTCGGTGGTTGGTGGTGTCGCCGTCGGTGGCTTGTAGTGGTGGTTTATGGTTGTTTTTCGGTGGGTATCGGTGGCCGAAGAGAGAAACGGCGGTGGATGGTATGGTTTTAGGGTTAGGGTTTTATGAGATGAAAGGAGGTAATTTGGGATAGAAAGAGAAGAGAGAGAGAACCGTCGGTGACTTAGTCACCGACACTGTATATATGTATATATATTTTTTTTATTTTCTTATATATATATAAATATAATATAATTTATAAATATATATATATATATATATAAAACATATAACATAAGTTATAAATATATAAATGTATATAGTATATATATATATGGAATATATATATATAAAACATACATTATATATAAATATAAAATATATTAGTCTATGTTTACCATACCTAACTCACCAATGAGGAATTTGAACCTTGCTTCATCAAGGGGCTTTGTGAACAGATCAGCCAATTGATAATCGGTGGGAATGAAATGAAGCTCCACATCACCTTTAGAGACATGATCTATTATAAAGTGATACCTGATATCAATGTGCTTGGATCTTGAATGAAGCACAGGGTTGTTGGCAATGGCTATTGCACTTGAGTTGTCACACATTATTGGGATTTTTGAGAAAATCTGATTATAATCACACAATTGATTTTTCATCCACAATATCTGTGCACAACAACTTCCAGCAGCCACGTACTCTGCTTCAGCAATAGATGTAGACACCGAATGTTGTTTCTCACAAGCTTTCCACCAAGTAACTGGCAACTTCCGGTTGTACTTTTTCTGTCTATTTTTGAGCCTGCAAAATCAGAATCAGAGTACCCGATGAGATCGAAACCTGAGTCTTTGGGATACCAAAGACCCAGATTTATAGTACCTTTCAGATACCGAAAAATCCTTTTCACAGCAGCCAAATGTGATTTCTTAGGATTTGCTTGGTATCGGGCACACAGACAAGTATCAAACATAATGTCAGGTCTACTTGCAGTCAGATAAAGAAGGGATCCTATCATGGCTCTATAATTTGTAATATTAACAGAAATGCCATCAGGATCAGGAAAGAGTCTAAGAGGAGGAGCCATAGGAGTTTTCATGGTAGAGCAAGTATCAAATTGAAACTTTTTCAGAAGATCTTTAATGTATTTACTTTGATTTATGAAAATACCTTCTGGAGACTGTTTTACTTGCAAACCAAGAAAGAAAGTTAACTCCCCCATCATGCTCATTTCATACTCTTTTTGCATGAGGGAGCTAAACTCATCACACAAGGATTCATCGGTGGCTCCAAAAACAATATCATCAACATAGATTTGAACAAGAATGATATTACCTTGTGATTTCTTGAAGAAGAGAGTGTTGTCAACCTTGCCTCGTATATACTTATTTCTAAGTAGATATTCTGAGAGAGTGTCATATCAGGCACGAGGAGCTTGCTTCAGTCCATACAGAGCTTTATCCAGCCTATACACATGATATGGATGAACTGGATCTTCAAACCCAGGAGGTTGCTTCACATACACTTCTTCAGCTAATTCACCATTCAGGAAGACACTTTTGACATCCATTTGGAATACCCGAAAATTCTTGTAAGCTGCATGGGCAAGAAATATTCGGACAGCTTCCAATCTGGCAACAGGAGCAAAAGTTTCATCATAATCAATTCCTTCCTCTTGCCGATATTCTTGAGCAACCAGCCTTGCTTTGTTCCTTATGACAGTTCCTTCTTCGTCCATGTTGTTTCGAAACACCCATTTTGTTCCAATAATAGTTTTGTTGGATGGACGAGGAACTAACTTCCAGACTTTGTTTCTCTCAAATTGTGAGAGTTCTTCTTGCATGGCAATTACCCAGCTAGGATCAGCTAGGGCTTCATTTATCAGCTTAGGCTCAACAATGGAAACAAAGTTGACATATAAGCATAGATTGCTTATGCCTCTTCTGGTTTTTACACCAACTTGTGGATCACCTATGATTTGATCTATTGGATGATCCATGGTCCACTTTAGTGCAGGAGGTAAGGTAGGAGGTAGAGAAGAGGATGAGGTAGGAATTTGAGATGGTGAAGATAGGTTTGAGGGAGATATGGTGTTTTGGTGGGTAAGGTCTTCTGTAGAGTTAGTTTCAGGAGGTGGAGAAGAAAGAGAAGGTTCTGAAGGTAAGGTGGTGTTTATGGGAGGCTGAGAGGAGTTGCTATCTGGAGGATTGGGTTGAGAGGAGGATGGAATTTCACCAACACATGAATTTATCCATAGGTTTAATTCTTCTTCATCACAAGATAATGAAGAAGTTTCAAATTCATCAAACTTCACATGCATGGATTCATCTATGCATTGTCTTCTTAGGTTGAAAATTCTGAAGGCTCTTGAAGAGAGAGAATAGCCCATGAAAATTCCATCATCAGACTTCGGATCAAACTTTCCAAGTTGTTCCCTGTCATTTAGCATGTGACATGCACAGCCAAACACATGGAAGAAGTCAATTGCAGGTTTTCTACCATGGAAAACTTCATAAGGAGTCTTGTCATGCCTTTTGACTATGATAGACCTATTTTGAGTAAAGCATGCAGTGTTAACTGCTTCTGCCCAAAAATAGGTTGGCAACTTGGATTCACTCAGCATTGACCTTGCAGCTTCACACAGTGTTCTATTCTTTCTTTCAACAACACCATTTTGCTGAGGAGTGCGTACGGCAGAAAAGTTCTGAGAAATTCCTTTTAGGTCAAAGAAATCTTCCAGAACAGCATTCTTGAATTCTGTGCCATTATCACTTCTGAAGGACTTCACCAGTTTACCATTCAAATTTTCAATCTTTCTTGTAAACCTGATGATTTCTTCAAAGAACATCACTCTTGTGTTTCGTAAAGAACACCCAAGTATATCTAGAGAATTCATCGACGATTACTAGCATATACTTTTTACCACCTGTGACCGGGTGTGCTTATCGGTCCGCATAGATCCATGTGAAGCATTTGAAGAGGTTGAGAGATAGAAGAGCATTGTTTTGTTTTAAAGGAAGTTCGGTGAGTTTTCCTTTTTCACATGCTCCACATGCCTTTTCTTTTTCAAAAACTATTTTTGGCATTCCAACAACCAAACTCTCCTTGTTGGAGAGTTTGTTCAAGGTTTTAAAGTTTAGATGAGAGAACCTTTTATGCCACAGCCAACTTTGTTTGGCTAGTTCTTGAGAGAGGAGACACACAGCTTCTCCTATTGCACTTTCCTTCATGTTGATTATGTATACGTCATTCAGTTGGGTTCCTGCTAGTATAATCTTGTTCTGTACATCAAAGAGTAAGCACACACATAGCTGGAACATGACCTTATAGCCCAAATCACATATTTGGCTGATGCTTAGAAGATTATACATTAGCCCTTCAACATGAGCTACTCTGGAGAAAGTGATGGTTCCATTTGAAATGGTACCATATCCTTTGGTGACCCCTTTTCCATTTCCTCCAAAGGAAACAGTGGGTCCCTTTTCTTTTGAGAAGTTAGAGAGAAGAAGTTTGTTTCCGGTCATGTGTCTTGAACACCCACTGTCCATGTACCATATGTGATCTTTATTTGGTACCTGCACCCAGAAACAAATTTAGACTTTTGGTACCCATTTTGAGGTGGGTCCTTTGGGATTAGAAGGCATTTTAGTTTTGCAAAGATCCAAATCTTTTGGGCAATTTTTAGCAAGATGAAGAGTGTTGCCACAATTATAGCACTTCTTTAAAGAAAAGGCCTTTTTAAAATCCCTATCATCAAAACTTTGGACAGAGGTTGACGACTGAGAAGAAGAGGGGTGTCCAACACCTGGTCTTGGTCCAAGAATAACTTTACAAGGATTTCTTGATTTCTTCAAGTTCACTGACCGAGGAATAAAGTCAGTAACTATTTGAGATTTCCTTTTAGATGAAAAATTTGATTTAGAAAAATTTTTCTTTTGAGGAGAAAATCTTTTTGGAGAGGAATACTCAGCAACATCAGAAGGCTGCTCCTGGGAGTACCTTGACTCATGCAGACTTAAGGAGTTTAAAAGTCTTTGGATAGGTTTGGGAGAAGAAGAAGAGCTTGGAAGAGTTGAAACTTTTGAAGACTCAGAAGAGATTTCTTTACCTTTAACAAAGACTCCAAACTTTTTAGAGCCAGATTCTACTTTGAGCATGTCAAGTAGATCTATAGAGTGAACAGAGGTAGAATCCTCAGATGAGTAACCGAAGAGATCATTATCGTCATCGGAAAGGAAACCAGCAGGAAAACCTTGACACTCAGAAGAAGGGAGTGGAAGGTCGAAAGGTTGAGGAACATCTTTTCCATAACCAAGGCCAGACTTATCGTTGCTGGTGATTTGATCTTGAAGGATCCTTTCAAGATTTTTAGAGGATTTAGTCCATTTAGATAGAACCTCTTGTTCCTTTTCAAGAGTGGAAGAGATTTTTGATTTTTCCTCAGAAAGACTGTCGTTTAAGTACCGTAGGTTTTCCAGATCAGCTTTCATTTTGTCAAAATCTTTTAGTTTTGAAAAGCAAGAGAGAAGTTGATCATTTAGATATTTTATGTGCATATCAGCCTTTTTCTTTTGAATCTTTAAGTCACAGAAGTCAACAGTTAAAGAATCAAAGGCATCAGCCTTTTGATCATCAGAGAGAAAGGTAAAAGGATGTACCTGAGGTTTTGTTCCTGAAGTGGATCCCTCAGCAGATACAAGGGTAGTGTAGAGTGACTTCTCCATGTCCAGCTCATCGATTTTGGCCATGAGGCATTTAGTGACATACTCACTCTCACTCTCAGAGGTTTGCTCATCCTCCCAGCAATGAGCCTCAGCAAGCAAAGTTTTATTTTTACTTTGGTTTCTCTCTTTTTCTCTCTTGTATTTGGCTTTGTACTTCTTATACCTGGAGGTTTCTTTTGATTCAGAATTTTCTTTAGAGGATTGGCTATTTCTCTCTTCATGCTTCCTAGAAGTTGATTTTGAGAAGTCATGGCCATAAGAAGAAGAAGGTTTGACAGAAGAGGAATCTTTTGATCTGCATTCAGAAGCAAAATGACCTTTCTTTCCACAATTGAAGCATTCTTCATTTGCTTTATCAGAAGAGGATTTTTGAGAAAAAAGTTTTCTATTAAATTTGGAGCGGTTTGAAGAAAATCTTTTATTCTTAAGGTTTTCATCAAGCATTGCCATACTATCAGAAAGTATGTCAATGGCTGATTCTTCTCCTTCATCATCAGCAGCACTATAGTATGCATTTGACAGATGAGAAGAGTCTTCCTTAATATCCTTTTCAGAATCAGAAGAAGGATAGGTGATTCTAGGAATACAAGAAGAAGATTTTGAATCACCTATCAAAGCAATAGAAGAGGATTTGATATCCTTTATAAGAGATTTTCTCTGGTTCTTAGTTTGTTCATAGTGAAGACGAGTTCCATAGAGAGCAGTTAAAGGCATTATTTCTAAGTCCTTGGTATGCTTGATGCAAGTACAGATAGTTTCCCAGAAGTCTGGGAGACAGTCCATGAACTTGCAGAGAACTTCTTCATTATCATAAACTCGTCCAAGAACTTTGAGATCATTGAGAAGACAGTTAAAGCGATTAAAGTAGGTAGAAAGAGATTCTCCTTTTTCATGGGAGAAGAGTTCATACTTTCTAACAAGACAGATCCTGTTAGATTTCTTTACTTTTTTGGTGCCTTCATATAAGACACTCAAAGTATCCCACATTTCTTTAGCAGTGGGAAGGTTAAGAAGAGAGTGATACACTTCATCAGGAAGGGATACAGCAAGAGCAGATTTGACTTTAGTGTCTAAAGCAACTAGGTGTTTATCATCTTCACTAAATTTGTTAGAAGGTTTGATGATATATCTACCAGTTTTCTCACTTCTTTCATCATCTGACTCTATGTCCTTTCCTTCAGCGTCCTTTTGAGGGCCAAAGCAAGCCCATATTTTAGGAACAATAGGTCCCTCACTGAGAATGTTGGGATACCTGCAATCGATCCCTTCCAAAAATAATAACATGCGATTTTTCCATAATCCAAAGTTATTTGGGTTGAACCTTGGAGGTTTAGCCAAAGATCCTAAATCATATGTATTACTGGAAGAGGTCTGCAAGGTACCATCAACATTTGAGGTAGTAGCCATCACAGATCTGGTTTATTGAATTAAACCAACTGCTCTGATAACACTTGTTAGTCCCCAAGGAGAGATGGCTAACTAATAGAGGGTTTTGTGGAAGGGGGGGGGGGGGTTGAATATAAAACACACAGAATATACTCTTTTTAAATTTTGGTAAACAACTCACCTCTTATTGAGATAAGAGTCTTTTGTCCCGTAAGAGGTGGTAAGAAGTAAGTAAACACCCCTTAGTCACTATATTAATTTTGAATATTAAAAATTAAATATATTTGTCATTTAATAATAATTGTATAATATATATATATATACATTTATTTATACGCAAAAACATATATACATATATTTAAAAAATCAGGGTTGGATTAGGGACATTTAATTAATGTCATCTCCGACCTTGACCCGACCCCACTTCGGGTATAAAAATAAACCCTAGACCCCACCCCATTACCGCCAATTAGAGTGGGTACCAGCCGCCACGGGGTAAAATTTCAAAATCTTTAATAATAAGTATGCATCTACATAAAAGGCACTTAACAATATATACATATACATTGAGATATGTGATATACATGATCATAATTACATACAATAATGAAGTAGATGTAATTAATAATAATATAATCATTACATAATTGCTTGAAGGAACAATATTATACATGTTATATTTCTAGTAAACCATTGATGTTTTGACTGCTCAATTTTAATTTTCTTATATGTAGCTTATAATATGCCTAATTAATTACATATGTGGTCGAATGCAATGTGAATTGTGTGAATAAGTGACAATGAATTTGTTTACGAAGACTCTTTACACGTGTAAAATATTATGTACTAAATGTCCTATTATGATATATTTGTACATGAATTTTTGGTGTGATTTTTCGATTTCAAATAACTTTTAACGTAGATTAGTGACATTTTTAATGTATTTGTGAAATTGGATATTATGATACGTTCATGCTATTTAATTTTTTTTAATTTGAATAAATGATATTTAATTCATTTAAGGAAATTTTTTATGTATGTAACCTGTTATGTAATAAATTGGCAACTATAATATGTTCTAATATTTTATATAGATCAAGCATCCTAAACTTTTACCGAATAGAAAACCGAAAGACAATAATATATTTTTCCACAATGTGCCACCTAAGCAATACCTTATTTTATATATATATATATATATATATATTATATATAGAGGAAAGTTGAAATGCGAACTCAAATTTGGTTGTGAACGTGATAACAAATGAGAGCGTGACACGAGTCAAAATAAGCAATATTCAGACTGAATATACAAAGGAATATTCAGACTGAATATATACTATAATATTTCTTCGAATGAGACACGTGTCGCACTCTCATATGTCCTCACGTTCACAACCAAATTTGAGTTCTCATTTGAACCTGCCCCTATATATATATATATATATATATATATAGGGGCGGTACCCGTTGCAAACTAATCGATTTTTGCAAACTGTGCAAACTCGTAGTGAACACAATGATAAAGCACCAAGTGGATATTCATGAATGTTGAAAGTGTTCACGAATGGTGAAAGTGTATTCACGAATGACGAAAGTGTATTCATGAATGGCAAAACTTGCCGGAAAACTCGTCGGATAAGACGAAGTTGTCGGAAAGTGTGTTCATGGCAGGAAATTAATAAATATTAATTAAAATTGGTTAAATTATAAAATGACGATGATACCCACGATGAATTAATAAACTATTAAAAAAATAGTAAAACAATATTATCCACATGACTTATTTCTATTGAATAATGGTGAGTTTGCAAGTTTACAAATATTGAATAGTTTGCAACGGATACCACCCCTATATATATAGGGGTAGGTTCAAATGAGAACTCTAATTTGGTTGTGAACGTGAGGACAAATGAGAACGCGACACGTGACATATTCAGACTGAATAATGAATGAAAATATTCTGACTGAATGTAGTATTATTCAGACTGAATGTAACATTATTCAGGCTGAATGTAGTATTATTCAGACTGAATAACTCTACATGCAGACATAATATTTTTCTTCATTATTCATCTGAATATGACACGTGTTGCGCTTTCATTTGTCCTCACGTTCACACCCAAATTTGAGTTTGCATTTGAACTTTCCTCTCTCTCTCTCTCTCTCTCTCTATATATATATATATATATATATATATGGGAGGGATCATACGAGAACACCCCTATTTAAAGGAACACTTTATGGACCACATATGATGTGGGTCCCACACATTATAAAATCATATATGATTCAATGGGGCCCACCATTGAACCATATATGATTTTATAATGTGTGAGACCCACATCATATGTGGTCCACTAGGTGTTCCTTTGTTCCTTTAAATTTACCAAGTCCTCATTTGAACCTCCTTCTCTCTCTCTCTCTCTCTATATATATATATATATATTGTTAGTCCCCAAGGAGAGATGACTAACTAAGAGAGGGTTTTGTAGAAGGGGGGGGGGGTTGAATATAAAACACACAGAATATACTCATTTTAAATTTTTTAATATAAATATTAAAAATTTACACACAGGTAGTTTGATGCGGAAAAGAACAGGCACACTATTCTATCAAACTAAACACACAGATAACAGTAATTAACTTATACACTAAGGAAGTTAAAACAATATTATTATAGCACACAGCTTTGCCACAGTCACACTAATAATCACTTTGAAGATTTGTTGAAAGCGTGAGATTTCTGGGAAGGACTTCATCTCCTTTTATAGTGCCCATGCATGGGATGCAAGTGGACAGCTGTCAAGGTTTCATTAGCTGGAAGATTATCTGCTGGACAAAGGAAGAGACCACTTCCTTTGTACTAGAATAATGGATGAACCATTCTTTGTAGCACGTAATGTCAGATAACTTTATCTTCTTTTCTTCATGCTCTGTGAAGTCCCATCAAACCTTTTAGCTAAAAGACAAATATTCCTTTTATAAGAATAAAAGAGAATGTCTTTATTTAAGGCTTGATGCCCAAGTTCTTGCTGGCTCACGTGTCTTGCAATTGATGTGAGTCAACAACTTATCTCTTTGAAATTGCTAAGTGATACACCACACTATGTATCACATCGGTGGATACCTTGTAAGGCTGGAATTGATAAGTGTACACTTTGCTTGATAGACTTCATCTTTCACTAAATGCCAAAAGTGTACATCCTTGAACTTGTGACTTGATATCACAGCCTTAGAAAATATACCTGCAATTTCGGTGACCAAGATTATAGTTTCGGTGACCATGACATCAAACTTGATGACCTCATCTTATTTGATGTCCTTAGTACTTTTGATGACTTTTGAGTGTACCATCGGTGACCCACTATATTGGTGACCCAATCTTGACTTGGCAAAATGATCTGAATATTGAAGTTGGTTGATACATCCAAAATTCCACTTTTTGATGTAAAACCCTTGATTGAATAGCCTTTGACTCTTCAATACTTGAAGCATATTTCAGACCTTCAAAAGAATCTGTAAAAGTTCATTCATACAAAGGAAGGTGGTTCATCACCAAATCATCGGTGACCCAACAATCTCCCCCTATTTGATGATGATACCTGTAAGTTAGAAAAGAATTCTTTTTGACCCTTTCTATTTTTTCTTTTGGGTTCTTTTGACTCAGATTTCTTTTTTTTTTTTTGATTTTTTTTAACTGAGTATGTACAGTATAAGTATAAGAATAAATGTAAGTGAGTATGTGCAAGAAAAAATAAAATATTAACAAGAATTTTTTAAGGAAAGAAGAGTATGAACTTTTATTAATCAACACACGGCTTTGAAAAATAAAGTTCACACTATATGAAAACTATTCAAGGAGTGGGTTCTCTTCTTTTTAGCTGATCCAAGATAAGCCTAGTGATCCCATGGTCTTCAACCGGAGGTACTCCTAGAATAGCAGAGGAAGAAGCTGTGAGCCCTTGGGATGTCAGATGCTCTGAAGAAACCGATGTTTCCAAAGATGTCTTCAAAGAAAACCCCAAGCTCTGGAGTAGTCAGCATGGTTTGCTCCGGGTAAGCAATAGGAGTAGGAATGGAAAGATCTATACCCGAAGGATTTATCTGGAAAGATCATTTGTTGTGCTTCAAGATATGTCACAAGAATATCATTCTCCTTTTGAATGTTGAGCATCTTGATGAAAAGTTTTCTGAGAATATTTAGTACCAGCTCCTTGTACTTGCTTTTGCTCTTGGAGATACATTTGCCAAGTTCCATCCATTCAGTCATCCCAAGCACTTCCAACCATTCAGCTTCATATACCTTTGAGAAAGTATCAGCTCTCTTAAGGGTGACAAGTAACTTGGGAGAATTCTTGGTTGGAGGTTGGATGGTGGCACTGATAATCTTGGAATCATCCTTCCTATTCTTCAATCTCCTTTAACCCATTCTACTTTTTTTGCCTTCTTGGCCTCATCAACCAATTTTGCAGCTTCAGATTTCTTCTTTATATTTTCAAGCTCATCTTTTTGAGCTTGAATTGCATAGGTGACTTTGGCATGAACAGCTTCATCATGAGCTAGCTTGAGTACATTAGTCTGATCATACTCAAGCTGAGCCTTGATAGCTTCTTCTTTTTCGACACGTGAGAATTACCCCAAGAGGATCGGTGGGTCATGAAGCAGGCTGAAGTCTAAGAATGTCAGCTTCTGAACCTCTGAACATTTTCTTTCTCTTTCTTTCTTCTTGCTGTTCTTCAAAAGAGAGAGGCTTCTTTCCTTTGGCCTTTTCTTTTCTTTTCTTCTATTCTTCAGTTTCAAGGGGGTGAGCACTGATACTCTCCCCCTCAACAGCTGCTTCGGTGACCAAAGGAACAGAGACCACCTCTGTGACCACACCACCATCGGTGGCTGTAAGAGCCACGTCGGTGGCTGGGGTGATGATGACATCGGTGGCTGGCAAGGCATTGGTGGCTGGCAAGGCTACTGTTTTGTCGGCGGCTGTGGAGGTGGTAGCATTTGTCTTCTTATTTTTCTCCCCCTCAGTGGTTGAACCCTTGAAACCCACTGAAGAGCGAAAAGTCTTGATCTTTTCTATATCAGAAGCCATGGAATTCATTTTTCTTTCAATTCTTTGAAGAACAAACCTGTCTTGTTCCTGAAAGAAGGATCCATCCACATCAAGCTCAATAGTCGGAGGAGAAATTGGAATTTTGTCAATTTTGGTGAGAATAGTGGCAAGAGACTCCATAATGTTCTCTTGAGAAGTAGAAAGAGAAGCCAGTTTTTCCAAGTCTTTGGCTGCTTGGTCTTCCAAAGTTTCCACTCGACGTATAGTGTCACGGGTAAAGCTGGTGAAAGCCTGGAGAATATCATCTCCTTGTTTGGAAGAAATGGGAGCAGAAGGTTGAGGTTGTGGTGGTTGATCAGCATCATCATCACTGGAAGAATAATCCACCAAACCTGTAGGTTTTCATGGGGGGATTTAGGAGATGTGGGGGAGACACGTTTAGGAGAGTGTCTATGAGGGGATTCCTCAGTAATGGGTTCTTTCACAACCTTGGTACGTACGGGAGACGTTTGTGTCCAAGGTGTAGTGTTAGAGAATAGAAAGTCAGTAAATTGGGATGCTCCATCAAATGCACCTGGTTGTGATGCACTCTCATGTGGAGTAAGGAAGGGGAGCTGTGAGAGCTCACGGGGTGGAGAAGAGGCAGCTTGGATGGGAGAGTCCAAGTCTTCTTCATCAACTAAAGAGAAAGTTGATGAAGCAATAATAGGGATGTCCCTTTTTACAACCATGTCCTTTTGGGAGGGCATGGAGGAGCTAGGTTGGGTTAACTGGTCCTTGGGTCGGGTAGGAATCTTTTCAACACTTACTAACCATAGATGGTCGGAGAGGGTTCTTTGATGCTAAGACAACCTTTTTCATAATTTGATTTCCCACTTGATGAAGAGGGAGATCATATATGATGTCATCTCTTTTCTCCAGTTTTTCTGCCAACTTTGCATTAATGATAAGGGAGAAAAGGCGTTGAAAAGGTACCTGAGGACGTCGGAGGGTAGAGAATGAGGAGGTCATTTCATTGAAGAAATAGCTTGCAAAGTCTATTCTCCTTTGAAATATTAGAGCATGTGCCAATTCTGTCACTTGGGAAGGTGACTGATCCGGGCCATTCGTCTTCTTGCTCGTGCACAGAATAAGATGAGCAAACAGAAAGTTCCATATGTTTCCCATATTCTTGCGCAGTAAAGTACCTGGACCCTTTGACTTTGAGTCCTTCTTCTCTTCTAAGTAGTTCAAAACAGCCACCACTTGTTGGTGTTCATTTCCAAGAGGAAATGTTTCATATGAATCATAAGTGGGAAGCCTAAGGATGTTTCGAACATCTTCAACATCAAAAACCACATCATGTTCATCATTGCTGAGAACAGATGCAAGGATTTGATCTGTAGAAGCATCAAAAGTACATGATAGCCAAAAGTTTCCAAGAAGAAACTTACTCATCTTGGGTTTTGCTGTCAGAGCATATTGGAGAGGGCACCTTTGAAGGAACCAACAGATATCATTGTACTCTGGATGGGCATTATCAACTCCTATTCTTCCAAAATAATTGCATGCAGGAAAGGAGAGAGATCCAAAAGTCATTGTTTGTTCTTCTGAAGTTCTTGAAGGAGAAGCCATTGAAGAGGAAAGGAGTTGCAGGTTTTTGTATGAAGGTTATAAGATGAGAAAGACAGGGTGCGAGAAAGGTGGTAAGGTAGTGGGAAGGAGGTTATATATGAGAGGGAAATTTCAATTTTCAAAAATAATGATTACTTTTGGTGATTGAAAGGTCAGAATTCTAAGGGTTTTAGGGTTGAATTCGGCGCATGTACTGACATTGATGATGTCATTAGGGATAAGAACAAAGAATCTTCCTTATCAAGAGTGGTAAGTCAAGAGTTATCTTTAAGGGGTTAAGAATATGAAGAGTTTGTAACGGTTACCTTGGTGACTTGTACAACGTCGGTGGCTTTAAGAAAGGGACAAACGTCGGTGGCTCAATAGAGAGGTTGACGTTGGTGGCTCAAAAAGAAGGTAGACGTCGGAAAGAGAAACGTCGGCGGCTCAGAGATCGATCTCGGTGGCTGAGCGTATGACGTCGGTGGATTGGTGGCGTGTTGGTGGTGCGTCGGTGGTTGGGCTGTCGTGACGACGTCGGTGGGTGACTGTCGGTGGACGGTGGTTTGATGGTTGTCGGTGGATGAACGTCGGTGGGTAGACGACGGCGTCGGTGGTTGGTGGTGTCGCCGTCGGTGGCTTGTAGTGGTGGTTTATGGTTGTTTTTCGGTGGGTATCGGTGGCCGAAGAGAGAAACGGCGGTGGATGGTATGGTTTTAGGGTTAGGGTTTTATGAGATGAAAGGAGGTAATTTGGGATAGAAAGAGAAGAGAGAGAGAACCGTCGGTGACTTAGTCACCGACACTGTATATATGTATATATTTTTTTTTTATTTTCTTATATATATATATATAAATATAATATAATTTATAAATATATATATATATATATATAAAACATATAACATATATAAGTTATAAATATATAAATGTATATAGTATATATATATATGGAATATATATATATAAAACATACATTATATATAAATATAAAATATATTAGTCTATGTTTACCATACCTAACTCACCAATGAGGAATTTGAACCTTGCTTCATCAAGGGGCTTTGTGAACAGATCAGCCAATTGATAATCGGTGGGAATGAAATGAAGCTCCACATCACCTTTAGAGACATGATCTATTATAAAGTGATACCTGATATCAATGTGCTTGGATCTTGAATGAAGCACAGGGTTGTTGGCAATGGCTATTGCACTTGAGTTGTCACACATTATTGGGATTTTTGAGAAAATCTGATTATAATCACACAATTGATTTTTCATCCACAATATCTGTGCACAACAACTTCCAGCAGCCACGTACTCTGCTTCAGCAGTAGATGTAGACACCGAATGTTGTTTCTTACTTGACCAGATCACAAGCTTTCCACCAAGTAACTGGCAACTTCCGGTTGTACTTTTTCTGTCTATTTTTGAGCCTGCAAAATCAGAATCAGAGTACCCGATGAGATCGAAACCTGAGTCTTTGGGATACCAAAGACCCAGATTTATAGTACCTTTCAGATACCGAAAAATCCTTTTCACAGAAGCCAAATGTGATTTCTTAGGATTTGCTTGGTATCGGGCACACAGACAAGTATCAAACATAATGTCAGGTCTACTTGCAGTCAGATAAAGAAGGGATCCTATCATGGCTCTATAATTTGTAATATTAACAGAAATGCCATCAGGATCAGAAAAGAGTCTAAGAGGAGGAGCCATAGGAGTTTTCATGGTAGAGCAAGTATCAAATTGAAACTTTTTTCGAAGATCTTTAATGTATTTACTTTGATTTATGAAAATACCTTCTGGAGACTGTTTTACTTGCAAACCAAGAAAGAAAGTTAACTCCCCCATCATGCTCATTTCATACTCTTTTTGCATGAGGGAGCTAAACTCATCACACAAGGATTCATCGGTGGCTCCAAAAACAATATCATCAACATAGATTTGAACAAGAATGATATTACCTTGTGATTTCTTGAAGAAGAGAGTGTTGTCAACCTTGCCTCGTATATACTTATTTCTAAGTAGATATTCTGAGAGAGTGTCATATCGTGCACGAGGAGCTTGCTTCGGTCCATACGCAGCTTTATCCACCTATACACATGATATGGATGAATCGGATCTTCAAACCCAGGAGGTTGCTTCACATACACTTCTTCGCCTAATTCACCATTCAGAAGGCACTTTTGACATCCATTTGGAATACCCGAAAATTCTTGTAAGCCGCATGGGCAAGAAATATTCGGATTGTGCCTTCCAATCCGGCAACAGAGCAAAAGTTTCATCATAATCAATTCCTTCCTCTTGCCGATATCCTCGAGCAACCGGCCTTGCTTTGTTCCTTATGACAGCTTCCTTCTTCGTCCATCTTGTTTCGAAACACCCATTTTGTTCCAATAATAGTTTTGTTGGATGGACGAGGAACTAACTTCCGTACTTTGTTTCTCTCAAATTGTGAGAGTTCTTCTTGCATGGCAATTACCCAGCTCGGATCAGCTAGGGCTTCATTTATCAGCTTAGGCTCAACAATGGAAACAAAGTTGACATATAAGCATAGATTGCTTATGCCTCTTCTGGTTTTTACACCAACTTGTGGATCACCTATGATTTGATCTATTGGATGATCCATGGTCCACTTTAGTGCGGGGAGGTAAGGTAGGAGGTAGAGACGAGGATGAGGTAGGAATTTGAGATGGTGAAGATAGGTTTGAGGGAGATATGGTGTTTTGGTGGGTAAGGTCTTCTCGTAGAGATAGTTTCAGGAGGTGGAGAAGAAAGAGAAGGTTCTGAAGGTAAGGTGGTGTTTATGGGAGGCTGAGAGGAGTTGCTATCTGGAGGATTGGGTTGAGAGGAGGATGGAATTTCACCAACACATGAATTTATCCATAGGTTTAATTCTTCTTCATCACAAGATAATGAAGAAGTTTCAAATTCATCAAACTTCACATGCATGGATTCATCTATGCATTGTCTTCTTAGGTTGAAAATTCTGAAGGCTCTTGAAGAGAGAGAATAGCCCATGAAAATTCCATCATCAGACTTCGGATCAAACTTTCCAAGTTGTTCCCTGTCATTTAGCATGTGACATGCACAGCCAAACACATGGAAGAAGTCAATTGCAGGTTTTCTACCATGGAAAACTTCATAAGGAGTCTTGTCATGCCTTTTGACTATGATAGACCTATTTTGAGTAAAGCATGCAGTGTTAACTGCTTCTGCCCAAAAATAGGTTGGCAACTTGGATTCACTCAGCATTGACCTTGCAGCTTCACACAGTGTTCTATTCTTTCTTTCAACAACACCATTTTGCTGAGGAGTGCGTACGGCAGAAAAGTTCTGAGAAATTCCTTTTAGGTCAAAGAAATCTTCCAGAGCAGCATTCTTGAATTCTGTGCCATTATCACTTCTGAAGGACTTCACCAGTTTACCATTCAAATTTTCAATCTTTCTTGTAAACCTGATGATTTCTTCAGCAGCATCACTCTTGTGTTTCAGAAAGAACACCCAAGTATATCTAGAGAATTCATCGACGATTACTAGCATATACTTTTTACCACCCAGACTGGGTGTGCTTACTGGACCGCATAGATCCATGTGAAGCATTTGAAGAGGTTGAGAGATAGAAGAGCATTGTTTTGTTTTAAAGGAAGTTCTGGTGAGTTTTCCTTTTTCACATGCTCCACACAGCTTTTCTTTTTCAAAAACTATTTTTGGCATTCCAACAACCAGCTCCTTGTTGGAGAGTTTGTTCAAGGTTTTAAAGTTTAGATGAGAGAACCTTTTATGCCACAGCCAACTTTGTTTGGCTAGTTCTTGAGAGAGGAGACACACAGCTTCTCCTATTGCACTTTCCTTCATGTTGATTATGTATACGTCATTCAGTTGGGTTCCTGCTAGTATAATCTTGTTCTGTACATCAAAGAGTAAGCACACACATAGCTGGAACATGACCTTATAGCCCAAATCACATATTTGGCTGATGCTTAGAAGATTATACATTAGCCCTTCAACATGAGCTACTCTGGAGAAAGTGATGGTTCCATTTGAAATGGTACCATATCCTTTGGTGACCCCTTTTCCATTTCCTCCAAAGGAAACAGTGGGTCCCTTTTCTTTTGAGAAGTTAGAGAGAAGAAGTTTGTTTCCGGTCATGTGTCTTGAACACCCACTGTCCATGTACCATATGTGATCTTTATTTGGTACCTGCACCCAGAAACAAATTTAGACTTTTGGTACCCATTTTGAGGTGGGTCCTTTGGGATTAGAAGGCATTTTAGTTTTGCAAAGATCCAAATCATTTGGGCAATTTTTAGCAAGATGAAGAGTGTTGCCACAATTATAGCACTTCTTTACAGAAAAGGCCTTTTTAAAATCCCTATCATCAAAACTTTGGACAGAGGTTGACGACTGAGAAGAAGAGGGGTGTCCAACACCTGGTCTTGGTCCAAGAATACCTTTACAAGGATTTCTTGATTTCTTCAAGTTCACTGACCGAGGAATAAAGTCAGTAACTATTTGAGATTTCCTTTTAGATGAAAAATTTGATTTAGAAAAATTTGATTTTGAGGAGAAAATCTTTTTGGAGAGGGATACTCAGCAACATCAGAAGGCTGCTCCTGGGAGTACCTTGACTCATGCAGACTTAAGGAGTTTAAAAGTCTTTGGATAGGTTTGGGAGAAGAAGAAGAGCTTGGAAGAGTTGAAACTTTTGAAGACTCAGAAGAGATTTCTTTACCTTTAACAAAGACTCCAAACTTTTTAGAGCCAGATTCTACTTTGAGCATGTCAAGTAGATCTATAGAGTGAACGGAGGTAGAATCCTCAGATGAGTAACCGAAGAGATCATCATCGTCATCGGAAAGGAAACCAGCAGGAAAACCTTGACACTCAGAAGAAGGGAGTGGAAGGTCGAAAGGTTGAGGAACATCTTTTCCATAACCAAGGCCAGACTTATCCTTGCTGGTGATTTGATCTTGAAGGATCCTTTCAAGATTTTTAGAGGATTTAGTCCATTTAGATAGAACCTCTTGTTCCTTTTCAAGAGTGGAAGAGATTTTTGATTTTTCCTCAGAAAGACTGTCGTTTAAGTACCGTAGGTTTTCCAGATCAGCTTTCATTTTGTCAAAATCTTTTAGTTTTGAAAAGCAAGAGAGAAGTTGATCATTTATATATTTTATGTGCATATCAGCCTTTTTCTTTTGAATCTTTAAGTCACAGAAGTCAACAGTTAAAGAATCAAAGGCATCAGCCTTTTGATCATCAGAGAGAAAGGTAAAAGGATGTACCTGAGGTTTTGTTCCTGAAGTGGATCCCTCAGCAGATACAAGGGTAGTGTAGAGTGACTTCTCCATGTCTTCCAGCTTATCGATTTTGGCCATGAGGCATTTAGTGACATACTCACTCTCACTCTTAGAGGTTTGCTCATCCTCCCAGCAATGAGCCTCAGCAAGCAAAGTTTTATTTTTACTTTGGTTTCTCTCTTTTTCTCTCTTGTATTTGGCTTTGTACTTCTTATACCTGGAGGTTTCTTTTGATTCAGAATTTTCTTTAGAGGATTGGCTATTTCTCTCTTCATGCTTCCTAGAAGCTGATTTTGAGAAGTCATGGCCATAAGAAGAAGAAGGTTTGACAGAAGAGGAAGCTTTTGATCTGCATTCAGAAGCAAAATGACCTTTCTTTCCACAATTGAAGCATTCTTCATTTGCTTTATCAGAAGAGGATTTTTGAGAAAAAAGTTTTCTATTAAATTTGGAGCGGTTTGAAGAAAATCTTTTATTCTTAAGGTTTCCATCAAGCATTGCCATACTATCAGAAAGTATGTCAATGGCTGATTCTTCTCCTTCATCATCAGCAGCACTATAGTATGCATCTGACAGATGAGAAGAGTCTTCCTTAATATCCATTTCAGAATCAGAAGAAGGATAGGTGATTCTAGGAATACAAGAAGAAGATTTTGAATCACCTATCAAAGCAATAGAAGAGGATTTGATATCCTTTATAAGAGATTTTCTCTGGTTCTTAGTTTGTTCATAGTGAAGAAGAGTTCCATAGAGAGCAGTTAAAGGCATTATTTCTAAGTCCTTGGTTTGCTTGATGCAAGTACAGATAGTTTCCCAGAAGTCTGGGAGACAGTCCATGAACTTGCAGAGAACTTTTTCATTATCATAAACTCGTCCAAGAACTTTGAGATCATTGAGAAGACAGTTAAAGCGATTAAAGTAGGTAGAAAGAGATTCTCCTTTTTCATGGAAGAAGAGTTCATACTTTCTAACAAGACAGATCCTGTTAGATTTCTTTACTTCTTTGGTGCCTTCATATAAGACACTCAAAGTATCCCACATTTCTTTAGCAGTGGGAAGGTTAAGAAGAGAGTGATACACTTCATCAGGAAGGGATACAGCAAGAGCAGATTTGACTTTAGTGTCTAAAGCAACTAGGTGTTTATCATCTTCACTAAATTTGTTAGAAGGTTTGATGATATATCTACCAGTTTTCTCACTTCTTTCATCATCTGACTCTATGTCCTTTCCTTCAGCGTCCTTTTGAGGGCCAAAGCGAGCCCATATTTTAGGAACAATAGGTCCCTCACTGAGAATGTTGGGATACCTGCAATCGATCCCTTCCAAGAATAATAACATGCGATTTTTCCATAACCCAAAGTTATTTGGGTTGAACCTTGGAGGTTTAGCCAAAGATCCTAAATCATATGTATTACTGGAAGAGGTCTGCAAGGTACCATCAACATTTGAGGTAGTAGCCATCACAGATCTGGTTTATTGAATTAAACCAACTGCTCTGATAACACTTGTTAGTCCCCAAGGAGAGATGGCTAACTAATAGAGGGTTTTGTAGGGGGGGGGGGGGTTGAATATAAAACACACAGAATATACTCTTTTTAAATTTTTTAATATAAATATTAAAAATTTACACACAGGTAGTTTGATGCGGAAAAGAACAGGCACATTATTCTATCAAACTAAACACACAGATAACAGTTATTAACTTATACACTAAGGAAGTTAAAACAATACTGTTATAGCATACAGCTTTGCCACAATCACACAAATAATCACTTTGAAGATTTGTTGAAAGCGTGAGATTTCTGGGAAGGACTTCATCTCCTTTTATAGTGCCCATGCATGGGATGCAAGTGGACAGCTGTCAAGGTTTCATTAGCTGGAAGATTATCTGCTGGACAAAGGAAGAGACCACTTCCTTTGTACTGGAATAATGGATGAACCATTCCTTGTAGCACGTAATGTCAGATAACTTTATCTTCTTTTCTTCATGCTCTGTGAAGTCCCATCAAACCTTTTAGCTAAAAGACAAATATTCCTTTTATAAGAATAAAAGAGAATGTCTTTATTTAAGGCTTGATGCCCAAGTTCTTGCTGGCTCACGTGTCTTGCAATTGATGTGAGTCAAGAACTTATCTCTTTGAAATTGCTAAGTGATACATCACACTATGTATCACATCGGTGGATACCTTGTAAGGCTGGAATTGATAAGTGTACACTTTGCTTGATAGACTTCATCTTTCACTAAATGCCAAAAGTGTACACCCTTGAACTTGTGACTTGATATCACAACCTTAGAAAATATACCTGCAATTTTGGTGACCAAGATTATAGTTTCGGTGACCATGACATCAAACTTGATGACCTCATCTTATTTGATGTCCTTAGTACTTTTGATGACTTTTGAGTGTACCATCGGTGACCCACTATATTGGTGACCCAATCTTGACTTGGCAAAATGATCTGAATATTGAAGTTGGTTGATACATCCAAAATTCTACTTTTTGATGTACAACCCTTGATTGAATAACCTTTGACTCTTCAATACTTGAAGCATATTTCAGACCTTCAAAAGAACCTGTAAAAGTTCATTCATACAAAGGAAGGTGGTTCATCACCAAATCATCGGTGACCCAACATATATATATATATATATGTGGGTGGGTTCAAACGAGAACATGACATGTTTAAGAAAATAAAGGAAATAATCTCGACCTTTAATTGCATTTGATCAAGGGCTCATATCATCGATGGCATTATTCGTAAATAGAGGGTCAAAATTGGATATTTCAACAGGGGTTTATTTGTTTCATGGGTAAGGTGGGAAACAATTCAATTTCAATTCTGGATGATGATATGAGGGCGATAAACAAGGAATGATTATCCCTATCAACTAGAGTAAGATAATCATCACCAAAATACATATGATTCTAACTTCATCGGTGATATCTTGAAGAAATATACGGATGCTTCAACTTGTGCATAAAATCGAATACACCCTTCTTTTTGATCTTTAAAATCGAATATAGTGTTAATCTCTTACCAGTATACAAAGATCATTGAAGAAGACATCAGAAGAGGAAAGGATGGGGTAAGTTTACGATTTCAGTCTAGGGTTTCATTGTACGAAAAATACACTTACGCACGACGTCATGGCGACTTATCGTTTTCCAATTGATTTTCCTTCAAAACAAAACGATTCATTTTCCCAAACGGTTTAGTTACCCGGAAATGAACGTGTCCTTTAAGAAATTCAAATTCAAAATTGCCTCTTAAAATTTGAAATTGGGGCAAACTGTTCGAGTTAAAAATCTTCCAACCCACAACCTGTTGGTCCCAAAGGGGTTTACAAGAGTTCAAATAAGTAGAACAATTTGTAGAGGGGGGGGGGTTGAATACAAACACAAGTAGATTTTCCTTTTTAAATTAGTTTATATCAATAAACAAATTTATAGTTACAAGCGGAATAAGAATACAGTCAAAAACTTATTCTATTGCAACTAAAGAAAACACTAAGATGATGCACAAGGAAAGAAAGAAAGAAATAGAGGGTTCAATAGAGAAAATAACATGCATGAAGATGGAAAGAAATCTCCCATCTATTATACCCGTTTGCATTTAATGCAATGCAAAAGGTACATGACACGTGTCAAACATGTAGTGGATGTTTGTCCTTGTTGTGTAAAGTGTCCATGCTTTTGGCCACTTTTGAACAGTACCAAATCAGATTTGATGGGGACATAAGAGACAAGTCCTATGTCCTTTTCTGACAAGGTATGGAGGTTTTGACTTTTGTGCATCAAGGATAAGATCAATAGTAATCTTCGCTTAAAGGCTTCATTTGATCATTGACTCTGAACTTCAAGGATGAGGTCTCTGAGTCGCTGAGGCCTTGCAAGATTTCACACTTCTGTTTAGATAAACTGTTCTATCACTGAACCGTTCAAATCATTAGCTGTTTATCTCTATCTTCAGCTTGGTCTTCGACTATTGCTAAATGAACTTGTGGTGTGACTGTTGGTCTTCAGATCTTCAGTGATAATTTTGGAGTTCCTGATGTTCAGCGGTCGATGAGTGTAATCAGCGTCTTCTATCGCTGAATTTGAACTATAGCTTATACATGGAATTTTCACTATGTATATAAGGGAATCATATTCAAATCACTGGAAGGAGTTTTTAATTTATATAAGGGAATCATGCTCTCTCCTCTCTCTCTCCTCCCTCTCTCTCCTATCTCCTCCCTCTCTCTTTCTCCTCTCTCTCTCTCTCTCTCTCTCTCTTTCCTCCCCTTCTCTCTCCTCTCTCTCTCCTCCCCTTCTTTCTCCTCCCTCTCTCTCTCTCTCTCCTCCCCCTTCTCTCTCTCCTACCTCTCTCTCTCTCTCTTTCTCCTCCCTCTCTCTCCCCTTCTATCTCCTCCCTCTCTCTCTCACCTTCTCTCTCTCTCTCTCTCTCTCTCTCTCTCCTCTCCTCTCCTCTCATCTCTCTCTATCCCCTTCTCTCTCCTCCTCCTCTCTCTATATATGTGTGTGTGTGTGTGGGTTATTTGGTAAAGAAACAATAAACAGCTCACCGGGGGTAAATTGGTCATTCTGTTATGTTCTGTCCTGTCCTGTCCCGTCATATCATGTTTTACCAAACGTGTAATAACTGTTCTATCATGTTCTGTTCTGTTCTGTTTTGTCCTGACTGCGTACCAAACGTACCATTCAGTTAAGTCAAATTTCTTCAGCATATCTTTAACATATTTACTTTGACATATGAAAATTCATTTTTTAGATTGTTTTACTTGAAGACCAAGAAAATATGTTAGTTCTCCCATCATACTCATTTTATATTCCTTTTTTCACGCGTTTGGCAAAACGAGTGCAAAGTTTGGGATTTGTGGAACCAAAGATAATGTCATCTACATATATCTGAGCAAGAATGATATTTCCCTTACGTTTTTTAAGAAAGAGAGTTTGATCAATCTTACCACGAGCAAACGTTTCAGCGAGGAGGTATTTAGATAGAGTGTCATACCATGCACGGGGAACTTGTTTCAACCCGTAGAGTGCCTTATCTAGTTTATGGACGTATCTTGGATGTATTGTATCAGCGAAGCCAGGAGGTTGTTCAGCATAAACTTCTTCCTTCAGTTTGCCATTCAAGAAGGCACTTTTGACATCCATCTGATAGACTTTGAAATTTTTGTGAGCAGCGAAGGCAAGAAACAATCTGATTGCTTCCAGTCGTGCTACAGGGGTAAAAGTTTCATCATAGTCTATTCCTTCTTCTTGTCTGTATCCCTGAGCCACAAGTCGAGCCTTGTTGCGGGTTACCACGCCATTTTCGTCTAACTTGTTATTTTCAGTGAAAGGAGGCGTACTAAAATAAGATTCAGGTTCCCCATAATGAGATTTCATCCAGTTGAATAGTTCTTCATCTTTTTCAGGGATAGGAGTGGAATTTGAAGGACGAGATTCATCAAAGTTGACATTGAAGGTTTCTTCCACAAGTTGTCTTCGTTTATTGAAAACCCTGAATGCCTTAGATATAGAGGAGTATCCAAGAAATATACCATCATCAGCTTTGGGAACGAACTTTCCCAAGTGATCTCTGTCATTCAGGATGTAACAATTACATCCGAAGATATGTAAATGTTCGATTGAGGGAGTTTTATCATGAAATAGTTCATAAGCAGTTTTCTTGAATCTCTTTACAATCAGGGATCGATTCTGAGTGTAACATGTAGTGTTAACTGCTTCAGCCCAGAATTGAGTTGGAAGATGAGATTTACTGAGCAGAGAGCAAGCAGCTTCGATAATGGTTCGATTTCTTCTTTCAGCAACACCGTTTTGCTGAGGAGTCCTCACTGAAGAAAAGTTATGAGTGATGCCTTTTTCTTCAAAGAAGTTTAGTAGGGTACTGTTTTTTAAATTCAGTGCCATGATCACTTCTTATGGAACTAACAGGGACATTGTTCAGCAGTTCAATCTTCTTGATGAAAGAAATTATTTCATCAGGGGTATCACTCTTAGATCGTATAAAGAACACCAATGTATATCTGGAATATTCATCTACAACTATAAGAGTATACTTCTTCCCTGATATGGATTGGATATTGACAGGTCCAAATAGATCCATATGAAGTAAGTGAAGAGGAGTAGTTATAGAAGTTACTTGCTTAGATCTGAAAGTAGCCCTTGTCAGTTTTCCTTTTTCACATGCTGAACAAAGAGATTCCTTTGCAAAGCCATGTTTAGGTAGGCCTCTGACAAGTTCTTTTCTTGATAAATTGTTTATCGCTTTGAAGTTGAGATGAGAGAGTCTCTTATGCCAAAGCCAGTTGACATTAGAGGAGGCTCTTGATAGAAAGCACACATTGTCAGAGTGAGTGCTATCCATGTTGATGATGTATACGTTCTCTGATCTTTTTCCTTTTAAAGCAACCATATCATTTTTGTCAGTGACCGCAAATTTAGTCTTTGTGAATAAAACTTCGAAGTCTTTATCACAGAGTTGACTGACACTCAAAAAATTATGCGTCAGTCCCTCAACGTATGCGACTCGAGAGAAAGAAGTTGCTCCGTTGGATAGAATGCCATAACCTCTGGTGTATCCTTTGCTATTTCCACCAAAGGTCACTAAAGGACCAGTTTCCTCCTTATAGTCAAAGAGCAGAGATTTTCTGCCTGTCATGTGCCTTGAGCATCCGCTCTCTAGATACCGGATACCTTTGGCACTCTGCAAAAATAAGAGGATCAATTGTTCATAGGTACCTATATCACTATGGGTCCTGCAATGTTAGTGGAGGAATTTGGAGAACTAGAGGAGGTACTCGCTGAAACTTTATCCTTCATGGTGTTTTCTGACTTTGTTGTTTTACCAACTTTGACATTTTTACCTTTCGCTGATTTTGCAGCTAGGGCAGTTTTCTTTCCATGGGATAATTTTTCAGCTTTGGTGGCATTTGGACATTTGCTAGCAATGTGGGTAGTTTCACCACCGTGATAACACTTCCTATATTTGAAAATAGGTTTAGAACTAAAAACATGTTGAATAGGGGTTATGTTTTCAGGACATGGTCCAAGAATTCCTTTTTCCATAGACCTGGGAGGAACCACTGGTTTCTCAGGCTTAGGAGGAGTGAAATTAATCTTAATCTTAGGAGTTGGTCTCTAAGAGAAATCAGGGAATTTCTTCTTGGATTAAGAGGATTGACTCACTGAAGAAGGATAATTTTTCTTTAGTGAAAGGAGTTTCTTGTCCTTTGGAACTTGACTAATGAACTTGTCTTTAGTCACTTTCTTTTAATCCTTAGAGATCGGTTCAGAAGGTCTTGTCTCTGAGATAGAAGTACTCTAAGACGAGGGGTCGAGGATAGAAGAGACAAACATTCCAAGTTTTCAACACGGAACGGTCAGTGTCAGTTTCTTGATCATAAGAATATCCAAGACCACTCTTGACCTTAGCTGGGATCTGAGATTTTATGATCTCGCTTATTTTATCAGAAGATTTACACCATCCTTCATTGGTGGCTTGTTCAGCTTTAAGATCAACGATGGCCTTTTCGCGCTCACTGATAGCTTGTTGTCTTTCAAAACTTATGGCTTGATTTACAAAGATTTGGTCCTTAAGATCTTCTTCGATCTTTGAAAGTTCTTTGATTTTCAGATGGAAATTTCTTTAGTTGTTCAGATAGATCAAGGTTAACTTGTCCAGCTTTGATCTTGCCATTTAAAGCATTGTAAAATTCAACAGTCATAGAGTTGAGAGCCGACAATCTCTCATTTTTAGGTATAGATGTGTTAGAAGAGATAGATACCTGAGTTGATGGAGACTCTGAAGAAGATATGTTAGGCGCTTCTTCAGCTTCTTCAATTCTGGCCATAAGACATATGAGGGCTAGTCTTCTTCATCTGATTCTGATTCATCAGTGGTATTTTCCCAATCGTCCTTCTGATCCCAAACTGCTTCTTCAGTGACGAGGCCTTTTCCTTTACGCTGGTTATTTTTCAGATTCTGATATTTTTCTTTCAACTTGGAATATTTTTCCTTTTTAGATTTATCAGAGATCTGAGAAGGTGAGGGCGCAACAACTTTCTTGGATCTACATTCACTAGCGAAGTGACCTTTGCGCTGACGATTATAGCAGATTACTGAAGCCTTATCAGCAGGACGGTTCTTCGACATATTAGAGTCAGTGATAGTCGGTGTTTTTCTAAACTTACTCTTTCTAGCAAATCTTCTGAAATTGTTAGTTAGAAGAGCTAGTGATTCATCAAATTCAGATATATCAGCATCAGTGAATTCTTCTCAGTCGGTTTGATCAAACTCGGTGTTGGCAGTGATAGAAGAAGAGACATGTTTAGAAGGTTCAGCTTCTGAGGACACAAGTACCAAAGAAGTACTTTTGGAACTTTTGATGTCCTTTATGAGGTTTCTTTTTAATGCTTGAGATTGCTCATTATTTAGCAGCATCTCATATAAAGCACTTAGAGACAAAGTCTCAATATTCTTTGGTAGTTTAAGACATGTAGTATACATTTCCCATTGCTCAGGTAGTGCTTCCATGAATTTTTTCAGTATTTCAGCATTAGAATATTCTCGATTAACAGTTTTCATGTCAATCAGTAGACAATTAAACCTTTGGTGAATTTGAGAGAGAGTTTCATATTTCAAGAACATGAAACTTTCATATTGTCTTACCAAATTTATACTACGAGTAATTTGAAGTTCATCAGTTCCTTCATATTGAACACAGAGAGTGTTCCACATAAATTTTGAAGTTCTCATTTTCATTACAGAATGATAAACTTCATTAGGAAGAGACATGAAAATTATGGATCTAGCTTTTGCATCAACAACTATTTCCTTTTTGTCTTCATCGCTCCATTGACTTGGAGTTTTGACAATTTATCTCTTAGGTATGGCTGCAGTGGTAGTGGTGGCAGGTACTGCAGGAATCACAACTGTAGGATCGTATGGTCCATTCTCTAGATTAAAGGGGATCTTTGGTTCGGACCCTTCTAGAAATAGAGTCATTCTTTCCTTCCATAGAGGGAAATTATCACGGCTAAATCTTGGAGGTTTAGCTAAAAATCCATTGTCTATGTAGTTGGTGTTTGTGTTAGCCATTTTAAAATAACTTGTATAAAAAAGTTGTTTTAAAGATTTGAAGAGAAAAACACTGCTCTGATACCACTTGTTGGTCCCAAAGGGGTTTGCAAGAGTTCAAATAAGTAGAACAGTTTGTCGGGGGGGGGGGGGTTGAATACAAACACAAGTAGATTTTGGTTTTTCAATTAGTTTATATGAATAAACAAATTTACAGATACAAGCAGAATAAGAATTAGGCAAAAACTTCTTCTATTGCAACTAAAGAAAACACTAAGATGATGCACAAGGAAAGAAAGAAAGAAATAGAGGGTTCAAGAGAGAAAGTAGCATGCATGAAGATGGAAAGTAATTTCCCATCTATTTATACCCGTTTGCATTTAATGCAATGCAAAAGGTACATGACACGTGTCAAACATGTAGTGGATGTTTGTCGTTGTTGTGTAAAGTGTCCATGCTTTTGGCCACTTTTGAACAGTACCAAATCAGATTTGATGGGGACATAAGAGACAAGTCCTATGTCCTTTTCTGACAAGGTATGGAGGTTTTGAATTTTGTGCATCGAGGACAAGATCAACACTAATCTTTGCTGAAAGGCTTCATTTGATCGTTGACTCTGAACTTCAAGGATGAGTTCTCTGAGTCACTGAGGCCTTGCAAGATTTCACACTTCTGTTTAGATAAACTTTGCTATCACTGAACCGTTCAGATCATTAGCTGTTTATCTCTATCTTCAGCTTGGTCTTCGACTATTGCTGAATGGACTTGTGGTGTGACTGTTGGTCTTTAGATCTTCAGTGATAAGTTTGGAGTTCCTGATGTTCAGCGATCGCTGAGTGTAATCAGCGTATGCTATCTCCGAATTTGAACTATAACTTATACATGGAATTTTCACTAAGTATATAAGGGAATCATATTCAAATCACTGAAAGGAGTTTTGGATCAACACAACCATGGACCAAAATATTCGACCAATAAGATTTTGTGGTTTACGACTGACAATTCATGATCCCAAAATAAGCATTCGAACAAAAGTAGCGACATACACTCACGGCGTACGACAAAAAATCAATGATCATTTGTTCGACTCATGACTGCGACACAAAAATATATTATTTGTTTCTACTAACGACTAACGATCAGTCGAGCGCTTTCTTTTCAGGACCGTTAAACCGTTACACGAAGCATCATAAAAGACCTTAATCAAGCAATCAATACGGGAAAACTGTTACAAATAACTTACGCTAGAAAAGATGGGCTTAACCTCACATAATTCCCCCGGAAGACACTTCATACGCTCTCGTATCAAGGAAAATCTCAAAGTTCTCCAACATTCATACTATTTATATTGTAACTATAAATCGTACGATCATTGTTCTAAAGGACGACGTCCCTGTTTGACGCCACGTTTTCATAGTGCATCGACAATATCATCTATCGTCCACGGTTTTTCCCTTGGTTAAGGGTTTTTTCTGCATCACTAATTCTTGGGTCTTTAAGTTATTTCCTTTTTAAAGTATATTTGATGTGAGAATCATCCTTTAATTGATCAGCTCCACAAACTCCATCAGTTGACTTTTATAAGTTACTTTTTTGAATTAACAGTTTGGCGCCCACTATGGGGTGCGATTAAAGGAACTCTTCGATAATACACCTGTTACTAACGATTTTTCGACTTATTTCTGATGGCATATTATGGAGCTAATAACTCAGCAGAGGTTGGATTAAGGGATGAATTATAAGTTGCACAGTTACGAATTTAAAAGCTAGAAACTCAGAGAACTTGGTATGGGAACCCTAATACAGGATTGCCTCGACCACCACCCTGTCCGATACCTCATTGGGCCTAATATTATTACCCCCGACCACCACCCCATCCAATACCTTCGTGTGCCCAATGCAATAACTCTCCTTCAAACCCCAACATATCTTACACAGTAGGAGTTCTTACGATGCCTCTTTCGACTGGAATGACATTTGCTCAAACTTATACGTCAATGCCACAACCGTCATTTTATGTACAAAACCTGCCCAACGGTAATACGTACTCTATGCTCAATCCAGATCAAGGGGTTGAATGACAAAGCACGCTGAATATACCCGTCGTAGAACTTGTCGCACGACGTCTGAAACTCTTGAAAGAACAAAATGAAAACATGCTGATCTTGCTGTCCAAACTACCCGGGGCAGCGGTGCCTGTCGATGTCGAGCCACCTACCGGATTTCAAGCATCGCCATTTTTTGACACTATCGCCTTGATCGACGTGCCAAAGAAATAAAACATACCTACATTTACCCCGAAGTACTCGGGATTGACGGACCAAAACGTGCATGTCGCCCAGTAGAAACAGTTGATGTGGACTGCGTCGATACCATATCATTATCAAGAAATGTGCATGTGTAAAAGCTTCAGGGTGACACTCACCAGAGCCACTTTACAATGGTTGCTTAACTTGAAGCCGAAATCAATAAATTCCTTTGCAAACCTAGTCAATCAGTTTTTCCGACAATTTACGAGCAGTCGCAAGATGGAAAAACAAACGAGAGATTTATATTACATTATTCAAAAAACTGGTGAATCTGCTCGTAATTATTTTAACCGTTTTTACTCTGAAATGATAGGTATACGTAACTGCGACATCAGAACATCTATTGAAGCCTACAAAAGGGGTTTGGATAGTACGTCCGACCTGTACTTGGACTTAACCAAATATCCTTCAGAAACATTCGAGGACGTGCGAGCAATGACATTAGATTACATGAGGATGGACGATGACGTGACTTTTTGAAGAAAATACACCTGTCGATGTAAAAAAAGTCGGACTTCAAAATCCGGTCGACATCCAGGTTGGACCTTCCTAAACAAATTTCTAACGTTCGTTTTAACAGGAAGAAAGAGCCGTCTACCACTCGATATCCACAACACCCCAAGGTCTCAACCTATGGGTTCAAAGGAACGTCGAGCGATTTGAGAAAGGCTTTAAAAGAGGTAACATTGACCGTTTGGTGGCCAAAGAAAACTGATCTAGCAAACGAAAAAAAGAACATGATCAAGTGGTGCAATTTTCATGACGATCATGGTCATACGACAGATGATTGTATGGCTTTGAGAAAAGAAATTGCTTGGGTCATATCGAAAGGACATCTTCAAGATCTGTTTTCTAACAACAACACAGGTAATCTCCCTAGACCCCCATCTCCAAACACTACTAAAACTTTAAATTGTGTGACAGGTGGATCGGATGTCTGTAGGCTTACATATTCAGCGGCTAAGAGGCATGCCACGCAACGACCAGAAGATCCCACGATCCCCAAGACATATAAGCGTAAGTCGAAGCAAGAATTGGAAAACATGCCTATTATGTTCGATGAACATGATCTAGAGGAATTGCATCAGAAACATCACGACGGTCTAATCATGCAACTGACGATTGGAAGTTGTTCCACAAAGAGGGTGCTGATTGACGGCGGTAGCTCGGCCAACATAATTTTCCTCAGTACTCTAAAAAAAATGGGAATAAGTGAAGTTGAGATCGTGCGACGTTCGACGATCTTGGTGGGTTTTAATGGTGGTGCTACACATAGCGTAGGAGAAATCCTACTTCCCATCTACGCGAAAGGACTCAACAAGACAACGATTTTTCAAGTTCTTCGTC
The DNA here is from genome assembly GCA_036898165.1 of Silybum marianum. Lineage (NCBI taxonomy): Eukaryota > Viridiplantae > Streptophyta > Magnoliopsida > Asterales > Asteraceae > Silybum > Silybum marianum. The sequence continues at coordinate 25,372,123 of CM072533.1, read as the reverse complement.
AAATTTAAACACCTCAGTTCCTAGTCAAACTGATTCAGAAGTTGAAACTCTCCATAAAACAGGCCATTTCAAATTATCATCATCATCTTTTGATTCTAGAAATAAACACTGTGAAAAAGGTGATTCTTACAATTCTAAATCTGAAAATCAATTCAAGAAGAAACCTGTTCAGAAATTAAATAAGAAATTTTCAAAACCTTACAATTCTAATCCTCATTTCTTATCATTTTCAGAGCTGTCCACTCTAGTTTCGAAGAAGAAAGATCAAAGACTATCAAAGAGTGACAAATTAGATAGTTTTGATTCTTTTAAATCAAATGATGTAACCAATAGTACAATGAATAAAAGAAAGAAATTTGTTACAAATTCTCTTGGTGTTGATTCTTGTTTGTGTAATAAATTGTTACAACTGCTTCAGAATCATATTCATTGTATTAGCTGTGGACATCATAAATTTCAACTCAATTCTGAAACCACACAGAAATCTCCCAAGAAACAAGCTAAGTATACTTCACATGTTTCAAAATCTAACAATTCAAACTTACAAAAGAAAGATAAATATCAAAATACAAATCTACTTTAAATTCAAAATTCATAAATCCTTATTTCATAACTAATCTGAAAGCACCCATCTACAAATGGGTACTTAAATCTTAGTAATTGTTTATGCAGATCCGTCATGTGTGGGTCTTAGATTCTCGATGTTCAAGACACATGACACCTTATAAGGATCTTCTGACTGACTATACAAAATGAAATGGAGGAACAATCAGCTTTGGAAACAATGCTAAAGGTTATGTAAGAGGATATGGAACATTTGTCAAATGGGATGTAAAAGTAATGAAGGTTTTTTCTATGTAGAAGGATTAAGACATAACTTGTTCAGTATAAGCCAGTTTTGTGATAGAAGATGTACAGTTCATTTTGATATAGATTTTTGCCATATTCTAAATTCTGAAGAAAAGGAGACTTTAACAGCATATAGAGATGATGTAGTTTACACAGCTACATTTACAGAAGATGGCCAACTGACAGGAGTATGTTACATTTATAAACCAGTATTAGAAGCAAGTTGGTTATGGCATAGAAGAATGTCACATCTGAATTTTAAATCAATTGCTGAGTTGGGAAAACATGATTCTATGATTGGGTTACCAAGGATCAAGTTTCAAAGAACTCTTTAAGCTCAGCATGTGAATTAGGAAAAATCAAAAGAAGTTCTCATGCTTTAAAAATGCTTTCATCCTGTAAAGCTCCTTTAGAAATGATACACTTTGTGTGGGCCAATGAGAACTCAGAGTTTAGGAAGAAAGAAATACATTTTGGTTATAGTGGATGAATTCTCAAGATATACATGGGTCGAATTTCTAAGACAAAAGTCTGACACTTCAGAAGTTCTAATTCCATTTCTGAAGAGAATTCAAGTTCTTCTACAACTACTTGTTCAGAATCTCAGAAGTGATAATGGAATAGAGTTCAGAAATGCTCAAATTTAGACATACTTAGACTCTGTTGGCATATCACATAATTTTTCCGCTGCCAGCACTCCACAACAGAATGGTGTAGTTGAAAGAAAGAACAGAACCTTGGTAGAAGCTGCAAGAACAATGCTTGCCTATTCAGTCTTACCAGTATTTCTTTGGGCAGAAGCAATTGCAACAACTTGTTTAACAAAACATGACACTTCCGAATAAGAAATTTCTTATGAACTAATTAGAAATAGAAAACCTACTATTGATTATTTTCGTACTTTTGGATGTAGGTGCTTTCTTCTGAATGACAAAGACAATTTGGGAAAATTTGATCCAAAAGGCTTAGCTGGAGTATTTGTTGGATATTCTCCGAGATCAAAAGCATATAGAATTTTCATGAAGAAAACCAGAACAATTATGGAAAGAACAAATGTCAGATTTAATGAACCACCAATGACTTCTGAACAAGACAGTTCAGAACTCAGGCCTATTCAAAACTCTGAACAGAATGATTAGAGAAAGGGTTTACTGATACATCTATCTTTTCTAATGACAAATCAATTAAAGATAAACTAGATTTGCTATGTCATGATTTATTTGACGTATCTATTGATGTCTTTGTAGATTTTTAGAATCCATATCTTTTCAGCGAGAATCCAGAACCTATATCAGAAGAAACAATCAGTTCAAATATTTCTGGACCACCAGTCTCAACCTGAACCTCAGAAGTTCAAAATTTTGAACCTTCACAGTACACTTTCTGAACTTCCACCAAACACTTCTAAACCGTTACTTTCAGAAGTTAATCCAATAATTGAGGGGGAGACTTTAGATCTGAACACATTAGTTCATTCAGAAACTCAGACACAAGCTATCATTGATGATTATGATTCTCAAAACAATGTCTTATCTGTTCAACCACTTTCAAATGTAAATAGATGGACATCAAATCACCCTATTCATCAAATAATAGGTGATGCCTCCAAAGGAGTACAAACCAGATCTGCAATAGCTAATGAGTGCTTATATGTTAATTTCTTAAGCAACATGGAGCCAAAGAAGCTAAGTGAAGCACTTGAAGATCTAGACTGGATTTTAGCAATGCAAGATGAGCTAAATCAGTTTGAAAGAAACAAAGTCTGGAGGCTCATTCCAAGACCAAAGGGCAAATCCATAATTGGAAATAAATGGGTATTCATGAATAAGAAAGATGAGAATGGAATTGTTGTGAGAAACAAAGCAAGACTTGTAGCAAAAGGATATTGTCAACAAGAAGGAATAGACTATGATGAAACCTTTGCACCCGTGGCTAGATTAGAAGCAATAAGGATCTTTCTAGCATATGTAGCTCACAAAAATATGAAAGTCTTCCAAATGAATGTCAAGTGTGCATTTCTGAATGGAATTCTTAATGAAGAAATGAATGTGGATCAACCAGAAGGCTTTGTAAGCAAAAAGTTTCCAGATCATGTGTATATTCTTGACAAAGCTTTATATGAACTAAAACAACCTCCAAGAGCATGGTATGAAACTCTCACACAATTTCTTCTAAAGTCCAAATTCAAAAGAGTTACAATTGAGTCTACTCTATTTCTGAAGAAGGAAGGTGATGATTTAATCTTGAAAAGTATGATATGTCTTCAATCAAACAAAGTATGTAAATGATTTACTTAAAAAGTATGATATGTCTGACTGTTCAAGCATTAAGACTCCAATGGCCACTGGAACCAAACTTGAACCAGATTTAAGTGGAAAATCTGTTGATCAAAAGAAATACATAGGCATAATTGGATCTTTGCTTTATCTTACAGCTAGTAGACCTGATATTATGTTTGCTACATGTATTTGTGCAAGAGATCAAGATAATCCTAAGGAATCTCACCTCCTAGATGCTAAAATTATTGTTAGATATCTTAAAGGTTCACCTTCATTAGGCCTTTGGTATCCAAAAAAATCTGGTTTTGAACTAACAGCCTTCACAGGTGCAGATCATGGTGGTTGTAAGTTAGACAGAAAAAGCACTTCTGGAACATGTCAATTTTTAGGAGATAGACTTGTAAGTTGGTCTTCCAAGAAGCAAAACTGTGTGGCAACTTCAGCTGCAGAAGCTAATAATATTTAGCAGCTGCAATTTGTTGTTCACAAGTGATCTGGATGCAAATTCAACTTAAGGACTATGGTTATACATTCAAGAAGATACCACTATATTGTGATTCCAAGAGTGACATAGCAATTACAGAAAATCCTATTCAACACTCCAAGACCAAACACATTGATGTCAAGTATCATTTAATTAAGGATCATGTTGAAAAAAGTAATATATAAATGTTTTTTGTTCAGACGTATTATCAATTGGCTGTTTTATTCACTAAGGCCTTAATAAGAAAAGATTTAATTTTTTGGTGAGTAAATAGGGTATGACAAGTCCATTACTTAGAAAAAGAGTTAAGTGTTAACTTCTGAACGTGTTTAGTTCAGAACTTTGAAAAATCAAATTCAGAAGTTCTGAATTTTGTTTCTCAGAAGTCTGAACATTACATTTCAGAATTTAATAATAGATATCAGAAATTATAATTCAGTTTTAACTATTTTGATTCTGAAATTATATTTCTTAATATTCTTATCTCTAAAGTATTGGTTCTGGTCTTTTATTATTTTTCATTTCTATATAGCATTTTTCAAGGAGGAGTTTTTTAATATTTTTTTTATCATACGCATGATTCAAGGGGGAGTATTTTGTGTTACATTTTTATGGATCCCAGATATGATCAAGCACGTAATGTAAAAGTATAAACACGAAGAACACGATGAATATATGACTAACCGAAGTCGTATATCTCACTTGTAGAATATATCGATTACAATGATAAGCTCTCAATAATAATGTGTTTCTCTCCATCACGACTCCTTACTAATGATATAACATCCACTCTCGTACATATTCTTACCTAGTGATTCTAAATATGTATTATACGTTAAAGCATGATTTATGTGTTAATTGTGTTTTAAAAAGAAAAGAAGAGAATTAGCTAAAATGCTAAGTGTTCTAGTGAGCTATAAGTTGAACCCATAGTTGGAATGAGATGTAGAAGGTAAGGTTGGTTCTAACACCTCAAAAATGACTTAATTAGATGATGTGAGGGTTCAAAATACAAAGTGTATTGCTTAAATGGAAATCGGGTAGGTAACTAGAATGCCTAAATGAGAAAAATCTACCCAAAACTTGAACGGATGATATAAAGGTTGATGTAAAGGTTGGAACACCTTTGAATTGGTTAATATGAAGTGTTCGAAGTGTCGGAAGTCGAAAAATTCGCATAGATTGCATTTTATCCAAGTTTTACAAAGTACGTTGATTTCGGTAAATTACACGCACAAACTCAAACGGTGGGTGTTTTATGGAATGTTAAGCTTTGGAATTGAGTTTTGGACCTATTAAGATTTGTTGGAGGTGTCGGAAAAGTTTTACGAGATTCCGAGCCCAAAACCAAAAACGACAAAATTGTAAAGGAAAGCATAACAAGTACAAATATGTAAAACTGCTTTTATTGGGAGATCTTTTTTAGATTTTATTAATTGGAAGTCACAGATAACTTGTTATGAACGCGTAGGCGAAAACCTCATCGAAAACGGAGTCCCGAGCAAAAATGTATGTCATTTTAGTGTTTAGTGGTCAACCCGACCCAACTCGGGTTTTAGTCAATAAGAACGATTTAAGCCCTATTTTCTTCCTCATTTTCATATCTTAACTTCTGAACACTTCAATAACACCAATCTTGGGTGTTTTTACAAGAAATTGGTTGAATTTTGCAAGATTATTGAAGATTTCAACGGTATATCTCCATTCTTGGTTATATATTCTTATTGAGTTCTTCTAACATTGAAATTATAGTTGCATATTGAGGATTATGAGTTGAAATCTTGATATTATGTAGGATAGATGACAAATATTGAAGAAATCTTGATTAACTTCCAAGAAATAGATGTTTATACAAGTTTAGTTTGAGAAAGTTTGACTTTTGATAGTCAACATTGTATAATGATGAAATACGTGGATGCTTGGTAAATTAATGGTGGATTCATGATGATTTTATATAATTTATGGTCATATAAGAGTAATATATGAATTTGGCACAAGATGGTTTGAGATTTATCATGAAATTGTGAAATATAGTTTTTTTTCGAGTTTGAAAGTCATGTTGCAGCTCTGTTTTACAAAAATCGTATAAAATCGAAAACAAATTACAAAAATAAGAAGTTAGGGGCATTGGAAAGTTAGGATAGAGTACTTGTGTCAAGTATTTTCACTTTGGAAACTCGGAGTTGGATTGAGGCTTTCGGTTTGGATCGACCGAATAAATTAAGCAACACTGTGAGTTTATGTGGACATATGCGTGTACTTTGTGATTATGGATGTTTATGTGCTTTGTATTTCATCCATGATTCATGTTAATTCTTGAGTATCCACTAAAAATGTATTATTTCTTGTACTGTCTTGTGGTACGTTTTGGGCGCCGATTGTCGACATCCCATGGATTCTGGTGAGACAATCGGAGGGGCTGCCGTGCTCATTGCCCAGTGGGAGTCAGGGGATGAGTATAGGACTTTGGCACAATCCGGGAGACGAAGGGCGGATTCGGTGCCAAGTCTTATGTTTGTGTATGAAGTTAATTGATATTTGACCTTACATGATATTGAGTATGTTTTTGATTGTATTGATGTCATTCTACATTGAAAATTTCTTTGTGATTCCCTCATTGAAAGTACATTGCCATATATGACATTGTATGGTATAAATAAGTTGTTGTATTGTTATACGAACTTTCTTGCGAGTCATTTTACGTTTCTTAGTATGTACGTTCATTTGTAACATTGTAACCACATATTTCCACATGAATTCACTAAGCTTTATAGCTTACCTTTTAGTGTTTTTAACTTTTTCAGGGCAAGTTGGAGACTGTAAGAACAAAGTCGGGTGATCGATTAGGGTTTGACGTGTGAAGCCTACTTTTGGTATAGTATATGTTATGCTTTGGGTTATATATAGTTTGAACTTTCCGGGTAGACATGTCCTCGATGATTGTGTCATGGTTTGTTATGAGTTTATTAAGTTTTAAATTATGTATTTTGGGTTGTAAATTGTTATCCAGTATTGTAAGGTTTTTGAAACTGGATTAATTTAATGATGCTTCGGTAAGTGTTGGTCTAGTAATCGCGGTGTTACTAATATGGTGTCAGAGCAGTAGTTTAAGTGAACTAGGTATCAATAATGGTATCTAGACTTAAACTAGGCGTTGATGTTATATAATAACTAGGCGTTGATCTATACGGAATATAAACCATTAGGAGAGACCTAGGTTGGGTAAGGGACTATAAATAGGATACTATTCTATGCCCTAAATGTTTTAATACTCTTGTCACGTGTACACCTTTCAGGGTAATGGCTGATGGTGATGCTGTTAGCCATACTCCAACAAACCCCGATGTTGGAGAGAACAATCCCGACCTTAACCTAAATGAGGATGATACACCCTTTCCCCTCGTGGTGAAAGATTAATGAAACGACTTACGACCTTCATTCAACAAACTTTTGAACAACATAAGCATGACAAGGGAAAGGGTAAAGAGAAAGAGTTGGGTGATCCCTCAAAACCCAAATGTGAACGGGTATCGTTTAAAAGCTTTCGAAGTAGTGGCGCTACTGAATTTGCCGGGCTCTCTGATCCAGTAATCGCGGTGCAATGGATCCAAAACACCGAAAAGGTGTTTCGAATTTCTCGAGTGTTAAATGAGGATAAAGTAAATTATGCCAGTGCAATGTTGATAGACCGTGCACTAAATTGGTGGGAGGCAACTTTTGAATCCTTGAATGAAAATGATCGGGAAAGCTTGACTTGGGAGTCTTTCAAGACTCGTTTTCTTGAGCAGTTTTGTCCGATTGACTTGCAACGAAGGCTTGAGAAAGAATTCTTGGAACTCAGACAAGGGAACATGTCTGTGATGGAGTATGAGACTCAATTTAATCAAAAGGCACGTTTTGCCTCACGTTTCTTATCTTCGGAACATAAACGAATAGAGCATTTTGTCAATTGCTTGAGGCGAGAAATTCGAGAGTTTGTTGCTAATCAAGATATTCCAAGTTTCACTAAAGTTGTGGAGTATGCGTGTTGCCGTGAACACGATTTAACCATACTTGATGAACCAAATTCTGAGCCGAAAAGGCAAGGAACTAAAAGAACCTTCTTTGTACCTACCCAGCGACAATCTCGATCTTTCAGTCGAGACGTAGTCAATCTCAAAACATTCCGCGTGCCCAATCATGAGCCTTTGCACTTCAGTCGAATGTGTCACGTCTTTGTGAAAGATGTGGCAAAACTCACCAAGGGTGATGTCTTACTGAATTGACAAGCTTGAAATGTTTCTGTTGTTATGAAATGGGCCACGTTCGTGCAAACTGGCCAAAGAGAGATCGAGCATGTTATTCTTGTGGAGTATTTGACCACCGATAATTTGAATGCCCCCGTATGAGACGGGGAGAAAGTAAGGCGTCAGTGCAACAACCGGTAGTGGGTGGTGCCTCAAGTCAAAAGGAGGAGGTACCCGAAGTACGAGCTCGAGCTTTTCAGATTACCTCGGAGGAGGCTCGCAATGAGCTGGACGTCGTTACAGGTATTTTCTTTGTTAACTCTCGACCCACTCGTATTTTATTCGATTTTGGAGCTACAAATTCTTTTGTGTCACATGTCTATGTTCTCTATTTGGAATCTATGCCACTCATGCTTCCTGTACCATTTACCATTGATATTGCTAAATGAGTCACTTTGGTAGCTGATAGAGTGTCTAGAGACTGCACTTTAGTGTTAGACAATCATGATTTTTTAGTAGACTTGATTCATATGGATATCTGTGGTTTCGATGTCGTGATTGGTATGGATTGGTTAGCAAAGAACCGTGCGGACATCATTTGTTTACAAAGAATGATTCAGGTACCAGTTGAGAATGGAGACTACTTGCACATTTATGGGTAAAGACATATTGGCGATGTGAAGGTAATATCTATGCTTAAAGCACACCGTTATATTACTAAGGGTTGCTCTTCTTTCATGGCCTATGTTTTAGATGCAACCAAAGAATTGAAGAAAACTGCAAAAGATGTGCCAATAGTATGTGAATTCCAAGATGTTTTCCCTGATGACTTGCCTTGTCTACCGCCGGACAGACAAGTAGAATTTCGTATTGATTTAGTGTCAGGTGATGCACCAATTGCACAGACACCCTATCGTCTTGCACCAGCCGAGATGAAACAGATGATGAGTCAGTTGCAAGAGTTGTTAGATAAGGGCTTTATTCGACCGAGCTCATCACTTTGGGGTGCTTCGGTATTGTTTGTGAAGAAGAAGGATGGATCGTTTCGTATGTGTATCGATTACCGTGAATTGAATAAGGTAACAATAAAGAACAAGCATCCATTACCACGTATAGATGACTTGTTCGATCAATTGCAGGGTGCAAGTTATTTATCAAAGATTGATTTGAGGTCGGGTTATCATCAACTCAAGGTACGTGAAGAGGATGCACCAAAGACTGCTTTTCGTACCCGGTATGGACATTATGAATTTCTTGTTATGCCATTTGGATTGACTAATGCCCCTACAGCCTTTATGGATATGATAAATCGAGTGTGTCGTCCTATGCTCGATAAATCTGTTATCGTTTTCATCGATGAAATTATGGTATATTCTAAGTCTGAGGCTGAACATGGTACACATCTTCGGGAAATGTTGGATCTGATGCGGAAGGAAAAATTATATGCTAAATTCTCAAAATGTGAATTTTCGCTTCGTCAGGTGCAATTTTTGGGGCATGTGATTTCTCGTGATGGTATTTCTGTTGAATCATCCAAGATTGAAGCTATACAAAATTGGCAGCAACCTAAGAATGCTTCCGAAATTCGTAGTTTCCTGGGTCTAGCGGGTTATTACCGACGATTCATACAGGATTTCTCAAAGAGCGCTGTACCGCTTACTTCACTTACCCGCAAAGATGTGAAGTTTGTATGGACTGAGGCTCAAGATAATGCATTTCAGACTTTGAAGGATTGTTTGACTCATGCACCAATACTTTCTTTACCCTAAGGCAATGATGACTTTGTAGTATATAGTGATGCTTCTAAATTGGGTTTGGGATGTGTGTTGATGCAGTGGGGTAAAGAAATTGCATACGCTTCTCGACAGCTGAAAGAATACGAGAAGAATTACCCCACTCATGATCTTGAGTTGGTTGCCGTTGTGTTTGCTCTTAATCTTTGGAGACATTATCTCTATGGCACAAAATGCCGGTTGTTCACCTATCACAAGAGCTTGAAATATATTTCTTCGACCAATAGACTCTGAATATGCGGCAACAGAGAGCTATGGAATTGATCAAAGATTATGACTGTGAAATTTTATACCATCCAGGTAAAGCCAATGTAGTAGCTGATGCATTGAGTCGGCAGGCACACATGGCTAGTATTTGCTATACTATCACTCATGTGTCGATGAAGTCTACTCTTATCGAAGATCTTCATAGGTGGCAAATCGAGACTTAAACCCAGAACACGTGAAGTCCTAATGTATGGTTGGTTTTGTAGACTCCTTATCTGAAGACAACCGTGGTCTCAAAGTCTTTAAAACCCGAATCTGGTTACCGAGACTTGAGGGTTTGCGAGAGGTTATTCTAGACGAAGCACATAAATCACGGTTATCTATTCATCCTGGAGGTACGAAGATGTATCACGATTTGTGTACCGAAGGCAATGATGACTTTGTAGTATATAGTGATGCTTCTAAATTGGGTTTGGGATGTGTGTTGACGCAGTGGGGTAAAGTAATTGCATACGCTTCTTGACAGCTGAAAGAATACGAGAAGAATTACCCTACTCATGATCTTGAGTTGGTTGTCGTTGTGTTTGCTCTTAAGCTTTGGAGACATTATCTCTATGGCACAAAGTGCCGGTTGTTCACCGATCACAAGAGCTTGAAATATGTATCTTCAACCAATGGACTCTGAATATGCGGCAACAGAGAGCTATGGAATTGATCAAAGATTATGACTGTGATTTTATATACCATCCAGGTAAAACCAATGTAGTGGCTGATGCATTGAGTCGGAAGGCACACATGGCTAGTATTTGCTATACTATCACTCATGTGTCGATGAAGTCTACTCTTATCGAAGATCTTCATAGGTGGCAAATCGAGACTTAAACCTAGAACACGTGAAGTCGGAACGTATGGTTGGTTTTGTTGACTCCTTATCTGAAGAAAACCTTGGTCTCAAAATCTTTAAAACCCGAATCTGGTTACCGAGACTTGGGGGTGTGCGAGAGGTTATTCTAGAGGAAGCACATAAATCACGGTTATCTATTCATCCTGGAGGTACGAAGATGTATCACGATCTGTGTATCGAATATTGGTGGCCGGGTATGAAAGTTGATATTGGCAGATATGCTGAAAAGTGTGTCACTTGTTTACAAGTGAAAGCCGAACAGCAAAAACCGTATGGAAGTTTACAACCTCATGAAGTGCCGGTATGGAAGTGGGAAGAGTTGACAATGGACCTTGTGAGGAAATTGCCAAAGATGCCTAGATAACACGAGAATATCTGGGTTATCGTAGACCGATTAACGAAAACTCACTTTCTTCCTGTTCGCGAATCTTATTCGATGGACCGATGGGCACAGTTGTACATTGACGAGATTATTGCGCGACATGGTGTATCGATGAAAATAATATCTGATTCTCGATTCACTTCCAAGTTTTGGACAAGTATGCAACGAGAATTGGGAACGCGGGTTGCCCTTAGTACCAGGTACCATCTCTAAACTGATGGCCAGTCAGAGCGTACCATTCAAACATTAGAAGACATGTTGAGGGCATGTATACTTGAGTTTGGTGGAAGTTGGGATACTCACTTGCTACTAGTGGAGTTTTCTTATAATAATAGCTACCACTCATCAATTTTAATGGCACTGTTTGAGGCTCTGTACGGACATAAGTGTCGTACGCTTCTTTGTTGGCAAGAAACGAGTGAAAAGATTTTAGCGGGTCCCGAGTTGATCCAAATTACTCATGACAAGATCCAAGTTATACAAGAAAGAATGAAAGCGACACAAGATCGGCAAAAGTCATATGCAGATAAACGGAGGCGACCGATTAAGTTCTCTATAGGTGATATAGTTATGTTGAAAGTATCGCCTTGGAAGGGAATGATGAGATTTGGTAAGCAAGGTACTAAGTCCTCGTTTTGTTGGACCCTTCAAGATACTTGAATGAATGGGAAAACAAGCTTATCGTTTGGAGCTACCGGAAGAACTCACCGGAATTCATGATGTTTTTCATGTAGGTTATCTACGAAAGTGCCTTGGTAAACATAATGAGACGGTTCCCTTGGCGGAAGTAAAACTTGATAAACGGTTGAGATACACCAAGGAACCAGAAGCTATCTTGAATGAAAGAACTCTGAACCTTCGAAACAAGATTGTAGACTTTGTATTTGTAAAATGGAAGCATCACCGGGGTCCAAACTCGACTTGGGAGAACAAGGAAGAAAATGAAAGACAAATATCCGGAACTCTTCGAGCAACAATGATTTCGAGGACGAAATCTTCAAAAGGAGAAGGTATTTGTAACATCCACTCTCCTATATATTCTTATCTAGTGATTCTAAATATGTATTATACGTTAAAGCATGATTTATGTGTTAATTGTGTTTTAAAAAGAAAAGAAGAGAATTAGCTAAAATGCTAAGTGTTCTAGTGAGCTATAAGTTGAACCCATAGTTGGAATGAGATGTAGAAGGTAAGGTTGGTGCTAACACCTCAAAAATGACTTAACTAGATGATCTGAGGGTTCAAAATACAAAGTGTATCGCTTAAATGGAAATCGGGTAGGTAACTCGAATGCCTAAAGGGGAAAATTCTACCCAAAACTTGAACGGATGATATAAATCTTGATGTACAGGTTGGAACATCTTTGAATAGGTTAATATGAAGTGTTAGAAGTGTCAGAAGTCGAAAAAGTCACATAGATTGCATTTTATCCAAGTTTTACAAAGTACGTTGCTATTTCGGTAAATTACGCGCACAAACTCAAACGGTGGGTGTTTTATGGAATGTTAAGCTTTGGATTTGAGTTTTGGACCTATTAAGAGTTGTTGGAGGTGTTGGAAAAGTTTTACGAGATTCCGAGCCCAAAACCAAAAACGACAAAATTATAAAGGAAAGCATACCACGTACAAATATGTAAAACTGCTTTGATTGGGAGATCTTTTCTAGATTTTTTTTATTGGAAGTTATAGATTATCTTGTTACGAATGCCTAGGCGAAAATCTCATCGAAAACGGAGTCCCGAGCAAAAAGGTATGTCATTTTTAGTGTTTAGTGGTCAAAATGAGTACCCAGTTGGGTCAACCCGACCCAACTCGGGTTTTAGTCAATAAGAACGATTTAAGCCCTATTTTCTTCCTCATTTTCATATTAACTTCTGGACACTTCAATAACACCAATCTTGGGTGTTTTTACAAGAAATTGGTTGAATTTTGCAAGATTATTGAAGATTTCAACGGTATATCTCCATTCTTGGTTATATGTTCTTATTGAGTTTTTCAAACTTCGAAATTAGGGACACTGCTTCACACCCAAAAAGAAGGGAGCTACGTCTGAGTTAAATTTATTCGTTTTTGCCAATAAGCTCCAATTACATCATAGGTATTACAAAAAGCTAGTCCGCCATTTTTATTTTTGACAGAAAAATAAGGAGACCCGAGTAGCATGGGGCACGTGGAATCCCGTGTGAATCGTTGCATATTGAGGATTATGAGTTGAAATCTTGATATTATGTAGGATAGATGACTAATATTGTTGAAATCTTGATTAACTTCCAAGAAATAGATGTTTATACAAGTTTAGTTTGAGAAAGTTTGACTTTTGATAGTCAACATTGTATAATGATGAAATACGTGGATGCTTGGTAAATTAATGGTGGATTCATGATGATTTTGTATAAGTTATGGTCATATAAGACTAATATATGAATTTGGTACAAGATCGTTTGAGATTTATCATGAAATTGTGAAATATAGCTTTTTTTCGAGTTTGAAAGTCATGTTGCAGCTCTGTTTTACAAAAATTGTAGAAAAATCACAAAAATCGTGGAAATATGAGGTCAGGGGCATTGGAAAGCTAGGATAGAGTACTACAAATTGTATTTTGATGCTATTATGTGATTCTGAGGTTTTGTAGGGTAAATTAATGTTTGAAAATAGAGTTGTGCATGAAATTTTAAACTGTAATTGTCTTATTGAAAAGAGTCTAGATGGTGTAAAAGGTATTGTTTGCTTATGATACTTGGTATGTGTACTCCAAGGGTTATATAAATCACTTTGGGAGTTGGTGTCAAGTAATTTCACTTTGGAAACTCGAAGTTGGATTGAGGCTTTCCGTTTGGATCGACCGAATAAATTAAGCAACACTGTGAGTTTATGTGGACATATGCGTGTACTTTGTGATTATGGATGTTTATGTGCTTTCTATTTCATCCATGATTCATGTTAATTCTTCAGTATCCACTGAAAATATATTATTGCTTGTACTGTCTTGTGGTACGTTTTGGGCGTCGAATGTCGACATCCCATGGATTCTGGTAAGACAATCGGAGGGGCTGCCGTACTCATTGCCCAGTGGGAGTCAGGGGATGAGTATTGGTCTTTGGCACAATCCGGGAGACGGAGGGGGGTTCGGTGCCAAGTCTTATGTTTGTGTATGAAGTTAATTGATATTTGACCTTGCATGATATTGAGTATGTTTTTTATTGTATTGATGCCATTCTAAATTGAAAATTCCTTTGTGATTCCCACATTGAAAGTACATTGCTATATATGACATCGTATGGTATAAATAAGTTGTTGTGTCGTTATACGAACTTTCTTGCGAGTCATTTTCCGTTTCTTAGTATGTACGTTCATTTATCACATTGTAACCACATATTTCCACATGAATTCACTAAGCTTTATATCTCACGTTTTAGTGTTTTTAACTTTTCAGGACAAGTTGGAAAATGTAAGAACAAAGTCGGGTGATCGATTAGGGATTGACTTGTGAAGCCTACTTTTGGTATAGTATATGTTATGCTTTTGGGTTGTATATAGTTTGAACCTTTCGGGTAGACATGTCCCCGATGATTGTGTCATGGTTTGTTACGATTTTATTAAGCTTTAAATTATGTATTTTGGGTTGTAAATTGTTATCCCGTATTTTAAGGTTTTTGAAACTAAATTAATTTAATGATGCTTCGGTAAGTGTTGGTCTTGTAACATCGGTGTTACAAATGATACCCCTTAACCCCTATTTATATTGAAGGACTAACACATTTAAGGAAAGTAAGAGTTTTTGGCATTATAGAATTGCCTTTAAATACATAATTATCCTTTCCTTATTTTGTCACAATTAAAATAGAGTCCTATGTGTGTCCCCCTTTGGGGCAAAATAAGTCTTCATCTTCTAAGCTCGAACATGCCTTCAAATCTTCTTAGAGTCTGGCGATAGATTAGGCGTTTGTCGATGATATCAGTGCTTCCAAAATATTTTCCCGTCGATCCGACTTTAATTGCTTTGTCGTCTTCTTCATATCAGAACTTATCTCCGGATATAACCTGTTTCGGATTCCCCATAATGTACCATTAGAATAAGCAGCAGTCTCATTGAACCTTAAGAACCGTTTCTCTCCAGTCTCTTTTATGTAAACAATACCGTGAGCTGGCTTGGTAAGCATGGTTAGAACATGTAACTTCTGCAGGTCGGGGATGTCTTGATTAGGTTTAGCCAGATAAACCTTCTTTTGTTGACTTTCAGTACCTCTTTGTAGATCATGAAGGTAACTGAATCGTAACTCGTTTTGAACATGCCTTACTATAGCTCTTAATGCTCTTTGCTCATTAAATGATCTCTTGGGTTTGTCTCGCAACTCTGTGTATAAAGTTTCCATGTCGACCACATCAATGTTTGCAAAATCAGCTTCAGTGAAGCAGTATTCCTTGCCATTGTCTCGCAAAACTCTGAAAGTAGGAAACTTTACTTGAAACAACTTGTCAAAACTTATTTCCTTGATGCCAACTATCTTGTGTCTTGACATCACTTCTTCCGGTCTCTTTGCTTTCATTTTTAACATCCATACATACTTTTTCACTTGATCGACAACCATTTCAGTGATGAGATGGATATGAGATAGATCATCTGGATTTTTCTTCTCGACAAATATCTTGTGCATTGTTTCTTCAAGATAGGGAACTTTGACTTGTCGATTTAGCCATTTTGAGTCATCACTCTGGAGCATTCTTTCCCAACAGATCCGATGAGGCAGTAATCCTGTTCTAGTAGTAGATCCCGAATGATAGTTCAAGTTTGCATGCTGTAAGTTCAAATAATCTTCTTCATTTAATACTGGAAAATATGGATATTTGAACCAATCTTTTACTTGGCCTCGCAAATTCTGAACATTAACCAGTTCATTGTTGATCGATTCTGGTTCACTGCGCGAGACATGCTCCCAAAGTCAAAATATGTCGTGGGCTTTTCAACCGTTGGCTGATAGTGGAGGTTTGTTTAACCGGAGGTTGGGCTCTTGTTACCCGGCGTCGCGTCTCCCCCTAGGGGCGATGAGGAGCGGACTCTGGATCGTCCTAATCAGGTTGACGACATTTAAATCGTTCAGCAGGTTGGCAAGACTCCTTAATCTCTTGGCGAAGAACTTCAATAGCACCAAGGATATTCTCTTCAGTGTTCTTGAGTTTCTTTTCTATATCCGCTTTGAAGCCATCAAACTCATGAAGAGTAACTGTAGGAATGAGGAGATTGCATCGTAGAAGGCCAGTGAGTTTATCTTCAGGTAGACCTCGAGCTTCAGCTTCCGCGAGTAGGTTTGCTAAGAGCATAGACATTAGTTCATCATTGTTGAACTGGGATTTACGTGGAGAAGGAGGCTAAGGTCGGGGCTCAGATTCAGATCGGGGCTCAAATTCAGTAGATGAATAATTAGATAACCCAGGTGGTGGAGATCGATTGGTACTCGGTCTAGACGTACTGGCTTGAGAAGGTTGAGGAGGCCTTGTACCGGAATCGAATGGTAGATTGTTGCGAAAGAGTAGTTGCATTCGTTCCTCGTGAGCATCCATGGAATCTTTTGCTCATTGAAAAGCCGTATCAATGTAGGCCTGTATGTCCCGATTGATAGTGAAGGTTTGTGGAGCAGTACCTGTAACAGGAAAACCGGGGTCACTTAGAACACCCATTGTCATCGCAGCTGAATCAACTGTGGGACCTAAGTTCAGCGTTGGCATTGATGAAGTGCTGGTAGGATCATGAAGGCTATCAGTGTGCGGTGACTCTTGTGCCCTGGTTGGATCTAGACGATGTGTGTGGAAATGAAGTCGAAGTAGGCGGGATACTACTTCTTGTTTCAATAGCTAGGCCTCCCAAGAGGAGGAGAGCTAGATGAGGAGCTAGACCCGCAACAAGTGATGAAACTGCAGCCTGTTGTGAGGCTACAGAGTGGATGGTTGAGGTGTGCACTTGTGTTGCTGGGTCCACAATGTCATGTCCAATATCGGTACCCAACGGATGAGTATCGACAAGGGACCTAGTTACCCGGCTAGTGGTTATAGGTATCTCACGCTCATGCATATTTACCTCGCCTTCACAGAAGCTTATTTGTACATTTTCAACTGATACTCCCTTCGTTCTCCTTATTTCTCCAACATTCGGCTCAAAAGGTTGGTTGGATAGATTTTCATATAGGGTATTGGATTGATGAAATGGTTCAACAACTAAATCGAGTCAGTTGCATCAGAAGATCACTCTTGGATGGATGGCTGGCGGCCGATTCTGTTTAGTGCATCATCCGCAGCTGCGATTCTTTGGCGACTTCTTGGTCGTAGATCTTCTGAACTGTCATGGAGCTCAAGTGTATCTTCGGTCTCGGTGTTGGATGGTGAAGGTGGGCGAAAGTTGCGGCTGCGACGGACTCGAATTTTCAAGTGTGGGTTGCGGGCAGAAGTAGTTGCAGTTGAAGCATGTGGTTGAGGTGGAATGGGAATGGTGGGTGCAACAGTAGTAGGGATAGGCTGATCAGACGCACCACCACCGTCATTTCCCCTCACACCTTCTCTTATCTCAACGCCCTGTTTAGGATCTCCTTGATCCTGAACCTGCTCATCTAGTCTAGGACCCTCACCTATCTCATTGTGTTCCTCATGGATTGGCTCTTGGGCAGGCCCATCCGGTATTGGAGGGGCCATTAAGCCGATTCTCTCCCTATACGAATCACAGTTGGTACGTGCTGATCAACATGGGCTAGTAGGGCAACGGGAATATGCATGACGTACGGGAACTCTTTGTCGTTTAGCTTTAAGTACTTTTGTGTTGTTGGTCCGAGTGGCGTGTCAGCTCGTCTTGGAATTTTAGGGCGGGAGCGCATCATAGAATGAATGAACAGCTGGAAAAACCGTTGGTAGGGTAGGAATTGACGGTTTCTGTAATTCCCTATATCTACAACAAAATCTACCAAGTCAGACCAGATCAGTGTAGCGTATTCGTAGTTACGACTGTAGATTATTCCATGGAAGATCCGAAGTACTGTCGTGCTTGCAATGTCCATGCCAGTGTATTTTCCCGTCAGACATCGTTTGATTAGGGAAAACAGGGTGAACCATATATGCGGCAGGTGCATGCGCTTGAATTGACCAACAATTATGAGGGCAGTGTTGAATCCCAAGGCGTGTAGGTTTCGACACAGGTCTTCTTCATTCATGGGGTCTTCATAGGCATCCGAGGTAGGAAGTCGTAGGACGCGGCAAATTCTAGATGGAGTGAGTCGGGTCACATAATCATCTATTTGTGCCGTGAAGTAATAGTTGCCTTCAGCTGGATGGTATGTCAATGTGTACCAGAACTGCTGTAGATAAAAGGCAGGGACGTGCTGCTCCAAAGAGAAAGCAAACCTAAGAGGATGGCGCTTGAGGATTTCCATGATGAAAAGATGTTCGAAGTTCGTACTGAAGTCTAGGCGATGGTTGTTTGGTTGAAAGTTCTTCTTTTCTGAAGGAGGCATTAACACATCGTCTCGGTTTGCAACATTGATGCTCGGGGCGGTAGACCGTTCCGAAGGCATGGGGTGCTCGTCATCCAATACATTGGGATCATTAATAGCCGCCATGGAAACTGAAAGAGCATTATTAGCAAACCGTAGAAAGCAGATCAGTTTGAAGTGTTAAATGATATATGCCTTAATAAAAAATGCCGAGTATGAATGTCGGACCACTAAGATGAGATGAGACTCGATATAAAAAGATGTCGAGTGAAGTGCTATCGAGAAAACACTGTTGTCGAGTTCCAAAGGGTCGACAAGACGTAAACAGTTAAGACTAGTAAAAAAATGTCGAGCCTTGCAGAGTCGATATAAATAGATGTCGATCGAAGTTGGGTCGATATATTCACTTAAATATTTGCTAAGACAAATTAAGTAAGTATGTCGAGTATATAGGAGTCGACATAAATATTTGTCGAGGCTAATAGGGTCGAGATAAAGACTTCAGGGCGTCTAAGAACCGGTAAGGAGATATGTCGAGCATCAAAGAGGCGACATAAGTTTATGTCGAGTCGAATTTGGTCGAATTTGAGATGAAACATGTCGAGGATAAGGGATGCGACAAAAACACTTAGTCAAAGATGTCTAGCCTTTGGGACGCGACTAGAAAACATGTCGAGTCAATGTGACTCAACATAAACACTTGGTCATGAATGTCGATCCTTTGGGATTCGACAAAAAAACATGTCGGATCCAAGGGACTCGACAAGTCGGCAAATAAAAAATATTTCTAAGAGATAGATGAGTCGATACGCATAAACAGTGAACTACCCAGAATTCAAAAGTGTAAATTAGTGAGTGTTAAGTCTAGATCTAGGATCAATGGGCTTTGCCTAACATATCTAACACTAAACCTAGGGCCAGATTAGATCCAGAAACATTACAAAGCATAGAAATCGGAAACCCTAAGGGTTTTGGGAACCGAACAGTCAATCATCAAATTGATAAACATGCAATGATTAAAACAGATATTATCAAGGATTAAAGATGTTCAAGAAGTGATTACGAACCTGATGATGTGATGGGATTTGCAAAATTCGAAGATTTTGAGAAAAAAAAATGTGAGTGTTGTTTGATCGGGTGAATTTTAGAGAGAAAAAGAGGGAAATTTGAATTTGAGAAGTGAACAGTAATCGTGGGCTCCTCTCATTTAAATAGTGGGCCAGGGACACGTGGCATGATGTCATTGGGCCGAGGACAAAAACAGGGGCAACTTGTCGAGCTTTAGTAACTCGACATCTTCAGATGTCGAGTCCTATTGAGCCGACAAGATGGGGATATTGAGTTCTTAGAATGCGATAAGAGAGATATTTAGAAAATTATCTAAGTGCTCCCCCTTGAAATGTGGCTAAGGTAAGAAAATTTTCTAGGTGCTCCCCCTACAAGTGTGAGAGTGAAGAAAAACTTACCTGACCGCTCCCCCTCGAAAACTGAAAGATTTAGAAAAACAAACATCAAAATATCTAAAAAATAAAAAGACACACACATGAAGAAAAATGTAAGAGAACGAAAAAACTATGAAAATACTGAACATTTTAAAGTGTTAACAAAGTATAATTCGATTGTACCTCTTTCGACATGGTCTTTAATAAAATGGTACCAGACATCGATGTGTTTTGTCTTGGTGTGTTGGACTGGATTGCTGGATATGGAGATTGCGCTCTTCAAGTCACAATAGATGGGAATCTTATTGACCCAAAAGCCATAGTCTTTGAGTTGCGTGCGCATCCAAATTACTTGTGAGCAACAGCTTACGGCAGCGATGTATTCGGCTTCTGCGTATAGATGTAGAGATGCACGTCTGTTTCTTTGAAGACCAGCTAACTAATTATCTCCCAAGAATTGAATGTGGCCCGTTGTGCTCCTTCAATCAGGCATGCAACCGGCATGATCAGCATCTGAAAAAGCAGTTATCTCGAAACCCGTATCCTTAGGATACCATAAGCCAAGATCAGTAGTACCTTTTAAATAACGAAAAATCCGCTTAATGGCACTAAGGTGAGATTCTTTGGGAGAGGCTTGATATCTAGCGCATAAGCATGTAGGAAACATTATATCTGGGCGACTAGCCGTTAAATACATTAAAGACCCAACCATTGCCCGATAGGTTTTAGAATCTACCGCTTTTCCCAAAGGATCAGTGTGTAGTTTTGAACCTTGAGACATGGGAGTGCCAATCGGTGTACAGGTCGTCATGTTATATTTATGTAACATGTCCGAGATGTATTTCGATTGGTTGACGAATATTCCCGTTGAAAATTGTTTTACTTGAAGACCAAGGAAAAAATTTATTACTCCCATCATGCTCATATTGAAATTGGCAATCATGATTTCAGAGAAGTTTTTACATTGTTGTGGGTTAGTCGAACCAAAAACAATCTCATCTACATAAATTTGAATAAGCATGATATCACCATATTCCTTTTTAATGAAAAGAGTAGGATCGATCTTACCTTTGTAGTACCCGTTTTTGACCAAATATTCGGAGAGACTGTCATACCATGCGCGTGGGGCTTGTTTGAGGCCGTGTAGAGCTTTGTCGAGGATGTAGACATGATTCGGTTTTGATGAGTTGAAAAATCCATTAGGTTGAAAGACATATACTTCTTCTCATAGAACACCATCTAGGAAAGCAGTCTTGACATCCATTTGGAAAACAACAAAGTTTTTATGTGCCGCGTATGGCATGAACATGCGAATGGCTTCAATTCGAGCAACCGGTGCGAACATCTCTTCATAGTCTATGCCTTCTTGCTGACGGTAACCTTTCGCTACAAGTCGTGCTTTGTTGCTTATGACAATTCCATCCTCGTCTTGTTTATTCTCGAAGATCCATTTGGTGCCTATGATGGTTTTGTTCTTTGGTCAGGGAACAAGGCGTCATACTTTCAGACTTTCAAACTGATTCAGTTCTTCCTGCATAGCCACAATCCAATCTGGATCACAGGGCTTGGTCAATGGTTTAGGGTTCGATTTTGCTTAGGAAGGAAGAGAATAGGCAATTGTTGGCCGAGGCAGATCTTGTTGTGACTGGCTTTGAAGGGTCTCCAATAAATAGATCGAGTGGGTGAGATCGGATCCATTTATGAGAATGAGGAAGCGGTAGGAGTGACGTGAGGTCGGGATTGTCATCCATATAAGTGCCAAGTTGAAGATCTTGAACGGATTCTATGGCTGGAGCCATTTCAGAAGGACGAGTGGAACTTGAAACATCCTTTGGAGTGGGATTCGTTGGTGGGGGAGAGGATGCCGGTTCCGGATTCGTAGGTGAAGTAATTGGGTTTTGAGGAAGTGGGTCCGTTGGAGATAGGTTTGTATTTATGGGGGCAACTGGGTTTGTGATTCCGATGCTGTCATTGGGGGTTTGAGCAGTTGCAGGTAATGCAAATGAACTTGGAGTGGCAGTAGGGGAGACAGTTTCCGTGGATAAGGGCGGTCCAGAAAGAGTCGTGGTGTCGACAACTTCCAAGTTAGGTGGAGTGTTGGGTTTCGAACATTCAGTGTATGGTCTGAAATAATCTGAGTAGAAATGCTCGAATAAATCATCCAAATCTGAAGAGGCGTTTTTGGATGTGAAGGCTTGAATTAGATGAGACGGGTTAGGAACAGGTTCCGAACTGAGGTGTTCGGAAGCTAATATGCTAGTATGTGTGGGGCCAGAACTGTTAGGTTCGGGAGCCATTTCGGCCTTTTTATCGAATTGAACATTGATGCTTTCAGTGACACATCTTGCATGCTTCATATAGACCTGATAGGCAGATGCGTTTGGAGAATATCAGAGAAAGTATGCTTCGTCAGCTTTAGTGTGAAGCTTTCCACGATCCTCTTTGTCATTCAGAATAAAGCAACGACCACCAAACGTATGGAAGGAACGCATTTGTTGATCAATTCATAAGGGGTTTTGGTAAACCGCTTGTTGATGATTGAACAGTTTTGGGTGTAGCAAGCGGTATTGACGGCTTCGGCCCAAAGATGGTGTGGTAATTTGGAATGAGCGAGCATGGTGCAAGCAGCTTTGACCAACGTACGGTTACGTCGTTCGACCACACCATTCTGTTGTGGAGTTCGAGCCACGGAGAATGTATGAGAAATACCAACTGAGGTAAGGAATGGGTTGCGCGTGCGGTTCTTGAACTCGGTTCCATTATCCGTGCGAAGGGTTTTGACGGAAAGCTCCAATTTAACTTGTATGTTCTTCAAGAAGGCAATGATTGTCTTGGTGGCTTCGTCCTTTGTGCGAAGAAATTTGACCCATGTATAGCGAGAATAATCATCCACCATAACAAGAACATACTTCTGTCGTGAATGCTTTAAGTTCGCATAGGGCCGCACAAATCGATGTGAATAAGCTGAAGAGGACGAGTGGTGCTGTGTTCCACTTTGGGCTTGTCTGAAACTTTCTTCATTTTGCCCATCTTGCAAGCACCACATAAGTGAGTCTTCGAGTTTACTGATTATTCGGTAAAACCGGTGACCAACCCTCCACTTGCGAGTTTACTGATATGTTTGAAGTTCAAGTGGGAGAGTCGGCGATGCCACAAATCGTTTTTGTCATTTAAGACGTTGGAGACTAGACAAACATCGGATGGTGTTTCAACTTTTGACAGATCGATGGTGTAGAGATTTGATTTGCGAGATCCGCCTAGTATCTCATTTCCTTCGTAGGTTGCAGCATCTTTCAGGACGAAAATTCACTTCAAGTTCTTTGTCACAGAATTGACCAATGCTTAGCAGGCTGTGACTAAGGCATTGAACATATGAATCTTTGGAGATTGTGAGATTATTGTTAATGATGTCTTCGTATCCTCTGATGGGTGAGAAATGGTTGTTCCCGAAGCGCACAGTGCCGCCATGTTTTTCGATGTAGTTGGCGAGAAGCTCCCTTTTACCTGTCATGTATTTGGAGCATCCAGAATCTAAGTACCACACATGACCGTCCTGCAAAAAATCAGACAGATTTAGGTACCCATTTGTAAATGGGTCCTTCGTGGTTAGTTGACTTTGCAACCTTTGGTACCCATTTATATTGGGACTTAGGTTCTATAGTCAAGGGCCTCGTGGGAACCCATTTATAAATAGGATAATTCGGAAAAGTATTGACTGGATGATAGTTGTATGAATTATGCATATCAGAATAGTAATCGTAACCATATGAATTTACGCGCACAAAGTCATTCACACCACAATTTGAAGCGTTTCTCATCAAAAGACTTGGTAAAAAGATCATCAAGTTGGAAATCTGTAGAGATAAAGTACATCTCTATAGTACCTTTTTCAACATCGTCTTTGATAAAATGATACCTAACATCAATGTGTTTTGTCTTCGAGTGCTGGACCGGATTTGCAATAATGGCTATTGTCCTTTCTGAGTAACAGAAAATAGGTATTTTATCATACAGAAGACCATGGTCTCTGAGTTGGGTTTTCATCCAGATTACTTGTGACAGCAACTTGCAATAGTTACATATTCTACTTATGTCGTATACGTTGACACAAAATTCTGTATCTTGAATGTCCAACTTACTAGATTGTTTTTAGGTAGTTGACAACTACTAGATGTGCTCTTTCTATCTAGTCCGCATCCTGTATGATTAGAATCTGTGTACGCAAGTAAATCGAAGCCAGAGTTCTTTGGATACCATAGACCAAGAAATTGAGTCCCCTTTAGGTATCTAAAGATCCTCTTTACTGCAGCCAAATCAGATTCTTTGGTATTGGCCTCATATCTGGCATAGAGACATGTGGTAGACATTATATCTGGTTTACTGGCAGTGAAATATATAAGTAATCCAATCATGCCTTTATAGCTTTTGACATCAAATGGTCTCTACCAGAGGGATCAGAGTCAAGCTTAGTGCTTGTAGAGATTGGTGTTCTCACTGTTGTAGAGTTGTGAAGTTTGTATTTCTTCAGGATGTCTGAAACATATTTGGCTTGATTTATAAAACTACCATTTGAAGATTGTTTTACTTGGAGCCCAAGGAAGAATGTTAATTCTCCCATCATGCTCATTTCAAACTCACTATTCATCAACTCTGAGAACTCATCACACTGTTTTTGGTTAGTAGAGCCAAATATGATGTCATCAACATAAATATGTACTAGTATGATCTCTCTTTGCACCTTTTGATTAACATAATTGTATTGATTTTACTTT
Organism: Silybum marianum; assembly: GCA_036898165.1. Taxonomy (NCBI): domain Eukaryota; kingdom Viridiplantae; phylum Streptophyta; class Magnoliopsida; order Asterales; family Asteraceae; genus Silybum; species Silybum marianum. Next base: position 25,347,314 of record CM072533.1, on the reverse strand, counting down.
TTTTGTAGTTGTTGATCATAAATGATGAGAGTCTTTCATACCACGCTCTTGGTGCTTGTTCTAGTCCATACAAAGTTTTTTCTAGGAAAATAGACTTAGTCTGGATATCTAGAGTTTTCCAAACCAGAAGGTTGTTGCACGTATACTTCTTCTTTCAGTTTTCCATTCAGAAAGGCAAACTTGACATCCAATTTATAGAATATAAACCCTTTGTATGCAGAGAAGGCAAGAAACAATCGAATTGCTTCAAGTCTTGCTACTAGAGAAAAAGTTTCGTCGTAGTCAATGTCCTCTTCTTGGCAATAGCCTTTTGCAACCAGTCTGGCCTTATTTCTGATAACAATGCCACCCTCATCCTTCTTGTTCCTGAAAACCCACTTAGTACCAATTGCAAGTTTATCTTTAGGTAGAGGAACGAGTTTCCATACATTGTTTCGTTCAAAATGAAGGAGTTCTTCTTGCATGGCATCGATCCAGCTTGGATCTTGAAGGGCAGCATGAATTTTCTTAGGTTCTACCATGCTTAGCAAGTAGACGAAGAAAGCTTCATTTGTAGTGGCATGCCTAGTCTTTACACCATCAGAAGGATCACCAATGATTTTGTTTGAGGGATGATCTTTGGTCCACTTTGTCAAGGGAGGTTAGGAGATTACAAAGGGTTGAATCACTGTATCATTTGGTATGTTTTTTGTTGTGCTCTGTATTGGAGAAGAACCAATTTGCTCCCCCTCGAAAGTAGGTCCAGAGCCAGCAGTATATGTTGCAAAGGTGTTTCTCTGGCACATATATAGTGGCGGCTAGTGTAGCATTAACTGCTTCTTGTACAGAGGGAACATCTTCTTGTTCTGCATGGTTAGTAGAAGAGATAGACGTAATAGAAGGACCAGAAATATTCGTACCTGATGGTTGAGGTTCTTCTCTTATCTTTCCATAGCATCTCTGGTTGCACACCCATAGATTGGTTATTTCTCAAAGTAGTCACTAAACAAGGTATCGAGTTCTAACTCTCTTGACTTGGAGAGATAGTCAGAACTCACGTTGTTGAGTTTGAGATCTGAGTTGGAATACTCATAAGTTAATCGAGCTTGATCATGAAATGATATATTGATGCTTTCCATGATCGTCTTGGTTCGTAAGTTGAAGACTCTTTATGCTTTGGAGGTCATAGAATAACCAATGAATCGGCCTTTATCAACCTTCTTGTCAAACTTTCCAAGATGGTCTCGATCATTCAGAATGAAGCATCTGCAACCAAAGATGTGAAGGAACTTTATGTTAGGTTTTATTTCGTTATGAGTTCATAAGAGGTTTTGAGGTGTCTCTTGACCATAATTGATTTGTTCTAAGTGAAACATGCGGTTGAGATAGCCTTGGCCCAGAAGTGCGTAGGTAGAGTACTTGCAGTGAGCATGGTTCTTGAAGCCTCAAGTAGAGTACGATTTCTGCATTCCACAACACCATTTTGTTTAGGGGTCCTTGCTGCAGAGAAGTTCTAAGAAATTCCTTCATTGTTGAGGTACTCTTCAAGTTTTTCATTCTTGAATTTTGTACCATTGTCACTTCTTAGTTTTTTAACTTTTTCAACAAGGTTATGAGAACTTCTGGATCCTCTAATTTTTTGCCTAAGGAACTCAATCCAAGTATATCGTGAAAAATCATCTATTAACACCATAATATACTTTTTACCAGACGTACTCTGTATAGAGATGGGACCACAGTGGTCGACATGAATCATGTATAGAGGTCTAGTGCAAGAGGTATCATTCTTTGTCTAATGAGATGCTCTTTTGAGTTTTCCCATTTTACAAGTTGGACAAAGATGGTCCTTTTGAAATACAACTTCTGGTTAAGCCTTCAACCAAATTGTATTTAACAAGTTTCTCAAGATTTGAAAAGTTCAAATGAGATGACTTGTTATGCTAGATCCATGCTACTTCACTCTTCTTGGATATGAGACAGAGAGTCTCTTTTCCATCTTTAGAGGAGAAGTTCATTAAGTAAAGATTACCTTTTCGATTGGCTCTTAGCAATTCTTTACTTGACTCTGTAAGTAAAGAGTAGTGTTTCTTTTGAAAGAAGACGCCCATGTTTGCATCACAAAGTTGGCTACGCTTAGGATATTGTGCTTTAGCCCAGAGACGTATGCCACTTTTGACAGAGATACATCTCCTTCCTTCTAAGTTCCATAACCTTTTATATGTCCTTTCCTATCATCACCAAAGGTTACACTACCTCCTAGTTTGTCTCTGAATGAGATAAGTAAATCTTTTGATCCAATCATGTGCCTTGAGCATCCAGAGTCTAGATACTACACATGCTCACGTTGTTTCTGCAATACATATTAGAGACATTTAGGTACCCATTTCATAATGGGTCCTTTTATGTTAGGCTTAGGATTTTCAGTCGTTTTGTCTTTATTCTTGCTTTAATTTCAGGTTTTCCAGTCACAGCTGGTTTTCCTGGCTTAGTCTTAGGTTTTTGCATCTTTTGAGTCTTAGAATTTTCGTTTTCTTTTGATTAAGAAAGAATGCAATGTGGACCAGAAAAGAGCTTTTTCAACTTAAGTAACAGAGACAGACAGTCAAAGTTTTGTGAAAGTAAAGATTTCATTGAATTTTCATTTCTTGATGAAAATTACAAGATTTCTTATTTACTTATTTCCTAGCATCAGTTGTTCAATTGAACTTTTGATCTAGTACAAAGTTATTCTTTTTAAAATGCAGTGTCTTCTCTTGTTTTTTATTCTTGACAACCCACTCCCTCTTGACCATAAGAGATTTCACTGAAACAGAGGAATTTAGATTTTCATTAAAATCCCATTTTTCTCTATGTTCTCCTGTGAACTTAATTGGTTTTTGACAGATAGATTTTCAAGATTTTGGCATTTGAGAATTAATTTTGTTCTTGATTTCTGCCTCTTTTTACAATTGAAGACACGATTTTGCTTTGATGCACATATCCAGGAAGTAGGGACACATAGGAATATTGAATTCCTGTCCTTTTGAAGAGACAAACTTCATTGGTATCCCATTTGGAATTGAATTTCTGTCCTTTTGAAGTCAGAACACATAGTCATGTCTTTTGACTTCTGGTCCTGATGCCCTTATCTCTATAATGCTCCTCTCTGAATCAACCGCTTTATTGGAAATGATTAGTTATTCATTCATTTTAGGATTTATTATTTTGGTTGGAACATATACAGGGGGCAATCTGTTTTCAAAGGATGTAAGTAATTTTTTTGAATAGAAAAAGAAATTAACACATTCTTGATCTTGAGATTTCCAAGATTTGATTTCAAAGCCATCATCATCTTTCTCTAGACCGTTGTTTAAATAAATGAAAGTACAAAGAATTATCTCTGGATGGTTTTGTGGGGATATAGAGATTTGATTCAAAAATTCAAGCAAAATCTTGATCAAAGAATTTTCTTACTTGCTCTCTATGGTCTTTAAGCATGCATTTATCCATAAATTCAAGTAAATCTTTTTCAAAAGTTAGTCTCATCCCTTCTTCTGTGTTCATGGGAATAAATTCTTCTGCTTTTGGATTTAATGATATATGACAAAATTATCCAAAGTTGAAAACATCATCTTTCCTCTGCACCAGTTTTATATCAACTTGGTTGATTTTACTTAAGTTTCGTGTAGAGTTGTATGAAGTATTTTTATATTTAAATTTTCTTACTCTATGACCATTTTCATGTTTTGACTTTTTGAATATAGAATGTCCATACAGAACAAAAAAATTAGGTTTTTGTTCTTTCCCATATGAAATACAAAATCCAGAGTTGACCTTTTCTTGCAGGTATAAGAGTTGACCTTTTCTTGCATGTTTATTTTCTCATGCACATTTTGAACATCTTGATATTTTTTGATCAATAGCTCCTTCTTCTGAAGGCTTATGTGCAGAAATTCTCTTTCCTTTTGAAAATAGTTTTCAAGAGCTACAGAATTCAGTCTCTCACTATCTTTTGCCTCAATTTCCTTATCTTTTACTTTTAAAGACCTTTCAAGTTCATCTGTCTCCTTTTTTAAGCTTGTTTCTGTGGAGATTTTAAGTTTCAAAATTCTTTGATTTTCCATAGAAAGTTCGTGTTTTTCCTCATCCAGAAGCTCCATTTCTCGTTTGAAAGTATTTTGTTCCTTTTCAATTAACTTTCATTTTTCCTTTTCTTGAGAAAGCTTCTGCTTAAATTTTTCAAAATCTTGAGCAACATAAAATACTATTTCCTCAAGTTCAGATTGTTCCCGTCTAGATATAGAGCATATCTAAGAGTCAGAGGAGTTTTCCACTGTATCACTGCTAGTCATTGCCACAGAAAAGAACTTCTTCGTGACTTGTTGAGTCAGAGACCCAAATCTTTGTTTCTGCCATGTTTGCCCTCTCTTTTCTGTTATACTTGTACTTGTTCTTATAGTACAATACATCTTTGACAAGAGGACATTTGCAGTCAGCAGAGAAATGACCAGGCTTGCCACATCTGCAGCATCTATCATTTTTCTGTCTCGGGATCTCCTTCTTCTTTCTTAGTGACCACAGATGCGGCTTGTCTTGGCTCATAGGTTGGCTGGTGTGACCTCTCATCTCTATCTTGTCTTCCTCTGCTTGGGAAGGATCTTTTCCCAAATTTCCTAGTAAACTCCTCAGTGATCAGAGCCATAGATTGTGCAAAAGCACTGATTTCATCATCTTCTTAGCCAGAGAGTCTGGACTTTGTATCACCGTTATTCATATTCAAGCAAGTTTCAATAATACCATTGTGACTGTTACAGATGTACGGGGGCGAGTGGTTTCTTGGACCTCTGCCGGTACTTGTGGCTTCCGAGGTACAAGCAGAGAGATGCCATTTGCTGCTCAAACTGCAGCATGAAATGGAAATTTCATTTGAGTGCGGTTTGAGTGCGGTTTGAACTATTGATTTACGCAATTGGAAGTAACCAATTAGGTTTACGACGAAACCTAGAAATCGATGAAAAGATTTATTTATGTCCTAGTTGATCCTGATTCAACATTAGAAATATATTGATTTTACCCTAATAACCGAATACTTTTATTTGTAAGCATGACACTCTTAGATGGTACAACCTGCGTATTGGTGAAATGGCAGAACTTTGAGTAGTCGAGGCCAGTAGGCCAGCTCAGTTTGGAGTACCTTTCTCTTTCCTCTTCTTTTGATGACCCATCTCTACCTATTCTGCTGGAGGGTGCAAAGGTTGTTTCTTTAGATGCAGAGATCAATGCCAAAGGACCACCAACATTAGTTTTCTTCTTATGTACTTCTTACTCATGTGGCTGAAAGGTACAAAAGACATCATATAAAGTCCATTGTTCCAAATCTTGGTTGGCTTGTAGAGACATGGACAAGTATGATCATTCATCATTCAGACGGTTGAGAAATAAGACATTGGTGTCTTCCTGTAATCGTATCACATCACATCTTCTGCACTTATTGATAAGTGTGGATCCCAGATCAATCAGGTAACGATGTATTAACAAGAACAATATGAATAACACAATGAATATATCGAATAATGCCTTATGTCATATATCTAACTTGATGAGTGGTGGTTACAAGGTTATCGAATGTTAGGTTCTAACTCACGAATTCTATTCTATTCTCTATAATCTCCCTAATGAATGTCCAACCTCTAAGGATTTCCCTAACCCTCTATTTATATGTATGACATTTATCGTAATAAGAAAACTAAGAGATAAAAGCATTATACACTTGCCATTTATATAATAAGATAATTTTTTTTGTCATAATAAATCTATTCCAATAATTAAACCTTCCTAATTGATGACTTTGTTGACTTTACACTTTGGATCTTCGTGTCTTCAATATTTGTGATCTCGGATACGATATTTTTCATACCTAACAATCTCCCCCTTTGTATTCGAGATTACGCTTAAGCAAATCATCACTTTTGAAAACGATGAAATTTTGTCAACAATCTTCATTTTGAATCTTTTGCTCCCTCTACGAATATGATCACATGATAACCTCTGATGCTCCCCCTTAGCATTAGCATATAGTTCATGAACAAAAATTCGATGGAGCCGTGATGTTGTAGGGTAATTTTTTTTTCAAGTAGAACGTGTCGTAGGGTTAGGCAGATCCGATGACTTGAGTTTGTCGGATCTAACAAATGTAATAATTTTCAAGTCGTCGTTCCATGTGATCTCATCGCGTGTCTTTGATATACAATTTCTCCCCCCTTATAATGATTAGGAGAATCTTTAGCATTTTGAACGATCAAAGACAATAGTTAAAGTAGTATGATCAATACGAAATATATCTCCATGGGACAATGGGTAAAAAGCTAACATAGAAGCACGAAGAGTAACTATTATCACTTAAATAAAAAATAAATTCAACTAAGTGGCCTATATTTAGTGTTGGCATCGGGTTAGCATTGACAGGATTTCCAGTTATCATGGAAGTAAGTTATAAAACTAACATCTTAAACTGTTCCGGTATAAACTCAAAGATATGCTTTTGGAATCACAAAGACTCGTGCATGTGTCAAAGAAATATTGCTATATATTTTGGCCCAAAAATAGACTCGATATGCATAAAATATAGAGCTCAAAGAGCGGAGGTGTGTCTTCTTGTTTTAATATCTAATTCTTCTGAGTAAAGAATAAATAGACAATAAGCTTAATCTCGGTGATATATGAACCAAACACCTTTTGTGAGATACTTGATTAGTTGGGTGGGGTGACACAAGTTATCGACATTGGGTCCATGTCTATTCCAATATTCATCTCCAAATAATTGAGAATGAATAGATTACGTGGCTACCGGGATAACTGTTTTAGGTTTGGTAAGGATCAAATTATTTTAAGTCCCGTCACTCTCTCACCATTTTTTTCCTTTTATCTCACAAGCACTCAATATCATCATCTAACCTAGGGATGTGTTCCATGGGTAGGTCCTTCCGGCTCTGGATTGACTATTGAAACTTCTAAATCCTATTACCCAAAGAGTTGAAACATTGAAGTCTGAGTTCTGAACTAATGTATTCAGAAGTCGTAATGCAATGTAAAACGGGTTCTGCATTGAGATATTCATAAGCCAATATTAAGAGCAGGTCCATAGCTGAGATACTATAAAACTAAAAATGAAGTATGTAAAATATGCTACCCCCTCAAAAACAGCATAACCTTTTGAATGATCATGTCATGTGATATGAATATTCTAAATTTAGAACGCACATGACATACCAATAAAACAGTTTAAATTTTTTTTGGTACCCAAGCTTTGTTGGGTCCTCGAAGGTTAGCTTTAGAGACATCAAATAGGGAAGTGGGGATACTATAAGTACCATACCATTTATGAACATACCTTTGGTTGACAAAATCATTCGTTCCGCAAGTAGAACAACATAGATTTGTGGCGCTTAGACTAATTAGCTGTTTGATTGACCGAACAAAATAAGGAAAATTAGTCTTAGAAACAAATGATCTTGTATCAACTACAGGAGATGTATGTGGCATGTTTCCAACACTATCATATATAGTTGATTTCTTCCTCCAAACCATTCTAAATTTCTTAAAATTACCGGGATTAGCAACAAAATTATTGTAAAACCGATTAGAATTATGAGTCTGGGAGTTTGAAGAACCATATGATTTGGAGCTGTTAGAATAACTATGTGATTGAACATTTGAAGAATAGTTATTCTTACCGACAGTAATAGTAGAAAGAGGAGCCATCCAATAGAATCAGAATCAGATGAATTCTGATGTGGAGAAAGAACAATCAGGACTAATCTGTTTAAGAATTTTAACTGAATTCTCTTTATTTTGCTTTGAAATTACATCTTCAAGTTCTTTATTTTGCACAAAAGATGGTGTCTTTCTTTATCAGACAAACTAAAATTTAAAGTCATTTTAGTTTAAAAAACCTTTTCAAGTTTCTTGAGTTTGTCAGATAAATAATATGTTGAAATTCCTTAGTTAAGCTTCTGTTCAAATTCAGCGATAGCACACGCTGATTGCTATCAATGATCGTTGAAGGTCAAGGAACTACAAGCTTATCTCTGATGACCTGAAGATAAGTTATCACACCAGAAGACCATTCAGCGAAAGTCGAAGACTCTAGCTGAAGAAAGAGATAATCGGCTAAGTGAACTGAAGCGGTTCAGCGATAGCAGCGATTGTCTACTCAAAGTGTGAAGTCTTGTGAAGCCTCAGCGATACTGAAGTTCATCCTTGAAGATTCAGTATCAGCGATCAAATGAAGCTTCCTTTGCAAGATTAAAGATTGATCTTGTCCTCGATGCACAAAAGTCAAACCTAGAACCATGTCAGAAAAGGACGTACGACTTGTCTCTTATGTCCCCATCATATCTGATATGGTATTGTTCATATTCGGCCAAAAGCATGGTTGTCTTATTAACAAGGACAAGCTTCCTATCCAAGCTTGACACGTGGTATGTACCTTTTGTCTTCCATTAAAGGCAAACGGGTATAAATAAGATGGAGATATCTTCTTCATCTTAATGCATGCTTCTATCTAACCTATACCCTCTTTATTCTTTCTTTCATCTTCTTGTGCATCATACTTCATGTTTCTTAGTTACAATAGAATAGGTTTTAAACTTGTTCTAATTCCGCTTGTAACTGTAAATTTGTTTATTTTAATAAACTCATTTAAAAACCAAAATCTGTGTGAGTTTGTATTCAACCCCCCCTTCTACAAACTGTTCTCTCTTGTTTGAACTCTTGTAGACCCTTTAGGGACCAACAAGTGGTATCAAAGCAGTGTTTGCTTCTTAAATCTTTAAAATATTTTTTTCTTAAAACTATTTTAAAATGTCAAACCCAAATACAAACTACAATAATAATGGATCTTTAGCTAAACCTCCAAGGTTTAGCCATGATAATTTTCCATTGTGGAAGGAAAGAATGTCTCTATTTCTGGAGGGATCCGATCCAAAGATTCCCTACTATCTGGAAAATAGACCATTTGTTCCTACAATAATAGTAGCTAGTGTTCCTGCCACCACTGCTACTCCAGCCATTCCTGAAAGGGTTATTGTTAAAACTCCTAACAGATGGACTGAAGAAGACAAGAAAGAAATTGCTATTGACTCTAAAGCTAGATCTATAATAGCAATGGTTTTACCAGATGAATTCTATCATTCTGTCATGAAAATGAGGACTTCTAAGGCCATGTGGGATACTTTATGTATCCAATATGAAGGAACTTCTGAGGTTAAAGTCACTAGATGCATAAACCTTGTAAGAAAATACGAGAGTTTTATGTATCAAAAGGGTGAATCTCTTTCTCAAATTCACCAGCGATTTAACTGTCTGCTGATTGATCTTAAATCAGTCGATAGAGTATATTCAAACGCTGAAATTCTGACAAAATTCATGGAGGCATTGCCCGATCAATGGGCAGTGTACACTACATGTATAAAACTGTCAAAGAATCTTGAAACCTTGTCCCTAAGTGCATTATATCGTATGCTCTTAAATGAGGATCAATCCCAACTTCTAAGGAAGAACCTAATTAATGAACTCAAAGGTGCCAAAAGTACTTCTTTGGCACTTGTGATTTCTGAGGGAACTTCTTCTAAAAATGTTTCTTCTTCCACTATCACCTCCATTATTGAATTAGGTCAAACTGATTCAGAAGATCAACTCACTGATGCAGACATCTCTGAGTTTGATAACTCTTTAACTCTCTTAACTAATAACTTTAAAAGATTTGCTAGAAAGAGTAATTTTCGAAAACCTTCTAACCTCTCTGACTCTGAAAAGCAGAAAGCGTTACCTGCTAAGAAAGCCTCAACTGTTAACGAAAGGGTCACTTTGCCAGTGAATGCAGGTCGAAGAAAGTTGCTGCTCCCACTACCTCCCATACCTCTGATAAAAAGGAGAAGTATTTGAAACTGAAAAAAACAAATACAAATATATGAAGAAAAACCAGCAAAAAGGCAAAGGCCTTGTCGCTGAAGAAGTTGACTGGGATGCTGAAGATGACTGGGCCAAGACCTCTGAAGATTCTGGTTCAGATGAAGAAGATCTTGCCTTCCTCTGTCTGATGGAAAGAATTGAAGACGCTGAAGAAGTCACTGAGACTTCTTCCTCTGAGTCTCCTTCTACTGAGGTAACTATTCCCTCTGTCTCTTTACCTTCTGAAGATGATAACTTGTCAGCTCTCGATGCTATGACTGTTGATTTCTACGATGCTTTGAATGGAAAAATTAAGGCCGAGAGAATTAACACTGACTTATCTGAACAATTAAAAAATTGCCATATAAGAATCAAAGAACTTTCCAAAATTGAGGAATCTCTCAAGGACCAAGTTTTTTCAAATCAAACTATAAGCATCGAGAAACAACAAGCTATCGCTGATAGGGAAAATGCTATCGCTGATCTCAAGTCTGAAAAGGCAACCATCGAAGGATGGTGTAAGGCTTCTGATAAAGTCAATGAGATCATCAATGCTCAAATACCTATGAAAGTAAGAAGTGGGTTAGGCTATAACCCTGAAAAGGAAGAATCAGAGAATGATCGTTCCATGCTCAAATTCGGAATGTTTGTCTCTTCTATCCCTGATCCTTCTTCTATAACCTCTTCTTCCTCCTCTTCTAAAGAGAAGCTTTCCATTCTTAATTCTAAGAAAGTGATCAAGAACGAGTTTCTTAATTGAGTTCCTAAGAATAAGAAAACTCAAGATAGGAACAAGAAATCCTTAGAGAAAGTTTCTAAAACTAGGAAGAAGGTCCCTGACTTTTCTCAGAGACTAACCCCCAGAATTAAAATCGATCTCACTCCTACTCCTGAAAAGGTTGTTATACCTCCAAGGACCATGGATAAAGGAATTATTGGACCAATCCCTGAGAAATTTCCTGCTCCCTCTCTGATTTCCAAACCCTTTAAATATAGGAAATGCTATCACTGTGGTGAAACTACCCACATTGCAAGCAAATGTCCTAATGCTACTAGAGCTGATAAACTAGCTCATGGAAAGAAAGTAGCTCAAGCTGATAAATCAGCGAGAGTGAAATCCACCAAGGTTGCAAAACCATCAAAAATGAAGATATCCACTGAAGAGAGTTCTTCAGCTAGTAGCTCCTCCGCCAATCCTCTATCTAACCAAGCAGGACCCATAGTAGTATGGGTACCTTTAAACAATTAATCTTTTGTTGTATGCAGAGTGCCAAAGGTATCTGGTATCTTGATAGCGGATGCTCAAGGCACATGACTGGCAGAAAATCTCTGCTCTCTGATTACAAAAAATAAGCTGGTCCATCAGTGACCTTTGGTGGAAATGGCAAAGGATACACTAAAGGTTATGAAATTCTATCCAACGGAGCCACATCGTTTTCTCGTGTTGCTTACATTGTGGGACTAAAGCACAATCTCTTGAGCGTTAGTCAGTTATGTGACAAAGACTTCAAAGTTCTATTCTTAAAGAATAGATGTGCTGTCACTGACGGAAATGATAAGCTTGCCCTTACAGGCAAAAGAGTGGAAAATGTATATGTCATAAATATGAATAGTTCTCACTCTGAGAACATGTGCTTTATGTCTAAAGCATCCACTGACATAAACTGGTTATGGCATAAAAGACTCTCTCATCTCAACTTCAAGACAATAAATGAATTGTCTCAAAAAGACTTAGTCAGAGACCTCCCAAATCATACCTTTACAAAGGAATCTCTTTGTTCAGCGTGTGAGAAGGGAAAGCTGACAAAAGCCTCTTTCAGGTCAAAGCAAGTTTCTTCAGTGACCACTCCTCTTCAACTACTCCACATGGATCTATTTGGACCTGTCAATGTCCAATCGATCTCTGGGAAGAAATACACTTTAGTAATTGTTGATGAATACTCCAGATACACATGGGTGCTCTTCCTTCGATCCAAAAGTGATACCCCTGAAATGATAATCTCTTTTATCAAAAAGATGGAAGTTTTGAACAATCTAATTGTTCGTTCCATAAGAAGTGATCATGGCACTGAATTCAAAAACAATACTCTGGTTAACTTCTTTGAAGAAAGAGGCATCTCTCACAACTTCTCCTCAGTAAGAACCCCTCAGCAAAATGATGTTGCTGAAAGAAGAAATCGTACTATCATTGAAGCGGCTCGCTCAATGCTCAGCGAATCGCATCTTCCAACTCAGTTATGGGCTGAAGTAGTTAATACAGCTTGCTTCACTCAAAATCGATCCCTGATAGATAAATGATTTAAGAAGACCCCCTATGAATTATTTCATGGGAGAAGACCTACTCTGAAATATTTCCACATTTTTAGATGTAGATGTTACATTCTGAATGACAGAGATCATTTAGGTAAATTTGATCCAAAAGCTGACGATGATATATTTCTTGGATACTCCTCTATATCTAAATCCTTCAAAGTCTTCAATAAAAGAAGACAACATGTTGAAGAATCCATGCACGTTAACTTTGATGAATCTCGTCCCATTCATGCTTCTCACTCTCTTGATGATGATGAAGAATTGAATGCCTGGATGAGATCTCATTATGGGGAACCTGAAACATACTTCAGCAATCAAACTCCAGCTGAAGCAAGTGATGATGAAATCCCAGAAAACCCAACAAGTAATGATCATCCATCTTTAGGGATGAATGTTACTCATCTAAATCAGATTCCTTTTGCTGATTCCTCTCTTGGAAATTCCTCTGTGAACAACCAAACCACTTCTGAAAATCAATCCCCTGAATTGATTCTAAATGAAGTACCTGTTGCTGAAACAAGTCCTACTCCAGAATCTGAAGAACAGGTCGTTGAATCTGCTGTTAATCTCTCTCCTTAACCACCAGCTCAGCGATGGACTGCAAATCATCCAATAAATCAAATTATTGGTGATCCCACTGCAGGTATCAAAACACGTAGAGGTACAGGTAATATCTGCATTTATGTTAACTTCATTTCTCTCTCTGAACCTAAGAAGATAGATCAAACTATCTCTGATCCTAGCTGGGTTTCAGCTATGCAAGAAGAACTAACTAAATTTCGTAGAAATAAAGTTTGGAATCTTGTTCCAAGACCCTCTGATAAAACTGTCATAGGAACCAAATGGGTTTTCAGAAATAAACTAGATGAAAACGGGACTATAATTCGCAATAAGGCTAGACTTGTTGCTCAAGGTTATAGACAGGAAAAGAGAAATTGACTATGATGAAACCTTTGCACCTGTTGCTCGTTTAGAAGCCATAAGAATTTTTTTAGCTTATGCTGCCCATAAAGACTTCAAAGTTTTTCAAATGGATGTTAAAAGTGCTTTTCTAAATGGAAAACTCAGCGAGGAAGTTTATGTTGAACAACCCCCTGGTTTCTCAGATCCTAACCATCCTAGTTATGTTTTTAAACTTGAAAAAGCTCTTTACGGGTTAAAACAAGCTCCTAGAGCTTGGTATGATACCCTTTCTAAATTTCTTCTTAAAGAAAAATTTGTTCGTAGAAAAATTGACCAAACTCTTTTTTTAAGAAAGTATAAAGGTCATACTATTCTCACTCAGATATATGTTGATGACATTATCTTTGGTTCCACAAGACCCAAACTTTGCACTCGTTTCTCTTCACGAATGCAAAAACAATATAAAATGAGTATGATGGGTGAACTAACATATTTTCTAGGCTTCCAGATTAAGCAATCTGACAAAGGAATTTTTATTTGTCAAAGCAAATATGTTAAAGACATGCTGAATAAATTCGACATGAATCAATGCTCAGCGATGAAGACTCCTATGGCGTCTCCTCTGACATTAAACAAGGATCCCAATGGGAAAACAGTCAATGTCACTGCCTATCGGGGAATGATTGGGTCTCTGCTGTATCTTACAGCGAGTAGACCAGACATCATGTATGCTACCTGTCTCTGTGCTCGGTATCAAGCTGAACCAAAGGAATCCCATCTAATCGCTGCAAAGCGAATCTTCAGATACCTGAAAGGAACTCCAAATCTTGGTCTCTGGTATCCCAAAGGCTCAGGATTTGATCTTATTGGTTACTCTGACAGTGACTTTGCAGGTTGTAAGATAGACAGAAAGAGCACCACTGGAGGGTGTCAGCTACTAGGTGGAAAGTTAATAAGTTGGACAAGTAAAAAGAAAAACTCAGTGTCCACTTCCACCGCTGAAGCTGAGTATGTAGCCACTGGTAGTTGTTGTGCTCAAATCCTTTGGATGAGAAATCAACTAAGAGACTACAATCTCAAGCTCTCTAAAATTCCTATCTATTGTGATAGTACTAGTGCTATTGCAATTGCCAACAATCATGTACTTCACTCCAAAACCAAGCACATTGAGATCCGATATCATTTTAGCAGAGATCATGTGATGAATGGTGAAGTTGAGCTCCATTTTGTACCTACTGAATATCAGCTCGCTGACCTTTTCACCAAGCCTCTTGATGAAACTAGATTCAATCTACTCATCAGCGAACTTGGTATGTTGAACGCTGAATGATTTATTATTCAGTGAACAACAAGGAATACAAATAAAGCTTTCAAACTTTCCATTCTCTGAACTCTGATTCACCGGTATCTGGGCCATCTCCTCAGGTATTATCTTCTAATCTTTAACACTCTTTGATATCTTTCCTCATCAAAGAATGTCTCTCTTAATAATAAAACTCCTCACTGACAATCCTTTATTATTAGTGATGAAGATTTTTCTAAAATTAATAATGATAAACCTTCCTTATGGATAATTATCATTATAATTTTTTAAAAAGAAAGAAAAGGAGACGTCAGACCTTTTTCTGACACACGACGGACCGCGACGTTTCCATTCCAACTCCTTTCTTGGAACGTGCGCCAGGTCATCATTTCTTTTTCAAAAAGCTAAAACCGTCGTTTAGCACTCCTTTCTTTATCTCTCTCCTCTTGCTATTTAAGCATTCTTTTTGCCTTACTTTATTCCTTTCGCTTTCATAACAATCCTCAAGGCAAAAGAAATCTTCGAATCTTCAAGGTTTTCTCAAGAACACCAAGAACACGCTTGTGTGTGTTTTTCTTCTCGAACTCAACTAAGGTTTGATCTAAACCTTGTATTACGACTGGAAACATCTTGTTTCACCTCTTCTTCTCCTTAAAACTCTAAAAATAAAAAATAAAGATAATCTGGATCAAAATTAAAATGTTTTTCCTTTATAAAAATCCTGCTCTAAGTTCTTTCCTTAGAACAGAAGACTATTTTTTTAACTTTAATCCATTTACCTAAGCTTTTTATTGTTGTTTATAACAATCATTTTGATATTGTTCATCAAAATATTTGTTCTCTTTGATCTTAAATTTGGTATTCTTTATACCAAACTCTGGTTTATACATTTATGTATAAAACCATAATTTACCTCTTTGGTGTTCCTATCTTTCCCACAGCAATGGCATCTGCAAGTAAGACTGCTGCAACCTCCTCTGCTGCTGAAGAAACTACTCTGGTCGCTGCACCAACATGTCATTTCCCTTTGGAAAGAGCCGTCTTCAAGTCCTGCAACTACATAGCTTTGGTAGAAATCCCTGCAGACCTCCCTCAATTCACTGAAGGAGCTACATTCATCAAAGCATGCCCTCTGATGTATGCGTTCGTTCACAACCCGGTAGGTATCTCTTCTCATCTCCAGGCCTTATGGTACACGACTCACTGTACCATGCTGACAACTGACAAAGGAACCCAACTCCCTGCTATTGGGTTCAAGATTCCAGAACTAGGTTTCTTCTCCTTCACCGCTGGATTTCTCAGGAAGGCTCTGCGTCTCCCTGTACGCCCTAAGAACCAACAGTGGGGCGCTGAACCCACCAAGATGCAAATTGATGCATTCTTGGACTCCATTGGATACTCTTGGGAGAATCCCTCTCTGAAGACGGTGGGCTCTAAGTTAGAGAAGAAAAGGCTCCCTGCTCGCTGGCAGTATATCTTCACTCAGGTAATCCAGTGCTTGGGGTCGAAAATCGGCTCGCATGATCAAGCGAGCAAGCACTTTCAAGACCTCGCTTACTCCCTCTGCACCACCCACAACCTGAATTACGCTGATTACATCTTCAGCGACATGGTCAGTCGCATCAATGCCGCCACCAGACATCCTGTTATTCCTTATCCTCGCTTCTTCGCGACCATAATGGAAGTTGCCTTCGGGGAAGAATACCCGAAGGTCGGCGATCACTCCTTCCCTGTAGTAGGGAAGAAGTCCCTGGACATTGAGAAACGTCCAGGTGATGCTCCTTTCACACCCTACATGCTGCAGGTGATTGGAGCACCTCTTCCAGTGTCCACCTCGCTGTCCAACCCAACAGCGAGCAACCCAGACACTGCTGGCATTAAGAGGAAAAAACCAACTGATGGTCATAAAAAGACCATCGCAACCAAAACAAAGAAGCTAAAGAAGTTGGTCTCTCAAAAGACCACCCTCTCTGATTTCGGTGTTCTACCAACACCAACTGCAGCCACAACCACCTCAACGGTCTTTACATCCGTTGTTGCTTCTTCAACACTACCTACATCAATAGCGACTACGGTCACTGAGGGTGTCTTAGCCAGCTCTGCTGAAGCTGGATCAGGTACTACTTCCATAACCTTCTCTTCTACTTCTATCTCCTCTTCTTTGGTCCTCACCTCAGCAAGTGGAGTTGTCCCTATCCCTGATAATGCTGAAATGCACGCAGTCCAAACCTCATTATTGTTCAGGCAATCTGAGTTTTGGAAGGCCAAATTAAAAGGACCTCAAAGTATCTCTCTCAGATACTCTAAGACACTGGTCAGTGATCCTCTAGACACTAACTTTGCAAATGTAGTCCCTAAGAGTAATCCTCAAGATACTCTCAGGGAGACAAATAAGATTTTTCATCCTTCTTCTAATCCGGATATGTTTTTGGCATCTTTGTCTATGTCATCATCAGGTGTCGCTTCTGTTCCTACTTCAGCGGCGACAACCACCACCACTAGCGCTCCTCCCATCAGCAAGGATATGGGAAAGTCTCCTCAGGGCCATCCCTCTGCCGCAAAGCTCAGAGACGTGAAGCAAGAGATGGCTGCTCCCAAGCTTCCCACTCCAGTCACCGAGCTGCCTCCCATTGTCCTTCCCAACCATACATTCCCTGCAATTGACTATCTGGTCAAAGAATGTGCTCTCACAAGGGCTAGGGTGGACAATCTTTAGACGTCGGCCGAGCTTATCTTCAGAAGGATCGTTGGTACTCCAGCGATCAAGACTAACGTCAGCAACTTGACAAACTTGGAGCAGAAGGTTGCTGCTCAAGCAAACGTCCTTGAGTCTATTCAAAAGACTCAATCCGATATGATGCAGATGCTCACAAAGCTCTCTGAGGCAAGTTCCTCGTCTTTCAACGCTGCTGATCGGACCACGCTTCAAGAAGCTGAGGAGAAGCTGAAGGACGTTTAGACAAACGTTCGCACTCTGATGGTGCATTGTCTACCTCCTGATAACATTGAGGGGGAGAGATGTGCCAAAGAGTTCGCTGACGAACTCATCTCGGAGCATAACAAGAGGTTCCCTGAAGAGAAAATCTCTCCTTACATCCAGCGGCCTGAAGCTGAAGATGCCGATGAAAAAGAAGAAGAAGAAGATGATGATGAAGAAGATGATGAAGAACCTATCCCTCACTATGGGGGGATGGATGATGATGAAGATGGTGACGACATTGGAAGTGCCTTAGAGCACTTCAGATTGTCAAGACCTGGTGTCGCTCATCAAGAGCCCTTGGGGGACGGACCGCAATCCTCTCAGGAATAATTCGGTCCCACAGGCAAAGGAAAAGAAGTGGTAGATCTGGATGCCACTATCCCTATATCTGAGGGGGAGACCACAATTGAGCTATCTCTTCCTCTTATCCCTTTCTCTGCACCTCTCCCTGAAACCCCCATACTCCTTTCTTCACCCACAAAAACTCCCTCTGACAATACTATTTCCTCCTCTCCTTCCCTCAGTGATCCCCGTCCCCCACCTTCCCTCAGTGATCCCCGTCCCCCAAAGGACTCAACTTCATGGAAGGAACCTTCCTCTGAAGAGCAGTTTATGTACATAATAGAAACTGACTCTGAAGAAGAAGAAGGCCTTATTCCCAGGCGTCGCGTTCAAAAGCCGATCATAAGCGAGCCTGAAGAAGAAGAAAGGCGAATAAAATTCCTTAGGGAATTCGATGCAAGAAGAATAAGGGTGCCTGAAGCTGAACCCATTGAAGCCATACCAATAAGGATAGTAGATGAATTCAACTTTTTGTCCAGAGAAGAGAGAGAACAAGCATTGGAAGCACAAAGGATCAGGGATGAGGAAATAAAGCAAACTGAGAATGATCTTGCTTTAGCAAGGAAATTGCTCAGAGAAGACTCTGCAAGAGATAAAGTGGCCAGAGATCAACTGAAAAAGAGTGAAAGGGTCGCTGAAGCACTTGTACAGAAAGAGCTTGCACAAGAGAATTTGAACGTAGATCCAATTCTTGCTCACAGAAGATTCTAAGTGCACTATCCGCTGAAGCCACTATGCAGAAAGACAAAGAGCTTGATTGGTGCACTGAATCCAAAATCATTCATGCAACTATCCAAGGGCGACACTCCAACAGAGGTGGTCCAAAGGTATATGTAAGAATGACAAGGACGAATAGAACAGAGAGAGAAGAAGCCAAATTCTTAGGAATTTATGGATACACTGAATGGCTAAAATTCAGAGACGCCACTCAGGGTTCCAAATCCAAATTCACGGACATGGTGGACAGTGTACTGAATCAGTTGCTGCAAAGAATGTCACAACATGTGCAAGTTCCCCCTCTCCCTGAATCATCTAGAAAGAAAAGATCAAACGCTGAAGGAAGTTCAAGTGCTAAGAATGAGCATGAAACTATGTTTTATTATCAAAGCATTCTTGGTCATCTTGAGCTCCCTGATATATCAATGCTTTGTACCTCTCTCCCTCAAGACCGAAGATATGAAGAAGATGAAATCATCTCACTGCCTGAACCTGGTATGATATTCTTGGATAATGAAGGATTCTTAGGACTCTTCAGAAACCAAGAAATTCACAAGGCCCTATCCTCTCTCATAAAGATTATGCTTTGGCGCTGCTGGTCAGATACTCCTCTGATGAATCGACAGAAGACCCTTTATGAGAATGAGCTACAAAGAAGAAACGAGAATATTTTTGACTAGTCATAGTTTTCTATTTCCTTTGTAATATTTCTTCAGTGTACAAGTACTTTACCTTTATCATTGTAATTTCATTTCGCTGTAATTCTTCAGATTATAATTAATGAAATTCAAAGTACTTTACTCCATCCTAGTACTGAAAAGATCCCTGAAAATTGTAAAAGGGACAATGAACATAAGAGTTCTATTTTCGTTTCACTATCTTAAACTCATTGATCTTTCACTCTGAAAATTCAATCAGTGAATGTACTTTAAGCTTATCGACTTGTAAAAAATTGTGCTTTCATATCCTTATAAATGAAACTCAATTCAGAAAATAGACTAGCTGAAAAAGACTTTACAGATTAGCACTTAGAAATTTTTTTTAAATGTTTCCTAAGTCCTTTACTAGTCTCTTAAAGCAATTTTCCTATGTTGCTTAATCATAATCAAATAGGGGGGAGATTGTTGATCATAACTCCTCTCATTGATTTGAATATGATTCCTTTAAATATACTTAGTGAAATTCCATAGTTAAGCTTCTGTTCAAATTCAGCGATAGCACACGCTGATTGCTATCAGTGATCGCTGAAGGTCAAGGAGCTACAAGCTTATCTCTAAAGACCTGAAGATCAGTTATCACACCAGAAGACCATCTAGCTGAAGAAAGAGATAATCGGCTAAGTGAACTGAAGCGGTTCAGCGATAGCAGCGATTGTCTACTCAAAGTGTGAAGTCTTATGAAGCCTCAGCGATACTGAAGTTCATCCTTGAAGATTCAGTATCAGCGATCAAATGAAGCTTCCTTTGCAAGATTAAAGATTGATCTTATCCTCGATGCATAAAAGTCAAACCTAGAACCATGTCAGAAAAGGACGTACGACTTGTCTCTTATGTCCCCATCATATCTAATATGGTACTGTTCATATTCGGCCAAAAGCATGGTTGTCTTATTAACAAGGACAAGTTTCCTATCCAAGCTTGACACGTGGCATGTACCTTTTTTCTTGCATTAAAGGCAAACGGGTATAAATAAGATGGAGATATCCTCTTCATCTTAATGCATGCTTCTATCTAACCTATACCCTTTTTGTTCTTTCTTTCATCTTCTTGTGCATCATACTTCGTGTTTCTTAGTTACAATAGAATAGGTTTTAAACTTGTTCTAATTTCGCTTGTAACTGTAAATTTGTTTATTTTAATAAACTCATTTAAAAACCAAAATCTGTGTGAGTTTGTATTCAACCCCCCCTTCTACAAACTGTTCTCTCTTGTTTGAACTCTTGTAGACCCTTTAGGGACCAACATAATATTTCTTCCAATAGAAAATCATATTTCTTTTTAAATTCAGAATTCAAATTCTGCTCATTCACAAGATTTGATTGTTATTCAGAAAGTTTCTTTGAAAGTTTACAAATTTTCTCTTCAAAAACTTTCCTTTCATCCTCAACATCTTTCTCTAAACGTTTATTCTTATTGGAAATTAGAATACTCTTGCTCAAAACAATTTTCTTATCACTCTCAAACACTTTTCTTGCATCATCTAGAATTTTTGAAGCTCAGAAAGTTTCTTACATAGCTCCATACATTTCGTTTGAGATGATTTTCTCTTTAAAATCACAACTTGTCCAAAATCTGACACTTCTTTAGAAAGGTTTTGAATGGTCAGTTTACAAATTTTAATTTTTCTTTCAAAAACTTTTCGCTGAATCTCAAATTTGTGTTTGTCAACAGAAGTTAATTTCTTTTCTTTCTCAAATTTCACAAATTCAGATACTTTACTTGAAAGAGCAACACTATAAGTCTTAGAAGCTATAAGCTTTTCTAACTCAGAAAATAAAATTCAGATCAAAATTTATTTTTATCAACTCAAGATTTCTCTATTTACAAAAGTCTTCATACCTCATATGATTTGTATTTCTAGAATGTTCTTTGAGTTGTTCTTGCAAAAACTCATTTTCATTTTTCAAAACTTTTCTTGTTTGTTCTGAGTTATGAAACTTAGATTTGAGGTCAACATGTTCTCTTAAATGTTCATCAAGCACTTTCATGTTATTCGTGTGTCTTGCTTCAAGTCTTTCAATTTTAGCATTGAGATCAGAAAATTGATTTTGAGAACTCATCTTGAACTAAAACCTGTATAACTCAAATACACATTTAGTTCGTGTAACAAAAATGTAAGCACTGGTTACCTGATGAAGTGATCGTAGATCAATGATTTGAATTATCGGGTCACGCTGATGCAAGAACAGGGAATCTCAGATTATAAAGGCGTGATGACCGAGTTTCTTGGGTCACAAAAAGGACTAATCTTATCGGGACTGAACTTGTCGGACCTAAACGGCTCGAGGAGTAAATTTGTCGGACCAAGAAGGTTCGAGGACAAATCTTGTCGGACCAAGAGGGTTTGAGGACAAATCTTGTTGATCCAAGAGGGTTCGAGGACAAATTTTGTCGGACCAAGTAGATTAGAGAACAAGGTTTCTCGGTTGAAAGTGATCGAGAACTAGTCACTTTGTCGAATTATAAATCTCCGAGAAAATTGTTTAACGAGTCATTTGGTTAAAAAAAATTATCTGTGTGTATTTTTAACGAAATTTAACTAATATTAATAAGGAAAGATAACTAGGGTTTCTTGACTAAAAAGAGGTACGAGTACCAAAACTCTCAAGTCTTTCTATGGACAAGAATGGTCAAGTTGTCAATTTCCCAACAATACAAGAATATTCAGTAACAGCCAAATCAGCGATTATTTTAATCTTGAGTCTAAATAAAGTGAAAACAGACGTTTCTTGACTAAAATAACAAAGTTTTCGACGTTCCAAAACAATTAGTATTAAAGGTTTAGGAAAAAATAATTCAAACTAGTTGTAATAGTTTCTTGACTCGAAAAAGCTGCAACTAACAAAGTTCTTGAGTTTTCTATGGACAAGAAGGTCTTGAGTAATCGTGAAAAATAGAAGTAATTAAAATTTTAAGTTTTGAAGTTTTTAGAGATGCGAGAAACAAAATTGTCGGGTAGGTATAGTCCGAGAAGGTTGTTGTTCACTATAAGTCGTATCCGATAACTAAGGTTCTTGAATGAAGGTGGTCCGATAATCAAAGTTCTCGGAGCAACCGGGTCCGAGGACTATGAATATGAAGAATAAAACCTAGAAAATTACAGAAAAATTTCACAGACTAAATCGCAAAATTAATTCAAATCGCAAAATTAATTCAAACAGACTTAACAAACACTTCTTATCTAAAGACTTGAAAAACAGTGCGATAAATATGAATAGAAGGATGCGATAAACTTAAAGATTCGATTTCTATGATCAAAACGATTTCTAAACACAAAGAAAACAATTAGATGGAATAGAATCAAGAAAAACGTACCAAATTCGCATAATGTTCGCATCAATTCCTTTTTCTCCAAGTTTTTGACTTTTTCTTCAAGAAAACTTCACGAACTTAATTCAAATCAATATAATCTTCTGCTCTGATACCAATGAATAATACAATGAATATATCGAATAACGCCTTATCGAATGTATGGTTCTAACTCACAAATTCTATTCTATCCCCTATTAAGCTCTCTAACGAATGTCCAACCTCTAATGCTTGCCCTAACCCTCTAATTATATGTATGACATTTATCGTAATAAGGAAACTAAGAGATAAAGGCATTATACACTTGCCTTTTATACTATAAGATCTTTTCCTTTTGTCATATTAAATCTATTCCTATAACTAAACCTTCCTAATGGATGACTTTGTTGACTTTACACTTTGGCCCTTCATGTCTTCAATATTTGTGATCTCGGATAAAATATTTTCAGACCTAACAATAAGAGAGTTGAATTTGTGGTATGTTTGCTCGAGTGTTTCATCAGGAAGAGCTTGAAAACCAATATATTCATTAAGAGCTTGAGCTCTTCTGTTCTTCCTCATTTTGGCACCACTTTCAAGTTTATTGGCAAGATGATCCCAAAGTTCCTTGGTTGTGTCACAGGAATCCAGAGATTGGAAAATATCGTTGGGGATTGCCATGATGAGCAGCCTTTTGGCTTTTAGATAAATTTCAATTTCTTCCTATCCTCATCATCCCAATCCTTTCTCTCTTTTGGGATTCGCTGGGCAGGAATTTCCTCAGTGTTGACAGTGGCTGGTACTCGAGGAATTACAGTCATAGGTATGTATGGTCCATCTATCACTGAAGAGTATAAATCCAAATCCAAACCTTCGTTGGAATTTATTATACAAATTTTCCACTGGGATATTCATTCCTTAGTAGAGTGGGAGATTTGGTTAAAGAACTGGAACTATAAAAAGCCTTCCAGTTTTGATTTGCCATATTTGCCGAAAAACAGGGAATAGAAATTCAAAGAGAAATATGAAGATTTGACAGAAAAATAAAATTAGAACAATCAAAACTTGATTGGAGTGTAAACAATGCACAATTCTCAGATCTAAATATGGATTACTACTGGATTAGACGAAATCAAAAGCAAATTGCAGAAGTTTCATAAAAACAGAGTATATAGTGAAAAAATGTATTTAGAAGGAGAAAATCTAGTTGAGCGAGGAATTATCCATAACTAATCAATACATTTATTAGATTGCTTTAATACCAATTGTAGGAACATAGATCCTAATTAAGCTCATAATTTGGTGAATTGATCAATATAAAAGAGTTGGAAGCGGAAGCAATATATGACTGAACAAATTAACTAGATACTGATGACAATAAGCAATAATTTAAACTGGATAAGAAATCAATTACTGTGCAAAAAATTCATCAAGTGTAATGATAATAAACTTTGAGATTTACACGAAAAACACCAAGAACACATAGTTGTGTGCGTAGAAAGCTGTCAAAGTTACTTTCTCTCTCAAGTACAAATCATAAGATATTCTATAAAAGATCGAATAAAACCCTAAAAAACTTTCCTATTTATAGTACATAGAAGGAAAGTCAACGCATTAGCCGATGCGAGAATGTCAACCTCTAAAGGTGGATAACCGTTTCTACACACATGGCATCTTGTGATCGATCCATCTGTACTTGAGAGTGTCACTGGAGTATATACTTAGAGAAATCCAAGAAGACTTAAGGTTAGAGGATTTGTATGTATAGTCAGAGATTCTGTGTCGAAGACTTGAGTTCTGCATATTTAGTTTTGATCTGGCGCGTGATTGTCTTCTGTATCCGAGCTCTGGTTCTCCAGTGACTAAGTCTTCTGACTAAAAGACTTAGCAAACTTTTTTTCTTACACTTTCAAACAGAGTTAATTCTAACAAAGAGTTAGCATATGCTAACCCTCAAATTTTACAACTTTTTTTATATAATAAAATTTTGATACTAAATTAATTAACTTAATCATAGTGGGGTGAATTTTTTTTGTATTTAAATGGTGTTTACCCTTTGGCCCACTAAATTAATATTAATATTTATGGCCTTAATTTCGAGATACACATCAATCCATTATCCATACACGTGCATTTGTTTTGTTCCAACCAAGAAAATGTCAAAATGCATAATACCTATGGTGATTGGTGAAGTCAACGTTCCAGACTTCCAGCCCCTGCCCCACATGTACCACAGGTTTTCCTCACTTTTCCGCCGCTGGTGGCCTCTATGTTCAAAACTTCAAATCACATAAGGTTATCATCTTCCCTATTTAGTTCTACTATTTATTTTTACTGATTAATATTATTAGGGTTCATATTAAACAGATTTAAGTTGGGTTTTGTTAAAAATCGATTTGTTTATCATTAATTAAGAACTTTTTTAAGTTAGGACTTGTTGTAAATAGATTATTTATTTGTTAATTTATAACTATTATGGATTTATGGTTTGCTACTAATTGCTACTAATTTAAATTTATTATACATTAACCAGTTTAATATTTAACAACCATGGATAAGTATTTAATAAAGAGAAAAACAAATGGTGTTAGGTATAAGTATAGTGTATTCGAGATTATAGTATTGAAGACGAGAAATTCAAAGTTTGAAGTCAACAAAGTCAACAAGAGCTTACATGTAATTACTATTTGTAATAGACTAGGGGTATAAATACCCATGTTAATCTATTTTGAATACACACTTGAGAGATTTGTCACTTTCATATCTAATCTAGAGAGAGAAAGTTGTAGAAAGAGAAACTCATAATCAATATACATATGATTTGGAGATCCATTGATGTGATTCTTGATATTTGTTGTTATATTCATCGTTATTTGATAAATATAGGACTAAAATTGGTATCAGAGCGGAATAATCTAATTTGATGAATATTTGAAGATAAATTTGATATTTTTGAAGTTTCTTGAAAATTTTGATTTCGATCGATTTTGGAAGAATTTGTGGTTGGAATCGATTGAATTTAGGCTTGTTTTACTCGTTTTTTATATAAGATTACTCGATGGTAATCAATTGGAGGTTTGAAAGAAATTATATAATAATTTAGATCAAATTCGTGAGTTTTTATGTTTTGTAAAAGAGTTACTGTTTTGGTTCGTGAATCATATATTTAGGCCCAATTTTGATTTGATGCTTGAATTAAAAGTGTCCAGAAAATGAATTCAAGCAACCCTACTACGTTTTAGCTCAATCGGATGTGTTTTTGAGGGTTAATTTGAAGATTTTAGGGTTTTTGTTCGAGTTTGAACACATTATTGTTCATCTTCATCATCCTCGCAAAAAGATGTGTTCATAACTCTCGAATGACATTCATAACCCTCGCATGATACTAACATTCATAACCCTCGCATATGCCAAATTCATTACCTTCGCACAAAAAAGCGAGTGTATAGTAAACCTCCACATAAAGCTTGTGCAAAGGTACCCGAGCCTCGCACGAATCGCGCATCCGAGCCTTGCACGAACCGTCATCCGAGCCTCGCACAAAATATCAATCCAAGCCTCGCACGAACCTTGATCCGAAGCTTTGCAAAACTAACCTTCGCACGAGCTTCGTACATTTGATCCGAGCTTCGCAAAAGCCAACCCTAGGTCTTAGATTTTAAAAAAAAGTCTGGAAATTCCAAAATTTCCCTTTCAAATTTTGACTTTTTCGGTTATATTTCAGATTTTATCTTCAAAAATATATTTCAAAATTTGAATTTTTTTTCTCGGGGTTTGATTTACCGGTTGATTTTTTTCCCGAGAGTTGACTTTGACTTTTTAATTTGATTTTTTGGCACTTGTTTGATAGTCAAAGTTATTAAAATCTTCTGCAAGTCATTTGATTAACGATTATTGGTATCTGATAACGATGTCTACTGCTAATTTTAATTCTTTAGTCTCGTCTCTACAAGCAGAGGTTGCTAGTCAAAAGAAAGAGATTTACAATATTAAAATCGAAGGTATTACGAATTACAAACTGATTTCCTCTTTAAAAACGGATTCTACTAAACAAAAGGCATTGCAAGATGCAAGATAGATAGGAAAAGAACCACTAGAGGCTGTCAGCTTCTGGGTGTAAAGTTAGTGAGTTGGACAAGTAAAAAACAAAAACTCGGTGTCTACATCAATTGTTGACGCTGAATATGTAGCTGCTGGGAGTTGTTGTGCCTAAATGCTTTTGATGAGAAACCAACTCAGTGATTATGATTGTCAGCTATCTAAAATTCCTATCTACTATGATAGCACAAGTGCTATTGAAATTGTAAATAACCTTGTACTTCACTCCAAAACCAAGCACATTGAGATCAGATATCACTTTATCAGAGATCATGTGATGAATGGTGAAATTGAACTTCATTTTGTACCTATTGAATATCAACTCGCTGATCTTTTCACAAAACCTCTTGAAGAATGAAGATTTAATCTATTAATCAACGAACTCGGTATGTTGAACGCTGAAGAGTAAACATTCTCAATGACCAACATCTCTCAGTGATTACAAAATGATATTTCAAATTCACTAGTCATTCTGAACTCACTTAAGTGATGTGGGAGTCTTACCAAGGTATGAATTTCTTGTCCCTACACTCTCTGAAAGTCTTCCTATTCATAGAATGCTTCTTGAAAATAGAAAACCCATAACTGAGAATGCATTTATTCCCAATGATAAGAGGATTTTTAGGATAATGATTAATATTTATTAGTTTAATGATAATCTTATTATTTTGTGAAAAAGGATGTGTCGGCCTTTCTCTAACACATGTCAACCACAATGCTTCCCTATCCAATCAAACCCTAGGACGTGCAAAGGTCATAATTACCTTTTCTCAAAAAGCTAAAACCATCGTTTAGTATCCTTCTCTCTCTCTCTCTCTCCTATTTCTCTCTCATATACCTATGTTGGTCCGAAAGGAGTCTACAAGAGTTCAAGGATATAGAAACAGTTTGTAGAAGGGGGAGGGGGTTGAATACAAACAAAAGTTTTTTAGGTTTTTTAAATAAGTTTATATTGAATAAACAAATTTACAGTTGTAAGCGGAATAAGAACAAGTATTTAAACCTATTCTATTACAACTTAAGAAATCATTAAGTTTGATGCACAAGAATAAGTAAAGAAAGCAGCAAAGGTTTAAGGAGAGAATTAGCATGCATGAAGATGAAGAAGTGATCTTCAGCTATTTATACCCGTTGCATTAAATGCAAAGCAAAAGGTATATGCCACGTGTCAAGTTTCTTTTTCAGACTTGTCCTTTGTTCATGCTTTTGGCCGTATATGAACAGTAACCAAATTAGATCTAATGGGGACATAAAAGACAAGTCGTACGTCCTTTTCTGACAAGGTATGGGGTTTTGACTTTTGTGCATCGAAGATAAGATCAACATCGATCTTGCTGAGTAGGCCCTAATTGATCGCTGAACCAGAAACTTCAAGGATGAAGTCTTCAGGTATCACTGAGTCTTTGCAAGATCCCATACTTCAGGTAGATGACTATTGCTATTGCTGAACCGCTTTAGGTCACTTAGCTGATCATCTCTTTCTTCAGCTTAAGTCTTCGACTATCGTTGAATGGTCTTTTGGTGTGAGTGTTGTTCTTTAGATCTCCAGGGATAGGATAGTGTTCCTGATCTTCAACGATCAATGAGTGTAATCAGTGTTTGCTATCGCTGAATATGAACAACATCCTAGAGGAATTTTCACATTCAAATCACTGTGAGAAGTTTGGATCAACAACCTCCCCCTATTAGATTATGATTAAGCAACATAGGAAAATTGCTTGTGGAAATTAGTAAGGACTTAGATGATTTAAAATAAATAAATCTAAGTACTAATTTGTGAGATCTTTTTCAGCTAATATACTATCTGAATTGAGTTTCAGTTATTAAGATATGAAATCACAATTGTTACAAGTGAAAAAGTTATAAAGTACATTCACTGATTGATTACAAGTTTAATGTCAGTGAGTATGTAGAGGTTTTTAAATAAGTATAGAACTCATATGTTCATTGTCCCTCTTTACTACTTTCATGGATCTTTTCAGTACACAGATGGAGTAGAGTACTTCATTGAATTTTATTAATCACAATAATTTGAAGAATTACATAATGAAAATGAAATTACCATTATAAAGTAAAGTACAGTACACTGAAGAAAATTACAAAGGAAAAGTTTATCTGAGACTAGTCAGGGCTTCTCTTTTCTTCTTCGTAATTCATTCTCATATATCTTCTTCTGAAAGAGAACAGGGCCAATGTCTGGCCAGCAACTATAGTACATGATCTTGAGAAGTTTGGAATGAGCTTTTCGAATCTCCTTATTTCTGAGAAATTTTATGAACCCATAGTTTCCTAGACATGCCATTCTTGCTTCACGATGACTGATTATTTCATGTTCTACAAATCTTCTTGGTTCAGGCAGGGATGTGTTGATCATAGAAATATCAGGGATAACTAGATGGGCTAGAACACTATCTAAGTCAAATTTAGTCTCATGTTCATTTCTGAACGATGGACCTTCTTCAGCTTCGGACTTAGATTTTCTCTTTTTGGGTTTTTCGGGTAGAGGAGGAACATAGACGTATTGGGAATCCTTTGCAATAGTTGATCAAGATGTCTTTCCACAACAACCTTAAATTGAGATTTGGATTTCTGAATGGCATCTCTGATTTCAAGCTATTCAGAGAATCCATAAAACTATAAAAATTGGGGTTCTTCTTCTTCACGCCTACTTCCTCTGAACATGGTTACTCTTATCTTCAAACCATTTCTAGACTTGCGTCCTTCGATAGTTGCATGAGTAATTGTTCCAGGAGAAAAGCAATAGTTTACCTTCTTTGTGCACCATTCCCATTCATCGTTCTTGGGTTCCTGATTTTCTCTATTTAGAGCTTGTAGAATTTTCTCTTGAGCTACGACTGGATCCACTTTTAGTTTGTCTCTTCCCAGTTCCTTCTCTGCTAGCTTTTCAGCAACCAACTTACTTTGTTCTTTTGCATGTCTCTGACGTTTAGCTCTTATTTTATCTTCTCTGAACATTTGTCGAGCTACCATGAGACTTTCTTGAGCTTACTTTATTTCTAAATCTCTTAGAAGTTGTGCTTCAAAGGCATCTACTCGTTCTTTAGGGGATAGGAAGGAGAATTCGTCATGGACGCTTATTGGTACAGGGGCTTCAGGCTCAGAGGCCCGAAGAGGAATTTTTACTCTAGCCATTTCTAATTCTCTTATGAAGTTCGTCGTTCTCTCTTCTTCTTTAGGTTCAAGGATTGGTTGTATTTACACACGCCTTTGGATAAGGCCTTTTTCAGCTTCAGATTTAGTTCAGATATGTACAAGAACTGATATTCAACGGAAGGTTCCTTCTTGAATGGAGACTCCTTTGGGGAATAGGGATCACTTAGACATGGAGAGGAGGAAGAGGGTTCATCAGTAACGAGAGCAAGAGAGAGTGATGTAGGTCGTTGAGTTTCAGAAGGAGGGATGTATGAAATTAGCGGAAGGCATACCTCAGCGAAGTGCTCCCCCTCTGAATTCATCGAAGTGGGATCTTCAAAATCTATCACTTGTTAATTCTTTGTTGAGGGATCAGACTGCTCCTGATTAGGAGGTTTCCTGTCCCCCAAAGGTTCTCTGAAAAACCACTCCAGAAGGTGTTATCTCTAGACGATTTGTTTTGAAGAAGTTGGTGGAAAAGTCATCATCGTCGTCATCATTATTTCCAAATGAGTGATGAGGAATGTCTTCTTCATCATCATGATCATCATCTTCTTCTTCTTTATCGCCTTCATCGGAGATGGGATGTTGTTGGGGTTCCTCAGGGAGGACCTTATTGACATCTCTGATCAACTCTTTCTCTAGCTCTTTGGCAAATTTCTCCCCCTCTTTGTTAACAACGGGTAGAGAATGCACCAGAAGGGTATGCACGTTGGTATTGAGAATAGAGAGATCCTCAGCTTGTGCCTTTTGAAATTGAGTGGTCAAACTCAGGTTCCCTAGTCCAATTCAGTGAATGAAGGGACGATGCTAGATAAGCCTTGAACAAGGCAGAGAATTTCAGCAAGGGTCTTCTCCTGCTGATCAGCTTTTTCAGCGAGACGAGTGATGGCACACCCATTGGCAACATTGTCATCCTTTAGAGGCTAAACATCCGTGAAGATGTTTGAGACAGTGGCCTTCATGGCAGGTACTCTAGCGACTTGGTTAAAGATTATCTCTGAACCAAGTTGTAAAGTGTCGACCCGGTGCGGGATATGGGAGCATTCATTCAGCAGATGATCTATGACAGGGAATGAGATAGGAGGTAGGGAAATCTTTGGAACGTTAACTTGTTGGGAAGGTAGCTTAGATGCTAGCTTCTCCCTTTTAACCTTCCTGAGTTCTTCGACGTTCTTGAACTTCGGGGACTTGGAAGAAGTAGGTTCGCTGAGAGGAACAGTAGTGGTGGTTGTAGTAGTTGTTGTTGATGAGAAGAAAGGAGCACTCATACCTGATGACAACAAAGATAAACGAGCCAAAAAGAGCTCGGGGTTAGAAGAAATATGTTGGGAGGAAGTAAGTGTTTACAAGGGGTCCTTGAGAGTATCTGAAGGATTACTCTCAGGGTTGTTACTTGCGACGGTTGTGTCCTAAGGATCACAAGCCTGTGTCTGAAAATGTTTAAGAGAAACATTCTCAGGTCCTATGCACGTGGCTTTCCAGGAATCAGATTGTCGAAACAAAACTGATGTCTGATTAGCACGTTGCTCAATCTCATCAGGGATGGGAACACCCATCGCTGATTCATTGATCGATGTGTAGACCAAAGAAAAATTTGTAGAATAAGAAGATAAGGCTGTGTTCGTGTTACTTGATCCATCTTCAGCGTAGCTGCCTATCACATCTTCAGAGATCGAGGTCACTGACGGAGGGAGTAGTATTGATGAAGCGGCAACGGAGATAGAAGTCGTTGTCGTGGCTGAGGAGAAAGGAGGCATTGGTAGTACGCCGAAGTCAGAGAGAGTCGTCTGTTGGGAAACAGTCTTCTTTTGTTTCTTTCCAGCGGGCATATGAGCGATGCTCTTTTTATGACCATCAGTCGGCTGTTTTCTTTTTGGAGGGGATGAAGAAGTGTCTAGGTTGATCATTGATTAGTTGGTCAGTGATCTTGACACGGTCTCTACCTGAGTGGTAGGATTGGGAGTGGACGTACCTACAGGGTCAGCTTCCATGATGGAGGTTCAACATATAAGGGAGGTAAGGGGCATCTCCCGGCCTTTCTTCAATCTCCAAAGATTTCTTCCCAGTCTTAGTGAATTTCTGATTTCCCTCAAAGGGGTATCCCTCATAAACAAATTCCAAGATTGTAGCCACAAATCTTGGATAAGGGATAGTTTTTCCCTTTTCGGTGCTTGTACCCTACCGTATAATTCGTTGAAGATATAATCAGAGAATTTTATATTGCGGCCATTGCAGAGAGTGAAATCCATTTAAAAAAATTGCTTACTGGCTGGATCTTGAGAGCTAGTCTTAGTGCCTAAACACTGAATCATGTGAGTGAAAATGTATTGCCACCTCACTGGCTTTCTCTTCTTCTCCATCTTGGTTACCGCCTTGCTGACTTTAGAGGTTTCTTAATTTATTGGCCAATTGTAACCTATGAGGTCAAGAAAGCTGATGATTTCTTCCCTAGAGGGTGCAGCGACCCATTGCTGATTCTTTCCTCTTGTAGGGAGGTGAAGAGCAGATCCGACGACGCCAGTAGTAAATGCTAAGGTTCCCAAGCTGATGGTGAATTCGATGGCAGGGAGCTCGATACCTTATCAGTGATGACCGTGGTACAATGGGCAGTGTACCAGAATTGTTGGAGATGAGAAGTAATTCCAACAGGTACATGAGTAAGGGCATACTTCAGAGGGCATTTGCTGAGAAAACGAGCACCATCTCTGAAATGAGGCCTATCAGCAGGGATATCTAACAAAGGAATGTAGTTGGTTGGCTTCACTTGGGCTTGTTCAGGACTGAAAGTGGCTTCAGGAGCACCAACAAATTTTGGTCACGGGGAGGACTTCACCTTCAGCGTATTTGTTGACGTTCTTGCTGGATGACGCCATTTCTGTTTCAAAGATAGGAACACCAAATAGAAAAATCATGGCTTAATACAAACCCGATATTTTGGTACAAAGAATACCAAGAAGATGGGAAAAACAAGTGTTTTGATGAACAAAGTCAAAATACTTGTTATTTAACATATTTTAGAAAAACGTTTGAACAAGGTTTTAGTAAGAAGATAGCAAAGTGTTTATTTTTGGTACAAAAATGTATCGTAACCAGATTTTTGAAAAGATTTGGATATGGTTTTGGATTAAACATACCAAAATAAAAGAAACTTAGAATAGGGTTTTTAGAAAATTTGGGGTTTTAATCAAGTTTTAAAACTTACATCCTTATAACAAAGTGTCTATAGAAGGTGGTTAGAAGATTCAAACAACATTTAAGTTGTTGTTCAAACATAGTAAATAAGAAAAAAATAAGATCAAACCTTGAAAAAATTAGGAGAAAGAAAAACTCATAAGTGCGTGTTCTTGGTGAATGTAGAGAAAATTCAAATGCTTTTTACTTGCTTAGGAAGATTCGAGCGCGTAAAGAATGAAAAGGAAATCATTTTTCCTTACATAGTTGGATGAGAGAGAAAGAGGAGAGAGAAGGAAAACTAAACGACGATTTTAGCTTTTTGAAAAAGGTAATGATGACTTATTGCACGTTCCTAGGGTTTGATAGGATAAGAAACGTTAGGGTTCGTATTGTGTTAGAAAAGGTCTGACATGTCCTTTTTAGAAAAACGATAAGATTATCAGTTAAATAATAAATGTTAATCATTATCCATTTAAATCCTCATCATTTGCAATAAAAGTATTGTCAGTGATTGGTTTTCTCTTTTGAGATCCATTCTCTGAATTAGAAAACATTCAGAGAGTGTTAGGAGAAGAAATACATACATTGGCAAGATATATATCACTGACTCAAAGTTTAGTCATAAAGACTCCTATGGCACCTCCTTTGACTTTTCACAAAGACCCTGATAGGAATCCTGTCAATATCACTACCTATAGAGGAATGATTGACTCTATGCTGTATCTAACAACTAGCCGACATGATATCATGTACTCTACCTGTCTTTGTGCAAGATATCAAGTTGAAACCAAGGAATCTCATCTAATTGTTGTAAAGAGAATATTCAGATATTTGAAAGGAACTCCTAATCTTGGCCTTTGGTATCCCAAAAGTTCAGGGTTCGACCTAACCGGTTTCTCTGATAGTGACTTTGTAGGTTGTAAGATTGATAGGAAGAGCACCACGGGTACCTGTCAGCTACTAGGTGGTAAGTTGGTAAGCTGGACAAGTAAAAAGCAAAACTTAGTGTCCACATCAACTACTGAAGCTGAATACGTAAACTCAGTGATAGAGGTGATGCTGATATCTCTGAATTTGACAACTCGCTGGCTCTCCTTACTAACAATTTCAGGAGATTCGCTAGAGAGAGTAATATCAGAAAGACCCCTGCAATTACCGACTCTGATAAGTCAAAGCCTGCTCCAGCTGACAAAGCCTCAGCGATCTGCTATAATTGTCAGCGCAAAGGTCACTTTGCAAGCGACGCAGATCCAAGAAGGTCGCTGCTCCTTCCACTTCTCAAACTCTGTTAAAACTAAGAATGAAAAATATTATAAGTTAAAAGAGAAATATCAAAATATGAAGAAGAACAAGCAAAAAGGCAAAGGCCTTGTCGCTGAAGAAGTCAACTGGGATCATGAAGAAGATTGGGCTCAAACCTCTGATGAATCTGGATCAGATGAAGAAGTCTTAGCTTTCATATGTCTTATGACCAGAATAGAAGAAGCTAAAGATGCATCTAACACCTCTTCGTCAGAGTCTCCATCGACTCAGGTACCTATTCTTTCCAACTCTTCTAAATTTATACCTGATAGCTTGTCAGCTCTCGTGTTGACTTTTACAATGCTCTAAATGGAAACATAAAAGCTGAACAAGTGGTACAGAACAAGTGGTACAGAGCAGTGTTTATTACAACTTATTTCTTGTTTCATTTTAAAATGGCTAATACAAACTTAAACTACATTGACAATGGATCTTTAGCTAAACCTCCTAAATTTAGCCGTGATAATTTCCTTGTATGGAAGGAAGGAATGACTCTATTCCTAGAAGGATTATATCCTAAGATCCCCTCTTATCTAGAAAATGGACCCTTCGTTCCACCAGTCCCTGCTACTGCTACCTCTCCTGCTATCCCTAAGAGAAGAATTCCCAAAGCTCCACATCAATGGAGTGATGAGGACAAGAAAGAGCTAGTTGTTGATTCAAAAGCTAGATCTATCATTGCCATGTCTCTACCGGATGATGTCTATCATTTAGTAATGAAAATGAGGACTTCCAAAGCCACGTGGGACACTCTCTGTGTTCAATATGAAGGAACCGATGAGGTTGAGATTACTCGACGTATCAACTTGGTGAGACAATACGAAAGTTTCATGTTTCTGAAAAGTGAAACGCTTTTTCAAATCCACAAGAGATTTAACTGTCTTTTAATAGACATGAAAACAGTTGACAGAGAGTACTCTAACTCTGAAACTCTGACTAAGTTCATGGAAGCTCTTCTTGAACAATGGGACACATTTACCACATGTCTTAAATTGTCAAAGAACACTGAAACCTTGTCTTTTAGTGCTTTATATGAAATATTGCTCAATCATGAGCAATCCCGGAAACTAAAAAGAAACCTCATAAAGGACACTAAAACTGCCAAAAGTACTTCTTTGGCGTTAGTGACTTCAGAGTAGAGATGGCCAAATGGGACCGGCCCCGGCCCAAGACCGACGGAGGACCGGGACCGGGACCGATAAAAGCCCGGCCCGGCCCGGAATCGGTAAGGACCGGTTATAGGACCGTAAACCGGGATCGGTTACGCTGCTTGAGCGATTTGTAGGACCGGCCCGGCCCGGCCCGGGACCGGTCATGGGACCGGTTATGGGACCGATTGGGACCGGCCCGATTTTTGCAAAAAAAATGTATTTTTATATATTTTTTTATATGTATTTCTAACTTTCTTAGTGTATTTGATTGAAAACTAATTACAATTTATAATAAAACATATTTTTAAATGTATTTGACTAAAAACCAAATATAAAACTATAACAAACGTATTTTTTAAGTGTATTTGTTTGAAAACCAATTATAAAATTACAATAAAACATGTTTTAAGGTGTATTTGAGTGACCCAATTGCATATATATAATGCTTATATATATATATAATATATTAAATTAATAAATACAATTAATGTTTTTATAAAAAATAATTTTTTATTGAAGGCCCGGTTTGGGACCGGTTTGGGCCCGGGACCGGGACCGGTTATGAAAACACACTAAACGGGCCGGCTTGAAATCGTTAGGACCGGGACCGGGACCGGGACCGGAACCGGTCCCAAAAGGCCTGGTCCGAAAATTACTGTTGTTGCCCGGGACCGATTGAGGCCCGGTACGGCCCGGCCCGAGCCCGGTTTTTGGCCATCTCTACTTCAGAGATGGAACCTTGTAAATTTGTATCTTCTTCTATCACCTCTGTTGCTTTCTTTACTTGTTCTTGTGCATCAAACTTAATGATTTGTTAAGTTGTAATAGAATAGGTCTAAATACTTGTTCTTATTTCACTTACAACTGTAAATTTTTTAATCAATATAAACTTATTTAAAAACCTAAAAAGCTTATGTTTGTATTCAACTCCCCCCCCCCCCCCCCCCTTCTACAAACTGCTTCTATATCCTTGAACTCTTGTAGACTCCTTTGGGACAAACAACCTATAAAAGGTAGTTACAAATTCATTTCATTCTTTACACTCACAAATCTTACAAGGAAAGAAAAAGAATTTGAATCCTCTCGGCAAACAACAAGAACACTGTAACAGCTGTCAAATTTGAACTTCCAGGTTAGCTATTATTTAGTCTATTAGTGATATTATATTTAAGTTATAATAATAAGAGTTAGTTAGATTAGATTGACCGAAAAACTTCTAGAAGTTCCGATAGTTGCTTAGAAAATCCGGTTCCGACCAGTAACTATCTGAAACGTCCTATATAGTGCCAAATGCTCTAATTTAAACCCAATTTATATAAAATATATCGTTTTAGTATTTAAAATATAAAACTTCTAATTTTGTATAATTTAATCACTTTTGGACTTGTATTTTGAGGAAAAAGGGCCAAAATTGAGAAAAATGACATTTTTAATTGTTTTGGGCTTGAGTTTTTTATTTTAAAAAAACAAAATTTGGGTTTGGAGTGGGCCCATGTATATGGCCGCCCCCCCCCCCCCTTCATCATATAAAAACCCAAAAATTTATCATTTCCCTCATTTTTCATCTATTCTCTAAATTTGAAATAAAAACCCTTTCATACTATCTTTGTTTCTCTTCTTCTCCTTCATATTTCCAGCCACTTTCTTCATCAAAAATCAATCAAATAACAAGATTGTGAAGATATTCCTTACATTTCATCACCCAAGTAAGAGTGATAATCCATGACCTATTATGTTTCTGGAAATTCTTGGTTCCAAGGGTAGATTATACACCAAAGATATGTAAAATATATTTATAAGAGTGATAATCCATGACCCAAGCAAATGGAACTCAAGAAATCAAATCAAAAACCGATTGCATGTGGGTTTTATTCATGAAAATGTTATTTTGTTGATGCTAACATAATACTTCCTTGTATTTATGTCGGCCAAATCTTGCTAAATACTCATCCAAATGTCATGAATCTTCTTCTAAAAGTTTATTTTGTGAGTTGGGGTTCTAATCCAAGTGGTCTCACTCAGAAACATTGAGTTTTGACTCCCAAATGTTCATAACAAGTTGGATGTGCATCTTGATTTTTCTTCTGGAATTCATTTAAATAACTTACCTACCACATGCCACTGGTTTCACTCAAATATGTGGTGATTTGGGGTTTCAATTAATCAAAACAAAATGAGTGTGCAATCTGTCCAAAGCTGACAGATTTGTGAATGCATGTTCAAATGGCCCTATCTCTTCCAAAACTCAATGAAAAAGGATGAATTTTCTTTTGAGAGTTAGTTTTATGAGTTATCTTCTGTTTGCAAATGGAATCACATGAAAATATGGAGTTTTGACCCTTCAAACATCTAAAACATTTTAGGTGTGCAAACTGTGAAACCACCAGTAGCTAAACCCTACTTTGTATGATAATATATCTTTGATTAGTTGTCCATAATGTATAATTCTTCTTCTGGAGTTTTTTTGTATGAGTTAGGGTTCATATGAATCCGGTTTCATTCAAAAATATGAAGTTTTGAGGCATGAACCAATTTATTAAAGTTAAGTGTGCAATCTGTCAACTAATGACAGATGTGTGCATGCAACTTTGTGGTGCCATATCTTCCTCATAACTCATTCAAAATGAGTTATTCTTATCTTAAAAGTTTCTTTATGTATTGTGTTTATAATCCAACTGGAATTTCAGAAAAAAACATTTAGTAGAACTCCTCAAATGGTTGTTTTACCAAAAGGGTGTAATCTGTCATAGCTACTGTGATACACTGTTTTGAATAAATTATTTGAACCATTTTTACATGTCCAAAATGCATGAAATTTGGTCACAATGATCTTAACTCAGTAATGTATCACATATAAAAAGATGGGAAACTATGTCATTTTGGATGTCACTGTAATTGGATCATATTTAGCATTATTAGTTTCTGTGCAAAAGTGAAATTCTGGAATTGTTTGATTTCATGAATTTTGATCACTTGAAGGATTATAAAATTACTTTTCGATACAAATTACCATATTAAAGAGCATATGTGCATTATGTAACGGGACTATAGATAATCAAGTTGGACATATATGGACATCTATGGACTTAAAACATATTCATCCTTATAAGTAACCTTAAGACACATAAGTGACAGTTTTGGGTATTTTACTTTGATAGGGAAACGTTAGGCCGGCAAGTGGGCTAATCGTGCTTTAAGTGGAGCTTTTGAAAAAGGTGAGTATTCACAGCCCCACTTTTAAAGTATTTTATACGTTTTGGGGTGAAAAGTATGATTAAATGTAATATTTGAGCTATTTGCATTACCAAATGTGAAACACTATGAAATTGATGTTAATGGGCACTAAGGCATGTACACTAATAATTTGTATTGAGTAAAATGTTTCAAAAAAATTCGTACACTACTGTTAACTCAAGTGAGGAGCCGAGGGTATTTGTGGATAGTGCTATTGGACGGACAATCCCACCTAAAAACCGACAAGTAGGGGTGCGGATAGCAATCCCACCTAAAAACTACAGGTAGGGGTGCGCTATACTTAAAATAAAGGTTCTACATATGTGGGGTTTTAGTCCCACCGCTAAGGTAGAATTAAAAAGAGTTTTGTGGTCGAAAGGTTCAGTGGTGGCTCATTACTTACAATTGATTAGGGTACAAAATGCCTTCAACGTTTTAAGATGTAAAGATTTACTAAGTGCCATAAAAGTATTTTGCTCAATATTAATTTATGCAAAAGATGTTTACAATATTGAAAACCTGTGAACTCACCAACTCATTGTAGTTGACCTTGTTTTATTCATACTTTTCAAGGGTAAAAAGGGTTAACTAAAAATGCTTGTGTTTGGGGCGCATCAACATCAACCATGTTTAAATTTGAAATCGTTTTGTTGAACACCTTGTTTCTTTTATTTTGTTAATACATTGAACTTGTATGATGTAATGTTTAGTTTTATTTTGTTATGTATTTGAATGGACAATTGGTGTTGTTTTAGCTCTATCGCTATGAAATGTTGAACTATCACTCCCCGTGTTTCCGCTTTAGCGGGGTGTGACAGACTTGGTATCAGAGCCATAGGTTATAGAGAAAACCGGTTTTTCTATAAAACCAATTACTATAACCAAATGTTTTCAAAAACTATTTTCCTAAACTAATTTTAAAAAGCTTGCTACTGGTATAATTGGAATAAGTGTCGACTTAGCATATTATAATTAGGCAAACCCTGGTTCCCTATGATTAATTTAATATGTATAAGGAGGGACATGGAACAATTATATTGGAGTCGAATAAAATAAAAGCTTCTTGCCCAAATGAAAAGCATGGTCATAAGTGTGAGTTTGCATAAGTATTTTCTTTTTGGGAACTGATTATTTACTGAAGTACATTTAGTAATTAAGTTTGTTACTGTCGCAGTTTAAAAATGTCTCACTCATCCTCACTCCCCGAGCACTCCCGTGACGAATCCGGTTATTTTAGTAGCCTCCCTAGGAGGAACCAACCCATCCATGGAGAGAGTGATCCATCGAGGAAAGTGACGAGGCCACCCGAGAGACTACTGTTGAATCTTCTATATTTGCGCCACCTCCGATCGATGTGGTTGGTCCGTCGCGCAAGCATGTTCTCCCTGCTAGGAGGGTGACTATCACAGTTCCCACCGAGCCTTCGGACGAGCCATCTAGATCACGAACCCGATAGCGGAGCGTGACCTCTCCTCCCCCAGCAGTTGGAGTTCCCGTGCCACAACCTTAGGGCATGACTGCAGCGAAGAACTTTTGGGTCTCGGGCATGGCTAATGAAGTACAGACTCACCGACTTAGGTTGGACCATTTCCATTACTGGTAAAGTCATGGAGGTCACCGTTGAGACTAGGAGGACGATCAGGAGGTTGTGCTCGTACTTAGCTTGGGCGATAGGAGCTTTGATGGTGATGATAGGACTGTTGGTTTGGGTGATGATGCATTAGTGAACCACTGTTGTTATGAAGCTTTTGGGTTGATAATACTTTCTTTCAAGGCTTATAGCCTACATGTTTAAGATGTAAACAATTTAATGTCTTTTTGGGTTGTACTTTAAAACTGATGTTTGGTATGTTTTGGTTTATTTATGAAAGTTATGCATGTTATCTGTTTATTGTATGTTACTTTGAGTTTATGTTTTCATGCATAGTATTAGGTGTATGTTATAAGATACATATAACTTAGTAAGTAGATTTATTATGCCCATAGTAATATAAAGTTGACCAAAACTCAATTTGAAATGTGTTTTAGAACAATGCCTCCAAGAAGAGAAAATCCCGAAGTTGCACGACTTGTATCCGAGAAACTCATGGCTGCACTACCAAACATTGTTAGCCAAGTGGCAGCTGGCGTGAGCAATAATCAAAACAACAATCAAGGATCGGGAAATAGAGAATGTACATACAAATCCTTTAGGAGTTGTAATCCTAAGGAATTTCATGGAACTGAGGGAGCCGTGGGATTATTGACTTGGATAGAGAGCATGGAGTCTGTGCTCCATATTAGTAAATGTACCGAAGGTAAGAAAGTAGAGTTTGCTGCATGTCTTTTACAAGGACGAGCGTTAACTTGGTGGAATACCCAAGTACAAACTTGGGGCCGAGAAGCCGCCAACAGTCTTACGTGGGAAGATTTCAAGAGGATAATGAAAGAAGAGTATTGCCCAAGGAGCGAGATCCAGAAGTTGGAAGCAGAATTATGGAATCAGGTAATGAGAAGAAATGATATAAACTCTTATACTGCACGTTTTCATGAGTTGTCAAAAATGGTACCGCATCTAGTAACACCTGAAGAGAATCGAGTTGATAGATATGTTTGGGGTTTATCTCCGGAGATACGCGGGGCTGTTACTTCGGCAAACCCAAAAACCATACAAGTGGGAGTGAGTTCGGCAACCAGACTCACAAATAATGCTACTCGTTCGGGAATGTTTGCAAAAGACAAGGTTGAAGGGAAGAGAAAGATGGAGGAACCTACATGAAGACAATCTAGGGAAAGAATGGGAAAGAATCTGAAGATCTCAGGAAACTACGGGATTCAGACTCAATCAGCAGAGAAGGAGAAAAGAAGTTATCAAAAGTGTGACAAGTATAATAGACAACATGCTGGACGATGTATTATCTGCCAGAAATGCAACAGAGGAGGTCATTATGCCAAAGTTTTAAAAGTACAGGAAGACGGGTACGTTTCGAGTGTGGAAGCCCGGATCACTTCCGGGAGCATGTCCAAGATGGAACCAGAGACCAAACAATAATCAAGCGCGACCAACCAATCAAGGAAATCAAGGAGGTCCGGCTAGAGGTCGAGTGTTAGAGATTGGATCTGAAGAAGCAAGGCAAAATCTGGATGTAGTCACAGGTACGTTTCTTCTAAACGAACATTATGCATCACTACTATTCGATTCTGGAGCAGATAGGAGTTATGTGTCGACAGATTTTAGACCAAAGATAAATCTAAAACCTCAAAAGCTGAAAGAAATATATGTCATTGAATCTGCCAACGGACAAGAATGTAGGGCCAAAGATATAATAATGAATTGCACCTTAAACTTGGCCAGTAGGGATTTTAGTGTAGATCTAATCCCGATTAAATTAGGAAGTTTCGACATAATTGTGGGCATGGATTGGTTGTCCAAGAACCGAGCTGAAATATGTTGTTCTGAGAAGATCGTTCGAGTTCCACTACCCGACCGAGGAATACTCGAAGTACATGGAGAGAAACCCAGAAGGGGTATTAAAATGGTGACGCGTATGAAGATGCGAAAATATTTGAGAAATGACTGCATTGCATTTTTAGCTCATGTCACGGATAAGAAGGCCAAAGAGAAACGCAGTCAAGATATCCCTATAGTTCGGGATTTTCCTGAAGTATTTCCAGATGAATTGCCTGGAATACCCCCGCCAAGACAAGTCAAGTTTCACATAGATTTAATTCCTGGAGCTGCGCCCGTGGGGAAATCACCATACCGGTTAGCACCACTGGAAATGCAGGAACTGTCAGAACAACTTCAGGAGTTACTCAATAACGGATTCATCAAACCTGACTCTTCACCTTGGGGAGCACCAGTTTTATTTGTTAAAAAGAAAGATGGATCTTTCCGAATGTGTATCGATTATAGGGAACTCAATAAGTTGACTATCAAGAACCGATACCACCCCTTTCCTCGAATTGATGACTTATTTGATCAACTTCAAGGTGCTACGTATTTCTCAAAGATCGACCTTCGATCGGGATATCATCATATGAGAGTTCGTGAAGAAGACATTCCTAAGACAGCGTTTAGAACTCGTTATGGTCATTACGAGTTCCTAGTTATGCCTTTCGGGCTAACAAATGCACCAGCAGTCTTCATAAATTTAATTAATAGAGTATGTCGACCGTACCTAGACAAGTTCGTGGTTGTGTTTATAGATGATATACTCATTTATTCTCGAGACAAAAAAGAGCATGAGCAACATTTAAAGCTGATACTAGAATTGCTCAGAAACAAAAAGTTATACGCCAAATTCTCCAAATGCGAATTCTGGATTCG
The DNA here is from genome assembly GCA_036898165.1 of Silybum marianum. Classification (NCBI taxonomy): domain Eukaryota; kingdom Viridiplantae; phylum Streptophyta; class Magnoliopsida; order Asterales; family Asteraceae; genus Silybum; species Silybum marianum. The sequence goes on along the minus strand of CM072533.1, from coordinate 25,304,416 downwards.
CGAAGTGCATTTTCATGGTCACGTAGATGAAAAAGGGATACATGTTGATCCAGCTAAGATTGAGGCTATTAAGAAATGGGAAGCCCCAAAGACACCAACTAAGATCCGCCAATTTCTTGGATTGGCAGGTTATTATCGGCAATTTATCGAAATTTTTTCCAAAATCGCGCAACCACTAACGACACTGACTAAAAAAGATAAGAAGTTTAATTGGGGAGAGAAACAAGAGGAAGCGTTACAGACTCTCAAACATAAGTTTTGCAACGCATCGATTTTGGCCTTAGTAGAGGGAGTAGATAATTTTGTAGTCTACTGTGATGCTTCACATCAAGGGATAGGATGCGTACTGATGCAAAGAGATAAAGTCATTGCATATGCGTCGAGGCAACTGAAGGTTCACGAGAAGAATTACACCACCCATCATTTGGAATTAGGGGTGGTGGTGTTCGCACTCAAAATCTGGAGACACTATCTCTACGGCACTAAGTGCACTATTTTCACCGATCACAAAAGCCATCAACATATTCTTGATCAGAAAATGCTCAATATGAGGCAAAGAAGATGGGTTGAGCTACTTATTGACTACGATTGTGAAATAAAGTACCATCCGGACAAGGCTAACGTAGTAAGTGTTTAACCTATGCTCAAGTCAAGGCTGAACATCAGAAACCATCCGGTCTACTTCAGCAGCCTGAAATTCCTTAATTGAAGTGGGAGCAAATAACTATGGATTTCGTAACCAAGCTACCAAAAATTGGAAAGGGTCACGATTCTATATGGGTTATAGTAGATCGCCTTATAAAATCAGCTCATTTCATTCCCATTCGTGAAGATTTCAGTATGGAGAAACGTGCGAAAATTTATGTCAATGAAATAGTTACACGTCACGGTGTGCTTATTTCCATTATTTCAGATAGAGACACTCGGTTTATATCACGATTTTGGCATGCTCTTCAAAAGGAATTGGGTACACGATTGGATTATAGTACTGCCTATCATCCCCAAACGGATGGACAATCAGAAAGAACTATTCAAACACTGGAGGATATGTTGCATGCGTGTGCGATAGATTTTGGTGGGAGTTGGGATACCCACCTACCATTTGTTGAATTCTCATATAACAACAGCTATCACACCAGCATTCAGTGCGCGCCATACGAAGCCCTATACGGAAGAAAATGTAGATTACCACTTAGCTGGTTAGAAATCGGAGATAGACAGTTGACCACGCCGAATATTATTCAGGAAACCACTGACAAGATCTCAACCATCAAGAAAAGACTCAAGACAGCAAGAGACCGTCAGAAGAGTTATGCGTATAATCGGAGAAAACCGTTAGAGTTCCAAGTGGGGGATAAAGTGCTTCTTAAGGTATCACCATGGAAGGGGCTAGTGCTTTTACGGAAGAGAGGCAAACTAGGTCCCAGATACAGTCCATTCGAAATACTCGAAAGAATCGGAACGGTGGCGTACAAATTGAAGTTACCACATAATTTAAACGCCATCCACAAGACGTTCCATGTGTCAAATCTGTAGAAATGTCTAATGGATGAAACAATAGTTCTACCCCTAGAAGACGTTGAAATTAACGATCGGTTACATTTCATTGAAGAACCAATCGAAATACTCGACCGAGAAGTCAAACAGCTGAGACGCAGTAAGATCCCTATTATCAAAGTTTGCTGGAATGAGAAGCATGGCTCAGAGTATACTTGCGAACGAGAAGATTCCATGAAACATAAGTATCCTCGCCTGTTTGCGAACGCCTCTGAAAGATCTAGTTCTTAAATTTCGGGACGAAATTTCTTTAACAGGGGGAGATTGTAACACCTGTCAAATTTGAACTTCCAGGTTAACTCTTATTTAGTCTATTAGTGTTATTATAGGTAAGTTATAAGAATAAGGGATTGTTTGTTTACCTCTTAATAGTTCCATTAAGAGGCAGCCTCTGAATCGCTAAGAGACGAATCCTGTTTAGCAAAATATAAGTATGCCTCTTAATGGTTCCAAAACCCTCTAAATCAATTTGTATCCTGGACCTCCCTTAACCACTCAGAGACCTAATTTCATTTTGAAAAATTACCAAATAATTTTATTTTATTTTGCACTATATCATAAGAGCCTCTTAATCATTCTGACCACTTAATCATTCTGCACCAAACCATTCAGCAACTGCCAAACAGCCCCTAAGAGTTAGTTAGATTAGATTGACCAAAAAAAATTTAGAATTTTCGATAATTGCTTAGAAAGTCCGGTTCCGACCAGTAACTATCTGAAACGTCCTATATAGTGCCAAATGCTCTAATTTATACCCAATTTATATAAAATATATAGTTTTAGTATTTAAAATATAAAACTTCTATTTTTATATAATTTAATCACTTTAGGACTTGTATTTTGAGGAAAAAGGGCCAAAATTAAGAAAAATGACACTTTTAATTGTTTTGGGCTTGAGTTTATTTATTTTAAGAAAAATTGGGTTTGGAGTCCCCCCCCCCCTCCCTTGACCATTATAAAAACCCAAAATTTCATCATTTCCCTCATTTTTCACCTCTTCTCTAAATTTGAAATAAAAACCCCCTTTCATACTCTCTTTGTTTCTCTTCTTCTCCTTCATATTTCCAGCCACTTTCTTCATCAAAAATCCATCAAACAACAAGATTGTTGAAGATATTCATTATATTTCATCACCAAAGTAAGTATTTACATCATCTCCTTCATTTTTGTTACAAATTTTGGGGAAAACCCCATTTTTCTTGCACATTCATCATTTTCCTTTGAATTTCTGGAAATTCTTGGTTCCAATGGTAGATTATACACCAAATATATATATAATATCTTTATAAGGGTGTTAATTCATGACCAAAGCAAATGGAACTCAAGAAATCAAAGCAAAAACCCATTGCATGTGGGTTTAATTCATGAGAATGGTATTTTGATGATGCTGACAGAATACCTCCTTGTATTTATTTCGGCCAAATCTTGCTAAATACTCATCCAAATGTCATGAATCTTCTTCTAAACGTTTATTTTGTGAGTTGGGGTTCTAATCCAAGTGGGCTCGCTAAAAAACATTGAGTTTTGACCCCCCAAATTTACATAACTAGTTGGATGTGCATCTGGAAGTTCACTAGTAGGTAAACCCTACTTTGAACAACCATAACTCGCAAAAGAATCATCCAAATTACTTGATTTTTCTTTTGGAATTCATTGACATAAGTTACCTATCAAATGCCACTGGTTTCACTCAAATATGTGGTGATTTGGGGTTTCAATTAATCAAAACAAAATGAGTGTGCAATCTGTCCAAAGATGACAGATTTGTGCATACATGTTCAAATGGCCATATCTCTTCCAAAACTCAATGAAAAAGGATGATTTTTCTTTTGAGAGTTAGTTTTATGAGTTATCTTCTGTTTGCAAATGGAACCACATGAAAATATGGAGTTTTGACCCTTCAAACACCTAAAACATTTTAGGTGTGCAAACTATGAAACCACCAGTAGCTAAACCCTACTTTGTATGATAATATATCTTTTATTAATTATCCATAATGTACAATTCTTCTTCTGGAGTTTTTTTGTATGAGTTAGGGTTCATATGAATCCGGTTTCATTCAAAAATATGAAGTTTTGAGGCATGAACCAATTTATTAAAGTTAAGTGTGCAATCTGTCAACTAATGACAAATGTGTGCATGCAACTTTGTGGTGCCATATCTTCCTCATAACTCATTGAAAATGAGTGATTCTTATCTTAAAAGTTTCCTCATAACTCACTCAACTGGAATTTCTGAAAAACATTTAGTAGAACTCCTCAAATGGTTGTTTTACCAATAGTGTGTAATTTGTCATACCTACTGTGATACACTGTTTTGAATAAATTTTTTGAACCATTTTTACTTCTCCAAAATGCCTGAAATTTGGTCACAATGACCTTAACTCAGTAATGTATCACATATAAAAAGATGGGAAACTATGTCATTTTTGATGTCACTGTAATTTGATCATTTTTAGCACTATTAGTTTCTGTCCGAAAGTGAAATTCTGGAATTGTTTGATTACATGAATTTTTGATGACTTGAAGAATTATAACATTACTTTTCGGTATAAATTACCATATTAAAGAGCATATGTGCATTATGCATAACGGTATTATAGATAACCAAGTTGGACATATATGGGCATCTATGGACTTAAAACATATTCATTTTCATAAGTGACCGTTTTGGGTATTTTACTTTGATAGGGAAACGTTAGGCCGGCTAGTGGGCGAACCGTGCTTTAAGCGGAGCTTTTGCAAAAAGGTGAGTATTCACAGCCCCACTTTTAAAGTATTTTATACATTTTGGGGTGAAAAGCATGATTAAATGTAGTATTTGAGCTATTTGCATTACCAAATGTGAAACGCTATGAAATTGATGTTAATGGGCACAAAGGCATGTACACTAATACTTTGTATTGAGTAAAATGTTCCATAAAAGTTTGTATACTACTATTAACTCAAGTGAGGAGCCGAGGGTATTTGTGGATAGCGCTATTGGACAGACCATCCCACCTAAAAACCGACAAGTAGTGGTGTGGATAGCAATCCCACCTAAAAACTACAAGTAGGGGTGCACTATACTTAAAATAAAGGTTCTACATATGTGGGGTTTTAGTCCCACCGCTAAGGTAGAATTAAAAAGAGTTTTGTGGTCGAAAGTTTTAGTGGTGGCTCATTACTTACAATTGATTAGGGTACAAAATTCCTTCAACGTTTTAAGATGTAAAGATTTACTAAGTGCCATAAAAGTATTTTGCTCAATATTCATTTATGCAAAAGATTCTTACGATATTGAAAACCTGTGAACTCACCAACTCTTTGTAGTTAACCTTGTTTTATTCATACTTTTCAGGGGTAAGAAATGTTAACTAAAAATGCTTGTGTTTGGGGTGCATCAACATCTACCATGTTTAAATTTGAAATCGTTTTGTTGAACACCTTGTTTCTTTTATTCTGTTAAAACATTGAACTTGTATGATGTAATGTTCAGTTTTATTTTGTTTTGTATTTGAATGGACCATTGGTGTTGTTTTAGCTCTATCGCTATGAATCTTGAACAATCACTCCCCGTGTTTCTACTTTAGCGGGGTGTGACAAACAACAACAACACGCACTACTGCGTTTTTCTTACTTTCAATCATCAAGGTTGGTTTTAATCGTGTTTTTCCTTATAATAAAAACTTAAATGTTGTTAAGAACTTCTACTTATCACAAGTAACTTCTTGTTATAAGTGATTTCTTTTATGACTATTTTTATTTCTAAAAACTTCAAAACCATAAAACTTGTTCTAAGGTTCCTTCTTAGAAAAAAGAACACTTTGGTCATTTTGATCCAAAATACTCTAAAAACTTTTCTAAAATCTGTTTATGGTCATTTTGGTACCAAATAAACATTTTGGTGCTTTTGAACTAAAATCTTTGTTTAAACCTTTTCTATAAAAATGTGCCAACTAACAAGTATTTTGACCATGTTCATCAAAACACTTGTTTTTTTCCATTAAATCGTTGGTATTCTTTGTACGAAAATATGAAGGTTTTATTCATTTTGTATTAAACCATGTTCTTTATTTTCGGTTTTCGAATTCTTGAAACAGAAATGGCCAACAAATATGTGAATGTCAACACTGAATCTGAAAAGACCACTTTACTGGTCACAGATTTTCAAGCTGTGAAGGTCGCCACATTCAGCGTGGAACAAGCTCTTGTGAAACCAAGAATTCACGTGGCACTACGGAAAATCCCTTTGGATCGTGCCTATCTCAGATACGGAGCTCTTTTTCTAAAGAAGTGCCCTCTCCGACATGCTTTCTGCCACACTCCTGTTGGGATAACATCTCATCTCCAACAATTTCGATATACTGCTCACTACACCACCAAGGTCACTGATAAGGGTGTATCCCTTCCAGCAATCGGCTTTACTATAAGCATTGGCTCGCTTTCCGTCACTACTGGAGTAATTAGGACTGCTCTCCGATTTCCAATCAAGGAGAAGGGTCAAGAGTGGGATCATGAATCCACTAAGAAGGAAATCAGGGAATTTCTTGAACAGATAGGTTATGACTGGCCTCCTAAGGAAAAGAACCCTCAGGAACTCAATAAAGAACTGGCCAAGATTGAGAAAAGCCGAATGCCCACTAGATGGCACTACCTCTTCACCCACTTCATCCAGTGCCTTGGCACTAAGACTGGAGCTCAGGAACAAGCCAGCAGAAATTTACTGGACATGGCATATTCTCTATGTCATGGTCGCGGAATAAACTACGCAAAATCCTATTCGAAGATCTTCACAAGAGAGTTAGCATGAAGAAGAAGGAGAAGACAATCCCTTACCTATGGTTCATTTCTATGATCTTAGAGTACGTCTTCAAGGACTACCCTAAGAAGGGGAATCAACAATTCTCCCAGGTCGGAAAGAAGACCCTGGAGCATGATGAGAAATAAGGAAATGCACCCTACCTTCCTCAAATGATGGAAATCATCAAGGGTCCGACACCCCCTAACGCTGAAGTCCTTGCAGAACCGATGTGGTATAGAATGTATCAAGATCACTGACAAACCCATCAGCGATCGACCTTGATACATCTTTCTCCCATTTAATGAAACGAAAAATCCCATCCGTTGATAGACGTAAACGGTTCACATCAAATAAACCACCAAGCAAGAAGCCCCAGAAGAATGACTCTCAACAGTCAATTTTTTCTTCATTCGGTGTACTACAAACGCCTCTGTCACCCAATACCACGACAACGGTCAGAGACCATTGTCGCTTTTTTAGCTCTACCCCCACCTTCAGCGACCGAGGTCCCTAAAGTTCTAGTTACCAGTTCAGCTGAAGCTGGAACAGGTAATACTATCATTGCCTTCTCTTTTATCAATACCTAGTCTTATTTGGTGTACACATCAATCCATGACTCAGATATGGTTGTCCCCATATCTAAAGGGGTTGAGAAGCATGTTGTTCAATTATCAGCTTTGTTTCGACAATCTAAAAATTGGAAAGCCACGTGCACAGGAGCTGAGAATGTTTCTCATAAACATTCTCAAAAACATTCTCAAAAACATGCATGTGATCCTCATGACAAGTCCGTTGCAAGTTCGAACCCTAAGAGAAATCCTTTAGATACTCTTAAGGAACCCTTGCAAATAACTACTTCCACCCCCACTCTATTCTTATAACCCTGAGCTCTTTATGGCTCAATTATTTGTGTTATCATCAGGTGTGTCTGATGTACCTCCTACTGGATCTCCATCATCTCTGAAGATAGAGAAGCTAAAGCAAAAGAAGCTGGAGAAGGTTCAGGGAAGAACTATTCCCATGATGAACCTAGAGATCCCCAAGATCTCTGTGGAAGCTCCCACCACGTCTTTTCAGATACTAGCCTTAGACCATCCGGTTGAAGAGGCTGCCCAGATAAAGACCACTATCTCAGGTATCAAAGATGCCAAATATGAAGACCACGTCTTTCCAGATAAAGACCTGCAAATCTAAGCAGAATACATCTTTAAGCAGGTATCAAAGATGCCAAATATGAAGACCACTGTCTCAGGCATCCAATTGGATGTCTCTACCTTAAAGACAAAGGTTTCATTGCTGAAGAATGTCATCTCCTTGAATACCTACTCCATCACTCAGATGGGCACCAAGCTAGACAAGCAGGGGGAGACGCTGACAGAAATCCTTAAAATTTTGAAGACCCCTGCTGTAACTATTTCTGCTCTCACTGAAAGTGATAGAGAGAACCTAAATCAACTCCGGTTGATTCAGAAGGCCCAGTCTGACACTCTTGCCGCCATCAAGATCAAAATCAATACTCTATTGGTGCACATCCTCCCTGACGACCACATAAAGGGAGAGAAGATTGACAAAGAGCTTGAAGAACAGATCATCACTGTTGGAACCCATATTCCCATTTATACTCAAACGATGTTGATTATGAATATAAGATAAACATTAAGCGAAAGCAAATATAATCAACAATCAAACTAGAATGTAAACCGTAATGAAGAGAATAACAATATAAATCAAATGATAATATGTATTTCACTCAAGTGGCCGATGATTACAGTACTGGAAAATACAGATTAATCTCACAAGATCTCTCCAAGATTATCGACACTCAATACAGTGATGGCCCTTTCTATTTATATGATTACAAAATAAGAAACTCCATCAGCTAGCCTATAATGTATTGACACATAAGCAAGTCCTCTAACAAATTCAGTTACGCACGGATGGCATGACTTGCCACGTCATTTAAAAACATGTGTAGTTCCTTAAGTAATATCCAGAAGATGCTCAATCTTCTTGATTGTCATTGAAGCTTCTGAACTACACTTCTGAAAATGGCTGTCTTCTGGAGAGACTTGCTTCTGGTGAGTTTACTTTGTTCTTTTAGAGAGAAGTTCTAATTCATACTTTTACAATAAAAATAAGTTCTAACAAATCTCCCCCTAAGTATGAATATAGAACAAATAACTAAATATAAAGAAAGAACAAAGTTGAAAATTTTCATTACATTAAAAAAAGAAATACGTAAGGATAAGTACATAAAATGACTAGAGTGGGTCTTCTGGATGCCCACTGATAATTCTAAAGAATTGTCTAGCGATCTCTAGCATCTTGAATACTCCTTCAATGTATTTCTCCATATCAAATGATGCTCTCTTGATTATGATATTCACATCATCCTTCTTTATAGTAAGTAGTCCTTTGACCAGATTCAGCGTATCATCAGAATATTTGACGACTTCTACTAACCTGAAGAACCTTTTGCCTAAGGGTCATCTAAAGACAACGCCCCTTTCTCGTTCAGGTTCTAGTATTTGATCACCAACCTTCTTCATTTAAATTCCTTCTAAACCTTCATTTGGCGCAGTTATGGATAAGCGTTCCACAAATCTTTCAAAGCCAATATGAAAATCCACCATGGTTCTGAAGTCAACAAAAGCTTCCATGCTAGAAAAAATTCTTAGATAGGCAATATGGTCATCTGGACTTCTGTTTCTTAAACGTTTCATGTATCTTCCCAGGGGTATTAAGTTAGAAGGATTTAGAGACAGAAGATCATCGTCACTGAAGCTGCATATCTGTCCATTAGCTCTTACAATTCTGTAGGTTGTGTACATAATATCAGTATTTTCAAAATACTTGGTTCTCAACCCAAAAGTATTCTTCTGATAGGAGAAGAGGCAAACACCTTCCTTCTGGGCTGTCTAAACCTTGCAAATCTGGCCCTGGTTTGCTCATTTGCGCCTTCATCAAAATATGGTACCACGATTAATGTCCTTTCTTCTCTCTCTATACATAAGTGGCTAAAATGTATTTCTCTGAACCAGAGATTTGAGCACTGGCCACTCTAGCACGTTGTTCTGGATCCATAGAACTCCATTGCAAACCCTACTGTAGATCCTAGTTAAATCAGGTAACCTTGTAATGATAAGAACAATATGAATAACACAACGAATAAAATCAATGGAAACCGTGATTACAATGATGTAGAACCTAATATGACTTCGTCTAAAAGCTTTTTCTATTATGAATTATCTTCTAATGCACACCCTAATCCTCTATTTATATGTACAGGACATACGATATAAGGAAAGTAGACATTAAGGCATTATACACTTGTCTTATTTACATTGAGATCCTTTCCATTTGTTATAATAAATCTTTTCCTATAATTAAACTTTCCTAATTGATGAATTTGTTGACTTTTACATTTTGCCCCTTCATGTTTTCAATAGTTGTCATCTCGGATACAACATTTTTAGACCTAACAATCTCCCACTTTGTATTCTAGATAACTAATCCGTAAATCAGCACTTTTGAAGACGATGAAAATTTGTCTACAAATCTCTATCTTGAATCTTTTGCTCCCCTTACGAATATGATCACATGATAAGATTTATAGCTCCCCTTAACATTAGCATGTAGTTCATGAATAGAAATTCGAAGGAGCCATGATGTCGTAGGGTAAAATCTTCCTTCAAATTGGTACTTTTCGTATGATGAAAGTGACAAAAGAATGTCGGGTCTAATTGTTGTGAGTCTAAGCCCTGCATCATCTTGAGGTTATCGGGTTAGGCAAATGCAATAAAGAATGATGTTGGGTCAAGTAGATTCTACAATAAAGAATGATGTCGGGCCAAGTAGAATTGACAATAAAGAATGATGTCGGGCCAAGTAGAATCGACAAAAACTGATGTCGGGCCTTTGTGATCCGAGAAATGTGCCTTGTGATACTTGGAACTTTAATGAACGCAATAACTGTCAAGTCGTCGTTCCGTGTGATTTCATCGCGTGACTTTGATACACATTTTCTCCCGCTCATAATAGGTATTTTGTGTTTAATATACTTTTTCTCCCCTTTAGAATGATAAGGAGAGTCTGAAGCATTATAAACATTATCAAAGACAATAAGTGGAAGTGATCAACTGCTTATGTGAGAAAATGGGTAATGGGCTAACAGACAGAAGCACATGTAGCAACTGTTATCACTACAATCGAAATAAGTTCAATTGAGTGGCCCATATTTAGAGCTAGCAATGATAAATCTCTGATAGGACTTCCAGTTATTATAGAAGAAAGTTATAAAACTAACTTCTCAAACTGTTCCGGCATAAACACAAAGATACGCAATTTGAATCACAAAGACTCGTGCAAAGTGTCAAAGAAATATTTGTATATGTTATGGCTCAAAAGACTCAATGTGCACAGAATATGAAGTTCGAAGGTCGGAGGTGTATCTTCTTGTTTCAATATCTAAATCTTCCAGGTGAAGAATAGATAGATGATATGGTAAATCTCCATGATATATGAAACAAGCACCTTTTGTGAGATACTTGAGTAGTTGGGTGGGGTGACACAAGTTATTGACATTGGGTCTATGTCTATTTCAATACTCATCTCTAAAGAATCGAGAATGAATAGTTTTTGTGGCTATCCGGATAACTGTTTAGATTTGAAAAGGACCAAATATTTTCTTTTAAGTCGTGTCACACTCTCACCATTTTCTTTTATCTCACAAGCACTCAATCTCACAATATTTTACCTCAAACACTCAATTTCAAAATATCTAACCTAGGGATGTGTTTCATGGGTAGGTCCTTCCAGATCTGAATTGACCATTGAAACTTCTAATTCCTAACACGCAAAGAGTTTGAAACATTGAAGTCTAAGTTCGGAACTGATGTATTCAGAAGTCAAAATGCAATGTAAAACGGGTTCTGAACCTGGATATTCAGAACAGGTTCATAGCTGAGATACTATGAAGCTAAAAATATGGTACTCCCCCTCAAAATTAGCAAAACCTTTTGAATGATCAAGTCATGTGATGTGAATATTCTAAATTTAGAACACACATGACATACCTACAAAACAAATTAATAAGATTTTGGTACCCAAGCTTTGTTTGGTCCTCGGAGGTTAGCTTTAGAAAAATTATATGCGGAAGTGGGGATGTTGTAGGTACCATACCATTTACGAACGAACATTTTATTGACAAAATCATTTGTTCCACAAGTAGAACAACAAATCTTTGTGGCACTTAGACTAATTAGCTGATTGATTGATCTGACTAAATAAGACAAATTAGTCTTGGAAACAAATGATCTTGTATCAATTACAAGAAATGTATCTGAGATGATTCCAACACTATCGTCTGTAGTTGATTTCTTCTTCCAAACCATTTTAAACTTCTTTAAATTATGAGAATTAGCAACAAAATCATTGTGAAAGCAATTATAATTATGAGAACGACAATTTGATGAACCATATGCTTTTATCTGTTAGAATAACTATTTGATTTAACACTTGAAAACTAGTTATTCTTACAGATACTAACAGGAGAAAGAGGAGTCATCTTTGAACTTGAAGCAGAATCAGAATCATTAGGAAAAAAACATTTTTTCAAGGTCATCTAACTCCGCCTTTATTTGTTCGAGAGTGAGTTGTTTGAATGATTCTGAATTCTCTTTATTCATTTTTTTTGCTTTGAAATCTAGTTTTTAATTTCTTTAATTTTGATAAAGAGATGATCTCTTTCTTTATCAGACAAACTAAATCTCAAAATCGGTTTAGCTTCAAGAACTTTTTCAAGTTTCTTGAGTTTGTCAGATAAATAATCTCTTTCTTTAGTAACCAAATCATATTTACTTTTTAATTCAGATCTCAATTTCTTTTCAGTCACAAGATTTGATTGTAATTCAGACAATTTATTCGAAAGTTTAAAAGTTTCCTCTTCAAAAACTTTTCTTTGATTCTCAACATCTTTCTCTAAACGTTTATTCTTATCGGAAATTAAAACACTTTTCTTCAAAACGTTATTTTTATCACTTTCAAACACTTATCTTTCATTTTCCAAAATATTGTGGAGCTCAGAAATTTGCTTTGATAGCTCCAAACCTTTTGTTTCGGAATATTTTCGTCCTAAAATCACAACCTGCTCAAAATCAGACACTTGTGTAGAAAGTTTTTGAATGATCAGTTCACAAGTTTTAATTTTGTTTTAAGAAACTTTTCGCTCAATTTCAAACTAGTCTTTGTCACCAAAAGGTAATTTCCTTTCTTTCCCAAATGTCACAAATTCAAAAATTTTTCTTGAAAGAGTAACACTACAAGTCTCAGAATCTATAAGCTTTTCTAACTCAGATATTTTGTTTTTCAGATCAAAATTTATTTTTATCAACTCAAGATTTTCTTTTCACAAATTTCTTCATACCTCGTATGATTTGTATTCCTAGAATGCTCGTTGAGTTGTTCTTGAAAAAACTCTTTTTCATTTTTCAAAACTTTTCTTGTATGTTCTGAGTTATGAAACTTAGATTTGAGGTCAACATGTTCTCTTAAAAGTTCATCAAGCAAGTTCATGTGATTCGTATGTCTTGCTTTGGGTTTTGCAATTTTCGTATTTAGCTCAGAAAATTGTTTTTGAGAATCAATTTTTGGACTATAAGCTGTACAACTCAAATACACAGTTAGTTTGTGAAAAAAATAAGCACTTGTTACCTGATGAAGTGATCTCGATCGATGATTTTGAATATTTTCTAAGATTTCCTTCTAAAAAATGGTAACATTTTCTCGGGTGAACAAAAATATGTCGGAAGATGTCGGATCAAGTGAGTCCCAGAATAAAGAATGTCGGATCATGGGGTCCGATACCTTCAACTTGTTGAGTCTCAAGGGTTCGAGAAGAATGAATGCCGATACAGAGGGACTCGACAAGAATTTAAGTCGATTCAACATGATTCGAGAAAAATTGATGTTGACTCTATGGGAATCAACAAGAATTAATTTAGACTTTAATGGACTCGAGGAAAATAATGTCGAGTAAAACGGGCTTGAGGATAATTTATGTAGATTCAATAACATTCGACAACAGAGTATGTCGAATCAAATGGGCTCGAGAATAAATTTTGTCAACTTAATATGACTCGACAAGCAAAGATGTCGATTGAAGGGTGTCGAGAAGATTTTAAGATCAGAGATATGGAATCCTGATTTTTCTTAATCGATAAACTCTTGATCGGTCTGCTTTGATGCCACATGTAGATCCCAGTTTAATTAGGTAACCGTGTAATGATAAGAACAATATGAATAACACATCGAATAAAATCAATGGAAACTATAAATCATATATCTAACTTGATGAATCGTGATTACAATGATGTAGAACCTAATATGACTTCGTCTAAAAGCTTTTTCTATTATGAATTATCTTCTAATGAACACCCTAATCCTCTATTTGTATGTATAGGACATACGATATAAGGAAAGTAGACATTAAGGCATTATACACTTGTCTTATTTACATTGAGATCCTTTCCTTTTGTTATAATAAACCTATTCCTATAATTAAACTTTCCTAATTGATGACTTTTGTCACACCCCGCTAAAGCGGAAACACGAGGCGTGATAGCGCAAGATTTCATAACGATAGGATAAAAACAACACCAACCATCCATTCAAATACACAACAGTTTAAGTTTTAAAAAAAAATTTACATCGCATCAAATACAAGTTCTAACAAAACAAGGTAAACCAAGTGTTTAAACTAAACAGTTTCAAAATAAACAAGATGGTTGATGTCGATGCGCCCACATAAAAGAAAATCCAGTTAATCTTTTCTTACCCCTGAAAAGCATGATAAAACCAAGGTCAACTACAAAGAGTTGGTGAGTTCACAGGTTTTCAATATTTCAAAAATAATCAATTGTGTGAGTGAATATGAGCAAAATAAATTTTTGGCACTTATTGATATCTTAAAACGTTAAGGCATTATGTACTCTAATTTTTGTATATAAAGAGCCACCACTAAACCTTTCGACCACAAAACAATATTTTTAATTCTACCTTCGCGGTGGGACTAATACCCCACATATGTAGAACCTTCGTTTTTAAGTATCGTGCACCCCTACCTGTAGTTTCTAGGTGGGATTGCTATCCACACCCCTACTTATCGGTTTTTAGGTGGGATTGTCCGTCCAAATAGCGCTATCCACAAATACCCTCGGCTCCTCACTTGAGTTAATAGTAGTGTACAAACTTTTATGTTACATTTTACTCAATATAACTATTAGTGTACATGCCTTAGTGCCCACAACATCAAATTTAACAAGATTTCATAATCATAATTACAATGGCTCATAAAACACATTCAATCATGCTTTTCACCCCAAAACGTATAAAACACTTTGAAAGAGGGACTGTGACTACTCACCTTATAGCAACGCTCCGCAACGCAAAACAATACAATCCGAATCTCCGCACAACGACCTAATGCTTCCCTATCAAAGAGTAATACTCAAAACCGTCGCTTATAGGTCTAATACTACTTAGAGGTGAATAAATCTTAAGCCCATAAGTGTCTATATATGTCCAATTATACAGAATGCCCATATGCTCATTAATATCGTAATTTATACCGAAAGTGATCTTATTATCCATCACATGATCAATATTTATAAAAATCAATTAAGTCCAGAATTTCTCTTCTGGACAGAAACTAATTGTCCTAAAAATGATCAGTTTTCAAAGGCTTCCAAAATGATCTAGTTTCCTATATTTTTATATAAGATAAATTACTGAGTTATGGTCTTTGTGACCAAATTTCATGCCTTTTGGACATGTACAAGTGGTTCAAATAATTCATGCAAAATATTATATCACAACCGGTAAAACAGATTACACCATGTTAGTGAATCACTCACTTAAGGAGTTATACTCAGTGTTTTCTAGAATTTCCAGTTGGATTGGAATCATAACTCATAAAGGATACTTTTGAGATAAGATTCACTGATTTTCAAGAAGTTATGAAGGAGGTATGACACTACAAAGTTGCATGCACAATTCTGCCATTAGCTGACAGATTGCACACTTAACTTAAATAAATTGGTTAGTGCCTCAAAACTTCATATTTTTGCATGAAACTAGATCCATATGAATCCTAACTCATAAAATGAAGTTCTAGAAAAAGAATCATGCATTAAAGACAAATAACAAAGGAGATACTAACACAAAAAGTAGAGTTTAGCTGCTGGTGGTTTCACAGATTGCACACCTAAAGTATTTTAGGTGTTTGGAGGGTCAAAACTCCATATTTTTAAGTGATTCCACTTGCAAACTGAAGATAACTCATAAATATAACTCTCCAAAGATGAATCAACCTTTTTCATTGAGTTTTGAAAGAGATATGGCCATTTGAACATGCATGCACAATTCTGTCATTGTTTGACAGTTTGCACACTCATTTTGTTTTAATCATTTGAAACCTCAAATCACCATATTTTTGAATGAAATCAGATGCATATGAAAGGTAGCTCATTAAGCTAACTTCCAGAAGAAAAATCAAGTGATTTGGAAAAATATTCAAAGAGTTATGGTTGTTCAAAGTAGGGTTTACCTACTGTTGAACTTCCAGATGCACATGCATCTTTCTATGAGCATTTGGGGGATCAAAACTCAATGTTTTTGAGTGAAACCACTTGGATTCGAACCCCAACACATAAAACATAAACACCATCTAAAATAAATACGAATTTGAACTTGAAATTTACTCTAAGTGGTCGTCCAAACACAGACCATTTTCTGGACAGCAAGTTAAAAGTACAAAATAGGGTTTTTAAGCATGAAATTCCATAAGAATGGTGGTTCATTTGCAAAGAGGCTATCCCCACCATAAAATATTGTGTTTAACACAAAGAAATACTCAAAATATGTATTAGTTTATGCATGCAAAATGTCCCAAAACTCAGATTCATAAACACGATGCAAGAACACAAGAAAATGGCACAAAGTGTGCACAAAATGATGCAAAAACGTAAACATGAGTTCATACCTTGATTGGATGATGTTTTAAATCTCTAAATCTTCAAATAAAACTCCACTTTGATGAATTTTGGAACTAAAAATGGCTGGAAATGATGATGAAGATGAGTGTTCTTAAAGGTGCCCCTTTGAATTCTTGAGAGAGAGAGAGAGGTTTTTCAAAAATTTTGGTGTTGAAATGAGGAAAAATGAAAAAAAATATATTTATATGGGGAAAAGAGGGAGGGGCCGGCCATGGCTTGTCGGCCCCACCCCAAGCCCAAATTTTTTTTTTTTTAAAAAGAATACACAAGCCCAAAATGATAAAATGCAATTTTTCTCAAATTTTGACCTTTTTCTCAAAATGAATGTCCAAAATGGTTAATTTCAATTAAAATAAAAAGTTTTATTTTTGAAACTTTAAAATTTCATATTTTATAATAATTGGGTATAAATTAGGGCATTTGGCACTATATTGGACGTTTCAGACAGTCACGGGTCGGAACCGGACATTTTTAAGCGACTACCGGAAATGCTAGGGGTTTTTCGGCCATTCTAAACCAACTATTTCTTAATCTTAAAATTTAAACTATATAAACACTAATAAACTTAATAGAAGCTAACCTGAAAGCTCGAATTTTGACAGTTGTCACAGTCTTCCCCCGTTAAAGAAATTTCGTCCCGAAATTTAAGAAGTGGCTTTCTCCGGGGTGTTCGTGAATAAGCTGGGATATTTTTGCTTCATCAAATCTTCACGTTCCCAGGTAAATTCTGGACCATGTTTCGCATTCCAACGGACCTTAATAATAGGGATTTTACTGCGCCTTAACCGTTTAACTTCTCGGTCCAAAACCTCAACTGGTTCTTCAACGAAGTTTAACCGATCATTAATCTGAACGTCGTCTATGGGTAACATCAACGTTTCATCTGCTAGGCATTTCTTTAGATTCGACACATGAAATGTGTCGTGGATTGCGCTTAGATTTTGCGGTAACTTCAACTTGTACACCACTGGTCCGATTCTTTCGAGTATTTCGAATGGACCAATGTATCTGGGATCCAGCTTGCCTCTCTTCCTGAAGCGTACCAGCCCCTTCCATGGGGACACTTTTAATAGCACTTTATCTCCCACTTGAAACTTCAACGACTTTCTCCGATTATCTGCATAACTTTTCTGACGGTCTCTTGCTGTCTTGAGTCTTTCTTTGATGATTGAGATCTTATCAGTGGTTTCCTGGATAATATCAGGCGTTGTCAGCTGTCTATCTCCGACTTCTACCCAGCTAAGCGGCGATCTGCACTTACGTCCGTATAGAGCTTCGTACGGTGCACATTGTATGCTGGTATGATAGCTGTTGTTATAGGAGAATTCAACAAGTGGCAGGTGGGTATCCCAACTTCCACCGAAATCTATTGCGCAAGCCCGTAACATATCCTCTAGCGTTTGAATAGTTCTTTCCGATTGTCCATCCGTTTGAGGATGATAGGCGGTGCTATAATCCAAACGTGTACCCAATGCCTTTTGGAGTGATTGCCAAAAACGCGATGTAAATCGTGTATCTCTGTTCGAAATAATGGAAATAGGCACACCATGACGTGTAACTATTTCATTAATATAGATTTGCGCACGCCTTTCCATACTGAAATCTTCGCGAATGGGGATGAAATGAGCCGATTTGGTAAGTCGGTCTACTATAACCCATATTGTGTCGTGCCCCTTTCCAGTTCTGGGTAATTTAGTTACGAAATCCATTGTTATTTGCTCCCACTTCCACTGTGGTATTTCAGGTTGTTGGAGTAAACCAGATGGTTTCTGATGTTCGGCCTTTATCTTAGCACAAGTCAGGCACTTGCTTACGAATACAGCAATATCTTTCTTCATTCCCGGCCACCAATAATACTCCTTCAAATCCTTATACATTTTATCTGCTCCTGGGTGAATCGAATATCTGGATCGATGGGCTTCATCCAAAATGGTTGACCGTAGATCACCAACCTTCGGTACCCATGCTTTATTCTTGAAGTAATACACACCATCCTCTTGCATTTCAATTTCTTTCTCTAAATGCTGCAAGGTTTCATTCTTCCTATTTTCTTCTTTTAAAACTTCTCTTTGTGCTTCAATAATTTGAGTTTTTAAACTCGTCTGGACCATTACTCCCATAGCACATACTCTTGTTGGTTTTACTCTTTCCTTTCGGCTTAACGCGTCGGCTACCACATTAGCTTTTCCCGGATGGTACTTTATTTCACAGTCGTAGTCACTAAGTAGTTCCACCCATCTTCTCTGCCTCATATTGAGCATTTTCTGTTCAAGGATGTGTTGGAGGCTTTTATGATCAGTGAAAATGGTGCACCTGGTGTCGTATAGGTAGTGTCTCCAAATTTTGAGTGCGAACACCACCGCCCCTAATTCCAAATCATGAGTGGTGTAATTCTTCTCGTGAATCTTTAGTTGTCTCGAAGCGTATGCAATAACTTTGTCTTTTTGCATTAACACGCAGCCCATTCCCTGATGTGAAGCATCACAAGAGACTACGAAGTTTTCGACTCCTTCGGGTAGAGCCAGAATTGGTGCGTTGCATAACTTGTGTTTGAGCGTCTGGAAGGCTTCTTCTTGTTTCTCTCCCCAAATAAACTTTTTATCTTTTTGTGTTAGAGTCGTTAGTGGTTGCGCGATCTTAGAGAAATTCTCGATAAATCGCCGGTAATAACCTGCCAATCCCAGAAATTGTCGGATCTCGGTCGGTGTCTTTGGGGCTTCCCATTTCTTAATGGCCTCAATCTTAGCTGGATCAACTTGGATCCCCTTTTCATTCACCACATGGCCAAGAAAGTGTACCTCACGAATCCAGAATTCACATTTAGAGAATTTCGCGTACAACCTCTCGTCTCTGAGCAATTCCAATATCAACTTCAAGTGTTGCTCATGCTCCTTTTTGTCTCGAGAATAAATGAGTATATCATCTATAAATACGATCACGAGTTTGTCTAGGTATGGTCGACATACTCTATTCATCAAATCCATGAAGACTGCCGGTGCGTTTGTTAGACCAAATGGCATGACTAGGAACTCGTAGTGACCGTATCGAGTCCTAAAGGCCGTCTTGGGGATATCTTCTTCTCGCACTCTCATTTGATGATATCCAGACCTAAGATCGATCTTCGAGAAGTACGTTGCACCTTGAAGTTGGTCAAACAAATCATCAATCCGGGGAAGGGGGTATCGGTTCTTAATTGTCAACTTGTTGAGTTCCCTATAATCGATACACATTCGAAAATATCCATCTTTCTTTTTAACAAATAAGATTGGAGCTCCCCAAGGTGAAGAGCGGGGTCTGATGAATCCCTTATCGAGTAACTCCTGAAGTTGTTCTGCCAGTTCCTGCATCTCAGATGGCGCTAACCGGTATGGTGATTTCGCCACGGGCGCCGCTCCAGGAATTAAATCGATGTGAAATTCAACTTGTCTTGGCGGGGGTATTCCAGGCAAGTCGTCTGGGAATACTTCGGGAAAGTCCCGAACTATAGAATATCTTGAACGCGTTTTTCTTCAGCTTTCTTATTCTTAACGTGAGCTAGAAAGACAATACCGTCCTTTCTCAAATGCTTTCGCATTTTCATACACGTTACTATTTTAACACTCCTTCTAGTTTTCTCGCCGTGTACTTCGAGTTTTCCCCCTTCGGGTAACGGAACTCGAATGATATTTTTGGAACAACAAATTTCAGCTCGGTTTTTGGACAACCAATCCATACCCACGATTATGTCGAAACTTCCCAATTTAATCGATATTAGATCTATACTAAAATCTCTATTGGCCAAACTTAAGGTGCAGTTCATTAATATGTCTTTAGCCCTACATTCTTGTCCGTTGGCATATTCAATGACATATATTTCTTTCAATTTTTGAGGTTTTAAATTTATCTTTGATCTAAATTCTGTCGCCACAAAACTCCTATCTGCTCCAGAATCAAATAGTACAGACGCATAATGATTATTCAGAAGAAACGTACCTGTAACGACATCTGGGTTTTGCCTTGCTTCCTCTGCTCCAATCTCAAACACTCGACCTCTTGCCGGACCTCCTTGATTTCCTCGGTTGGCCGGTCTTGCTTGATGAGTGTTCGGTCTCTGATTCCATCGTGGACATGTATTCCGAAAGTGATCCGGGCTTCCACACTCAAAACATGCCCGCCTTCCTGTGCTCCTGCAATCCTTGGCATAATGACCTCCTTTGTTGCATTTTTGACAGATAATACATTGTCCGGTATGCTGTCTATTGCATTTGTCACATTTGGGATAAGGTCCTTTCCCTTTCTCTGCAGGTTGAGTTTGAATTCCGTAGTTACCTGTAGTTCTTTGTTCCTTGCTTGTCCTTTTTCCAAGCTGCTTTCTCATTGGTTCATCCAGTTTTCTCTTCCCTTGTGCCTTATCCCTTACAAACAATCCCGAGCGAGTAGCATTGTTTGTGAGTCTGGTTTCCGAACTTACTGCCTCTTGTAGAGTTTTTGGGTTTGCTGAGGTAACATCCCCGCGTATATCCGGAGATAATCCCCAAATATACCTATCAACGCGGTTCTCTTCAGGCGTTACCAGATGCGGTACCATTTTTGCCAATTCATGAAATCGGGCTGTGTAGGAGTCGATATCATTCCCTCTCATTTCATGATTCCACAATTCCGCTTCCAGGTTCTGAATTTCGCTTCTTGGGCAGTATTCTTCTTTCAACATTTTCTTGAAATCCTCCCACGTAAGACTGTTAGCAGCTTCTCGACCACGGGTTTGTACTTGTATATTCCACCATGTTAACGCTCGTCCTTGTAATAAGCATGTAGCAAACTCTACCTTCTTACCTTCGGTACATTTGCTAATATGGAGCACAGACTCCATGCTCTCTATCCAAGTTAATAATCCCACGGCTCCCTCAGTTCCATGAAATTCTTTAGGGTTACAGCTACTAAAGGATTTATATGTACATTCTCTGTTTCCAGACCCTTGACTGTTGTTTTGATTATTGTTCAGGCCAGCTGCCACTTGACTAACAATGTTCGGAAGTGCAGCCATGAGTTGTTCGGACACAAGTCTCGCAAATTCGGAATTCTCTCTTCTTGGAGGCATTGTTCTAAACACGATTTTAAATTGAGTTTTAGTCAATTTTGTGTTACAATGGCCATTATAAATCTACTTACTAAATCATACACATCTTATAACATACATCCAATACTACTCACGAACACATACATTTCAAAACAACATGAGATAAATAGATAACTTACATAATTATCAAAAATAAACCAAAGTAATTCAAACATAAGTTTTAAAGTACAACCCAAATAACATAAAATTGTTTAATCTTAAACATCTAGGCTACAAGCCTCAAAAGCAAATATGGTCCTCCAAAAGATTCTTAATAACAGAAGTTCCCTAATGGATCATTACCCAAATCAATACTCCTATCATCACCATCAGTGCTCCTAATGCCCAAGACAGATACGTGTACAGCCTCCGAGTAGCCCTCCCGGCCTCATGTGCGATTACCCTGATCCCCGTAGTGATCTCGTCTTGAGTGTGCAAGACTGTAAGAATGCTTTCTAAGGCCTGCTTAAACTCTTCTAGTCTATCTCGCTGTCCCTGTATCTGAACCTCCAATCCTGTGACCCAGAGGTTCTTGGTTGCCGTCATCCCTTGAGGCTGCGGCTCTGGAACTCTCACGGCCGGAGACGGAGGCGTCACGCTTCGCGATCGAGATCGCGATCCAGCTGGTTCGCTCGATGGGTCGGACGGAACCGTGAAAACCACCCTTCGGCCAGGGAGGACACGCTTTCGGGCTGTCCGAATAGTCCTAGGTCCGCGTGACGGTCCAGCCACATCGACCGGAGGTGGCGCGGGTACAGAAGTCTCCACAGAAGTCTCTCGGGTGGCCGCGTCACTTTCCTCAGACGGATCACTCTCTTCAAGCATGGGCTGGTTCCTCCTAGGGAGGCTAGTAAAGTACCCGGATTCGTCGGGGGAGTGATCGGGAGTGGAAGAAGAGCTAGACATTTTAAACTGCGGCAGTAACAAATTTAATTACTAAATGCACTTTAGTAAAAAAAAAAATTAAAATACTTATGCAAACTCACATTTATTACCATGCTTTCCATTTGGGCAAGAAGTTCCCAATATAATTGTTCCATGTCTCCCCTATACATATTGAATTAGACATAGGTGATCAGGCTTTGCCTAATATCAATATGCTAAGTCGACACTTATTCCAATTATACTAGTACTAAGCTTTTTTTTTTTTTTTTTTTTTTTTTTTTTATAAAAACAGTTTTCGAAAACTTTTGGTTATAGTATTTGTTTAGAAAAACCGGTGTTCTCTATAACCTATGGCTCTGATACCAAGTCTGTCACACCCCGCTAAAGCGGAAACACGAGGCGTGATAGCGCAAGATTTCATAACGATAGGATAAAAAAACAACACCAACCATCCATTCAAATACACAACAGTTTAAGTTTTAAAAAAAAATTTACATCGCATCAAATACAAGTTCTAACAAAACAAGGTAAACCAAGTGTTTAAACTAAACAGTTTCAAAATAAACAAGATGGTTGATGTCGATGCGCCCACATAAAAGAAAATCCAGTTAATCTTTTCTTACCCCTGAAAAGCATGATAAAAACAAGGTCAACTACAAAGAGTTGGTGAGTTCACAGGTTTTCAATATTTCAAAAATAATCAATTGTGTGAGTGAATATGAGCAAAATAAATTTTTGGCACTTATTGATATCTTAAAACGTTAAGGCATTATGTACTCTAATTTTTGTATATAAAGAGCCACCACTAAACCTTTCGACCACAAAACAATATTTTTAATTCTACCTTAGCGGTGGGACTAATACCCCACATATGTAGAACCTTCGTTTTTAAGTATCGTGCACCCCTACCTGTAGTTTCTAGGTGGGATTGCTATCCACACCCCTACTTATCGGTTTTTAGGTGGGATTGTCCGTCCAAATAGCGCTATCCACAAATACCCTCGGCTCCTCACTTGAGTTAATAGTAGTGTACAAACTTTTATGTTACATTTTACTCAATATAACTATTAGTGTACATGCCTTAGTGCCCACAACATCAAATTTAACAAGATTTCATAATCATAATTACAATGGCTCATAAAACACATTCAATCATGCTTTTCACCCCAAAACGTATAAAACACTTTGAAAGAGGGACTGTGAATACTCACCTTATAGCAACGCTCCGCAACGCAAAACAATACAATCCGAATCTCCGCACAACGACCTAACGCTTCCCTATCAAAGAGTAATACTCAAAACCGTCGCTTATAGGTCTAATACTACTTAGAGGTGAATAAATCTTAAGCCCATAAGTGTCTATATATGTCCAATTATACAGAATGCCCATATGCTCATTAATATCGTAATTTATACCGAAAGTGATCTTATTATCCATCACATGATCAATATTTATAAAAATCAATTAAGTCCAGAATTTCTCTTCTGGACATAAACTAATTGTCCTAAAAATGATCAGTTTTCAAAGGATTCCAAACTGATCTAGTTTCCTATATTTTTATATAAGATAAATTACTGAGTTATGGTCTTTGTGACCAAATTTCATGCCTTTTGGACATGTACAAGTGGTTCAAATAATTCATGCAAAATATTATATCACAACCGGTAAAACAGATTACACCATGTTAGTGAATCACTCACTTAAGGAGTTATACTCAGTGGTTTCTAGAATTTCCAGTTGGATTGGAATCAAAACTCATAAAGGATACTTTTGAGATAAGATTCACTGATTTTCAAGAAGTTATGAAGGAGATATGACACTACAAAGTTGCATGCACAATTCTGCCATTAGCTGACAGATTGCACACTTAACTTAAATAAATTGGTTAGTGCCTCAAAACTTCATATTTTTGCATGAAACTGGATCCATATGAATCCTAACTCATAAAATGAAGTTCTAGAAAAAGAATCATGCATTAAAGACAAATAACAAAGGAGATACTAACACAAAAAGTAGAGTTTAGCTGCTGGTGGTTTCACAGATTGCACACCTAAAGTATTTTAGATGTTTGGAGGGTCAAAACTCCATATTTTTAAGTGATTCCACTTGCAAACTGAAGATAACTCATAAGTATAACTCTCCAAAGAAGAATCAACCTTTTTCATTGAGTTTTGAAAGAGATATGGCCATTTGAACATGCATGCACAATTCTGTCATTGTTTGACAGTTTGTACACTCATTTTGTTTTAATCATTTGAAACCTCAAATCACCATATTTTTGAATGAAATCAGATGCATATGAAAGGTAGCTCATTAAGCTAACTTCCAGAAGAAAAATCAAGTGATTTGGAAAAATATTCAAAGAGTTATGGTTGTTCAAAGTAGGGTTTACCTACTGTTGAACTTCCAGATGCACATGCATCTTTCTATGAGCATTTGGGGGATCAAAACTCAATGTTTTTGAGTGAAACCACTTGGATTCGAACCCCAACACATAAAACATAAACACCATCTAAAATAAATACGAATTTGAACTTGAAATTTACTCTAAGTGGTCGTCCAAACACAGACCATTTTCTGGACAGCAAGTTAAAAGTACAAAATAGGGTTTTTAAGCATGAAATTCCATAAGAATGGTGGTTCATTTGCAAAGAGGCTATCCCCACCATAAAATATTGTGTTTAACACAAAGAAATACTCAAAATATGTATTAGTTTATGCATGCAAAATGTCCCAAAACTCAGATTCATAAACACGATGCAAGAACACAAGAAAATGGCACAAAGTGTGCACAAAATGATGCAAAAACGTAAACATGAGTTCATACCTTGATTGGATGATGTTTTAAATCTCTAAATCTTCAAATAAAACTCCACTTTGATGAATTTTGGAACTAAAAATGGCTGGAAATGATGATGAAGATGAGTGTTCTTAAAGGTGCCCCTTTGAATTCTTGAGAGAGAGAGAGAGGTTTTTCAAAAAATTTGGTGTTGAAATGAGGAAAAATGAAAAAAAATATATTTATATGGGGAAAAGAGGGAAGGGCCGGCCATGGCTTGTGGGCCCCACCCCAAGCCCAATTTTTTTTTTTTAAAAGAATACACAAGCCCAAAATGATAAAATGCAATTTTTCTCAAATTTTGACCTTTTTCTCAAAATGAATGTCCAAAATGGTTAATTTCAATTAAAATAAAAAGTGTTATTTTTGAAACTTTAAAATTTCATATTTTATAATAATTGGGTATAAATTAGGGCATTTGGCACTATATTGGACGTTTCAGACAGTCACGGGTTGGAACCGGACATTTTTAAGCGACTACCGGAAATGCTAGGGTTTTTTCAGCCATTCTAAACCAACTATTTCTTAATCTTAAAATTTAAACTATATAAACACTAATAAACTTAATAGAAGCTAACCTGAAAGCTCGAATTTTGACAGTTGTCACAACTTTGTTGACTTTTACATTTTGCCCTTCATGTTTTCAATAGTTGTCATCTCGGATACAACATTTTTAGACCTAACACCTACTTTGGTTGGTTTGTTCAATACATGGTTTGATCATCAAATTGATCAACCATAAGAGCCTTCATCCTTTGATCAGTAACAGGTTGGCTTGTTGAGGCCTCAACAACGGATACAGAGATGGGAATATCAGCAATAGGAACTTCTGGTCTGTTAGAGATTGTAGAGGTTGGAATTTCAAAGACGGGAACTTCTGATACATTTGTTTTAGGAATTGGAGAAGTTTTTGAGACTATAGAGGTTGGGGCATTTGAAGTGTTCGCTTCTTGAGTTGTTTGTACATTTGAAGTAGAAGCGTGATCATAAGCTCTTGGTCGAGTGGTTGTATTCCTTGGTCTTCTGGGAATGAGAATAATTGGTTGTCTTCTTGTACGTTCCAGACCAAGAATGAAATTGACAACTTCTGAGGATTTGATGGTAGAGGTCGCATGGCGAGTGGAATTCCACTGATTGAAGCAGAAGTAGATGGAGCAGAAAGATTCGGTTGTCGTTGTTCTTGCTCTGTTGGTTGTTGTTCTGAAGGGTGTGGTGGTTGAGATGCTGAGGGTTGAGCTTGAGCTTGTTCAGAAGAGGATCCTACCTTTTGTCTTTTCTCCCCCTTCTGTGGAGCAGATACATCTGGATCTTGGTCCTCAGATCCTTTTCTTTTAAGCTCAGCCTTTTTACAAGCTCTTTCTTCTTGTGCCTGATTTCTTGAAGCATGATGCTCAGAGAGGAATTGCACGACGGTTGTTAGTGTATTTACATAAGTATCCAAGACAGATACCTTCTAGGTAAGCTCAGTTGTTGGTGTAGAGTTAATCTTTGAAACGAATTTGGCATTTACATCATTGAATTTTTCGAGCATAGCTTATGGAAACATGCCAATTCGGATTTAGATATCAGTCCAGAGGAGGAAGACACTTCTGGTGGAATCAACTGTATCTAGTAGTTTCTTTATATCAGCAGCAAAATTTTTAAGTTATGTAGAGGGAATTGTAACAGCTGAGGTAGATGCGATTTCTGAAGGAAGCTTGAGATGGCTTCTATGGTATCTTTCCAAGTACTCTCCAACTTTTAAAATTGATCTATGGCCAGATCTCTTTGAGCATCATGTGCAGAAATTAGAAATTTCAGAACCTGATCAAGCTTATTGGTGTGTTCTTTCTGTGTGGCTCGTATATCAAAGAGAGAAAAATTCACTGCTCTGAGCTCTACATTTTAATCTGCCTCTGTTTGCTGAATTGTAGGTTTAGGATAATTCAAGGATCCTTTCATTTGATCAACGAATGCTTGAAACGCAACATTCGTGACAAATGAAGGAGGAGTGGTAACCGCTGCATCCACAACACATGTGGCCACTTGTCTCTCACGTTTAAAGAGGCCCTCATTCACAGCTGTTTTGGCTTTGAGTGTAGAGGGACTTCCATCCTGACATTGAGGGCTCCTTGGAGATTCCTCTTCGAATGTTCTAACCTTGTTGACTTCTTATCCAATGTCAGAGATTGGAGAGTCAATGATGGTGTGCATACCTCTAAATAAGTTGAAAACTAGGGTATGTGATGCATCCTGTTGCCATAACCCCTCTGACAAGATTTCATTGGCATTTGGATTGGAAGGTGCCATGGATGTGGCAACCTCCATCCAGTCTATATTATCAGTCACGGAGACATTGATGTTGTGTTCGGAAGGAGGTGAGTTCTGGGGAAATTGAACTCTTATAATTGCATCTTCATCCTGTTGAGAGGAAGAAGATGTGTTGGTTTCCTCGGAAGTGCATGATTCAGAAGCATTAGAGATAGGTATTGATGTGTTGGCATCAACCCTAGCAGATCTAGGTGCTCTAGTCGGACTCGGCTGGAACCTATCATTTGTGGTCCATTTAGACATCTTCTGTACTATCTCTTAAAAGTCTCTTGGCATGGGTAGAAGCACTCTGGTTTTCACTCTGATTATCTTCAACCTCATGCTCACTTGACTCCTTACTATCGATTCCGGATTCTAAATACTCTGAGGTAGGTGATCTCTGAACAGAGATGACCATAAAGACCCTATAGTTTTTGAGAGTAGGAGAGTTGGGAGAGATAAGATTAAGCATATACCTGAAGATTTCTCTTGCTCTCCTGTAGCGATCCTTGTGAATTGTTGGACGATGAGTTTTCATGGCATGGATTTCACAAAATGGTTGAACAAAGGGGATATTCCATTTAGAGATTGCTTCTTAAATGAATAGAGTGAGAAATCATGGGAACATCAGCGCCGAGAGTATTCTACCCTTTTGTTGGAGAAGAACCTTGGTATGAACGACATTATAAATTTCTCTAAACAAAAGATCGGCAAAATCCAGAGGTCTTTGAAGAACATTCCGTACATCATCGTGATTATATTGGTACTGGCTTGATCCATCGAGTCGATTTTGCAAGTGAGACTCTTGTTCAGGATGGAAACAAGAACATTCCATATAGGTGGTAAGAATTGTCTTTTAAATTCAGAGACCCTTATTATATCTTGTTTGTACCCTAGAAATTTTAGAAACGCGAGCAGAACATCGGATGTTGGGTTTGGCTTAAGTGAATCAATGAGCAGGGTTTGTGAAACAAGAAGATGGAAGATTCGAGCAATCTTTTTCCGTGTTATCTGCACTTCTACAGCATGTTCTTCGTTGTTTGGGAGATTAAAGCTTCCAGTGAGGATAAAATCATTCTTGATGTACATGGATTGCCAAACTTCTTGTACAAATTGCTCAGGTACATTTGGGTTTGAGACGGTTAGGGCTTCGTTCAGAATATGATTTTGAAGAAATTCTATCATGATTCGATAGTCTTCAATCTAGGTTAAGGGATTAAGTAACACCTGGAAATTGTTTGGTTTTATGGATAAAAACACCATTGGTCCACTTTCAGCAGTTGAATCAACCATTTGGTCTTTTTCGTTATGCACATTTACAGGAACTTCGTTTAGAGAAGCCATCAAATAGTTGGGGTTTTGGAAGTTGCAGTTATGCTGTAATGGGGGTTCTTGGAGCACAAGGAAATTAGAGAAGAGGGATGGTGAAAAGTGAAAATGAGGTTTTGGAAGTTGCAGGTATGTTGTAATGTACTCAAGTGATGTGGAAATGAAACGATTAAGGTGACCTTGGCAGTAATAGTTAAACCAAATGTTCTGGATGAGTTATCTTCTGAAATATAAATTTCATACATAAATTGAAATTTCTCCCCTTTGAAGTATGCAAGAATGTTTGCTCCCCCTTGACATGTGCAAACACTGTTTCTATGCTCTCCCTCAAACTGTGCTTGGATCAAAAAGCGTGAAAAATATACATTTTGAGGTGCAGAGATATCGTTAGTATAGGCAGAAGCTTCTGGTATGCTTGTGATAGAAAACTGAGTCCAGAGAATGACAAAGATAGAGTGTAGGCAAAGACATTCTTATGAAAACGATACAGAGGAACTATTTTACAATAGATTATGTTCTTTTATTACATACTAAGCATGCCAACTTGTGGATTAAGAAATTAAATCTGTTTTCATCCAAGGCTTTTGTAAAGATATCAGCAAGTTGGTAATCAGTGGAAACAAAGTACACTTCAGTTGTACCTTTTTCCACATGATCCTTTATGAAAATGTACCTGACATCAATGTGCTTGATTTTTGAGTGTTGTACAGGATTTCTTGTGATGGCTATTGCACTTTCTGAATCACATGGGACGGGTATCTTATCATACAAAAGGCCATAATTCTGAGATGGGTCTTCATCCAGATGACTTGTGAACAACAACTTGCAGCTGCAACATATTATGGTTCTGTTGTGGAAGTTGACACACAGTTTTGCTTCTTGGATGTCCAACTTATTAACTTGTTTCCAAGGAGTTGAAAGTTACCAGAGGTGCTTTTCATGTCTAATTTACATCCTGCATGATCTGAGTCAGTATAAGAAATTAAATCAAAGCCAAAATGCTTAGGATACCAGAGGCCCAATGAGTGTGTTACCTTAAGGTATCTAAAGATTCTTTTCACAACAGCCAGATGAGATTCTTTGGGATTGGCTTAATATCTAGCACACAAACATGTGGCAAACATTATATCTGGTCTACTTGCAGTTAAGTACAAAAGAGATCCAATCATACCTCTGTAATTCTTGACATCTACTTATTTCCTAGAGAGATCGGAATCAAGTTTAGCATTTGGAGAGATTGGTGTTTTCATTGTTGTGGAATTGTGAAGTTTGTATTTCTTTAAAATGTTAGGGACATACTTGGCTTGATTTATGAAAATGCCAATGTTTGTCTGTTTAACTTGGAGCCCTAGGAAAAAGGTTAGTTCTCCTATCATGCTCTTTTCAAATTCACTTTCCATCAATTTTCAAAACAGATCTACTTCTGCTTCATTTGTAGAACCAAAGGTAATATCATCCACATAAATTTGAACCATGGTTAACTCACCTTTGCAATGCTTGATGAATAGAGTGGTATCGATTTTACCTTTCTCATATTTATTGTCGATCGGAAACCTTGATAAGGGTTCATACCAGGCTCGAGGAGCTTGCTTTAATCCATACAGAGCTTTGTCTAAGAGATAGACATAATCTGGATGATTTGCACTTTCAAAACCAGGGGGTTGCTAGACGTAAACTTCTTCTTTCTATTTAGCATTCAGAAAGGCACATTTTACATCCATTTGATAGACTTTGAACTCCTTGTATGTAGAGAAAGCTAAAAACAATCTAATTGCTTCAAGCCTTACTACTGAAGCAATTGTTTCATCATAATCAATGTCTTCTTCTTGACAATATCCGTTAGCAAGTAATCTGGCTTTGTTTCTTACAACTATTCCATTTTCATCTTTTTTATTTCTGAATACCCACTTTGTACCAAGCATTGTCTTGTGTTTAGGTAATGGTACATGCTTCCATACCTTGTTTCTGTCGAATTGAAAAAGCTCTTCTTGCATTGCATCGATCCAGCTAGGGTCTTGTAGAGCTTCATGGACTCATTTTGGTTCTACCATGCTTAGAAAATTTAGAAAGAAAGCCTCATTTGCAGTGGCAGATCTGGTTTTGACGCCATTAAAAGGATCACCAATTAAGATCAGCCGTATGATCTTTTGCCCATCTTTTCATGCGAGTTTCGGAGACTTGTAGGGGTTCAATTTCAACTTTTGGTGCTTCTATAGCGTCTTCTGGAATTCCAACTTCTGGAGAGGAGCCTAATCTCTCCCCCTCAAATGAAGGCACAGAGGAAATTGGATTGTGAGTTGAGCTCTTTGTGTCTGGATGAGACAGAGATTCCTCTGGACTTTCGTTTGTACTTGTGGAGACAGAGGGACATGAAATGATAATTCCAGAAGCTCGAAGTACCTCTGATGGATTGACTTGTGGACTTCTGTCTATTTCTTTAGAGGGAATTTCTACTCCAAGGAATTCTTCGAATACGGCATCAATCTCAGATTCTCTAGAGCTGTAGAGATAGTCAGAAGTAACATTGTTACGTTTGGGTTATGAATCAGAATAATCAGATATCAATGTGCTTCATCATCAAAGTCTCTGTTGATGCTTTCCATGACTGTCTTGGTTCTGAGATTATATACTCTGAAAGCTTTTAAGGTCAGAGAATATCCCAAAAATTTAGCGTCATCAGATTTCTTGTCGAATTTCCCAAGGTTGTCTCGATCATTTAGAATAAAGCACCTGCATCCAAAGATGTGTAAGTATTTAATAGTAGGTTTTCTATTATTAAAGAGCTGATAAGAAGTTTTGAGATGTCTCTTGAGAATTATAGATCTATTTTGTGTGAAACATGCAGTGGAAACAGCCTCAACCCAGAAGTGTGTGGGTAGTCCAAAAGCTGCATGCATGGTTCTTGCTGCGTCAACTAAAGTTCTATGCCTTCGTTCCACCATGCACCAGTTTGTTCAGGAGAACATGCAGCTGAGAAGTTTTGTGAGATTCCTTTGTTGGTTAGATACTCAACATGTTTGGTATTCTTAAATTTAGTACCATTATCACTTCTCAGCTTTCGTATTTTACTTTGCAGAAGCACCTAAATCCTCTTCATCATGTTAATCAATACAACTGGGACTTCTGACTTTTGTCTGACAAAAGCAAGCCATGTACATCTGGAAAATTCATTTATTAGTACAAGAATATACTTTTTACTAGAGAGACTTTGCACTGCAATTGGACCACAGAGGTTAACATGTAGCATATGCAGAGGTCTTGGACAAGAATGATCACTCTTTGTTTCACAAGCAGGACAGAGATGATCCTTCTGGAAGTGAACCTCTGGGAGGCCCTCAATCAGGTTATATTTCACAAGCAATTCATGATTTTGAAAATTAAGATGAAAAATCTTATGATGCCAGAGCCAAGCTACTTCACTCTTCTTAGAAATGAGACAAAGTGTTCCTGTACCATCTTTTGAAGTGAAGTTCATCAAGTACAAATTACCTTTTTCTTTCGGCTTGCCATAACTCTATTCCTGTTTAGCATCGCATAATTGACTTACACTGAGAAGATTATGTTTTAATCTAGAAACATGAGCATTCTTTGATAAGGTGATGTTTTCTTCTTGTAAAGTACCATAACCTTTTATTTGACCCTTTCTGTTATCTCCAAACGTTACTACTCCACTGGTTTTATCTTTGAACATGGAGAGTAAGTTTCTTGTTCCAGTCATGTGCCTCGAGCATCCAGAGTCAAGATACCATATGTGCACACGTTGTTTCTACAATACAGAATTAACGAGATTTAGGTACCCATTTCATAATGGGTCCTTTGGAGTTAGGCTTGAGATTTTTGATCGATTTTTCTTTAAGTTCAGAAGATTTTGTAGGTTTTCCAGAGGTTTCTGGTTTGGCTGACTTTGTTTTAAAGTTCTTTTTTCTTCTGGTTTTTGAAATTAAAAGAGAAACAATGCGGACTTAAGAAGAATTGTTTTAGTTTTAGGAATAAAGAGAAGCATTCAGAGTTCTGAGACATAAAAGAATTCTTTGAATTTTCATTTCTGGAATGATAATTACAAGATTTCTTATTGTTGTCTATTCTAGCATCAATTGTGCGATTGAACTTCTTATCTAGACTTATGCTTAGGAACAGCTAAATTCTTCTCTGAACGCTGCTTCTTGGGAGTCCACTCTCTTTGAACTTTTGGCGAAGTTACTGAAATAGAAGGAATATGATCATTAAATTTCTATGATCATGTGGTATCTGAGGCTTTTTCTTAAGTTTAGCTTTCTTCTACATTTCTGCTTCTTTTTCAAGATCAAGACAAGTCTTAGCTTGAATGCACATACCAAGGAAATCTGGATGAATGAGACGTCTTTTCTCTTTCTTTTGGTGGAACAGAGATTAGGGGTATTCCATTTGGAAGTCTTTCAACTTCTATTCCAGCAGCCCTTACTTCTGGTGGTGCATTTGTATACAAGAAGGGACAAGAGCTATTCTTTATACAAGTTTTTATCGGAATATAAGTAGTAGGCATACGATTTTCAAACTTAGTGAGTAATTTATCTGACATGCCAATGAAATCATCATAATTTTGATCTTCGTTTTCCCAGGGATAAACATCAAACCCATCATTGTCTTTTTCTTGACAATGATTTAAATCAGTAAAAGAATAGGGAATGATCTCTGGATGGTTTTCAAAAGATAAAGATGTTTCTTGTGTTTCCTTTTGAATATTCAGAGTTTTAAGTTCTTTACTATTTTGAGTAGTACACTCATCCAGAGCTTTAAGAAAATCTTTTTCAAAATGAAGTCTTAGTTCTTCTTCTGTATTTGTGGGAATGAACTCATCAACTTCTGGATTTAAAGTAATATTAGTGAATGAACCAATGTTGAAGAGACTACTTTTCTTCTGAATTTGTTTTAAATCAACTTGATTTTGTTTAGAAATCTTTCTTTCAGAAAAATATTTTACGTTTTTATATTTGAGTTTTCTAACTCGATGTCCATTCTCGTATTTAGATCTTTTGAAGACTGATTGTTCATATAAAACAGGAAAGTTTGGTTTTTGCTCTTTTCCCATACAAAATACAGAGTCTAAGGTAGTTCTCTTTTTACAAGTGTAAGGATCCAGATCATGAAAACCGAGACCTGTTTTCCCACATGTGTATTAATTTGTTCATGCACATTCTGAGCGTCTTGATAATTTTTAATCAAGAGCTCCTTCTTCTGAAGATCAATGTGCAGAAATTCCCTTTCCTTTTGAAAATAATTTTTAAGTGCTACTGAATTTAGTCTGTCACTTTCTATAGCTTCAAGCTCTTTGTCCTTAGCCTTCAAAAGATTATTAAGGTCAACAATTTTATCATTTAATAAACTTTCGGTAGATTTTTTAAGTTTGGAAATTTTCTGACTTTCCACAAAAAGTTCTTGCTATTCTTTAGTGAGGATTTCCATTTCTCTTTTGAAAGTATTTCTTTCTTTTTCAATAAGAGTGAATAATATTTCAAGATCTTTTCTTATTTTCTTCTCATTCTAAATCTTCTGTATCAAATTTTCAAAATCAAGAGTTAGATTTAAAATTGTTTGTTCAAGTTCAGAAGGTTCAGAAGTAGTGCAAACCGGTGTTTTGGAGATTTGATCCTCTACATCACTTTTCTTAGCCATTCCACATAACATGGCTTCTGCATCACTAGACTGATCTGAACACCAATTCTCGTGCTCAACATATTTGCCTTTTTCGTTAACGTTGTACTTGTATTTGTTCTTGTAGTACATCTGATCTTTGACTAGAGTTCCTTTGCAGTCTTTTGAGTAGTGGCCCGGTTTGCCACATCTATAGCACACATCCTTCTTCTTCTCCTTCTTCTCTTCTTCTTTCTTCTCTACATCTGTCTTTTCAACCCATGGAGTTTCTTGTCTGGGTGTATAGGTTTGAGTTGGGCGTTCACTTCGTTTGTCCTACCTTCCTTTGCTCTAAAATGAACGATTACCAAACTTTCTGGTGAATTGTTTTGTAATAAGAGCCAGAGACTCAGTAAAAGCACTGATCTCATCATCTTCTAATCCAGAAAGACCAGCTTCTGTATCAGCTTCTGAAATTAAACCTTTGCTCTTCCCTTTCTTCTCAGTTTCTCAATTCCTCCTCCCTGATCCTCTTGTTTCAGAGATTAGGGCCAAGGGACCACCAACGCGAGGACTTCTTCATCGAGCTCCACTGGTTCGAAAACATTCATGGCATGATCTGTTCGAAAACATTCAGTGTCGCAGGAATCGAGAGATTGAAATATGTCATTAGGGATGGCCATGATGAGTAACCGTTTTGCTTTGTTAGCAATTCCCACCTTGGCTTTGTCATCATCACTCCAGTCTTTTCTCTCCTTCGGAATCAATCGAGCAGGTATCTTTGCAGTTTCAATAGTAGATGGTACTCTTGCAACAGTTGTGTATGGGACAAAAGGACCATTCAGGATTGTTTGATATAGATCTAGATTCAATCCTTCATAAAAATTAATCATACGAATTTTCCATTGTGGGTATTCATCCCTAACAAGAGTGGGAGGTTTAGTAAGTGAACCTGAAGTGTACATGGCATTAAAATTTTGATTTGCCATTTTTGTGAAAAACTGAGTACGAGAATTTCAAGAAGGAATTTAAAATGCAGAGTGTGATTTAATTTACTAAACTTGAAACAATTAATCGACGAATAACAAAACTCAGATTTAAGCTATAATTACCATTGAATTTCGAGAAGAATGTATAATAACACGAAAACTCGTAAAATAGGGTAGAATTGAAAACAGTAGTTTATAATGGATAAAAATTCTAGTTGAGTAGGAATTTCTCCAAACTGGATTTGATCGTATGATCAAAAGATTGATTGTCTAGCTCTGATACCAATTGTTGGAATTGAAGCACATGTGTAGTTCCTTAAGTAGATGTGTAGTTCCTTAAGTAATATCCAGGAGATGCTTAATATTCTTGATCGTCATTGAAGCTTCTGAACAACAATTCTGGAACGGTTGTCTTCTAGAGAGTTTACTTTGTTCTTTTAGAGAGAAGTTCTAATTCATACTTTTACAATACAAATAAGTTCTAACAATCACTGAGGCTGATGATCTGCTAAAATCTAAAACGAAAACAAACTCAGAGGCTGATCAGGCAAAGGAAGTGGTTGTTGATGGTACCCTCATCCAGGTCAATGATGAGGAGGAAGAGGAAAAAGAGAAAGAAAAAGAAGAAGATCCATTATACTCTCTGAAAGATGTTAATGATGACGAAGATGATGATGGCGTTGTATTCTTCACCTCTATAAGACCAGGGATGCAACAAACTGACGTTATTTTTAAAACGCCTCTGGGGGATAGGGCCCCTCCTAGATAGAAGCCGCCTAAACCCTCTTAGAAGAATAAACAAGTCTCCAAAGACTCAGAGGATGCCAACCTGAACATCCACCAAAATAAAGAGGGGGAGCCCAATTCAGAGGTAAGTCTTCCGATAGAACTTTACCTTCCCCTCTTTGAACCCCAACCTCTCACTCTCTTAACTCTTGCTATCCCTACCAATACTTCATTTATTAGAAGTATTGAGGAACTTATTAACAATGAACCATCTTCTCCAACTCTCAGCTCACCCTATCCCCTAAAGGTGGTTCCCTTCCTGAGTGAACCTTCGATCGCAGATCTGTTCATGTATATATCTGAATCAGATACTGACGAAGAAGAAGGCCTTGTTCAAAGGTGTGTAAATAAAGAGCCAATACCAGAACCTAAAGAAAAATCACGATGGGCTCACTTAATCTAGGAGTTAGAGAGGACGAGAGTAAAAATTCCTTTTCGTATCTCTTGCCCTGGAGACTCCCTCCCTATACATAATTCTCAAGAAGATGAATTCTCCTTTCTCACTATTGAAGAAAGAGAGGAAGCATTACAAGCTTCGCGACTCAGAGATGAGCAAATAAGATAAGCACAAGAAAGCCTCAAGGTTTTTGAAGCCTTGGCAAAAAAAAGCTAGTCGAATCAAATTCAAACATTAGAAATCCTCTCAGAGCACAAGAATGAATTCTACAAGCTGCGAACAATGACCTTCAGAAAGCCAAAGCCAAAAGTAATGAAGAACTTGAATAGTGCAAAAAGAGAGTCAAGACTCGTGTTTCTCTAAAAAGATTACGAATGTTGCTATATCTGGAAGAAATTCAAGGTTTGATCCAAAGATAACGGTTAACCTCTTCAGAGAGCACAACCATCAATCTGAGGCACCTCAATTTCTTAAGCTTTATGGCTTCACTGAATGGCTGGAAATCAGAGATGGTATTCAGCAATCAATGTCCCGGTTCAAAGGCATAGTAGAAAACCATCTGAATCAGCTTCTACAAAGGATCTCTCAGTATGTAATGGTACGTCCTCTCCTTTTAAAATCCAAGAAGAAGAGAACAAAGTCAGACACTAAAGAGGGCCCATCATTTAGAAATGAACATGAGACAAAATTCGAATTTGATAGTCTTTTTGCTCACTTGATTCTCCCTGATCTATCAATGCTCAATACCTCCCTGCCTTCTCAGAGAAAATACGAATAAAATGAAATAGTTGGCAAGCCTGAGCCAGGGATGGTCTTTCTGGATAATGATGGAACTACAAAGTTCCTCCGGAGTAAGGAAATCCTTCTATCTCCAATCAAAATCCTCAACATATTCTACTACAATAGCTCTAATGAAAACGATCACTTACAATTTTAGAGAAGAAGAATTGAGAGAGAGCTACAAAGAAGAAATGAGATAACCAATGCTTATCAAGGCTCTATACCCTGACTTTTTTAATTCCTTTGTAATTCTTCAATGTATAGTACTTTACCTTAATATTGTATTTTCACTTTCTGATGTAATTCTTCAAACTATTAAGTAATGAAATTCAATGAAGTACTTTACTCCATCATGTACTGAAAAGATCCCTGAAGATAGTAATAAGGGATGGGGAACTTATGAGTCCTGAAAACTTAAGAAATCTCTTATATTCTCTAATAACTTTTTCATACACTAATCAGTGAATATGCTTTCTCAAAAAGTAATTACTTGATTGTCTCCTACGTGCTTACCAACAGTGATTAGGTTATTGTTCATATTCGGCTAAAAGCATAGTTTCTTTATGAATAAAGGAAAAGTTTCCCTATAAACTTGACACGTGGCATGTACCCTCTAACTTGCCTTAAAGGCATTGGGTATAAATATATGAAGAACCCCATCTTCATCTTGATGCATGCTTATCTCTCTCCTTTAACCTTTGATCTTGTTTCTCTCTTTCCTTGTGCATCAAATTTACTTTGTGATTCTTAGGTTGTAATAGAATAGGTTTAATACTTGTTCTTATTCTGCTTATAGGTAAATTTTTTTTATCTTAATAAACTTATTTAAAAACCCCAAAAAGTTGTGTTTGTATTCCCCCCCCCCCTCATACAAACTGTTTCTATACTTATACCTTCTTGTGGACTCCTGTGAGACCAATAAGCCGTTAGATTAAAATATTGTTATGAGATGTTGAGCAGATTCAAGTTTAAGCTGGTTGAAGAAGTTTGTATTGAAGTTTGATACTCTCATGATATATAGGTGACAAGCTTATTACACGTAGTTTCAAAGCTTTAAGCCTTACTGTTTAAAGATTGATTGTTGACTGTTAAACATTTCTGATGAAAACTCTTCAGAAGATTCTTAAGATTTATTCAAGCTGACGGTTTTTGATCTGAAGATCCTGATTTGCATAAAGGGTGGCATGTTTTACTTCAGATACAATATGCTTGAATAGAAAGTAGAAGATTATTTCTCAGTTGAAGATTGTTTGTTGACAAACTCTAATCGTCTTCAAAGAAAGAAGGAGATTGGTAAAGCTGTTTTGCCAAATTGTTATCTCGAATACCAAAGGGGAGATTGTTAGGTATAAATATATTGTATCCGAGATTACAATATTGAAGAGGAGAAAGTCAAAGCTTGAATTCAACAAAGTCAACAAGAGCTTAATTGTAGTTCACTCTTTGTAATAGAGTAGGGGTATAAATACCCATGTTAATACTTTGAATACACACTTGAGAGATTTGTCACTTTCATATCTAATCTAGAGAGAGAAAGTTGTAGAGAGAGAAACTCATATCAATATCAATATACATATGATATGAAGATCCATTGATGTGATCTTTGATATTTCTTGTTAGATTCATCGTTATCTGATAAATATAGGACTAACAACTGGTGACTCCTCTTCTATGTCGGACAAGTATAATCCTGAGATTTGCAAACAAAGTCGTATAGAAATCAATTTAGTCGATCTTCCTGCTGACCCAGGGTTACGAATAAAAATTCTGGAGTATAATTGTCAAACCCCGCTAAAGCGGAAATACGAGGTACAACAGTTCAAAGTTCACAGCAGTAGGAATATAAACACCAACCATACATAAATAACTAGAACGTCAAGTTTAAAGTTTAATGTTCTTTAATTCTCTATCTCTTTTCTACATTTTATGAAGTTTTCTCAATCTTTGTCTATTTGGGATCTAACATCATACTTTAAAGACCAAACAAGTTTGGGTTGAAAAAGGCAAACGCACTCCAAAGTCTTCATCTCGCAATAAAAACAAATTTTCTTTTACAAATTCCACTTGCATCAAAAGAATAACTCGTCAATTGTCATTTCCATATACTATTCATTCGTTTCGACATTTAGTTAAGTTTTCTCGTAATCAAATTTGTTGCTCAAATTGCGGTGTGAATGACTTTGTGCGCTTAAATTCATTTGATTATGGTTGTGATTATTTTCCGAACATGCATAATTCTTATAATTTTCATCATAATTCTTTTTCTCATCCACCTGTTTATAAATGGATTCCTAAAAGAACCATGACTAACGATCTTAAGTCCCACTTCAAGTGGGTACCCAAAGGTACAAAGTCAACTAACCCCACTAAAAAAAATCCTTTTGTAGCGAATAATTTATTAAGAAAAATAAATAAGCTTAACACAAAAGCAGAAAAAGAAATAATAATAACCTGGTCCCGGGGATCTACCATTATACCCACAATGGTCGGCCATACTATTGCTATCCATAATGGAAAGGAACATTTACCTATTTATATAACAGATCGTATGGTAGGCCACAAATTGGGAGAATTTGGCCCTACTTTAAATTTCCGAGTACATGCAAAAAGCGATAATAGATCTCGTCGTTAAAAAACGTTAATAATATCTATAATATATATAAATATTTATCATTGATTAGTAG
Organism: Silybum marianum; assembly: GCA_036898165.1. NCBI lineage: Eukaryota > Viridiplantae > Streptophyta > Magnoliopsida > Asterales > Asteraceae > Silybum > Silybum marianum. The sequence goes on along the minus strand of CM072533.1, from coordinate 25,264,341 downwards.
GAGGCGAACTTTATGTTAAATAAGAGAACAACAGAAGTATACGCTTTAGGTCAACATATATCTATGTCTGCTCACAAAGCGCGAAGAGTAATTGATCAAATTCGTGGACGTTCCTACGAAGAAACACTTATTATATTAGAACTCATGCCTTATCGAGCATGTTATCCCATTTTTAAATTAGTTTATTCTGCGGCAACAAATGCTAGTTTCAATATGGGTTCGAATGAAACAAATTTAGTAATTAGTAAAGCCGAAGTCAATGAGGGTACTACCGTTAAGAGATTAAAACCTCGAGCTCGAGGGCGTAGTTATCCGATACAAAAACCTACCTGCCATATAACTATTGTAATGAAAGATATATCCTTAGATGAATATATAGATACCGACTCTATTAGATGGTCACAAAAACCAAAATGAAAAAAAAAACATACAACTATGTCGTATTATGATATGTATAGTAATGGGGGAACATGGGACAAAAAATAAATCCAATTGGTTTCAGACTTGGTACAACCCAAGGTCATCATTCCCTTTGGTTCGCACAACCTAAAAATTATTCTGAAGGTCTGCAAGAAGATCAAAAAATAAGAAATTATATCAAGAATTATGTACAAAAAAATATGAAAACATCTTCTGGCGTCGAGGGAATTGCACATATAGTGATTCAAAAAAGAATCGACCTGATCCAAATCATAATCTATATGGGATTTCCAAAAATATTAATTGAAAGCCGACCCCGAGGAATCGAAGAATTACAGATGAATTTACAAAAATAATTTAATTCTGTAAATAGAAAACTTAACATTGCTATCACACGAATTGAAATGCCTTATGGAAACCCTAATATTCTTGCAGAATTTATAGCCGGCCAATTAAAAAATCGAGTTTCTTTTCACAAAGCAATGAAAAAGGCTATAGAATTAACTGAACAAGCAGATACAAAAGGAATTCAAGTGCAAATTGCAGGACGTATTGACGGAAAAGAAATTGCGCGTGTTGAATGGATCAGAGAGGGTAGGGTTCCACTACAAACCAGTCGAGCTAAAATTGATTATTGTTCCTATACAGTTCGAACGATCTATGGGGTATTAGGCATCAAAATTTGGATATTTATAGACGGGGAATAATAAACCTTTATTTGCCTGTCCATACTATCCAGCGATGGAACAAAAAATGATAAATTCGTTTCTTCTTTTTCTGTTCAATAAAAAAAAATGAAAAATTATAATTCTATTGGGTTGAATAAAAATTCAATTAATCTTTTGATAAAATTGCCATGCTTAGTGTGTGACTCGTTGGTTTTTTGAGGGTTAGTATAAAAAACCAGCCCCATAGTATAAACAAATAACTATAGAAGTAATAACCAACTCATCACTTCGTATTATCTGGATCCAAAGAACCAGTCAAGATATGATATATTGTTCATATTGTTGTAGCAACTGAAATCTTTTTTTATTAAAAAATATGCTTCTAAGTTGTCAATCGAAATAAAAAAAATAAAGGGTATGGATAAATGGAAGGATGAGAGAAAGAAAGAAAAATAATATTGATGATATATAATTCCAATATGTAAGGTCTATGAGTCATCTCGTAAAAGTCGTGTAATAAAGCATCAATACGGATTGATCATTAAATGGATCTACTCATCGAACGAAAAATAAAGAGCTTCGAGCCAATAAAGACTAAGAATATTGACTCAAGAACTAATAGCTCCATTGTAGAATTTAGACCTAACCATAAAGTAAGAAGCGATGGGAACGATGGAACCTGTGAATTCAAAAGATTCTAGTGAAAATGAATTCGAATGATTCATTGATCGGGATAGCGGAACCGACCAGAGACCAATTTATCTATTCGGAAAAGTTATGAACTAATGATAGAACTGAAATATAAATTGAAAGAGTAAATATTAGCCCGCGAAAACTTTATTTTCTTGGATTGCTAAATTTGGGTGAATCCAATACGATAAAGAGTAAAACAAAAGAAAGATTCGTTTTAACATTCTAAAAACCATATATATAAATATAAAAAAAAAATAGTTATTTAATATATTTAGTTATCTATACAAACAAGATATACAAATTAATAATAGATTTGATCTAGATTAATTGAAATCCGTGATTCAGTATATTATTTATTAAATACATGTATATCTTAATTCAAATTATATATCTGAATTCAAAATCTTTAATTTGAATTCATTTTATTCGCGAGGAGCTGGATGAGAAGAAACTCTCACGTCCGGTTCTGTAGTAGAGATGGAATTCAAAACAAACCATCAACTATAACCCCAAAAGAACCAGATTCCGTAAACAACATAGAGGAAGAATGAAGGGAATATCTTATCGAGGTAATCATATTTGTTTTGGTAAATACGCTCTTCAGGCACTTGAACCCGCTTGGATCACATCTAGACAAATAGAAGCAGGTCGACGAGCAATGACACGAAATGCACGTCGTGGTGGAAAAATATGGGTCCGTATATTTCCGGATAAACCCGATTCTGATAAGACCCGCAGAAACACGTATGGGTTCAGGTAAAGGCTCTCCCGAATATTGGGTAGTTGTTGTTAAACCAGGTCGAATCCTTTATGAAATGGGTGGAGTAACAGAAAATATAGCTAGAAGGGCTATTTCAATAGCAGCGTCCAAAATGCCTATACGAGCTCAATTCATAATTTCGGGATAAAAAAGAAATAAGCCTTGGGTTAAAAAAAATAGCGGGTGCAGGTTTCGTTTTTTGGACAAACAATATTTCTTTTTTTCTTCGACCTTTGTATTGTAAAAAACAGATAAAAAAAATGAACGCTTGTATCATAACACATATATCCATTTAGCAAAATATGGTATAAGCGGCTTCCGCCGAAAAACTCTTATGTCTGCAGAAAATGGTATAAGGGTAAATGTATTCTAGCTATTTTCAAATAGACCCAAATTGACGGATGGCTGAACTGTAAAGTTGGTCTATCTATATGTATGTGGCTATCTTTAGTGAGATCATACGAAGGGAATGTTATTAGTTTAGATCTAACTAATTTAATGAATTACTCCTAAAGGTTCACATCAAACTAGTGCTAGTTGATGCGAGTTACTTCGGAAACAAAAGGACTAAAGTCAAATTCATTTGGGGTATTCTCTCAATTCCAAAAAAAGCAACCGGATCAAGTATGAGTTGTCGATCAGAACATATATGGATAAAACCTATAACGGGGGCTCGAAAAACAAGTAATTTCTGAAATTTGTTATCCTTTTTTTAGGTTCATTAGGATTCTTGTTGGTTGGAACCTCCAGTTATCTTGGTAGAAATTTGATATCTTTATTTCCGTCTCAGGATATAGTTTTTTTTCCACATGGAATTGTGATGTCTTTCTATGGGATCGCAGGTCTTTTTATTAGCTCCTATTTGTAGTGCACAATTTTGTGGAATGTAGGTAGTGGTTATGATCGATTTGATAGAAAAGACGGAATAGTGTGTATCTTTCGGTGGGGATTTCCTGGAAAAAATCGTCGGGTCTTCCTCCGATTTCTTATAAAAGATATTCAGTCCGTCAGAATAGAAGTTAAAGAGGGTATTTATGCTCGTCGTGTCCTTTATATGGATATCACAGGCCAGGGAGCCATTCCATTGACTCGTACTGATGAGAATTTTACTCCACGCGAAATGGAACAAAAAGCTGCTGAATTGGCCTATTTCTTGCGTGTACCAATTGAAGTATTTTAAGAAATGAGCCGAGACAATTCTTTCACAGCAGGAGGGTAAAAACGCAAGAATCCTCTTTTTCTATAACATAACTTAATTGAGGTTTCTTCAGAACATTCATTCGAGTCAAAGCAGACATATATGCAACAAGTATAAAATAAAACTCTTTTGGGGATCTTTTATATGTATCGAAATATACACAACTCAATTCATAATCAACCATTTCGAAATAAGGAAATTCCCCCCTTTTTACTTGTTGGAATTGATACTTTAGATTCAGATAGATCATATCTTGTAATTTTTTAGAAGCTTCTTTTTATACTTTTTGTGCTCCTTAATGACCAAAAAATTGGATCTCTTCAGAAATTTCCCTCAATTATTCTATCCCTGACTACTCAGTTAAATTTTTTCGAAATATAAGATATTTTGATATAATGATAGAAAAGGAGTTCTTTCGTCTCAAAATCTGAATAATATTCATATTCATTATTTAAATTCTTCCGGGCATTCATCGAAAGAGGATATGTGCTTCGAATTTGACCAATTGAGATATAGGGAAACAATATTTTTGATTATTTATTCATTCGATTTTTTCGCCTATTTCTGTATTTTTTTCGAGATTCAAGGCCTAACCACGAAATCACAAATAAAAAAGAGTGCATAGATTCATAGGTTCGATAACTTGTAATAGAACTAATGCGTGAGAGAAATATTAGATTACATAGAGTCGACGAATGAGATGGGTTTATTAACTACAGCTTGCCGACCTGTTCACCAAGGCCTTGGATGAGAAACGCTTCCAGTTCCTAGTGTCCATGTTGGGCATGCTGAATCTTAAAACCTGATTTTTTACATCAGCCCTTTCAAAATACACAAAACGTCTATCCAAGTTTTATGCACATTCCATTCTCTAAAAACTGTGAATCTGCATCACTCTTGGATTCTCGTTTGGTGGCCTTTGAAATTACTTTACAGTTCTGTATTTTCATCATTTTTCTTTATTTCTTTCATTTCGACTATATTTTTGCCTAACCAGTTCAGTTTTTGAGGGGGAGCGGCAAGGTACGTTTTTACTATCTCAAAATTATAGGGGGAGCTAAGTTTTCTTATTTCATGGGGGAGCTCAAAATTTAACTTTTAAATCAAATCAGACTCAGTTTGACAATCAAGTCCAAAGTTATCGACCCCTATAGGTCCGATAAAACTTGTTTTGTCCACCAAGTGTGGCCCGATAAAAAACTCGCTCGACATCTTGCTGATGTCATCAAATATCTCGGCCCAATAAGACCTTTCCACGTGTCATCACCCGATGACCCACTATTTAAATCTCGGGCCCCACTCTCATTCCCTTACTTTTCAAACAAGTTTTGATTTTCCCTCTCTCTCTAAAACCCTTCGAATACTCAACTGTCAGAAATTGATTTTGCAAATCATCGACTTTTCCAAATCTTAAAGCATCACCAGGTTCGCAATTCTCCCCTGATCAACTTTAATTCATGTCATTTTTTCATTTAATCATTGCATGACTGTGATTTGCCCTCTTAACTGTTCAAATTCCGAAAACCCTTGTGGTTTCCGATTTTTGATCTTTCAGTAGACGTTTAGGTGTGCTTTTCATTTCGTTGGACTTATGTTTAGGTTTAGATGTATTAGAGATCACTAATCGCACCTAGCCATAGGATTTGATTTAGTTTTTAGGCCGGTTTTTTTAGATCAGATCACTTAGGTTTTCCATTCTTATGTTTTTGAATTTTTATCGATTCCTAAAGACAAGACTTAGATGTTTGTCGAGTCCTAAAGGTTGATAAAGACCATCTTAAAAAATCCTAAGTTTTTTTATCGACCCTTAATGACCCGACATCAACTTTTGTCGAGTCTTAAAGGATCGATAACCTGATTTTCAAAAATCCCAAGTGTTTTTATCGACCCTTGAAAACCCGACATAACTTCTTATCGAGTCTTAAAGGATCGATAACCTGATTTTAACAAAAATCCCAAGTGTTTTCAAAAACCTAAGTGTTTGTTATCGACCCTTAAAAACCCGACAACAATTTTTTATCGAGTCCTATCGGTTCGATAATTTTGTTCTTCAAATGCCTAGGTACTTTTCTCGACCCCTTAGGTCTCGACATATTGTTTGTCGACATTCTAAGGATCGATAAAATTACTTCATCTTCCCCAAGGATCTTTTTATCACTCGATATTTGTGGTTCTCGATTCCCAATGACTCGACATCTTTCTTGTCGATTCTCACAGGTTTGTTCAAAACTTCACCAAGTATTTATGTCGATCCAGCTTGACTCGACATTCGTCTTTTCATCGATCCCATAGCAATCAATAAACATGTTTATCGACTCCAATGGACTCGATATTCGAGCTTATCGATTCCTTAGGACTCGACATCTAGACTAGGATTTTTTAGCCTGAGTACATCCTTAAATGCTGACTTTTCCTATACTTTGCTAACTGTTTCATTTCAGTTCTAATGGCGGCCATCAATGATCCAAACCTTTCCGATGATGAACATCCTATGCCCTCTGAACGATCCACCGAGCCCAGTACCAACGCGGTCAACCGAGAAGACCTCCTGATGCCCCGAGACAAACTACGATCACTCAAACGAAACAATCACCGTCTCGATTTTGGCATCACCATCGAACACCAAGTCATCATCGATATCCTTCAACGCCATCCACTTTGATATGCCTTTGCTTTGGACCATAGGGTACCCCTGTTCTATCTCTAGCAATTCTACTATACGTTAACATACAATCCGGATGACGGTGACCACCACTTTACTGCCAAAATCGACGATTTTGTCACCCGCTTAACCCCTTCTCGGATTCGTCGCATACTCCGCCTGCCTGTTGCCACAGACGAACACCCGTACGATGCCTTTGCAACCGAACAACAGCTTTGTTCCGATATCCGAGCCCTTAGGTACAACTCCCCCGAACCCCTCACAAGCCCCTGCCAATTCAAGAGAATGTACCTGCCTCAAATCTGGTTTTCGCTATTCACCATCGTCAATCGATGTCTAACTAGCAAACACACCGGCATGGACAAGGCCAGTACTGCGGCCTTACGAATATATCACGGCATAGCTTTCAACCATTACTATGATTACACGATGCTCATCTGGACGGACTTCGTGGAGCTAGTTGAACACAAGTCAAACTATCGCGATTGTACCTTCGTACCATTTCAACGGTTCCTTTAGTTATTTATTCATGCCATGCTGTCATCCAAACAGGATATTCCTCGCCGAACAGGATCACCGTTGGGACCAACCAACTCACTGAAGTTCCTAAAGCTCAATGATCGCCAGTTTAACTTCATCATGCTAATCCCTGAAGCACTACTTGCCTATGCTGATCAGACTGCACCGAGTGTGATAGCTTATAGGGAGAGACACGGCTTAATGGCTTAACCATGTCCGGTTGTGCCTGCCCAAGAGCCAATCCGCGAGGAACATCATGTTCAAGGAGAGGGTCCTAGAATATATGAGCAGGTTCAGGATCATGGGGATCTTGAAGAGGGTGATGAGCGTATTGTAAGGGGATCTGACGAGGGCAGTGCACCTGATCAGCCAATCCCGACAACTGTTGCCCCATCAATCTCGTTAGCCGTAACCGTGTTTGCCCACGACCTTCATCGTCCGATGAGGATGAATCTGATACTGAACCCCTCTCCCGTCGTCCGAGAACTGCTGCCATCGAAGAACTATCTCTTAGTCGCATTGGTCCACAACCACCTCTATCCGATTCTACGTCGGACACTGGTGAACAACCTACTACAACAAATGATGAGCCGAATGAACCCTTCGACTTTGAAGCAGATCAAGAACATGATGAGCTGAATGAACCTTTCGAATTTGAAGCAGATGGGGTCTCTGGATCGATGTCTGACATCTTCACCGAGCCTTTTACTCTGATAGGACTTCCAGTTATTATAGATGAAAGTTATAAAACTAACTTCTCAAACTGTTCCAGCATAAACACAAATATATGCAATTTGAATAACAAAGACTCGTGCAAAGTGTCAAAGAAATATTTGTATATGTTATGGCTCAAAAGACTCAATGTGCACAGAATATGAAGTTCGAAGGTCGGAGGTGTATCTTCTTGTTTCAATATCTAAATCTTCCAAGTGAAGAATAGATAGATGATATGGTAAATCTCCGTGGTATATGAAACAAGCACCTTTTGTGAGATACTTGAGTAGTTGGGTGGGGTGACACAAGTTGTTGACATTGGGTCTATGTCTATTTCAATACTCATCTCTAAAGAAACGAGAATGAATAGATTGTGTGGCTACCTGGATAACTGTTTAGATTTGGTAGGGACCAAATATTTTCTTTTAAGTCGTGTCACACTCTCACCATTTTCTTTTATCTCACAAGCACTCAATCTCACAATATTTTACCTCAAACACTCAATTTCAAAAATCTAACCTAGGGATATGTTTCATGGGTAGGTCCTTCCAGATCTGAATTGACCATTGAAACTTCTAATTCCTAACACACAAAGAGTTTGAAACATTGAAGTCCAAGTTCTGAACTGATGTATTCAGAAGTCAAAATACAATGTAAAACGGGTTCTGAACTTGGGTATTCAGAACAGGTTCATAGCTGAGATACTATGAAGCTAAAAATATGGTACTCCCTCTCAAAATTAGCAAAACCTTTTGAATGATCAAGTCATGTGATGTGAATATTCTAAATTTAGAACACACATGACATACCTACAAAACAAATTAATAAGATTTTGGTACCCAAGCTTTGTTGGGTCCTCGGAGGTTAGCTTTAGAAAAATTATATTGGGAAGTGGGGATGTTGTAGGAACCATACCATTTATGAACGAACATTTGATTGACAAAATCATTGGTTCCACAATTAGAACAACAAATCTTTGTGGCACTTAGACTAATTAGCTGATTGATTGATCTGACTAAATAAGACAAATTAGTCTTGGAAACAAATGATCTTGTATCAATTACAAAAGATGTATCTGACATGATTCCAACACTATCATCTGTAGTTGATTTCTTCTTCCAAACCATTTTAAACTTCTTTAAATTATGAGAATTAGCAACAAAATCATTGTGAAACCAATTCTAATTATGAGAACGACAATTTGATGAACCATATGATTTGTATCTGTTAGAATAACTATTTGATTTAACACTTGAAAACCAGTTATTCTTACAGATACTAACAGGAGAAAGAGGAGTCATCTTTGAACTTGAAGCAGAGTCAGAATCATTAGGAAAAAAACATTTTTTCAAAGTCATCTAACTCCGCCTTTATTTGTTCGAGAGTGAGTTGTTTGAATGATTCTGAATTCTCTTTATTCGTTTTTTTTGCTTTGAAATCTCGTTTTTAATTTCTCTAATTTTGCTAAAGAGATAATCTATTTCTTTATCAGACAAACTAAAATTTAAAATCGGTTTAGCTTCAAGAACTTTTTCAAGTTTCTTGAGTTTGTCAGATAAATAATCTCTTTCTTTAGTAACCAAATCATATTTACTTTTTAATTCAGATCTCAATTTCTTTTCAGTCACAAGATTTGATTGTAATTCAGACAATTTATTCGAAAGTTTACAAGTTTCCTCTTCAAAAACTTTTCTTTGATTCTCAACATCTTTCTCTAAACGTTTATTCTTATCGGAAAATAAAACACTTTTCTTCAAAACGTTATTTTTATCACTTTCAAACACTTTTCATTCATTTTCCAAAAGATTGTGGAGCTCAGAAATTTGCTTTGATAGCCCCAAACCTTCTGTTTCGGAAGATTTTCGTTCTAAAATCACAACCTGTTCAAAATCAGAAACTTGTGTAGAAAGTTTTTGAATGCTCAGTTCACAAGTTTTAATTTTGTTTTAAGAAACTTTTCGCTCAGTTTCAAACTTGTGTTTGTCACCAAAAGGTAATTACCTTTCTTTCCCAAATGTCACACATTCAGAAATTTTTCTTGAAAGAGTAACACTACAAGTCTCAGAATCTATAAGCTTTTCTAACTCAGAATTTTTTTTTTCAGATCAAAATTTATTTTTATCAACTCAAGATTTTTCTTTTCACAAATTTCTTCATACCTCGTATGATTTGTATTCCTAGAATGCTCATTGAGTTGTTCTTGAAAAAACTCTTTTTCATTTTTCAAAACTTGTCTTGTATGTTCTGAGTTATGAAACTTAGATTTGAGGTCAACATGTTCTCTTAAAAGTTCATCAACCAAGTTCATGTGATTTGTATGTCTTGCTTTAGGTTTTGCAATTTTCGTATTTAGCTCAGAAAATTGTTTTTGAGAATCAATTTTTGGACTATAAGCTGTACAACTAAAATACACAGTTAGTTTATGAAAAAAATAAGCACTTGTTACCTGATGAAGTGATCTCGATCGATGATTTTGAATATTTTCTAAGATTTCCTTCTAAAAGAATGGTAACATTTTCTCGGGTGAACTAAAATATGTCGGAAGATGTCGGATCAAGTGAGTCCCAGAACAAAGAATGTCGGATCATGGGGTCCGATATCTTCAACTTGTTGAGTCTCAAGGGTTCGAGAAGAATGAATGCCGATACAGAGGGACTCGACAAGAATTTAAGTTGATTCAACAGGATTCGAGAAAAATTGATGTTCACTCTATGGGAATCCATAAGAATTAATTTAGACTTTAATGGACTCGAGGAAAATAATGTCGAGTAAAACGGGCTTGAGGATAATTTATGTAGATTAAATAAGATTCGACAAGAGAGTATGTCGAATCAAATGGGCTCGAGAATAAATTTTGTCAACTTAATATGACTCGACAAGCAAAGATGTCGATTGAAGGGTGTCGAGAAGATTTTAAGATCAAAGATATCGAATCCTGATTTTTCTTAATCGATAAACTAGAAAGTAAACAATCAGGAAACTGGACAGAAATCGATTGATATTTAAGAAAAACGACTTGTAGAACAGATATAGATGAATAATCGATTTCAAAATCTCAAGAATGCAAATATGATATTTTTCGATTAAAGTAGTGAATGTAAGATTTCGAGAAAGAGAAAAAATGGTACCCTCGTCTCCAAGATATCGATTAGAAAAATCTTCAAACTCTTGATCGATCTGCTTTGATACCACATATAGATCCCAGTTTAATTAGGTAATCGTATAATGATAAGAACAATATGAATAACACAACGAATAAAATCAATGGAAACTATAAATCATATATCTAACTTGATGAATCGTGATTAAAATGATGTAGAACCTAATATGACTTCGTCTAAAAGCTTTTTCTATTATGAATTATCTTCTAATGCACACCCTAATCCTCTATTTGTATGTATAGGACATACGATATAAGGAAAGTAGACATTAAGACATTATACACTTGTCTTATTTACATTGAGATCCTTTCCTTTTGTTATAATAAATCTATTCCTATAATTAAACTTTCCTAATTGATGACTTTGTTGACTTTTACATTTTGCCCCTTCGTGTTTTCAATAGTTGTGATCTAGGATACAATATTTTTAGACCTAACACCTACTTTGGTTGGTTTGTTTAATACATGGTTTGATCATCAAATTGATCAACCATAAGAGCCTTCATCCTTTGATCAGTAACAGGTTGGCTTGTTGAGGCCTCAGCAACGGATACAGAGATGCGAATATCAGCAATAGGAACTTCTGGTCTGTTAGAGATTGTAGAGGTTGGAATTTCAAAGACGGGAACTTCTGATACATTTGTTTTAGGAATTGAAGAAGTTTTTGAGATTATAGAGGTTGGGGCATTTGAAGTGTTTGCTTCTTGAGTTGTTTGTAAATTTGAAGTAGAAGCGTGATCATGAGCTCTTGGTCGAGTGGTTGTATTCCTTGGTCTTCTGGGAATAGGAATAATTGGTTGTCTTCTTGTACGTTCCAGACCAAGAATGAAATTGGCAACTTCTGGATTTGATGTTAGAGGTTGCATGGCGAGTGGAATTCCACTTATTGGTGCAGAAGTAGATGGAGCAGAAAGATTCGGTTGTTGTTGTTCTTGCTCTGTTGGTTGTTGTTCTGAAGGGTGTGGTGGTTGAGATGATGAGGGTTGAGCTTGAGCTTGTTCAGAAGAGGATCCTACCTTTTGTCTTTTCTCCCCCTTCTGAGGAGCAGATACATCTGGATCCTGGTCCTCAGATCCTTTTCTTTTAAGCTCAGCCTTTTTACAAGCTCTTTCTTCTTGTGCCTGATTTCTTGAAACATGATGCTCAGAGAGGAATTGCACGACGGTTGTTAGTGTATTTACAAAAGTATCCAAGACAGATATCTTTTGGGTAAGCTCAGTTGCTGGTTTAGAGTTAATCTTTGAAACGAATTTGGCATTTACATCATTGATTTTTCGAGCATAGCTTTATGGAAACATGCCAAATCGGATTTAGATACCAGTACAGAGGAGGAAGAAACTTCTGGTGGAATTGACTATATCTAGTAGTTTCTTTATATCAGCAGCAAAATTTTTAAGTTATGTAGAGGGAATTGTAACAGCTGAGGTAGATGCGATTTCTGAAGGAAGCTTGAGATGGCTTCTATGGTATCTTTCCAAGTACTCTCCAATTTTTGAAATTGATCTATGGCCAAATCTCTTTGAGCATCATGTGCATAAATTAGAAATTTCTGAACCTGATCAGGCTTATTGGTGTGTTCTTTCTGTGTGGCTTGTATATCAAAGAGAGAAAAATTCACTACTCTGAGCTCTGCATTTTAATCTGCCTCTATTTGCTGAATTGTAGGTTTAGGATAATTCAAGGATCCTTTCATTTGATCAACGAATGCTTGAAAGGCAACATTCGTGACAAATGAAGGAGGAGTGGTAACCGCTACATCCACAACACATGTGGCCACTTGTCTCTCACGTTTAAAGAGGCCCTCATTCACAGCTGTTTTGGCTTTGAGTGTAGAGGGACTTCCATCCTGACATTGAGGGCTCCTTGGAGATTCCTCTTCGAATGTTCTAACCTTGTTGACTTCTTATCCAATGTCAGAGATTGGAGAGTCAATGATGGTGTGCTTACCTCTAAATAAGTTGAAAACTAGGGTATGTGATGCATCCTGTTGCCATAACCCCTCTGACGGGATTTCATTGGCACTTGGATTGGAAGGTGCCATGGATGTGGCAACCTCCATCCAGTCTATATCATCAGTCACGGAGACATTGATGTTGTGTTCGGAAGGAGATGAGTTCTGGGGCAATTGAACTCTTATAATTGCATCTTCATCCTGTTGAGAGGAAGAAGATAAGTTGGTTTCCTTGGAAGTGTATGATTCAGAAGCATTAGAGATAGCTTCTGATCGGTTGGTTCGTGGGTTAGGGTTTGGACTGAGCTGACGTCCTGTTTCAATAGGTATTCATGTGTTGGCATCAACCCTAGCAGATGTGGGTGCTCTAGGTGGACACGGCTGGAATCTATCATTTGTGTCCATTTGGACATCTTCTGTACTATCTCTTAAAAGTCTCTTGGCATGGGTAGAAGCACTCTGGTTTTCACTCTGATTATCTTCAACCTCATGCTCACTTGACTCCTCACTATCTATTCCGGATTCTAAATACTCTGGGGTAGGTGATCTCTGAACAGAGATCGCCATAAAGTCCCTATAGTTTTTGAGAGTAGGAGAGTTGGGAGAGATAAGATTAAGCATATACCTGAAGATTTCTCTTGCTTTCCTGTAGCAATCCTTGTGAATTGTTGGACGATGATTTTTCATGACATGGATTTCACAAAATGGTTGAACAAAGGGGATATTCCATTTAGAGATTGCTTCTTGAATGAATAGAGTGAGAAATCATGGGAACATCAGTGTCGGGAGTGTTTTACCCTTTTGTTGGAGAAGAACCTTGTTATGAACGACATTATAAATTTCTCTAAACAGGAGATCGGAAAAATCCAGAGGTCTTTGAAGAACATTCCGTACATCATCGTGATTATATTGGTACTGGCTTGATCAATCGAATCGATTTTGCAAGTGAGACTCTTGTTCAGGATGGAAACAAGAACATTCCACATAGGGGGTAAGAATTGTCTTTTAAATTCAGAGACCCTTATTATATCTTGTTTGTACCCTAGAAATTTTAGAAACGCGAGCAGAACATCGAATGTTGGGTTTGGCTTAAGTGAATCAATGAGCAGGGTTTGTGAAACAAGAAGATGGAAGATTCGAGCAATCTTTTTCCGTGTTATCTGCACTTCTACAGCATGTTCTTCGTTGTTTGGGAGATTAAAGCTTCCAGTGAGGATAAAATCATTCTTGATGTACATGGATTGCCAAACTTCTTGTACAAATTGCTCAGGTACATTTAGGTTTGAGACGGTTAGGGCTTCGTTCAGAATATGATTTTGAAGAAATTCTATCATGATTCGATAGTCTTCAATCTAGGTTAAGGGATTAAGTAACACCTGGAAATTGTTTGGTTTTATGGATAAAAACACCATTGGTCCACTTTCAGCAGTTGAATCAACCATTTGGTCTTATTCGTTATGCACATTTACAGGAACTTCGTTTATAACAGCCATCAAATAGTTGGGGTTTTGGAAGTTGCAGTTATGTTGTAATGGGGGTTCTTGGAGCACAAGGAAATTAGAGAAGAGGGATGGTGAAAAGTGAAAATGAGGTTTTGGAAGTTGCAGGTATGCTGTAATGTACTCAAGTGATGTGGAAATGTAACGACTAAGGTGACCTTGGCAGTAATAGTTAAACCAGATGTTCTGGATGAGTTATCTTCTGAAATATAAATTTCATACATAAATTGAAATTTCTCCCCTTTGAAGTATGCAAGAATGTTTGCTCCCCCTTGACATGTGCAAACACTGTTTCTATGCTCTCCCTCAAACTGTGTTTGGATCAAAAAGCGTTAATAACATACATTTTGAGGTGCAGAGATATCGTTAGTGTAGGCAGAAGCTTCTGGTATGCTTGTGATAGAAAACTGGATCCAGAGAATGACACAGATAGAGTGTAGGCAAAGACATTCTTATGAAAACGATAAAGAGGAACTATTTTACAATAGAATATGTTCTTTTATTACATATTAAGCATGCCAACTTGTAATGGGGATTAAAAAATTATGCCTGTTTTCATCCAAAGCTTTTGTAAAGATATCAGCAAGTTGGTAATCAGTGGAAACAAAGTACACTTCAATTGTACCTTTTTCCACATGATCCTTTATGAAAATGTACCTGACATCAATGTGCTTGGTTTTTGAGTGTTGTACACGATTTCCTGTGATGGCTATTGCACTTTCTAAAACACACGGGACGGGTATCTTATCATACAGAAGGCCATAATTCTGAGATGGGTCTTCATCCAGATGACTTGTGAACAACAACTTGCAGCTGCAACATATTATGGTTCTGCTGTGGAAGTTGACACACAATTTTGCTTCTTGGATGTCCAACTTATTAACTTGTTTCCAAGGAGTTGACAGTTACCAGAGGTGCTTTTCATGTCTAATTTACATCCTGCGATCTGAGTCAGTATAAGCAATTAAATCAAAGCCAAAATGCTTAGGATACTAGAGGCCCAATGAGGGTGTTACCTTAAGGTATCTAAAGATTCTTTTCACAACAGCTAGATGAGGTTCTTTGGGATTGGCTTAATATCTAGCACACAAACATGTGGCAAACATTATATCTGGTCTACTTGCAGTTAAGTACATAAGAGATCCAATCATACCTCCATAATTCTTGACATCTACTTGTTTCCTAGAGAGCTCGGAATCAAGTTTAGCATTTGGAGAGATTGGTGTTTTCATTGTTGTGGAATTGTGAAGTTTGTATTTCTTTAAAATGTTAGGGACATACTTGGCTTGATTTATGAAAATGCCAATGTTTGTCTGTTTAACTTGGAGCCCTAGGAAAAAGGTTAGTTCTCCTATCATGCTCTTTTCAAATTCACTTTCCATCAATTTTGAAAACAGATCTACTTCTGCTTCATTTGTAGAACCAAAGGTAATATCATCCACATAAATTTGAACCATGGTTAACTCACCTTTGCAATGCTTGATGAATAGAGTGGTATCGATTTTACCTTTCTCATATTTATTGTCGATCGGAAACCTTGATAAGCGTTCATACCAGGCTCGAGGAGCTTGCTTTAATCCATACAGAGCTTTGTCTAAGAGATAGACATAATCTGGATGATTGCCACTTTCAAAATCAGGGGGTTGCTGGACGTAAACTTCTTCTTTCTATTTAGCATTCAGAAAGGCACATTTTACATCCATTTGATAGACTTTGAACTCCTTGTATGTAGAGAAAGCTAAAAACAATCGAATTGCTTCAAGCCTTACTACTGAAGCAAAGATTTCATCATAATCAATGTCTTCTTCTTGACAATATCCTTTAGCAAGTAATCTGGCTTTGTTTCTTACAACTATTCCATTTTCATCTTTCTTATTTCTGAATACCCACTTTGTACCAATCATTGTCTTGTGTTTAGGTAATGGTACATTCTTCCATACCTTGTTTCTGTCGAATTGAAGAAGCTCTTCTTGCATTGCATCGATCCAGCTGGGGTCTTGTAAAGCTTCATGGACTCATTTTGGTTCTACCATGCTTAGAAAATTTACAAAGAAAGCCTCATTTGCAGTGGCATCTCTGGTTTTGACGCCTTTAAAAGGATCACCAATTATTTGATCAGCCGTATGATCTTTTGCCCATCTTTTCATGCGAGTTTCGGAGACTTGTGGGGGTTCAATTTCAACTTTTGGTGCTTGTATAGCGTCTTCTGGAATTCCAACTTCTGGAGAGGAGCCTAATCTCTCCCCCTCAAATGAAGGCACAGAGGAAATTGGATTGTGAGTTGAGCTCTCTGTGTCTGGATGAGACATAGATTCCTATGGAATTTCGTTTGTACTTGTGGAGACAGAGGGACATGAAATGATAATTCCAGAAGCTCGAAGTACCTCTGATGGATTGACTTGTGGACTTCTGTCTATTTCTTTAGAGGGAATTTCTTCTCCAAGGAATTCTTCGAATACGACATCAATCTCAGATTCTCTAGAGCTGTAGAGATAGTCAGAAGTAACATTGTTAAGTTTGGGTTATGAATCAGAATAATCAGATATCAATGTGCTTCATCATCAAAGTCTCTGTTGATGCTTTCCAAGACTGTCTTGGTTCTGAGATTATATACTCTGAAAGCTTTTAAGGTCAGAGAATATCCCAAAAATTTAGCTTCATCAGATTTCTTGTCGAATTTCCCAAGGTTGTCTCGATCATTTAGAATAAAGCACCTGCATCCAAAGATGTGTAAGTATTTTATAGTAGGTTTTCTATTATTAAAGAGCTGATAAGAAGTTTTGAGATGTCTCTTGAGAATTATAGATCTATTTTGTGTGAAACATGCAGTGGAAACAGCCTCAACCCAGAAGTGTGTGGTTAGTCCAGAAGCTGCAAGCATGGTTCTTGCTGCTTCAACTAAAGTTCTATTCCTTCGTTCCACCATGCACCAGTTTGTTGAGGAGAACATGCAGTTGAGAAGTTTTGTGAGATTCCTTTGTTGGTTAGATACTCAACAAGTTTGGTATTCTTAAATTTAGTACCATTATCACTTCTCAGCTTCTTTATTTTACTTTGCAGAAGCACCTGAATCCTCTTCATCATGTTAATCAATACAACTGGGACTTCTGACTTTTGTCTGACAAAAGCAAGCCATGTATATCTGGAAAATTCATCTATTAGTACACGAATATACTTTTTACTAGAGAGACTTTGCACTGCAATTGGACCACAGAGGTCAACATGTAGCATATGCAGAGCTCTTGGACAAGAATGATCACTCTTTTCCTGTTTAGCATAGCATAATTGACTTACACTGAGAAGAATATGTTTTAATCTAGAAACATGAGCATCCTTTGATAAGGTGATGTTTCCTTCTTGTAAAGTACCATAACATTTTATTTGACCCTTTCTGTTATCTCCAAACGTTACTACTCCACTGGTTTTATCTTTGAACATGGAGAGTAAGTTTCTTGTTCCAGTCATGTGCCTCGAGCATCCAGAGTCAAGATACCATATGGGCACACGCTGTTTCTACAATACAAAATTAACGAGATTTAGGTACCCATTTCATAATGGGTCCTTTGGAGTTAGGCTTGAGATTTTTGATTGATTTTTCTTTAAGTTCAGAAGATTTTGTAGGTTTTCCAGAGGTTTCTGGTTTCGCTGACTTTGTTTTAAAGTTCTTTTTTCTTCTGGTTTTTGAAATTTAAACGTTTATGGAAATCAAAAGAGAAACAATGCGGACTTAAGAAGAATTGTTTTAGTTTTAGGAATAAAGAGAAGCATTCAGAGTTCTGAGACATAAAAGAATTATTTGAATTTTCATTTCTGGAATGATAATTACAAGATTTCTTAATGTTGTCTACTCTAGCATCAGTTGTGCGATTGAACTTCTTATCTAGACTTATGCTTAGGAACAGCTGAATTCTTCTCTGAACGCTGCTTCTTGGGAGTCCACTCTTTTTGACCTTTTGGCGAAGTTACTGAAATAGAAGGAACATGATCATTAAATTTCTATGATCATGTGGTATCAGAGGCTTTTGCTTAAGTTTAGCTTTCTTCTTGATTTCTGCTTCTTTTTCAAGATCAAGACAAGTCTTAGCTTGAATGCACATACCAAGGAAATCTGGATGAATGAGACGTCTTTTCTATTTCTTTTGGTGGAACAGAGATTTGGGGTATTCCATTTGGAAGTCTTTTAATTTCTATTCCAGCAGCCCTTACTTTTGGTGGTTCATTTGTATACAAGAAGGGAGAAGAGCTATTCTTTATAGAAGTTTTTACCGGAATATAAGTAGTAGGCATACGATTTTCAAACTTAGTGAGTAATTTATCTGACATGCCAATGAAATCATCATAATTTTGATCTTCCTTTTCCCAGGGATAAACATCAAACCCATCATTGTCTTTTTCTTGACAATGATTTGAATCAGTAAAAGAATAGGGAATGATCTCTGGATGGTTTTCAAAAGATAAAGATGTTTCTTGTGTTTCCTTTTGAATATTCAGAGTTTTAAGTTCTTTACTATTTTGAGTAGTACACTCATCCAGAGCTTTAAGAATATCTTTTTCAAAATGAAGTCTTAGTTCTTTTTCTGTATTTGTGGGAATGAACTCATCAGCTTCTGGATTTAAAGTAATATTAGTGAATGAACCAATGTTGAAGAGACTACTTTTCTTCTGAATTTGTTTTAAATCAACTTTATTTTGTTTAGAAATCTTTCTTTCAGAAAAATATTTTACGTTTTTATATTTGAGTTTTCTAACTCGATGTCCATTCTCATATTTAGATCTTTTGAAGACTGATTGTTCATATAAAACAGGAAAGTTTGGTTTTTGCTCTTTTCCCATACAAAATACAGAGTCTCAGGTAGATCTCTTTTTACAAGTGTAAGGATCCAGATCATGAAAACCGAGACCTGTTTTTCCAACATGTGTATTAATTTGTTCATGCACATTCTGAGCGTCTTGATAATTTTTAATCAAGAGCTCCTTCTTCTGAAGATCAATGTGCAGAAATTCCCTTTCCTTTTGAAAATAATTTTTAAGTGCTACTGAATTTAGTCTGTCAGTTTCTATAGCTTCAAGCTCTTTGTCCTTAGCCTTCAAAAGATTATTAAGGTCAACAATTTTATCATTTAATACACTTTCGGTAGATTTTTTAAGTTTGGAAATTTTCTGACTTTCCACAAAAAGTTCTTGCTATTCTTTAGTGAGGATTTCCATTTCTCTTTTGAAAGTATTTCTTTCTTTTTCAATAAGAGTGAATGATATTTCAAGATCTTTTCTTATTTTCTTCTCATTCTAAATCTTCTGTTTCAAATTTTCAAAATCAAGAGTTAGATTTAAAATTGTTTGTTCAAGTTCAGAAGGTTCAGAAGTAGTGCAAACCGGTGTTTCAGAGATTTGATCCTCTACATCACTTTTCTTAGCCATTCCACATAACATGGCTTCTGCATCACTAGATTGATCTGAACACCAATTCTCGTGCTCAACATATTTGCCTTTTTCGTTAACGTTGTACTTGTATTTGTTCTTGTAGTACATCTGATCTTTGACTAGAGTTCCTTTGCAGTCTTTTGAGTAGTGGCCCGGTTTGCCACATCTATAGCACACATCCTTCTTCTTCTTCTTCTTCTCTTCTTCTTTCTTCTCTACATCTGTCTTTTCAACCCGTGGAGTTTCTTGTCTGGGTGTATATGTTTGAGTTGGGCGTTCACTTCGTTTGTCATACCTTCCTTTGCTCTAAAATGAACGATTACCAAACGTTCTGGTGAATTGTTTTGTAATAAGAGCCAGAGACTCAGTAAAAGCACTGATCTCATCATCTTCTGATCCAGAAAGACCAGCTTCGGTATCAGCTTCTGAAATTAAAGCTTTGCTCTTCCCTTTCTTCTCAGTTTCTCTATTCCTCCTCCCTGACCCTCTTGTTTCAGATATTAGGGCCAAGGGACCACCAACGCGAGGACTTCTTCATCGAGCTCCACTGGTTCGAAAACATTCATGGCATGATCTGTTCGAAAACATTCAGTGTCGCAGGAATCGAGAGATTGAAATATGTCATTAGGGATAGCCATGATGAGTAACCATTTTGCTTTGTTAGCAATTCCCACCTTGGCTTTGTCATCATCACTCCAGTCTTTTCTCTCCTTCGGAATCAATCGAGCAGGTATCTTTGCAGTTTCAATAGTAGATGGTACTATTGGAACAGTTGTGTATGGGACAAAAGGACCATTCAGGATTGTTTGATATAGATCTAGATTCAATCCTTCACAAAAATTAATCATACGAATTTTCCATTGTGGGTATTCATCCCTAACAAGAGTGGGAGGTTTAGTAAGTGAACCTGAACTGTACATGGCATTAAAATTTTGATTTGCCATTTTTGTGAAAAACTGAGTACGAGAATTTCAAGAAGGAATTTAAAATGCGGAGTGTGATTTAATTTACTAAACTTGAAACAATTAATCGACGAATAACAAAACTCAGATTTAAGCTATAATTACCATTGAATTTCGAGAAGAATGTATAATAACACGAAATCTCGTAAAATAGGGTAGAATTGAAAACAATAGTTTATAATCGATAAAAATTCTCCAAACTGGATTTGATCGTATAATCAAAAGATTGATTGTCTAGCTCTAATACCAATTGTTGGAATTGAAGCACATGTGTAGTTCCTTAAGCAGATGTGTAGTTCCTTAAGTAATATCGAGGAGATGCTTAATCTTCTTGATCGTCATTGAAGCTTTTGAACTACAATTCTGGAACGGTTGTCTTCTGGAGAGTTTACTTTGTTCTTTTAGAGAGAAGTTCTAATTCATACTTTTACAATACAAATAAGTTCTAACAATCACTGAGGCTGATGATCTGCTAAAATCTAAAACGAAAACAAACTCAGAGGCTGATAAGGCAAAGGAAGTGGTTGTTGATGGTACCCTCATCCAGGTCAATGATGAGGAGGAAGAGGAAAAAGAGGAATAAAAAGAAGAAGATCCATTATACTCTCTGAAAGATGTTGATGATGACGAAGATGATGATGGCGCTGTATTCTTCACCTCTATAAGACCAGGGATGCAACAAATTGGCGTTATTTTTAAAACACCTCTGGGGATAGGGCCCCTCCTAGATAGAAGCCGCCTAAACCCTCTTAGAAGAATAAACAAGTTTCCAAAGACTCAGAGGATGCCAACCTGAACATCCTCCTAAATAAAGAGGGGGAGCCCAATTCAGAGGTAAGTCTTCCGATAGAACTTTACCTTCCCCTCTCTGAACCCCAACCTCTCACTCTCTTACCTCTTGCTATCCCTACCAATACTTCATTTATTAGAAGTATTGAGGAACTTATTAACAATGAACCATCTTCTCCAACTCTCAGCTCACACTATCCCCCAAAGGTGGTTCTCTTCCTGAGTGAACCTTCGATCGCAGATTTGTTCATGCATATATATGAATCAGATGCTGACGAAGAAGAAGGCCTTGTTCAAAGGTGTGTAAATAAAGAGCCAATACCAGAACCTAAAGAAAAAGCATGATGGGCTCACTTGATATATAGGAGTTAGAGAGGACCAGAGTAAAAATTTCTTTTCGTATCTCTGGCCCTGGAGACTCCCTCCCTATACATAATTCTCAAGAAGATGAATTCTCCTTTCTCACTATTGAAGAAAGAGAGGAAGCATTACAAGCTTCGCGACTCAGAGATGAGCAAATAAGATACGCACAAGAAAGCCTCAAGGTTGTTGAAGCCTTGGCAAAAAAAGACCTAGTCGAATCTAATTCAAACATTAGAAATCCTCTCAGAGCACAAGAACGAATTCTACAAGCTGCGAACAATGACCTTCAGAAAGCCAAAGCCAAAAGTAATGAAGAACTTGAATGGTGCAAAAAGAGAGTCAACACTCGTGTCTTCTCTAAAAAGATTACGAATGTTGCTATATCTGGAAGAAATTCAAGGTTTGATCCAAAGAAAACGGTTAACCTCTTGAGAGAGCACAACCATCAATCTAAGGCACCTCAATTTCATAAGCTTTATGGCTTCTCTGAATGGCTGGAAATCAGAGATGGTATTCAGCAATCAATATCCCAGTTCAAAGGCATAGTAGAAAACCATCTGAATCAGCTTCTGCAAAGGATCTCTCAGTATGTAATGGTACCTCCTCTCCTTTTAAAATCCATGAAGAAGAGATCAATGTCCGTCACTAAAGAGGGCCCATCGTTTAGAAATGAAAATGAGACAAAATTCGAATTTGATAGTCTTTTTGCTCACTTGGTTCTCCCTAATCTATCAATGCTCAATACCTCCCTGCCTTCTCAGAGAAAATACGAATAAAATGAAATAGTTGGCAAGCCTGAGCCAGGGATGGTCTTTCTGGATAATGATGGAACTACAAAGTTCCTCGGGAATAAGGAAATCCTTCTCGCTCCAATCAAAATCCTCAACATATTCTACTACAAAGGTCTAATGAAAACGATCACTTACAATTTTAGAGAAGAAGAATTGAGAGAGAGCTACAAAGAAGAAATGATATAACCAATGCTTATCAAGGCTCTATACCCTGACTTTTTTAATTCCTTTGTAATTCTTCAGTGTATAGTACTTTACCTTAATATTGTAATTTCACTTTCTGATGTAATTCTTCAAACTATTAAGTAATGAAATTCAATGAAGTACTTTACTCCATCATGTACTGAAAAGATCCCTGAAGATAGTAATAAGGGATAGCGAACTTATGAGTCCTGAAAACTTAAGAAATCTCTTATATTCTCTAATAACTTTTTCTTACACTAATCAGTGAATATGCTTTCTCAGAAAGGACGTACGGAATTACTTGATTGTCTCCTACGTGCTTACCAACAGTGATTAGGTTATTGTTCATATTCGGCTAAAAGCCTAGTTTCTTTATGAACAAAGGAAAAGTTTCCCTATAAATTTGACACGTGGCATGTACCCTCTAACTTGCATTAAAGGCATTGGGTATAAATATATGAAGAACCCCATCTTCATCTTCATGCATGCTTATCTCTCTCCTTTAACCTCTGATCTTCTTTCTCTCTTTCCTTGTGCATCAAATTTACTTTGTGATTCTTAGGTTGTAATAGAATAGGTTTAATACTTGTTCTTATTCTGCTTATAACAGGTAATTTTTTTTTATCTTAATAAACTTATTTAAAAACCCCAAAAAGTTGTGTTTGTATTCATCCCCCCCCCCCTCATACCTTCTTGTAGACTCCTTTGAGACCAATAAGCCATTAGATTAAAATATTGTTATGAGATGTTGAGCAGATTCAAGTTTAAGTTGGTTGAAGAAGTTTGTATTGAAGTTTGATACTCTCATGATATATAGGTGACAAGCTTAGTACGCGTAGTTTCAAAGCTTTAAGGCTTACTGTTTAAAGATTGATTGTTGACTGTTAAACTTTTCTGATGAAAACTCTTCCGAAGATTCTTAAGATTTGTTCAAGCTGACGGTTTTTGATCTGAAGATCCTGATTTGCATAAAGGGGGGCTTGTTTTTCTTTAGATACAATATGCTTGAATAGAAAGTAGAAGATTATTTCTCAGTTGAAGATTGTTTGTTGAGAAACTCTAATCGTCTTCAAAGAAAGAAGGAGATTGGTAAAGCTGTTTTGCCAAATTGTTATCTCGAATACCAAAGGGGAGATTGTTAGGTATAAATATATTGTATCCGAGATTACAATATTGAAGACGAGAAAGTAAAAGCTTGAATTCAACAAAGTCAACAAGAGCTTAATTGTAGTTCACTCTTTGTAATAGAGTAGGGGTATAAATACCCATGTTAAGGTACTTTGAATACACACTTCAGAGATTTGTCACTTTCATATCTAATCTAGAGAGAGAAAGTTGTAGAGAGAGAAACTCATTTCAATATCAATATACATATGATATGAAGATCCATTGATGTGATCTTTGATATTTCTTGTTAGATTCATCGTTATCTGATAAATATAGGACTAACAACTGGTGAGTCCTCTTCTATGTCGGATAAGTATAATCCTGAGAATTGCAAACAAAGTCGTATAGAAATCAATTTAGTCGATCTTCTTGCTGACCCAGAGTTACGAATAAAAATTATGGAGTATAATTGTCACACCCCGCTAAAGCGGAAATACGAGGTACAACAGTTCAAAGTTTCACAGCAATAGGAATATAAACACCAACCATACATAAATAACTAGAACGTCAAGTTTAAAGTTTAATGTTCTTTAATTCTCTATCTCTTCTCTACATTTTATGAAGTTTTCTCAATCTTTGTCTATTTGGGATCTAACATCATACTTTAAAGACCAAACAAGTTTGGGTTGAAAAAGGCAAACGCACTCCAAAGTCTTCATCTCGCAATAAAAACAAATTTTCTTTTAAAAATTCCACTTGCATCAAAAGAACAAATCGTCAATTGTCATTTCCATATACTATTCATTCGTTTCGACATTTAGTTAAGTTTTCTCGTAATCAAATTTGTTGCTCAAATTGCGGTGTGAATGACTTTGTGCGCTTAAATTCATTTGATTATGGTTGTGATTATTTTCCGAACATGCATAATTCTTATAATTTTCATCATAATTCTTTTTCTCATCCACCTGTTTATAAATGGGTTCCTAAAAGAACCATGACTAACGATCTTAAGTCCCACTTCAAGTGGGTACCCAAAGGTACAAAGTCAACTAACCCCGAAGGACCGATTTACAAATGGGTACCTAAATCTGCCTGATTTTGTGTAGATCGGTCATGTGTGGTACTTAGATTCTGGTTGCTCCAAACACATGACCAGACAAAAGGAGCTGCTTGCCAATTACAAGGAAAAAAAGGGCGGATTCGTTAAATTTGGCAACAATCACTTAGCACCCATCCAAGGACATGGTGACATCATTCACAACAATCTCACAATTTCAAATATTTCCTATGTCCAAGGTCTTAGCCATAATCTGCTAAGTATTGGCAAATTCTGTGACAAACAACTTGAAGTCAATTTTCGACCCGAGAGATGCTGCGTGCGAACTTTTGACGGAAAGGAGATATTGGCCGACACAGGCAAATCCAATCTCTACACCATTGATCTTTCCCAAGTGACCACTCCTTCCAACGTTTGTCTGTTCTCAAATGTCTCTAATCCGAAGAGTTCGTTATGGCACCCAAGGCTTTCTCACTTAAACTTCAAGAACATCAATCGCCTCTCCATTAACGGATTAGTCACCGGCCTACCTTCGATGAAATTTGACAAACCACACTTATGCGACGCATGCGATATGGGAAAGATGAAGAAGGTTTCTCACAAACCCAAGATGGTTCATAGCACAACTCGACCCCTTCAACTCATCCATATGTATTTGTGTGGCCCGATAAGAACTCTAAGTATTCATGGTAAGAAGTATGTTCTAGTTGTGGTTGACGATTTTTCTCGCTTTACGTGGGTTAAATTTCTTCGCTCCAAAGATGAAACTCCCGAAACCATTATTACGTTCTTGAAAACCATTCAAGTCAAACTAAAACTTACCGCTCAAACCATTCGCACTAATAATGGAACAGAATTCAAAAATCGTTCACTTGACGGTTATCTCGAATCAGTGGGAATTTCACACACATTTTCTACGGCTCGCACTCCGCAACAAAATGGTGTGGTCGAACGCCGAAATCGTACACTTGTTGAAGCGGCTCGAACTATGCTCACTTTCTCCAAACTGCCACTTTATCTTTGGGCCGAAGCCGTCAATACCGCTTGCTACACTCAAAACCGATCTATCATCAACAAGCGATTCAACAAGACACCGTATCATTTGGTATACAACCGCGTTCCTTCCATCGATCATCTCCGAACCTTTGGTGTTCGCTGCTTTGTTCTCAATGAAAAAGAAGATCGTGGTAAACTCAAGCCAAAGGCCGATGAAGCTTATTTTTTTGGCTACTCTCCAAATGCCTCAACTTATCGGGTCTACATGAAACTTGCTCGTTGTGTCACAAAAAGCGTCAATATGCAGTTTGATCCTAAAGCCGAAATGGCTCCTGAACACGACAGTTCTGGACCCGCACTCACCGGTATTTTAGCTTTCGATCACTTCCTTTCGGAACCTGCACCAAACCCCGCTCAACCTTCTACATCCAAAGCTACTACTTCCGATCTGGATGGTTTATTCGAGTACTTTTACTCGGATTACTTTGATTCTCACACTGATATCCTGAATCAAATCACTCTACCTATCTTGGAGGTTGCCGAGACTACCAATCTTACTGGAATGCCAGTCTCTACGGACACCGTCTCAACTGATGCAACTCCAAGCTCATCTACATCCGCTCTCAAACTGCTGCTCCTATAGATGATCAACCGAATTCCAATCCGCTCCCTACTGCACCGACATCCTCTTCCCCGCCATCAACCTCATCCCCCACGGATGTCTCTCGTTCCACAAGATCCATTGCCATACCACCAGCCCTAGAATCAGTTGAAGATCTTCCACTCGGAACTTATGCTGATCCGACCCCGGACCCAAATGCATTTCAACCGCTTCCGCATATCACCAAATGGGTCCGATCTCATCCAGCAAGTCAGATTATTGGGGATCCAACCAGACCAGTCACAACGTGTTCCGCCTCGAACCCACATCCATTCAAGAAGCTATGAATGATCCTGATTGGATTGTGGCCATGCAAGACGAACTCAATTAATTTGAAAGCTTGAAAGTGTGGCGCCTCGTTCCTCGTCCACAACACAAAACCATCATCGGTACCAAATGGATTTTCAAAAACAAACAAGATGAAGATGGGATTGTCATATGCAACAAAGCACGGCTTGTAGCAAAAGGATACCGCCAACAAGAAGGGATTGATTATGACGAGACATTTGCCCCCGTGGCCAGTATTGAAGCAATTCGAATGTTTTTAGCATACGCGGCTCACAAGAATTTTGTGGTTTTTCAAATGGACGTCAAAACGGCCTTCTTGAATGGAGTTCTGCGCGAAGAAGTCTACGTATCCCAACCGGACGGTTTGTCGATCCTTCAAAGCCAAATCATGTGTACATTCTCGACAAGGCTCTCTATGGCTTAAAACAAGCACTGCGCGCATGGTACGACAACCTGTCTGCCTATTTAGTGAAAATTGAATACTCCAAAGGTAAAATCGATCCAACTCTTTTCATTAAAAGGGAAGACGGTGATATCATGCTTATTCAGATCTATGTGGACGACATTATCTTCGGTTTAACTAACCCTCAACAATGCAAGGAGTTCTCCGAACTCATGATTGCAAAATTCAATATGAGCATGATGGGAATGATTAATTTTTTCCTCGGTCTTCAAATAAAACAATTTTCAACAGGAATATTCATCAACCAATCGAAATACATCTCAGACATGTTACAAAAATATAACATGACATCATGTACACCGATTGGAACACCCATTTCTCCGGGTTCAAAATTACACGCTGATCCCTTGGGAAAAGCGGTAGATTCTAAGCACTAGTGGGGCATGGTTGGTTCCTTAATGTATCTAACGGCTAGTCGTCTGGACATAATGGTTGCCACATATTTATGCGCTAGATATCAAGCATCTCCGAAAGAATCTCACCTTAGTGCAATCAAACGTATTTTTCGGTATTTAAAAGGTACTACTGCTCTTGGCGTATGGTATCCTACGGATACGAGTTTCGAGCTAACTGCCTTTACAGATTCTGATCATGCCGGATGCATGCTTGATCGTAAAAGCACGTCGGGACACATTCAATTCTTAGGCGATAAACTGGTAAGTTGGTCCTCGAAAAAGCAAGCCTGCGTCTCCACTTCTACCGCGGAAGCCGAATACATACCTACCGCAAGTTGCTGTTCTCAAGTACTGTGGATGCGCATACAACTCAAGGACTATGGATTCTGGTTTGATAAGATTCCTATCTATTGTGACTCCAAAAGCGCCATCGCCATCTCAAGCAATCCTGTCCAACATACGAAGACTAAACATATCGATGTTCGGTATCATTTCATCAAAGACCATGTCGAAAGAGGTACGATTGAATTATACTTTGTCAATACAGAACTACAGCTTGCCGACCTGTTCACCAAGGCCTTGGATGAGAAACGCTTCCAGTTCCTAGTGTCCAAGTTGGGCATGCTGAATCTTAAAACCTGATTTTTTACATCAGCGCTTTCAAAATACACAAAACGTCTCTCCAAGTTTTATGCACATTCCCATTCTCTAAAAACTATGAATCTGCATCACTCTTGGATTCTCGTTTGGTGGCCT
Source organism: Silybum marianum (assembly GCA_036898165.1). Taxonomy (NCBI): domain Eukaryota; kingdom Viridiplantae; phylum Streptophyta; class Magnoliopsida; order Asterales; family Asteraceae; genus Silybum; species Silybum marianum. The sequence continues at coordinate 25,235,865 of CM072533.1, read as the reverse complement.
TTGAAATTACTTTACAGTTCTGTATTTTCATCATTTTTCTTTATTTCTTTCGTTTTGACTATATTTTTGCCTACCCAATTCAGTTTTTGAGGGGCAGCGGCAAGGTATGTTTTTACTATCTCACAATTATAGGGGGAGCTAAGTTTTCTTATTTCACGGGGGAGCTCAAAATTTAACTTTTAAATCAAATCAGACGCAGTTTGACAATCAAGTCCAAAGTTATCGACCCCTATAGGTCCGATAAAACTTGTTTTCTCCACCAAGTGTAGCCCGACAAAAAACTCGCTCGACATCTTGCTGATGTCATCAATTATCTCGGCCCAGTAAGACCTTGCCACGTGTCATCAGCCGATGACCCACTATTTAAATCTCGGGCCCCACTCTCATTCCCTTACTTTTCAAACAAGTTTTGATTTTCCCTCTCTCTCTCTAAAACCCTTCGAATACTCAACTGTCAGAAATTGATTTTGCAAATCATCGACTTTTCCAAATCTTAAAGCATCACCAGGTTCGCAATTCTCCCCTGATCAACTTTAATTCATGTCATTTTTTCATTTAATCATTGCATGACTGTGATTTGCCCTCTTAACTGTTCAAATTCCGAAAACCCTTGTGGTTTCCGATTTTTGATCTTTCAGTAGACGTTTAGGTGTGCTTTTCATTTCGTTGGACTTATGTTTAGGTTTAGATGTATTAGAGATCACTAATCGCACCTAGCCATAGGATTTGATTTAGTTTTTAGGCCTGTTTTTTTAGATCAGATCACTTAGGTTTTCCATTCTTATGTTTTTGAATTTTTATCGATTCCTAAAGACAAGACTTAGATGTTTGTCGAGTCCTAAAGGTTGATAAAGACCATCTTAAAAAATCCTAAGTTTTTTTATCGACCCTTAATGACCCGACATCAACTTTTGTCTAGTCTTAAAGGATCGATAACCTGATTTTCAAAAATCCCAAGTGTTTTTATCGACCCTTGAAAACACGACATAACTTCCTATCGAGTCTTAAAGGATCGATAACCTGATTTTAACAAAAATCCCAAGTGTTTTCAAAAACCTAAGTGTTTGTTATCGACCCTTAAAAACCCGACAACAATTTTTTATCGAGTCCTATCGGTTCGATAATTTTGTTCTTCAAATGCCTAGGTACTTTTCTCGACCCCTTAGGTCTCGACATATTGTTTGTCGACATTCTAAGGATCGATAAAATTACTTCATCTTCCCCAAGGATCTTTTTATCACTCGATATTTGTGGTTCTCGATTCCCAATGACTCGACATCTTTCTTGTCGATTCTCACAGGTTTGTTCAAAACTTCACCAAGTATTTATGTCGATCCAGCTTGACTCGACATTCGTCTTTTCATCGATCCCATAGCAATCAATAAACTTGTTTATCGACTCCAATGGACTCGATATTCGAGCTTATCGATTCCTTAGGACTCGACATCTAGACTTGGATTTTTTTTAGCCCGAGTTCATCCTTAAATGCTGACTTTTCCTATACTTTGCTAACTGTTTCATTTCAGTTCTAATGGCGGCCATCAATGATCCAAACCTTTCCGACGATGAACATCCTACGCCCACTGAACGATCCACCGAGCCCAGTACCAACGCGGTCAACCGAGATGACCTCCTGATGCCCCGAGACAAACTACGATCACTCAAACCAAACAATCACCGTCTCGATTTTGGCATCACCATCGAACACCAAGTCATCATCGATATCCTTCAATGCCATCCACTATGATATGCCTTTGCTTTGGACCATCGGGTACCCCTGTTCTATCTCTAGCAATTCTGCTATACGTTAACATACCATCCGGATGACGGTGACCACCACTTTACTGCCAAAATCGACGATTTTGTCACCCGCTTAACCCCTTCTCGGATTCGTCGCATCCTCCGCCTGCCTGTCGCCACAGACGAACACCCGTACGATGCCTTTGCAACCGAAGAACAGCTTTGTGCCGATATCCGAGCCCTTAGGTACAACTCCCCCGAACCCCTCACAAGCCCCGGCCAATTCAAGAGAATGTACCTGCCTCAAATCTGGTTTTCGCTATTCACCATCGTCAATCGATGTCTGACTAGCAAACACCTGTGGTTGTGCCTGCCCAAGAGCCAATCCGCGAGGAACATCATGTTCAAGGAGAGCGTCCTAGAATAGATGAGCAGGTTCAGGATCATGGGGATCCTGAACAGGGTGATGAGCGTATTGTAAGGGGATCTGACGAGGGCGGTGCACCTGATCAGCCAATCCCAACAACTGTTGCCCCATCAATCCCGATATCACCACCCACCAACCCACGAGCGGCGTCTACTTCACGATCTACTCCACGTTTCAAAATGCTCGTTAGCCGTAACCGTGTTCGCCCACGACCTTCATCCTCCGATAAAGATGAATCTGATACTCAACCCCTTTCCCGTCGTCCGAGAACTGATGCCATCGAAGAACAATCTTTTAGTCGCATTGGTCCACAACCACCTCTATCCGATTCTACATCGGACACTGATGAACAACCTACTGCAACAAATGATGAGCCGAATGAACCCTTCGACTTTGAAGCAGATCAAGAACATGATGATTCGAATGAACCTTTCGACTTTGAAGCAGATGGGGTCGCCGGATCGATGTCTGACATCTTCACCGTGCCTTTTACTGGAGAGATAAGGAGAGAGGAGGGAGTATTAGTTGAAAAAGAAAGCGTGAGCATGAGCGATGGGACGGTAAAAAACTATAATGAGCACGAGACCAGATTCCGCCATCCAGGTAACCGCGTCAACTAGCCCTACTCATTCGTTGGGTATGTCTAGTGGACAGGACGCTGTCAACCTAGCAGCGCACATGCACGCCCCCCCAGCCACTCTGAAGGCTCCCAACAGCCAACAGTTTCACATATACTTGTGAGTCTAGCTCCTTATCTAGCTCCCCTCCATTCGGGAGACACAACTATTGAAACAAGAGGTAGTAGCTCACCTACTTCAACTTCGATTGTATACACTTCGAGTCTAGAGCCAATTAGGGAACACGTGCCTACACTCACTGAGAGCCTTCGTGGCCCAGTCGGAAATCCTCTAGTGATGTCCATTCCGGACATTTCACGAGGATTAGGAGGAAATCCTACCAGTGCTACACCTATGCCAACACTGAACGTAGGTCATACAGTTTTTTCAATTGTTATGTCAACGGGTAATCTAAGTGATCCCGGTGTTTCCCAAACAGGTACCTCAACTCCACCTTTTACTACTCCCCCCATGGCTCAAGCACTTATCGATGCTCAGTTACAACGCGCGCGAGCCACCTTGAACGAACATGCTGCCCTTATGACTGCTGAAAGAGAAGCTTTTGCTAGAGAAATATGTGTCGCTACTCGCTCTGGTCAACTAGATCCGAATCAGGCTAGTTCCTCCAGACCTAACAGCAGTCGCACCTCTCAGGATCCAATACCGGACCCCAGCACTCGGCCTCCCTCACCACATCGAAATGAGTACAACAATGATGAGCTCATGTCGATGCTATATGCCAATCAGCTTGCCGAAGCCACTGCTCGGGGTCAACCGAACATTCTTTAATGCGTCTTCTAACGCGAAATCTGGAAATCCCCACCGTCACCAAATATGAATTCGAACTATTCAAAGCATAAATGAAACAACAGTTAAGTGATCTGCACACGTCTCGGCAACAACATCATAATGAAATTATGGGTGCCATCACCGCTTTACACGCCGAAATTCAAGAATCTTGTCGACCGGTTGTTTCTGTTTCTCGACCTCGACCTGATCAGGACGATCCGAGCTCTGCTCCAAATCGCCCTAAGGGGGAGACACGCTGGGTCTCAAGAATACGTTCAAGATAATCTGCTACAACTTCAACTTCACCATCTGCGCGATCTTCCCATTAAAGATAGCATACGCCAACGACTCAAGAAGTCAATACACCAACGGTTGAAAAGCCCGTGGTAGATATTGAATTCGAGAGCATATCTGAAGCTGCCGAACTAGAATCAAATGAAGAAACAGCTAATGTTGAACCGGAATCAAATGAAGCAATAGTTGAAGTTCAAAACTTGAGGAACTCTGTGAAGCACTGATTTAAAGACCCATATGAACCGGTTCTCCAAGAGCAAGACCATGTGAACTTGAAGCATGCAATAAAGACCTACACTTCAAGAGATAAAAATGAACCGAGACTGTTACCTCATAAAATTCGGTGGCAAAGAATGCTAACTGAGCGCAAGTCTATATGGGTAAATCAACAAATCTGGGTGCCATATCTTGAAAAAACAATGGAACGGATAAGCAGAAAGGATAAGAAACTTGAAGACTTGGCCCACATTCATTTAGTGATGGAGATGGATCAAGCTCAAGTTAAGGAATACGTGCACATCTTGAAAATTAGAGCTCCAAAGCCTTCCGATGTAATTTCACGACACCGGATAATTGGGATTATGCAGATTGGTTCTGATAGAGTCTTTCAAGTCGAGTATCCAACCTTCAAAGTCCGAAGAGAAGATGGTAAAGTATATTCCTTTTCCGAAGCTGATTTTTCTAACCTTGATATCTTGGATTTTGAAACGTTGTATCACGACTTAAGAGACAAGAAGCGAAGAAATGAGGATGAACAAAGAGCATTAAGAGCGGTGGTGCGTCACATTCAAAAAGAATTCAGATATAGCTATCTTCATGATTTGTAACGAGGAATTAAATGTGAACAAAAGAAGGTTCATATCGCCAAGCCTAATCAAACAATTCCTGAGTTGGATAAGTATGATGTTACAACTGTTCTGTCATTCCCAACACACGGAGTTGTATGGATGCACATGAAAGGCGAAAAGAGATTTCTGAGGTTTGATGAAGTTGCTGCATATTCTTATAAAACATTATGGGGAATTCGAAACAGACTAGCTTTGGAGATTGCTACTGACAAGAAGAGTACAACAAGGATGACCTCAACCAGAAGAAATTCTCTCTTAGAAGCTATCAGATTAATTGACGAAAGGATTATGTTTCGTCAAACGTTGAGAAGATTTGAAGGCATGTTCGAGATGAAACAGTAACGACTCATTTTGCCACAAAGGGGGAGATTCTTAGGTCTATTATTTTAATTGTGACAAAATAAGGAAAGGATATGCTTTATTTGTAAAAGGAAGTTTATAATTCCGTAAACACTTTCCTTCCTTAATTAGTTTAGACCTTTCAATATAAATAGGAGTCTAGGGTATCATTAAAAGTGTCGATTAACATAGAGCTAAAATCAGATTATACTTTCATTATAATTGATATCAAAGTGAGATATATGACTACGGAAATTCTCTAAAATCACTTTTTTCGTATTGCTTTAATCGCATTCTTTATTACATCATTGTGCTTACTGTTTCTGGGATCTACATCCTTTTTATCTTGCGAATAAATAAGTATGTCATCTAATAAACATGATTACGAACTTGTCTAGATACGGTCGACATACTCTATTCATCAAATCCATGAAAACTGTTGGTGCGTTTGTTAAACCAAATGGCATAACTAGGAACTCATAATGACCGTATCGAGTCCTAAAGGCCATCTTGGGGATATCCTCTTCTCACACTCTCATTTGATGATACCCAGACCTAAGATCGATCTTCGAGAAGTATGTTGCACCTTGAAGTTGGTCAAACAGATCATCAATCTGGGGAAGGGGGTATCGGTTCTTAATATCAACTTTTTGAGTTCCCTGTAATCGATACACATTCGAAAAGATCCATCATTCTTCTTAACAAATAAAATTGGGGCTCCCCAAGGTGAAGAGCTAGGTCGGATGAATCCTTTGTCGAGTAATTCCTGAAGTTGTTCTGACAGCTCTTGCATCTCTGATGGTGCTAACCAATATGGTGCTTTCGCCACTGGCGCGGGTCCAGGAACTAATTCTCTGTGGAACTCCACTTGTCTTGGTGGGGGTATTCCAGGCAATTCGTCCGAGAATACTTTAGGAATATCTTGAATGTGTTTTTCTGCAGCCTTCTTATCCATGATGTGAGCTAGAAAAGCAATGCAATCCTTTCTGAAATACTTTCGGATCTTCATACACGTCACTATTTTAATACCCCTCCTGGGTTTCTCTCCGTGTACTTCGAGTTTTCCCCCTTTGGGTAACGGAATTCAAACGATCTTTTCGGAGCAACAAATTTTGGCTCGGTTTTTGGATAACCAATCCATTCCCACAACTATGTCAAAACTTCCTAATTTAATCTGGATTAAATCTATACGGAAATCCCTAAAAGCCAAGTTTATAGTGCAGTTCATTATTACATCATTGACCCTACATTCTTGACCATTGGCATATTCAATTACGTATGATTCTTTCAACTTTTGAGGCCTAAGATTTATCTTTGGTCTTAAATATAATGACACAAATATCCTATCTGCTCCAGAATCAAATAGCATAGATGCATCATGATTATTTAGGAGAAACGTACCTGTAACGACATCTGGATTCTGCCTTGCTTCTTCAGCTCCAATCTCGAACACCCGACCCCTTGCTGGTCCTCCCTGATTTCCTTGGTTTGTTGGTTGCGCTTGCCTGGTATCTGGCCTCCAATTCCTTTTTGAACATTTATTACTGAAGTGATCCGGGCTTCCACATTCATAACACACCCGCTTCTCACCAATCCTGCAATCCTTGCAATATGGCCTTTCCGGTTGCACTTGAGACAAGTAATGCATTTCCCTTGAGACAAGTAATGCAATCCTTGCAATATGGCCTTTTCCTTTCCCTGTTGTCGATGTCTGGATTCCGTAATTTCCCGACGTTCTCTGCTCCTTTCCTGACCTCTTCCCAAACTGTCTTCTTGCAGGTTCATCCACCTTCCTCTTTCCCAATGCCTTGTTGGTTGCAAATGTTCCTGTACGGTTCGCATTGTTGGTGAGTCGTGTTGCTAACTTTACTGCTACTTGAAGTGTCTTCAGATCAGCTGAAGTAACGTCCCCTCTATTTTTCCGGAGACAGCCCCCATACATATCGGTCAACTCTATTCTCCTTAGGTGTCACTAAATGTGGTACTAGTTTGGCCAACTCATGGAAACGGGCAGTATAAGTATCAACGTCGTTTCCTTTCATTTCATGGTTCCATAACTCTGCTTCTAATTTCTGAATTTCACTTCTCGGACAATACTCATCCTTAAGCATTTTCTTGAATTCATCCCATGTGAGTCTAGTAACTGTCTCTCGGCCTCGAATTTGGACCTGGGTGTTCCACCATGTCAAGGCTCGTCCTTGAAGAAGACAAGCATCAAATTCTACCTTGTGTCTTTCGGTACATTTACTAATGTGGAGAACTGACTCCATACCCTCTAACTAAGTTATAAGTCCAACAGCTCCTTTCGTACCATGGAACTCTTTTGGATTACAACTCCTAAAAGATTTGTACGTACACTCTCTTTCTTCAGATCTCCGGTTGTTTCCTTGATTAGTGTTTAAGCCCGCCGCTACCTAGCTAACAATATACAGTAGTGCTGCCATAAGTTGTTATGATACTAACCTTGCGACTTCGTGATTTTGTCTCCTTGGAGGCATTGTTCTAAAACACAATTCCGAATTGAGTTACGATCAGATTTCTATTACTATATCCGACTAAATCTACTTACTAGGTTTTAAGCGTATAATATGATATACATTAGTACTAATCATCTAATCATACATTCAAACAATAAGCGAAATTCAAATAACATGCAAGCCTTCATAGATAAAATTTAGACATTCCAACATAAATTTCCAAAATATAGATCCAAAAAGAAAACAAATTGTTTACAACTTAAAACAAACAAGTTTCTAATAAGAGTGTTCCGATCCCAAAAAGATTCAAATAAAAAGGTTGACTAGTGCAATATCAACCAAACCAACACTCCTAGCAAGATCATTAGGGCTCCTATCGCCCAAACCAAATATGTATACATCCTCAGAATTGCCCCTCTAGAATCTAGGGCCACCTCCATAACTCTAGTCGTGAATGCATCCTGTGTGTGTAGTATCGCCAGGACGTCATCTATAGATTGTCGGTAATAGTCCAGTCTGTGTCGGTGGAGCTCTACTTCATTAACCATTCGAGAGACCCATGCGTGTTCTGACGCGGTCATTCCCTGGGGCTGCGTACAGGAACTCCTACTGCCGAAAAAGGAGGAGTCACACTCCGTGACCTGAATCGCGATTGGGATGGTTCTTCCGAAGGTACGGAAGGAACTGTGAAAGTCACTCTTCTGACAGGGAGAATGCGCTTTCGAGCGGTTCTGATTGTCCTTGGTCCTCGAGATGTACCCTCGCAAGTAGGTGAGGGTACATGCATAGAAGTAAGTGATCGAGCAGAGGAATCAGCAGTATCCTCGTCATGACTGTGCTCAGAAGGGTCATATTCTTCATGGGTCGGGTCAGTCCTCCTAATTCGACCAGTGATATAACCAGACTCATCTGGGGAATTTTCGGACGATGACATGATACTGTGGAAATAAAAAAATAAAAAAATAAAAGAAAATTTTTATAAACATTAGAAACATTTTATAATACTCATGCGAACTCACATTATTTTTCGATTTGAAATAAGAAGTTTTCCGATCTATGCTAATTTTTAGTATAACTAGTCCAAGTCCCTTCTTATTCATACCATATTTAGACATAGGTGATCAGGCTTTGCCTAATTATAATATGCTAGAACGATGCTCATTGTAGTTATACTAGTAGTGAGCTTTTAAATTTCTAAATATATTTAAGGAAATAACTTTTGAAAATTTTGGTTATAGTGCATGGTTTTTGTTAGAAAACCGCGGTGTTCTCTATAACCTAAGGCTCTGATACCAAGTCTGTCACACCCCGCTAAAGCGGAAATACGAGGTACAACATTTCAAAGTTTCACAGCAATAGGAATATAAACACCAACCATACATAAATAACTAGAACGTCAAGTTTAAAGTTTAATAGTTTACAACTTGACTACTTTGTCTTAAATAAGCAAATTACAACAAAATTTAACATAAACAAAATTTTGATTGGTGTTCAAAAAAAACATACAAAACTTGATCGGTTACCTTCTAGTTTCCTGTAAAGCATGATAAAACAAAGTGTCAACTACAAAGAGTTGGTGAGTTCACGGGTTTTCAAATGCATAAAACATTTCATATGCAAGGTATATAAAAAATATAGCGAATCAAATGATCGCATCAACTTTAATGTTTTAACGTTTTATGAGCAAAAATACATTTTATGATTACACATGATATTAAAGTATTGAGCCACTACAAAGCCTAAACAACATTCTACTCCTCACGGACTACCTCAGCGGTGGACCTAAAGTCCACATATGTAGAGCATTCTTAATTGATAAAGTGCACCCTACTTGCCAGTTAGGTGGGTATGTCAACCAAATAGCGTTATCCACAAATATCATCGGCTCAAACATTATAGAGTTAAATAGTAGTGTAACACGGGGACTTCACATAACTGAACATATCATCATGTAATATAATTTTGCTCATTATATAGATTTATATGTTTTTCATTAATCAATATAAATCAATTTAATTTCCTTTTTAACGACATGCTTTACATCCCAAAGCGTATAAACATTTAAAAAGAGGGGCCGTGAATACTCACCTTTTAGCTAAAACTTCAGTTAATTAAAACACGATCCGCTCCCACACGCCGGTCTACCATTTCCCTATCAAAGAGGAATACCCAAAATGGTCACTTATATGACTAAAGGTTACTTAGGTAGGTGAAAAAGTCTTAAATCTAAAGATGTCCATATTTATCCAAAATTGTCCAATTCGGTTAATCATTTGTCCATCATATATAGTGCACTTATGTCCTTTTTATTAATTCCAAAATTATGGATTTTACCATTTGTGCATATGTTTGTGCCAATAAAGGCCTTTAAAAGACAATTGTTTGTGAGCTACAAACTTTCCAAAAGTTCAGATTCTGGCAGAAACTATAGAGCATGATAAAGATTAAAACAATCTACTTTATAAAATGCCAACATCTCTCATTATTTTATATAAGGTACTATGCTGAGTTGAGACCATTGTGACCAAATTTGAAGCTTTGAGGAGATGTAAAAAGAGGTCAAATAATTTATGAAACAGAATCTGCCACAATCGGTATGGCAGATTACACCATGTTATTAGAACACTCATTTGTGGAGTTCTACTAGGTGTTTTCCAGAAATTCCAGTTGGATTAAATTCATGACTCATATAGGAAACTTTTGAAACAAGAATCACTCATTTTGAATGAGTTATGAAGGAGATATGGCACCACAAAGTTGCATGCACACTTCTGTAATTAGTTGACAGATTGCACACTTAATTTTAATAAATCGGTTAATGCCTCAAAACTTCATATTTTTTAATGAAACTAGATTCATATGAATTCTAACTCATTAAAGAAAACTCCAGAAGAAGAATTATGCATTATGGACAAATATTCAAAGAGATATTAACATGCAAATTAGGGTTTACCTATTGGTGGTCTCACAGTTTGCACACCTAAAATATTTTAAGTGTTTGGAGGATCAAAACTCCATATTTTCATGTGATTCCACTTGAAAACAAAAGATAATTCATATAATTGACTCTCAAAGGAGGAATCATCCTTTTTCATTGAGTTTTGGAGGAGATATGGCCATTTGAACAATCCATGCACAATTCTGTCAGATTTGGACAGAATGCACACTCATTTTGTTTTGACTAACTGAAACCTCAAATCACCATATTTTTTTAATGAAACTAGTGGCATTTGAAAGAAAACTCATTAAATTAAATTCCAGAAGAAAACTCAAGTGTTTTGGATGAATATTCAAAGAGTTATGGTCGTTCAAACTTGGGTTTACCTACTGTTGAACTTCCAGATGCACATTCATCTTGCTATGAGCATCTGAGGGTCAAAACTCATTGTTTTTTAGTGAGACCACTTGTATTATTACCCTAACTCACTAAATAAACTTTTAGAAGAAGATTTATGATATATGAACATATTATTTGCAAGAAATGGACGATTTATGCACATGCATGAAATCTGTCAGCACCAAAAATCACCATTGTTGTTCATAATCACATAAAATCATGTTTTTCACCTATTTTCTTGTGTTTTATTGTGTGGATCATAGATTACCACCATTGTATAAACATTTTTACATGTTTTGGTGTATAATCTCTCGACAAACTCAGAAATTTCGGATATTAGAAGAAGTAGCTAAAAAATGTAAGAAAAGTGGGTTTTCACCCATAATTTGCAAGAAAAATGAGAGTAGAGTTGTTACCTTGTTTTGGATGATGATTAGAGCTTCTATATCCTTGTATGAACTTGATTTTGATGAAGATTTCTAATGATAATGGCTGGAGTTTAGTTTTAGAGAGGGAGAGAGGGAAAATGGAAGTGTCTCTTCACTTTTAGAAAGAGAGAGAGATGAGATGAATTTTGAATTTGAAAATGAGCATAATGAAAGCGCCAAAGCGGTTACTTTTAAGAATGCACATTCGAATCTTAAGTTAACTTCACCTGACATCCAAAAAGACATTGTTAATGTTGTTGCAATGGAAACAAGAAAACTCATTTGTGAGTGATCTTGGAGATGATTATTTTGCGGTTCTCATGGATGAATCTCGTGATGTTTCAACCAAAGAACAAATGACTGTTGTGGTGATTTATGTGGATAAAAGAGGACGAATAATGGAACGATTTTTAGGCATTGAGCATGTCCCCAACACTAGCTCTATCTCACTTTAGGCAACACTTGATGCTCTGCTTTCAAGACATGGACTAAGTATCACTAAATTGCATGGGCAAGGTGAACTCGGCAGGCTCAAGTCACCAATTTTGAGTGAAAATAAAAGTGCTCATTATGTTCATTGTTTTGTTCATCAACTTCAACTTACTATTGTTGTTATGGCCAAAAAGCACTCGAAGATTGTTGATTTCTTTTGTTTGGTAAACAATGCTGTGAATGTTGTTGGAGGTTCATGCAAACGTCGTGATTTGCATCAAAAACAACAGACCGTGAAAGTTACCAAACCACTTAATTTAGGTGAAATTAAAAGTCCATTTTCTCAAATTTTGCCTTTTTCCTTCAAAATATGTCCAAAAGTGTTTAAATTATATAAAAATAAAAGTTTTATATTTAACATTCTAAAACTATATATATTTTATATAAATTGGGTATAAAATAGGGCATTTGGCACTATATTGAACGTTTCGGACAGTTACGGGTCGGAACCGGACATTTTTAGCGACTACCGGAAATGCTAAAGATTTTCGGTTAATCTAATCTATCTAACTCTTATTCTTCTAATTATCTAAAATAACTCTAACAAACTTAATAGAAGTTAACCTGAAAGCTCGAATTTCGACAGTTGTCACAATAATCCTAATACTCGTGGCGAAGTTCGTAGAACATATCTTTTAAAGGGGCCTTGTTGTTGCGAGATTTATATGAAGATAAAATCTCTTAGACTGTGTGCAAATGGAGACCTATGCAAGTATACAGGTTTCAACCCACTGTCGTCTTTTACGAGTAATAAAAACAGTAAGACACATAATATCGATCCACGGGGAAAACGTGTTAAAAGTTTTAGATGAAGTCTAGAAAAATATTAAATTTCAGATGGCGAATTCGAAGAATTGTTGTTGGTTTGGTGAATTACAACTATTGATACAAATATTTAAATTTAAAAGAAAGCAAGGGTTTAGAGATCAATTAAGATTTTTAAACTAATAAATCAAATAGAACTTTGTGAATAATAACTTATCTATATCCAACCATCAGCTTGTGTAAGGCGCTCTTTCGAGGTTGAGAAAGGCACTTATCCAAGGACCTATTATAATATTTCCAAAATAAAATAAGTCCCGGGAATGGCACGGTCTATCCCTTGTATTAGTTGTACGGAATGCAAACAAGTCTCCTTGTTTCTAAGTAACCCTCTCGAGTATACCTCTGTATTATTCAAGTTGATGTCTTCGAGATAGCTTATCTCTAAATCCATCAAGAGAGATGTGATTTTTATCAATATAATCTTGAATAAATGGTTGGAAATATTTGTTATTAGTTATTAAATTTCTATCGTCATAATTGACATTTTTATCTTAATGTCACTTCACACCTAAGCTATGGTTGTCATTTGTGAGCCTATCATTGTTTGGGATCCTTGCATATCTTTTTTAAAACCAAGAAAAGAAATTTTTACGGAAACAAATTTTTACAGCAACTAAAAGTTAAAGTGACTGTAAACTAAAGACTACAATGAATTAAAATATATGACGAAAATAATTACGAGAAATATAAACTAAGTTACAACGATTAATAAACATGTTAAAAATAATCTAAATGCAAATACGACGATTAATTAAAAGCTTATAAATAACTAACTAACTAACGGTAAATTACGACGAGAATTTAAGTCGCGATAAATAAAAAATGAAGATAATATATGACAGTAATATTACAACGATAATATAAAAGACTAGATACGAAAATGTAAATAATGATAAAATAAAATTATTAATAAAGAAAACTAAAAATTACTTTTATTAGTAAACTTATAAAGTGTCTTCATATATGTATGGATGGAAAGCACGAGAGAATTTAATTTTGAGCAAGTGAATCATCCCCAAAAATTGGTGTGTTTTAATCACCAGGAAATGTCTTATTTATATACAAAAACCATAAGCCACAACTTGTCGACATGCAAACTTCATCTACCTGCATGCAAACTTTATCTACGGCTACAAGGAATCTTCATGATGATTCCGCCCACACATTAATTTCCGTTTTCTCAACTTGATCCAAAAGACGGCTATTGCAAAATTTGATTTCCAAGGTGTTGCGGTATTTCTGCAGTACTCGATATTGCAATATCCTATCTTCGAACTGTATGATAAATTAAAAAATTAGTGTTTAAGATTGAGCATTCCTAATCTTATTTTTCATTATCATAATATCAACAAAAGTGACATTTCATTAAACGCATCTGACATTTGGATTTTTAGAGAATTAAAGTGACCGAAAAACTACTAAAATTTGATGAACAACATCAACTAAATTCATGCTTATTACACTTGCCAACCTCGAATCCATGATTTTCTATACACTGCATTTGGGAAAAGTTCAAGAAGATTCAACCCAGCTTGGTTTGATTAATTTTCTACTTGGCTAGAATACAGTGTAAATAAAAATGTTTCATATTGCTTATGTTGCTATCTTTCAAACAAAATATTGGAGATCAAGCAGGCGGCGACTCTTTCGTTGGCTTAGGATTCAAAAATTTGGCAAGGAAAGATACACTGACTACTCATATTAGATGTGTTAATAGTGCTCACAACCAAGCTAGGGGCAAGTGTGAAGCCTTGTTGAACAAAAAACAACACATCGAATTTATTATCATCAATCATTCAAACGAAGCGAAGACGGATTTTAAGTTACGCTTGATTGCATCAATGGATTGTATTCGGTTTCTCTAGAGACAAGGTCTTGCATTCCGAGGCTATGATGAATGCAAAGATTCTCGTAATAGAGGGAATTTTATTGAGCTATTGCAGTTTCTTTTTGACCATAATGAAAGCGCGAAAGCGGTTACTTTTAAGAATGCACATTCGAGTCTTAAGTTAACTTCACCTGACATCCAAAAAGACATTGTTAATGTTGTTGCAATGGAAACAAGAAAACTCATTTGTGAGTGATCACGGAGATGATTATTTTGCGGTTCTCATGGATGAATCTCGTGATGTTTCAACCAAAGAACAAATGACTGTTGTGGTGCGTTATGTGGATAAAAGAGGATGAATAATGGAACGATTTTTAGGCATTGAGCATGTCCCCAACACTACCTCTATCTCACTTAAGGCGACACTTGATGCTTTGCTTTCAAGACATGGAGTAAGTATCACTAAATTGCATGGGCAAGGTTATGATGGAGCTAGTAATATGCAAGGTGAAATCGGCAGGCTGAAGTCACTAATTTTGAGTGAAAATAAAAGTGCTCATTATGTTCATTGTTTTGTTCATCAACTTCAACTTACTCTTGTTGTTATGGCAAAAAGGCACTCGAAGATTGTTGATTTGTTTTGTTTAGTAAACAATGTTGTGAATGTTGTTGGAGGTTCATGCAAACGTCGTGATTTGCATCAACAACAACAGACCGTGAAAGTTACCGAACCACTTAATTTAGGTGAAATCTCACGTGGTCGAGGCCTCAATCAAGAAACTTCTCTAGCTAGAGCATGTAAAACATGTTGGGGATCACACTATGGTGTTTTGGCTAGCATAATGACGTTGTTTCCATTTGTGCTAGATGCTCTTGAGATGATAGATAAAGATGGATTAACTCATGAAAAAAAAAATATGAAGCTCGTCAACTATCGAACGCGTTATACTCGTTTGACTTTGTGGTTTGCCTACACTTTATGTGAATAATGTTGGAATTACCAACGAATTATCCCAAGAATTATAAAAGAAAGAACACGATATTGTGAATGCGATGAACTTCGTTAGAGGTTGCAAACATCAACTACAAGAACTGCGGGTTAACAATGACAAGTGGGATTCTCTACTTAATCAAGTTACCCTGTCTTGTGATAAGCATGATATTGATGTTTGTAACATGAATGAGATGTTCTTACTTCCTTGGCGGTCACCCCGAAATGCTTCACGAATCACATACTTACACTACTATAGAATTGGAGAATCGGTTTAGTGAGACTAGCAATCAGCTACTTCTTTCCATGGCGTGTCTGAATCCAAACGGTCGTTTTTCGTCTTTTGATAAGATAAATTGATTCATCTTCCATGTTTATATCCGGTTGTTTTCCCTAAGATGGAACTTATGGCACTTGATGATCAACTTGAGACTTGTATTGTTGATATGAGGACTTCAACAGAGTCTTCTAACTTGAAAAGAATCAGTGATCTTGCGCAAAAAATGGTGGAAACAAAAAGGAATAAGGTGTTCTCTCATATGTATTTGCTTATAAAACTAGCAACGATATTACTTGTGGCGACTGCAATAGTTGAGAGAGCATTTTCAGCTATGTACATAGTGAAGAATAGGTTGTGCAATAGAATGGGTGATCAATGAGTCATCAATGGATGAACGATTGTTTGATTTCTCATATTGAAAGATGTTTTTGTTGAGGTAGATAATGACGACATCATAGATAAGTTTCAAAAAATGAAAACTTGTCGAGACCGTTGTTGAAACTGTTTAAGTTGGTGTTTCAAGAATATATGAACGTTATTTTTGTGTGTTATTTTCAAGAAATTAATATTTATTTATTTAATTTATAATTGTTGCTCCCCCTAGGTGGAGTTTATTGTTGATTTTTCCTTGCATACGTGGGACGGTGGTCCTAGTAACATCTCAATTCACATTGTTGTTGTTATTCAATCAATGCCACGTTTCCTTGTTCTTTTTTATAATAACCATTGGTTTTTGCCATCACATAAATCTGATCATTCCTATCGGATTGATTGATGTCTATCGGATTTGCTTAATATCAAAGGGGGAAATTTTAATTCATCGGAAATTTATAGGATTTCTACAGGATTTGCTTAATATCGTAGTGCATGGGGTGAATTTTTTTTATATTCTTCGGAATTTTTTTTATCTAACTTGAAGTGATTCTAATTCTTCCAATCGTCACTGAGTGGATGGCTATTCAATTTGTTTAGATATTCCTGGGAGTAAATTTATAATTTAAATTTTTTGACCTTTCTATTTTTTCTTTTTAATTATCTATTCGGTGTGTGAATTGAGTTTGATTCAAGAGAGTTAAGATTTACAATGGGTCTAAAGGTGTTTATTCATTTTGATTGCTGAAATTTTTGATCGATTTAAGCATAAGTGCTCAAATGATCAAGGTTATTATTTCATGTGATAAAAAGTGATCAAGTGATCAAGTTTTTGGTGCAACAAAGAAAGTTTTGTGTGTTAACACCAGGAGATGATGTTTGTTATTTTATGTGACAAATTTTGTCATTTCATATGATAACTTTGTTATTTCGTGTGCCAATTTTGCATAATTTTTGATCGGGTAAGGATTTGATCGATTGTCTCTATTAACATTGTGATCATCGTTTGGGTAAGAAATTTATATTTCTTGTAGTTATATTTTTTGCGTGTAAGTTTCGGAATATTAAAATTGTTTTGTATCTGAATTTCAAGACTGACTTTGTTAGTTTTATTTTTCAGGTTTATATTATCGAGACTAATTTTCTGAATCAATTTTTCAGGGATTATTTAACAGGGTTGTTTTTATTAGTTTGAACTTTTTGACTTGACATTTTCAGTATATTTTTGGTGTTGATCTTTGGAGTTGACTTTCTAATTTTCTGTTAAGTTCTTTACGTCAGTTTACGTTTAAGAACTTATTCAATTGTACCTTTGGATCATTTCTGAACTGTCTCACGATCACACAAGTGCTTTAAAGATGAATACACACTCTGAAACAGAATGCAAGGTATGTTCTCCAACTCATGATGCTTTAATTGATCAGATGCAAACCATGATGTTTAAACTGCAAGACTTGTCTGATAAATTGAAAGATGAAAAAAACTTTGTAACTAAATTAGAGGCCCAACTTGCGCATAACTATAACGAACTTTTGTTAATTAACGAGGAATGTGTTGATTACGCTTGGCGAGCCAAAGGTTTACAAGAGGACAAAGCCAAGCTTGTGGAACCTAACACTACTTTGACAAACAAATTATCTGAACTATCATCTAAGTTAGCTACGGCTGAACGTGACTGAACGTGAAAATATAGATATTTCTACTAAAATAGAATTTTTAAATATTCAACACGAAGACTTGTTAGAAAAGGTAAAAGATCTTGAACTCAAATTTATCAAACGAGGTCAAACTGATCAAACCATTCATTTGATCAACCCCAAGGAGTTCAAGTCCTATAGATCAAAGGAAGGTCTAGGTGCTAACAATCCTCATTATCTCGAAAAAGCCATAGCTGACGTCCCTACTCTATACAAATTTGAATATTTGAACCTTGCTCCGGATTTTCAAATCGAGTTCATGGAATCACAGTCATTCGCAGGTGATATCATGTTATCACCAGAACAGGTTAGGGAACAGGAAGACATTAAACGTGCTAGAACTGATAAGGGTCAAGTTCCTTTCGTATATGCTAATCTCAATGCGAGTTATAGTAGCAAGGAACCCAAACCCACTCTCTCGAATGATTCTTCTAGTAGCTACTCTAACGCTGAAATTCAAGCAAAACCAGCTGAATTCAAACTATACGTTCCCCCATTGATTTTAGAAAAATGTATAATTCAGCTGGAACAGGATTATGAAGTAGCTACGAACGCTTCTGATCTCGAAAGAGAAATTTTAATGTCTATTTTTAAAGAAAGTCAATCACAAATTCCTATTACCTCATACATGTCTGACCCACTTCCTGATTGTGAAAGAGAGGAACTTCAGACAGAAATTCACCGTCTAACCAGTAAATTTGCTGGTCTAGCTACGAATATTCTACAGGAGCAAATTTCGACGTCTACTTTGCAAAAGAAATATGATACTCTTCTTAAAGGCAAAAATGCTCAATTGAATTTATTTCGATTGTAGTGATAACAATTGCTAAACGTGCTTATGTATGTTAACCGATTACCCATAATTCAAAGAGGAGATACTTGTTCGAAAGAGAACAATTTTTAAGGGGGAGAAATTGATTCTAAAGGAGATATCTTTTTGAGGGAGAGAAAACATTTATGTTTGATACAGCTGATTGATTTCGTCTTTCATGATTCATGTTGCTTAGGGATTCTCCTAATCATCATGAGGGGGAGAAAGTATATCAAAGACACATCAAAGATACATAAAGAAGAAAATAAGAGTTGTTCAAATGCATGATGCCGATATTGAGGGGGAGCGGCCATAACTTAAAGAAAAGATATTCAAATACATGATGCTGATATTGAGGGGGAGCGGTCAGAACTATAAAGATTTGAAAGTAAATCTGTTGATTCTAAGGTTGAAAAGTCATTAGATTCAAAGTTTCAAGCCTTATTATTTAAAGTTTGGTTGTTGACTGATGAAGTGTCAAATGTCTTCTGATAAAGTTTGGTCTGAAGATTTTATTTTGATAAATGGGGAGATTGTTATTTTTCAGATTTTATGCTATAGAGTTTAATCGTCTTCAATGGAAAGCTTGTCTTTTGTCAAAGGTTCGTGGAAGTGAAGAAAAAGTTAATTGGTATTCTGAAGACGCCATCTTTCCAAACTGGCATTTATTGAACTTGAATTCAAAGGGGAAGATTTTTAGAGCTAACATAGTTATCATTGATCTGCACAAGACCAAGTAATTCGAGCTACTTTGCAACTCTAATACAAAGGGGGAGATTGTTAGGGATAAATAATTTATTGTATTAAAGTTGGGAAATTAAAGTTAAGGGATTAAATGTGTAAATACCGAAAGGTATATAAAGTAGGTTTAATTTATGTTTAACCAAGAGTTCAGATTAGAAAACCTAATAGCCGTATTATTTTCTCTGTAATTGTATACGTTCATATTCATCAATCAATCAAGCCGACTACGTGATTCATTCATATTTGCTTGTGTTCGTATTTGATTGTTGTTTAAGATTGCACTTGCACTCGACTCACACACTTAAATGTTGTATTTGGCTTAGCTAATAATGTTGCGATTATTTACTTTGTGTTCGTGTTCAATAAGCTTTTTTGTAACACCCTTAAATTTCGAAAGAACGATCAATTTAAAATTTCCAAAATTACATCAATCAAAAGTGAAATCATTCCCTATAAATCAATATTTAAATTTCCTTCAACAATAAATAGTAATAAAACCTTTGCAAAAGATCATTCAAGTCTTATACAAGACCTACATGTGGTTGGGTGTTACTAAACCAATAATAGTCGCCATCTCCGAATGTGAAAAACGTCACCAAGGCTAGATCTTTAACGTGCTACTCCCTAGCACTCAAGTCTATATGTGTCGCTAGTATCAACCCCAACGATAACCTAATGCACATGCCGACAAAGAAAAAGGGTTAGGCTTAACGCCTAGTGAGCTCAAGAGTTTATAACGTATTTATAATTGATTTGAAACCAAGTTATTTGCTTGATAAAAGAATAATTCTCAAATGAAATAACTTTATTCTAGAAGCAATATCTTTCCCAAATTCATTACTTCCGTAATAAAAGCTTTAAATCAAGTATGTAGAAATAAGAGCTTTAAAATACAAATACCCGTTTAAACACGAACTCTACATTTTTTACTCACTCAAACATGATTATGTTTAAATGCTCCAAATACCAAAATATGGACAAAGTTTCATTATATAAAATGCCGAAACACGGTTAAGTCTCAATGATCCAATAATATAAATTATGGATAATACTTCATGTTATAAAAACGTCATCGAAAATAATGGATAAGACTCTATACCCAAAACAACACCTTTCGGTGACGGGGGAGACCCGTTTCCATGATTAGTGGCAGAGCGCAAAAGTAGGCCACACAAATGTTATGTGGCATCCCTTGAGGGAAATCATGGTTAGTATCAACTCTATCCAAGTATTTAGCTTAAGAAAACAACAAGCATTAACTCTATCAAAGTATTTAGCTTAAAAATACAACAACCATCAACTCTATCCAAGTATTTAGCTTAAAAAGCAACAAGCATCAACACTATCCAGGTATTTAGCTTAAAAGGCAACAAACATCAACTCTATCCAAGTATTTAGCTAAAAAGGCAACAAACATCAACTCTATCCAAGTATTTAGCTTAAAATGCAACAACATTAACTCTATCCAAGTATTTAGCTCAAAAGGCAACAAGCATCAACTCTATCCAAGTATTTAGCTTAAAAGACGACATGCCTATGGATCCGTTGCGTCTAGCCATAAAGTTACATGACTCTAATTGAATGACCAACACACGCAAAACGTGTAATAAATCATATATTTATGCCATAAATGCATGTTACTCCAAAGCTCAACATTTGGTCATTTAGATCGGACAAGCGTCCATGAGACTAATTTTTGTCAAAACTTAGCAAAGCTCTATCACTCAACACTTATGCAATTTACTCGATTCATTGGTTGAGACAAACCATTTTCCCAATTGAAATCATATTCATATACTTCCAAAATATCTAATAATGCAATAACATGTAATTCCAACGGTTTATAAATCAAATACTCAAAGATGCAAATAAAACCAAATAGTCTTCATTTGAAAGACAATGCACCCAAATAACTCATACTTATACTTTATTTATCAAAATGTCAAAAAACCCAAGTATAAGACTCTTACATGATTTATAAACTCCTTTATACCAAATATGCAAAACTTACCCAAATACTCACACATTTGATAATAACAAATAAAACATGTTAATAATTAAAATGAACATTTTTGGCATGTACACCGTTTACACAAAGCAACTTCAATTCACTTGACGAAGACTTTAAATCAACAAGGTTATCACAATAAAACTTCATCTAGTTTACTAATAAACCCAAATAATCCTAATGTTAACATTAACAATAGATGTAGGACTAACACCCTAAATATATGTAAAACCCATAAAATTTATACCTCTAGATAATGTGAGAAGATCCCAACAAAATTCTCAAATCTTTAGACAAGATCTTCATTTCAAAAGCTTTCCAAAATCTTCTAAAGAAGAGGAAAGGAGAAAGGTTGGAGATAATGAGAGGGTTTAAAGGGATGAGAGGTTTAGATAGAGAGATGATAAAGATCAATGAGGAGAAAAGAAAGTGGGTAGCAAGAAGGAGGAAAAAGAGTCGGCTGAAATGGTTGGGAAATGGGTCTTGACGATTTTCTGCGGATTTAAACCCGTATGGGGGCTGCATTGCCAGCTGTGTGCCTCCCTTTGACAAACCAAACAAATAAACCACAAAGACCAAGGCGTGGCAGGTGCCCTGCCTCCCACTATTCACCCAAACTTCAATTCAATAAAACACAACTTGTTTCTCAACAAATACCAACTATCAAAACAACCCCTCCTATAGAATATATATTACTTCAATAATTATATAAATACATATTTATATTTATGCATGAAAATATCAACCTATATATTTATATCTATATATAAGTACCTACATATATATTTATATCTATATATAAATACGTAAATATAATATATCATAAATCAAACAAGACTCGCTTTAAATATATTCCATTACCGAACCCCAACAATAACCTGATGCACATGTCTACAAAGGAAAAAAGTTAGGCTTAACGCCTAGTGAGCTCAAGAGTTTATAACATCTTTATAATCGGTAAAAATCAAAAGACTGCTTGATTAAATAATCTTATTTCAAATAGAATGACTTCATTAATCATTATAAAATAAACCTCTTCCCAAACACACCATTTTTGAAATAAAAGCTTTACATCAAAATACCGTAGTAATGAAAGCTTTAGATAGAAATACTCATTCAAATACGGACTCTACACTAGGGGTGAGCATAACTGGTACCCAACTATTTTCTATGGAACCGGAACCGGAACCGCTAACACCGGTTACTGATATTTTGGAACCGGAACCGGAACCGCCTGGTACCCGTCGATACCGGGTAACCGGTTGCATTTTATATTTTATTTTTAAATTTAACATTTTATGGAATAAAACCGTAATTTTAAGTAATAAAAACAACTATACTTCATGTCAAAACAAACGATGAAAACCAATCCGATAAAACTAAAGTACTTCAAGTCAAAACGACTTCCATAATACTAATTATTACTTATATAAATAGAAATTCTTGAGCCTTGAATCTTGAGTATTGATTAGTTTTACTCGATGACTTAGATGCTCCCATATTCTTGAGTCTTGAGTCTTGATTACTTAGCGACCCTAAACAAATTAGAACAAACAAACATTAGAAATTTATATTATATTATATATAAACAAAGACTTGTTCAATAATTTCATATTTATAAAATTCAACAAATAAATTAGAAGATTACCTAAAAGAAAATTAGGTGATGCTAACGAAAGTCTCATCTAGATCATTGCGACCAAGATCTAATAACAAAAAAAACACAAATTAGAATGTTATATATGATATAAAAATATCGAAAAAAAAAGACGATGAATAAATACATTACCTTCCTCATATTTTTCCACATCCTCCAAATATTGTTCCAAGTCAATACATATTGTGGATGCCCTCAACCAATCTTGAGCACATATCAAAGTTTCCACCACCTTCGGACCCAAACTACTACGAAACTCATCCACCACACGACCAGATGTACTAAAAGCAAACTCACTAGCAACTGGAATGGCTAGAATGTATTTTGCCATTGATGCCAATACCTTATATGTCGTACACTTATCGCTCCACCACTTCAAGATTTCAAAAGATTCAACAACTATTTTTTCAGGCGAAGCATTAAGATATTCATGCAATTCAGATTTCTCAATAGCATCCACAACATCATTCTCATAAAACTCATCGTAGATTTTTCTCATTTTATTAGTCTCCACTATCCCAACAAAATTTTGGCCACCATTATCATTCACAAAGGAATTACAAGAATCATTCTTTGATGATAACGAAGCAAAAGCATAATGATCATACAAATTTTTCAAAACATCATTTACTTGATCATATATGTCATCCACTTTATCGGAGTCTGAAGGAAAAATCTTTCTTAAGGAAAACTTCACAAACCTCATTTTATAACATGGATCAAGTGCAACTGCAACTAAAACCATCACATTTGTTATACCAAAATCTCCATAATATTTGTCAAATTTTTTTCTCATTTCTACACCCATTTTAGTAATATTTTGATCAGCATCTACACTCCACTCAAGCAAAGAAGCAAGGACACCCAAGATCTCATGAAAATGCATATTAGCAGTAACATATAAAGTGCCAGAAATCCATTTTGTGGCATTATAAAACTGTTTCAAACAAAGGGATAATGCTTTAGCATTTCCCCATTCTATTTGGCATGGGAATCCACATTTGAGTTCTTTCACCAAATCAGAATCTTCTTGTTTCATTCTTTTACAAGCTTTCTCAAATTTAAGGGCCAAATCTAGCATAACTTAAGTGGAGTTCCACTGTCTTGGCACATCTAGACAAACAGAACCTTTACATTGAATTTTTGACTTTAAACCACACTCATCAAACAACTTACCTCTGGAATTGAAAGATGAAAACACCGAATTCTAGCACCGAATTCTAGCACTGGAATCCTTAACCCAAATTCTTGCACTGGAATCCTTAACCCCCTCCAAGCCATCTTTAACGATCAAGTTTAAAATATGGGCGACACATTTCATATAAAAAAAACTCACCTCTTAAAACAAGTTTTTCACTAAACTTTTCTTTTAAATGCACAACCGCCACATCATTAGAACTTGCGTTTTCTACAGTAACACAAGACAACTTATCCTCAATACCCCATTGAAGAACACACGATTCAACTACTTTTCCAATTTCCTTTCCTTTATGACTATCCATTTTCTGAAAATTCAAAATCCTTTTATGCCATCTCCAATTATCATCAATAAAGTGTGCGGTCAAACAAATATAGTTATAATTTTGCATCGAAGTCCAACAATCAGTTGTAAGAGCAATTCTAGAGTCTAAACTTTTGAAGGTATTTCTTAATTTCTCCCTCTCACATAGAAATAATTTACTACAATCCCTCGCAACTACGGTTAAGTCTCAAAATACGGTTAAGTCTCAAAAATCAAATGATACAAATTATGGATAATACTTCTGTAACACATGTAATTTTTAGTTCGGATCACTTTCGGTCGAAAAATAGCCAAAAGGAGTATTTGACAGATTTGCGAGGCTGTGCCGTTTGGATCATATCTCACTCATTGAATATCCAATTGATATGATTCAAGATGCTTCGGAAATCCAAGAGGCAGACCTACAATCTTCTTGTTTTGAGTTTTTCCTAAATCGAGCTTCATCTAGGGAGAAAATTAGCCAAGAAGAAATACTTGGCAGATTTGCGAGGTCGTACCATTTGGACCATATCTCACTCATAGAATCTCTGATTAAAGTGATTCAAATTTCTATGTAAATGGAAGAGGTAGATCTACAACTTTCGGGTTTTGGATTTCTTCTAATTCGAGCCCCATATAAGGCGAAATCGGGGTCGAAGTTGAGTTAGGGTGAATTTTTCGTTAGTGCGGCAAACAATGCGGGTTAACCCGCCCAGCCACCCGGCTTACCTTCTGCCAGGCGACCTTCATAGGGTCGGGCGACGTAAGGAGCGGCTTAGGGCGCCTAGGAAGTGGCCCAGATTGGTTTTGGGGCGCTGATGG
This sequence comes from Silybum marianum, assembly GCA_036898165.1. NCBI lineage: Eukaryota > Viridiplantae > Streptophyta > Magnoliopsida > Asterales > Asteraceae > Silybum > Silybum marianum. The sequence continues at coordinate 25,210,541 of CM072533.1, read as the reverse complement.
TGCTTCAAAACCGATTTTTACCTCATTTTTTCCCTAACTCGTTTTCTCTCCTTTCTTCTTCATGGGAAGCGATTTTTGGCGAAATAAACCCTCATTCCCAACCATACAAATTGATAATGGAGTATCATCAAAGTTCAAGATTCAAATCTTCATCTTCTCCAACATTCATTTCTCCATTATTGACAGTTTTTTGGGGTTTTTTTCCAAATCAAAATTTGTAAGTTATTCCACCTCTTTATATTATATTTCTTGTTAAAACCGTCCTTTTTGGTTCTCTAGAACTTTGTTCTTGAAGCAATTTCAGTATTTTAGAGTTTTGGCCATTTTTGGAAGATTTGGGTTTTTGTCTAGGGTTTATATAAGATCGGACTTTTGGGAAATTATTATTGGTATGTTTAGGTTGTTCTTGAAGTAGAGATGGTTCCTAGTGAAGAAATCTTGCAGATCGGGACTTTCCTTCAAATGGAGCTTTTGGGGTAAAATCTAGATTTAGCCTAAATCTAGCAAGGTGAGTTCAAGTTGCTTTGTGAAAACGGTGTACAAGCCAAAAATGTCCATTTTGATATATTAACATGTTTTAACTGCTATTTGTCAAATGTTTGAGTATTTTGATAATATGCAAATTATTTGGTATAAATTATTTTATAAATCTTGAGAAATGCTTATATTTGAGCCCTTGACATTTTGATAAATAAAACATATCTATGACGTGTTTTGATGTTTTATTTAATAAATCAGTATTATTTGTTGTTATGCATTTTTAAGGATAATGACTTATAAACCATTGGAAAAATACATGCTATTGCATTCTGAGGCATTTTGAAATATATAAGTGTAATCTCATTTGGAAAATGGTTTGTCTCAACCAATGATTTGAGCAAATTACATAAGTGTTGAGTTATAGAGCTTTTGCTCTATTTTGACTATATTGAGTGTCATGGACAATTGTCCGATTTAAATGACTATATGTCAAGCTTTTGGAGTTATACACATTCATAGCATAATTATATGATATTTTACATGCATTGGGTGCGTTGGTCATTCAAGCCGGAGTCATGTAAATTAGACTGAGTTGCATCTAGATCCATAGGCATATGAGTCAGTCACTTGGTCATTGAAAAGCTTTCGAGTCCCTCGTTTGAGGCCATGAGCCGTTGGGCTTTTAGTATTCGGTATTACAGAGATGGCCCTAAATGGGAATGCCTCTGCGATCGTGGGTATTACAGAGATGGCCTCAAATGGGAATGTCTCTCCGACCCTGATAGCTTTCATTGTTTGGTATTTCAGAGGTTGCCCAAATTGGGAATGCCTCTGCGACTTTTGGTATTACAGAGATGGTCCCATGTGGGTATGCCTCTGCGACCCTGGATTTTACGACAATGAAACTCGTTGGAGTATGCTGTCGGAACCCATGTCTCTTTAGTAGGTCTTGGATCGGGTGTTTCGGAGATGAATCCGTATGGGTCGGGCTCCGAGACCTTAGGTATTGCGGTGGTATTCGTTGATGGGTCATACACCGGGACCATGATCGGCGCTACTCATAACGTTGAAATTATGGTTTATTCCGTGTACGCCATTGTCAACGATACGGGTTTCCCACGTCACCGAAAGGTGTTGTTTTGGGTATTGAGTCTTATTCATTGTTTTCGGTGACATATTTTGGAGTACGGAGTTTTGTCCATTATTTATAAAATTGTATCATGGGGACTTGACCATAAATTGGAGAATTATCCGTATTTTGGCATCGGGTTTATTTAAACGTACTCACGTTTTGGGTGAGCGAAAGATGCGGAGTTTCATGTTTGAGCGGGTATTTATATTTAAAACTTTCATTTCTTGGTATTTGATTTCAAAACTTTTGTTTTGGGAAATGATGATTTTGGAAAAGACGTTATTTTTATAATGGAATCGTCTTATTTGAGAAACTATTATTTCTTCAAGGAATCTTCGTGTTCATACGATTTTAAATATGTTATAAAACTCTTAAGCTAACTAGGTGTTAAGCCTAACATTTTTCTTTGTCGGCATGTGCATCAGGTTCTCTTTTGGTTTGGTACTAGCGGCACGGGTTGACTTGAGTGCTAGGAATTGGCACAATAAAGATCTAGATGATTGGTGAAGTTTTCCGCATTCGGAGATAGCGACATTTTGGGTTTAGTAACACCCGACCATATGTAGGTCTTTGTACAAGACTCGATCTAACTTTGTTGAGGTTATTTAGATTATTTGTTGAGGCAATGCAAGTTTTAATTTATAAGAGTAGGATTTATTCCTTATTTCTTATATTGATGAAAATTTTAAACTAGTCCCTCTTTCCAAATTTGAGGGTGTTACAAGTTGCTATCAGAGCATAAGTTTGAGAGATTTAGTTATTAAATTTAGATGCCTAGACCCAAACTAGTGTACTGTTAGGTGATCGGATGTGAGATTTCACAATTAGACACTTTTAGATAGGATGTTTTGAGGTCAATAAATGTACTAGGATCGAGAATCATGATGATGGTAACAAGGATCCGCAGGTGAGATAAATTTGTATTATCATTCGGCCGGTGATAATATGAATTTACAGTTGCGTGTGTGTGCTTGAGTCACATTGTCGTGACGATCGATGGGGTAGTGAATGAGTTCTCATGAGATAACCATTGAAAGCATTGGTGTTTGTAGCATTGTCATTTTGAGTGACAACTAAGTATGACGAATATGTAACTTCGATTGTTATAGAGTCGGAGATAATGGCTTGTTATGAACCATAGGTTTATTGAATCATCCTTATCCTGAGAGAAAACTTATAAATTGATGGATTTAGTGTGGATGAAAGTCTTAAGATAAGAAGCTTTCCAATGTCTGTCTTGTGGTTGGTAGACTTGGTGAGGGTGGTTTTAAGACTTCGGGTTCCAACCGAATGCATGCACGACATTTATTTTAGAAAATAAGTTGCAAAATTATTTTGGGCTTATCAAAGAAGTTATATCTTACAAGTTTTTATTTTGGAAAAGATTTTGGGGCACACTCAAGAGTGTATCCATGTTTTGAAAATAGCTAAATTGTTTAAGTTGCATGAGAAATGTATACGTGTTTACTAAGAATTTGTTACGTGCATTTTTGCTAGAATTGCAAAATTCGAGATTTATATCTCAACAGAGTTTAAATTTGAATCTAACGTAAATAGTTTTGTTTGTTACCCGAGAAACATGCTAATATCGTTCTTATGAATTTTTTGAGGAATTATTTCGGTGTACGTGAGTTTTGGGTCAGGTTGGAAATGCATGAACTATCGTACCTCCTACGGTGGTTTACGAGTTCCATTGGAATTTCGTGTGCGTAGTGTTCAGGAGTCAATTTTGAGTTTTGGAGTTTTATGGATTCGCCTTAATGTCGGTGTTGAGTATGAGAGTTATTGAGAATTTTATTTCGCGTCATTCATTTTGAGCATGAAGATTTTGAGGGCGCCCAATCATAAAGTTTCCCTCATATTCATTGTAATTTTATGGGACCGTTTGTTGCATAAGAGTTTGCATACATCCTAAGTGTAACTTGCTTTATATTATGTAGTCAACGTTTTAGAAAGACATAAATATATCACTATTTGGTTTTATGTTTACGTCCCAACCCAAATTGATTTTTGGTATGGTCAAAGCACATGCTATTAGGAATAAATATTTTAATTATATCAAAACAAGGGAAGGATAATTATCTTGTAAATAAGGCAATTCTATAATGCCTTAAACTCTTAGCTTTCCTTATCTTATTAGTATTCCTAGGAATATAAATTAGGGTCATGGGGTGAATTTGAATTCAGTTTTTCACGAGAGCTTAATTGTGAGAGTTATTATTCCGAGCTTATATTGTAATCGACTTCTTTCAGTTTAATAACAGCCGACTACGAAGATTCATTCATTGATTGTGTGTTCTTATTATTTTATGCTTCGTACTTGATTATACGGGATTCACAATTGGTATCAGAGCAGAAGACTTGAGTTTTGGACTGCATCTAATCGATTTTTGGATTGATAGGTTAATATTTCGGTTTATCCTATTTTGATTAGTTGTTGCACCCTGCTGCAGCAGCTATACCCGATTTACATTCATCTTCTGTTTGTTTATGTTTTTGTCAAGTCTAAGCACCATAAGTACCTATCGATTTTCATTCAAAAACAAATCTGATTTTGCTTTCTTATCGAGTCATACTTCGGTTGCTTTAATTGATATCTGCTAAAATAAATTAAATCTAGTTCTTGTCGATTTCTGCTGTTTTGCACCCGATAAGTCTTCAAGTTTTATTCTTTTTTACAAATTCCGTTTTACTGAATTACTTTCGTTTATTTTGTGTTACTTTTTCTATTCTTTTACAATAGATAACTCACGATCTATTGACTTCTGCAGCTTTTCTGATTAAAAAAATACTCAAGTAAACCTCATAAACCTTAGTAAAATTGCATTAATTGATAAAAATCAGAAACACAAGAACTTAGTTATTCAAAAAGACTAGATAACTTTTGTTACGCTAGATCTTTTAGTCAATAATCCTTCGTTTTTGCTATCTGGTCTATCGATTAAAGAACAGAACTAAAATTTTTCTTATCGGTTTATATATCTTAATTCTTATCGCCTATCTTTAGTTTTTCTCGCGTCCGTATACATTCTTGTCGCGTCCTATAGTATCAAAAACTTTGACTTCTCGATTTTATCGAGCCAACTTAACCCGAGATAAAATCTTGTCGAACCCATTAGACCCGACAAGAAATCCTCAATATGTTTCTCGAGTCTTTATTACCCGACAAGAAATCTTGTCGCATTCTCTTCAATCGACATCTAATCTTATCGACCCTGCTTTACCCAACATAAACCATCAGTCGAGATAAATTTTTATCCTCATTCATCGAAATCTTAGATTTTTTCCGAAACTCCTTGATCAAGATCCAATCAAGTATGATGACAACTCGCGAAGTAACGGCCATCGGGTCAGATACAGAGCCCCGATTCTTTTCCAAGGTGAATATTCACAATGGAAAGACAGATTCCTAGACTTTGTTGACGTCAATCACTGAAGGTCCTCCACCCGTCTTCTATCAAGATGTTCCAGAAATGCCCAACAATAATCCTCCTCTTGTTGCCCGAAGAGAGGTCAAGCCCAAAAGGTGATCAACTTGCACGATCATATCTTCTAATGAGCATCCCGAATGAGATCTACATGAGCATTGACAGCCACAAACGAACTGCTAAAGAGATGTGGGAATAAATTGAAAATTTCATGCTCGGCACAAAGATCTGGACTCAACTAAAGATCACAAATTGCATATCTCAGTATGAAGAATTTAAAGCAAAAGAGGGTGAAAGTCTCACGAACACCTACATTCGTTTTGTTCGTTTGGCGAACGAGCTTAGCAAAAACGATATTCGGAAAACAAAGATCGAGAACAACGTTAAATTTGTTAGCAATCTTCAACCGGAATGGCGTCGTTTTGCCAATCAAATCAAACACAGCAAATTTCTCGCTGAACTCGATCTTCACAAAGTATACGAAACCCTGCAACAAGATGAAGAAGAAGTGCTAGAATCTATGGAGGCTAAAAATAAAGAGAAAAAGTCTTCTGATCCCATAGCTCTAGTGGCTAAGGAAAGCTCGACCACTTCCCGAAGCATTCCTCAAGATGCCTTTCCGGAATTAGAGGACGAAGAATTTGACTACGATCCCGAGATCGCCAATTCCAACAACAATTGGTCCTTCTCACAAAAGCTTTTCAGCAAAAGTTCTCTCGTCGCTCTAATCCCAATCAACAACGATATGGTTTGGGACCAAAGAATCATGAGCGCAAAGCTATGTTCGAGCAAAAACCTAGGAGAAAGGAAATACGTCCGCCTACCAAACCGGAAGACAAGTTCATAGGTGAGATGAGCTTGTGCTACAACTGCGGAAAGTCCGGCCACTACGCTCGTGAATTCAAAAAGCCAATAGTCAAAGACTCAAATTACTTCACCTACAAACTGATGTTGGCTAAGCAAAAGGAGGCCTGAAAGGTTGTAATGGCGGAAGATGAACATTTCCTCAATCATGGCAATGATGACGATACGAGGACACTCAAGCTAATTTCAGCTTAATGGCTTACACCGATTCCGCATCTAACGCTTCCGACTACTCACCCGAGGCAAGTCATTCTGACTATGGTACTTTTATTGCACAAATGAATGATTTGATGTTACAATTGCAAGACTTAAAATCTAAGTTGAAAACCGAGAAACTCTTGTTTTCCAAATTAGAAGCACGTCTAGAACACAACCATAACCAACTTTTGATTGCCACTTCCGAACTTGCTACCTCAAATAGTATTGCTCAAAACATGCAAAAGGAAATGGCCACATATCAAAATGAGAATTTGGATCTAAAATAAAAGATTTCAGACCTCACAAATCAACTTAATAAATCTAAACAAGAGTCTGAAAACTTTTTATCAAAATATGAGTTTGCCACTATCCAAAGAAAAGATCTTTTAGAAAAACTCAAGGACTTGGAACTAAAGCTTTATAAAATTGGTCAAATGGAACAAAAAATTCATCTAAACACTACAAAAGACTTAGGGTCTAAAGCAGGATTAGATTTCAATCCTAAATGTTTAGAAAAGGCCATCTATAATACTCCGACACTTTATAAATTTGAATATCTAAACCTTGGTCCAGAATATAAAATTCAATTTATGAAGTCTCATTAAAAAGTCGAGAAAAGGGAGGATTGGAATAGGAAGAACAAAAAGTTCCTTCAAATTCCATTTTGCTATCCCAAGCAAGTGGAAAAAGATCTTTCACATGACACTCTTCCGAATACCTATTTTCATACTTACACCGATGAGGAGTTTCAAACCGAACCTCCAATTTATAAACCTTACTTTCCCACCTTGTTTTTAGAAAAGAAAATTGTTGAACTAGAAAAGGTGTTGGAATCATCGGAAAAGGAAAAAGAGGACTTACTCACAAAAATCCAAAATCTGGAAAACGAAGCTCTACACAAAATTGATACAACTTCCAATATTTCTTCATGTAAAGCTTTCGTTAGTTCATATTTAGATGGATGTGAGGAGTACTTTAAACGTGATCCAAACTATTGTCTTCCTAAAAAACAACCTCTTCTTTCTCCCGAGGAAATCGATGCGGAGTTAGATGAACTTGAAAATATACTGTTACCTTTGACATTAATTCCACACTTCCAAGTCATGATGAGCTTTTGGATAAAGGCAAGAAACCCATAGAAACAGTTTTCGATTCCGGAAGTGACGAATGAATGTTCGACAAGCAATACACAGCCCACTTATTCTCACCAACGAAATCAAACTAATAAGACCAGATCTCATCAAGAAAAAACGCACTAACCGTGGTCGTTTTGATGTTTCAGCATTACATTCTATAAAGACAAAGCAAGTTTGGGTCGAAAAAGGCAAAGGCATTCCAAAGTCCTCATCCCACAATAACGAGAATTTTAATTTTTCAAATGTCAAACGAACAAATCGTAGTGTTCTTTTTCCATATATTGTTCATTCATTCCGCCATTTGATTAACTTTTATAGAAATAAAATCTGTTGCTCAAATTCCGGTGTGAATGACTTTGTGCGCTTAAATTCTTTTGGCTATGATAATTTTTCTGATATGCATAATTCTTACGATCATCAAGTCAATCATTTTCTGAGTCAACCTGTTTTTAAATGGATCCCTAAAAGGCCTTTGACTACTGCACCTAAGTACCAATTCAAATGGGTACCAAAGATTGCAAAGTCAACTAACCCCGAAGGACCCATTTACAATAGGGGACCTAAATCTGCCTGATTCTTTTGCAGGCCAGTCATGTGTGGTACTTAGATTCTGGATGCTCCAAGCACATGACTGGACAAATGGAGCTGCTCACCAATTATATTGACAAACCAGGAGGATATGTAGGATTCGGCAATAACCATTTTGCACCAATCAAAGGCATAAGAGACATCATTCACAACAATCTCATAATCTCCAAAGTTTCCTATGTCCAAGGCCTCAGTCACAACCTACTCAGCATTGGTCAATTCTGTGACAAAGCTCTTGAAGTAAATTTCCGATCCGAAAGATGATGCGTTCGCACTTATGAAGGAAATGAGTTACTAGCCGGCTCCCTCAAATCCTTCCTCTACACCATGGACTTGTCAAAGACAAAAACCCCAACCGATGTGTGTCTTGTCTTGAAAGTTTCCAAAGATAAAAGTTGGCTTTGGCATCGCAGACTCTCCCATCTAAACTTCAAGAACATTAGCAGACTTGCAAATGGAGGGTTGGTAATTGGCTTGCCGAAGATTAAATACGAGAAGACAAATTTGTGTGACGCATGCGAAATGAGGAAGATGAAGAACGCCTCTCATAAACCCAAAGTGGAACACAGTACGACTCACCCACTCCAGTTGATTCACATGGATTCGTGTGGACACATGAGAACTCAAAGCATCCACGGCAAGAAATACATTCTTGTCATAGTAGATGATTATTCGCGATATACTTGGGTGAAGTTTCTTCGCACAATGGACGAAGCTCCCGAGCTGATAATCGCCTTTTTGAAGAATATTCAAGTCAAACTGGAGCTTACCGTTCAAACCATCCTCACCGATAACGGCACGGAGTTCAAGAACCAAACGCTAGGCACCTTTCTTACTTCAATTGGTGTCTCTCATACGTTCTCCGAGGCCCGTACCCCACAAAAAAATGCAGTGGTCGAACGACGTAACCGTACGTTGGTTGAAGCTGCTCGCACCATGCTCGCTCATTCCAAACTACCACATTATCTTTGGGCCGAAGCCATCAACATCGCTTGTTACACACAAAACCTTTCCATCATCAACAAGCGCTTCAACAAAACCCCATACGAGTTAATCAACAACCGCATTCCTTCCATCCATCATCTTCACACTTTCGGTTGTCGATGCTTCATTCTTAATGAAAAAGAGGATCGCGAGAAGCTTCACACCAAAGCCGATGAAGGATATTTTCTTGGCTACTCATCACACGCCGCTGCATATCGGGTCTACGTAAAAATGCAAGATGTGTCAAAGAAAGCGTCAATGTACAATTCGATGATAAGGCCGAATGGGCTCCTGAACAACTCAGTTCAGGACCCGCGCTTACAGGAGTATTAGCTTCCGATCATCACAGTTCGGAACGTGGTCCCAACCCGTATCATCCAAATCAAGCTTCCACTTCCAAACACAGTACCTCAGATTTGGATGATCTGTTTGAGCACTTCTATTTCGACTACTTTGGACCACACATTCTAGTGCCCAAACCATTAGAACCCCAAACGGTTGCCGAGACTTCCGATCTTTCTGAACCGCCACAACTACGGAACCAGTCTCAACTGCTACAACCCATTGCTCTTCTAATGATCCCCCTGAAGCCACAACTCTTCTAATTTCGGAAACTGCTACCCCTAATCCTGTTGTCACCACCGATCCAAATCCACTTCAAGCGGAACCACTTCCTGAAACCTCGCAAGTACCACCAACGAATCCTGAACCGGCATCCTCTCCCCCACCTTTGAATACCATTCATACGGATGTTTTGTGTTCCACTCAACCTTCTTAAGTGAGTCCAGCTTTGGAAACTGTTCAAGATCTACCTCGTGGAACCTATGCGGATGACAATCCAGATCAACTCCCGAGTCAGCCGCTTCCTCATTCTCATAAATGGACCAGATCTCACCCGCTAGAACCAATCATTGGAGATCCCTCGAAACCGGTCACAACGAGATTCGCCTTAGCAAACGATTGCTCGTTCTCTTCCTTCCTAAGCAAAATCGAACCAACCACTGTTGAAGAACCTATGTCTGATCCTGATTGGATTACGGCTATGCAAGAAGAACTCAATCAATTAGAAAGTCTCAAAGTTTGGCGCCTCGCTCCCCGACCCCGCAACAAGACCATCATTCGCACAAAATGGATCTTCAAAAATAAGCGAGACGAAGACGGCATTGTTATACGCAAAAAAGCACGGCTTGTCGTAAAAGGATATCGTCAACAAGAAGGCATAGACTATGACGAAACATTTGCACCGGTTGCTCGGATTGAAGTCATTCGCATATTCATGACATATGCGGCTCAAAAAAACTTTGTTGTTTTCCAAATGGATGTTGTTAATCCCATATTACAACAGATCTATTATAGAATGCTGAATGAATCCTCATTTTATTAAGAACTGTAGGAAACTTACAAGGAAACACACACTTACACCTTAAACGTCTCTCATATATGGTGTTCAACTTCTAACTGTCTAACGGACATTCTATTTATACTACAAATGTAAAGCTACAGTTACATGTATTTAAATCACAGCCCAATTACATTAAGACACGTCATCAAAAACTCTACTAAGAAGTTCTTCTGAACTTCTGAACTGTCTTCAGAATTCTGAACTTTGCTCTTCAGAACCACTTTTGAATTGTCTTCAGAACTTCTGAACTTTCACTTCAGAACTTATTCAGAACTTCTGAATATATCTTTTGCACTTATGAAAATGACTTTATTTATCTTTCTAGCACTAGTTCAGGACTTCTGAACTATTCATCTTCAGATTCTGAAGTACTTTCCTTTACAAAACATTTCAAACATAGGATCCAAATTCATAGGAATCTTCGAATCCTAACAATCTACCCCTAATGTTTTGTAAAGGAATCATAGTCTTTAATCTCCAGTTCTTCTCCCCCTTGATTTCTTTGGAAAACATTAGTGGTGTTGCGGGTCTTCAAGAACTCCACCTTGAATAATCCAAGCCCCCCCCCCTTGAATAAAGCTCTTATCTTTAATTTCAACTTTAACATCAGATTCAATGTGCAATAACCCCAACTAGGTGCACTAAAATCAGCTTGAAACTGTAGAAAATTCAACACATCTGATAAGCTCACAAGAAAGGTAACGTTTGAATTATATCTCATGACACTCCATTATGCAACTGTAGTTTATAACAAAGAATCTGTTTGTCTTTGAACCATGAGTTGAATAACCATTCAGCTCAAGAACCTCTTCTGATAAGCTAATGAAATTGGGAATCAACACAAAGCTTGGGTGACCAAAACACCTTTTGACAATTATGCTTTGGGAGAAAGATCACATTAAGAACATAGCTTCTTGATCAGCAAAGTCAAACTAGAAAGATTAGCCGATTTCCAGAATACTTCCAGAAGAATAAATAACCAAATCAAGATCCAATCTTTACTACAAATAAATGATTATCAGTACTAAAATCTCTAACACAGGTTAAAGTCACTAGAACACTGATTGTAGATACTCAAACTTCTGTTTGATCAATACAGAAAGATGATTGAAGACACTCAACAATCTAGCATCTTTGAGAAAAGTATGCAGAACAACGATTGCAAGCACTCTATAGTTTAAGTGATCAATTCAGAACACAAATTGCAAGCATTCAATGGTCTTGCCTCAAAAATAAATCTTCAGAGAATTGATTGTTGAAACTCAAACTTCTAATCTTCAAACCAAATACTAAATCAATCATCCAAATTCTAAAAACTTTTCAAATCTGGCTCTTTAGAGCATCTCCAACAGCTATGCTAAACTAGAAAAAATAAGGTTTTTAGCAATTTTACTCTCCAACAGCTATGCTATACCTTATGCTATAACAGAGAAATGGGAAGTAAGAGAGAAAAAATCTCTAAATTTAGAGAATCTCTAAATGGAGAGAGAAATAATTATTTAATAGTTTCCCACCAATCATACCCTTCTTTTTCTTAAGATATTAAATATATTGAATATTTTATTAATATATTTTATGGTAGAATTGCTAAAATAGAATAGTTGTTGGAGATGGACGTAATATTTTTTAGGAATTTTGACTTTTCATATGCTATTCTAGAAAAAAATTAGCATACCTGTTGGAGATGCTCTTAGATAGCATACATAAAGCTTTCACCAATATAGTCAAACTTTGAACATTTACTGGCAAGCTTGAAGAAATTGAGCTTGATGAAATTATAGGGCCATGACAAAAATATATCAATAAAAACTTAGTAGCTTGAGGATGTCGTGAGCGTAGACAATTAAGCACTTCTTGTTGTTCATCATCGAAGGTGTAAAACTTCACTGATTTTCATCAACTTCTTCAAATCTGCTGCAATTGATTGATCGTATCGAAGATAGATTGCTTCGATTCAGCTCTGATACCAATTGTTAATCCCATATTACAACACATCTGATATAGAATGCTCAATGAATCCTCATTTTATTAAGAACTATAGAAAACTTAGAAGGAAACACACACTTACACCTTAAACCACTCTCATATATGGTGTTCAACTTCTAACTGTCTAACAGACACTCTATTTATACTACAAATGAAAAGCTACAGTTACATGTATTTAAATCACAACCCAATTACATTAAGACACGTTATCAGAAACTCTATATAGAAGTTCTTCTGAACTTCTGAACTGTGTTCAGAATTCTGAACTTTGCTCTTCAGAACCACTTCTGAATTGTCTTCAGAACTTCAGAACTTTCTCCTCAGAACTTATTCAAAACTTCTGAATATATCTTCTGAACTTCTGAACTGTCTTTAGAATTCTGAACTTTGCTCTTCAGAACCACTTTTGAATTGTCTTCAGAACTTCTGAACTTTCACTTCAGAACTTATTCAGAACTTCTGAATATATCTTTTGCACTTATGAAAATGACTTTATTTATCTTTCTAGCACTAGTTCAGAACTTCTGAAGTATTCATCTTCAGATTTTGAAGTACTTTCCTTTACAAAACATTTCAAACATAGGATCCAAATTCATAGGAATCTTTGGATCCTAACAATCTCCCCCTAATGTTTTGTAAAGGAATCATAGTCCTTAATCTTCAGTTCTTCTCCCCCTTGATTTCTTTGGAAAACATTAGCAGTGTTGTTTATCTTCAAGAACTCCACCTTGAATAAATTCAAGCTCCCCCTTTAATAAAGCTCTTATCTTTAATTTCAACTTTAACATCATATTCAATGTGCGATAACCCCGACTGAGTGCACTAAAATCAGCTTGAAACTGTAGAAAATTCAACACATCTAATAAGCTCACAAGAAAGGTAACGCTTGAATTATATCTCAGGACACTCCATTGTGCAACTGTAGTTTATAACAAAGAATCTGTTTGTCTTTGAACCATGAGTTGAATAACCATTCAGCTCAAGAACCTCTTCTGATAAGCTCATGAAATGGGGAATCAACATAAAGCTTGGTTGACCAAAACACCTTTTGACAATTAAGCTTTGGGAGAAAGATGACCATAAGAACCTAGCTTCTTGATCAGCAAAGTCAAACCAGAAAGAGTAGCCGATTTCCAGAATACTTCCAGAGGAATGAATAACCAAATCCAGATCCAATCTTTACACCAGATGAATGATTATCAACACTCAAATCTCTAACACAGAATAAAGTCACTAGAACACTAATTGTAGATACTCAAACTTCTGCTTGATCAATACAGAAAGATGATTGAAGACACTCAACAGTCTAGCATCTTTGAGAAAAGAATGCAGAACAACGATTGCAAGCACTCTATAGTTTAAATGATCAATTCAGAACACAAATTGCAATCATTCAATGGTCTTGCCTCAAAATTAAATCTTCAGAGAAGTGATTGTTGAAACTCGAACTTCTGATCTTCAAACCAAATACTAAATCAATCATCCAAATTCTAAAAACTTTTCAAATCTGGCTCTTTAGATAGTATACATAAAACTTTGACCATTATAGTCGAACTTTGTACATTTACTGGCAAGCTTGAAGAAATCGAGCCTGATGAAATTATAGGGCCATGATAAAAATATATCAATACAAACTTAGTAGCTTTAGGATGTCGTGAGCGTAGACAATTAAGCACTTCTTGTTGTTCATCATCGAAGGAGAAAAACTTCACTGATTTTCATCAATTTCTTCAAATCTGCTGCAATTGATTGATGGTATCGAAGATAGATTGCTTCGATTCAGCTCTGATACCAATGGTTAATCCCATATTACAACAGATCTGATATAAAATGCTCAATGAATCTTCATTTTATTAAGAACTGTAGAAAAATTACAAGGAAACACACACTTACACCTTAAACGACTCTCATATATGGTGTTCAACTTCTACCTGTCTAACAGACACTCTATTTATACTACAAATCTAAAGCTACATTTACTGTATTTAAATCACAGCCCAATTACATTAAGACACGTCATCAAAAACTCAATTAAGAAGTTATTCTGAACTTCTGAACTTTCTTCAGAATTCTGAACTTTGCTCTTCAGAACCACTTCTGAATTGTCTTGAGAACTTCTGAACTTTCACTTCAGAACTTATTCAGAACTTTTGAGTATATCTTTTTTACTTCTGAAGATGACTTTATTTATCTTTCTAGCACTAGTTCAGAAATTCTGAACTATTCATCTTCAGATTCTGAAGTATTTTCCTTTACAAAACATTTCAAACATAGGATCCAAATTCATAGGAATCTTTGGATCCTAACAATCTCCCCCTAATGTTATGTAAAGGAATCATAGTCTTTAATCTTCAGTTCTTCTCCCCCTTGATTTCTTTGGAAAACATAAGTAGTGTTGCTCATCTTCAAGAACTCCACCTTGAATAAATCCAAGCTCCCCCTGGAATAAAGCTCTTATATTTAATTTCAACTTTAACATCAGATTCAATGTGCAATAACCCCGACATACTGCACTAAAATCAGCTTGAAAACATCTGATAAGCTCACAAGAATGGTAATGTTTGAATTATATCTCAGGACACTCCATTGTGCAACCGTAGTTATAACAAAGAATCTGTTTGTCTTTGAACCATGAGTTGAATAACCATTCAGCTCAAGAACCTCTTCTGATAAGCTCAAGAAATAGTGAATCAACACAAAGCTTGGTAGACCAAAAACACCTTTTGACAATTAAGCTTTGGGAGAAAGATGACATTAAGAACATAGCTTCTTGATCAGCAAAGTCAAACCAGATAGATTAGCCGATTTCTAGAATACTTCCAGAAGAATGAATAACCAAATCTAGATCCAATCTTCACACCAGATGAACGATTATCAGCACTCAAATCTCTAACACAATATAAAGTCATCAGAACACTGATTGTAGACACTCAAACTTCTGCTTGATCAATACAGAAAGATGATTGAAGACACTCAAAAGTCTAATATCTTTGAGAAAAGAATGCAGAACAACGATTGCAAGCACTCTATAGTCTAAGTGATCAATTCAGAACACAAATTGCAAGCACTCGATGGTCTTGCTTCAAAAATAAATCTTCAGAGAAGTGATTGTTGAAACTCAAACTTCTAATCTTCAAACCAAATACTAAATCACTCATCCAAATTCTGAAAACTTTTCAAATCTGGCTCTTTAGATAGCATACATAAAACTTTGACCAATATCGTCAAACTTTGAACACTTACTGGCATGCTTGAAGAAATTGAGCTTGATGAAATTATAGGGCCGTGATAAAAATATATCAGTAGAAACTTACTAGCTTGAGGATGTCGTGATCGTAGACAATTAACCACTGCTTTTCATCAAATTCTTCAAATCTGCTGCAATTGATTGATTGTATCGAAGATAGATTGTTTCAATTCAGCTCTGGTACCAATTGTTAATCCCATATTACAACAGATCTGATATAGAATGCTCAATGAATCTTCATTTTTTAAGAACTGTAGAAAACTTACAAGGAAACACACACTTACACCTTAAACGACTCTCATATATGGTGTTCAACTTCTACCTGTCTAACAGACACTCTATTTATACTACAAATGTAAAGCTACATTTACTGTATTTAAATCACAGCCCAATTACATTAAGACACGTCATCAAAAACTCTATTAAGAAGTTCTTCTGAACTTCTGTACTGTCTTCAGAATTCTGAACTTTGCTATTCAGAACCACTTCTGAATTGTCTTCAGAACTTCTGAACTTTCACTTCAGAACTTATTCAGAACTTCTGAATATATCTTTTGCACTTCTGAAGATGACTTTATTTATCTTTCTAGCACTAGTTCAGAACTTCTGAACTATTCATCTTCATATTCTGAAGTACTTTCCTTTACAAAACATTTCAAACATAGGATCCAAATTCATAGGAATCTTTGGATCCTAACAATCTCCCCCTAATGTTTTGTAAAGGAATCATAGTCTTTAACCTTCAGTTCTTCTCCCCCTTGATTTCTTTGGAAAACATAAGTAGTGTTGCTGATCTTCAAGAACTCCACCTTGAATAAATCCAAGCTCCCACTTGAATAAAGCTCTTATCTTTAATTTCAACTTTAACATCATATTCAATGTGCAATAACCCCGACTGAGTGCACTAAAATCAGCTTGAAACTGTAGAAAATTCAACACATCTAATAAGCTCACAAGAAAGGTAACGTTTGAATTATATCTCAGGACACTCCATTGTGCAACCGTAGTTTATAACAAAGAATCTGTTTGTCTTTGAACCATGAGTTAAATAACCATTCAGCTCAAGAACCTCTTCTGATAAGCTCAAGAAATGGGGAATCAACACAAAGCTTGGTAGACCAAAAACACCATTTGACAATTAAGCTTTGGGAGAATGATGACATTAAGAACATAGCTTCTTGATCAGCAAAGTCAAACCAGATAGATTAGCCGATTTCTAGAATACTTCCGTAAGAATGAATAACCAAATCTAGATCCAATCTTCACACCAGATGAACGATTATCAGCACTCAAATCTCTAACACAATATAAAGTCATCAGAACACTGATTGTAGACATTCAAACTTCTGTTTGATCAATACAGAAAGATGATTGAAGACACTCAAAAGTCTAATATCTTTGAGAAAAGATTGCAGAACAACGATTGCAAGCACTCTATAGTCTAAGTGATCAATTCAGAACACAAATTGCAAGCACTCAATGGTCTTGCTTCAAAAATAAATCTTCAGAGAAGTGATTGTTGAAACTCAAACTTCTAATCTTCAAACCAAATACTAAATCACTCATCCAAATTCTGAAAACTTTTCAAATCTGGCTCTTTAGATAGCATACATAAAACTTTGACCAATATCGTCAAACTTTGAACACTTACTGGCATGCTTGAAGAAATTGAGCTTGATAAAATTATAGGGCCGTGATAAAAATATATCAGTAGAAACTTACTAGCTTGAGGATGTCGTGATCGTAGACAATTAACCACTGCTTTTCATCAAATTCTTCAAATCTGCTGCAATTGATTGATTGTATCGAAGATAGATTGTTTCAATTCAGCTCTGGTACCAATTGTTAATCCCATATTACAACAGATCTGATATAGAATGCTAAATGAATCTTCATTTTTTAAGAACTGTAGAAAACTTACAAGGAAACACACACTTACACCTTAAACGACTCTCATATATGGTGTTCAACTTCTACCTGTCTAACAGACACTCTATTTATACTACAAATGTAAAGCTACATTTACTGTATTTAAATCACAGCCCAATTACATTAAGACACGTCATCAAAAACTCTATTAAGAAGTTCTTCTGAACTTCTGTACTGTCTTCAGAATTCTGAACTTTGCTATTCAGAACCACTTCTGAATTGTCTTCAGAACTTCTGAACTTTCACTTCAGAACTTATTCAGAACTTCTGAATATATCTTTTGCACTTCTGAAGATGACTTTATTTATCTTTCTAGCACTAGTTCAGAACTTCTGAACTATTCATCTTCATATTCTGAAGTACTTTCCTTTACAAAACATTTCAAACATAGGATCCAAATTCATAGGAATCTTTGGATCCTAACAATCTCCCCCTAATGTTTTGTAAAGGAATCATAGTCTTTAACCTTCAGTTCTTCTCCCCCTTGATTTCTTTGGAAAACATAAGTAGTGTTGCTGATCTTCAAGAACTCCACCTTGAATAAATCCAAGCTCCCACTTGAATAAAGCTCTTATCTTTAATTTCAACTTTAACATCATATTCAATGTGCAATAACCCCGACTGAGTGCACTAAAATCAGCTTGAAACTGTAGAAAATTCAACACATCTAATAAGCTCACAAGAAAGGTAACGTTTGAATTATATCTCAGGACACTCCATTGTGCAACCGTAGTTTATAACAAAGAATCTGTTTGTCTTTGAACCATGAGTTAAATAACCATTCAGCTCAAGAACCTCTTCTGATAAGCTCAAGAAATGGGGAATCAACACAAAGCTTGGTAGACCAAAAACACCATTTGACAATTAAGCTTTGGGAGAATGATGACATTAAGAACATAGCTTCTTGATCAGCAAAGTCAAACCAGATAGATTAGCCGATTTCTAGAATACTTCCAGAAGAATGAATAACCAAATCTAGATCCAATCTTCACACCAGATGAACGATTATCAGCACTCAAATCTCTAACACAATATAAAGTCATCAGAACACTGATTGTAGACATTCAAACTTCTGTTTGATCAATACAGAAAGATGATTGAAGACACTCAAAAGTCTAATATCTTTGAGAAAAGATTGCAGAACAACGATTGCAAGCACTCTATAGTCTAAGTGATCAATTCAGAACACAAATTGCAAGCACTCAATGGTCTTGCTTCAAAAATAAATCTTCAGAGAAGTGATTGTTGAAACTCAAACTTCTAATCTTCAAACCAAATACTAAATCACTCATCCAAATTCTGAAAACTTTTCAAATCTGGCTCTTTAGATAGCATACATAAAACTTTGACCAATATCGTCAAACTTTGAACACTTACTGGCATGCTTGAAGAAATTGAGCTTGATAAAATTATAGGGCCGTGATAAAAATATATCAGTAGAAACTTACTAGCTTGAGGATGTCGTGATCGTAGACAATTAACCACTGCTTTTCATCAAATTCTTCAAATCTGCTGCAATTGATTGATTGTATCGAAGATAGATTGTTTCAATTCAGCTTTGGTACCAATTGTTAATCCCATATTACAACAGATCTGATATAGAATGCTCAATGAATCTTCATTTTTTAAGAACTGTAGAAAACTTACAAGGAAACACACACTTACACCTTAAACGACTCTCATATATGGTGTTCAACTTCTACCTGTCTAACAGACACTCTATTTATACTACAAATGTAAAGCTACATTTACTGTATTTAAATCACAGCCCAATTACATTAAGACACGTCATCAAAAACTCTATTAAGAAATTCTTCTGAACTTCTGTACTGTCTTCAGAATTCTGAACTTTGCTATTCAGAACCACTTCTGAATTGTCTTCAGAACTTCTAAACTTTCACTTCAGAACTTATTCAGAACTTCTGAATATATCTTTTGCACTTCTGAAGATGAATTTATTTATCTTTCTAGCACTAGTTCAGAACTTCTGAACTATTCATCTTCATATTCTGAAGTACTTTCCTTTACAAAACATTTCAAACATAGGATCCAAATTCATAGGAATCTTTGGATCCTAACAATCTTCCCCTAATGTTTTGTAAAGGAATCATAGTCTTTAACCTTCAGTTCTTCTCCCCCTTGATTTCTTTGGAAAACATAAGTAGTGTTGCTGATCTTCAAGAACTCCACCTTGAATAAATCCAAGCTCCCACTTGAATAAAGCTCTTATCTTTAATTTCAACTTTAACATCATATTCAATGTGCAATAACCCCGACTGAGTGCACTAAAATCAGCTTGAAACTGTAGAAAATTCAACACATCTAATAAGCTCACAAGAAAGGTAACGTTTGAATTATATCTCAGGACACTCCATTGTGCAACCGTAGTTTATAACAAAGAATCTGTTTGTCTTTGAACCATGAGTTAAATAACCATTCAACTCAAGAACCTCTTCTGATAAGCTCAAGAAATGGGGAATCAACACAAAGCTTGGTAGACCAAAAACACCATTTGACAATTAAGCTTTGGGAGAATGATGACATTAAGAACATAGCTTCTTGATCAGCAAAGTCAAACCAGATAGATTAGCCGATTTCTAGAATACTTCCAGAAGAATGAATAACCAAATCTAGATCCAATCTTCACACCAGATGAACGATTATCATCACTCAAATCTCTAACACAATATAAAGTCATCAGAACACTGATTGTAGACACTCAAACTTCTGCTTGATCAATACAGAAAGATGATTGAAGACACTCAAAAGTCTAATATCTTTGAGAAAAGAATGCAGAACAACGATTGCAAGCACTCTATAGTCTAAGTGATCAATTCAGAACACAAATTGCAAGCACTCAATGGTCTTGCTTCAAAAATAAATCTTCAAAGAAGTGATTGTTGAAACTCAAACTTCTAATCTTCAAACCAAATACTAAATCACTCATCCAAATTCTGAAAACTTTTCAAATCTGGCTCTTTAGATAGCATACATAAAACTTTGACCAATATCGTCAAACTTTGAACACTTACTGGCATGCTTGAAGAAATTGAGCTAGATGAAATTATAGGGCCGTGATAAAAATACATCAATAGAAACTTAGTAGCTTGAGGATGTCGTGAGCGTAGACAATTAACCAGTGCTTTTCATCAATTTCTTCAAATCTGCTATAATTGGTTGATCGTATCGAAGATAGATTGTTTCAATTCAGCTCTGATACCAATTGTTAATCCCATATTACAACAGATCTGATATAAAATGCTCAACGAATCTTCATTTCATTAAGAACTGTAGAAAACTTACAAGGAAACACACACTTACACCTTAAACGACTCTCATATATGGTGTTCAACTTCTACCTGTCTAACAGACACTCTATTTATACTACAAATGTAAAGCTACATTTACTGTATTTAAATCACAGCCCAATTACATTAAGACACGTCATCAAAAACTCTATTAAGAAGTTCTTCTGAACTGTCTTCAGGATTCTGAACTTTGCTCTTTAGAACCACTTCTGAATTGTCTTTAGAACTTCTGAACTTTCACTTCAGAACTTATTCAAAACTTCTGAATATATCTTTTGCACTTCTGAAGATGACTTTATTTATCTTTCTAGCACTAGTTCAGAACTTCTAAAGTATTCATCTTCAGATTCTGAAGTACTTTCCTTTACAAAACATTTCAAACATAGGATCCAAATTCATAGGAATCTTTGGATCCTAACAATCTCCCCCTAATGTTTTGTAAAGGAATCATAGTCTTTAATCTTCAGTTCTTCTCCCCCTTGATTTCGTTGGAAAACATTAGTAGTGTTGCTGATCTTCAAGAACTCCGCCTTGAATAAATCCAAGCTCCCCCTTGAATAAAGCTCTTATCTTTAATTTCAACTTTAACATCAGATTCAATGTGCAATAACCCTGACTTACTGCACTAAAATCAGCTTGAAACTGTAGAAAATTCAACACATATTATAAGCTCACAAGAAAGGTAATGTTTGAATTATATCTCATGACACTCCATTGTACAACCGTAGTTTATAACAAAGAATCTGTTTGTCTTTGAACCATGAGTTGAATAACCATTCAGCTCAAGAACCTCTTCTGATAAGCTCAAGAAATGGGGAATCAACACAAAGCTTGGTAGACCAAAAACACCTTTTGACAATTTAGCTTTGGGAGAAAGATGACATTAAGAACATAGCTTCTTGATCAGCAAAGTCAAACCAGATAGATTAGCCGATTTCTAGAATACTTCCAGAAGAATGAATAACCAAATCTAGATCCAATCTTCACACCAGATGAATGATTATCAGCACTCAAATCTCTAACACAATATAAAGTCACCGGAACACTAATTGTAGACACTCAAACTTCTGCTTGATCAATACAGAAAGATGATTGAAGACACTCAAAAGTCTAATATCTTTGAGAAAAGAATGCAGAACAACGATTGCAAGCACTCTATAGTCTAAGTGATCAATTCAGAACACAAATTGCAACCACTCAATGGTCTTGCCTCAAAAATAAATCTTCAGAGAAGTGATTGTTGAAACTCAAACTTCTAATCTTCAAACCAAATACTAAATCAATCATCTAAATTCTGAAAACTTTTCAAATCTGGGTCTTTAGATAGCATACATAAAGCTTTGACCAATATAGTCAAACTTTGAACACTTACTAGCATGCTTGAAGAAATTGAGCTTGATGAAATTATGGGGCCGTGATAAAAATATATCAATAGAAACTTAGTAGCTTGAGGATGTCGTGAGCGTAGACAATTAACTACTGCTTTTTATCAGTCTTTTCAAATCTGCTGCAATTGATTGATCGTATCGAAGATAGATTGTTTCAATTCAGCTCTTATACCAATTGTTAATCCCATATTACAACAGATCTGATATAGAATGCTCAATGAATCTTCATTTTATTAAGAAGTGTAGAAAACTTACAAGGAAAGACACACTTACACCTTAAACGACTCTCATATATGGTGTTCAACTTTTACCTGTCTAACAGACACTCTATTTATACTACAAATGTAAAGCTACATTTACTGTATTTAAATCACAGCCCAATTACATTAAGACACGTCATCAAAAACTCTATTAAGAAGTTCTTCTGAACTTCTGAACTGTCTTCAGAATTCTGAACTTTCCTATTCAGAACCATTTCTGAATTGTCTTCAGAACTTCAGAACTTTCACTTCTGAACTTATTCAGAACTTCTGAATATATCTTTTGCACTTCTGAAGATGACTTTATTTATGTTTCTAGCACTAGTTCAGAACTTCTGAACTATTCATCTTCAGATTCTGAAGTACTTTCCTTTACAAAACATTTCAAACATAGGATCCAAATTCATAGGAATCTTTGGATCCTAACAATCTCCCCCTAATGTTTTGTAAAGGAATCATAGTCTTTAATCTTCAGTTCTTCTCCCCCTTTTTTTCTTTGGAAAACATTAGTAGTGTTGCTGATCTTCAAGAACTCCACCTTGAATAAATCCAAGCTCCCCCTTGAATAAAACTCTTATCTTTAATTTCAACTTTAACATCAGATTCAATGTGCAATAACCCTGACTTACTGCACTAAAATCAGCTTGAAACTGTAGAAAATTCAACACATATTATAAGCTCACAAGAAAGGTAATGATTGAATTATATCTCATGACACTCCATTGTGCAACCGTAGTTTATAACAAAGAATCTGTTTGTCTTTGAACCATGAGTTGAATAACCATTCAGCTCAAGAACCTCTTCTGATAAGCTCAAGAAATGGGGAATCAACACAAAGCTTTTTATCGCCTTTTTCAAATCTGCTGCAATTGATTGATCGTATCGAAGATAGATTGTTTCAATTCAGCTCTTATACCAATTGTTAATCCCATATTACAACAGATCTGATATAGAATGCTCAATGAATCTTCATTTTTTTAAGAAGTGTAGAAAACTTACAAGGAAACACACACTTACACCTTAAACGACTCTCATATATGGTATTCAACTTCTACCTGTCTAACAGACACTCTATTTATACTACAAATGTAAAGCTACATTTACTGTATTTAAATCACAGCCCAATTACATTAAGACACGTCATCAAAAACTCTATTAAGAAGTTCTTCTGAACTTCTGAACTGTCTTCAGAATTCTGAACTTTGCTATTCAGAACCATTTATGAATTGTCTTCAGAAGTTCAGAACTTTCACTTCAGAACTTATTCAGAACTTCTGAATATATCTTTTGCACTTCTGAAGATGACTTTATTTATGTTTCTAGCACTAGTTCAGAACTTCTAAAGTATTCATCTTCAGATTCTGAAGTACTTTCCTTTACAAAACATTTCAAACATAGGATCCAAATTCATAGGAATCTTTGGATCCTAACAATCTCCCCCTAATGTTTTGTAAAGGAATCATAGTCTTTAATCTTCAGTTCTTCTCCCCCTTGATTTCGTTGGAAAACATTAGTAGTGTTGCTGATCTTCAAGAACTCCGCCTTGAATAAATCCAAGCTCCCCCTTGAATAAAGCTCTTATCTTTAATTTCAACTTTAACATCAGATTCAATGTGCAATAACCCTGACTTACTGCACTAAAATCAGCTTGAAACTGTAGAAAATTCAACACATATTATAAGCTCACAAGAAAGGTAATGATTGAATTATATCTCATGACACTCCATTGTGCAACCGTAGTTTATAACAAAGAATCTGTTTGTCTTTGAACCATGAGTTGAATAACCATTCAGCTCAAGAACCTCTTCTGATAAGCTCAAGAAATGGGGAATCAACACAACGCTTTTTATCAGTCTTTTCAAATCTGCTGCAATTGATTGATCGTATCGAAGATAGATTGTTTCAATTCAGCTCTTATACCAATTGTTAATCCCATGTTACAACAGATCTGATATAGAATGCTCAATGAATCTTCATTTTATTAAGAAGTGTAGAAAACTTACAAGGAAACACACACTTACACCTTAAACGACTCTCATATATGGTGTTCAACTTCTACCTGTCTAACAGACACTCTATTTATACTACAAATGTAAAGCTACATTTACTGTATTTAAATCACAGCCCAATTACATTAAGACACGTCATCAAAAACTCTATTAAGAAGTTCTTCTGAACTTCTGAACTGTCTTCAGAATTCTGAACTTTGCTATTCAGAACCATTTATGAATTGTCTTCAGAACTTCTGAACTTTCACTTCAGAACTTATTCAGAACTTCTGAATATATTTTTTGCATTTCTGAAGATGACTTTATTTATGTTTCTAGCACTAGTTCAGAACTTCTGAACTATTCATCTTCAGATTCTGAAGTACTTTCCTTTACAAAACATTTCAAACATAGGATCCAAATTCATAGGAATCTTTGGATCCTAACAATCTCCCCCTAATGTTTTGTAAAGGAATCATAGTCTTTAATCTTCAGTTCTTCTCCCCCTTTTTTTCTTTGGAAAACATTAGTAGTGTTGCTGATCTTCAAGAACTCCACCTTGAATAAATCCAAGCTCCCCCTTGAATAAAACTCTTATCTTTAATTTCAACTTTAACATCAGATTCAATGTGCAATAACCCTGACTTACTGCACTAAAATCAGCTTGAAACTGTAGAAAATTCAACACATATTATAAGCTCACAAGAAAGGTAATGATTGAATTATGTCTCATGACACTCCATTGTGCAACCGTAGTTTATAACAAAGAATCTGTTTGTCTTTGAACCATGAGTTGAATAACCATTCAGCTCAAGAACCTCTTCTGATAAGCTCAAGAAATGGGGAATCAACACAAAGCTTGGTAGACCAAAAACACCTTTTGACAATTTAGCTTTGGGAGAAAGATGACATTAAGAACATAGCTTCTTGATCAGCAAAGTCAAACCAGATAGATTAGCCGATTTCCAGAATACTTCCAGAAGAATGAATAACCAAATCTAGATCCAATATTCAAACCAGATGAATGATTATCAGCACTCAAATCACTAACACAATATAAAGTCAACATAACACTGATTGTAGACACTCAAACTTCTGCTTGATCAATACAAAAAGATGATTTAAGACACTCAGAAGTCTAATATCTTTGAGAAAACAATGCAGAACAACGATTGCAAGCACTCTATAGTCTAAGTGATCAATTCAGAACACAAATTGCAAGCACTCAATGGTCTTGCCTCAAAAATAAATCTTCAGAGAAGTGATTGTTGAAACTCAAACTTCTAATCTTCAAACCAAATACTAAATCAATCATCTTAATTCTGAAAAACTTTTCAAATCTGGCTCTTTAGATAGCATGCATAATGCTTTGACCGATATAGTCAAACTTTGAACACTTACTGGCATGCTTGAAGAAATTGAGCTTGATGAAATTATAGGGCCGTGATAAAAATACATTAGTAGAACCTTAGTAGCTTGAGGATGTCGTGAGCGTAGACAATTAACCATTGCTTTTCATCAATTTCTTCAAATCTGTTGCGATTATTTGATCGTATCGAAGATAGATTGTTTCAATTCAGCTCTTATACCAATTGTTAGTCCCATATTACAACAGATCTTATATAGAATGCTCATTGAATCTTCATTTTATTAAGAACTGTAGAAAACATACAAGGAAACACATACTTACACCTTAAACGACTCTCATATATGGTGTTCAACTTCTACCTGTCTAACAGACACTCTATTTATACTACAAATGTAAAGCTACATTTACTGTATTTAAATCACAGCCCAATTACATTAAGACATGTCCTCAAAAACTATATTAAGAAGTTCTTCTGAACTTCTGAACTGTCTTCAGAGTTCTGAACTTTGCTCTTTAGAACCACTTCTGAATTGTCTTCAGAAATTCTGAACTTTCACTTCAGAACTTATTCAGAACTTTTGAATATATCTTTTGCACTTCTGAAGATGACTTTATTTATCTTTCTAGTACTAGTTCAGAACTTCTGAAGTATTCATCTTCAGATTCTGAAGTACTTTCCTTTACAAAACATTTCAAACATAGGATCCAAATTCATAGGAATCTTTGGATCCTGACAATCTCCCCCTAATATTTTGTAAAGGAATCATAGTCTTTAATCTTCAGTTCTTCTCCCCCTGGATTTCTTTGGAAAACATTAGTAGTGTTGCTGATCTTCAAGAATCCACCTTGAATAAATCCAAGCTCCCCCTTGTATAAAGTTCTAATCTTTAATTTCAACTTTAACATCAGATTCAATGTGCAATAACCCCGACTTACTGCACTAAAATCAGCTTGAAACTGTAGAAAATTCAACACATATGATAAGCTCACAAGAAAGGTAATGTTTGAATTATATCTCATGACACTCCATTGTGCAACCGTAGTTTATAACAAAGAATCTGTTTGTCTTTGAACCATGAGTTGAATAACCATTTAGCTCAAGAACTTCTTCCCATAAGCTCAAGAAATGGAGAATCAACACAAAGCTTGGTTGACCAAAAACACCTTTTGACAATTTAGCTTTGGGAGAAAGATGACATTAAGAACATAGCTTCTTGATCAGCAAAGTCAAACCAGATAGATTAGCCGATTTCCAGAATACTTCCAGAAGAATGAATAACCAAATCCAGATCCAATCTTCACACTAGATGAATGATTATCAGCACTCAAATCTTTAACACAAAATAAAGTCTCTAGAACACTGATTGTAGACACTCAAACTTCTGCTTGATCAATACAGAAAGATGATTGAAGACACTCAAAAGTCTAATATCTTTGAGAAAAGAATGCAGAACAACGATTGCAAGCACTCTATAGTCTAAGTGATCAATTCAGAACACAAATTGCAAGCACTCAATGGTCTTGCCTCAAAAATAAATCTTCAGAGAAGTGATTGTTGAAACTCAAACTTCTAATCTTCAAACCAAATACTAAATCAATCATCCAAATTCTGAAAACTTTTCAAATCTGGCTCTTTAGATAGCATACATAAAGCTTTGACCAATATAGTCAAACTTTGAACACTTACTGGCATGCTTGAAGAAATTGAGCTTGATGAAATTATAGGGCCGTGATAAAAATATATCAATAGAAACTTAGTAGCTTGAGGATGTCGTGAGCGTAGACAATTAACCACTGCTTTTAATCACTTTCTTCAAATCTGCTGCAATTGATTGATAGTATCGAAGATAGATTGTTTCAATTCAGCTCTGATACCAATTGTTAATCCCATATTACAACAGATCTGATATAGAATGCTCAATGAATCTTCATTTTATTAAGAAGTGTAGAAAACTTACAAGGAAACACACACTTACACCTTAAACGACTCTCATATATGGTGTTCAACTTCTACCTGTCTAACAGACACTCTATTTATACTACAAATGTAAAGCTACATTTACTGTATTTAAATCATAGCCCAATTACATTAAGACACGTCATCAAAAACTCTATTAAGACGTTCTTCTGAACTTCTGAACTGTCTTCAGAATTCTGAACTTTGCTCTTCAGAACCACTTCTGAATTGTCTTCAGAACTTTCACTTCAGAACTTATTCAGAACTTCTGAATAAATCTTATACACTTCTGAAGATGACTTTATTTATCTTTCTAGCACTAGCTCAGAACATTTGAACTATTCATCTTCAGTTTTTGAAGTACATTCCTTTACAAAACAATTCAAACATAGGATCCAAATTCATAGGAATCTTTGGATCCTAACAGATGTCAAGACTGCATTCCTCTATGGCGTTTTCCGAGAAGAAGTCTATTTCTCTCAGCCAGACGGATTTGTAGACTCTGCCAAACCGCATCATGTGTATATCCTCAACAAAGCACTCTACAGACTCAAACAAGCACCACGTGCATGGTATGACAGTTTATCCCAATAACTTGTCAAAAACGGTTACTCCAAAGGTAAGATCGATCCTACTCTTTTCATTAAAAAGGAAAAAGGTGATATCATGTTTATTCAAATTTATGTAGATATTATTTTTAGTTCGACTAACCCGCAAAACCATAATAACTTCTCCGAACTCATGATTGCCAAGTTCAATATGAGTTTGATGGGAGTGATGAACTTTTTCCTCGGACTTCAAGTCAACCAGTTTTCTACGGGAATCTTCATCAACCAATCGAAATACATTTTGGAAATGTTAAAGAAATTTAACAAGACGAACTGTACCTCGATTGGAACTCCTATGTCTCCAAGTTCTAAACTACATGCTGATCCCTTGGATAAAGTAGTAGATGACAAGAACTACCGGGGCATGATAGGTTATTTAATGTATTTAACGGCTAGTCGACCGGACATAATGTTTGCTACTTGTTTATGCGCTAGATATCAGGCTTCTCCTAAAGAATCTCACATTTGTGTCGTTAAACGTATTTTCCGATATTTAAAAGGTACTACTGATCTTGGCCTATGGTATCCCAAGGATACGGGTTTCGAGTTAATTGCTTTTTCAGATGCTGCTCATATCGGCTGCTCATATCGGCTGCTTGCTTGATTGAAAGAGAACGACGGGCCACATTCAGTTCTTGGGAGATAAACTCGTCAGCTCCTCGAAGAAGCAATCGTGCGTATCCACATCCACTGCGGAAGCTGAATACATCGCTGCCGCTAGGTGTTGTTCACAAGTCTTATGGATGCGCACGCAACTTAAGGACTATGGCTTCTGGTTTAACAAGATCCCGATATTCTGTGACTCAAAGAGCGCCATCGCCATATCCAGCAATCCGATCCAACATACCAAGACAAAACACATCGATGTCTGGTACCATTTTATTAAAGACCATGTCGAATTATACTTTGTTAATACAGAACTTCAGCTTGCTGACTTGTTCATGAAAGCATTGGATGAAATTTTTTTCCAATTCTTAGTGTCCAAGTTGGGCATGCTAAATCTCAAAAATTGATTTCATATCAGTGTCTTCAAAATACACAAAAAGCCCATTCAAGTTTAATTGCACATTCATCTGTATGTGTGAATCTTCATTATTCTTGAATTCTCGTTTTGTGCATTTTGAAACTTTAAAAGTGTTATGTATTTTCAATTTATTTTCGTTCTTGAACAATTTTCGTCATGTGTATGTCTTTTATTTTTTATCTGTCTCGATGTTTGTTTTTCTTTGATCCTTCAGTTTTCAAGGGGAAGCGACAAAGGTTAGTTTTTCTTAACTCACGTCATTTTAGGGGGAGCTATGTTTTCTTATCTTAGGCATGTTTCAAGGGGGAGCACTTCAAAAAAAATCTGATCAATCTTGTCGCACCTTAGGACCTGATATACTACACTTGTCGGCTCTATAGGACCCGACATCCGTAGAAGTCGAGTTACTAAGACTCGACATGTCGACTTACATTTTTCCTCGGCCCAAAACCCTCACTTGCCACGTGTCATTCTTTCCTGACCCCACTATTTAAAGTCAAAGACCCCATAAGCACTGTTCACGCGTTCAAAATTTATTTTCCCTCTGTTTCTCTCTAAGTCACTCGAGCAACAGCAGTTATACAAACTTTTTCTCAAATCTTTGATTTTCACGAATCAAAAACCATCACCAGGTTCGTAATCACTTCTAGAACATCTTTAATTCTTCATGTTTCCTGTTTTAATCACTGCATGATGTCCAATTTGATGAATGACTATTCGGTTCCAAATCCTCAGTTTTTCCAATTTTTGTGACTTTTGCATGTTTATGGGCTAAATTGATCTTTAGATTTGTATTAACTTTGTTAGGAGACACCCATCGATCATAGTTTTAGGCTTTAAATGCTTTTATTTGAACTATCTGGATCTGGGTTATATTTTTTATACTTGTCGGCTGGATAAACACTTAGAAAAATTTTCATAAAACTTTGCAGACTTGTCGACTCCTTAAGACCCGACAAGATTACTTGTCGCGTGACAAAGGATCAACAAGTCCATCTTCATAAATCTTCTAAGTGTTTTTATCGCGTCTGTTATACCTGACAAGTTGCCTTCAATTTATCCATGTGTTTATGTCCAGTCTCACTGAATCGACAAGTTTTTCTTGTCGCCTCTCATTGAATCGACAACTTTTCTTATCGACTATCAAATACTCGACAGACACTTTTGTCGCCTATCAAATACCCGATAAGTTTTTCTTGTTGCGTGTCAAAGACTCGACAAGTTTCCCTCATAAATCACGAAAGATTTTTATCGCGTCTTATGACCCCAAAAAGTTTTCTTGTCGCGTGTCAAAGACTCGACAAGTTTCCCTCATAAATCACGAAGGGTTTTTATCACGTATTATGACCCCGATGAGTTTATCTTGTCGCGTATGTTTCTATCGACAAGTTTCTTCTTGATACACACAGGTTTGTGTTCTAACTTTTCCTAAGTCTAGTTGTCGACCCTGTCTCACTCGACATAAAAGTATGTCGATACATAAACACCCGATATATTGCCTTGTACTTAGAAATTTCAAAGTGTTTATGTCAATTCCCTTCACTCGACATCTGGGTATATCAGCCAATTAAGGATCGACATACTCTCACTTTTCTGGCTTTATTTATGTCTTACCCTTCACTCGACATCCAAACTTAGATTCCTTCATGGCCCGACATAAGTACTTGGCAAAAAAAAATCAGTAAAGTCTTCACACTTTTAACTGATCTGCTTTCCCTGTTTTGCTAACATTGAATTTTCAGTTTCCATGGCGGCCATGCATGATCCCAACATGTAAGATGATGAACACCCGATGCCTTCGGAACGATCATCTGCACCTAGCACTAATCTTCAAAACCGAGACGATGTGCTCATGCCCCCTCAAGAAAAGAAGAAAATTGAACCCAACAACCATCGGCTAGACTTCAGTATGAATCTGGAACATCAATTGATTATGGAGATCCTGAAGAGGCATCTGCTTCATTTTGCATTCTCTTTGTAGCATAGAGTCCCTGCCTTTATCTGCAACAGTTCTGGTACACCCTGCATTATCATCCGGAAGAGAGAAACTATCACTTCACTGCACAGATCGACGACTATGTTACTCGATTGACTCCATCCCGCATTCGCTGCATTCTGCGACTCCCGGGTTTACTGAAGAACTCACTAGTGTTGGACACTTCAAAAGGATGTATCTTCCTCAGATTTGGTTCACTTTGTTCTCCCTCATCAATCGCTGCTTGACGGGGAAACAAACGGGTATGGATAGAGCAAGCACGACTGTTTTTAGAATTTTTCATGGGATCATCTACAGCCGTAACTACGACTATGCCGCACTCATCTGGTTAAACTTGATGGAGTACTTAGGACATAAAGGAACCGGTAGAGAGCGCCAATTTATACTCTACCAACGGTTTCTCCAACTTCTCATTCACTCAATGATGCACTCCCAACCGGAAATCCCACGTCATGCAGGTACACCACTTGGCCCAACTTACACTCAAAAATATTTGAAGCTTAATGACAAAGACCTCCCATATATCATGCCTATCCCTGAAGCCCTATTAGCTATTGCTGATCAGAATGCACCCAGTGTGATAACTTATAGGGAGAGAATCGGCTTAATGGCTCCTTCAATTCCGGATGAGCGCCTGCCCAAGAGCCAGTCCACGAGGAACATCATGTGATGGGCGAGGGTCCTAGATTAGATGAGCGGGTTCAGGATCAAGGGGATTCTGAACAGGGTGTTGAGAGAACAGTTGAAGTAAGGGGACTTGACGAGGGAGGGTGCACCTGATAAGCCAATCCACACTACTCCTACCCCTATCATTTCCCTACCTCCACCCCACCCTGGAACCGCAACTACATCCACCCGCATCCCACGACTAAAAGTACGAGTTAGTCGGAGACGTGTCTTTCGCCCACCCTCACCATCCGATACTGAAACCGAAGACACATTTGAAGTTGAAGACAGTTCTGCGGATCTCCGCCCAAGACAACGACGAAGACTTACGGCTGCGGATACTGTGCTAACACGAATCGGCCGTCAGCCGTCCATCCACGAGTCATCCTCTATTACAACCGACTTTGATTCCGTGGCCTAACCAGTTCACCATTCTGAACCTATCCCTTCCACCCCACCCGAACAACATTTTGAGCCACATGTTGGAGAAACAAGGAGAGCGGAGGGAGCTTCAATTGAAAATGAAGAAATGCGAGTGAGTGAAGGAGGGTTAAATATGACAGAGCTTTAGATAGCTATCCCCACAAGCCGGGTAACCGAGTCCCTTGTTGATACTCATTCGTTGGGTACCAACATTGGACAAGACGTTGTGGACCCAACAACTTAAATGCACACCTCACCCGTCCACCTGGTCGCCTCACAACAGGCTAAGGTTTCATCACTTGTTGCTGGTTTACCACCTTAT
Source organism: Silybum marianum (assembly GCA_036898165.1). Lineage (NCBI taxonomy): Eukaryota > Viridiplantae > Streptophyta > Magnoliopsida > Asterales > Asteraceae > Silybum > Silybum marianum. The sequence goes on along the minus strand of CM072533.1, from coordinate 25,177,858 downwards.
CTAGCTCCCTTCCTTTTGGGAGGCATAGCTATTCAAAATAGAAGTAGTATCCCGCCTACTTCGACTTCGTTTCAGAGCACTTCGAGTCTAGAGCCCCTTAGGACACTGGAGTCATTACACAATGTGGATCTTCGTGACCCAGTCGGAACTTCCATAGTGATGTCATTTATTGACATTTCACGAGGATTGGAAGGAAATCCTACCAGTGCTACTATCACGCCAACACTGAACGTAGGTCCCACGGTTGATTCAACTGTGGTGACAACGGGTGTTCTATGTGACCCCGGGCTTTCCCCTACAGGTACTTTTACCATCGATCCTGCTCTACAGAATCGCATTAATTATGAATTCCAATGAGTTAGAGCCTCTCTAGATGCTCACGAGGCAAGGATGCATCTGCTCTTCCACAACAATATTCCGGTCCAGCCTTCTCAACTTCAAGATCATGGTGCTAGTTCCTCTCGACCGAGTTCGAGCCACTCTCTGCCTCATGCTTTGTTTTCTGCTGATTCATCTTTGGACTCTGAACCTCATCAACGGCCACCTACTCCTCGACCTCTGCCTCATTCCACACACCGGTCTCTATTCAATAATGATGAGCTGATGTCTATGCTTTTAGTGAATCTCAATGCCGAGGCTGAGACTCGTGTTCTTCCTGAACATGAACTGACTGGCCTACTCAGAAGAAATCTGGTCATTCCAACTGTCACCCAACACGAGTTCGATCTCTTTAATGTCGATGTTGAGAAGCAGCTCTCCGCCATGCGCAACCAGCAAAAGAACGACACTGAAAATATTCTTGGCGCCATTGAGGCACTCACCCAATAAATTAGATCCTCGTTCCAGCCTGCTAAACGTGTCTTGCACCGTCGACCTGATCAGGACGATCCAGACTCCGGTCCTAATCGCCGTGAAGGGGAGACGCGTCACCGGGCAACAAGAGCCCAACCTCAAGTAAGACAAGCTGTCTCTAAAGCTCTGGGTACTTCAACGTCTGCTCTATCATCTCGTCATCAACAACGTATAGTTAATCCACCACCCATGCACCAACAAGCAAATCAGCCAACGGTTGAAAAGCCCACGGTAGATTACGACTTTGGGAGCATGTCTCGTGATGTGGAACCTGAATCAATCAAAGATGAACTAATTGATGTTCAGAATATGCGAACTCAAGTAAAAGATTGGTTCAAGGATCCATATGCTCCGGTCTTGAATGAAGAAGACTATGTGAATTTACAGCATACTAAGTTGAATTATCAATCGGGTACTTCTATGGGTACCGGTTTACTGCCTCATAAGATACGTTGGGAACGAATGCTCACAAGTCATAAATCCAAATGGGTAAACCAACAGATCAAAGTGCCCTATCTAGAAGAAACTCTGAGTAAGATATTTGTTGAAAACAAGAACCCGGATGATCTTGTTCACATTCATCTCATCACTGAAATGAATCCCGATCAGGTAGAAGAATATGTATGGCTGCTAAAAATGAATGCACAACGACCGGAAGACGTGATGTCAAGAGACAGGATAGTTGGCTTCAAGGAAATAAGCTTTGACAAGCTATTTCAAGTGTTGTATCTGTGACATCCGTCAAATTTAAGCTTCTAGATTAGTATTTATTAATCCCTTGTTAGTGTTATTTTAGATAAATTATAAGATTAGGAGTTAGTTAGATTACATTGGCCGAAAAATTTCTAGAGCTCCCGGTAGATGCTTAGAAAGCCCGGTTCCGACCCGTAACTGTCAAAAACGTCCAATATAGGGCCAAATGCTCAAATTTATACCCAATTATTATAAAATATGAACTTTTAAAGTTTCAAAAATAAAACTTTTTATTTTTTATTGAACTTAACCATTATGGGCTTACAATTTGAAGAAAAATGTCAAAATTGAGAAAAATGACATTTTCAAACATTCTGAGCCTTACATATATTTTTTTTTTAAATAAAGAAAATCCAAGGGTTTGGGCCCCCATTGCCGCCCCCCCCATACTCCCTCATATAAATACAAAAAATTTCCTAAAATCCCTTATTTTTACATTTCAAATTCAAAACTTTCTCCTCTTTCTCTCTAAAAATCAAAGGTCACTTCAAAAAAAACTCATCTTCTCTCTAAACTTCCAGCCCTTTTCTCCATCCAAATCCATCAAATTAACAAGATTATTTGAAGATTTTGGACCTCTATCATCACACAAGTAAGTAACAACTTTATCTTCATCTTTTTCTTGCAAATTTTGGGTGAAAACCCCACTTTTCATGCATTTTAAAACTACTTTCTTCTAACCTCCAAAAATTCTAAGTTTTAAGGAGAGATTACACATCAAAAACATGTAAAAATGTTCATATAATGATGGTAATCTATGACCCTAACACTAAAACTCAAGAATGTAGGGAGAAATCATGTTGCATGTAGAGTTTAGTTCATAAAAATGGTAAATTCGGTGCTGACAGAATACATGTATGTGTTTTTATCGTCCATTTCTTGCAAAATACTTGTTCAAACGACATGATTTCTTTTCTAAATGTTTATTTTATGAGTTGGGGTTTTAATCCAAGTGGTCTTACTCAAAAACATTGAGCTTTGACCCCCCAAACACTCAAAACAAGTTGGATGTGCATCTGGGAGGTTTTCAGTAGGTAAACCCTACTTTAAACAACCATAAATCTCTAAATAATCATCCAAATCACTTTATTTTTCTTCTGTAATTCACTTTATTGAGTTAGCTTTCAAATGCATTTGGTCTCATTCAAAAATATGAAGATTTGACCATTTAAAACCTTGAAACAAATTTGGTATGCAAAGAGTACAATCTGGAAAGATTGTTGCATGTGTACTAAAAGTGTTATAACTCCTTCAAAACTCAATGAAAAAGGATGACTTTTCTTTTGAGAGTTAATTTTATGAGTTTTATTGTGTTTGCAATTGGAATCACATGAAAATATGGAGTTTTGACCCTCCAAACACCTAAAACCTTTTAGGTGTGCACACTGTGAATTCACCAGTAGGTGAAACCTACTTTGCATAACAATCTCTCTTTGATTATTTAACCAAAATGCATGATTCTTATTCTATAGTTTTCTTTTATGAGTTAGGATTCATAAAAATCTAGTTTAATTCAAAAATATGAAGTTTTGGGGTATTAACCAACTTATTTAAGTTGAATGTGCAATCTGTCAATCAATGACAGATGTGTGCATACAACTTTGAGGTGTCATATGTCCTCAATAACTCATCCAAATTGAGTGATTCTTCTTTTAAAAGTTCCCTCTGTGTGTTATGTTTACATTCCAACTGGAATTTCTCAAAAACATTTAGTAGAACTCCTCAAATGGTTGTTTTAATAACAGTGTGTAATCTGCCATATCTACTGTGTCACATTGTTTTGCATAAACTATTTGAACCCTTTTTACATCTCCATAAAGCATGAAATTTGGTCAACATGACCTTAACTCAGTGATTTATCACATATAAAAAGATGGGGAATTTTGTCATTTTGGATGTTACATTAATTTGATCATTTTTAGAACTTATAGTTTCTGCCAGAAAGTGAAATTTTGAAATTGTTTGATTTCATGAATTTTGATCACTTGAAAGGCTATAACATTACATTTTCGGTATAAATTATCATGTTAAAGAGCATATGTACATTATGTATAACGGGACTATAGATAATCAAGTTGGACATATAAGGACTTATAAGCATTCTCATAGTAATCGTTAGTCATATAAGTGGTCATTTGGGTACTTTGCTTTGATAGGAAAGCATTAGGCCGTCAAGCGGACGTCTCGTGTATATAATTGGAAGCATTTGCTATAAGGTGAGTGTTCACAGCCCCTCTTTTAATGTTTTATATGTTTTAGGGTGTGACAGACTTGGTATCAGAGCCATAGGTTATAGAGAACACCGGTTTTTCCATAAAACCAAATACTATAACCAATATTTTCAAAAAAAAAATTATTTTCTTAGATAAATTTAAAATTTTAAAAGCCCACTACTAGTATAACTAGAATAGGTATCGTTCTAACATATCATAATTAGGCAAAGCCTGATCACCTATGTCTAAATATGGTATGAATAAGAAGAGACTTGGACTAGTTATACTAAAAGTCAGCATAGATCGGAAAACTTCTTACTCAAATATGAAAAGCATGGTCATAAGTGTGAGTTTGCATAAACATTTTTATGAATTTTTATTTACTAAAGTACCTTTAGTAATTAAATTTTCTACTATCGTAGTTCGATATGTCTCACTCATCCTTCCCTATCGAGTACTCTGCATGTTGTTAAGAATAAATGATTAGATCTTAGCATTAGACGCATGTTATTTGTTATGCATAACTCAGTTAGGTAGATTCGGCGCGAAAATAGTAATAGTAATATGACCAAATCACAATTTGAGATTGTGCTTTAGAACTATGCCTCCTAGGAGAGAAGATCCCGAAATCGCACGACTTGTATCTGAACAACTCATGGCAGCACTTCCAAATATCGTTAGTCAAATGGCAGCGAGTCTGAACGCTACTCTAGGAAACAACCGAGGGTCTGGATCAACTCGAGATAGGGAATGCACAAATAAGGCTTTTAGGACCTGCAATGCTAAAGAATTCCATGGAACAGAAGGAGCTGTCGGACTACTATCTTGGATAGAGGGCATGTAGTCTGTACTCCATATCAGCAAGAATACTGAAGGGAACAAAGTGGAGTTTGCCGCTTCTCTGCTACAAGGACGAACATTGACCTAGTGGAACACCCAAGCACAAGCATGAGGTCCGGAAGCAGCCAACAGTCTTACATGGGAAGATTTCAAGAGAATGCTGAAAGAAGAATATTGTCCGAGGAGCGAAATCCAGAAATTGGAAGCGTAGCTATGGAATCATGAAATGATAGGAAATTACAAAGACTCTTACACTGCACGTTTTCATGAACTAGCAAAGAGAGTACCACATCTGGTTACGCTTGAGGAAAACCCAGTCGACCGGTATTTCTGGGGTTTATCTCCTGAAATACGCGGAGATGTTACTTCGGCAAATCCGAAAACCCTTCAAGAAGCAGTGAATTCAGCAACCAGACTCACCAACAATGTTAATCGTTCGGGAATGTTTGCAAAACACAAAGCTCAAGGTAAGAGAAAGATGAAGGAACCCACAAGAAGGCAATCTGGAGGAAGAATGGGTAAAAATCTAAAGATGATAGGGAACTATCGGATTCAGACTCAACCCGTAGAGAAAGAGAACATACCCTAAGTGCGATAAGTACAACAAACCGCATGTTGGAAGACGTATTATTTGTCAGAAATGCAATAGAGGAGGTCATTTCGCCAAGGATTGTAAGAATATAGGAAAACGGACATGTTTTGATTGTGGAAGTCCTGATCACTTCCGGAACGCATGTCCAAGGTGGAGTCAAAGACCGAACACTAATCAAGTACGACCAGCCAATCAAGAGAATCAAGGAGGTCAGGCAAGAGGTCGAGTGTTCGAGATTGGAGCTAAAATATGCTGTTCCAAGAAGATCGTTCGAATTCCACTACCCGAAGGAGGAATGCTAGAAGTATACGAAGAGAATCCAAGAAAGGGTATTAAAATAGTGACGTGTATGAAAATGCGAAAGCATTTGAGAAAGGACAATATTGCCTTTCTAGCTCACGTTAAGGATAAGAAAGTTGAAGAAAAACGCGTTCAAGATATTCCTATAGTTCGGGATTTTCCCGAAGTATTCCCAGACGAATTGCTTGGAATACCCCCGCCAAGAAAAGTTGAGTTTCACATCAATTTAATTCCTGGAGCTGCGCCCATGGCGAAATCACCATACCGGTTAGCGCCATCTGAGATGCAGGAGCTGTCAGAACAACTTCAGGAGTTACTCAATTAGGGATTCATTAGACCCAGCTCTTCACCTTGGGGAGCTCCAGTTTTGTTTGTCAAAAAGAAGGATGGATCTTTTCGAATGTGTATCGATTACAGAGAACTCAACAAGTTGACTATTAAGAACCGATACCCCCTTCCCCGGATTGATGACCTATTTGACCAACTTCAAGGTGCTGCGTATTTCTCGAAGATCGATCTTAGATCTGGATATCATCAAATGAGAGTGCGAGAAGAGGATATTCCCAAGACGGCGTTTAGGACTCGATACGGTTATTACGAGTTCCTAGTTATGCCTTTTGGTCTAACAAATGCACCAGCAGTTTTCATGGATTTGATGAATAGAGTATGTCGACCATACCTAGACAAATTCTTGATCGTGTTTATAGATGATATACTCATTTATTCTCGGGACAAGAAGGAGCATGAACAACATTTAAGGTTGATACTAGAATTTCTCAAGAATGAAAATTCGTACACCAAGTTCCCCAAATGCGAATTTTGGATTCGAGGAGTACATTTTCTTGGCTATGTAGTAAATGAAAAGGGAATTCATGTTGATCCGACAAAAAAATCGAGGTTATTAAGAAATGGGAAGCCCCAAAGACACCAATAGAGATTCGTCAGTTTCTTCGATTGGCAGGCTATTACCAGCAATTTATCGCAAATTTCTCCAAGATCGAGCAACCACTGACGACACTAACCTAAAAGAACAAGAAATTCATTTGGGGAGAAAAACAAGAGGAAGCATTCCAGACACTTAAGCACAAGTTATGTAATGCACTGATTTTGACACTCCAAGAAGGAATGGATAATTTTGTAGTCTAATGCGACGCATCCCATCAAGGTTTGGAATGTGTGTTGATGCAAAACAACGGAGTCATCGCATATGCTTCAAGACAACTTAAAGTCCATGAGAAGAACTATACCACTCATGATTTGGAGTTAGGAGCCGTAGTATTCGCACTTAAGATTTGGAGATATTATCTGTACGACATTAAATGCACTATCTTCATTGATCACAAAAGCCTTCAACACATCCTTGATCAGAAGATGATCAATATGAGGCAAAGATGATGGGTTGAGTTACTTAGTGACTATGATTGTGAAATAAAGTATCATCCGGGCAAGGCTAACGTAGTAGCCGATGCATTAAGTAGGAAAGAAAGAGTAAAACCGTCAAGAGTAGGAGCTATGGGAATGTTTGTTCAGACGAGTTTAAAAGCTCAAATTCTTGAAGCACAAGAAGAATCGTTGAAAATAGAGAATCGTTGAAAATAGAGAATCTGAAGAACGAGACCCTACATCACTTGGAAAAGAAATTTCAAACAAAGTCCGATGGGGTACATTACCTTGAAAATAGAGTCTAGGTACCAAAGGTTAGTAATATACGATCAACCATTTTATATGAAGCCCATCGATCAAGATATTCGGTTCACTCAGGAGCGGATAAGATGTACAAAAACCTAAAGGAATAATACTGGTGGCCAGGAATGAAGAAAGACATTGCTTTGTACGTAAACAAGTGCTTAACCTGTGCTCAAGTCTTGGCCGAACATGAGAAACTAGCCGGTCTACTTCAGCAACTCGAAATTCCCTAATGGAAATGGGGCAAATAACCATGGAGTTCGTAACCAAGCTACCCAGAACTGGGAAAGGACATGATTCTATATGGGTTACAGTAGATCAACTTACAAAATCAGCTCATTTCATTCCCATCCGTGAAGATTGCAGTACGAAAAAACGTGCACAAATTTACATTAATGAAATCATTTCGCGTCATGGGGTACCTATTTCTATTATCTCGAATAGAAGTACTCGCTTTAGGTCACAATTGTGGCAATCACTCCAAAAAGCATTGGGTACGCAATTGGAATCTTCAAACAGATGGACATTTGGAGAGAACCATTCAAACGCTAGAGGAGATGTTGCATGCGTGCGTAATAGATTTATGTGGGAGTTGGGATACCCACCTGCAACTTGTTGAATTCTCCTATAACAACAGCTACCACACTAACATTCAGTGTGCGCCATACGAAGCCTTATACGGACGCAAATGTAGATCACCACTTGGTTGGAAGTTGGTTATAGACAACTTACAAGGCCCGAAATCATCTAGGAAACCACTGACAAGATCTCAAACATCAAGGAAAGACTCAAGACGGCAAGAGATCATCAAAAAGGTTATGCGGATAATCAAAGAAGCCATTAGAGTTCCAAGTGAGTGATAAAGTGCTTCTGAAAGTATCGCCAAGGAAAGGACTAGTACGCTTTAGGAAGAGAGGCAAGATGGGTCCTAAATACACTGGCCCATTTGTAATACTTGAAAGAATCGGGCCAGTGGCGTACAAGTTAAAGTTACCACAAGAGCTTAGTGCCATTCATGATACATTTCATGTATCGAATCTCAAGAAATTCCTATCTGTCAAATCGTTAGTATTACCATTGGAGGAGATTCAAGTCAATGAACAAATGCGCGTTATGGAAGAACCAATTGAAGTTCTTGACCGAGAGATCAAACGATTAAGGCATAATAAGATTCCGGTTATAAAAGTTCGTTGGAACTCAAAGTATGGGCTAGAATTTTCCTGGAAGCAAGAGGATTTCATGAAAGGCAAATATCATCATTTGTTTGCAAAGAAATCCATTGGAAGTAGCAGTCATTAAATTTCGGGACGAAATTCCTCTAACAGGGGGAGACTGTGACATCCGTCAAATTTAAGCTTCTAGATTAGTATTTATTAAGCCCTTGTTAGTGTTATTTTAGATAAATTATAAGATTAGGAGTTAGTTAGATTACATTGGCCGAAAAATTTCTAGAGCTCCCGGTAGATGCTTAGAAAGCCCGGCTCCGACCCGTAACTGTCAAAAACGTCCAATATAGTGCCAAATGCTCTAATTTATACCCAATTATTATAAAATATGAACTTTTAAAGTTTCAAAAATAAAATTTTTTATTTTTGATTGAACTTAACCATTATGGGCTTACAATTTGAAGAAAAATGTCAAAATTGAGAAAAATGACATTTTTAAACACTCTGAGCCTTACATATATATATTTTTTTTAAAAAGTAAAGAAAATCCAAGGGTTTGGGCCCCCATGGCCCCCCCCCCCCCCATACTCCCTCATATAAATACAAAAAAATTCCTACAATCCCTTATTTTTACATTTCAAATTCAAAACTTTCTCCTCTCTCTCTCTAAAAATCAAAGGTCACTTCAAGAACATACTCGTCTTCTCTCTAAACTTCCAGCCCTTTTCTCCATCCAAATCCATCAAATTAACAAGAGTATTTGAAGATTTTGGACCTCTATCATCACACAAGTAAGTAACAACTTTATCTTCATCTTTTTCTTGCAAATTTTGGGTGCAAAACCCACTTTTCATGCATTTTAAAACTACTTTCTTCTAACCTCCAAAAATTCTAAGTTTTAAGGAGAGATTACACATCAAAAACATGTAAAAATGTTCATATAATGATGGTAATCTATGACCCTAACACTAAAACTCAAGAATGTAGGGAGAAATCATGTTGCATGTAGAGTTTAGTTCATAAAAATGGTAAATTGGGTGCTGACAGAATACATGTTTGTGTTTATATCGTCCATTTCTTGCAAAATATTTGTTCAAACGACATGATTCTTTTTCTAAATGTTTATTTTATGAGTTGGGGTTTTAATCCAAGTGGTCTCACTCAAAAACATTGAGTTTTGACCCCCCAAACACTCAAAACAAGTTGGATGTGCATCTGGGAGGTTTTCAGTAGGTAAACCCTACTTTAAACAACCATAAATCTCTAAATAATCATCCAAATCACTTTATTTTTCTTCTGTAATTCACTTTATTGAGTGTTTATCTCACTTTATTGCATGTGTACTAAAAGTGTTATAACTCCTTCAAAACTCAATGAAAAAGGATGACTTTTCTTTTGAGAGTTAATTTTATGATTTTTATTGTGTTTGCAATTGGAATCACATGAAAATATGGAGTTTTGACCCTCCAAACACCTAAAACCTTTTAGGTGTGCACACTGTGAATTCACCAGTAGGTGAAACCTACTTTGCATAACAATCTCTCTTTGATTATTTAACCAAAATGCATGATTCTTCTTCTATAGTTTTCTTTTATGAGTTAGGATTCATATGAATCTAGTTTCATTCAAAAATATGAAGTTTTGAGGTATTAACCAACTTATTTAAGTTGAATGTGCAATCTGTCAATCAATGACAGATGTGTGCATACAACTTTGAGGTGTCATATGTCCTTAATAACTCATCCAAATTGAGTGATTCTTCTTTTAAAAACATTTAGTAGAACTCCTCAAATGGTTGTTTTAATAACAGTGTGTAATCTGCCATATCTGCTATGTCACATTGTTTTACATAAACTATTTGAACCCTTTTTACATCTCCATAAAGCATGAAATTTGGTCAAAATGACCTTAACTCAGTGATTTATCACATATAAAAAGATGGGGAATTTTTTCATTTTGGATGTTACATTAATTTGATCATTTTTAGAACTTATAGTTTCTGCCAGAAAGTGAAATTTTGAAATTGTTTGATTTCATGAATTTTGATCACTTGAAAGGCTATAACATTACATTTTCGGTATAAATTATCATGTTAAAGAGCATATGTACATTATGTATAACGGGACTATAGATAATCAAGTTGGACATTTAAGGACTTATAAGCATTCTCATAATAATCGTTAGTCATATAAGTGGTCATTTGGGTACTTTGCTTTGATAGGAAAGCATTAGGCCGTCAAGCGGACGTCTCGTGTATATAATTGGAAGCATTTGCTATAAGGTGAGTATTCACAGCCCCTCTTTTAATGTTTTATATGTTTTAGGGTCTGACAGTATCCTACTTTCAGAGTGATACGAGACAATGGCAAATAATACTTCTTCTCAGAAGCAGACTTTGCTAACATTGATGTTGTTAATATGGAGACACTATATGTAGAGCTGCGAGATAAGCCCAGGAGGTCATTTGATGAGCAAAGAGCACTGAGAGCCATTGTGAGGCATGTGCAAAAAGAGTTAAGATTCAGCTATCTTCATGATCTACAACGAGGTATTGAAAGTCAGCAAAAGAAGGTCTTCCTGGCAAAACCGGATCAAGAAGTTCCAGGCCTACAAAATTTAGATGTATTAACGATTCTTACCATGCCAACTTATGGTGTTGTTTATATGAAGACGACTGGAGAAAAGCGTTTTCTACGATTCTGTGAGACAACTGCATACTCAGATGGTACATGACTTTCTAGATTCCCCCTAAGTGATGTGTGCAGTCCCAAGTTGATGTTGTAGAACTCATTTGGTACCTCCTATCGACTTGGCTCATCCGAAATAACCATTTTCCAAATTTGAGAATCCCAATGAGCGGAGATAGCCTCGAATATGAAGAAGCATATCAAGTTGTCGAATGATCAAAGACAGAAGATTTTGGATGCATTAGAGATTATTGATAAACGCCTGATCTACCATCATACCCTGCGAAGATTTGAAGGCATGTTCGAGCTTCGAAGATGATAGCTTATTTTGACACAAAAGGGGAGATAGTTAGGAATAAATATTTTAATTGTATCAAAATAAGGAAAGGATAATTATCTTGTAAATAAGGCAATTCTATAATGCCTTAAACTCCTAGCTTTCCTCATCTTATTAGTATTCCTAGCAATATAAATTAGGGTCATGGGGTGAACTTGAGTTCAGTTTTTCGCGAGAGCTTAATTGTGAGAGTTTTTATTCCGAGCTTATAATGCAATCGACTTCTTTCAGTTTAATAACAGCCGACTACAAAGATTCATTCATTGATTGTGTGTTCTTATTATTTTATGCTTCGTACTTGATTATACGGGATTCACACATGCAATTATCGTCTATTAATTTTGAGAAAATAAAATTGATGCGTGCTATCCTTATTGGGAATTTTTACTCCATGTCGCTTCACGGCTAAAAGTGGGATTTTTGGGAAAAGTTGATACAAACAATTTGTTGTATACAACTCTAGTACATAAATTTATTTTACATACATGACGTCATTGAGTGTGCGTTGGTCCATTTTAAACGTTTATTAGTTGCATCCTCATTGTTGTCTTAGTTAGTTCAAATAATAATCACCAAGCTTTTAAATGGTTTTGTATACGGACATTTGAGGTCAGTTTTCACGATTACCAGTTTATGGTAAAAGTATTTGAATATGCGTAAATTGATTTTAAAGATTTTATGTTGTAAAATCCTTGATAAATGAAATTGGCATATTGTTTGGTCTTATAATTGTAAACCTTGAACTCATTAGGAAACCTTGTATATAAAAGCTATTCTTTTTGGGTTGAGTATTTCAAGTAGGGATCAGATGACTCTCCGCGAAAGTAAGTGACGGATGATCGGACTTGCAGTAAGTTTGTTAGGATCTTATACGTTATCTCTTAAGTTTCTTAAGACGTAGATACATGTTCATGTTCGATCTTGTTTTGAATAGATGTTGGACCGTGTCAAGAAGGAACCATTTATTAGACCTCTTGGCTGCTTCGGCATTTGGAGCTGTAGTAAAGGAACATCTCATGTAGAAGTCTAAGTATGAATATATATAACTTGGATGAGAGATCTTGTTTGGGTTACGGTTCAAGTTTACTGGTGAAATATTTAGCGTTCACCTTGTTGAGAAAGGTCGTAGAAAGTAGAATTTTCCTAAGAATCTTTGGAGTCGAGAAATATGTGGAGAGTAGTTCCTTGAGTTAGTTGCTCGTGTGCCTTTACATCGGAATTTAAGTTATATAACGATTTGATGTGTGGCAAGCATAGTCCCTTAGTTAGGAGGTTTAAGGAATTGGTCTAAATGAATGTGATGATCTAAAGTGATGCTAGGGCAAGTACCCTTTGGGGCTCCAGTTTAATCAACCGGTGTGTGTGATAGATTTTGAAGTATTCAGATTAGGTTCGCGATATCTTGGTGGTGACCTTTAGTTTCATAAACCTTTAGGTTAGTATCTATGGAACTGTTTTCCCCAAGGAGTTGTTTGGTTTTGGTGCCAACTCCTGGTGTTCTTGAGGTCAGTTATCAATAGAGGGGTTGGAACGTTCAGTAAGTTCAAAGAAGTGTTTAAAGGCTTCACATGGGTTAATGGAGGAGAATAGATCGTAGTAATTGGTGATAAATGCTAAGCAATCTTTTGAGTTGCAACGAAATTGGTGAAATTTTGGGAGTCACTGTGCTTATGATGGTTGAGCTTGCAGTTTCAGTCGGTAACTAAGAGTTTGCCATAGGAATAGCAATAGGTTCGGCATAGATTAGATTCGGAAGAACTTCGGTAGTCGAAATTAAGTGTGTTATATCGTTGGAAAATCGTCTAGGCGGTTCTCTTAACTACTCTTGAGGTGGTATGAAACGCCTAAGGTTGGGAGACGATGGAAAACTTAGAATTGGAGATTAGGTAGTGTTGGTGAGTTGGCTAATACTGGTAATTATGTTTTGGGCATGGCGCTAGATTTCAATAACGAAATCTCTTTTAAGGTTGGGAGGATTGTAACACCAGTAATTTTTAGTTCGGATCACTTCGGGGCGAAAAATAGACAGAAGGAGTATTTGGCAGATATGCGAGGCTGTGCTGTTTGGATCATATCTTACTCATCGAATATCCGATTCAGATGATTCAAGATGCTTCGGAAATCCAAGAGGCAGACCTACAATCTGCTTGTTTTGAGTTTTTCCTAAATCGAGCTTCATCTACGGATAAAATTAGCCAAGAAGAAATACTTGGCAGATTTGCGAGGTCGTACCGTTTGGACCATATCTCACTCCTAGAATCTTTGATTCAGGTGATTAAAATATCTATGAAAAGGAAAGAGGTATATCTACAACTTTAGTGTTTTGAGTTTCTTCCAATTCGATCCCCATCTAAGGAGAAATTGGGGTCGAAGTTGAGTTAGGGTGAATTTTCCGTTAGTGCGGCTGACAATGAAGGTTAACCCTCCCAGCCACTCGCCTTACCTGCTGCCAGGCGACCTCCATAGGGTTGGGGGACCTATGAGGCGTCTTAGGGCGCCTGGGAAGTGGCCCAACCTAGTTTGGGGCTCTGATGGTGCTTCAAAACCGATTTTTACCTCATTTTCCCCCCATTTTCTTCCCCAACTCGTTTCTCTCCTTTATTCTTCATGGAGAGCGATTTTTGGAGGAATAAACCCTCATTCCCAACCATCCAAATTGATAATGGAGTATCATCAAAGTTCAAGATACAAGTCTTCATCTTCTCCAACACTCATTTCTCCATTGTTGACAATTTTTTTTGGGTTTTTCTCTAAATCAAGATTTGTAAGTTATTCAACCTCTTTAGATTATATTTATTGTTAAAACCTTCCTTTTTGGTTCTCTAGAACTTTTCTCTTGAAGCAATTTCGGTATTTTAGAGTTTTGGCCATTTTTCGAAGATTTGGGTTTTTGTCTAGGGTTTATATAAGATCTGACTTTTGGGAAATTATTATCGGTATGTTTAGGTTGTTCTTGAAGTAGAAATGGTTCCTAGTGAAGAAATCTTGCAGATATGGACTTCCCTTCAAATGGAGCTTTTGGGGTAAAATCTAGATTTAGCCTAAATCTAGCAAAGTGAGTTCAAGTTGCTTTGTGAAAATGGTGTACATGCCAAAAATGTCCATTTTGATATATTAACATGTTTTAATTGCTATGTATCAAATGTTTGAGTATTTTGATAATATGCGAATTATTTGGTATATATGGTTTAAAAATCTTGAAAAATGTTTATATTTGGGTTCTTGAAATTTTGATAAATAAAACATATCTATAAGGTGTTTTGATGTTTTATTTTATAAATGACGATTATTTGGTGTTATGCATTTTTGAGGATAATGATTTATCAACCATTGGAAAAATACATGTTATTGCATTTTGAGGCATTTTGAAATATATGAGTGTAATCTCATTTGGAAAATGGTTTGTCTCAACCAATGATTTGAGGAAATTACATAAGTGTTGAGTTATAGAGTTTTTGCTCGGTTTTTGACGAAATTGAGTCTCACCGGGCAACAAGAGCCCAACCTCAAGTAAGACAAGTTGTCTCTAAAGCTCCGGGTACTTCAACGTCTGCTCTATCATCTCTTCATCAACAACGTACAGTTAATCCACCTTTCATGCACCAACAAGCAAATCAGCCCACGGTTGAAAAGCCCACGGTAGATTACGATTTTGGGAGCATGTCTCGTGATGTGGAACCTGAATCAATCAACGATGAACTAATTGATGTTCAGAATATGCGAACTCAAGTAAAAGATTGGTTCAAGGATCCATATGCTCCGGTCTTGAATGAAGAAGACTATGTGAATTTACAGCATACTAACTTGAATTATCAATCGGGAACTTCTATGTGTACAGGTTTACTGCCTCATAAGATACGTTAGGAACGAATGCTCACAAGTCATAAATCCAAATGGGTAAACCAACAAATCAAAGTGCCCTATCTAGAAGAAACTCTGAGTAAGATATTTGTTGAAAACAAGAACCCGGATGATCTTGCTCACATTCATCTCATCACTGAAATGAATCCCGATCAGGTAAAAGAATATGTATGGCTGCTCAAAATGAATGCACAACGACTGGAAGACGTGATGTCAAGACACAGGATAGTTGGCTTCAAGGAAATAAGCTTTGACAAGCTATTTCAAGTGTTGTATCCTACTTTCAGAGTGATACGAGACAATGGCAAATAATACTTCTTCTCAGAAGCAGACTTTGCTAACATTGATGTTGTTAATATGGAGACACTGTATGTAGAGCTGCGAGATAAGCCCAGGAGGTCATTTGATGAGCAAAGAGCACTGAGAGCCATTGTGAGGCATGTGCAAAAAGAGTTAAGATTCAGCTATCATCATGATCTACAACGAGGTATTGAAAGTCAGCAAAAGAAGGTCTTCCTGGCAAAACCGGATCAAGAAGTTCCAGGCCTACAAAATTTAGATGTATTAACGATTCTTACCATGCCAGCTTATGGTGTTGTTTATATGAAGACGACTAGAGAAAAGCGTTTTCTACGATTCTGTGAGACAGCTTCATACTCAGATGGTACATGACTTTCTAGATTCCCCCTAACTGATGTGTGCAGTCCAAAGTTGATGTTGCAGAACTCATTTGGTTCCTCCTATCGACTTGGCTCATCCGAAATAAGCATTTTCCAAATTTGAGAATCCCAATGAGCGGAGATAGCCTCGGATATGAAGAAGCATATCAAGTTGTCGAATGATCAAAGACAGAAGATTTTGGATGCATTAGAGATTATTGATAAACGCCTGATCTACCATCATACCCTGCGAAGATTTGAAGGCATGTTCGAGCTTCGAAGATGATAGCTTATTTTGACACAAAGGGGGAGATAGTTAGGAATAAATATTTTAATTGTATCAAAATAAGGAAAGGATAATTATCTTGTAAATAAGGTAATTCTATAATGCCTTAAACTCTTAGCTTTCCTCATCTTATTAGTATTCCTAGCAATATAAATTAGGGTCTTGAATTCAGTTTTTCACGAGAGCTTAATTGTGAGAGTTATTATTCTGAGCTTATAATGTAATCGACTTCTTTCAGTTTAATAACTGCCGACTACAAAGATTCATTGATTGATTGTGTGTTCTTATTATTTTATGCTTCGTACTTGATTATACGGGATTCACACATGCAATTATCGTTTATTAATTTTGAGAAAATAAAATTGATGCGTGCTATCCTTATTGGGAATTTTTACTCCATGTCGCTTCACGGCTAAAAGTGGGATTTTTGGGAAAAGTTGATACAAACATTTTGTTGTATACAACTCTAGTACATAAATTTATTTTACATACATGACGTCATTGAGTGTGCGTCGGTCCATTTTAGAAGTTTATTAATTGCATCCTCATCGTTGTCTTAGTTAGTTCAAATAATAATCACCAAGCTTTTAAATGGTTTTGTATATGGACATTTGAGGTCAGTTTTCACGATTACCTGTTTATGGTAAAATTATTTGAATATGCGTAAATTGATTTTAAAGATTTTATGTTGTAAAATCCTTGATAAATGAAATTGGCATATTGTTTGGTCTTATAATTGTAAATCTTGAACTCATTAGGAAACCTAGTATATAAAAGCTATTCTTTTTGGGTTGAGTATTTCAAGTAGGGAACAGATGACTCTCCACGAAAGTAAGTGACGGATGATCGGACTTGGGGTAAGTTGGAGCTGTAGTAAAGGAACATCTCATGTAAAAGTCTTAGGTCTCTTGATAGCTTATGATCAAGGTGGGTTTCTGGGAAGATTCTAGGTATGAATCTATATAACTTGGATGAGAGATCTTGTTTAGGTTACGGTTCAAGTTTACTGGCGAAATATTTAGCATTCACCTTGTTGAGAAAGGTCGTAGAAAGTAGAATTTTCCTAAGAATCTTTAGAGTCAAGAAATATGTGGAGAGTAGTTCCTTGAGTTAGTTGCTCGTGTGCCTTTACATCGGAATTTAAGTTATATAACGATTTGATGTGTGGCAAGCATAGTCCCTTAGTTAGGAGGTTTAAGGAATTGGTCGAAATGAATGTGATGATCTAAAGTGATGCTAGAGCAAGTACCCTTTGGGGCTCCAGTTTAATCAACCGGTGTGTGTGAGAGATTTTGAAGTATTCGGTTCTTGATTAGGTTCGCGATATCTTGGTGGTGACCTTTAGTTTCATAAACCTTCAGGTTAGTATCTATGAAACTGTTTGTCCCAAGGAGTTGTTTGGTTTTGGTGCCAACTCCTGGTGTTCTTGAGGTCAGTTATCAATAGAGGGGTTGGAACGTTCAGTAAGTTCAAAGAAGTGTTTAAAGGCTTCACATGGGTTAATGGAGGAGAATAGATCGTAGTAATTGGTGATAAATGCTAAGCAATCTTTTGAGTTGCAAAGAAATTGGTGATATTTTGGGAGTCACTGTGCCTATGATAGTTGAGCTTGCAGTTTCAGTCGGTAACTAATAGTTTGCCATAGGAATAGCAATAGGTTCGGCATAGATTAGATTCGAAAAAATTTCGATAGTCGAAATTAAGTGTGTTATATCGTTGGAAAATCATCTTGGCGGTTCTCTTAACTACTCTTGAGGTGGTATGAAACGCCTAAGGTTGGAAGACGATGGAAAACTTAGAATTGGAGATTAGGTAGTGTTGGTGAGTTGGCTAATACCGGTAATTATGTTTTGGGCATGGCGCTAGATTTCGATAAGGAAACCTCTTTTAAGGTTGGGAGGATTGTAACACCAGTAATTTTTAGTTCGGATCACTTCGGGGCGAAAAATAGACAAAAGGAGTATTTGGCAGATATGCGAGGCTGTGCCGTTTGGATCATATCTCACTCATCGAATATCCGATTCAGATGATTCAAGATGCTTCTGCTTCGGAAATCCAAGATGCAGACCTACAATCTGCATGTTTTGAGTTTTTCCTAAATCGAGCTTCATCTAGGGATAAAATTAGCCAAGAAGAAATACTTGGCAGATTTGCGAGGTCGTACCGTTTGGACCATATCTCACTCGTAGAATCTTTGATTCAGGTGATTAAAAATTCTATGAAAAGGAAAGAGGTATATCTACAACTTTAGTGTTTTGAGTTTCTACCAATTCGATCCCCATCTAAGGAGAAATTGGGGTCGAAGTTGAGTTAGGGTGAATTTTCCGTTAGTGCGGCTGACAATGAGGGTTAACCCGCCCAGCCACTCGCCTTACCTGCTGCCAGGCGACCTCCATAATGCCGGGACCTATGAGGCGTCTTAGGGTGCCTGGAAAGTGGCCCAACCTAGTTTGGGGCTCTGATGGTGCTTCAAAACCGATTTTTACCTCATTTTCATCGCATTTTCTACCCCAACTCATTTCTCTCCTTTATTCTTCATGCAGAGTGATTTGTGGAGGAATAAACCCTCATTCCCAACCATCCAAATTGATAATGGAGTATCATCAAAGTTCAAGATTCTAGTCTTCATCTTCTCCAACACTCATTTCTCCATTGTTGACAATTTTTTTTGGGTTTTTCTCTAAATCAAGATCTGTAAGTTATCCCACCTCTTTAGATTATATTTATTGTTAAGACCTTCCTTTTTGGTTCTCTAGAACTTGGTTCTTGAAGCAATTTCGGTATTTTAGAGTTTTGGCCATTTTTCGAAGATTTGGGTTTTTGTCTAGGGTTTATATAAGATCTGACTTTTGGGAAATTATTATCGGTATGTTTAGGTTGTTTTTGAAGTAGAAATGGTTCCTAGTGAAGAAATCTTGCAGATATGGACTTCCCTTCAAATGGAGGTTTTAGGGTAAAATCTAGATTTACCCTAAATCTAGCAAGTGAGTTCAAGTTGCTTTGTGAAAACGGTCTAGATGTCAAAAATGTCCATTTTGATATATTAACATGTTTTTATTGCTATTTATCAAATGTTTGAGTATTTTGATAATATGCGAATTATTTGGTATAAATGGTTTAAAAATCTTCAAAAATGCTTATATTTGGGTTCTTGACATTTTGATAAATAAAACATATCTATGAGGTGTTTTGATGTTTTATTTTATAAATGACGATTATTTGGTGTTATGCATATTTGAGGATAATGATTTATAAACCATTGGAAAAATACATGTTATTGCATTTTGAGGCATTTTGAAATATATGAGTGTAATCTCATTTGGAAAATGGTTTGTCTCAACCAATGATTTGAGGAAATTACATAAGTGTTGAATTATAGAGTTTTTTCTCGGTTTTGACGAAATTGAATCTCATGGACAATTGTCCGATTTAAATGACTATATGTCAAGCTTTTGGAGTTATATGCATTCATAGCATAATTATATGATATATTACATGCATTGGGTGCGTTGGTCATTCATGTCGGAGTCATGTAAAATAGACTGAGTTGCATCTGGATCCATAGGCGTATGAGTCAGTCACTTGGTCATTGAAAAGCTTTAGAGTCCCTCGTTTGAGGCCATGAGCCTTTGGGCTTTTAATATTCAGTATTACGGAGATGGCCCCAAATGGGAATGTCTCTGCGACCGTGGGTATTACAGAGATGGCCCCAAAGGGGAATGCCTCTGCGACCCTAAGTAGCTTTCATTGTTCGGTATTTCAGAGATGGCCCCAATTGGGAATGTCTCTGCGACCGTGGGTATTACAGAGATGGCCCCAAAGGGGAATGCCTCTGCGACCCTAAGTAGCTTTCATTGTTCGGTATTTCAGAGATGGCCCCAATTGGGAATGTCTCTGCGACCGTGGGTATTACAGAGATGGCCCCAAAGGGGAATGCCTCTGCGACCCTAAGTAGCTTTCATTGTTCGGTATTTCAGAGAGGGCCCCAATTGGGAATGCCTCTGCGACCGTTGGTATTACAGAGATGGTCCCATGTGTGTATGCCTCTGCGACCCTGAGGTTTACGACAATGAAACTCGTTGGAGTATGTTGTCGGAACCCATGTCTCTTCAGTAGGTCTTGGATTGGGGTCTTTCGTAGATGAATCCATATGGGTCGGGCTTCGGAACCTTAGGTATTGCGGTGGATATTCGTTGATGGGTCATACACCGGGACCGTGATCTTAGGGCGCGACTCATAATGTTGAAATTATGGTTTACTCTGTGTACGCCATTGTCGACAGATACGAATCTCCCCCGTCACCGAAAGGTGTTGTTTTGGGTATTGAGTCTTAACCATTGTTTTCGGTGACGTATTTTGGAGTATGGAGTTTTATTCGTTATTTATAAAAATGTACCATGGGGACTTGACCATATTTTATCATTAAAGAATTGGAGAATTATCCATATTTTGGCATCGGGTTTATTTAAATGTACTCACGTTTTGGGTGAGTGAAAAATGCGGAGTTTCATGTTTGAGCGGGTATTTATATTTAAAACTTTCATTTCTTGGCATTTGATTTCAAAACTTTTATTTTGGGAAATGATGATTTTGGAAAAGACGTTATTTTTATAATGGAATCGTCTTATTTGAGAAACTATTATTTCTTCAAGGAATCTTCGTGTTCATACGATTATAAATATGTTATAAAACTCTTGAGGTCACTAGGCGTTAAGACTAACCTTTCTCTTTGTCGGCATGTGCATCAGGTTCTCTTTTGGGTTGGTACTAGCGGCACGGATTGACTTGAGTGCTAGGAATTGGCACAATAAAGATCTAAATGATTGGTGACGTTTTCCGCATTCGGAGATAGCGACATTGTGGGTTTTGTAACATCCGACCATATGTAGGTCTTTGTACAAGACTCGGTCTAACTTTGTTGAGGTTATTTAGATTATTTGTTGAGGCAATGCAAGTTTTAATTTATAAGAGTAGGATTTATTCCTAATTTATTATTGTTAGTCCCTGTTTAGAGATGGCTATGTAAGTGAGGGTTTCTAGAACCGGGAGGGGGGGGGGGGTTTGAATACAAACACACAAAATTTTACTCTTTAAATTTTTTAATATAAATATTAAAAATTTACACACAAAAGTTTGTTGTGGAAAAGAATAGACACACTATTCTAACAAACTAAACACATGATAACAGTAATTAACTTGTAGACTAAGGAAGTTAAAATAAAACTCTTAAAACACACATGATTGCCGGAATCAAACAAATGATCACTTAGAGGATTTGTTGAAAGCGTGAGATTTATGGGAAGGACTTCATCTCCTTTTATAGTGCCCATGCATGGAACGCATGTGGACAGTTGTCAAGGATTCATTAGTTGGAAGTATATCTGATGGACAAAGGAAGATGTCACTCCCTTTGTACTAGGTTAAAGGATGAACCATTCTTTGTAGCACACAATCTCAGATAACTTTATCTCTTTTTCTTCATGCTCTGTGAAGTCCCATCAAACCTTTTAGCTTAAAGACAAACATCCTTTTTAGGTGAGTAAAAAGAGAATGTCCCAATTTAAGGTTTGCTACCCAAGTTCTTGCTACACACGTATCTTGCATTTATTGTGTCATAAGAACTTATCTCTGAAAATTGTTGGGTGATACATGGAACCATGTATCACTTCGGTTAGTGCCTTATAAGGTTGGTATTTATAAGTGTACAAATTGCTTGGTGATCCTCATTTTTCACTAAGTGTTGGCAAGTGTACATCCTTGTATTGGTGACTTGTTATCACAACCTTAAAGAAAGGCAACTTCAATTTTCGGTGACCATATATGAAAATCGGTGACCTCTATGTAATGTCGGTGACCTCCATCTACCATGTCGGTGACCTCATCTTTTAGGTCGGTGACCTCATCTTGTATCGGTGACCCAATACAACATCGGTGACCCAATCCTCATCTTGATTCGGCAAGTGGTCTGAATATTAATGTTAGTTGGTACATCAAAATTCCACATTTTGATGTACAACCCTTGATTGGATAGTCTTCCATTCTCCAATACTTGAAGTATATTTCAGACCTTAAAACGAACCTGTAAAAGATCAATCAAATAATAGAGAAGGTTCATCACCAAATCATCGGTGACCCAACAATTTTATTGATGAAAATTTTAAATTAGTCGATCTTTCCAAATTTGAGGGTGTTACAACTTCATACTCTAAGAATGTCACCAAAAATAATGGATAAGACTATATTCCCAAAACATCTTTCGGTGACGGGGGAGACCCGTTTCCGTTAGATATGACGGAATAAAAAGTAAGCCACATAATCGTGTTTATTCATTAAGTCCAACCACCCTAGATATTTTAGTTCAAGGAGTTAACAAACTCAACAACACTATGTATTTTGCTTAAATAGGTACCAAAGCTCAACAATACTATGTCTATCGCGTATACGAGTACCAAGCTCAACAATATTATGTCTATCGCTTATACGGGTGCCAAGCTTAACAATACTGTAACACCCCATTTTTTTTTCTTCAAATGAAATGTTACGTCATCAAAATACCTCATTAATAACTCCAATTATTAAACCAAAACGTTTACAGCGGAAGTCTAAATATCAAGTTAAAACAAATCTTAAAAGATAACTCGTCCTATACCGGGTCACTAATATCCAAAACCAAACAAACTCCGAAATAGATTAAACCGTACATTAAATAAAATAAAAGAAACTAGGAATCCTTAACCGTATCCTTTGCCCTTGTTGATTCCTGAACCTCCTGATCCTGAAATGTATACTATAGTCAGCTAAAAAGCTCAGTGAGTTCACGGTTTACGTGCGACCATTCAATATACATTCAATCACATATAAATATCAAATAAATATAATATGCAATTTCACCAATTATACGCACCCCAATGAGATCTCTTAACTCCTCTCCGTTAGGTAGGGACCTGCCATGTCACAGACATTCCCTGGACGTGTGAGTCAACAAAGAACTACCGCCCATTTCGGGCCATATATGCATGTTAACCCACACCCCAAAACCCTTTGCATGCAATGTATATAAAAATTATAACATAATTAGCATGCTTGCACGATAATTTAAACCATATGCATATAAATCACCAATTAATAACAACATGCAATATAACCACCTCATAAAGTAAACATGTAAGTTTACACACCATATATGTAAAAATAATTTATACATATGTATACATCCCGGTGAAATCTCGTGAAAGACTCATCTGAATAGCTCCGCTTAGCTAAACCTCGTCCTTGAGTAATACCCTATATAATATAATTACATTTTCATAAATAGACATTTCCCACAAAGTAAATCCTAAAGTCAAATGGGTTAACCTATAGTCACAACTGGTTGGCATGATCAACGGGTTAACCCCAAACAAACCTCGTCACCATGTACCCCCAATGGACTACTTCACATCCAAAATAAATCACGACGCATTAAACTCAATCGATAATTATATAGGTCTCATTCTAAAACACCCAATCCCACAATTATCCAACCACGACTCCTTAAATAACCTATTAAATTATTATAATTTAATAATCCCTCCACCCTTAAATAAATAAACAAATAACTTGGAGATTAAAATATTAATTAGATATAATCTAATTAATAAATACTAAATCTCTAAATAATAAATCAGAAAAATGTGAGAATCCAATTCACTAATACCTTTTATAATTTGATGTCCAAAACTTAACCAATTTAATTGAAACATCCCACTTTATTTCGATTAATCCAAGTAAATAAACGACACTCAAATCTCTTTATGTTAATTATCAGTTTAACAAAAACGACCCGACTTTAACCGAACCCGACAACGAAAATTCAGTCATGGCCCAACATCTCGGTTCAACGCTAACCTAACCCGGTCGCACCTTCGGTGCGGCTGTCGTGAACGGCCCCCGTTTGGGGTCGCTTCTTGACCTTTTTTCACCAAAATTTTTACAAAAATTTATCATAAACAAACATCCCAACTCATATATAAATTTACGGCCCTTATGGTTAATTATTAAACTCGTATTTCGAGTTTTTGTACCCGAATCTCGTCGAGCCGACACCACGAAGCTTCTAGACCAAACTGCTCGACGTACAACTCACCATAGCCCACGAAACTTATACCAAAAGAAAGGTAATTGAAAAACGAAGCCATCCATATATTATACATCGATTTTGGTTGAGTATTTTACCTTAAATCGCCCTTTTTGTGCAGAATGACCCTATGCCGCTCCAAACTCGATATCTCCTTCGTTTCTTGATGAAATCACGAAATTCCAATTGGGTTTACTCCCT
This sequence comes from Silybum marianum, assembly GCA_036898165.1. Classification (NCBI taxonomy): domain Eukaryota; kingdom Viridiplantae; phylum Streptophyta; class Magnoliopsida; order Asterales; family Asteraceae; genus Silybum; species Silybum marianum. The sequence continues at coordinate 25,153,309 of CM072533.1, read as the reverse complement.
TACATTCTTGGGAAAGACTCCACAAAATTTCATCCCGAAACTCTAAGATATAGGTCGCCAAATCGGCTCTAGAATATCAAAAACGTGATTTGGAATGATTTTCTCAAATCACAATCATTTCCAAATCAACTTTTCTCATTTGGCAGGACTAGTCCCTCTAGTTTTCCTTTTTGCATTCTTTTCCCAAATCAATTAAATTCAAAATATATAATTTCCCCTATTATTGATTTTATTTATAGCAATAAAATCATATTTTCCGAGTATTGACAGTACAATCCCTTATGTCGTGTACTCTTTAAATTTCTAACCCTCAATGATTATTTATTTTACAAATCATGAATTTTAGAGTGTTACAACTCTCCCACACTAAAAAGGAATTTCGTCCCCGAAATCTTACCTCGTTCAATGGTAATAGGCTTCCATCTCCATCTCTGATTCACATATCATTTCAGACCCTTTTTGGGATTTCCACATAACTAAGACAAATGGGATGGTCTTTGTCAGCAACCTCTTTGGTTTCTCGTTTAAGACCCTAATCGTTTCTTCTACACGACCAAAAATTTTACATCTTTCAACACCCCAATTGTTAATTCATCAGCTAGGCGTTTTCTCAGATTTGACACGTGAAATGTGTCATGAACCCCCTATAATTCTTTGGTATTTTCAACAATATGCCGCACCATTATCCTTGAATCTATCTCAAATAGTCCTACACATCCAAAACTTAATCTTATACGTTTACTGAAGCACACCACTTCTTTCCATGGTGATATTTTAGGGTCATCCTAACCTAATCGAAAATTGAGTTAGATCTTACTCGGTCTTATTAAGTACAACCTTCAACCTCTTGTGTACTCATGCGATCTTAACTAACGTTTATATATATCTATCAACGTCCAATTAACTACCTCTTCATGTTGATAGTTAAACATACTAGCATCATGTATGCCCTACTACAAATGCCTCAATAGTTCTGCCTGGACTTTTGAATGATAATTGATGATGTAGCCCAACTCTACTAATGACATTTTATGATTTAGACTTCTTTGGAGTCTAAACATCTAACATTCCCACCGATCTCTCCTTTTAAAATTTTCTCATCTCCTTGGCCCTATATCCAAGGATGGTAAGTTTTGCTCCAGTTTAACCTTATCCACGCCCCTTATTAAAGACTCAACTCGACATTTGACGTAAAATCTCGGAGCCCTACCTGAGATCTTTAATGATGGCGCTCTATGAACCATTACTACCTCATCCTCCCATATATATATATATATATATATATTTCAACCTTTCACTATAATCACTTTCCACTAATCAGTCATAAGTGAGCTAACCTCATGTTATGATCAATGTTTGCTCATTTGACACTTTTCTTTCTTTTGCCGATAGCAACAACACCCTTTGCCATCTTATCCCACTGCCATTCTAGAGTTTCTGTTTGCTAAAGCCTAAATGATGGTTTCTCATGTTTCATCTTCCCCATAACTCTTTATATAGCCTACCATCACATTTCTTAACGTACCGACACATATTGCCCTTATTCTGTTGATCATAACTCTTCTCAGTGATTTGAATATGATTCCTCTGTGTATGTAGTGAAAATTCCACTTGTAAACTTATGCTTAAATCAGCGATAACATACGCTGAGTGTTATCAGTGATCGCTGAAATTCAGAAGTATCAAGTCTACCCCTGAAGATCTGAAGATCAGCCATCACACCAAAAGAACATTCAGCGAAAGTCGAAGACCAAGCTGAAGAAAGAGATAGTCAGCTAATGATCTGAAGCGGTTCAGTGATAGCAATGAATATCTAAATCAGAGTGTGAAGTCTTGTTAATCCTCAGCGATACTATGAAAGTTCATCCTTGAAGTTTCAAGTTCAGCGATCAAGTGAAGCTTTTCAAACCTTATACAATGTCAGAGAAGGACGTACGGATTGTCTCTTATGTCCCCATCATAGTTGATATGGTACTGTTCACGTGCGGCTAAAAGCATGGTTTCTTTTGAACAAAGGACAAGCTTCCTATGAAAGCTTGACACGTGGCATATACTTTTTGTCTTGCATTAAATGCAAACGGGTATAAATAAGATGAAGATATCTTCTTCATCTTCATGCATGCTACTTTCTAATTCCTAAAACCTCTGTCTCTTTTCTCTTTTATTTCCTTGTGCATCAATCTGTGTGATTTCTTAAGTTACAATAGAATAGGTTTACTTGTTCTAATTTCGCTTATAACTGTAAATTTGTTTATTCAATATAAACTAATTTAAAAACAAAAATCTGACTGTTTGTATTCAACCCCCCCCCCCTCTACAAACTGTTTCTATATCCTTGAACTCTTGTAGAGTCCTTTGGGACCAACAAGTGGTATCAGAGCAGTGTTTCTCACTTATCTTTAAAATATTTTTAAACAAATCTATTTTAAAATGTCTAATACAAATACAAACTACATTGATAATGATCTTTAGCTAAACCTCCAAGATTTAGCCGTGATAACTTTCCATTATCGAAGAAAAGAATGACTCTATTCCTAGAAGGGTCAAATCCTAAGATCCCCTACTATCTAGAAAATGGACCATTTGTTCCTACAACCCTAGTAGCTAGTGTACCTACCACTACTGCCACTCCAGCCATCGCTGAAAGTAGAATAATTGTTATGTCTTTACCAGATGAAGTCTATCACTCTGTTATGAAGATGAGAACATCTAAGGCCATGTGGGATACCTTGTGTATTCGATATGAAGGGACTGATGAAGTCCAAATCACTAGGTGTATTAATCTAGTAAGATAGTATGAAAGCTTTATGCACACAAAAGGTGAAACTCTCTCTCAAATTCCCCAAAGATTTAACTGTCTCTTGATTGACATGAAAACTGTCAACAGAGAATACTCCAACGCTGAAATACAAACAAAATTCATCTAGGCACTACCTGAACAATGGGGAGTGTACACTACATGTTTAAAACTGTCAAAGAATCTTGAAACTCTTTATCTCTTAGTGCCCTCTATGGAATGGTCCTAAATGAAGAGCAATCTCAGGTTTTAAGAAAGAACCTCATAAATGAAATCAAGGGTGCCAAAAGTACTTCTTTGGCACTAGTGACTTCAGAGGTAGAACCATCAAAACTTGTTTATTCCCCCATCACCTCTATCACTGAATTAAATCAAAATAATTCAGAAGAACTCACTGATGCTGACATCTCTGAGTTTGATAACTCTCTGGCACTTCTTACGAATAATTTTAAAAGGTTTGCAAGAAAAAGCAACTGTCGAAAATCTCCTACTATCACTGACTCTGATATTGCAAAATCTTTACCTGCTGAAAAAGCATATGCCATATGCTATAACTTCTAGCGAAAGGGTCACTTTGCTAGCGATTGTAGATCCAAGAAAGTAGCTGCTCCCACCACCTCTCAGAACTCTGACAAAAAGGAAAAGTATTTTAAATTAAAAAATAAATACAGAGATCTGAAAAAGAACTAGCAAAAGGGCAAAGGTCTATTTGCTGAAGAAGTTGACTGGGATCAAGAAGAAGATTGGGCCAAGTCATCTGATGAATCAGGCTCCGATGAAGAAGATCTTGCCTTTCTCTGTATAATGGCAAGAATTGAAGAGGCTGAAGAAGTCTCTGAAACCTCTAGCTCAGAGTCTCATTCAACTCAGGTAAATATTCCTATAAACTCCTCTCTACCTGTAAGTGATAACTTGTCCGCTCTCGATGCTATGACCATTGATTTTTACAATGCTCTAAATGGAAAGATTTAAGCTGAACAAATTTAATTGATCTTTCTGAACAATTGAAAAATTGTTATTTAAAAATCAAAGAACTAACTAAGATTGAAGATTCTCTAAAGGATCAAGTCTTTATAAATCAAACAATTAGTATTGAGAGACAACAAGCTATCACTGAAAAGCAAAAGGCCATCGCTGATCTTAAGGCTGAGAAAGCTACCATTGAAGGATGGTGCAAAGCCTCCGATAAAGTCAGCGAAATCATCAATGCTCAAATTCCTCTAAAAGTCAAAAGTGGGTTAGGTTATAACTCTGATAAAGAAGGATCAGAGAATGATCGTTCCATGTTGAAATTCAGAATGTTCGTCTATTCTATCCCTGATCCCTCATCATCTGAAAATTTGACTATTCTTAAATCTGATGATTCTAAGAAAATGATCAAGAACAACGTTCCGGACCACGTTCCTAAAATCAAAAACTTTCAGAAACAGAAAAAGAACTCCTATGTTCCATCTGTAAGTCATCCTAAAGCTGGGAAGAAGATCCCTAGATATATTCAGCGATCAACTCCCAGAATTAAGATCGACCTTACACTTGTCCCTGAAATGATTATTATACCCCCAAGGACATCGGACAAAGGAATTTTAGGCTCTGCTTCTGAAAATGTTTCTTCTCGCACTCTGAAATCCTTCAATTCCAAACCTAATCATAAATAGAGGAAATGCTATCACTGTGGTGAAAATACCCACATTGCCAGCAAATGTCCTAATGCTACTAAAGCTGAAAAATTAGCTCTTGGAAAGAAAGTAGCTCAAACTGATAAATCAGCGAGAGTGAAATCCACCAAGGTTGGGAAACCTTCCAAGGCGAAGATATCCACTGAAGAGAATTCTTCAGCTAGTAGTTCTTCCGCCACTCCTTCCACTAACTCAGCAGGACCCATAGTAATATGGGTACCTATGAAAAATTTATCCTTTTGTTGTATGCAGAGAGCCAAAGGTATCTGGTATCTTGATAGTGGATGCTCAAGGCACATGACTGGCAGAAAATCTCTGGTCTCTGAATACAAGGAAGAAGTTGGTCCCTCAGTGACCTTTGGTGGAAATGGCAAAGGATACACTAAAGGTTATGGAATCCTATCCAACGGAGCCACCTCATTTTCTCAAGTCGCATACCTTGAAGGACTAAAGCACATTCTGTTGAGCGTTAGTCAGCTATGTGATAAATACTTCAAAGTTCTATTTCTAAAGAATATATGTGATGTCACTGATTCAAATGACAAACTTGCCTTAACAGGCAAAAGAGTTGAAAATGTATATGTCATTAATATGAATAGCTCCCACTCTGAAAACATGTGTTTCATTTCCAAAGCCTCCTCTGACATAAACTGGTTGTGGCACAAAAGATTCTCTCACCTAAACTTTAATACAATCAATGAATTTTCTCGAAAAGAACTTGTTAGGGATCTCCCTAATTATACATTTGCAAAGGAATCTCTTTGCTCAGCGTGTGAAAAAGGAAAATTGACAAAAGCCTCTTTCAGATCTAAACAAGTCTCTTCAGTGACCTCACCTCTCCAACTTCTCCATATGGATCTATTTGGACCTGTAAATGTCCAATCTCTCTCTGGAAAGAAGTATACTCTTGTGATAGTTGACGAATATTCCAGATATACTTGCGTATTCTTTCTTCGATCCACGAGTGATACACCTGAGGTTATTATAGCTTTTATCAAGAGAATGGAAGTCCTCAATAATCTTATCGTTCGCTCCATGAGAAGTAATCATGGTACTGAGTTCAAGAACAATACCTTGATTAATTTCTTTGATGAAAAGGGAATCACTCACAACTTCTCTTCAGTGAGAACTCCTCAGCAGAACTGTGTTGGTGAAAGAAGAAATCGAACGATTATTGAAGCAGCTCGCTCAATGCTCAGCGAATCACATCTACCTACTCAATTTTGGGCTGAAGCAGTCAACACAGCATGCTTCACTTAAAATCGATCTATTATAGTGAAGCGATTCAAGAAGACCTCCTATGAACTATTTCATGGAAGAAGACCCTCTCTGAAATATCTACACATCTTTGGATGTAGATGTTATATTCTTAATGACAGAGATCATTTGGGCAAGTTTGATCCAAAAGCTGATGATGGGATATTCCTTGGATACTCTTTTGTATCCAAGTCTTTCAGAATCTTCAACAATAGAAGACAACATGTTGAAGAATCCATGCACGTCAACTTTGTTAAATCTCGTCCTATTAATTCTGCTCCTATCTCTGAAGAAGATGAGGAGTTGAATGAATTTCATTATGGAGAACCTGAAACTTATTTCAGCAATCAACCTAATGTTGAAACAAATGATGATGGAATCCCTGATCCTCCTACTTCAAGCGGCGATCCGTCAACATCAGAGATCAACGTCACTCCTCTCAATCAGATTCCTCCATCTGATACTTCTTTAGGAAATTCTTCAGTGAATAACCAAGCTTCATCTTCTACTGATCAATCCACTGAATCTCCTCCAGAATTAATCTCAAATGAAGTTCCTGTCGCTGAAACGATCAACGACATCCCTGAAAGAGAGCAAATCACTGAATCTATTATTGATCAGGTTCTCAACCTCCAGCTCAGCGATGGACTGCAAATCATCCAATAAATCAAATCATTGGTGATCCAAATACAGGTATCAAGACTCGTAGAGGTACAGGTAATATCTGTCTCTATGTTAACTTTATTTCTCTCGCTGAAACTAAGAAAATAGATCAAGCTATCTCCAATCCTAGCTGGGTCTCTGCCATGCAAGAAGAACTAACTGAGTTTTGTAGAAACAAAGTTTGGAATCTTGTTCCTCGTCCCTCTGATAAAACTGTAATAGGAACCAAATGGGTGTTTCGAAATAAGCTGGATGAAAATGGCATTGTTATTCGCAATAAGGCTAGACTTGTTGCTGAGTGATACAGACAGGAAGAAGGTATTGACTATGATGAGACATTTGCTCCTGTGGCTAGACCAGAAGCAATAAGACTCTTTTTAGCTTATGCTGCCCATAAAGACTTTAAAGTTTTTCAAATGGATGTTAAAAGTGCTTTTCTTAATGGTAAACTCAGCGAGGAAGTTTATGTTGAACAACCTCCTGGTTTCGCTGACCCAAACCATCCTGGTTATATTTTCAAACTCCAAAACGCTCTTTACGGGTTAAAACAAGCTCCCAGAGCTTGGTATGATAGTCTCTCAAAATTCCTTCTTAAAGAAAAATTTGTTCGTGGAAAGATTAACCAAACTCTGTTTTTAAGAAAATATAAAGGTCATACTATTCTTGCTCAAAACTATGTTGATGACATTATTTTTGGCTCCACAAGACTCAAATTATGCACTCGTTTTGCAAATAGAATGAAAAAAGAATACAAAATGAGTATGATGGGTGAACTAACATATTTTCTAGGTTTGCAGATTAAGCAATCTGACAAAGGAATTTTCATTTGTCAAAGTAAATATGTTAAGGACATGCTGAACAAGTTTCATGTGAATCAATGCTCAGCGATGAAGACCCCAATGGAACCTCCTCTGACATTGAATAAAGACCCAAATGGGAAACCTGTCAATATCACTGCCTATCGTGGGATGATTGGGTCTCTGCTATATCATATAGCGAGTAGACCTGATATCATATATTCTACATGTCTCTGTGCTCGGTATCAAGCTGAACCAAAGGAATCTCACCTCATCGCTGTAAAGCGAATCTTCAGATATCTGAAGGGAACTCCTAATCTGGGTCTTTGGTATCACAAAGGCTCAGGGTTCGATCTAATCGGTTACTCTGATAGTGATTTTGCAGGATGCAAGATTGATAGAAAGAGGACCACTGGCGGATGTCAGCTATTAGGTGGTAAGTTGATAAGATGGACAAGTAAGAAGCAGAACTCTATGTCCACCTCTACCGCTGAAGCTGAATACGTAGCCGCTGGTAGTTGTTGTGCTCAAATCCTTTGGATGAGAAATCAACTAAGAGATTATGATCTCAAACTTTCTAAAATCCCTATCTATTGTGATAGCACTAGTCCTATTGCAATTGCAAACAATCTTGTTCTTCACTCAAAAACCAAGCACATTGAGATTCGATATCATTTCATCAGAGATCATGTGATGAATGGAGAAGTGGAACTTCATTTTCACCAAACCTCTTGATGAAGCTAGATTCAATCTACTCATCAGCGAACTTGGTATGTTAAACGCTGAATAATTCTTCATTCTCTAAACTATGATTCAGCGATGCTTGATCATTCTCCCTCAGGTATGAACTTCTCAATCTTTGCAATCTCTGAATATTTTCTTTCAGGGAATGTCTTTAAACTATAAACCTATCACTAACAATCCTTTATTGTCTATTGATGAAGAATTTAAGGATAATGATTAACATTTTTTTAATAATAATCATTTTCAATATTTTTCAAATAAGAAAAGGACACGTCAGACCTTTATCTGACACACGACAGACCACGACGTTTCCTTTCCAACTTCTTTCTAGGAACGTGCGCTAGGTCATCATTACTTTTTCAAAAAGATAAAACAGTCATTTAGCTATCCTTTCTCTCTCCTCATGCTATTTAAGCAACTTATATCTTCATTCGATTCTTTACGCGATCCTTACTCTCCAAGCAAGAACTTTCTTTGAATCTTCAAAGCTTTCCGCAAGAACACCAAGAACACGCACTTGTGCGTTTTTCTTTATTTTCACGTTTAAGGTTTGATCTAACCCTCTTCTTCACTTTAAACTCAAATGTTGTTTATCACATCTTTAACATTATAAAACTCTAAATTCAATTCTAGTTTTAATTCCAAAGTAAATGTGATAAAACTCAAATTCTTTTACCAAAAACCTGTTCTGGGTTTGTCTTAGAACAGAAGACCTTTTTTTAAAGGTATTTTTTTTCCTTCTTTAACAAGTTTCTTTCTCTTTTTCAAAAATTGTGGTACTAACAAGTATTTTGATCTTTGTTCATCAAAACACTTGTTTTTCTTCTACATTTTTTTGGTAATCTTTGTACCAAAAACACCTTTTCTGGTTTATTACCCTTGTATTAAACCATGATTTTCCTATTTGGTGCTCCCATCTTTGAAACAGACATGACATCTTCAAGCAAGAACACTAACGTTGCTGATCAAGTTGTTCTCACCAAGGCCCCTGTGTGCCAGTTTGACTTAGAACAAGCTACCTTCAAGGCCTGCAACTACCTCGCCTTGGTGGATATCCCTGCTGAACGATCTTACTTCAACGATGGTGCTACCTTCATTAAAGCATGTCCTCTGAATGTATGCTTTCGTGCACAATCCAGTGGGTATCACTGCGCATCTTCAGGCACTCTGGTATACAGCTCACTACACAACCCTCACCACTGACAAGGGTAGGAAGCTCCCTGCAATCAGTTTCACTATCCCCTCTCTGGGTGAAATTGCTTTCACCTCCGACTTTCTGAGGAATGCCCTTCGCCTTCCTTCAAGAGGAAAGAATGAGTCTTGGGCCCCTGAGCCCTCTAAGGAACAAATAGAGGACTTTTTGGACTCTATTGGTTATATCTAGGAAAACCCTAAAGTCAAGACTGTCGGGTCAAAGATGGAAAGGGAAGCGTCTTCCTGGTCACTGGCAATACATCTTCACGCAGGTGATTCAGTGCTTGGGCTCCAAGTTTGGTTCTCACGACCAAGCCAGCAAGAACTTCCAGGACCTTGGATTTGCTCTCTGCACCAACTACAAGCTGAATTATGCGGACTACATTTTCAGCGATATGTACAACAACGTCAAAGCTGCGAAGAGAAACCAATTCATTCCTTACCCCAGGTTCTTTGCAACCATTTTGGAGGTCGCCTTCAAAGGTGAATACCCAACGGTCGCCAACCAAGGATTCTCGATGGTGGGGAAGAAGTCTCTGGACATTGATGTCCATCAAGATGATGCTCCCTTCACTCACTACATGCTGCAGCTCATCAAAGCAGCAAGACATGTGTCTATCTCATTGAATAACCCATCAGTGAGTATCCCTGACACCTCCTCTCCCTCCAAACGAAAAGAACCAACCGATGGTCATAAGAAGACCATCGCTCATAAGCCAGCTACAAAGAAGCCAAGGAAGGAAGTCTCTCAGAAGACTTCCCTTCCTGATTCGGGCGTACTACCAATGTCCTCTGTAGCCACTGCCACGACAACAGTCTCTGAACCCGTTGCCGCTTCTTCAGCACTACCACCACCTTCAGCGACTACGGTCACTGAACGTGTTATAGCCAGCTCCGCTGAAGCTGGATCAGGTACTACATTCCCAGCCTTCTCTTCTTCTTCTTTTACCATCTCTTCTTTGGTCGTCACACAAACAAATGATTCAGAGATAGTTGTCCCTATCTCTGATGATGTTGAATCGCACGCTGTTCAAAATTTAGTTTTGTTTCAACAATCTGAACTTTGGAAAGCCATTACAACAGGACCTCAGCATGTCTCTCACAGACATACTAAGACACAGGCTAGTGATCAACATGACACTACCTTAGCACTCGATGTTCCTAACAGTAATCCTCATGATACTCTCAAGGTAAATAACATGTCTACTCATCCATCATCTAACGCAGAGATCTTCTTGGCTGCTCTGTCTATGTTATCATCAGATACTGCACATCAGTCTCTCTCCACACTAGCAACCACGGTCACTGTCTCCAAGGTCGCTGCTGCTGCTACTCCCTCCAGTGCTACCAAGGGTAAATCTCTTCAACTAAAGACAGATGTTGAACTGTGCAAAGTAAAGCAGGAGAAGTTTTCTTCAAAGCTTCCTTCTTTTGTCGTGGAGATCCCCAAGATTGTTCTCCCTAACCCCACATTCCCTGCAATTGACTTCTTGGTCAATGAATGTGCTCTCACAAGGGCTAGGGTAGACTATCTCCAAACATCCGCTGAATACATCTTCCAGACTGTCGCTGGTAATCCAGCGATGAAGGCCACGATTAACAATGTCTACACTGACATTCAGGCACTCAAGGCTGATGCTCTGGCTTATCAGCAAGCTCTTACCCAGCTGGAAAAGAAGGTAAAAGAACAAGACCACGTGCTGAAGTCTATTCAGAAGACTCAGCCCGACATGATGCAGATGCTGACCAGAATACAGGAAGCTACCTCTTCCTTCAATACTACTGATCGGACTTCACTGTACCAGGTCGTTCAGACTCAGACTACGTATACCAACTCTCTGAAGGACATTGGGTCCAATGTGCATACTCTAATGGTACACGTCCTCCTCGCTGATAACATAGAGGGGGAGAGATGCGCCAAGGAGATAGCTAACGAGATCATCGGAGAGGCCAATGAAAGATTCCCTGAAACTCCGATATCTCCCTACATTCGTCAAGAACCTTCTTCCTCTATCGCTGAATAGGTAATCGTTGAGGAAGATGAGGAGGAAGAAGAAGACGATGAGGAAGACAATGATGACATCGCTCACTATGGGGAAGATGAGGATGATGATGACGATGATATCCCTCCTGGTGCTTTTGAGCACTTCAAAAAAAGTAGACCACGCAACTTCATGCCTGAAATAGTCTCTAGGGAGCCCTTGGGAGATGGACCACCTCCTTCTCAGGATCCGTCTAGCCAATCAGGCAAAGGAAACTGGGTAGCAGAGATTGATGCCACCATTCTATAGTATCTGAGGGGGAGACCGCTGTAGAGGTAACTCTTCCCCTTATCCCTCATACTCCCATCTCTGAACCTCTGATAGAGATATCATAATAGCTTCAAAAGGTACTGGGTTCTGAAGATGTAAAGATCTGAAGAAAAGATAAAGAAAAGCCTAAGGCATAACTTCTGAAGTGCCAACTTCAGAAGTTCTGAAGATATTCTGAAGAGGTTCGGAAGACACTTCTGAAGAAGATCTGAAGGAGTTCAGACCCTATTCTGAACTTGTCTGTTATGAATGTACTGTTACTTTAGTCTTTCTATTTCATGTATAATTTGATAGTTTGTTATATTGTTAGACTAACTTTTCATAAGCCTTGTGAAGACATATTTTGTAATACTGTTCATCCAATCAATACATACGACATTTGGCTATCATATTTCTTTTCTAATCTTTCCATATATTGAGATCTTGATTGTTTGGGTCCTAACAATTGGTATCAGAGCCAATTCATCTGTTCTTGAAGATTTGTAATGAATTGTCAGATCTGACAGTTCTTGGTGTTCTTCATTGATAAAATTCAAATTCAAATCAGGTGAATTCTCGATCTTCTAACAATCAAAGATGTCTAAAGAAATAGTCTCAATCGGATCTGAAACAAAACCACCAACTCTTTTCTTGGGAGAATACCATCAATGGAGAATCAGGATGATTCAATTCTTGGACAACATAGATGAAGCTTTAATGCAATCGATCACAAATGGCCCACTAGATGTCTTTATTGAAATTCCAGCAGTTCCTAGAACTGAATCTACTCCTGAAATACCGGCGTCAAGAATCAAGAAAAGCCCAGGTATGTACAGTACTACTGAGAAAGCTCAAGCTAAAGTTGACAAAAGGGCATTAACTTTTCTTACAATGGCTATTCCTAATGAGATATTCAATAGAGTAGATAGCTTAACATCTGCTAAAGCCATGTGGGATGAAGTTGAAGCTCAAATGCAGGGTAGTACAAAAGCCCAAGCACAAAGATTGAATATCTGTGTGGGTACTTATGAGAACTTCAGGTATAAATTGAATGAATCTATTACAGAGACATATCATAGATTCAACAATATCCTGAATGATCTAAGAAGAAATGGTGTTCAGAAATCAAATTCTGAGATAAACAACAAATTTTTGAACATTTTGGGTAATGAATGGTCAAGCTTCTCTGATAACATGGTTACTAGAAACATGTCTAGAAAATCCATTCATGATCTCTATGGTATTCTGTTTCAACAAGAAGACAAAATCAAAACTAGACAGAATGAACAAAAGAAGGCAAATGAAACAGTAGCCTTGTTAAGCAAGAAGTATAATAATTCTCTGACTATTTCTGCTAAGAAGGTGTGTGAGATCCCAGAGACAACAGTTTGTGATGGGGATGAATCAGATGAGGAGCTGAAAACGATTTCTGATAATATTGCTTTTATGACAAGGCAATTTACCCAAAGATACAATCAAAAGTATCAGAATAAACCTAGATCTGAAAGTGGACCTAAGAAAGATCAAGAAGCTGGTCAATCAAAAACATCTGAACCAGCAAGATGCTTCAACTGTGGAAAGTCTGGACATTATGCAAGACAATGCAAGATGCCAAAAGTCAAGAATTTAGGCTACTATGAGAAGAAGCATCTGTTAACTAAGAAAAAGGAGCTCAATCCTGCTTTAGTGACCAAGTATGAAGAGGACTGGTTAGACTTGAGTGATGGAGATGATGATGAAGAAGTTGCTCACTATGCAACCAATTGCTATATGTGTCAAATGGATCCAGAAAAAGACAAACAAGACACTGAGGTATCTTCTTCATCTTCTGAATTAAATTCTAAAATAAACTACTCTTCTGAACAAAATTCTGAACATAACACTGTAGATTCTGAAATGAAAAATCAATTTCAAAACATGTTTTCTGAATTTGAAACTCTCAGAAGCAGAATCAGAGGTAAAAGAATTTTGGTCAATCAATTCAGGGCTGAAAATCAAATATATAAAGAAATTGTCAAGAAGCTGAACAGATTCTTAAAAAAGTTTCTGAAGAAAAACTTGTTTTAAAAGAAAAAATGGAAAGCTTACAAAAGAAAATTATCAATGAGAAGTCTGAAAAAGAAATTCTGAATGTTAAAATGAATTTTCTGAATCAAGAGAGACTTGATCTTTATAAAAATATTAAGGAATTAGAAGATTCAAAATTTTACAACATAATAGCAGGTTTAGGATATAATGACAGTCAAATACTGAAAAAGGCACCTGCAAATCTGTATGATTATTCTAAAATGAAAATTTTCAATGAATCAAATACAGGTGTCATTTCTAAACCTGTAAACTATTCTTTGCCTGAAAGATTACCGTTTGTAAAATCAGAGACTTTGTTTTTAGAAGAAACACCTCTTAAAACTTGTGAACCAGAGATAATTTCTGAAACAGAAGAAATAAATATAAGTTCAAACATTTGTGAATCTTCTGAATCAAATATTATTTCTGAAGAAAAATCTGAAGTAATTGTTAAGTCTGAAATAATTTCTGAAGTTATTTCTGAGATAACTTCTGAATTCAATTTTGAAGTCATTTCAAAAGATACTTTTGATAATAAATCAGAACATGAAGAAAAATATGAAGAATTCTCAGAAATTAACTCTGTAGAAGATGTTGATGAGACTCCCAATATATTTTTTGATAATTCTGATGATGAGTCTACAACAACAAAAAATTCAAATATTTTTGCAACAAGTATGACTCAAAATAAATTTTCAGATCTACTAAATGATTCTGATTCAGAAGATGATGATGATCATATGGTGCAAGTCATTGATAAAAATGGCTATTTGGTTTACAAATCACAATCTTGGATGACTGAAGGAGAAATACTAAAAACTGAAGCTTCAAAGATACCTTCAGAAATGTTTGGTCCTGTGTTTTTAAAACCAGAATATCAGATATCTGAAAATTTTACTTCTTCAAATTTTTCTCCTACTACTACAAACACTTCATTGACTTCATCACCATGTTTAGTAACATCTTCTGACTTCAACACCAGAGTTAAAAACTTTGAACAAGGACAATCCTCAAATTCTCTCTCTGAAGTTCAGAAAATTAACTCAAATTCTAAGGATAAACCTAAAGTGAACAAAAGAATTTCTTATACTAATCCTCATTTCTTATCTTTTAAAGAGCTATCCACTTTAGTATGGAGAAAGAAAGTTGAAAGACTGTCAAAGAATGACAAATTAGATAGTTTTTCAATTTCAAATAAAAGTGATGTACCTAAATCAAAGATAGTGAATAAAAGAATCTTTGTTGAAAAATCAAATGTTATTGATTCTTATATGTCTAATGCTGTTGTAAATACTTTAAAGAATCATATTCACTGTATTAATTGTGGTCATCATAATTTTCATCTTAACTCCAAAACAAACAATAAAAGTTTGATGAAATCTATTCAGAAATGTTCAACTATATTGACATATTCAATTAAAAGAAAAAATAAAAATAAAAATAAAACTAAAAAGATAAATTTCAAAGTTCTGAACAAACTTCTGAATTGAAAAATCTGAAGAAAAAGTTCAGAACTTCAAATTTAATTACTAATATCAAAGGACCCATTCTGAAATGGGTACCTAAAACTCAATAATCTCTTTTGCAGATATGTCATGTGTGAGTCTTAGATTCTGGATGTTCAAGATACATGACACCTTTTAAAGAACTACTAACTGATTATCATGAAAGATATGGAGGAACATTTAGCTTTGGAAACAACGCAAAGGGATATGTGAGAGGATATGACACTTTCATTAAAGGAGATGTGACAGTAATGAAAGTTTTCTATGTTGAGGGACTAAGACATAATCTTTTCAGTATTAGTCAATTCTGTGACAAATACTGGAAGGTTAATTTTGACATAGATCACTGTCATGTTCTGAGTACAAAGCAAACAAAAATGAATTAACTGCTTATAGAGATGGTGATATCTACACAACAACATTCACTGTAACTGGTCAACTACAAGGTGTATGTTATATGTCTACAACAATGAGAAATGATAGTTGGCTTTGGCACAGAAGAATGTCACATCTGAATTTCAAAGCCATTTCTGAACTAGGCAAACATCAATCTGTAAAAGGACTACCAAAGATCAGATTTGAAAAGAACTCTCTTTGTTCTACATGTGAACTAGGGAAGATCAAAAGAAGTGCTCATCCTCTGAAAATGCTATCTTCATGCAAAGCTCAACTAGAAATGCTACATACGGATTTGTGTGGACCAATGAAGACTCAAAGCATGGGGGAAAGAAATACATTCTTGTCATAGTAGATGAATACACAAGATACACATGGATTGAATTTCTAAGACTCAAATCTGATACTTCTGAAAGACTGATACCCTTTTTGAAGAAAATTCAAGTTCTTCTTCAACTTCCAATCCAAAAAATCAGAAGTGACAATGGAACAGAATTTACAAATTCTACACTTCAGAATTTTTTGGAATCTCTTGGTATTTCACATAATTTTTCCGCTGCAAGAACTCCAATACAGAATGGGGTGGTTGAAAGAAATAATCGAACTTTGGTAGAGGCTGCAAGAACTATGCTGTCATATTCAGAACTTCCTCTTTCTCTTTGGGCAGAACCTATTGCTACTCCATGTTTTACTCAGAACAGGATCATTCTAAACAGAAAATTTCTTAAAACTCCTTATGAAATGCTAAAACAAAGAAAACCCTCTATTGATTATTTTAAAATCTTTGGTTGCAGGTGTTTTCTAAAGAATAATACTCAGCTTCTCGACAAATTCGCACCAAAAGGTGTAGCCGGTATCTTTGTTGGCTATTCTCAAAGATCCAAAGCTTACAGAGTACTCATTAAAGGAACTCAAAGGATCATTGAGACTACAAATGTCAGATTTCATGAGCCAACATTGACTTCTGAACAAGACAGTTCAGAACTCGCACATAAACCAACTTCTGAAAGTTTGGACTCAGAACATAATCAGACAAACTCTACTTCTGAATCTCAAACTTTACTTAAAACAAATTTAGACAATTTATGTCAAGACTTATTTGATATTTCTGTAAATGTTTCTGCAGATTATCAAAATCCTTCCTTCATCAGAAGCACAAATGATCAAGACATTTCAGAAATACAAATTTCAAGTACATCAGCACCACAAATCTCAACCTCAAATTCAGAACTTCCAACTTCTGAAAATGTACATCCAACTTCTGAACCAGTTCAAGTTACCTCTGAACCAGTTCAAGTTACCTCTGAACCAGTTCAAGATACTTCTGAGCATGTACATCAAAGTTCTGAACAAATTCAGAATTTTCCATTTGAGGGGGAGACTTCAGACTTAAATTCAGTTATCAATCATGATACTGAAACTCAAGCAATTGTTGATCATTATGATTCTCTGAACAATGTTTCATCTGTTCAACCATTGCCAAATATGAACAAATGGACATCAAGTCATCCAGTGCATCAAATTATTAGAGATGCATCAAAAGGTGTTCAAAAAAGATCTGCAACAGCAAATGAGTGTCTGTATGTAAATTTCTTAAGTAGCATGGAACCCAAAAAGCCATATGAAGCACTTCAAGATCCAGACTGGATTTTAGCCATGCAGGATGAGTTAAATCAATTTGAAAGAAACAAGGTCTGGAGATTGATACCAAAACCAAAAGGTAAATCTATCATTGGCACAAAATGGGTCTTCAGAAATAAAAAGAATGAAAATGGTATTGTTGTAAGAAATAATGCAAGGCTTGTAGCTAAGGGGTATTGTCAACAAGAAGAGATTTATTATGATGAAACCTTTGCTCCTGTTGCTAGATTAGAAGCCATTAGAATATTTCTTGCATATGTTGCTCACAAAAACATGAAGGTGTTTCAAATGGATGTGAAATGTGCATTTCTGAATGGTATTTTACATGAAGAAGTGTATGTTGAACAACCAGAAGGCTTTGTAAACAAAGAGTTTCCAGATCATTTCTACATTTTGGACAAAGCCTTATATGGACTTAAACAAGCACCAAGAGCATGGTATGATACTCTTACAACTTTTCTTCTGAATTTTAAATTCAAAAGAGGTACTGTTGATACAACTTTATTTCTGAAAAAGGAAGGTGATGATATGATCTTGATACAAATATATGTAGATGATATTATATTTGCCTCTACAAATCCAAAATTTTGTAGAAATTTTGAGAAAATCATGCAAACTGAATTTGAAATGAGTATGATGGGAGAGTTGACATTTTTTCTTGGTCTTCAAGTTAAACAAGTTCCCACTGGAATATTCATTAATCAATCCAAGCATGTCTCAGACTTACTTAAGAAGTTTGACATGACTGATTGTTCAAGTATTCAAACTCCAATGGCCACTGCAACTAAGTTAGAACCTGATCTGAATGGAAAATATGTTGATCAGAAAAAGTACAGAGGCATAATTGGATCTTTACTTTACTTAACTGCTAGTAGACCAGATGTAATGTTTGCTACATGTATTTGTGACAGATATCAAGCAAATTCTAAGTAATCACACCTTCTAGCTGCAAAAAGAATCCTTAGATATCAAAAAGGTTCTCCTTCATTGGGGCTTTGGTATCCTAAGGATTCTAGTTTTGAACTAACAGCCTTTACAGATGCAAATCATGGTGGATGCAAATTAGACAGGAAAAGCACTTTTGGATCATGTCAGTTTCTGGGTGATAGGGTAAGCTGGTCTTCAAAGAAACAAAATTGTGTTTCTACTTCTACAGTAGAAGCTGAGTATGTAGCAGCTGCAATATGTTGCTCACAAGTGATCTGGATGCAAATTCAACTCAAAGACTATGGTTACACTTTCAAAAAGATTCCTTTGTATTGTGATTCAAAGAGTGCCATAGCCATTACTGCCAATCATGTTCAGCATTCAAAGACCAAGCACATTGATGTAAGATATCATTTTATCAAAGATCATGTGGAAAAAGGTAATATTGAAATGTTTTTTGTTCATACAGATTATCAGTTAGCTGATTTATTTACCAAAGCACTTGATGAAAAACGATTTAACTTCTTAGTAAGTAAATTGGGCATGATGAATACGTCTATGTAAGTATTAAACATCAACTAAACTTTATAAGTTATATTCTAAGGTTCTTATCTCAAATTCTGAATCGTTTGCCCTTCAGAAATTTTCTGAAGTTCAATATTCAGATCTTTGCTTCTTTTCAAACTCAGAAGTATAATCTTTCTTTATCTAGGTTGATTGTCTTCGAATACTTTTCAAAAAAAATTTCATTTCTCTAATATTTTCTTGTTTCTCAGATAAAGTTGCACTGATTAAGGGGGAGAATCATTGTTGCTAATGATTCAAGGGGGAGTGGTATTAAATTTCAAAATTCTGAACTACTTTTTCCTACAAAACAGATCTAGAATGCTGAAATCAAGTCTTGAACTTCATATCTAAGAAGTATGAACAAGCTTCCTTAGATAAAATAATTTTTCTTTTTGTTCAAACCTACTTCTGAATTTTCAAAATGTTTTATATTTTTCAGAAGTTTGTAGTTTTAAATAATTTTTGGTCTTCTAAAGTGATACAAGTTTAGTTCTGAACTAAACTTAAAAGTTCTGAGGTTCTTCTGAGTTCTTTCTTTCAGACTTCTGAACTTATTCTCAGAAGTTCTGAACAATTTCTGAAGTTTTTGAACTTGTTCTCAGAACTTAACTTACCGTTGATATTTCTTAAGTATCACTTAAGCGTGTGCCACGTGTTTTAATTTCATTGGATATTTCTTAAGCACGTCGATTAAACGGTTCATTTATCCAAATAAATGATGATTACTACTCTAATCGCATTTACTTTTTGGCCACGTGTCCATCAGAGCTTATCCAGTCTTATAAATCAATGAATTCTTCATCGTCTTCATTTTTTAGTGATTTTACTCTGATAAATCTATTTGTTTTCATTGATCTTCATTCCATTTCGAATCCTTGTTCTTCAAATATAATGTCTACTTCAAAAGCTATGGTTTCTGCTTCCTCGAGCCTCAATGACAGCAATGGATCATCGAGTGATTGTTCATTCAAGATCGTACCTCAAAAATTCCACTCAATGAAGGTCAAATGGTCCAAGACACAGCCACAACTGCTACTAATCAAGCCGGACCTTCAAACCCTAACCCTAACCCTAACCCGAGAACTGATAAAATTGGGGAAACACAAGTTGAACCTATTGAAGATGTTTCTGGATCAAATGCTGGTGATAGTGAATCCCAGACTCGTGCTAAAAGGAGTGATATGTCAAAACTTTATGTCCCTGCTGAGAAACTGCTAGAAATCAAGAAAAATAATTGTGCTTTGAACTTTAAATCGACAGACTTCACTGATGATCAAATGATTTTGATCGAAATTCTGAAGAAACATCCACTTCGTACTCTACTCTCTAGGAAATTCTTTATTCCTACTTCTTACCTTCAACAATTGTGGTACTATGCAGAGGTTGATGAATCTGAAGATTAAATTGTCTCCTATATCCATGCTTACAAGGTATGTATCTCTGTGGATGATGTTAGCTGTCTTCTCTTTCTGGCAAAACCAGATGAAGTTCTTGGGAAAACCTCTTATGATCCAATTCCATCTTCAACAGAAATGATCTCAGATTTCATGAGTTTGGGATACTCTAAAAATCTAAATGCTTTAAGTTCTTTTAGAAGAAAGTGTTTACCTCCGATATGGTACTGTTTATTCTCAATTCTGAACACTTGTCTATCTGGGAAAAGTTCAAGTTTGGATCAAGCTTCAGCAAATGGGAGGATCATCTTTCATGGAGTTGCATTCAACAAGCATTATGATTATGCTTCTCTTATTTTTGAAGAACTCAAATCTGCTGTTTTGAAGAAGTCTATATTCAACTACATACCATTTTAGAGATTCTTTCAAACACTCATCAAAGGAGCAATGAAAGCAGTGCCAACAATCCCTGTTCTAGCACATGAGGTACATGTTCCTATCTTTTCTATGGACAGTTTAAGACCACCAAATGCAAAGCTTACATTTCCAAATGCAGTTCCACTTCCTTCTCACTTACTTGATCTTGTAAGTACACCAAATAGGATTGTGAGTGAGTATTTAGAATCTATGGGATTACCTCAACCAGTAGTCCCTTCCCCTGATTCAAACCAGAGTGGTGATAATGCAAGGGAGTCTAGACTTGTTAGAAAGAGAGGGGAGGCTGTTCAAGGGGAGAACAACCTCAAAGAGTAAAGAAGAAAAATGGAAATGAGAGGATGGGTAGAAGAGTAAGAAAAAGAATTGAAGAGGGGAGAACACATGTAAAATTAAAACAAGCCTGTGAACCACCTGTTACTAGCCGGGCACCCACATCTTCTATTATTCCATATTCTTTGGTGGATGATATTGAAAAGGCCAGTGAGCCCATGGCAAATTTGGTTATCCCCCCAGCCACTCACCCATCTCTCAACAGAAGGGTGTTTCATCAACACATATGGGGCAAGCAGCTTATAATCCATTAGGACCCCAATTGGAGGTTCCTTTTGTTGAAAATGAAGGATATATGTCCCCCTTCACAGTTTAGAGCACATTGAGTCTGAGAGTCCACTCACCATTGAGCCTTCTGAACCACTTAATGTGGAATCCATTCACACTAGCACACATCTTACAGATGTCACTAAGCAAGGTGTTTGTCATATTGCATCAACAACTATAGATATTCCTATTTCTGGATATCAAGGATTAGTTGGAAGCCCTGGTGGGGTGAACATCACAAAAGCCCCATTCACAGAATCACATGTGGTTCATGATGCCTCTGTGGCACATACAGGCCAGCCTTCTTCTGAAGGACTGCAAACAAGACCAACCTTCTTCACAGAATTCAAAGATTTATGTACTTCTGAATTTGCAAAGATTCAGAAGGACATCAAGGAATTGACGGATACAACTAAAAAGGTGATGGAGGATAGGTAGGATCAACAAGGGGTGAGTATGGTGAATAGGTTGAATGATTTTCACCTCCAATCTTCTAATGATCTGAATAATTTCAAACAAGCACTTCTGACGTTTTTCTGAAGTTGCTTCATTCGTTTCTTCTCTGAAAGCTTCTCAGACTTCTTCTTCATCTTCTCAACCAGAGTCTTCTACTTTTGCAACAAAGGATGACATTACTCAGATTTTGAATCAGCTTTCTTCTATTCAGAGTTCTCAGACAGATTTAAGCACAAGGTTATCTGTTCTAGAGTGCAGGCCTCAATCAGATACTTCTAAAAGAAGTCTTAATGATCAGGATCCTGATAATCATGAGGGGGAGAAAAGACAGAAAGTATCTGAAACAGAGAATGTTGCAAATGTACAACAACAAAGTTATGAGAAAACTTCTGAATATGCTCAGAATGTTGGTCAAGCATCTAATAGAGTTTCTGAAGCAATAGAAGATATCTTATTTACAGAACATGAAGGGCAAGAGGCAAATATTCATTCTTCTGAAGATATAGTAGAGGAAGGGTATGAAACAAAGAAGTTATCCTTTGATTCTGAAGGTAACTTAAGCTCAGACAATACAGATATTATTCCTGATTCAAATTGAGAGATGCTAAGGGAATACCTTGCATTTGAAGATGTCATCGGTGAGCCTAGTGATCTTTCTGATGTTATTATGTTTGAAGAGGACATGTCTGGAGCTAATATGGGAGAAAGTTCTGAAACTAATGAGATAAAAGATTTGGTAATTTGGAAGCCCCAACAACTTCTGAGTGATGAATACAGAAGAGCTTCTGAAGAGTTATGGAATATACTAAGTCAATTTTGCTGGGTGCATGTCTTTCTAAACAATCCAAGAAGTCTGGAGTGTAGACTTTTGGACAACAGGTTTTCAGTCTTCAGAGATTTTCTTGATCAACCAGATGAAAGAGTTGAACTAGAACTTGATCTAAGTCATATGGGAGGAACTGAAATTGCAGATGAAATTTTAATGGTCTACTCTGGAAAATTTGAAGTAAGAGTCAGATCTTGCATCACTATTCCCGAAATTGATATTCCTCTTCTTGAAGAACCTATTCTAGATCAAGTCTATGAAAAGGAAGATATGTTTCTTTTTGGAGAAATCAGCTTAGAGTTTCCTGAAGTAATTTACTATCTAATGTATAAAAACAGTCCGAGGTTGGCAATTCTGGAAGATTTTGTAAATGATGAGTGGTCTGAAGATCAAATCTCTCAAGTTAGAAACTTTATTCAGAAGCATGGTGTTTAGAATCTGAATGATTCCACTCTTATAAAGAAGATTAGATGTATGTCAAAGACTGTTGAAGATGATTTATTAATATAGAGATTTGGAGCAGAAAGAAGAAATGGATATTTATGTGAATTTACTCAGTATGATCTGTACAAACTAAGATTGCAAGATAAATTGACAGTTCTTCAGTTCTGTGTTGCTAGAAGTGAAGTTGAACTTGTTTTTGAAGTCAGAAGAATTCTGGGAATCTACATAAGGAACATCATCAAGCATGACTTTCAATTAGCTCTGGAATTTGGTTTATCTAAAGTAAATCTGTTGGAACCTGTAAATCTTGAAGATCCAGCAATAACTCGAGTGTTCACTAGTCCAGATATTGGGTTCATATATATACAGTGGATGGAAATAAAACCTTTTTGACTTTAGATATTCCAAAATACTCTAACTCAACTCTGAATTGATTTCTTAGTTATGCAAAGGATTATGTTGAAGATTCAGATGTCAAAGAAGAAATCATATATCTGATCAAAGAAAGAATTCATTTCAGAGAAAATGTAAGAGAGAGTTATGTAGCTGGTCACAAAAGAGAAAACAAGATCAGAGGAGTTGATTATCTACTTAGTGATACTTATGATTTCCAGATTCATTCAAAGAAACAAGACTTGGAGGAAATTCTGAAGTTTTCTCTGAATATTGAAAGTTCTAAACCAAGTCAAAAGGATAAAGAGAAAGGAAAAGAAGTCATTTCTGAAGCTATTTCTGAAAAGTTGGTTCCTGTAGAGCAAATATCTGAAGAGGAACAACTGCAGGTACAAAGAATAGAAGAAAGTGCTTTCACCATGTTTCTTGAATATTTCCATCCAGAAATGTTCATGGAATATGAACAAAAGTTCAACTATATTGATTGTTGGATTCAAAAGTCTTTTGGTTGGAAACAATGGTACTCAGATATCATTAGAAAGATAAGGATTCCAATTAATGAAGCAAGAAAGGAAAGTCCAGTGGTAAAAGTAATTAATGCTGACTTGAAGACAAGACAAAATTATAAGTATGCATTCTTTACTGTTGAAAGACAAAATGGTGAGATTTCTACCTTCTCTGAAGCTGATTTCCAGAATGTGTATCTCAGAGATCTACTCAGAGTTTACAGAAGCCTTTATCCTTTTCATGATTCAATCACCAAGTTTAGAAAATCATTTCCAATTCTTAGAGATGGCTTGTACAGAGAATTTATATGGGCTGCAAAGACTGATTTTCAGGTTGCTTATGTTCTGAACAATAAACAAGTACACTTGAGCAAATGAAATCTGAGCTTACCAGATATTCAGAATCTGAAGAAGAGTACCTTAGTAATTCAACCTCCAGGCTTCGTTTGCAAATGCTTTCAAGAACTATTATTTGTGAGATTTGAAGAACTCCATAAATGTTGCAATGGAACTCTCATGGCTATCAGAGATCGTTTGGTAAAAAGACATAATAGAAGACCAAAGAATCTGAGCAATGAAGATTGGGAGAAGCACGAGAAGCTTGCAAAAGAGATGATTAGAATTGTTGAATCCTTGCTAGAATACAGAAGTTTAATTCTGAAAGATGTTAGAGAAATTCTGAATTTCTGGAAGTATGATCTAAACTTTTGAAGCTAAGGGGGATATTGGTAGAGATATCGTAATAGCTTCAAAAGGTACTGGGTTCTGAAGATGTAAAGATCTGAAGAAAAGATAAAGAAAAGCCTAAGGCATAACTTCTGAAGTGCCAACTTCAGAAGTTCTGAAGATATTCTGAAGAGGTTCTGAAGACACTTCTGAAGAAGATCTAAAAGAGTTCAGAACTTGTTCTGAACTTGTCTGTTAAGAATGTACTGTTACTTTAGTCTTTCTATTTCATGTATAAATAGATAGTTTGTTAGATTGTTAGACTAACTTTTCATAAACCTTGTAAAGACATATTTTGTAATACTGTTCATCTAATCAATACATACGACATTTGGCTATCATATTTCTTTTCTAATCTTTCCATATATTGAGATCTTGATTGTTTGGGTCCTAACAACCTCCAACCAATCCTTCTTACTCTCCTCCAAATTTTGGTGTTGACCAACCTCTCTCTCCTTCCCCCATTCTCAGTGAGTCTAGTCCCTCAAAGGACTCCACTTTTTGGAAGGAACCTTCATCTGAGGAGCAGTTTTTGTATATATCTGACTCTGACTCTGAAGATGAAGAAGGCCTCATTCCCAGACGCCACGCTCAAAGACCCTTAATAAGCGAGCCTGAAGAAGAAAGGAGAATATTCTTCTTGAAAGAACTCGAAGCCAAAAGACTAAAGATGCCTTTTGTTGAACCAGAATGTCTAACTCCTATCAACATGGTGGATGACTTCTATTTTCTATCAAAGGAAGAGAGAGCACAAGCACTTGAAGCTCAGAGACTAAGGGATGAAAAGATGAAGCAAACAGAGAGTGATCTAGAGCTTGCAAGAATAATACTCAAGGAGGATGCTGCTAAAGAAAAGGCGACTAAAGATCAGATTAAGAAAAGTCAAAGAGTCGCTGAAGCTTTGGCACAAAGCGAACTTAATGAAGAAAATATCAAAGTGAATCCTATCCTCGCTCAAGAGAAGATCCTGAATGCTCTAACCAATGAAGAACCAAGCCATAGAGAAAAAGAACTGCGCTGGTGCACTGAAAGATTCAATTTTCGGAGGTCTGATTCAAAAATTGTTCGAGCAACGTTCGAAGGACGTCCTTCCATAAGGTATGGACTGAAGGTATTTGTTCGAATGTAAAGACATGCGAATTCTGAAAAAGAAGAAGCCAAGTTCTTGAAGTTCTACGGATACTCTGAATGGCTAGAAATCAGAGACGCCATTCAGGGTTCCAAATCAAAGTTTAAAGACGTGGTAGAAAGAGCGTTGGATCAGCTTCTTCAAAGGATGTCACAACATGTATAAGTTTCGCCTCTCCCTGAGCCTACAAGAAAGAGAAGATCAAATGATGAAGGAGGTTCATCTTCCAAAAGTGATCATGAAACCAAATTCAACTAAGAAAGCATTCTTAGTCATCTGGAAATCCCTAACATCTCAATGCTGAACGTCTTTCTTCCTCAAAATAGAAGATATGAAGAAAATGAAATCATCACCTTCCCTGAGCCAGGTACGATTTTCTTGGACAATGATGGCTTTCTAGGGCTCTTCAGAAACAGCGAGGTTAGCAAAGCTCCATCAGCCTTCATCAAAATCATGCATCACTAATGCTGGTCAGATGATCCGCTGATGAATCGACAAAAGAGGCTCTACGAAAATGAAATAGAAAGAAGACATGAAAATCTCTAATTAATATATAGTTGTCTTTTCCTTTGTATTACTCTTCAGTGTATTGTACTTCTCTTTACTTACAAATTTGTAATTTCATTGTTCATGTAATGTCTTCAGATTATTAATGAAATTTCAAATGAAGTACTCTACTCCAACTATGTACTGAAAAGATCCCTGAAAAAAGTAAATGGGACAATGAACATAAGAGTTCTAAACTTCTTTACATACCTCCTTACTCACTGATATTTCTCTCTGAAATTTAAATCCGTGAATGTACTTAAGGCATTTACTTGTAAAAATTGTGTTTTCATATCCTTATAAAAGAAACTCAATGGCTATAATAGATTAGCTGAAAAAGATCTCACAGATTAGTACTTAGAAATTTTTACTTGATTATTTCTTAAGTCCCCACTAATCCCTTCAAGTAATTTTCTCATATTACTTAATCATAATCAAATAGGGGGAGATTGTTGATTATAGCTCCTCTGAGTGATTTGAATATGATTCCTCTGTATACTTAGTGAAAATTCCACTTGTAAGCTTATGCTTAAATCAGCGATAGCATACGCTGAGTGTTATCAGTGATCGCTGAAATTCAGAAGCATCAAGTCTACCCCTGAAGATCTGAAGATCAACCATCACACCAAAAGAACATTCAGCGAAAGTCGAAATCCAAGCTGAAGAAAGAGATAGTCAGCTAATGATCTGAAGCGGTTCAGTAATAGCAATGAATATCTAAATCAGAGTGTGAAGTCTTGTTAAGCCTCAGCGATACTATGAAAGTTCATCCTTGAAGTTTCATGTTCAGCGATCCAGTAAAGCTTTTCAAACAAGATTAAGATTGATCTTATCCTCGATGCATAAAAGTCAAACCTTATACTATGTCAGAGTAGGACGTATGGATTGTCTCTTATGTCCCCATCACATCTGATATCGTATTGTTCACATGCGGCCAACAGCATGGTTGCTTTTGAACAAAAGACAAGCTTCCTATGAAAGCTTGACACGTGGCATATACTTTTTGTCTTGCATTAAATGCAAACAGGTATAAATAAGATGAAGATATTTTCTTCATCTTCATGCATGCTACTTTCTAATTCCTAAAATCTCTGTCTCTTTTCTCTCTTATTTCCTTGTGCATCAATCTGTGTGATTTCTTAAGTTACAATAGAATAGGTTTATTTGTTCTAATTCCGCTTGTAACTGTAAATTTGTTTATTCAATATAAACTAATTTAAAAACAAAAATATGATTGTTTGTATTCAACCCCCCCGCCCCTTCTACACACTGTTTCTATATCCTTGAACTCTTGTAGACTCCTTTGGGACCAACATATTCCAACCCTTGAATTTTATTGCCACTATCTCTACCTTTATGTATGTGAATTTGACATTTCCTCTTAGATTCTTTTAGTTGGAATGATGCGTAAACAAAGATATTGTCTATTGCATCAACATATCTTTACCCAACTTACATACATCACTATATACCACACTTTTGTTTCTTCTGGTAATGTCATCTTTAGTGTGAGGCTCATCCTCCCCCTCATCATCTAAAATGCCCCCTCCCCTTTTTTTAACCAATCCAAACTTATTTAGCTCCCTAATCAAACATCCTATTAAGAAATAACTGATAGGTCGCCAACATTCCCTGGGTGTACATGACTCTCCCTAGATCCAGTATCCTATTACAAGGTCATGTTTCTATGTCACAGGCATTCCTTGGCGTATACTGCTCTCCCTAGAACAAGTAACCCATGTCGGGGTCGTGCCTCCCCTTAAGTGTGACGTACCTTTCTAGATTCTCATTCTTTTAACTGTCTACCTTTGGTACCATTTAAAACTACCATAAACCTTAGCATGCAAGAAATGTTTATAATCCAAAAACAATTAACATGCATACTCATAAATCTCCATATACATGTGATCATAAAAGCGAGAACATGTATTTAAAACAACTTATGCAAAACATACATCACCACGTAATCATATACGTGAAAATACATTTCAAACATATAAACTAACGCGAAGTTTCTCATTGCCAAAAACCCTCATACCAATCCTATGTGTTTTGGATGACCCATTTTGCATGTTTGAAGTCGATCGACTTGATCGTCACCTTTAGCAAAACCTTTGTTCTTGCCAATGATCTTATACACACCAATTTATTGATGCATACATGCATCGTACCATCTTTCTATTAACTAGCAATATCAAATTTCCTCATAATGCTAACTTATCCAAATAGACTCCTTGATCAAAGGCTCTTGCGATCTCTTCATCAAAGTTGGCAGTAAACGCGGACAATATACTTATATTTTGTGTTCTCCCTGGAACTAGAACAATTTCAGGTGTCCTCACATCCAGTGATACTTGCGATACACTATCTCTATCCACCTTAATACTCGCCCATCATAGGTTTGTCATACCCCGCTAAAGCGAAAACACGAGGCATGATAGCTCACGATTTCATAGCGATAGGACATAAACAACACCAATCATCCATTCAAATACATAAAATATTAAATTCGGAATTACATCTTACAATCCCAAAATTTTAACAAAATCAAGTAAACATAGTGTTTAAACGAAACAGTTTCAAATAAAAACTTGATTGATGTTGACGCGTCAACATAACAAAACATTTCGGTTTACCTCCCTTACTCCTGAAAAGCATGATAAAATAAGGTCAACTACAAAGAGTTTGTGAGTTCACATGTTTTAAATATTATAACATCTTTTGCGTAAATGAATATTGAGCAAAATACTTTTATGGCACTTAATAAATCTTTACATCATAAAGCGTTCAAGGCATTTTTGTACCCTAATTATTAGTAAGTAATGAGCCACCACTAAACCTTCGACCACAAAAATATTTTTAATTCTACCTCAGCGGTGGACCTAAAGTCCACACGTGTAGAAGCTTTCTTTTAAGTATAGTGCACCCCTACCTGTAGTTTCCCGGTGGGTTTCTATCCACACCCCTACTTTTCGGTTTTTAGGTGGGATTGTCCGTCCAATAGTGCTATCCACAAATACCCTCGGCTCCTCACTTGAGTTAATAGTAGTGTACAAACTTTTATGGAACATTTTACTCAATACATTCTATTAGTGTACATGCGTTAGTGCTCAAAAACAACAATTTCATATTGTTTCACGTTCGGTAATGCAAATAGCTCAAATATTTCATTTAATCATGCATTCCACCCCAAAACGTATAAAATACTTTAAAAGTGGGGCTGTGAATACTTACCTTATAGCAAAAAGCTCCAATCAACAAAGCACGATCCGCACCTACCCGCCGGCCTAACGTTTCCCTATCAAAGAGAAATACCCAAAATGGTCACTTATATGTCTAATGATTACTATGAGAGTGCTTATAAGTCCTTGTATGTCCAACTTGGTCTACCATTGTCCCGTTATACATAATGCTCATATGCTCTTTAAAGAAATAATTTATATCGAAAATATAATGTATAGTCTTTTAAGTGATCCTAATTTATGAAATCAAATAGTTTTCAAACTTTTATTTCCTGACAGAAACTATAAGTCCCAAAGATGATCAATTTAATGTAATATCCGAAATAATAAAATTTCCCATCTTTTTATATGTGATGCATTACTGAGTTAAGGTCATTGTGACCAAGTTTCATGCATTTTAGACATATAAAAAGGGTTCAAATAATTTATATCAAACAGTGTGTCACAGCAAGCATAACAGATTACACACTGTTAGTAAAACAATCATTTGAGGAGTTCTACTTAATATTTTCAGAAATTCCAGTTGGATTATAAACATAACATATAAAGAAAACTTTTGAAATAAGAATCACTCATTTTGGATGAGTTATGAAGGAGATATGGCACCACAAAGTTTCATGCACATTTCTATCATTAGTTGACAGATTGCACACTTAACTTTAATAAATTGGTTAATGCCTCAAAACTTCATATTTTTGAAAGAAACTGGATTCATATGAACCCTAATCCATAAAAGAAAACTTCAGAAGAAGAATTATGCATTATGGACAAATATTCAAAAAGATATTAACATGCAAAGTAGGGTTTACCTACTGGTGGTTTCACAGTTTGCACACCTAAAATGTTTTAGGTATTTGGAGGGTCAAAACTCCATATTTTCATGTGATTCCACTTGCAAACAAACTATAATTCATATTATTGACTCTCAATAAAAAATCATCCTTTTTCATTGAGTTTTGGAGGAGATATGGCTATTTGAACATGCATGCACAATTCTGTCAGATTTGGACAGAATGCACACTCATTTTGTTTTGATTAATTGAAACCTAAAATCACCATATTCCAGAAGCAAAATCAAGTGATTTGGATGAATATTCAAAGAGTTATGGTCGTTCAAAGTAAGGTTTACTTACTGTTGAACTTCCAGATGCACATTCATCTTACTATGAGCATTTGGGGGGTCAAAACTCATTGTTTTTTGAGTGAAACCACTTGGATTAGAACCCCAACTCACTAAATAAACTTTTGGAAGAATATTTATGACATTTGAACATATTATTTGTAAGAAATGGACGATTTATGCACATGCATTAAATCTGTCAGCATCAAATCACCATTCACTACTACAAATATGACTTTTATACGCGCCTAATTATGCACATTTTTTGTTGTTTTTACTAAAACCGTGTATAAAAGATAGATCTGGACCTTTTTTACATGGTTGAAATGGAACCGTTGCTAAAAACAAGGTTTTATACACAGTTCTGGATTAAAAACCGTGTAAACTGGGTACTCGACAATTACAAACGGTTGCAATGAAGAAACCGTGTACAAAAGTCACATTTAATACACAGTTGTGTGTAAATAACCGTATAAAAAGGTGTGCTTGTTTTATACACGGTTGTGTATAAAAAACCGTGTATAAAAGTCACATTTTATACACGGTTGTGTATAAAAAACCGTGTAAAAAAGTGTGTTATTTATGTATAAATACCGTATATAAAAGTAACTTTTATATACGGTTGTGTATAAGAAACTGTGTATAAAAGTAACCGTTTATACATGTTTTTTATCCATTAACTTAATTGGACCGATCAAGTATTATAGTACACATTAAGTATATTAATTTAGTACATGACTGCTAAAAACTTTAAGTTGGATGCATTTATTATATAACATATAGACAAGTTCATGTAGGTAGCGTTTGTTTTTTTAGAGGTGCTGAAGTCTGAAGTCTGATTGCAGTTATGAAATGGTTATGAACCATATAAACGAATCAGACATAAGTGGTTATTAAGAGCTTAAAATCAAAAAACAAACAAGGCCGTAGTGACGGACCTAGAATTTTCCCTTAGCGGGTACACCTTATAGGTGGAACTTATTAGAGCTGATTATTGCAGTCAAAAAACTTTGCTGGGATTAGTCTGGATTTTTCTTGGGATACCCCTAAAAAAAACACCTGCAACGTCGAGCTCTGACCCTTGAGAGTTATTGTGTTGATTTAGGGAATAAAATACACTTTTTAAATAATGAATCAACCTTTTGAGCAAGACACAATAATATGTCATACTTTTACATGTTTTCAAGTAGAATTCCACCGTTTCGATAACTTTTTCCCTTATTCTTTAACTTTTATTTTTATAGCTTTCTTATTTGTTTTTCTTATACATCTAAGAGTTCTAGTATAAATAAATATGTTTTGTAAAAACCAAGT
Organism: Silybum marianum; assembly: GCA_036898165.1. Taxonomy (NCBI): domain Eukaryota; kingdom Viridiplantae; phylum Streptophyta; class Magnoliopsida; order Asterales; family Asteraceae; genus Silybum; species Silybum marianum. Next base: position 25,121,656 of record CM072533.1, on the reverse strand, counting down.
AACAATTTTATTAAGTAAAAAACAAAATAGCCGATTATAATAAAAAGGTAACTATATATTGAATATTAAAAATATAAAATAAAATAATTTTATAACAATAACTCTAACAAACTTAATAGAAGCTAACCTGAAAGCTCGAATTTCGACAGTTGTCACAAGGTTCATCGTATACAACCTTATATATTGATTGACATCAACCACACATGCTAAACCTTCAATTCTACATTTCCCAATATAGTCATTTCTCTTCCTTACTGACACTTCCTCAAAACTTTAGTACATTGTTTCCAGCTCCTTGCTTCAATTGTTTCACGTCCCCTTCATCTGCTTCCTTCCTTCCATGGCCTCATAGTTGCTTTTCCTATCATTTTGTTCACCTTTATAACATGTATAGATTATGATAAAAGAATCAGGAAAATGCATTATTTGATTTCTAACTTCAGACCACATACCATTGGTCTATTTTGACATCTTTGTGAAATGATTCACATAGTCATATATTTCCTTCGATCCCACGCTCTAAATCTATGTTTTTATCCCAAGCCAAAGAACAATACTGTTATGACACATCTCTTTCACCTTGTCCCACCACAGGACCAATCACAACTTCTACCAGTTGTTGCAAAACTGATTCATACAGACTAAACTTCATTTATATTCTTTCACTAACCTTTCTCTTAGTCACAACCCCAAACTGTGATCTATTATTCCATTAGGCATCATTGTTAAATTTGCGTCCCCTTAGCTCCCTAGAGACATCTTGATTGATCCTTAATAGTCGTACTATAATGATATTTTCATGGTAAGTTTATAGATATAGAACTTACTTTAAGTACTGGTAATCATTTCAATTAATAATGATTCATTCAACTGTTAACATTATATTTTCTCCATCCCGATCTCATCACTACTTCTTTTTACGGAATATTCCGCATCCAATTAGTCCTTATACAATTTAGAGATTGCCACCAAGTTTAACGAGTTCGTGGCCATTCCCGATACCACTCCCTTCAATATCTCTAGTACCATGTTCCCTGATCATAGTACTCTCTAATTGTGTCACTATGAAACTCCCATATGTTCCATAGTCTCACGCCTAAAGGTCTAAGAGTGATTACACATACCTTTCTTGTAATAATCAATAAGATGGGTGACCTAATCACCAACCCCATACCTATCGTATATAGTATATGACTATTCTTTATCATGCAGATCTCTTTTCACCATAAAATAAATTCCCCACGTACATTAAACCTTATTGAGCATTCCGAAAAATCTTGTCTCTAAGGACCATAATCCTTTTTAATACCCTATCTGGCATTGGCCTCCTACTCATTTCAAAATCACTTATATCTCTCCCCAAGAGCACCTTTATAGTTATAAATGTTTCCCGTCAACATTACAATTTCTCCATTTCCAGAACTCATGTTTCTTATCCCTATAACCACATATGTTGAGCACCACCTCAACTATCTTAATCTCCAGCCCTTTAAAGATTTACTAGTCCATAGGACAATCCCTCATTAAACTATACCCACATGAACCATCTATTCCATCCCATTCTCAAAAATAAAATACAGTACATTACCAAAAACTCGACCATGATTTCTACAACATATTTCACCCATTAATAATCTTATATGACATTTATATTCTTAATCCAATGATTTAAGCTTAGGTTGCCACACATCCTAATTTTCTTAAACCATGTTTCATCTTCTCATTATATCAAACTTGAATACCCTTTTACTCCTTACTTAATTAACTTCTAGGATCATAGCAACCTAGCTCACCCAAATTTGAAGTCCCTTAATACTCTTCCAGTTTCAGCTTAGGCTATCACCATAACCTAATTCGCTTAAACTAAGGCTCACTTTAACGTCTTAACTTACAAAAACTCGTCATACTCGAGACTTCAACCGAACTAAAGTCATAGGATCAACCACCATGTCTCAACAAACCATGTAAAACAGTTGTTATATGCACCATTATATATTTGTAATAAACAAATTTGAACTTCGCATAATAAAATCTTCATTTCTACATACCAAAAACAATTGGAACATATTTAAATGATAACCAAACGTTGGTTAACTTTACACCAACTCGGCTACACACCATGGTGCTTAGTTTAACGGGTAATACCTTACAGCCTATGCAATTTATACATATTATATAATCCACCAACACTTTATTGATACTTTCTTATCACATACATCTACTCCCGATATTATAAGAATGCATCATAATGTACTATTGAAGATGCATCTCCCGCAACAATGTGCCATTAACCTCTATTGGCATGATGAGTGATAAAAACCCGTGAATGACTTCGCATACGAATATATAGATCTACAATCCCAAAAGATCTCTCAAGGTGCTTGTCGATAACTTTTTCTCCAAAATTAACAACAGTAATAAGACTCCGGCACTACACCTTGGTATAACTGTCATAGTTTATAACTTTCATCCTTAAGGATCTCCTAGCACTTAGATGCATACCTTAAACCAAAGTTAGATCATCACCTCCTCAAGCTCATATATAGTGGATCATATGTCACATAATAGTACATGATATGAATCTTATACGCAAAGCAAAGCAATTCTAAGTCATAGTCGAGTAATATACTCTAGTTCCGTCATGATCTTAACTCCCAGTACACCACTCAGATTAAGTTTAAGTTATAATTAAAACCTAATTTCTCTTAAACCAACGCTCTGATACCAACTTGTAAGACCCCATTTTTTTTCATCAAAATACCTCATTAATAGCTCCAATTATTAAACCAAAACGTTTACAACGGAAGTCTAAATATCAAGTTAAAACAAATCTTAAAAGATAACTCGTCCCATACACCGGGTCACTAAAATCCAAACCCAAACAAAATTCGAAATAGATTAAACCGTACATTAAATAAAATAAAAGAAACTAGGAATCCTTAAGCGTGTCCTTTACCCTTGTCGATTCCTAAACCTCCTGATTCTGAGATGTATACTATAGTCAGCTAAAAAGCTCAGTGAGTTCATGGTTTACGTGTGACCATTCAATACACATTCAATCACAATATAAATATCAAATAAATATAATATGCAATATCACCAATTATATGCACCTCAATGAGATCTCTTAACTCCTCTACATTAGGTAGGTACCTGGCATGTCACATGCATTCCCTGGGCATGTGAGTCAACAAAGAACTACCGCCTATTTTGGGTCGTGCCTCCCCAAAGTGTGACACATCGAGCCGATATCCCATACCCCGGGTTATACGCCATATATGCATGTTAACCCACACCGCAAAACCCTTTGCATGCAATGTATATAAAAACTATAACATAATTAGCATGCTTGCACCATAATTTAAACCATATGCATGTAAATCACCAATTAATAACAACATGAAATATAACCACCTCATAAAGTAAACATGTAAGTTTACACACCATATATGTAAAAATGATTTATACATATGTATACATCCCAGTGAAATCTCGTGAAAGACTCGCTTGAATAGCTTCGCTGAGCTAAACCCCTCGTCCTTAAGTAATACCCTATAAAATATAATTACATTTTCATAATTAGACTTTTCCCACAAAGTAAATCCTAAAGTCAAATGGGTCAACCTATAGTCAACCCTGGTTGGCATGGTCAACGGGTCAACCCCAAATAAACCTCGTCACCATGTACCCCCAATGGACTACTTCACGTCCAAAATAAATCACGACGCATTAAACTCAATCAATAATCATATAGGTCTCATTCTAAAACACCCAATCCCACAATTATCCAACCACGACTCCTTAAATAAGTTATTAAACTATTATAGTTTAATAATCCATCAACCCTTGAATAAATAAACAAATAACTTGGAGATTAAAATATTAATTAGATATAATCAAATTAATAAATACTAAATCTCCAAGTAATAAATCCCAATTCAATAATACCTTTTATAATTGGATGTCCAGAACTTAACCAATTTAATTAAAACATCCCACTTTATTTCGATTAATCCAAGTAAATAAACGACAATCAAATCTCTTTATATTAATTATCAGTTTCAAAAAAACGACCCGATTTTAACCGAACCCGACACCAAAAAGTCAGTCGTGGCCCAACATCTCGGTCCAACGCTAGCCCAACCCAACTAGTCGTCTGACCTAACCCAGTTGCACCTTCGGTGCGGCTGTCGTGAACGGCCCCTGTTTGGGGTCGCTTCTCGAACGTTTTTCACCAAAAATTTTACAAAAGTTTATAAACAACAAACATCCCAACTCATATATAAATTTACAGCCCCTATGGTTAATTATTAAACTCGTATTTTGAGTTTTTGTACCTGAATCTCGTCGAGCCGCCGCCACAGCAGCTTCTAGACCAAACTGCTCGACGTACAACCCACCATAGCCCACAAAACTTATACCAATACAAAGGTAATTGAAAAACAAAGCCATTCATATATTGTACAATGATTTTGGTTGAGTATTTTACCTTAAATCGTCGTTTTTGTGCAGAATGACCCTATGCTGCTCCAAACTCGATATCTCCCTCGTTTCTTGATGAAATCCCGAAATTCCAATTGGTTTTTGATAAGGTTAATTTATTAACCGGGTTACGTCTCATTTTAGAGTCTTTTATCTTCTTTTTATAGTATTTTTAGGACTTTAATAGTAGTTTTTAATATGAAATGTATCTTTCGTATAATAAAAAGAAATATGTATTTTTGGTCACCAATCGCTTAAATTTGCACCAATATTCATGTTTTCTTCACATGATAATTTCAGGTAATATAATCGGATCATAAGGAAGAAAAGTTGACCTAGCTAAACCGGAAGAAAGCCGAAAACCCACGACATGTGTGGGTAAATTTTGTTTTGTAATGATATTTTTGTATGGTCAAACTTTATTATATTAGCGTAATCTTAATTAGGAGTATTTAGTAAAATAATTGGGCTAATTTTGGTTAATTACGGCCCATGGGTTACGGCCCAAAACCGAAGTGGCTTAATCATTAAGCCAAGCCCAACCGAAAATGGCTTAGTCAATAAGCCAAGCCCAAGTGCCTTACTTTTTCTATAAATAGGGAAGCATAGATGGAAGGACGAGGGATCTCTTTTTAGCATATCTCATTTTGTATCTTTTGGAGGAAAGAAACTATACTCTCAAAATCCAAGCAATGTTTGGAGAGAGTTGGGTGTAGTCTGTAGTAAGTTGGCAAGTTGATAATGCAATCATTTTATTTACTGTTAGAAAGTATTTTGTGAAGTATGCATCAGAAAATGCCTAAGTGTTAAACTTCATAAGGCAATCCAGAAGTTCACCCTCTGATCACTCTCTGTTCAGAAGCGCCCAGAGATCTCTGAAGACCTCTGGATATCAACTACTTAACTCACGCGCTCTTGATGACATGGCTTGTCACACTTTCCGTGCGTAACTAATTCTGTTAGTCGTACAAGTGACGTGTCACTTAGTGATAGGCTGTCTTGTTGACTTTATCTTTTGTAATCGTATAAATAGAGTCAGTCTTCAATGTAATAGAGGTCGATCATCTTTAAGAGAAATTGTGCGATTCATTCCTACGTATTGTAATCAATTTCCAGGTTGTTAATACGATTTCTCATTTGATCTTCTTACTGTTCTTACTATTTTATTATTGTTTGAGTATTAATCATAGATCTGTATTGCTTACGCTCATACTCTGTTATTACAATCTATTAATTTATTGTTAAGAAAGGGATCCGGGTTCTAACAATTGGTATCAGAGCTGGATAATCAATCTTTTGATTATTCGATCTTGTCCAGTTTGGAGAAATCCCTATTCTACAAATAGTATATTTTAGATTTAAACTATTGTTCATCATTCTACCCTATTTTACGAGGTTTTGCCATTTCATACAAATTTCTCTAATCAGTGGTAATTACGGTTTATTTCTAAAATCTGTAAGGATATTGCTTCGATTCGATCTAATTGAATTTAATTGTTCTAAATTTCAACAATATTTCCTGCAATATTTGAATCCTTGTTTTTCTGCAAAAATGGCAAATCAAAACCTAAATGCCATATACACGTCTGATTCGAGACGAATACCCCCAATGGAAGATTCGTATGATAAATATTTCTACGAAGGATTAGATGCAAATCTATATCCTACCATTGTGGATGGTCCCTTTGTTCCGATGGATGTTATTCCAAGAGTTCCTCCTACTGCAACAACAAAGGAAATTCCTGTCCGACAAGTTCCCAAAGAGACGGGAAATTGGACTGATGATGACAAGGCAAAGGTTGAAATTTCCAAAAAGGAAAAAAGTCTGTTAATCATGGCGATACCCAAATCTTTAGCTCTAATTACCAAACAGTTCACAAAGAAGTTTGGTAATCGTTCATTTCAAAGCAGAAGGTTTGACAATAGAAATGAACGCCCTACTCAGTCTTTTGTTCAAAGGCAAGAAGTACAAGCACAGAAGGTGGAAAAGTCAGAAGCTGAGAAGAAAGAGGAGGAGTTAAAGAAAAAGAAAGATGTTTGCTATAGGTGTGGAAAGCCGGGTCATTATTCTAAAGATTGCAAAAGTGCTCTTGTCAAAGATAAACAGTACTACAAGAACAAGTACAAATATAACAAAGTTGAGAGAGCAAACTATGCAGAAAGAGAAAACTGGTTAGATGACCAATCTAGTGGAGATGAGGCTATGTTTCTATGGAATGGCTTACACAAACAACTCAGAAGATCAACCTTCTGAAACAGCGGTTAGCTCATTTTCTGAATCTTCTGATCTCGAATACACAATCATAATTCTAACTGAAGATTTTGAAAATATAAAACAGAAGCTTGTGTTAGAAAAGGAACTTAGAAAAAATCTCGAAAATGTTAGGTCTGAAAATATTGTATCCGAGATAACAATTATTGAAGACATGAAGGGTCAAAGTGCAAAGTCATCAAAGCTGTTAATTAGGAATGTTTAATTATTGGAAAAGATCTTATTGTGTAAAAGGCAAGTTGACAATGCCTATCTTATTAGTTTCCTTATTGTGGTAAAAGTCATATCATACAAATAGACGGTTAAGGTTAGCATAAAATAAGAACACGTACATTCATATCATTAGAGAGAGTTTAATAGATAATATCATTGTAACTGATATTCAATACAAGTGAGATATCCGACATCGGATCATCATCATATTCATAGCGTTCACTCGTGTTCTTATTGATTATTATTTATAAAGCACATCGTTACCTCATATATTGGGATCAACAGGTGGTATCAGAGCTTGCGATCTGAGTTTTGGCAAATTTCTGAGCAATCACAAGAAAATAAGGTAAATTCTCGATTTCTGATTCTTGAGTTTTTCTCGATTCTCACATATTACTCGTCACCGGATAAAACTTCATATAATTCCAGATTTGCTTTTTCATTTATTCTTTTTACTCGATAAAACCATATCCTGGTTTAATTTAAATTGTTGTCGATTCAAAGTTCAATAAACTTGATTTTTATTCAAACTATTTAATCTGTTTTAATTTAAAATTATGCTAGTTTATTTTGATTACTTTTGAAACTCTTTACATAAGAAAACTCAGGAACTTGTGACTCTTGCAGTTTTTCTTACTAAAGAATTCTTAAGTAAGAATCATAAACTTTAGTAATTTTGGTTTTTATTCTTGACTGAACAAATAAGAAACTCGAGAACTTAGTTATTCTTGTCCATAAAAAGACTTGTTCTTTTTAGTCAAGAACCCTTGGTTTTTGATTTATGATTTACCAGAAAAAGAAAATTCAGATTAGATAACCTTGAATTTTTATCGAGCCCTTTCAATCGACATCTGTTTTTATCGAGTCCTTTTCTATCGATAGTTTTTTTCTTGGCTCCTTAGTGATCGATAACTTGTGTTTATCAAGTCTTCTTTGATGGATAAAACTTCTTGTCGATCACTTTGAACCCGACAATTTTTTTTGTCAACCCTTCGTCACCCGAAAAAAAAAATTCTTCTCGACTCTTCGTCACCCGAGAAAAATTCTTCTCGGCCCTTCATCACTCGAGAAAACCTTCTCTCTTTCGGAAAAAAAAAAATTCAGAAAATTACCAAAACTCACCGATCGAGATCAATTTATCAGTTAACAAGTTCTTTATTTTTTTTATTCTTCAAGATGAGTTCTCAAAATCAATTTTCTGAGCTCAAATCTGAAATTGAAAAACTCGAAGCTAGGCATACAAATAACATGAAAGTGCTTGATGAACTTTTATGGGAACATGTTACCCTCAAATCTAAGTTTCATAACTCAGAACAAACAAGAAAAACCTTGACAAATGAAAAAGAGTTTTTGCAAGCACAAGTCACCGAGTATTCTAAGAATACATATCATACATATGAAGAATTGTGCAAAAAGACAAATCTGATAAAAATAAATTTTGATCTAAAGACCAAAATTGCAGATTTAGAAAAGCTTATAGATTCTGAGACTTATAGCGTTGTTCTTAAAAGAAAATTAACTGAATTTTTGGAATATGAGAAAAAAAGAATTTTAACTTTTGATGAGAAACACAAATTTGAGTCTGAACGAAAAGATTTTGAAAGCAAAATTAACACTTGTGAATTGACCATTCAAAAACTTTCTAAACAAGTGTCTAGTTTTGAACAAGTTGTGTTTTTAGAAAGAAAATCATCTGTAACGAAATGTATAAAACTATCAAAGCAACTTTCTGAACTTCAAAATCTTTTAAAAGATGAAAGAAAAGTGTCTGAAATTGATAAGACGAATTTAATCAACAAAAGTGTTTTGATCGTTGCTAAAATCAAAAATTTGGAAAAAGTTTTTGAAAACTAAAGTAAAACTTTTGAAGAGAAAATTAATAATCTTTCAAACAAATTATCTGTTTTAGAAACAACTCTTGTGAATGAACGGGAAATGAGATCCGAATCTCAAAGAAAATTTGATGTGATTATGGAAGAAAGAGATCATCTATTGTGCAAAATTAGAAAACTTGAAAGTTCTACAACTGCTTCAAGTTCAATTTTTCAGTTGAATTCTATTTCTACAATAAATGTCTGTAAGAATAACTCGTCTTCAAGTGTCAAATCAAACACTTATTCTAACAGCTCCAAATCATATAATTCTCCAACTTCCCGGACTCATAATTCTACTTTATCTCACAATGATTTTGTTGCTAATTCCGGTAATTCTAAGAAGTTTAAAATGGTTTGGAGGAAGAAATCACCTACAGATGATGGTGTTGGAAACATGTCACATACATCTCCTGTAGTTGATACAAGATCATTTGTTTCCAAGACTAATTTGCCTTATTTTGTCAAATCTATCAATCAGCTAATTAGTCTAAGTTCCACAAAGATTTGTTGTTCTACATGTGGAACAAATGATTTTGTCAATCAAAATTTCATTCATAAATGGTATGGTACTTTACAATATCCCCACTTCCCCATTTATTGCATCTTAAGCTAACCTCCGAGGACTCAACAAAACTTGGGTACCAAAATCTTTTTAATCTGTTTTGTAGGTATGTCATGTGTGTTCCAAATTCAGAATATTCACATCACATGACAATCTTTCAAAAGGTTATGCTACATTTAAGGGGAGTACCACATGGTTACCCTTTATATTAGCTTCATAGTATCTCAGCTATGGACCTGCTCTTAACCCGTTTTACATTGCATTATGACTTCTGAATACACCAGTTCAGAACTCGGACTTTAATGTTTTAACTCTTTGTGTGTTAGGAATTAGAAGTTTCTATGGTCAATCCAAAGCCAGAAGGACCTACCCATGAAACACATCCCTAGGTTAGATATATTTTGAAAGGGTATAAAATTGAGTGCTTGTGAGATAAAAGAAAAATGTGAGAGTGTGACAAGACTTAAAAGAAAATATTTGGTCTTTACCAAACCTAAAAAGTTATCCAGATAACCACACAATCTAGTCATTCTCGACTCTTTGGAGATGAATATTGAAATAGACATGGACCCAATGTCGATAACTCGTGTCACCCCACCCAACTACTCAAGTATTTCACAAAAGATTCTTGTTTCATATATCACGGAGATTTAGCATATCATCTATCTTTTCTTCACTAGGAAGATTTAGATATTGAAACAAGAAGACACACCTCTGGTCTTCGAACTTCATATTCTGTGCACTTCGAGTCTACTTTGAGCCAAACAATATACTAATATTTCTTTGACACTTTGCACGAGTCTTTGTGACTCCACATGCATATCTTTGTGTTAATGCCGGAACAGTTTGAGAAGTTAGTTTTATAACTTACTTCTGTGATAACTGGATGTCCTATCAGTGCCAACCCGCTGCCAACACTGAATATAGGCCACTTAATTAAATTTATTTTTGATTAAGTGATAACAGTTGCTACATGTGCTTCTGTCTGTTAGCCCATTACCCGATATTCCACATTTACATTTGATCACATTCGTGCTTATTGTCTTTGATTATTCATAATGATTCGGATTCTCCTTATCATTCTGAGGGGAAGAGAAGTTATATCAAAGACGCATACTATTATGAGGGGGGGAGAAATAAAGTTAGATAAGATTCAAATGTTTGAAGATGAAGACTTGTCGACTCCCTTTGAACCGCCGACATATTTTCTTATCGCATCCCAGAGAGCCGACATGTTCAACAAGTTCAGATCATCATACGACAAGCTCAAAGTTATTGCATCTGCCTAACCCGACAACCTCAATGCTAACCCGAGAACATCAAGATATCACAACCATCTTTTGCCTCTTTCAGCAAACGACAAAGTTCTACTCAAAGAAAGATACACTGCGACATCACGGCTCCTTCAACTTTCTTTTCCTGAACTTTATGCTAATGTTATGGTGGAGCTACGGAGCTTACAAGTGATCATATTCTTAGGGGAGCAAAAGAATTCAAGAAAAAAGATTTGTTGACAAAAGTTTCACCGTCTTCAAAAGAGTGCGGATTTGCTGAATTGTAATCTCGAATACAAAGGGGGAGATTGTTAGGTCTGAAAATATTGTATCCAAGATAACAATTATTGAAGACATGAAGGGTCATAGTGCAAAGTGATCAAAGTTGTTAATTAGAAATGTTTAATTATTGGAAAAGATCTTATTGTGTAAAAGGCAAGTTGATAATGCCTAACTTATTAGTTTCCTTATTGTGGTAAAAGTCATATCATATAAATAGAGGGTTAAGGTTAGCATAAAATAAGAACACGTTAATTCATATCATTAGAGAGTGCTTAATAGATAATATCATTGTAACCGATATTCAATACAATTGAGATATCCGACATTGGATCTTCATCATATTCATAGCGTTCTTCGTATTCTTATTGATTATTATTTATAAAGCACATTGTTACCTCATATACTGGGATCTACAGAAAAAACCTTTTCAACTATTCACAAAGAAAGAGATATTTTCAAAAGAGAGATGGAGATTTTAACTTCTGAAAAACTTGAACTTTCTAAGGAATGTGAAAGAATTTCAAAACTTCTTAAAACATCAGAAGTCAAACTCAGAGAAGAAAACCAGAATTTTCGTAAACTTCTGGAAACAAAAGACAAGGAGATAAGTACCAAAGAAAGTGACAGATTAAATTATGTAGCACTTAAAAATTATTTTCAAAAGGAAAGGAAATTTTTACATGTGGAACTTCAAAACAAAGAGCTACAGATAAAGAAATATCTGGATGCTTAGAAGGTACATGAAAAGATAAATATACAAGTAGGGAAAACAGGTCTTGGTATGGCCAATCAATCTTCAAAAAATCAAAATATGAACATGGTCATCTTGTGAGAAAATTAAAATACAAAAATATCAAATACTCTTCTGAAAAGATAACTCATGTTACTTTAAAGAAGGGTGGTATTTTCAATTTTGGCTCTTTCACTCACATATCTTTAAATCCAAAAGCTGATGAGTTCATACCTGCGCAGGCAGAAGAAGAGATAAGACTCAATTTTGAAAATGAATTATTGACAACTTTGGATGCTTGTTTCAAATCTGAACAAACAATCGTATCTAACAAAAGTTCAGAAAATCATCCAGAGATTATTCCCTGTTCTTTTGTAGATTTAAACTCCGAAGTCAGAGACAGAGATAAGTTTGTTACGTATCCATGGGAAAATAATAATCAAAATGATGATGAATTTTTTGAAATCACGGATAATTCTTTATTCAAATATAAAAACAATTTGCCTTCTACTTATAAAAAGGTTCCAAAGGTTGTAAAAAACCCTGATGCTTCATCCTTATATACAAATGAACCTTTTGAAATTAGAGCAGCTGGACCAGAAGTTTCCAAAATTTCAAATGGAATATCAATGTTTTCTATTTCTCCAAAGAAACGAAGAAAAGAGTTTCCCTTTCATCCAGATTTTATTGGGATGTGTCTAAAAGCGAAATCATGTCTTGAACTTGAAAAGGAGAAATATCTTAAAAAGAAAGAAAATATTATTTTTCAATCTCCAAAATCTCCAAAATCCAAGTCACAGAAGCAGTCATGAAAGAAGAATTCAGATGTTCCAAAACATAAGTCTAGACTAGATAAGAAGTTCAATCGAACAACTGATGCTACAATACACAGAAATGAGAACAGTTGTACTTATCATTCCTGTAATGAAAATTCAATGAATTCTTTTATGTTTAAGAATTCTGAAAACTTCACTTTATTCTTGAAACTTAAACAATTTTTCTCACGGCCTTCTGGTTGTTTCTCTAATAATAAGAAACACTCAAGGCAGAACAAAAGAAATACAAGTACCACAGAAAAACCAGCGGTCTTTGGAAATCCTACAATCAATTCTGCTCAAAAGAAATTCACAAATTAAAAACCTAAACTTAACATCAAAGGACCCATTATGAAATGGGTACCTAAATCTCTTTGATTTTGATTGCAGAAGCAGCGTGTGCATATCTGGTATTTTGAGTCGGGATGCTCGAGGCACATGACTGGAACCAAAAACTTACTCTCCAAATTTAAAGATAAATCAAGTGGAGCAGTAACTTTTGGTGATAATGGTAAGGGTCAAATAAAAGGCTACGGTACTCTACAAGAAGGTAACATTACCCCAAAGTAGCACACGTTTCAGGATTAAAACATAATATTCTGAGTGTAAGTCAACTGTGAGATTCTAAAATGTTATCTTTATTTGATGATAAACACTGTTACTTACTCTCTCGAGCAGGTGAACTATTGTGGAAAGCTGACAGAAAAGGAAATTTGTACTTAATGAACTTCACTTCCAAGGATGGAACAGATACTCTCTGTCTCATTTCATAGAAGAGTGAAATAATGTGGCTTTGGCACCACAAACTCTCTCACTTCAATTTTCCAAATCTTGAACTTCTCGTAAAACATAAATTGGTTACAGGTCTTCCAGAGGTACATTTTCAGAAAGATCACCTCTGTCCTGCATGTGAGATGGGAAAAATAAAACGAGCATCTCACAAAACCAAAAGTGATCATTCATGCAGTAGACCTCTGCAAATGATGCATGTTGAACTATGTAGTCCCATCGCAATTCAGAGATTATATGGTAAGAAGTATATCTTGGTTCTAATAGATGAATTTTCCAGGTATACTTGGCTTGCATTCATCCGACAAAAGTCAGATGTACCAATAGTCTTACAGAACATGATGACTTGCATTCAACTTATGCTACATCAAAAGATACATCAACTAAGAAGTGACAATGGCACTGAATTCAAGAATGCGAAGCTTGAAGAATACCTTCTCCAAAACGGAATTACTCAGAACTTCTCTGTTGTACGCACACCTCAACAAAATGGTGTTATAGAAAGAAGAAACAGAACCTTGGTTGAAGCTACACGAACAATGCTCGCAGCCTTTGGTTTACCAACCCACTTCTGGGCATAAGCTGTCGAAACTGCTTGCTTCACTCAAAATCGTTCTATAATTATTAAAAGACATCTCAAAACTTCATATGAGTTAATTAACAACATAATACCCTCTGTCAAATTTTTTCACATCTTTGGTTGCAGGTGTTTCATACTGAATGATCTAGAAAAGCTTGGCAAGTTTGATCCAAAGTCTGATGAAGCCAAATTCTTAGGATATTCATTAAATGCAAAAGCATTTAGAGTTTTTAACTTAAGAACTAAGACTGTAATGAAAAGCATAAATATTGATTTTGATGATCAAAATCAAATGACTTCTAATTATTCTGATTCAGAACTCAAGCTTAACACAGTTACGTCTGACTATGTTTTAGGATCCAAAGAATTTGAAATTAATGCCTTATTCGATGATTTTCTGGGTGAAGAGATTCTTTCAGAGAGAATACCCACATCTCCTACCTTGAACATTCCAAATATTCTTCAAGCATCGGGAATAACTCACTCTAGTCCTTCTACTTCAAGCTCACCAAATGTTAGTTCAGAAGTAACCTCTAAGCCTTCATTTAAGGAGAATATAGGTGCTTCTCCAGAACCAGAATTAGAACCCATCCCTGAAGCGTAACCAGAAGATAAAGAAGCTTCTCCAGAACCAGAACTAGAATTTATTCCAGAAACTCAAGCAGAAGATACAGAAGTTCAAGCCCAGCAAATACCTCACACAAGGATGAAAATATGGACAAAGTCTCATACTCCAGATCTAATAATTGGAGATCCATCTGAAAGGTTAAAACCAGATCTGCAACTGCTAGTGAAGCCTTCTTTGTAAACTTTCTAAGCATGATAAAACCAAAGAAGGTTGATGAATCTTTACAAGAACCAAGCTGGGTGGAAGCTATGCAAGAGGAACTTCTCCAATTTGAAAGAAACAAGGTGTGTAAATTAGTACCTCTACCTAAAAATGAGGTTGCCATTGGTACTAAGTGGGTATTCAGAAATAAAAAGGATGAAGATGTAATAGTGATCAGGAACAAGGCTAGGTTAGTGGTCAAAGGATACTGTCAAGAAGAAGGCATTGACTATGATGAAACTTTTGCTCCTGTTGCAAGACTTGAAGCAATAAGACTCTTTTTGGCCTTCTCAGCATACAAAAATGGAGATCTTATGGATGTCAAGTGTACATTTTTTAATGGAGATCTTAAAGAAGAATTGTATGTTGAACAACCTCATGGGTTTGAGGATGCAAGAAATCCAGATCATGTCTATCTTCTGGACAAAGCTCTGTATGGGCTAAAGCAAGCACCTAGAGCCTGGTATGAACGATTATCAAAGTTTTTGATCAAACATTCATATGAAAAAGGTAAAATTGATACCACTTTGTTCATCAAAAGGGGTAAAAGTATGCTTACTATTGTTCAAATTTATGTGGACGATATTTTTTTTGAATCTACTGATCAAACTGATGTTGATTTATTTTCAAAACTGATGGAAAGTGAATTTGAAATGAGTATGATGAGGGAATTAACATTTTTCCTAGGACTCCAAGTCAAACAAACTACCTCTGGAATTTTCATAAATCAAGCCAAGTATGTTTTTGACATGTTAAAGAAATTCAAACTTCATAATTCCACCACTATGGAACACCTATCTCTCCTAGTACAAGACTTGATTATGATCCCTCTAGGAAATCAGTCGATATGACTAGCTATAGAGGAATGATAGGATCACTTATGTATTTGACAGCAAGTAGACCAGACATAATGTTTGCCACTTGTCTTTGTGCGAGATATCAAGTAAATCCAAAAGAATCTCATTTGGCTACTGTAAAGAGAATTTTTAGATACCTAAAAGGGACTCCATCACTGGGCCTATGGTATCCAAAAAAACTCTGGATTTGATTTAATTGCATACACGGACTCTGATCATGCAGGATGTAAGTTAGACAGAAAAAGCACCTCTGGTAGCTGTTAACTTCTGGGAAATAGACTGATAAGTTGGACATCCAAGAAACAAAATTGTGTCTCAACCTCCACAGCAGAAGCAGAATATGTAGCTGCTGCTAGTTGTTGTTCACAAGTCATTTGGCTGAAAACTCAACTTAGAGACTATGGTCTGGTGTACGACAAGATACCCATCCTATGTGACTCAGAAAATGCTATTGCCATCACTGAGAATCCAGTTCAGCACTCAAAGACCAAGCACATTGATGTAAGGTATCATTTAATAAAGGATCATGTGGAGAAAGGGATTATTGAAATGTATGTTGTGTCCACTAATTACCGACTTTCTAACATTTTTACAAAAGCTTTGGATGAAAAGAAATGCAATTTCCTAATTAGCAAGTTAGATATGCTAAACATGTAATTATCTTATTTTCTATGACTTTCATAGGATTGAGCCAAATCACTTGTTCTGTATATCTTTATTTTCATACTTAGTCAATTTGTGTTTAAACAACTAGTCAGAACCTCCCAGAAGCCTCTGGTCACTTCTGATTATTCACTCAGAAGCACTCAAAAGCCTCTGGATACCTCTGTTCTCAAAAGAACAATTGACAGAAAGGCAAACATAACGTGTAGAAGTTGAGGGGGAGCCAAATACGCAAATTTCAAGGGGGAGCTAAATTTGATGATTTTGAGGGGAAGCATTCCAATGCAAACTTGATTTTCTTTTTTTAGATTGCGAATTTGTTACTTCTGAACTAACTTTTGCCGTCAAGGTTATTCAGAATTCTCAAATTCAATCAAAGTTCTTCTAAAAAGACTTTCACTTGTCAAAATGCTTTCATATTTGGTTCTAAAATTCTTTCATCAAACTTATGAGTAGCTGTTCCATAAATTTTAATTTCTTTTGAAATTTTTCTTAATAAGATTACTTCTAAACTAACTCTTTCCTTCAAGATTATTTAGAATTTTATTATTTAATCAAATTTTATCAAAAAATAATATTTATAGGATAAAAGGCTTTCATTCAAGTTTAAAATATTTTTTAATGAATTATTTTTAATATTCTTTTTATAAATTAATTTTCAAAATTATTCTTTTAATGTTGATTAATTGGGAATTTTATTATTAATATTTGGAGGGAATATTCAAAATAATGAAAGAGTAACCGGTTTTCATCAAAACCCACACGAAACGTTACAATGCCAAATGTTGTCAACACGCGTCCCTCATCCCTCATTAGACGCGTGTTTGAACCTCCATGTGTCATAAATCCATGGTATGCATGTCTGCATGCCTTTTAGGCTGACATCATCAATCGGGAACCGCTTCAAATCCCAATTCCCAAATAAACCCTTCCCATTCTAACACCTTTCCCAAATATCAATTAAACCCTTAATCTCATTCTCAAATCCTACTATATAAACTCGAGTAAACCTCCAATTTCACTTTTCACCGTCTTCAACCTCCAGCCATTACTGTGCTCTATTGCAAACCTGCAACTTTCGATTTTAAGATTCCAAATCTCACAAATGGCGATCCCAAGTGCAAACATGAATGTTCATGATGAAGAAGACAGGCTGATCGATTCCACCGCTGATAGTGCTCCGATCATTCGATTGCCCATCAAACCCAACAACGTTCAAGTTTTTTTGGACCCTAACACGTATCTGTCAGAATATCGACTAATGATAGAGTTTTTGCAACATCATCAGTTAAACCGAGCTCTAACGCTTACAAACCCAAATGTTCCGGAGGTGTATGTTCAAGAAATGTGGCAGACTCTGTACATCAAGGACAATGAAACCTTATCTGGTAGTTTTAGCCATCCTACAAACCCTGAAAATGCTATTGAAGTACCAATAACCAAGAAGAAGATTGCTAGATACTTTCATTTGCCCCAACCTCTCATCAAAGTTGAAGACCAAATAGTGCTCAATCCTGATCTTGAACAAAATCCATCAACAGAAGCGCTGTTAGCTTTTATCAATTTTCTGGGCTACAACGAACATCTCACCAAGCTTTATGAGTTCAAGAGAAAAAGGTCACCTCCTATGTGGAATGTCCTTGTGTCCATACTCAACAAAAGCCTCACTTGAAAGACAGGGTCTTTGGATCAACAAGCAGAAATATTCTCACCATCATGTATGGTATGTACTTCAACCGACCCTTGGATTTTGCAAGCCTCATTTTCCAAGAAATAAGTGCAGCAGTTCACCTGAAGGTTCTCAATCAAGCAAATAGTAAGGCTCTTCCCGCGCTCATGTTCCCTAGGTTTTTGGCCCTCATCTGTCATCGAGCCATTGCAGTCCTAAATGCACCAATCATTCAACCTTTGTGCAAGATTTCAACCATGAACTCTCACAAACAAACCATAGACCTCGCCGGCTACCCTGTCAGACGTGAACTATCAAGGTACATGCTCGAACTTATTCCAGAAACTGCTCCTCATCTTACTTCTTATAGACGCTCTATGGTACACTAAGCACGGAAAGTACCTACCCCGGAGCATTTAGAGCCTAAAATAGATGGTGAGGGGTCGAATGAGCTTGAGGTAGATGCCAACACATGCCGAGCGTTTGCTAAGAGAGAGCCAAGAAGATGTCCATAGAGACACATATGTGAGTTTCTCGCCAAGTCCAACCAGAGCAACCATATTTGCTGAGGTAGATGCCAACACATCTACACTCATTGAAACCGGACAGCTCAGTCCAAACCACCTTGAAACCAACCGAGCAGAGGGTCTTTTTGCCTCTGACTCAAGTACAACTGGGGAAACCACATCATCTTCATCATCCTCTCAAAATGATGATGATAAAAATATAATAGTTCCATCGCCCTATAACTCGCGACCTCCTACAGGTGTTGCTGTCTCTATGACCAACACAAACTTAGGAAATACAGAAGGCACGTCCATGCCTTCTACTAGTGTATATGCCTATGAAATCCTATCAGAGGGGTTAAGGCCAGAGGTTGCACCACTTATTGGAGTCTTCGGACCTTTTCAAGGTAAGAACACATTAACTGACTCTCCACCCTCTGATGTTGGAGATAAAGTCAATAGTGTTAGAACATCCGAAGAAGTGACTGCTGATAACAGGATGGAAGTCCCTCCACGCTCAACATCAAAACATGTGTGAATAAGGGCCTCTCTGAACACGAGAGCAAGGGGCCCCATGTGTTCAGGATGCACCGGTTACAACACCTGACTTTGTCACAAATGTAGTGTTCAATGCAGTTGTTGATCAAATGAAGGGATCTATGGTGGATCTAAAAAAACTTATACAAAACTCAAAGGTAAGCCTAAAGTCAGAGATCCAGACTCTGAATTCTTACAAAAGCTCAATTCATACAACTTATAAAGAACAAACTCAAGCTTTGGAAGATCTCAAGAAACTTTTCTCTGACAATGCTGAATCACAGAAGAACTCTGCCTCTAATCACTTCAATAGGCTGGATGCTGGAATAAAAGCAAATTTTGAAGCCATCTTCAACATTCCAACAACTATCCCCTCTTCAGAAGTTACCATTTCAGCTTCTGAATATGGCGCCTTTGTTGCTGACATCCAGAAGCTCATCAATCCTGTAGTACCCTCTACGGCCTCTACATCAACAGGTTCTACCTACTACGCCAATCAGACTTGGTATCTTTCCAAAAGGCCATGATGGAAAAGTTTAACACCGTCAAAGCCAAGTTTGTATCCAAGATCAACAATCATGGCTCTAATGAGTTAGCACAAAAAGTATCTACCTTAGATGCTTCTGTCTCAAAGCTAACTCCATTAGTTAGCTCTATTTCTGAAGAATTGGAAGCGAAGAAAAAGGCAAAGGAAGCCAGAGCGTGTAAAAAGGAAGAAAAGAAGAGAAAGAGATCTGAGGATCAGGATCCTGATTCTCATTAAGGGGGAGAGCATGGCAAAGAAAGCCAAAATCAATGGTACTGAAACGACTCAAACCAAGCTTCTGAACACCCACTTCTGATCAAACCAAACTTACGGCTGAAGCTGACAAAGTTAAGGCAGAAATTGAAAGGGTCAAGAGGGAAGCCTCAATAAAAAGAAGAGCTGAGATCCAAGTGGAAAAGGATAAGTTGAAGAAGTTTGAACGTCCAATCACATTGGAGATTGAGCATAGGCACATGTACTCAATCATAAAACAAAAGGTCTACCTACTGCTTCCTAATTTTGCCAATGACTATCATGTAAGTGATGAAGTCAAAAACAGATTCATGAGTCATAGGCAAATGAGGAAAGATGCCTTCTCTACTCTGCAAATCAAAAAAATCTCTGGAATTAAGCATGTCAAATTCGAAAATACAGAGATTATGTACACAATTTGTGAAGTGATGAGAGAAGACAACAACAAGTACTACTTCTGTGATAGTGATCTATTATCCATCAATCCTTCTGATCTCATACCTCTTGGAAGATACATGAAAAACCAAATGAATCAAAGGACTGATGCTCAGAACAAAGTTGCCTTCTTCTGAATTATTAGCTGCATGGAAGCTTTCATCAAGTATATAAGACAGGTAGACTTTCAAACGGGTCTCGATCATAAAGTGATAAATCTGAGCATCACTGCACCCAATGAAGATAGAGAGGGTCTTGATCATCTTTCTGTTGGAGAGCTGTTAACAGAACCTGAAGATGGCATTGTATTCAGAAGACCTACAAGGAAAAGCTTCTTCAGAATCAGTGAAGCACATAAATACTCTGCATCTGTGATAAGCATCGTCAAGAGTTAAGCCTCTCATCAGAAAGACAATACAAGGAAAAAACTGTGGAAAGAATCATCGGTGAAAGGATGGAGGAAAAACCCATCCTAATCAATAAGCTAAGAAAGATCACAGAGATATTTCACAAGATCATCACATTTTAGCCCCATGCACCTTTCTAAGTTTTTTTTTGTAATCTATTTGTCTTTCTTGTAACTGTTTCTAAATAGAAATGAACTTCTATCTTTATAAATTCTTGTAAATCTGAATTTCATACTAAGGGGGAGATTGTTAGAAAGTATTTTCTGAAGTATGAATAAGAAATGCCTAAGTGTTAAACTTTAGAAGGCAATCCGAAAGTTCACCCTCTGATCACTCTCTATTCAGAAGGGCCCAGAGATCTCTGAAGATCTCTAGATATCAACTGCTTAACTCACACGCTCTTGATGACGTTGCATGTCACACGTTCCATGCGTAACTAATTATGTTAGTCGTACAAGTGACGTGTCACTTAGTCATTGGATGTCTTGTTGACTTTATCTTTTGTAATCGTATAAATAGAGTCAGTCTTCACTGTAATAGAGGTCGATCATCTTTTTGAGAAATTGTGTGATTCATTCCTACGTATTGTAATCAATTTCCAGGTTATTAATACGATTTCTCATTTGATCTTCTTACTGTTCTTATTGTTTATTACTGTTTGAGTATTAATCATAGAGCTGTATTGGTTCCGCTCATACTCTGTTATTAGGATTTGTTGATTTATTGTTAAGAAAGGGATCTGGGTTCTAACATTTACAAAGTGCAGCAGTTGGTTTTGCAGAAGGAGACAAAATCTCTTCCATCCTGACCAAGTTGATAGTCAAGTTGAGAATCTTATATTTATAAGTGTCTCATGCATTTTCATATCCACACATTCTCATTTTTCTTTCTTTCTTTTTCTCTCCAACGAATGTACTTGTAGGTTCCCGTATCTCATATTGAATCAATGATCTAAACAAAATATGTAAAGCGGAAGCAATTATAGATCAAACAGTTTATAAATGGAAGAACGATTAATCAAAATGAAGAACAATATGAAGATAAAAACGTAGTCATATGATTAATCGTGATCATATATCTTACATGATTTGGAATGATGGGGGTATTTGGAGATTGAGAGTTTCAAGGAAACAATATCACATTCACAATTACAAATGGGGAAGGGAATTCCTATTTATAGCCTAAAATAAGGAAAGTCAAATGACTAGCCTATTACAATAAGACACGTCACAAGGAATCAATAACAAATCTTGTTAGACGGTTATCCATGTCATTTAACACGTGAAAGAATGTGTCACTATCAAAGCATGCTCCAATATAAAGGCGCCACGTGTAAATGATGAAATCGTTCCTTGCTGAGTTATCGGGCTATGATGATAAGAGCAACCAGACAGAAGCTCTGTCTATTCATACAGAAGCTTCTGTGGTCTTCTGACCTTCAAACTTCTGAAGTCTTTTCTTCTGAACGATCTCTGATCTTCCATATTTGAATCACAGGTTTTCATTTTTACACTTTCAACACTAAAATTAGGGCTAACAATCTCCGCCTAAGTGTTAAAATGAAAACATAAAAGGAAAAACCATTAAAAGTCATTGGTCGTCTTCCCATCGAGCTTTGAAAGCATGTAGATCCCCTTAGATAAACATGTAGCTCCCCTTTGATGTAGTAACCCTATTCCAAATATATGCACACGATTTTATTTAAGTCCAAGATATTTTCTGTATGTAGATCAAAAAGAAGCTCTGACCATAAGAAGCTTATCCAGAAGCTCTGGGTATGCAACCAGAAGCTCTGGATGAAAAAGATTGCTTCTTCTGATCTTCAAGGCATGGAATCTTTAGAGGACACTATGGACTGAAAAAGTTTCAAGCTCCCCCTCAACATGATGCTCTTTTTCTTCATTCTCAACTTAAAATCAGATTCAATGTGCCATAAACACCACTGATTGCACCAAAAAACAACTTTAACCTGTAAAACTCAACACAATTGTTAGCCTCAGAATCTCAGCCAACCCCATAGCATATTGATTCATCCAAACGTGGATAGATAAACTGTGAGTTGCATGACAATGCCGTGCAGAATCAGTCTAATAACAAAGAATCTGTCTGTAAACCATGAGTTGAGCGGACATTCAACACAAGAGCTTGTTCAAGTAATCTTCCATAATCGAGGAGCCCAAAATAATATCAACCAGAAATATTTGTTCCAAAAATAGAACTCGAAACCACCAAGATTAATTCTAAGAACCCCGATGTGAGATCAAAGGATGAAAATTATGCTCGGTAGTTCCTGATCATTGGCAGGATTTCAACAGCCTATCTCTGGTTGAAAGGAGAAATCTCTGATGAAGTACTGGTTCTGAATTGTGCTTCTTGGTTCTTTGATGTTCAGAAGCAATACTGGTTAAGAGCGGGTCCAGAATTGAGATGAACTGAAGTCGGGGCTAATTTAAACTTCAACGAAAAAAATTCTGAAGTTTGACGTGATATAGAACAAGCCACAATACCACACATCAACCTATAAGATATAAAATCAACAAAGAAAGTTTTTGTCCAGCACCATTACACTGACTTCTACGCTGCTTCTGGTCGTGAAATATTTGGAGTTTGGGAAAACTCAAAACATAAACATTGTAGCTCAGTATGTTAGCTTTCCACAGAAATTGGGTTCACCTTCTTTGGAGCTCGGACGAATAGATATGATCGTTTCCGTACAGTCGCGCAGATCTATCCAGCAGCTTTTGGTTTAACATGTAACTTCTGATTATGTGAGTCTCTGGGCTAAGGCATGTAATAATCCAGAAGCTCTGGTCCGTAATTCCAGAAGTCTCTGGATGCCTCTAGTCCAAAACCTCTGGTCCTTAGTCCAGAAGCTCTGGTCCTTCTGACAAGAAGCAGATCTAACTCGATGCATAACATCTTTGTTTTAGCACACTACCTTCAACTTCAACGATTTACTGGGTCTTCTACAGATTGAATCACTAAAAACTCAAAGCACGAAACTTATAGATCCTTCTGTTTTCTATCCAGGGCCTTTTGAATCGCTTGAATTGGTGGTGTTATGAGAGAGATATGATCGATATAGCACAGCAACGCAAATCTGTCAGCATCCTAATTTTTATTCAATGCCACAAAAATTGAATATGGGTTTGCATAACCAAATCACAAGCAAAGCGTTGATTTCCAAACATTGGTTCTTGACATCGAAAATAACTTTTCATGACGCTATTTTAAGAAACCAAGTCTCTCATAAACATTTTATCAAACAACTTGTATGCATAATCAATTTTTACCCAATTGGCAATGAAGTATCTTCCCAATAACCATCCGCATTTCAGATCTACTGAGAATAACTTTGTAGAATCGAATATAAATGAAATCAAAACTGAATTTGAATATAAATAAATTCAAACACAAATTTGAATGATATCTTCGAGACCAATTCGAAAACAAAGTATAAAAAGATGAATATTATAGATCTAAAAATGAGATGAAATAAACTGGATTCAATGAGATAAAATCAACTGATTGGATCATTTGATTTGAGAAAATCAATAGGCTTTGATACCAATTGTAGGAACTCATATCTCATATTGAATCAATGATCTAAACAAAATATGTAAAGCGAAAGCAATTATAGATCAAACAGTTTATAAATGGAAGAACGATTAATCAAAATGAAGAACAATATGAAGATAAAAACGTAGTCATATGATTAATCGTGATCATATATCTTACATGATTTGGAATGATGAGGGTATTTGGAGATGGAGAGTTTCAAGGAAACAATCTCACATTCACAATTACAAATGGGGAAGGGAATTCGTATTTATAGCCTAAAATAAGGAAAGTCAAATGACTAGCCTATTACAATAAGACACGTCACAAGGAATCACTAACAAATCTTGTTAGACGGTTATCCAGGTCATTTAACACGTGAAAGAATGTGTCACTGTTAAAGCATCCTCCAATATAAAGGCTCCACGTTTAAATGATGAAATCGTTCCTTGCTGAGTTATCGGGTTATGATGAGAAGAGCAACCAGACAGAAGCTATGTCTATTCATACA
Organism: Silybum marianum; assembly: GCA_036898165.1. Classification (NCBI taxonomy): domain Eukaryota; kingdom Viridiplantae; phylum Streptophyta; class Magnoliopsida; order Asterales; family Asteraceae; genus Silybum; species Silybum marianum. The sequence goes on along the minus strand of CM072533.1, from coordinate 25,097,033 downwards.
GAAGCTTCTGTGGTCTTCTGACCTTCAGACTTCTGAAGTCTTCACTCTAGACTTCTGAAGTCTTTTCTTCTGAACGATCTCTGATCTTCCATACCTGAATCACAGGTTTTCCTTTTTACACTTTCAACACTAAAATTAGGGCTAACAGTACCCACATTCTTCAATTTGTTAATTTACAATTTCACCTTTCCTTTCTTTCTTTCTTTCTTTCTTTCTTTCTTTCTTTCTTTCTTTTCTTTCTCTCAACGTGAACTCTCTTCTTTCTTTCTTTCATTTTTCTTTTAGCTAGTAATATTAGATTTAGAAAGTATCACCATCAATTTAGTTTATTAAGTAACCACCATTATATTTTCTTCCTTACGTCAACCATTCGAAGTTCCCTTTACCATCACCTTTTTCACTCTCGTTTTCATCTCTTAGTCATAAAAAAAACTCAAGATCTTTAGATTAGTTCACTCATTTTCCTAGAAGCTTTATAAAAACCCATTTCTAATGGAAGGCTAAAACCCTTAGTTTGGGGTATAAGTTAATAAATTGAGATTAAAGAGATGGATAACACTATTTAAAAGGTGTATCGACTTTATAATGATAGTTTTACAACTTGTCATGTTTGGATTTTTAATACTTCGTAAAAATACCTCTAAGATAATTGACAATAACTATTGGTATCTAAGTGGCTTAACCTTAATGAGGTTATAAAACGTATTATTTTTCTAAGACAATAATTATTGTTATAAAATATCTTTTTATCTAATTATTTAACTCCATCTCAATTTATCCTTACACCCTAGTTTTGTTCTTTATAAAAGTATTTCTCTCAGTCACCAACAAACCAAATCATTATAGTTAATCAAAAACCCTCTTATTTTCGCCCTCTAAAATCAAACCGTTAAAAAACGGGCTTTTTCATAGCTACAAGCTTTGACTACCGTCTCTGTGGGAACGATATCCGGTACTTTGTACCATTATTACTTGTTACAATACGACAGTATTCCGATGTGTATACTTGCGCCAAGGTCTATTTTATATATTGAATTTAAGGGTAGCGATATCATAACAACAAGTTTTTGACGCCGCTGCCGGGGACAGTAAGCTAAAGTTTAAAGCTTTTGAAAAACACGATTTTTATAAGTTTGATTTTTCTACCACTTTTTTGAAGAAAAAAACATTATTTTTATCACCTTTTCAGAAAAGATCAAAAACAGTTCATACTTAGTTTATCTAATCGGTTATTGTTCTCAAACTCTAGAAACGACCAAAATCTCAGACCACGTGGAAGAATCCAACAAAATTCATCATATTTACCTTATCCCACGATGTCTGACAAAGAGTATGTTACGGACACTAAGAACCATCTCGAAGGAAATATAGAAACCGTGCATGAACACGTCATTAATAATGAAATTTCTCATCTTGTTTGCTATGAAGATGATGGAGTTTTTATTAATACTAACAATCCTGTTGGTCCTAATGTTGTTCTTGGACAACCCGTCAACCAATACTTTCGGAACAATGATGTTGGCATTAAGAATGAAGGAAATCCCTTCAACGGGTTTGTTAATTACATTAATGGCAATCCCAGAAATAATGTTGGAAATATTCCTATCAACAATGGTGCCAATAATGAAATTGTTCATAATATTGTTAACGGTAATCCTGCTAATAATGTTATGCACAATGAAGTTATTAACAACAATGTTAACAATGGTATTCCCAGAAATCAGGGAATAATTCCACCAAGAAATGTCGGCAATATTCCACCAAGGAATAATCCGCCAAGGAATGATGGAGTTATTCCACCAAGAAATAATCAACCAAGAAACAATCCACCAGAAAACCAAGGTGATGATGAGGAACAAAATATTTTTCGTCTTGCAAATACAAGAGATGGTGCCATTATGTCTTACGCCATTCCAAATCTAACGTAGTTACATACAGGAATACGTAGGCCAAATATTGGTGCCACTCATTTTTCATTAAAACCAATAATGTTCACGATGTTACAAGCCAATGGCCAGTTCACTGGATTGCCATCAGAAGATCCTCACTCTCACCTACGGTCATTCATGGAGATGACAGGCTCTTTTCTTATCCCACATGTCTCAGACGATGCACTGAGATTAGAACTTTTTCCATTATCACTACAGGATAGGGCAAGAGCTTGGTACAATTCTTTAAAACCTGATTTTGTGATCACATGGAACCAAATGGTGGAAAAGTTTCTAAAAAAATATTTTCCACCCACGAGGAACGCTATGTCCAGAAATGAGATTTGCACTTTTAAACAAATGAATGATGAAGCAGTTCCTGATGCATGGGATAGGTACAAAGAGCTTTTGAGAAAATGCCCTCATCATGGCATTCCGTACCTCATTCAGCGAGAGACGTTTTATGGCGGCTTAAATGCCACCGCAAAACAAATGTTCCATGCTACTGCAGGTGGAGCATTTACAACTTGTACCTATAATGAAGGCATTGAGATACTTGAAAAGATTTCCAATAACAATGGTCAATGGTCTGATCCACCCATTGTACCATTAAAAAAGACATCTGGAGGATCAGAGGTTGATGCGGTTACAGCACTGACAGCACAACTTACTAAATTAGTTTCAAATCTGGCTTCCAGCCGACAAGTAAGATCTGATGTCATGGTTGTACAATCCGATGTCCAACCAGTCCAATGTGTATACTGTGGTGAAGGACACTCTTTTGAACATTGTCCTAGAAATCCTGAGCAAGTAAATTTTGTAAAAAAAACTGGACCATTTTCTCAAACGTACAATCTCGGATGAAGACAACATCCGAATTTTTTATGGAACAATCCAGCTTTGAACCCAGCAATGCAAAAACAACATAGACAGCCCAACTTTCAAAATCAAGGACAGTCCAACTTTAATTCACAGCCTTACCAAGGTAGTCACAACAACCAACAGGATCATTTTCAAAATAATCACTCTAATTACCAAAACAGACCTAAGCAGAATGCTAAGTCATCTGTTTCTTTGGAAACACTGATGAAAGGGTTCATGACCCAAACTCAGGCATCCATAAAGAACCTAGAGACACAGGTAGGTCAGATGGCTTTGGAGATTAGGAAAAGACCTTTAGGAGCTCTTCCTAGTGACACTGAGATACCACATAGAGAAGGAATAGAGCACGTTAAGTCTATTACCTTGAGAAGCGGAAAGATTTTGCCCGAAGTAAAACAAAAAGTATTAGAAAAGCCAATCAAAGCAGACACTAAAAAGAAATTTTCAGATGTTCCAATCAAAGCAGGCATTGAAAAGAATTCCACAACTTTGAACTCTGAAATTGCAGCACAAACTTCTGATGTCACTGGGCCCAAAACCATAAGTAATCCCACTGACACCACCAGTGTCCCTAAGGAGTCAGACCCCCCTTTAGCAAAAGAATCACCATCTTTTCAAAAACCCCAAGAGAGAGTTATTGTGGATTTGTCACACTCTGGTGATAGTCCAACTGTAATTCTTGAAATCAAACTCTAAATAAACCACCGGTTGTCCCGAGTACATCTATAACTCAGAAAAGCACAGCCACCATACCTGTCCCTCCTTACATTCCTTACCCACAAAGACTAAGGAACCAAAAGGAGCAAAAAGATATCAAGAAGTTTTTTGATATTTTCAAACAGTTGCATATTAATATACCATTAGTTGAGGCCATTAAACAAATGCCAACATATGCAAGTTTTTAAAAGACATTTTGAGCAAGAAAAAAGAAACTGGCAGAGTATGAGACTGTGGCCATGACTGAGGGATGTAGTGCTTTGGTATCTAAAATAATACCCCCTAAGTTAAAGAACTCAGGTAGTTTCACTATCCCGTGTTCCATAGGAGGTAAGATGATAGGAATGGCATTTTGTCATCTAGGTGCCAGTGTTATTCTGATGCCTTTATCAATTTTTCAGACACTAGGTATAGGTGAGGTTAGACCTACTACTGTAACACTACAATTAGCAGATAAATCCATATCCTACCCCAAGGGTAAGATGGACGATGTCTTGGTCCAAGTTGAGAAATTCATTTTCCCAGCTGATTTTATCATCTTAGATTGTGAAGTAGATCAGGAGATTCCCATCATACCTTAATAGATGTTCAAAAGGGAGAAATAACCATGAGAGTGCATGACCAGATGGTAACTTTTAGTGTTGTTGATTCTCTCAGGTACCCGAGAGATAGAGAAGAATGTTCTTCTATGAGTTTGATTGAAATGTTGGGTCAAGAACAAAGTTTGGAGATGATGCTAAGTAAAGAGGAATCTGACAGTGAGGAAAAAGAAGAGACCAGCTTTGAGGATTTAGAACATGTTGAAGATGTTGTTGCTTTTGAGGCACTAGACACTAAAGATAGGCCAACACTTGTCCCGTCTTTAGAAGAAGCCCTGGAATTAGAATTAAAACAACTTCCCTCACACCTGAAATATGCATTTCTAGGAAAGTTAGGGAAGTTGCCTGTCATCATTTCATCATCACTAGATAAAGATCAGGAAGAGAGATTAGTAACAATGTTGAAATCTCACACGAAATCCATAGGATGGACGATAGCATATTTGAAGGGCATAAGCCCTACAATTTTTCAGCATAAGATCATTTTGGAAGACAGGAATTTCAAGTTAGTTGAGCCTCAAAGAAGGCTTAATCCTGTGATAAAAGAGGTAGTTAAGAAAGAGATTTTGAAATGGTTAGATGCAGGAATAATCTACCCTATAGCCAGTAGCACTTCTGTCAGCCCAGTACAGTGTGTACCAAAGAAGGGAGGAGTGACTGTAGTGCCCAATGAGAAAAATGAACTTATTCCCACTTGGACAGTAACAGGGTGAAGGATTTGTATGGACTATAGGAAGCTTAACAAAGCTAACCAGAAAGACCATTTTTCTTTGCCATTTATTGACCAGATGTTGGATAGGTTGGCTGGAAAAGAATTCTATTATTTTCTAGACGGATATTTAGGGTACAACCAAATTGCCATAGCTCCCGATGATCAAGAGAAGACCACTTTTACTTGTCCCTATGGAACTTCTGCCTTTAGAAGAATGCCTTTTGGATTATGCAATGCCCCTACCACTTTCCAAAGATGTATGATGTCCATTTTTTCTAACATGTTAGAAACCGCCATGGAAATTTTCATGGATGATTTTTCTATATATGGATCATCATATGACATCTGTTTGAAAAACCTTGAGAAAAGTCTTGAGAGATGTGAGGAGACTGATTTGGTTTTAAATTGGGAAAAATGTCATTTTATGGTAAAAGAGGGCATTGTATTAGGACACTAATATCCAAAAGAGGCATTGAGGTTGACAAAGCCAAACTTGAGGTGATTGAAAAATTACCTGAGCCAACCACGGTAAAAGGAATCAGGAGTTTTCTAGGACATGCAAGTTTTAACAGGAGATTCATCAAAGATTTTTTAAACATTTCAAAACCTCTCTCTATGCTGCTACAGAATGACCAAGTCTTCAATTTTAATGAAGATTGTAAAAAAGATTTTAAAATTTTAAAAGAAGCCTTGGTCACTGCACCTGTAGTTGTCACACCTGATTGGACTTACCTTTTGAATTAATGTGTGATGCAAGTGATTGGGCAGTTCGGGCAGTTTTAGGTCATAAAAAGGGAAAGATTTTTCACCCTGTCTACTATGCCAGTAGAACTCTCAATGATGTTCAAATCAATTATACCACTACAGAAAAAGAATTATTAGTTGTCGTTTTTGCATTTGAAAAATATTTAATTTCCAAAAAAGATGCAAAACCAAGGTTAATTAGGTGGGTCTTGCTTTTGCAAGAATTCGATTTGGAGATTATTGATAGAAAGGGCACTGAAAATCAGGTAGCCGACCACCTTTCCAAGAGAGAAAAGCAAGAGAAACCATTACCAACCGAAAAGATTTGTGAAGTGTTCCCTGATGAGAGAATTTTATCAGTTAAAACCATTCTCTGGTTCATTGATATTGTTAATTATTTAGCATGTGGGGTTTCCTAAAGAATTGAATAAACATGAAAGGAGAAAACTGATTTTTGATTCAAAGAAATATTTATGGGATGATCCGTTTTTGTTTAAAATTTGTGCAGATCAAGTAATCAGGAGATGTGTGCCCAAGGAAGACGTAATCTCAATTTTGGAACACTGTCATTGCGGACCTTGTGGAGGCCATTTTGGAGGTAGCAGGACTGCTGCTAAAATTCTTCAGTCGGGTTTCTTTTGGTCGAATGTGCAACGAGTGTCAGCAAAGCGAGAACATCTCTCAAAATAATGAAATGCCTCTCAATGGTATTTAATTGACAACTAACTATCGGTATTTAATCGGCTTAATTTTAATGAGGTTATAAAACGTATTATTTTTCTAAAACAATAATTATTGTTATAAAATATCTTTTTATCTAATTATTTAACTTTGTCTCAATTTACCCTTACACCACAGACTCGTTTTTATAAAAGTATTTCTCTTAGTTTCCAACCAACCAAACCATTTTAGTTAATCAAAACCCCTTTTATTTTCACCCTCTGAAATCAAAGCATTAAAAACGGGCTTTTTCATAGCTACAAGCTTTAACTACCTCTCTGTGGGAACGATATCCGGTACTTTGTACCATTATTACTTGTTACAATACGACAGTATTCCGAGGTGTATATTTGCGCCGAAGTATATTTTATGTATTGATTATTAAGGGTAGCGATATTCTAACAACAGTTTTACTCTCTTACATCCTTCAGAATGATTTTCTCAAATCACAATCATTTCCAAATCAACTTTTCTCATTTGGCAGGACTAGTCCTTCTAGTTTTCCTTTTTGCATTGTTTTCCCAAATCAATTAAATTCAAAATATATAATTTCTCCTATTATTGATTTTATTTATTGCAATAAAATCATATTTTTCGAGTATTGACAGTACAATATATTATGTCGTGTACTCTTTAAATTTATAACCCTCAATAATTATTTATTTTACAAATCATGAATTTTAGAGTGTTACAAATACTATGCCTATCGCTTATACGGGTGTCAAGCTCAACAATACTACGTCTATCGCTTATACGGGTGTCAAGACAATACTATGTAATCGCTTATATGGGTGTCAAGCTCAACAATTCCATGTCTATCGCTCACAAGGGTACCAAGCTCAACAACTCCATGTATATCGCTCACATGGGTACCAACCTCAAAACAAGGAATTATGATCCCCATTTCCAAATAACAACTCGACTCATATGCCTATGGATCCATTGCATTATATTCTAAAATCACGCGACACTAAATGAATGACTAACGCACCCAAAACGTGTAATATATCAAATAAATATGGCATAACTGCATATAACTCTAAAAGCCCGACATAGAGCAATTTGAATCAGACAAATGTCCATAAGACTCTTTTAGCCAAAAACCGGAGCAAAAGCTCTATAACTCAAAAAGTCCGCCCGCGGTGCGGTAAGGCACCACCCTGTTGTGCCAACATCCAACTCCGACGTGTCAGCTTAGTTATCCTCATTAAGCCATTTACTTGATGTGTAGACTTCCCGCAGGAGATAGTTGTCTATCATACGGCTCACCAACTTCACTTGCCTCTATGTGGGGGGGGGGGGGGGGGGCTCGCTCCGGGCAGGTTCGAATCACTTACAATACATAGCTATACGAAGGAAGGGCTTGGGTTAGGAGCGTTTTCAATATGATTCTCATGGCATGATATGTGGTTGAATTCTCCTCTGCAGGTAGACAACCCTCCTCGGCCTCATATCTCTGTCAAAGAGGCCTTCAATGACAGCAGAAGCCAAGTGTTCTTTCTTCTGTCCACGAGGACAAGATTTGATAATGAGCATAAACTCTTATGTGATTACTCAAAACATTGGTTGACACAAACCATTTTCCCAAATGAAATCATATTCATACATTTCCAATATGTCTCATTATAATAACATGTATTTTCCAATGGTTTATAAATCTAATACTCTCAAAGTACATAAGACACCAAATAATCCTCATTTATAAAATAGAACAATAAAACACCTCATAATTATGTTTTATTTATCAAAATGTCGAGAACCCATATATGAGCACCTTACAAGATTTGTAACACCATTTATACCAAATAATTCGCATATTATCAAAATACCTATACAATTGATGTAACACCCGAAAACTTTGGTGTTCATAAATGCAAGTTTTATTATGATATTCATCAATGGAATGGTTTGACTAAGTAATAGAGTTTTTGGTCCTCGGTCAGATGTCGAAAATAAGCAAGAAAAACCCAGAATACGCGAAAAAGGGTGTTTTGCGACCCTAGAACCGCGACCCTTGCACCATGGGCTAGGATCGCACTTTTTGTACCGTAAGGGGGTGTTTCTTTAGCAAGTGTGACCCTTGAATCGTGACCTTGGGTGGCAGGGTCGCATGTCAAGGTTGCACCTAGCGTACAGGGGGTTAAAAAGTCAGATTTTGGGGTAAAACTTAATTTTGCCATATCTCTCTCATTTCTCAACCGATTTGAGCGATTTATTTTGCTACGGTTTCGTATTTTTAAGCTCTTCAACATGGAAACAAAGATGGTTAGAGTTTTGATGATTTTGGAGCTCATAAGAGTGGAAGGAAATATCACCTCTTTGATTTCTTGAATCTAGGGTTTGGATTTTTTGCACCAACAACTCTCATTTTCTCTTGGGTTATCTTTTGTGTATGTTTTGGAAGATAAGGAGGTGTTCTTGAAGGATTTGCATCATAGATCTAAAGTTTTAACTTGAGGATCTAAAGTCTTCACCAAATGAAGCTCGACAATGGGGTAAAACCTAGATTTAGCCTAAATCTAGCAAGGTGAGTTCAAGTTGCTTTTGTGAAAACGGTGTACATGCCAAAAAAATTCATTTTGATGTATTAAAATGTTTTACTTGCTATTTGTCAAAATGTGTGAGTATTTTGATAATATGTGAATTATTTGGTATAAATAGTTTTATAGATCTTGAAAAACGCTTATATTTGGGTTCTTGACATTTTGATAAATAAAACATAATTATGAGATGTTTTGATGTATTATTTTATAAATGAGGATTATTTGGTGTCACGTGCATTTTGAGAGTGTTGGATTTATAAACCATCGGAAATTACATGTTTATGGCATTATGAGACATTTTAGAAAATATATGAGTATGGTTTCATTTAGAAAAATAGTTTGTCTCAAACAATGTTTGAGTAATCACATAAGTGATGAGTTATATAATTGTTACTCGGTTTTAACTAAAATGAGTGTCATGGACATTGGTCCGATTTAAATGACTATATGTCGAGATTTTGGAGTTATATGCAGCTATGGCATAATTCTATGATTTATTAAATGATTTGAGTGCGTTGGTCATTCATTTTGGAGTCATGTAAATTAGAATGAGTTGCATTTGGATTCATAGGCACAAGAGTCAGTCATTTGGTTATTGAAAGATTTTCAAGTCCCTTGTTTGAGGCCATAAGCCGTTTGGGCTTTTAGTAGTCGGTATTTCAAAGATGGACCCAAGTGGAAATGTGTTGTAAGATATTGATATCCCTTAAAATCAACACAAAAATAAACTTTGTCGCAAGTATACACCTCGGAATACTATCGTATTAAAACAAGTAATAATGGTACAAAGTACCGGATATCGTTCCCACAGAGATGGTGTTTAAAGATTGTAGAGATGAAAAACCCGATCTTTAAAAAGACTGATTTCAGAGGGTGAAAAACAAGAGGATTTTTGTTGATTAACTAACTTGTTTGGTTGATTGGTAACTTTGGAAAAATACAATTATAAAAAGCAAGCCTGGGTGTAAGGAGAAATTGAGACTGGGTTAATAATTTAATAAAAAGATATTTTATAATAATAATTGTTGTCTTAGAAAATTAATACTTTTTTATAACCTCATTGAGGTTAAGCCGTTTAAATACCGATAGTTAGTTGTCAATTAACTTTAGGGGTATTACCACGAAATATTAAAGATCCAATAATGAAAAGTTTATCAACTATTAGTATAAAGTTAATACACCTCTTTATTTTATTACTAAATCTCAAATCTCAATTTATTACTTACACCCCAAACTAAGGTTTTTAGCCTTCCATAGAAAATGGGTTTTTATAAAAGTTTCCAACGATCAAATGAAAATAATAAATGTAAGAACAAACTACAGGATCATAATTTTAACTAAGTACGTAAAGAATAATATTCATGAAAGTAAAGCATATATGTAAAGACGCTAATGGAGATAAGAAGAAAATACGTAATGGAAGAAACTAAAATAAAAGCAATAATATGGACAAGTTTGCCATTGGCAATCTTGAATTAACATAAATGGACAAGTATGTCGTGAGCATTCTTGAGTAACGAAGAGGTAAACAATGATATGCAGGTAACAAAACTTAAACTAAAATTGATGGCAATAATAAAAGACTTTTAAATGTAAAGAAACTTTGAGAATTCTAAATCACAACCTAAGATTCTTATGGTTGATGAGCTTCGTGGACTTCAACAGAGAAAGAAATGAGAATGATGAAAGCATGCAAATGAAACAAAGAGAGGAAATGGACATGGAGTCCTACTGTCATAAACTACCAACATACATATACATTTCAATGGAGGATGAATGTATCCAAGAAGAAGTCTAAGTACACAAGTGTATTTAGTTGTCTTCTAAAGTTCAAGGATGTTCCCTAAAGCAACTACAAAAACTTCCAAAACAAAGTACAAAAGATGCTCTCCTAACTTAGCCTTACTTGAGAGAGTGGACAACTTAGAAGCACATGGGTTTTCTCCTAAAGAAAGATACTGATATTTCCCAAAGAAAATTGAGATTCAAAATGGGATGTAGATGAGATGAAAAGATGGAGAGCTCTAAAAAGAGCCTCCTGGTATGTCCTCCTTGGAGTGGGATCTTCTTTTTAACCTTCACCCATGCTATCTATTTGTATATAATTTAGTTGGGCTTGGCTTCATAAATAACCCACTTTCAGTTGGTCTTTACCCATGAGCCAAAAGTTTACAAACATTACCCATCATCAAAAATAATATAATACTTAGAAGATTTCCAAGAATGGTGTAGAGTTTTGACCCAATAAAAATAAGGATTACAAAATAAAATTAACCCAAACATGCCATAGGTTTTCGGTTATCCTCATCCTTGCTTTAGTTTGACCTTCTGCTTTTTGGGCTCCTTTCCAAAACATCAGTTACCTGAAAATGACATAATGCAAACTATGAATATTGGCATTAAATTTAACGTTTTGGTGACCGAAAATTCATATTTTCTTTATTTGTTTATATAATAGCTAGATACTAAAATTAACATTAAAAACCTAAAAAAGTACTACAAAGTCTAAATAAAAAGACTAAAAGTTAATAAAATGAGACGTAAATACGGATAATAAATTACCCGTATCAGAATGTCTCTGCGACCCTAGGTATTAAGATGATGTAACTCGTTGGAGTATGCTGTCGGGACCCATGTTTAGAGGTCGGTGCCTCTTATAGTTCACACAAGTATTCTGGGAATGAACTCATTCAGAGTCGGGTCCCATTATCATCAGTTCTTAGTGTGAGTCTATAGTATTCAAGTAGGTCTGGGGTCGGGGTGTTTAGGAGATAATCCGTATGGGTCGGGCTCCGGGACCTTAGGTATTACGGTAGGTACTCGTTGAGGGGTCGTACACCGGGACTGTGATCTTAGGGCGCTACTTAGAAACGTTGAAAATATGGTTTACTTTGTGTTACGCCATTGTCGACGGAAACGGGTCTCCCCTGTCACCGAAAGGTGTTGTTTTGGGTATAGAGTCTTATCCATTATTTTTTCAGTGATGTTTTTAGAGTATGAGGCATTATCCGTAAACTATAATATTGAATCGTTGAGACTTAATGTATTTAGTATTTTGAAAAAATGAAGCATTGTTAAAGTCTGCTATTTGAGCATTTAAACCTATTCACATCTTGAGTGAGTAAACGGGAAAGAGTTTGTGTTTGAACGGGTATTTGTATTTTAAAGCTTTCATTTCTATGGTATTTGATTCAAAGCTTTTGTTATGGAAATAATGAATTTGGGAAAGATGTTGCTTTTATAATGAAGTGATTCTATTTGAGAAGTTATTATTTCATCAAGCAATCTTTCAATTTCAAATGATTACAAATATGTTCTAAACTATTGAGCGCACTAGGCGTTAAGCCTAACCTTTTTCTTTTTCGGCATGTGCATCAGGTTCTCGTTGGGGTTGGTACTAGCAACACGTGTAGATTTGAGTGCTAGGGAGTAACACGTTAAAGATCTAGCTTTTGGTGACGTTTTCCGCATTCGGAGATAGCGATTCTATTAGGTTTAGTAACACCCGAGCGTAATTATGTCTTAATATAAGACTTGACATATCTTCTGTAGATGTTTATATAAAATTGTTATTTGAGGAACCTCAAGTATTGATTTATAGGAAGTGATTTATCCTTCAATTGATGTAATATTGAAAATTTTAAATTAGTCATTATTTCCAAATTTGAGGGTGTAACAATTGACAAATAGCAAGTAAAACATGTTAATGCTTTAAAATGGACATTTTTGGCATGTACATCGTTTTCACAAAGCAACTTGAACTCGCCTTGCTAGATTTAGGCTAAATCTAGGTTTTACCCCAATCTTGAGCTTCTAAAGTTGGAGACTTAAGTTCCAATAGCTAGATCTCCAGATCTATGGTGCAAATCCTCTCAATAACACTTCCTTTACTCCCAAAACATACAAAAACAACCCAATATAAAGAATGAGAGTTGTTGGTGCAAAATAACCAAACTCTAGATTCAAATGACCAAAGATATGATCTTACCTTCACTTCTATGAACTACAAAATCAACCAATAACCTCTAACCATCTTTGTCCCCATGTTGAAGAGCTTCAAAAGACAAATTCATAGCAACTTAAATCACCCAAATCGGAGCAAAATTGAGAGAGATATGGCTAAAATGAGGAAGACCCTAATTTTCGGTCCTTAAAAACGCTGAACAGAGGTGTTCGCTAGTTGCTTCGTTGGTTAGACCACACTAACTAGCGAACTATCCTGCGTAGGCTATGAATTGAGTGAACTGGTCGTGGACGTTGGTTGCTAAGTAGGTTAGACTTCGATAACCATCGAGGTAACCCACTCAGAATGTAATTTGAGTGAACCAATGTTGGACGCTGGTTATCAAGTGGGTTGGATTTACGTAACCATCAAACTAACCCACGCTAACCATTAGTTAGGTGTGATAGTGTCGAACGCTAGTTGTGTCGTGGGTTAGACTCACATAACCATCGAACTAACCCACACTAATCATTTGCTGAGTGTAACGGTGCCTTAGGCTAGTTACCAAGCTAGCTTCAGCTATGAACTCACTTCGTAACCAGCTTGACCAACTTTTTCCTCTTTAACCAAACATTACCTTGAGTTTTAAAGCGCCAACACTAAAACATCCACGAACATTCAAATGAGCTTAATTTAAACCTTAAAGAACTAAATTTATAAATGAACCTACAATGGGAGATAGTAACGAAAATTCCGAGTGTTACATAAAGCTTGGGAAATATTTTTGAGACACCATTCTTTTGAAGTGAATATTTGATGGTTAGGTGACACCCAATTGTACTCTTGTTTCTTTAAGAAATTAGATTAGAAGGTTTTGTTATCCTCGTAATCTATAGTTATAAACTGTAATTTAACATGTGTATCTAAGTTTCCCTTTTGGGAAGGTTCGTGTTTTGATATTTCAATACCATATTTCCGATGTATTTGGAAAATTTGTTGTCCCATTTTTTGGGTGTTACGATTAAATATCGAGTTGTTTTTTGTTAGGTTAGGTTGGATTATTCTGGGTAAGTTGTAGGGTGCTAAAAATACGGACCAACCCAACTCAACAAAACCCAAAAAAAATCAACCGGAGGTAACCAACACATAGTTGATACAAATTACGCCAACCCCTACCTTTTAGGTTGGAATTGGGTTACAATCATTTGAACCCAACCCAATTTGATAAAACCGATGTCAAACCGATGTCTTTCTATAATATGGATTTAGTATACGTACATTATACATTAGACCAAACCTGTAATTTGTTACATTCAAAATTATATTACAATTTCAACCGTAATATTATTTTCTTATTTGCATGATCCTCGACTATTTTTTGAATTTGTTAGCCTTTTTTGTATATTATCATTTTAATTTTACTTAATTTACACATAAACACTTAGATTGTAAATGATATATCAAAATCTCAAACCGACTAATCAAACCAAACCCGCACGATTTGGGTTGTGTTGGTTGTAATCTTTCCTGGGTTAGTCAGGTTGAAATTTTCAAACCACAAACATTTGAGTTGGTTGTTCAAATGCTTTCAAACGAGCCAACCGAACCATGTGCAATCCTATTAGGTTGGCCAGGTTTTGTGCGTGTAACATCCTGGTTTTTATCCCAGATTGAAGAAAATTTTGAACCGGGCAATCTAATAAGGAAGAGTTAATTTTAGAGTTTGAACCGGGTCTTTGGTAAAGTGGAATATTGTGTCATGTTTGTGTTCCACTCTTAGAATCAATGAAATATATATATTTTGAACTTAATTATATTAGGTATCATCTACAAGGCGAGAAACGGGATCAAAACGGGTGAAAAGTAGGAAAAAACACCTCGGAACGGCCAGGCTATAGTGCCCGGCGATTGTGACAGTGTCATAATCACTTGTCAGAATCGCCCATAGTGTACCGTGAGATGGAGTGGACACGGGCTATTGTGCCCTGTGATTGTGACATGGCACAATCGCCTGTCACAATCATCGACGGCCTTTAGTGAATAAAAATTGGCATTTCCTTCTTTTGGCCATAACTTCTTCATCACAGCTCCGTTTTGAGCGATTCAAGTTGCTACGATTTCGTATTTCAGATATATTTAAGATGGTAGCAACGGGTATTAAAGTTTACAAAATTGGGATTTCCATCTTTTGGCCATAACTTCTTCATCACAGCTCCGTTTTGCACCAACAACTCTCATTCTCTCTTGGGTTTGTTTTGTGTATGTTTTGTAGGTTGTGTAGGTGTTCTTGAAAGGATTACATCATGGATCTAGAGGTTTAGCTTGAGGATCTAAAGTCTTCACCAAATGTAGCTCGGTATTGGGGTAAAACCTAGATTTAGCCTAAATCTAGCAAGGTGATTTCAAGATACTTTGTGAAAACTTTGTACATGCCAAAAATGTCCTTTTGAAAGTACTAACACGTCTTACTTGGTATTTATCAAATGTGTGAGTATTTGGGTAAGTTTGCATATTTGGTATAAAAGAGTTTATAAATCATACATAATAATTATACTTGAGTTTTGGGAATTTTGGCAAATGAAGTATAAGTGTAAGTTATTTCGGTGCATTATCTTTTAAATGAAAACCATTTGGTTGTATTTGCATCTTTAAAGTAATTGATTTGTAAATCGTTGGAAAATACATGCTATTGCATTATGAGACATATGGAAGTATATAAATATGATTTCATTTGGAAAAATGGTGTGTCTCAATAAATGTTTTGAGAAATCACATAAGTGTTGAGTTATAGACCTTTTGCTCGGTTTTGACTAAAATGAGTCTCATGGACATTTGTCCGATTCAAATGACGATATGTTTTAGGTGCGTTAGTCATTCGTGTAGCGTCGACTAACTTTATGATTTCCTAACTTTGAGAAATAATTGACTATCGCGAAATAGTATTTTGAGCAAAGAATTGGTGTTGGAAGATTATCAATATGTCTTGCTTGATGTATTTGATTTATAGAATAAAATGTAATGGATCCATAGGCATTAAGTCCGTTTTAAGGCGGGATTGTTGTCCCCTTTCGGTCACGTTTGAAGTCATCGAGGGCCTTGCATTATGTATTCATTGGTTGTTGCGAATTGCCATTGACTATTACATCATCGAGGGCCTTGCATTATGTATTCATTGGTGATTCCCAATTGCAATTGACTCTTACGGATGTGCTAGGTTGGGTCATCGAGGGCCTTGCGTCTTAATGTATTAATTGGTCGTTGCCAATTGCCATTGACCTTTAGCACGAGCTTTTATTTGAATCATCGAGGGCCTTGAATTTTAATGTATTCATTGGTTGTTGCCAATTGTCATTGATTCCTTTCATAAGCTTAACATTTAAAAGTTGCTCATTTATGTGTTCCATCACTATAAATGGTAAATCGGGTCTCCCCCATTATCTTCGGATATTTTCACCTTTCAAGGGTAAGGGTGAGTTAATGGTTTATAAAACTCGGTTAAAGCTACATTTTCTATCTCCACGTTTATAACCTTATTTATGGTCGTGTGAGCAATGGGTTTGGTATCACGATAAATGAGTATTTCTATTTAAAGCTTTCATTTCTAATGTCAGTTTGGTCTAAAGATTTTATCATGGAAATAACGAATTTGGGAAAGATGTTGCTTTTATAATGATGTCAGTTATAAATATGTTATAAACTCTTGAGCTCACTAGGCGTTAAGCCTAACCCTTTTTCTTTGTCGGCATGTGCATCAGGTTATCGTTGGGGTTGGTACTAGCGACACGTGTGGACTTGAGTTCTAGGAAGTGGCACAATAAAGATTAGTATTTTGGTGATGTTTTACGCATTCAGAGATAGAGACTCTTTTGGGTTTAGTAACACCGGATCGTAATTATGTCTCAGTATAAGACTTGACGAATCTTTTGTAGTTGTTTTATAGAATTGTTATTCGAGGAACTTTAAGTATTGTATTATAGGAAGTGATTTATCTTTCAACTGATGTAATATTGAGAATTTTAAATTAGTCGCTCTTTCCAGATTTGAGGGTGTTACAGTGCGAGTACAATTCACTCCAAATTAGAGTTACATATTTAACATCTGAACGAAGGATGTTAAGACAAAACCTCAAAAACATAAAAAAAACCCGAAAAACACTCAATCTATTGTTTAGATTTATTTATCTAGTAGATACTATTGAACTGACAATTATAACTTTATTTTTAAATAAAATACACTCTCCATCTAAAAAATACAAAGGCTATGTTTGGCAAAGGTAGCTGATAAGGTAGCTTAAGGCAACTTATGACTTATAAGGTAGCTTATGTCTAAGTCACGTTTGGCAAAAAGTATCTTACAAACATGTGAAATGACCAAAAAGTACATCTTGAAATGTTAGTCACTAATAATATAACTAAAATAAGTATTTAATAAAATAATATATTAATTCATACAAAATAGTAAAAAATAAATAATAAAATATATTTATTTAATAAAATTAAATTTCTTATCATAAATAGTATAATAGTTGGATTTGTTGAAATTAAGTTTAGAAAAATAATTACATTAATTTATGATTTTAAGTAACCATTAGATATAATATATGAATAACTAATTAACCATATATTGTAGTTAATTACTAATTTTTCAAAAAGTATAAGTAATAATTCTAAATACTAATAACCAATATTAAGTGAATAATTTAAAATTAAAATGAATTAATAATTAATTAATAAAATTAAAATAATATTAATTATAATTAAAATTAATTAATAAAATTTAAGTTTTAGATATATTTATTAAATTATGTATAAAACATGGATTAGTCTTGTTTGAAAAAAAACAAAATTGATACAAA
The DNA here is from genome assembly GCA_036898165.1 of Silybum marianum. Classification (NCBI taxonomy): domain Eukaryota; kingdom Viridiplantae; phylum Streptophyta; class Magnoliopsida; order Asterales; family Asteraceae; genus Silybum; species Silybum marianum. The sequence continues at coordinate 25,079,390 of CM072533.1, read as the reverse complement.
ACCAAATAGAATTCTTAGGAATGAAAATTGATGGTAAAGGAAAAAACTTTAATCGATAAAAAACAAGTTCAAAGTTTTTTAGAAGTACTTAATTATGCTTCAGATTTTATTAAAGACTTAGCAGCATTAAGGAAACCTTTCCAAGATTTACTCAAAAAGGATTATTTTTTTTAGTTTTAATAAAGGATTGGAAAATCAAGTAGAAAAAATAAAAGAACATTGTAAATCCTTACCAAAATTACAATTACCAAAAGAAAGTGATAATTTAAATTTTGAAAGGAACGTTTTTGAAAATTATTGGAGTGGCGTTCTTAATAAAATAGATTATTCAAGGCAAAAAATAATTGGAAAAAGTATTTGCATATATTGTTCCGGTACATTTACTAATACATAAAAACAATACCATATAAACGAAAAAGCGTTATTAGCTGTGGCAAAAAGTTGTCAAAAATTTTATTATTTTTTATTGCCAAAAAACTTTTTATTATTAAAATGAATTAATAATTAATTAATAAAATAAAAATATAATATTAATTAATAATTAGAATTACAATTAAAATAAATTAATAAAATTTAAAATAATATAAATTAATAATAATAAGGGGTTGGAGATATTTGTCAGGTGTCTAAAATAACAAGGGTATTTTTGGAAGAAAAAAATAAAAAACTACCTAACCTTACTTTTATTACCTTATCAATAAGGTACTTTATAAATTACCTTACGGTCTTCCAAACAACTACTCTAAAAATAAGGTAAGGTCACCTATTTTTGTCAAACAATGCCTGAATATGATCAAAATTTGGACAAAACATCTAGAAAGAAAAAACAATCAATTATTAGTTAATTTGATATCCATTATTTATATATTTTTGGTCCATATTTCTAGTTATGTTATAATAGTGGGTTAAGAATCGATAAACCCTAAACCTTGAATGAAAACAATATTGAGTTCCCAAATCAACGAATTTGAGCTTTGAAGCAGTGGAGAGCAAACCTACCATGGTTTAGGAAGAGATCGATGCAATCCGTCCTCCATAGTTGCACTTGCTTTCAGCATTTCTCGCCATGGAACCTTCTAATTCCTTAATCTCCATTTCCAGGTAAGCCGTTAATCCTGTTGAATTCACTCTGCTGAAAGAAATTTATGCCTCTTTGTATAGTGATTTTTTTATTTCTAATATTGTTTCTTTTGATATGATCTGCGTTAATTCAATGTACCCATAGAGACTCTGGTGGGGGTGCAATCACGGAGAGTGTTCAGAACTTCATCTGGGACCAATGTATTTGCAGAGCCGTGAGTTCCTTTCTGTAACACTATTTTCGTCCGCAATTTCGTGATTTCAATTCGTTGTTTCAAATTAGTGTTCAGGGGTTTATACACGGATTATTTATGAAATTTCAAACAAACACGTAATATGTCCGTGAATCCTATTTAAGCTTCTCTATTCATATCAAAGCACACATCTCAATTACATATTGGTTGATTATTGTGAGCTAACTCATATGGATTCAGTCAATTTTGGGGAAACTGTTAGGCTTAAGTTAGTGACATGGTATTATGTTTTAGTTTACTATTTTGTTTAGTGACGATTTTGGTTCTAGAATTAGGGTAGATTAGTGGGTCATTCATGGAAGTTGTTTCCATGATGTGGTGCCATAGCGGAGTCCTAGAATGTAGGCTAATGCAATTATCTTTTATTGTATTTAATCCTCTCTTGAGGAATGGAAAAAGGTTGATGATGAGTTCTGTCAAGAAAATTGTGGTTCATTCTTACCCGTAAAGAATACGTTTTTATGTTCTCACAAGGAACCTGTCAGTAACTGGATTATAAGTACCGCCATGGCAAAAGATTAAGGTGTTCCAAATGGAAATAAATTCATAGAAAGTAGTATGTGTGTCCTTCAAAAATATGAATTTAAGAATGAAGGGAAGGGTGAATGTTTTTATATGTGAATAGTTAACCAATGAATAGTTATAACATATACGTAAGCTTCTCCCTACAAGATTTCACAACTTGATTGACAGGTTACTAGTCGTGCACAGGATAGTTCATTGACAAGAGGATGATTATCATAGGGTAGAATTATTCGGAGAACAACCTTGTATTCTTTCAGAGTAAGAGATGGCGTCTTTGCTTTACAGGCATGTCGTGGGTAACAAATCTAGCTTAAGAATGTCTTGTCTCCAAAAACAAATTTTACGAGCATGGAGACAAGTGTATAATGAATGTTTCATACCGGTTTTATGTGTGTGTTGGGGGTGGGGGGTGTTTGTTTCTAAGATAGGGGATACCAGTTTTTGATGTATTTTAATATACTTGAGGGGAAGTAATTAAGTGTATGAGGAACTAAGCCATCTTCTTGATGGACGACTGATATTTCAAGAAAGAAAAATTTGAATAACCCATAAACAAGATAATTTAAATTCATTTTATTTATAAACTGAAGCATGCAAGTATTTAAAATCTATAGATGATTAAGACGACATAAAAGCAGCTAAATGTTTACATCATTGAAGGACCAACTGTTTTTTAATATGATCTACTAATTCTTCGATTTTGTTTTAATGTCACTATAGGATGGAAAAGGTAGCGCACCTTATCTACAGTCTTTCCTGAAAAAAGTCATTCTTGAAATTGAATCTGTAGGCGCTGTTGTTGCTGATGAACTTTATGAATAATTTGCATTTAACATGACTTCCTTGAAGGTACACATATGCTTATTTTGTTTTTGCTTACCAAGGCTGCAGAAGAAAAAGGTTCATACATTTATGTTATGCTCTATGTAAAAGGGTGATGATTTAGCAAAGGGAGATTCAAGGATCATCAGGAAAATTTCGTTTCTTTACCCTTCTGGTAAGCGTATGTGAACAATAATTCATCAATTTTCATTTTCCATCTGTAATATATCTTGCATGTTCATTTTGGTTTCTTGTGAAGATCATGTTGAAGCCCAAGTTTGCCAAAGCCCAAGGAAATTAATAGTGCCACTTCAATGTTCGCTTAACATGCTTGAAGGAGATACTGGGTATGCATTATTGCTAATGGTAGTGACGTTATATCAGTTAATTGTTGCTATAGTGCATACCATTGCATTCACAAGAATATGAATTTAAGATGGGAAATTGCTTCTTGAGTCGACTTGGTGTTTGATTAGCTTACTTATGTATAAATATGCAGAAAAGTCTTTGATATAGGGTGGTTGCAACTTGCACCAACAAGAAACATTAAACTAGAAGTCAGGCTAAAAATAAAGCAAATAAGTTACATTTGTAAACATACTTTATGGATTTCCAATATGGATGGCATTCTTTCATGCTCTCCCATTAAGGGTTAAACACCTCACAACATTCAAATTATTTAAATCCTCGTGTTATTTAGTGTTCATATTAATATAGGCTTTCCTATTTCTCTTATACAATGTTCCCTTTAAAAAATGTTCCCTTTAAAAAAAATGTTGGTATTAAAAAATGTTACCTCACAACGTTGATGATAATGTCGTCAATAGTATACAATGTTCCCTTTAAAAAAAATTAAAAAAAAAGTTAATTCAAGAGGAACATGAAAGTTGGTATTATAAATAGTAATAAGATAGTACCTCAATGACACCTTTCTGTAAAGTAGTATAAATATCTGCGATGCTGGTCAAGCAAAAATCGTCACTTTTTTTTGGTTGATCTGATTGATAAGATAGAGACGGTGCTTCACTATAAGAATACAACAACATGTGAATAAGATAAATATATAATCATCTTATAACATGATAAAATGATCGTGTATATATGTATTCATTTACATATTATTGTAAGCAACAACAATGTCCATCGAGAGGTTCAAGTAACATATATAAATAAAACATACCTCTGAAAAGTCTAACTTTGCAAGATGTTAAAATCACAATGATTTCATTATATTTGTAAGTTCGGATATGTTCATCGGTGTACTTCTTAGCCAACTGTCCCCATAACGTTATGCGAATCTCCATACCGCTGTATGTCATTAATGAAGGATTGAACAATAACTGAGCAACTTCATATAAAAGTTAGGGTAGGTAAGTGTTTAATATAAGGTACCTTGTATCAGATATAACGACTTTTTGCATTTCGGGATTACATGATTGTCCTCCAAATACTTGTTTCTCAAGTAAGCCCCACTCTCGGACAAGCCCGATAACATCTACTAATAGATAAAAGTTACAAGTGTTGATTGAACTGAGTAAAACAAATAATGAAAGTCAACTTGTTAGATACTTGCCGTTCGAAACACGCTCATGAAGCATGTTGAATGGAATCAAATCAAACTACATATCGTTCAATTGCTGTCGGCTAAATGTGAGAAACATTAATTCTTGTGTCACGGAAAAACTGAACAAAGTGGTCACGTCGCATTAGTCGATACAATGTATCGTATGAGAGAACCATAAATCTATGAATCCTATAAATGCATCCCTCTTTTATATGGTTCTTAAATGTGTCGATCGGTTTAGCATGATTCTTTGCATGAATGGAACGATGCTACATCAATTACCTTCTCACTTACTTCCTTATCTTCCAAATGATTTACCTCAAACTTAGACTTTCCAGAATCATCGGGTTCGTTATTACGTCCAACAACCTAATTATATAAGACAATGAAAAATATAGGAAACATCAAGCAAATGAACCCCTATCAACCATTTTAATTAGAAGTAAATAAGTAAATGGAGGTATGATAAAGATAGGAACTTTTTCAAGTCACATTACTATTTAATTATAAGAAATAAATTTAAAGAGATCTTATCAAAATTATTATAGATTTAATACTTTATTCATGATCTTTAAAATGAGAGGTCATGCCTTCTCACTTGTTTCCCATTATCTTCAAAAACATTTACCTCAAGCTTAGACTTTCCGGTACCATCAGGTTTGTTATTATGTCCAACAACCTAATTGTATTACATGGGAAGAAATATAAGAAACATAATGTAAATATTACAAAATATAGAAAATCCAACAATAATTTACCGATGTTATTGATGTCGTGGGTGTCACGGCTGCAGTACATGGGCCCATATGCATAATGTTGTCATCTCCCATTCATCGTTTGTGGTGCTTTTCAACCGATCTTCATCTTCAACATCACAATAATTGTTCCCATGTTTTGGAAGTACGGTATCGGTTCCAATTGTAGTTGTATTTGTAACTTTGGTTGGCATGTCGATATCGTCACCATTGTATTTTGTTACAGTGAAACGGCGCACATATTGTGGTGCCAAATTGAACTTGTCGACCTTAATTGTAAGAACGACCCTTCGAGCACATAAACTTTCAATCAGAAAATCACGTATCCAATGAGGATCATCAACACCCTATATATACATGAGGAAATATTATTATGCATACAAACACACACACACACACACACACCCCCATATATATATAGTACCAAACCTTTGAGAAACTCTTCATAAGCAATTCGTCAACAGTAAGACCAAGAAGATCGATAGCAGCTTGATTGAAAAGAACACACGACATTTCTAGTTGGTTGTCAACAACTTCGATAACCAGCTTGAACCAATATAAATTTCGCTGTCAATAAGAGTATATAGAAATAATGATAATATGTTGTAAATACTTACGATTGACGTTGGTTGTCTATATTTTTTTTACAAACTGAACAAAAGTAGCGACCATCAACCAAAAAGGCCTTCTTCAAGCATGTGCGACACTGAACGAATTTCCAATCGTTAAACATATCGACGTTGATGATAATGTCGTCAATAGTATACAATGTTCCCTTTAAAAAAAAATAAGAAAAAAGTTAATTCAAGCGGAACATGAAAGTTGGTATTATAAATAGTAATAAGATAGTACCTCAATGACACCTTTCTGTAAAGTAGTATAAATATCTGCGATGCTGGTCAAGCAAAAATCGTCACTTTTTTTTGGTTGATCTGATTGATAAGATAGAGACGGTGCTTCACTATAAGAATACAACAACATGTGAATAAGATAAATATATAATCATCTTATAACATGATAAAATGATCGTGTATATATGTATTCATTTACATATTATTGTAAGCAACAACAATGTCCATCGAGAGGTTCAAGTAACATATATAAATAAAACATACCTCTGAAAAGTCTAACTTTGCAAGATGTTAAAATCACAATGATTTCATTATATTTGTAAGTTCGGATATGTTCATCGGTGTACTTCTTAGCCAACTGTCCCCATAACGTTATGCGAATCTCCATACCGCTGTATGTCATTAATGAAGGATTGAACAATAACTGAGCAACTTCATATAAAAGTTAGGGTAGGTAAGTGTTTAATATAAGGTACCTTGTATCAAATATAACGACTTTTTGCATTTCGGGATTACATGATTGTCCTCCAAATACTTGTTTCTCAAGTAAGCCCCACTCTCGGACAAGCCCGATAACATCTACTAATAGATAAAAGTTACAAGTGTTGATTGAATTGAATAAAACAAGTAATAAAAGTCAACTTGTTAGATACTTGTCGTTCGAAACACGCTCACGAAGCATGTTGAACTGAATCAAATCAAACTACATATCGTTCAATTGTTGTCGGCTAAATGTGAGAAACATTAATTCTTGTGTCACGGAAAAACTGAACAAAGTGGTCACGTCGCATTGGTCGATACAATGTATCGTATGAGAGAACCATAAATCTATGTATCCTATAAACACATCCCTCTTTTATATGGTTTTTAAATGTGTCGATCGGTTTAGCAGGATTCTTTGCGCGAATGGAACGATGCTACAAATAAGTAAGACTTGGTGTTAAAAAGTAAAATGTTAAATTAATATTAATGAATATAGACATGTTGAAGTAAACTTACTTGCTCATCAGATAGAATTAGATCAAACAATAAAATATGATCCGTGAGCGGGTTGTACGATGTCCATGCACGAGACACCGTCACATGTACTTGCCAGTTGTTATTAATGTTAGGTCGTAGGTCGTTGAGAAAAAGATAACCGGAAGCCATGGTTGTGGATCGCTACCTTCAGTCACAAACAATATAAAGTTTCATGTTCTTGTGGAAAGTAAATAAGCAAATAATTCAAAACTTAAGATATTTCATATTGAGTTAAACAAATATCAAATAAATCGTACGTAAATCGGGACATTACATGCTTACACAAAAGGTGAAAGCTAAGATTTCACGTTTGTTGCAAATGTGACAAGCCAAATCAGTCGATATTGTTCATGGTATCAAGTGGAAAATTATAGAAAACTTCTTTGTATACAACATTTCGTGATAGGTTATTATCACACTTGTCGTCATTGTCAACATAAAACCTAATGTCAGCACGAGAAGTTACTCGAGATGCGGTCACATAAAGCTGACCGTGTGCAAAAATAGGCTTCACCAGGTATGCACACACATAATTAAATGTTTGCCCTTGACATTTGTTGATTGTCATAGCGAAGCAAACCTTTATGGGAAACTGTCTTCTCTTAAAATCAAAAGGCCAAGATGTTTCAGTTGGAGTCATATCAATCCTTCCGATGAAATTTTTTTCTCCAACATGAGTACCAGTAATAATAACAACCTCAATAACCCTCCGACTGATTTGAGTCAACACTAACCTAGTATCGTTACATAACCCTTTTTGCAAGATTATGTTATGTAACAATATAATTGGTGCACCGACCTTCAACTCTAATTGATGGTTTAGAATCCCAGAAAAACGCAATGTATTCAGAAATTCAGGAGAATACATAATCTGCATTTCCTCCAAGTTGTCCATATTCGCACATATCTCATCAGCACTTAATATTTCATGCATTTCACCTGCATATTCTTAGGAACATGTGAATTGATCGTGTCAACAGCATCATTTGTCGGGCACAGGATGCATCGCTCCTTTATGTAAGAAATGTCGTTGAGCCTCTTTGAAATATCAGGGAATATACTGGATACAACAGCTTCAATAGGATCATCAGCAATAGGAATAAGCAGGTCATCGGGTATAGTGATCTATGTAGCCTCGTCTTCGCCTGCCAGTGCAATTGCAGGAAGCCGGCCTCCCCCATGTCTAAGATCCACTTATTAAATTGTTGCATTTGTATGAGATCATCCCCTCAATTGTTGGATCATGCAAACGCTCGTCTTCGCCTGCCAGTGCAATTGCAGGAAGCCGACCCGCCCCCATGTCTAAAATCCACTTATTAAATTGTTGCATTTGTATGAGATCATCCCCCTCAATTGTTGGATCATGAAAACGCATGTTTGTTGTTAAAACGAAAACCTTACATGCATCCCATATAGTTAATGACTTGTTGACAACAGATGCGATGATCTCAATACGTGGTGCAGACGGAATAACCGGAAGAATCTATCGAAAGTCACCTCTAAGAACTACAACTTTCCCCCCAAAAACTTGATGTTCAGCCCCAGGTACGCTATGACGACACACATCTCGAAATGTTCGATCAATAGCTTCGAATACATGTCGATGTTGTAAAGGTGATTCATCTCAAACTTCCATTGGCATGCATCTCGTATTGATTCACTCCATTCAGCATTATCTCCTAACTACTCAATGCTTTGCAGGCAGACATATACGTTGGATGCACAACTCCATCAACTGTGCGAATATCTTTAAAACATAGGGGCCCCCGACAACATTTAATAGCATATGAAGATAATACGTTTCTCCCATAGAAGGACTTACGTAATAGATACGACCAATAGCGAACCCATTTTTTGTGGCATCCATGATTTTGCGTCTCCATGCCATGTGAATTTAGTTGGGAACTCAGTAAACGTGAACATCGACCTTCTAGGAACTCCCGATTTGATGTCATCTACTCGGTAAACTTAGACATCGCAGATGTAGGCTTTTCTACAACATATTCAAGTTGATCATTGTCACGGAAGTAGACTCTATTACGACCTTCTTCGTGAAATGGTAGTCTTTCAACCAGTACCGAACGACAATGCATGTCAAATGCAAATAGTTTCCAACATGGCTTTGATGCTGATATGTAACGACGGTTAATATATTTCTCAATATCGTTATTGTGGTTCAATAGCGAACCATACGGTGTTCTACTATTTTGACCTTCTAAAAGAACGGTACCACGATCTGGACCTTTGTTAACGTACGAGAATAGGTACTTAACCAACATTCCTTGGTTACACCACTCAACAATTATACGATAGTTGTATTTGACAAGCAAATCACGGTTATGTGGAACAAGGAATCGATTATCCAGCATGATATCATGATGACGAACTTGCACCTTTGCTCCATTATTAGACCTTCTATAACGGGGCCACCCATCACGCTTGATGAATGTTTCATCACAATACGTCTTTGGATATCCTTTTGAACGCTGATTGTTGTACATACACAGACTTGAAGGATTAAGCTGACCACATGGTCCATGAATCATATGAGTACGAACAGCTTCAAAACCGCAAGGATCATTTAGTTTAGATGACAACTCTGCAGAGATGAACTGATCAATCTTATAAGGTGTAGATTTTATCGTATGGATTTAGAAACACGAGGGCATGACAATGTGGCAAACCACGTTTTTGGAACTCAATTGTGTAAACAACTACATAAATACATTGAGATAGAGTTAGAGAAGAATGTACAAGGGCATTTAATAATTAATAGGAGAATATAGTAAACAAACGTACCGGCAAATGATTATTCTTCCTTATATATTTCATAAGCTCATCAAGTTTAATTTTAAACATATGCGCAATAATGTCGGGTCTATCACATGTTGGTTGGCCAGGTATGGTTTCTTGAACATGACGTTCAGTCTCAGGACATCTTGGGTTTGACGTCATAGTAGTGAACATATCCGGAGTTACATCCCAAAGACATATTGCCATTGCATCTTGATATTGTTGTATCATATACCTAGGTCCACCAGTGAATGATGCTAGTAAGATAACCCGTCGATCAGTTGATTCACAACTTGTTTCTCCAATGCAGACACGATCATGCAGACCATTATACAAATTTGATCGAATTTTATTTTGGTTTCTCCTATACCAATCCAATTCATTATCAAGCACCCTTGAATAAGCATCAAAAACATATGTGGGAAACAAACGATCTGCTTTATGCAATGTTTTACCTTTGTTCTTCTTAACATGCAAACAAAAGCAATAATATTCCCTCAAACTAACATTTTTTCTCGTCGTTGATGGGGTTGTAGTATTTAGAGGGATATTTAGATGGAACCCATCTTCTCCATATGGGAAAAGTAACGGATACTGCAAAGCCAAAAAACTTGGGTAGAGTTCAGATATTCTTTTAATAATTCCACCTCGCTCTTCTATAAGTACATCACGACGATCTGTGGGATTACCATCACCTGGAATTAATGCAGCTACTTCTGAAGCGGATCGTAAGTTATATTGTCTTCCATCTTTTTTCCTTGTACCAATCAATCGAAGTTTAACGGGTTGCATTGATGACACATTGAACCTTTCCTTAGCCATCCTAAAGGCTTGGACTAATGAGTTATTCTGATCGAGCATAAGAATGAAGTCTTTAACTAAGGATCGAAGAATGATCTTATCAGAAGTTAAAGGAACACCTCTATGTAATGCATAAAATCGATTGTCGATCTCATTGTCCGTGTCAGAAATGTATAATTGCGCAAATCTAGGACGGTCATCATCATGTGTAGGTAACAAACTCCCAGTTCTATGATGGTTATGACCATTCAAACGAAATGTATTAGGTCCTCGACCATCGTTTATAGATGTATTTACCTTCCCTCCTGTGGAGGTGAACGAAAACATTGAATTTAGCAGTTTGATATTTTGTCTAAAGACTTTGGACTTTTGTTATTATAACCCAACAATCCTTGTAATGGGAGGAGGATGTTGAAGGAAAGGGAGTTTCACCTTTCCTAGACTACAACATATGGAGAATTGAGGATTGCATGGGGATACGATTTGATATTTCGCTCCTCATACCATAACATTGCTTGACAATGTATACATATGTGCTCTGCATTGCCACAATCCATTTACGATGACATATGGCCTACAATGAGATGAATTAAACAGTAAGAAACTAATATGAAAATCATGATGATGTAATTTATGGACCTAGAAATAAAGTTTCACAGACCTGAAGAATGTGAAACAATTGTAGTATGTACGTTGTTTACGGGTGCATGTTCTGAAGTTTGTCCAACATTATTACCGACAGAGGAAGAAGCGACGAGAGAGGAGGTCCTACGACGACGTCTTGGGGGATTCGTAACATCATCGTTCAAAGTTGAAGGTCGTCCTATTGAACGAGGACGCCCTGGACGTCTCCTGACTTGAGGGGTTTCGGGGTAATTAGAAGTTGAGTTGGGATGATGACGTATGTGGATGTCTAGATTGATTGTCGTCGTAGCTGGATGTAGATTTGAAGAACTTATTGGAAACGGTACAGGGTTACTCACGATGGCAGAATGTAATGGATTCCCATCGATATCAACTATTATACGTGAAGAAACAATCATCCGAGGGGTTGGCCGGTTTGAATCATAAATATACTCATTATTCACTGTCAAACCTAAAATGGAAGATATTAGGTAAATGATACAAAATTTTCTATCTATGTAATTAACGACTAGGAATAAAGTTTCACAAACCTGAATTATGTGAAATAGTTGTAGTTTGTTCCTCGTTAACCGGTGTATGGTTTGAAGTTTGTCCCACATACTGACCATCGGAGGAAGAAGGCATGAGAGAGGAGGGCCTACCATGAGAGAGGAGGGCCTACCATAACCGGTGTAATATCGTTGTTCAAAGTAGAAGGTCGTCCTGTTAAACGTGGACGACCTGGACGTCTCCTGACTTGAGGGGTTTGAGTGTAATTTGAAGTTGATATGGATGAATCGGGTGTTAGTGAGACTATATTAGTATCACTTAAGGTAACATGATGCATTATGTGTGAAGTTGTACTTGCGTATGTGGTTACTCCTTAAAACTAAAAATACATCTAAGTTAGGCATTAGACTATGGTCCACAACAGGAAAGCTGTGTGTATTGATACAAAAGTTAATGTCTAGAAACATAAAAGTTAATGTATTAGACAATAGAAAGAGAAAACATAGAGTAAACTATAGGCGATAGATAAAAGTGTTCTATTTTATCTGTAAACCACAATCTTTATGTTCCTAAACACTAACTGAATGAATCTAACTTGTATAAAGTAGCAAACTTCCTAAAGTGTTCAAACACTGAAGTAGTCATATATAATTAATCCAATAAACTATCACTCTCATTAAATTCATTAAGCTGACTGCTATGAGTCAAATCTCTTCTTGTAAGCTACTTGAGAATTTACCGGAGGATCTTGGTCTATTACAACTTTTAGAGACACTAAGCCTATCATCACGGGTAAGGCACCATGACTTTACATTCAGAAAAAGTTCAGCATTCTCAGTTATTGTCACGGTCAATTTATTTTCAAAGTTGCATGTGGTGTTCGATTGTAACTTGGTTGGGATGGGTACATAATATTCTAATTGGCATCTAAAATAGAAAAATATGATGAAGAATATTCTAATTAGACCCAAGTTCTGAATTTTTATATGGTGATTGTTCATTAAGTCTTTCCACTTAGCAAATATATGTCTACTGATTATTGAAAATTTGAGATTGATGGTACTTTGTTCAATATTGTTCTGAGGTCTTTGTACCCAAACGTTTTTAAATTAACTGCATTTGAACAATGGAGGTTTAAGTGGGTAATCAAGAGTACCATTTTTGGTATCCATTTTGGTTAAATCTCTATCAACAATTCCATGACTGTTACACTGTAGAGTTGTTCACTAAAAAAGGGTTGACAACATATAAGAGGTTGAAACCCTCTAGAAATAACCCACTAAAAATTGATGTTATCTTTCTACTAAACATATTTGTTGTCATATCTTACTTTAACCGTTAAAGTCGTCCATATTTGTTGTCATATCTACTAAACAAAATATGAGTTTATTAAGAAACTAAAATATAAAATAAAAATGTAGATGTAATAGAAAACTTGAATTTACCGATAAACATTTTTCGTGGTAGTCTTGTCCCTTGCAAGGGTTTTAACTGTAGGCACCAATAGATACAACGGAAACCCATTTGCAGGATCGTTAATCAATTTTGTAAACCTTGTTTCTTTGCTTATATAAATTACCCATTCATCACGCAAGACACTGTAGTTTTCGTATCTCGGGTAGTCCCAGCACACAGCTTGAAGTTGGAAGTGATCCAAACGGAATATGTGTCTCACCAAATCCATTGTTCTGTATACTTGCATTAAAATGTTGTGGCACAAGTGCTGCCATTTTGTGTCTCTAGGTATAAAGAAAATATTTATCAAATAAATTTATGATAACGATTTTTTTTATAAAATATAAATTTGAATAAGTAATAATACTTAAACTTACAGTATGATCAATTAAAATAAAAAATAAATTACTTTTTTGTCATCTTCCCAGACGAAATCCACTCGGACTGCCGTCAAACTCCACCAACTGTGACTTTGGAGTGATGAAAAATTTTCAACAGACAAATGAGAATCCATTATCTAAGGAAAATGTTCGATGTTAGCAAGCCTTTTGGAGGAGTACATTACAAAACAATTAAACATGTTAGATTACATTTATAAGACCTCTTTTATAAATTTGGAATCGATATTGAATAGGATTATGAAATCGGTGTAAGCCGAGTGTTTTTCCAAAAACGGTGACTAACGTGTTTATCAATTAAAAGTAACAAATGTTACACAAATCTTAGGCCACAATGAAGTTAAGCACTAACATTGATGAGTAATAAACGATAGACAAATTTCCACATTTTAGGCCACAATGAAGTTAAGCACTATTATTGATGAGTAACAAATGATAGACAAACATCATTCAAAAGACTAGTAACAAATCTTACTTGTAAATGTAACCTTTGATTCTTAGTCGACTTGATGTTAATGTTGTGATATTCCACCAAGTCGTGCCGTCTTCAGTGTATATTTCGATTTTAGATGAGAGAAAAGAATCAAGTTCGCCGAATGCTTGTGATATTGTGTTATAATATAGCTCATCTTGATAACTGTTTATCCTATTTTTTTCTCTAATTATATACGTTTAATTTGAATGATTCTATTTCTTCCAAATTTCCAATTAGCCTTCTTGAAAGTTGTAATGTTTCACAAATAAGTTATTTAATTTACTTTGCACCCTTATAATAAGTTATTTACTTTACTTTACATCCCTTTCTTTTTCCATTTTCATTTCACACCCTTATCGTATTAACATATATAATCGTATATTAACTAAAATATATTAAAAGAATATGTTTCTTTTTTTACAAATTATATCATTATAATCGTCTCATCGACATCTTAAAATGAGCCTAATATGGAGTATATTTGGATCAAATCATATTATTAAATACTATAAATAGAATAACTACGTAGTGAATTAATTTTAAAAATTACATTTTATACTTTAAGTTATCTATTTAAACGGTTGCACCAACGATTTCAAATATATTCACAAAAATCCAAATTATTCAAAAACATTTTGTCAAATCAAATGGGTCCTAAATGTGCTACTTTATTCTTTTTAAATTAGGATTGTACTTGAGTTTTGTATAAATCATGGATGGCGATTTATAAAGGGGTGTTTGGGATTGTTTATAAAAATAACTTATTGACTTATTCCGGTGCGGTACCGGTAATAAATTGTTTTGAGTATTGGGATTGGGAAAAAAAAGAGGTTATACCGGTTCCACATCGGTGATAAGAAGTTAAACACTCCTAACTTATCAGAATCTCATTATGACTTTTAACCGTTTTCTAACCCTTTTACATGTATAAGCAATCCCAAACACCGCCTAAAACACAACTTATTAACTTATTCCAGTGTGGTACCGTCATAAGCTAATCCAAACAATTTTATAAAACTCTGATGTGCCACCACATAAGTTGATAAACACTTTTACAGAAAAAACATGAGTTTTTTAAATAAGCAATCACAACACCCCCTAAGTTCATAACAATACACAATTTGATATCTTAAAAGAGTTTAAGATTTCTGAAATCAAGATTGATTAAATATTTAAATCTCGCTGTGTTGTAGCGGATACGCCTGCTAGTTATAATAAAGATATATATATATATATATAAGTAAGTAAATTCACCACAAGATTTAATTGTACATACATTGTAATCGAATTGGAATACAATAATTAACAGCCACCAAGATTTTGGGTACATGAGGATTACTTCATCTTTGCTTCAATAAGTCCAGCAACTGACCCAACCAAAGCCACCACTGAAACCACCATTAAAACACCACTGAATATTTCAAGAATCACCCATTTTCTGTTTCAAATTTCCATCTTTTTCTACACTATATACATCTCCACCGGAAAATATATCGCCAACGGCCACAAACACAATGCTCCTAAAACACCCAATATCTCATTGAATTACCAAGTAAGCAAACAAATATAGGTATTAAGGTGTTCTCGATTTTAAGTTGTAGGTACAACGAATTGTTGTGGCTTATTGGAATGCAGTGGTGCAGAAGGATCATTGATCTGCTGTGACTTATTGAACTGGCAGTGGCTTAATGAGGTGTTGTGGCTTAATGGGCTGCAGTGGCTTATTGTAATGCACTGTCTTAATGAACAGCTTAATGATCTGCTAATGATCTAATGTGGCTTAAAGAACGACTTAAAAAAAATGTAAGAAAGTAAATTAAAAAAAACTCATCCATCAATGCAACAATCAAACCAGCGACTCATATATTGAAATCAAAACCAATACAACACAACTCCAACACATAATTCACCCTACACCTTAAATATGCAATAGAACATACATTGTTGATACTTGGTTATACGTAACAAAAGGTTATACTTAGTTGAAACACTATAAAGAAAGGTAATCATCATCATCGGACGCATCCCGAACACGGCGCATCCGACAGCGGCGATGAATAACGACCCGAGGTATTTTAGCACGTCTTGTAAGAGTTGTTGCTGAGTCGAAGGTGTCAACCAAGTCCTCATCAATGTTCGAATCTGCTTCATCATCATCATCCAGATGAATAACCTCCTCCCACTTCCAATTACGGAGATCCGGCACACGTTTTCTAGCCTTATTAAAAAGACAAAACTATAAAAAGTACTAATTATTGTAATTATTATAATTTGATTATGAGTATGAAATATATATATATATATATATAATTACCTCATCACTAAGTTCACGAGCAAAGTGGGATTTGTAAGGTTCAAAAGCTTCGCCATAAGATACAATTTCGACACTTGAAGTTTCATCCCTTTGAGGTTGAATACCATCAGCGGTAATTTTAGATACCCACATACCCGCATTTCCATGAAGTTGATTCGTCATGTGTATCTACTTGAAGCTGCTAGAATGTTAACAAAATAACAAATCAATAAACATATAATGAGCATATAGCGGCAAGCATTGATGGCAAGTTGATTGCAAATGATATTAAAGAAAAATTAGGTACTGAAATTTCTAATATGAAAAGTAAACATCAATATATGGTCATGCGAATAAGCCAAACCAGCCATTAAGCTGATTAAGTCAAAACTAAACAAACCATAAGGGTACGTTTATTAGTAGATTAAATGAGCTTAATGAGTGTCACAACTTATTCATCCAGCTATAGATCACTCGTTTGGTAGTGGCTTAATTATATAAAAGTGCTTAAGTGCTTCCAATCAAAACAGAACTGAGAATAGCCAGTGCTTATGTATATCAGATGGATGTAAAGCTTCCTTAAGAGGAGATTATTTATACATTTCAATTCGAAGATATTTTTGATTAAATCAAGAAACTTGGATTACAATCACAATCAATTTGGAGTCTTTCCGCTATGGATTAAGTTTGGTGGGTGCCTCATTATGTTCATTAATAAGTTCTTTGGAATTTCATGTTAGCCTGTTATTTGACTTAAAAGCCGTAGCTTGTTGCTCATCATCATTGGGCTTCTTTCTTTAAGAACTATAGTTTGTGGTTGAGTCATATGTAACAGTCATTTCTCTACTATGACTAAAATATCATCGATATAACTTCTAAATAGATGATAAAATTAAGGTTGATATAACTAAAATGATGGTTCTATGTGACAATACCAATTATGCATTGTTACTGATGAAATTCTTTATGCAGATCAGCCTTGTTGGCTAACTGCATCTTCTTTCTTGTTGCGGCTGTGTTATATGCAGAAATGCATTGTTGCTGATGAAATTCTTTATGCAGATCAGCCTTAGTAGACTCATTTTGAATACTGATACCGAGAAGAATTATATATATACACACACATATATAAAATAGGGAGCATAAGGCTAGACCACTACAGTAAACCACATTATGCTACAAGATTATACATATGCAACTGAATTCATAAATGCATTATTGCTGATGAAATTCTTTATGCAGAGTACCTACAAACAGGCTTTGATGGATTTGATAAAGATTACCTACAAAAAGTGGAAAACTGGAAATGGCCATATAAAAAGTACAAACTCTTCCAACTATTCTCCTCCCATTTGATAATAAAAAAATAGTTGATGACAAGAAACCATAAAATTCACATTCTATATCATTAAGCTAGTACCAAACAGTCATGATAGCTCATTAAGCTGCTACCAAACAGGCCTTTAAGGTCCACTTTTATTTCATTAAGCTACTATCAAACAGTCATGTATATCTCATTTAGCTGTAAGTCTCATTAAGCTGCTACTAAACAGGCCTTTAAGGTCCACTTTTATTGGAAAACCTCTTTGGATTATTTTTTTCTGGATATCATTGGTTTTCTAATGAAGTTGAGTGTGGGGCAATAGTTTACCAAGAGTCCTACAATCTCCTTGCCTTTTTTCTATTTCGATTGCTTACTCAATCGTTCACAAGCCATGGTGCCCCTATACCCATACCTTAAAGCATCAATAATGGAGGCTTTCTGAGAGCTTAATGAAAAGCTTTTTTGCCTAATCATATTGTGAAAAAGCTTCGACTAAAAACCCATTTTTGCTTATAACCATACAAGCTTCTAGTAACCTGTTTTTCTAGGATACTTGGTGGCTGTTTGGTTACCTTTATACCCATACCTTAGAGCATTTATAGTGGTGGCTTTCTGAGAGCTGATTGAAAAACTTTTTGGCCTAATCATATTGTGAAAAAGCTAAGAGTAAACCTTTTTTGCAAACTTTTTGACCTAATCATATTGTGAAAAAGCTCAGACTAAAAATCCTTTTTTGCTTGTAACCGTACGAGCTTCTAGTAACCTATTTTTATTAGGACACTTGAGGGGGCTATATGGTAAAATTTGTCTGTGTTGGTTAATTTGTCTGTATAGATTGGAAATCTTTTTGTATCAGAGGCTTTCTTTATTGATGAAAGGAGCAAGTCAAACAGTCATGATAGCTCATTAAGCTGTAAATCTCATTAAGCTGCTACCAAACAGGCCTTTAAGGTCTAGCTGTATTGGAAAAACCTCTTTGGATTATTTTTTTTCTGGACATCATTGGTTTTCTAATGAAGTTGAGGGTGGGGCAATAGTTTACCAAGAGTCCTACAACCTCCTTGTTTTTTTTCTATTTCGGTTGCTTACTCAATCGTTCACAAGCCATGTGTAATTAGGAATTACATTGTTGTTTTTAACTTGTATTTTACAATGAATGAATACAGGGATATATATAGACAGGAAACCTAGACAATGTGAAACCCTAAGGGTCCACGAGCTAACGGGCCTAAGAAAACGTATTTACATTCTAACACTCCCCCTCAAGCTGGAGCATAGATGTTAATCATGCCCAGCTTGTTACAACTAAAAGAGATTCGTGAACCAGGTAAAGCTTTGGTAAAGACATCAACAAGTTGACTTCATGTTCGAACAAAGGGAGTTGAGATGGTTCCATCTTCTAGCTTCTCACGAGTGAAATGACAATCAACCTCGATATGTTTTGTTCGTTCATGAAACACGGGATTGTTTGCAATGTGGATAGCCGCCTCATTATCACAATATAGGTTCATTGGGGTCGAACTCTTCTTTGGTGTCAAGGTAATCGCGATGAATAGTCATCGACTTCGGGTTTAGATTGAGCAAACCCAATTTCACCTAGCAGATTACGCAACGATACCAGCTCGCAAGTGGTTTGGGCCATAGCCCTGTACAGATTCAGCACTTGACCAGGAAACAACATTCTGTTTCTTGCTTTTCCACGACACTAGATTCACTCCAACCAACACACAATAGCCTGTTGTAGACCGTCTATTAGTAGGATCCCCATTATCGTTGGCATCTGTGAATCCTTCTATGACATGATGACCATGTTTTTGATAAAGGATACCGAGGTCAGGTGCACCCTTTAGGTACTTCAGTATCTGCCTAACAGCGTCCCAATGTGGAGTTCTCGGAGAAGACATAAACTGACTCACTAGACTTACTGGAAAGGCGATGTCAGGACGAGTAATCGTCAAGTAGTTTAGCTTTCCCACAATTCTTCTCTACTTTTCTGGATCCTCAAGTAGATCTCCATCATCAGCTTTCAATTTCATATTTGGAATCATTGGGGCCTCACAAGGTTTTATTTCAATCATCCCAGAGTCTTTCAATATATCCAAACAATATTTTCGTTGAGACAAACATACCCCTTTCCGAGAACGAGACACTTCAATTCCCAAGAATTATTTTAAAGGACCTAGGTCCTTTGTTTGAAACCGAGACGCGAGGAAGTCTTTTAGCTTCTTGATCCCAGTCTTGTCACTCCAAGTAATCACAATGTCATCAACACAAAGCACTAGTAAAATACATCTAGAAGATGACGAATTAAAGAACATAGAATGATCATTAGAGCTCCTCTGTAAGCCAAATTCAGTCCTACGGCATTAAACCGTCTAAACCAAGCACGAGGGATTGCTTTAAACCATACAATAACTTACGTAATTTACAGACTCTACCAGACTCCCCCTGAGCAAAAAACCTAGGTGGTTGCTCCATATAGACTTCCTTATGTAAATCACCATCCAAGAAGGCATTTTTAACATCCAATTGGTGTAGTACCCAATCATAAGTAACGACTAATGAAATAAACAGGCGAATGGAGGGTACGTTAGCAACAGGTGAAAATGTCTCGTGGTAGTCGACCCTATAAGTCTGAGCATATCCTTTGGCTACCAATCGGGCTTTCAAGCGAGCCACAGATCCATCTAGATTAACTTTCACAGTGAATACCCATTTACATCCAATTGCCTTTTTGCCAGCAGGTAACTCTACCAACTCCCATGTATCATTATGATCGAGAGCATTAATGTTGGAACCCAGATCCCTTTCTTTAACAACAAATCAATAGATCGTAATAATAGAGTATGAGCGGAAGCAATACAGATCTATGATTAATATTGAAACAATGATTAAACAGTAAGAACAGTATGAAGATCAAATGAGAATTCGTATTGATAACCTAGAAATTGATTACAATACGTTGGAATGAAATAGCACAATTTCTCTCAAAGATAATCAACATCTATCACAGTGAAGACTGACTCTATTTATACGATTACAAAAGATAAAGTCAACAAAACAGCCTATCACTAAGTGACACGTCACTTGTACGACTAACTGAATTAGTTACGCACGGAAAGTGTGATATACCACGTCATCAAGAGCGCGTGAATAAAGCAGTTCACATCCAGAGGTCTTCAGAGATCTCTGGGCGCTTCTGATGAGAGATTGATCAGATGGTGAATTTCTAGATTGCCTTCTGAAGTTTGACACTTAGGCATTTCTGAGTCATACTTCACAAAATACTTTCTAACAATCTCCCCCTATGTATGAAAATCAGAATTATAAGAATTTATAAAGACAACAGTTCATTTCTATTTAGAAACAATTACAAGAAAGACAAATAGATTACAAAAAACTTAGAAAGGTGCATCGGGCTGAAATGTGATGATCTTGTGAAATATCTTTGTGATCTCTCTTAGCTTATTGATTAGGATGAGTTTTTCCTCCATCTTTTCACCGATTATTCTTTCCACAACGTTTTTCCTTGTATTGTCTTTCTGAAGAGAGGCGTAACTCTTGACGATGCTTTAACTCTTGACGATGCTTATCACTGATGCAGAGTATTTATGTGCTTCACTGATTCTGAAGAAGCTTTTCCTTGTAGGCCTTCTAAATATAATGCCATCTTTAGGTTCTGTTAACATATCTCCAACAAAAAGATGATCAAGACCCTCTCTATCTTTATTGGGTGCAGTGATGCTCAGATTTATCACCTTGTGATCTAGACCCGTTTGAAAGTCTACTTGTCTTCTATACTTGATGAAAGTTTCCATGCAGCCAATAATTCGGAGGAAGGAAACTTTGTTC
The DNA here is from genome assembly GCA_036898165.1 of Silybum marianum. Taxonomy (NCBI): domain Eukaryota; kingdom Viridiplantae; phylum Streptophyta; class Magnoliopsida; order Asterales; family Asteraceae; genus Silybum; species Silybum marianum. Next base: position 25,057,994 of record CM072533.1, on the reverse strand, counting down.
TGAGCTTCAGTCCTTTGGTTCATTTTATTTTTCATATACCTTCCTAGAGGTATGAGATCAGAAGGATTGATGGATAATAGATCATTATCACTGAAGTAGTACTTGTTGTTGTCTTCTCTCATCACTTCATAGATTGTGTACATAATCTCTGTATTTTCGAATTTTACATGCTTAATCCCAGAGATTTTCTGGATTTGCAGAGTTGAGTAAGCCTTTTTCCTTACTTGCCTATGACTCATGAACCTGTTTTTGACTTCATCGCTTACATGATAGTCATAGGCGAAGTTAGGAAGCATGAGGTAGACTTTTTGTTTTGTGATTGAGTATATGTGCCTGTACTGAATTTCTAGTGAAGTTGGGCGTTCATACTGTTTCAATTTGTCCTTTTCAACTTGTATATGAGCCCTTCTTTTTAATGATCTTTCCCTCTTGATTCTTTCAATTTCTGCCTTAACTTTGTCAGCTTCAGCCTTAAGATTTGTTCTTTCAGGAGTGGGTTTTTCAGAAGCAGATACATACGGGTTTAGACTTTGATCAACATGGAACTCTCTAGTTCTAGCACAGGAAGATATTAGTTGATCTTCTTGTTGTGGTTAAGGATGAGGTTTTGGTTTTTGTGGTTCAGGTTGTGGAGGTTGAGGTTGTGGGGGTTGAGGTTGTGAATACTTGCATCCTGAGGTTTACCTTCTGGCTTTCTTTTGTTTCCCAAGAGATCGAGAATGAACTTAGCCATATCTGGATCTTTGGGAAGTGGGCCAGAATTTACAGCTAGAGGTGATGGTGAAAGGGGGGTATGTTTGGATGATGGTGGTAGTTCAGAAGGTGTAGAGGCAAAGGCTTTACCTTTACTCTGAGTTTGAGTAGTTTCAGCACCATTGGTTTTGGCCTTCTTTGCCATGCTCTCCCCTTTCTGAGAATCAGGGTCCTGATCCTCAAATATTTTTCTCTTCTTCTCTTCCTTTTTACACGCTCTAGCTTCCTTAGCCTCTTCTTTGAATCGAACTCTTCATAAATAGAGATAACTAATGGAGTTAGCTTGGAGATAGAAGCATCTAATGTAGATACTTTCTGTGCTAACTCATTAGAGCCAGAGTTGTTGATCTTGGATACAAGCTTGGCATTGATAGCATTGAATTTATCTATCATTGCCTTTTGAAAAGATGCTAATTCTGATTGACGAATAAGAGAAGAATTTGTTGATGTAGAAGCCGCAGAGGGTACAACAACATTGATGTTTCTGGATGTCAGCAACAAATGATCCATATTCAGAAGCTGAAATGGTGACTTCTAGAGAGGTGATAGTTGTTGGATTATTGAAGATAGCTTCTGAGTTAGCTTTAATTCCAGCATCCAGCCTGTTGAAGTGATCAGAGGCAGAGGTCTTTTGTGATTCAGCATTCTCAGAAAAGAGTTTCTTGAGATCTTCCAGAGCTTGAGTCTGTTCTTTCTGAGTTGTATGAATTGAGTTTATGGAAGAATTCGGGGTCTGGATCTCTGACTTTAGGCTTGCCTCTGAGTTCAGAACAAGTTGATTTAGATCCACCATAGATCTCTAAATTTGATCATCATATGCCTTGAATGTTGCATTTGTTACAAATTCAGAAGAGGTAACCGGTGCATCCCCAACACATGGGGCCCCTTGTCTCTTGCATTCAGAGAGGCCCTCATTCACGTCTGTTTGTACGTTGAGCGTGGAGGGACTTCCATCCAGTCTTCGAGGGTTGTTATTAGTAGTTACCTCTTCGGATGTTCTCACATTATTGACTTTTTCTCCAATATCAGAGGGTGGAGAGTCAATTAATGTGTGCTTATCTTAAAAAACTCTGAAGACTCCGGTAAGTGGTGTAACCTCTGGCATGAACCCCTCTGATAGGATTTCATAGGCATCTACACTAGCAGAAGCCATGGACTTGCCTTTTGTATTTCCTAAGATTGTGTTGGTCACAGAGACATCAACACGTGTAGGAGGTGGCGAGTTCTGGGGCGATGGAACTCTTATATTTACATCATCATCCTTTTGAGAGGATGATGAAGATGATGTTGTTTCCCCAGCTGTGATTGAGTCAGAGGCAAAAAGACCCTCTGCTTGGTTAGTTTCAGGGAGGTTTGGAGTGAGTCGTCCTTGGTCAATGAATGTAGATGTGTTGGCATCTACCTCAGTTAATGTGGTTGCTCTGGTTGGACTTGGTAACGAACTCACAAATGTGTCTCTATGGACATCTTCTTAGCTCTCTCTTAACAAACGCTCGGTATGGTTAGAAGCACTCGGTTGTTCACTCGTATTATTTTCAGTCTCAAGCTCATTCGACCCCTCACCATCTATTCTAGGCTCTAAGTGCTCTGGGTAGGTACCCTCTGTTCTAAGTGTACCATAGAGCTTCTATAAGAAGTAAGATAAGGAGCGGTTTCAAAAATAAGTTCGAGCATGTACTGGATACTTCACGTCTGACAGTGTAGCCGGCGAGGTCAATGGTTGGTTTGTGAGAGTCCATGGTTGAAATTTTGCACAGAGGTTGAATAATTGGGGTATTTAGGACAGTGATGGCTCGATGACAGAATAGGGCAAGAAACCTAGGAAACATAAGTGCTGGAAGAGCCTTACCATTTTCTTGATTCAGAACCTTCAGGTGAACTGCTGCGCTTATTTCCTGGAATATGAGACTTGCAAAATCTAAGGGTCTGTTGAAGTACATACCATACATGATGGTGAGAATATTTCTTCTTGCCTGATCCAGAGACCCTATCTTGCAAGTGAGGCTTTTGTTGAGTATCAAAACAAGGCCATTCCACATTGGAGGTAACTTTTTTCTTTTGAACTCAGAAAGCTTGGTGAGATGTTCATTGTAGCCCAGAAAATTAATAAATGCTAACAATGCTTCTGTGGAAGGATTTTATTCAAGATCAGGATTAGGTACTATCTGATCTTCGACTTCAATGAGGGGTTGGGGCAAATGAAAATATCTTGCAATCTTCTTCTGGTTATGGGTATTTCAATAGCATTTTCAGGGTCTGTAGGATGGCTAAAACTGCCAGATAAAGTTTCATCGTCCTTGATATATAAAGTCTGCCACATTTCTTGAACATACACCTCCGGAACATTTGGATTTGTAAGCGTTAGGGCTCAGTTCAACTGATGATGTTGCAAAAACTCTATCATCACTCGATATTCTGACAGATACGTGTTGGGATCCAAAAGAACTTGAACGTTGTTGGGTTTGATAGGCAATCGAATGATTGGAGCACTATCTGCGGTGGAATCGATCAAACTGTCATCTTCATCATGAACATTCATGTTTGCACTTGGGTTTGCCATTTGTGAGATTGGGGAAGTTTGAGAATCGAAAGCTGCAGCTTCGCAATGGAGCACAGTAAAAGCTGGTGGTTGAAGACGGTGAAAAGTGAAATTAGGAATTTAATCTAGTTTATATAGTATGATTTGAAAATGCACTCGAGTAATTTTGAAGATTAAGGGTTTAATTGATATTGGAGAAAGAGATTAGAATGGGAAGGGTTTAATTGGGAATTAGGGATTTGAAAATGGTTCCCGTATGCTGACGTCTGCCCAGAAAGCGTGCAGTTTATGATACGTGGAGGTTCAATCACGCGTGTAATGAGGGATGAAGGACGTGTGTTGTCAGCATTTGGCACTATAACGTTTCGTGTGGGTTTTTGTTGAAAAATGGTTCCTCTTTCATTATTTTGAATATTCCCTCCAAAAATTAATAGAAATTATCAAATAATCAACATGAAATGTAGATTAAAAGAATAATTTTAGAGATTAATTTTTATAAAAAACTATTAAAAATAATGAAATTTTTTTTTTATTTAAAAGAAAGCTTTGTTATTGATCCCAAATATCAAGAAGCAGAAAGAAAATTGAATATAGAACAAGAATTAGAGCAAGGAAGTCGGATGTAGTATTGATAACGACAAGATGACACATATATGTCTTTATAGTACAAAAGATCTAAGAACGTTAGTGCTAACCAACTAACTAAACTTCTATTTATATACAATAGGAAATGCTAAAGTAATAGTACATTATGTGACAGACATATAGAAGTAAGTTCAGAACTACTTCTAAACATCTTCAGAACACAATTCAGAAGTTCTTCAGAACTTCTTCAGAACAGCATGAGAATCTTCAGAACTTCTGAACTAGCCACTTCAGAAGTTATGCCTTAGGCTTATCTTCACTTTAGCATTCTGTGTTTGTACTTCTGAGCTTCTGGAATTTCTTTATCTCTTCTGACTTTCTTCAGAACTACTATTCAGAACCAGGGATTCTTTTGAAGCTATCTTATTAACTCTATCAATCTCCCCCTTAGGTTCAAAAATTCAAATTATAACCCCAATAGATCAACATTTCGCTGACTTCACCCAAAATTAGCTTTTTGTATTCAAGTAGCAATTCTATTCTCTTGTGCATGTTTTTGGCTAGCTTAGAGTATTCATTCCATTCACTGTCATTCATATTTATCGGTTTGTGCTTCTGTCTTTTCACAAGTCTTTCACTTATTGCTAGTAAAGTACCATTGCTAAACGTGTGAATCTCTTCATATCTTACAAACAATTTTTCTTTATTAAACTTGCACACAAATCCAGGAGGATGAACTATCAAAGTACCCTTGTTAATTGAATTGATTCCTTGAAGCTCAAAGTTTCGTCTTCTTAGATTCACCTTTTCTCTGCCAAGTACAAATGCAACATGAAAATCAATCTTAGCTGCCCAGATAAATTCTCTATAAATCCCACCTTTTATGACTGGAAACACTTTTCTGAATCTGGTAATATAATCATGGAATGGATTAATACTTCTGTAAATCTTGACCAAGTCTCTTAAGTGGACATTCTAAAAATCAGCTTCAGAAAAAGTGCACACTTCACCATTTTCCCTTTCTACAGTGAAGTAAGAGTATTTATAATTGTAGGAACCCAGATCTCATATTGAATCGATGATCTAAACAAAATATGTAAAGCTGAAGCAATTATTGATAAAGATATAAAGATAGCTTCAAAAGAGACTGGGTTCTGAAGAAGTTCTGAAGAGGTTCTGAAGAAGTTCTGAAGAAGTTCTTAAGACACTTCTGAAGAAGATCTGAAGGAGTTCAGAACTTGTCTGTCACATTTTGTACTGTTACTTTAGTCTTTCTATTGTATGTATAAATAGATAGGTTGTTAGATAGTTTGAACTAATGTTTTCAATTAGCATTGCAAAGACATATTCTGTAATACTGTACATTCAATCAATACATATTACATTTGGCTATCACATTCCTGTCTACAATCTTTCCATATATTGATATCTTGATTGTTTGGGTCCTAACAATTGGTATCAGAGCCAAGTCATCTATTCTTGAAGATTTGTGAAAGAACTTGTCAGATCTGACAGTTCTTGGTGTTCTTGATCTACAAAATTCAAATTCAACATAGGTGAATTCTCGATCTTCTAACAATCAAAGATGTCTAAAGAAATAGTCTCAATCGGATCTGAAACGAAACCACCAACTCTCTTCTTGGGAGAATATCATCAATGGAGAATCAGGATGATTCAATTCTTGGATAACATAGATGAAGCCTTAATGCAATCAATCACAAATGGCCCACTAGAGGTATTTGTTGAGATTCCATTGTTCCCGCTCGAATCCACCCCTGAAATCCCTGCATCAAGAATCAAGAAGAGTCCTGGAATGTACAATCCAGCTGAAAAGGCTCAAATGAAAGTTGATAGAAGAGCATTGACTCTACTCACCATGGCAATTCCTAATGAGATATTCAATAGGGTTGATAGTTTAACTTCAGCAAAAGCAATGTGGGATGAAGTATAAGCTCAGATGCAAGGAAGAACAAAGGCTTAAGCACAGAGACTAAATATTTGTGTAGGAACATATGAAAATTTCAGATACAAAGAAAATGAATCTATCACTGATACATATCATAGATTCAATAACATTTTGAATGATCTAAGAAGAAATGGTGTTCAGAAATCAAATTATGAGATAAATAACAAATTTCTGAACAATCTGGGAAATGAATGGTCAAGTTTTTCAGATAATATGGTAACAAGGAACTTATCCAGAAAAACTGTTCATGATGTTTATGGTATCTTGTTCCAACAAGAAGACAAAATCAAAGTTAGTCAACATGAACAAAAGAAGACACATGAAACAGTTGCCCTTCTGAGCAAGAACTACAATAATTCTTTGACCATTGCTGCCAAGAAAGTTTGTGAGATCCCAGAGACAACTGTTTGTGATGGGGATGAATCAGATGAGGATCTTAAAAGGATTTGTGATAATATTGCTTTCATGACAAGGCAATTCAAACAAAGATACAATCAAAAATATCATAATAAACTTAGATCTGATGTAGGACCTAAGAAAAGTCAAGAGGCTGATCAATCTGAAACATCTGAACCAGCAAGGTGCTTCAACTGTGGAAAGCTTGGACATGATGCAAGACAATGCAAGATGCCAAGAGTCAAGAATTCAGGCTATTATGAGAAGAAGCATCTGTTAGTGAGGATTGGTTAACCTGGAGTATTGGTTAACCTGCTCTATTGACCAAGTATGAAGAGGATTGGTTAACCTGGAGTGATGGAGATGATGATGAAGAAGTTGCTCACTATGCAACCAATTGCTACATGTGTCAAATGGATCCAGAAAAGGACAAACAAGACACCGAGGTATCTTTTTCATCTTTTGAATTAAATACTGAAATAAATCTCTCTTTTGAACAAAATTCTGAACATAATTCTGAAATTAATACTAAAGATTCAGAAATGACAAATCAATTTCAAAACATGTTTTCTGAATTTAAAACACTCAGAAACAAAATTAAAGGTGAAAGAATTTTGGTCAATCAATTCAGAGCTGAAAGTCAAATATATAAAGAAAATTGTCAAGCAGCTGAACAGATTCTTGAAAAAGTTTCTGAAGAAAAAATAGTTTTAAAAGAAAAAATGGATAGTTTACAAAAAGAAGTTATTAATGAAAAATCTGAAGAGGACAAACTGAACAAACTCTGAATATTTTAACAAGTCAGGCTCAGAACTCAAAATTTTACAATATAAAAGCAGGTTTAGGATATAATGACAGTCAAATATTAAAAAAAGCACCTGCAAACTTGTATGATTATTCTAAAATGAAAATTTTCAATGAATCAAATACAGGTGTCATTTCCAAACCTGTAAACTATTCTTTGCCTGAAAGAATTTCTTTTGTAAAATCAGAGACTTTGTTTTCAGAAGAAACACCTCTTAAAACTGGTGAACCAGAAATAATCTCTGCAACAGAAGAAATGAATAAATCTTCTGAAACAAATATTATTTCTGAAGAAAAATCAGAAGTAATTGTTAAGTCTGAAAGTGTTTCTGAAGTTACTTCTGTAATAACTTTTGAATTCAATTCTGAAGTCATTTCAGAAGATACTTCTGATAATAAATCAGAACATGAAGAAAAATATGATGAATTCTCAGATATTGAATCTTTAGAAGATGTTGATGAGAATCCCAATATATTTTTTGATAATTCTGATAATGAGTCTACAACAACAAAACATTCAAATATTTTTGCAAAAAGTATGACTCAAAATAAATTTTTAGATCTAATAAATGCTTCTGATTCAGAAGATGATGATGATCATATGGTGCAAGTCATTGATAAAAATGGCTATTTGGTTTATAAATCTCAATCATGTATGACTGAAGGAGAAAAATTAAAATCTGAAGTTTCAAAGATACCTTCAGAAATGTTTGGTACTGTATTTTTAAAACCAGAATATCAGAATTCATATTTTTCTCCTGCTAATACAAACAATTCATTGATTACTACACCAACATCAGTAACATCTTCTGCCTTTAACACCAGAGTTAAAAATTTTGAACAAGGACAATCTTCAAATTCTCTCTCTGAAGTTAAGAAAGTTAACTCAAATTCTGAGTATAAACCTAAACAAAACAAAAGAATTTCTTATACTAATCCTCATTTCTTATCTTTTACAGAGCTATCCACTTTAGTATGGAGAAAGAAAGATGAAAGACTGTCAATGAATGACAAATTAGATAGTTTTTCATTTTCAAAAAGGAATGATGTACCTAAATAAAAAATAGTGAATAAAAGAATTTCTGTTGAAAATTCAAATGTTATTGATTCTTATATGTCTACTGCTTTTGTAAATTCTTTAAAGAATCATATTCACTGTATTACTTGTGGTCATCATAATTTCAATCTTAACTCCAAAACAAACAAGAAAAATTTGATGAAATCTATTCAGAAATGTTCAGCTATATTGACAAATTCAATTCAAAAACAAATAAAAAAGTCTAAACAAACTTCTGAATTAAAAATTCTGAAGAAAAAGTTCAGAAATTCAAATTTTATTACTAATCTCAAAGGACCCATTCTGAAATGGGTACCTAAAACTCAATAATCTCTTTTGCAGATATGTCATGTGTGGGTCTTAGATTCTGGATGTTCAAGACACATGACACCTTTCAAAGAACTACTAACTGATTATCATGAAAGATATGGAGGAACAGTTAGTTTGGAAACAATGCAAAGGGATATGTAAGAGAATATGGCACTTTCATTAAAGGAGATGTAAAAGTAATGAAAGTTTTCTATGTTGAAGGATTAAGACATAATCTTTTTCAGTATTAGTCAATTCTGTGACAAACACTGGAAGGTTAATTTTGACATAGATTACTGTCATGTTCTGAGTACAACAAACAAAAATGAATTAACTGCTTATAGAGATGGAGATATCTACACAACAACATTCACTGCAACATGTCAACTACAAGGTGTATGTTATATGTCTACAACAATGAGAAATGATAGTTGGCTTTCGCACAGAAGAATGTCACATCTGAACTTCAAAGCCATTTCTGAACTAGGCAAACATCAATCTGTAAGAGGACTACCAAAGATCAGATTTGAAAAGAACTCTCTTTGTTCTGCATGTGAACTAGGGAAGATCAAAAGAAGTTCTCACCTCTGAAAGTGCTATCTTCATGCAAAGCTCCACTTGAAATGCTACATATGGATTTATGTGGCCCAATGAAAACTCAAAGCATGGGGGGAAAGAAATACATTCTTGTCATAGTAGATGAATATACACGATATACATGGATTGAATTTCTGAGACTCAAATCTGATACTTCAGAAAGACTGATACCCTTTCTAAAGAAAATTCAAGTTCTTCTTCAACTCCCAATTCAAAAGATCAGAAGTGACAATGGAACAGAATTTAACAATTCTACACTTCAGAATTTTTTGGAATCTGTTGGTATTTCACATAATTTTTCCGCTGCTAGAACTCCTCAACAAAATGGGGTAGTTGAAAGAAAGAATAGAACTTTGGTAGAGGCTGCAAGAACCATGCTTGCATATTCAGAACTTCCTCTTTCTCTTTGGCAGAAGCAATTGCTACTGCATGTTTTACTCAGAACAGAACAATTCTAAACAGAAAATTTCTTAAAACTCCTTATGAAATGTTAAAACAAAGAAACCCCTCTATTGATTATTTTAAAATCTTTGGTTGCAGGTGTTTTCTAAAGAATGATACTCAGCATCTTGACAAATTTGCACCAAAAGGTGTAGCTGGTATTTTTTTGGCTATTCCCAACGATCCAAAGCTTATAGAGTACTCATTAAAGGAACTCAAAGGATCATTGAGACTACAAATGTCAGATTTCATGAACCAACATTGACTTCTGAACAAGACAGTTCAGAACTCGCACATAAACTAACTTCTGAAGGTTTGGACTCAGAACATAATCAGACAAACTCTACTTCTGAATCTCAAACTTTACTTAAAACAAATTTAGACAATTTATGTCAAGGCTTATTTGATATTTCTGTAAATGTTTCTGCAGATTATCAAAATCCTTCTCTTCTCAGAAAAACAAATGATCAAGACATTTCAGAAATAAAAATTTCAAGTACATCAGCACCACAAATCTCTGCTTCAAATTCAGAACTTACAACTTCTGAAAATGTACATCCAACTTCTGAACCAGTTCAAGTTGTTTCTGAACCAATTCAAGTTGTTTCTGAACCGATTCAAGATATTTCTGAACATGTACATCAAAGTTCTGAACCAATTCAGAATTTTCCATTTGAGGGGGAGTCTTCAGATTTACATTCATCTATCAATCATGTTACTGAAACTCAAGCAATTATTGATGATTATGATTCTCTGAATAATGTTTCATCTGTTCAACCATTGCCAAATGTGAACAAATGGACATCCTGTCATCCAGTGCATCAAAAAATTGGAGATGCATCAAAAGGTGTTCAAACAAGATCTGCAACATCAAATGAGTGTCTGTATGTAAATTTCTTAAGTAGCATGGAACCCAAAAAGCCATATGAAGCACTTCAAGATCTAGACTGGATTTTAGCCATGCAGGATGAGTTAAATCAATTTGAAAAAAACAAGGTCTGGAGATTGATACCAAAGCCAAAAGGTAAATCTGTCATTGGCACAAAATGGGTGTTCAGAAATAAAAAGGATGAAAATGGAATTGTTGTAAGAAACAAGGCAAGGCTTGTAGCTAAGGGGTATTATCAACAAGAAGGAATTGATTACGATGAAACCTTTGCCCCTGTTGCTAGATTAGAAGCTATTAGAATATTTCTTGCATATGCTGCTCACAAAAACATGAAGGTATTTCAAATGGATGTCAAATGTGCATTTCTGAATGGCATTTTACATGAAGAAGTGTATGTTGAACAACCAGAAGGTTTTGTAAGCAAAGAGTTTCCAGATCATGTTTATATTTTGGACAAAGCCTTATATGGACTTAAACAAGCACCAAGAGCATGGTATCACACTCTTACAACTTTTCTTCTGAATTCTAAATTCAAAAGAGGTACTGTTGATACCACTTTATTTCTGAAAAAGGAAGGTGATGATATGATATTGATACAAATATATGTAGATGACATTATTTTTGCCTCTACTAATCCAAAGTTTTGTAGAAATTTTGAGAAAATCATGCAAACTGAATTTGAAATGAGTATGATGGGAGAGTTGACATTTTTTCTGGGTCTTCAAATTAAACAACTTTCCACTGGCATATTTATTAATCAATCTAAGTATGTCTCAGATTTACTTAAGAAGTTTGACATGACAGATTGTTCAAGTATTCAAACTCCAATGGCCACTGCAACTAAGTTAGAACCTGATCTGAATGGAAAATCTGTTGATAAAAAAAAAGTACAGAGGCATAATTGGATCTTTGGTTTACTTAACTGCTAGTAGACCAGATATAATGTTTGCTACATGTATTTGTGCCAGATATCAAGCTAATCCTAAGGAATAACACCTTCTAGCTGAAAAAAGAATACTTAGATACCTAAAAGGTTCTCCTTCATTGGGACTTTGGTATTCTAAGGATTCTAGTTTTGAACTAACAGCATTTACAGATGCAGATCATGTGGTTGCAAATTAGACAGGAAAAGTACTTCTGGATCATGTCAGTTTCTGGGTGATAGACTGGTTAGCTGGTCTACAAAGAAACAAAATTGTGTTTCTACTTCTACAGCAGAAGCTGAGTATGTAGCAGCTGCAATATGTTGATCCCAAGTGATCTGGATGCAAATTCAACTAAAACACTATGGTTACACTTTCAAAAAGATTCCTTTGTATTGTGATCCAAAGAGTGCCATAGCCATTACTGCCAATCGTGTTCAGCATTCAAAAACCAAGCACCTTGATGTCAGATATCATTTTATCAAAGATCATGTGGAAAAAGGTAATATTGAAATGTTTTTTGTTCAGACAGATTATCAGTTAGCTGATTTATTTACCAAAGCTCTTGATGAAAAACGTTTTAACTTCTTGGTAAGTAAATTGGGCATGATAAATATGTCTATGTAAGTATTAAGCATCAATCAAAATTTAGAAGTTATATTCTGAGGCTTCTTATTTCACATTCTGAATAATTTGGTCTTCAGAAATTTTCTGAAGTTCTATATTCACAATGTTATTTTTTTTAACAACCTCAGCAATATAATCCTTCTTGATCTAGCTTGATTGTCTTTCAATACTTTTCAATTTTTTTTTTCATTTCTTTAATATTCCCTTATTTCTTTGAAAAATATTGCATTTTTTTAAGGGGGAGAATCATAGTTGCTAATGATTCAAGGGGGAGTGATATTAATGTCATATTTTTCAACTACTCTTTCCTTCTAAACAGATCTGAATTACTGATTTCAAGTCTTGGACTTCATATCTAAGAAGAATGAACAAACTTTCTTAGATAAAATATTTTTTCAATTGTTCAAACCTACTTCTGAACTATCAAAATGATTTATATTTTTCAGAAGTTTGTATTTTTAAATGATTTTTAATGTTCTAACGTAATCCATGTTTAGTTCTGAACTAAACTTAAATGTTCTGAAGATCATCTGAAGTCTTTCTTTCAAACTTCTGAACTTCTTCTCAGAAGTTCTGAACTGTTTCTGAAGTTTTTGAACTTGTTCTCAGAACTTAACTTCCCGTTGATATTTCACTTAAGCGTGTGCCACGTGTTTTAATTTCATTGGATCTCTCTTAAACACGACCATTAAACGGTTCATTTATCCTAATAAATGATGATTACTACTCTATTCACATTTACTTTTTGGCCACGTATCCTTCAGCGATTATCCAGTCATATAAATCAAATGGATTCTTCATCATCTTCATTTTTTAGCAACTTTTCTCTGAGAAATCTTTCTGTGTTTATTGATCTTCTTTCTATTACCAATCCGTGTTCTTCCAACATCATGTCTACTTCAAATGCCATGGTTTCTGCTTCCTCGAGTTTCAATGATAACAACGGATCATCAAGTGATGGTTCATTCAAGATTGTGCCTCAAAAATCAATGGTTGGAACACTGGAAATCCCACTAAATGATGATCAAATGCTTCAAGACACAGCCACAACTGCAACTCATCAAGCCGGACCTTCAAACCCTACCATTAACCCTAACCCTAACCCGACAACTGCTAAAATTGGGGAAACACAAGTTACACCAATTGATGTTGTTTCTGGATCAAATGTTGCTGAAAGTGAATCCCAGACTCGTGATGAAAGTAGTGATATGTCCAAACTCTATGTCCCTGCTGAGAAATTACTAGAAATCAAAAGAAATAACTATGCTCTGAAATTCAAATCAAAAGACTTCATTGATGATCAAGTAATGTTGATTAATATTCTGAAGAAACATCCCTTACGCACTCTACTTTCTAGGAAATTCTCTGTTCCTGCTTCTTATCTTCAACAATTCTGGTATTATGCTGAGGTTGATGAATCTGAAGATGAAATTGTCTCCTATGTCCATGCTTACAAGGTATGCATCTCTGTAGATGATATTAGGAGCCTTCACTATTTGTCAAAACCAAATGAGGTTCTTGGGAAAACCTGTTTATGATTCAATTCCATCTTCATCAGAAATGATATCGGATTTCATGAGTTTGGGATACTCTGAAAATCTTAGAGCTTTGAGCTCTTTTAGAAGAAAATGTTTACCTCCAATTTGGTATTGCTTATTTTCCATTCTGAATACCTGCTTATCTGGAAAAAGCTCAAATTTGGATCAAGCTTCAGCAAATGGGAGGATTATCTTTCATGGAGTTGCCTTCAACAAACACTATGATTATGCTAGTCTCATTTTTGATGAACTCAAATATGCAATTTTGAAGAAGTCCACATTCAACTACATACCATTTTAGAGATTTTTTCAAACACTCATCAAAGGAGCAATGAAGGCTGTCTCAAAAATTCCTGTTCTAGCCCATGAGGTACATGTACCACCAAATGCAAAACTTCAATTTCCAAATGCACTTCCACTTCCTTCTCGTTAACTTGATCTTATAAGTTCATCAACTAGGATTGGGAGTGAGCATTTAGAATCTATGGGATTACCTCAAGCAGTAGTCCCTTCCCCTGATTCAAACCAGAGTGGTGATCATGAAAGGAAGTCTAGAATTACTAGAAAGAGAGGGGAGGATGTTCATGGGGGAGAACAACCTCCACAAGTAAAGAGGAAAAATGAAACTGGGAGACTGGGTAGAAGGGTAAGACAAAGAATTGATAAGGGGAGAACACAGGTAAAAGAAAAACAAACCTGTGAACCACCTGTTACCAGCCGGGCACCCACATCTACTATTATTTCACATTCTTTGGTGGATAATATTGAAACAACCAGTGAGCCCATGGCAACCTTGGTTAACCCCCCCAACCACTCACCCATCTCTAAACAGAAGGGTGTTTCATCAACAGAAATGGGGCAAGCAGCTTATAATCCATTTGGACCCCAATTGGAGGTTCCTTTTGTTGAAAATGAAGGATATATGTCCCCCCCTTCATAGTTTTGAGCACATTGAGTCTGAGTGTCCACTCAACTTTGAGCCTTCTGAACCACTTAATGTGGCATCCATTCACACTAGCACACATCTTTCAGATGTTCCTAAGCAAAGTGTTTGTCACATTGCATCAACAACTATAGATATTCCTATCTCTGGATATCAAGGATTAGTTGGAAGACCTGGTGGGGTGAATATCACAAAAGCCCCATTAACAGAATCAAATGTGGTTCATGATGCCTTTGTGGGTCATACAGGCCAGCCTTCTTCTGAAGGTCTGAAAACAAGTTCATCCGCTGATCTTGGCATCTTACCCACATCTTCTGAATTCACAAAATTCAAAGATTTATGTACTTCTGAATTTGCAAAGATTCAGAAGGATATCAAGGAATTGACGGATAAAACCAAAAAGGTGTTGGAGGATAGGTTGGAACAACATGGGGAAAGTATGGTGAATAGGCTGAATGATTTTCAAATCCAGTCTTCTAATGATCTGAATATTTTTAAACAAGCACTTCTGACAGCTTTTTCTGAAGTGGCTTCATCAGTTTCTTCTCTAAAAGATTCTCAGACTTCTTCTTCCTCTGCTCAACCAGTTTATGCAACAAAAGATGATATTTCTCAGATTCTACATCAGCTATCATCCATTCAGAGTTCTCAGTCAGAGTTAAGCACAAGATTATCTGCTCTAGAATGCATATCTCAATCAGATACTTTTAAAAGGAGTCTTGATGATCAGGATCCTGATAATCAAGAGGGGGAGAAAAGACAGAGAGTATCTGAACCAGCACTAATGTAAATGATCAAGTTCAAAATTCTGAGAAGGCCTCTGAAGATACTCAGAATGTTGGTGAAGAATCAAATAAAGTCTCAGAAGCTATAGAAGATATTTTATCTGCAGAACATGAGGCACAAGAGACAAATGATTATTCTTCTGAAGAAATGATAGAAGAAGGGTATGAAACAAAAAAGTTATCTTTTGATTCTGAAGGTAACTTGGGCTCAGATAACACAGATATAATTCCAGACTCTAATGAAGAAATGCTAAGGGAATACCTTGCTTTTGAAGATGTCATTGGAGAACCAAGTGATCTTTCTGATGTGATCATGTTTGAAGAGGATATGATTGGTGTAAATATGGGAGAAAGCTCAGAAGAAATAAAAGCTTTAGTAATTTGGAAGCCTCAACAACTTCTGAGTGAAGAGTTCAGAAGTGCTTCTGAAAGATTATGGAATATTCTGAATCAATTCTGTTGGGTGCATGTCTTTCTGAACTATCCAAGAAGTCTGGAGTGTAGATTTTTGGACGACAGATTTTCTATCTTCAGAAATTTTCTTGAACAACCGGATGAAAAAGTTGAATTGGAATTTGATTTAGCTCATATGGAAGGAGTTGAAATTGTTGATGAAATTCTAATTGCTTTCTCAGGAAAATTTGATGTTAGGATCAGACCTTGTATTATCATTCCTAAAATAGATCTTCCAGTACTTGAAGAACCTATATTGGATCAAGTGTTTGAAAAGGAAAATGTGTTTATTTTTGGAGAAAGCAGCCTGATATTTCCTGAAGACACTTATTACTTCATGTACAAAAGAAGTATGAAATTTGCAAAGTTGGAAGACTTTCTGAATGATGAATGGTCTGAAGATCATATTGTTCAAGTGAAGAACTTTATTCAGAATCATGGTGTTCAGAAGTTTCATGATTCAACTTTAATAAAGAAGATTAGATGCATATCAAAATCAATTCAGAATGATTTGACTATATTCAGATTTGGAGCAGAAAGAAGAGATGGTACTTTGTGTGAATTCACTCAGTTTGATGTTTACAAGCTAAGACTACAAGATAAGTTGGCAATCTTGTCTTTTTGTGTTAACTCAGGTGAATCTGAGTTAGTCTCAGAGATTAGAAGAATCTTGGGAATATATATAAGGAATCTCATAAAGCATGATTTTCAATTGGCTTTGGAATACAGACTTAACACAGTAAATGCATTTGGAACTCGTATATATTGAAAGGTTTGGGCTGAAAAGATTGTTCACTAATCCAGATATTGGGTTCATGTATCTTGTTGAAGGAATCTCTAAGACATTTGTTGTATCTGATATTCCAAAGTATTCTACATCCTCCCTCAAATGGCTTGTGAACTACATGACAGATTTTATTGAAGAATCTGACATCAAAGAAGAAATTATCTATCTGATCAAAGAAAGAATAAATTTTAGAGAGTTTGTGAGAAAGAGTTATCTTGCTGGTCACAAGAAAGTAACAAGATAGAAGGAGCAGATTATTTACTAAGTGATGCTTATGACTTCAAGATCCATACAAAGAGGCAAGACATGGAAGAAATTCAGAAGTACACTCTGAATCTTGAAAGTTCAGAAGTAAGTCAAAAAGAAAAAGAAAAAGAAAAAGAAAAGGAAGAAGTTTTTGAAAATATTTCTGAAAAGTTGGTTCCTGAAGAGCAAATATCTGAAGAGGAACAACTACAAGTGCAAAGAATAGAAGAAAGTGTTTTCACCATGTTCCTTGAATATTTCCATCCAGAATTGTTCATGGAATATGAACAAAAATTCAACTATATAGATTGCTGGATTCAAAAGCCTTTTGGTTGGAAACAATGGTACTCAGATATCATCAGAAAGATAAGGATTCCAATCAATGAAGCAAGGAAAGATAGTCCTGTGATCAAAGTAATTAATGCTGATTTAAAGACAAGACAGAATTACAAATATGCATTCTTTACTGTTGAACGACAAAATGGTGAGATTTCTACCTTTTCTGAAGCTGATTTTCAGAATGTTTACCTCAGGGATCTTCTCAGAGTTTACAGAAGCCTTTATCCCTTTCATGATTCAATCACCAAGTTCAGAAAATCATTTCCAATTCTCAGAGATGGCTTGTACAGAGAGTTTATATGGGCTGCAAAGAATGATTTTCAGGTTGCATATGTTCTGAACAAGAAACAAGTACACTTGAGCAAACCAAATCTAAGCCTGCCAGACATTCAGAATCTGAAGAAGAGTACTTTAGTAATTCAACCTCCAGGCTTTGTTTGCAAATGCTTCCAAGAACTTTTATTTGTGAGATTTGAAGAATTTCATAAGTGTTGCAATGGAACTCTCATGGCTATCAGAGATCGTTTGGTAAAAAGGCAAAATAAAAGACCAAAGAATCTAAGCAATGAAGATTGGGAGAAGCACAAGAAACTTGCTAAAGAGATGATCAAAATTGCTGAATACTTGCTTGAACATAGAAACTTGATTCTGAAAGATGTTAGAGAAATTCTGAATTTTTGGAAGTATGATTTAAATTTTTGAAGCTAAGGGGGAGATTGATAGAGATATAAAGATAGCTTCAAAAGAGACTGGGTTCTGAAGAAGTTCTGAAGAGGTTCTGAAGAAGTTCTGAAGAAGTTCTGAAGAAGTTCTGAAGGAGTTCAGAACCTGTTCTGAACTTTTCTGTCACATTTTGTATTGTTACTTTAGTCTTTCTATTGTATGTATAAATAGATAGGTTGTTAGATAGTTTGAACTAATGTTTTCAATTAGCATTGCAAAGACATATTCTGTAATACTGTACATTCAATCAATACATATTACATTTGGCTATCACATTCCTGTCTACAACCTTTCCATATATTGATATCTTGATTGTTTGGGTCCTAACAATTATAGATCAAGTAGTTTATAAATGGAAGAACGATTAATCAAAATAAAGAACAATATGAAGATAGAAGCGTAGTCATATGATTAATCGTGATCATATATCTTACATGATTGGAATGAGGGTATTTGGAGATGGAGAGTTTCAAAGAAACAATCTCACATTCACAATTACAAATGGGGAAGGGGATTCCTATTTATAGCCTAAAATAAGAAAAGTCAAAACATCCTCCAATGTAGAAGCACCACATGTAAAAGTGGAATGACAACTACTAGATGAGGTGTCAGACTATGATAGGGAGATCAACCATTTGAAAATCTGACAAGGATAAACCTCTTGATGGTTGAACCAGAGGCTGAACCTCTTGATGGTTGAACTAGAGGCTGAACATCTTGATGTATAGTCCAGAGGCTGAACCTCTTGATGTATAGTCCAGAGGCTGAACCTCTTGATGTATAGTCCAGAGGCTGAACCTCTTATTGGATGAACCAGACGTTGAACCTCTTGATGTATAGTCCAGAGGATGAACCTCTTGATATATAGTCCAGAGGTTGAACCTCTTGAACATTCAGCATGCTATACTTCCGTCTCTTGATCTTTACACACGGGCTCTGGTAGCTCTTGGATAACGATCTCTGGTCTACATAGTTTCAGCACATGTTTTCCTTTTGACTCTTTCAACACTTAAATTAGGGCTAACAATAATTCAGCTTTGTCTTTTGATCAGCATTAATTACTTTCACAATAGGACTTTCTTTCCTTGACTCTATAATTGGCAGCTTCAACTTCTAAACAATTTTGTTGTAACATTGCTTCAAACCAAAAGATTTTTCTAACTAGCAATCAATATAAGCAAATGGTTGCACATTTTCCATGAAAATCTCAGGATGAAGATATTCAAGGAATAGAGTAAGTGCATGTTCAGCAATTCTGTTTATTTGCAATTATTCAGCTTCAGACACTTGAATAACTGGCATTTGTTCTTCAACAACTTCTATACTCTTTCCTTTATCTTTTTCTGAACTTAAACTAGCATGTTCAGAAATTTGAGGTTGATTATCTTTCAACACTTCAAATTCAACTGATTGATCTTTAGCATGTATATGAAAATCATATACATTACTTAGCAGGTAATCTGAATCTCTTCTTGTATTTTTCTGTTGATGACCAGCAGATATGCTTCTTCTTACCAATTATCTGAAAATTATTCTTTCATTTATCAAGTATTTGATCTCATCCTCTATTTCTTTTGACATACCAATCAAAGAAATATAATCACACATCCATTTCAAAGTTGATGAAGAATACTTTGGAATATCAGAAACAAGAAAAGTTCTCTTGTTTAAACCTTCAGCTTCATAATGAAAACCAAGTTCTGGACTGATGAAAACATTTGACATTCCTTCAAAGCATATAAACTTTGGTTCCAACAAATTTACTTTCCCTAATCCATACTCCAAAGCAAGTTGAAAATCATGCTTAATGAAATTTCTCAGATACACACTAATTATTCTCCTTAATTCTTGCACCATCTCTGTGTCTTCTCTTTTTACAAGAAAATTTAGAAGTGAAAGCTTATCTTGCATCCTCGGTTTATAGAAATGAAACTTAGTAAATTCCAACAGAGTCCCATCTCTTCTTTCAGCACCAAATCTAACAATCTTTAAATCTTCTTCAATTGATCTCTTAATACTTCTGAAGTGTCTGATAGGAGTGGGATTAAATATATCTTGAAAGCCATTTCTCTGTTAAAAAGATTAGACTACTGAAACAAAGTCTTCATTCCATTTGTCACTTATATAGCTTTCCAGAGTTGCAAACTTCAGACTTTGTTTATACAGATAACATTATGTGTCTTCAGGAAAGACAATAATAATATGCTCAAGTTCATAAAAAATTGCTTCTTTTGTGAAGACTTTATCAACTAGAGGTTCTTCAAGAAGAGGTAATTTGAATTTTGGAATTGAAATACTTTCTCTGTATTTAATCTCAAACAAACCTTCATAATCCATTATCACTTTTTTAGAAAAACCAACTTCACTCATATGACTTATATCTCCTTCCACATATGCATACTGAACTTGTTGATTATAAAACTCTCTGAAGATAGATAACCTTTCATCCAAGAATCTACACTCCAGATTCCTTGGTGAATTCAGAAAAACAAACTTCATAATCATTTGATAAAACAAATACCACATTGTATTCAGAAGATCTTCATCTTCTCTTCTATCAACGATAAGTGGTCTCCATACTATTATATCTCTGACCTCATTTACTTCCTCTTCTTCATCAAACATGATAACATCTGATAAATCACCAGGTTCTCCAATTACATCTTCAAAAGCCAAATACTCATTGAGCAATTCTTCATTAGAATCAGTTATTAGATCTGTTTCATCTGTTCCAGCATTGTCTTCAGAATTAAATGATACCTTTTCTGTTTCATATCCTTCGTCACCTTCTTCAGATACAACTTGTTCTGTATTAACACCTTCAGAAATGAGTTGCATATTTACAGCTGGATCAGCTTCAGAACATACACCTTCAGGTTCAGAAGTTAGAATTTCTTCAATTACTTCTGACATTTTTTATTATTACTCTCTTTCTGAACTGCTTCAGAAGTTGGTTCAGAAGTATGTGATTTTAATAGCAGAGTATCTTCTTTAGCAGACTCAGATACTTTTCTTTTTTTCTCCCCCTCATGATCATCAGGGTCCTGATCATCATGACATCTCATATAAGGTTTTGTCTAAGTTGTGAGAGTGTCATACCATGCTCTTGGTGCTTGTTTAAGTCCATATAAGGTTTTGTCTATGATATAAACATGATCTGGAAAATCTCTGCTTACAAAGCCTTCTGGTTGCTCAATATATACTTCTTCATGAAGAATTCCATTCAGAAATGCACACTTGACATCCATTTGAAAAACTTTCATGTTTTTGTGAGCTGCATAGGCTAGAAAGATTCTAATTGCTTCTAGTCTAGCTACAGGAGCAAAGGTTTCTTCATAATCAATGCCTTCTTGTTAACAATATCCCTTTGCTACAAGCCTTGCTTTATTTATCACAACAATTCCATGTTCATCTTTCTTATTTCTGAAAACCCATTTTGTACCAATAATTGATTTCCCCTTAGGTTTTGGAATTAGTCTCTAAACTTTGTTTCTTTGAAATTGATTTAGCTCATCTTGTATGGCTAATATCCAATCTAGATCCTGAAGAGCTTCACTTGGCTTATGGGTTCAATACTCCTTAAAAAATTCACATACAGGCATTCATTAGTTGTGGCTGATCTAGTTTGTACACCTTTTGAGGCATCACCTATAATCTGATGAATTGGATGACTGGATGTCCATTTGTTCACATTTGGCAAAGGTTGAACATATGAGACATTGTTTAAAGAGTCATAGTCATCAATGATTGCATGTGATTCAGAAAATTGATTTATCACTGAGTGCAGATGTTGATCATAAATCCTTTTAATGATTTGAATATGATTCCTTTTGTATACGTAGTGAAATTCCATTGTATAAGTTTATGTTCATATTCAGTGATAGCACACAATGAGTACCATCAGCGATCGCTGAAGATCAAGGAACAACAAGCTTATCTCTGAAGACCTAAAGATCAGCTATCACACCAGAAGACCATTCAGCGAAAGTCGAAGACCCTAGCTGAAGAAAGAGATAATCAGCTAAGTGAACTGAAGCGGTTCAGCGATAGCAGCGATTATCTACTCAAAGTGTGAAGTCTTGTGAAGCCTCAGCGATACTGAAGTTCATCATTGAAGATTCAGTATCAACAATCAAATGAAGCTTCCTTTGCAAGACTAAAGATTGATCTTATCCTCGATGCACAAAAGTCAAACCTAGAACCATGTCAGAAAAGGACGTACGACTTGTCTCTTATGTCCCCATCATATTTGATACGGTACTGTTCATATTCGGCCAAAAGCAAGGTTGTCTTATTAGCAAGGACAAGCTTCCTATCCAAGCTTGACACATGGCATGTACCCTCTTTATTGAATATGATTCCTTTTGTCTTGTATTAAATGCAAACGGGTATAAATAATATGGAGATATCTTCTTCATCTTAATGCATGCTTCTTTCTAGCCTATACCCTCTTTATTCTTTCTTTCATCTTCTTGTGCATCAAACTTAGTGTTTCTTAGTTACAATAGAATAGGTTTTAAACTTGTTCTTTTTCCGCTTGTAACTGTAAATTTGTTTATTTTATATAAACTCATTTAAAAACCAAAATCTGTGTGTGTTTGTATTCAACCCCCCCTTCTACAAACTGTTTACTATTGGTTGAACTCTTGTAGACCCTTTAGGGACCTATAAGTGGTATCAGAGCAGTGTTTGCTTCTTTAATCTTTAAAATATTCTTCTCATAAATTATTTTAAAATGTCAAACCCTAATACAAACTACAATGATAATGGATCTTTAGCTAAACCTCCAAGATTTAGCCATGATAATTTTCCATTATGGAAGGAAAGAATGTCTCTATTTCTAGAGGGATCTGACCCAAAGATTCCCTACTATCTAGAAAATGGACCATTTGTTCCTACAACTATAATAGCTAGTGTTCCTGCCACCACTGCTGCTCCAGCCATCCCTGAAAGGATTATTGATAAAACTCCTAACAGATGGACTGAAGAAGATAAGAAAGAAATTGCTATTGATTCTAAAGCTAGATCTATAATAGCAATGGCTTTACCAGATGAAGTCTATCATTCTGTCATGAAAATGAGGACTTCTAAGGCCATGTGGGATACTCTATGTATCCAATATGAAGGAACTTCTGAGGTTAAAGTCACTAGATGCATAAACCTTTTAAGAAAATATGAGGGCTTTATGTATCAAAAAGGTGAATCTCTTTCTCAAATTCACCAGCGTTTCAACTGTTTGTTGATTGATCTGAAATCAGTCGACAGAGTGTACTCAAACGCTGAAATACTGACAAAATTCATGGAGGCACTACCAGATCAATGGACAGTGTACACTACATGTCTAAAGCTGTCAAAGAATTTTGAAACCTTGTCCTTAAGTGCGTTATGTGGAATGCTCTTAAATGAGGAACAATCTCAACTTCTGAGGAAGAACCTCATTAATGAACTCAAAGGTGCCAAAAGTACTTCTTTGGCACTTATGACTTTTGAGGCAACTCCTTCTAAAAATGTTTCTTCTTCCACTATCACCTCCATCACTGAATTAGGTCAAACTGATTCAGAAGATCAACTCACTGATGCTGACATCTCTGAGTTTGATAACTCTCTAGCTCTCTTAACTAATAACTTTAAACGATTTGCTAGAAAGAGAAATTTTCGAAAACCTTCTAACCTCTCTGACTCTGAAAAGCAAAAAACATTGCCCGCTTAGAAAGCCTCAGCGATATGCTTCAACTGTCAGCAAAAGGGTCACTTTGCTAGTGAATGCAGGTCAAAGAAAGTTGCAGCTCCCACTACCTCCCAGACCTCTGATAAAAAGGAGAAGTATTTGAAATTAAAAAACAAATACAAGGATCTAAAGAAACACCAGCAAAAAGGCAAAGGCCCTTATCGCTGAAGAAGTTGATTGGGATGTTGAAGATGATTGGGCCAAGACCTCTGAAGAGTCTGGTTCAGATGAAGAAGATCTTGCCTTCCTCTGTCTAATGGCAAGAATTGAGGACGCTGAAGAAGCCACTGAAACTTCTTCCTCTGAGTCTCCTTCTACTCAGGTAACTATTCCCTTTATCTCCTTACCTTCTGAAAGTGATAACTTGTCAGCTCTCGATGCTATGACTGTTGACTTCTACGATGCTTTAAATGGAAAAATTAAGTCGAGAGAATTGACACTGACTTATCTGAAAAATTAAAAAATTGCCATATAAGAATCAAAGAACTTTCTAAAATTGAGGAATCTCTCAAGGACCAAGTTTTTGCAAATCAAACAATAAGCATCGAGAAACAACAAGCTATCGCTGATAGGGAAAAGGCTATCGCTGATCTCAAGTCTAAAAAGGCAACCATCGAAGGATGGTGTAAGGCTTCTGATAAAGTCAATGAGATCATCAATGCCCAAATACCTATGAAAGTAAGAAGTGGGTTAGGCTATAACCCTGAAAAGGAAGAATCAGAGAATGATCGTTCCATGCTCAAATTTGGAATGTTTGTCTCTTCTATCCCTGATCCTTCTTCTTCAACTTCTTCTTCCTCTTCTTCTAAAGAGAAGCTTTCTGCGTTTAATTCTAAGAAATTGATCAAGAACGAGTTTCTTGACCAAGTTCCTAAGAATAAGAAAACTCAAGATAGGAACAAGAAGTCCTCAGAGAAAATTTCTAAATCTGGGAAAAAGGCCCCTGACTTTTCTCAGAGACCAACACCCAGAATTAAAATCGATCTCACTCCTATCCCTGAAAAGGTCGTTATACCTCCAGGGACCATGGATAAAGGAATTCTTGGACCTGTCCCTGAGAAAGTTCTTGTTCCCTCTCTAATTTCCAAACCCTTTAAGTATAGGAAGTGCTATCACTGTGGTGAAACTACCCACATTGTAAGCAAATGTCCTAATGCTACTAGAGCTGATAAACTAGCTCATGGAAAGAAAGTAGCTCAAGCTGATAAATCAGCAAGAGTGAATTCCACCAAAGTTACAAAACCAACTAAGGTGAAGATATCGACTGAAGAGAGCTCTTCAGCTAGTAGCTCCTCCGCCAATCCTATATCTAACCAAGCAGGACCCATAGTAATATGGGTACCTTTAAACAATTAATCCTTTGTTGTATGTAGAGTGCCAAAGGTATCTGGTATCTTGATAGCGGATGCTCAAGGCACATGACTGGCAGAAAATCTCTGCTCTCTAATTACAAAGAAGAAGCTGGTCCATCAGTGACCTTTGGTGGAAATGGCAAAGGATACACTAAAGGTTATGGAATTCTAACCAACGGAGCCACATCGTTTTCTCGTGTTGCCTACGTTGAGGGACTAAAGCATAATCTCTTGAGCGTTAGTCAGTTACGTGACAAAGACTTCAAAGTTCTATTCTTAAAGAATGGATGTGCTGTCACTGACGGAAATGATAAGCTTGCTCTTACAGGCAAAAGAGTGGAAAATGTATATGTCATAAATATGAACAGTTCTTACTCTGAGAACATGTGATTTATCTCAAAAGCATCCACTGACATAAACTGGTTATGGCATAAACGACTCTCTCACCTAAACTTTAAGACAATAAATGAATTGTCTCAAAAAGATCTTGTCAGAGACCTCCCAAATCATACCTTTACAAAGGAATCTCTTTGTTCAGCGTGTGAAAAGGGAAAACTGACAAAAGCCTCCTTCAGGTCAAAGCAAGTGACCGCTCCTCTTCAGCTACTACATATGGATCTATTTGGACTTGTCAATGTCC
This sequence comes from Silybum marianum, assembly GCA_036898165.1. Lineage (NCBI taxonomy): Eukaryota > Viridiplantae > Streptophyta > Magnoliopsida > Asterales > Asteraceae > Silybum > Silybum marianum. The sequence goes on along the minus strand of CM072533.1, from coordinate 25,032,574 downwards.
AATCTTTCTCTGGGAAGAAATATACATTAGTGATTGTTGATGAATACTCCAGATACACATGGGTGTTCTTCCTTCGATCCAAAAGTGATACCCCTGAAATGATAATTTCTTTTATCAAAAGAATGGAAGTATTGAACAATCTAATTGTTCGTTCCATAAGAAGTGATCATGGTACTGAATTCAAAAACAGTACTCTGGTAAACTTCTTTGAAGAAAAAGGCATCTCTCACAACTTCTCATCAGTGAGAACTCTACAGCAAAATGGTGTTGCTGAAAGAAGAAATCGAACTATCATTAAAGCGGCTCGCTCAATACTCAGCGAATCGCATCTACCTACTCAGTTTTGGCGCGAAGCAGTCAGTACAGCGTGCTTCACTCAAAATCGATCTCTGATAGTTAAGCGATTTAAGAAGACCCCCTATGAACTATTTCATGGGAGAAGACCTACTCTAAAATATTTCCACATTTTTGGATGTAGATGTTACATTCTGAATGACAGAGATCATTTGGGTAAATTTGATCCAAAAGTTGACGATGGTATATTTCTTGGATAGTCCTATGTATCTAAATCCTTCAGAGTCTTCAACAAAAGAAGACAACATGTTGAAGAATCCATGCATGTTAACTTTGATGAATCTCGTTCCATTCATGCTTCTCATTCTCATGATGATGATGAAGAATTGAATGCGTGGATGAAATCTCATTATGGGGAACCGGAAACATATTTCAGCAATCATCCTCCAGCTGAAGAATGTGATGATGAAATCCCTGTAAATCCTTCAAGTGACAATCATCCATCTTCAGGGATGAATGTTACTCCTCTTAATCAGATTCCTGTTGCTGATTCCTCTCTTGGAAATTCCTCAGTGAACAACCAAACTATATCTGCAAATCAATCCCCTGAATTGATTCTAAATGAAGTACCTATTGCTGAAATAACAAGTCTTATTCCAGAAACTGAAGAACAAGTCGCTGAATCTGCCGTTGATCTCTCTCCTCAACCACCAGCTCAGTGATGGACTGCAATTCATCCAATAAATCAAATTATTGGTGATCCCACTGCAGGTATCAAAACACGTAGAGGTACAGGTAATATCTGTCTTTATGTTAACTTCATTTCTCTCTCTGAACCTAAGAAGATAGATCAAGCTATCTCTGATCCTAGCTGGGTTTCAGCTATGCAAGAAGAACTGACTGAATTTCGTAGAAATAAAGTTTGGAATCTTGTTCCTAGACCCTCTGATAAAACCGTCATAGGAACCAAATGGGTTTTCAGAAATAAGTTAGATGAAAACGGGACTATAATTCGTAATAAGGCTAGACTTGTTGCTCAAGTTTATAGATAGGAAGAAGGAATTGACTATGATGAGACCTTTGCCCCTGTAGCTCGTTTAGAAGCCATAAGACTCTTTTTAGCTTATGCTGCCCATAAAGACTTCAAAGTTTTTCAAATGAATGTTAAAAGTGCTTTTCTAAATGGAAAACTCAGCTAGAAAGTTTATGTTGAACAACCCCCTGGTTTCTCTGACCCTAACCATCCTAGTTATGTTTTTAAACTTGAAAAAGCTCTTTACGGGTTAAAACAAGCTCCTAGAGCTTGGTATGATACTCTTTCTAAAATTCTTTTTAAAGAAAAATTTGTCCGTGGAAAAACTGACCGAACCTTGTTTCTAAGAAAATATAAAGGTCATACTATTCTCGCTCAGATATATGTTGATGACATTATCTTTGGTTCCACAAGACCCAAACTTTTCACTCGTTTCGCCGTAAGAATGCAAAAACAATATAAAATGATTATGATGGGTGAACTAACATATTTTCTAGGTCTGCAGATTAAGCAATCTGACAAAGGAATTTTTATTTGTCAAAGCAAATATGTTAAAGACATGCTGAATAAATTCGACATGAATCAATGCTCAGCGATGAAAACCCCTATGGCGTCTCCTCTGACTTTGAACAAGGATCCCACTGGGAAACCAGTCAATGTCACTGCCTATCGAGGAATGATTGGATCTCTGCTGTATCTTACAGCGAGTAGGCCAGACATCATGTACGCTACCTGTCTCTACGCTCGGTATCAAGTTGAACCGATGGAATCCCATCTAATCGCTGTAAAGCGAATCTTCAGATATCTGAAAGGAACTCCGAATCTTGGTCTCTGGTATCCCAAAGGTTCAGGATTTGATTTTATTGGTTACTCTGACAGTAACTTTGCAGGTTGTAAGATAGATAGAAGGAGCACCACTGGAGGGTGTCAGCTACTAGGTGGAAAGTTAATAAGTTGGACAAGTAAAAAGCAAAACTCAGTGTCCACCTCCACCGCTGAAGCTGAGTATGTAGCCGCTGGTAGCTGTTGTGCTCAAATCCTTTGGATGAGAAATCAACTCAGAGACTACGATCTCAAGCTCTCTAAAATTCCTATCTATTGTGATAGTACTAGTGCTATTGCCATTGCTAACAACCCTATACTTCACTCCAAAACCAAGCACATTGAGATCCGATATCACTTTATCAGAGATCATGTGATGAATGGTGAAATTGAGCTCCATTTTGTACCCACTGAATATCAGCTCGCTGATCTTTTCACCAAGCCTCTTGATGAAACTAGATTCAATCTACTTATCATCGAACTTGGTATGTTGAACGCTTAATAAATTATTATTCAGTGACCAACAAGGGATACAGTTAAATCCTTCAAACTTTCCATTCGCTGAACTCTGATTCAGCGATATCTGGGCCATCTCCTCAGGTATTATCTTCTAATCTTTATCACTTTTTGATATCTTTTCTCATCAAAGAATGACTCTCTTAAAATTAAAACTCCTCACTAACAATCCTTTATTATTAGTGATGAAGATTTTTCTAAAATTGAATAATGATACTTTCCTTATGGATAATTATCATTATATTTTTTTTAAATAAAGAAAAGGACACGTCAGACCTTTTTCTGACACACGACGGACCGCGACGTTTCCATTCCAACTCCTTTCTTGGAACGTGTGCCAGGTCATCATTTCTTTTTCAAAAAGCTAAAACCGTCGTTTAGCACTCCTTTCTTTCTCTCTCCTCTTGCTATTTAAGCACTTCTGTTGCCTTACTTGATTCCTTCTGCTTTCATAACTCTCCTAAAGGCAAAAGAAACCTTCGAATCTTCAAGTTTTCTCAAGAACACCAAGAACACGCATTTGTGCGTTTTTCCTTCTCGAAATCAACTAAGGTTTGATCTAAACCTTTACTTATGACTGGAAACATCTTGTTTCACTTCTTCTTCTTCTTAAATTTCTAAACATGATATAAAAACATATTTTAGAAACAAAAATAAAAATAATCTGGATTAAACTTAAAAAGTTTTTCCTTTATCAAAACCCTATTCTCAGTTCTTTCCTTAGAACAGAAGACTTTATTCTTAAAATTTTATCCATTTTTATTTATCTTCGCTTTTTTTAAATAATCTTTCATTTTATTGTTTTTATAACAAGCATTTTGATCTTGTTCATCAAAATACTTGTTTCTTTGAATCTTACATTTGGTATTTTTTATACCAACCTCTGGTTTATATATTTATATATAAAACCATGATTTACCTCTTTGGTGTTCCCATCTTTCCTACAGCAATGGCCTCTGCAAGTAAGACCGCTGCAACCTCTGCTAATGAAGACAACACCTTGGTCGCTGCACCAACCTGCCATTTTCCCATGGAAAAAGCCGTTTTCAAGTCCTGCAATTACATCGCATTGGTGGATATCCCTGCAGACCGCCCTCACTTCGCTGAAGGAGCTACCTTCATCAAGGCGTGCCCACTGATGTACGCTTTCGTCCAAAACCCGGTGGGCATCTCCTCTCATCTCCAAGCTCTCTAGTACACGGCTCACTGTACCACGCTGACAACAAAAAAGGGAACTGAGCTCCCTGCTATCGGATTCAAGATTCCAGATCTTGGGTTCTTTTCTTTCACTGCTGGGTTTGTCAGGAAAGCTCTTCGTCTCCCTCTACGCGCAAAGAATCAACAATGGGGCGCTGAACCCACCAAAATGCAAATCGACGCATTCTTGGATTCGATCGGCTATGCTTGGGAGAATCCTTCTCTGAAGACAGTGGGCTCCAAGGTAGAGAAGAAAAGACTACCTGCTCGCTGACAGTATATTTTCACCCAGGTGATCCAATGCCTTGGGTCGAAGATCGGCTCGCATGACCAAGCGAGCAAGCATTTTCAAGATCTTGCCTATTCTCTCTGCACTGGCCACAACCTCAACTACGCTGACTACATCTTCAGCGACATGGTCAGTCGCATCAGCGCCGCCACCAGACATCCCGTCATCCCCTACCCTCGTTTCTTCGCAACCATTATGGAGGTTGCCTTCGGGGAAGAATACCCGAAGGTTGGCGATCACTCCTTCTCTGTAGTAGGAAAGAAGTCCCTGGATATTGAGGAACGTCCAGGTGATGCTCCTTTCACGCCCTACATGGTACAAGTGATTGGAGCACCTCTTCCAGTGTCCACCTCGCTGTGTAACCCAACAGCGAGCAACCCAGACAATGCTGCCGCTATTAAGAGGAAGCAACCATCCGATGGTCATAAAAAGACCATCGCAACCAAACTTAAGAAGCCAAAGAAGATGGTCTCTCCAAAGACCACTCTCTCTGATTTTGGTGTACTACCAACACCACCTAAAACCACAGCCACTTCAATAGTCTCTTCAACCGTTGTTGCTTCATCAGCACTACCTACATCATCAGCGACTGTGGTCACTGAGGGTGTTTTAGCCGGTTCTGCTGAAGCTGGATCAGGTACTACTCTCACAGCCTTCTTATCTACTTCTATCTCCTCTTCTTTGGTCCTCACCTCAGCAAATGACTCAGCGATAGTTGTCCCTATACCTGATAATGCTGAAATGCACGGAGTCCAAACCTCAATATTGTTTAGGCAATCTGAGTTTTGGAAGGCCAAATTAAAAGGACCTTAGAGTATCTCTCTCAGATACTCTAAAACACTAATTAGTGATCCTCAAGACACTACCTCTGCAAATGTAGTCCCTAAGAGTAATCCTCATGATACTCTCAGGGAGAAAAATACATTTTTTCATCCATCTTCTAATCCGGATGTGTTTTTGGCATCTTTATATATGTCATCATCAGGTGTCGCTTCTCTTCCCGCTTCAGCGACGACAACCACCACCACCAACGCTCCTCCCCTCAGCAAGGAAATGGGGAAGTCTCCTCAGGGTCCTCCCAGCGCTGCCCGTCTCAGAGACGTCAACCAAGAGATGGCAGTTCCCAAGCTTCCCACTCCCATCACTGATCTGCCTCCCATTGTCCTTCCCAACCCTACATTCCCTGCTGTTGACTATTTGGTCAGGGAATGTGCTCTCACAAGGGCTAGGGTGGACAATCTTCAGACGTCCGCTGAACTGATCTTCAAACGAATCGTTGGAACAACAGCGATCAAGACTAACGTCAGCAACCTCATATCTGACGTTTTCTCCCTGAAGGAAGACAACAGGGCCTTTCATCAGACCCTGACCAGCCTGGAGCAGAAGGTTGCTGCTCAAGCGAACGTCCTTGAGTCTATTCAAAAGACTCAATCCGATATGATGCAGATGCTCACCAAGCTCTCTGAGGCTAGTTCCTCTTCTTTCAACGCTGCTGATCGAACCACGCTTCAGGATAATGATGCGAAGCTCAAGGACATTCAGTCGAATGTTCGCACTCTAATGGTGCATTGTCTACCTCCTGATAACATTGAGGGGGAGAGATGTGCCAAAGAGTTCGTTGACGAACTCATTGCTGAGCACAACCGGACATTCCATGGAGAAAAGATTTCTCCATACATCCAGCGAGCTGAAGCTGAAAAAGATGATGATGCTGATGAAGAAGAAGAAGATGAAGAAGAAGAAGAACCTATCCCTCACTATGGGGGGATGGATGATGATGAAGACGAAGATGATATTGGAAGTGCCTTAGAGCATTTCAGAATGTCAAGGCCTGGAGTCGCTCATCAAGAGCCCTTGGGGGACGGACAACATCCCTCTCAGGGACAATCCGGCTCCTCAAGCAAAGGAAAAGAAGTGGTAGATCTGGATGCCACTATTCCCATATCTGAGGGGGAGACCACAATTGAGGTATCTCTTCCTCTTATCCCTTACATCACTCCTCTCTCTGAAACCCCTACACCTCCTTCACCTACAAAAACTCTCTCTGATAATTCTTTCTCCTCCTCTCCTTACCTCAGTGATCCCCGTCCCCCAAAGGACTCTACTTCATGGAAGGAACCTTCCTCTGAAGAGCAGTTTATGTACATAATAGAAACTGACTCTGAAGAAGAAGAGGGCCTTATTCCCAGGCGTCGCGTTCAAAAGCCAATCATAAGCGAGCCTGAAGAAGAAGAAAGGCGAATAAAATTCCTTAGGGAATTCGAAGCTAGAAGAATAAGGGTGCCTGAAGTTGAACCCATTAAAGCCATACCAATAAGGATAGTAGATGAATTCTACTTTCTGTCCAGAGAAGAGAGAGAACAAGCATTTGAAGCACAAAGAATCAGGGATAAGGAAATAAAGCAAACTGAGAATGATCTTGCTTTAGCAAGGAAATTGCTCAGAGAAGACTCTGCAAGAGATAAGGCGGCCAAGGATCAACTGAAAAAGAGTGAAAGGGTCGTTGAAGATCTTGTACAGAGAGAACTTGCACAAGAACATTTGAATGTAGATCCAATTCTCGCTCAACAGAATATTCTAAATGCACTGTCCGCTGAAGCCACTATGCAGAAAGACAAAGAGCTTGACTGGTGCACTGACAGACTGAAGTTTCTAAGATCTGAAGCCAAAATCATTAATGCAACTATCCAAGGGCGACACTCCAACATAGGTGGTCCAAAGTTATATGTAAGAATGACAAGGAAAAACAGAACTGAGAGAGAAGAAGCCAAGTTCTTAGGAATTTATGGATACACTGAATGGTTAGAAATCAGAGACGCCATTCAGGGTTCCAAATCCAAATTCAAGGATGTGGTGGAAAGTGTACTGGATTGGTTGCTACAAAGAATGTCACAACATGTGCAAGTTCCCCCTCTCCCTGAACCAACGAAGAAGAAAAGATCAACTGCTGAAGGTGGTTCAAGTTCTAAGAATGAGCATGAAACTAAATTTGATTATCAAAGCATTCTTGGTCATCTTGAGCTCCCTGATATATCAATTCTTTGTACCTCTCTCCCTCAAGACCGAAGATATCAAGAAGACGAAATCATCTTAATGCCTGAACCTGGTATGGTATTCTTGGATAATGAAGGGTTCTTAGGACTCTTCAGAAACCAAGAGATTCACAAGGCCCCATCCTTTCTCATAAAGATCATGCTTTGGCGCTGCTGGTCAGATACCCCTATGATGAATCGACAGAAGACGCTTTATGAGAATGAATTACAATGAAGAAACGTAGATATCTCTGATTAGTTATAGATTTCTATTTCCCTTGTAATATTCCTTAAGTGTACAAGTACTTTACTATTATCATTGTAATTTCATTTTCCTGTAATTCCTTCAGATTATAATTAATGAAATTCAATCAAAGTACTTTACTCCATCCATGTACTGAAAAGATCCTTGAAAAGAGTAAAAGGGACAATAAACATAAGAGTTCTATTTTTCTTCAAGCTACGCTACTCACTGATTCTTCACTTAGAAAAACTCATCAGTGAATGTACTTTAAGCTTATTTACTTGTAAAAATTGGGCTTTCATATCCTTATAAATGAAACTCAATTCAGATAGTAGACTAGCTAAAAAAGATTACACAGATTAGTACTTAGAAAATTTACTTCAAATTTTTCTTAAGTCCTTACTAGTCTCTTAAAGCAATTTTCCTATGTTGCTTAATCATAATCAAATAGGGGGAGATTGTTGATCATAACTCCTTTTAATGATTTGAGTATGTTTCCTTTTGTATACTTAGTGAAATTCCATTGTATAAGTTTCTGTTCATATTCAGTGATAGCACACGCTGATTACCATCAGCGATCGCTAAAGATCAAGGAACAACAAGCTTATCTCTGAAAACCTGAAGATCAGCTATCACACCAGAAGACCATTCAGCGAAAGTCGAAGACCCTAGCTGAAGAAAGAGATAATCAGCTAAGTGAACTGAAGCGGTTCAGCGATAGCAGCGATTATCTACTCAAAGTGTGAAGTCTTGTGAAGCCTCAGCGATACTGAAGTTCATCCTTGAAGATTCAGTATCAGCGATCAAATGAAGCTTCCTTTGCAAGTCTAAAGATTGATCTTATCCTCAATGCACAAAAGTCAAACCTAGAACCATGTCAGAAAAGGACGTACGACTTGTCTCTTATGTCCCCATCATATTTGATACGATACTGTTCATATTCGGCCAAAAGCATGGTTGTCTTATTAGCAAGGACAAGCTTCCTATCCAAGCTTGACACGTGGCATGTACCTTTTGTCTTGCATTAAATGCAAACGGGTATAAATAAGATGGAGATATCTTCTTCATCTTAATGCATGCTTCTTTCTAGCCTATACCCTCTTTATTCATTCTTTCATCTTCTTGTGCATCAAACTTAGTGTTTTTTAGTTACAATAGAATAGGTTTTAAACTTGTTCTTTTTCCTCTTGTAACTATAAATTTGTTTATTTTATATAAACTCATTTAAAAACCAAAATCTGTGTGTGTTTGTATTCAACCCCCCCTTCTACAAACTGTTTACTATTGATTGAACTCTTGTAGACCCTTTAGGGACCAACAGCAGATCTGAAGACTCCCCCTCAAATTGAAGATTTTGTACTGGTTCAGAAGAAACAGTCACTGGTTCAGAAGAAACAGTCACTGGTTCAGAAACAGGTATGGTTGGTTCAGAAGTGACTGGAAATGTGTCAGTATTTGTGACAACTGTCAAATTTGAGCTTCCAGGTCAGCTCTTATAAAGTTTATATTAGTTTTATTTTAGATAAGTCATAAGATTGGGAGTTAGTTAGATTAGATCGGCCGAAAAAATTCTAGAGTTACCGGTATTTGCTTAGAAAGTCCGGTTCCGACCCGTAACTATCTGAAACGTTCTACATAGTGGCAAATGCTCTAATTTATACCCAATTTATATAAAATATATAGTTTTAGTATTTAAAATATAAAAATTATATTTTTATAGAATTTAATCACTTTTGGACTTACATTTTTAGGAAAAATGCCAAAATTGAGAAAAATGACATTTTAATTTCATTTTTGGGCTTGAGTTTAATTTTGTTTTAAATATTGGGTTGGAGTGGGGCCCATGTACATGGCTGCCCCCCCCCCCCCCCCCCCCCCTCCCCCCAATTCCCTCATATAAATACATTTTTCTTTCTATTTCCTCCTCATTTTGCATGTTGAAAACCCTCCTTTCTCCTTTAAGTTCCAGCCAAATTCTTCATCAAAAACCCATCAAAGTGCAAAATTATTGAAGATATTCAACACATTTCATCATCCAAGTAAGTAGTAATATCATCTCTACCATTTTCTTGTAAATCTTGAGTGAAAACCCCACTTTTTCTTGCATTTTTTAGTCACATTCATCTAACCTCCGAAATTTCTGAGTTTTATGCAGAGATTATACACCAAAAACATGTAAAAATGTTTATATTGTGATGATAATCTATGAGCCAAACATTAGAACTCAAGAAAGTAGGTAAAATCTCTTTGCATGTGGGTTTGTTCATTGAAATGAGCATTTTTGGTGCTGGCAGATTACTTCCTTGTATTCATGTCGCCCAAATCTTGCTAAATAATCATCCAAATGGTATGAATTTTCTTCTAAAAGTTTATTTATGAGTTGGGGTTCTAATCCAAGTGGTCTCACTCAAAAACATTGAGTTTTGACCCTCCAAATGCTCAAAACAAGTTGGATATGCATCTGGAAGTTCAACAGTAGGTAAACCCTACTTTGAAGAACCATAACTCTCAAAATCGTCCAAATTACTTGATTTTTCTTCTGGAACTTATTTAAATGAGTTACATTTGAAATGCCACAAGTTTCACTCAAAGATGAGGTGATTTGGGGTTTCAATTATTCAAAACAAAATGAGTATGCAATTTGTCTAAAGCTGACAGATTTGTGCATGCATGTCCAAATGGCCATATCTCTTTCCAAACTCAATGAAAAAGGATGATTTTTCTTTTGAGAGTTAGTTTATGAGTTATCTTCTGTTTTCAAGTGGAATCACATGAAAATATGGAGTTTTGACCCTCCAAACACCTAAAACATTTTAGGTATGCAAACTGTGAACCCACTAGAAGGTAAACCCTACTTTGTGTGATAATATCCCTTTGATTATTAGTCCATAATGCATAATTCTTCTTCTAGAATTTTTTTTCATGAGTTAGGGTTCATATGAATCCAGTTTCATTCAAAAATATGTAGGGTTGAGGCATTAACCAATTTATTAAACTTAAGTGTGCAATCTGTCAACTAATGACGGATGCGTGCATGCAACTTTGTGGTGCCATATCTTCCTCATAACTCATTCAAAATGAGTGATTCTTATCTTAAAAGTTTCCTTTATGTGTTATGCTTATAATCCAACTGGAATTTCTGAAAAATACTTAGTAGAACTCCTCAAATGATTGTTTTACTAACATGGTGTAATCTTCCATACTGTGACGCACTGTTTTGTATAAATTATATGAACCCTTTTTATATGTCCAAAATGCAAGAAATTTGGTCACAATGACCATAACTCAGTAATGTATCACATATAAAAAGATGGGAAATTTTATCATTTTGGATATTACATTAATTTGATTATTTTTAGGACTTATAGTTTCTGTCAGAAAGTGAAACTTTGAAATTGTTTGATTTCATGAATGTTGATCACTTGAAGGACTATAACATTACATTTTCGGTATAAGTTATATCATTATAGAGCATATGTGCATTATGTGTAACGGGACAATAGTAGACCAAGTTGGACATATAAGGACTTATAAGCACTCTCCTAGTAATCGTTAGACATATAAGTAATCATTTGGGTACGTTGCTTTGTTATGTAAGTGTTAGGCTGTCAAGCGGACAACTCGTGTATCTATTTGGAAGCTTTTGGTAAAAGGTGAGTATTCACGACCCCTCTTTTTAAATGTTTATACGCTTTGGGGTGTAAAGCATGTTATTTTAGAGGAAATTGAATTGATTTATATTGATTAATGAAAAACATATAAATCATTATGATGAGCAAATTTATATTACACAAATGATATGTTGAGTTATGTGAAGTCCCCATGTTACACTACTATTTAACTCTGTGTCCGTTTTGAGCCGATGATATTTGTGGATAGCGCTATTTGGTTGACATACCCACCTAACTGGCAAGTAGGGGTGCACTTTATCAAGTAAGAAGGCTCTACACATGTGGACTTTAGGTTGAGGTAGTTCATGGGGCGTAGAATGTCGTCCAGGCTTGTAGTGGCTCAATATTTAAATATCATGTGTAAAGATAATTTGTATATTTGCTCATAAAGGTTAAAAAGTCAAAATTGATGCGATCAAATGTTTTGTGCATTTGAAAACCTGTGAAGTCACCAACTCTTTGTAGTTGACCCTTTTGTTTTAACATGCTTTACAAGAAAATAAGAAGGTACGATCAGGCTTAGCTTATTTTTGTGGAACACCAATCAAGACTATATATATATATATATATGTATATCTACTTTGATGTAATTTGTTTGTTAAAGTTAAAGTAGCCGGGTTGTAAACTTTTAAACTTTAAACTTTGAGGTTTTAAATATATGAATGGTTGGTGTTTATATTCCTATTGTTGTGAAACCTAGAATTGTCGTACCTCGTATTTTCGCTTTAGTGGGGTGTGACAGACTTGGTATCAGAGCCTTAGGTTATAGAGGACACCGGTTTTCTAACAAAAACCATACACGATAACCATTTTATCGTTTTCTTAGATAAATTTAAAATTTTAAAATTTTAAAACCTACTGCTAGTATAACTAGAATAGGCATCGTTCTAACATATCATAATTAGGAAAAGTCTGATCACCTATGTCTAAATATGGTATGAATTAGAAGGGACTGGGACTAGTTATACTAAAAGTCAGCTTAGATCGGAAAACTTCTTAATTCAAATTGAAAAATATGATTTTATATGAGTTCACATAAGTATTACAAAATGTTTTTGACATTTATTAAAGGTGTAACTATCGTAGTTCACTATGTCTCACTCATCCACCCCTGCTAAGTACTCTGCTGACTCCTCAGGCTATGTGACTAGTCAACCTAGGAGAGAACTTTTTGACTACTTTGTTGGTTAAACTTGGAAACTTATTTTGGTGGCATGTAGCCCACTATTTAGAACTATAAGATACTTTCTGTCTTTTGGGAATTATTTTTGCTAGATATTGAAGTTATGTGATTCTAAACCTATGCTTTTATGATGCGAGTGTTTTATATGCATAATTTAGTTAAGTAGACTCGGCACATATAGTAATAGTAATTGACCCAACCTCAATATGAACCTATGCCTAAAGACAATTCCTTCGAGGAGAGAAAACTCCGAGATCGTGCGACTTGTGCCTGAGCAACTCATCGCGACACTTCTGAATATCGTTAGTCAAGTGGCAGCGGGTCTAAATGCTAATTCGGGAAACAACTGAGGATCTGGAGCAAGTGGAGATAGGGAATGCACATACAAAGCTTTTAGGACCTGCAACCCGAAGGAATTCCATGGAACTGAAGGAGCTATTGGATTACTGACATGGATTGAGAATTTGGAGTCTGTTCGCCACATCAGCAAGTGCACTGAAGGAAATAAAGTGCAGTTTGCCACTTGTCTGCTACAACGACAAGCATTGACCTGGTGGAACACCCAAGTGCAAACCCGAGGCCGAGAAGCAGCCAACAGTCTTACTTGGGAGGAATTCAAAAAGATGCTCAAAGAGGAATACTGCTGAGGAGCGAAATCCAGAAGATGGAAGCGGAGCTATGGAATCATGAAATGAAGGGAAATGACAAAGACTCTAGCACTGCCCGTTTCCACAAACTGGCAAAGATGGTACCACATTTGGTGACGCCTGATGAAAATCAAGTCGACAGGTACGTCTGGGGTTTATCTCCTGAAATACGCCGGACGTTACTTCGGCAAACCCAAAAACCCTTCAAGATGCAGTGAATTTGGCAACCAGGCTCACCAACAATGCTAATCGTTCGGGGATATTTGCACGAGACAAAACTCAAGGTAAGAGAAAGATGAAGGAACTTTAGAATAGACATAATCCCAATCAAGTTAGGAAGCTTTGATATAATTGCAGGTATGGATTGGTTGTCTAAAAACCGAGCTGAAATTTGCTGCTCCGAAAAGATCATCTGAGTTCCACTACCCTAAGGAGAAGTTCTCGAAGTACATGGAAAGAAACCCAGAAGGAATGTGAAAATAGTGACGTGCATGAAGATGCGAAAATACTTGAGGAAAGACTGCACTGCATTTTTTAGCTCACATTGTGAATAAGGAGACCGAAGAGAAATGCATTCAGGATATCCCTATAGTTCGGGATTTTCCCGAGGTATTCCCAAATGAGCTACCCGGACTGCCCCCACCAAGACAAGTTGAATTCCACATTGATTTATTTCCGGGAGCTGCATCCGTAGCGAAATCACCTTACCGGTTAGCGCCGTCGGAAATGCAAGAACTGTCAGAACAACTTCAAGAACTACTCGATAAAGGGTTCATTAGGCCTAGCTATTCACCCTAGGGAGCTCCAGTTTTATTTGTTAAAAAGAAGGATGGATCTTTCCGAATGTATATTGATTATAGAGAACTCAACAAGTTGACAATTAAGAACCGATACCCTCTTCCTCGAATTCATGACTTATTTGATCAACAAGTGTGCAATCTGTCAACTAATGACGGATGTGTGCATGCAACTTTGTGGTGCCATATATTCCTCATAACTCATTCAAAATGAGTGATTCTTATCTTAAAAGTTTCCTTTATGTGTTATGCTTATAATCCAACTTGAATTTCTGAAAAATACTTAGTAGAACTCCTCAAATGATTTTTTTACTAACAGGGTGTAATCTGTCATACTTGTTGTGACTCACTGTTTTGTATAGATTATATGAACCCTTTTTTTATGTCCAAAATGCATGAAATACGGTCACAATGACCATAACTGAGTAATGTATCACATATAAAAAGATGGGAAATTTTGTCATTTTGGATATTACATTAATTTGATTATTTTTAGGACTTATAGTTTTTGTTAGAAAGTGAAACTTTGAAATTGTTTGATTTCATGAATGTTGATCACTTGAAGGACTATAACATTACATTTTCGGTATAAGTTATATCATTAAAGAGCATATGTGCATTATGTGTAACGGGATAATAGTAGACCAAGTTGGACATATAAGGACTTATAAGCACTCTCCTAGTAATCGTTAGACATATAAGTAATCATTTGGGTACGTTGCTTTGTTAGGTAAGTGATAGGCCGTCAAGCGGACATCTCGTGTATCTATTTGGAAGCTTTTGCTAAAAGGTGAGTATTCACGGCCCCTCTTTTTAAATCTTTTTACGTTTTGGGGTGTAAAGAATGTTGTTTTAAAGGAAATTGAATTGATTTATATTGATTAATGAAAAACATATAAATCATTATGATGTGCAAATTTATATTACACATATGATATGTTGAGTTATGTGAAGTCCCCATGTTACACTACTATTTAACTCTGTATTCGTTTTGAGCCGATGACATACCTACCTAACTGGCAAGTAGGGGTGCACTTTATCAATTAAGAATGCTCTACACATGTTGACTTTAGGTCCACCGCTGAGGTAGTTCATGGGGCATAGAATGTCGTTCAGGCTTAGTAGTGGCTCAATATTTAAATATCATGTGTAAAGATAATTTGTATATTTGCTCATAAAGGTTAAAAAGTTAAAGTTGATGTGATCATCTAATTCGGTATTTTTATATCTTGCATATAAAATGTTTTGTGCATTTGAAAACCTGTGAAGTCACCAACTCTTTGTAGTTGACCCTTTTGTTTTAACATGCTTTACAGGAAAAGAAGAAGGTATCCGATCAGGCTTAGCTTATTTTTGTGGAACACCAATCAAGACTTTATATATATATATATATATTGAGGTAATTTGTTTGTTAAAGTTAAAGTAGCCGTGTTGTAAACTTTTAAACTTTAAACTTTGACGTTCTAAATATATGAATGGTTGGTGTTTATATTCCTATTGTTGTGAAACCTATAACTGTCGTACCTCGTGTTTCCGCTTTAGCGGGGTGTGACAGTATTGACTTGTACAGATTCAGAAGTACGAATTTCTGAATTTGAGGTTGAGATACATGGTGCAGAAAGATTTGATATTGTTGTTTTTGTGGAAACTTGTTCTGGTATTCTTCTGAGAAGAGATGGATTCTGATAGTCTGCAGAAACATTAATCGAAATATCAAATAAATCTTGACATAATGAATCTAAATTTACCTTTAGTAAAGATTTAGATTCAGAAGTGTGATTTGTAGTGCTCTTTTCTGAATCTAATATTTCAGATACTGAATTAAGCTTGAGTTCTGAACTGTTTGTTCAGAAGTCATTGTTGGCTCATGAAATCTTATATTTGAAGTTTCAATGATCCTTTGAGTGCCTTTGATGAGAACTTTGTATGCCTTGGATCTTTGTGAATAGCCAACAAAAATTCCAGCTACACCTTTAGGTGCAAATTTATCCAAATGTTGTGTATCATTCAGAAGAAAACACCTGCAACCAAAGATTTTAAAATATTCAATAGAAGGTTTTCTCTTTTTAATAATTTCATAAGGAGTTTGAAGAACTTTTCTGTTGAGAATGGTTCTGTTCTGAGTAAAACAAGCAGTTGCTATGGCTTCTGCCCAAAGAGATAAAGGTAATTCTGAATAGGCAAGCATGGTTTTTGCAGCCTCTACTAAGGTTTTGTTCTTTCTTTCAACTACTCCATTCTGTTGAGGAGTTCTTGCAGCGGAAAAGATATGAGATATGCCAACAGAATCCAAAAAGTTCTGAAGTGTAGAATTTGTAGATTCTGTGTCATTATCACTTGTGATCTTTTGGATAGGAAGTTGAATAAGAACCTGTATTTTCTTAAGAAAAGGAATAAGTCTATCAAAAGTATCTGATAGGACCCAAACAATCAAGATATCAATATATGGAAAGATTAGAACAGAATATTTGATAGCCAAATGTAATATGTATTGATTGAATGAACAGTATTACAAGATATGTCTTTACAAGGCTTATGGAAACGTTAGTTCTAACTATCCAACTAACTATCTACTTATACATGAAATAGAAAGACTAAAATAACAGCACATTCATAACAGACAAGTTCAGAACAGGTTCTGAACTCCTTCAGATCTTCTTCAGAAGTATCTTCAGAAGTTATGCCTTAGGCTTTTCTTCAGATCTTTATATCTTCATAACCCAGTACCTTTTGAAGCTATTATGATATCTCTATCAATCTCCCCCTTAGCTTCAAAAGTTCAGATCATACTTCCAGAAATTTAGTATTTCTCTAACATCTTTCAGAATTAAATTTCTGTATTCCAACAAGGATTCAGCAATTCTAATCATCTCTTTAGCAAGCTTCTTGTGCTTCTCCCAATCTTCATTGCTCAGATTCTTTGGTCTTCTATTCTGTCTTTTTACCTAACGATCTCTGATAGCCATGAGAGTTCCATTGCAGCATTTGTGGAGTTCTTCAAATCTCACAAATAATAGTTCTTGAAAGCATTTGCAAACAAAGCCTGGAGGTTGAATTACTAAGGTACTCTTCTTCAGATTCTGAATGTCTGGTAGGCTCAGATTTGGTTTGCTCAAGTGTACTTGTTTCTTGTTCAGAACATAAGCAACCTGAAAATCAGTCTTTGCAGCCCATATAAATTCTATGTATGAGAATTGGAAATGATTTTCTGAACTTGGTGATTAAATCATGAAAAGGATAAAGACTTCTGTAAACTCTGAGTAGATCTCTGAGATACACATTCTGGAAATCAGCTTCAGAAAAAGTAGAAATCTCACCATTTTGTCTTTCAACTGTAAAGAATGCATACTTGTAATTTTGTCTTGTCTTCAAGTCAGCATTAATTACTTTGACCACTGGACTTTCCTTTCTTGCTTCATTAATTGGAATCCTTATCTTTCTAATGATATCTGAGTACCATTGTTTCCAACCAAAAGTCTTTTGAATCCAACAATCAATATAGTTGAACTTTTGTTCATATTCCATGAACATTTCTGGATGGAAATATTCAAGAAACATGGTGAAAGCACTTTCTTCTATTCTTTGTACCTGCAGTTGTTCCTCTTCAGATATTTGCTCTACAGGAACCGACTTTTCAGAAATAGCTTCAGAAATGACTTATTGTCCTTTCTCTTTATCCTTTTGACTTGGTTAAAAACTTTCAATATTCAGAGAAAACTTCAGAATTTCCTCCAAGTCTTGTTTCTTTGAATGAATCTGGAAATCATAAGTATCACTAAGTAGATAATCAGCTCCTCTGATCTTGTTTTCTCTTTTGTGACCAGCTAGATAACTCTTCCTTACAATTTCTCTGAAGTGAATTCTTTCTTTGATCAGATATATGATTTCTTCTTTGACATCTGAATCTTCAATATAATCCTTTGCATAACTAAGAAACCAATTTAGAGTTGAGTTAGAGTATTTTGGAATATCTGAAGTCAAAAAGGTTTTATTTCCTTCCACTGTATATCTGAATCCAATATCTGGACTGGTGAACACTCTAGTTATTGTTTTATCTTCAAGATTTACAGGTTCCAACATATTTACTTCAGATAAACCAAATTCCAGAGCTAATTGAAAGTCATGCTTGATGATGTTCCTTATGTAAATTCCCAGAATTCTTCTAACTTCAAAGACAAGTTCAACTTCACTTCTAGCAACACAAAACTAAAAAACTATCAATTTGTCTTGCAATCTTAATTTGTACAGATCATACTGAGTAAATTCACACAAATATCCATTTCTTCTTTCTGCTCCAAATCTGAATATTACTAAATCCTCTTCAACAGTCTTTGACAGACATCTAATCTTCTTTATAAGAGTGGAATCATTTAGATTCTGTACTCCATGCTTCTGAACAAAGTTTCTAACTTGAGATATTTGATCTTCAGACCACTCATCATTTACAAAATCTTCCAGAGTTGCAAACCTCAGACTAGTTTTATACATATGAAAGTAAATTACTTCAGGAAACTCTAAGCTCATTTCTCCAGAAAGAAATATATCTTCTTTTTCATAGACTTGATCTAGAATAGGTTCTTCAAGTAGAGGAATATCAACTTTGGGAATAGTAATGCAGGATCTGACTCTTACTTCAAATTTACCAGAGTAGACCATCAAAATTTCATCTGCAATTTCAGTTCCTCCCATATGATATAGATCAAATTCTAGTTCAACTCTTTCATCTGGTTGATCAATAAAATCTCTAAAGACAGAAAACCTGTTGTCCAAAAGTCTACACTCCAGACTTCTTGGATTGTTCAGAAAGACATGCACCCAACATAATTAGCTTAGTATTTTCCATAACTCTTCAGAAGCTCTTATGTATTCATCACTTAGAGATTGTTGAGGCTTCCAAATTACCAAATCCTTTATTTCATTGACTTCAGAACTTTCTCCCATATTACTCTAGACATATCTTCTTCAAACATAATAACATCAGAAAGATCACTGGGCTCACCAATGACATCTTCAAATGCAAGATATTCCCTTAGCATCTCTTCATTTGAATCAGGAATAATGTCTGTATTGTCTGAGCTTAAGTTACCTTCAGAATCAAAGGATAACTTCTCTATTTCATACCCTTCCTCTACTATATCTTCAGAAGAATGAATATTTGTTTCTTGCCCTTCATGTTCTGCAAATAATATATCATCTATTGCTTCAGAAACTCTATTAGATGCTTCACCAACATTCTGAGCATCTTCAGAACTTTGCTCTTGAACATTTTCAACATTTTCTGGTTCAGACACTCTCTGCCTTTTCTCCCCCTCTTGATTATCCGGATCCTGATC
This sequence comes from Silybum marianum, assembly GCA_036898165.1. Classification (NCBI taxonomy): domain Eukaryota; kingdom Viridiplantae; phylum Streptophyta; class Magnoliopsida; order Asterales; family Asteraceae; genus Silybum; species Silybum marianum. The sequence continues at coordinate 25,013,516 of CM072533.1, read as the reverse complement.
ATCAAGATTTCTTTTAGAAGTGTCTGCCTGAGGCCTGCACTCTAGAGCAGATAATCTTGTGCTTAAATCTGTCTGAGAACTCTGAATAGAAGAAAGCTGATTCAAAATCTGAGTAATATCAGCCTTAGTTGCATAAGTAGAAAAATCTGGTTGAGTAGAAGAAGAAGAAGTCTGAGAAGCTTTTAGAGAAGAAACAGATGAAGCCACTTCAGAAAAAGCAGTCAGAAGTGCTTGTTTAAAAGAATTCAGAACATCAGAAGATTGGAGTTGAAAATCAGTCAACCTATTCACCATACTCTCCCCTTGTTGATCCAACCTATCCTCCATCACCTTTTTGGTTGTATCCGTCAGTTCCTTGATGTCCTTCTGAATCTTTGCAAATTCAGAAGTACAGAAATCTTTGAATTCTGTGAATTCAGAAGATGTGTGTAAGGTTCCAAGACCAACAGATGGTCTTGTTTGCAGTCCTTCAGAAGGAGGCTGGCCTGTATGTGCCACAAAGACATCATGAACCACATTTGATTCTGTGAATGGAGCTTTTGTGATGTTCACCCCACCAGGTGTTCTAACTAATCCTTGAAATCCAGAAATAGGAATATCTATAGTTGTTGATGCAATGTGACAAACACTTTGCTTAGTGACATCTGGAAGATGTGTGCTAATGTGAATGGATTCCACATTAAGTGGTTCAGTAGGCTCAAAGTTGAGTGGACCCTCAGACTCAATGTGCTCAAAATGATAAGGGGGGACATATATCCTTCATTTTCAACAAAAGGATCCTCCAATTGGGGTCCTAATGGATTATAAGCTGCTTGCCCCATATGTGTTGATGAAACACCCTTCTGTTGAGAGATGGGTGAGTGGCTGGGGGGGATAACCAAATTTGCCATGGGCTCACTGGCTTTTTCAATATCATCAACCAAAGAATGTGGAATAATAGAAGATGTGGGTGCCCGGCTAGTAACAGGTGGTTCACAGGTTTGTTTTTCTTTTACCTGTGTTCTCCCATCTTCAATTCTTTTTCTTACTCTTCTACCCATTCTCTCATTTTCATTTTTCCTCTTTACTCTTTGAGGTTGTTCTCCCCCTTGAACAGCCTCCCCTCTCTTTCTAACAAGTCTAGACTCCCTTGCATTATCACCACTCTGGTTTGAATCAGGGGAAGGGATTACTGGTTGAGGTAATCCCATAGATTCTAAATACTCACTCACAATCCTATTTGGTGTACTTACAAGATCAAGTAAAAGAAAAGGAAGTGGAACTGCATTTGGAAATGTAAGTTTTACATTTGGTGGTCTTAAACTGTCCATCGTAAAGATAGGAACATGTACCTCATGTGCTAGAACAGGGATTGCAGATACTGCTTTCATTGCTCCTTTTATGAGTGTTTGGAAGAATCTCTGAAACGGTATGTAGTTAAATGTGGACTTCTTCAAAATAGCAGATTTGAGTTCTTCAAAAATAAGATAAGCATAATCATAATGCTTGTTGAAGGCAACTCCATGAAAGATGATCCTCCCATTTGCTGAAGCTTGATCCAAACTTGAACTTTTCCCAGATAGACAAGTGTTCAGAATTGAGAATAAACAATACCAAATTGGAGGTAAACACTTTCTTCTGAAAGAACTTAAAGCATTTAAATTTTCAGAGTATCCCAAACTCATAAAACCTGAGATCATTTCTGTGGAAGATGGAATTGGATCATAAGAGGTTTTCCCAAGAACCTCATCTGGTTTTGCCAGAAAGTGAAGACATCTAATATCATCCACAGAGATACATACCTTGTAAGCTTGGACATAGGAGACAATTTCATCTTCAGATTCATCAACGTCAGCATAGTACCAAAATTGTTGAAGATAAGAAGTAGGAACAGAGAATTTCCTAGAGAGTAGAGTACGGAGGGGATGTTTCTTCAGAATTTCAATCAAAATCATTTGATCATCAGTGAAGTCTGTCGATTTAAAGTTCAAAGCACAATTATTTTTCTTGATTTCTAGCAGTTTCTCAACAGGAACATAGAGTTTGGACATATCACTACTTGCAGCACGAGTTTGGGATTCACTATCACCAGCATTTGATTCAGAAATTACTTCAATAGGTTCAACTTGTGTTTCCCCAATTTTAGCAGTTCTCGAGTTAGGGTTAGGGTTAGGGTTTGAAGGTCCGGCTTGATTAGTGGCAGTTGTGGCTGTGTCTAGAATCATATGATCTTCATTGAGTGGAATTTCCATTATTCCAACAACCAATTTTTGAGGTACTATCTTGAATGAACCATCACTCGATGATCCATTACTGGCATTTAAGCTCGATGAAGTAGAAACCATAGCTTTTGAAGTAGACATGATATTCGAAGAACAAGGATTTGAAATGGAATGAAGATCAATGAAAACAGATAGATTTCTCAGAGTAAAATCGCTAAAAAATGAAGACGATGAAGAATTCATTGATTTATAAGTCTGGATAAACACTGATGGACATGTGGCCAAAAAGTGAATGTGATTAGGGTAGTAATCATCATTAATTTGGATAAATGAACCGTTTAATCGACGTGCTTAAGAAATATCCAATGAAATTAAAACATATGGCACACGCTTAAGTAATATTTAAGAAAAATCAACGGGAAGTTAAGTTCTGAGAACAAGTTCAAAAACTTCAGAAATTGTTCAGAACTTCTGAGAATAAGTTCAGAAGTCTGAAAGAAAGAATTCAGAAGAACTTCAGAACTTTTAAGTTTAGTTCAGAACTAAACTTGTATCACTCTAGAAGACCAAAAATCATTTAAAACTACACACTTCTGAAAAATATAAAACATTTTGAGAATTCAAAAGTAGGTTTGAACAATCAGAAAAATGATTTTATCTAAGGAAGCTTGTTCATACTTCTTAGATCTGAAATTCAAGATTTAATTTTTTCATTTCAGCTCTGTTTTGTAGAAAAGAGTAGATCAGAATGTTGAAATTAATACCACTCCCCCTTGAATCATTAACAACTATGATTCTCCCCCTTAATCAGTGCAACTTTATCAAAGAAACAAAAAATATTAGAGAAATGAAAAAAAAAATATGAAAAGTATTAAAATACAATCAACCTAGATAAAGAAGGATTATACTTCTGAGTTTGAAAAGAAGCAAAGATCTGAATGTTGAACATCAGAATATTCAGAATATTTCTGAAGAGCAAACTATTCAGAATTTGAGATAAAAACCTTAGAATATAACTTCTAGAATATAGTTGATAGACATATTCATCATGCCCAATTTACTTACCAAGAAGTTAAATCGTTTTTCATCAAGTGCTTTGGTAAATAAATCAGCTAACTGATAATCTGTCTGAACAAAAAACATTTCAATATTACTTTTTTCCACATGATCTTTGATAAAATGATATCTTACATCCATATGCTTGGTCTTTGAATGTTGAACGATTGGCAGTAATGGCTATGGCACTTTTTGAAACACAATACAAAGGAACCTTTTTGAAAGTGTAACCATAGTCTTTAAGTTGAATTTGCATCCAGATCACTTGTGAGCAACATATTGCAGCTGCTACATACTCAGCTTCTGTTGTAGAAGTAGAAACACAATTTTGTTTTTTTGAAGACCAGCTTACCAATCTATCACCCAGAAATTGACATGATCCAGAAGTACTTTTCCTGTCTAATTTGCATCCACCATGATCTGCATCTGTAAAGGCTGTTAGTTCAAAACTAGAATCCTTAGGATACCAAAGTCCCAATGAAGGAGAACCTTTTGGATATCTAAGGATTCTTTTTGCAGCTAGAAGGTGTGATTCCTTAGGATTTGCTTGATATCTTACACAAATACATTTAGCAAACATTATATCTGGTCTACTAGCAGTTAAGTAAAGCAAAGATCCAATTATGCCTCTGTACTTTTTCTAATCAACAGATTTTCCATTCAGATCAGGTTCTAACTTAGTTGCAGTGGCCATTGGATTTGAATACATGAACAATCAGTCATGTCAAACTTCTTAGGTAAGTCTGAGACATAGTTTGATTGATTAATGAATATGCCAGTGGGAAGTTGTTTAACTTGAAGGCCAAGGAAAAATGTTAATTCTCCCATCATACTCATTTCAAATTCAGTTTGCATGATTTTCTCAAAATTTCTACAAAATTTTGGATTTGTAGAGGCAAATATAATATCATCTACATATATTTGTATCAAGATCATATCATCACCTTCCTTTTTCAGAAATAAAGTTGAATCAACAGTACCTCTTTTGAATTTAGAATTCAGAAGAAAAGTTGTAAGAGTATCATACCATGCTCTTGGTGCTTGTTTAAGTCCATATAAGGCTTTATCTAAAATATAGACATGATCTGGAAACTCTTTGCTTACAAATCCATCTGGTTGTTCAACATACACTTCTTCATGTAAAATACCATTCAGAAATGCACATTTCACATCCATTTGAAACACCTTCATGTTTTTGTGAGCAGCATATGCAAGAAATATTCTAATGGCTTCCAATCTAGCAACAGGAGCAAAGGTTTCATCATAATCAATTCCTTCTTGTTGACAATACCCCTTAGCTACAAGCCTTGCCTTGTTTCTTACAACAATACCATTTTCATCCTTTTTATTTCTGAAAACCTATTTTGTGCCAATGACAGATTTACCTTTTGGTTTTGGTATCAATCTCCAGACCTTGTTTCTTTCAAATTGATTTAACTCATCCTGCATGGCTAAAATCCAGTCTGGATCTTGAAGTGCTTCATATGGCTTTTTGGGTTCCATGCTACTTAAGAAATTTACATATAAACACTCATTTGCTGTTGCAGATCTTGTTTGAACACCTTTTGATGCATCGCCAATAATTTGATACACTGTATGACTGGATGTCCATTTTTTCACATTTGGCAATGGTTGAACAGATGAAACATTGTTCAGAGGATCATAATCATCAATAATTGCTTGATTTTCAGTATTATTATGGATAGCTGAATGTAAATCTGAAGTCTCCCCCTCAAATGGAAAAGTGTGAATTGGTTCAGAACTTTGATGTACACGCTCAGAAGTATCTTGAACTGGTTCAGAAACAACTTGAACTTGTTCAGAAGTAGCTTGAACTAGTTCAGAAGTAACTTGAAAGGGTTCAGAAGTAACTTGAACTGGTTCAGAAGTTGGATGTACAATTGCAGTAGTTGGAAGTTCTGAATTTGAGGTTGAGATTTGTGGTGCTGATGTACTTGAAATTTGTATTTATGAAATGTCTTGATTATTTAAGCTTCTGATGAGAGAAGGATTTTGATAATCTACAGAAACATTTACAGAAATATCAAATAAGTCTTGACATAGATTGTCTAAATTTGTTTTAAGTAAAGTTTGAGATTCAGAAGTAGAGTTTGTCTGATTATGTTATGAGGCCAAACTTTCAGAAATTGGTTTATGTGCGAGTTCTGAACTGTCTTGTTCAGAAGTCAATGTTGGCTCATGAAATCTGACATTTGTAGTCTCAATGATCCTTTGAGTGCCTTTAATGAGTATTCTGTAAGTTTTGGATCGTTGAGAATAACCAACAAAGATTCCAGGTACACCTTTTGGTGCAAATTTGTCAAGATGCTGATTATTATTCTTTAGAAAACACCTGCAACCAAAGATTTTAAAATAATCAATAGAGGGTTTTCTTTGTTTTATCATTTCATAAGGAGTTTTAAGAAATTTTCTGTTTAGAATGGTCCTGTTCTGAGTAAAACAAGCAGTAGCAATAGCTTCTGCCCAAAGAGAGAGAGGAAGTTCTGAATATGCCAGCATGGTTCTTGCAGCCTCTACCAAAGTACGATTCTTTCTTTCAACTACCCCATTCTGTTGAGGAGTTCTTGCAGCGGAAAAATTATGTGTAATACCAACAGATTCCAAAAAATTCTGAAGTATAGAATTTGTAAATTCTGTTCCATTGTCACTTCTGATCTTTTGGATTGGGAGTTGAAGAAAAACTTGAATTTTCTTCAGAAAGGGTATCAGTATTTCAGAAGTATCAGATTTGAGTCTCAGAAATTCGATCCATGTGTATCTTGTGTATTCATCTACGATGACAAGAATGTATTTCTTTCCCCCCATGCTTTGAGTCTTCATTGGTCCACACAAATCCATATGTAGCATTTTTAGTGGAGCTTTGCATGAAGATAGCATTTTCAGAGGAGGAGAACTTCTTTTGATCTTTCGTAGTTCACATGTAGAACAAAGAGAGTTCTTTTCAAATATGATCTTTGGTAATCCTCTTACAAATTGATGTTTGCCTAGTTCAGAAATAGCTTTGAAATTCAGATTTGACATTCTTCTGTGCCAAAGCCAACTATCATTTCTCATTGTTGTAGACATATAACATACACCTTGTAGTTGACCAATTGCAGTGAATGTTGCTGTGTAGATATCTCCATCTCTATAAGCAGTTAATTCATTTTTGTTTCCTGTACTCAAAACATGACAGTGATCTATGCCAAAATTAACATTCCAGTATTTGTCACAGAATTGACTAATACTGAAAAGATTATGTCTTAATCCCTCAACATAGAAAACTTTCATTACTGTCACATCTCCTTTAATGAAAGTGCCATATCCTCTTACATATCCCTTTGCATTGTTTCCAAAACTAACTGTTCCTCCATATCTTTCATTATAATCAGTTAGTAGATCTTTGAAAGGTGTTATGTGTCTTGAACATCCAGAATCTAAGACCCACACATGACATATCTGCAAAAGAGATTATTGAGTTTTAGGTACCCATTTCAGAATGGGTCCTTTGAGATAAGTAATAAAATTTGAAGTTCTGAACTTTGTTTTCAGATTTTTTAATTCAGAAGTTTGTTCATAACTTTCTTTTAATTGAGATTTATCTTTCTTAGTTCTATTTTTATTTTTATTTTTTCTTTTAATTGAATTTGTCAATATAGCTGAACATTTCTGAATAGATTTCATCAAATTTATTTTGTTTGTTTTGGAGTTAAAATGAAAATTATGATGACCACAATTAATACAGTGAATATGATTCTTTAAAGTATTTACAATAGCAGTAGACATATAAGAATCAATAACATTTGATTTTTCAACAAAGATTCTTTTATTCACTATTTTTGATTTAGGTACATCACTTTTATTTAAAATTGAAAAACTATCTAATTTGTCATTCTTTGACAGTCTTTCATCTTTCTTTCTCCATACTAAAGTGGATAACTCTGTAAAGGATAAGAAATGAGGATTAGTATAAGAAATTCTTGTATTCACTTTAGGCTTAACCTCGGAAAATGAGTTAATTTTCTGAACTTCAGAAAGAGAATTTGAGGATTGTCCTTTTTCAAAGTTCTTAACTCTGGTGTTGAAGTCAGAAGATGTTACTGAACATGGTGATGAAGTCAATGAAGTGTTTGTAGTAGTTGGAGAAAAATTTGAAGAAGTAAAATTTTCAGATATCTTAGATTCTGGTTTTAAAAACACAGAACCAAACATTTCTGAAGGTATCTTTGAAGCTTCTGTTTTTAGTATTTCTCCTTCAGTCATACAAGATTGTGATTTGTAAACCAAATAGCCATTTTTATCAATGACTTGCACCATATGATCGTCATCATCTTCTGAATCAGAAGCATTTATTAGTTCTGAAAATTTATTTTGAGTCATACTTGTTGCAAAAATATTTGAACTTTTTGTTGTTGTAGACTCATCATCAGAATTATCAAAAAATATATTGGGATTCTCATCAACATCTTCTAAAGAGTCAATTTCTATGAATTCATCATATTTTTCTTCATGTTCTGATTTATTATCAGATGTATCTTCTGAAATGACTTCAGAATTGAATTCAGAAGTTATCTCAGAAGTAGCTTCAGGATTTATTTCAGTCTTAACAATTACTTCAGATTTTTCTTTAGAAATGATATTTGATTCAGAAGATTCACAAACATCTGAACTTGTATTTATTTCTTCTGTTTCAGAAATTATTTCTGGTTCACCAGTTTGAAGAGGTGTTTCTTCTGAAAACAAAGTCTCTGATTTTACAAAAGGTATTCTTTCAGGCAGAGAACAGTTCACAGGTTTAGAAATGACATTTGTATTTGATTCATTGAAAATTTTCATTTTAGAATAATCATACAGATTTGCAGGTGCCTTTTCAGTATTTGACTGTCATTATATCCTAAACCTGCTTTTATGTTGTAAAAATTTGAATTTAGAGCCTGGCCTGTTAAAATGTTCAGAGTTTGTTCAGTTTGTCCTCTTTTAAAATTTAAATCTTCTAATTCCTTAATCTTTTTATAAAGATCAAGTATCTCTTGATTCAGAAAATTCATTTTAACATTCAGAATTTCTTTTTCAGACTTCTCATTTATAAACCTTTTTCTTTTAAAACAAGTTTTTCTTCAGAAACCTTTTTAAGAATCTGTTCAGCTTCTTGACAATTTTCTTTATATATTTGACTTTCAGCCCTGAATTGATTGACCAAAATTCTTTCACCTTTGATTCTGTTTCTGAGAGTTTCAAATTCAGAAAACATGTTTTGAAATTGATTTTTCATTTCAGAATCTACACTGATATGTTCAGAACTTTGTTCAGAAGACTAATTTATTTCAGAATTTAATTCAGAAGATGAAGAAGTAACCTTAGTGTCTTGTTTGTCTTTTTCAGGATCCATTTGACACATATAGCAATTTATTGCATAGTGAGCAACTTCTTCATCATCATCTCCATCACTCCAGTTTAACTAGTCCTCTTCATACTTGGTCACTAAAGCAGGATTGAGCTCCTTTTTCTTAGCTAACAGATGCTTCTTCTCATAGTAGCCTGAATTCTTGACTTTTGGCATCTTGCATTGTCTTGCATAATGTCCATGCTTTCCACAGTTGAAGCATCTTGCTGGTTCAGATGTTTCAGATTGACCAGCTTCTTGACCTTTCTTAGGTCCACTTTCAGATCTAGGTTTATTCTGATATTTTTGATTGTATCTTTGTGTAAATTGCCTTGTCATAAAAGCAATATTATCATAAATCCTTTTCAGCTCTTTATCTGATTCATCCCTATCACAAACTGTTGTTTCTGGGATCTCACACACCTTCTTGGCAGAAATAGTCAGAGAATTATTATACTTCTTGCTTAACAAGGCTACCGTTTCATTTGCCTTCTTTTGTTCATTCTGTCTAGTTTTGATTTTGTCTTCTTGTTGAAACAGAATACCATAGACATCATGAATGGATTTTCTAGATAAGTTTCTAGTAACCATGTTATCAGAGAAGCTTGACCATTCATTACCCAAGTTGTTCAGAAATTTGTTGTTTATCTCAAAATTTGATTTCTGAACACCATTTCTTCTTAGATCATTCAGGATATTATTGAATCTATGATAAGTCTCTGTAATAGATTCATTCTCTTTATACCTAAAGTTCTCATAAGTACCCACACAGATATTCAATCTTTGTGCTTGGGCTTTTTTACTACCCTGCATTTGAGCTTCAACTTCATCCCACATGGCTTTAGGAATAGCCATTGTAAGAAGAGTTAATGCCCTTTTGTCAACTTTAGCTTGAGCTTTCTCAGTAGTGCTATACATACCCGAGCTTTTCTTAATTCTTGACGCTGGTATTTCAGGAGTAGATTCAGTCCTAAGAACTGCTGGAATGTCAATAAAGACCTCTAGTGGGCCATTTTTGATTGATTGCATTAAAGCTTCATCTATGTTGTCCAAGAATTGAATCATCTTGATTCTCCACTGATGGTATTCTCCCAAGAAAAGAGTTGGTGGTTTCGTTTCAGATCCGATTGAGACAATTTCTTTAGACATCTTTGATTGTTAAAATATCGAGAATTCACCTGATTTGAATTTGAAAGTTATTGATCAAGAACACCAAGAACTGTCAGATCTGACAATTCTTTTACAAATCTTTAAAAACAGATGAATTGACTCTGATACCAATTGATAGGACCCAAACAATCAAGATATCAATATATGGAAAGATTAGAACAGAAATTTGATAGCCAATAATATGTATTGATTGAATGAACTGTATTACAAGATATGTCTTTACAAGGCTTATGGAAACGTTAGTTCTAACTATCTAGCTCACTATCTATTTATACATGAAATAGAAAGACTAAAATAACAGTACATTCATAACAGACAAGTTCAGAACAGGTTCTGAACTCCTACAGAAGTATCTTCAGATGTGTCTTCAGAACCTCTTCAGAACTTCTGAAGTTGGCACTTCAGAAGTTATGCCTTAGGCTTTTCTTCAGATCTTTATATCTTCAGAACCCAGTACCTTTTGAAGCTATTCTGATATCTCTATCAGTATCAGATTTAAGTCTCAGAAGTTCAACCCAAGTATATCTTGAATATTCATCAACTATGACAAGGATATACTTCTTTCCTCCCATGCTTTGAGTCTTCATTGGTCCACATAGATCCATATGTAACATTTCTAGTGGTGCTTCACATGAAGAAAGTATTTTTAGAGGATGAGAGCTTCTTTTGATCTTTCCTAGCTCCCATGCAGAACATAATGAATTTCTCTTAAACTTGATCTTTGTTAAACCTCTTACAGATTTGTGTCTTTCCAATTCAGAAATTGCTTTGAAATTCAGATGTGACATCCTTTTGTGCCAAAGCCAACTTTCATTTTTCATGGTAGCGGAAATGTAACAAATTCCCTGTAGTTGACCATCTTTAGTGAAAGTAACAATGTAGATATTTCCATCTTTATAGGATGTTAACTTGTTTAGATTTTCAGAACTGAGAACATGACAAAAATCTAAGTCAAAGTGTATTTTCCAATATTTGTCACAGAACTGACTTATACTAAACAGATTATGCTTGAGACCCTCAACATAGAAAACTTTCATTACAGTAACATCCCCCTTTGAAATAGTTCCATATCCTCTTACATATCCTTTGCATTGTTTCCAAATCTAATTGTTCCTCCATATCTTTCATGATAATCAGTTAGTAGTTCTTTGAAAGGTGTCATGTGTCTTAAACAACCAGAGTCTAAAACCCACACATGACACATCTCAGAGTCATGTGCATGAGTATCTTCTGGATCCATCTGGCACATGTAGCAGTTTGAAGCATAATGAGCAACTTCTTCATCATACTCTTCATCACTCCACTTCAACCAATCTTCTACATATTTTGTTATTAGAGCTGGATTTATTTCCTTCTTCTTTGCAAGTAGATGCTTCTTTTCATAGTAACCAGCATTCTTAACCTTCTTTTCATTCTTAACCAGCATTGTCTTGAAAATGACCAGATTTTCCACAGTTAAAGCATCTAGCTGGTTTTGTTGTCTCTTGTTGAACATAATCTTGACTTAAGATTTTCTTTGTTCCATCTTCAGATTTGGATTTATTTTTGTATTTCTGATTATATCTTTGATTGAATTGTCTTGTCATGAAAGCAATATTATCAGAAATTCTTTTCAATTATTCATCTGATTCATCTTCATCACAAAGACCAGATTCTGAGATTTCACAAACTTTGTTCTTTGATGATATGGTCATTGAGCTTTTTAACTTCTTGCTTAACAAGGCTACAGTTTCATTTGTCTTTTTTTTTTCATTCTGTCTGTACTTGATTTTGTCTTCTTGTTGAAACAAAATCCCATAAACATCATGGATAGTTTTTCTAGACAGGTTTCTTGTAACCATGTTGTCAGAAAAGCTAGACCATTCATTGCCCATATTGTTCAGAAACTTATTGATAGATCCCAAATATCAAGAAGTAGAAAGAAAGTTGAATATAGAACAAGAATTAGAGCAAGGAAGTTGGATGTAGTATTGATAATGACAAGATTACACAGATATGTCTTTACTATACAAAAGATCTAAGAATGTTAGTTCTAACCAACTAACTAACCTTCTATTTATATACAATAAAAAATGCTAAAGTAACAGTACATTATGTGACAAACATACAGAAGTAAGTTCATAACTAGTTCTGAACATCTTCATAACACAATTCAGAAGTTCTTCAGAACGTCTTCAGAACAGCATGAGAATCTTCAGAACTTCTAAAGTAGCCACTTTAGAAGTTATTCCTTAGGCTTATCTTCACGTTAACATTCTGTCTTTGTACTTTTGAGCTTCTGGACTTTATCTCTTCCGACTTTCTTCAGAACTACTCTTCAGAGTCAGGGCTTCTTTTGAAGCTATCTTATGAACTCTATCACTTTGTATCCTATAAATATTGATTTTTGAAGAAATTTAATTAAATGTGAAAATTCTAAATAACCTTGACGGCAAGAGTTAGTTTAGAAGTAATCTTATTTAAAAAAATTTCAAAAGAAATGCAAATTTATAGAACAGCTAATTATGAGTTTGATGAAAGCATTTTAGGACCATATGAAATCTTTGTCAAGTAAAAGTCTTTTCAGAAGAACTTTGATTGAATTTGAGAATTCTGAATAACCTTGACGGCAAGAGTTGGTTCAGAAGTACCAAATTCGCAAAAATTTCTAAGAAAAGAAAATCAGAAGACAACTAACAAGAGTTAGTTGCAAAAAAATATTTTCATTTGATTGAATCAGAAGTTTGTGCTTCTGAGTTTGCATTGGAATGCTCCCCCTCAAAATCATCAAATTTAGCTCCCCCTTGAAATTTGGGTATTTGGCTCCCCCTCAACTTCTGCACGTTATGCTTCCCTTTCTGTCAATACTTGGATCAAAAAGTGAAAATAATTGTTCTTTTGATAACAGAGGTGTCCAGAGGCTTCTGAGTGCTTCTGAGTGAATAATCAGAAGTGACCAGAGGCTTCTGGGCGGTTCTGACTTGTTGATAAACACAAATTGACTAAGTACGAAAATAAAGATATATAGAACAAGTAATTTGGCTCAATCCTATGAAAGTCATAGAAAATAAGATAATTACATGTTTAGCATACCCAACTTGTTAATTAGGAAATTGAAGCCGATTGACGAATCAGATCTTGGCTCGCTGTCCCACCGACGAACCAGTCTAGAAGTCGAAAGGGAAGGCAATAGAAAGGGGTCTCCCTCTCTTTGTCTTCTTCTCGCCGCTTTTCTCGTCCATCCTGCCATGCGCCGCTTACAGATTCAGTTGCAGGTATCTAAGCATCCATTCAAGGGGGTTGCGGCGCGAAACGCAAACCGCTCTTCGATCTCCCGGTGAGTTGGACGAGGCGACCTAAGGGGCGGACACTTTTTGTTATCTAAAGGCGAAGACTCTGAAGTGGGCGAACACTCGGCCCAGCGGGCGAACATGCCGGGGTCCGGCTCCGTGCACCTGCTGACAGCTTTCGAAGCACTTTCTAGTGTGCGCTTTAGTTTTCGAATGTCTCGTTCAACGTCACGAGTCTACAAGCATGGGGGCTAAGCTTGTCATAATGTATCGGATTGGGTATTTCAGGGGATGGTGAGTCATCTAACGGATTTGGCATTATTTTTTTTAAGAAGCGCATTCCTGTTAGTGTAACGTAGGTGTCTTTCTCGGTTGATGGATGAAGCGGAGAAAGGGTGAAAGCTAATAAGAACTTTTTTCCATAACTTACTTGGAAAATGGAAACTCATGCCTTTCCTTAATCAGTTACTTGGCTATTGATAAAGAATCGATTCCAAACCTCAATGCTAGCAGATGGCGGGCCTCCGCTTTTTTTTTCATTCATTTTTCCCGCCAGTTATTAAAAAAAAAAGACTCCCGGCGATTTTTGACCGGGCAGGGTAGGCAGAAGTTGATCCGGTAGATCGACTAGCAGTTTCAGCTACTGCTCGTGATGATGATTTTGATTAGCGAGATGTTCACTTTTACTTGGATTATGCAATATATTTTGCTTATTCTCCTCCCACGACGTGCCTAGCTATTACATTCCGACTCATGCATCTGCTGGTAAAGTAAAGCACGACCAAAGTTATGCGCGCCCCCATAGAAAGAAGCACGCCCGCCCGAAGTAGCATCCTTAGACACGTCCTTATCGCGGGAGGAGAAGAGATGAAAGATTCATTGAGTTATCCATTTAAATGCGGAACAAGACTTGAATTAGGATGATATTCATAGATCGGTTACTCTTTGTGTACGTTATGGAGTCTCCACTCCATGTTGAAAGCTCTTTCAAATAGCTTGAGCGTTGAAAGTATTCAATTAGACTAGAGCGTTAGATTCTTTTTTTTTTACTTCTTTCAAAGGGGAATGAATGGAATGAAGAAAAGAAGAGAGGAGGAAAGTGGTTCACTGGAGTTTGTCTCTTGAAAATTCGGATTAGAACCGAGACGACCGATGCCTCAAGCCCGTGGTTTGTCTTTTTTCCGACATGCAAAATGACTCAATGCTGAGGAGAGCAAAGAATGGATCGCATTCACTTTGAAGTCCCTCCCCAAACTCATTTTCCGAGGAATAAGCGAAGGTGAGCCCTGGAACGGAGAAGCGATTCTAAAAGAGCAGGTCAGGTCCTAACCCTTCCCTTCAAGCATGAAGTGAGGAAAATATCTTCTTACTCCACTGGTAAAGGAAAAGAAAATCCAATCAAATCATATATCACTTTATACCGTTACCAACCTTGTACCTTCACTTCACATCCTGATCCTTGTCTTAGCCCTCTCCTTCCATTCCCTATTCTCCATCTCGCCCCTTTCTCAATAATCCATCTTGCCTCCCAAATCTCTCTTCGAAGGTGAAGCTCCTGGCAAGCAACTAAGCGCCCGTCTTCCAAATCAAAAGAAAAAAGGGGGAATAAAGATGGAGTGCAGCCTGTAGAGCACATGTAACGCACAGTCGGGTTGCTCACGCAGCGGATCTCTCTTTTTTTAGATATCTATAGATAAAGAGAGAGAGGTGTGAAAGTAATAGCCTTATGTTATGGCCGCCCCCCGAATTTCTCGTCTCGTTTTTCGTGGAATAGCATCTCGAGGTCCTTTGATGGGCATAAAGAAATCGTCGGTTAA